>JAQPPZ010000622.1:2757276-5514552 GCA_028583015.1 Wollemia nobilis
AACCTTATTCAACATATGATAATCTATGCACATCCTCAAGGTATTGTTTTTATTCTTAACAAAAATGATAGGATCTCCCTATGGAGACACACTGGGATTGATTAGCCCTTTCTCCAAAAAATATTGAAGTTTTATCCTGAGCTCTTATAACTCAATAGATGTCATTCTATATGGTGCCCTATAAATGGGTGCAGCTCCAGGTAACAACTCAATATAAAAATCAAAATCTCTTTGAGGAGGTAACCTTGGAATGTCCTCCACAAACACATTCTTGAATTATCCTAAAATATGATGTTTTTGTAAGAGGTCAATTTCTATTTCAGCATCTTCTCTCTTATTCATCTTAACTAAAAAAGCATTCCTCTCTTCCTAATGATTCATCTGCATGGTAGACGATATATGTGTATTAATTACACAATAATCACAATGAATTTTAATCCTTTGATTAGTTTCATCTAAAAAATCCACCCATATTTCCTCAAAATCAAAAATAGCCTTATGGGATTTTAACCTGTCAACACCCAAAATAATGTCAAAGGCATACAAAGGTGCTACATACAAATGCCAATTAGTTTTTACTTGAGGCAAAATGATAATAGGGTCAAAAGGACAATGGTTTACTTGATAATTTTACCCTAACCCATAATCCACCCTCCAACCATTAGCCACAAATCCAAGTTTTTTAGGTATGTCCCTCACTATTCTACTGGAAATAAATCTATCGATCAATCCACTATCTACCAAAATATGTACATCCTTATCATAAATTTTACCATTAAGCAAAAATAGAGTAAATTGACCATCAAGTATGAGACTACTTGTCATCACAAAGATCCTATGGGTGGCTTCTTATAGAGCTTTCTAGAGAATATCAGCTCGATGGGGGAATTTGTTGGTATATTGGGACCCTTGGTATACATAACAACCATTTGGAGGTGCTCTGGTTCCTTTTTTATATTTTCATTCCTACCTTTAGGTACAATTTCTTTATAATTTTCTTTATTTGCTATTCTTTGATCAAATATTTTAGAAAACCCTTTGCATCCTTCCTAAACTTATTGTTCTAAAAGTTAGTTGTATTTATGCGTCCTTGATTGTTATGATCTCCTCCTTCATAAACCCAACACTCTTCCAATTTCTAATTTCATATTTTTCCTTTTTAGATAGCTTTTGATAATTAAAGTATACCTTTATGGTCTCTTTGTTTACTTCTTCCTTTCATGCTAAATCAAAATCAGTAGGGAGATATACAAGGTTGTGCATATTCACCACCATCTTGATCCTAGGATGCATTGCCAGAATGAATTTCTAAAATTTCATTTCTAAATTACTCTCATACTGGGTTGCATACTTAAGCAGTTGGATATAGTTTTTATGGTATTCTCTAACTGACATAACTTATTGCTAAAAATTAGTAAATTATCAAAAATGTTCCACATAATATTACTTAGTTAGGAATCTAATTCTAAATTCCTTAATAAAATCCTCCCACTTGAGATCTGCAGCTTCGATACCCTATCCTTTATTAAAGGTCTTCCACCAGTCTAGGGCCACTTCAACTTCATGACTTCCAAAGTAGTTTTATATTCTAATGGTAGAATCACCAAGGAAAAGTATGACTCCAGTTCACTCAGCCAATTCTCAACTACATCACCATCACTTGTTCCATTAAAATTTAATATTACAACCTTCTTTAGGTTCCTGGCCAACTCCACACTTACTATGGCCCTACGAGTACTGGATCATGCAAGTTAACTAGGTGCTTCCTTTGTCCTACCTCTTCCAATTTCCCTTCCCATGGTCATGTCTTCAATGAATTTTGTTTTTGAACTATCAACTCCCATTTTGGGCCATGTGAGTTTTTTATTACACCATTTCTTCTCTTTGTTTCTCCATATGAGTTTGTAATAGTTGCACAACTTTTGCAAGATTTTCTTACTTCCTACCAGATTCATTTGGTGAAGGTTCATTCAACCATTTCATTCTTATTTCCCATTGAGGACATTATTTCCTTATTCCTATCCTTTATCCCCTTATAGGTCTTTTAGTGTATTCCTCCTTCTTTCCTCTCATAGGATTTCTTGAAGATCTACCTCACAGTATTTGCACCATATGACCTGCAGGTGAAATAAGTAAGTTAATATATGTTTTCTTTTATCTTGACAAAATATTAGAGTCCTAAAACTTTAATATCTCTACTGATTTGATACCATATGTAACAACCCAAGCCTACTCATCTGGTTGCACCACAAGGTCAAGCCAAGCAAAATCTTAGGGTAAATTATTTTCCTAGGTTTATTTTTTTTCATTCAACAAGTGCTTTCATTTTCATAGCATTTATATTTCATGCAATGAATTTTTATCAAAAATCTTCAATTAGTAAAGGTATATCAAACCACTTTTAGATTTAGGAGTGCTATAGATAGCCACCAAATTGGATGAGATTGGTTAAATATCAAATATAGTGCCATTATGTGGAATCAATGTGTCTCATATATCGTCCTCTTATTCTAGCATGAGGGTCCAACCATGATAGGGGTTATACTCTAGGGCCCATAACACCTAGATGGTGGATGCATACTTCCCCATCCCTTATCACACTGAATATTTGACTAACCAATTGACTTGTTATCATAGTTATATGTAAGGGGGTTAGTGTACATATGTCTAGTGTCTAGTTTTCTATCCATTAACTCTGGAATTGACTAGATCCATTTCAATAACCTGACCTTGGTCTTGATATCATTACCCATTATAACTCATGATTATTATACCATGCCAAACATCATCGTAGAATGATCTTATTAGTCATACTAGTTCCCTACAGTCAAATGGTACAAGGAATTATAACTCTTACTTTTGAGTAGCAACCTAGAGGTGGCATCCCATACTACTTCTCGTTACTATTTCTAACTAGGTACCATTTTCTAACCTCTACCATCAAAAAAATGGTTGCTCTCAAAACTTTTTGTGTGCATACCTGCACCTCAACAACATTGGATGTTTTAAGCCGTTCATTTTCATTAGCATTAATTTTTTTCATGCTTCTCAATAAAATAATATTTGGTATTTAGGTTAATTATACTAGTTTAATTTGTTTTCCCTAATGTTATAAATATTTAAAAGGATCTACTATAGATTCTAGAGTCTTTATTTTAGCATGCCACCAGACTTGCTCCTTACTAAAGAAAATAACCTATAGCATTTTAAAAAATAGGAGCAACTATTTTTTTTTTGGTAAGTAACAGTATATTTACAGTGGGTTTTTTGTTGAAGGATCCCAAAACCTTAGTTACATAGGAAGTCATGGCTACAATTGTGAGTAAAAATTAGGGCTGCGCCCATGGGCAACAGTCCGGGGCCTAGGGCCCTAGTGCCTACAAAAATACAGACAAGCTATGAGACCAGCACTACAAACTTTGGTCTGAGACCACCAAAACATGGAAAAAACTGCAAAATAGTAAATGCCAAAAAATGCAAAAACCTGCTCGCCGCCGCTCCGGGAGGCCCTATGGTCGGGCCTGGCCTGGATGGGGCCCGACCTGACAGAGCAACTCCTCTCCCTATCAGGGCCATTGCCCAACCTACGACGGGTTCGTCCAGGGCATTGGCCACTGAGGAAGCTGCTTTGGGAGCCAATCGTAATGTCAAGGAAGTCCTTGGTCGTCAAATTCTACATCTTGCTGCCATAGTCAGAACTGACTTTGATGGCCTTCGGGACCTCCACCTTGGACTTCTTGGAGCTGCTAGTAGCCCTACTACTACCTGGGGTCGAGCATTTGTGACTTGAGTAGGAGTCGGGCCCCGCCTGGGCCTTGGACCATTGTTTTGCATTTCTGGGTGGGCCAGCACCTTTTTGAGGAAGGGGAGCCTTTGCGGGAGGTGGTCTCCATGGATTTTGAAGCTACAGGGGAAGCACAAGGTGTGGCCACACATATTTGAGGCCCTAAAATGGGGTGGGCTAAGAATCTGGGCCCTCATCGATGCTGGAATTGTCTTGCAATACTATTTGGGCAGGGCTTCTGAGAAGTTCATGGTCCAGGTAGTGAAATATTCTGCTGCGATGGCCTGGTTGGCCATGAAGTCGGCTGCCCTATTGCCTTCTCTATACACATGCCAAAGGGCATGATCAAGGAGCCCTTGGAGAATGGTGTGGACTTCCTAGATGGAGTTGTGAATACGCCAAGAGCACCTTCCTGGGCTATGGGTAGCTTTGATTATAACTTGGGAATCACCCTCGATGATGAATTTTGGGGCGGACTCCTTGAGGGCAATCAGCTCGTTGAGGAGAGCTACTGCTTTGGTGAAGTTGTTGGTCTAAATGCCAAGCAGAGCAGCATACGCCAAGATCAGGGCCCCGTGACTGTCATGGATGACCCCGCCCACCCTCGAGGGCCCGATATTTCCTTTAGAAGCTCCGTCAAAGTTAAGTTTGACCCATCCGGGAGGGGGGGTCGTCCACCTGGTTGTAGAACTATGGGAGGGGACAGGGGGAGGGTGGGGGGAAAGCTAAATTCCATGGTAGGATAGGAGGGTGACCTCGCCTAGACACCAGGGCACCTCAGTCAAGGGGATGGAATGGGAATTCTCAAGGGAAAAGGTCACTGCCTTGGTCGCTATCCACTGGGGGGAGCTGGCTGGGAAGGAGAAGGCTCTGCTATTGCACTCCAACCAGAGTTGCCAAAGCATATGGGGAAGGCAGGAGCCCCAGAGGAAGTGAATGAAGGGATGGGAAAAGGGGTTGGACCACTAAGATAGGTCAGATATGGAGTTGGGGGCCACCCACTAGATAGAGAATTGGGAAAGGATGAGGCCCAAGACTTCGGACGAAAAGGGACAATTGATAAAGAGGTGATTAGTGGACTCCCAGGAAGCACAACATAGGAAACATCTATTCGAGATCTGAAAGCCCCTCCTAATCAGATTCTCGATTGTCAGGATCTTGTTTTGGATGGCCACCTAAACGAAGTGGCTAATTTTGGGGATCAACTTCTTGGCCCACACCTGACGGGTTGGAAAGGGAGCCTCATCAGGGACTCTTTGGGGATTGTAAGCAAATTTTACAAAAAAGTCTCCACTAGGAGTACCATACCAAACGCATCTATCGATTCCTCCAAAGGACGGGATGACAGTCACCTTGAGGAGGTGCTAAAGCCTGGCAGCTTGGAGCTGGTGCCTGGGATCAAGGATGGGTTTCCAGGTAGCCTGACCCTAGTTCTGGGTAAGATAGGATGACACTCTGGGCCCTCTATTCACAAGCCCTAGTTTGTGGATGAGAAGCTCTCTATCAGCAGACAAGGCCTCATCATGAATCCATCTATCTTCCTAGAAGTCAATCTTGGATCTATCCTTGAGGATCCATCTGGTCCCTTTTTGGATGATGTATTTGGTGAAGATCAGGGACTTCCAAAAGGCTGATCCATCTCGGGGCTAAGCTTCACTAAGGAATGGGTGGTTATGATAGTATTTTTTGTGCACTATGCTGACCCTCTCATCAAGGGTATTGGTATGCACCTTCCAGGCGTGTTTGTCCAAGAGAGCCTTGTTCATGGGGACCACCCGCCTGAGCCCAATCCCTCCCTCACCTTTGGGGTGGCAGACCAAGGGCCAGGTGACCATGGGAATCCTCTTCTTATCTTCACTTCCCGACCAGAGAAAGAGTTTTTGAATTTGTTCTATGTGAGCTGCAATGGAGGCCAGGATTCTGAAGACTGACATGAAATATATCAGGATTCTTTGCAAGACCGCCGCTAAGAGGGTGGCTCTGCCAGCCTACAAAAGGAGGTGACCTTTCCAGGGGGCCAACTTTCTCTGAATCTGCTTAATCACCCCACCCCACAGGGCCTTGGAGGATGCACCTGTGAATAGGGGAAGCCCAAGATACGAGGAGGGGAGGGTACCAAGGGTGCAACCCAGAATCCGCCCGATTTTGATCTGCCTAGCCAAGGGGGTATGGATAAAGAAAATCATGCTTTTTTGAAGGTTGATCTTCTGGCTGGCTACCTCCTCGTATAGGGTCAAAATATGCTTGATATTTTTGGCTTGGGGAATAGAGGCAGAGGTGGTGAGGATGGTGTCATCCATGAACTATTGGTTGGACACAAGGGGTAGGCCCGGTGTAGGCCTGATGCCTGAAATAAGACCTTGGGTCATAGTGCCCAAGATGGTATGCGCCAAGGCCTCAGCCAGGATGATGAAGAGGATCAGGGACAGGGGGTCACCTTGGTGGAGGCCTCTGGAGCTAGGGAAGAACCCGATAGGGGACCCATTGACGAGGATAGAGAACCATGGGGAGGACATGTAGTTTCTGATGAGCCTGACCCAGGAAGGGTGGAACACGAACTTAAGGAGGACCTTGGACAAGAAATCCTAGTCAACTCTATCAAATGCCTTGTTCATATCCATATTGAGCAAAAAAGAGGCATTTTTGGATAGGACGGTCGAGTGAATGGCCTCATGCATGATAATGACACCGTCAGTGATCAATCTACCTTTGATCGAACTACCCTGACAAGGGGCAATAATCAGGGGAAGGGTATCCTTAATACAAGAAGCCATGAATTTAGTCAGGATTTTGTATAGGACATTGCACAAGCTAATGGGAAAAAATCCAAGAGGGATCGGTCTACCTGAGTCTTGGGGATCAAGGCTATGAAAGTGGAGTTGATACCTCTAGGGATGGATCTGGCAGTCTGCAGGTCCTAGATGGCAACACACACTTTTGGCACGACGATGTCCCAAAAATATTGGAAAAATTAGGAGGGGAATCCGTCCAGGCCCAGGGCTGCCTCAGCCTTCATGGAAAAAGTGGCAACATGGATTTCGGAGTCAGGGGATACATAAGCATCTGATTTGTCGTGGCTGAGACAAAAGACAAAATATGCTCCAGAAGGGAATCAACCGCATCTAGGGACATGGGGGGTCTATCGCCCAGGAGCTCCTAGAAGAATTGAGTGGCTTCAACCTGGATGTCCTCTTCTTCCTTGATGATTCTGCCATTGCTGCCCACTAACTCAGCAATTATGTTGGAGCCCCTATTCCTGAGAGTCGACGCATGGAAGAACTTAGTGTTTGCATCTCAATCTTGGAGCCACAGGGCTCTCAAATTTTGTCTCCAAAAGGTTTCTTCCCTGGCCAGAATGTTATGATACTTACTAATAGCAAGGCATTCCTCATCCCTGAGCCCCGAGTCTTGGGAGCCTACTTGAAATCTGGATTCAAGGTCTTCGAGTTTTTCTTTGAGATTGCTTTGTTTTCAAAGATATTGCCGAACACCTCCTTGTTCCATACCTTGATTTGGTCCTTAAGGCATATTAGCTTGTGGAAGATTTGTTCAGTGGGGCGTCCAGGGACTGGGGGAGGCCACCAGCACCCTACCTAGGCCCAAAATTCAGGGTGATGTAGCCACATGGACTCGAACTGGAAAGGCCTCTTGGGAGAGGGCCTATGAGCAGTTTCAAGGAGGGGGCTGTGATCAGACCTAATTTTTGGGAGGGCCAAAAGGGTGGCGTCAGCAAACATAGGCAGGGCTTCCTTGGACAAGAAAACTCTGTCTAGTCTGACCTGAATATGATTTGCTCCTGCTCTTCTATTGGACCAAGTGAACCTGGCTCCTTTCAGGCTGATGTCCATGAGCTCGTTGAGGGCGATAAAGGCTCCAAAGTCCTCCATGCTCTTGTCCTGAACCGCTGAGACCCCATTTTTGTTAGAGAGGAATAGGGGGCTATTGAAGTCCCCATCCAGGATCCAGGGCAGGGGGCAAAGGCTTCTCTCATCGAAATAATTTCCTTCCATAATGTCGCTTTCTCAACAAGACTGTTAGGAGCTTAGACGTTGGACAAAATCCATGAGCGCCTTGAATTTACGCAATGGACCAACATGTTGATGGTTTTGGGGGACGAAGATATGATTCTTCCCTCAAAATTCCAAGGGTCCCACATGCACAATAGACCCCCGGTCGAGCCATCCACAGGGGTAGACAGGGACTCGTAGTTGCACTAGGTAGCTTGGTCTACACGTCGGGCAACAGCATCGTCAATTTTGGTCTCCTGGAGGAGGAAGGATGGACGGTGATCCCTATAGAGTTGGCTGAGGATCCTTTTCTTGGGGTCCCCATTGAGGCCCCTGATATTCCATGTGATGAGCTTCATTTGACACCCTTGAGGGGTCGCTTGCCCCCCTTCCCGAAATGAGCGGGGGGTTTGGGTCGGATGGCATCCGTCTTGGAGAAGCTTGCCCCCACGTCAGAGAGAGTTTCCTAGGAGCCATTGGCTATGTCATCTTCAGTGATCCTTATTCGTTGATCGCCCAGGGTGGGGTGCCCTCTTTTGAGTTTTCTACCAAAGTTTGTGGCAAAATACCTGCTCTGGGTCATCTTAGGGCTGACTTCGTCGGGCTTGAACGAAGAACTAGCTTCGATCTCTTCGTCGGACTTCTCAGATCCGCACTCCAAGGGATGAAGCCCAGTAGGGATCTTCGGGATGGATTCAAGGGAGGAAGGGTGGGAGTGGGGGGGGAATGGGGCCCCAAAAAAGGGATCCAACGGGGAAGGGAGCCCGATTGGGTCGCTTGCCAAGGCGCAAGCAAGGCCCTACGAGGAGGGATTCAAAGCGGGTTGGGTGGGAGAACCTGGTATCGAGGCCTCAAAAGATGACCTAGGGGAGGGAGTGGCAGAAGGGGAAACCTAGGGAAGACCGCCCTCCAGACTAGGGTCCATATGAGAGTCCTTTGGGGTAGGAGGGGGGGCCCCCTTGGTGGTCCAGGCCTGGGATTCGGGGCCATCACGAGGGGGCCTACGAGACGGGGCCCGACCTGATTGAGAAGGGGGTTTAGGGGGAGGGCCTTCAGCCTTTCTAGAAACTGGGCATTGGTGGGAGAGGTGGCCCTGAGTGCTACAGGTGGGGCAAAAAGTAGGTTTGTTTTCGTAGATCAGGGGCTGGCTCTAGAAGTAGGATCTAGAAGAGATGGTCATCGAGGAGGGGAGAACGGATTCGAGATTGGCATTGATGCAAAATCGGGCATGCACCATCCAGGATCCTGCCTTGGTTGTGGGGTCAAAGGCCACTAGGTCCCCGATCGACTGAGCAATGAGTCTGAGGTTTTCTTCATGCCACAGGTGGAAGGGAAGGTCTGGGAGCTGAACCCAGACTGGGGCGAAGTTGATGCTTTGGGTTCTAGGGTGGAAGTCAGCTCCGTACCGTCTAAGGAAGAGGTTATTGAGCCCCAAAAACTAGGGCCTGCCCGACAGGATCTGTTCGACATCCTCAATATTGTTTAGCTTGATAATGAAGAAGCCCTTGGTCAGGGCAACCAGCTAGATGTGCTCAAAAACCTTCCATTTGGTATTCGCCCATCTGCGGACGGTTTCCATGTTGGGACGCCCTCCCAGGAATTTCCCTATGAGGGAGGCAAAGGAACTAGCTACTAAGGAGGAGTAGACCTCCTCCTGGATAGAAATGTGAGTGCCCTCGAGGGAAAGACCTAGCCCCGGGACCTGGGACGGGGCCCTGGTGCCTGCCAGGATCTGCTGATAAGAGGGTTTGGGCCCGCCCGAGACAAAGCCCATCCCAGGATCAGGGGGCTTTTTCCCCAGCCCTGCACTTGCATCGAGGCTGGCCTGGGGGCCAGGGCCCAAGATGCTGACTCCACCCTGGCCGCCAAACAGATCAAGCGCAGATCCATCCTCTGGGCCCGTCGGGAGTCCTGCTGGCCCGAGACCGGGCCTTAACGTGCCTGAGCCTGACCCTGAGCCCGATCCCGATCGGGAACCTGCACCATGCACTGAACCTGTCCCCATCCCTGAGCCCGCTCCAGCTCCTGCTCTTGCTCCCTCCATCTCCCTTTCCCCGACCTAGGAGCAACTATTTTAAGTTTATGAAAATAACAAGTTTTCTTAAATTAAAAGTAAATGATATTGGCTAATCCATAATCGGGTATAAATACAAAAGTACTCACATTGCTTTAATACTTAATCTTTACAGCAATTCAACATTGTTCCTTTTAAAAGCTCATAAGCACGAATACCATTTAACAATTGTAAATCAGATAACTTTTTTCTTTTAGCCTATCAATATACTTTTAAGTTCAAGATAACTTTATTAGCTTTATTATCCATTAGCAAATAGGTTTTTCATATCCATATAACTTTTAAGTAACCATGCGTTTCCACACCCTTATCTCGCTAATTCCACAATTATAAAATAACTAGTTTTTAGGAGTAAATTCATTACGATCCATTGCTATGGTTTTCCAAACAATCATCACTTTACACAAGGCTTGAAATACCATAACATCCTACAACATGAATGATGTAGAAAACATATGGCAAATTTCCTGGTTTAACTAATGCGACTCCCTGTTAGCTTTCTAACAACATTGTTCAAACAATGTAACAGGTAGATAAATTCAACAAAATCATACTCCATTTATGAATACAACAATAGAAAGGATTTACAAACTTCATTGCCACCTAGACACCAAACTGAACTTCTTTTCGAAAAACACATACATGCTTTTATCATAAAAGACGTCAATCACATTATTTCAATAGAGGATTTAGCCTGGGCTGACAGATTTACATAGCAATCTCTTTCCTTGTCATGCATAGAATATACATGCAGTAGTTTTCACAGAATTCATTCAACAATCAGGAATTTCTCCTAAACTAAATATAAATGCATTTGTTATTTTCCTTCACCAAGAAAACATACAAATCATTGTGTTTGTTTCCCAAGCAATTCACAACACCCTTGCTTGTCATGGACCTAGGGAAGGCTTATCGACTGCTCACAATACACATTAATCTATTGATCTCAAGTCCATTCAATATTAAAAAGGTAACCGAATTTTTCCACATACACATTTCCAGATGCAAAACAATCACTACAACATACATCGAAATAAAGCTCACGATAAACTAACAGAATCAGTTAACTGCAATACATGGATATCACAAACTATTTCTTTATATAAAGGGAAAATACAATATCTTTTCCAGCACACTTTATTTATTCCCATTCAATTAAAACATGATCCAAGTATATGATATTACAGTTAAATATGTTGTCTTCTTGTTCACTTACACATTATAGCAGATGAACAACATTCAAAGTACACATGTTTAATATGCAGAAAATGTTAATACATAGAGATTCTAACCTATAATGTATAGGTTAGTCCAAGCTTATCTTATTTTCTTCCTTATCTTTTCTCTCCCTTTTAGTTCCCAAATTCATGTATTTCCTAGCCACAATATGCCAAGAAGATAAAAATTACCAACAACCATCACACCCAATCCACTTCTCTCTTAGAACCACCCATTGTTTTAACAAATCTCCACTTTTTGGTTTATCCCAATCCTAATAATCATCAACATGAGTGATTTTCCATGTAGGTTTTTTTTTGTTGGATGATAATGCCTTCTAGGTATTCTAAATGTGCTCACAACAAAAGGTTTCAAAAATATATTATGAAGTACCAAATAACACGTGATATCACTTTGATCAAAGATTTCAAACTTGTATTATTCTTTTCTTCTTTATATTCTAAACCTTATTTCCTATATTATTTACTTATACATTTATTTTCATTTAATATACCAGTTTCTATTTTATATCATAAATTATTCAATAAATATAAATAATTCAAAATCATTCAAGATGGCTTCCATGTTTCTTTGACAAGTTGATTGCCATCAATGAACAAACCAAACAACATTCCAACCAATAACCTTACACCAATTACAAATTACCATTCATATATGCCTATATGGATGCAATCCTAGGAGTCGTGGTATTTTTCTCACCATCATCACATTCCTGCTTACCTTTTTTCGTTGTCCTTCTTCCCTTTGTCGATGGATTTTTCTATTCCTGCAAGCACAACGACCATCAATAGTACCACATACTAACAATAAAGGTAGGTATAAAATATAAATTATTCTATAATCAATATTTATGCCAGAAGGGTTGTTACAATATGTTATATTGACCTATTTCTTACTAGATTGAAATTTATTTTTTTAAATATTCTAAATGTGAAAGCTTATATAAATTTTCTTCAAAAAATACATGAAAATGATCTATTGTATGAAATCCAATATACATACTACTACTATAGATGTATCATGTTCAAGATATATATCTCAACATCCATACACCACTAAATTGACGAGAGCAAAAATATTGACATGGTTACATTATAAAGTAGCCATATTCATTGATGAACATATAAATATTAACACATGGTAAGATTCATTCAAGAACTATGATTGATCAATAAGTTCCTCATGCTTTCCATCTATCAGTCCTATGATTAGAATTCTACTTTTGGATTGTAATTTGACTATAGGTTATTAGAATAGGGAGGATAATACTCATCTCAGTTTAGTTTAGACTAGATTCTATATGGGATGTAACTATAATTTTGATGGTACGTCATATCTGTAGTATTACAATTCCTTTTCAAGCTCAAAAATAAAAATTACATATTTTTTACGAGGAGAAAATTAAAAAATATTACAAATTTATTGTATTTGCTTTATTACAAATTTTGCCTTTGTCAAACACAAAAAGTAATACAATAAATAGATGGGGCATAAATATTAAAATAAATGCAACAAAGTAGCCCCATCATATATCCAAAGTATTAAGAAATTCTTGGTCAATGAGAAAATCTTCATATTAGTACAATAAATCATTCTATCATAGTAATAGTAATAATATTTATGAAATAAAAAACAAGATGTTAAAGGTAATTATCATCAAAATAATGAACAATAATAAACATTGGAATGAATAATTAATTATCTTATAATTTATTATGTTGATACCAATAGGACTTTTAAATTATGGGTTATTGTTAGATTGGGCATAAGAATTAATAATCTTAAAGGTTATTATGTTGATACCAATAAGAGTTTGAAATTATGAGTTATTGTTAGATTGGGCATAAGAATTAATAATTAATAATATCAAAGGTTATTAGGTTGGTAGCAATAAGACAATTTAATTAAAAGTTATTCTAATCTTGGACAAGTTCAATAATGTGAACCAAGTAATACTATGCATGAGGTTCAAATTATAAATACAAATGTACTATATCTATCATGATAAGAGAACAATGTGAAAATGAAGAAAGGAACATCCACTTGACAATTAGGAAGAAAAAAATAATAATAGGAAAAAAATCAAATTCTATATGGAGATAGAATAAAATAGATCTTGTAACCTAAAAGATACATGTCAAAAGTACTTTTTGAAATGTGAGGAAGAAAAAATTTAGAAAGAAAATTTTAGAAAAACATAAAGCTTTAATGTAAAATGTCTTACAAGTTTACCTTGTTTTCTATTGTTATAATTTTAATCATTCTTTGAGTGTTTTAGAGCCTAAAACTATCAATGCATAAATATATGCCCACTAAAATTATAGAATTACATGGAGAGAATTGTGACCTTTCCAATACAAACCTCTAGCTATAATATCCTTTGTTGAGTGTTTTATGAATGCCCAAATAAATCAAAATTCCATGACTACATGCAATATAACTAAATTTATACCTTCATGAAATGAAACTATTAAAATTTTATAACAATCATGCTTAGAAATATTTAATAATTATATTTTGGTTTATTATTATACTAGATTGGAAAATATCTTTAATGTTGAAGTTTTCATATGATAATGCTATTGCAGATACAAACTCTAAGAACTAATAAAATAAATATAATAAAGTTATATTGTGTTAAAAAAAATTAACCACCCCACCCATTTACCTCAACTAAAACAAAATCGTATTCATTTCCCTTACATCTCTTGGAATCCTTTGGAAGTTGCATATAGAACTAACCACTTTAAAGAAAAATAAAATTCAAGAAGCCATTAATGATGATCAAATAAAATACATTTACTTACCCTTGAAATTTCCTATAAATATATTTTATATGGTTTATAAAATAATTTGGTTTCATGGGACTCACACAAATATTGAATTTAACCAGAAGCCCTTGTCTTCTCATTCTAATCATTTGTGGCAATACATAATTTTGGTTTTATCTTGTTTTTATGAATAGATTGGATAATTCACTTAAAATTCCAAATTTATCCCTTCTTTTTTAATAGCATAATCAACCTATTTAAGACCATAAATAAAACTATTATTCTAAGAGAGCTCCTTAGTGCATTTTTTAAAGTCAAATAGTTAATGGATGTTGATCTTAAAAATCCTATACTATTGTATATCTATGATGTAGCACCATTTAACTTATACCAAACAATAAAATCCTCAAACCCCCAAAAGCTTACTTTTGTATAAACTTTAAAATCTTTGCCTTTTGTCTTATACTTCTTAAATATATTGCTATACCTTTGAAAAACGTTTAATCATTATTAGAAACTTAGAAGGTTGTTTATAAGTTTTAAGAAACATATTTTAAAATGTCAAAGATTACATTTATGGTTATCCTTCTACAAGGCTCTCAATACTCAAACATTTTTTCCATTGAATGATTACATGTTTGCTCTAGCCAATTACAATGGATATGCTAGGAGAAAATTGTCCTTTCCAATGTCATTTATACTTTTTGAGTAAAATGATAGAATCTCTTGATCTTCTTACTTATTGCTTATCTCTTCAAACAACAATATATATATATATATATATATATATTTGATTAGTTAAAAGAAGGAGTTTTGAAAGGATCCTCAAACCATATTACAAAAGGAAAAGATAACACCCTATTAGGGAGAGGGATGTTAGAAAGCTAAACAAAGACTAGAATTCAGAACCCACACAGGGGAAACTAGCATAGCCACCACCAGGGCAGATAAAAAAATTTATAAACAAAAGGAAGACCAAACGACCTACAACCAGCCCCTATAACCCATACATATTAACCCATGCAGGGGTACCCATGCACATATAAAAACCAAAATAAAAAGAAAAAAACATAGAAAGATCCAGAAATAAATAGACCCCCAACCATTATTGTTTTTTGATGTCTATATTGTCCTTGTTGGGACCCTCCAAAAGATGAACCACCTATCCCCAACTCAGTAGAGATACATATAATCTCTTAATAATTGATACTTGGTAGAAAATCCTATCTCCAAATAGTTAGACCATCTTGGATCAACCCCAAATTTACCAAGAAATTAGCTAATTTATTACCTTCATTGTACACATGCTTGTCAACCACATCCTCAAAGATCTAAAGGATTCTTTGTACCTTAGAAATAATATTAGTGATAGAAGGACTAGGAGTTTGAGAACATTTCACTAGATTGATGATATTAAGGGAATCATCCTCAATCATGACCTGAATATGCTCGAAGCCAATAAACAGAGAAATCCCTTACAAGAAAGCACGAGCTTCAGGAAAATGACTTGATTGAGGTCCTAACTTCTTAGTAAAGGTGAGGAGTTCATCATTTTTTTTCTAAATTAAACCACTTGCACCTACCTATCCTGGATTACCCTTGGATATCCCATCGAAATTGATTTTAATCTATCTTGTAAGAGGTGGTTCCTAATAAATTTGTCTTCTTCCACTTGAATCCAAATGGGCAGTAGACCTCAAAAAAATTTAAACCCTAGAGCACACTCCAAATCTAATTCCCCAGCAAAGGAACATATGTCTAAAGAGATGGTAGATATGTTCTCCACTATTATCACAATTCTCTTAGTATAGATAGAGAGGGATAAATTGGATTCATTTTTAAAATCCCTCAAACTTCTTTTCTTCTAGATACACCACATGATGTAAGCCAAGCTAAATCTGCATAATAAATGAAGTCAAGGAGAAAATAATGGAGGGTCTCACTAGTATAAAATATAAGATATTTAAGAGGAGCATACACAATATACATCAACTAAATTTAAAAATAAGAAGAAAACATCCTTAGAGAATGGCACAAAATAAATATGTATTATACCGACTCAACATCCAAGCCACAAAGGTAACACCAGTTTAGAATAATTATACCTCAGGATTGTAGATTACCTATGGTCAAGATTTTATCTTGTATAGTAAGCCATAGAAAAATATCTACCTTAGGGGTTAATCCCTTTCATCAAACCAGTATACTCGAGAACCAAGGTCTTCCAGGAGGAAATATACTTATTTCATAAAAAATCCTCTTGAAATTTTTGCTTTCCAAAAAATATTATTAGTTTCATCAGTATATTTGATGACTTAAAACTTTAAGAGGTCCAAGGTCTTCTTAAGGGCTATTTTATTGGCTAGAGATAAGTCGGGATTGAATAAAACTCTCCATATCTTCCTATGATTTACAATTTTGATATAATATTCAACCTTAGAACCAAAGGTATTGTAGCCAAAATAACTGAACACAATTAGACATAGACATAGAAAAGAGAGATTGCAAAAAATAATTCTTTGTATTGATATTTGATACAATTGTACAATAATTTTTGAATTACCCCAAATATGTTGGGGGTATTGTTACAATATATTTTTGCTCTCTTCTTATTATAATACTCTAATTATGAAAAGGGGGGATCTTCCAAGTCTTCAATGAACTTTGTGTTCTCCATTATTTTGCTATAGCTTCAAAGGGGTGATTGAGCTTCTACTATCCAATGTGGGGACCACTCCAACTTTAGCAGCTCTCCAAGATACCTATTTCCTGCACACACAATGAGAAGGCAAATAGGGGTTTAGTAACAAATGTATACAAGAGTGAAAACCATGCACATAAAACCCTTGAAAATAATATTTCAAAAAATAGAGAAAATAAAACCAGATGCCTTGCTAAAATCAAAACTTACTAATCATGTTTGTGGTTTTATTTTGAGCCTGAGAAACTATAGATGTGTGGTGTGCATTGGTAAAATACGTCCGAGAAGTGGGAAATCTATGCAAGTGTGGTTTTGAGTGTGTAACCGTGAATAAGTGGTTTTGAATGAGTGGTAGAATGCTCCAAAAGATAGCTCCAAGCTTTAGATCTTGGGTTTCCTTGGGATGCATGTGAACTCCTCATGCTATTTCGGTAGCCTAATGGTATAAAATCTTAGCCTTATTTGTTTTATGGGGTGAAGGTGCCTTTATAGTCCTTGTCTTGACCATTGCACAACTAGCCCCAAATGTGGGGATCCACCTCAAAAGTTTAGTTTGTTTCGGAATTTGCCTTTATTTGAGTGATAATTTCCATAGATTTTTATCTATGGGATTGCATTCCAAGGATGTTTTTTGGGTTGTGTCTATTTTCATTTATGTTTCAGTGGTTAGTATTTTGGGATCAATTTGATATATTTAAATCTTTGTTTTAAACTTTAAAATGTTAAATTTAAAGTTTATTTTAGTTTTTTTGAGTTTTAATGGCTAAAATCGATTGATTTAAAATTAATAAAACTATATTCGTTCATATATATATATGAAAATAAAAAATATATAAAATAATAATAATAATATATATATAGCCTTGCTTTTTGGGCCTCCAAACATAGTCAACATATCACTCTTCAATAAATCCCAAATATTTAAAAATAAAATTGTAGGAAATTCATTAAGATGAGGTTCCTTGTTAGGATTGAAAGAGAAAATTGAATCATGTAGGTCCTCTATAGATATGTTTTTCATCATACTTTTAGTGTATCCTATAGATATATTTTTCATCCTATATACTTATAATATTTTAGTGAGCATTTTACCTGTTTTTTGTTTCAGTTTTTTTTAACATTGATTTGAAGAGTATCCTCTTCTCCTAGGCAATATTGGTTCAAAAGAGAAATGAGAAATTCCTCTAGTGGACCCTGCAAATGATCTATGTCTGTCTAATTTACAATAAAAAAAGTTTAAAATACGATTTTTTTCTCTCCCGCTAAGAACACCTTGATAGTTTTCATCTTTAGAGCTTATTTTCCAATATTTTGCCCATATATTTTATTTTCTTCCTTTTCAAATCATGCTCCTAGGGCTTATTTTCCAAGAAATCCTTAAGCACTAAATCTTGTATTTTATGTAGCTTGTACTTTCTTCTTCCTTATATTCCTAGATGAAAGTAACAAAATAAGTAAATAAATATTTGGTGTTACAAAAAAAATAATAATAAATAAATAAAAATACACTTCTATTCTGAGCACCACCAACCAATGATCTATCCCATATAGCTTTTGGGGCCTCCCACTACACAGCCACACCTAGAACTGCACGATCTGTCTGCAGTGACTTGTCTGTGTTCTGTTCACACATAACACTAAGTCCTTTGTAGTTACCCTATCTATTATCTACTATCGACCTCCATTTTCTATTTTTGCAACCAATGGTTATCCCTATTCGTTGTTGTATTTGCTTTTAGCCCTAAAAAATTATGACCAAAATCAATAAGAGATCTGCAAGGCAATTATTTGAATGTGATCTCCATTAAGTCCACTTATCCTATTCAAGGTGCATGTTCCAAAAGGGATCATACATAGAATAAATACCTGTCCAAAGATTTTATAACTTCTAAACTATACTTTCACCCTAGCTATAGGTATCATTTTCTCATCCAAATACTCTTGTATAGATCCCTAAGAACAGTTTTTGATGAGACTTCATGCTAAATGTAGAAACACCTACTAGAGATCCTTGTAATATTTTGTTTTCTTACTTTTAACTTTATATCTGATTTATAATCTTTGCACAAATTCTAGTTCAAGTTCCTCACCCAAATAATCACTTAAAAAACAATGCTTATCAAACAAGGTTTTATCAACAACTCTTTATTATAGAAAAAACCTTTTCACTCCAACTTAGAATTCACAACATTCAATAATAACTCACTAGGAAGATGTGCCCATACCTTTTGTTTGATGTAGAAGTGTCCTTAGAAAACCTATCTAAATCACAGTTTCCTTCTTTCCAATTTTCAATGGTTAGATGACCAAAATATCACTCTAACACTTTCTAAAAATATTCCTTAGTTACAAAAATAATCAAAGCTCAAATACACCTTATTTCTCCAAAACTCTAACTCATCAAAAGGACATCTTAACAATTCAGTTTCATCATAACCATTTTCAGAAATATATCTCAAAAATAATCCAAACTCTACTTATGACTGCCTACTTAATATTGCATTAATTAAATAAATCACTTTATAAAATAATGCAATAAGTATCTCTCACTTTTCTAAGGTAAAACAAAATTACCCTAGCTTTTATTTTAGCAAAAATAACCCTTTATATATCAAAAAAATATTTCCTCAAGACTTAGGTTAATTTCACAACTTAACTTCCACCTTATCCCTCCTAAACTTTAGCAAAACAAATTAAAATAATTTCACAAAAAAAAAATATGACCACTTTTTGCAATTTGCGGGGCTCGAAACTTGGCATAATACTCCCACAATACCTTGGCCGCGGCTTCCATTCCAAGTGATACTTGTGCTCTACTTGGACCTTCAAAGCACAGCGTGTGCTTTAACCCCTTCAAACCCTTAAGAGCCCTTGGCTCTTCCTCCGACCCGATGAAACAAGACATTGCGCTATTCGGGAGGTACACATTTCAAAATTTGCACAAGCTTCTTTTCACTTAAGGCCGATGCAATAAAATTGATGTCAAACATTAGGAATGGATATGGTATTTATACCATATGCCTTCCCTTATCACACACGTCGATGGAGAGGAAAATACGTTGGGGAAACAATGTTGTCATCGACACTAACAACTTTCCCTTCAAAATATATTTATTTATAATTATTTAAATTTTGAGGAATTTAAATGTTATAAATTAAATATTTAAATATCCTTTGGGATTTTAAAATAAAAACCTCCTTAGGCTCTAGAAAACCTTTTTGATTTGCCCAAACATGGTTTTAGTAAAAACCTTTTATTTTTCCCAACCATGGTTTTAATAAAAACATTTTATTTTGTGCTTCACATAATATTTAAAATTAAACATTATGAAGCTCTTTTGCCACCAACATTTTGCATTAATCCTTTTGAAATTTTGAAATCAGTGACAATTCATCCTTGACATCAATGACAACTTCATCTACTCAAAATATGCAACAATATCCCCCTTTGTCATTGATGAAAACCCAATTATATTTTCAAAATTTACTAACTTATTTTTGTCTTGCTCCCCCTATGAAACTGCTCCCCCTGAATCAATGCTCTCTTCTTAAACCAAATGTCTCCCTCTTACTTAAATATCTCCCGCTTTGAAATCATGGCAAAGGGTAACCTTTGGGGCTTGGGGCTAAGAATGAGTCTCTTAGCTTAGGCCCTCCCCCACCTCTTGAGCTGGTTAATTCTAGGGTGGTAGTATTTCTACTCCCATAAAGCACTGATATTTACCTTTTTCCACTTTATTTCTCATTTGATCCTTCTAATTCCTTTGACTATTCATGTTCATATCCATGTTCTTGTTCCTGTTCGTATTCCTATTTTTGTTCATGTCCATATTCCTGTTCCTATTCTTGTTCATGCTTGATTATGGAATATCTGCTCTACACCACTTTGATGTATGTCCATAATTATTGCACTTGTAACACATAATATTGTTATTCCTTGGAGGTATAAATATCTTAGGATTTCTTCTGGTGAAGCCATATTTGTTCCTATCATGAACCCTGTAATTCATTTCCTTGTGACCAAACTGATTATATGAGTAGCAATACCCATGAAATAACTACCTGTTCCTAAATTTCCCATATTCCTATTTTTCATGTGTCCTGCACTATGAAGCCTTGTTCCAAATTTTGTGAAATGATAAACATCATCCATTAAAATTTCCTTGCCATGATGAAGCAGCACTGAAATAACACACAGAAAAATTCACAAAAATTTCATTAACAGAGGTCTCAAATTCAGAAATATAGCTGTTATCTCAAATGGCCAACCCCATTTACAATGCATGAGCCGTTTCTTATAGCGGACCCCATCCCTTTCTGACATCATTACACAGAATGCGAAGTTGCTTCTAACTGCCCACACGAATGTTCTGTCACTGCTTGCAAAATACTGCCAGGTGTCTCTAATCAGCATGGTATGTAGTGGCGGAGTGTTCTACAGCTTCCTGTCCATCCACCCTATGAATCATCATTCCTAGGAGTGCTCCGAAGACACTTGCATTTCTACCACGTGCCCTTATACAACGACCTTTGCAGCCGCCTGTCCGAGTGGAGTCGTGAACGACCTGTCATTTTCTTTCCTTCGGGCTACGAAAACATGACATGTCACAAAATCGTGATGCCTCCACCTTTAACACTCGCTTTTTGCCTTCGGTCTATGAAACTGTGACATGTCATGATTTCATGACGTCCTTGCCCTTCGCACTCGCTTCTGCCATCTGGTCACAATTTCACGATAGTTGCTCCATTCGGCTCTTCTTTTCAAAAAGTGTCATGATTTCGCAACCACTTTGCGCCTTTGAGCCCTTGCTCTGAAAGAGTTATGATTTTGCTA
Organism: Wollemia nobilis; assembly: GCA_028583015.1. Lineage (NCBI taxonomy): Eukaryota > Viridiplantae > Streptophyta > Pinopsida > Araucariales > Araucariaceae > Wollemia > Wollemia nobilis. The sequence continues at coordinate 2,778,687 of JAQPPZ010000622.1, forward strand.
TCACTTTGCGCATTTGAACCCTTGGCTAGAAAGGGTCACAATTTCGCGACCACTTTGCGCATTTGAGCCTATGGTCCGGAAGTGTCACGATTTTGCAACCACTTTGCGCCTTTGAGCCTGTGGTTCGGAAGTGTCACGATTTCACGACCACTTTGCACCTTTGAGCCTTCAGTCTGAAAGTGTCACGATTTCGTGACCACTTTGTGCCTTTAAGCCTTTGGTCCGAAAGTGTCACGATTTCGTGACCACTTTGCGCCTTTGATCCTTGGCTTCGAAAGTGTCACGATTTCGCGACCACTTTACGCCTTTGAGCCTTGGGTCCGGATGTGTCATGATTTTGTGACCACTTTGCGCCTTTGAGCCTTTGGTTTGGAAGTGTCACGATTTCGTGACCACTTTGCGCCTTTGAGCCTTCGCTCCCAAAGTGTCACGATTTCGTGACCATTTTGCACCTTGGCTCCTTTGCTTCGAAAATGTCACGATTTTGCGACCATTTTGTGCCTTGGCTCCTTTGCTTCAAAAATGTCATGATTTTGCGACCATTTTGCACCCTGGCTCCTTTGCTTTGAAAATGTCATGATTTCGCGACCATTTTGTGCCCTGGTTTCTTTGCTTCGAAAATGTACGATTTCGCGACCATTTTGCACCCTGGCTGCTTTGCTTCGAAAATGTCATGATTTTGTGACCATTTTGTGCCTTGGCCCCTTTTCTCAAAAAGGCGTCGCGATATCGCGACAGTTTGGCCCCTTGGCGCATTTTCATAAAAAAATTGTCATGATATTGCGACAGCCTTGGTACTTAGAGAAAATAATATTTTTGGGTGATGCAAGATTGCTCTTCCACCTCCAGATGCTCCTGCATCAGACACTCAAGGTGAATTGAGAAGTGACCTTCACTTCTGATCTGTCTGAGGTAGACCCAGGCGATCAACCTCTGCCTTCGACAACCAAGTCGCATCTTCTATGGGCCTGCCCTTCCACTTGATCAAATACTCAGAATAACTCCTGTTCTGAGTACTTCAGCCCTCACGCATATCAAGGACTTCTTCTATCTCGTCTGTGACTGGAGTGACTACAGGAATGCTCCACAAATCCGGGCTTGGTGTTGCACTGCTATCTCCTTCATGAAACTCAACCAAATCTGAAATGTTAAAAACCGGTGAGATGTTAAGTTCACTCGGCAACTCCACCTCATATGCATTACCCGAATCCCATTTCCCAATGATCCTGCATGGCCCAAATTTCTTCATATTCAGCTTGTTATAGGTCTTGGCAGGAAACCTCTCTTTCTTAGATGGACCATGACGGAATCTCCTACTTCAAACTCCTTAGCCTGGCGCTTCTGGTCTGCCCTAGTTTTATATTGAGTATTCATCTTAGCAATGTGCCTTGTCACCTCCTCATGCACTCCCTTCAGGTGTTTAGCAAAGTCTTCAGCTTCAGCACTACATTTTTCTCTTGTATCCATCCTTCTCAACTTTGAAGCATTTCTTGGGCTGCTCCCATAGATTATCTAGAATGTTGGTACTTCTATTGACAGAGCTGTTGTAAGCGAATTCTGCCTGCGGTAGAACTAAATCCCATCCCTTGGGCTTGTCTTTGACCAAGCATCTCAGTAGATTGCCCAAGATCCTATTTACCACATTTTTTTGGCCATCTGTTTGGGGGTGGTATGCAGAACTAAATTTTAAATCCATCTTCAATTTCTTCCACAGGGTTCTCCAGAAATACCCTACAAACTTGGTATCCCTGTCTGACACAATGCTCCTGGGTAGCCCATGAAGGCATACCACTTCCTTGAATAATAAACCAACCACATGGACTGCATCGCTAATCTTCTAGCAGGGAATAAAATGAGACATTTTTGAAAACCTGTCCACTACCATAAATACGGAGTCATGTCCCCTCTACGTCCTGGATAAACCAAGAACAAAATCCATGCTAATATCCTCCCATGGCCTTTCAAGTACAGGTAGTGGTTGATATAAACTAGTAGGCTGCCTCACACCTTTTGCCATCTGGCATATCCTACAACTTTGCACGAATTTTGCCACATCTTGTTGCAATTGTGGCCAGTAGTAGTTTTCACTAACAAGGGAAATGGTCTTGTCACGACCAAAGTGTCTAGCTAAACCTCCACTATGCTTTTCCTTGATGAGATTCTCCCTCATTGAGCTCCTTAGAATGCATAATTGGTTCCCCCTGAATAGCATTCCATCTTGAATCAGAAAGTTTAACCACTTAGTCATGTCCAATGTAACAGGCACAGTGCAGGATTTCCAAGCTTCTACGAAGTCGGGGTCTACAGGGTATAAACCCTTGAGCTCAGCAAACCCTATAACCTCCACTTTCATTTCCATCAATAGACATTGCCTCCTACTCAAGGCATCTACCACCCTATTGGACCTTCCGCTCCGATGCTTCAGCACAAAGGTATAGCTCTGCAGGAACTCAACCCATTTCAGGTGCCTCTGATTTAATTTCCCTTGACTATTAATAAACTATAGTGCCTGATGATCAGTATACGGAACAAACTCCTTTGGAAACAAATAATGCCTCCATTTCTTCAGAGCTTGAACTATGGCATAGAACTCCTGATCATATACCGAATACTTCTTTCTGGCATCATTGAGCTTCTCGCTAAAATAAGCAACGGGCTTACCCTCTTGGCTCAATACGGCCCCTATGGCACTACCACTCGCATCACAGTCTACCTGAAACATCTTATTGAAATTTGGAAGTGCTAATATAGGTTGCTCTGTGACCTTCTTTTTTAGCATAGCAAAGCTTTTGTCTGCTCCAGTTGTCCACTTGAATTCCTTCTTGTTCCCCCTCATTGTCTCCGTAAGGGATGCGCAAATACTGCTAAAGTTTCTAATGAATTTTTTGTAGAAACTGGCCAAACCGTGAAACGATCTCACCTCAGTCACACTTCTTGGAGTAGGCCATTCTATGATAGCCCTCACCTTTTCGGGGTCCATTTTGAGACCATCTACTGAGATAACGAATCCCAGGTATACTAGCTCCCTCTTCATGAAGTTACACTTCTTTAGATTTATCAGTAACTGCTCCTCCCGCAATTTCTCAAAAACCCTCCTGATGTGCATCAGGTGTTCCTCTAGGGTTCTGCTAAAAATCAGGATATCATCCAAGTAGACAATAACAAATTTGCCTAGAAATTCCTTCAGGACTTCATTCATTAACCGCATGAAGGTACTCGATGCATTGGTTAGCCCAAATGGCATGACCAACCACTCATACAACCCCTCTCTAGTTTTAAAGGTTGTCTTCCACTCATCCCCTTCTCTAATGTGTATCTTATGGTAACCACTTTTTAGGTCAATCTTCGTGAAGTACTCAGCTCCACTCAAGCAGTCCATGATATCATCCATCCTGGGCAATGGGAATCTGTATTTAATAGTGATCTTGTTAATTGCCCAAGAGTCTGTGCACATTCTCCACTCCCCATCCTTCTTGGGTGCTAGTACTGTAGGTACTGCACATGGACTAAGACTTTAATCAACCCCTTCTTCAGCAGATCTTGAACCTACCAGTTTAACTCCTTAGTTTCTATAGGCGTCATTCTGTGTGCAACCTTGTTCGGCAAGCTCGATCCAGGCACCAAATCTATGTGGTGACTGATCTTCCTAATAGGTGGTAAACCTTCAGTAACATTATCAAAAATGATATCTGGAAACTCCTCTAACAACCCCATGACTTCCACTAGAGTTTCCTTGCATTCTTCTTCCCTAACCCTAGGGATTATTGCATAGCACATATGATTTGGCTTCAGGCCATTCAAAAATATTCTTCCATCAACTAGACAAACTCATGCACTGCTGCATACCTTCTCATACGCCTCCTTCAGGGGTTTCAACTTATGTCGAACTCCATTTTTTGACAAGGAATATGTATTGGCTCGACCGTCATGTACAACACTTCGATCAAACTGCCATGGTCTCCCCAGCAACAGGTGACATGCATCCATAGGCAAGATGTCACATAAGACCTCATCTCGATAAGTTCTAATGTTGAACTTCACCAGGCATTGCTCACTAACCAGCACCCGATGGTCCTTTTGTAACCATGCAATCCGATAAGGGTGCGGGTGTTTTCTTCTCTCCAGATGCAACTTAGCAACCATCTCCTCAGAGACTAAGTTGTCAGTGCTTCCATTATCGATGATGATGTTATAGACCTTGCTTGTGTACTTGCATCTTGTGCAAAACAGGCTATTCCTCTAGTCTACCTTCTTTTCTTCATTCAATAAGACTCTTCTAATGATCATCACCTCTCCTCGTTCTGCCTCCTTAGAGTGCTCAGATTCGACACCTTCGTCTGCTACAGTAGCTCGGGCCTGACCCTCAGGTCTTTGATTTGGCCTTTCTTGATGCTGCGGGTAGTTGTATGCCCGATGTCCTTCTTCTTTGTAGTTGAAGCAGGTTCTTTGAAAGACACCTCTTCCAAACCCTCACCCAGGCCTACCTCTTCCCCTCGGGTAGTTGTTGTTCTGATTGCGTGGGCGTTGGGTATTCTCCTCTTTCTCATATTTTTGGTTTTGGCTACTGCTTACTTCACCAGTCATCCCCAAATATTTGTATCTTCCTCCACTGGTCCTTCCACTAGCTCTTCCACCATGATCCTTTCCTCTCTGCTTACCATCAAATCTCCTATTCAATTTCTCCTCCACTTTTAATGCAAACTGGTATGCATCCTCAACCGTGCTCATCCTAACCAGACCTAGTTCTTCTTGAATGCTAGTTCTCAATCCATTGATGTATCATGTGACTTTCTCCTTATTTGCTTCAAAATGGCCGCCTCTAATCGAGATCTGATAGAACTCCTTCATATACTCCTTGATAGATTTACTTACCTGTCTAAGACTCTGCATCTTTCTCAAAAAATCCAACTCATAATTTGTGGGGATGAATTGTCCTTTCAATTTCTCCACCATCGTATCCCACCTGGTGATCCTTTCCTTTCCACTATTGTTCCTCTTCAGTTGTACTCCTTTCCACCAGATTATAGCATGTCATTTTAGATTTGTTTTTGCGAACCTGATCTAATTTGGGTATGAGATCTCTTCATACTCGAAATACTCCTCCATGTCGTTGATCCAATCTATCAAATCTTCGGGATTGAGATTCCCAGAATAAGTGGAGACATCGAACTTCAGCTTTTTCCCAATCTAGGATATGTCCCTATACAGCCTAGCTTCTGTTGGTTCCAATGCTTCTTCCTCATCATATGGACCCTCTTCTTCCCAAACTTCATCTTCACTGGGTTCCTCCATTATTGGCTTAACTCCTCTTTTGATTTCCTCGTACAGGGCTTTAACTTGCCTCTACAAGGCTCTAAGATCGACCTCTGCTCTCCTATTCCTCACACCACCACGGTTCCTAGGCGGAGGCATCCTGCTCGCTTCCTCTCAACCCACAACCATAATCTTGGCGCAAAGTGCCTCACTGTCGACGATCGGTTCACGCACTGAGAACCTTCTAGCTCTGATACCACTTGAAGTAGCACTAAAATAACACACAAAAAAATTTACAAAAATTTCATTAACAAAGGTCTCAAATTCAAAAATACAGCCGTTATCTCAAATGGCCAACCCCCTTTACAATGCATGAGTCGTTTCTTATAGCGGACCCCATCCCTTTTCGACATCATTACACAAAATGTGAAGTTGCTTCTAACCACCCACACGAATGTTCTGTCGTTGCCTACAAAATACTGCCTGGTGTCTCCATTTAGCATGGCATGTAGTGGCAGAGTGTTTTGCAGTCGCCTGTCCATCCACCCTCTGAATCATCATTCCTAGGAGTGCTCTGAAGACACCTGCTTTGCCACCACGTGCCCTTCTACAATGACCTCTACAGCCGCCTGTCCGAGTGGAGTCATGAACGACCTATCATTTTCTTTCCTTCAGGCCACAAAAATGTGACATGTCATGAAATCGCGATGCCTCCGCATTCCACACTCGCTTTCCACCTTCAGGTCGCGAAACCGCGACATGTCATGATTTCGCAACGTCCTTGCCCTTCGCACTCACTTCTGCCATCGGGTCAAGATTTTGCGATAGTTTCTCCATTCGGCTCTTCTTTTCAAAAAGTGTCATGATTTTGTGACCACTTTGCGCCTTTGAGCCCTTGCTCTGAAAGTGTCACGATTTTGCGACCACTTTGTGCCTTTGAACCCTTGGTCAGAAAGTGTCATGATTTCGTGACCACTTTGCGCCTTTGAGCCTGTGGTCTGGAAGTGTCACGATTTCGTGACCACTTTATGCCTTTGAGCCTTCGCTCCGAAAGTGTCATGATTTCGCAACCACTTTGTGCCTTTGAGCCTTTGGTCTGGAAGTGTCGCAATTTTGCGACCACTTTACGCCTTTGAGCCTTCGCTTCGAAAGTGTCATGATTTCGTGACCACTTTGCGCCTTTGAGAATTGGGTCCGTATGTGTCACGATTTCATGACCACTTTGTGCCTTTGAGCCTTTGGTCTGAAAGTGTCACTATTTCGCAACCACTTTGCGCCTTTGAGCCTTTGCTCCGAAAGTGTCACGATTTTGCCACCATTTTGCGCGTTGGCTCCTTTGCTTCGAAAATGTCATGATTTCGTGACCATTTTGTGCCTTGGCTCCTTTGGTTCAAAAATGTCGTAATTTCATGACCATTTTGCGCCCTGGCTCCTTTGCTTCGAAAATGTCATGATTTCACGGCCATTTTGCGCCCTAGCTGCTTTGCTTCGAAAATGTCACGATTTCGTGACCATTTTGCGCCTTGGCTACTTTGCTTCAAAAATGTCACGATTTCGCAACCATTTTGTGCCTTGGCCCTTTTTCTCAAAAAGGCATCGCGATATCATGATAGTTTGGCCCCTTGGCGCCTTTTCGCAAAAAAAGTGTCGCGATATCGCGACAGCCTTGGTACTTAGAGAAAACAATATTTTTGGGTGATGCAAGATTGCTCTTCCACCTCCGGATGCTCCTGCATCACATGACCTCATTTGTCTCTTAGTCTCTTTTACCTTGTGTTGGTTCATGTTCCATATGTTTCTTCTTTGTGCATTATTCCTTTCGTTGTTGAAATTTTTGTTGTCCAAATCAGCCTTAGAATTCTCACTTTCCCTCACACTATCTTCTTCTAAAGTTTCTTCTTCTTCAGATTTTGAGGTGGACTCCTCTTCATGTTTCTTTTGAGCATGTTCAAAACTGAGATTTATTTTGCTTGATGTAGGCTTTTATGACTTGATAATATTATCCAAATTCTTTGAACTTCTTTCAAACTTGTGTAGCTTGTCCTTAGACTTATCTACTTATTACCTTATTAGGGCTACTTCTTGTTCTAACTTTTCATATTCTAAGACCTTTGCTTCTAAATTATCCTTGAAATTCTTTGTCTTAGCAATTAACTTGTTTAGATCCTCTATAATATTTCCTCTCTCTTCATCACATTCTTGAAACTGAAGCTTAAGTTGGGAGTTTTGCTTTCTTACCTTATTTAAATTTTTAAGAGCATAAATAATCTCTCCCTCAAGATCAACTTCTCCTTTTTCTGATTCTTCCTCTATTTGTTTGCCTTTGAGAATATCTTTATTATTTTCTGACTTGTCTTCCATAGGATCACCTCCTTCTTCTTCTAGTGCCATTAGAATATTCTCTTATGGTACTTCAAGTGTATCCTCATATTCATCATCACTAAAACTGAAACCACTCCTTGTACAACTATCTTCAACATGTACAAAATTACCACATCTAAACACGAGAATTACTGCTGATCTTTTCTTAACTTATTTTTCTTCTATCAAAAATAGAACTTCATCTTTGTCATTATTTGAGAAACTATTATCACTGTCACTTGAGTACTTGCTTGCCTTGTCTGTAGAGTAGCTCCTCTTTTGTCTTTGAAATAACTTATTTTCTTGTCTGCCTTGTCTGTAGAGTAGCTCCTCTTTTGTATTTGAAATAACTTATTTTCTTGTTTGCCTTGTCCATCCTTGCCTTTCTTTTGGTACCCGTATTTTTATGATTCCTTGTTCTTATGATCCTATTTTTCTTCATCATTGCTATTTATGACTTCTTGAAAATTAATTGCATAGTGACCATACTTTCCACAATTGAAACATCTAACATATTTTGCATCTTTAAATATTTTTAAATCCTTATTCCTTCTACCATAATTCACTTCTTCATAACTAGATGACTCATTGCTTAAATCTGACTTCTTGCCCTTTGACTTCTTAGTAGATTTGAAGGTTGCTTCCTTCCAGAGATTGGATTCCTCTTTTGTTCTTAACTCAAAAGTTGTAATAATACCAAGTAAAATATATCTTGTCAAAATATCACCATATTTTGATTCCTCTATAGTAAAGATATTTTCACTAAATCATTTTGAAAGAGATCTTAAGAGCTTATCACAAATATCAGATTCTTCAATCTCAAATCCAAGTCCTCGCATGGCTTTAACAACCTCATCTACCAAAAGTAGATAAGTACTAATATTTTCCTCATCCTTCATTTTTAAATCTTCAAATTGTCCCTTGAGATTTCATATATTTGCCTTCTTGACACTTTTATCTCCTTCATATATGCTTTGTAACTTATCCCAAATTGCTTTTACTGATTTGTAATGCATAACCTTTATGAAATTTATTCTATGCAAACCTCTAAAAATTGCATTCATTACTTTTGAATTGTAATGATGTAGAAACTTACCATATTTATCTATAGGTGGAGTAGCTGGTGGTGTGTATCCATTTTCAACTGCTTTCCATATTTCATTGCCAAGTGCCATCAGGTGAATCTTCATTCTCATACTCCAAAATATATAATCACTTCCATAAAATATTGGTGTTGAAATATTTGAGGACCCATTCGTAGAATCAATTATGTTCTTGAAATTTTTTCCTTCAAGCTTTTAAACTCTTCTGAAGGAACCCACTCTGATACCAATTAAAGAACACAAGCTTATATTGAGAGGGGGGGTGAATAGTATAATACCACTTTTTACTTTTATTTCCCAATCAATATTATGCAATGTATAGATAGTAATATAAATAGTAGTAATAAAAGCAATTCACAAATCACCACACACAATAGAGACACCAATTTAATGTGGTTCATCCAATGTGGGCTACTCCATGGAGAAAATATTTCACTAAATTTTTCTCAATCAATCTCTTGGAAATCCTTTCCCTTTTATAATGTTTATGGACCTCTATCCAAAGGAGACACCAATCCCCTAATCAAGTTCATGGATCTCTATCCATAGGAGAACTCCTTTCTCCTTATATCTGGTTTGTGATATTCTAGAAGAGTTGTTGCCTCCACTACACTAGCTAATGTATCTCTATCCACTAAAGACATATGTTCTCACTACCCTGGCTAATGGATATCTATCCACTAGAGATTGTTGTCCTATATACTATGTCACCTCAAAAGCTTACTCTCAACTCTATCTGAAATATGCACTAAACATAGTCCTTTGATCTAGCACAAATATTATCAATATTTGTCTCTGGTATGGCATAAACTTATCCTCAAAGTTACACCAAACTCTATCCTCAAATATTTACTAAAAATAATCCTTTGGTCTAGCACAAATATATCCTCAATCTCTATCCTCTGATATACACTAAACACAGTCTTTCGGTCTAGCATAAATCTATCCTCAATATCTATCCTCAAGCCTTAACACAAAGCTTGATCCAATCACATATCAACACTACTAGATATGTCGCAAAACTTAACTCAAGGTTTGAACAAATTAATTAATCAACTCTATTCACAAGTCTTCTCAAAGACTTGTCTCAAATATACCTTGTAAGATTCCACAAAATCTCACACTTATCTATCCACAAGTCCTCTCTATAACTTGTCTAATCTTCTCAAAAAGTCCTCACTAGAACTTGTCCAATCTATTCAACAATTTCTATTGTTAAACTTTGTATTGTAAGCTTCCACAAAAGCTCACACAAATTTCTTCTCAAAGACTTACCTCAAATTTGCTCAACAATTCCTCACTAAAACTTGTCCAATTTGATAGAAACATATAGAGAATTGTTAGAGACTCAATATGCTTCACATTCACCACAATGCTCAATTACTTTCAATTTATCTTTTTACCATAGAAACATATAGAGAATTGTTAGAGACTCAATATACTTCACACTCACAAAATCTTAATCACTTTCAATATCTCTTTAATCACAAAAATATATAGAGAATTTTTAGAGACTCAATATGTTTCACATTCATCAACACTCAACCTCTTTCTCAAATAAATTTATAATATCAAAAAATTTGTTTCATAGAACTTGAACTATCACATAAACACATCCACTTTACAAGGCTCAACCAACTCTACTCAATAACTCACTCAATGAAAAAATCCTTGCTCACAAACCCTAGTCCAAAGTTATGATCATTCACTTAAATATTTCCAACAATGCTTATCAACCAATCTCACATAACAATGATACTCATGATATTTGCAAACCCTATTTCAAGTTCTTCACTCAACTAATTTCTTCAACAACAATGCTAGTCTCACATAACAATGATACTAATGATCTTTGATAACTTCACATAACAATGATACTCATGATCTTTGCACAAACTCTAGTTCAAGTTCCTCACTCAACTAATCACTTCAACAACAATGTTTATAAAATAAGATTTTATCAACAACTTTTTATTCCATAAAACCTTTTTCACTCCAACTTAGCATTCACAACATTTAACAATAACTCACTAGGAAGATGTGCCCATACCTTTTTTTTTATGTAGAAGTATCCTTAGGAAACCTGTCTCAATCATAATTTCCTTCTTTCCAGTTTTCAATGGTTAGATGACCAAAATATCACTATAATAGTTTCTCAAAATATTCCTTAGTCACAAAAATAATCAAAAATCAAATACACCTTATTTCTCCATATTAAAATAATATCCAACACCACAAATATTTAATCAAAACACTTCTTCAAAAACTCTAACTCATCAAAAGAACATTTTAACAATTTAGCTTCATCATAACCCTTTAATCCAAAATCTATTTATGAATCCCTACTTAATATTGCATTAATTAGATAAATCACTTTACAAAATAATGCAATAAGTCAATATCTCACTTTTATAAGGTAAAAAAAAATTACCCTACCTTTTACACTAGAAAAAATAACCCTTCATATATCAAAAAAATATTTCCTCAACACTTACGTTAATTTCACAACTTAACTTCAACCTTATCCCTCCTAAACTTTAGCAAAACAATTTTTAATTTCCAAAAAAAAGTATTACCACTTTTTGCAATTCACAAGGCTCGAAACTTGGCACAATACTCCCACAACACCTTGGCCATGGCTTCCACACCGTGTGAACCATGTGCTCCACTTGGAGCTTCAAAGCACAATGTGTGCTTTGACTCCTTCAAATTCTTAAGAGCCCTTGGCTCTTCCTTCGACCTGGTGGAACCACACACTACGCTATTTGGTGGGCACACGTTTCAAAATTTTCACGAGCTTCTTTTCACTTAAGGTGGATGCAATAAAATTGATGCCAAACCTTAGGAATGGCTATGGTATTTATACCATATGTCTTCCCTTGTCACACACATTGGCGGAGAGGAAAATACATTGGGGAAACAATGTAGTTGTCGGTGGTACCAACTTTACCTGCGAAATGTATTTATTTATAAATTTTTAAATTGAAAGGAATTTAAATATTATAAATTAAATATTAAAATATCCTTTGGGATTTTAAAATAAAAGCCTCCTTAGCTTCTAAAAAACCTTTTTGATTTTCCCAACCATGGATTTAATGAAAACCTTTTATTTTGTGCTTCACATAATATTTAAAAATAAACTTTATGAAGCTCTTTTGCCACCAACCTTTTGCATTACTCCTTTTGACCTTTTGACATCAATTACAATTCATCCATGACATCAATGACAACTTCATCTACTTAAAATATCCAACAAAAAGGAATTGCTTACTTTACTAGCTTTCAATTTCACATAAAGGTGTAGATAAAAAATGAAGTGGATTTTCATAGCATTTGTTAACACGCGAACATCAGGATTTTATTTTGAAGATAAAATAAACCTACTAACACCAAATGTTAACTTCCAATATCACATTAAGGCACAGATAAAATGAAGTATATTTTCCACAATATTTTCTAACTTTCACAATTTAATCTGATGTAAAAGGAATCCACTAATAGGGTTTTTCAGGGATAAGTTACACTAATCCAAAGAAAAAAAATGAATTAGGAGCAACCTCATTCATTATTTATTTTTTTACATGAGGGAAATAAAGCAATTTTAAATCAATAAAAAATAAAAATATGTCACAAATTACATAAACCAAACCCATTTTTTAAATTTACTTGCAATAACTAAGGTATTTTTAGCATTAAGGTTATACAGATTTACACATTTGCACATACTCTCAAGCACATATTTGTTTATGCTAAAAGGAACCTTGGAGAAATATTATATTTCTTTGCAAGAGAGGGTTTTCATTTTAATACCCTAACTATGATGGTAATTTTGCAATTGGGAAAAATTTCCACTCAACAATCCCCTTAGGGTTTTGGAGGAAAATGGGAGGTGGCAAGCCAAGATTTCCAAGTGGCAATCTAGGGATACCAAATGGAAGGGGCAGTTAGAGTGAGTCACCCAAGGTGTCTCACTTAATTGGGGTGATGTGGCTGCAAGTGGAGTGAGGTGTAGGGTATGTCCCATGTGAAGGGATAAAGGGAACAAGGGTGTGTGAGATGTGGCAAGAGATGTTGATAAGGTGTCTAGCACACATTTCTAGTGCATAGGTAGGGTATCCTAGGTTGATTTTTTAGATTTAATAAATCTAAAAAATAGGATAATGTGAAGGATTTTATACACCTAAGTCTAAATTTAGGTATATAATCCTATTATGTAGGATTTGATGTGGGGTGCCAAATGTGTTTTTGTGGATGCCCAAATTTTGGTGTCTATAGATACCCCTTTTTGTACTGTATTGTGTGAGACACAATGCGGTGTAAAAACCAATGACACCTATCTTTATTGGATGAATGGACTCAAATCTTCTCGATGCACAAGAATGCATGATTTTAAACAATTTGATTTGTTTTCTTACCCCCTCAATTGGAAAATTGGTAAAGGATGAAAACCACGAGCCAATTGACCAAATGTTGATGATGAAAGGAGGTGGATTATTGAATTATGTGAATTGGTATGTAAAGGTATGACATTGTTATCAACTTGATGCCCCAAGTTTAGGAGTATTTGTGTTATTTCAAATTTACCTTTGGTTTTGATGATGCACAAATTGCTACGATAAAACCATTAACCATGTTTGTGAGTTCTAGGTCCCTGCTACTATTAGTTGCTCCTATGCATCAAAACTAGTGCATTAGGAATTCGATACTCGAGTGATTTTTTATTATACCAAATTTTGATTTTATTGTTTTCCACTTTTGTACCCAATGGAAAGGGGTTAATGATAACCTTGTGCAAATTTTATTGAACACAACCAAGCTCAAAGATTGAGGGACCTAGTTGAATTAATTCCATAGTGATTTGATTTTCTGGATAAGTGTCCTTATGGTGAGTTACCCATTCAATTGGATTGCATGGATTGCTAGTCGCTACAACCACTAGGTGTGTATGGTAAGTCACTAGATACAAGGCTCGCTAAATTATGTGATGATGATGGTGATGATGAATGTGGTGATTATGAGTTAATGATAGATTTTATGATGATGATGATGATGATGATGATGATGATGATGTAATGATGCATTTGGTTTTTTTAGAGTTTTGTTTTAAATAATGCATGAGTGTTTTTGTTTGTTTCTTTTTATATTTTTGTATGAGAAGAATGCATGAATGTTTTTTGGCATTTTACATTTTTGAAATGAAAGTAATGTATTAAATTTTTTTGTGTTTTGTTTTATTTATTTATATTTACAATTACGTGTGCACTGATTTGGGCTTGATCTGTGCTTTTATTTTTTGTATGTATGGATGCATATGAAATAATGTGATGATAGATTGAATGGATGATTAATGGTGTGCTCTAAATGACCATTTGTGCTATTTATATTTATGTTTTATCAAATTTCTTCTCATCACTTAATTAGGGGCATTAGCATGTGGTATTTGTGAATGAAATGTAATAATGTAAATGATAGTAGATGGATTGGATAGATGATCTATGGTTTTTTTGCAAAGATTCAAACACCTTAGTGACCTTGATCAAACTCATTTATGATCTCATAAATATTCATAATGCTAAGTTTGTCCTAGAATTTTCAAATATCTTCTAGGATCAATTGTGTGTGTAATGATTATTCTTTCCCATTATGAGCTAGGTCAATCTAATCAATTGTAACTAATGTCAATAAGCTAGCTCATCCATGAGCATCCATAGGTCTATACAAAATAAGGTCACTGATGTGACAAACGTGATGCCACACATAAGGATACCCCATTTCCAGGTGGGTTTCATTCAGCCCATTGTTGTAATGAGGATCACCCCATAGTTTTTGAGACACTAAGAGTTCCAGGGATTCAAGATACTTTTCCTTCTTTTATTGCATTGGATTTTTGGGGAATTTATTTTTGAGTTTACTCATTTTTGTAATGGAGGAAGACTCATTTTTATTGCTTTTTGGATACTTACTTGTTTTAAGGCATAAGGGGATTTTATTGCTTTGGAATATTTTTTTGGGATACTTGCTGATTTTGAGGAAGAGCAAGGGATTTTTTATTTTTGCTTTTGGGATACTTGTTTGCTTTGAGGTAGAGTAAGCGATTATTTCTTTTTTTTTGGATGAAGGTGGATCTTGTCCTTTTTTCAAATCTATAGCATTATAGACCATGCACGTAATTGTATGAACATGGGAAAACTTTAACTTATGACAATAGTAACTTTTGACTTCATTATTCCCAAGGTTCACAATGTTTCAATGTGTGTTGATGTGTGTGGTCCAAGAGAAAACTAAATTGACAAAGAACAACTTATTTCTTCTAAAGATTATTTGAATTTGAATTGAGGTTGCTCAAAACACTAGGAATGGCTGAGTGATTGAAAACATTTGGAATTTTCTTATGGATTGATGTGGTATGTAAGGTTTTGTGATACTTTCATTGCAAGCTTTTGAAAATTAAAAGGTGCACACAAAATAGTTAGTGGTTGCATAATCATTATTGCTAACAATTGTATGATATCTAACCTACTTTACATGAACCCATTAATTATCAAAATATTATAAGGAAAATTTTAAATTATTGCTATTGATGGATTGATGAGTAATGTTTGATGTAAGGTGCCCCTGATTAAGGCAACAAGACACAATATACTAGAGATATTCCAAATTAACCAAATGATCCTTAATATGACGAATGTATGAAAAATACCTAAATTGTATGTATGTAATGTAGGTGGAATGAATGTATATATGTATAAAATGCAATAAATATTTCAGCGAAAATGCATGGATGAATGTATGAAATGCAATGTGTATGAAAATGTTTTTGTCTTTTATTGTTTTTTTTGGTTTTTTTAAGCTAGGTATATATAATACTTTTAAGTTGGCTCAGGTTGTTCTCGTAGAAGGAGCAACCAGAATATAGGTTGATAGATAGGAAATATTCTGATGTAGTACTCACCTCTCTCATAAATGTGCACTATTGGGGCCACATATTTGGAATTATTGCAGGTGACAAATAGGACATAAAATTCCTCTCTAAAGTCTTTTTCATTGTCATCATCGGAAATGTAATTGATCTTGTCGATCTATTATATTATTTTTGAAAATACCTCATGTAAAGGAAGTGCAAAGTTAGGGTCTAGATAATCATCATCACTACCTTCATCAACTTCGTTCTCCTTATCTTCTACTTCAGAATCAAGAGTGAGTTTTTGGAATGCATGCTCAAAATAAAAGTTTGAGGTTGATGGCCTATATTTTATGCTAGAGTGATCATGTAATTCTTGATAGTCTAGCTCAATAATGTGATGTAGATCCTTTTCATGTCATTCAAGGCTGAATCCCTACCAATTAGCCCTACGAAAATATCACAAAGGGAAATATGGGTTGGATATAAATTCTATATTGGCACAAAACTCTTGTATGGGTTCCTCATTAGGATGAGGTAGATTGGATGTAGAATCCACTCTTCCATATATAAAGTTAGTTCTATTTGGCTTGAAAGCCATGCTATACACTACATCTATGGCTAAAGGTGGGTCATGTGGGTGACCATGATATATAATAGTATGAATAGGTGGGGTTATTGGGACATTCTCAATTGTGTACTTGCCTATGATTGGATTGGAAATATGGAGTGTGACTGGATTGTGTATGGATATGGTGGAATCTAGTGCTGATGTGGAGGATTCAATGGTGGCTTGCGATATAGATGGAGGTAAAGGTTCACTCAACAATGGTTTTTCTCAAATAGATGGCCCTATCTACAATACAATGGGTGCGAGAGGTGGAGATGGATTTTGCTAAATATAGTAGTTAGTGGCTGAAGGCTCGTTCTAGGATGACATGATGAATGGTGTTCACAAAAATTAAGGGGGATGATATGAAGTGTTTTGGATGATTGGGGATGTTGATACATCATTTGGTTATTTGCTCTGTGATGTAGAGACTTCACATCTAGTGTAGATGTTGGATGTGATGATTGGGTTTGACCAAATGTGAATGGTGGAGGTTGTGATGAATGATGAGGTGTGGGCCGGATGTGATGAGATTCTAAAGTGGAAGCATGTTTCAAATTAGTTTTTGGGAGAGCTTATAATATGGGTGAATTATTTGGAATATTGATGGGTGGATATGGAAATGTGGAATTCCATTATATGAGTAGATTTGTTTTTTGTTCTATAGGAGTATTTACTACTTGTGTTGGACCAATTGCCTGATGTGTGTGATTTATGCTTGTTTTTCCATGGGTTACTATGTTAATAACCTCCACAAAACCTTGGTATACTTGTGATACATGATTAACTTGGTTGGGAGGAACTGTAAAAGTCGATGGTCCCGTTGTTTTTTTATTCAACTCATGATGAGGCAAAGGTGTTTGATATGTCCCAAGGTTTTGATTGGGTTGGGCTAATGGGTTATTATTAATTTTTATCTTCCTCGCTTCTAATAAATCTTGCACAATATCTTTAAACCCATTGCAAGTTTCAATATAATACCCTTTCTACAGATGAAATATGTAGTATAAATTCTCTCTAGAGCTTTTTTATTTTGGCTTATTTGGATCTTTAGGTTGCATTTTCGGTAATGTGAAAGCCTGTGTATCATAATTTTTTTGGAATATTGATGAATATGGTTCAGGAAATGAGGTGTATATTCATTTAGGTGTGAACTTATGTTGTTGCCTCTCCATAGATTGAGCATGGTTTTATGCCTATTGTGGGGGTGGAACCACTTGATAGTTTTGTTGTTGCAGTTGTTGTTGTTGTTGGGGTTGTTGTACTTGGACTTGGAATTGTTGGGTTTGCTATGAAGGTTGGACCAATATTAATTGATTAACCTGAGTGGCCTTGGACTGGTTGTGGTTATTCCTCTTTTGATTATTATTTTTGCATTCTTTATTTTTGGGCTTGATCTCATCCTCTTGAATTTTGATCTCTTCGATTACCTAGGTTTGGATGAGTGCTTCTTTGAATGTTCTATATTGTTTTGGCTATAATAGCAAGGAGATTGGCTTGGCACAACTCCTTGTGAACATTCAAGTAAACTCTATCATAGGGGTGGAGAATAGCAATTTGGTCATAACTACTCTCCAAGGGTTACCAAAATCATAGAATGATTCATCATCATATTATTGCAAATTAAGCAGATAGGTCAACGTGGTCTTCTTTCTAAAATTCAAGGAGAATCACTCCATGAATTGGTTTGGTAGTTGCTTGAAAGTGTAAATACTTTGATGTAGTAAGTGGTTGTACCAATCCAAAGTATCTCCTCCAAATATATGAGGAAATGTATGGAACATGAGTGCATCGTTGTTCCTTATTATGAAGAACACATTGATGAATCATGTCACATGCTCTTAGGGTCCTCATACTCCTTAAATTTTTTAAAATTTGGCACTTAAAAGTCTATTGAATAGGGCGATGATGGTACCAAATCATGAATTGGGTAATTGAGCATGGTACTACAAATCAGGTGTTTGTATGGCTAGGCTCTCTAGCAATAATTAGAACTTAGGATCCTCCAGAGGGTTAAAAACCATTAGTTGGGATTTGATGATATTTTTTTTGGTATATAAGGTACTATAGAATTAATACCGAGTTTTACAGGTTGACCCAAAACCTATTATAGAAATCAACCTAGGGTTGTTGATGAACATGTCCTTACTAGGGATCCTATATGTGTAAAATCTACATGCTGCCAAGGCCATTACATCCGGTAAGGCACATAGCCTATTATCAAAAAGAAACTTCTTATACAAAATTTTGGGTATACCCCAAGAAAACACACATGCATCATAATTACAAAAAAATAAACAGACACAAATCTCTTCCTTAAAATAGTGGAGAAACAAAAAGCTGTAGACACACATATAGTTACTTCCACAAGCTTTGTATTGATAGTTACTTCTAATAATTATTTGGTAATTGCTTTCTTCCGTATATGACATGCTTTGGGACCACATCCCATCTTGGCCAATCAGCCTTGGAGAAGTGAACCTGCTGGCTAGATTTATGGTGGTGGCTATCTGATGGTCCACGTGGCTTTGGTTTGAAGTCTTATATTTTCATTTATTTCCTACCCTATGATTATCAACCAACCTCAAATTACTAATATGACTAGGAGCCATGTTATCTGACATGTGATTGTCCCCATTAGTCTTTGTGGTATTTCCAAGAAGCATCCATGAAGACTGACAACTAGAATAATTTTTATTGTGAATCCATTTCAAAGAAGAGACATGAATACTCCTAGCCTTCGAACTTATAGTGCTTTCCCTATTGGCAAATTCAACTATAATTCTTGGCATTCTTGTTGAATAAGCTCCTCTAATTTACTCGAGACACCGTGTTCCTATTTGAAAAGTTCGTCACCATCAACACCCAAATTTTCCAGCTTATCAACAATTTTGTTAGCTTCCCGAAAGACATGTTGGGCTTTTATGTCCTATCTTCCTTGGAAAAGGATCCTAGCCTCTTCAAAAATTGTTTTAATCCTCCAAGGAGGTGTTTTCTAATTATTGAGGAGATTTATAACATTCATAGAGTCTCCTTCTATGATCAAATTGCCTTCTAAGTCTTGAGTCATTTGAAGGCCTCTCCACATAGCTCTAGCTTCAGCTTTGTTGTTCATCCTTGTTCCCAAATATTCATAAAACACAAGCATCATATTTACATTATGATTTCGCATAATATGGCCAGTGCCTACTCTGCCAGAATTGTCCTTAGCTGCTCCATAAAAATTAAGCTTCAACCAACCCGTAGGAGGTGGGGACCACTTAACATTGGCTCTAGGGTTGACTACCCTAGGCACAGACTCATCTAACAAGGTTAAGCTTAAATTTTGAGCAATCGTGATCTCTTGAAGATGAGGTTTACGACTATCAAAAGGGATAAGGTTCACATTCTCGTTGGCAAAGGATAGGATCCTATCAATGATAGTTTGATGATCATGGATAGACTCATTAAAGACTCTATGGTTCCTTTCTAATCACACCTACCAAAGATAGTGATTGAGACAAATTTTCCACATGTATCTAAGTCTTTGGATTGAAAAGGGGTAATGCCACTCGATGAAAAAATCAAGTACGATGGCTAGTTTAACCTAGGAAATATTGAAGGCCTGAAAAACACCACTTAGGACACTCAAGGAAAATGTGATAAATGGTCTCCCAATTAGCCCTGCATAGAGAATAGCGATTAGTGATACAAATACCTTTACGCATACTATTATCAATGGTTATAATTCTTCCTTGGATAACCAGCCATGAAAAGACTGCAATTTTTGGAATTAAATTTTTTATCCAAACTAAGTCCTTTTGGAGGACAAAATCCTCGTTATCAAGCAAAATCTTGTAAGCTAATTTAATAGTGAACTGCTCATTTTTCGTAGGATCCCAGGTCACTTGATCTTCCTTGGGTCTCATATGGATAAAATGTTTCCCAAGAATGGTACAAAGATCATTTGATTTCACTTAAAATCCTTAAATCCTTATTTGTTTCCACTTCATTCTGCCTCTGTCCTCAACCATATAATCTAAGACTTTTCTACCAATGATTTCTTCCATGATATCTCTGATTCAGGCTAAGTTAGGATATTGCGTTAGTGGTTCATCCTTAGCCCACCTATCATTCCAAAAATTTATTCTCTCACCATTACCTAAAACTCATCTTAAACCTTTTTTGATTATTTCCTTACAATTGAGAATTGCTTTCCAAAAAGCAGAATCTCTGATTAGAACTGAGTCACTTAGAAATTCCATATTTTGAAGATACTTTTGTTTTATGATAGTTGTCCATTCATTTTATTCACCAAAAATGATGCGCCACGCCTGCTTAGCTAGTAAAGCTAAATTTATATGAGCAATTCTCCTTAGACCTAAGCCCATATTTTCCCTATGTTTGCACACTTTGGTCCATCCTACAATGTGTATCCTTTTTTTCTCCTCCGATCTAGTCCATAAAAATTATTTTTGACGTTTCTCAATTTTATGGAAAACCTTCACAAGGGCTTTGAAAATGGAGAGGAAATAGACTGGAATGCTTTGAAGAGAGGCCTTAGTGAGGGTCAAATTTCCTGCTTGAGATAGAATATGACCTTTCCATCTAGTAAGTTTTTTTTGAATTCTTTCAATAACCCTGTCCCACATTGACTCTCTCGGAGAACCAATGAAAATAGGGAGACCAAGATATGAAGTGGGGAGGTTTGCTATATCACACCCTAAAATTTTTGCAATCTTTCCTTGCCTATGAATGGGGGTGTTCAAGAAATATAACTTGCTTTTACTAAAATTAACTTTTTTACCAACAACGTCCTCGTAGAGTTGTAGGATGAATTTAATTCTTTTGGCCTCAACCACCGATGCCTTAGTCAATAGAAGGTGTAGACACAAAAACAGCACCAATCCGATTATGTGACTACAAACACTGATCGCTTTGACACACACAGCCCCCAGGGCAGCCCTCAGAGATTAAACAATGGTCCTAACCACTTTTGTAGCAATTTTGTAAGGTCAGAAGGAAATTTGGCACATTCAGGCACTTTGCTCAGTATTTGTCCCACCTTGGGACGAATTCAAATTGGTATCCATCTTACCCAAGGATGAATTCTGAATTTGCTGTGGGTCAGGACGAATTCCAAGTTCAATGGGCAAAAAGAAAAATGGTGCCATGTGACAGCCGAGGACAGTCAATTAATGCCTCCTGCATTGCATGCATGTGTAGGTGGGCAGATTGGATGTTAGAGGACTATCACAAGGGCAGTCATGGAAGCCCAAGTCATGGAGGACTTTCCTCCCTCATGGGAAGGCATGACTGCCACATGGAACTTATGCATGCCCCTCCAAAGAGACCCCTTGGGTCTATAAAATGGTGCAATTTCCCACCAAAAAAAGACAAGTTGGATGCATTTTCAAGCAACAAAGTGCTGCCAAATTGAATACCATATTTTACCCGTTTGATTCACCTCTTCGACATCCTTGATCTCTTTCACAAGAGAGGTTATTAGGTGGCTATTGGAAGTGTGAATCCGAACACAAAACATGACATTTGACCACATTGATCTACCAATTCACCGATAACCCATTACAAGAGATTTTGGGCCCATCCTAAGTGGATTGGTGCCGAAATCAGGTTCTAACGATGGGCGGCCCACCCGGGCACCCCGCATTTCTTAGTTTCTTTTAATTTGTTCTTTTGTCAGTTTTTTATCTTCCATTCCATTTTATACTATTTATATAGTTTATAATTTTAAATTTAGAATGTTTTGATCGAATCATATCGTGTTTTGTTGCTTTTGTTGTCCTCACTAATGTGCAGGTAGTGACATCAAATTCTCATTGATGGAGGTCAATTTGAGGAAATCTGACCATCTGGGTCATCCCAAAATGCCCCCAATTAGCTAACCCCTATGTTTACAGGTCTTTTGGAGATCCTGAGATATGATATTTTGGCAGCATCACCTCGACGCTTTGTCGTAGGCGAATTCGTCCTACCTGGGGATGAATTACAGTTGAATTCATCCTACCCAGGGATGAATTAAAGTTGAATTCAAATCGGCAGTGTTTGCCTGACTGTTTTTATGGCAGTGGCCCTCTGGTAATGTTCTCTGGTCTCTATCAAAATTGCAGGTTATTTGGAGTCATTTTATTCATCGGTTTAGCTAACCTTATGCATGCATCCTCCATTGGTTTTTAAGATCAAACGTTTCATATTTTGTCATAGGTGCTACTAATGACTTGTTGTGTCTTTGAATGTAGGAGGAGCAGCAAGAATCAAGGATTCATCAACACCAGCGGCGACAACACTTTGGCCCGCCCATTTCAAATGTGGGCACGTGGAAAGAGGAGCACTAAGTCATGATTGTAACCAAAACTCTTTTAACGCTCCTAGCCCCTGAAAAGGGAGGAGGCATATTTGTAACCGATATTACGAGAGTTAAATAAAAAGGGTTGTGCCTTCTGTACTTTATTTTATCTCCATTCAATTCATCTCTTTCATTTCATGCATTTCACATGTTAGGACTTAAGCGTTTGTTTGATTTTGAATGCCTCGCATTAGTATTTCTTGTTTCTAGAATATTTTGCTTTCAGTGGCAAACCAGACCAATTTTGTGTATGGGGGCCTTGACCATGGTGATGAACCATGCACACAAAATTATGAGGATGAAGAGCCTTTTGCAAAAAATTTCAACTATCTGTCTAACCCAGAATTTGCTCTGAAATATCTTGGCCAATGCAATTGGCATGGATACGAGCTAGGCAGGTATGAGAAAGGAGTGTGTTTACTTTGATAGACAAGATACCAAATGCCTTATGAAAAGTCAGGAGTAGGGTTCAACCATCCCTTGCCCTTAGAAATCCTGGTGGAAAACATGCAAGGCCTAGGAATAGGCAACAAGGGGGGATTGGCATCATATCCTTATGCCAACCCAAACACAACATATACATTGGGAGATTACCTCCCATGGTCAAAAACCACCCTTGATAACATCAATAACCCTTCTCCTTTGCTAGAGAGAGGTGAGAGTTCAGACACTAACCTTCAAAGAGAGCATAAACAATGTCCAAAAGGATATTTGGAGGATGAATCAGAACATGAACCATTGTCATATGTTCCCTTCGAATCCAATAGTGATCACTCACGAGAGATTCCCATGAATAACTAGCAAGATATCTTTTTGAAACTGTTCCCTTTAGAGGTTCCAATTGAGCCAGTGTTGTGTCAAGAGAATTAGGTCCCCCCACGGAGCATGGACCAACAACAATGGGACCAGATTAATTTGCTAGAATAAGGTGATCCCTTAATATCGCCAGCAGTTGTTGAAGAAAATGAGCATTTTTGGATCTCCGACAGTGATTCAAAAGATGAAACTGAGATGGCCTATATCAACCACATGCGACAAATGCAACAAAGGCAACAAATGCAAAAATGGCGTCCCTTGGATATTAATGACTTATTTGCACAGATGGGCATACTGCCAGGGCACGAGTGGTACGTAGACCCAGTAGGGTGGGACCAAGTTTTGGATCCATGGCTCCAAGTTTATGATGAGCATCGTCCACCCCGAGACCCTATAATGACATCAATGTCAAGGGAAGACCTTGTCTTCCTATCAGCACATAGGGCCGATCTATTCGTGCCTGTCCCTCTAGAGCCAGATCCAAAACACAGGGAACATCCAGAATGTTTGAGTCATCACACCTACGGTAATGGAGACCAAATTCATTTTACCCACATGATCTCCATTGATTTGACTGTACCCATCTGCAATCCGGTTGATCCAGCATGGTCATTGTATCTAGACATAGATGCCATCAACTGGGATCACGTCAGTTCACCTCTCTCCCCATCATAGTACTGGCCTTTCGATAAAATGCCTCATTTACCCAGGGACAACTCAGGATATCTTTCAGGCTGAAGAGGAACCCGAGGTTCCCAACGCATATTTAAACTTAGCTAATGATATCCATTTGATCTCGACTCCACATCAGTTGGAGGACGGATCCCACATGTCAATTGAGGAGACGACTGACATAGACATCGACTTAGATCCAATGAATCCATAGATTATCAAGCTAGGGGTAAGCTTATCCTCTTAAGAGCAAGCTGACTACATTGCCCTTCTCAAATAGAAGAAGGAGGTTTTTGCATGGTCATACAGAGACATGCTGGGGCTAGATCCACAGCTAGTCACGCATAATCTAACGCTTGATCCAACAATCAAGCCAATTAAGCAAAAACTACGTAAGATGCACCCAACAGTGGCCTCGATTGTCAAAGATGAATTGCAAAAGTTGTTGGATGCATAGTTTTTCATATGCGTGGATTATCCGCCATGGCTGTCCAACATGGTGCCTGTAAAAAATCCTGACGAGAGGATTCGCATATGCACTAATTTTTGAGATCTAAACAAAGTGAGTCCTAAGGATGATTTTCCCTTGCCAAGCATCGACACATTGGTAGATGCTACAGCAGGTCACGAAATTCTATCCCTCATGGATGGTTTCTCGGGATACAATCAGATTTGTATCAATCTCGAGGACCAAATAAAAATAGTGTTCACAATGCCTTGGGGGACATTTTTTTATAAGGTCATGCCTTTTGGCCTTAAAAATGCTAGCACCACCTACCAACGTGCCATGACGTACATATTCCATGATTACATGCATAAAACTTTGGAATATTACATGGATGATTTGTTGTCCAAGTGTCTTGCACACCCAGATCATCTCGATGACTTAAGCAAGATCCTTGATTGCCTCATGGAGCATAAAGTTAGACTAAATCCCAAGAAGTGCGTCTTTGGCGTCACATCTGGAAAACTATTGGGTTTCATAGTCTCAAAGCGAGGTATCGAGGTGGACCCAAAGAAAGTCAAGGCAATCCTTGAAATGGTTCCCCCAACTACCATTAAGCAACTCAAAAGTCTATAGGGAAAGGTCACGTCAATCAAGCGCTTCATAGCGCAGTTATCTGACAAGTGCCGACCCATGAAAAAATTATTGCACAAGGGGGTTACATTTCACTGGGATGACGAGTGCTAGTCAGCCTTTGATGACATCAAACAATACTTGGCTTCGCTACCAATATTGGCACCACCTAGACTAGGAGTGTCATTCTACTTATACATCTCAGCTACTAAGGTGGCACTTGGAGCCATGCTGGCCCAGAAGAATGAACTTCACAAAGAATAGGCTACTTACTATCTTAGTTGCACCCTGGTTAGTTATGAAATTAACTATGCATACGTCGAGAAACTCTGCTTAGCAGTGGTGTTTCCTACCAAAAAGCTACACCACTACATGCTGAGCAACACTACGTATGTTGTGTCTAAGGAGAATCCATTACAATACATGATGAGTCATACTTATCATAGTAGTCACACGGCGAAATGGATCATGTTGTTGACAAAATTTGACATAGAGTTTATCGGACAAAAATCTATCAAAGGATAGGTCATAGCCGATCAACTAGCAGAGGCTCCTCTTGAAGACAATCAACATCTAGTCATAGAACTACCCAATGATGGGGTCTTCCATGTCTCAGAATCGCCAAATTTTGATGAGCCTGAGTCACAGGCTGACATAAACCTATTTTTTTATGGTTCTAAATGTGAGCAAGGTGGTGGCACGGGAATAGTATTCTTCACATCGTAGGGTTCTCCAATGCCCCTATTATTTAAATTAAATTTCCCATGCACCAACAATAATGTAGAGTATGAAGCCTTGCTCATAGGTCTTCAGACAACAATCACCATGAACATCAAATGACTAAACATCTTTGGTGATTCACTATTAATTTTCAATCAATTCAAAGGGGTATTCCAATGCAAATGCCCAATTTTGCAGGCTTATAAAGCCCTTGTGGACAAATTCTTGATGAAACTTGAGTGGTATGACATCGAGGCACTCCCTCGATCATCGAATCATTTTGCAGACACAATGGCCTCCTTGGGGTCACTAATCCCGTAAGACCTTTCTGGTGATATGACAACCATTCAAGTCAAAACCCTATCACAATCTATGATGGAGCATGCAAGCTCTGACTTAACGCTAGAAATCCACATGATCTAGATTGAACCATCCTCGGATGAGTTCTCTCGAATCCACGATCATCTGAAACATGCCAACTGGGGGTCCTTGTTCTCCCCTACTCCCATTAATAGCAACACAACGCTATTATTACAAGTTCTATCTCACTCAGTGTTTGCTAGGGATGAACTTCAAGAGGGATTGGCTATTCATACCGTCGAGGTTTTTGATCAATAGGACTGGTATTTACCCATTAGAGACTACCTCAAGTTAGGTAATCTCTTGCTTGGATTGATGCATGCCGCAAAATGAGCATTCAAGCAAAAAACGGCTAAGTATGTCTTGATAGGAGACATTTTGTATCGTCATAGCTATGAAGGAATCCTCCTTTGTTGCTTGGACCAGCAAGAGTCCACTTGGGCGGTCACCTAAGCGCATGATGGTACATGTGGTGGAAACTTCAATGGTATGGCCATCACAAAGCACATTCTTTACATGGGCTATTATTGGCCATCTTTAGAGCGAGATTGTTGTGCATATGTCAAGAAGTGTGTGAAGTGTTAGCACCATGCCAATTTGACATATGTACCTTCCCAAGCCTTGCAGACAGTCTAGTCCACTTGGCCATTTTCACAGTGGAGCTTTGATCTAATTGGAAATATCTCCCCTGCATCGTCAAGCCGTCACACGTTTATCATAATGGCCACAGAGTATTTTACAAAATGGGTAGAAGCAGTTCCACTTACCTCTATGACAGGACCTTGCATTGTGGAGTTCATTTTGCATAACATCATATGTCATTTTGGTATTCCATCCAAAATAGTCTCGAATAATGGGACACCATTCAAGAACAAAGACATGCGTGCTTTGACCACAAAGTACAAAATTCAGCACAGTTTTTTGACACCCTATTATCCACAGGCGAATGGGCAAGCAGAAGCGTCAAACAAAATGCTAGTTGCCATCCTTAAAAATACAGTCATAGATAGTCATAAGGATTGGCACATCCAAATACCACTTGCCCTGTGGGATTATCGCACTAGCATTCGGACGCCCACTGGGGCCACTCCATTTTCACTCGTGTATGGCTCCGAGGCAGTCATGCCTCTCGAGTTGGAAATTCCTTCCCTGTGCATATCAATGCAAGAGTTCATCGATGATGATGTTGCATGGTAGGCCTGGTTAGACCAGCTTATGTTGCTTGACGAATGATGCGTTAATGCTCTCGAGCATTTACATATCTATCAAGAGCGACTTAAGAAAGCTTACAACATGAAAATTCACCTAAGGGACTTTTGGGTTGGTGATTTGATTTTGAAGGAAAACCAGCAGAATTCTAGTTTATTTCCCACCTAAGGGACAAGTTCACAGCAAATTGGTTAGGTCCATATGTCATTGATAGCAAAATAGGACCCGAGACATACCGACTAGCCTCTCTTGATGGAATCAAGGAAACAGAACCCTTGAACATCAGTCATTTGTGCCCATTCCATATCTAAGAGAGCCATATCCCAAAAATGCTCCAAGGATTCATATAATCGCTTGGTCAATCCCAAAAATGCTCCAAGGATTCATATAATCGCTTGGTCAATCCCAAAAATGCTCCAAGGATTCATATAATCGCTTGGTCAATCCCAAAAATGCTCCAAGGATTCATATAATCACTTGGTCAATCCCAAAATGCTCTAAGGATTCATATAATCGCTTGGTCAATCCCAAAATGCTCCAAGGATTTATATAATCGCTTGGTCAACCCCAAAAATGCTCCAAGGATCCATATAATCGCTTGGTCAATCTCAAAAATGCTCCAAGGATTCATATAATCGATTGGTCAACCCCAAAATGCTCCAAGGATTCCCACAATTGCTTGGTCAAAAATAAAGAAATTCAAAATCCAAAAATCATCAAAAACAACAAAAATTTGCATCTCATTTCTAGGCATGCTCAAATTCATCAATAAAAATATCTTCTTACATCTCATCTTCATATTCACAAAAATCAATCCATCAAAAATACAAAAATATATAGCTGCACTAAGCATCGCATCCATACATTGCATATTTGTGGTCATACAGGTCAAAGGCACCATAGGTTGTAATTGCTCTGCTAGTCCATCTTGTTCCACATTTTTCCATTTTATAAGCAGTCCAAAAAAAAAACAACAAAAATACACCATTTACTGCTTTTTACCACACTAGAGTCAGTGGTCTTATAATGTATCAAGAGTTTTCATCTTTCAGTCATAATTTTGCTTTCTAGCCATGTATTGTACCAAGTCAAGCAGATTTTACGAAGGTAGAGTTCTACTTGGATCACACCTTGTTACGTAGCATCCCAACACAAATTAAAACACATAAAAATTCCCAAGTTGTGTGAACGAAAGATGACACTTACAAAGAAATCCAGGTCACCATAAGCGAAACGACTATCTTGCTCATCCCCCTATACGAATGACCCAAAGAATGCTAAGAGTTGGCAAAAGGACAAGCATCCTCCCTACCCAATTCCCCAAGAATCCCAAAGTTCTCAATAGTTGCAAAACATCAAAATTTTGCAAAACGTCAAAACTCCAAAAATTTGACATCATCCCCAGAGTGCATACATCAACAAGCACAAACAATAGTGATTCTTGTCACTCCATATCCAAATCCCTTGCTCAAAATAAAAACAAATAAAACAAAAATAAACAGTGATTTTATCACTACAAAGGAGCAAGTATCCCAATACAATTGAAGAAAAGAAGGGAGTCGAACTTGAATCCCTGGAACTCTCAGCATTCATACAGGTCATGAGGCAAGCCTCAGTACCGGTTTGGTGGATAGCCTATCGGTCACTGGCGGTAAACTTCCCGCATGACTATATATATGTCACATTAACTTATGTACAGATCAATGTTTGCATGTGGATGAGCTAGCTTATGGTATCCTAGATAGCACCACAGATTAATCTGACTAAATACAATAAAGGAGTTAGTGGAGCTAATTAGGTGATCCTCAGTACGAGTTTGGTTGACAGCCTATCTGGAACTGGCGGTATCCTGAAAAATACCACATAAATGAACTCAATTGCACACACAGGGATGTGAAATAGCTTGGTCAAATACAAGTCTAATTCATACCTTGTTCAAAAGTCTTGTAAGATAAAGTACAATCGTGGCTAGTGAGTTAAAACCGTCTGAGTCTCAAAAAACCTTAGCTACATTTCTAAACCAACTGCGCTACTTTTCATCCTTACAATACCATCAAAAATCACATGTATACATACAAAGTCAGTTACCACAGCAATCACATAAAAACAAAATAACAAAGTCCTAAACAGTCTATGGTGCCCTAACCAACCAACACAAATTCATTTCATCCATTACATTTTGCATATCACATATACAACAAAAACATTTGCATTCATCATAACATATGCATCCATAAAAATAAATTAACATGCATACATCCATATTCATCAACCATCATGCATAAGATCAAATCATCACATGTGCATAAACAAAATAAAGTCGGTATATATATATATATATATATATATATATATATATATATCGTCAAAAAAATGCCCGTAGGCTACAAAACTAGTCCTCTGACCCCGTAATCAATCCAAAAACCCCCAAGCCTAGGGCGTCGGCCACCATGATCACACAAGATCGGTGCAACGGGAACTACCCCCCATGGTGTGGGTCCTATGGGACCCCTCAGGGCGGTTGCTGCTAGCCCCCGCATCATGCCTACTCACCCCCCCTCATCTAGTCGCCTGTGTTGAGAGGATGCTGACTGCTCAGTCTCACTCCCACCCACCAAGGCGGCTAATATCTACCTCCAGCTCTAACCACTACCGCAATGACTCCATATCTCGTTGGTGATATGTCACCAAGTTCTCCTCACACTGTGCCAAATCCCTATCCCTCTCTACCAACTACATCCGTAAGAGATCCCTCTCTTGTGTCGCCTCAGTACCCCCATCTCATTAGCAAGAAGTAGCTAATGCATTCTCTCACTCTACAAACTGCATCCATAGGAGATCCCTCTCCTGCAAAGATTCCCCCAACTCCTCATCATGCCTTCGTAGCAACCCCCCCAACCATGCAATCTCAGAACGTAACCCTGCATCCGTGTCTGCCACATCTTCCCGAGGCATGGGCATCTCTGGAACATCAGCCTACTCTGGCTCCCACTGCTCTGTGATATCCTGCATCTTCGACTGATCCGAAGCCCCAAAATTTTCATCCTTACCCTCCACCTCCACCATGTCCGCATCCTCCAAAGGAGCTCCCCAATCATCCCCCGGTGCCTCAGCACCTTCCCTGCCTGTCGCTACCGCCTTCGTGCCTCCCAGTGGCCCCTCTCCCCGCCATCACCGTAGTACCCACCACGAGTCATACTCTACGGTAGTCCCAACGTCATCCACATTTGGGACATCGATCATCACGTCTGAATCCTCGCCCAGTGGCGTAATGACTAGTTGGTCTAGAGTCCTGTCATCCCCCCGATGTTGATAGACCACATGCTCACCAAGAAACCCCTGGCGCACCCCAAACTATCGTGTAACCTGGCTATACAAGAAGAACTCATGCTCGATTCCATGTCGCCCAATCAGCCACCGCTCTCTACGTACCCATCGAAGCCACTCTCCAACTTTCCACCAGGCTAGATAGTCCCGATAAGGGCTCCAAACCACCTCCC
Organism: Wollemia nobilis; assembly: GCA_028583015.1. Classification (NCBI taxonomy): domain Eukaryota; kingdom Viridiplantae; phylum Streptophyta; class Pinopsida; order Araucariales; family Araucariaceae; genus Wollemia; species Wollemia nobilis. The sequence continues at coordinate 2,809,616 of JAQPPZ010000622.1, forward strand.
CTGGAGTAAGCCGAGAGAAGGTATCGACATAGTGCCCTATGGCACCTGCCCACCGTTGACTCTGCCCTTGCTCCCTGGACAATCACCATAGAACTGCATAACCTATCTCCCTATCCTCCATCTCCTCCTGAGTCATCCATGGTAACCCGACTGGCCTCTCTACTGCTATGTGCTGCCAAGCCTAGCACTGCAACAAGTAGCTATAGGTAATCCCCTTCCACTGCTGGCAGCGGACCTCATACAGCTCCCCATAGAGTTGTGCCAATAGTATTTGTCCCCATCTCATGATAAGTGGTGCCTCTGTCGGGCACTCTACCAACTGCCAAACCAAATCCAACAGGTTCCATGGGAACCTCGTGCCTGACGAGTCAGGTAATAGCATGTTGGACATGAGGCCCATAAGGAATGCGTGCCTCACGCCCAACACCCCCCTCTCCAGCCACCATTGGACCAAAATCTTGCCAATATGGCAGTCGCCCTCTGCCATCTCTAGTGGATCCTCCACGCCCAGCTCCTCCCCATGCCCAAAGCATCTCGCCAATATAGTTGTCCGCTGATCACGCGACGATGTCTTGATCGGCAGTCCATCTATCGAAATCCGTAGAAGCCGATAGATATCCTCCAAGGTCACAGTCATCTCCCTTGTTGGGAGATGGAATGTGTTGGTCCATGGATCCCAAAGATTGATTAGGGCCATCAAATAGGCCTGATCCATGACCACAGGCTCTAGTAGAGCCACCTACTTGAGCCCAAGGGCATCAAGCCACTCCCAGTCAGCTACAGTCAGCACCCCCTACACTTCAGTAAAAGTAGTGGGTACACGATACCGGCTCCTAACAACCTACAAAAGAAAACAATTCAAAAACATTAAAATCATGGAAAAGAACTGTACAACAATAACATGAATATACAACATTGTATACCAATGTACAACAAAAAAAAACAAACATAAAAATTCAAACAAAAATTAATTTTTTAGTTCTAGGGTTTCTAATCCTAACTGATTAATTTAAAAACAAAAATTCAAAATTCAAACAAAAATTAATTTTCCAGTTCTAGGGTTTCTAATCCTAACTGATAAATTCCAAAAATAAAACAAAACAAAAATTCAAAAATTAATTTTTCAGTTCTAGGGTTTCTAATCCTAACTGATTAATTTAAAAACAGAACAAAAATTCAAAAAACAACAAAAATTACGTCTTAGGGTTTTACGTTTCGTTTATCCTAGGGTTTTAGTTAAAAGCTAAATAACAATTCTTTACCTAGGTTTTGCACTACGTTTAGTTGTACAACTAAGTCTTAGTTGTCTTCAGCTCAGTTTCAGGGTTTAAGTTTTAAAATTTTGAAAAACATCATCACAAAAATAATTGAACAAAACAATTGCAATGTTAAATAAAAGCAATAAAAACTAGGAACACTTACTGGTCTCGCTTCGGCTCCGCCGCTCGATCCGGTTTGTGCACTCATGATGGCAGGGAAAATCCGGCAGCGCTTCGCTTTGCAGAATTAACCTCCTCCTCCCTAGAGCTCCAAATCGCAAGAAAAATCAGATGCAAATGAGCCCAAACCCTAGTTTTGGCCTTTAAATAGGCCTTTTTGAGCTTAAATTCATCTTCCCCTGGGACGAGCACTCTGGTTAGTGCTCGTCCCACCCTGGGACGAATTCTAAGCTGGTATTCATCCCACCCTGGGATGAATTCAGGCCAAAAATTTCAAAAAACATCAAAAATTGAACAAAAATGCACTAAAATAGATAATAAACTTGCCCGATGAGAGTGTTGTTGCACTTGACATCCCGGGCATACAAAATAGACATTGGGGTCACAAATTGTCACTATCCTACTCCCTAAGAAGGCTACCATAGCCGGACCGCTCCACGAGAAGATGAATTTTTGCCAATTTTAGCTCCAAAAAGCGTCGCAAAAGGGTTACCACCCACCAAAAACAGGTCTAAATGTCAAAAAAATTGCACATGCTTAATGCTAAACCATCTAAGGGCACCCTTGCACAAGTCATCTTGGGTCAAGCGACTCATCGCTTTTCTCACGAAGGTCATTCCCTCATCGATTCGTAGCTTGAGGGGGTAGTCACACTTAGTCACCAATCAACAAGCACACACCCAATTAAGGAAAACGACATGCATTCAAAGAATCATTGACAAAGACAATTACGCTCCTGCTTGGGGTAGTAAACAAGCAATAATCACAAATTGATCAAACACTTGGCATTCCTGAAGCATGAACACAAGGTTCCCTCATGGACAAAAGGTTGCGCCCTTTGCCTATTCATGATTGATCAATGTCCAAGCTCAAGTCACACCTCACCAAAATAGGTTAATACTTGAAATCAAATTCCTTAGCTCGTTAGAAGCAAGGATTCAAGAATGCATGCCCTTTCCATACTTGGGGCATCAAAATTTGGTTAGGTTACCAAGAAACCCTAATCATTAGTGCTTTTGTTATCTATTTTTGCTCAACGCTGTGCCATGCATAATGCATCCCAAAAAGGGGCATCTATAGACACCAAAATAGCACCAATCCGATTATGTGACTACAAACACTGATCGCTTTGACACACACAGCCCCTAGGGCAGCCCTCAGAGGTTAAACAGTGGTCCTAACCACTTTTGTAGCAATTTTGTAAGGTCAAAAGGCAATTTGGCACATTCAGGCACTTTGCTCAGTATCCGTCCCACCCTAGGATGAATTCAAATTGGGATCCGTCTTACCCAAGGATGAATTTTGAATTCACTCTGGGTCAGGATGAATTCCAGATTCAACGGGCAAAAAGAAAAATGGCACCAAGTGGCAGCCGAGGACAGTCAATTAATGCCTCCTGCCTTGCATGCGTATGTAGGTGGGTAGATTGGACGTTAGAGGACAATCACAAGGGCAGTCATGGAAGCCCAAGTCATGGAGGACTTTCCTCCCTCATGGGAAGGCATGACTGCCACATGGCGCTTATGCATGCCCCTCCAAAGAGACCCCTTGGGTCTATAAAATGGTGGACTTTCCCACCCAAAAAAGACAAGTTGGAGGCATTTTCAAGCAATGAAGTGCTACCAAATTGAATACCACATTTTACCCTTTTGATTCACCTCTTCCACATCCTTGATCTCTTTCGCAAGAGAGGTTATTGGGTGGCTATTGGAAGTGTGAATCCGGACCCAAAACCCGACATTTGACCACATTGATCTACCAATTTGTCGACAACCCATTACAAGAGATTTTGGGCCCATCCCAAGTGGATTGGTGCCGAAATCAGGTTCTAACGATGGGCGGCCCGCTCGGGCACCCCGCATTTCTTAGTTTCATTTTAATTTGTTCTTTTGCCACTTGTTTATCTTCCATTCCATTTTATACTATTTAGATAGTTTATAATTTCAATTTCAGAAGGTTTTGATCAAATCATATCACATTTTGTCGCTTTTGTTGTCCTCACTAACTTGCAGGTAGTGACGTCAAATTCCTATTGATGGAGGTCAAATTGGGGAAATCCGACCATCTGGGTCATCCCAAAATGCCCCCAATTAGCTAACCCCTATGTTTGCAAGTCTTTTGGAGATCCCGAGACGTGACATTTGGGCAGCATCACCTCGGCGCTTTGTCACAGGAGAATTCGTCCTACCCGGGGACGAATTACAGTTGAATTCGTCCTGCCCAGGGATGAATTATAGTCGAATTCAAATTGGTGGTGTTTCCCTGACTATTTTGATGGCAGTGGCCCTCTGGTAATGTTCTCTGGTCTCTGTCAAAATTGCAGGTTATTTGGAGTCATTTTATTCACCGGTTTAGCTAACCTTATGCATGCATCCTCCATTGGTTTTTAAGATCAAATGTTTCATCTTTTGTCACAGGTGCTACTAATGACTTGTTGTGTCTTTGAATGCAGGAGGAGCAACAAGAATCAAGGATTCATCAACACCAGCGGTGGCAACACTTTGGCCCACCCATTTCAAATGTGGGCACGCGGAAAGAGGAGCACTAAGTCATGATTGTAACCAAAACTCTTTTAACGCTCCTAGCCCCTAAAAAGGGAGGAGGCATCTTTGTAACCGATATTACGAGAGTTAAATAAAAAGGGTTGTGCCTTCTGTACTTTCTTTTATCTCCATTCAATTCGTCTCTTTCATTTCATGCATTTCACATTTTAGGACTTAAGCGTTTGTTTGATTTTGAATGCATCACATTAGTATTTCTTGTTTTCGGAATCTCGTGCTTTTAGAAGGGTATCATCAATGAATTATTGGTGAGAAAAATCCCTAGTGATATATTTTTCCTTGATTCCCGATATTAGACTTGAACTACAAGCATTTTTTATGGTTCTACCTAAAGCTTCAGCCATAATGATGAATAACATGGGGCTGATATGGTCCCCCTGTCGAATTCCTCTACGACTTTGAATGTAACCAGTAGTTGTTCCATTAACCAGAATCAAGAACCATGCTTTACAAATGTGTTATTTGATCAAATTAACCCTTGGTGGTGAAAACCAAAATTAATGAGGATAGCAATCATAAAGTCCCAATTTAGCCTGTCAAATGCTTTTTTCATATCAAGCTTGAGGGCAAAAATATACCTGTTAGTCTTATGATAAGAGTGCAAAGCTTCATGAACTGTGATAACTCCATCCAATATTGACCTGCCTTGGATAGATCTTCCCTGTCATGGATCTATAATGTGGGGCAAAACATCTCTCATTCTATTTATAATGGCTTTAGTTAGGATCTTGTAAGAAACATTGCACAGACTGATTGGCCTAAAGTTAGCCATAGATTCAGGGGTTTTTTTATTAAGAATTGGAGAAATAAAAGTAGAGTTGAGTCCTTTTGGGATATGATTGCTTGATTGGAATTATATAAAAATAAAAATTACATCCTCACTTATGATATCCCAAAAAGCTTGATAGAAACAAGGGGGAAAGTCATCGGGTCCCGAGGCTTTATCTAGCTCCATGCTAAACAAGGCTTCCTTAATTTCCTCATCACAAAATGGAGCTAGAATATTAAGGTTTATATCCTTATTTATTATGCTAGGAATGTATTGCAAGATAATATATTTGGCCTCCTCATTGCACTGTGATTCCTAACCAAGGATAGAATTGAAATAAGTTACTGCCTCCTTTCTGATTTATGTTAAGTCCTGAGTAATAGAACCATCTACTTTTTTTAAAATTTTATCTTGTTATTGCTTCTGTTTCTAAGCATGGTGACATGAAAAAACTTGGAATTTGAATCTCCATATTTCAACCAAAGAGCCCTTGATTTTTTCCTCCAATAGATTTCCTCACAGGCCAAAATGTTATGAAACTCTACTAGTTTTATATGTTCCTCCTGACTAGTAGTTTCATCAGCATCACCATGTTGTATCCTCTAATAAATTATCTTCAAACTTTCAAAAACCTATTTTTTATTTTCAAAGAGGTTCCCAAAGACCTCTTTTTTTCAAGTTCGAAGCTTTTACTTAACAAAAATTAATTTTCCAGCAAGTTTAAAAGTTGCACTACCCCTGACAGGCTACTGCCACCACTGAATTAAGTTATCTTTGAAACTGGAATGTTAGATCCACATAGATTGAAATATGAAAGGTTTCCTAAAGGATAGAGATTTAGGGATCTCCAAAAAAATATGATTATGATCAGAGGTAATTTTAGGAAGGGCCTCTAGGGTAGAATCATCGGACAGAGTTGTAGCCTCCTTTGATAGAAAAACCTATCAATCCTTTCTTAAATGAGATGACACCCTATCTGCTGATTGCTCCAGGTATAATTTGCTCCTATAAGTTTTACATCCATCAACATGTTGGATTTCACAAAGTCATTGAACTCATCCATGCTCCTAATAGGTGGTCCATTTCCACCCATTTTGTCTAAAGGGTAAAGAGGAGTGTTAAAATCCCCAACCATAATCTAGGGGACATTATGGAATATTTCACTCAGATTGCCTAAGTACTCCCATAGTAGAGCTCTCCCTTGAATTGAAGTCGGGGCATAAATATTTAAAAGGATCCATGACATGTTTATTTCCTTAAATAAAACACTAAGAACCCTGTCATATTTTTGAATAATGGTGCCTTCTACTATCTTGGGATCCCACAAAGTCATAAGGCCTCCAGACGCTCCTCTTGCTGATTTGCAAACCATCTCCCCTTGATTCCAGATTTTTTTGCTACTTTTTTTGACTAAATCTCATCAGTTTTTGTTTCTTGCAACATGATAATAGTTGGATTCACTTGATTTCTTATTGCACTAAATTCCTTGTGTTTGGGTAGGCCATTGAGGCCTCTCACGTTCCATGAGAGGAACTTCATTTAGATTGTTTGGTATTTCTTCCTCTCCTCATACCTTGAGGGGTTTTCATAATTTTTTATCTTTAGAACCCGGAATAACCTGTTGAAACAAGGTTCTTTGTTTTCCATTGGCAATGTCATTATCAGTTTTAATTTTTTGATGTTGAGCATTTGATATTCTCCCTCTTCTTTTTTCACTACCAAAATCTATAGGAGACTTCACATTGCTCCTGGTTTGTTTAGGACTAAATTGGGGGGAGACAATTTGTTGTAGAACTGGATTGCCATATTCCTCAGTCTGAAGAGTTTCACATATCTCCACCCCTACATCTAAATGTTCTCCTTTTTTCCTATATTCCCCTGGTCTACGTGATGACCCCTCAGTAGGATTCACCCGACTCCTAGTGATGATGTTAGGTATTTGATGATATGGGATGTTAGCATGAAATGAGTTATGGTAGGGTTATTGATAAAGGATTTGATGGTAATGAGGTTATGGGGGTATGATGGTATGCTGACCTAAAGAGTTAGCATATATTTGATGAATTGGATTGGTGGGTATGGTCATGATTGTGGGGTGTGACACTCAAGATGGATATTGAGTGAAGAGGGTGTATGGTTGATATGTGGAGGTTTGGTTGATATCTACCCCAAGTGACTGCTGCTATGGATCAATATTAATGCTTTAATTGGAATTATCCCTAATCAATTATTGTAACCTTAGAAATATCTCTTGTATGAAAATAATGGATAAAGAGGGTATAGCCATATGGGTGATTTATGGTTGAGTTGGTTGGATAGCAACTATGTTTGTGGATTTAGGATGAGGGTATGTAGAAAAAGATATTTCTACTGAATGGGGGATGCTATGAGACATGGGATTTATGGATGTAATGGATGGAATGAATGCAGGGACCTACAAAGCTACATTTATGTGGGCTTCATAGAGGATATTGGTGCAAGTGATTTTTTGGTTTGGTAAAACGAAGGGTTTTTGGTTAGATGATGATGGTTGATTATGATCTGGGGTGGTAGAAATCAGTTCAAAAAGTGGATTCATGAATATTTGAGTTGACTATTGTGGTTGCGAGAAGATGGCTTCCTGTTGAAGTGGAGGAAAGGTGTGGGGTGGAATGGTAAGTTGTGGCAACAATGGAAAGACCATACTAGATGCATTCAAGTATAGCCTAAGATATCCATGTCCATATACATGACATGACTATTCATCGACATAGGTGGCTCACTCCTAGGAGTCTTAGGGATGGCAGTATGGGTAGCTCTATGCATAACATCTATGTCCAAAATAAGGGAACTAATAGAGGGACCTACATTGAAGTTTTGGGACATATTAGGGACTACACTAAATTGCCCTACCACTGAAGTGTTATGGTCTTGATAGTATTGATATGGATCCATGGGAGAATATAATTGAATTTGAATTAGGGCTAACCTTTTTGCTTGACCACGGGTTGTTACCATATGCTAAAGGTGATATGAGGTGTAAAATATAAATGTATGTGTGTGAATGTGTGATGGAAGTACAAAGTAAGACAATACTCAAAGAAAACAAACAAACAATATTTTTGTTCCTAATTTTGTGCAAATTTTGATTTTTGTGTTTATTTTAAAGGGATTTTTTATTTTTTGTAAAAATAAAAAGCAATGTGCAAATATTTTATCCTAAAATGAGTCTATAGATTTCACCTAGATGCTCTCACACACTAACTCAGTGATAAGTCCGAGTTTTGAAACTCACTAGCAATTGGAGATGAAACCCAAATCTGATGAGGAAGCCTAGGTCCTACCAGTCCTCACCCATATTCATCATGGGTAATGATACACCCTCTAAAGAGGAATGTGTGCTATTTTCCATAGCTAATATGGTTCTTGGAGCTGGCCTTGGCCAAGTAACAGGGTAAAATATGTTAGGGGTTGGTGATGAAGTCCAACCTTGTCCAAATTTCATGTGAGTGTGTGATGGCTTTGTTTTTTATTGTGTGATGCAATATAATATGCAATTATGTTTGTTGCCTAATGTAGAAAGTAGGAAAACACATAGTGGTAGACCAAAAATAGATCAAGGGGTAGATGGCTCATTTCAAATGAGACTTGCTAAGTTTCTAAAATATATATATATAACCATTGGTATGTGGTTAGGATGGGTTAACCACGTTTGCATGGTTAGCCAACCATGTGTATGCATTTGGAATATCCCAATCATGGACCCATTTTTTCAACTGTATTCCATAAAAATAAGCAAAGTAAATCTAAAACCCTAAATGATCCTATTCCTAATTAAGCTATGCAGATACTTTGCTAACTCATCTAAAGTGCAGATTCTTTCATTGATTTTTTTTAATTAAGTATATCTATCCTAAGACCTAAATGCAAATAATGGAAAATAATATAGAGACTCTTAATTTAATCTAAATTCCAGACTAAAATTAAAAATAGAGGAAAGAGGGTTCTAAGTTTACAAAACTATTATCATTTTGCCACTCCTTCCAATGTGCTCAACTATTGATCCATGTTTCACAGTGCTCTAACTATCGATGCACGGTTATACAGACATACCATCATTGGTGCACAATTCCTCATATTTGTAACCATTCACTCATAGTTTCTCAGGCACAGGGTTGAATAAAAATAGGCTCTAGATCTTTTAGTCCCAATTTTGAATCTTCACACGATCATTTTTTCCAAAAGCTTGTAGCCACAAAAAACACAAATTAATAATCAAATATATGCAAGGTAAAAAAAAAATAGAATACTTAAGGAGTCCCACTGTGATCACTATTTCTATAGCCAAAATAACTAAACAAAAATAAAGATAGACGGAGAAAAGAGAGATTACAACAAATAATTCTTTGTATTGATATTTGATATAATTGAACAATGATTTTTTAATTACCCCAAATATGTTGGGGATAATGTTACAATATCTTTCTACTATATTCTAATTACAATAATATGATGATGGAAAGGGGAGGATCTTCCAAGTCTTCAACAAACTCTGTGTTCTCAATTATTTAGCTACAACTTCAAAGGGGCGAGTGGGCTTCTGCTATCCAATGTAGGGACATATCTAACTTCAAAATATCTCCAAGATACATTTTTCTTACACACACACTGATAAGGAAAATGAGGGTTTAGTAGCACCTATATACAAGAGCGAAAACCATGCAGACAAAACCATCAAAAATTATATTGTATAAAATAGATAAAAGAAAACTAGCTACCTTGTTGAAATAAAAACTTACTGATCATGTTCGAGGTGATTTTTTGAGCCTAAGAAACCATGGATGTGTGCTATGCACTGTTAAAACATTCTTGAGAGATGGTAAAACCATGCAAGTATGGTTTCAACTATGTAACTATGGATTGGTGACTTTTACTGAGTGGCGGAATGCTCCAAAATATGGCTATGAGCTTTAGATCTTAGTTTTCCTTAGGATGCATGCAAAATCGTGGTACTATTCTGGTAACCTAATGGTATGAATTCTTAGCCTCCTTTATTTTATGGGGTGAAGGTACCTTTTTAGGCCCCTTATGATTTTGGAGAGAAATAAGAGGTGGTAAGCCAGGATTGCCAAGTGGTAATCTAGAGCTGCCAAATGGAGGGGCCGTTAGAGTGAGTCACCTAGGATGTCTTTCTTAACTAGGTGTTGAGTGGTAATTTTTACCAAGTGTAAAACTACACTCATAGTTAGGATTTCAATTAGAAAACCCTCTCATGCAAAGAAATAACATTTATCCAAGGTTCCTTTTACTTTAGTGTGTGCATGTATGCTTGTCAAATGATTACATGGAATACCTTAGTGCTCTGTAAAACAACTCATAACAAGGGGTCTGTGCTAGGGTTACTTCATTATCCTAGCTTTGTTCATGAAACTTAAATGGAGAATAAATGTTATTGAACCTCATATGACCACGATGCAAGGATGAAATTCCTTTTTACTTTGAAGTGTTTTAGATAAATTTCCTCTTCCTTTATTGAGCAAGTTTAAACCATTTTTTATCCCTTATTAGGCCTTGTTTTAAGCATGAAAATTATAAGTGGATTCCGTTTATGTTTCCTCAAACATGACAAGGGAATAAATGTGGATAAAAAACTTTGTAGTTGCAACCCTCTTTAATAAAAAATGATTTCTATAAAGAGAATTAATTGATTGTTTAAAATGCCCTATAAATAGAATTAATTGATTGCTTGAAATTACCCCCTTTCATGAAATTGAGATTTTCAAATAGGGAAAACAACCTATTTTTTTAAAGAATAAAAATGTAAAATTTTGAAAATTATGATTTCATTTTAAACCTGTGAATTCAGGCAAAATTGAAACTACAAATGTGCAAAACTGACAATTCAAAATCTCCGTTAAAACTATTAAATTTAAATAATTTTAAAATTTTACCTTTACCTTGAAATACATTTGAAATCACTTTAAATTAAATTTCAAAGCTTATTCTGTGAATCTAATTTTTTTTTTTAATTTTATATTTTTTTATTTTATATTGTTTTATTTTGCAGACATTTAAAATATGGAAAAGATAAGGTTAGGAAATAATAAACAAAATGAATAAAATGAAATACAATAAACAGACCCTGTAAACATTAGTATTCTGCAAATGAAACAAGTATTAGTGGGATCCGTATTTGCGTAATCCAATAGTTAAAACAGTGCGATCTTCTAAGGAGACCGATGCAAAATATTAAAAATAACACAAGTGAATCATAAATCATGCATAACACTCACCGTTTTTCCAATATAGTGCAATTGTAAAATTTTCAATATAGCTCAATATTAACATGCAGAATACAACTCCTATTTGGCATCAATGGTGAAATTACAAATCCAGCAGAAGGGAAGAAAAACAATCTTCAAAAAAACAAAGACATCCCATTTGCTGCTCCCTTCTCCCGAAGTTTCCACCCCTTCACATCTCTTTTGAAAAAAAATTAAATCTGTCCCTGTCCTTTCGCTCCTATCTCTTTTGTTTGGTTGTGCAACATTCTTTCTACACATTCACCCCTTGTAATGCCTTCCATCACATGTGCATTATGGGTAACATTCATTTTCCTCTTTATCCACTATCCATTTAAACTTTTTCTTGGCCTCCATGTTAATTCTGATGTGCTTTCTAAACCTCTCAATAAAGTTTAAACTTTATTCCTTGGTGCATCCCTTTGAAATAGTCCTTTAGGGCTATACATTTTCATATCATATAATATTACCATAATAAAATCAAACATGTCATCCACTTATAGAACGATTATGCATTGCATTTTCAAAACACTTTAGCAACCCTTATCTGATGAGCGTCGCTTATGGCTATGACTGTTCTAAAATTCTCTTTGACCCATTCTATTTTACTCTATCTCGCAATTTTGTTTACTTTTCCTTTCAAAATGCTTGTTCGTTTCTCTGTTTGAATGTTCCATAATGCTCCATGAATACCCATGCATCGCTTCACCGTAGATTCATTTTCACCCATGTATACATTGTACCTATTGTCGTTGATCCTACTATTTACACTGCTACGTTGGGTCACACCGTTTGTATGCTTGTTTTTTATCCTCATGATTCCACTGAGATTCTAGTTATTTAATATTACCACAAACCCTGATTGATTCCTTAGCTTTGATTCTACACAAACCCACATGTATTCTTTAGTGCATCTCTTTTATTATGGAGTGTCATTGTACCATGCAGTGTACCCGTTCGAACTTCTTTCCTGCTCACATTGTAGTCTGCACAACATAGCCAGACCTAGTAGAGTCATGGTGCCTCTCACACTACCAAAAATCCAACTCACCTCACAATAACTATCGCTGAGTGACATAGACTCTACAAACTATGATACCATCAGCGTGTTTGCAGTAGTAATTAACTGGGTGAACAAGTTGAAAAATCAACAAAGTGTGAAATAATACCCTATCCTTACTATCAAAATATTGAGTGAAGGATGACAATGCTATGCCATCCACGTGTGTTCATGATATTTTCTAAGGTGTCATCTTGATGTCATTTTGTCATGGGGTCTGCTTCTAGACTATCCTATCCAAGAATTCATTGTTTGTGTAGACTGATTTTCTACCAACTACACTATATATTTGATGTAGCACCCTATAAATTTATGATGAGCGACATCATTGGCATAACACCAAATGTGTTGATTATAGGGCATGCATCACATACTATGCAGTCCATGTTTGGAAATTTTAGCCTTATCTTTGGAATGTACAGTCATCACCAAGTTGCTCAGAAATTCCTGTGTAACCTTATAAACATGTAAGAATACATGATATCTTCATTGATCTCAATGCCCTCAACATTCAACTTATCATTATTACCTATTTTGCATACACCGCAACCAACTTGCGAGTGTGCACTATCATCCTGCTATGTCAATGTTGACCTCCGATTGTCTCACATGCTATCCTCATCGGTGTTGCCTTTCAAACTGACTCCACATCAACATCTTTAGTTTAGCAACATCACTCATGATGTCCTATCGGCATTTTGAGTAGCTAAGTAATACCATAATAATGTAGCCTCCATATTTGATTCACTGTTCCACATTTCTCATTGGCTACCACTGGCTTCCCTACCAAATTATCCACCCGAATATGATTGATGTTAACCACTGCCATCGCTACTGCTTACAACTTCATCCTATGTGGATCCAAATTAGGCTACCAAATCTTGTTGGCCATAGCCACGAATCGATGCCTCTCTAAAAACCCAATGCATCCAAATTGATGTCCACTTAGCTTTGAATCGTTACCAGATTGCTTGCTCATTACCCGTTGTCTAGAGTATCCCAATTTATGCATCACCCATTGTCCACGTAAACGAGTCTATGTTGCCACATTTGTAACATAATCTCCCTTTGAAATCATCGGAACCTTCTGTACATTCTTTCAATTTGCCATTTTGTCGTCATTTACCATTGATCGACATCTCACTATGTCTGCTATGTATCCATGTTGACGTCATAATTTTTGTCCACAAACGCTTGCCATCATGGCAATTCGGGTGATCTAATATTTGCCTCCTAAGATCTCATTGTCTAACTGGAAATGTGGTCTGTTGCCATCAAAGAATCTGGGTATTTTATCAAATAAAAGCATGTCCATTAGAACGAGCACAAAAGCTCTAAAGGAATTATGGGATAGTGCCCATGACAAAATAAATGTGACTTAAAGGCTAATCAATGATAATGAAAATAAAACAAAATTTAAAATAAGGCATTAAAATAAAACAAAATAACATATAGCTTTAAAACACACATTGCTATTTTTATATTTTATTATTTTCTTATTAATATATATATATATATATATATATATATATATATATATATAAATTTAATTTAATTTTATTATTATTATTATAATAATATATATTTTTAACTAACATGCTTTTCTTTTGGTAAATTTCAAAATGTTTTAAATTTAATTTCAAGACCAATAAAATTAGTCCAAGCATTATAATATCTAAATCAACAGTAAAACATTGAAATTGACCAAAATATCAAACCAAATTAGACACCACCAAAAATGCTCTCCAAGGGACTAAAGAGAGGTCCTAGACAACACAACAAACTTGCACTACACCCCTGCGGATAAGGACCTACGAAAAAATACTCCAAGGAATACCAAAATTTTAAAACAACCCAATATTTAAAGTGGGTCCCCAAGTCTTGGGGTGAGTTGTGGAGAGGCCACAACAAATGGTGACTCTGCTGGGGAATGCTCCTGAGCATTCCGGACGAAAACCTAGAATCTTCGGTTCTGAAACCCAACAAACCAAAGATTAGAAATAAAATTATTCAACAACATCCAAAGATGATGGGGATAAACAACTTCAATCGAAAACACATGAACCATTGCTTTAGCTAAGTGTGTGAAAGTGTTTTCATTCTGGCATTCCTAAAAACCATCCAAATTCCATCACTTGTTTTGCATTAGGCTACAAAAATATTACTCATGAAATAATATGCCTTTGCATTGCTCCACAGCCAGTCGGGCATTTATAGCCCCGATGGAGATGCCCTCACTCACCCAGATATCAAGTTAAATTTGCATTTGCCTCTTTTGTAAACATTGCTCCACTACTAGCCGGGCATCTATAGCCCTGGTGGAGATGTCCTAAGCCATTCGATTGATTTGGCATTTTTTATCATTTTATTGCTTTGCAAATTTCACCTGCCACTTGGGTTAGAGATCAAGTAAGGTTAAATATTGAGTATATAAAATATTTTTGCCTTAATTTGCAAACCAAATAACTTCATCTTTCAAGATTCCAAGAATACCCCTTAATATGATGTGTTCATGTGTAGCCTTAGCAAAATGATTCATGGTTCCCAAAATTCACTATCTTAGTCCCCAAAATCTAGGAGCAATTACTAAATAATTCTATCCCCTTTTCCTTGATCTACATGATAGGCAATTCATCCTTCAAGAGGCCAAACATTAGCAACTACCATAGAACACAACCACCAATAGAGGAACCAACCCAAAACTCAAAACTCACAAACCAAAACTTGAAACAAGCCCAAAACCTAATATAACACAAACATGACAAGAAAACAAACATAAAAACTCACCAAACCCAAAATTGGAAACAAAACCAAAATAGGAAACCAAAACCAAAACATGAAAACCAAAACTTATATACAATAATATACAAGATGATGCAAAAAATTTGGACTATCACTTCCTTGGATCCCAAACCCGATTAGCACACTTTAAAAGACATATAACATGAAATGCATACCAAGCTTTACAAAAATCCCAACAAAACAAGATTAGATCAAGCCATGCAACACCTCTCATCTTGCCTCTCTCACATAACCACTTTGATTCAAGTTTATTAGCAATTCCATGTTGGACATTTGATTCATTAAACTTGCAAGTGAATACATGATTTTCAACTATCTTTTGCTTATTCAATGAGATGCAAATTTCAAAATTAGATTCATTTTCACAAGCATGTATGATTTCCTTCAAATAGGAGGCTATTTCTGAAAATTTTAAAGCACATTCATCATCCATGTCTTTAGGCCAATCATACTCACGCAATAATTTGCAAGTATCTAGGATGTCTACTAAATGAGGATCATTATAATCTTGTATCCTAGATTCAATTGTTAGTTGTTGATGAACATGATTTAACAATTCAAGCATGTCTACTTCTCCTTCATTTAACAAAGCAATCTCATTAGTGGGGTGAGTAGAAATCCACTCTAATTCTTCATTCACTTCTAGTGGTATTTCATCATAAATAGCATTTGAATCCAATAAATGATTATACAAATTTTCACCTGAAGTTTGGATGTTTGGACACAAAAGGTTAGATTCTACCTCTTGTACATTTTCATTTACCAACACTTGGTGAGCCATTGTGATATTTTCTTCTTCTTCATGGGCTTCATCATCATCATCTTGTAACACTTCATGTGATATAGCGATTTCAGCATCCTGCATATCAAATGAAACAAAAATTTCATTAATAGGAATGTGAGAAACAAATAAGTCCTCATATCTTCCCCAACCATTATAATAATCATCTTCTAAACCCATGGGATGAAATTCTATCATGTTTTCCAAAGGCATATGATTCTCTAATTGTTCAAGAATTGTAGGCTCTTCATGCAAGATGGCAACTTTAGTGTCCTGCACATGAGATGAAGAAAATTTTTTATCGAGATTCGTGAAAGGAACACATTCCTCATACTTTTCCCAAACATCATCATAATTATATTTTAAGATCAAAGAATCAGATTCTATCAAGTCTTTTGTATAATATTTAGATTCATCTATTGATTCACCCTCTTCAACTTCAAAGAATTCATCTTCCTCAGATTCATCCTCCTCAACTTCGAAAAATTCATCTTCCTCGGATTCATCTATTGGTGGGTCAAGGGTTTCTTCCATGGGATCCATTATTGTATTCAAACTTCTAAAGTTATCCCAATCCTCCTTTGTAAAAAGTGACCCTAAGCCAACCTCTAGACTTTGATCAACTTGATCATCACCATCCTCATTGATGATATCTAAGGTGGTTGTAATATGTGGACATTCAACTTTATCCCCTTGATTGCTCACATTAGGCATTGTTTGATTCAAGACTACCAGGTTTGATGGTTGGTATTGGTTGGAATCCATTACTCCTGAAAAACAATCCATCATAGGAGAAGGTGGTTCCTCAACTAGATTCTTTGGTAGCATTTGATTACAAGCTTTAGGGTTGAGCAATGATAATCGACCCACATCCATACCTTTTGAAATGCACCATTGTTCTACCATTATTGCCTCACTGTAGGCTCTAGGCAAGGATGACTCTTTAAGAATTCTCCCTAGAAATGTAGAGGTAAAAGGGTCTAAGGCTTCTAGGTACACTTGGATAGCTTCTTCTTCTGAAATGATGTAATGAATCTCCATATCGATGTACAACCTATGGAACCTATCATTAAATTGGCTTGTGGACTCATTAGGTTCTTTACAAATAGAAACAAACTGATTTAATATCCTATTTGGATCAATCAATTTTCCAAACTGTTTGAGAAATGCTACCTCTAATTGATCCCAAGAGGTGATAGAACCTGCAGGTAAACCGATATACCAATCATAAGAAAATTCATCTAATGTGGATGGAAACATCCTACAAACAACATCTTCATGTATGATTTGCAAATGAATTAAAATGCTCTTATATCCTTGAATATGCTCTTCAGCCGATTCCATCCCATCATGCCTAAACTGAGGTAGATTACACATAATATCTATAGGCATATGATGTGAAGGCCCAGGTATATTTAAAGGACAACCTACCCTTAAAGAAGTAAGGAATGCCATTAGATAACCTCAAAGAATATGACTTTAAAACCAATTTTGTTAGTCAAAGAAATATCTTGCAAAGAAGCATGAAATGACTAACAAATCTCAAAAGATATGCATCAATTAAAACATGACATTAAAGACCATTCTCCAATTTGCAAAAGGTTAGCATAAATGTATCATCAATTGGAAAAATTTCAAATCAATAGATATGATCAATAAAACCTCATTAGTCAAGATAAATGCCTTCAAATCACTCTTTCAAATAACATGAACAAGTTAGCATCTATAACAAAACAACCAAATCAGGCCCTCCTTCTAGCACCAAAATGTTGAGTGGTAATTTTGCCCAAGTGCAAAACCACACTCATAGTTAGGATTTTGATTAGAAAACCCTCTCTTGCAAAGAAGTATAAACTTCTCCAAGGTTCCTTTTACTTTAATGTGTGCATGTATGCTTGTCAAATGAGTGCATGGAATACCTTAGTGCTCTGCAAAACAACTGTTAACAAGGGGCCTGTGCTGGGGTTACTTTATTATGATATGCTATTATTGTTCATGAAACTTAAATGGAGAATAAATGTGATTGGCCCTCATATGACCACGATGTAGGAATGAAATTCCTTTTTATCTTGAAGTGTTTTAGATAGATTTTATCTTTCTTTATTAAGCAAGTTTAAACCATTTTTATCCTTTATTAAACCTTGCTTTAAGCATGAAATAAGAGATCAAAATCTACCTCTAACATGTGAATCTGAAAATGATAAGTGGATTCCTTTTATGTTGCCTCAAACATGAAAATGGAATAAACTTGGATAACCAAATTTGTAGTTACAACCCTCTTTAATAAAAAATTGATTTCCATAAAGAGAGTTAGTTGATTGCTTGAAATGCCCTATAAATTACCCCTCTTCAATGAAATTATGATTTTCATGAAGAGAAGTCAATCTATTGCTTTTAATGTAATGGCCTATGAAATGCCAAATAAATTACCCCCTTTCATGAAATTGAGATTTTCATAAAGGGAAAGTAACCTATTGCTTTAAAGAATAAAAATGTAAAAGCTTAAAAGTTTTGATTTCATTTTAAACCTGTGAATTTAGGTAAAATTGAAACTGCAATCGTGCGAAACTAACAATGCAAAATCCCTGCTAAAACTATAAACTTTAAATAATTTTACAATTTTACCTTTGCCTTGAAACAAAATCAAAATTGCTTTAAATTAAAATTTAAAGCTTATTATATGAATCTAAACTTTTGTTTTTTAATTTTATATTTTTTTATATTTTATATTTTTTTATTTTGCAGACATTAAAAATATGGAAAAGATAATGTTAGAAAATAATAAAAAAAATGAATAAAGTGAAATACAATGAAACTTCAATGCTACAATCCTGAAATTTCACCAGACCCTATAAATGTTAGTATTCTGCAAATGAAATCGATATTAGTGAGATCCATATTTATGCAATCCAATAGTTAATACAGTGTGATCCTCTAAGGAGACTGATGCAAAATATTAAAAATAACACAAGTGAACCATAAATCATGCATAACACTCACTATTTTTTCAATATAGTGCAATGGTAATATTTTCAATATAGCTCAATATTAACATGCAGAGTACAACTCCTATTTGACATCAATGGTGAAATTACAAATCCAGTAGAAGGAAATAAAAAAATCTTCAGAAAAATAAAGACAACCCATTTTTTGCTCCCTTTTCCCAACGTTTCTACCCCTTTACTTCTCTTTAAATAAATTTCATCCTTGCCCTTTCACTCATGTTTCTTTTGTTTGGTTGTGCATCATTATTTCTACACACTCACCCCCTACAATACCTTCCATGGCACGCCCATTATGAGTAACATCCACTTGCCTCTTTACCCACTATATGTTTCTCCTTTTTCTTGGCCTCTGTGATAATTCTAATGTGCTTTCTAAACATCTCAATAAGGTCTAAACTTTATTCCTTGGCATGTCCTTTT
Organism: Wollemia nobilis; assembly: GCA_028583015.1. Lineage (NCBI taxonomy): Eukaryota > Viridiplantae > Streptophyta > Pinopsida > Araucariales > Araucariaceae > Wollemia > Wollemia nobilis. The sequence continues at coordinate 2,828,734 of JAQPPZ010000622.1, forward strand.
GAAATAGTCCTTTTAATTACTTAGGGCTATATATTTTCATATGGTATAATATTACCATAATAAAATCAAACACGTCATCCACTTATGGAATGATTATGCATTACATTTTTTATATGCTCTAACAAATCTTCTCTTATGAGCACCACATATGACTATGATTATTCTAAAATTCTCTTTGACCCATTCTCTTTTACTATGTATCGCAAGTTTGTTTGCTTTTCTTTTCAAAAGATCCATTCGTTTCTCTGTTTGAACATTCCATAACGCTCCATGAATACCCATGTGTCGCTTCACCACAATATTCATTTTTCCCATGTAGACATTGTACCTATTGTCATTGATCCTTATAGACTATTGTTTACATTACTACGTTGGGTCTGGACCCAAACTTTGTTGCTATGCTTGTTGTTGATCCTCATGATTCTACCAATATTCTAGTTATCTAATATTGTATTAAACCCTTATTAATTCCTTAGCTTTGATGTTGTGCAACCCTACACATGTTCCTCAATGCATCTCTTTTATTATGGAGCATCGTTGTGATCCATGACTTTGTCTTCATTCGACCTTGCAGTGTACCCATTCAAACTCCTTTCCTGCTCATATATCATTCTGCATAGTATATCCAGACCTAGTAGATCCATGGTGCCTCTCGCACTCCCAAAAATCTAGCTCACCTCACCATAACTATCACTGAGTGATGCAGACTCTACAAACTATGATACCATCCATGTGTCTACAGTAGTAATCAATCGGGTGAACACGTTGAAATATTGGCAAAGTGTGAAATAATGCCCTATCCTCACTGTCAAAATATTGAGTGAAATTTGATAATGTTGCACCATCCTTGCGTGTTCCCGGTATCTGCTAAGGTGTCATCCTAGTGTCATTTTGCTGTGTGGTCCACTTCAAGGCTATCCTATCCAGGAATCCATCGTTCGCATAGACTGATTTTCTACCAACTATACTATATATTTGTTATAGCATCTTATAAATTTATGATAAGCAACACCATTGGCATAATACCAAACATGTCGATTATAGGGTGCACATCACATACTATGCAGCCTACGTCTGGCAATTTTGGCCTTATCTTTGGAATCTACAGTCATCACCAAGTTGCTCGGTAATTCCTATGAAACCTTCTAAACCTGTAAGAATACATGATATATTTATTGATATTAGCATCCTTGACATTCAACTTATTGATATTAGCGTCCTTGAAATTCAACTTATCATCATTGCCTATTTTGTATATGCTATGACCAACTCGTGAGTGTGAGTTGTCATCCTCCTACATCAATGTCAACCTCTAGTTGCCTCACATGTCATCCTCATTGGTGTTGCCTTTCAAATCGACTCCACATCAGCATCTTTAGTTTAGAAACATCGCTCATGGAATCCTATCGGTATTTTTGACTAGCTGAGTAATACCATAATGACATAGTCTCCACATTTGATTCATTGTCTCACATTTCTCATTGGATGTCACCTACTTCCCCGTCAAATTATCTACCCGGATATGTTTGATTCTAACCACGATCATCGCTACCACTTACAACTTCATCCTATGTGAAACCAAACTAGGCTGTCGAATCTCGTTGGTTGTAGCCATGACTAGATGCCTCTTTGAAAGCCCAACGTGTCCAAATCGACGTCCACTTGGCTTCGAGCCATTTCCATCTTGCTTGCTCATCACACGTTTTCTGGAGTGTCACAATTTATGCATCACCCATTGTCCACATAAATGAGTCTATATCACCACCTCTGTAACATAATCTCCCTTTGAAATCATCATCGCCTTCTACACTTTCTTTCGATTTACCATTTTACCGTCATCCATCATCGATCGATGTCTCACTATGTCTGTTTTTTTGAAAAATTTGAAAAAAGCTTGTATTAAAACAAAAGACTGTTACAAGAGGGAGAAAGGGCATCCCAACCAAGCACAAAGAGACCAGAAGAACAAAGGGCACGAAAACGCGACATGTCACGAAAACGTGACATGTCGCGAAATCGCGACACCAAACCAAACAACCGCCGTTCCGCAACAACCAGTCGCGATAACGCGACATGTCGCGAAATCGCGACATGTCGCGATATCGCGACAAAAAGTGCCGAAGCCACAACACACGAAAAATGTCGTGAAATCACGACAGCACAGCACCAAATCACCCAAACTCCAAAAACGTCGTGAAATCACGACGAGAAAGCCTGAAGGCACCTGCTCCTCGAAATTGTCGCAAAATCACGACGAGATCCCAATAATCAGCAACTTTGAGAAAGTGTCGCGACATCGCGACGGCTTTTCCTTGGAGCCCCACTTGGCCGGAAGTGTAGCGAAATCGTGACAAGAAAACCAATGGGCGCCCCATCCGCAAAAGTGTCGCGAAATCGCGACATGTTCACCCCCAAGGTGCCCTTTTCTAAAACTAGTCGCGAAATCGCGACGTTTTTCCATCAAGCAGTTTTTCTCCAGAACTGTAGCGAAATCGCTACAGGTTTGCCCCTTTGCTTCCTTTCCATAAACATGTCACGAAATCGCGACAGGTTATCCATTGGGAGGCTTTTCACAAAAAAGGTCGCGATATCGCGACGGTTTTTCCACTTAACAAAATTTTGCTCAAAACGTCTCGAAATCGCTTCAGGTATGCCCCTTTGTGTCCTTTCCTCAAAAAAGGCACAAAAACGCGACGAATTTTCCTTAGAGTAGCTTTTCACAAAAATTGTCGCGATATCGCGACGGTTTATCCCTTTCATGCAATTTTTCTCAAAGCGTCGCGATATCGCGACACTTTTCCTCCAGCAGCAAAACCAACCAAAAAGGTCACGACATCGCGACACCTTCTCATCAAAGACCGCAACGGCACAACAAGTCGCGAAATCGCTACAATTTTCCTCCCAAATCCGCAGAAACAAAAAGGGTAGCGAAATCGCTACAGTTATCCAGGATAGGTCACGACAGAGCAACATGTCGCGACAGAGCAACATGTCACGAAATCATGACAGATTTCTAAACAGGGTCGCGACGGCACAATATGTCGTGATATCGCGACAGAAACTAACCTTAGTCATTTTTGAGCTCATGGATGCAGGGATCGTTCCAGACCACTTCGAATCTCTTCATCTATCATAGGCATATCACTGTGCAGCTGAACACCTACCTCTTTCTCAGCACCCATCTTCGCAAGGAAGTCAGCTATCGTGTTCAGATTTCTACTCACATACACAGGGATGACATCATCTAACTCCCTCCATAACTCCTTGATTTGAGATATCAACATCCGCAGTCTCCAGGCTTTTAAAGAGAAATTCCGCAAGCAATCTAGAGCACCGATCAGGACTTGAGAATCAGATTCAAGAATTATCCTCCGGTACCCCTGCTTAACAGCCCAGATAGACGCTGACTTAATGGCAAAGGCTTCGGCTTCATTGTTCGTGGCTCTGCCCAATCCCTGCAATTCCCAGTAAAGAACCGCACTCGAGTGATCCCGACAAACAACACCAATTCCTGCGTTGCCCGGGTTGCCTTTTGCAGCCCCATCAGTATTGATCTTGATCCAGCCTACAGGGGGAGGTTTCCAGCATGCTCTGCCTTGCCTCTCAAGACCCTCAACCCCCTCTTCAGGATGCCCAAGAGTAGCCTGATTCTCTTCATTTACAAAAGTAGCAACAGTTTTTGTGACTTTGCTCCAGATGACCTGCCAAACATCGTCAATCGAGGAGAAAGTGTTTCTAAAGATCCGGGCGTTTCTCTCCAACCAAACTTGCCACCAAATGAAGAGAAAGCCTAACTGCCAGCCAGTTCGGAGAGCTATGGAATTGAACCTGCCCCATTTCCATTTTTCCCAAATATTGGTACGGTTGAGAACACCATTAGCCTGGAGTTTAAATTGAGAGAACCAGCGTTCCCAAATCTGATGAGTAAAAGGACACTCAAAAAACAAATGATCTGCAGTTTCCTCATGTTGGAGGCATAAAGCACATTGAGAGGGGCCATTGAAACCCCTACGTCTGAGATTGTCAAAGGTGAGAATACCATTATGCATAAGTTGCCAAGCGAAGAAATTCACTTTCGGCCAACCCTTTGAATGCCAAATCCTTCTCCAATGCTGAACCGAAAAAGAGTGTGGGGGAGGCTCAGGGAGGATCTCTTCATATCTAGCCTTAACTGAGTAGACCCCAAGGCTTCCATAGCCCCAGGCTAATTCATCTTCCTCATCCTTCCCCATGAGGAACCTTTCTGACAAGATTTTTTGCAGGATAGGCGCCAACTCCGGAGAGACAGTAATTGGCCACTCCTCCCACCGCTTAAACTTTTTAAATGTATACCCCCCCAATTGACTGGTAAGAAGATAATTATCAATATGGATCCAACCCTGGGCTTCTAAGGTGATCATGATAGGTTGTAGCTCAGGGAACATAACAATAATGGGCGGATGTTGGTCCCAAGAGTCAGTCCAGAAACGAGCCTTGTCTCCTTTCCCCACTTTCCAGAATAATTGATCTTTGATAATCTGGGACCCAAGCTTGAGAGTCTGCCACACTAAGGAACCAGAACCTTCCAAGGGAAAGCGACCCACCTCATTGGGATGAACATGCCCCAAATATTTACTGGAAAGAATTCTGCTGAAGAGGGAGGATGGCTGAGAAATCCACCTCCAATACAGTTTTCCAGCCAAAGCTCTGTTATTAAGCATAGAACTTCTCAAGCCCAGCCCTCCTTTGTCCTTAGGCTGGGTAACTTTGTCCCACCCAACCAAGGCCCATTTTTTCTTCCCTTTTGCGCCTTCCCATAAAAATCTTCTAGCCATTTTGTCCAGCTCTTTCCAGATGGTATGAGGGGCAGCCAGTATTGAGAATTTATAGATCGGCAAAGCCTGAATAACCGACTTCAGGAAGGTTAATCTACCCCCGTAGCTTAGCCATTTATGGGCCCAATGATTCATTCTGTCTTTGATGCCTGCTAACAGGTTCTTCCAAATGTCCTCACTATGTCTGTTGTGTATCCATGCTGGCATCATATTTTCATCCACAAACGCTTGCCATCATGGAAAATCGGGTGATCCAATATTTGCCTCCTAAGATCTCGTTGTCTAACTCGCAATGTGGTTTGTTGCCACTGGAGCGTCCGAGTATTCTATCAAAGAGAAGCATGCCCATTAGAATGAGCACAAAATCTCTATAGGAACTATAGGATAGTGCCCATAACAAAATAAAATATCACATAAAGGCTAATCAATGATAATGAAAATAAAACAAAATTTAAAATAAGACACTAAAATAAAACAAAATAACATATAGTTTTAAAACATACGATGGTATTTTTATATTTTATTAATTTTTATTTTTTATTAATATATATAATTTTTCTTTTATTTATTTTATTTTATTATTATTATTAAAACTAACATGTTTTTATTTTGGTAAATTTCAAATGTTTTAAATTTAATTTCAAGACCAATAAAATTAGTCCAAGCATTAGAATATCTAAATCAACATTAAAACATTGAAATCGACCAAAATATCAAACCAAATTAGACACCACCAAAAATGCTCTCCAAGGGACTAAAGAGAGGTCTTAGATAACACAACAAACTTACACTACACCCCTATGGGTAAGGACTTATAAAAATAATACTCCAAGGAATACTGAAATTCCAAAACAACCCAAAATTTAAAGTGGGTCCCCAAGTCTTGGGGCTGGTTGTGGAGAGGCCACAACACTAGGGTGATGTTGCTACAAGTGGAGTGAGGTGTAGGTAATGTCCCATGTGAAGGGACAAAGGGAATAAGGGTGTATGAGATATGGCAAGGGATTTTGGTGAGGTGTCTAGGACACATGTCTAGTGGATAGGCAGGGTATCCTAGGCTGATTTCATAAATGTAATAAATATGGAAAATAGGATAATGTGCAGGATTTTATACACCTAATTCTAAAATTAGGTATATAATCCTATTATGTAGAATTTTATGTGGGGTGTCAAATGTATTTTTGTGGATGCCTAGATTTTTGTGTCTACAGGTACATCTATAGAAGTCTTTAGCCACTATCAATTATGGGAATGAAGTTAATGGTTGGTCCATTAGCCAAGGATCTAACCAAAAATAAATTATATTGCCATTACCCATATTTCATTTTCCTCCCTTTCTAATAATGCTCATGGAATTATGCAAACTAAGCCAAAAGACCAACCTTGAGTTTGGGACATCATCGATAGGAAGTCCTCCCCATTATTTAGATATTTTGCTTTTATAATATTAACCCAATAAACCTATTCATTTTGGGTTAGGTGTCAACCTTGTTTAGCAACTAGGGCCTTATTCATTTGGTCCATCCTTCTCAAGCCTAGGCCTCCAAACTCCATTTTTCTACAAATCTGATCGCATGCTACTAAGTGGAATCTCTTCTTCTCCTCTAACCCAAACCACAAGGACTTTTGAACTTGCTCGATCTTCTACACTATTTTTCTTGGTATTTTTAACAAGGTCATAAAGTATATTGGTATACTCTTAAGTGTAGATTTCACAAAAATAACCTTACATTCTTGGCTTAACATAGCTCCTTTCTAATTGGTAAGTTTGTGTTGCAACCTTTCCACCATTGGCTCCCATAAATATTCCTTTTACATCCCTTTAAAAAGAGGAATCCATAGGTAAGTTGATGAAAACTCTACTATCTCACAACCCAACTTCATTGCTATTTTCTTTGATTAAGAATCAAGGAATTCAAGAAGAAGATTTTACTCTTTAGAAAGTTAACCTTCTGCCTCGTTGCCTCTTCATACCAAACAAAAATTTCTTTGATTATCCAGGCTTGAAAAATTAAGGTGACAAATGAGAGAAGAGTATTATTTGCAAATTGATAATGAGAGATCGATTTCACACTCAAGATCAGTTTGATACCAACCATAGAGGAGTCCTAAAGGGACCTACCAAATATTTATGCTATGAGAATAAATAGATAAAGGGAGAGTGGGTCTAATTGACGAATACCATGACAACTACAAAAGTATCCAACAGGGTAGCCATTGACAAGCACTAAAAATATGAATGACAAAATGTAGTTTTTGATAATAAAGATCTATCTCCTACCAAAGCTAAACTTACTTACATCTAACTAATTTGGATTAATAAAACTATTTAGAAATTTATTTTCATAAATTTATTTTATATTTCCAAATTTATTTGGGAGTTGGATGGACAGATTTTATTGTTACAAAATTTAGTTACAAAATTTGAAACTTTTCTATAGTCTATTCATAGTTCTACCCATTTATTGTTCTATAGTTCATAGTGTTTCAGTATTCCTATAGTTTAATAGTATATCCCTAATTTTACAGCCTACTTGTAGTTTTGTCCATTTATAATGTTATAGTTTTCATGTAGCTCTATAGTGTATCCATAGTTTTATCCATTGTAGTGTTGCAATCTTTCCATAGTTCCATCCATCCATTGTACTATAGTCTACCTATAACGTTTTCTATCCGTAGTGCTATAAGCTACCCATAGTTCTATCGTGTAGCTATATATGACTTCCATAGTACTACTAAATTTTGTCATAACTAATTTCTCAACCAAAAACACAATAAATATTCTATTATTCTAGTTTAATATCATAAAATATAATCCATTTTATAAGTTACACAACATCTATAAATTACATCATAATTATAAAAAATAATCATATAATGGGATTTTAATCATGTAATATCCTACCAAATATGGTCCCAAAATGTGACATTTTTGGAACTCATCAGTGTCTAAAAGTTTTTTATTGATGATTTCATGTTTTTTATTACTTCATGAAGATAATTTAATTCTTGATATTTTTTTCTTCCTTTGAATTATTACATGTCTACTATTTCCTATTAGAATGGATCTACTAGGAGAGATGTTTCCTCTTTGATGTCATTTATATCTTTTAATGTAAAATCATAGGATATATTTTTTCTTACTTGATGCTTGGTTCTTCAAAAACACAGCCACACATTTTCTCTATATGGGTTATGGTGTGTAATTTTTTTTAAATAAATGATTTCATGTTTTTTTTGTCACCCAAAATATATTTATTTTTTATATGCTTATTCAAGTGAGTTGCTCATCATTATTATGTCTAATGAATTGTAAAATTATGTTCAATGTACACAAATTCTATTTATGTATTATATGCTAATTTTTGTAAAGTAATTAAAAAATATAAAATATTGTAGATATGATAGTTTTAAATATGACTATGTGAGGGTTTTATCTATGGTTCAAGTGTAGGTGGCAATAGATGCCACTTTTCAAGGCCTACAAGACCTAGCAACCAGTTTTGTTTTTGTTGTTGTTTCTACCCAGGATAATCACAGGATATGTTGTAGAGATGTATGATGGGTTAGGAATCTATCATTTAACAAATCTTCATGCTATGGACTTGATTGAAAACTACTTCCAATTTGCTACCCAAGGAAAAATTAAAAGTCACACCTTTCTTTGATGTCCAAGTCATCGATTAAAGAGACCCTCGAGCAAGTTTCAAGTTGTAAATCAAATAAGAGAATCCTCATTAGGAATAGAAAAAATAGTTCAAAACTCAATCAATATCAATGCTAAGGAACACCCCAAAAATAAATCCACTACGAAAACCCCTTTCAAGGGTAAGAATTTTGGGAATTTGACTCCAAAAATAAATTTTAGGGATTTTCTCCATGGTTGACAATCCCAAAATAATACTAACATTAATCTTAATCCTTCTCATAGAATTTTAAGAATGCCTAAGATTGATCCTAGAAAAACTATGTTGGGATGTCTAAGAGCAGCTAATGGAACCCTAGTTGTTAAGCTAAAAATAGGCAACATTAAGGATGGCATAGAAGATCTAGAGAGAAGAAGATTGATTTGTCATTTCTTGGGTTTTTGTTTGACCCTATCTTCTTTCAAATTTTCAACTAAAAAATACTAAAAAACACAAGGTGAGTTACAAATATTTATTTATCCCAATGGTTATTTTCTTGTTATTTTTTCTAATGATGAAGATAGAGAGAAAAAATTTCAAAGGGGTCCTTAGTTCTTTGGAAGGGTAGGTATTTTCATGAAGTCTTGGAACATTAAATTTAATGTGAAAGAAGAGATGGATTTTATAGGACCTATGTGGATTAGAATATTTGGCCTCTCAATTGAATTTTGGAATCAACTATGTTTTCTACAATCAAAAACTCACTTGGAAATTTCATAATGATTGTTGACTATACACATAAATTTGAACACATTATTTATGCTCAAATTTGTGTCTTAATGGATTTTGACAAACACCTTCTAAAAAGGATCTCATTACAATTTAGGGAGGACACTTGGGACCAAGTAATGGACTATGAGAACATTCCCTTCTGAAAGCACGAGGATACGGAAACAAAAAGGAAAATGCCAAGTACGATGCGTGTAAAACCAAACTTAACGCTAAAAGCCTATATATTGAAAAATGCATGAAAGGAAAGGACATAAACGAATCGACACAAGATAAAAGCAATATGGAATACGGCCCTCTTTATTGATATGCTTTTAAAGTCGTGTTACAATACGTCTCCTTCCCTTTTAGGGGATAGGAGCGTCAAATATGTTTCTTGTCACATCCATGGATAGCAATCCTTCTTCCGCGTGCCCACATGTAAGATGGGTGGACCAAAACGTCACCGCCGCTTGTGTATATGATTGTTGACTCCTTACTGCTCCTCTGATGTCGAAGACCTACATTCAAGGAAACAGAAAATATCAGTAGCACCTGCAGATAGAATAGAACATGTATTTCCCAAGGCCTACTGTTAGTGTATGCATGAAAATATTAAAACGATAACCAAATAATATCAGAACGACCTAAAAATTTGATAGAAGCAATAAAATCTTACCAGGAAGCCACTACAAAAGGAACAGTCAAGAAATTCCTCACATATTTGTATTCGCTCCGGGGCGGGACGAATAAACCTACAACAAATTGTTAGAAAGCACCCTCTTCAATGTCCTATCCAGGAAGCTCCAAATGACCTACAAAGTTGGGGTTAGCTAATTGGGGGTATTTTGGGACGACCCAGATGGTCAGATTTCTCCAATTTGGCCTCTATCACCCAGAATATGATGGTGCTATCTGCATGTTAGTGAAGGCGAGAAATGATAAAAACATGGTCAAAAATTGTCGGAATGAAGTGAAATTTAAACTACAGTCTATTTAAATAACCTAGAATAAGATGCAAAAGAAAAATCAGAGAAATCTACCATAGATTTCTAATCACTCCGGGGTGGGGCGTTTAGAACTGTGACAGTTGGGGGCGCCCGGGGGCAGGACGCCCATCGTTTGGGACTTTGTTTCGGCACCAATCCACTTGGGATGGGTCCAAAACCTCTTATGGGGTGTTGTCAAAAAATTTTGTGGGATATTGTGGCCAAATGTTCGGGTTTGGGCTCCGGATTTGTGCTTCCAATAATCACCCAATAACCTCCCTCCAAAAGAGAGATCAAGGATGTGAAAGGCACAAATCAAAAGGTATGTGTGTGGATGTAAAATGGCAGCACTTCATTGCTCAAAATGCTACCTCTCTCTCTATATTTTGGGTGAGAAGACTCACCAATTTATAGACCTAGGGTCTCTCTGTTTGAATGCGCATGCGAGGGCGCCACTGGAGTTGCATGTCCTATTTTGGGAAAAATATTATTCCCTGATTTAGAGTCTCCTTGCATGAGGCCTCCAAAAATCAAAGACATGCATGACTGAAGTCTCTCTCCTTGATTTGAAGTCGTTCCTCGCAATTGCATGGCCTGAAGTTGTAGTTAACTAGCGGACCTGTCGAGGTTTGAATTTTTTGCCAGTCAAACCTTCTATTCGCCTCACCCTAGGGCGAATGCTGATAATCGTCCCTGGGTGGGACGAATACTAGTTTGTAATCATCCCAGGGTGGGACGAGTAGGGAGCAAAGTGCCAAAAAGGTGCCAAATTGACCTTTGACCTTCCAAACTACTTTTGGGAGTGGTTAGGACCACTGTTTAACCTCTAGGGGCTGCCCTAGGGGCTGTGTGTGTCAATGCGATCAATGCTTGTTGTCACATAATCGGATTGGTGTTATTTTGGTGTCTATAGATGCCCCTTTTTGGGAAGCGTTATGCAAGGCGCAGCACTGAGCAAAAATAGATAACCAAAGCACTAATGATTAGGGTTTCTCAGTAACCTAACCAAATCTTGATGCCCCAAGTATGGAAAGGGCACGCATTCTTGAATCCTTGCTTTCGACGAGCTAAGGAACTTAATTCAAGTGTTAACCTTTTTCGGTGAGGTGTTACTTGAGCTTGGACATTGATCAGTCATGAATAGGCAAAGGGCGCAACCTTTTGTCTATGGGAACCTTGAGTTCATGATTCATGAATGCCAAGTGTTTGATCAGCTTGTGATTATTGCTTGTTTGCTGCCCCAAGCAGGAGCGTGATTGTCTTTGTCAATGATCCTTTGAATGCGTGTCATTTCCTTGATTGGGTGTGTTTTTGTTGATTGGTGACTAAGTGTGACTACCCCCTCAAGCGACGAATCGATGAGGGAATGACCAACATGAGAAAAGCGACGAGTCGCTTGACCCAAGATGACTTAGGTAAGGGTGCCTTCAGTTGTTTTACCGTTGAATGCGTAAGCAGTTTCCAAACATTCTCGACCTATTTTTGGTGGGTTTTAACCCTTTTTGTGACGCATTTTGGAGCTGAAATTGTCAAAAATCCATCCTCCCGTGGAGCGGTCCGGCTATGGTAGCCTTCTTAGGGAGTAGGATAGTGACAATTTGTGACCCCAACATCTATTTTGGATGCCAAGAATTTCAAGCGCAAATGCGCCTTCGTTCGGCAATTTTATTGCTATTTTTGGTTGGGTTTTGACCCATTTTGTGACGCCATTTGGGGATGAAATTCTCAAAAATCCATCCTCCCATGGAGTGGTCCAGCTATGGTAGCCTTCTTAGGGAGTAGGATAGTGAGGATTTGTGACCCCGACATCTATTTTGCATGCCCAGAATGTCAAGTGCAAAAGCACTCTCATTGGACAATTTTATTGCTTGTTTTTGGTGCATTTTGTGCAGTTTTTTGATATTTTTGAAATTTTTGCTCTGTATTCATTCCTGGGTGGGACGAATACCAATTTAGTAATCGTCCCAGGGTGGGATGAGCGCTAACCAGAGTGCTCATCCTAGGGAGGAACGATTACAGGCTCAAAAAGCCTATTTAAGGGCCAAAACTAGGTTTTGGGCTCATTTGCATTTGTTTTTCCTAGCGATTTGGAGCTCTGAGGAGGAGGAGGTCAATTCTACGAAGCGAAGCGCTACCAAATTTTTCCCACTACCATGAGTTCATGGACCGGATCCTCAAGCGGTGGAGCCGAAGCGAGACCAGTGAGTGTTCTTCCTCTTTATTGTTTGTTTGTTACAATTTGAAAACCGCAATTTGTTTTGTTTTTTGTCTTTTGTATTTTGTTTTTCAAATTAAAAATGAAACCCTAGTCTATCAAAAATTAACACTTAGCTTAAAACTTAGTTTAACCCTAGTTAAACAAAGATCAAAAGTTTAGTTTAAAACTTAGCTAAAAAACTTAGTTTAGAACGTAACTTAAAAACTTCGCTTAACCCTAATTTAACAAAGATCAAAACTTAGGTTAGAAACGTAGGGTAAAACTGAGCATAAAAACGTAGCTTAACCCTAGTTTATTTGTTGTTTGTGTTTTTGTGTTTGTAATTGATCAAGTGACCTTTAGAGTTAAAAACCCTAGGACTGACAAACAATTTTTTGAATTTTTTTTTGTTTTTAATTTATCAATTTAGAGTTAAAAACCCTAGACTGACAAATTATTTTTTGATTTTTTTGTTTTTTAATTTATCTTTAGAGTTAAAAACCCTAGAAAATTTTTTTTTTTTTTTTAATTTATCATTTAGAGTTAAAACCCTAGAAATGACAAATAATTTTTTGTTTTTTAATTTATCATTTAGAGTTAAAAACCCTAAAACTGACAAATTATTTTTGAATTTTTTTTTTTTTTTAATTTATCAGTTTAGAGTTAAAAACCCTAGAACTGACAAATTATTTTTGAATTTTTTGTTTTTTTTAATTTATCAGTTAGAGTTAAAACCTAGGAACTATAAAATTATTTTTGAATTTTTTTTTTTTAATTTATCATTTAGAGTTAAAAACCCTAGAACTGACAAATTATTTTTTGAATTTTTGTTGTTTTTGTGTAATTTATCAGTTTAGAGTTAAAAACCCTAGAACTGACAAATTATTTTTTAATTTTTTGTTTTTTTTTAATTTATCAGTTTAGAGTTAAAAACCCTAGAACTGACAAATTATTTTTATTTTTTTTTTTTTTAATTTATTATTTAGAGTTAAAAACCCTAGAACTACAAATTATTTTTGAATTTTTTTTTTTTAATTTATCAGTTTAGAGTTAAAAACCCTAGAACTGACAAATTATTCTTTTGTTAAATTTGTGAATTTTATTTTTCGTTATTTAGCTGTTTTTAGCTGTACATTTTTTCATGGTTTTTAATGTTTTTGTGTTGTTTTCTTTTGCAGGTTGTGAAGAGCCGGTATCGTGTACCTATAGTTTTCACTGAAGCGCGGGAGGCACTGACTTTGGCTGACTGGGAGTGGCTTGATGCCCTTGGGCTCAAGCAGGTGACTCGACTAGAGCCTGTGGTCGAGGATCGGGCCTATCTGATGGCCCTGATCAACTTGTGGGATCCTCGGACCAACACCTTCCATCTCCCAATAGGGGAGATGACAGTGACCTTGGAGGATGTCTATCAGATTCTATGGATTTTGATAGATGGACTACCGATCAAGACGACATCACGGGATCAACGGATAGCAGTACTGACACGATGCTTCGGGCATGGGGAGGAGGTGGGTGTGGATAGCCTAGTGGAGAGGGCAGAGGGTGACTGCCTGATTGGTGGCATTTTGGTTCGATGGTGGCTTGAGATGGGTGTGTTGGGAGTGAGGCACGCCGTACTGATGGGCCTCATTTCCAACATGCTGCTACCCGACTCTTCGAGTGTGAGGTTCCCGTGGAACCTGTTGGAGGTGGTGTTCAGGTTGGTGGAGTGTCCTACGGATGCACCTATGATCATGAGATGGGGATAGACTCTACTGGCACAGCTCTATGATGAGTTGTACGAGGTCCATTGCTAGAGGCGAAAGGGGATTGGATGTAGCTACTTGTTGTAGTGCTGGGCTTGGCAGCACATAGTAGTGGAGAGGCCGGTTGGGTTGCCATGGATGACTCGAGTGGAGATGGTAGACCGAGAGATCGGATATGGGGCATTATGGTGGAGATCTGAGGAGCAGGGACAGAGTCGACGATGGGTAGGTGTCGTAGGGCACTATGTCGATGCCTTCGCTCGGCTTACTCTAGGGGAGGTGTTCTGGCACCCCTACCGAGACTGTCCAGCCTGGCCTGAGGCTGGAGAGTGGCTCCGATGGGTACGTAGGGGGAGGTGGCTGATTGGGCAGCATGGGACTGAGCAGGAGTTCTTCCCATATGGTCGGGTTACATGATAGTTTGGGGTGCACCAGGGGTTTCTTGGTGAGCCCGTGATCTATCGACATCGAGGGGACGAGAGGACTCTAGTCTGGCCGATCATTGCACCACTGGGTGAGGATTCAGATACAATGATTGATGCCCCAGACATGGATGACATCGAGGTTACCATTGAGTATGACCAGTGGTGGACACTACGATGATGGCGAGGCGAGGGGCCTCTAAGCGATGCAGAGGTGACAACAACAGGTGATGAGGGTGTAGAGGCACCAGGTGAGGGTTGGGGGGTTCCATTGGAGGATGCGGACATGGTAGAGGTGGATGATTTTGGTGGGGATTTTGGGGTTTCAGATCAGTCAAAGATGTAGGACGTCCCGGAGTAGTGGGAGCCAGAGGGCTGCTACTAGAGATGTCAATGCCTCGGGAAGTTCGGAGGACATGGAGGTAGGGTTGCATGCTGAGAATGCATGATTGGTGGGGCTACTTCAGAGGTGAGATGAGGAGCTCGGGGAGGCTCTATAGGAGAGGGATCTCTTATGAACTTAGCTAGCGAAGCAGGAGAACGCATGGGTTGTGTACCATCGATAGGATGGGGATATCGATGTTGCACGGGAGAGGGATCTCTATACGGTGGTGGGTGAAAGGGTTTATGATGTAGTAGCGATGTATCATCGATGGGAGGTGGAGTGGTGTCGACATCGGATGGATCTAGAGGGAGAGATCATCCACCTCAAGGGGGGGTACCTGAGCCCTCGAGAGGTGGGTCTTCGCATCGAATGAGGGGCAGCGATACTGAGCAGTCAACATCATCTCATCGTAGGTGATTGGATGAGGGGGGCTAGTAGGCATGATGTGGGGGCTAGCAGCAGCCGCCCTGAGGGGTCCCATAGGACCCACACCACGGGGGGTAGTTCCCGTCGCACCGATCCTGCGTGATCATGGTGGCCGACGCCCTAGGCTTGGGGGTTTTTGAGTTTTTGCTTTGTTGCGAGGTCAGAGGACCGGTTCATTGTAGCCTACGGGCATTTTTGATGATATATATATAGATGACTTTCTTTGTTTTGTTTATACACTTTTCATGGTTTGTTTTTCTATTTATGCACAGTTATGTATGATGATGTATGCATGTGGTATTATGAATGCGATGTTTCTAATTATATGATGTATGCATATGGAATGAATGAAATGAGTTGTTGATAACTTGTCGATGGCACCATAGACTGTACAAGATTTACTGGCTTTCTGTACTTATGGGATGGCTTTGTGGAATGACTTTGCATGTGATAACTTTGTTTTTGTAATTTTTTGTATTTTTTGATGGTGATGGATGTAATGAAATGTACCAATTGTTTTTAAAATGTAGTTAAGCTTTTCTGAGATTCAGATATTTTAACTAACTAGCCAAGACTGTACATTTATCTCGCAAGACTTTTGAACAAGGTATAAATCAGACTTGAGTTTGACCAAGTTATTTCACATCCCTGTGTGTGCAATTGAGTTCATTTATGTGGTATTTGTCAGGATACCGCCAGTGCCAGATAGGCTGTCAACCAAACCTGTACTGAGGATCACCTAATTAGCTCCACTAACTCCATTGTTGTATTTAGTAAGATTAATCCATGGGACAATCTAAGGTACCATAAGCTAGCTCATCCACATGCAAACATTGGTCTGCTCACACGCAAAGCTAATGTGATAGACATATCGTCATGCATTTAGGATACCGCCATTGCCAGGTAGGCTGTCCACCAAACCCGTAATGAGGATCACCTAGATGGTTTTCGAATGCTGAGAATTCCAGGGATTCAAGTTCAGGATTTTTATTTGCTCAATGTGTTAGGATACTTGCTCGTATACATAGTGATGAAAATCACTATTTATTTTTCTCTTTTGTTTTTCTTTTTGAGCAAGGATTTTGAATAGTGGTGATAACCACTATTATTTGATTTTGCATTTTGAGCTTCGTAAGGTTGAGCTTGTAGGTTTTTGGCTTATGAATGACCTTGATCCTTTGGGCCTTGGGGATGACTACCCATCCTGTTCAGGGACGTGTAGTACGAATCCTTACGACTTTGGGAACCAAAGGGGATTATGGAGATTATGAAGTAAGGGCATTGATCTTTTAGGCCTTGGGGATGACTACCCATCCTTGTCAGGGGCGTGTAGTACGAATCCTTATGACTTTGGAGACCAAAGGTGATTGGAGATGGTCATGATGATGGCTTGTGGGGATTTTTTTTTGAATGGTCATTGATCCTTTTAGGCCTTGGGGATGACTACCCATCCTTTTTAGGGACGTGTAGTACGAATCCTTACAACTTTGGGGACCAATGGTGATTGGGATTTTTGGTAGTGGTGAAAACCACTATTTATTAAGGGGAATTGATGGGGAAGAGCTTGTCCTTTTGTCAATTCTCAGCACTCTTGAACCATTCGCACAGGGGGATGAACAGGCTAATCTTTCACCTATGGTACCCTAGACTGCTTTGTAGGTGTCTCTTGCATTCACACAACTTAGGAATTATTTTATGTGTTTTAACTTGTGTAGGGATGTTACATAACGAGGCGTGATCCAAGTAAAACTTTCCCTTGTAAAATCTATTTAACTTTGTACAGTTTTTGGCTAGAAATTTAAAGACAATTGAATGATGAAAACCCTACATACATTAGGAGACAACTGACTATGCTAAAAATGGGGATGGTGTTATTCTGGATGTATGTGTTTATAAAATGGATGGAATGTGGAAAATGAAGGAATTGCCGAGCAATTACAGTCTATGGTGCTTTTGACATGTATGACCAGCAAATATGCAATGTATGGATGCGATGCCTAATGCAACTTATATTTTTGTATTTTGATTTTTACGAGTATGCATGGAATTGAGATGCAATTTTTTTGTTATTTTTGATGATTTTATTGTTTTTGTTTGTTTTTGAATATTTATTTTGACCAAGCGGTTATGGTAACCCTTGGAGCTTTTGGTTTGACCAAAGGGTTTATGGATACCTTTGGGGCATTTTTGGGGTTGACCAAGCGATTATGGGAATCCTTGGAGCTTTTGGTTTGACCAAAGGGTTTATGGATACCTTTGGGGCATTTTGGGGTTGACCAAGCGATTGTGGGAATCCTTGGAGCTTTTGGTTTGACCAAAGGGTTTATGGATACCTTTGGGGCATTTTGGGTTGACCAAGCGATTGTGGGAATCCTTGGAGCTTTTGGGAATTATTTTTGGACTATGGCTCTCTAAATGTGGAATGGCCTCAAATGACTGATGTTCAAGGGTTCTAGTTCCTTGATTCCTTCAAGAGAGGCGAGCCGGTATGTTCCAGGTCCTATTTTACTATCAATCACATAAGGACCTAACCAGTTTGCCATGAACTTGTCCCTTAGATGGGACGACAAATTAGAATTCTATTGGTTCTCTTTTAAGACCAAGTCACCAACCTGAAAGTCCCTTAGGTGAACCTTCATGTTGTATGCTTTCTTAAGTCGCTCTTGATAGATACGCAAATGCTCGAGAGCATTGATGCATCATTCATCGAGCAACGTAAGTTGGTCTAACCGGGCCTACCATGTAGTGTCATCATCGATGAACTCTTGCATTGAAATGCGTAGGGAAGGGATTTCCAACTCGAGAGGCATGACTACCTCGGAGCCATACACCAGTAAAAATGGAGTTGCCCTAGTGGGCATCCGAATGCTAGTGCGATAAGCCCATAGGGCAAGCGGGATTTGAATGTGCCAATCCTTATGACTATCTATGATGGTATTTTTGAGGATGGTGACTAGCATTTTGTTTGACGCCTCTGCTTGCCCATTTGCCTACGGATAATAGGGTGTTGAAAAACTGTGCTGAATTTTGTACTTTGTTGTCAAAGCATGCACATCTTTATTCTTGAATGACGTCCCATTATCCGAGATGATCTTGGATGGAATACCAAAATGACATATGATGTTATGTAAAATAAACTCCGCAATGCGGGGTCCAATCGTAGAGGTTAGCGGAATTGCTTCCACCCACTTGGTGAAGTACTCTATGGCCGTTATGATGAACGTGTGATGACCCGACGATGCAGGGGAGATCTTTTCGATTAGATCAAAGCCCCACTACAAAAAATGCCAAGTCGATTGAATCGGTTGCAAGGCCTGAGAAGGTACGTGTGTCAAATTAGCATGGTGTTGACACTTCACGCACTTCTTTACATATGCGCAACAATCTCGCTCTAAATATGGCCAATAATAGCCCATGCGGAGAATGCGCTTTGCGATGGCCATACCGCTGAAGTGGCCACCACATGTACCATCGTGGGCTTGGGTGATCGCCCAAGCGGACTCCTGCTTGGTCCAAGCAACGGAGGAGGATTCCTTCATAGCTTCGACGATACAAAATGTCTCCTAGCAAGACATGTTTTGCCGCTTTCTATTTAAATGATCTTTTCATGGCTTGTGTCAATCCAAGTGGGAGGTTACCTAACTTGAGGTAATCCCTTATGGGTGTGTACCAATCCTGCTGATCAGAAACCTCGATGGTATGAATGACCAATCCCTCTTGAAGTTCATCCCTAGAAAAAGCTGAGCGGGAAAGAACTTGTAAAAATAACATTGTGTTGCTATTAAGAGGGGTCGGGGAGAACAAGGACCCCTAGTTGGCTTGAGTCAGACAATCATGGATTCGAGAGAACCTATCCTGAGATGGTTCAATCTGGATCAGGTGGATTCCTGGCGTTAGGTCAGAGCTTGCACGCTCCATCATGGATTGTGATAATGTTTTGACCTGAATGGTTGTCATTTCACCGGAAGGGTCTTGCGGGATTAGTGACCCCAAGGAGGCCATAGTATCCGCAAAATGATTCGATGATCGAGGGAGTGCCTCGATGTCATACCATTCAAGTTGTGCCAGGAATTTGTCCACAAGGGCTTTGTAGGCCTACAGAACTAGGCATTTACATTGGAATACCCCCTTTACTTGATTGACAATTAACAATGAATCACCAAAGATGTTTAAACATTTAATGTTCATGGTGACTATTGTTTGAAGACCTATGAGCAAGGCTTCGTATTCTGCATTGTTGTTGGTGCACGAGAAGTCTAATTTAAATGATAGAGGCATTGGAGCCCCTTGTAGTGTGAAGAATACAATTCTCATGCCACCTCCTTGCTCACATTTAGAACCATCGAAGAATAGGGTCATGTCAGCCTGTGACTCAAGCTCATTAGAATCTGGTGATTCTGAAACATGGAAGACCCCATCATCCGGTAGTTCTATGGTCAGAGGCTGATCATCTTCAAGAGGAGCCTCTGCTAGTTGATCGGTGATGACTTGACCTTTTATGGATTTTTGTCCAATGAATTCTATGTCAAACTCCATCAACAACATGATCCATTTTCGCCGTGCGGCTACTATGATAAGTACGACTCATCATGTATCGCAATGGATTCTCCTTAGACACAACATACATCGTATTGCTGAGCATGTAGTGGCATAGCTTTTTGGTAGCAAACACCACTGCCAAGCAGAGCTTCTCAACGTATGCATAGTTAAGTTCATAACTGACCAGGGTGCGGCTAAGATAGTAAGTAGCCTGTTCTTTGTGTAGTTCATTTTTCTGGGATAGCATGGCACCCAGTGCCACCTCAATAGCTGAGATGTATAAGTAGAATGACACTCCTGGTCTAGGTGGTGCCAATACTAGCGGTGAAGCCAAGTATTGTTTAATATCATCAAAGGTTGACTGGCACTCGTCATCCCAGTGAAATGCTACCCCCTTGTGCAATAATTTATTCATGGGTCGGCACTTGTCAGATAGCTATGCTATGAAGCGCTTGATTGACGTGACCTTTCCCTGTAGACTTCTGAGCTGCTTGATGGTAGTTGGGGGAAGCATTTCAAGGATTGCCTTGAATTTGTGTGGATCTACCTCGATTCCTCATTTGGAGACTATGAAACCCAAGAGCTTTCCAGATGTGATGCCAAATACGCACTTCTTGGGGTTTAGTCTGACTTTATGTTCAATGAGGCGATCGAGGATCTTGCTTAAGTCATCGAGATGATCTGGGCGCAAAAGAGATTTGGCCAACAAATCATCCATGTAATCTTCCAAAGTTTTGTGCATGTAATCATGGAAGATGTACGTCATGGCACGTTGGTAGGTGGCGCCAATATTTTTAAGGCCAAAGGGCATGACCTTATAACAAAATGTCCCCCAAGGCATTGTGAACGCCATTTTTAGTTGGTCCTCGGGATTGATACGAATTTGATTGTATCCTGAGAAACCATCCATGAGGGAAAGCATTTCATGGCCCGTTGTAGCATCTACCAATGCGTCGATGCTAGGCAAGGGGAAATCATCCTTAGGACTCGCTTTGTTTAGATCTCAAAAATTGGTGCATATGCGAATCCTCCCATCGAGCTTTTTGATGGGCACCATGTTAGACAACCATGGTGGGTAATCCATGTAGATGACAAACTGTGCATCCAACAACTTTTGTAGCTCATATTTGACCATTAAGGCTACTATTGGATGCATCTTACGTAGTTTTTGCTTTACTGGCTTGACTATCGGATCAAGCGTTAGATTATGCATGACTAGTTGTGGGTCTAGTCCCGGCATGTCTTTGTAGGACCATGCAAAAACCTCCTTCTTCTCTTTGAGAAGGGCAATGTAGTCGGCTTGCTCTTCGAGGGATAGACTTACCCCCAACTTGATGATTTGCAAATTCATTGGATCTGAGCCGATGTCTACGTCAATCATCTCCTCGACCGACATGTGGGACCCGTCCTCCAACTGGTGTGGAGTTGGGATCAAGTGGATATCATTTGCTGAATTTAGATCATCGTTCGGAACGTCAGGTTCCTCTTCAGCATGGAAGACATCCTGAGTCTATCCGGGGGTGAAATGGAACATCCCACCACAAGGCCAGTACTCTGATGGGGATGGTGGTGTGTCAGCATGATCCCAATCTATAGCATCTAGGTCTAGATGCAATGACCATGTTGGGTCGGTTGGATTATGGATGGGGGTGGTTAAATCAATGGAGATCATGTTGATGAAATGATTTTGGTCTCCATTACCATGGGTGTGGTTGCTCGGACATCCTAGATGATCTTTGTGCTCCGGATCTGGCTCTGTGGGTACTGGCACAAATGGATCGGCCCTATGTGTGGATAAGAGGATAGGGTCTGCCCTAGGCACTGATGGCTCTATAGGGTCTCCAGGTGGAAGATGTTCTCTGTATACCTAGAGTGGTGGGTGCAGTAATTGCTATAAATATGCCTGGTTGAGGTGCCACCTATGCCTTGGCCCTATGTGTAGTTGTTCAAACATGTCATCTATGTCCAAGGGATATTGCTGTTATCGCATATGATTGAGATAGGCCATCTCAGTTTCATCTTCATAATCACTGTCGGAGATCCAAAGGCCTTCGTTGGCTCCAATAGTTGTTTGCGACATATGAGGCTCATCTTGCTCGAGCAAATTAATGTGGTCCCATCGGGGTTGTTCCGCTCTTTGCAGGGGGACCTGATTCTCTTGAGGTGGCATATGCTCAATTGGAGCATTCAAAGGGAACATTGTCAGGAAGCTCTCCTGATAATCATCCATGGGAGTCACTTGTGAATGATTGCTATCAGATTCGAAAGGATCCCAAGGTGCTACCTCGTACTTCGACTCATCTTCTGAAGACCCTTCTTGGTCTTGTCTATATCCCTCTTGTAGGTGAGTCCTCGAACTTTCTCCCTTTTTGATCGAAGGGAAAGGGTTGTTAAGGTCAACAAGGTTGGTTGTTAGCAATGGGAGATAATCCCCCAATGTATATGTTGTGTTAGGATTGGCATATGGATCTAATGCCAACCCATCCTTGTTGCCTATCCCTAGGCCTTGCATGTTCTCTACCAAGATGTCCAGGGGCAAGGGGTGGTTGAACCCTACTCCTGACTTGTCATACGGCATTTGATATCTTGGTTGGCACAGAACACGCACTCCTTGCTCATACCTGCCCAACCCATATCCATGCCAATTGCATTGGCCAAGATATCTCAAAGCGAAATTTGGGTTGGACAAATAGTTGACGTCCTCAGCAAAGGGTTCTTCATCTTCATCTTCTTGCATGTAAGGTTCAATGCCATTATCCAGGCCCCCATAAACAAAGTTTGTCTGATTGGGTGGGTAGCCTAGAGGAACCACAGAGCCGATGGGGAGTCGAGGTCTCCCCATGTCCTGCATGGACTCAAGTGTGGGTGTTGCTACAATGTTTCGCACTATATACTCCCCCAGGCCCGTGTTGGCCATCTCAACGGTGATCATTGGCGGTTGAGAGGGAGCGAATGGGAGTCCTTCCTGAGTCCACTCCATGTAGGGTGAACTAGGCATCTCGACTTCCATTCTGCTAGGCATCTCTTCGATAGAGATGGTTGAGACTAGGGGTGGTTCCTCTTCTAGGGGTTTCTTTCCCTTGTCCTTCGGTGTGGCCACCGTAGGTGGCATCATTGTTGAAGGACCAGATGAGGAAGATGGACCCGGTTGGGGATTTGATGGACTTGTCAACGGGGATGCCTACGGAATCGGACCCTGTTTAGATGGATTCAACTAAAAATCCAAATGCGTTGATGGAAGGGTCGATTGCGGCATGAATTGCACCGTATTGCAGTACTTGAAGGGCTCTAAGTCTGTCGGGACTACATGCACCTATCCTTCAAATGTGTACTTTAAGCACTGATGAGCTATAGAAGGGACACACTTCATGTCCCTGATCCAAGGCCGCCCCAGCAAGATATTATAGGCCATCTCACCTTCCAAGATGTGGCACAATGTATGAATAGTCTTTTGTCCCACTTGGATGGGTAGGACAATTGTGCCAACCATCGAGCATATCGCATCATTGAATGCTCGAAGAGTATAGGTGGAGGCCATGATGTGAGATGCCGACAACTTCAGATGTTTCAATGTTGCTGTTGTAATTATATTACTGGATGAGCCAGTGTCCACCAACACTCTCTTATACGGAATCCCGTTGACCCACGCAATGACGTGCAAGGGTGGATCCGCCACATCACCAGTCACTGATTTCAATTCATCTTCTCTAAAGGTGATGACTGGTTCTGTACATTGTTTTACATGTCCCACGAAGTTGTTGAAAGAGTTTGCTTCATGGGGTTGCAGCTCGATGGCTTTTAATATCTCCATTAGAGCCTCCCGATGGGGCGCCGATTGTTGAATGAGCTCGTATATGGAGAGCCTAGCCGACGTGGTCCTTAGACTTTGGGTAAGTCTAGTCCGAATCATGGCCACTGGTCTAGGCGAGGGAGGTTGCGTAGGGTGTTGTTGAGGTTGTGACATCGATGGAACCTCTCTTGTGGCTATCACGGGGGCAGCTCCTGGGTACCTCTTGTTCCTAGTCACTATGCTTATCATCCCTACATACCCCTGCATGGGGCAATTCTATTGCACCTCATTGACTTGAAGGGGTTTTTCCTATGCATCATGGGCAGGCAGGGGGTCTCTGAAGACTCCCATATATTGGTTGTTTGGTGCTACGAGGTTGTCCACCGCCAACGTCTTGTTGTCGATTAGGTCTTGCACCAAGCCTTTAAACTTCCAACATGCATTAAGGTCATGTCCCTTCCATCTATGGAACCTACAGTACAAGTCCTCCCTGTACCCCTTAGGCTTTGGTGCATTGGGGTCTATGGTTTGAATCTCTGGCAGGTTGATCAAGTTTGCCATTGACAAGCGGTCAAACAGGGAGTCCCTGGACTCTGTGTAAGGTGTGAATTGTCGCCTAGGGTGATGCTGCTGATTTTGTTCTTGCCTCTAATTTTCTCTATCATAATTGTTAGGAGGCACCACCTGATAGTTAGCCTTTTGAGGCTGTGTTGCTTGTGTAGGCTTAGGGACGTTTATAGCAACCTGATTGACCATAGTGGGTTTCTATTGCATGGTCCCTATTTTGGTGTTCTTAGACCATTCTTTCTTCTTAGGCTTGGCAATCTTGCCATCCTGTATCTTGATCTCCTCAATGATTTTGGCTTGCGCCAGAGCTTCCTCTAAAGTGGCATATTGTTGCAGCTGCAATAGCACGGAGATCGATCTCAAATAGCTCTTTGAGAACATTTGGGTCAGGTCGGACATGGGAGGGAGGTAGGGCAGCTTTGAAAGCAACGTCCTCCATCGGTTCCCATATGCCACCATGGTTTCTTCCTCATACTATCTGAGGCTAGCTAGGTCACTTAGTGATACCTTCTTCTTGGTGTTGAAGGTGAAGCGTTCGAGGAACGCGTCCACTAGCTGATCCAAGTTACTGATGCTATGTTTTGGCAACTGAGTGAACCAATCCGAGGTAGGGCCTACGAATGTGGTTATAAATGTTCTTAGCAACAAAGCATCATTGTCCTGAATGCCAAAGCATTGGCTCAAGAATCTAGTCACGTGCTCTTGGGCATCCTCCTCTCCTCTAAAGAGTGCCAACTAGGGCAATTTAAAGTGTTCAGGGTATGGAGGTGTCGGCACTGACGGATGCACAGGGTGACTATGGAGTTGGCATAAAGTGGGCTTTTGGGGCCCAGAAGTCTTGGTCTCCATAGACTCTAAGCGCTCTAGCAGCGCTTTATATGCATCGAAAGATTTAATTTCTTCCTCCTTAGTTTGCTCCCATTGTGGGTTGGGGGGAACTTGAGGCCTATAGAGGGGTGGCCGGATAGCAGCCCCTCTGCCTTGATAGGGCATTTCAGCCCGCTCTTCTTCTTGCTCATACTCCTCATAGGCTTCTTGAGGAGTTTTTGGATGAGACCTATAACCATGGGTGGGTCCCCACGGGGGCGCCCATCATTGTTCCTGGGAGTGGCCTCCCGCTCAGGTCTAGGAGGTCTCGGAGGCAGCACTTGGTAAGGTCATGGGGACCTATCTCGCACCAAGGGGTTGCGCCTCTCATACACTTCTACTTTATGTGTGTGAGGGGTTGGGACCTTCTCAGGCATAGTGTTATGAAGCAATTCGATTGTCTGACGTTGAATGCGCTCTTTGCTAAGGTGGTACAGATGATCTAACTATTGTTGATCTTGCCTGAGCTGCATGATTTGTGCTTGGTGGGTGGCATGTCTGGCAAATGCCAAGTCAATTTGTTTTACTATCTCATGTTTAGGAAGCCTAGATGCCTCTCCTACATGTCTATCTCGGTCATGGTGATCCGAGACCCCTATGGGTTGCTTTCCTCTATCGAGGTTAGCGGCATTCACCCGAGGCACTGGCCTCAATGGGTGATCCCGATACATAGCAGGTGCGGAGGTGCATCGCTCCCGCACTGTGTACTACTCTTGAGGAACGTGGTGGTCTTCCTCGTACTCCCTTTCGTATGTGTGAAGGGTGTGGGGAGAATTGTCTTGCCCTGTCTGGAGAGCCCTGTGCTTTGGATTTTGTCTAGTGTTTCTAACAGTAATAAGGGGTAAAGGAGGGATGACGAAATCATGTGGCCCCTCCTTATGGACCCTATGTTGCTCTAGCACTTCATCACTAGGCCACTCATAACGAGCATCTAAGGGAGGCCTCCTTTCTATGTTGAGTGCCACGTGTAGGTTCTCCTCTTGAAAGGATCTATGCTGAGTGGGGGTGCCCCTCAAAGAGGTGCCTCTATAGTCCTATTCTGTGGTGGCATGATGTGGACTATCTTGTGTGTCAGGCCACCAAGGCGGGATGACCAAGTCCTCAGGACTATATCGGAGGCGACTTGTCCCCCTTTGTGCACTCTCTGCAGCTCCTACCCGTGATTGGGCTCGGCTACGGGTGTACACCATGGTGATGTTTTCCTACAAGATGCATAGATTTTTATCTCTTTTTATGATTTTTATGCTACACTAAATAGAAGGGAAACACACAATCAAAGCAATGATTATCTTGTTTAAAGATTAAAAGTGTGCCCTAAATCTGGTTTAGTGTGTTTTGATTTTTTTGTTTTGAAAGCTTTTGTAAAGAACATTTAAATGCAATATGATGGCTCTTATGACTCCCAAAAATGGTCGCCCCTTCGATATACCATTGCTAGACCGATATACCAACCTCTCTATATACCCGCCCTTACGTGAGGGAAACTATTGGTACGTGAGAGCAGATGATTACGTGGAACATAGGCGGTACGGAAGGGGAATCACTCTGTTTATGACACCTACCATAGAAGACTTATCCTCATGCACTGGGAATCACCCCCACTACACTTGGTCAGCTTTCATCAGGATTTACGTCTAGCAACAATCACGATCGGGGTTATGTATGCAATATCTCAAGCCAAGGTGGTGATGAAATCCACCGTTGGTCTTGCTCAAGGGTTGGGGTTTTACGACCAACTCCTTGTTGTTTTAAATTACCACGTGGTGTGTGGGGTTCTTTTTAAGTTGCATAAATGAAGGAAACAAGCATTCAAACTCTCCTATGCAAGCAAATAACCAGAGAACAGAAAATAGAAAGCAAAAAATGATAGAAGGTGTTTTAGGACCCCTACCTCTTCTCTGCCCAAATCGGATGTCTCTGAATTTCTGCCCTAAAATTGCACAGAGAGCTATTCATCCCGGGGTGAGATGAATAACAGATCTGTATTCATTCCAGGGTAGGACGAAGTCCTATTCGTCCTTGGGTAAGACGAATTCCAGCTCTGTACTCGTCACAGACTGAAACGAACAACAGTCCAACGTTTGAAAACTTGGTACCTACAAGCAAAAACAAGCAACTTTTGATCAGAAAGTTAATCTTAAAATCAAGGGACAGAGGTCCCACCGTGATCGCCACTGAAAGCACGAGGATACGGAAACAAAAAGGAAAATGCCAAGTACGATGCGTGTAAAACCAAACTTAACGCTAAAAGCCTATATATTGAAAAATGCATGAAAGGAAAGGACATAAACGAATCGACACAAGATAAAAGCAATATGGAATATGGCCCTCTTTATTGATATGCTTTTAAAGTCATGTTACAATACGTCTCCTTCCCTTTTAGGGGATAGGAGCGTCAAATATGTTTCTTGTCACATCCATGGATAGCAATCCTTCTTCCGCGTGCCCACATGTAAGATGGGCGGACCAAAACGTTATCGCCACTTGTGTATATGATTTTTGACTCCTTCCTACTCCTCTGATGTCGAAGACCTACATTCAAGGAAACAGAAAATATTAGTAGCACCTGTAGATAGAATAGAACATGTATTTCCCAAGGCCTACTGTTAGTGTATGCATGAAAATATTAAACCGATAACCAAATAACATCAGAACGACCTAAAAATTTTATAGAAGCAATAAAACCTTACCAGGAAGCCACTGCAAAAGGAACAGTTAAGAAATTCCTCACATATTTGTATTCGCTCCAGGGCGGGACGAATAAACCTACAACAAATTGTTAGAAAGCACCCTCTTCAATGTCCTATCCAGGAAGCTCCAAATGACCTACAAAGTTGGGGTTAGCTAATTGGGGGTATTTTGGGATGACCCAGATGGTCATATTTCTCCAATTTGGCCTCTATCACCCAGAATATGATGGCGCTATCTGCATGTTAGTGAAGGCGGGAAATGATAAAAGCATGGTCAAAAATTGTCAGAATGAAGTGAAATTTAAACTACAGCCTATTTAAATAACCTAGAATAAGATGCAAAAGAAAAATTAGAGAAATATACCACATATTTCTAATCGCTCCGGGGCGGGGCGTTTAGAACTGCGACAGTTTGGGGGGCGCCCGGGGGCAGGACGCCCACCGTTTGGGACTCTTTTTTGGCACCAATCCACTTGGGATGGGTCCAAAACCTCTTATGGTGTTTTTCGACAAATTTTGTGGGATATTGTGGCCAAATGTTCGGGTTTGGGCTCCGGATTTGCGCTTCCAATAACCACCCTATGACCTCCCTCCAAAAGAGAGATCAAGGATGTGAAAGGCACAAATCAAAAGGTATGTGTGTGGATGTAAAATGGCAGCACTTCATTGCTCAAAATGCTACCTCTCTCTCTATATTTTGGGTGAGAAGACTCACCAATTTATAGACCTAGGGTCTCTCTGTTTGAATGCGCATGCGAGGGCGCCACTGGAGTTGCATGTCCTATTTTGGGAAAAATATTATTCCCTGATTTAGAGTCTCCTTGCATGAGGCCTCCAAAAATCAAAGACATGCATGACTGAAGTCTCTCTCCTTGATTTGAAGTCGTTCCTCGCAATTGCATGGCCTGAAGCTGCAGTTAACTGGCGGACCTATCGAGGTTTGAATTTTTTGCCAGTCAAACCTTCTATTCGCCTCACCCTAGGGCGAATGCTGATAATCGTCCCTGGGTGGGATGAATACCAGTTTGTATTCATCCCAGGGTGGGACGAGTAGGGAGCAAGGTGCCAAAAAGGTGCCAAATTGACCTTTGACCTTCCAAACTACTTTTGGGAGTGGTTAGGACCACTGTTTAACCTCTGGGGGCTGCCCTAGGGGTTGTGTGTGTCAATGCGATCGGTGCTTGTTGTCACATAATCGGATTGGTGCTGTTTTGGTGTCTACACCTTACATTGCAAAATATACCATGATTATTATTATTTGGCTAGTATTTATCCAAATAATATTCTAGATCAAAAGAAAAAGGACAACATATTTTCAAATACCTAAAAATAAAAACACTCAAAAAAATTTAGTTGTAAAGAATCAAACAATGTTGTTATCTAATATGAATTGTTTCCACAAATAACATCCCAGGTGAGGAAGAGGACATAATGGAGATAAAAATCTTACAAAAACATTTGAAATTTGCAGGGAAGGATTCAAAGATAAACCAAGAAATCAAAGGTTTTTAACAAAGAAACAAGGGAGAAAACATAGATAAGATGAACAATCTTCTAAATGCTAGAACTTCAAATAATTAAAACCCCGAGATAAACTTTGTTGAACCTTATAAAAATGCTTTGGTTGTGTATACACATACTTCAGGGTTAGAAGTTATCCCATATTCTCTTGGGGTAAAACAATAAACATGCAAAAAAAAAATGAATATGGACACTAACCAAAAGGTAGGTTGCAAGACTAATCAACATCATATGATAAAAGAATATGAAAAGCTTGTAGAGGAAGGTAATATTAATGCCCTTACCAACATATTTAACCTCATTATTAATGAATATCATTACTTGGAATATTAGAGGACTCAAATGGAGTTTGTCAAAACATAATTGTTGATACTTTGGCTATTTAGGCATTGGACTAAGTTGATCTTACTTGCTATGGCCACCCTCCCATATGGTGGAGTTGGTAAATTAGGGGTGCTCTTCATTCTATCCCTTCTCTAGATTACTCCAATTCTAGAGATACCTAGTTTATTTTTTCTTTGTATTAGCTTCTCTTTGGTTCAGTTAGGGTTTTTCAATTTTGGGCTCATAAATTTTTTTCTTTTGTTTCCTCCATTGAATCTTGGCTAAAATACCTATTAAATTGGTTTAGTCATAGATGCAATATGTTTTTTTCTTCATTTATTTTTTCAATGTGTGTATGCTTTTGTTGTTTTTTTTTTGTTTTTTGTGTTTTTATTTTTTGTGTTTTTTTGTCTTTTTTGTTGTTTATTGTTTTAGGCATGCTTTTTAAGTGTACCAAAGAGGGCAAGATATGTGTGAGCCCTAGGCATATTTGGTGGAATAGATAACCTGGTCTTACCTGAAAGGGATGCTTTCCAAAACAAAAAAAAAGAATATAATAGATTAACAAAAAAATATTCTGAAATAAAATAAAATCATGTGAAATATAAAAAATAATTACATTGTTCTTATAAAAAACAACAAAATAATTAAGAATAATAAAATTGGGTTTTATTAATTTTTTATTGGTAAAATTCCTAACTAACCTAAAATAAAATTAAAATAAAAACAATAAAACAAATTAAAAAAGAACATCCAACTCAAATATCGAAATATTCCAGATCATGAATGTAACATCTCTAAGTTATGTCATGAGGCATGTAACCAACATTGAGGTAGAACAAATATTTTTGACTATGCAAAGATTGGTTTGAGAAGTTGAATGATAGATAATCCATTAGTGATGCACTTTACATGCATTCCCTCGAGGAAGTGAATAATTACTTGATAATAATTAGAATTAAACTTAAAAATATATAATATCAATAAGTTAATAAATAATATTAATATATAAATAAACAAACAACTCCTTTTAACTTGTCATTTAAAACATCCTTTATACTTAGAAGAGAAGGTCATGACCAAAGGAGTTTGAACAACGGACATTGTAGCTCAAAATATGAAGGGTGAGAAGTTCGAAGAAAAGCAAAATGGTGGAGATAAAGGGACAAAAGTTGGCAATATAAATTGAAAGCTACACGAGGAAACCGATATTAAAAAAAATTGTAAGATGATGAGGTAAATGTCATTAAAATTTACTTTGTTTCCTTTCGTTGGACTATGCTAAGATGTCTTCTTTAGAGTGAGGAAAGAATTGGAGTCTTGTGGTCAACCTCACCTCTGGGAATTTTGTGAGTGGGGCCAAGTTGTCTCCTCATCTGACGCAATGTTGGAGCCAGACAACTCTTAGTAAGCGACCCGGATTTTATTGGAGTGGTCCACTCTACCCGTATAACTTAAATTTGTTTAGACCTTTCTAAAAGATGAGCATAATTGCTCTTATTCAAAACGTGAAAAACTATACTATTAACTGAAACCCAGTGCTAATGGAATGCAGAATTTGGCGGTTGCCTCCCGATAAGGACAGCGGGTCAGGACTAGTAACAAACGTCTTGGACCAAAATCCCAGATGGAGTGTGGGGTTCAGCATGGTACCCACTTGCAATAATTTATTCCCTATAGACATGGTTTGTAAAATATTCAAAGGTCGATCTGCAAAACATTTCAATATATTCTGTGCTTCTAGGACTTTCTGTACATTGCAAAGAATGGAATTGCACAGCAAATGTGGAGTTCCAGTGAACGAGGAATAAACTATAATTCTCTAATCTTTGGAAATCCTTATTCCAAGTGTATCTTCGTCACCAGTAACAGCAACAACCTGACAGACTTGATATTTAAGAATCTTAGCTCCGAGACCATACCAATAGGGCTCTCCATGACTGTCAAGCACAGAAGAAGCAGATTCTATGCTATCCCATATGCCCAGCCCCAATATTCTCTTCCCATCAATGGATTTGTAATATGTGTAGGACCGAATTCCTTTTGTCTGTTTGAAGTAGGACTTGAGAAGCGCCAGACAGCTATAGGCAAGCACCTCCTGCTTTCTTCTGCTTCCGTATATTCTCCGAACATTAACGGCGTCTCCCACCCTCAGCCGTGCAAAGGAAATATCGGTATGCTCTCCACAACTTAACTGCAACCACCGCGACTCCACCATTCTCACTGATGACGTTGAACTCTTGCAAAATTCTGCTGCCTCCACATTTGGGATCGATTCATCTGCTGATGCCACTTTCCAGGAAGAAAAAACTGCTACCTGCACATAAAATACCAGAAATATTTTCATTCTGCAATTGTGAGCAAAAATAATATACTAGCTTGGGTTAGATTAATTTAGATAGACGTACCCACGAGTCATCGATGCTCCTGAGAATGGCTGCTTCCGCATTACCGCCCTTTTCGAGGCTGGCAAGAAGCTTGGCAACGTGGGCAACTGCGTCGTGAATGGTATAGCCCTTCACAGGCTTATATACGGTAAAAAGGATTCTTGTGCTCTCGTCTCTGGGAAGTGGAAGAGGCATTTTTGGTGATTTGTGATAGGTTTAAGACCCTCAGACCTCAATTGTTGCTCTTTGATGTGTTGTATTTAGGTGCAAGTGATTATAAAGTTTAGACAAGATTGCAGCCGGTGGCTTTCTCTTTGGCGGCAGAAAGTTCGTGTGGAGTTCTATACATCGTGTAGGAAGCGTGGGTCTTTACATATTATTACGGTGAATGTAACGGTCGCGTCAATATCCTGCCCTGTCGCTCCAAGGAATAACTTTAATATTCTGCAGCATCAAAGCAGGGCAACGGTGAAAACGCGCTTTGGATGAAAGTACGCAGCTGCGTGGAAAGCAAACAGGTGCCGACATATGATTTAGATTTGTGTGGTTCGTTAAAGTCGGTGTTAAATTCTATTGGTTCTTTCCTTTATCCCACGTGATACATTAGGCGAAGAGGATAGCTTAGAAAAGACGGAAGCCATTTGCTCGTTAAGCAACATCCAAGTTTGAATTTGCTATCGGGTCAACCTTAAACAAAGATGAACAGTTTTTAAGTTCAGCAGGTCAGCGTTGTTTAATACCAGTTGTTTTCGTTTTAAAAATATTTATAATATATATATATATATATTTTTATAGCAAAAAAAACCCCTTGTGAAACCGCTTTGGTCTGAGAGACCGCGAACACGGGGTTCTACACTGTTAAAAGCACCCAACCCTGTCCGCACCAACATTATCAATTGGATTTTCGATACCCAATTCAACTTTTTGGTAGGGTGGAGATTTGAACCCCGGACCTCCTTAGAGGATTGCCCTCTCCTCTCCAACTCACCGTTAATATTTAGCATATATAAATACGAGTATTCGAGGTTTGATTTCAAAAAAAAATTGTTAACGGCAATTATTAAGCCACATGGTGATGATAGTGATGATATCTGTCTTAAAATAATGTCGTCACGTTTAAAAAATAAAGTTTTCAGATCTAAAATGTAATGTATAAATAAATCAAATATTTTTAAAATACAAATAACAATTTTTTTCCTTCTCTTAAGCTTGATATAAATATATACTTACCTTGTTTGAAATTGAATTTCTGCAAAGAAAGTTAAAAATCTTAACCATTGCACTGTCTCACAAAGACTTTTCTTGTATGTGAATATATGAATTTTTTTATAAAGTTAATAAGAATTTAATAAAATTTTGCAAGGAGCGTTTGCGAAGGCGCATCTGCGAGGATGTGGTATTCTGGAGTGTCTACTTGCGAGGATGTGGAGTTGGAGGCTTCAGAAATCAACCTGAGTGATTCATTCTGGTCTGGTAAGTTTGGAGAGGTGGGTCCTTCTCCGTCTTGGGACCCTGGAAAGGTTTGTTCTGGGTTGGTGGGTAAGGGAGTCTCTTCTCCTTCACCATCTTATGCTAGGATGGTGGCTGGTTTGTCCTTTGGTGAAGAGTTTGCTCCTTGTGAAGTTAATGTGGAATCCTTCCAAATTCGTATCCTAGATAGCACTGTTGATAGCCTGTTGAGGAAAGGCTCCTGGGATTTGGTGGGTAAGTTTGTTGGTGGTAGACCACCCTTGGACATGCTTAAGCATTGGGCTTTATCTCGGTGGAAGCCTCGTGGCTCGTTGGACCTTGCCACTCTTCCCCGATTTTTTTTTGATCAGGCTCTCTTGCGAGGAGGATTCTTGCAAAATTTTGGAGGGTGGTCCTTGGTTTTATGGTAATCGTGATCTCTTTCTCAGGAAGTGGGGCCCTGATTTTAACCTGGCTCTTCAGAGGGTTAATTTGGTCCCGGTTTGGGTTTACCTGCCTGAGTTTCCCATGTACTTATGGCATGAGAGTGTTTTTAGGGTGGTGGTGAGCTCTATTGGGGACTTTGTTTCTTTTGACAAGGTTTCTCTTTCTGCAGTTCAGTGGCAATTTGTTAGAATGTGTATTATGGTGGATATAGAGAAGAATATTCCAAGCTTAGTGGAACTTGTTTCTCACCTAGGTACTTGGGTGCAGGTTGTGGTTTATGAGAATAAGCCACAGGCTTGTTAGACTTGTGGTTTGGGGGCCACCATCAAAACCTTTTCCCCCAGAAGAAGACGGTTAGCCAACTTGTGCATAAGGACCCAAAGAGGGGTGCTAATGTGGATCCTTTTCCCAAGAGGACCCCTTTCAAGAAGTAGAAGGTTTGGCACAAGAAATCCCAAGGGACTTCAAAAGGCAAGGAGATTGTTTCTTCTCCTTCTCAGTTGAAGAATGTGAGTGGATCTCTTGGTTCTAGTCGAAAGGAGTCGGCTCCTACTAGGAAGGGTTCTCCAAACCCTGGTCCTCATAATTTGGAGGTTGTCCTTCAAGCGGACCCTCTGAATCAAATTGTTGATTTACCTCTATCAAATTCCTTTGAATGTTTGGAATCGATGAGGGAAGAGGTTGCACTGGTGATTCAGGATGTGGAGTCTCTATCTCCTCCGGTGGTATCTTTGGCTTCTCCCATCAAGGAGCTTTCTACCCCTAGGAACATTAAGAAGTCTCCTTCCCCTAAGGAGGTTGGTGTTTCCATTGAGGACGGTGGTGTGAGCCCGACTACTTCTCCATTGCCTATTGTGGAGAAAGGGTCACTTGGTCCCAAGATGAGAAGTCATCGCAAGAAGGGTGTAGATACTGGGATGGTTAGGAAACCTGGTAGACCCCCAAGTAAATCAGGTAGGAAGAGATCAATGGATGATGTTGTGGCTAATGGTGGTCAGGCTCTTCTTGTGGTGAAGGAGGGGATGGAGAAAAACAATTGAAACTTGAAGGTTTCAAATCCTCTCCTCCTAGGGGGGTGGGAAAGAAACTCTCCTTTTAAATTCCAATGAAAATTTGTTCATGGAATGTTAGAGGGCTTAATAGTTCCTCTAAACAACAATTGCTAGCTTCATTTAGGAGGGATAGATCTCTGGATATTTTGTGTATTTAGGAGTCTAAATTAGATGCCTCCTCTTGGGAGTCTATGCATAAATTGATTTGGAAGGATTCGGGTTTCATGGCTAGTGAAGCCTCTGGTTCTTCTGGTGGCCTTCTCTCTTTCTGGAACCCTATGAGACTGGATGGCCATGTTATTTCTTCTTCTAGCCGTGTAATTAATATTTTATTCTGGTGTAAAATCACTAATAGGAGATGGGTTTTGTCTAATATTTATGCTCCTAATTCGTATATTGATAGATGCAATTTTTGGCTTCTACTGCTTGAAATGAGGGATACCTTTCGAAATGAGGACTGGGTTGTTGCTGGAGATTTTAATTCTCCTTTATATCTATTTGAGAAGTGGGGAGGTAATCTAGTGGATGATAAAAGTTTATAGGATTTCTCTGAGTTTGTCAACAGAGCCGAGCTTCGGGATTTGGATCTAAGGGGGGTGAAGTTCACTTGGAGCAATAGGAGATCTGGTGAGAGCCTGATTATGAGCATATTGGATAGGATTTTTGTTTCTACTTCCAGGATAAATCTATTTGGGGATGCTTCTTTGTCTTCTTTGCCCAGGATTGGTTTCGACCATAATCCTATATGGTTGGAAGTCCCTGATGGTACCCCTTTTCTTCCTTGTCCATTTGGTTTGAAGTCATGTGGTGTTCCCACCCTGATTTTGAATCTCGTGTTAAGGAATGGTGGTAGGAAGATATTTTTGGTGAAGGGATGCTAAGGTTAACTAACAAGCTTAGAAGGCTTAGAAATTATCTTAAGATTTGGAATAAATATTCTTTTGGTAATTTGTTCAGAGAAAAGGAAAGATTGAAATCTCAGCTGAAGGAGATAGAAGAGGTTATGGAAGCTCAAGGTTGTTATGATGCTCTACTATAGGAAGAAATATCCCTTTTGGTGGATTATCATAATAGGCAAGCTGAAGAAGAGCTATTCTGGAAACAAAAATCTAGAGAGCTATGGTTAAAAGAAGGTGATCGTAACTCCCGGTTCTTTCATGCTTCCACTTTGTGGAGGAGAGGTCATAATAGAATTAGGGAAATTGAGAAGGCTAGTGGAGGGGTGTCTTCTGATGTCATGGAAGTTTGGGAGGAAGTTGTTGATTTTTTCAGCTCTTTGCTTTGCTTGGTGCCTGATCGTGACCTTCTTGCTGAAGGTGAGATGTTAGAAGCCATTCCTACGATTGTTTCTGCTGATTGGAATAGGAGACTTATGGCTCCTTTCTCGGATGAGGAAATTTTTGAAGCTATCAAAGTGATGGGTCCTCTTAAGGCCCCGGGGCCGGATGGTTTCCCTCTTGTGTTCTTCTAGAGGTATTGGCATATTTGTGGGGAAGATGTTTGCGTGGCTTTAAGGGATGTGCAACGTTCTCTGTTTATTCCGAAAGTGGTGAATTCGACATATCTTGCCCTCATCCCCAAGAAAGATTCGACTTCATCTTTTAGTGATTTTAGGCCCATTAGTTTATGTAATACTATTTATAATATTTTATCTAAGACTATTGCGAATAGGCTTAAACCACTTCTGCCAGAGTTGATTGATTCGACGTAGAGTGGCTTCGTTCTGGGAAGGCAGATTCTAGATGGAGCTATAGTTATTCATGAACTGATGCATTCAATTTTCAAAAGTGGTAGAGTGGGGTTTTTCCTCAAATTAGATGTTAATAAGGCGTATGATCGGGTTTCATGGGCATTTCTTTTCAAAGTTTTGAGGAAATTTGGCTTTTGTGAAGGTTGGATTAAGCTAGTTAAGGTGTGCATCTCATCGGCGTGGTTTTCAGTTCTTGTCAACAGTTCTCCGAAAATATTTTTTCATTCTTGTCGTGGTCTCAGACAAGGGGATCCATTATCTCCTTTTATTTTCATTCTTATGGTTGAGGCCATTGAAAGGTCTATTTCTAGGCATCGTAATGATTTGGGGATGCACCCGACGATTCCTTGTAACTCGATTTCCCATAAACAATTTGCTCATGATACATTGATCTCTTGTGTGGCTTCGGTAGTAATCACCAGGGAAGTCAAATCTATTTTAGACTGTTATGAGAGGGCGGCTAGCCAACAGATTAGTTTTTTGAAGAGTAATTTATATTTTATCAATACTCCAGAGCTAAGGCAAAGGAGGATTGCTGACATTTTGAATTGTCGGATTGCCTCTCTTCCATATTCCTATCTTGGTCTTCCTATTTTTGTTGGGAGGGCCAAAGATGCTTTGTGGACCCCAGTGATTGAAATAATTCATCAAAAATTAGCATCGTGGAAGGGGGCTCTTCTGAGCCAAGCGGGGAAGGTGGTGCTCGTCCAGAGCACTTTGCAGAGTATCCCTATCTATTTTATGTCCTTGTTTCACCTTTCGGGTAAAGTGGCAGTAAAGTTGGATAGCATTTGCAAGGCAT
Source organism: Wollemia nobilis (assembly GCA_028583015.1). Lineage (NCBI taxonomy): Eukaryota > Viridiplantae > Streptophyta > Pinopsida > Araucariales > Araucariaceae > Wollemia > Wollemia nobilis. The sequence continues at coordinate 2,866,291 of JAQPPZ010000622.1, forward strand.
TTTTATGGGCAAGCCTGAAGCTTAAAGGTAAATTTCATTTGGTCTCTTGGGAGCAACTCTGTAGAAGAAAGAAAGTTGGTGGTTTAAATCTTAAGAGTGCTACTAGGATGAATAAGGCCTTGGTGGCAAAAACTTGGTTGGAAGGTTACCTCTAATGTTGACCGGTTGTGGTGCCAAATTTTGAAGGTGAAGTATAATTTTGATTCTTTCATTTCTGATTTTCTCCCTTCTGGTGGGTCGACATTTTGGAATAGTCTGGTAAAATCTAGGGAGTTTATTAATTTTAATTGCAGATGGATTGTTGGTAATGGTAGGAATGTGAATTTTTGGGATGATGCTTGGTTGAGAGATCATCCTTTGAATGAGGATATTCATTTTAGAGACCTAATTGAAGGGTCTAGGATTGTTGGGCTGGTGAAAGTGGTGGATTTTACTGAGGTTCATGGAAATAGAATAGTCTGGACCAATCCTTCGCCTGTGGTAAGGAATTCTAGGGATCTCCAGCTTTGGAACTTTCTTATGGAGGAGCTCCATCTTTATGTGGTGTGACAAGTAAATGTGGAGGACCACCTGATTTGGAAAGTTGATAGTGTGGGTTTATATTTTGTCAAGTCTGCTTATGAGCTCCTTTGTGAAGATGGGGATGGTTTTTCCTCATGGTCTTATCTGGTTAAAGCACTTAACTCCTAGGGTTAATATATTTTTTCTGGTTGGCAGTGCAAAACAAGATTCTCACTGTTGAAAATATTCATAAAAGAGGCATGTGTCTGGTTAATAGGTGTTATATGTGTAAAGAAGCCTGGGAATCGACTTCGCACTTACTTCTTAATTGTGGGGTCTTTAAGGAAATTTTGATGTCCATCCTCTGTAGGTTGGGTGTAAGTTGGGTTCTTCCTAATTCAGTGATGGATTGTGTTATGCAGTGGGCTTCTCCCTTTTCTTCGCCCAAACTCAAGTGTTTTTGGAGATTTCTTTTACCCCATGTTATGTGGGGGGTGTGGAAGGAGAGGAATGCTCATGTTTTTAAAGATAAGGAATATTTGACTTTTTTATTGAGCTCTCATATTTTATGGAGAACAGTGGAGAATGTCTTGTGTGCTTGCAAGGAGTCTGAGTTTTCGGAGGCCCTCATTCCCTACGAAGTTTTAATTGAGAAGTGCCTTGGTTTTGGGCATGTTGATCACCCCCCACCAACTCTTGATCCAAGGAGTTTTGTTCGTTGGACCCCTCCACCTGTTGGTTGGTGTAAATTGAATTTTTATGGGGCCTCTAAAGGCAACCTAGGGATAGCTGGTGTTGGGGGGTCATCCGTGATAATAGTGGAAATTTGGTCCTTGCCTATGCGAAAAATATTGGTGTTAATTCATCCTAGTTTGCTGAAGCAAGGGCCACCTTTTTAGGCTTGTCTTTGATTAGAGATTTAGGTATTCATAAAGTTATTGTTGAGGGTGATTCATTAAACATTATTAATATGCTAAACGGATCTTGCCACGTAAGTTGGAGGGTGGAAAATTTGATTGATGAAGTTTTGGAATTTCTCGATCCCTGGATGAAGTTTTGATGGTGCACATTTTTAGAGAAGGTAATTCTATAGCGGACTTAATGGCAAATATGGGGGCATATCACCAAGGATCTTCTGTTTGGCAGAGGGATTTCCCTCCTAAGCTCATCCATTGTATTAATAATGATCTTCATTAATTTTTGGCAGGTGATTTGCCTTCACTTTTGGGTGGGTGGGGCTTTGGAGTAGCAGTCATTGTTGGTCGAAGTCTAGGCGGGCGACCGATTTTTATTCCCTTGGCTTCGTGGAGACGTTTGCCTTTCAAATTTTAAATTTTGAATCTCATATCCCTCTTCGTAATTGGTGTCCAAAGTTGTCTCGAAGCTTCTCTAGCTTCCATTGGAGTGTGTCCTCTACCCAAAGTCCTACCCTTGTTTTGAGTTTTCTTGATTCTGGGTATGGGCTTTGTTTTGTGGATTGGCTTTGGACCTTCTATAGCGTGTCTTCTCACATGTTTATTGGTTGTTGGTGGCTTCTCCTTTGGTTTCGTTGTCAGGAGGGTACCTGGGCTGGTGATTATTCCTATCTTTGGGATTGGTTTTGGGACATTCATTGCTAGAATTTATGCCTTGGTATGTTAGCCCATTTTTAGACCTTTGTCTTGGTGTCATCACCTGTGATGTATTCTTTTGTTTCTCTTCAACTTGCCTATATTCTTTCTATCCTCTAGATATTTGGAAGTGGGTGGAGGTTTTATTTGTTAGGGCATGTATGTGGTGGTAGTTTCTCTCTTCCTCTTAGGCTTAGAAGGATGCTTGTGTCCTTGTTTTGGTTTTTAACGCTCCTTATTGTAGATGCTCTTTTTCTTATTTTTTGGTTTTTTCTCATTTTTTCAGAGTTCGGGTGGAGAAGTTCTGGCTCAGTAGCTATTCCTGGTGTTTGTGAGACTCTGGTGTTGAGGAATTTAATTCTTGAATTTGGGGTTTTTTTTTGGCCTATGATGGGAGTGAAAATCTATTTGTGCTCAGGCCTGTTATGGGGTCTCCTATGTTTTATTGTGTGTTCGGACATCTTCTTTTCTGGTTCCTCAGTGTGGATTTTAGTGGTTTTTTGTAATTGGATTCTTGCGCCCTTCTTGAATATGGGAAAGGCTAAAGTTCATGGGCATAATATGAAGCAAGTTAAATCGAGGGTGGAGCCTGATGCTTTGATCACATATGAAGATGTTATCACTATTCTGAAGGAGGGGGGTTTACTGGAATGTGTCTAGAAATTCCATGGACACAACCCAGTACTTTCTAAATGGATGGTTGCTACGTGGAAGGAGGGATGGGTAAGAGTAGGGACGTGGTCCTTTGAGGTTTTGACAGAGTTGGTTAGCCGCACTATGGGGTTAGAGCTGGATGGTGCGTATCACAACCGGGATAGGCACTCATTATTGAAGGAAATCAGCTTCTTCTTAGAAGGAGATGAATTCTTACCGAGAATCTAGAATGGGTTCAATGCTAAGGCTTTGTCTTCACCATGGGACAAGGTGATTAAGGTGGTTATGGATTTTTTCATGTTGGACTCTTCGTATGATATCATTCGTAGTTTTCATGCTATGTTCTTGAATCACTTGTGAAGGTAAATATGGATGAATATCCCCCTATTCCTATTTAATTCTATGCAAAAATCGATGCTGGCAGTTCAGGGTGGGCGGGACCTACTTCCCCTACACGAGATTAGCACTGTTGGTTTTTGAACATGTTGTAGTTGAGAAAGGGGTTATGGTGGAGTAAATTTTAAAGTATTTGGATTCTCTACCAATTCTTGCTCCTTGTGATGCTTTACGATCTTCAGAGAGTTCGAGTGAAGACTCAAAGTACGTGTATTCCTTTTCCATGGTTTTTGGTCCAAAGAAAATTTCCTGCAAGGTTCTTGTTTCTGCTAAATGTATTAGGTTTTTTGCAATGAAAAAATCTTATGCTGGATGATTAAGATTTCAAAGGTTTCTCCTGATGCTACTTTGGTGGTGGAGGGTACTTCTGCTGGTTGTTTTATGGAAGGTAGTGACACGCGTAAGTCATTGCGGCTTAGTGGTGAAAAGAGGGATATGATGGAGTTCTTTCCATTATCTAATGTGGTTGAAATGAAGGTTCTTTCTAGAGATTTCATAAATAAAAAAATTGATGGCTGATGTTTATTCCTCAGGGTAAGATTTTGAGAAGAAAAGTGCTCTTTTACATAGCCTACGTCTGATTGAAATTAAGCAACGTGTGGTTTGGATCTTTGTCAAGATGGCATTGGATTTTTCTGAGGGGGTTGCTCAAATTTTTGGTAATGTTGTTCACGAAATTGACTCAATGATGTAGAACTATCTTGGTTCTCTCATTGGTTGTTTCGTCTTGTTTTCCTTGTTTTGGGGGCCTCTTTCTTTGTTGTGTTTTGTAGTGTTCTTTTTTCTGCCTTTGTGGTAGGTTTCTATGTAAAAGGTTGTGGGGTCCCTTTCAAAACCCTCTTTATCCTTAATAGTACCAAAAAAATGAATTTAATAAATATTTTATTTTTATGACTTTAAAAAAAAAATATTATTAATCTAAAAATATTAAATAATTTAAATTTGTATCATGAGTGGTCAATAATATAAATTATAAGTACCTTACATATTGATTAGGGAATTGTTTAACTTTTTAGGTGTCTCATATATCTATCAATAAATAAATTTGTAGGAAGGAAGATCATACTTCCTTCAATGACTCTCCTCAATATTTGTTAAAAATAATCTAATCTATGTATTGTAAGTAAATGCAAACCACACAAAAGTAAATGTATATAAGGTAAGGGTGCTAGATATTAAAGTAAATTATACGAAAATAAAATACAAACATATCTATAACAAGGAGAGTGTATGATCAATCAACCCATGAAGAAAATAAATAGTAACCATGTGCTTCCTACATGTATTAAATTAAAATAACAAGTAATGGTAAGGAGACAAAATGACAATATCATAATCACCATGCATTCCATAATCCAAAAGAGTAGTGCCTCAGTTGGAGAGCAAAAATTCTTACACAAACTCTATTATTTCAAAAACGGAGCAATTATAGCATGGATCTCACAAAATGTAGCTTTGATTTATTCAAGGCTAAATATGTTTACAATGAATCCCATAACTCTTATTGATAAGAAAAAATCACCTAGGAAGTACCTAGGGTGACAATTTTTTACCTCTAGTAATTCTATCAATATGGGACATAGTTAACACAAAAAAGAACCTTATGCCTCAATAAATAACTTAAAAGTTAAAATCTTGCTAAGTTATGGTGCAACATAAAGATAAAAAGTTGCTCCTAAAGATATATTCCAACAAGCAATTCATTCTTTATGGGGGAGTGATTCACTCCTACTTGAACTAGAAATTTGCTCTTGTTGGGCTAATTGCATCTTTGGACTCCACTTTGAAGAACTAGTTTCTTGAAGGCTTCATGTATTAAACTTCTTGGTTTTATAAACATCTTGACTATCAAGAATCCTAATGTAGTAATCAATTTACCACATTTATAATAATTTCATAAAGTACCAAGAATTACTACCAAGATATTGCATTTATTCCCTTTATTCTTATGCGTAGAGTCCACAAAATTGGGATTCTTCTATGTCAAAATTGTAACATTTTTTTTGGTTCTCCTTGATATTTTATGACAACACCTTTATCAAAACTTACCATATGTTATCTCTTGACAACTTCATGAGTTAGAATTATGTCCTCCCTTTCAAGATCTTCATATGGGTTTTCTAAGAGCCCTTCCTAGTGTTCCACTAGCCTTTTCAATTTTTCCACCAACAACCTTAACTTTCTATTTGTTAAGATAGGGTATCATTTTTTGGCCTTAGCTTTCTCCACCTCAAATATATCCTATAATAAATATTAATTGAACACATCTAGCTACCCAACATTTATTAACCCTTAAATTTTTAGATATCATATCTTGAATTAGAATTTCTAGTGTGGTGATTGTATCTTTAAAATCCTACAGGCTTCATCCCCTTTAGTCACTTGACAATCTACATTCGATCCACCTCTAAGTGTTATGCTTGTATTACTATCATTATATCAAGTTTTTGGATAGCCTCTTCAATCTCTCCTTTATCCCTATCCTTGGTTTGTTGGATGATTTTTATAATTTTATCTAGGATAACTTTAGTTCTCATAACAATGTTAAAATAACATAAGAACATTGTGAAATTTTGATTTGCATTCGCATGAAGGTAATCAGAGTTGAATACATATTTTAGAAATATGTATAGCTTCTCATAATTTTTTATTTTGGCAACCACTATTTCCTAATATATTGTATAAGGACTAATACTATTTTTATGTATATCAAAAAATCATTTTTGTTGTAACTACAAAAGTGAATCCCATGCAAGTTGCTAAATTTACCTAGATAGTCACTATTTCATTTGTAACCACATAATAAAAATTATTTTCTTTGAATATGTGTTAGTATTGACCTATTTATTACTATATTTAAAGTTATTTTTGTAAATATTCTAAATGTGAAAGCTTATATAAATTTTCTAAAAAAAAATACATGAAAATGATCTATTTTAAGAAATCCAATATCAACACTTTGTTCATAATTATTCCTTAAGCGTAAATTTTTTGAATTGATAAACATATACTACTATATGTATCATGTTCAAGATAGATATATCAATATCCATACACCACAAAATTGATGAAAGTAAAATTATTGGCATGGTTGCATTATAAAGTATTCATATTCATTGATGAAGGTATAAATATTAATACTTGATAAAAGTCATTCAAGAACAATGATTGATCAAGAAGTTACTCTTGCTTTCCACCTATTAGTCCTATTATTAGGATTCTATTTTTTGATTGTAAGTTGATTGTAGGTTATTACAATAGGGAGGCTAGTACTCCTCTCAATTTAGTTTAGACTAGCTCCTAGATGGGATGTAATCAAAACTCTTGACGATACTTGATATATCTAGCATTGCAATTCTTTTTCAAACTCAAAAATAAAAATTACAATTTTTTTATGAGGAAACAAATATATAAATTTACAAATTTATTGTATTTGCTTTATTAAACAATTTGTCTTTGTCAAATACAAAAAGTAAATACAATAAATAGATGAGGGCATAAATATTAAGATAAGTGCAACAAAGCAGCCCCATCATATATCCAAAGTTTTAAGAAAATATTGGTCAATGAATCAACATCATTACTTTGTACCATATTTCTAGGGAAACATGAGTACATATTCATATTAGTACAACATATCATTCCCTAATAGTAATAGTAATAAGATTTACGAAAAAAAAAGTTGCTAAAGGTAATTATCATCAAAACATTGACAAATAATAAACATGGGAAGGAATAATTTCTAATCTTAAAGGTTATTATGTTTATACCAATAGGACTTTTAAATTACGGGTTATTGTTATATTGGACATAAGAATTAATAATTGATAATCTCAAATGTTATTAGGTTGATAACAATAGGAACCTTTAATTATGAGTTATTGTTAGATTGGGCATAAGTTTAATCATGTGAACTAAGTAACATTATGCATGAGGTTAAAATTATAGTTACCAATGTACTATATCAATCATGAGAAGAGAACAATGTGAAAATGAAGAAAGGAACAACCACTTGAAAATTAGGAATAAAAACAATAAAATAATAGGAAAAAAGTCAAATGCTTTATGGAGATAGAATATAATAGATCTTGTAACCTAAAATATACATCTCAAAATTACTTTTTGAAATGTGAGGAAGAATAAATTTTAAAAAGCAAAATTTAGAAAAACATAAAGCTTTGATCTCAAATGTCTTACAAGTTTACTTTGTTTTTTATTTTTATAATTTTAATCATTCTTTGAGTGTTTTAGAGCCTAAAACTATCAATGCATAAACATATGCCCACTAAAATTAGAGGATTGCATGGAGAGAATTATGACCTTTCCAATACAAACCTTGGGTTAAAATGTCCTTTGTTGAGTGTTTTATGAATGACCAACTCAATCAATATGTCATGATTGCATGCAATATAGCTAAATTTATACCTTCATGAAATGAAAATATTAAAATTTTATAACAATAATGCTTAGAAATATTTAATAATTATATTTTGGTTTATTATTATACTAGATTAGAAAACATCTTTAATTTTAAAGTTTGTAGATGATAACGCTATTGAATATACAAAATCTAGGAACCAATAAAATAAATACAAAAAGTTATATTTTTTAAATATAAATTAACCACCCCCATTCATTTACCTCAACTAAATTAAAAGCACACTAATTTCCCTTACATTTCTTGGAATCCTTTGGAAGTTGCATAGATAACTAGTCACTTTAAAAAATAAAATAAAAACCAAGATGCCATTAACGATGATCAAATAAATTACAATTACTTACCCTTGAAAATTCCTATAACTATATTTTATATGGTGTATATAATAATTTGGTTTCATGAGATACACAAATATTGAATTTAACTAGAGCCCTTGTCTTCTAATTGTAATAATTTGTGGCAATACATAATTTGGGTTTTATCCCTTCTTTATGAATAGATAGGATAATTCACTTAAAATTTGAAATTTATCCTTTTTTTAATAGCATAAGCAACCTATGTAAGACCATAAATGAAACTATTATGCTAAAATAGATCCCTAGTGGCTATTTTTAATTCAAATAGTTAATGGATGTTGATCCTAAAAACCCTATACTCTTGTATATCTATGATGTAGTACCATTTAACTTATATCAAACAATAAAATCCTCAAACCCACAAAAGCTTGTTTTTGTCTAAACTTTGAAATATTTTCCTTTTGTATTATGCTTATTAAATATTTTGGGATGACTTTTAAAAACTTTTCATCATTAATATAAACTTAGAAGGTTTTTTGTAATTTTTAAGAAACATATTTTCAAATATTAAATATTACCATTAAGGTTATCCTTCTACAAGGCTTTCAATACTCAAAAGTTTTTTACATTGAATGATTACATGTTTGCTCTAGCCCATTACAATGGATATTCTAGGAGAAAATTATTCTTTCCAATGTCATTTATGCTTTTTGGGTAAAATGATAGGACCTCTTGATCTTCTTACTTGTTTCTTACCTCTTCAAACAACAACATATATATATATATATATATATATATATATATATATATATATTTGATTAGTTGAAAGAAGGGGTTTTGAAAGGATCCCTAAATTTTTTTACAAAAGGAACAACTAACACCCTATTAGAGAGAGGGATGTTATCAAGCTAAACATATATCAACATCCAAAACCCATGCAGGTAAAACTAGCACAACCACCACTAGAGAAGAAAAAAAAATAGATAGATAGAAGGAAGACCATACGACCTACAAATTGACCTCATAACCAATATAGAGCATCCCACATAGGGGTATGCATGCAAATATAACAACCAAAACAAAAATATAAAGACCTACAAAAAATAGGCTCCCAACCATTACTATTCATTGATGTATGGGTTGTCCTTGTTGGGGCCTTCCAAAAGATGACCCGCCTAGCCCTAGCTCAATATAGATACCTCTAATATTTGAATCATTTTTACTTGGAAAAAAATATTCTCTTGAAATAGTTAGACCATCCTAGATCAACCCCAAATTTACTAAAAAATTAGTCAATTTATTACCTTCCCTGTACACGTGCTTGACAACCACATCCTCAAAGACCTAAAGGATTTTTTTCTTATAAATCATATTAGCGATAGAATGACTATGATTTATGAAAATATTTCACTATATTGATCATATTAATGGAATAACCCTTAATCATGACCTTACTCTACTTAAATCCACTTAACAGAGAAATCCCTTGGAAGAGAGCATAAGATTCAACAAAATGACTGGATTGAGGTCCCAAATTCTCAATAAAGGTAAGTATTTCATCATTGTTGTTCCAAATTAAACCACCTGCACCTACCTCTCCTAGTTTACCCTTGGATATCCCATTAAAATTGAGTTTAATCCAATCTATAGGGGGTGGCTCATAGAAAATTTGTCTTCTTCCAATCGAATCCAAATGCACAATAGACCTCAAAAATATTTTAAACACTAGAGCACACTCTAGAGCTAATTTAATTATAGAGGAAAATAAGTCCAAAGATATGGAAAATATGTTCTCCACTCTTACTGTGATGCTCTTGGCACAAATAGGGAGGGTTGAATTGGCTTCATTTTTAAAAGCCCTCAAATTCCTTTCCTTCTAGATACACCACATGATATGAGCCAAGATAAATATTTAGAGCAGATGAAATCATAGAGAAAATAAGGGAGGGTCCCAATTGTATAAAATATTAAACATTTGAAAGGGGCATACCCAACAGACACCAACCTAATTTAAAAAGTAGGAGAAAAAATCCTTAGAGAATGAGTACAAAATAAAGACAAATTATACTGACTCAGCATCCAAGCCATAAAGGTAACACCGATTCATAATAATAATACCTCAATATTCTAGATTAAATATTATCAATATTTATTCTATATAGCAAGCCATATAAAAAAAATTACCTTAGGAGTTAATACATTTTGCCAAACCAATCTTCTCAGCAACCAAGGGGGGCCAAGGTCCTCCAGCAAGAAATATATCAATTTCATAGAAAATACTCCTAAAATTTCTACCTTGTAGAAAATATTATCAACTTCATTAGTATATTTTATGACTTGGAACTTCGAGAGGTCTGATATCTTCTTAAGCATCATTTTCTTAGATAGAGATAAGTCAAGACTGAATAAAACTCTCCATATTTTTCTATGATTTGTAGTTTCAATATAATATTCAACCTTACAACCAAAGGTACATCTACAAAGTCTTTAGCCACAACTAATTCTATAAGTGAAGACAATGGTTGGTCCATAAACTAGGGATCCTACCAAAAATTAATTATATGGCCATTACCCGCATTCCATCTTCCTACCTTTCTAATGCTACTCCTAGAATCATGTAGACTAAGCCAAAAGGTCAACCCAAATTTTTAGAATTCATATGATAGGAAGTCCTCCCCATTATTTAGATATTTTACTTTTATAATATTAACCCAATCAATCTATTCATTTTGGTTCATGCACCAAGCCTTTTCAGCAACTAGAGCCTTATTACTTTGGTTCATCCTTCTCAGGCCCAAGCCTCCAAACTCCCTTCTACTATAGATTTTATCCCATGTTACTAAGTGTAATATCTTCTTCTCCTCCAACCTAGACAATAAGAAGGACTTATAAACTTACTTGATCTTCTGTAATATTTTACCTAGCATGTTGAACAAGGACATAAACTAAACTAGTATACTTTGAAGTATAGATTTCACCAAAACAACCTTACCTACCTGGCTTAATAGAGCTCCTTTTAGCTAGCAAGTTTATTTTGCACCATTTCCACCATCATATCCCATAAATATTACTTTCACCTCCCTTTAGAAATAGGAATACCAAGGTAATTCAATGGAAAATCTATTATCTCATAGCCCAACTCCATCGCTATTCTTATTTGACTAAGAATAAGGGAATTCAAGAAGATTTTGCTCTTCAAAATTTTAATTTTTTGTCTCGTTGTCTCTTCATGCCAAATAAGGATTTCTTTAATTTATTTGGCCTAAGGTATTGAGGTGAGGAATGAGAGAAGAGTATCATCTTTGAATTGACGATGGGGGATCAATTCCATGCTCAGGGCTGATTTGGTACCAACCACAAAGGATGAGAAATTAATGGACCTACCTAATGCTTCTACCATAAGAATAAATAGAGAAGGGGATATTGGATCACTCTAATGAATACCACCATAACTATAAAGTTAACCAATAGGGGATCCATTGATAAGCACTAAAAACATTGTCAATGAAATGCAGGATTTGATATTTAAGATCCATATCCTATAAAAGTCATACTTTTGGAGGACCTTAAGGAGAAAGTCCCATGAGACCCTATCATAGGCCTTGTTCATGTCTAGTTTTATAAAATCTTCTACTCAATAATTTTTATCCATAGAATGTATGATTTCATGAACTGAAATAACTCCATCCAAGATTTGATGATTCGAAATGAAGCCACTTTAGGAAAAATCAATCAGATGAGACAAGGTAGGTTTAATCCCATTAGAAAAAGATTTTGTAAATTTTTTTAATATAGTATTGTAGAGGCTAATGGTGAAAATGTCTTTGAACTCAAAGGCACATGTTTATTTTAGAATTAGATCCAAGAAAGTGGTATTTAAATCCCTAGGGAAAACTCTAGTAAATTTAAATTCACACAGAGATTCATCAATATCACTACCAAAGATATGCCTTAACCTCTAGAAAAGACTTGGGGGAAGCCATTCGAGCTAAGGGTCTTGAGTCCTTCCATGGAAAATAGTGTTTTCTTAATTTCATCATCATTAAGTAGACTATTGACATTATCATTCATTTATTTCATCATAAGGTGATGAATGTTTTGAAGGATATTTTCTTAATAAAAATTACTTCTCACAATCGTCTCACAAAGGAGAGATTAGAAGAAGGAGACAAAATTTACCTTAATTTCCTGAATATCCCTTGTTTTATAACTATCTTCTTTACAAATCTTCTTATTCTGATTATGTATTCTATGGTGAACATTTGAGGAAAGAAAATGTAACAACCCTAATTGTTACTACTCATCCACTTCATTTTGTTTTTTTCATATAATTATCTTCCATAGATAAAAGGACATAATTATGATCTAAGATAGATATATTCCAAGTGGACTGTAAGTAAATAGGAAAACAATTATCAAGAGCTATTAAGACTTGGTCAAAGTCACTCTTGAGTAGAAGTGACCAGCTTCTACAAAAACTACATACCACACCGATGGTATGAGTACATGCCTTGAAGATGAAGTAACCACACCAATGGTTAATCATCAATATTAGTTTCTACCCTCATCTCCATGATGGGACCACTAAGATAAAAGAATCACTACATGTGATCAAAATTACACAAGCCTTGGAATAATCATCTTAAGCATGATTATCTTCCCTTCTCATTCTTAAGAGTTATTTGGTTTAATATTTATCAATCTCCTTCCTCATCTAAGGTATCCCTTTGGTGATATATCTTAATTAATTAATTTCATTACCAAAGGGTATTTTTGCATTGTCATGGGAGTACCTAATCCCCATATACATTCAATCACCTACTTAAAATGTAAGGCTTTGCTTGAGCTACAACTCAAGCCTAAATTGCCATCTATGGGCTCCAACCCACTTCGAGCTCCAACTTGGTTTATATTAAATTAATTACCATTTACATTTCATTATTATGGTGTTTCTTGTTAAATAATCCATAAGTATTTATTAGAACAACATAATTCCTTTTAATTACCATTCTAGTTTTTAACCATAACCAACCATCAAAGAAAAGACTACATATCAATATTGCATTTAAAAATAACTTCTCATTGAAAAGTAAATAACATGTGATAACTATTAAAGCAAAGAATATAATCCACTGCATCATAGTATTTGAGAGTACAAAATTAATTCCTCATCCATAATAGTATAGTCATCCATACTAAATCTATATGAAGTAAGAATACTAAACTCAATTCACAACTCTAATTATCCATAAATTAATAATTCAGCATAATCACATTCATCTAAAATATTGTGCATGATTGTATAATTATTACATATTAAGCAAATTATATCTCAATACCATCTCAAATATTCTAATTACAACATTAATAATCTATTTAATCAACAACATATTAGAAATAAATGCAACATTCATAGGAAATGACAAAGCAAACCACAAATTAGAATGACATAGTATTTATCCTGGGAACCCTCAAGGGGAATAAACCCAGCCTCCAAAATATGTATTTTTCTCTCATTCATAAATACAAAAAGTCATTATTACAATATAAAAAGGCATCACACAAAGCCTTTTATAAATTAATTACACATTTTCAAGATATCAATTTGTACCTTGTGAAATCAATATGCAATTAAGGAAACACTAATTTCCTTTCTCTAATTCATCAACATATTACATAAGAATATCATAAATTTTTAGGTCTATGTTGGCAATTTTGGGTTTGAGATCCTAGCTTCTTGTCTATGAGTTGTCATTGATGTCAAAAGGAAATGGCATTAATGTTAAGAGGATGTGTTGGCTTCAAAGGTGGAAGATTCCAAGAGAATCTGGAGAGATTCCATTGGCAAGGGTTTTTCATTAAAACCAAGTTAAATGGTTTTTATTAAAACCAATGGAGGTTCTCTTTATTATTTATTTAATTATTATTTAAAACCCTTCAAGGTTTTAATTAATTAATTATTTAATTAATTAAGGGAGAAATTATTTTTAATTTATTAAAAATACTTAAGGGTTTTTAAACCCTTTAGAAAGCAAATTTCGATTAAATTCGAAATTACTTTTCTTTGCAGTCGACGTGTTCTAAAGTCCACGTATGGACTATAAATATGAGAAGGTTCCTAAGGTTAAACTCTCTTGGAAAATCGAAGGCAATTAATTGGTTTGGCTGCGATCGAATGTTCTGTTTACGCTGCGAAAGAGGAGAGCTCGTGGTTTGAAAAGCTTTCGAAAAGCTTGACCGTTTATGTGGAAGGAAGTCCGTCTTGGACTTCGTAAGCCTCTTGTGGGCTAGTGGCAGCGAAGGCTGCGTTTGGGCCTTGCGTAGGCGGAGGTCTGCGTTTCGATCCCCGCGGAGGGAGATGTGCATGGATTAGTCACGTTTTTATTAAAACGTGTTTTGTGCCGCGAATTTCGGATTCTTCAAGGGCAGCCATTATAAGGTGTGATTATTTTCTTGATATGATTTTTGGCATTGTTTAGCATTGTTTAAAAGACATAGGAGAAATAAGGGGATATTTCTTTGGTTGTATTTTTGAGATTAGTCTTTTGCTATGCTAAATTTAAAAATGGAGATATAAGGTGTAAGTTTTGGTTGTTGTGTTTTTGGCTTCTTTGGTGGTTGTTTTTAAAGAAGAGGAGCTAAAAGGTGTATTAAGGAAAGTTTTTATATATGCTCATTTATCTTGGTTCTAACCCTAACTTGGTTGGAAGTTTGAGGGTTGTGTGTGGTGACAGCTTTAAGGATCAATTTTCTTCTACTCCAAAAAGGTATGGGCACATTTTTCTTATGAGTATGATTGGTGTATGTTTTTCTGAAATAAGGTTGGAGTGAAAAGGTTTTCAACTAGGTTTCCTTTGGTTGGGTGTAAATCCTATTTTCTGGTTTGTTGAAGACTACTTATGCATTGTTATCCTTAAGGAGAGTTTTTGGTGAATGCATAATTTCTGGTTTGAGATAGTGGAAGCTTTGTGCACTAGGGTTTATATTTGTGAGTCTAGCTACTTGCATTGAGTTGGTGGAACCCTTGGTTGGCTGTTTTGAGTTTGATGGTTGAGTTGCTTCCATAGAGGTTGTTTGATCAAGTTATTGCTTTACTTGATTCATGATATTGGGCTTACTCCATTGAGTTGATTTGAGCAAGTTATTCTTTGCATTTGGTGATATTGTGTTGGTGGCTGTTTTGTTCAAATATCTTTGGAGGGAAAAGGATTTCTACTTGTTTCCTTTTCTTGTGATGATTGGTTGAATGCTTCAAGGTTGATGTTGAGTTGAATGGTGTTGGTTGACTAAACCTTGTTTGATGAGCATTGTTGTTGAAACCCTAATTGATGGTGAAAAGAACATGAGTATCATTGTTATGTGATTCTTTGCATAGTTGGCAATTGTTGGGGTTTCATGTTCTTGAAAGAAAACATTCTATCCTATCCATTTCAGATATTGAGTTGAGTTTTTAGATTTGAGATTGAGATTGAGCTGAGTTGATTTGAGTTGAGTTTTGAGATTGGGATTTGAGTATAGAACATATTGAGTCTCTAACAATTCTCTTTATGCTTCTATGAGTTTGAAAAATCACATTGGGTCTCTAACAATTCACTTTGTGATTTCCTACTAAGAAAGTTTTTCTTGGTGAGCTTGCTGAGTTTTTGGACAGATTTGGACAGGTTCCAGTGGGGACTTGTGAGCAGTTTTGGACAGGTTTCGATGGGGACTTGTGAGCAGTTTTGGACAGGTTTCGATGGGGACTTGTGAGAAGATTTGGACAGGTCCTAGCAGAGGACTTGTGAGCTGAGTTTGATAGTTCTATCAGAGAACTTGAGGATAGAGGTGCATTGGTTCTATGAGAAGAACCTGAGGACAGATTTGGCAAGTCTTTGAGAAGGCTTGTATGTAGAGGATTGATTTGTTCAAGAGTTGGACAGATCTGACAGACAGAGGAAGACTTGTACTAGACCGACTGACTGTGTTTGGTACAGGTTGTTGAGCTATTGTGGACGTGATCATAGAAGGCAGAGGTCTCTTAGGCTAAGCATTGAGGACAGGAGGTCTTCGATGGAAAGGAGTTCCACGTGTTGGCAAGAGGTAGAGGCAGTTGATCTTCTGAGGGATCATTTCCAGAGCGAGAGGGAAGGTATCTCCTTTGAGGAGAGGCTCATAAATTTTGATTGGGGGAAGGTATCTCCTTTGAGCAGAGGCTCATAAATTTTGATTGGGGGAAGGTATCTCCTTTGGGCCGAGGCTCATAAACATTGTAATTGGGAAGGATTCCCAAAGAACTTTGAGATAACTTTTAGAGAAAAGTTTTGTGGACGTAGCCCAACATTTCTGGGTGAACCACGTTAAAATTGGTGTCACTTTGTGGATGATATTGTGCATTGCTTTGATATTGCTTTGGGTATATTGCTTTACTATTTTGAAGTATAAAGGAAAAAGTAAAAAGAGGTCTTATACTATTCACCCCCCCCTCTCAGTATAAGCTTGTGTTCTTCAATTGGTATCAGAGTAGGTGCCTTCGAAAAGTTTAACAGCTTGAAGGAAAAGCTAGTAAAGAACACAATGGATCATTCAAGTGGCAATGCAACACCTATTCTTGATGGGTCAGATTTTGGTCTTTGGAGTGCAAGGATGAAGGTTCATCTAATGGCACTTGGGAATGAGGTTTGGGAAGTGATTGAAGATGAGTACACTATTCCTGAACATGGTCCTAATACTAAAGAAGAAAGGCTCCTACATCACAGCAATTCAAAAGCAATGAATGCAATCCTGAAAGGCTTACAGAAAGCAGATCTCACCAAAGTGATTCACTGCAAGACAGATAGTGAAATGTGGAAACAGTTGAAGGTGGTTCATACAGGTGATACAAATGTCAGAAAGGCCAAGTTGAGACACTTCAAAGGTATGTTTGAACAACTCAAGATGAATGATGATGAAAATATTAGTGACTACATGCTTCGTATGGATGAGGTTGTTAACTCCATGAAAGACTTAGGTCTTGAGCTTGCTGAAAATGATGTTTGTGATAAGATTTTAAGATCTCTTCCTAATAGATTTAGTGAAAATATTTCTGCTATTGAGGAAGCTAAAGATTTGGATAAGTTGAAAAAGGATGAGCTCCATAGTATACTTGCAGCATTTGAGTTGAGAACTCAAGTGAAGGTTGATGTCAAGAAAGAGGCAACTTTCAAGGCTACCAAGAATTCCAAGGGTAAATAGCTTCAAGATAGTGATGAGTCTTCTAGTGATGAAGAGGCATATTACAGCAAGAAAGGCAAGTTCTCTAGAAAGCACAAAAGTATGAAAAATATAAGATGTTTCAATTGTGGAAAGTTTGGTCATTATGCTACTGATTGTCATTGTTCCCAAGAATGAAAGTGATGAAGATAAACAGGATTCTAAGAGCAAGGATTCTGAAAAGCACAAGCATCACAGGAAAAACAAAGATGAGCACAACAATCAAGGAAAGAGGTATTCTCACAAGCACAAGAAGAGTTTCTACCTAGACAAAGCAAGTAAGTGTTCTAGTAGTGATAGTGAAAGTTCTTCAAGTGATAATGAAAATGAGATGTTGTTCATATCAGAAAAAGAGGAAGAACCGAAACATAGATTCATTATCATGAAATGTCTTAGATGTGGAAATTTTGGTCACCTTGAGGATGATTGCACAAATAATGATTTGGTTTCTAGTATGTATGAGGATGCTTCAGAAAACTATAAGGAAGATGCATGTATGGTTTTTGAAAAGGGTAGCACCTCTAGTGATAAGAAATCTGAAAAAGGCTTTGATGATTCAAAAAGCAAACAAATAAAGGATCTTGAAAGTGAACTTATTAGTGCTCTTAGTGTTTTGGAAAAGGAAAGAAAGAAGAATGCTAGACTCAAGGATAAGTTAGATGAATGTTGTATGGAGAGAGATGATCTTATAGAAAGTCTTGACTTCTCTATAGCTAAGACACAAGAACTCAAGGATGAGTTAGAGTCTAAGGTTCTTGAGTATAGTGAGTTAGAACAGAAAATGGCTTCTTTGAAAGAGGAAACTAAAGAGTACAAGGATAAGCTTTACGAGGTTTCAAGATAGCTCCAAAAAGGTTAAGTCACTCATCAAAGGTCAAAGAAAGACAACAGATAAAACTAGGCCTTGGTTTTGTTAAGCCACACAAGGAACAAGTTGGAGAGTCTAGTAAGAGACTCCAAAAGGAAGAGAGTTCTGATGAGGAAAGTATTTCAGAAAAGGAGTCCTTGAATGATAGATGCACAGAAAATAGAATTCAGAATGAGAAGAAGAAGTTTTCAGAACCTAAGAGGTCAATTAAAGGAAAGTTTCAAGGCAGATGTTTTGCTTGTCACAGGTTTGGTCACATGGCTTCACATTGCATGGCTCAAGTGAAGGAGGTAAATGACAGTTTCAGAAGTGCTAGTTACTTTCAAGGGTATTGCTACTCTTGTAAACAGTTTGGGCACAAGGCAGTTTATTGCAAGGCAAATAACAGGAATAGGTTTGGTTAGAACTGGTGGATTCAAAGATCAGGTTTACCTCAGAGAAACAACATCATCAAGTGTTTCAAGTGCAACAATGAAGGTCACACAATCAGACAGTGTAGAGCTGAAATTCTAGAATACAGGAACAGGAACAGTGGCATGATCAAGTCCAAGGATCAAGGCATGGACAAGAACAGGGATGAGAACAAGAACAAGAACAGTGACAAGAATAGGAATATGGACAAAGAGTTCAAGAGAAGGCCCGAAAAGGAAGTTATAGACACTGATGATCAGTGCCTAATGGGAGTTTTACTCCCACCCCAGAATTAATCACCTCAATAGGAGGTGGGGGAGGGACTAAGCTAAGAGGCTCATTCTTAGTCCCAGAGCCCCAAAGGTGACCCTTTGCCATTGATGACAAAGGGGGAGAGATTTGAGTAAGGGGGAGAGCCTCAAGACAGGGGGAGTTGTTTATGTTGAGTTTATGTGTTGTTGAGAAGCATGGTTTGCCATCAATGACAAAGGGGGAGATTGTTGGCAATTTTGGGTTTGAGATCCTAGCTTCTTGTCTATGAGTTGTCATTGATGTCAAAAGGAAATGGCATTAATGTTAAGAGGATGTGTTGGCTTCAAAGGTGGAAGATTCCAAGAGAATCCGAAGAGATTCCATTGGCAAGGGTTTTTCATTAAAACCAAGTTAAATGGTTTTTATTAAAACCAATGGAGGTTCTCTTTATTATTTATTTAATTATTATTTAAAACCCTTCAAGGTTTTAATTAATTAATTATTTAATTAATTAAGGGAGAAATTATTTTTAATTTATTAAAAATACTTAAGGGTTTTTAAACCCTTTAGAAAGCAAATTTCGATTAAATTCAAAATTACTTTTCTTTGCAGCCGACGTGTTCTAAAGTCCACGTATGGACTATAAATATGAGAAGGTTCCTAAGGTTAAACTCACTTGGAAAATCGAAGGCAATTAATTGGTTTGGCTGCGATCGAATGTTCTGTTTACGCTGCGAAAGAGGAGAGCTCGTGGTTTGAAAAGCTTTCGGAAAGCTTGACCGTTCATGTGGAAGGAAGTCCGTCTTGGACTTCGTAAGCCCCTTGTGGGCTAGTGGCAGCGAAGGCTGCGTTTGGGCCTTGCGTAGGCGGAGGTCTACGTTTCGATCCCCGTGGAGGGAGCTGTGCATGGATTAGTCACGTTTTTATTAAAACGTGTTTTGTGCCGCGAATTTTGGATTCTTCAAGGGCAGCCATTATAAGGTGTGATTATTTTCTTGATATGATTTTTGGCATTGTTTAGCATTGTTTAAAAGACATAGGAGAAATAAGGGGATATTTCTTTGGTTGTATTTTTGAGATTAGTCTTTTGCTATGCTAAATTTAAAAATGGAGATATAAGGTGTAAGTTTTGGTTGTTGTGTTTTTGGCTTCTTTGGTGGTTGTTTTTAAAGAAGAGGAGCTAAAAGGTGTATTAAGGAAAGTTTTTATATATGCTCATTTATCTTGGTTCTAACCCTAACTTGGTTGGAAGTTTGAGGGTTGTGTGTGGTGACAGCTTTAAGGATCAATTTTCTTCTACTCCAAAAAGGTATGGGCACATTTTTCTTATGAGTATGATTGGTGTATGTTTTTCTGAAATAAGGTTGGAGTGAAAAGGTTTTCAACTAGGTTTCCTTTGGTTGGGTGTAAATCCTATTTTCTGGTTTGTTGAAGACTACTTATGCATTGTTATCCTTGATGAGAGTTTTTGGTGAATGCATAATTTCTGGTTTGAGATAGTGGAAGCTTTGTGCACTAGGGTTTATATTTGTGAGTCTAGCTACTTGCATTGAGTTGGTGGAACCCTTGGTTGGCTGTTTTGAGTTTGATGGTTGAGTTGCTTCCATAGAGGTTGTTTGATCAAGTTATTGCTTTACTTGATTCATGATATTGGGCTTACTCCATTGAGTTGATTTGAGCAAGTTATTCTTTGCATTTGGTGATATTGTGTTGGTGGCTGTTTTGTTCAAATATCTTTGGAGGGAAAAGGATTTCTACTTGTTTCCTTTTCTTGTGATGATTGGTTGAATGCTTCAAGGTTGATGTTGAGTTGAATGGTGTTGGTTGACTAAACCTTGTTTGATGAGCATTGTTGTTGAAACCCTAATTGATGGTGAAAAGAACATGAGTATCATTGTTATGTGATTCTTTGCATAGTTGGCAATTGTTGGGGTTTCATGTTCTTGAAAGAAAACATTCTATCCTATCCATTTCAGATATTGAGTTGAGTTTTCAGATTTGAGATTGAGATTGAGCTGAGTTGATTTGAGTTGAGTTTTGAGATTGGGATTTGAGTATAGAACATATTGAGTCTCTAACAATTCTCTTTATGCTTCTATGAGTTTGAAAAATCACATTGGGTCTCTAACAATTCACTTTGTGATTTCCTACTAAGAAAGTTTTTCTTGGTGAGCTTTGAGTTTTGGGAGGTGGGGACTTGTGAGCATTTTGGACAGGTTTCGGTGGGGACTTGTGAGCAATTTTGGACAGTTTCCATGGGGACTTGTGAGATTTGGACAGGTCCTAGCAGAGGACTTGTGAGCTGAGTTTGATAGTTCTATCAGAGAACTTGAGGACAGAGGTGCATTGGTTCTATGAGAAGAACCTGAGGACAGATTTGGCAAGTCTTTGAGAAGGCTTGTATGTAGAGGATTGATTTGTTCAAGAGTTGGATAGATCTGACAGACAGAGGAAGACTTGTACTAGACCGACTAACTATGTTTGGTACAGAGTTGTTGAGCTACTATGGACGTGATCATAGAAGGGAGAGGTCTCTTAGGCTAAGCATTGAGGACAGGAGGTCTTCGGTGGAAAGGAGTTCCACGTGCTGGCAAGAGGTAGAGGCAGTTGATCTTCTGAGGGATCATTTCCAGAGCAGAGGGAAGGTATCTCCTTTGAGTAGAGGCTCATAAATTTTGATTGGGGAAGGTATCTCCTTTGAGCAGAGGCTCATAAATTTTGATTGGGGGAAGGTATCTCCTTTGGGCCGAGGCTCATAAACATTGTAATTGGGAAGGATTCCCAAAGAACTTTGAGATAACTTTTAGAGAAAAGTTTTGTGGACGTAGTCCAACCATTATGGGTGAACCACGTTAAAATTGGTGTCACTTTGTGGATGATATTGTGCATTGCTTTGATATTGCTTTGGGTATATTGCTTTACTATTTTGAAGTATAAAGGAAAAAGTAAAAAGAGGTCTTATACTGTTCACCCCCCCCTCTCAGTATAAGCTTGTGTTCTTCAATTGGTATCAGAGCAGGTGCCTTCGAAAAGTTTAACAGCTTGAAGGAAAAGCTAGTAAAGAACACAATGGATCATTCAAGTGGCAATGCAACACCTATTCTTGATGGGTCAGATTTTGGTCTTTGGAGTGCAAGGATGAAGGTTCATCTAATGGCACTTGGGAATGAGGTTTGGGAAGTGATTGAAGATGAGTACACTATTCCTGAACATGGTCCTAATACTAAAGAAGAAAGGCTCCTACATCACAGCAATTCAAAAGCAATGAATGCAATCCTGAAAGGCTTACAGAAAGCAGATCTCACCAAAGTGATTCACTGCAAGACAACTAGTGAAATGTGGAAACAGATGAAGGTGGTTCATACAGGTGATACAAATGTCAGAAAGGCCAAGTTGAGACACTTCAAAGGTATGTTTGAACAACTCAAGATGAATGATGATGAAAATATTAGTGACTACATGCTTCGTATGGATGAGGTTGTTAACTCCATGAAAGACTTAGGTCTTGAGCTTGCTGAAAATGATGTTTGTGATAAGATTTTAAGATCTCTTCCTAATAGATTTAGTGAAAATATTTCTGCTATTGAGGAAGCTAAAGATTTGGATAAGTTGAAAAAGGATGAGCTCCATAGTATACTTGCAGCATTTGAGTTGAGAACTCAAGTGAAGGTTGATGTCAAGAAAGAGGCGACTTTCAAGGCTACCAAGAATTCCAAGGGTAAACAACTTCAAGATAGTGATGAGTCTTCTAGTGATGAAGAGGCATATTACAACAAGAAAGGCAAGTTCTCTAGAAAGCACAAAAGTATGAAAAATATAAGATGTTTCAATTGTGGAAAGTTTGGTCATTATGCTACTGATTGTACTGTTCCCAAGAATGAAAGTGATGAAGATAAACAGGATTCTAAGAGCAAGGATTCTGAAAAGCACAAGCATCACAGGAAAAACAAAGATGAGCACAACAATCAAGGAAAGAGGTATTCTCACAAGCACAAGAAGAGTTTCTACCTAGACAAAGCAAGTAAGTGTTCTAGTAGTGATAGTGAAAGTTCTTCAAGTGATAATGAAAATGAGATGTTGTTCATATCAGAAAAAGAGGAAGAACCGAAACATAGATTCATTATCATGAAATGTCTTAGATGTGGAAATTTTGGTCACCTTGAGGATGATTGCACAAATAATGATTTGGTTTCTAGTATGTATGAGGATGCTTCAGAAAACTATAAGGAAGATGCATGTATGGTTTTTGAAAAGGGTAGCACCTCTAGTGATAAGAAATCTGAAAAAGGCTTTGATGATTCAAAAAGCAAACAAATAAAGGATCTTGAAAGTGAACTTATTAGTGCTCTTAGTGTTTTGGAAAAGGAAAGAAAGAAGAATGCTAGACTCAAGGATAAGTTAGATGAATGTTGTATGGAGAGAGATGATCTTATAGAAAGTCTTGACTTCTCTATAGCTAAGACACAAGAACTCAAGGATGAGTTAGAGTCTAAGGTTCTTGAGTATAGTGAGTTAGAACAGAAAATGGCTTCTTTGAAAGAGGAAACTAAAGAGTACAAGGATAAGCTTTACGAGGTTTCAAGATAGCTCCAAAAAGGTTAAGTCACTCATCAAAGGTCAAAGAAAGACAACGAGATAAAACAGGCCTTGGTTTTGTTAAGCCACACAAGGAACAAGTTGGAGAGTCTAGTAAGAGACTCCAAAAGGAAGAGAGTTCTGATGAGGAAAGTATTTCAGAAAAGGAGTCCTTGAATGATAGATGCACAGAAAATAGAATTCAGAATGAGAAGAAGAAGTTTTCAGAACCTAAGAGGTCAATTAAAGGAAAGTTTCAAGGCAGATGTTTTGCTTGTCACGAGTTTGGTCACATGGCTTCACATTGCATGGCTCAAGTGAAGGAGGTAAATGACAGTTTCAGAAGTGCTAGTTACTTTCAAGGGTATTGCTACTCTTGTCAACAGTTTGGGCACAAGGCAATTTATTGCAAGGCAAATAACAGAACAGTTTGGCCAGAACAGGTTTGGTCAGAACAGGTGGATTCAAAGATCAGGTTTACCTCAGAGAAACAACATCATCAAGTGTTTCAAGTGCAACAATGAAGGTCACACAATCGAGACGAGTGTAGAGCTGAAATTCTAGAATATAGGAACAAGAACAGTGGCATGATCAGGTCCAAGGATCAAGGCATGGACAAGAACAGGGATGAGAACAAGAACAAGAACAGTGACAGGAATAGGAATATGGACAAAGAGTTCAAGAGAAGGCCCGGCAAGGAAGTTATAGACGCTGATGATGATCAGTGCCTAATGGGAGTTTTACTCCCACCCAAGAATTAATCACCTCAATAGGAGGTGGGGGAGGGACTAAGCTAAGAGGCTCATTCTTAGTCCCGAGCCCCAAAGGTGACCCTTTGCCATTGATGACAAAGGGGGAGAGATTTGAGTAAGGGGGAGAGCCTCAAGACAGGGGGAGCTATTTATGTTGAGTTTTTGTGTTGTTGAGAAGCATGGTTTGCCATCAATGACAAAGGGGGAGATTGTTGGCAATTTTGGGTTTGAGATCCTAGCTTCTTGTCTATGAGTTGTCATTGATGTCAAAAGGAAATGGCATTAATGTTAAGAGGATGTGTTGGCTTCAAAGGTGGAAGATTCCAAGAGAATCCGGAGAGATTCCATTGGCAAGGGTTTTTCATTAAAACCAAGTTAAATGGTTTTTATTAAAACCAATGGAGGTTCTCTTTATTATTTATTTAATTATTATTTAAAACCCTTCAAGGTTTTAATTAATTAATTATTTAATTAATTAAGGGAGAAATTATTTTTAATTTATTAAAAATACTTAAGGGTTTTTAAACCCTTTAGAAAGCAAATTTCGATTAAATTCGAAATTACTTTTCTTTGCGACCGACGTGTTCTAAAGTCCACGTATGGACTATAAATATGAGAAGGTTCCTAAGGTTAAACTCACTTGGAAAATCGAAGGCAATTAATTGGTTTGGCTGCGATCGAATGTTCTATTTACTCTGCGAAAGAGGAGAGCTCGTGGTTTGAAAAGCTTTCGGAAAGCTTGACCGTTCATGTGGAAGGAAGTCCGTCTTGGACTTCGTAAGCCTCTTGTGGGCTAGTGGCAGCGAAGGCTGCGTTTGGGCCTTGCGTAGGCGGAGGTCTGCGTTTCGATCCCCGTGGAGGGAGTTGTGCATGGATTAGTCACGTTTTTATTAAAACGTGTTTTGTGCCGCGAATTTTGGATTCTTCAAGGGCAGCCATTATAAGGTGTGATTATTTTCTTGATATGATTTTTGGCATTGTTTAGCATTGTTTAAAAGACATAGGAGAAATAAGGGGATATTTCTTTGGTTGTATTTTTGAGATTAGTCTTTTGCTATGCTAAATTTAAAAATGGAGATATAAGGTGTAAGTTTTGGTTGTTGTGTTTTTGGCTTCTTTGGTGGTTGTTTTTAAAGAAGAGGAGCTAAAAGGTGTATTAAGGAAAGTTTTTATATATGCTCATTTATCTTGGTTCTAACCCTAACTTGGTTGGAAGTTTGAGGGTTGTGTGTGGTGACAGCTTTAAGGATCAATTTTCTTCTACTCCAAAAAGGTATGGGCACATTTTTCTTATGAGTATGATTGGTGTATGTTTTTCGAAATAAGGTTGGAGTGAAAAGGTTTTCAACTAGGTTTCCTTTGGTTGGGTGTAAATCCTATTTTCTGGTTTGTTGAAGACTACTTATGCATTGTTATCCTTAAGGAGAGTTTTTGGTGAATGCATAATTTTTGGTTTGAGATAGTGGAAGCTTTGTGCACTAGGGTTTATATTTGTGAGTCTAGCTACTTGCATTGAGTTGGTGGAACCCTTGGTTGGCTGTTTTGAGTTTGATGGTTGAGTTGCTTCCATAGAGGTTGTTTGATCAAGTTATTGCTTTACTTGATTCATGATATTGGGCTTACTCCATTGAGTTGATTTGAGCAAGTTATTCTTTGCATTTGGTGATATTGTGTTGGTGGCTGTTTTGTTCAAATATCTTTGGAGGGAAAAGGATTTCTACTTGTTTCCTTTTCTTGTGATGATTGGTTGAATGCTTCAAGGTTGATGTTGAGTTGAATGGTGTTGGTTGACTAAACCTTGTTTGATGAGCATTGTTGTTGAAACCCTAATTGATGGTGAAAAGAACATGAGTATCATTGTTATGTGATTCTTTGCATAGTTGGCAATTGTTGGGGTTTCATGTTCTTGAAAGAAAACATTCTATCCTATCCATTTCAGATATTGAGTTGAGTTTTCAGATTTGAGATTGAGATTGAGCTGAGTTGATTTGAGTTGAGTTTTGAGATTGGGATTTGAGTATAGAACATATTGAGTCTCTAACAATTCTCTTTATGCTTCTATGAGTTTGAAAAATCACATTGGGTCTCTAACAATTCACTTTGTGATTTCCTACTAAGAAAGTTTTTCTTGGTGAGCTTGCTGAGTTTTTGGAGTGGGGACTTGTTGACTTTTTTTAGTTTCAGTGGGGACTTGTGAGCAATTTTGGACAGGTTTCGATGGGGACTTGTGAGCAGATTTGGACAGGTCCTAGGCAGAGGACTTGTGAGCTGAGTTTGATAGTTCTATCGGAGAACTTGAGGACAGAGGTGCATTGGTTCTATGAGAAGAACCTGAGGATAGATTTGGCAAGTCTTTGAGAAGGCTTGTATGTAGAGGATTGATTTGTTCAAGAGTTGGACAGATTTGACAGACAGAGGAAGACTTGTACTAGACCGACTGACTATGTTTGGTACAGGTTGTTGAGCTATTGTGGACGTGATCATAGAAGGGAGAGGTCTCTTAGGCTAAGCATTGAGGACAGGAGGTCTTCGATGGAAAGGAGTTCCACGTGCTGGCAAGAGGTAGAGGCAGTTGATCTTATGAGGGATCATTTCCAGAGTAGAGGGGAAGGTATCTCCTTTGAGTAGAGGCTCATAAATTCTGATTGGGGAAGGTATCTCCTTTGAGCAGAGGCTCATAAATTTTGATTGGGGGAAGGTATCTCCTTTGGGCCGAGGCTCATAAACATTGTAATTGGGAAGGATTCCCAAAGAACTTTGAGATAACTTTTAGAGAAAAGTTTTGTGGACGTAGCCTAGACCATTACGGGTGAACCACGTTAAAATTGGTGTCACTTTGTGGATGATATTGTGCATTGCTTTGATATTGCTTTGGGTATATTGCTTTACTATTTTGAAGTATAAAGGAAAAAGTAAAAAGAGGTCTTATATTGTTCACCCCCCCTCTCAGTATAAGCTTGTGTTCTTCAATTGGTATCAGAGCAGGTGCCTTCAAAAAGTTTAACAGCTTGAAGGAAAAGCTAGTAAAGAACACAATGGATCATTCAAGTGGCAATGCAACACCTATTCTTGATGGGTCAGATTTTGGTCTTTGGAGTGCAAGGATGAAGGTTCATCTAATGGCACTTGGGAATGAGGTTTGGGAAGTGATTGAAGATGAGTACACTATTCCTGAACATGGTCCTAATACTAAAGAAGAAAGGCTCCTACATCACAGCAATTCAAAAGCAATGAATGCAATCCTGAAAGGCTTACAGAAAGCGGATCTCACCAAAGTGATTCACTAGAAGACAACTAGTGAAATGTGGAAACAGGTTGAAGGTGGTTCATAAGAGGTGATACAAATGTCAGAAAGGCCAAGTTGAGACACTTCAAAGGTATGTTTGAACAACTCAAGATGAATGATGATGAAAATATTAGTGACTACATGCTTCGTATGGATGAGGTTGTTAACTCCATGAAAGACTTAGGTCTTGAGCTTGCTGAAAATGATGTTTGTGATAAGATTTTAAGATCTCTTCCTAATAGATTTAGTGAAAATATTTCTGCTATTGAGGAAGCTAAAGATTTGGATAAGTTGAAAAAGGATGAGCTCCATAGTATACTTGCAGCATTTGAGTTGAGAACTCAAGTGAAGGTTGATGTCAAGAAAGAGGCAGCTTTCAAGGCTACCAAGAATTCCAAGGGTAAACAACTTCAAGATAGTGATGAGTCTTCTAGTGATGAAGAGGCATATTACAGCAAGAAAGGCAAGTTCTCTAGAAAGCACAAAAGTATGAAAAATATAAGATGTTTCAATTGTGGAAAGTTTGGTCATTATGCTACTGATTGTACTGTTCCCAAGAATGAAAGTGATGAAGATAAACAGGATTCTAAGAGCAAGGATTCGAAAAGCACAAGCATCACAGGAAAAACAAAGATGAGCACAACAATCAAGGAAAGAGGTATTCTCACAAGCACAAGAAGAGTTTCTACCTAGACAAAGCAAGTAAGTGTTCTAGTAGTGATAGTGAAAGTTCTTCAAGTGATAATGAAAATGAGATGTTGTTCATATCGAAAAAAGAGGAAGAACCGAAACATAGATTCATTATCATGAAATGTCTTAGATGTGGAAATTTTGGTCACCTTGAGGATGATTGCACAAATAATGATTTGGTTTCTAGTATGTATGAGGATGCTTCAGAAAACTATAAGGAAGATGCATGTATGGTTTTTGAAAAGGGTAGCACCTCTAGTGATAAGAAATCTGAAAAAGGCTTTGATGATTCAAAAAGCAAACAAATAAAGGATCTTGAAAGTGAACTTATTAGTGCTCTTAGTGTTTTGGAAAAGGAAAGAAAGAAGAATGCTAGACTCAAGGATAAGTTAGATGAATGTTGTATGGAGAGAGATGATCTTATAGAAAGTCTTGACTTCTCTATAGCTAAGACACAAGAACTCAAGGATGAGTTAGAGTCTAAGGTTCTTGAGTATAGTGAGTTAGAACAGAAAATGGCTTCTTTGAAAGAGGAAACTAAAGAGTACAAGGATAAGCTTTAGAGGTTTCAAGATAGCTCCAAAAAGGTTAAGTCACTCATCAAAGGTCAAAGAAAGACAACAGATAAAACAGGCCTTGGTTTTGTTAAGCCACACAAGGAACAAGTTGGAGAGTCTAGTAAGAGACTCCAAAAGGAAGAGAGTTCTGATGAGGAAAGTATTTCAGAAAAGGAGTCCTTGAATGATAGATGCACAGAGAAAATAGAATTCAGAATGAGAAGAAGAAGTTTTCAGGACCTAAGAGGTCAATTAAAGGAAAGTTTCAAGGCCAGATGTTTTGCTTGTCACTAGGTTTGGTCACATGGCTTCACATTGCATGACTCAAGTGAAGGAGGTAAATGACAGTTTCAGAAGTGCTAGTTACTTTCAAGGGTATTGCTACTCTTGTAAATAGTTTGGGCATAAGGCAATTTATTGCAAGGCAAATAACAAGAACAGGTTTGGTCAGAATTGGTGGATTCAAAGATCAGGTTTACCTCAGAGAAACAACATCGTCAAGTGTTTCAAGTGCAACAATGAAGGTCACACAATCAGACAGTGTAGAGCTGAAATTCTAGAATACAGGAACAAGAACAGTGGCATGATCAGGTCCAAGGATCAAGGCATGGACAAGAACAGGGATGAGAACAAGAACAAGAACAGGAATATGGACAAAGAGTTCAAGAGAAGGCTGAAAAGGAAGTTATAGACGCTGATGATGATCAGTGCCTAATGGGAGTTTTACTCCCACCCAAGAATTAATCACCTCAATAGGAGGTGGGGGAGGGACTAAGCTAAGAGGCTCATTCTTAGTCCCGAGCCCCAAAGGTGACCCTTTGCCATTGATGACAAAGGGGGAGAGATTTGAGTAAGGGGGAGAGCCTCAAGACAGGGGGAGTTGTTTATGTTGAGTTTTTGTGTTGTTGAGAAGCATGGTTTGCCATCAATGACAAAGGGGGAGATTGTTGGCAATTTTGGGTTTGAGATCCTAGCTTCTTGTCTATGAGTTGTCATTGATGTCAAAAGGAAATGGCATTAATGTTAAGAGGATGTGTTGGCTTCAAAGGTGGAAGATTCCAAGAGAATCCGAAGAGATTCCATTGGCAAGGGTTTTTCATTAAAACCAAGTTAAATGGTTTTTATTAAAACCAATGGAGGTTCTCTTTATTATTTATTTAATTATTATTTAAAACCCTTCAAGGTTTTAATTAATTAATTATTTAATTAATTAAGGGAGAAATTATTTTTAATTTATTAAAAATACTTTAAGGGTTTTTAAACCCTTTAGAAAGCAAATTTTGATTAAATTCAAAATTACTTTTCTTTGCGATCGACGTGTTCTAAAGTCCACGTATGGACTATAAATATGAGAAGGTTCCTAAGGTTAAACTCACTTGGAAAATCGAAGGCAATTAATTGGTTTGGCTGCGATCGAATGTTCTGTTTACTCTGCGAAAGAGGAGAGCTCGTGGTTTGAAAAGCTTTCGGAAAGCTTGACCGTTTATGTGGAAGGAAGTCCGTCTTGGACTTCGTAAGCCCCTTGTGGGCTAGTGGCAGCGAAGGCTGCGTTTGGGCCTTGCGTAGGCGGAGGTCTGCGTTTCGATCCCCGTGGAGGGAGTTGTGCATGGATTAGTCACGTTTTTATTAAAACGTGTTTTGTGCCGTGAATTTTGGATTCTTCAAGGGCAGCCATTATAAGGTGTGATTATTTTCTTGATATGATTTTTGGCATTGTTTAGCATTGTTTAAAAGACATAGGAGAAATAAGGGGATATTTCTTTGGTTGTATTTTTGAGATTAGTCTTTTGCTATGCTAAATTTAAAAATGGAGATATAAGGTGTAAGTTTTGGTTGTTGTGTTTTTGGCTTCTTTGGTGGTTGTTTTTAAAGAAGAGGAGCTAAAAGGTGTATTAAGGAAAGTTTTTATATATGCTCATTTATCTT
The DNA here is from genome assembly GCA_028583015.1 of Wollemia nobilis. Taxonomy (NCBI): domain Eukaryota; kingdom Viridiplantae; phylum Streptophyta; class Pinopsida; order Araucariales; family Araucariaceae; genus Wollemia; species Wollemia nobilis. Next base: position 2,896,731 of record JAQPPZ010000622.1, read on the forward strand.
GGTTCTAACCCTAACTTGGTTGGAAGTTTGAGGGTTGTGTGTGGTGACAGCTTTAAGGATCAATTTTCTTCTACTCCAAAAAGGTATGGGCACATTTTTCTTATGAGTATGATTGGTGTATGTTTTTCTGAAATAAGGTTGGAGTGAAAAGGTTTTCAACTAGGTTTCCTTTGGTTGGGTGTAAATCCTATTTTCTGGTTTGTTGAAGACTACTTATGCATTGTTATCCTTGATGAGAGTTTTTGGTGAATGCATAATTTCTGGTTTGAGATAGTGGAAGCTTTGTGCACTAGGGTTTATATTTGTGAGTCTAGCTACTTGCATTGAGTTGGTGGAACCCTTGGTTGGCTGTTTTGAGTTTGATGGTTGAGTTGCTTCCATAGAGGTTGTTTGATCAAGTTATTGCTTTACTTGATTCATGATATTGGGCTTACTCCATTGAGTTGATTTGAGCAAGTTATTCTTTGCATTTGGTGATATTGTGTTGGTGGCTGTTTTGTTCAAATATCTTTGGAGGGAAAAGGATTTCTACTTGTTTCCTTTTCTTGTGATGATTGGTTGAATGCTTCAAGGTTGATGTTGAGTTGAATGGTGTTGGTTGACTAAACCTTGTTTGATGAGCATTGTTGTTGAAACCCTAATTGATGGTGAAAAGAACATGAGTATCATTGTTATGTGATTCTTTGCATAGTTGGCAATTGTTGGGGTTTCATGTTCTTGAAAGAAAACATTCTATCCTATCCATTTCAGATATTGAGTTGAGTTTTCAGATTTGAGATTGAGATTGAGCTGAGTTGATTTGAGTTGAGTTTTGAGATTGGGATTTGAGTATAGAACATATTGAGTCTCTAACAATTCTCTTTATGCTTCTATGAGTTTGAAAAATCACATTGGGTCTCTAACAATTCACTTTGTGATTTCCTACTAAGAAAGTTTTTCTTGGTGAGCTTTTGAGTTTTTGAATTTTTGACAGTTTCATGGGGACTTGTGACATTTTGAATTCGTGGGGACTTGTGAGCAGATTTGGATAGGTCCTAGCAGAGGACTTGTGAGCTGAGTTTGATAGTTCTATCAGAGAACTTGAGGACAGAGGTGCATTGGTTCTATGAGAAGAACCTGAGGACAGATTTGGCAAGTCTTTGAGAAGGCTTGTATGTAGAGGATTGATTTGTTCAAGAGTTGGACAGATCTGACAAAGAGGAAGACTTGTACTAGACCGATCGACTATGTTTGGTACAGGTTGTTGAGCTCTGTGGACGTGATCATAGAAGGTAGAGGTCTCTTAGGCTAAGCATTGAGGACAGGAGGTCTTCGGTGGAAAGGAGTTCCACGTGCTGGCAAGAGGTAGAGGTAGTTGATCTTCTAAGGGATCATTTCCAGAGCAGAGGGGAAGGTATCTCCTTTGAGCAGAGGCTCATAAATTTGGATTGGGGGAAGGTATCTCCTTTGAGCAGAGGCTCATAAATTCTGATTGGGGGAAGGTATCTCCTTTGGGCCGAGGCTCATAAACATTGTAATTGGGAAGGATTCCCAAAGAACTTTGAGATAACTTTTAGAGAAAAGTTTTGTGGACGTAGCCCAACCATTCCGGGTGAACCACGTTAAAATTGGTGTCACTTTGTGGATGATATTGTGCATTGCTTTGATATTGCTTTGGGTATATTGCTTTACTATTTTGAAGTATAAAGGAAAAAGTAAAAAGAGGTCTTATACTGTTCACCCCCCCCTCTCAGTATAAGCTTGTGTTCTTCAGTCTACTTGTTTATGAATGGTCATTGGAATTCATATTAAGGAGAATATTCATTAATTAGCAAATATGGAATCCCATATTTCCCTCAAGAATGAATCCTATATTCGTTCTCCACGATCGATAGAATCAATCCTTCGTTCAAAAAATTTAAAGTCCCATACCTTTAAATTATCAAACAATCATTCTTTCATTTATTTAATAATCTAAAGTCACTTATTTAAATCTATATATCAGCTCACTTTTTCCTTATTTTCAAATAATTTAAAGTCCTATAATTTAAATTTTCAAACCAACCAATAATTTAAAACCCCATACTTTAATTTACATAATTAACTATTATAAATATTATAAATAGTGGGATTCAGATTGAGGGTCAAGTACCTCCTGTTAATTTACAATAGTTAATCCATCTACTATTATAGAAAATTTATCCAATGGTTATAATTATTTTATAATTTAAAATTGCATTCAAATACTCCTAATATTTTCACCAGAATATTTTCTCTATTCACCTTAACTCACATTCAAATTCTTCTAATTATCAATATAAATAGGAAAGAATATTGTAGTTGCTATAAAATATCATAATGATGTTGGGAAATAAAAATAATGATATGATATTACAAAAGAAGATGTTTTACATATATAGGTAGGAGGCCAATATTAATACATGATAAATGTCAAAAGAACTGACAAGTGTCAACAAGGCATAGTGCACTTTAATTATAAAATTCCCCATTAAATTGCATTATCCTAACTAAAGAAAAAAACAAGTCAACATTAGGTAACATTCCCCCTTAATTTTGACTTCTCTAAAATATCCCTATCATCCTCCTTTATTATATGATTTGGTCTAGGATCATGCTCTTTGCGCTTGGTTGTCCAACTGTGAATAATGTTAGATCGATGGTGTATACATCTTGGTATGTTACCATAGGGTCAACCACTTCCTTGGATCTGTTGCCACTAGGTCAACCTTCTAAGTACCTCAGGGTCATCATGGGTGTCTTAGGGTCAGCCACTTCTGGATCTGTTGCCACTGTAGGTCATCCTCAGAGGATGTTTCCTCTTGTAGGTCACAGACTAGATTCATCGTGAGTATCAAATCCCTCCTCATGGTGAACTCAATCTAGAAGGTGTAGGTCTCCATAGAAAATGCACCTTAATACAAAAGAAATACGAGCCATGAAATAGAATAAAATGATCCATAGAATCCAAATGTGGAGGAGAAAAAAAAGATAATATAATATTCTAAAGTGTCTTCGTCTGTAGTATTTAGAAGTAGATCTGAAAAAATCCTTGGATAGATTTTAAGGTGTATTTATCTATAGTCCCTAGAGTAAGTGTCCTTATGGTGACAATTTCATCCTACCAAAATGCATGGATAACCAGCCGCTGCATTCGCCAATTGTATAGAAAATATCACTAAGTACAAGGATCACATACAATTTTCCTTAGAGTGTCGAGTACAACCAAGAGTGCACTCCAAGGTACAAAAAATTTGAGGCTAAAAATCCCAAATGAAATAGACTCAAAATTATAAAGGGACACCACCATTGTGTCCATTGTGGAAAAACCTTTCCGATGACTATAAATATGCTTATAGTTGGATATATTTTGTTGCTTAAAAAATGCAAAAAAATAATAACCTTCTAAATGTGTGTAGCTCCGAGACTTCCCAAATGGTCAACTATCCGAGTTGCTACTTTTCAAAAAAATTGCTTAAGTTTGGAGTTTTTATAAGTTTGCTAACCGAATAGTATCCTTTAAAAGATAAAATAAAATATCAATGAAGATATTTTAAACTTTTTCCCTTTTAATAATTACAATTTTTTTCAAAATTTGATATCCTTTTTCAAATATAAATGTCCCCTAAAAAGAATATGTAGTGCTTTTTATTTTAAATGAATAGCATGTAGATCAGATGGTACTTTGACACTATCATGAATCCAAATTCCAACCCTAGCATTGCTAATTGAATCACTTGGAATGATATTATGATAGTAGGATAATGCTCAGGGCTGCACATTTCAGCACGATGATCGAGGGAACTCTATTTGGTGCATGAACCTGTCGCTCACGACGTCCATGCACACCATCTTCAAAATCATCTCTGCTCATCACGGACACCTCCCCCCACATTAGGGAACGAACTAGGACACCACGTTGGTGACTATTGACAGGAATTGATGCCACCATGCCATCATCATCAAGTGATTAGATCCAAAAATAGTATTTTACCTAGCCTCTTCATAAAAGCCACAAATAAAACCAACAATAGTAAAACCAGCAATAGGTTTGATTAAAAAATGAACTGCCACTGCTAAAACTTTGTCACGAGCTCCAAAATGCTTATATTTAACAGTGACCTATGATGACAAAGTTTTTATTATGGTGTGAATATCAGGCTCATCAAAGCTCAAAAAAAATCTATAGATGCACGAACTGAAATATGAAAACAAATTTTGTTTAAAAAAATATTGTTGCTCCGCTTTATGATGGTGGCACAACCAATATTTCCACCTCCTCAGACTAACAAACGAACACATCAACCACATATTTTTTAATTTTATGGTATACCACCATGTTGTTCTTAGTGCCCAATTAGAAAATTTCCACACCAAAGTGACACCTGCGCACATCCCCGCTGGCTGTCAATAGGACGTCGTGCCCACTATCAACTATTAGTGCATATATACAAAATCGAACTAGGCCATCGCCACGTCCATTCTCTAGCTCCTATAGTAGTTCTTCAGGCTTAAAAATATGATAACTCATGGGAAAAAATAATAAATCAACACTACTATTCATGAACAGTCGCAATAGCTAGCGTAATGCCAAATTGTGGAGGTCGGCACTTGGTGCAGATGATCACAATTTTAATAGTCACTACTACATGTATGGACCATTGAAACTCTCATAGCATAATAATTACTGTGGTAGAATTTGGGCATTCACCTCAAATTTATTGATCTTCTTAAGTTTACAGCCGGTGGTGCACACCATCATGACACATCAACGAGACCATAGTGGAACCACATCGCATAGGTTGTAAACATGTTTCAAAAAAGTTTACTCCACCAAATTTCCTCTAATAGTGAACACAGATTACGCAGAGCATCATAGGCACCTCCATATTCTGCTACGTCACATCCTCACTGGGTAGCTCCATTACATCGGATACAAACACCTAGAAAGTGATGCATCTACCCCATTATTTCAAGTCCTCACCTTCAAAAATCACCAACTTACATCTGATTCAGCCAACTGAACTGTGACTCCAGCCAACGACTCTCAGGGATTATGAGCTCCACAATCCACGTAATCACATGGACGTCACTCATAAATTACTACTACTATCATTGCAAAATTATAATTTGACAACACCTTCACATAAAAAACATGTGGGATTTGAATAGTTAATCAGGCTCCATGTCTACATTTCATTCAATTGCCCTCCACACCACGTGATTTATTTCTTAGCCTCCACGTGCTCTCCATATTGGCCATGCTTCATTGCTATATCCACATCATATTTCCATGCATGCACTATCACATAACTCCGCAAGTATAGGTGCCGAGCAGAAAAAACACAGACTTTAGCTCAACAACCCTGTAGTAGCCATCAATGCATAGAAAATGTCTGTCTCATCTGATGATCTCTGTTGATGTTACGCGCTCCCTGGAAAATAAAAACCCATGATTCTGATGGGGAAATAAGTCTCGTATTCCACCATATCTTCATCACATGAAAAAAAATCTACATGCATTAAATTCTTGAAAATCATTGATTCTGCTTGAACCAGGAAAAATTGCAATGTACGAACTTCAAAGAACTCCCATCATGCTGTAGCTTCATCTGCGGTGATTGATACCATAAACGGTGACACTGTACTTCTCTACTGATGCCTCAAGCTTAAAGCTTACATTGCCAAACACGTCAACATCTCATCATTCTAATAACTTTATTCTTACTTCACCTTCATAAATTTGTTTGTCCTTAGCATGTTTCAGCCTTCTGCACTAGCGAAGAATGTTGAGATTTTGGAAGCATCTATAGTGGGAAGCCTTCACAATCACCGGCTATCCACAACAATACCTGATTCTCAATGATCATGCAAGTGTTAGATGGCTCCCCCTTCAGTTGATTTTATCACAGGGTAATATTTTGACATTATGGCTCCTAAAAAAAAAATAGCAGATCATGAAAAAACAATAGATCATGGCTCCTCCAACTTGCAAATCTCACATGTACATGGATAATCATCAACAGTGCCAGGAAAGGGAGATATAGACTTGATTGCATTTTGTTTCTGGGTAGTGGTTGCTTCAAAAATGTATCACTCTGACGCATATTAAAATCACATTGTATTGCAACCGCATCAAAATACCGTTAATGCTCGTGATTTCCCATAAAAAATTAGAAACATCAATAGGGGGCAATCATCATCATTAGTAACACAAAATTCTTGGATTCACTTTTGGAGCTTTTCATAGCTTTTTTGACCTCGTGATGTGCTGTTTTCACCAATGGATATTCACCGTTCCAGCTTTGATTTCTAAAAAAATATGGGATTCAACAACTCTTTTCAACTACTCAAAATATTGTTGAACATATGGTAGAAATAAATATCAACAGTCAAGGGCCACCTTCATCTCTCTAGATCACATAGGGCAATCGTGATTTTTTCAAAATTTTGGTTTCTGATTCATCCATCAAAGGATGAAGAGCATACTTCCTATTTTGAAACTAAATGGGAAAAACTCAAGCTCACAGGGTAGGGAAATCTTGGAGATCTGATACCAAATGTTGAGAAATAAAAATGATGATATGATATTAAAAAATAAGACATGTTACATATATAGGCATGAGGCCTATATTAATACATGACAAATGTCAAAATAAGTGACAAGTGTCAACAAGGCATAGTGCACTTTAATTCTAACACATTAATATAAGGTTCCCATAAGTCACACATGAATATAAATCCTATTGTTCACAAATAAATCATACTGGTTTCTCATAAATCACAAAAAAACTTATAAAATCTACCACCCGACTTCATATGGTAATATATTTACTCTACAATCATACCCTAAGTCTTCATATGATAAAGGTTAGTGATAGATTTGGGAAACCAATATTCATTTTTCTTTTATTATCCAAAATGTTATGTCACGAAACTTTGGAACAACCTACAATATGGGAAGAGCAAATATCTATTATGAGTATAGTTTACCCATGGTTTAACCTTCAAATAGAGGCCATGGTCTACAGTAAGTACTGTGTATTCAGTTATATAAGTAAAGTAAGTTGGACAAATTGAATACCTTAACGAGCTACTACTTACATGCCATGTGGGATGGACCCTTAAGTGCATTGTTCATTTTAGAATTTACATACCTACAATTTACATGAATAATAAATAGAGGTAGATGCAAGGGTCAATGAAGGTTGAACCCAAATAAGATTCCATCTTTGAGTAGCAGATTGAGATTTCAGAAATAGGATTCTCATAAGATAGGAATAGTAGGGTTCTCCGAACATAGGTGAAAAATTTAGACAAAGACGTATAGGAGATTTTTGTTTTGATTGAACTTCGACGAATCTGGTGGTCTGCTTTATCTACATTATTGCGAATGAATACCATTGGAAAATTAAGCTTTCACATAGAATCATTTTTAGTTGTATGGGTGATGACAGAGAGATAGTGTGGTGACATAATGATTTTTTGAATCAAGGATTGATTGATGAAGCTTGGCAAAGGTCCTTGGTTGTAAGAAAATCTATGAGAGATGAAGTCACAATCAAAGAAGTTGAGAATTTTTTAGGGGAAATTTAATCTATCCTAGGAATTGGGTTCGAATGTAGAGATAATCCCCACTTCAATGACATACTAAAAATAAGGAGAGGTCATACCTATGAGCAATTTAAAATAAAAACATCTCTTTGATTTTACCTTATACAATCCAATAAATGCCACTAACGAAATCACAAGGCGATCCCTAGTCCCTATACTAGTATACACACAGGCTTCATTGTGAGAATGCATCAATAAAACCCACTGAAGACTCATTTGCAAAATGCAACCATAATTCAACATTCGTATCCTTTCAAGGACATATTAAGTGGTAAATTAAGGGTATCTAAAGTAGTTAATGCGCACCATAACTCAGTTAATACCTATGGTGTGATTCGTGTACATAATTTGATACAAAAAATACATCATACAACATGTCACTAGTGAATGATGAGTTTTAGACTAGTCAGTTCCAAGGCTCACTAAACCTAATATCCCATGTTTGTGGTGTTGTGACCAAGGAATACTATAATTGTGCTTACGTGATGGTAAAGAGTAAACATCGAATGGTGGAGATGCAAAATTTTATCGACAGTGAGGCATAGCAGTCTACATAGGCGAAGGGGTAGTTTTTTGGTCTAGTTATTGGGTGAATTAAATTAACCACCTTTAGCAATCAAAAATTTATAAATAGAAACACTAATAGGACTTAGTCCACCAAGTAGACCACCAGTATTTCTACAAATTACATAAGGTCTAATAGTTTGATTTATCCATAAAGTCAACTAAGGCCTCGAGGGTTGATCCTCACCTAAGGTTGTTTATGATATATTTAACAATTATAGCTAAGACATCGAGGTCGATCTTATAATAGGATGAAATTAGGTTGAATATAGTGCAACAAAGACATTAAGCTATAAAATGATATTAGTTTGATAATAAAGAGTCTAGGACCCAGATAATTTAAATTAACAAAATACGATTATGGTTTAGAGATTTAGAAAAGAATCTATGCATCTAAGGAGTTAAGATCCAACATGAACCATCCACAAAACTGCAAGTGGGAATTTCCTAGCCTCCCAAGTCACCTCTTCCTCCTGCTCAGGTCTTATTCCATTCCCAATGCCCTCCTTTCCAGTATAGTTATCCCCCCTGTCTCTTATCCTTAGTCTCCTTTTTAATGGATATTCCTCTCTCTCCCACCAACCAAATAGTGGTGATATTATTTTAATATTTAAAATACCTTTTTCAAATAATGCATTTCAACCCTTGTGGAGGGGAAATTCAAAAAGTAGAAGAGGGTCCACAAAAGAGATAAGGTAGGTGGTGTTAGGACTAAAACGAAATGAACAAAATGCTTAATGTATTTACAAGTTGTGTTACAATATATAGGCATAAATCCTATGAGGGAGATATGACAAGTGTCATAAGCTCCACTCCAAGTGTCAAAATAGAAGACACAACTCCAACTCAAACTGAAGACATATAACAAGTGGTAGAAGACAAGTGTCAAATTGTCAAACTAAGGCATAGTGCATATTATAATAATAATCTAACATTACCCCTTAATGTGCACTATCCTAACTATAGAAAGAGGAAATTACATCAACATTAGATAAAATTCCCCCTTAATGTTGACTTCTATCACATAGATAGAGCAATTTTCTAAAATGAGAAAACTTGTCTTTCCAAAGTGACTTGGTGAAAATTTACACCACCTGATATTGAGTTGGTACATACATTATGTGTATAATATCTTCTTGGACCATTTCTCTGATGAAGTGATGCTGGATCTCAATGTGCTTTGTTGTAGCATGGAAAACTAGATTTTTGATCATCTTGATGGTACTTTGATACTTACAATATATATAGGTTGGAACAAGTATGAATAGCCCAATGTCCTGAAGTAATTGCCTCAACAAAATTACCTCCTTAGTTGCCTCAACTAATGCTCTATATTCAGCTTCTACTGAAGATAATGAAACTGTGTTCTGCTTCTTTTTACTCCATGAAATAGAACCCTGGCCCAACTAAAAGCAATAACCTGATGTCGATCTTCTAGTTTCAAGACAACTGGCCCAATCTAAATTTGTGTAGCCAATCAAATAAAAATCATCACTTGATGTATACATAATTCCATGATGAGGTGTGGTCTTGAGGAATCTCACAATCCTCTTAGCTGCTATCCAATGGCTCTTCTTAGGATCCTGCATGAATATGGAAATAAGGCCAACTAAATAGCAAATATTTGGTCTAGTTGAAGTTAAGTAGATCAAAATTCCAACTAGCTACCTGTAAAGGGTGTCATCAACCCTTTATTCATCATCACTATCGACCAATTTCAACCTGGTTTCCATAGGACATAGAGAGGGCTTACACTCCTCTATGCAAAACCTCTCCAAAATAGACTGAATGTATTTAGCCTATGTGATAATAATATTACCAGGATGTTGCCATACCTCTATGCCTAAGAAATAGTGGAGAAGGCCTAAATCTGTCATCTCAAAATTCTTGCATAAGTTATCCTTGAGCAACCTTATTCCTTCTGTGTCATCACATGTAATGAGAAGATCATCCATATACAATGTAACCATAGCGATGTGATTCCTAAAAAAAAAAAAACAAATAAACAAATAGGGAGTTTCTGGTTTTTGATCCACTCAACGAGTGGAGAGCATAATCCCTGACTCCAAATCCCACAGGCGGATCTCACCTCTGTGATACCAGATGTTAGGACTAAAATGAAATGAATAAAATGCTTAATGTATTTATAATTTGTGTTGCAATATATAGGCATAAAGCCTATGAGGGAGATATGACAAGTGCCATAAGCTCTGTTCTAAGTGTCAAAACAGAGGACACAACTCCAACTCAAAATAAAGACATAGAAAAAGTGGCATAAGACAAGTGTTAAATTGTTAAATTAAGGCTTAGTACACATTATAATAATAATCTAACAGTGGTTTAGTTTTCTAAACCAACACTAATAGAGAATACGTTAGGTGCTTAACTAGGACTATTAGTGATAAGGGAAAGAAATCCACCTAATATCTACTAATGAAAATAGGCTAGGAATGAGGAATGGATAATCCTTATATTATTTAATAATTTTAGAGTTCTTTTTAGTCCCATCAAAATTGGACAATTCTTGTGGTTACCTAATTGTATTAAAATTAGGTTATTTACACCTAATTTATTATATTGTATTAATTTTTGCAAAAGATAATTCCTCTAATTCATATTTCACAAAAGCTCTAATTTACTTCTAATTAAATTAAATTATATTATATTATTTAGAATATGATTAATCCTTCCCTAAATTCTCACAAAATTCCTTTGTTAGAATTTTGTAGTATCCTTTAGAGTTTATGAACCCTTATCTCTATGTGCTATTTGATACCACTAATTAATTACAAGATTTTTAAAAAGGATCCATGGGGACGGGTCATGATGTACACCCTCCCTTGGATTAAACATAGTCCTATGTGTTTCACACCATTCCAACTTAGTGAGTGCATAAAATTACTAAACTAGTATTTATCCTTTACAAAATAATTTGAGACATCAGCTTTTCTTTACTTCCAGCATCTCGTTCTTGATGGAAAGCAACATCTTCCATCCATGATTGTACCTGGACCTGCAAAACTGCAAAGTGTCAGTAGTATCATATCCTTAAAGTAATAAAAAATCCATTCAGCATAGAAACAAGTATTAAAAGTATCATCAATACACAAATTTCATCACAAAAATTACAACTGTAAATAATCTATTACTGCACAATCATTTGAACTAGAGAACTGCAATAATAGAATTTGCAAAATGGTTTCATAGAGATGTCATGAAATTATGTTTCTATAATATGTTAACACAATATATCTCATTAATTTTATCAAAAATCTCACCAAAGAGTATCACACTTTGGTTTGTTAACTCTTACCATGAGTTATTTAGATACAAATAGGTGTCATCAAATACAAAAACATAATCTCATTTATCTCAATTTAGGATGTTTACATATCCTAAGATTCATTTTGTAAACATATTTTCCAATACCAGTGCATCCACCTAGATTTTCTTTGGAATTCATCATCATAAAATCATGGAGAAGTCTCATACCTTCTCCAAGAATGGACACCAATCCATCCTTCAAAATCATTCTTTTTTTTTAATTAAGTTCATTATTTCATGATGATAAAAAAAATCTATAATATATTTGTTTATTGGTTATGCTAGAAAATTATCTAGATTACATAATATGTACCTTGAGTTAATTAGATTTTTTTATCATTTTCACCATGAACACATAATATTTTTTTATCTATTTCTACTTAAAAAATACACAAACAAAAGCATACAATCCCATTTGTTTATTAGTTACAATTTGTAAAATTCCTTGGCATACATACTATATGTCCCTACAACCTAAAAAGTGATGGCTTTATGTCTAATGAAAGGATCTAAAGGTTTTTGTCCCTCGGTCCTTTCTTCATGTTGTGTTGTATCTACACCGCTTTTTTGAGAGGTTGTTGGAGAAACTTATCAAGAAGTGATTCTAGTTATATCTCAAGTTGTCGCTCTAGTTGCTCGAGATGTTCTCCCACGTCCATGATGTACACTAATAGTTGGCTAAGATGGAACAAGCAAACCATGAATCACTAGTGCATAAAAATAGGAAGCCAAGAATATAGCTCTATAACCATCCATTGCTTGTTGTAGCTATGCATGTTTTACATGTAGGGCTGCTACTGATGTATCCCTTTAGTAATACATTTGTATTAACTCTAGATGGAACCTTTATTGCTCTATAATAGCAGCTTCTCTCTCGATCTCCAGCCTAAACTTTTTTATCCCCATTTATCTACTATGTCCAACTTTTGAGTTTTTAATAGTTGGATTCATTCCTTCAATGCTTCCACTTTGTGTTACCCTTTTCTCAAGGGGTCATAATTTTTTATGTTTTATGGTACTATTTATGTTTCTATTCGATGGTGTACATATCTTCTAGGAGATTCTTCCTCTCCTCCCTTTTCATATGAATGCTCTTCCTCTATACCAACAACCTTGGTTGTTTCTCTACTATATTTTGCATCCTCTTTTGAATCTTCCTCTTTCTGTATCCATTGTGTGGCCCACCAAATATCATAGTTAGGGTTTGTACCTGCATCCTACTCCTCTAGTATCCACATAGCCTCATCGGGTTCTAAGACTAATGGTTCTAAGGGTGGAGGTATCACCACTTTTCACTCCTTTCTTGTAAAAATCATGGGTAGATTTGATATCCATTGTGTAATACCAAACTATTGTAGTGCTCGAGTATATTGAAAATACTCGTATTGCATACTCATACGTCTAATCAACCACCTTTATAATTGCATACAAGTGAGTTGTACTCCATATTTTGCCCATACTGGGCCCTCTCTCCATGATCTCCATATTACATCTACAGATTGTAAATTCTCCCAAATAGAGTGAAACTACTCTCTATTACCTTTGAGTGGCCTGTTACTATTCCACTCCTGTCCCATTTACCATATTAATGCATAGTTCACCTCCAAACCCACAAATTTGTGTGCATCGTAGGGTAGCCCTAGGGGTATTGCTACAATTATATGTTTCCAGACCCATATTTTTTGTAAGAAACTACAACTCAATCCAGTTTTCTTCATTGTTCTTAACTCAAACAACTCTCTATAGGTTTGATCCAAAAATTCTATATACCATGCATATACCTCTAACTTCTCTCCTAAATCCTGTACTATTCACAATAAATTCTAGGGAAAACATGCACCCCTTGCTTTTGGTAAAATGACACTTGATATGAGTTCCATTATTACGGCATGTCTATGTGTTAGTCTACCCATCACATAGTGTAGTTCAAATACTATACCACCCTTATCGATTTTAACACTTATCCTTTTGATCCCAAACACTCTTTCCAAAATATGCCCTATTTTTGCTTTATTGGCCACGATCACCATGCATCCTTCTACCACTATTCGGTATATCTGATACACATCTTCTAAGGTGATGGTAATTTCTCTAGTGGGTAACTATAATGTCCCTCTATTGGAATATCATCTTCCAACTAGGGCTAACCAATAACGCCTATTTGCTTGTACTAGATCTATATGAGTTTCTCCTTCAAATCGAATCTTTTTCAGCCATTTCCAGTCATCAATATCTAGTTTATCCCTAGCATTCTAAAATATTATTCTTAGTGGGTGTCATGCTCAAATGATATTTAATGGTATTATATATTCTATCTCTACATTACTACCACTTCTAGTTCTAGAACTATCAGAAGCCATCACTCAGAGTGTATATACCAATAGATCGACTTCTAGAAGTAGGAGGATCAAGAGGTACACTATGATGTTTGCTCCCAATATCACCAATATTAATAGAGTGAACCCTAATATGAGCAAAATTATATTCACTACCATGAATAATTGAAAGATTAATCCTTCTACCAAATCTAAGATAAAATTACCTAGTTACAACTCTATACCAAATGATGTTAGAGTTATTACCTTGATTTTGTTTGCTCAATCATACTTCGAGGTCCATTCCCTTTTGTAGATCATGAATTAGTCATCTCAGGCTGTTTGATTTTTTTTATTTATTTTTTGAGAAGATAACATCTTCCAATGTGCTTTAGAATAAATTATCGTGCGAACATGTCCTTCCATTACAGTTTCTAGCTTTGTATAACGTCCCATCATCGACCCTTCGATGACTCCATAGGATGGTTTCGTACACACATATTCAAGTACCCTTTCCTTAAGTACCATATTCAAATTTGGATATCATTGCTCCATTGAAAATGGTCTCATTCATGTGCACCAATTTTACAATCTAATCTCAGTGTAGTGCATCAATAATTACTTGTTATCAATACATAGTTGAGTTTGGTTATTTATAGTTAATCCTGTATTATTTTAAACTATTTTAGCTTAATCATCGATGTTTGATTTGACACCGGTTTATTATATATAGATTTTATACCACATGCACTAGATGAGGAAACTATTATGTATTTAAATAGCGTATAACACACTATTAAACATGGCCACCATCTGAATGGTTGGGTGTCTTATTACTCTACTATAGTGATGGTATGTGGATGGTGACTCCATATTCATGGTGGTTTTCCCATCTTGCATTATTTCTCCATTGTTGATATGTTCAACTCCTTCCTCTAGAAAATTGCCATATTTGTATCCAGAGACTACTTCGTCTCTTCAATCAATAATATAAAATATTCTTTTATTCAGTATCTGATCATAATCAATCCTGGTTATCTAGTTTTTGGTTGATATTTCCAAATGTTATACTACTACTAAACCTATAAATATCCTGACAATGTTTGACATACTTGTGGTCATTCCTTATTACATTGCTATTCCAAATCTCTTCAAAATAGAATCTTTATTTCCCTTATTATCTATAGAGGGTTCTCTGTGTTTCAACCAATTGTTGGAGGTTTATACTCTAGTTTTCCTACGTGGATAATAATACCACATCCATGGTGTAGTGGTTAATATCATATTTAAATAAAGTAGCAACACTTATTAAACTTGATCACCACATGGGTGGTTGTGTAGCATGATTTTATGTGGATTTGGGATACTTGGGGAGGTTGGTGAAGTCTCATGTGATGGTGACATTTGGAATATCGAAGCTACTTGGTGGAGTCTCAAATTCTTGTGTCATAATATGTTTTCTATGAGATCTGGGAGATTTCCATGCATGGATGTGAGGTTTCATCATCCTTGCTATCCTTCATCATATCGAGGTTTCATGCTAGAATATGGTTCTAGTGATAGTTTGATGATTTTCATATTCAATGGTGGTTCCACAATTTCCTACACCATAGCCTCTGATTGGAAACCATGAGTGTCTTGCAACATTGATCAAAAATATGAATAAAGAAAATATTCTTTTGTTAATCTCTTGATCTTATCCAGCTAAATTTTAGTAGTTAGTTTTCATTTTCTATGAACTAACTTACATGGTTATCTTTACACTTGTGTTCCTACAAGGTGCTAACCATTCAATTCTTAATCACACAATATTCCATTTCTAGGTATGATTATAGTCATTTAGCCTAGAATTTTAATAATTAACATGTTGTTAATAATAGTTTAACAACCATAGCTCAAGTAAGCAATTAATACATTTGAACCAACCTATGGTTCTTCTTGCCCATATATTTTGCTAGCCTAGATCTAACTAGAATCCATTAGTTAGCCTAGGCTTTGATACCAAATGTAACAACCCCAATTTTTACTACTCATCAACTTCAATTTTTTTGTTCATATAATTATCTTCCATAGAGAAAAGGACATAATCATGATCTAAGACAAAGTTATTCTAAGTGTATTGTAAGTAAACATGGCAACAATTATCAGGAGCTACTAAGACTTGGTCATAGTCACTTTTGAGTAGAACTAACTAGCTTCTACAAAAAACTACATACCGCACCGATGGTATGAGTACATGCCTTGAAGATGAAGTAACCATGCCAATGGTTAATCATCAGTCGTAGTTCCTACCATCATTTCAATGATGGGAATACTAAGATAAAAGTATAACTACATGTGATAAAACTTACACAAGCCTCAGAATAATCATCTTAAGCATGATTGTCTTCCTTTCTTATTCTTAATAGTTATTTGGTTTAATTTTTACAAATATCCTTGCTCATCTAAGGTATTCCTTTGGTGACATATCTTAATTAATTATTTTCATTACCAAAGAGTGTTTTTGCATTATCATGGGAGAACCTACTCCCCATATGCATTTGAGCACCTAATCAGAATGTAAGGCTTTTCTTGAGCTACAAATCAGTCCTAAATTACCATCTATGGGTTCCAACCCACTCCAAGCTCCAACTTGGTTTATATCAAATTAATGACCATTTAAATTTTATTATTATGGCATTTCTTGTTAAATCGTCCATAAGTCTTTATTAGCACAACGTAATTATTTTTCATTAGCATTCTAATATTTAACCGTAACCAACCATCAAAGAAAATATTACATATCAATCTTGCATTTAAAACAACTTCTCATTGAAAAGTAAATAACATGTGATAACTATTAAAGAAAATCATATAATCCACTACGTCATATTATTTGAGAGTACAAAATTAATTCTTCCATAATAGTATCGTCATCCATACTACATCTATATGAAGTAAGAATACTAAACTCGATTTATAACTCTAATTATCCATAAATTAATAATTAAGCATAATCACATTCATTTAAAAGATTGTTCATTATTGTATAATTATTACATCATAAGCAAATAACATCTCAATACCATCTCAAATATTCTAATTACAACATTCATATTCTATTGAATCAAAAACTTATTACAAATAAATGTAACATTTTTAGGAAATGACAAGACAAACCACATATTAGAATGACATAGTATTTATCCTGGGAATCCTCATGGGGAATAAACTTAGCATCCAAAATATTTCTTTTCCTCTCATTCATAAACAAAAAATATTATAATTACATTATAGAAAGGCATCACATGAAGCCTTTTCTAAATCAATTACACATTTTCAAGAGATCAATTCGTCCCTTGTCAAATCAAGATGAAATTAGGGAAACATTGATTTCCTTTCTCTAAGTCATCAACATATTACATAAGAATCTCATAAATTCTTAGGTCTATATGTTTATGGATGGTCATTGAAATTCATATTAAGGAGAATCTTCATTAATTAGCAAGGAGGGAATCCCATACTTCCCTCGATAATGAATCCTATATTTTTTCTCCATGATTGATACAATAAATCATTCGTTCAACAAATTAAATTCTCATACCTTTAATTTATTAAATAATCATTCTTTAAATTATTTAATAATCTAAATTCACTTCTTTAAATCTATTCTTTTTTTATTTGTGGAAAACATCCCAAAAGGGATGCCACTTTCGGGTAAGACCCAAGGAGGCAGGGGTATCCATTCCGCCAAAAATGCCCAGGACTCGGACCTGGCCTACCACCTTTGACATACTCAAGGAGCAAACAAACACACAAAACCAATTTAAAATAAGTAAATAAATAAGTAAATAACAACAAAAATAATAAAATAAAATAAAAAACATGCTCCTTGAGTGTGTCAAAAACAAAAGCACAACCAAACACGCACAATAAGATAAAAGAAACCACAACACAAACCACATAGACTATCACAAGAACCACATAACAAAACACAAACAAGACAAAAACAACAGAACACTACAAAGACATAACCCAAAAAAAACATGAAAAATAAACACAACCAAAACCTAAAAAAAAAAAAAATAAAAATAAAAATAAAAAACAACCAACAACGAGACAATAAACAAAAACAAAAAACATAGAAAACACTCACACATAAAAACATGAATTAACACAAACAAAGAGAAACCCAAGAACAAGAACGAAAAAAACACAAGAACAATAACAAAAAACATAAAAAAAAAAAACACAAAACAACAAAAACACAAGAACAACAAAAAACAACACAAAGAACACAAAAACAAAACAAAACAAAAGAACCCACCCACCTTAAAAAACTAAACAAAAAAAAAGAAAAAAAATTGAACATAACAATGACCTATCTAGACCAGAAGACTATTAAGGCAAGAATCAACAGAGGAAACAAAAGAAAGAATAGAATGAGCTAGGGAACTAAAAAAACTGAATGAACCAAAGAGAAGCAAAAAAAAAAAACAAGAAGAAACTAGGTACCTTCAGAAGCTGGAGCCATCCAAAGAAATGATAGAAAGAAGAGCTTCCCTAATTTGAGAAGCCCACCATCTAGGAGGGTGGCCATAACAAGTAAGATCACCTTTGTCCAAAGCCCAATTAGCTAAAGCATCAACACTCTTGTTTTGATCTCTGACCACATGATTGTAATCAACTTTCAAAAATCCCATCTGGATTAATTGAATCTTCTCAATAATTCTTTTTATTCTCCAATCCACCTTATGATTCTTAGAAGGAGTCTTCAAGAGATTAATCATAAGTTGAGAGTCTAGCTCAACTAACACCTTTTCCCATCCAACCTTAGTAGCCTCCTGAAGGCCTCTGAGGATACCATACCCCTCAGCAAGGTTATTGGAAAGAATACCCAAATTCTCAGCAAAAGTAAAAACCAGGGAGCCATCTGAAAGTCTACCAATTCCTCCCACACTTGCTTTTCCAGGGTTCCCTCTAGAGGCTCCATCGGTATTGACTTTTCCAAAATCCTTAGGAGGAGGTTGCCAATTTCTTGTCCTATCCATCTTACTAATACTCACATTCCCTTTAAGTTGGTTGCCCTTAGAATATTTAATCTTCAATATTTGCATCACTTGATCCCATCTTTGGTGGGAGTTTTGGGGGTGATTAAGGAGTTGATGGACTGATTCAACTAAGTTGGCTATGGTATTTTGCCAAATATAGTGAATATCCTTCCTATCTTGATTAAAAATTTGGTTGTTCCTTTCATTCCAAATATTCCAAAGAAGAATGGTAGAACCCATCCAAACTAACTGCCTAATAAAATGATCAACACCCTCTTGATTAGGCCAATCCCTCCAAAGTTGTTCAAAAGTAAAAAAATTGGACCACTTGTAAGCCAAGTAAAGTGGCCATTCTCCTCCATAGCTCAGAGGCTAAAGTACACTCAATAAAAATATGGTTGAGAGTTTCTACATTCTCTTCACACATTTCACATCTAAAAGGGCCATGAAAACCACGCTTCATAAGTTGCTCACCAGTAAGCACCCTACGATGCAATAAAAGCCAATTAAAGAACCTCACCTTAGGCCAGAGCTTTTGAGCCCACAATCGAGAAAATATGTCAGAAGAATGGTTGGGATTATTATGGCATAAGGTCAAATAACCTTGAGCAACTGAATACTCACCCTTAGTAGTGTTGTTCCATCCAAAACAATATTTTTCATGGGACCAAGAGAGGGATCTCATATGAAGGATGCCTTGGATATCTTGTCTTTGCCTTTCTGGGATTTGAATAGGCCAGTCCTCAATAGGGATCCAATATCTACCAACCTTTGAATTACCGGTATGGTACCGACAGTAATTAGCCACCTTTATCCAATTAGCTCGGTGAAGCTCCTCCATCCAAGGCCTCCAATCGGGAAGCTGAGTTATCAAAGGCTTGTGACCATCCCAAGAATCTGTCCAAAAATTTGCCTGTTGACCATTATGAATGATCCAAAATAAATTTTTCTTTATCAAATCCTCACCAGTCTTAAGAACTGCTAAAATGGGAGAACCTTTGGTAGGAAGTTGATAGCGAACAAGGTCTTCAGGACTTTTGTTCTCAGCATATTTAGCACGGAGATTATTGGCCCAAAGAGCATTGGGGTTATGCAACATCCTCCAATATAATTTAGCAGCTAAAGCTTTGTTGTTATTAATAGAAGACCGGAATCCTAACCCCCCTTCATTCTTAGGAAGACATAAAGTATCCCATTTCACCAAGGCCCATTTTCTTTTCTCCTTAGTACCACTCCAAAGGAAACGATGACTGATTTGATCCAATTCTCGAAGAACAACCTTTGGGATATTCAAAATGGAAGAAACATAAATAGGAATAGCTTGAAGGACTGATTTTACCAAGGTGATTCTACCCCCAGAAGAAAGCCACTTGTTGGTCCACTTTCCAATTTTCTTCTTGACTTTGTCCAACAACCAATTCCAATATTTATTTTTCTGCCTTTGAATATTTATGGGAATACCTAAATAAGTGATTGGAAGGGAGGTCTTCTTATATCTTAATTTATCCAAGACCATGGATTCCTGTCTAGCGAGCGGTGAAAGAAAATAACTTTAGATTTGTCTTCATTGATCAATTGCCTAGTAGCCTTAGAAAAATAGCTAATGATTTGCTTAATATTAGAAGCTTCCTTAACTGTAGCTTTACCTAAAAGAGTAGAGTCATCCACAAATTGAAGATGAGAGATAGGTCTAGCTCCATGAGCAATGGTAACTCCCTCAAGGGTTTTGTTTTCCCTCTTTTTGGTTATAGTCCTACCCAAGCATTCAACAAGAATGATGAATAAATAAGGGGATAGCGGGTCACCTTGCCTAATACCTCTGGAAGCTGGGAATGACTGAGAAGGCCTGCCATTGATAAGAACTAAGTAGGAAACTGAAGAGATACATCCCATAATCCAATCCATCCAATCCTTAGAGAAACCAAATTGCCTCAAAACTTTGATAAGGAAGTGCCAATCCACTCTGTCATAAGCTTTGGATAAGTCTAACCGAATGAACATGGAAGGAGATTTTTGCATATCCATGGAATGGATGGCTTCCTGAGCAAGAACTATCTCATCTACTATTTGACGTCCTTCCACATAACCCCCTTGCTCTGGGGAAATAATCTTATGCAAAAGAGGCTTCAACCTTTCTGCCATGATTTTAGTAATGATTTTGAGAAGAACATTACATAAAGCAATAGGTCTAAAAGTTGAGATATGATCAACCTCTTGAGCTTTTGGAACAAGAGTAATATAAGTTTTATTGATAACCTTCAAAATTTCTTTGGCTTTCCTGGCTTCTTCCACCACCTCTAATAAATCAACATGAAGGATATCCCAGAACTCTTGGTAGAACTCAATGGGAAAACCATCGGGACCTGGGGTTTTCCCTTTTTGCATTTTAAAAACTACTTGTTGAAGCTCATTGATAGTAACAGGAGCGAGTCAAAATAGAGTTCTCCTCAGAAGTGATAAGAGAAGGGATTGCTTGAAGAACATTTTGTTGTGAAGCTGAGTCAAGAGGAGTAGCGACAAAAATATTGGAAAAGTAATCAACAACAATAGAGTTCATGCCATCCCAAGTATAAACAACATCTCCAGAATATGATTTTAAGGAAGAAATAAAGTTGTGAGATCTTCGAGCTAGAAGATATTTGTGGAAGAAATTTGTGTTTCGATCTCCTTCTTTGAGCCATTGAATTCTAGATTTTTGCTTCCATAAGATTTCTTCTCTTTTTTCCCATTCCTCTAAGCTGAGTTGTGAGTTTAATTTCATCTGCACTTCTCTTCTCTGTGAGGCCATCTAAACGGATTTTCTTATTCAAATTTTCAATATGAGCAATAACTTCATGTTTTTTTTATGAACATCCCCAAACTCTTTCCAGTTCCAAGTCTTGATTTTGGATTTAATGTATTGCGGTCTTTTGGCAAAATAGAACATCTTAGTCCCATGCCTAGGTTTACCTTCCTTCCACCATTGTTGCACACGAGGTCTGAAGGAAATGTCTCTAAGCCACATTAATTGAAAATGAAAAGGAGAGAAACTCACATTGGTTTTCCACATTTCCACCATGAGTGGCCAATGATCCGAACCAACATTATTAAGAGTCTTCACTTTAGGAATGTGACCATGGATTAAGAAATTTTTAGAGAGCAAAAACCTATCCAATCTCTCCATTATACAAGCTAAGCCTTGCCTTCTGTTAGACCAAGTCATAAGGCCATTATCTGAGTTGGATATCCACAAGATGGAGGTTTGCAATATATTCGCTCATGAGGTCGGTGCTTTTGTCCAAATTTCTATTTCCCCCCCTTTTCTCATCCAGAGAGAGGATGGTATTGAAATCTCCTCCGATCAAGATCCAAGCTTCAGGAAAATGAGAGATAATATGAGTAATATCCTTCCACTGTCTTCTTTTTTCCTCCAAAGAAGTCGGAGCATAAATAGTAATGTAGAGCATAATTTGGTTGGAATGTCTACTTTGAATAGCTATAGCCAACAAACCCCAAATGCCAACCATATGGTGAATAACTACCTCTTTTGGGTCCCAAAGACAAGCAATGCCACTAGAAGTCCCTTGGGAACTGAGGGAAACCACTTTTCCAGCTGGCCAAATTTTCTTGGCAATTGAGTCCATATCCTCCATTGACATCTTTGTTTCTTGAAGGAAAACAAGATGTGGATGATTTATCTGAATCATTCTTCTAATTTCATTTTGTTTTGAAAGACTCCCTTTGAGTCCTCTAATATTCCAAGTGATGATCTTCATTAATACCAGGGCTAAAAAATTTGGGAAGGGCATTAATCTTACCTTCCTCTACAAGCTTTTCACCTTCTTTTACCATATGATATTGATTGGTCTTGCGACACTGCTTTTTGATTAGAATCCATCTTCAATTTTTTTTCCCTGTTTCTTGACTTATTCCAATTGAATCTGAGATGGCTTCTAACCTTGAAGAATGCTCGTACATAGCCAAAATTTTACTAGATGGTTCAACGGAGTCTATATTGGGACCTGCATTATTTGAAGTTTTGACATTTGAAAGATTGTTTTTCTTGTGTAAATTTTCTCCTTTTTTTTCTGTTGAAAACCTTTGATTTGTTGGTTTGTCTCTGAGTTCTTCCCTTCATATTTAAATTGTGTTTCTAAGATTTCAGTTTCCATTATTTCCTCTTCCTCACTTGGGACATCATTTGTGGAAAGGATTTCAAACATATTAGCGAGATGACTTTGATTGATCCTTCATAACTGGTTTTTTTTTAGTGTTCTTCTTCTTAGGTATTTGGAAACCTGTTGAGTTTATATCTTCTTTCTTTTGATCAGGAATTTTATTTGGGCAAGCACTGGCCAAATGACCATATTCATGGCAAATTCTACAATGAAAAGGAATGTTCTCATAGTCCACTACTTGCTCCCAAGTGTCTTCCCCAAATTGTAATGTGATCTTTTTAGGTAGGGGTTTGTCAAAATCCATTAAAACACAAATCCGAGCATAAATAATATGTTCAAAATTTTGAGTACAATCGGCAGTCATCATAAAAGTTCCTAAAGAGTTTCCAATTGAAGAAAAAATAGTAGGATTCCAAAATTCAATAGGGAGGCCAAAGAGTCTAACCCACACGGGAGCTATAGAAGGCATCTCTTCTTCGGCTTTAAATTTAGTATGCTGGGGCTTCATGAAAAGCCCTGCCCTTCCAAAAAACCAAGGACCCCCTTGAAAAGTTTTCTCTCTATCTTCATTATTAGCAAATAAAACAAGAAAATAACCATTTGGATAAATAGAGATTTGTAACTCACCTTTAGTTTTCTAGATTTTTGCAGCCCAGACTTTGAAAGTAGATAGACTCGGATGAAAACCCATGAACCGACAAATTAGTCCTCTTTTTTCCAAATCTTCAATGCCAGTCTGAATGTTACCCATATCAAGCTTAACAATAGGAGTTCCATCAGTTGCTTTAAGACATCCTGACTCCATTTTCCTGGGATCAATCTTAGGCATTCTTAGAGGTTTATGGGAAGCCCTAAGATTGATATTAGCATTGGGATGAGGTTGTCCACCACGGAGGGCATCCCTAAAATTCATTTTTGGGGCTGAGTCTTCGAAATTCTTACCCTTGACAAGGGTTTTCATAGTAGAATTATTTTGT
This sequence comes from Wollemia nobilis, assembly GCA_028583015.1. Lineage (NCBI taxonomy): Eukaryota > Viridiplantae > Streptophyta > Pinopsida > Araucariales > Araucariaceae > Wollemia > Wollemia nobilis. The sequence goes on from JAQPPZ010000622.1 coordinate 2,920,709, forward strand.
GGGTGCACCTTAGCACCAGATTCACTTGAGATATGAGCCATTTTTTGATCAACTACTTGAAACTTGTTTTGTGATCTCTTTAATCCTTGCCCTAGACGTCGTGGAAAGGTATGGTTTTCACTTTTCTTTTGTGCAGCAAATTGGAAGCCGTTGTCACTCAAGTTCATAGTATGATCTATTGAAAGATAAATTTCTAACCCATATTGGATCCCCTGCAACATTTCTTGCTAAAATATTGAGCATAAACCACAAAAATATTGGCCGCTAGGGCCCGAAGGCCCTAAAAACCAACCTCTGGAGCTGCTTGCACTCAACCCAGATGAAACCCTCGCATAGCCGCTTGCCAAATATCTCGTTCACACATAGGGATGCGCTAGGATCTGTGTTGCTCCAAATGATATGAAAATTGGTGGAGACGTTCTAGGGTTTTTCAGGCATCTACCCTCAAAATTTTAGCTCAATCCGAGTTCGGATGAGTGAGATATGGCCGAAACGAGTTCGATAGTTTGGGCAGTCCTAACTTCTTTAAATCTATAAATCAACTCATTTTCCCTTATTTTTAAATAATTTAAAGTCCTATACTTTAAATTTGCAAATCAACCAATACTTTAAAACCCCATACTTTAATTTACACAATTAACTATTATAAATGTTATAAATAGTGGGCTTCAGATTGAGGGTCAACTAATTCTTATTCATTTCCAATGGTCAAGCCATCCATTGTTATAGCAAATGGATCCAACGGTTACAATTATTCCATAATTTACAATTCCATTAAACTACTAATATTTTCACAAGAACGTTTTCTCTATTCACCTTAATTCACATTCAAATTCTTATAATTGTCAACATAAACATGAAAGAATATCGTAGTTGCTATAAAATATCATCATGAACATAAGGTTCCCATAAGTCACACATGAATAAAATCCTAATGTTCACATATAAATCATACTGGTTTCTCACAAATCATAGAAAACCTTAAAAAATCTACAACTCGACTTCTTATGGTAATATATTTACTCTACAATCATACCCTAAGTATTCATATGATAAATGTTAGTGATAGATTTGGGAAATCAATATTCATTTTGCTTTTATTATACAAAATGTTATGTCATGAAGCTATGGGAAAACCTACAGTACAGGAAAAGCAAATTTATATTATGAGTATAAGATGCCCGAGGGTTTAACCTTTAGACAAAGGTCATAGTCTACTGCGATTACATGTATTCAGTTATACAAGTAAAGTAAGTTGGGTGAATTAAATACCTTAACAAGCTACTACCCACATGTCATGTGGGATGAACCCTTAAGTGCATTGTTCATTTTAGAATTTATAAATCTACAATTTAGACAAATAATCAACAAAGGTAGATACAGGGGTCAATGAAGGTTGAACCCAAATAAGATTCTATCATTGAGTAGCAGATTGAGATTTTGTACACAAGGGTCATGTAAGAGAGGAAATGTAGGATTATTAGAACGGTGATGAAAATATCAGATGAAGGTGTATAGGAGAGTTTTTTTTTGGATGAATTTGGTGGTCTTCTTTATATATGATATTAGGAATGAATGACATTAGACAATTAAACTTTCACATAGAATCATTTTTGGTTGTATGGGTGATGATAGGGCAATAGTGTGGTGACACAATGAGTTTCTGAAATAAGGCTTTACTGATGAAGCTTGGTAATTATCCTTTGCCTTATCTAAAAATTCCAAGAGTGATGGAGTCACCATCAAAGAAGTTGAGAAACATCAAGGGGAAATTTAATCTATTCTAGGAATTACGTTCAAACGTAAAGATAATCCCTGATTCAATGACATACTAACAATAAGCAGATGCCATACCTATGAGCAATGTCAAATAAAAACATCTCTTTGAGTTCATCTTATACAATCTAGGAGGTGCCACTAATGGAATCATGAGGCAATCCCTAATTCCCATACTAGTATATGCATGTTTCATTGTGTAAGAATGCATCAATAAGACCCATTGAAGACTCATTTGTGAAATTCAACCATCGTTCAACATTCCTATCCTTTCAAGGATATTTTAAGCAATATATTAAGGGTATCTAAAGTAGTCAATGCACACTAAAACTCATTTAATACCTATGGTGTGATTTGTGTACACAATTTGATAGAAACAATACATCATACACCATGTCACCAATTATTGACGTATTTTTGACTAATCAGTTCCAAGGCTTACTGAACCTTATATCCCATATTTGTGGTGTTGCGGCAAAGAAATACTATAACCATGCTAGCGAAGATGGAGATGAGAAATTTTATAAATGGTGAGGCATAGTGGTCTATACTAGCGGAGGGGTGGTTTTTTGGTCTAGTTATTGGGTGACTTAAATTAACCACCTTTAGCACTCAAAAATTTATAAACATAAATACTAATAGGACTTAGTCCACCAAGTAGACCACCAATATTTATACAACTTACATAAGGTCTAATAGTTTGATTTATCCATAAAGGTAACTAAAGCCTCGAGGACCGATCCTTACCTAAGTTTGGTTATTATTTACTCAACAATTACAGCTAAGGCCTCGAGGCCGATCTTCTAACAGGATGAAACCAAGTTGAATATAGTGCAACAAAGTCGTTAAACTATAATATGATATTAGTTTATCAATAAAGATTCTAAGATCTACATAATTTGAATAACCAAAATATGGTTATGGTTTAGAGCTTTCAAAAAGAATCTATGCATCTAAGGAATTAAGATCCAACCTAAACCATCTGTAGAACTGCAAGTGGAAATTTCCTAGCCTCCCAAGTCACCTCTTCCTCCTTTTCATGTCTTCTATCCATTCCCAATACCCTCCTTTCCAATCTGGTTATCCCCCATTTCTCTTGTATTTAGTCTCCTTTTTAATGGAGATTCCTCTCTCTCCCACCAACCAAATAGTGGTAATATTATTTTAATATTTAAAAATACCTTTTTCAAATAATGCATTTCAACCCTTGTGGAGGGGAAATTCAAAAAGTAGAAGAGGGTCCACAAAAGAGATAAGGTAGGTGGCATGGTTTTCTAAACCAACACTATTAGAGAATAGGTTAGGTGCAAAACTAGGACTATTAGTGATAAGGGAAAGAATATCCACCTAATTTCCACTAATGAAAATAGGCTAGGAATGAGGAATGGATAATCCTTATATTATTTAATAATTTTAGAGCTCTTTTTAGTCCCATCAAAATTGGACAATTCTTGTGGTTACCTAATTGTATTAAAATTAGGTTATTTACACCTAATTTATTATATTATATTAATTTTTGCAAAATATAATTCCTCCAATTCATCTTTTGCAAAAGCTCTAATTTACTTCTAATTAAATTAAATTAAATTATCTTATTTAGAAGATAATTAATCGTTCCCTAAATTCTCACAAAATCCCTTTGTTAGAATTTTGTAGGATCCTTTAGGGTTTATGACCCCTTTAGCTAGGTGCTATTTGATCCCACTAATTAATTAATAGCCTTTTAAAAAGGATCCATGAGGATGGGTCATGATAGAACAACAATTGTGTTTCTATCTTCATCTTTGAGCCAAAGAGCTTTAGAATTTTATCACCAAAAAACCTTCTCACTAATCAAGATATTATGAAGGTCAACTGATATTCTTCTCTCCTCCAATATATTAATATGTGAGAGAACATGCACTTCCAACGAGGATTGAATAACTTGTAACCATGATTTGAGATCCTTTTTCTTAATCTAGATGTCCCCAAAGATTGATTTGTTCCAATTTTATCAGTCTTAGATTAGGAACCATATGATTAATACATGGGCTAAAGAATTTGGTGTTATAACATTTCTTACTTATTACCTCTAGCTCTAGATGAGAGATCCACATGGCTTTAAAAAACAACATATTTTCTCTATATGGGTCATTGTGTTTTATAGGCTCACATATCAACCATTAATTACTCAAGACCAAATTTTGATTTTAATAAGTGATAAAATATGAAAAGCATTTCTTCTAGAATGATGGATGAACCTAGATAGGTATAATATTTTAGTTGATAACACTTTGATAAGATATATGATCATCATAATTTATTAATTTGATCATGTACAAACATAGCCAAAGCATGTGTTGTATAAACCCATCCATAAAAGAAACTTGAATCTAACATAACTAAAGTAAATTTTTTACTTACATATTTAATGAAACTAAAAGAAATATGTATTAATCCTGCCCTAATGGGTGATGGATCTATCCTACTTCTATAGATAAAGGAAACCTCCATTTTTTCATCCAAAGGAGATCTCCATGTCCTTAAATAACTTTTAATATTACTTTAACAACAAGAAATTAAAAATAGAGAAGATAAATTGTATTTAATGCTTGGACATATCATCTTCAACCTTTTAGAATCCAAAATGCCTTGTCTTCTATAAAGAGGCTATACAAAATATTTTATTAATAACCTACTAGAAAAGAATACTTCAAAGGTGAATTTACTTGGAAATAAATCCAACCAATTCTATCTAAAAGAGAGAGAAACTAAAATAAGTTGATAAATATTCTAAGTAGTATAGCTCTAGCCAAATTAGTTGGAAACCAATCTCAACAAATCTAATTTACATCTAACAAATTAGTTAAAAATTAATCCCAAAAAATCTGATTTATATTTAACTAATTTGGATCAACCAAATTAAATAGAAATTAATCTCATCAAAACTTATTTAAATCTAACAAATTTAGATTAACCAAATTATTTAGAAATTAATTTTCACAAGTTTAATATATATTTCCAAATTTATTTGGGAGATGGCTAGACATAGAAATTATTATTACAAACTTGGAAATGTTTCTATAGTTCATAGTGTATTCATATTTCTACCCATATATTGTTCTATAGTTCATAGTGTTGTAGTTCTCGTATAGTTTTACATTCTATCCCTTATTTTGTAGTCTACTTGTAGTTTTTTCCATATATAATGTTATTGTTTTCATATAGTTTTATAGTGTATCTGCAGTTTTGTAGTCTACCCATAGTTTTATCCATTCATAGTGTTGTAATATATCCATAGTTCCATCCATCCATTATACTATATTATACCTATATTATTTCCATCCCTAGTGCTACAATCTATTCATAATTCTAACATGTAGCTATAGATGACTTTCATAAAACTACAAAATTTTGTTAGAATTGATTTCTCAGCCAAAAATCCCAATAAATATTCTATTATTATAGTTTATTAACATAATTTAGACACCAAAACCTACCCACTTGTAAAACCACATTCACATTGCACATTTCAAATATACATAATAAATTTATATACCTAAGTCTAAACTTAGGTATGTATTTATTGCACATTATCCTATTTTCAATATTTTATTAAATCTAAAAAATCCCTCTAAGATACCTTGTCTCTCCACTTGACACATGTCTTAGCCACCACTACCATTCCCCCTACCACATCTCACACAACTCACTCAACTCTCACCTACCCACATGCCACCACTCTACCTAAGTGGGACACTCTAAGTGACTCACTATAAGTACCTAGGATAGGTGGTTGCCCAATACCTACCACTTGGTAGCCTTGGTTTACCACCTATCCTTTCCCTCCAAAACCCCCAAAATCCTATAAAGGCATCATCACTTCATCACCCAAAAAAATGCTGAAAATCATATCGTCCCTCTACCAAAATAGCAATATAAGGTCATCATCATGCATGGAGGTCAATTCTTTGAGGTCTCAGGTTGAACCCTTCCCATTATGCAACTCAATAACAAACATTATAAGGCATTTACATAGTCAAAAATGTGACTCTATGTTTGCACAAACATAGGCCTTCATTTAACCAACCCCAAACATGGCCTCATGTTTGCTCAAGAGTACTTTCAGCCAATGACAAATATTGATTGAGTCAAGTAATCAACAAGGTATTTTTGGTATTTTACTACTTATATTTCTAGAATATATTTTCTATATTTTTCAAGAATTAATGTTAGGGTTTTTGTAGCTACTTTTACTCATATCAATAGGTGCTACTGACTCTCCTTGTTTGCAAGTTTATGTGTGTAGGAAATAGGTTATGGAAGGTTGTTGCAGCAAGGATGGTCCACGAGGATAGATGAAACCCATCCATGAATTTGGTTATGGTAGAGAATATTTGAAGACACCTACATCCATTTGAATCACAAAATGAGAATATCCCCCCTTTTGTCAATTTTAATCTAAAAAATAAAGTAAAGCATTGTAAACAAATCCCTACACACTCAAGGCAAATTATTGTAAAAGGATACTGAGGCTCCACTACATTTAATATAAAATCAATTATTTTATTGTACTCGCTTATTTTCTACAATTTGCTTGGTGTTGTCTTCATTTTTCTTACAAAATTATGATCACTTATTTTTTGATAGCAACTAAGTCATCATCAACACTCTTTTTGAGACCGCATCCATACCCATGATCTAAAACCCCACATCATCATCCAACCAATACATATACATCCCATACACCCATAACATCATCTGTTACAACGCACTTTCTGAAGGACAAGTTAATGTTACTTTGCAACTGCCAACCTCCATTCCACCTACATCATTGTTTCCTATTAGCCTCACCCAAAATACCATTTCTCATTCATTTGTGATATCCTTCACAACCTACCCTCCACTAACATCCACCCATATTGCTACTACTCATCCCAATCAATCTTCAGCCCCATATCTAGATATGTGATTGCCATCCATCAAGCTTTTCAATATCTACAACAACTATTGATGGATAATTATAATAAAAGCACCAATCATATCTCACAACAAAAATAATAAATAACAAAACTTAATCAATCATCCACATCACATGAAAATTTCTTCACGCAGTATGCATCATAGGTATCATGACCACCAACCATTAACATACCCACTCATCCACTTAAAAATATGTATGCTACCACATCGACACAACATACAATCATGCCCCCATCTCCTTATCATTAGTTTTTTTATCAACAACAATCACTCCATAACCAATTTCAACATAACATTCAATATCATCAAATTCTAACTAACATCACACATCCAATCTACACACAACAAACAAACTAGGGATTTTAATCACTGTTTGAAGATCCTAAGTTTTAGTTTTTATAGAACCACATGGATAGTTTAACCATGCAAAAATATATAATGCTATATCAAAAACCCACTCTAAGGCATCTATTCAATAACTCCATTCATAAATATATTCCCTCACACCCATCTCCACCATATTTTGAGATGCCTAGGTCTAAAAATTTCAAAGGTGAAGATGGGCTATGATGGAGTCATCAATAGAATCATCTAATTCTATAGTAAATTTTGAATCACCTCACAAACATTGAGCTATACTTGAGTCATCATCAACCTCATCAACATCACCCACCTCATCAACTTCGTCCACCTAGACCACTTGGTTTAAATCATCGATCCCATACTTGCACTCCCTATTCAAGCCCTTGTCAATAATATTTCACAAATTGTAGGATGTATTTTTTTTTTTTTTACTTTACATATGCCCTTCATACACCAAAATAAATAAATCCAAGTCACATAGGGAAGATAATTATTATCTCTATCATTAATAAGTGGGCCATGACATATTGCATCACATTTAAAAATGTGATCCAATATATTATTAATAGGGGGTCTTTTCCATCAAAATTCCACTCACCCCATCAAATATAAACCCTGGTATACACCAAAATCACTATGAAGACGATCAATTTATGCAACTTCCCCATGCTCACTAGTCACAAAATAATTTGGGGATGCTTATGGTATCACGCCTTTCCCATGAAATTAAACTTAAAAATAGAATATATATACATATATATATATATAGCTTAATCATTCACATTGTATTTCATACATCCATTCATGCATTCATAACTCATACATACATTCCATACTCATTTCCTCATACATTACATTTATGCATTCCTATCATCTTGCATACATACATATTGCTTATCGAATTGATCATCCTTAAATTGGTTTGAATATTTATTTGTAACTAAGTTTGGTTGCCTTAATCAGGGGTAATTTCAATCTAGAATTAGCCTCATTCCATTATTCACTATTCATTTACACTTTTCCTTGTGATATTTTGGTCATTAAGGGGTCCTTGTAAGATAAAATAGATATTGCATGACCATAAAAAATGGTTATTGTATGACCATTAACTATTTTATGCACACCTCTTACTTTTCAAAAGTTTATATGAATCACACATTCACATTTTGTATAGCACCCTGTTTGCCCAAAAAAATTGCTAGGTGTTTTTGATCACTGAGTCAATCCTAGTATTTCATACAAACTCCATTGAATGTCAAATAGTATTTAGATGCTATAGGTTGTTCCTAGCCAAATAATACTTTCTCTTGGACAGAGGCACACTTTTCATTAAGAATATTTTGAGTTATGGAAGTTGACTCCACTATTTTTGAACCAAACACATCACATTTATTAATGATATCTTACATCAGAGAGGGATGATGCCATGATTGGATTGAACCTTCAAGAAAAAAATTATTCTTTTTTTCCCATTATGCACATAGTCCAATAATAAAATAAATACACATCTTCACAATACTCTCAAAAAATAAAGAGTGAGTAGTAAGGATAGGGTAAAATTCTCATTAGGACTCAATTCGAGTGGTTGAGAATTTGATTCCCCAAAGCTCTAACTCTTTTCATAAAAATATAATAATAATAGAGTGAGTAGTAAGGATATGGTAAAATTATCATCAAGACTCAATTTGAATGGTTGAGAATCCAATTCTCCAAAACTCTTTTTTTAAACAAATAATAATTGACCTTCAAGTAGTAAGGATGAGGTAAAATTATCATTAGGACTTGATTCAAGTGGTTGATAATTTGATTCTGCAAAGCTTGAGGACCCTAATATTGGCCTATGCTCATGCAAGGTGACATATCTCTCTTGAAGAGACCTTTAAACACACATAAGGACAAGTTAGATTTTTTATTCTCTCCATGAATGGTTTGATCTCAACTTATGCAAGATTGGTAAATGAATTCATTATTGCACACACAATGGTTCTTGATTGGCTATAATTATCACCTTAATCATAATTAAAAATTAACATTCATCGCACACATACTTGGTCCTTAAGAAATTTGACTCTACTAGGACAACTTTGGTATCCTATGGATTTACGAGATGAATAGATGAGTTTGTTTGAGATCACTAGGATGGTTGAGTATTTGAAAACAACTCTAGATCATTTATCCCTAAATAAAATAAAGTCATAAGTGATCTTACATTCCATGTCACCATTGCATTATTACATATGTATTATAGTTCACCTCATCTATCAACATTAGATGTTGGTACCCCTGATTAAGCAATAAAGGCAAAGTCTACTTTAAAATGGTTTGTAACCTCTTCTAATGATAATAATGAGGCAACGCCATTCATATATTTTCATACATCACCATCAATTGCATTCATTCATAATACATTCATTTCATCACATGCACATAAAAAAAATTAAACAATACAACCAATAAATCAACTAAGAAAATAATCAAAGAACATGGGGATATTCAAGGTAACATAATTTCTCCCCCAAAAACTCAATCCAATCAGATAAATTTAATAAACCAATCAATTAAACAACCATCAAATAATATGGAGATATTCAAGGTAACGTACCTTCTCCCCCAACCAATCAATCCAATCAGATCAATTCAATCAACCAATCAATTACACAACCATCAAATAACATGGGGATATTCAAGGTAATGTACCTTCTCCCTCAACAAATCAATCCAATCAAGTAAATTTAATTAACCAATTAATTACACAAACATCAAACAACTAGGGTATGCTCAAGGTATCATGCTTTCCCTACCAATAAATCCAATCAATTCAATCAAATTACACTGATTGATCCATCAAATAAGAAAATAATAAAACAATTAGGGGTGCTTTAGGTATTCCACCTTACCCCATCAGTCAAAATTACATCAAACAATCATCAACACACCATGGGGATGTTTTAGGTATTGCACCTTCCCCACCAATTTGGAAAACAACTCAATAAATCAATCAATCAACCACACATGAATCAACTACCAGGTTCAAAATATTACATCCTTTTTGTCAAAGGTTGCATCCTTTGCCTCGCATTCACATAAATAAACATATTAATGACTAGATTCAAATGGTTGCATCCTTTTGTCAAAGGTTATTCCCTTTACCTCACATTCCCAAACATCAACACAAATGCATCAAATATAATTCTATATACTTTATTGCATTCATCAATTTGATTCACTAGCTTATATTCTCAAGAAGACCTCATATCTAGTGATCTAATCTACTCACCTAGAGATTACAGTGACTGGTTATCCATGCAATCCGATAGAATAGGTAGATTATAATAAGGAAACTTGTTTTATCAATTTCAATTTAAAAGGCTCCAAAGGAATCTAACCCCTTTGGTCAAATTTCAATTCAAAATGCCCCAAAGTAACCTAACTACTTTGGTCAAATTTTAATTCAAAAGGGTCCAAAGGAATCTAACCCTTTCGATAAAATTTCAACTCAAAAGGCCCCAAAGGAACCTAACCCCTTTGATAAAATTTCAATTCAAAAGGCTCCAAAGGAATCTAACCCCTTTGTTCAAATTTAAATTCAAAAGGCCCCAAAGGAACCTAATCCCTTTGGTCAAATTTCAATTCAAAAGGCTCCAAAGGAACCTAACCCCTTTGGTCAAATTTCAATTCAAAAGGCTCCAAAGGAACCTAACCCCTTTGGTCAAATTTTAGTTCAAAGGATTAAAAGACACCAAACTCCTTTGATCAATTTAATCCAAAAGGCTCCAAAGTAGATACTCCTTTGGTCAATTCAATTCAAAATGCTCCAAAGGAACCAAACACCTTTGGTCAATTCAATTCAAAAGGCTCCAAAGGAACCAAACACCTATGGTCAATTCAATAAGGTTCCAAAGGAACTAAACACCGTTGGTCAATTGAATCCAAAAAGCTCCAGAGGAAACACACTTGTGATTAACTCAATTTGAAAGGCTCCAAATGACACATCACTTTGGTTCTTTCAAATCAAAAGTATCCAAAGGAGAAACCCCTTTGGTAACTTTCAATTCAAAAGTCTCCAGAGGCACTAAACCCCTCTAGTTGACACTTAGAATAGCTTTTTCTTTCCTGCAATAGCTATCTTAAATCCTCAAGTGAACCTTGTATCTAGTGATTTACTTTAGATAACTAGCAGTTGCAATGATTGGTTATGCATGCAATATTGAAGGATGGGTAGATCACCATAAGGATGCTTTTTTAAAAAAACCAAAACATCGATTTCATTCTAATCATTTTCACCTTTATCATGTGCTTCATTGCTTTCATCATTTCATCTCTTCTCCATTGACTCATTGCTTGAGGGGGTAGAAAATATCTATAAATTCTAGTCTCAAATCAAGTCAATACTCAAAACACTCAATAATAAAAATTACATGCATTCAGTAATCATTACCAAAGACTATCATACACCCTTTTTTATGGGATAGATAACAAGAAAAAATCTTAATCAAATAAATACTTGGTATACCTAAATTCTAAAGTGTAGACCTCTCCTTGTACATCTACCTATGGCTAAAAGGTTATCAAGTGTAGGTAGACCTAAAGCCTAAAGTGTAGACCTCTCCCTAAATGTCTATCCATGGCTAAAAAAAATACCAAAATCAAATACCATCAATGTGTCAAAAGTAATGATTCGATGATGTACGTCTTTCCATGATTGGCATAACCTGTATTTTCTTTTATTTGTGATCATCTTACACAATTCCCTTTCAAATGCAAATGGTTCCAAAATCTCCCAAACAATAAAACACTCACAAAATCACAAAATAAACTCATCCATGCATCATATTATCCTATCTCATCTTATCTCAAGTCGGATCGAGTTGGTAACTCAAATTTGGAATGCGACTGCATTCAAGAAACTTTGAACAAAGCTATCAAAAATCATCTATATGGGGGTACAAAGTAGAAATATATCAAATAGGTATACACCTTGCCAATAGATAAGTATGAATATGGTGACTGTAATCAGGTGTATAAATCACCTCAAAAAATTCTAGTATCACACGCACACCACATTTCTTGGTCCATTTATCACATTAAAATATCCGTAATTCTACCAAGAGAAACATTTAAACCATGTATACCCAATATAAACTTGAGGTAACCAACTTGATGATCATTTTGGACAACTACATCCATCAAATTACATCCCTTTCATGATTCATAATCTATCAAGCAACTTGTGGGTTTCATCTATTTTAGAATTCATCCATTTGTCACTTGTGGGGGTAATTCAAAATTAAAATTTTACAAGTCATTCAATATTTGCATAAAAATATCTAGAGTCCATTGCTTCATCCAATAATGTTAGGTGTCTCTTTTTTTTACATCATATTGTGCTTGGCACAATGCAATACAAAAAGGAGCATCTATAGACACCAAAATCTAGCCACTTGCAAAACCACATTCACATTGCACATTTCAAATATGCATAGTAAAATTATATACCTAAGTCTAAACTTAGGTATGTATTTACTGCACATTATCCTATTTTCAAGTTTTTATTAAATCTGGAAAATCTCCCTAGGATACCCTATCTCTTCACTTGACATGTGTCCTAGCCACCACTACCCTTCCCCTTGCCACATCTCACATAGCTCACTCCACTCTCACCTACCCACATGCCACCACTCCACCTAAGTGGAACATTGTAAGTAACTCATTGTAATTGCCTTGGATAGATGGTTACCTAGTCCCTACCACTTGGCAACACTAGTTTGCCACCTATCCTTTACCTCTAAAATACCCAAAAGCCTATAAAGGAATCATCACTTCATCACCTAAAAAGAGACTAAAACTCATACCGTAACTCTTCCAAAATAACAAAAAGAGGTCATCATCATCTATGGAGGTTTATTCTTTGAGGTATTAGGTCAAACCCTTGTTGTTCTGCAACTCTATCACAAATGTGGCAAGGCATTTACGTAGTCACAAACATGACTCTATGTTTGCAAAAACACATTTTTATGTTTAGCCAACCCCAGATGTGGCCTTGCATTTTCTCAGGAGCACTTTTAGCTAATAATAGACATTCATTGGGTCAAGTAATCAATAAGCCATTTTTGGTGTTTTACTATTTCTTTTTTCCATACATCATTTCAATATTTTGCAAGCATTAATGTTAGGGTTTTTTTAGCTATTTTTACTCATATAAATAAGTGCTACTAACTTTAATTTTTTGCAAGTTTATGTGTGTAGAAAATAGGTTATGGAAGGTTGTTGCAGCAAGATGGTCCATGAGGATAGTTGAAATCCATCCACCAATCTAGTTTTAGTAGAGAAGATTTGAAGAAACCCACATTCATTTGAATTACAAAATGGGATTATCCCCCCTTTTGCCCATGGTAATCTAAGAAATCAAGAAAATAATTGTAAACAAACCCATGCACACTCGAGGTAAATTATTGTAAAAGGAGACTAAGGCTCCACTGCATTTAATATAAAATCAATTCTTTTATTGTACCCACTTGTAATTTGCAATTTGCTTGGTGTTGTCTTCTTTTTTCTTACACATAAAATGTGATATATTTCCTAAGTTGCATAACATCTATAAATTACATCATAATTATAAAAAATAATCATATAATAGGATTTGAATATGGAATATCCCACCAAATATGATCCCAAAATGTGAAATTTATGGGACTCATTGATGTCTAAAAGTTATTTATGGATGATTTCATGTTTGTTACTTCATGAAGATAATTTGATACTTGATATTTTTTCATCCTTTGAATGATTACATGTTTACTCTTGCCTATTGGAATGGATCTATTAGGACAGATATTTCCTCTTTAATATCATATATGTTTTTTAATGTAAAATCATAGGATATATTTCTTTTTACTTGATGCTTGGCTCTTCAAAAACACAACCACGCATTTTATCTATATAGATCATGGTGTATAATTTTTTTAAAAATAAATGATTTCATGTTTTTTCACCACCCAAAGGACATTCATTTCTTATATGCTTCTTCAAGTGAATTGCTCATTATTTTTTATTTCTAATGAGTTGTAAAATTTATGTTCAATATACACAAATTGTAATTATGTATTATATGCTATTTTTTTAAAGTAATCAAAGAATATAATATATTAGGGATATGATGGTTTCAAATATGACTGCGTGAGAGTTTTGTAAGTGGTTCGAGTGTAGGCAAAAATAGAGGCTATTTTCCAAGGCCTATAGGCCCTAGTGGTTAGTTTTTTTTGTTGTTTCCACCCAATATAACCATAGTATATGTTATATGAGACCTATGATAGGTTAGGAATCTATCATTCAACAAACCTTCATGCTATGGACTTGATTGAAAACTACTTCCAATTTTGTACCCAAGGAAAAAGCAAAAATCACACCTTTCCTCGATATCCAAGGCATGGATTAAAGAGACCCAAAAATATGTTTCAAGCAGCATATCAAATAATAGAAGACTCCTTAGGAAAATAAATATTATTTCAAAACTCAATCAATCTTGATGCTAAGGAATGCTCCAAAAAATCCACTATGAAAACCCTTTTCAAGCATAAGAATTTCATGGATTTGGCCTCAAAATGCATTTTTAGGGATGCCCTCTATGGTGGAAGTCTTGAAATGAAGCTAAAATTAAATTTTAAGCCTTCTCATAGACCCTTAATAAATCCTAATATTAATCCCAAAAAAATTGATTTGGGATGTCTAAGAGTAGCTAATGGAACCCTATTTGTTAATCTAAAAATAGGTGACATTAAGGATGACATGGAAGATTTGGAGAGAAGAGGACTGATTTATCATTTCTTGGGTTGTCGTCTAACCCTATATGCTTTCAAAGTGTGGTCTATAAAATACTGGAAAACAAAATGTGAATTACAAATATTTGTTTATCCCAATGGTTATTTTTTTGTTATTTTTATTAATGATGAAGATAAAGAGAAAATATTTCAAGGGGGTCCCTGGTTATTTTTAAGGGTAGGGATTTTTATGAAGCTTTGGTACACTAAATTTAAATTCAAAGAAGAGATACCTTCTACAAGACCTATGTGGATTATATTATTTGGCCTCCTAGTTAATCTAGAATCAAATATATTTTCTACAATCATAAACTCCCTTGGAACTTTCATAATGTTTGTTGATTGTACACATGAACTTGTACATATTATTTATGCTCAAATTTTTGTATTAATGGATTTTGACAAACTCCTTCCAAATAAAATCTCATTACAATTTGAGGAGGACACTTGGGACCAAGTGGTGGACTATGAGAAGATTCTCTTCCATTGCAGAATATACCATGACTATGGTAATTTCGCTAGTGTCTATCCAAATAAGATTTTATATCAACAGAAAGAGGACACAAACCTAGCAAATTTACAAATTCCTAAAAAGAAAAAAACTCAAAAAAATCTAGTTATAAAGGATCAAGCGATGTCGTGAACTAATATGTTTGGAAATTTTTCCACAAATAACCTTCCAAGTGATGAAGAGGACATAATGAAGATAAATTATTACAAACATAATTTAATGTTGCAAGGAAGGACTCAGAGTTAAACAAAGAAATCCAAGGTCTTTAACAAAGAAACAAGGGAGAAAACATAGACAAGAAGAACAATCTTCTAAATGCTAGAAATTCAAACAATTCAGACCCAAATATAGACTTTGTTGAACATTATAATAATATTTTGGTTTCGTATATGCATACTTTAGGGTTAGAAGCTATCCCAAATTCTCTTTGGGTAAGACAAGAATCAGATAAAAAATGAAGGTGGACACTTACCAAAAGGTAAGCCACAAGACTATCAACATCATATGGTAAAAGAAGGTGATAAGCTTGTAGGGGAAGGTAATATTAATGCCCTTACCAATATCTTTAGGTTCGTTATTAATGAATATTATTACTCAAAATATTAGAGGAGTCAAAGGGAGTCTATTAGAATAGGATTGTTGATACTTTAGCTAATTTGGCATTAGACTAAATTGATCTTACTTGCTATGGCCATCCTCCCATATGGTGGGATTTGCAAATCAGTGATGCTCTTCTTTCTATGCTTTCTCTAGATGGCTTCAATTCTAGAGATACCTAGTTTCTTTTTCTTTCTATTAGCTTCTCTTTGGTCTAGTCAAATTTTTCAGTTTCAAGCTCATAAAAATCTTTATTTTCTTTTGACTCTTGGCTAAAAGACCTCTTGTATTGTTTTGGCCATAGATGTAACATGTTTTTCCTTCATTTATTTTTTTATGTGTGTTTTATGTTTTTTATGTGTTTTCTTGTTGTTGCTTGTTGTTTGTGCTTTTTTTATTTTAGGTATGCTCTTTGCATGTGTAGAAGGAGGTAAGGTACATGCGAGCCCGAGGTATATTTTGGTGGAATAAATACCTTTGCCTACTTGGGTCTTACCTAAAAGGGATGTTTTCCAAAAAATAATAATAATAATATAATAAATTAACAACAAAATGTTCTGAAAAAAATTAAAAAATATGAAATATAAAAAATAGTTGCATTGCTCCGATAAAAACAAAAAAATAATTAAGAATAATAAAATTGAGTTTAATTTATTTTTTATTGGTAAAATTCCTAATTAACTTAAAAGAAAAAAACAATAAAACCAAGTAAAAAAGAATATACAAATCACCTATGGAGATATTCCATATCATGAATGTATCATCTCTAAGGTATGTCATGAGACCTGCAACCAACATTGAGGTAAAACAAATACTTTTGTCTATGCAAAAATTTTCATATCATTAAACAATTGCTTAAATTATTAGTAAAATTTAATATTTATTGTTTGAAAGGGTAGATTGATTGAAAACAACTTGAATGTATGTTAGTGTATAACTATGGCTTGAGAAGTTGAAAGATTTAGCGTGCAATTGGTGGTCCGCTTTACATGGATTCCCTTTTAAAAGTGGATAATTACTTTATATTTATAGAAAGTAAATAAAAGTTAATATTTATTGTTTGAAAGGGTAGATTGATTGAAAACAACTTGAATGTATGTTAGTGTATAATTATAGTTTGAGAAGTTGAAAGATTCGGTGGTTCATTGGTGGTCCATTTTACACGGATTCCTTGAAAAAGTGGATTATTATTTTATATTTATAAAAAGTAAATAGAAGTTACCATGATTTTTTTTTTAAATTAAGTTTTAGGATGAGTGTGTGAGGGGTGGGTGTGTGGTGGTTTTATGTTAAATTTTCTATTGATAAGTATAGTTCTCAGTTTTACGATGGGTCATGGTTGAAAGAAAATTGTTTAACCTTGTGTGTAGGTCATAGAGGTCTCCCACAATAACTAAATTAAAAATAAAATTAAAAATTAAAAAATATAATATTAAAAATATTGATTATAAATTAATTAATAAAAATTATTAAAAAATAAATAGATAAAAAAACTCTTTGTAACTTGTCATTTAAAACATCCTTTATAGAGTTGAGGATAATGTCGTGACCGAAGGAGTGTTTCACATATGCTATTAGAACAAAGGACATTTTAGATCAAAATATGAAGGTGAGAAGTTCGAAGAAAAGCAAAATGGTGGACATAAAGGGACAAAAGTTGGCAATATAAATTGACAGCTACAAGAGGAAACGGATATATACAAAATAAAAACTGTAAGATGATCAGGTAAATGTCATTAGAATTTACTTTGTTTCCTTTTGTTGGACAATGTTAAGATCTCTTCTTTAAAGTGAGGAAAGAGTTGGAGTCTTGTGGTCAACCCCACCTCGTTTTATGAGTGGGGCCACTTGATCGAAGTCTCCGTTTAGCCTTCATAATAAGTTTACGAAACAATATCTTCTTTAAAGAGAAAAGAAGATAAGGAGAAGCAAAGTTGGAGTTGGAGTTCCTCAGTCAACTCTTACTGAACGACGCGGATTTTATTAGAGTGGTCCACTCGACCCGTATAACTTAAATCGACGCGGATTTTATTAGAGTGGTCCACTCGACCCCTATAACTTAAATTTGTTTAGACCTTTCTAAAAGATGAGCATAATTGCTCTTATTCAGAACGTGAAAAACTAGACTATTAACTGAAACCCAGTGCTACTGGAATGCAGAATTTGGCGGTTACCTCCCGATAAGGACAGGGGTTCAGGACTAATAACGTCCGTCTTGGACCAAAATCCCAGATGGGGTTCAGCAAGGTACCCACTTGCAATCATTTATTTCTTTTAGAAATGGTTAGTAAAATATTCAAAGGTCGATCTCGAAAACAATATATTCTGTGCTTCTAGGACTTTCTGTACATTGCAAAGAACGGAATTGCACAGCCAGTGTGGAGTTCCAGTGAACGAGGAATAAACTATAATTCTCTAATCTTTGGAAATCTTTAGATCTTGGAAATCTTTAGATCAAGTGATACAAGTATATTTTTTTTGGAATAGATACTTCTGTTTCCTTAAATGTTACTCGAAAAGGATGTTTTCTAAAAAAAAATCAAGAATACAATAGATTAAAAACAAAAAATTCTAAAATAAAATAAATAATGTGAAATATAAAAAATAATTGCATTCTTCCTGTAAAAACCAAAAAATAATTAAGAATAATAAAATTGAGTTTAATTCATTTTTATTGGTAAAATTTCTAATTAGTCTAAAAAAAAATAAAACTAATTAGATAAGAACATACAACTCAACCATGGAGATATTCCAAATCATAAGTGTAACATCTCTAAGGTATATCATGAGACATATCATGAGACCTTCAACCAACGTTGAGGTGGAACAAATATTTGTGTCTATGCAAAGATTTTTATATCATTAGATAATTGTTCAAATCATAAATAAAATTTAATATATTATTTGAAAGAATAAATTGATTGAAAGCAACTTAAATGTATGTTAGTGTATAACTATGGTTTAAGAACTTGAAAGATTGAATGATCTTAAAAAATTATTTTATATTTATAATAAAAGTATCATCATAATAATTAAAATTGAACTTAAAAAATATATTATAAAAAATGTTGATTATAAAAATTATTAAAAAATAAATAAACAAAACAACTCTTTTTAACTTGTCATCTAAAACATCCTTTATAGAGTTGAAGAGAATGTCGTGACCAAAGGTGTGTTTCACATATCCTATTAGAACAAAGGATAGTGTAGCTCAAAATATGAAGGATGAGAAGTTCGAAGAAAAGCAAAAGGGTGGAGATAAAAGGACAAATCTTAAGAATATAAATTGAAAGCTACAAGAGGAATCGGTAAAAGGATAAATCTTAAGAATATAAATTGAAAGCTACAAGAGTAATCGGAAAAATTGTTAGATGATGAGGTAAATATCGTTAAAATTTACTTTGTTTCCTTTGGTTGGACCATGCTAAGATGTTTTTTTGAAGTGGGGAAAAGGTCGGAGTCTTGTGGTCAACCTCACGTCGGGAGTTTTATGAGTGGAGCCACATGATCCAAGTGTCCGTGTAGCCTTTCATAAGTTTACGAAACAATATCATCTTTAAAGAGACGAAGATAAGGACAGAGAGTCAGGTTTACTAACGTCCGTCTTGGACCAAAATCCCAGATGGTGTGGGGTTCAGCATGGTACCCACTTGCAATCATTTAGACATGGTTAATAAAATATTCAAAGGTCGATCTCCAAACCATTTAAATATATTCTATGCTTTTAGGGCTTTCTGTACATTGCAAAGAATGGAATTGCACAGCAAATGTGGAGTTCCAGTAAACGAGGAATAACTATAATTCTCTAATCTTTGGGAATCCTTATTCCAAGTGTATCTTCGTCACCAGTAACAGCAACAACCTGACAGACTTGATATTTAAGAATCTTAGCTCCGAGACCATACCAATAGGGCTCTCCAGGACTGTCAAGCACGGAAGAGGCAGATTCTATGCTATCCCATATGCCCAGACCCAATATTCTCTTCCCATCTATGGACTTGTAATATGTGTAGGACCGAATTCCTTTTGTCTGTTTGAAGTAGGACTTGAGCAGCGCAAGACAGCTATAGGCAAGCACCTCCTGCTTTCTTCTGCTTCCGTATATTCTCCGAACATTAACGGCGTCTCCCACCCTCAGCCGCGCAAAGGAAATATCGGTATGCTCTCCACAACTTAGCTGCAACCACCGCGACTCCACCATTCTCGCTGATGACGTTGAACTCTTGCAAAATTCTGCTGCATCCACATTTGGGATCGATTCATCTGCTGATGCCTCTTTCCAGGAAGAAAAAACTGCTACCTGCGCATAAAATACCGGAAATATTTTTATTCTGCCATTGTGAGCGAAAATAATATACTAGCTTGGGTTAGATTGATTTAGATAGACGTACCCACGAGTCATCGATGCTCCTGAGAATGGCTGCTTCCGCATTACCGCCCTTTTGGAGGGTGGCAACAAGCTTGGCAACGTGGGCAACCGCGTCGTCAATGGTATAGCCCTTCACAGGCTTATATATGGTAAAAAGGATTCTTATGCTCTCGTCTCTGGGAAGTGGAAGAGGCATTTTGGTGATTTCTGACCTCAATTGTTGCTCTTTGATGTGTTGTATTTAGGTGCAAGTTATTATAAAGTTTAGAGAAACTTACAGCCGGTGGCTTTCTCTTTGGCGGAAGAAAGTTCGTGTGGAGTCCCATACACCACGTAGAAAACGTGGTTCTTTATTTATTATTACGTTGAATGGAACCGGTCGCGTCAATATCCTGCCCCGCCACTCCAACACTCCAAGGAATAGTGTGGTTTGTTAAAGTCGGTGTTAAATTATAATGGTCCTGCCCTTTATCCACGTGATACATTAGGCTCAACGAAGAGGATAGCTTAGAAAAGATGGAAGCCATTTGCTTGTTAAGCAACATCTAAGTTTGAATTTGCAATCGGATCAATCTTAAACAAAGATGAACAGTTTTTAAGTTCAGCAGCTTAGCGTTGTTTAATACGAGTTGTTCTCGTTTTAAAAACATTTAGCATATATAAATACGAGTATTCGAGGTTTGATTTCAAAACAAAGAATTTGTTAACGGCGATTATTAAGCCACGTGATGAAGATATTAAGCCACATGGTGACGATATATGTTTTAAAATAATGTCGCCAAGTTGGAAAAAATTAATAAAAAAAAAATTAATATTTTAAAATAAAAATAAAACATATTTTTTTAAATTCTATTGAGATTTGAAAGTGGATTTTTTTTAAAAAAAGAAAAACCTCATTTTCTTAACCACTTTGCTGTCTCACATGAACTTTCTTTTCAAAATATATTTGAATAAATATATATAAATTTATTCATGTGAATGTGGTTTACCAACAAGAACTCCATTTGCATTATCGATAATGTGACTTGGGTTCAATCCCCACAACAGATCTTTATAAAAAATATTATATATATATATATAAAAGATTTATAAGTATTTAATAAATCTTTTGTTTTTATTTAAAATATTAAATAAACTAAATTTATATCATGAGTGGCCAATAATATATACAAATAAACCTTAAATGGCTAAATTGTTTTTGAAAGGATTGTCTTAATGCCATTTTAAATTTATATTGTTAATAAACTAGTTTAACTGAAATCCTTTAACAAAATTAAATACTTTGTCATACTAAGATCTATATGAAGATACATAGTTTATTTTAGAAGAAAGTATTTTAACTTAAAAATAAAAAGACTGATAAAATATTTTTATTAGCTCTCGAGAGTTAGGTGGATTGGTAAGTGTTTGTTGACCAAGAATTTGTTAAGAAGATACCTAGGTTTAAACTTCGGAGGTAGCCTATTTGTAAAAGTAGTAGTCTAATCTAAATCCTATAAGTACGCAACAAATTGATTATGATGGTACGAATCCTAAGCAATTGGTGGTCCCTTTAATACCGGGTCAACAATAATGAAGTGGAATAGGTTTGGTAAGAGTAGCCCCTGTGGTTTGAACCCTACACTTGTCAATTACTAAAAATAGTGTGGTTGTGACCAACTCTCCTATGTAACAAAAAAAATAAAAATAAATAAGTAAGTCATTCCTATTTTTATAGTGGAGAGCTTAATGTTGGGTTGTTGCAGTCCATTTCCATGGTGCTTGTCAGTGGGTTGTCATGATTTGAGTGAATGAGTGTTTTTTAGTGGGTTGATGCATTTCTTGTTCGGTTGCAACAATTCAATTTTGCATTGCTTGTTGTGAACTCCAACATAGAGGTTTGAAGCCATCTATAGAAGAGGTTGATTGTTGGAAATGATCTTTCCCTAACAAGGTACTACGAAAACAAGTAAGGGTTACACAATTCTTTGTTTTTGACGAAAAAATATGAAAATGTTTTATAATTAAATTAATATAAAAAGACAATTGTGGTGTGGGAGTTCTTGTCCTTCCAGAGGTTTTTCTTGCAATTTCTTAGACAAACCCTTTGTTTTACTTTTGGGAAAAATTGAGTATTTGTTTCACAATGAATGAGATTTGTAAGTTTATTGCTTAGAGGGTAGATTTTGGTTGAGTTTTTCTTGAGTTTTTTATTTATTGAATCAAACCCTAGACCACTTCTATTTGTCACTATTTTTGTGCTTTTGGTGGCTTTTGTCATGGTGAGAAAGGTTGTTGCTTCTCATTTCCTCTCTTTTTAGCATTCATTTTTTGGCTTCTCTTCATCTTTAGTGTTGGATGAGGTGGGCATCGACCTTCTCAATAGTAAGCTACCTCCAAAAGTAAACTCTAATTCTATTGGTTTTAGTCCCTTGCATCCTATTTCTTCTTCAAACTCCAATGCATTTGTTCCTAGTTTGGAATCTACTCCATTGGTTGAAGTGGAATCATAAAATGTTCTTCATTCTATTGATACCTTGTGTCAACATGCCCTGGTTGAAAAGTTTAATAGACTTTGGCCAAGTCTGACCACTTTAGAAAAGTAGATATCTTTATCCTGGGAGTCTAAGATCTTAAGTTATGAACTATTGCTCTATGGGAGAGGATACTTCATAGTCATATTGGAATTCAAAGAAGAATAATATGCTATATTTGAAGGAGGTCCATGGTTTATGCACTCAAGTATTTTATTTTTGAACTTCTAGACAACCCACTTTGACCCTCAAGTAGATGTATGTGAGGAAGTTATTTTTTTGGTAATATTACCCTTTGTCCCTCTTTATATTTGGAATAAACCCTCTCTTGAGCTCATTGGAAATAACATTGGCAAGTTTATTGATTAGATTCCTCTCAAAAATTGGAATGATTGTTGTGGTCATATTTATGTTCAAGTTAATCTAAAAAATGGTTTACCTAAAGCTATTAGGATTAAGGTTTTGGATTGGATCCACACATAGGCTTTAGATTTGAGAATTTACCTTTCAAATGCCTATCTTGCCATGAATATACCACTTTGCTAGATAGTTCCTAATTATCCAGAAACCATAGAATAATAAGGATCAAGCTAACAATGAATCCTTTCAGCAAGCACAAGCCAAGAAGAGGAATAAAAGGGCTAGAATCTAGAATGCTAGACCCACTAAACCACTTGAGAATTCCAATAGGTATGATGCTCTAAAATCAAATTTGGAAAAATATTTCTAGGATGAATATGAACATGAAGAAAGAAACCATGAGCAAGCCTTTAGTAATGTGGAGTTGGTAGATCAAACTCTATAGAAAATGTTAAATGAAAAACATTCTTTTGATGAAAAAACCAAAGAAAGTTAGACTGAGCCAAGGGATGACATCGTACTCCCTATTTTTTACCCTAAGCCTATTATAACATGATCCTCTTCTAAGCCAAGTAGGAAATATAACCAAGAAAAAATAATTGAAGAAGCAAAGAAAATGTTGTAGCTAAGACTCAAACTATACTGGAGGGTCTCTCTAAAGGGATGAAACCCACCAAACAATTATAATGCTCTCATGGAATTATAGAGGCCTGGGTGGGGCCCTTAAGAAAACCTACCTCAAAGATTTGATAAAGAACCTTTGCCCTTCTTTAATAGAAATTCAAGAAATAATTTTAGATAAAAAATTTACCTCTAAAGCATGGAGATCTATTTGGAACAACTCTGAAACTGATATTATTTGTTCCCAAGGAGCCTTTGGTGGCCTTCTTGCATTATGGGATAAAAAATGATTATCCAAAATAAGTGGCATGCAAAGTGAACACTAGATTTATGTTATATTTGATGTAGGAGGTTTCTCTCCCACTTATTTGAATGTGTATGCCCCTAACTCCCCAATTTCCAAGAAGCAACATTGACTTTCACTTCTTTCCTATATTGAAGAAATTAAGTCAAGCAATTTTATCATAGCTAGATATTTTAATTTGGTGCTTTTACCCTATGAAAAAAGAGATGGCTCTAGTATTATAGATCCTTGTAGAAAGTATGTGGAAGATATTATTTCTCTTTTTGGTCTTCAAGACATCAAGTCTTCTAAAGGTCTCTATACTTGAACTATTTGAAGGGTAGGAAATTATTTCATTACTAAAAGAGTTGATAGGCTCTTGGTCTAGGAATACATTCTCACATGTTTTCCCCTAATAACTAGCAAAATAATTCAAAGCATAGGATATGATCATAAGCCTATCCTTTTGGATACTAGAAACAACAAAAATTTAGGTCTCATTCCGTTTAAATGTAACCTAGATTGGGTTAACTTGAATGGATTTTCATAGGAATTCAAGCATAGTTGGAAATCTTGATACACCTTTCATAATGCTCAAGACAGATAGATTATAAAAAAGGATAGTTTAAAATTTTATCTTAGAAGTTGGATTAAATTGTATCGTAATACTCATAATTCTAAACAACTCCTCCTTAGGCTAGAAAAATTAAGAGAGCTTTTAGAGCTAGCACCTCCAAGGGAAACACTAAAATTTGAGAGATATTTCATTCTCTCCCAACTTCATGTGAGAACTAGGAAAGAAGAAAAATTTTGATGACTCAAATACCACATGACTTAGCTATAGGAAGGAGTTCTTGAAATATCAAGCATATTGAGTTGTCATTGATGTCAAAGGGTTGATGTCAAAAGAAAGCTTGGTCAGACAATTATGCATGGCAAGGTTTATCTCACAACAAAAGAAAATTGGTGAAAAGAAATGGTTTATAATATTTATTTTTAAATATTATAAAGAAGGTCCAAGAGGTTTAAAGTTGTTTGGCTCAAAGAAAAAGCAAGGTAAAAAGAAATGGTCTATAATATTTATTTTTAAATATTATAGAAGAGGTCCAAGAGGTTTAAAGTTGTTTGGATTTAAGAAAAAGAAAGGTTCATTTATTATTTCTTTAAGAGCAAAAGGTTTAAAGAAAAGGTAGGGTTAAAGTTTCTTTAAGAGCAAAAAGGAAGACCAAGGCCAAAGGTTTAAGAGCAAGGTTTAATTTTGGACAAGGTGGCAATGTTTCTAAAAGGGATTTTAAAAGAAGACCAAGGTTTAATATTTCCTTGTGGGCCAAAGTTTTAAAAGTCTTATTATAATATATTTTTTAAATATTATAATATTGTCATAAGGTTTTTGGTGCCAACATCAATTTGAAAGCAAGGTCTAAACTCCAATTCAAGCATGTGAGCCGACTCAACTAATAACATTGAAGTGCATATATATGAAAGACAAATGGTTGTATTTCTCCCAACTCCCGTGTGCGCTAATGTTTATGCTTTAATATTTTGATGCAAAAATCGATTATTATCTTGTGTTAAGGTTGAAGGACAACACGACAGAAGGATAGCATTTTGAGAAGGGTGCAAGTGCTGAACATTGATATACTCCATGCGCCTGAGATGATTCCAACCACCTGGGGTGGCCCAGTGGTTGGCTGGCTGGTGTGAGCATTGTTATAGTAGAGGTTTCGGGTTTGAAACCCTCTGACGTCCTTTTGGCTGTGAGCATTGAAGGTTGGGTAACGCAGATCGTAGATATATTTGATGCCCCCCATATTTGGTGCTACCTACTATGGTAGCACAACTGGTTGAAGGTGCTTGTGTGAGCACTGGCTCTTGGAGGTCACAGGTTCAAATTGCAATAGTGTTAAGGTACACAAAAAATTTATTTTATTAAACCTGCATGCATTCGTGATAGTGAAGAAAGGTGTTTGATTTAATTTGATTAAAGAGCCTAGTGGGAGACGTTTGGTGCATGCATTGGATTAATCTAAAAAATATTTTATAAGGTTTATGAGAAGTGGGAGTTGTGTAATATATTGGTTTTGGTTATAATTTGCATATTATTGTGAGAAGGGTTTGTTGTTGAAAGGAGTTTTATGGTGTATAAAGTTATTTGATATTTGTATTATTGTCTAAGTGTAGAAGGGTTTAGGTTGACAATTTTGAAAGAGGGAGTTACAAGGTGTATTGAGTCTTTTTATTTTTTGTAATTTTCACTTGATATTTTTGAGGGTTTGGTTTATAATTGAAGGCATTATCTTGAGAAACCAAAGGAGAGTTATAGAGGATTATTTTCAGGAATTATTGTGCACATATTTTGAGAAGAGGTTCATGTGAAAAGGGTCTTGCTAATATTTTGAAGTGCATGAAAAGAATATTATTTGAGACAGGTTCTTAAGAGGCACATCATCTTCAAGGTATTGTTGAGGTATGTTGATTTAACTTATTTTCAAGGTGGTTGTGTTTTGAGAAAAGTATTTTGAAATCTTAAGGTGGAGATATAAGTGAATTATTGGAAATATAAGAGATAGAGTTTGAGAACAAAGTATGCATTATTGTTGAATGGTTGTGGAAATATATGTGCTTGGGTTTGAGAACAAGTTGTGCTTCATTGTTGAAAGAAATTGGAAACATATGTGCTAGGGTTTGAGAATAAATTTGTGATTCATTGTTAAATGATATTGGAAACACATGTGCTAGAGTTGAGAGTAGGTTTTGTATATAATCTTGATTGATATAGGGATAAAATTGCAAAGGTCAAAAAGCATATTTGTGAAATAATATGTGATGGACATGTGAATGTGAAGAACATATTAGGCATTTAATAGTATCATATCATTCTTTATATGTTCAAGAGGTTAAATGAATTCTAGGTAGAATATGTATGAAGTACTTTAGTCAGGAAAGCATGTGTTATGAGCAAGTTTTGAGAATGTGTTATGAGTAAGTTTTGAGCATGTGTTATGAGCAAATTTGAGTATGTGTTATGAGAAATTTTTGAGTATGTGTTATGAGCAGATTTGAGTATGTCTTATGAGACGACTTGAAGTAGGTTTGAGGTATATTTGAGCAAGTCTTATGAGAAGACTTGAAGCAGGTTTGGGTAATATTTGAGAGCAGATTTGAGCAAGCCTTGTGAGTAGGCTTGGTGCATATTGGAGCAATGAGTTGAGCAGATTTTGTTGCAGATTTGAGCAAGTCGCGTGTGGAGGCTTGAAGTAGTTTTTTAGTAGAGTATTGAGATGTATTTGAAGCAAACCATAACTAAGAGGATAGGTGTCTCCTGTGTATAGATATCCATGAACCAGATATGAGAGGAGAGATGTCTTCTATGGATAGAGATCCATGAACCAAAGCAGAGAGGAGAGGTGTCTCCTGTGGATAGAGTTCCATAAACCATAGTTGAGGGAATAGAGTTAACCTATGGATAGAGGTCCACGAACCAAAGTTGAGGGGTAGAGCTCCTATGGATAGAGATACAAAAGAGTTGAGGGGATAGATTTCTCATATGGATAGAGCTCCATGAACCAGAGTTGAGAGGATAGAGTTCTCCTATGGATAGAGGTCCAAGAACTAGAGTTGAGGGGATAGAGGTCTCCTATGGATAGAGGTCCATGAACCAGAGTTGAGGGGATAGAGTTCTCCTATGGATAGAGGTCCATGAACTAGAGTTGAGGGGATAGAGTTCTCCTATGGATAGAGGTCCACAAACCAGAGTTGAGGGGATAGAGTTCTCCTATGGATAGAGATCCATAAACTTGAGCATAGGGGATTGATGTCTCCTTTGGACATAGGTCCATAAACATTGTAATAGGGATTTGGTTCCCAAGATATTTATTGAGAAAATTTAGAAGAAATATTTTCTCCATGGATGTAACCCACATTGGGTGAACCACGTTAAATCTATGTCTCTCTTGTGTGTGATGATATGTGCATTGATTTTCTACTACTATTGATGATATTGGTTAATACTAATTTGGAAAGATATTGCATTTGATAACATTGGATAATATTATTTTGGAAAGAAAACAAAATTTTATCTTATACTATTCACCCCCCTCTTAGTATAAGCTTGTGTTCTTCAATTGGTATCAGAGCGATTTCCTTCAAAAAATTCTAACAACTTGAAGGAAGATCTTACAAGAACATAAATGGCTTCTCAGAATGGATCTTCAACAAATAAGGCTCCAATATTTTATGGGAATAATTATGCTTTCTGGAGTATGAGGATGAAGACTTATTTGATGGCACAAGGATATGAAACATGGCAATATATTGAGGATGGGTTCAAACCTACAACTACTCCTCCCACAGATAAGGATGGTAAGTAACTATATGTAAATAATGCCAAGGCTATGAATGGAATCTTAAGTGGATTACATGAATCAGAGTTTATGAAATTTATGCAATGCAAATTAGCAAAAGAAAATATGGGATAAATTGAAGCAAACATATGAAGGAGATAACAAGGTTAAGTTGGAAAAAATTCAAACTCATAGGAGGAGGTTTGAAGAGTTGAAGATGAAATATGAGGAAGATATTACTAAATACTTACTCCGTGTTGATGAAGTTGTTAATACCATGTGTGGACTTGGATTAGAAATTGAGGACTCTAGTGTTGCTCAGAAAGTATTAAGATCACTCCCTATGAGGTATGATGCAAAGGTTTCAGCAATAGAAGAGATGAAGGATCTCGATAAGTTGACAATGGATGAGTTACATGGAATTCTCACAGCTTATGAGATGAGGATAGAAAAAAGATCAAAATTCCAAGAGAGAGGCAGCATTCAAAGTTTCAAAGAAGACAAAATATAAGAAACCAGAATCAAGTGATGAGTCAAGCAGTGATGAAGAAGCTAACTATGTGAGAAGAAATAAGAAGGGCTCAAGAAAACACAAAGATATGAAGACTGTGAAATGTTTTAATTGTGGTAACTTTGGTCACTATGCATCTAATTGTCCACAAGATGGAAGTAGTAGCAGTGAAGAGAAACAGGATTATAAGAAAAAGGAAGAAATAAAATTCAGGTATGAAAATAAAAATAGGTATGGTCAAGGTAAGCATGAAAAGAAGATTTTTCAAAGGTACAAGAAGAGTTTCTATGTTGAAGAAGCAAGCAGTGCTTCAAGTGATAGTGATAAAAGTTTCTCAGATAGTGAAAAATAAGAGATTCTATTTTTGGCAATAGAAGAGGAAGAGGACACTCCTATTGAAGATCAAGTAGAAGATGTTTCTAACCAAGTAGAAGAAAAATAAGATGCTCCTATAATTGAAGACCTAGAGGAAGGTTCAGAAAAAGAAGAAGAAGCCACAATTGACCTAGAAGAGGAACTTATTGTTGCTCTTAGAGAGTTGAAAAGAGTTAGAAATAAGAACTCAAGACTGAAGGCTCAAGTTCAAGAAGATGAGGAAATAAAGGAAAAGCTTCTACAAGATCTCAAAAACTTAAAAGTTAAGGCAAGGATATTTGAAGAAGTTATGGTTGAAAAGTTAGAGGTAAAAGAGTTAGAATGTGAAATATTAGAACATGAAGTGGTTTCTCTAAGGATGGAAGTGAAATATTCTAAGGATAAGCTACATAAGTTTGGGAAAAGTTCAAAAGCTTTGGATAACATTATCAAAGCACAAAGATCTTCATTTATCAAAATAGGACTAGGCTATGAAGAAGGTCAAGAGGTACAAAAAGAGGAGTCAAGATCAAAAGAAAAGGAAGTCTTAGAGGAAGATATTGAAGAAGAACCTAAGACCTATGTTGATAAGTTGAGGAGTGGAAGCATCATTGAGGAAGAAAATAATGCACAAACAAGAAACAGGGATCATCACAGAGAAGGCAAAGAAAGGACCAAGAGACCATATTTTTCAAGGCAAGATGAATATTTCTTCCAAGGGCATTGTTTCTCATGTAATCATTTTGGTCACAAAGCTATACATTGCAGGGTTCATGGTAGGAATGATTATGGCTTCACCAAAAGGAACTTCAATTCATTTGCATCTTTCAAGAACTACAACATCAGGTGTTTCAATTGCAATAATTTTGGGCATAGAGCAAAGTGGTGTAGAACAATGTTTCAAGAACTTCCAAGGACAAGCAAGGATAGAGAAGCTCAAAAGGTTCAAAAAGGTATGGCTACAAAAATGTGGAAGAAATTTGAGAAAGGAGAAGAGCATTGTAAGTTGGGAGTAGTCTTACTCCCACCCCAAAATTGATCACCTCAAGGAGAGGAGGTGGTGAGGGGGCTAAGCTAAGAGTCTTATTTTTAGCCCCAAAGGAGCCCTTTGCCATTGATGTCAAAGGGGGAGAGTTTTAGTAAGGGGGAGAGAAATCAGTAAGGGGGAGCAACTTCTCAGGGGGAGCAGATTTGGAATCCAGTGGTAGTAAAAGGAAATATTTTAGAAGGGTTGCCATCAATGACAAAGGGGGAGATTGTTGGAAATATCAAGCATATTGAGTTGTCATTGATGTCAAAGGTTTGATGTCAAAGGGTTGATGTCAAAAGAAATCTTGGTCAGACAATTATGCATGGCAAGGTTTATCTCACAACAAAATAAAATTGGTGAAAAGAAATGGTTTATAATATTTATTTTTAAATATTATAAAGAAGGTCCAAGAGGTTTAAAGTTGTTTGGCTCAAAGAAAAAGCAAGGTAAAAAGAAATGGTCTATAATATTTATTTTTAAATATTATAGAAGAGGTCCAAGAGGTTTAAAGTTGTTTGGCTTTAAGAAAAAGCAAGGTTCATTTATTATTTCTTTAAGAGCAAAAGGTTTAAAGAAAAGGTAGGGTTAAAGTTTCTTTAAGAGCAAAAAGGAAGACCAAGGCCAAAGGTTTAAGAGCAAGGTTTAATTTTGGACAAGGTGGCAATGTTTCTAAAAGGGATTTTAAAAGAAGACCAAGGTTTAATATTTCCTTGTGGGCCAAAGTTTTAAAAGTCTTATTATAATATTTTTTTAAATATTATAATATTGTCATAAGGTTTTTGGTGCCAACATCAATTTGAAAGCAAGGTCTAAACTCCAATTCAAGCACGTGAGCCGACTCAACTAATAACATTGAAGTGCATATATATATGAAAGACAAATGGTTGTATTTCTCCCAACTCCCGTGTGCGCTAATGTTTATGCTTTAATATTTTGATGCGAAAATCGATTATTATCTTGTGTTAAGGTTGAAGGACAGTGAACGGTAGAAGGACAACATTTTGAGAAGGGTGCAAGTGCTGAACATTGATATACTCTATGCGCCTGAGACATTTCCAACCACCTAGGGTGGTCCAGCGGTTGGTTGGATGGTGTGAGTGCTATTACAATAGAGGTTTCAGGTTCAAAACCCTCTAACATCCTTTTGGTTGTGAGCATTGAAGGTTGGGTAACGCAGATCGTAGATATATTTGATGCCCCCCATATTTGGTGCTACCTATTATGGTAGCGCAGTTGGTTGAAGGCGCTTGTGTGAGCGTTGGCTCTTGGAGGTCACGGGTTCAAATTGCAACAGTGTTAAGGTACACGAAAATTTTATTTTATTAAACCTGCATGCATTCATGATAGTGAAGAAAGGTGTTTGATTTAATTTTATTAAAGAGCCTAGTGGGAGACATTTGGTGCATGCATTGGATTAATCTAAAAAATATTTTATAAGGTTTATGAGAAGTGGGAGTTGTGTAATATATTGGTTTTGGTTATAATTTGCATATTATTGTGAGAAGGGTTTGCTGTTGAAAGGAGTTTTATGGTGTATAAAGTTATTTGATATTTGTATTATTGTCTAAGTGTAGAAGGGTTTAGGTTGACAATTTTGAAAGAGGGAGTTACAAGGTGTATTGAGTCTTTTTATTGTTTGTAATTTTCACTTGATATTTTTGAGGGTTTGGTTTATAATTGAAGGCATTATCTTGAGAAACCAAAGGAGAGTTATAGAGGATTATTTTCAGGAATTATTGTGCACATATTTTGAGAAGAGGTTCATGTGAAAAGGGTCTTGCTAATCTTTTGAAGTGCATGAAAAGAATATTATTTGAGACAGGTTCTTAAGAGGCACATCATCTTCAAGGTATTATTGAGGTATGTTGATTTAACTTATTTTCAAGGTGGTTGGGTTTTGAGAAAAGTATTTTGAAATCTTAAGGTGGAGATATAAGTGAATTATTGGAAATATAAGAGATAGAGTTTGAGAACAAAGTATGCATTATTGTTGAATGGTTGTGGAAATATATGTGCTTGGGTTTGAGAACAAGTTGTGCTTCATCTTTTAAATGATATTGAAAACACTTGTGCTAGGATTTGAGAACAAATTTGTGCATCATTGTTAAATGATATTGTGAAGCACATGTGCTAGGTTTGAGAGTAGGTTTTGTGCATAATGTTGATTGATATTGAGATAAACTTCCAAAGGTCAAAAAGCATAATTGTGAAGTAATTTGTGCATTGGCATTCAATGATATTTAGAAATAACATATTGTGGAATTTAATAGTACATATCATTCTCTATATGTTCAAGAGGTTAAAAGAATTATGGGTAGAATATGTCTAAACTACTTTGATAAAAACATGTGTTATGTGCAATTTTTGAGCATGTGTTAGAGCAGATTTACATAGATTTGAGCAAGTATTGTGAGAAGACTTAAAGCAATTTTGAGGTAGATTTGAACAAGTCTTGTAAAAATACTTGAAGCAATTTTGGGCAAGAGTTTAAAGCATATTTGAGAAAGCCTTGTGAGTAGGATTGGTGCATATTGGATTAGTGAGTTGAGAAAATTTTGATGAATATTTGAGCAAGCATTGTGTGAAGGCTTGGAGCAATTTTTGAGTAGTTTTTTGAGTTGTATTTAGAGTAGACCAAAGTTGATAGGAGAGGTGTCTCCTATGGATAGATATCCACAAACCAAATTTGAGAATAGAGGTGTCTCCTATGGATAGAGATCCATGAACCAGAGTAGATAGGAGAGGTATCTCCTATGGATAGAGTTCCATGAACCAGAGTTGAGGGGATAGAGTTATCTTATGGATAGAGGTCCATGAACTAGAGTAGAGGGGATATATTTCTCATATGGAGAGAGGTCCACGAATAATATTTGAGGATGTAGGGTTCTCTTGTGGATAGATTTCCACAAACCAGAGTTGAGGGGATAGGTTTCTCTTGTGGATAGAGTTCCAAGAACAAAAGTTGAGGGGATAGAGTTATCCTATGGATATAGGTCCACAAAACAAATTTGAGTGGATAGATTTAACCTTTGGATAGAGGTCCACAAACCAAATTTTAAGGGAAAGATTTCTCTTATGGATAGATATCCATAAACTAGAGTTGAGGGGATAGAGTTCTCCTATGGATAGAGGTCCATGAACCAAATTTGAGGGGATAGAGTTATCCTATGGATATAAATACATAAACTTGAGCATAGGGGATTGGTGTATCCTTTGGATAGAGGTCCATAAACATTGTAGTAGGGATTTGGTTCCCAAGATATTTTTTGAGAAAATTTAGAAGAAATATTTTCTTTGTCGATGTAACTCACATTGGGTGAACCACATTAAATTTGTGTCTCTCTTGTGTGTGATGGTATATGCATTGCTATTATACTACTATTGATAATATTAGTTAACACTACTTTGGAAAGATATTGCATTTGATAACATTGGATAATATTGTTTTGGAAATAAAAGCAAAATTTTATCTTATACTGTTCGCCCCCCATCTTAGTATAAGCTTTTGTTATTCAAGGAGACTCTAACACCAAGTTATTTCATCTTAAGTCTTATCAAAGATATCAAAGGAATATGATTCATGAAATCCAGTTGGAAAATGTTGACAAGGTTTCCAATTTTTTAGATATCAAAAAAGCTACATGTAGTAATTATGAATCTCTTTGTAAAAAATCAAATGGAAATGATGCTAGTCAAGTTGCATTGTTGTAAAACATTCCTAAGGTAATAATAGAGGGTATAAAAATTTCTCTTTGTAAGGTAGCATCTCTAGAAGAACTTAAGGATATTGTATTTAAATATGAAAAGAATAAAGCTCTTAGTCCATATGGATTTACTAATACCTTTTACCACCAATTATTTGGTCTGGTAGCTACAAATCTTCAGATGATTGAGGTTGCTCATAAAAAAGTTAAGTTAAGAGGATTTATTAAGTCTACCTTTTTATATTTTATTTTAAATGAAAAAAATGCCTCAACCTTTAGTTGATTTAGGCATATTTCTTTGTGTAATGCTTAATATAAATTTATGACCAAAATCATAACCACTAGAATAAAAAAAATATTTGGATAAACTTATCTTTGATGAACAAGGAGGTTTCATCCCTTGTACGCAACTATATGACAATATTGTGATTATCCATGAGGCCTTACATACTAGAAATAAAGAATTATAAAAATAATCATGGTTAAAATTGACATGGCAAATTCCTTTTATAGAGTGGATCTTAGCTCAAGTTCTTAGTTCTTTTGGATTTCCTTTATCTCTTTCCAAGTGGATATTTGGTTGCATCAAAGATCCAATGGTTTCTCCTATTGTCAATGGCTCTCTAACTAGATCCTTTAGAGATTTTAGAGGTTTATGACAAGCTTACCCCCTATCTTCTTATATTTTTATTATTCAACTTTATGGGTTGGACATAGAACAACAAAGGGAGCGGTTTTAGGTCCAAAACCAATTTATTGACATTCTTCCCACATACCCAAACAATTAAGACTACTTTATTTGGAAAAACAATTAATTATTCAGGCAACTATTCAGTCAAGGTTGGTGCATATCTTGAGATAAGTGAGCCTCTAGGAAAAAATTTGAAACACATTTGGGGTCAAAATATCACCCCAAAAATTAAAAAAAAAAAAAAAAAAAACCAATGGCTAGTTCAGCAAAACAATACTCTAAGTAGGGAAAACTTCTCTAAAAGAGGTATTTTGGGCCCATATTTTTTCTATATGGTTTAAATACTATGAAACTCAAGCCCAACTATTTTTTAAATGTGAGCAAGCTACAACAATATAGATCTCATTTGCTTTTACATTTGGAGTATGCATTGGAAGTAAATTAAATCTTGAGTCTTGTACTAAAATATGGAACAAAAATTACCTCAACTCCTTTCAAGGTAAGCCTCTCATAAATTTGTTATGGTTTACAATTCCTTATTATTGCATGTGGTATATATAGATGGATAGGAACTATAGAATATTTAAAGGAAAATAAACTCACAAGGTAATTTTGATACACAAGATAAAGCATCCTATCATGGAAAATGCTAGAGCTCACTTTAAAGCTGAGCAATATCAGAGTGTTCTTTCTAGAATTAAGTTTTACATCCTCAAAAATTGGAATCTTCAAGATCTAATTAGCACATTTATTACCAACATATTAACTTCTCAAATTTGTTTTAATTTTCTAGCTCTACTCTTTGGTGGGAATTGAAAATCTAACCCTAGAATAGCTACAATTGGAGGAGTTTTATGGTCAAGACCATGTTCTAATATTATTAATTTTTTTCTAAATTTAAGATAAACCACAAATAATGTAGCTAATTTGATGGGTTGCAAATTTGGTCTCATACTAGTAGTAAGAGAAAATATCAAAACCCTTTTATTTTATGCAAACTCTAAGTTTATAATATAATTTATTTCTAGCAAACAAGTTATCAAGGCTATCATGCTCAAGTTGTTATTGAATCAAGTCTATAAGATTTTGAAAAAAATTGAACAGATTAATTGGCATCACATTCCTAGGAAGTGGAACTATTTGGTAGATAAGAGGGCCAATGAAGGCTTTATTTTGCATCCTTATTTAGCTCACATAAAAAAATTTAAAACAATAAATTATAAGAATTTAAGAGATGACCACACAAACTAAGCATATTGGCTCTATGTGTTCTATGGACTACTATGGACCAAAAACTTATTTGTTCCAGTTATTCTGAATATACTAAGAAATAAATTTTATTTTTGATAGGTATTCTTGCCCTTGTGGGATTCCAAATCTATATACATGCATCATTGGTTTGCTTGTGATGGTTGTAACACCTAGCCAACTTGTAATCTTTGTGTTATATTAGATAATATAAAATTTTTATTTATATATATATATATATATATAATTACCCTACATGTTGATTAGGAAATTGTCTAACTTCTTATGTGTTTCACATATCCATCAACAAATTTGCAAGAAGGGATATCATACCTCCTTCAACCTTCAGATTTAGGTCAACTCCCCCAAATCCTTACTAAAACTAATCTAATCTATATATTGTAATTAAATGCAGGAAATTAAATACCTAAAATTAAATGCATAGAAGGTGAGGGTGTCAATTATTAAATTAAATTGTATGAAAAAAATACAAACATATCTATAGCAAGGAAATTTTATGATCAATCAATCCATGAATAAATTAAACAGTAGTCATCTGATATCTACATGTATGAAGTTAAAATAACAAGGAATGGTAAGGAGACAAAATGGTATTGATGTAATCACCATTTATTCCATAATACAAAAGAGTAGTGCCTTGGTTTTCAAGAAAAAATTCTTACACAAACTCTATTATTTCAAAAGTGGAACAATTATAGTGTGGGTCTCACAAAGTGAAACTTTGATTTATTCAAGGTTAGAATATGTTTACAATGAAGCCCGTAAATCTTTTTATAGGAAAAATTCACCTAGGGAGTACCTAGAGTGCAAAATATTTACCTCTAGTAATTCTAGCAATATGGGACATCTTTATCAAAATAATGCACCTTTAACTGTTGCACATCTTTAAATGCCTCACTAAATAAATTAAAATCCTTCAAAGTTATGTGCAACAAAAACACAAATAAATGTTGTTCAAGACATCTTCCTAGGAATATATGCATGCTTGTCTTGCTTTGTCTTCCAAAAAAAAATTCATACCTAATGGATGAGTGATTCACTCATACTTCAAATAAAAATTTTCTCTTGTTTGGCTAATTGCATCTTTGGACTCTGCTTTGCAAAACTAGTTTCAAGGAGGCTTCAATTATTCAATTTCTTGGTTTTACAAACCTCTTGACTATTGAAAATCCTAATGTAGAAATCAATTTACTACATTTCTAGTGACTTCACAAAGTACCAAACATGACTAGCAAGAGATCCCATTTTTTGCATTTATCATTATGCATAAAGTCCACAAAATTGAGATTCTTCTATGACAACATTGTAACTTTTTTATTGGTTCTCGATATTTTATGACAACAACTTAAAACTTATCATATATTATGTCTTGATAGCTTCAAGTGAGTTAGAATTCTATCCTCCCTTGCAAGATATGTATATGGATTTTCTAAGAGCCCTTCCTAATGCTCCACTAGCCTTTTCAACTTGTCCACCAAAAATATTAACTTTATATTTGTTAAGATAGGGTATAAAATTTTAGCCTTAGACTTCTCCACCTCAAATATATTTTATTATAAGTCTTCATTGAACTCATATAGCTATCCAAAATTTATTTACCCCTAAATTTTTAGATATCATGTCTTGAATTGGGTTTTTTAGTGTGACGGTTGTATCTTTACAAATTTGTATACTTCACTTGGAATCCCCTTACATTGCTTGACAATATCCATTATATTTACCTCTAATTGTTGTGCCTGAATTACTATCATTATGTCTAGTTTTTTTATCACTTCTTGATATTTCTCCCTTATCAAGAGTTTATCCTTTGTTTGTTGGATGTTTTTTATAATTTGATCTAGGATGACTTTATTTCTCACAACCAAGTCAAAATAGCACTTGGCACTCATCACCTCAATATTAATATTTTTTGAAAGGGACTTCACTTATTTGACATCCCAAGTGCATCTTTTTCTTCCATTTCCTCTTTTTTAGCTCTTTTTTATTTTTGAATTTGATAAGTTTCTTGATATTTTTTCTATGTCATGCATCTCTTCTACCCATATCTCTAATTATTTCTTTTCTTGTTCCAACTATTTTTTGAGTTGATTCTTCCCTTGGGAAATCTATGGTGAGATATAATACTCATGCTTACTTTATTTCTTACTATAAAATATTTTTCTTTATAGTTTTTTGCCTACTTCCATAATTGTGATCCCTTGACTATGTCTTTCATTAGGCTTCTGATCTCTAGATTTAGCTTATATTTTGCTACTATAAGCTAGGCCACTACTTAGATGTTTGACTATAATTTATTCTTGTTAAATGTATTCTCCTTCACTAGTTTAGCATGTTGCAAGGCTACCCCAAGTGACAATTTATTTTAAAATTGAATAATTTGGTAGGGGTTGCCATAGTGAGATTGAATTTAGACACTCTGGTAATAAAATTATCCAATTATATGGAGGGCCTAATTGAATCTACCCTAAAACCTTCTATAACTAGGATATTTTTATCGTACTCATCTATTTGCAATCATAGGATCATTGTAATACTTTAGATTTTGAGTTTTTTATTTTAATGAACATATTTCTTATATTTCTTTCTACCTCTTTTAACAATTACAATGCCTCTTTAGTAGCTCTAACTCTAGGTACATCAACGATTTGCTAGATATATGCTTGAAATAGTCTTGTAGTGGTTTACTACTCATAGGTAGTACATATGGACTTGGTCAACAAAGTG
This sequence comes from Wollemia nobilis, assembly GCA_028583015.1. NCBI lineage: Eukaryota > Viridiplantae > Streptophyta > Pinopsida > Araucariales > Araucariaceae > Wollemia > Wollemia nobilis. The sequence goes on from JAQPPZ010000622.1 coordinate 2,959,507, forward strand.
TATGCTTGTGATATCTTCATCCCTAAAATGAGGGACCTTTGAATCAAGACACTAGGTGGACAAGGTGTAAAATATTAGTTGGAAGGGATAAATTGTGTAGAATGAAGATGAATGGTGAAGTGGTTGCTAACACTTCTATAATAATTTGTATTAGCAAGGTGAATATTGATGACACCAATATAGATCAGGATGGTATTATAATGTATGAAACCAAAGGACGAGTGATGGTAACTTCGATTATGGACAACAAAAATGACATGATAGGTATGGTGGAGGTATTGGAGATTAAGCCAAAAATGGGAGGTGATGTGCCTTTTGATGAACCAACAACTGTACTTATAAAAGGGGAAGGGAGTGCATTAGAAGAAATAGTTAGAATTTTAGAGGTGGGAATAAAAGATGTAGGGATAGAAAATATATAAAGAGAGGAAGATGATGGAAATAGAGGAGGAGGAAGGAGGAAAAGTAGAAGTTGTAGTTTCAACTATAGTAAGTTTTGTAAGATCATATTTGGGAGGTATCTCTCCCCATTCCATTTTTGTCATGATTTCACTTGGGCTTGTGCTAGGTTTCATTTCTATCCCTACAATAATTTTCTCCAATATTAAGTCACATCGATATTTCTTCTTCTTTTCCATGTATTTCCTAGTCATTTTCTACATTGTTTTGTTGATCATTACCAATGTGGATGGAATAACCAACAAAGTGATATATAGAACAGTAGGATACTCTTCAACTATCATTACCCTTTTTGTTTCCTTGTAATGATTTCTATCCTAGATGCTTGAAACTTGATCATAAAGAGGTCCATGGTGAATAGGAATTTGTTAAGTTCCTATTTTTTATATGATCCTTTGCCATGCAAGGATCATCTTCTTGGTATAAAAATACTTTTAGGGCACTTTAGGTTTGATGAATTAGTTATGATTTGTATTAAAATCGTATTTAACCTTGACATCTACATAGAAGGTAAACCATTATAGAGGGTGTGCATAATACTATTAAACTCTATATTCATATCCATACGACTCCTCTAGCTTAGTCAATGCTAATTCCTCTTTCAAATTGAAATCATTTTCAATCCTATACCTTTGTTCATGCATGTACAAGATATTTAACCCTTGACATTCTAGTTGCCTCTTTAAATACCCCTCAAGATCATATGCCAATAAATATTTTAGCTATATTGATTCTATGTTCAACTTTTCATCAATTTTTCTTTAAAATCCTCATAACCTTGGATTGATATCCATGATCTTCTTCATGGTAGTGTTGAATGTTGACTTCTTATAGCTCCAAAATAATTTACATCCAATAATTCAACTATTATATATACTCAAGATTGAAAATCTATTATATATACTCAAGATTGAAAATCTAGTCTAAGACAAATGTAGACAACAAAAATGACATCATAGAGAATCTAAACAACCAAATCAAGAATTTTTATTTTCCATGATATGAATTATCATTAGACATCTTAATAGACTTCAACAAATCATGGGCTTCATCATACAGACAAGGAACCTTTCATCTCATCCTCTTCATGATGAGGCGATACATTGCATCATAGAGGTCATAGGAAGTTTTTCCCGCTCCTTGATAAGGTATGTTTGTATATTCCACAATTATCAAATTCTTATTGACAGGTCCCACTTGGTTCAATTATGATGTACAAAACATATGCTTCTCTTAGTTCAAGAGCAACAAGACCAATTATAATGTATATATGAATTTGTTGGTTTCCTTGAAATCTTGTAACTATTTGTTTATCTGATATGCTATGTGTTTCGGCACAATCTATCATCTGTGAGGCATTTTGGTGATTATTGATAGGTTTAAGACCCTCAGACCTCAATTGTTGCTCTTTGATGTGTTGTATTTAGGTGCAACTGATTATAAAGTTTAGAGAAACTTACATCCTGTGGCTTTCTCTTTCGTGGCAGAAAGTTCATGTGGAGTCCTATACATCGTGTAGGGAGCGTGCGTCTTTATATATTATTACGTTGAATGGAACGTCAATATTCTGCCCCGTAGCTCCAAGGAGTAACTCGGATTGAACACCGTATCGATATAATATGATATTTTGCAGCGTCATAGCAGGGCAACGATGAAAACGCGCTTTTGGATTAAAAGGTACGGAGTTGCGTGGAAAGCAAATAGGTGACGACATATGATTTGGAATAGCGTGGTTTGTTAAGGTCGGTGTTAAATTTTAATGGTTCTTCCCTTTATCCACGTGATCCACGTGATTTGGAAGAGGACAGCTTAGAAAAGAGGGAAGACATATCTAATTTTGAATTTGCTATCGAGTCAATTTTAAACAAAGATGAACAGTTTTTAAGTTCAGTAGGTCAGCGTTGTTTAATACCAGTTGTTCTCGTTTTCAAAATATTTAGCATATATGAATACGTGTATTTGAGGTTTGATTTCAAAACAAAGAATTTGTTAACGGCGATTAGTAAGCCACGTGGTGACGATATCGGTCTTCAAATAATGTCGTCATGTTATAAAAAAAAATTAAATTTTAGGTCTATAACGCATGTATAAATAAATCAATTTTTTTTAGTAAATATTTCTTATACACATCAGTAATGGAGATTGAACACATGTCATATCACCCACAATGTAAGTGGCGTTCTTATCAGTAAACCACATCACCCGGATTAAATCAAATATTTTTAAAATAAAAGTAACAACTTTTTTAATGGTTTAAATTTGAGTTTCTTAAAAGAAAGTTCAATATGTTAACCATTTTCAGTGTCTCACACAAACTGTATTTTGAAAATATATTTGAGTGAATATATATGAATTTTATCTAAAAGGTTTATAAGTATTTAATAAATCTTTTATTTTTATTTAAAATGTTAAATAAATTAAATTTATCTCATGAGTGGTCAATAATATATACAAAGTGGCTAAATTGTTTTTTTAAAGGATCGTCTTAATACCATTTTAATTTATATTCTCAATAAAATAAAATAATTTAATTAGAATCCTCTTCCCTTTAATAAAATTAAATACTTTGTCATACTAAAATTTATATGAAGATACATAGCTTATTTTAGAAGAAAGTAATTTAACACAAAAATAAAAAGAGTAATAAATTATTCCTATTTTTATGGTGGAGAGCTTAATGTTGGGTTGTCACGGTTCATTTCCATGGTGCTTGCTGGTGAATTGTCATGATTTGAGTGAATAAGTGCTTGCTAGTGGTTTGAGGCACTTCTTGTTGGATGGTCACAATTCAATTTTGCATTGCTTGTTGGAAACTTTAACGTAGAGGTTTGAATCCATCTATAAAAGAGGTTGATTTTTGGGCACGATCTTTCCTTGACAAGGCACTAGGACAACAAGTAAGGGTTCTACCATTATTTATTTTTTAGGAGAAAATATAAAAATATTTTATAATTAAATTAATATAAAATGAAAATTGTGGTGTGGGAGTTCTTGTCCTTTCAGAGATTTTGCTTGCATTTTCTTAGACAAGCCCTTTGTTTTAGTTTTGGGACAAATTGGATATTTTTTCACAATGGAAGGGATTTGTAAGTTTGTTGCTTGGAGGGTAGGGTTTGGTTGAGTTTTTATTGAGTTTTTTATTTATTGATTCAAACCTTAGACCACTCCTATTTATCATTATTTTTGTGCTTTTGGTGGCTTTTGTCATGGCGAGAAATTTTGTTGCTTCTTATTTCCTCCTTTCTTTGCCTTCCTTTTTTGGCTTCTCTTCAACTCTAGTGTCGGATGAGGTGGGTATTGACCTTCTCAAGAGTAAGATACCTCCAAAAGTAAACTCTAATTCTATTGGTTTTAGTCCCTTGCATCCTATTTCTTATTCAAAATCCAATGTCTTTGTTTCTATTTTGGACTCTACTCCATTAGTTGAAGTGGCCCCATAAAATTTTCTTCATTCTATTGCTACCTTATGTCAATGTTTCTTGTTTGGAAGGTTCATTGAACTTTAGCCAAGTTTGACTGCTTTGGAAAAATGGATATATTTAGCCTAGGGTTCTAAGATCTCCAGTTATGAACTCTTGCTCTGTGGGAAAGGATACTTCATGGTCATCTTGGAATTCAAAGAAGAACAATGTATTATATTTCAAGGAGGGTCATGGTTTATAGGCTCAACTACCTTATTTTTTAACTTCTATACAACTAACTTTGACCCTTAAGTAGATGTGCATGAGGTTCTTGTTTGGGTAATATTACCCTTTCTCCCTCTTCATATTTGGAATAAACCCTCTCTTGAGATCATTAGAAATAATATTGGCAAGTTTATTGATTGGATTTCTCCCAAAAATCTAAATGCTTTTTATGTTCATATTTGTGTTCAAGTTAATCCGAAAAATGGTTTACCTTAAGCTATTAGGATTAAGGTTTTATATTAGATCCACACATAGGTTTTATATTTGATAATTTAACTTTCAAATGCCTATCTTTCCATGAATATGCCCACTTTGCCAAATATTTCCCAATTAGCTAGAAACCATAGAATAATAAGGATCAAGTTGACAATGAAAGCTTTTAGCAAGTATAAGCCAAGAAGAGAAATAAAAGGGCTAGAAGCCAGAATCCTATACCTACTACACCATTTGAAAATTCCAATAGGTATGATGCTCTAAACTCAAATCAAGAAAATATATCTAGGATGAATATGAACATGAAGAAATAAACCATGATGAGCAAGCCTCTAGTGATGCAAAGTTGGTAGATCAAAATCTACAGGAAATGACAAGTGAAGAAAATTCATTTGAGGCAATGGCAAAAGAAAGCTAGATTGAGCTACGAGATGACATCATACTCCCTAGTTTTTACCTTGACCCTATTATAACATGATTCTCTTCTAATCCAAGTAGCAAATCTAACCAAGAAAAAATATTTGAAGAAGTAAAGAAAAATGTTGCAGCTAAGACTCAAGCTACACTAGAGGGTCTCTCCAAAGGGAAGAAACCTACCAAAAAATTATAATGCTCTCATAGAATTGTAGAGGCCTAGGTTGGGCCCTTAATAAAACATACCTTGAGGGTCTAATAAAGAACCTTTGCCCTTGTTTAATATGAATTGAAGAATTAAAGATAAAAAAGGTGAATTTGAAGCATGGAAGGCTATTTGGAATAACTCTCAAATTGATGTTATTTGTTCTCAAAAAGCCTCTGGTGGTCTTCTTACATTATGGAACAAAAACATTTTATCCAAAATAGATGGTAAGCAAAGTGAAGACTAGATTTATCTTATGTTTTATGTAGGAGGTTTCTCTTTCACTTAGTTGAATGTGTATGCCCCTAACTCCCTAATTTCCAAGAAGCAATGTTGGCTTTCAATTATTTCCTACATTGTAAAAATTAAGCCAATAAATTTGATCATAGCTAGAGATTTTAATTTGGTGCTCTTCCCCTCTAAAAAAATAGGTGGCTCTATTATTATATATCCTTGTAGGGAGTATGTGCAAGATATTATTTCTCTTGTTGGTCTTCAAGACATCAAGTCTTCTAAATGCCTCTATACTTGGACTATTCGAAGGGTAGGAAATTATTTCATTACTAAAAGAATTGATAGATCCTTGGTCCAGGAAGACATTCTCACATGTTTTCCTTAAATTACTAGCCAAATTACTCAAAGCACAATCTCTTATCATAAGTCTATCCTTTTGGATACTAGCAACAACAAAAAATTATGTCCCATCCCATTTAAATGTAACCTACATTGAGTTGACTTGAGTGGCTTTTCATAGGAATTTGGGTATAGTTGGAAATCTTGATGCACCTTTCGCAAAGCTCAAGATAGATAGATGATCAAAATTTCTAGGCTAAAATTTGATCTTAGAATTTGGATTAAATTGCATCATAATGCTAACAATTCTAAACAACCCCTCCTTCTTAGGCTAAGAGAAATTCAAAATCTTTCAGAGCTAGTACCTCCAAGTGAAACACTAAAATTTGAGAGAAATTTCATTCTCTTAGCTTCATGTGAGAGCTAGGCAAGAAAAAAAATATTGGAGACTCAAATACTGCATGACTTGGCTATAGAAAGGAGACTCCAACACCAAGTTCCTTTATATTAAGGTGCATCAAAGATATCAAAGGAATATGAATCATGAAATCCAATTAGAAAATGTTGACAAGGTCTCCATTTTTTTATATATTGAAAAAACTGCATGTATCCATAATGAATCTCTTTATCAAAAATCAAATGGAAATTATGCTAGTCAAGTTGCATTGTTGCAAAAAATTCCTAAAGTAATAATCAAGGATATAAAAATTTATCTTTGTTAGGTAGTATATCTATAAGAACTTAAGGATATTGTATTCAAATACACAAAGGATAAAGATACTACTCCAAATGGATTCACTAATACCTTTGACCACCAATTATTTGATCTGGTAGATATCGATTTTCTTCAAATGATTGAGGATGCCCGTAAAAGAGGTAAGATAATTGGTGCTATTAAGACTACCTTTTTATATTTGATTCTAAAGGAAAATAATTTCTCAACCTTTAGTTGATTCAAGACTATTTCTTTGTGTAATGCTTCATATAAATTGATGACCAAAATAATAGCCACTAGAATAAAATAGTATTTGGATAAACTTATCTCTGATGAACAAGGAGTTTTCATCCTTGGTAAGAAACTATATGACAACATTGTGATTATCCATGAAGCCTTACATACTAGAAATAAATAATTAAAAAAATAATAATGGTTAAACTTGACATGACCAATGCCTTTGATAGAGTAGATCTAGAATTTTTGGCTCAAGTGCTTAGTTATTTTGTATTTCCTTTGTCTCTTTTCAAGTGGATCTTTGGTTGCATAAAAGACGCATTGGTTGCTCCTATTGTCAATGTCTCTTTGAGTAGATTCTTTAGAGATTTTAGAGTTTTATGGTAAGGTTTCCCTCTATCTCCTTATTTTTATAGTATTTTATTGAAGCTTTGGGTAGATCTATCTCTATTGAAAGAAGGGATAACACAATAACTAGAATTAAGATAGTTGGTGGGATCAAGGATATTACTCACGCACAATTTTTTGATGATACTATAATTATGTGGAAGCCTTCAAGTTGAATTTCAAAAGGATTAAAATCCACCTAGACCTATTTCTAAATTTCTATGGAGTCTCTACTAGTGACATAAGAGTAAATTTTACACTATCAACACTTCTCTAGCTAAAAATAGGAGCTTTGCTCAAATTATTTAGTTTCATCATGGTGGAATTGGCCTCCTTAAATATTTGGGGGTGCCTATGAGTTTCAAGCTAAAGAGTTCTAATTGCTAGTCTAATTTGGTGGAAAATATTGATAGGAGAATATTAACTTGTAGAAATGCATGGCTTAGTCTTGCTGATAAAGCAATTTTGATTAAATATTTCATTATAAGCTTACCTATCTACCAGATTATCATTTATCATGCTCCTACATCAATCCTCTAATAACTTGAAAAAAAAAATAGGAACTTTATTTGGCAAGGAGGAAGGCAATCTCATAGGAAGAAATTCCATCTTGTCAACTGGAGCCAAGTGATAAAATAAAAGTGTCAAGGGGGATTGGTTATTTGGTCTTCTTTTATTATGGGCAATGCTCTTAGGGCCAAAATTTTTTGGAACTTAATAAATCCTCCAATCATGCTTTAGAAGTAGGTTTTCATTCCAAGTATGGTGAAGGCAATGATGGCATGCTACTACTAAAATGTATCCATAAAAAACTAGGCATCTCTAAAATTTAGGTATTGATTGTTAAATCGGTCTGGATCATTAACAATAACATATCTTAGTGCCTAATAAATGGTTATAGTATCAATTTTTGGGATGATTCTATTCTTGCTAGAAAACCTTTAATTTATTTTATTTCTAAGGATTTTTTCAATTCATGAGCCAACTCAAAGTAGACAATTTTTTCCATCTCATCACTTGGGAAGGCAATTAGCCAAAATGGATTCAAATTCATGGGTTGGACATAGAACAAAAAAGGAAATGGTTTCAAGTCAAAAATCAATTTGTTTGCATTCTTCCCACATACCCAAACATTGAAGATTACTTTATTTGGGGAAAATTTAATTATTTAAGCAACTATTCAGGCAACGTTGGTGCATATCTTCAAAGAAGTGAGCCTCTAGACAAAAATTTGAAACACATTTGGGGTCAAAATATCACCCCAAAAATAAATAAAAAATTCAATGGCTAGTTTAGAAAATAATATTTTAACTAGGGAAAACCTCTCTAAAAGAGGTATTTTGGGCCCCATATTTGTTCTAGATGCTTTAAAGACTATGAAACTCAATTTCATCTATTTTTTAAATATGAGGAAGCTATAACAATCTGGATCTCACTTGATTTTAGCTTTGGAGTATGCATTAAGAAAATTAAATCTTGAGTCTTGTACTAAAGTTGGAACAAAAAGTACCTCAACTCCTTTCAAGGTAAGCCTCTCATTAAATTTTTATGGTCTTCAATTCCTTACTATTGCATGTGGCTTTCTTTTGCATCCTTATTTAGCTCACATAAGAGTGTTTAAAACCATAACTTATAATAATTTAAGCGATGACCACACAAACTAAACATATTGGCTCTATTGTTCCTATGGACTACTATGGACGAAGGACTTATTAGTTCTAGATATTCTGAATATATTGAAGAATAGATTATATTTTTCATAGGTATTCTTGCCCTTGTGGGATTCCATCTCTATCTACATGCATCCTTGGTTTGCTTGTGATTCTTGTAGCACCTAGCCAACTTGTAATATTTGTGTTATATTAAATAATATAAAAGTTTTCTATATATATATATATATATATATATATAATAAGTACCTTACATGTTCATTACAAAATTGTCTAACCTCTTAGGTATTTCAGATACCCATCAACAAAATTGCAAGAAGAGAGATCATACCTCCTTCAACCTTCATATTTAGTTCAACTTCCCCAAATCCTTTCTAAAACTAGTCTAATCTATGTATTGTAATTAAATACATGAAATTAAATACATAAAAGTAAATGCATACAAGGTAAGGGTACTAATTATTAAATTAAATTGTATGAAAATGAAATACAAACATATCTATAGTAAGGATAGTTAATGATCAATCAACCCATAAAGAAATTAAACAATAATAATGTGCTTTCTATATGTATGAAATTAAAATAACAAGGAATTGTAAGGAGGCAAAATGAAAATGACATAATCACCATGCATTCCATAAACCAAAAGATTAGTGCCTCGATTGGAAAGCAAAAATATTTACACAAACTCTATTATTTTAAAATTGGAGAAATTATAGTGTGGGTCTCACAAAGTGTAGTTTTGAATTATTCAAGGCTATAATATGTTTACAACGAAGCCCATAACTCTGATTTATATGAAAATTCACCTAGGAAGTACCTAGGGTGAGAAATGTTTACCTCTAGTAATTCTAGCAATATGGGACGTCTTTAACAAAATAATGCACCTTCAACTATTGCACATATTTAAATGCCTCACTAAATAACTTAAAAGCCTTCTAATTTATGGTGCAACAAAAAGATAAAAAGATTTGTTGGTCAATAGATCTTCCTAGACATATATGCATGTTTGTCTTGCTTTGTCTTCCAACAAATAATTCATTCCTAATGGAGAAGTGATTCACTCATACTTCAACTATTAATTTGCTCTTGTTTGACTAATTGCATCTTTGGACTTTACTTTGCAAAACTAGTTTCTTGGAGGCTTCAATTATTTAATTTATTAATTTTACAAAGTATCGAACATGACTAGCAAGAGATCCCATTTCTTGCATTTATCATTATGCATAAAATCCACCAAATTGATATTCCTTTATGAAAACATTGTAAATTTTTTTTCGGTTCTCGATATTTTATGACAATACCTTTAAACTTGTCATATATTATCTCTTAGTAGCTTCAAGTGAGTTAGAATTATATCCTCCCTTGCAATATCTTTATATGGGTTTTCCACTAGCCTTTTAAATTTGTCCACCAAAAATCTGAACTTTCTATTTGTTAAGATAGGGTATCAAATTTTAGCCTTAGACTTATCCACCTCAAATATAGTTTATAATAAATATTCATTGAGCTCATATAGCTACCCAATATTTATTAAACCCTAAATGTTTAGATATCATGTCTTGAATTGAGGTTTTTAGTGTGATGATTGTATCTTTACAAAATTGTATACTTCACTTAGAATCCCATTTAGTCGCTTGACAATCTCTATTATATATACCACAAATTGTTGTGATTGCATTACTATCATTATGTCTAGTTGTTTTTTTCACTTCTTGATATTGCTCCCTTATCAAGAACTTATCCTTTGTTTTATGGATGATTTTTATAATTTTATATAGGATGACTTTAGTTCTCACAACAAAGTCAAAATAGCACTTGAAATTCATCACCTAAATATTAATATTTTTGGAAAGGGACTTGACTTGTTTGACACCCAAGGTGCATCATTTTTTCTTTCATTTCCCCTTTTTTAGCTCTTTTTTGTTTTTGAAATGGAGAAGTTTCTTGATATTTTATATTTTTCATAGCTTGCCTCTATTATATCCATAGCTCTAACTATTTATTTTCATGTTCTAACTATTTTTTTAGTTTATTCTTCTCTTGGAAAATCTATGGTGAGATATATTAGTCATGCTTATTTTATTTCTTACTATCAAAGAGTTTACTTTATAGTTTTTTGACCTACTTCCATAATTGTGATTCATTGACTATGTCTTTCATTAGGCTTTTGATCTCTAGATTTAGCTTATATTTACCTACTATAATCCAGGCCACTACTTGGATGTTTGACTATGATTTATTCTTATTAAATGTATTCTCCTTCACCAGTTTGGCATGTTGCAAGGCTACCACAGGTGATAACTAATTTGATAATTAAATAATTTTGTAGGGGTTTGTCCTAATGAGATCTAATTCAAACATTCTGGTTATAAAATTTACCAATTATATGGAGGGCCTATTTGATTCTACCCTAAATCCTTCTATAAGTAGGATATTTTTATCGCACTCATCTATTTGTAATCATAGGATCATTTTCACCCTTTAGAGTTTGATTTTTTATTTTTATGAACATAATTTTTGTGTTTCTTTCTACCTCTTTTGACAAGTCCAATACCTCTTTAGTATTCCTAACTCTAGGCACATCAATGATTTGCTAGATATATGCATGAGTTAGTCCTGTAGTGGCTTACTACTCTTAGGTAGTAGATATGGACATGGTCAACAAAGTGTATTCTTGTGATATCATCATCCCTACAAGGAAGGGTGTTTGAGTCAAGACACTAGGTGGACAAGGTGTGAAATATTAGTTGGAAGGGATAAATTGTATGAAAATTATGATGAATGGTGAAGTGGTTTCCAACACTTCTATAATAATTTATATTAGCAAGGTGGATATTGGTGACACCAATATATATGAGGATGGTATTATAGTGTATGGAACCAATGGGTGAGTGGTGGTGAATTCAGTTATGGGTAACAAATATGATATGATAGGTATGGTGGAGATATTGTAGATTGAACCCAAGATTGGATAATATGTTCCTTTTGATGAACCATCATCTATACTTATAAAAGGGGAAGGAAGTGCATTATATGAAACAGTTGGAATTTAGATTTAGGAATAAAAGATAAATTGGGGATAGAATAAATATAAAGAGAGGAAGAGGATGAAAATAGAGGAGTATGGAGGGAGTAAAAGTATAAGTTGTAGTTTCAACTATAATAACTTCTGCAATATCGCCTTTTAGATGTATATCTCCCTTTTTCGTTGTTATCATGCTTTCACTTGGGCTTTTGCTAGGTGCCATTTCTATCCCTACAACCATTTTCTCCAATATTAAGCCATATGAATATTTCTTCCTCTTTTCCATGTATTCCCTAGTCATTTTTACATTGCGTTGTTAATCATTACCAATGTGGATGGAATAACCAACAAAGTGATATATAGATTAGTAGGATGCACTTCGACTATCCTTATCATTTTTCTTTCCTTGTAATGCTTTCTATCCTAAATTCTTAAAATTTTATCATCAAGAGGTCCATGGTGGATAGGAATATTTAAAATTCCTAATTTGCATCTCATTCTCTACCTTGAAAGAATCTTTGTCTTGATATAACCATATTTTTTAGGGCACTTTTTTTCTAATGCTTTAGTTATGATTTGTATTAAGGTCATATTTAACCTTGATATCTACATAGAAGGTAAACCATTATAGAGGGTGTGCATAACACTATTAAATTTTATATTCATATCCATGCGACTCCTCTAGCTTAGCCAATGCTAATTCTTCTTTCAAATTAAAATAATTTTCAACCCTATACCTTTGTTCATGCATGTACAAGGTATTTATCCCTTGATATTCTATTTTCTTCTTTAAATACCCCTCAAGGTCATACGATAGTAAATATTTTAGCTATATTTATCCTATGTTCAATTTTTCATCAATGATTTTTTTAAATTCTCATAGCCTTGGATTAATATCTATGATCTTCTTCATGATAGTGTTGAATGTTGCCTTTGTATGGCTCCTGAAATAATTTTCATCCAATAATTCAACTATTACATGTGCTCAAGATGGAACATGTAGTCTAAAACAAATGTAGATAACACAAATGACATCATAGAGAATCTAAACAACAAAATCAAGAATTTATATTTTCCAAGATATAAATTATCATTATACATCTTATTAAATTTCAACAAATCATGGGCTTCATCAGATAGACAAGGAACCTTTCATCTCATCCCCTTCATGATGAGGCGATACATTGTATCATAGAGGTCATAGGAAGTTTTCCCCTCTCCTTGATAAGGTATGTTTGTATATTCCACAATTATAAAATGCTTATTGATAGGTCCCACTTTGTTCAAATATGATGTACAAAATCAATGCTTCTTTTAATTCAAGAGAAAAAAGACCAAATATAATGTATATATGAATTTCTTGGTCTCCTTGAAATCTTGTAACTATTTTTTTATTTGATCTACTATGTTTTGTGGCACAATCTATCATCTATGAGTACTTTAGAAAATCATTCACTCTATTCAAGAGTGTCATGTATTCTAAATAGACTAATTTATCTATCATTTCATCAAAAATTGCAATGATTCTTAGTAGAATCAATTGGATATCATCCATGAAAAGATCAATTTTCATTGGGAGGTCAGAGTCTTGGGTCTTAATGGAATCCTTCTAGTGTAGAGCTAGGAATTTTTTCTAGTAATCAACATCAAATTTATGATAATACTTCCTTTACACTTATGGATTTCAAGTAATCCATATTGATGGATTGTATTTGAAAAAGAAAAATCAAGATGAAAAATGTAGTTTTTTCCCAAGAGTGTGGTATAATATTATCTCTCTCAATTATGTCTTCTAGTACATGCTTATATAATTTCTAGGTAGTTCCATACCTACAACACTAGATTCATCATGATCCCCAGGTCCAAATCCCACATGTACTCTAGGAATTTGTGACTAGCCCTAGGTTGAGTGACCTTTTTCCTTCTTTCCTAATATTGACCAAGGAGTGTTTATACTTTCTTTTTATCCCCTTGTAATAGGGCTCATAAAATATATCCTTCAAATTTTTGACTGGGAAATAGTCCATATTATTTTCCATGCCCTTATATTTCTCCTTGGATACCTACTTGCATGGTTAACATTTGAACTTATATGTCTTGGGATTGGTGTGCTATCAAGCATGGTGGTAGTAGTGGTGACAAGAGCTAAAACACTTGTTTCTACCATGGAGGTGCTTATTGTAGCTACACTAGTCTCTATTATGAATTTAGAAATTTTCATGAAAATAATACCAATTTTTTAGCAAGGGAGTCATTCACTCAAGAAATAGGAGCTAATCGCTTAGAGGAGTGGATTAAATCACTAGTCTAGAAAAAAAATAGAAAAAAATGATTAGGTGAATAAATCATGTGTACTTCATGAAGTGAATCACTCTCCAAAAATTGGTTCATTTTTTTAATTTTATTTTAATGTGACTCACTCTCTTTGGAGTGATTTACAACTCAAGGATTCACATTTGCATACTACAAGGTATATATCAAGTGAGCATAGACTTAGAAAGGACATTGTAGTGTGACTAGCTCAAACATGGCATCGATGTGATTCATCCTTACTTTACTACAATTTGGTAGAAGGGACTCAAAGGTGAAAAATTACAAAATGCAAAGGTGATTTTGGTTGACTATAATGTTAATACATGGCTTTGGAAAAAGCGATGATGATAATGACAATTGAAAATATATTGCAATAGAGGGTTAGAATCAAAGATACAATTCAAATGACTATTTTGACCAAAGGAATATTTTTTAACAACTTTACATTTATTTCTCATAGTGTGCAATGGTTAACTCGACGTTATGCATATTACAACTAGTAAAAATGGAGAGGGAAAATAGATTTTAAACCCTACTTAACATGGCAAATTACCTTTACCTAGGCATTTATGGTACCGTTAGAGTGATTTTTTGGTAAATTTGGAGTGATTCACTCTATAGAAACTACCTTAATACCTCAATAAAATTTAATATTTATCAATATTAGACTTATTTTTTCCTTTGATTTGGAGTAATTCACTCTCTAAGTCAAAGCAGTTTCCTATTAGAGTACAATTGCTCCAATCCTTTTAACTTGGCCAATTTTTTTATAATAAGCCTTTCCAATCAATGGGGAGAAAATAAAAGAATAAATAAGATGTTAGAGTATCTTTTTTAAGGATTTTATTTAAACTCATAAATTTATCTTTGTCATTTATCTTTTTTTTGTGTATTTTTGTATTTTTCTTTTTTTTTGCAAAAGGAATGTAGAAATAAGAATAAAAGTATGGGAAACAAAAAATGTATCATGTAGATATTTATATTTTTCTTTCCTTTTTTATACTTCTTCATATCATTCTAAAGCATTTCCCATTGACTGAGATAAGCAATGACTTTCTAATAAGAATTCAAACTCTATATGAATTTTTACCTATGAAATTTTTTTCATTAATTTAGGATGGCTCACTCTAGAATAAAAAAAAACTTCCCAAGGCCTCCAATATTAGCTCTTTATTCATCCCACTAAAACACTAAGTCATCTTCCTTATGTTCCATTATAGTTTCCCTCTTGTTGAACCACATTTTAACCATTATTTGATGCTATACAATCCTCTTGAAGGCTTTCTCTATTATTTTAGAGCTAGTAAGATGTTTAATCATGATTGTATTGAATCAACATATATATCCTCTATCTCATATTGTAGACACATTTTAAGGGAAGGGAGTTCTAAATTTATGATCAATGTTGCTTCTTTCTCAAAAACAAATTTATAGGAAGATGATCTCAAAGAATCCTTAGGTATTGTCATATTACTATGGACAACATGTGGCTAATATTCAAACATGCTAGTCCCTTTATCAATCAGCATGTTAATAACCCAAATTAATTCAACCTTCCTCATGCCCAAATTAGGAGCATTTTTTATCCAAGAGAAAAAGCATCATGGCTTGAGTGATAGCACTAGTGACACTTTTTACAACATTTTAAATATTAACCTTTCCCATACAAATTTGACCTCCAATGGTCATAATGATAAAAAATTTAGTAGAAGAGCATCATTAATATTTTTTCCAACTGGTTTTTTTGATAGTCATGCACCAAAATAAAGAAAACTGAATCGTTTATCCTCCTTAGCCATCATGAAAGCATTGTCAATGTTTTTCTACCCAACACTTTTTGTAGTTATATGTCAAAATTAATAAATTTGATTTTTTTTTTCTCCCATTTTGCCCACCATAATTGGATCAAATACCTAAGATCTAATTTGTAGCTCTTATTAGAAATATCAAATCCAAGATTTACCATTTTTATTTTTCCTCCATTAATGGCTTCTTGACCTCTTTTCAAATTATTACCAACTCTAATTTTGTCATATCCAATGTAATTATTCCCCCAAGGATATATGGCTTCCTATAAATCCAACAATTATGGTGACTATTTCATGAAAAATTTTAGAGTAGCAAACTTTTATCAAAATATCTCTAGAACAATAGGAATTCATCATTTTCATGGTAAGATTATGCCAAAATATTCTCATAATTTTGTAAAGGCCATATTTCAATAATTCAAGCTCTTGTTCCTTGCATGCATCAAAGAAGTCAAGTGTTCAAGCACTAATCAATCAAGCGTCCAAGCATAAAATATTCAAGCCCTCAAGCTTAAGCTTTCAAGTGTCAACCAACAAACTAGCAAATTCTTACTAATATTTCACAAAGAAAGGGGAAAAGGCATTGAAACTTGGGTTGTGCTCTTTCCTCCTATTTATTTTTGGCACTTGATTTATATTGTAGATCTAAGTTTTTTTCTTGTTGTGTTGTTAACTAATCTTGGACATTGCACTTGTTTTTAGTTAACATACTATTTTTTTTAATATTAAGCTTTACTTTAAGTAAGCAAATATCTATCTTTATATCATTTATAAGGTCTCTATACTTCTAATTTAGTAGCCTTCTACCAATGAATATTACATTATTTGGTACCTTACAAGTATCTTAAAACTAATTTGTATGTATCATCCAAATACTTTGTAAATGTTTATTGTCTTGGTTTCTTGTAAATATTTGGAATTTAGTAATAATAAGATGTTTGTAATTATTAGTGTGTCAGTAAAATATTTATTCTATGAGAAGTGTGAAGAGCCATATCTCCAATAAATTTGATAGGAGATGAAGAGATAGAGGAAATATAGAATTCAAATATTGAAGAGTCACATGGATATGAAGAGACTATATGTTAGAGATGAATATATGTATGTCAAGTATATGAGATATGTAATAATGAGGAAGTAATATATTTTTTTAGTAGAATGTTATTTTTAAAAATTGATTTGAGTCTATTGCTTTAACCATGAGATGATTTTGTTATTTATCTATGAATTTATATGTGAATATAATATGAATAGTTCTTGAGAGGATCCAAAAAAATCTAGCAGGTTGGAAGGGACATATGTTATCTCAAGAAAGTAAAGCAGTTTTAACTATGGCTTCACTTCAAAGTATACCCATTTACTTCCTATCAGTGTTAAGAGCTCCCAGCAAGGTGTATCACAATATTGAGCAGCTTCAAAAAAAAAAATTCTAGTCAGGGACTAAGGATAAGAAAAGGATCCATTTAGTAGGTTGGAATAAGGTTTATAAACCTAAAGCTGATGGGGGGTTAGGATTGAGGAGAGTTGCTCATCTCAATACAGTTCTGTTAGCCAAAAAAGCGTGGAAGTTATTAACTAAGGTCAATAATGAATGGACTTCCATAGTTAGGAGGAAATACCTCCAAGGTGTGAACTTCCTTAATGACAACTTAGCAAGTAAGCGGTCTACTTTTTGGAAGGCAATCCTTATGAGCAGGGATCTTGTCAAGAAAGGTCTTAGATGGATTCTAGGAAATGGGCAAACAATAGAATTTTGGAAGGATCGATGGATGAGAGTTGAGGAGTTATCCCAGAATCCTCATTTGGCTAGGATTCAAGAGCATATGGAGCAACATATTGGGAAGAAGGTTGAAAATTATATGTGGTAGGATATAAATATCAACAGGTGGAAACACATCAGGGTACAGGGTTTTGAAGCAGATTCTGAAGAGCTTTATAATATTTTAATTCAGCAAATTATTCCCTCTAGAGAGGATGAAGATCACATTGTTTGGGTTGAGACTAAAAGTGGTGACTTCATAGTTAAGATTGCCTATAATTTTCTTCTCAATGTGGAAGGTCAAAAATTTCAACCGAGTTTGGTTTGGATCAAAGGCTTAATTCCTAAAATATCCTTTTTTCATGGCTAGTGATTCAAGGAAAAATCCTCACTATGGACAATATGTTATCCAAAGGTATGGTTATTGCTAACCATTGCTACATGTGCAGGGCAGGATGGGATACAACCCAACACTTGTTTCTGGAGTGTCTGGTAGCGAAGTCCATCCTGGATGAACTTTTCCAAGACTTTAGGATCTCGTAGGTTAAGCCTGCTCTTATATCCAAAGTGTTCCATCAATGGCCTCAACCCTTTGTTAGCCTAAAACTTAAGGACCTATGGAAAATCTGTTGGCATCATTTCTCTAGCATATTTGGCTAGAAAGGAACCATAGATCCTTTAAGGATACCATTCACAACCCAAAAAACATCCTCAATAGGATTATTGTCTTTGTGAAAGAAAACCTTAGCACCTTAGTGGATGAGAACCACTCAATTCCTCCCCAAGAAAAACAATTAGCTCGGGCCTTAGGTATTGAGGACAAACCTTCCATTCCTTTTCCCAATCCCAAAAATGGGATTTCTTGGGAGCCACCCCCAGGGTTGGTTTAAACTAAATTTTGATGGTTCAGCCAAGGAGAACCCGAGAAGAGCTGGAGCCAGAGGAATAATTAGGGATCCTCAAGGAAATTTGGTCAAGGCCTTCGCTGAAACATTGGGAATCAGAACTAATAACAAAGCAGAAGCTAGAGCCCTTTGGAGAGGGTTGCAAGTGGACCAAGCAACTCAAGATAACTTGATTATTGAAGGTGGTTCGATGAAAATCATCAACCTATTAACCAATGGCAAAAAACCTCCATGGAGAATCGAGGGAGTCATCCATGAAGTGAGGATCATTTTTGTGGCAAGACAGAACAGGAGGGCTCATCATGTGTACCGTGAGGCCAACATGTCAGCTGAAAAATTAGCCAACATAGGTGTTGATGTTGGTATTTTTGTGACATGGACACAAGGTGTGCCACGTGAAGTGTAAAACATTATTAGTCTTGAAAAGAAACCTACCCGTTAAGGAGAAAGATGAATTGGTGTTCTTTCCCCATGGAGCTAGTAATAACTATGGGGTTTCCCTCTAAATCATATCAAATTGGAAATGAAGGTAATAGGGTGTAAGCCCTGGAAGATTCTGACAGAGAATAGGAAATGAGAAAGAAACAAGTTTCACAAGTGCAAAGTTCCAAACTTCAATTTCCTGTCAATGTAAGTAATTTTTATAGTTATGTTTAGGTATGGGTGTGCCTTTTTAGTAAGGTGTTGTAGGGGATTCAACACAAGTTCTGGTAAGAAAGTTTCAAGGATGACTAGGATCTACAATCTCAGCAGAAGGTTGGATATTGTAATAGGTTTTGGGTTAACCTGCAAAACCCGATAATTAATGAATACTTTTATTTACCAAAAAAAAATATAATATGAATAGTTTAAGTTCTAATTACAATGTTGTATATACTCTATAATACTCTTTGAGAGTATTATAAATGGTAATAAATTATTCTTATTCATTTTCTAACATTTCTAATAGATATTGGTTAATTTTGAGCAAGAGTATTGGGACAATCATTTCCATTTGACGATAAGCCTAACTAGGAAAAATACTATGTCCAAATGTGAGATCAAGAATTTAGTAAAGTTTCCCTAAATAAATTCAATATAAGGTTATATATTGTGAATGTATTATAAATATTTTATGAGTGATCCATTCTTGTTGTAAAAGAATCAAGTTATCATAAAATTCCAAGAAGTTTGAGCAGTCCCCATATATAGAGTATTATGGTCTATCATTGAAAAAGAGAACTAGAAATAGAAGTAAAATCTTCTACTTGTAAAGCCTCTTTGTAGATAACAATTGCACAAATGGAAAGGAAGAAATTAGAATATGTATCATCTTCTTTGAAGCCGAATGAAGGAGAAAAGCATGCTAGAGAAAGTAAATGTGGAGGAAGGAAAGAATACATTGGATGGGACAAGACAATTAATTCATGAAAGTAGTTGGTTGGAAATGTTCCTAGGTGTCCAAGGTGGAAGTAGAATGATAATTTCCCAGATTGGAAATGAGAACATATTTTAAATAGTCTACAAGGATAAATCGTGAGAGATATTTCACTCTAAGTAAAGCCTATGAGAAATATTTATATAAATAAACATATTAAATTTCAACATAGTGAACAATTATCAAAATCAATATGTCAAATAACTAATAAAAAAAGCTATGTGGATAAGATTCAAGGATAACATGTAAAAATTGGAGGATTAAACATATATAAGAAACAATAGCATTTTGTTTAGAGGAAGTGCCACATTGCAAGGTTCAATTGTTAACTAATACTATGAGCATTGTTACCTAAGGTGATATTATGTCATTGGAGAACTAATTTTGAAAAGTGAGCAAGCACAAATGGTATATAGCTTTTATTTTCTGATTTATTTCCAACATCTGATGGGAGATTATTATTTAAAAAGGAGTTTGAAATATTAAAGGAAGAACAAGTTGGAAGGTTTACTAGAATTATATGATATTTAAAATAAATATTTTATAAAGGAAATATTAAAAGGAATATTTAAGAAGAGAAAAGTTTATAAAAATATAAAAGGAAAAAGTAGATAATTTCTTGCCTTAGTAAATAAAATTAAATAATATTTGATAAGAAGGGATTACGACAAAAATTCAATGTAGAAAGAAAATTATTTTATGAAAGTATTATGAAGAGGATGAATTATAAAATGAGATTTATGTAAAAGAAATTTTTTTGAAAGCATTTTCTTTAAAATAAAATTAAAGGGAGTAAAAAGGAAATATTGGCTTCCTCTTTGAGAAAAAAAAATTATATTCTAAAGGAAAGAAGACTTTATTCAAATATTCATGTCCATTTGAATTTATATGGCATATTTTGCAAAGGATATTTTTAAAGGAATATTTGGAAGATACATTGTTGAGGGAATATTTTTCAAAGCAGAGATGTTGAAGGCTAGTTCAAAGATAATGTTAGATTATCAAAGAATTTTCCATAAGGTACAAGATATATTTTATTCTGCTTAATTTCTAAAATTGATTAGTATTAGAACAGTAAAGATATTGAAATAATATTTTTTTGATTGGTTAAATTAAAAGTGGATTTTTATCAAGGGACCCAAAACTTGATTACAACAAGTCACCATACTTTTTTTAAAAGTCCATAGGAAATCTCAAGGAAGGACAAAAGGAAAGGCATGAGGAAAGCCAACAGGAAAGGCTTGAGGAAAACCATCATGAAACCTTTAGGAAGGACGCGTAGGAAACATACTCAGAGCAGGAAAAAAGGTGGAAATTTTGAAATGAATGAACAATCATGCCTAGTTTTAAATTTGAACAACCCAATAGGTGGCAAAGACCAACAACCCACATAGGGGAAACTAGAAACTAGGATAATGCAACATCCCACGCTAGCGAATATTAAAATCTAGGAAAGAGCAACATCAGACACAAGGGAGAACCAAAAAATGGGTAAAATCAACTCAGAAAATACCAAAACCCCCCTGAGCAACAAGAAGGGAACTAGAAACCATCACAAATCATTAGGGAAATACTAAAAAACTAGAATTTTTACCAAAAAAATCCCTACACCATAGGGTGGAGTAGAGAAGCTAAAAATCCTACCCAATAAAGGATGGGAAATAAGCAAGGATGCCAAAATATTAAACAAAATAAAAAGAAACCTCATCCCTCACAATCCTAGAAAGTGGAACAACAATCTGAGGATCTCCATAGGCCATGAATTTCTCTTGCAATGAAGATAGGATCCAATGAATATGCTATCCAAGCAGAGGAAGTAGCAGATGCAAAATAACTAATCATAGGAAAGATACAGGAAAGTGCCCTAGGAATCCAAAAGGAAGGATTCATAGGGAAAACTAGTTGCAAGCATTAAAAATAGGTCAACCTAAACAAATAGGATGCAACTAGAAATAGACAACCTTTAGCACCACAAACAACATGCTTTAGGGAAAAAAATAAGGAATTCCACTAGGAAAATAGTAGCAAGCAATCCATAGGCCCCAGGGCAAGGCCACAAAAATTTTGAGAGCCTACCAAACCCACAACACCGATTCCAAAGAGTAGAGTCATAGTAGAAAGCATGTGGTCCCCCAAACCAAAACTATAATGTGTAAAATTGTTCATGAAGCCACTCTCCCACATCCACAACAATCCACACCTAAAGAACCATTGAAGCTAGCATCAAGTAGACAACTACAAAAAACCTAGAAAAATTTGAGAACTCCAAGGAAAGAAATCCCTGAAGCAATCCAGAAAACTGAGGGAAGATTCCAGGGAAAAAACTCAAAACCATCCCAGAACCTAAAAACTGGAAGAAAACCCCATCAAAGGGTAAGTAAAGGGGTAGAAAAATGGAGAAGTGACCTCCCACTCCAAATATATTGTCTACAACACCATCCAACCAAGGAGTAAGGTATAAGGAAGTTGCAAGGAAACTGGGACAGGATCAGGTACTTGGGACAGGACCAGGGAAGGGCTGCAGGGAAGTGGAGAAGGACTTCCCAAGGAAGTCTCCTGTACAACCCTATTGGTTGAATTAATATTTAAGGTTCATGGGATTTAATATTTTATGAAAGGTAATTTGTTTTAAACAAAAAAGGAGGAAAAAGGAAACATTGAAAAAAATTATATTATAAAATAAATTTCAATGAAGTAAAATATTTCAAGAATAGAAATTGAAAAAAATCTATAAAAACTATAGCAAATTAACTAGAGAGTCAAAGGTTTTCTACTTTGTGATTTTTTTTTTTTTTCTTTTTCATCATCCCATCATTGAAGCAAATTGTAAAATAAATTAGAAGAGTTGAAGTGGAAACTAATTTCTTAAAGATCATATTTCATTAAAGGGTTCCACATTTATTTGGAAGATTGGATAACTATTGAAGGACATTTTTTAACACAAAGAATCCTAGTTATGTATTCACAATTTTTTCATTTGATTGAAGAGCTAAATTTTATTAGAAAATGGCTTCAACAATAAAGGAAAATTTCTGACAAACATGCTTTAAGATACAATGAACCATCTCAAATAGAACAACAATTGGAAATGATAAATTCCATAGAAAAATATAATTACTATTGTATTCATTTTGGAGCAAGTAATGACATGACTCACAATATACATTGGTTTAATTCTCTTGAAGTAAAAAAAATATACCAATCAAAATTGTAGATGATAAAATCTATCAATTCTAGGAAATAGGAAATGTTTCTCTCAGCCTACCCTTTCTTTAATTTACACTAGAATATGTACTTTATGTGTTTGTATTAGCCAATATCTTGATATCAATGCCACAATTATTAGAAAAGGGAGATTAGTTGAATTCAAGGTTGTTAATGGAACTAAAAAAAAAAAAAATTAGAAGACATAGAGAGATTCAAGCATATTGTTCTTTCAAAAGTTCTATATTTTCTCTAGATATGACAACACTTTCTTATAAACATATTTTTGTGATGATGTGTATTCAAATGGTGTTGGAAAATAGTGTGATTGTAACATTCCAATTCTTACCCCCTACTTTTTTTTTGCATTATATAGCTTAAGGTTTGATTTAATAGAGGTGATTATGAAATAGAAATTGTTAGTATGCTTTTCTAAATTATGAGAGTTTTATACTAAACATGAATTGTTAGTGGAATTTAAAGAATTTATTTGGAATGTTTCTTTGTCTCCTTAGTTAGTGGGGAAATTAGTTGCTAAGATTCATTTATTTGGTTAATCATGGTCTTTAACTTGTATTAAGCTTGATTAATGGATAACATTGAAGAGGCATTAAATCTAGTGCTATTTTATCTCTAGATTAGTTACACGCTAATTGTGATTAACTAGATTAATTAATTAGTTTCTTAGAAATGAAGTAAATATTAGTTGAAGATTTGGTATGTATTTTATTGTGATTGGACCACCCTAGATACAAATTCAATGATAAGTCCAATTTCTAGATAGCATTTATGATGGGCTCATCTCCAACAATTTTTAATAAGAAAAAAATCTTTATGGGGGTAGGATGAGTTCCATTATAAATAGAGACATTTGGGAAGGTAAATATATAGCGATATTTGTGGAGTGATATCAGGTATTATGCTCTCCAATAGATTTGGATCAAAAATCATAAGTCTCGCATTCTATGCAATTTGGCTTTGGAAATCTAGAGGTTCCTAGGTAGTATGCTCTTCGGGATTTGCTTGGATCAAAAACTACATAGGCCTTGTGATTTTCCATAGTTTTCTTTGTCTCATTGCTTTTCTTAAAAAAAAATGGAGTTGCATGTAAGTCCAATTATTGGAGGAATTTCCAGAGCTTGGATCGGAGAAAGTCTGCAAAACATTTAGGTTAGGGTGAAGATCCCAACTATAGTATGAATGATGAGTATGCTTGTTTGGTGATTGAGTTAATGAGATAGTAATAGTTGTTCTTGTTGATAAGGTTAAAGGTTTTAATGTGGTATAAAGAAAATAGCTATGTGTAGGAAAGTTATTGATCTACAATTTGTGAGGTTCTTCCCTTGGAAATATTGCTTGTATTAGAAATATATAGAAAATTCCCATTTGGGTAACTTGTAGGTCTCAAACTTGACAGATCACTTACTGAGAAATTTATGTAATCTAGCATGGCTTGTTGTTGAGATTGTATGGGTAAAGTAGAATTTTATGCATGTCTAGAATAGTGTCTAGTGTACCCTTATATGAAATGTTTAGAAGCTTTTTTTTTTTTAAAAGACCCTTGAATTTATTAGAGAAATATTGATCTCAAGATTTCTAAATATGAAGCCTTGCTATATGATCCTGAGCGTAGGTTTAACTTTGGTAAGATCACTAAAGACTCCTTATAGGGCCCTTATGTCAGGTGAAGAATGATTTGGATAGCAGGGGGTTTCCAATGTATAGATAAAATGATCTTTTTGTGAGACGTAGGATGGCTACCTCTCTACTTGTAACTATGAACATCTTTTTGGTTTACACATTGTGTTTTGGTTTTAATACTTGATGTTATGTAGAATCTTCTATCGTCTAGAAGACGTGTCATGGAAAAAAATGTAGATGTTTTTGAATCCTCAAAAAGGATTTATAGTCTGACATCTACAACAACTAATACCAGACATCGTCCTCCGAAGGTGAAATGATATGTTCACTGGGTGTATGTCAAAGCCCATGGAGATCTTCAAGGTGCACATGAGCCCTATAATAAGCCTTAGGTCATCAAAATTATCTACGTAGATCACGTTTGGTGTGGAGTGCAAACGTAGCTTTGTGAAAGCTCGAGATGGTGTTTGATTTTTGATAGATTAATTTAGGTTTATTTCCCTAATGTTTTAAAACATCAATAATAACTATTGGTTAAACCTGTCAGTTTCTCAGATCGTGATATGTATCTCAATATGGATAGATTCTTAGGATTTGAATAACCCATATGTGACAAAATGTGCATAGGGAGTGATTTTCATTTCACGAAGAGCGTGGGTCTAGCTTCCAATACTCCTGCAATTTCAAGGAGGAAAACACCTCAAATGAAACACTAAGTGCTTAGTTGTTAGGCAAAGGTGCTCATGCCTAACACAGACCCTCCCTTGTGAAATTTAAAATTTTAGGGAGGAATTCCCTAGTTATAATGTTACAATGTAACTTTTATTTAATGAAAATATAAAAATGTTTAAGGTATATGTAGGTATGGATGGTGGAATAAAGTGGAGGGGTATTTTGATAAATATGACAGAGTTTATGGATAGAAACCAAAGATCTAGGATTTATGGTTTGGATTAATAATTTATCTCACAATAACAACTTTGGTTCTTAAATTTATATTGATATAAATATAAAGGGGTAAGAAGGTCTAAATAGTAATATTAGATAATTACCCTAAAGCAACTCAGATTAAGACTTTAGCTGAAATTTAAAGTCCAACAAAGGAAAATTTGTATTTGAACCATATCCATCTATTGAATAGGGCTTGAAATATTTAAGGGGTTATATATATCCCTAGCCTAGTACAATAATGTTATGACTCAAAAAAAATTGATGGAATCTAATGCTATATGTCTCAATGAAGAATTTAAATCTTTAGTGGAAACTTAGATTTACTTGTTCCAAATAGTGTAGACTATTATAGGTTTGATTACATGTGTACAAGGCAAAAATAGATTAGTGTACTCATAGAAGATTTTGGTTGTTAATATGAATGCTCTTTGACAAACTAAGTAAGATGCTAGTATCTTAAAAAAAAAAGGCTCTTAAGGATTGTGGTCACACTTAAGGGGGTTGAGTGAAAGAATGTTCTTCTGATTTTGAGCTATGTACAATTTTGTTTAAATGCTATTTTTGGGTGCTTTTATCTTAAAGTTTTGATAACCTAGAAGAAGAAAATAATAGCATATTTTCAATATTGTGATTACAATGCATTGAAAAAATAGAATTATGTATATGCAATCATGCACACTAAAATGAAGAATAAAATGTTATGAGGGTATAATATAATATGGGATAAATGGTAACAGAGTTGCAGTTCTTGGGAACTTATGGGGGTTCTCCGTGGCCATGTCAATGGATGCAATTAGTATAGATTTAAGAGCATGTTTCCTTTGTGATGGGATACGCGATGAAAGGAATGGAAAAAGTTTTATTATTAGGAAAGTATGGGATTTCCTACTCTTAAATTGAGTTGAATGCTTTTTTATTTACAAATGCATAAGGTGTTTATTGGAAAACTGTTTTGCATTATATGGATTACTGATGCATGGCATTATGTAATTAGTTATGCATGTTCATAAATTGGATTATCCTGATCCCGAGTAACCATTAACTTAGTATTGGTGGAACAGAGACAACTAGCACCTGAAGTACCTACTGAACCTAAAATAATGTTGAATATTAGAGGAATTTGATTTTGTATTCAACTTTATGAGACTATTGTTGTAACACAAAAAGCTTTCTTGCAGAGGAAATAATGTAATAGCTTGTAGGATTTTATGCTTTATTTATGAAAGAATCAAATGTGTAACTCCCAAGTATCTGATTGTATTGGATATGAACAATGTAATCTCTTTGAAGGTTTATGTTCTTGAAAACAAGTTTTTTATATGATCTAATATGTTACTTGAATTCTCAAGTGGATGATTTATTTGTAAATTATTAAATTAGATCTTTACTTTCTATAAGTAAATATGTGGAAACATAGAATGAACATAAACATATCAGAGAATACATAAATGAGAGATCTAAAGAGTAGTAGGCAATGAGATATAGTGGTAGGCAACAATATACCTATGAGAATATGTTGGATGATTCCCTTAATAAACCATATGTAGTATGGTTGGATGATTAGGCATTGCACCTAAAATATTACCTTATTGGAAAGTAATGAGTAATAAACAAGGCACACGGTTAAGGGTTAGGTTGAAAGATACCTATGGTTGAAATAATTCAAACATGGGGTTAAACAATAAGGGAAATGTATGTTTTGGTTGAAACAAATTGAAAAATTCCCACCGATCATTATGGGACACTAGCCACTCCCATGCACATGGATAGACTCTGATCAAGTTGATTCCTGTGTGGTGCAAAGCCTTGGAAAATCATGTGACTACTTGCTCAATGGAAACTATATAAATGACTCTCATAAAAATGTAATAAAATAATATTGGTGTAATGGTTGGTTTTTTTTTTGGTTGGGTAATTTGGGGTTATTATAGTTGGTATCAGAGCCTAGGTTAGATAGGTGCATAACACTTAATCTTGATGACTCCAAAATAAACACATGCAAGTAAGAAAAGATAAATTGTGTTAATGTGGAAAATGAGCAAGTTTTGCCCCCCATGTTGAACCCCTGGTGAATTAGATTGGAAGAGCTAGATGAGCCCTCCACTAAAGTGGGTTTTAAATGGTTTACTTGACATTTTTTTTGGATTTTACTTACTATTTGAAGCTCTAAACCAAAAATATTCCTTATTTAGTCATGGCGTTTATGTTCAACTTAATTCATCATATAGAAAGGTTAATGTTGATGAAAACTTTAGCAAATTTATTCAAAACATCAAGAAAATTAACTATTTAGATTAAAGTAAGTGCATATTATGGAAAGACTCCGATGTAATATTATGAACTAACACATTTCTTAAAACCAAGGAATATGATAGCCAAGCTAGGAAGTGGTCAAAGATGCCTCCCTGAAGGACTTGGTTAGCTAGCATTGAAAACCTTGGAGAGGGTCATGTTGAAGAAAACTTAGGGAACCTCTATGGTGTGGAAAATCTCACAAATATGGTTCAAAATATGCAGGGTGAAATATCCACCTATCAAGAGCAAATGATAAAATAGAATAACCTATTGGAGGCTTTTAGATATGAGATTAGGATAAATTATAGGGCACCATAAGTTCTTATTGAGGCAGTAATGGAGGAACCAAATGATCCTAGTCAGGTAGCTAAGGCATGAATCAATGCTAAATTGGAAAAATATCTAAAGCATGTTAAGGTTAGAAAATTTTCAAGAAAGATAAGTGGAGATTTTTTTGAATCATTTATTGAATGAGTTATAAATATACTTTTCCATGAGAAATTACTCTTCAACCACAAAGAGAGTCTTATTCACTGGACTATTGACTGAAGTTGGACTGGAATGGTGGGAAACTTACTGTAAGGACAAAAAGATAAATATAATCCATTGCGAATGGGAGGTGTTTGAAAAATATTTTAGAAAGAGATTCCTTACTGAGCAATATTAAGCTAAGAAGATAGATGAGTTCATTCAGATAAGGCAAAGAGAGCAGTCATTGTATGTATACTATAAGAACTTCACTAGAATTCTCAAGTACATTTCGATATATGAAAATGATGATAAAATTAAGGTGCATCAATTCCTTTAAGGGTTAGATCATTAGTTTAGGATCTCTATCAACATGTTCAAACCCACCAATTTAGAATTTACATATGATCTAGCTTTTCAAGCAGAGTATAATCACAAAAAAAACAATAATCCCATTCAAGGACCCAGGAAGAACTACCAAAATCTACAAAAAATGAATTGGATTAATGATCCAACTCAAAAGAACAAATAAGGTTTTAAGTTTTGTAAGAGGAAGGATGGGTCGACAAAAAAATTTAAGAAGTTTAATTTTAAGGATAGAAACTCTACTAATGCGGAGAAGGCCAAACCCATGAATTAAGTAGAACCAACTCCTACTAAAGTCAAGGAAAAATTAGTTCAAGGTTTGACTCAGAATTCGAAGGTTGGGTGCTATGAGTGTGGGGGTACTCACTATGCAATAAATTTTCTACGTCGTACAAGAGCTAACCATAAGGTAAGTGATAAAAGACACAATATTTATGCTACTGCTGGAAATCAGAATCTTGATGGACAGGCAACCCTTATGCTTTTATAGGGTAAGGTTTTTGATAAAAATGTTAGATTTTTTATAGATAGTGGTGTTATTGATAGTTTTATCTCTAGTATCTTGGTCAGGGACATGCTAGAGAATCCAAAGTCTTTGGCAAAAGGGTGGAAAGTCGAGTATGGATCTACATAGACTTACTGCGTATACCAATATCACCCCTTTATAGAAATATCCCTACCCACAAATTCTATCACTTGGTAACTCTATTTAGCTCCATTACATGCCTTCGATATAATTCTAGGGGTTGATTGGTTAAAGGATCACAAGGCCTTGATCAATTTTAGGAGAGATGGATTGAATTAACTTATGATAAAGAGAAGAGAATTAGGTTGTACAATGAGCAAAAGATGTTTGAACCAATATTAATATTTGCTATGCAACTTAAGAAGGTGACTAAGAAAAGAGGGATGGTGTATATGATCAATTAAAGGAGGTTAAGGATGATAAAAAGGATAAAATCTTTGAGAAATTTCCCATCCTTCAAGAATTCAAGGATGTATTTAGTAATGAATTGCCAAAAATACCCCTTAAGTGAGAATTTGATTTTATTATTGATCTATTACCCAGTATAGAACCTATACATAAAGCACCATATAGGATGAACCCTATAGAGTTGCAGGATCTAAAAGTGTAACTACAAGAGTTTTTGGATAAAGGGCTAATTAATCTGAGTGTATCTCCTTGGGGTGCACCAATTTTATTTTTCAAGAAGGATGGATCCTTGAGATTGTGCATCAATTATAGGATGTTGAATAAAGTAATAGTTAAAAATAGATATCCTTCACCACGGATCGAGAATTTGTTTCATCTACTAAAATGGACTACTATTTTCTTAAAAATAGACTTGAAGTCTTGTTACCATAATTTGATAATAAAATAATAAGATACACATAAGATAACATTAAAAACTTGATACGGATACTATGAGTTCATAGCTTTATCATTTCGGTTAACAAAAGCACCCGATGCCTTTATGAACTTAATGAATAGTGTGTTCAGAGAGCAATTGGAAAGGTTTGTCTTGGTGTTTTTAGATGATATCTTGGTCTATTCTCACAACAAGAAGGAGCATGAAAAACATCTAAGGATAGTACTAAGGGTGTTGAAGTAAAATGAACTATATGGAAATTTTACAAAATGTAAATTTTATGTGTCACAAGTATATTACTTGGGACATGTCATCTCTGCAGATAGAATTGTAGTTGACCCTAAGAAGATTGAAGCTATTTTAGATTGGCCAACCCCTAAAAATGTAACAAAGGTTCGAAACTTTATGGATCTATTTGGATATTATAGGAAGTTTGTGAAATATTATGCTAAAATAGCTTGTCCTATAACCAATATTCAAAGAAAAGGGAAGTCATTCAAATGGATGGACAAATGTGAAACTTCTTTCCAATTTCTAAAAAAAATATTGACTACCACTCCCATATTAAATATTCCATATCTTGAAGGTGACTTCTCAGTCTATATCGACACTTCATTAGAAGGTTTGGATGGTTTTTTGTCACAAGATAGTGCAGTGGTGGCCTATGAGTCTAGGAAACTAAATAATAATGAAGGAAACTATGTCACACATGACTTAGAATCAGTTGTAGTTGTGCATGCCTTGAAATTTTGGTGGTACTATTTTCTAGGAAGACCCTTTGAACTAAGAACAAATCACAAAATTTTGAAGTATATCTCCACTCAACGTTTGCTAACTACACTTCAATGAAGGTGGATTGAATTTTTAGCAGAGTATGATTTTGGGATAGAATACATAAAGAGGAAAGAGAATAAGGTGGTAGATGCACTAAGTAGAAGAAGGCATATCACTACTTTAACTATAATTCATGTAGATCTGATGGACCAGGTTTAAAGAGCTCAACTTCAGGACCCATATTGTAGAGAAGTTCAATAGAAGATAAGGAAGGATCGAAAGATAGCTCAATATTTTAGCTTCAAATATGGCTTATTATGTTTCAAAGAGTGGGTAGTGATTGCAAAAATAAATTATTTATGTAGAATTATCATGAGATAAGCTCATAGATCTCCTTATTCTACTCATCCTAAAGGAGCTAATATGAGGAAGAATATGAAGAAAATATTTTATTGGCCTAGAATGAAGAAATAAATTACTAATTTTGTGGCTAAGTGCCTAGAATTTTAGAAGGTAAAAGCAAAATATAAACATCCTACTGGTTGCCTAAATCCTCACAATGTGGCCACAGAAAAATGGCAAGTGATATGGAATTTATTGTGGGATTACAAAAGACTAGGTATCAACATGATGTCATAATGGTAATAGTGGATAAATTGACCAAAGTTGCACACTTCATTCCTAGTAGTACTACTAATGATGCAGTAATTATTTCTAACAAGTTTTCTAGGGATATATTTAGATTATATGGATTTCTATAAATTATCATCTTGAATAGAGACTCAAGGTTTAAGTCAAAATTCTAGCAATCTCTCCATCGATAAATTGGTACCTCATTGAACATAATTTTTACATATCATCCTAATATGGATGGATAGATAGAGAGAGTCAATCATGTGTTTTATGATATGCTTTGCATGTACTACATGGAATAAAAGTCTCATTGGGAAGACTTCTTGCATCTAGTTGAGTTTGCATATAATAATGGGTACCATGTCTCTCTAAAAAATGCTCCTTTCGAGGCTTTGTATGGTTGTAGGTGTAGAACTTCATTATCATGGGATAATCCTAAATATCAGGTCAATGTTAGACTAGAATATTTGAAGGATATGGAAGAGCAACTAAATATAATCTATCAGAGGCTCAGAGAAGCTTCAGATCGCTAGAAGAAATATGAAGACTTCATAAGGACTTCTTTGGAATTTTTTGTGGGAGACAAGGTGTTCCTAAGAGTCAAACCTATAAAAAGTGCAATTAAGTCCACTACATTGGATCCTAGATATGTAGGACCATTTACCATACTATAAAATATTGGTCATGTTTCTTACAGACTAGACTTGCCACCTAACTTGGAAAAGATCCATAATTCTTTTCATGTGTCCCTGCTTAGGAAGTACATAAATGATCCTACTCATGTTGTGGATGTTTCTAAGTTACAGATGACAAATTTGACGTACATCAAGGTCAAGCCCATAAATATTTTTGAGTTCCACACTAAACAGATGATGAAATGAAACCTAGAGCAATGCAAGGTCCAATGGGATTTTTATTCTGAGAAAAATGCCACCTAGGAAAAGGTGGAGGACATGAAAAAATACTTTTTGTACTTATTTGATGACACTATGTAGTGTCTAATTTTAGTTAAGACTTTGTTATAGCATGATGGATACTTATGAAAACTAAGTATACTGATGGATTTTATAATGTTATGAATGAATTGGCTAAATTTTGATGATGCTTGATGAAATAATGGATATTATTATGTAAAACTGAAACATGATTATGTAGTGTAAGTACTTTATCTTTTTAGAATATGGTATTGTCGATGTTTATTTACTAAATTTTAGGTCCAGATATTCTTGTTAAGTGGAAGAGGTTGTTCTTCTCATCTGAAATAAGGAGTTGCTAAACCACCAGGAATGAGGAACTAGAAAAAAGGAAAGGATGACAAAAACAATCCAAAAGATAAAAAAAAGGGCAAGAAAATTTACCCTCACATCTCCATGACTACACTACTAGACCATGATTTCCTAGACTAGTATCCTAGTGGGATGGTGATAGTATGAATGATGAGTACGCTTGTTTGGTGATTGAGATAATGAAATAGTAATAGTCATTATTGTTGCTAAGGTTAAAGGTTGTAATGTGGTATAAAGAAAAGAGCTATGTGTAGAAAAGTTATTGATCTACATTTTTTTAGGTTATGCCCTTGGAAATCTTACTTGTATTAGAAACATATAGAAAAGTCCCATTTAGGTAAGTTGTAGGTCTCAAAATTGATAGATCACTCTCTGAGAAATTTACGTAAGCTAGCATGGCTTGTTGTTGAGCTTGTATGGGTAAAGTAGAAGTTTATGCATGTCTAGAATAGTGGCTAATGTATCCTTATATGAAATGTTTAGAAGCTTTAAAAAAAAATTATTCTTGACTTTATTAGAGAAATACTGATCTCAAGCTTTCTAAATATGAAGCCTTGCTATATGATCCTAAGAGTAGGTTTCTAATGCATAGATCAAATGATCTTGCTATGAGATGTAGGATGGATACTTCTCTACTTGCATATGTGAAGGTATTTTTGGTTTACGTATTATGTTTTCATTTTAATACTTAAGGTTATGTAGCACCGTCTACCATCTAGAAGATGTGTCATGGAAAAAACATATATATTCTTGAGCCCTCAAAATGGATTCATAGTCTAGCATCTATAATGACTAATCCTAGATGTCATCCTTTGAAGGTGAAATAATGTGTTCATTGGGTGTACATCATAGCCCATGGTCCTCTTCGAGGTACGCAAGAGTCCTCCACTAAGCCTTAGGTCATCAAAATTCAAATGCCATCTTAGGGTTCCAAAAAGCTATGTTTGTGCTTCTCACCAAATGCAATCTACATATGTCAGTTGCTCATATTGTGCGATGTGTCTTAATATGGTTAGATTATTAGGGTTTTAATAACCCATACATGATAAAATTCACGTACGTCATGATTTCCATTTCATGAAGAGCTTGCATCTAGGGTCCAAAACTCTTGTAGTGTCCAAGGAGACAAACACCTTGAACGATGTGCTAAGTGCTTAGTCATTAGGCAAAGGCACTCATGCCTAACATAGGCCCTCCCTTGTGATATTTAAAATGTTAAGGAGGAATTCCCTAATTATAATGTTACAATGCTACTTTTATTTAATGAAAATATTAAAAGGTTTAAGCTAGACGTAGGTATGGATGGTGGAATAAAGTTTAGGGGTATTTTGGCAAATATAACAGGGTTTATGGATAGAAACCATAGATCTAGGATTTATGGTTTGGACTAATAAGTTATCTCACAATAAAAACTTTGGTTCTTAAATTTATATTGAAATAAATATAAAGGGGTAAGAAGGTCTAAATAGTAATATTAGATAATTACCCTAAAGAGACTCAGATTAAGACTTTAGCTGAAATTTAAAGTCCAACAAAGGAAAATTTGTATTTGAACCATATCCATCTATTGAATAGGGCTTGAAATATTTAAGGGGTTATATATATCCCTAGCCTAGTACAATAATGTTATGACTCAAAATTGTTTGATGGAATCTAATTCTATATGTCTCAATGAAGAATTTAAATCTATAGTGGAAACTTAGATTGACTTGTTCCAAATAGTGTAGACTATTATAGGTTTGATTACATGTGTACAAGGCAAAAATAGATTAGTGTACTCATAGAAGATTTTGGTTGTTAATATGAATGCTCTTTGACAAACTACGTAAGATGCTAGTATCTTAAAAAAAAAGGCTCTTAAGGATTGTGGTCACACTTAAGGGGGTTGAGTGAAAGAATGTTCTTCTTTGATATTGTGATTTTGAGCTATGTACAATTTTGTTTAAATGCTATTTTTGGATGCTTTTATATTAAATTTTTGATAACCTATAAGAAGAAAAGAATAGCATATTTTCAATATTGTGATTACAATGCATTGAAAAAATAGAATTATGTATATGCAATCATGCACACTAAAATGAAGAATGAAATGTTATGAGGGTATAATATAATATGGGAGAAAGGGTAACAGAGTTGCATTTCTTGGGAACTTATGGGGGTTCTCCGTGGCCATGTCAATGGATGCAATTAGTATAGATTTAAGAGCATGTTTCCTGTGTGATGGGATATGCGATGAAAGGAATGGAAAAAGTTTTATTATTAGGAAAGTATGGGATTTCCTACTCTTCAATTGATTTGAATGCTTTTTTATTTACAAATGCGTAAGGTGTTTATTGGAAAGTTGTTTTGCATTATATGGATTACTATTGCATGGCATTATGTAATTAGTTATGCATGTTCATAAATTGGATTATCCTAATCCCGAGTAACCATTAACTTAGTACTGGTGGAACTGAGAAAACTAGAACCTGAAGTACCTATTGAACCTGAAATAGAGTTGAATATTAGAGGAAGTTGATGTTGTATTCAAATTTATGAGACTATTGTTGTAACATAAAAATATTTCTTGTGGAAGAAACAATGTAATAGGTTGTGAGATTTTATGCTTTATTGATGAAATAATCAAATGTGTAACTCCAAAGTATCTGATTGTATTGGATATGAACAATGTAATCTCTTTGAAGTTTTATGTTCTTGAAAAGAAATTTGTTTACATGATCTAATATGTTACTTGAATTCCTAGATAGATGCTTTGTTTACAAATGGTTAAATTAGATCTTTAAATTTCTATAAGTAATTATGTGGAAACATAGAATGAACATAAACATATAAAAGAATACATAAATGAGATATCTAAAGAGTAGTAGGCAATGAGATATAGTGGTAGAAAACAATATGCCTATGATAATTTGTTGGATAATTCCCTAATAAACCATATGTAGTATAGTTGGATGGTTAAGCATTGCATCTAAAATATTACCTTATTGAAAAGCAATGAGTAATAAACAAGGCACATGCTTAAGGGTTAGGTTGAAAGACACCTATGGTTAAAAAAAATTTAACATGGGGTTCAACAATAAGGGAAATTTACGTTATGGTTGAAATAGAATAAACAATTCTGGATGATCATTATGGGACACTAGCCACTCCCATGCACATGGATAGACTTTGATAAAGTTGATTCTTGTGTGGTGCAAAGTCTTGGAAACTCATGTGACTACTTTATCAATGGAAACTATATAAATGACTCATAACAATTTAAGAAAAAAATATATGGGTGTAATGGTTATTTTTTTTTGGTTGGGTAATTTGGGGTTATTACAGGTGTGATGAATTTTTGATATGAAATATAAATTTTGTGATAGGAAATAATGTGGTAGATAACAATGTGTGTATATTTAAATCAATTATAGGTTAAAAATACTATGGTATATATGGAAAAATGACATATAAGTATTGGAACAAAGGTATATCAAGGAGAAATTACTTGAGCAAAGATAGAAGTAGATATATAGAGATGACCAAGGGTTGACAAAACTATGAAGTAGATCATGAAATGATTTAGAAATACAAAATAAATGAATATTATGAATTTTGTACCAAATAATATAATATGGGGGGATTTTGGAGAATATTACATTATTTGGTACCTTACAAGTATCTTACAAATACTTTGTACATATCATGTAAATACTTTATAAAAATTTGGTATCTAGGTGTCTTGTAAATATTTAACATTTATTAATCATTAGATTTTTGTAATTATTAGGGATTCAAT
This sequence comes from Wollemia nobilis, assembly GCA_028583015.1. Classification (NCBI taxonomy): domain Eukaryota; kingdom Viridiplantae; phylum Streptophyta; class Pinopsida; order Araucariales; family Araucariaceae; genus Wollemia; species Wollemia nobilis. The sequence goes on from JAQPPZ010000622.1 coordinate 2,996,062, forward strand.
AAAATATTTCTCATATGATATATATGAAGAGTCATATCTCCTATGAGCTAGAGAAGATATGATGATATAGAGAAAATGTAAAAGTCAAGGATTGAAGAGTCACGTGGATATGAAGAAAATATATGTTATATCTGAATATATGTATGTCAAGTCCATGAGATATGTAATAACAAAGAAGTTATGTAGTTTTGTAATAGAATGTCATTTTATGATTGGTTTGAGTACATTGTTTCAGTGATGGCCCATGTGTTGAACGTGTTGTGTGTCTATGAATTTACATGTGAGTATAATGTGCATAGTATAAGTTCTAATTGAAATAATGTGTTTATTCTATAATCCTCTTTGAGAGTATTGTAAATGGTAATAAGTTATTCTAGGTCATTTACTAACACATTTGCCATCTTAATCATTAACTTAGCTCATATTGCATTTAATTTATTTATTTTTACTTTTAAAAGTGAAAGCATCACTAGATTGCAGGTCAAATGGTGCTATCACTCTATAGTTTACTCAAGATATGGCATCTAGTGAAAGTGTTGGCAATGCTATCACCAAACCTATAGCACTTTCACCACCAAGCATATATTTCATGCATTTATATTTTATGGTATTATTTGTGTCTATCTAAATAGGGGTGTAATTTTTGTTCAAGATACTCCAACATGCTCTTTTAGTTTATACATGTCCCTTTTCCATTGATAATATGTTTCCTATATATTTTTTAGGAAAGCAAAAGCTCCATTTATATGCAAAAGAATTGGTGGCATTTTTGTGGATTGGTGACCCTTTTTTCTTTCTAGCACAAATAGTTTTTTCTACCCCATATATTTATCATTTAAGTATTTAGGATTAAAATATTATTTTTTGTCTAGCTAAATTAGTCTAAGTTCTATTTATTTAGTAAAATAAGCAAAATGGAAAGAACTTGTTTAGTCTTTATCACATAAGAGACCAACTAAATATTTAAGCTTTAGCATAAAAATAGAATTTCATATAGCAACATGTAGCACTTTCTTATTGCACTCTTCTTGTCCCTTACCTCTTAAACGAGAAAGTATCATTTTTTTCCTAATCAAAAAGAAAAATTATTTTAGCTTTAGGCCTTGATTGTTGTATTTTTATGTTACATTAGAGCTAAATTAGGGTTAAGTTTAGACAAATAAGTATCTTAGGAGAAATTTAGGTGTTCTTTAACTAATCCATCAAAAATCAAATGCAAAACTTAAAAACAACCCCTAGTCTCAAGGTGATAAGAGGGAGAATCATGGTAGATACCCCAAGAGGCCCTTCACAATATTCTTCCGCTTATCATATTTTAGTGAACATAATGTGAAAATCACTATAGGTACCAATATATCTTTTTTTAAGCTAAAATTGATCAGACTTTAATCAAGACAATTTAATATTATTTTTTAAGATTAAATTAAATTAAAACTAGATAACAAGAAATTTAAAACTAATTGTAAGACCTACTAAGAATATTCACAATACTTTTAGTAATTGTAATACAAACAACTATGCTAGTGGGAGTCATTTTGAGGTACACTATTACCCCTCATGTACCATGTTGACCATATATCCAAGTTATCATCCATGAATCGAATTTCTCTCAAATACCAATAAGTATATAGAAAGGAACTAAGTATAGAGAGACCTTTGATATATAGATAATCACTTGAGGTATATAGGTTAAATTTAGTTTACTTATAAAATGGGATATAATGTTGCTAAAACATCTTTTCTTTCTTCTTTAATCAACTCTATAAACTATAAAACTTAAAAAATTGAAAAATTTCTTCTCAAACCCATTATTGAGAGCCACTACCTAACCTATAGTGTTGCTCATATATTGGCCATTAACCCTAACCCTCTAGTGTAAGTTCAATATGAAAAACCTGCATTTTAGAACCCAAAATCTGAGCAATAAGGCAATGCTTCAATAAATTTGGGTTCTCTAAGCCCTATCCATGATGAGTAGGGAAGTGTGGTTTTCCAATCCACTGCTAACATGGTATTTTTTTGTAGAAGTAAAGGGAGTTTGTGGAATCCTTCCATAGAGAAGGTATTAACAACCTATGTGTCTCTATAGGGTAAGATTCACTCATGGATTATCGTCAACAACATAGTTCAATATATTTATCTCTAATTTAATTGGATTCATAATTTGGATATTTAAATACAAACCTTAATGCATCAACTTCCAATTTCATTTATTTAAATAATCCTATCATCAATACTTCCATGGAGGTTAGGGATAAAACCCTTCATCATCCATGGAACATCACTCATATTTACCTAATCTTGTAAAAATATTATAGGGAAATGTAAGTTATCCTATATCTAACCAAGTAGGCACAAGCTACATTTCTAATGTATATGTACCATCAAGCATCCCAATTTATAGTCCTAATGTCAATAACTTTCATTCTAATATCACAAGTGCAAGCATGGTTTTCATTCAAAACCCTAATTCTACAATATCTCATCCTTCATATTCTAATTATTTCATATCAAGTATGTTGAGAAAAAATTATATGATTCCAACTTCAACATAGTACACTTGAGGATATCAACCTCCTTAGGTTTATTATCAAATTATTCCTATCTCTAAGTACATACCTTTTGTACCATCAAATAATATTTCTTCAAAAATTCAAACTCTAAATTCTTAACTAAATCTATTGAAACAACAAATGTCCATCATCCAAGTGTCTTCTTCTAATGACAAGTACTCTTATGATGACTTGTTTAACCAAACCTTAGATCCTTTTGTATCTAGTTTTCCTTTTTCTCCCAACAATAAAACTCTTAATTTTCAAATATACATTGAATGAAAGATACCATAAACCACATTAGGTTATATAGAACTACTTTTAGTGATATTTCTATAGTCAAATTCTTTGCAAACATGTATAAGTCCCAATATGCCTTATTAGACTTGCAAATTATTTATTTTTTCAAGCTTGAAGAGATTATTTGGATTCTAATTCTTTAAAATTATTCATTTTGAGCCTAAGGTATTAATTCTAGAACTAAATATTGCTTAAAACTATTTTTGATTTACCTAGGTTTTGTAGGTGAGTTGGAGAGGAGAGGGCAATCCTCCAAGGGAGGTCCCAGGTTCGAATCTCCACCCTACCAAAAAGTTGAATTGGGTACCCAAAATCCAATTGATAATGTTGGTACGGGCAGGGCTAGGTGCGACCCCGGGTGACTTTGATGGTGTAGAACCCCCTATTTGTGGTCTCTTAGACCAAGGTGGCCCTGCAAGGGGTTTTTCGCTTTAAAAAAAAAAAAACTATTTTTGATTTGAATCCAAAAGCTTTTGTCTAGACTAGTTATATATTCTTTAGATCTATACTTGTAAAGTCACGATGGACACAACTTCCTTAAAGTGATGTTAGTAAGATGCTATAAAATATTTGGTTTAGCAAGAAAAGAGTATTCAAAAGTGTTGTCCTTTTAAGTCTTACAACCATAAAATATCATAGGTTATCTCATAATATCACATAGGTACCAATATAAAATAACCAAAATAATAGAGGTCAAAATAATGACAATATGAGTAGAATAATTTAAGAAAATTAATATGTATATCAAGTCATATAATAAATAGAATAACATTAATTTATATACTAAAATAAAATCATTCATGAACTATGCATGAAGAAAAACTACAATATTAATTGCTCAAAATTTTGTATATAAGATTTAATACTTTTATTCTTGTTACACCTCTATAATTTAATTGTCCTCTCTTGTATTGATTTATCATGGATTATTATCTTCATAATATAGCCATAGTAATGTGACTCTTCAAGTATATCCTGACAGGAGCACCATAATGAAGAAAGGTATTGGTTTTCCTAATGAAGACCCAAATTCAATTCATGAGAAGTGTGGACCTGATATATGTTGAGTGATAATTTTGCAAAATCATACTCATAGTTAGGATTTTTTTAGAAAACCCTCTCTTGCAAAGAAATTGAAATTTTCCCAAGGTTCCTTTTTACTTAATGTGTGCTTGTATGTTTGTGAAAAATGTGTCAAAATAAGTGCTTAGAATACCTTAGTGATTTGCAAGTAATTAACAAGGGGTATGTGGTTAAACTAATTTTCCATGCTTTATATGTATTAAATGGCTTGATTTCCCTTATGTGTGAAAATAAATGATGAATGGGTGCTTGAAATTTATCCTAATTTAGTTTATCTTTGATTTTAAAAGTGATTTACCCATGAATCCCTATGCCAATACTATTTCCTTTTATCTTTTTTTTTTGGTAGGTTAAATTAAAAGTGGGTTTTTATCAAGGATCCCAAAACCTGATTACATTGAAACCAGATTACATCAAAATAAGACAACCAAGGAAATACATCAAGATAGGCTTTGAGGAAATCCAAAAGGAACAAGATCAGGAAAGCGCAAACGAACTGATTCAGGAACTTTAAAAGGATGGCGTAAAGGAAAAAGAGAAGGATGAAATCTAGGAAAACTGTAGAGGAAAGTCATGCAGGAACAAAAAACCTACCATAAAGATGAAATTGAAGCTACAAATGCCAAACAAAATTTTTGAATATTTCCAAATGTGGGAAAAAGTGTCAAACTGCTAAAACATCCATAAATAAATTGAAACATCCCACAAGCGGGAAAGAGACATGGGTGCCAAAATTTAAATTTTGAATCCTCCTAAGGACAAGAAAGCCAAAAACCACCCTTGGTAAACCAGAACCCAAATGAAAAACTACTTTTCTTTATCTTAAGTGTAATGTAAAATTGTAGTTAGTACTTGCTATTAGAAGATTCCTTTTATCTCAAAAGAAAATGTTGTTAACAAGTGCTATTGAAAACCACTTAATTTTATCTTTGCCTTAATGTGAAATTGGAGTCAGTAGATCCATCCAAGAATGAAAATTGATTTTATCTTGGCCCTTAGTTGATAAAAGAAGTGTTGAAAATTTATGAAGTGTTGATACCTTTTAAACAAAAAATGAACTCTGTTGAGCTAATCTGACAATAGTATAACCTATGGAATTTGAATAAAAATAAAATCTTAAAATGAATGCTTTAATTAAAAAAATATCCATATAATTTAATGTATTATCATTAAATAACCAAATTACTTGGAGGTCTAAATACTTCAAAACCCTTGATATTAATGCAGAAAATTACAAACCCGTTAGAATTTTGAGTGCTTGATGAAAAAATTAAAAAATAAAATAAAATGAAAGATAAAAAATGATAAAATCTAGGGATGGAGAAAAAAAAAATTAAAAATATAGAACATGAAATAGAATTCTGAAAATGATCAAAGAAGACTATTGAAAACCAATCCCTCCTATTTCTGTAGATATTGTTAGATCTTGAACACTAAAAAAATTAGGTTAGACTTGCATCCACATAATATAAATCTAGTTAAGTGCGAGAGTGTAAGGAATAAAACATGTATTAAAACACTCAAATGATGCTACCATATATATGCATAAAACACCATTGAAATGTATCCAAAACATGTAGAAAATATATTGAGTAAAGAATAGATTGTATTCAAAACCTTATTTGCATAAAATATGGAAGAAAAACCAATTATATAGTAGTTCGGAAAACCTTTCAATCTTCATCCTATGCTTCTGCTCCAAAATTTCCTGCCCTTGTTCTCTATTTCAATGGCATATTTAAAATTTTCCATAAAATTTTCCTCTTCATCTTCCCAAAAACCTTTCATTTATTTTTCCTCTTTTGGCTCGAAATGTTCTCCTTTCCATGCGAATACCTCTCCTTCGACTTTCCTTTTCCCTTTGTTAACTTTGTTTCATAATGCTTTTTCATTTCTCATAATGACTTTAAATTTGTGTTACTTGGTTTGTAACCGCATCACTTGATAATTCTAATTCACACGTATATAGGTATATATTTCTATTTCCTCCATAAAAATGGATCGAGGAATTTGTGCAAATGTATTTGCTCTAAATGACCACCTATAGAATGTGTGGCATTTAGCCTATAAACCTCTTCCTTTTTCTCTTTTTTGCGTGCCAATTGAAACCACCGAATATTTTCCATTCACATGCTTTTAAGGCCTTGTACCCATGGTGAAATGGTCTGTCAACTCTAAGACATTTCCTTGGTACGCTTTTCTTCATAGTGTAATATGTGGGCATTCGAGCATTATAATATACCACAAACTTACCCGCCTACTCTATGACAAATAATAGAGACTTACCCATACTATTGGACATGACGCTTGAGGATATGTTCATTTTTTTTATGGGTCATTCGCATAATCCATGAACAAACCTAAATTAATGGTCGTTATTATTCATGTTGCATTCTATCATTGATTTCTCAATTGTATGTAACCTTCTTGTATTGTCATTGCCCTCATCTACAACATTGTATTTCTCACCACCAGATTGTATATTTTGCACCTATCGAGATCAACCTAACCACAAACTCCTCTGTGTGACTCCTATGAGATGTCTAGATACTATCAATGTTTCACTGGATACTCTTTAGGGGTCACTTCCAAAGCTATAATGCTTATTTTTGTTTTCTACCTCATTTTTTTTGTAACTGTCACATCAAAATTATCTTCCTCTTCAAAACAATAATTATTTTATCAATGTTTTGTAAACGATGTCCGCCACATGTAGTAATATCAAACCATATTATGGCTATGTCATTTACTTTGGAAATATCCTTCATTATGTTCTCAAATGGCTAATATGATATTGAATTGATACATGGGGTAGCTCATAGTCAAAGTGAGTAGAATACCTCCAAGGAAGTATAATGTGATATTACACCTCATCGCATGAAAACCCCATGTGGATATCCCCTAGTTAAGCATTTCCATCAATATTTCTATCAAAAAAAATGCAACATGCTACCATTGTTATTGTGGCCAAGGACTATTACAACTGAAAGCGGTCACAGTAACAAATGAATTCAATGCATTCTGCGTAGATTCAATATTGGATTGAAAGCATAATCATGCCAAGTGATGAACAAACACTACTTTCAATGACTATGTCAATTATCCATGAGATATTAACCACTCAACATTAGGGATGCTACTAATCAGGATTGCCAATTTCGAGTTTATAAATGTCCATTTAAAATAAATCCAAAGGATTGCTTCACCCGTCAATGTGATACTATAATTGAATGATTCTGGTGATCCCTACATCACCACATTTTTCTACATCACTACCCACATTGAAAGGTATGAATGCATATCTAGAAATCACTACATCACTACCTCCATCTACGTCACCCATGAAACTATGATATTTGAAATTTTAATGGCCCCTCCATGATGTCTTTCTAGAAAAATTTCTCATCATCATGTTTATCCTATCCATGAACATTTGTGCACAATCTCATGGAATCCCCATACACTCGTATAGATCCACATGGTCATCATGTCTGATGCACTAGACATAATTCTCTACCTCATGGTGCTGCATCATCTTCATAATAGAGTTTTTTTACCTCATCATAGCCCTGTCATATTCCCTAACCACTAGCTTTGGCCACTATCCATGATATCCGAGTGATAGCCTATCAAATATGTTTCTCGATGTCACCATAGTTTCTACCAATTAATCCCACTAGGTGGTCCTCAAAGACCTATTATAAATATCTCCTCTCCATAATTCCACATCATCATAATCCCTATGTTCACACCAACCTTGTGTCATGTAATCATTTCCACATCATCATGGGGTCTAGCTCGGGTCATCGTTCTTGTTGACCGGGTGATAGAGGCTTACCTCTAAAACTATGCCAACACCTTTTTCTTTTTATTACCTACATGAATAAACCAACGACTAGTGTAGCTAGCATGATAAATAAACAAAACAAACCTAGCAACATAATCTATGATCATAATAATTATAAGATACAATAATATAAGCAACTACAATGTACTATAAAGTGCACCTACTTACTTTATTTTTATTAAACTTTTATTAGCATCTTTTTTACCTTTTTATTTTATTTTATTTTGTTTTTATTATTGTTATATACATATACATATATATATATATATATATATATTTTAATTTGATTTAATTAGTTTTAAATGTTTGCATTTGATTCAAAACTTAAAGTTAACCAAAGTATTACAGACCTAACTAACACACTAAATACTATAAAATAAACGAAATAAAACCCTGACCAAAAGTGGACCTTGGAAACTCCACTACAAACTCATGGGTAGGGACCCATAAAAATACTACTCAAATAAATCAAAAACTCCAAAAACGTCAAAATTTAAGGTGGGTCCCCAAATTTGGGGTAAGTTTTGCAATGGCCACAAAAATGACAACTTTGATGGGAAATGCTTCTGAGCATTTTGGATGAAGAACCCAATCTAAAATCATTGAAACAAAATATTAGATAAATGAACATCATTTAGCAATATTCAAATAAAAAGTTGTAAATAGATTCAAATAAAAACAAATGGACCATTTGACACTACTCATTATGTGAATTGTGATTCATTTTGTATTCTTGAGATAATCCAAATTCCATCATTTGTTTTGCATTTATGCTATAGAGTATCACTCATTAAAAATGTGCCTCTGCATTGCTCCACTGCTATCCAGGCATCCATAGCCTCGATGGAGATGACCTTGATCTCTTATAGACCTTTCTCTACTACAATCCAATCGTCTATAGCCCTAGTAGTTGAATCACCCAAGTATTAGATTAATTTTACATTTATTTATTTTCTTTTATTTCATCTAGATATTGCTCCACTACTAGCTAGGCGTTTATAGCCCTACTGAAGATTATCTAAACATTTTTATTGATTTGGATTTTATTTCCTTATTTCTCTTTTTATTTATTTATTGAGTATTGTATTGATTTGTAAAATTCACCTGCAACCTAAGTTAGAGACCACTTAAGGATAAAGATATAGTGTATTATATTTTCACCTTAATTTACAAACCAACATGAATTTATCCTTGAATATTTTAAATAATTCCATTTAATATGTGAGTTATATGTGGAGTTTTAGTGAAATGTTTCATTGTCCTCAAAATTAACTATCTTAGTCCAAAATCTGAGAATTATTACTAAAATATTTCATTTCCTTTTCATCAATTTTTCTTGGCTTTAGATTACACAAAACATCCTACATGCCTAATAAATTAAACAAAACTAAAAACCCATAAACCTAAACTCATCCAATGAAAACTGAGAATCAATAAAATAACAAATATTTGCAAAACAAGTAATTATTTACAAAAGTGCTACACAAAGAAAATACAAAAGTGAAAGCAAGAAAACCCATAACATATATACAATAATATACAAGCATGGTACAAAAGTTCGGTTATGATTTCCCAGGATCCCAAACATGATTACCACCATTCAAAATATATCTATCATGATAGGCATGCAAGGCTTTATAGGTATCCAACCCTAATAATATTAGGCTAAACAATACAAAGGACCTAATTTTACCTCTCTCACCCCACCAATTTGATTCAATCCCATCACTATCATATTTGACATTTTATCCATTAAATTCATGATTCCAAAACTGGTTTTTGAATTATTTTATGTTTACTATGTGGTATGTTTATCATATTTTATCTTGGCATTGTGTGAGTTCCCATTGTGAATTCCCTACTCCAAATACTATTCTCATTATTAATATTAAACATGAGCTTCTCCAAACTTGACCCTATTTCTTAAAATTTGCCTACCAAACCACTATTCATAGTTATAGACCAATCATAATTACGTAGCAGCTTGCAAGCATCTAAGATATCTACCATATCACTTAATAGCTTTAGATATCTTGTTAAAAAATTTATCAAGAAATTCACTATCTACATTGAGAAAAAGGTCACAATTAGAGACGTATACCAACTCAAATAATCAAAAGACAAGAAATTTTCCAACTTTATAGAAATATGTTGAGCCCTAGTGGGGAGACTTATGTATGCCCCTCCACCTAGATATCTTCTAGACATATTTATAGGTAACCTTAATGATTAGTTGGCCTTATATTTAGAGGTGGCCAATGTATCTTCTTTCAAAGTTGTGATTTATATGGCCAAGAGGGTATTGAGTACTATTGTCAAAAGAGGACAATCAAAAACCAAATTCTATAAGGAAGAATAGTCTTGTTCTAAGCTAAAGGGGTAGTATAAGAACAAACATGTTGTAGGCAATGGAGTTATTAAATCATGTCACACTAACAATGTTAGTGTTGCAAAAAACCTTTAGAAGCTTATCTTAGGGAAATCACAACAATAAAAACCTAATAGGAGGTACTTCCAATTGGTTGAACCTCTTTTAGCCATCCTAGATCAACTCTTGAAAGCCAAAAATGTTGAAGCTTCCACCTTCAATAATTTTATAAACCATAAAGAAAAATAGCCTTAGTTTGACCCTAATGAGCAATGTTCTTTACACCATATTAATGAGTATACAACCAATTAATTCATGTGTCTTAGAAACATGATCCAAGACCTAATTGATAAATGTCAAGTCATTCTCAATAGTTTTTATTATCAATCCTCTTTTAACCAATACTGTGAAATTTTTAAAAATCTGCTACCTAATCATAATCAAAATTAAAATTTAGTGAATAATGTTCACTATAAGAATGTTCTAGACACAAACCAAAGAATGATTGGGATGCTCTATTATTTTGATAAAATCTCCCATTTTTGTTGTAACTATACAACAACACAATATTTCTTAATTTGATTAATTTTCTAGACCTCATTTAGTCTATCATACAGAAAAAATTTATCTCTTAAAGGATCTCCATTAATCATTTATTCAAGATTTAACGTTAAGGAAACTTTTATTTTGCTTCATAAACTTGATAGTAACCCAACCAAAATATCATATCTTGAGATTCTTATGACCTCTATGGCCCATGGGGAAATCTTCCTCAAAATTTTGAGTGAACAAGTTATTCCTCAAGACCTCAGTCTGAATGATCTTACTTCTATAATGGGATCCATTGGGATTAACCATGCAACTATAGCATTCCATAAGGATGATATACCTCAATAATTTATATCCAAAGAAATCCCATTATATATCATAGGCCATAATCAATTATAGGTTCAGCAAAAGAATCATAGTCGATAATTATTCTAGCCTCAAAGTACATAGCCTAAGATTCATCAGTTATTTTGGGCTAAAAAAATAATCATAGAGAAATCCAATATTTTTATAAGGTATTTTAACAATGAGGAGTGTGAGGGCTAGAAACACTATAGTCTTACCCCTTAGAGTAAAACTTTATATTCTCAAAACTCTTTTCTATGTCATGTATGATGACTTAACCTACAATATTCTTCTTGGGAGTCCATGGACCCATGATATATTGGAAATTCCTTCAAATATTAACTAGTGCCTTTAGTATAAATACAAAGGAAAGAATTATCATATTCCATTTTAACATGAGCCTTTTGCATACTACCAAGTGATCAAGGGTGAGAACCCTAAAGCTCATATTTACCCTTCTCTCAATTTATGTCTTGGTTAGTACCCTATAGTGAATTCTCACTACATTAAAAAAAATTGCCTTAGGAAAATTTTTAAAGATGGACAAAGTGAAATAAAAATAGATAAGAAGTAAAGAATGAAGTGTCATATGAATACAAGAAAAAGTTTCAATCAAAAGTTTTAAAGGTGAGAAGGTAGATAAAATACCTAAGGAATGCGTATTCTTAGATAATTAAAAGTTCCATAAGGTTGGTGCCACTTTCCAAAAGTTCAACAAGAAGGGAAAAACAAAAGTTTTGATGACTTACAACATTTGGAGTCCCAAAAGTTAAATTATGGAAAACATTTTGAGAGGTGAAAAATATTTAAAGATTGAAAATTTTGAAAGTTTTGAAGGAGAAAAAAAAAAGAAAAATTTTGACAACTGTGAAGTGTCTAAATGCTCTGAGCACATATTCCAAAGGAAACAATTGATCTCATAAAGAGAAAAAATAAGCCAAAAATACTCCAAGCTCACCTACCTACACATCCTAAGTCTAACAACCTACAAAATGGGTGGCATGTTAAAGGCAACCACATGGGAATTGCAACAGAGACAACTTTAGATCTAGGGCATTGATTACAAATATTTCCCATGCTTAGAATTTGAGAATCCCTAGGAAGGATAGATGGTGATGATGGTAATAGTTACACATCCTATGGCCACCAATTTTAATATATGGCTTGAATTGAATTAGCATCAAGACATATTAGCTTCATACCATAAAGCTAATATAAGATTTGGTGGAAAAATACACACCCATGATTAGCAATAAATCTGATAATGAAAGGAAATATGCTCAATGTAATGAAACTAATGCTTAAAATGGATCTTATGCTAATGACATGAAAACATAAAGAAAATAGAATAAAATAAGCTAATATCAAAACCCTAGACTAGGCCTATGGGCCACTGTCCAAGACAATGACTGCTAGAATGAAACCTGTTCTCTTGCACCAAGGCTATAGATATTAAGCTTGTTATTAATGTTAAATGAATAATGTATGTGCATGAATAATTACCTCTCAGTTGACTAGCACCTCATTGCTCCTCAAGGGTGCTCAGATATGATCTTCAATCTGATAGAGTTTTGTTGTGTATCTTCTCCAAGAAAATATCTTTCAAAGAAGTTTGCTAAATGATCATCCTTGGTCTTAGAATTGATATATGATCCTCTTCTATCCTCTGGTGCTCTCTTGCACATTTTATAGATGAAACCCTAAGTCTATGTCCAAGCCCTAGGAATGAATTTCTCATGCATAGTGAGAGTTAGCATGAGAAGATTTTTGTCTTTTATCTATGTTTGGAGTCTAGTTAACTGAAATATAACTATCAACTTGAGTCCCCTATGCAAACTAGTTATTAGCATGAGAAGCTTTTGTCCTTTGTCTATGTTTGGAGGCCAGTTAACTAAATTCTAACTGCCCACTTGAGTCTCCTATGCAAACTAGTTGTTAGCATGAGAAGCTTTTTTCCTTTGTATATGTTTGGAGGCCAATTAACTGAAGTCTAACTGCCCACTTGAGTCTCCTATGCAAATTGGTTGTTAGAATGAGAAGCTCTTGTTATTTGTCTATGTTTGGAGGCCAGTTAACTGAATTCTAACTGCCCACTTGATTCTCCTATGCAAACTGGTTGTTAGCATGAGAAACTTTTGTCCTTTGTCTATGTTTGAAGTCCATTTAACTAAAGTCTAACTTTGGATTTGAGTCTCCCATGTAAACTGGTTATGAGGGGGAATGCAAAGTTGTCCCCACTCACTTTATTATATGCAAACTAACACTTCCAACCCTAATTAGGCTTGTTTGTTAGTAAAATGTTTTTTATGACTTAATCATTGTCATATGTAGTGACTAAGATTTGGCTGCTATCATCTATAGTGGCTAAGGTCTGGCTGCTCTCAACTTGAGCGGCCAGGATCCATCCACTCTAGTTTACAATGACTAAGCTTGGATGGGTCAAAACTTCCATTTTAAGTGGTTAGGACCATTGATTTCTCTTGTAAAGGTCCAAAATTGGACATGTCATGTCCAATAATAAAGCTAATATTATCTTTCCATGAGACTTCAGTTAACTGGCCTTCAAACATAGACAAAGGACAAAATATTCTCATGCTAATAACCAATTTGCATAGGGGACTCAAGTTGGTAGTTATATTTCAATTAACTAGCCTCCAAACATAGAAAAAAGACAAAAAGCTTCTAATGCTAACTCTCACTACATTATCTTCGTTAGCTTGTCATTCTATGATAGTTATGTGGGTATACCACATAACTATCATTATCGCTGAGTGGTTTATAGGGGACTCAAGTTGGTAGTTATATTTCAGTTAACTGGCCTCCAAACATAGAAAAAAGACAAAAAGAGGATGCCTTTGCAAGCTTCCCTAGTATGGGAATTGTCTAGGGTATCCATTTAGAGGGTGGATGATCTTTTATCAGACTTCTTTGAGAGATATTTTCTTGGAGAATATACGCAGCGAATCCCTATTGTATTGGAGAGTAGATATCAGCACCCTTGATGAGAAATGATGTGCTAGCCAACTGAGAGGTAATTATCCATGCACATACAATATTTATTTATTATTAATAGCAAGGTTAATATCCATAGCCTTGGAGAAATATAATAGGTTATATTGAGCATATAAATCTAATATTTTACAATAGCTATGTTTTCATTGGTATGATTTTGCTATCATACCATATAATCATATATCTATCATATAGCTAGTACATGACATCAATACACTGCATACGTATAGCGTAATCAAATCATTATATAGGCATTGCATTCATCATTGCACCCATAACATAAAATCAAAACAAAAATATTTTCAAGCATCAACTGGGGCAATATTGGTATCATACCTCCCATAGTCCAAAAAGTCAAATAGTTAAGCAATAAATTTGCAAAGGCCCCAAAGGTATCACAAGCCCTTTGGTAAAAAAAAAAAGGCCCCAAAGGGGATAAGCCCTTTGGTCAAACCAAAATGCCCCAAAGGGGATAAGCCCTTTGGTTAAATAAAAATGCCCCAAAGGATGCAAGCCCTTTGGTCAACTTAAAAAATGTCCCAAAGGATGCAAGTCCTTTGGTCAAAAACCAAAATTCCCCAAAGGACATAAGCCCTTTGGTCAAAAATAAAAATCCCCAAGGAGCATAAGCCCTTTGGTCAAAAACAAATGCCCCAAAGGATGCAAGCCCTTTGGTCAACTTAAAATATGCCCCGAAGGACACATCCCTTTGGTCAACTTAAAAAATGCCCCAAGGATGCAATCCCTTTGGTCAACTTAACAAATTCCCCAGAGAGCATAAGCCATTTCATCAAATTAATAAATTCCCCGAAGGATGCAAGCCCTTTGGTCAACTTAAAAAATGTCCTAGAGAGCATAAGCCCTTTGGTCAACTTAACAAATGCCCCAAAGTATGCAAGCCCATTGGTCAACTTAACAAATGCCCCAAAGGATGCAAGCCCTTTGGTCAACTTAATAAATATCCCAAAGGACACAAGCCCTTTGGTCAACTTAATAAATGTCCCAAAGTATGTAAGACCTTTGGTTGTCTTAACAAATTCCCCAAAGGATGCAATCCCTTTGGTCAACTTAACAAATGCCCCAAAGGACGCAAGCCCTTTGGTCAACTTAAAAAATGCCCCAGAGAGCATAAGCCCTTTGGTAAACTTTTAAAAAATGCCCCAAAGGATGCAAGCCTATAGGTCAACTTAACAAATGTACCAAAGTACGTAAGCCCTTTTGTCAACTTAACAAATTCCCCAGAGGACGCAAGTCCATTGGTAAACTTAAAAAATTCCCAAAAGAACGTAAAATATTTGGTCAACCTAACAAAATGCCCCAAAGGAATCACAAAACCTTTGGTCAAATCACCCCACAAATATAATAGTCTATGTTTTTGCTCAGTGTTGTGTTTTTCCACACAACACATCACAAAAAGATGCATATGTAGACACCTAAATTATGTTATGCTTAGAGGAGTTACTTACATAGACACACTCATAAGATCATAAGACATAATCTTGGACTTTCCAAGCATCAAAAGTGGTTCTCACCACTCATTTGTTCCTTTTCAAGCCATTCAAGCTTGGTCGCTCAAGCCAAGAGTAACCAGATCCTAGCCGCTCAAGCCTAGAGTGGTCAAACCTTAGCCGCTATAGACAACAATGGTTAGATCTTAGCCACTGTAGATAATAGTGGCTAAGCCATAAGAAGCAGTTTGTCAAAAAATAGACCCAATCAGGGGCGAAAGTTGTAGTTTACATGCAATAAAGTGAGCAGGGATAACTTTGCATTCCCCCTCACAGTCCATAGTTAGACTTCAATTAATTGGACTTCAAACATAGATAAATACAAAGCTTCTCATGCTAAAAACTAGTTTGCATAGAAGACTCAAGTAGGCAGTTAGACTTCAGTTAACTGTACTCCAAAAATAGACAAATGACAAACGCTTCTCATGTTAACAACCGGTTTGCATAGGAGACTCAAGTGGGCAGTTAGACTTCAGTTAACTGGCCTCCAAACATAGACAAATGATAAAAGCTTCTCATGCTAACAACCACTTTGCATAGGAGACTCAAGTGGGCAATTATATTTTAGTTAACTGGCCTCCAAACATAGACAAAAGACAAAAATCTTCTCATGCTAACTCTCACTACGCATGAGAAATTCATTCCTAGGGCTTGGACATAGACCTAGGGTTTCACACTATAAAAGGTGCAAGCCTGAGAGCACCAAGAGATCCAGAGACCTTTTATCCTTTATCACAAGAGGACAAGAGATACAGGAGATCATATCAGAGAGAGAGAGAGACATCCTTTTGAGGGGATCCCTCAAGACTTGGATAGTTCTCTTTGAGATCACGTATACAGAAAATCTTTGATGGATTTAAGAACATAACAACTACTATTTCAACATTAGATTATAGTCTTTGACCCATAGCTTTGTGGCAAAGAGGGCAAGGTTTACTTTAGCGGTCGTTGTCTTGGACAATGGCCCATAGGCTTAGCTTAGGATATACATAGCTTCTTTTATTTTGTTTCTTTATGTTTTCATGTCATTAGCATATATTTACATGATTTTATGGCATAGTTTTATCATATTTCCGTTACACTCTTTGATTACTAACAACCTCATTCGGGGAGGCAATCTCAGACACCTAAATATGTGTTGTTGTTTTATTGCTTGTAGGACTACAGGTTCATCAGATAGATTATCAACATTCGAAATCACAAATATCCCTCCAGGAATCATACTTGGAGAAGGAGGCATATGTAATCCCTCATAATTTTTCATGTGTAGAACCAGGAAGCCTTTAAAAGTGCACCACCCCTTGCAAGGGGACATATCTTCATCCACTTTTAAATCATTATATCAATATGGGTATCCCTAAGAGGGGCTGACATGACATGGGTTCAATGAAAATAAGCCAAAAAAACTCCAAGCTCACCTACCTACACATCCTAAGTCTAAAAACCTAGAAAATGGGTGACATGTTAAAGGAAACAACATGGGAATTGCAACAGGGATAACTTTATATATAGGGCATTGATTACAAATATTTCCCATGCTTATAATTTGAGAATCCCTAGGAAGGATATATGGTGATGATGGTAATAGTTACACATCCTATGGCCACCCATTTTAATATAATGCTTGAATTGTATTGCTCTTTGTCTTGAGATGACTCCTTGTTCACACTTCTAACCATTGAAGAACAATGACATGTTATTCTAAAAGAATGCACAAGACAAAGAGCAAGCCATATATTACATTAGTCATTAGGAGTCCAATGTGAAATTAGTAGCCGATATATATAGTAAAAATGGTATGTCTATAGCAACCCCGGGAACCCACGCACCGCTCTTAACTCTACTTGCAATGTTATTACTATACCAAAAATGAAGCTATACGATTATGAGAAAACATATAACATGGAAATGACAAATAATAGATCTTTAATTAATATTGAACCCTGGTTACATGTCAATCCCTCTTAGGGATACCCATCTTGATACAATGATTTACAAGTGGATGAACAGATGTCCCCTTTTGCAAAAGGGTGGCGCTCTCTAAAATGTTTTCCAGTTCTGCGGATGGAAATGTTTGAGGGATTACAGATGCCTCCTTCTCTAGGTATGTCTCCCGAATGGATCCTCTTGCTCTCGTATGTCATGGAATATGAATCTTGAACCTGTGGCCCTGTATGCAATTCAAACAACAATATAGGTTTAGCTATCCGAGATTGCCTCCCTGGATAAGGTTGTTAGTAATCAGAGAATGTAACAGAAATATGATAAAATGATACCATGGAATCAAGTAAATCTAAGCTAATGATATAAGAAAACAAGATAAAAGATGTTATGTCTATTTAAGCTAAGTATACGGACCACTATCCAAGACAACATCCACTAAATAAAACCTTGCTCTCCTTGCCCCAAAGCTATGGGTCAAATACTATGATCTGATGTTGAAGAAATTAGGTGTTATACCCTTTGATTTGTCAAAGCTTCATCGCACACATGATCCCAAAGAGAACTCTCTCTCTAAAATGATCTCATGTATGTGATTTGGGTCTTTATATATCATATATAGATCATGTGTATCCTTTGGTTCTCTTAGGCTTGCACCTTTTATAGTGTGAAACCCTAGGTCTATGTCCAAGCATTGGAAATGAATTTCTCATGCATAGTGCAAGTTAGCATGAGAAGCCCTTTTCTATTGTCTATATTTGAAGGCTAGTTAACTGAAATCTAACTACCCATTTGAATCTTCTATGCGAAATTTTTGTTAGCATGACAAACTTTTATCCTTTTTTTATGCTTGGAGGTCAATTAACTTAATTCTAAATGCAAACTCAAGTCTCCTATGTGAATTGGTCATGAAAAGGAATGCAAAGTCACTCTTGCTCACCTTTATTGCATGCAGACTACCACTTTCGCATGACATTGGGCTTGTTTATTGGTAAATCACTTCTTATGGTTTAGTCATTGTCATCTGTACCGGCTATGATTTGGCCACTGTCATCTGCAGTGGCTAAGGTCTGATCACTCTAGGCTTGAGTGGCTAGAATATGGTTGTTCTTGGCTTGAGTAGACAATATTGGATGGCTTGAAAAGGCCCCAAATGAGTGGTGAGAACCACTGTTGGTGCTTGGAAAGTCCAACATTATGTCTTATGATATTATGAGTGTGTCTATGTAATTAGCTCCCCTAAGCATGATAGAATTTAGGTGTCTAAAGATGCCCCTTTTTGTGACGTGTTGTGTGGAAAACACAACGCTGAGCAAAAACGTAGATTGATCCGTTAGTAGGGTGTATGGTGATCAATGGTCTGATCAATGTTGGATGGCCCAATTATACAAGATGGCACACATATCTTGAATCATTTCCTCAACATTCGAAGGACTTAGCCCAATGGCTTTTGCATATTAAATTGCACTCATTCCTCAAAATCAATCAGGTAGCTTTAGCTGCTACAACAATTTCGATCGATAGGAGATCTGCAATTGAAGATGTCATGTCTGCTTATGTTCCTAGCAAACAAGGGAAATTTGTGATTGTTGTATGCAATGATTCAAAGGACGAACACAATTTTGCTATGATCAAGTGATCTTTTATTGATTTTGATTATGATTATGTTGAAATTTTGAACTACCTCTTCACACAATGAATTGGTGAAGAAATGACAATGATTGAAGCAACAAGTCGCTTGACCAATATGACTAATATGGTTCCTTTCTAGCATTTTTTGCTTTTAATGGGCAATCCCACATCCAAGTGTGATTTCAATTACTTATGATAATCATCCATCCCTATCTCGAGGAGTGGTCTGGCTATCAATAGCCTTCTTAGGGAGTTAGGATGAGTGATTCTTTTTATACCTAGATTGTATCACTCTGACTTAATATTTTTGATGTCATAGGGGAATTAGAATGACCTCGTCGTATCTATGGAGTAGTACGACCATCTTGATCTTCTTCAGATTTGAAGGGTGGCACATCATAATTCCAAGATAAGTTGTTTTTTCCCCAAGTGGCCTTATGGTTGCCTACTCATCTCACCAAAATATATGGAGTGCAAATCGTTGCAATAGTCAAGTGGATAGAGTAGGTAACTGGATACGAGGCCTGCTTGGGATTTTATGCAATTTTTTGTGTTGTTTTAAACATTTTGATGACCCTAAACCATCAAAGTGTGATTATTTGTTGTTTTTGTTATTTCCTCATTGAAGGAACTGCTTAATTTTGACCTATGGGCTTGGCCGCTATTAGGTCCAATGACCTCTAATTTCTTGCCTATGGTCGTTGTTGCCTTGAGCATCCAAGAAGCTCAGGTCGTTGACGTTAGCAGTGGACAAGGCATAATTAAGGAAATATAAAATTTGTAATTTTAGGGTTTTGACCTATCATTTTTACTATTTAAGATTCCATTTTAAGAGCTCTGGTGCAGCGGTGATGATTGTGACTTTGAAACTTTGTTGGTGCTGATGACATGGCTGCACGGGGTGAAGACATCAACTACTGGAGGAGTCAGATCTTCTCAGGTATTTATCTTCAAAACCCTAGCTCTCTTTTCTTTGCCTAAGTAAAATTGAACTCCACTAAGAAATAAGCAAAAAAAACATCACTAAACCTTCTGGAAACAAAAAAACTCTGTAATTAGGCTTAGGTTCCTTTTTGCCATGGTGGTTTGGTCCCAAATTTTATAATCTGTCAGTGGCTTTAGCCTAGGTTTTTTTTTGTTTGAAAATTTTCCATTATTCCCCTGCTACCACAATTTTGGGCATATTCAAACTTAGCTTAGTTTCGATGCTTGGGTGGGGGATTTGTTTTCCAATTTATTTGTTTTCCCTCCCTTTTGTTGTTTTGTTTAAGTCATTTTGTTAAGTTTGTAATTTTATTTTTTATTTTCTCGACAAGGGTCCACGGTTTTTCCATGCCATCCCTTGGCTGATGTCACTCAGAGCAGCTAGCTCTGAGCTACTATCACTTAGAGCAGCCGGATCTGAGCCACTGTCATTCAGAGCAGCTAATCTTGAATCCCAACAATCAAAAATTTGACCATTAGGCCTTGGTCGCTACTACCTCCAGAAACCAGGTTTCGATCGCTGTAGGTGATGGCGGCTAAAGCTTGAGCCTTTTTTTTGCATTTTGTGTATTGATTTTATGATTTTTTTTGAATTTTTGCTTTGCTTAGGTGCAATTTATTCTTTTCTTTCTTATGTTTAGAGTAAATCATACCCTTTTGCATCGTTTTAATTTTTATTGTGAATCATGCCTTAGATGCATTATAGTTATATTTTGTCTTTCTTCTATTTTTTTTAGATCCTCACTGCTCAGGCTCAAGACTCAAAGCTCCTGCTAGACTTGATTCCTGGATTTGATGACACTAACTGGGAGTGGTTTAAGGCTTGTGGGCTACAGTATGTTATCAGGTTGCCCCACATTATGGTTGATAAAGCATATCTTATGACCTTAGCCCATAATTGGGAACAACGGACTAACACCTTCCATATTCCCCCCAATGAGATGACTATCATGCCAGAGGATGTTTACAGGATTTTTCAAATCCTGTTCGATGGGGTGCCCATTTTTTTATCAACCACTACTGATCATGTGGTTGTCTATGCTCGAGTGTTTGGATAACACTCTAAACAGGCCCTCCGAGATACTGGATCTGAGGGATTATCTATCAAGACTTGGTATGATGCTCAGGTTTTCATGATGAAACATGCCATGTTGCTGATGGTGATTAGCAACGTTCTTGTCTTGGATTGCTTAGTTTTGAGGTTCCCTTGGAATCTCTTGGTGATGGTGTAGGACCTACTGGATAGCGAGGAGTCTATCATCTATGCATGGGGTAGATCACTATTGGCTTAGTGCTATGATGAGTTGTACCACATCTGTTGGTAAGGACGCATCAATATTGCTTGTAGTTTTCTCTTACAGTTTATGGGATGGGAGCACATTAAGGTAGATCACCCTAAGGGGCTTCTAGCTAAGATTACATCTATTGAGGCTCGTACATATTGCTATGCTACCATATGGTCTCGGGAGCATGAGGATCATAAGATCCACACTTTTGTAGGGGAGTTGTCCTACTACACTAATGCTTTCACCAAACTATTGATTGGAGATGTCGTGTGGTGGTCGTACTATGAGTGTTCAGTTTGGGATGATCCAACTACTTTTATTGCTATGACATGGCATGAGCAATGGATCATTGGTCGTAAGATTGCCATTCAAGAGTATTTATTTTACGCTTGGGTTCTTTTTCAATATGGATTGCAGTAGGATGTGCCCTTGGTACCATTCTTGTATAGGTACATCATAGCAGAGAGGGACCTACCTCCACGATAGGTCATAGAGCTTACAGATGAGGAGGATGCCCTAGTCGTAGACCCTATAGTGGGTGGGGAAGTTATAGAGACATATTCATAGTGGTGGAATGATCAAATGTGGCATTGCATAGATATTCTAGGGCACGAGGATGATGGTGGGCATGATGGCACAAATTCGATAGGATGTAGGGTTCAAGCCAGGATCGAGGTATGGGGCCGACCAATAGAGCAGGTGGCAATAGAGTATCCTGATGTTCCTGAGGAGGAGGAGGAGAAGTTAAAGATCAAGGAGAGAGACTCTCCTCTGAGAGAACAGTTGCATGAGGTTAAGGATGAGCTCCAATCTATAAAGATCTAGGTACATCAATGACATGCTACGATTGAGCAACTCACAACATTGATACAGGCTTTGCAAGATACTATCAGGGGTGGCAATGTCAGGATGCAGTTTGTTATTCCTACTTATACACCACAGGAGGTTCCAATAGCAGGCTTAGGTGTAGAGGTGCGATGACTTCATTCCTTGTTGTATGAGCATGAGTCTCAGATCTGGGGTCTTACAGATCATGTTGCCCTCCTTCAAATGTAGCTCAGGAGGCATGGGATTGTCCCTAAGAATATAGTAGATGGATGCGGTTCATAGGTTAGCGAGTGCTCTACCTCAGGGTAGTCTCCTATCCATCCTATCCAATAGATCCAGTCTTGGATAGAGATACATACAGTCTCATGTCAGTCGACTCATGACACCGCCACAAGGGGAGGTGTCACTGGAGGAGGTGATGTAGGGGGCTTAGACCTGTCACTATATTGATGTTCTACTTAGTTCTTGATCCATTTTTGAGGTCGACTAACCTACATAACTATAGAACATAGGCATTTTTGAATATCCATTGGACTTGACACATATTTTTATGATAGATTTACCTTTTATGATTCATTGTGTGTATCGTTTATTGCTTATGTTTTTGTTATTTTATTTTATGATATGATGCGATGATGATATTTGTGATGATTCAATGGATATTTTAGATGATAGATGATATTTGAATATGCTTAGATGGATGTGTAGATGCTTATATGATTTTATGATATGATGCAATGTATTTTGATGATGAATTATGAATTTATGGTATGCAAATGGATATTGCCTGTATGTTTTATGATGTGGTTTATGGATGATTAATGACTTGTTTTTGTGGATGCGATGTAATTGCTAAATGCATTTTTAATTTTTTCTTTAATTATATGCACCTAACTTATGTGATGGAATGGTATAAATGAACCTATATGCTCTAATCATTAAAAACATATGGAATGCATATGACATTGACAATCTTAATGGGTGATACCACATAAAGTTTAAAAATAATCATGAATTTAAATAATCACTTCTATCATAAGAATTGATTAAGTATTCATATATTAGATGTAATGGTGTGTAATGTATCTTCTTAATGGGATTCGTGTTTTTTTTTTTTTATAATTATGATGCATGTGTGTTTTCTCGGGGTATACCCAAAATTTTGTATGGAAAGTTTCTTTTTGATAACAGGCTATGTGCCTTAACGGATGTAATGGCTTTGGCGGCATGTATATTTTACATATATAGGATCCTTAGTAAGGATATCTTCATCAACATCCCTGGGCTGATTTTTGTAAAAGGTTTTGGGTCAACCTGTAAAACCCGGTATTAATGCTATAGTATCTTATCTACCAAAAAAAATAAGTTTCTATAAATTAAAAGATATAAAGTAGTCAGTGGTCGTCTATATATTATTTCTAATATATATGTGGTATTTGTCCTACTATGTTGATACCCCCTAATTTATAGAATATTATAAATAAAGTGATGGTGTGAATGTTATTAAATTTTTGTTGCTATGTATAAAATTTTTGGGGCTTTTCGAAGATTCAAATACTCTATTTCCCTATCAACAGTTGTCTACTTACCACTTATACTTTTGAAAATTAAGGATTTTACCATGGACCTGGTTTTTCATGATCTCTGTGTGTGCATTTGATTGGATATTTTGAGGTAGAACTCAAGCATTTTCTTCGATTTCAGGCAGGATTCTTTTAGCCCATTGCTAAGATCAGGGATCCTCAGGTGTTCATCTCATCCTTATGTTGGACTTAGTTGGACTATACCACTAGGTAATATTTGGTTACGTAAGCTAGCTCATCCACATTCAAACATTGGTCTACACAAATGCATGAAGCAATTGTAATAGACATATCATCATGCATAAGTTTTTCTCCTTCCATTTTTGTACAATGCTGAGAATTCCAAGGATTCAAGCTTTATTCTCTTCTTTTTGGATTCTTTTTGGCTTTGGATATTTGCTCATATGTAGTGATGAAAATCACTTTTTATTTTGATTTTGATTTTTTTCTTTGAGTGGGGATTTTTTTGTAGTGATGATAATCACTGTTTATTTTGCTCATTCTTAGTGATGAAAATCACTATTTATTTTTGATTGATTTTTTTTTTAGCTTGCTTTTTTTTGTATTTTGAATATATGATTTGTGTATCAGATTTTTGCTTTGAAATCTAGACTGTATGCTTGGCCTTTTGAATATGTACTTTGCTTTGGGATTTTGCTTGTTTTGATTTAAGCAAGGTATTTTGATAGGGTAAAGCTTGTCCTTTTGCCAATTCTTAGCACCTTTAAACTAGTTGCACAAGGGGATAAGCAAGGATAATCCTTTTCGTTTAAGGTAAAATAGACCGCTTTACAACTTTCATTTTTTCCTTGTACCAGCTAGGTTTTAGTGTTTCGATTAGTGACGAGATATTGAATATCCAAGGCTTTATCACAGCTAGGCATTTCTTTCTATTAATCAAAGTTGTTTTCCTCAAAATTTGATAAGATTACTAGATTTGGTTGACAAACCAAAAAGCCTTAGTAATTATGTATAACAACAAATAATGGTTGTGTTGAAAAACACAATTACACACATGTGGATGGAGGTATGGATATGAATGACTTGTGCAACAAACTATGGTATCACTTTTAAGACTCTCATGATGTATCTTGTAATGTATGTTAACATGCAATGCAATGATGTGGATGCAAAATGTGAAGTGCAATTGTTTTTGTATTTTTTATTTTATGTTGTTTTTGTATTTTTGATTAATTTGACCAAAGGGCTTATTATGCCTTTGGGGCTTTTGTTATTGATTTTGACCAAGCAGTTTGAATCACCCTTGGAGCCTTTTTTATTTGATTTTTGACCAAACAGCATGAATTACCCTTGGACTTTTTGATTGATTTTTTACCACGCGGTATGAATTACCGTTGGAGCCTTTGATTTGATTGTTTGATCAAGTGGTATGAATTGCCCTTGGAGCTTTTTGTATTTATTTTTTACCAAGCGGCATGGATTACCCTTGAAGCCTTGTATTTTATTGTTTGACCAAGTGGTATGAATTACCCTTGGAGCCTTTGATTTGATTGTTTGACCAAGCGGTATGAATTACCCTTGGAGCTTTTGATTTGATTTTTGACCAAGCGACTTGAATTACCCTTGGAGCCTTTGATTTGAATTTTTGAATTTTATGTTTTTATGATTTGTTTTTGTTTTTGACATATTTGAATGTTTTTTATTTTTGATATATTTGAATGTTTTTGATGTTTTATGAAATATTTGAATGTTTTTTATTTTTGACATATTTGAATGTTTTTTATTTTTGAAATATTTGAATGTTTTTGTGTTTTTGACATATTTGAATGTTTTTGTGTTTTTATGTGTAAAATACCTTTAGGTGAATGATATTGAGAGGTTCAGGATCTTCAACACCATCTAATGATATAAGGCGATATGCTCCAGGCCCAACTCTCTGTGAAATCATGTATGGACCTATCCAATTTATCATAAAATTATCTCATAGATGCGGTGGCAAATTTGAATTTTTCTGGTTTTCTTTGAGCACTAGATCTCCAACCTTGAATTCCCTTAGGTGGACTTTACTATTGTAAGCTCATGCAAGGTGATCTTGGTAAACACAGAGATGTTCTAAAGCATTGAATCGATGTTCATCAAGAAGCATCAATTGATCAAGGTGGCCTTACCGCGCAGATTCATCATCTATGAAGTCTTTTAGTGCTATGCATAGAGTCCAGATTTCCAAATCTAGAGGAATGATGGCTTCAGTTCCATATACTAGTGATAACATCGTTGCACTAGTGGCCATTTGTATACTATTATTGTATTCCCATAGCGCAAGATGCAATTGCATGTGACAATCTTTGTGATTTTCTTGTGTTGTCTTCCTTAAAATGGAGACTATTATTTTATTTAAAGCTTTAGCTTACCCGTTTGCTTACAGATAATAAGGCATTGAAAAATTGTACTAAATATGGTATTTTTTCATTAAAGCATGCACATTTTTGTTCTTAAAATATGGCCCATTATTCGATATTACCTTAAAAGGGACCCTAAAATGACTAATGATATTATGGAGTATAAACTCCGTAATCCTTGGTCTAGTTGTTGATGTTAATGGGGTCACTTCTACCTATTTAGTGAAGTATTCTATGGTCGTTATTATGAATGCCTGTCAGCCTGGGTATGGGGGTGAGATATTCCCAATCAAGTCTAGTCCCCATTACAAAAATGGCCATGCTTCCTGGATGGGCTGCAAATCTTGCGATGGTAAGTGCATTAGATTTGCATGATGCTAGCACTTACTACATTTCCTAACATACTCGCATCAGTCCTTTTCCATTGTGGGCCAATATTAACCCATTGTTGGCAATTTTGGGTACTTTGGGTACATTGCCTTTGCTCAAGTGTATAAGTTGTCATTGATGTCAAAAGGCATTTTTGTGTTGATATCAAAAAGAGTGTGATGTCAAAAATATCTTGAGAAGCTTCATAATGTTAAAGGGTTTTTATTAAAACCATGGTGACAAGGTTAAAGGTTTTTCTTAAAACCATTTGGACTCATTAAGGGTTTTTATTAAAACCAAGCTTAACTTAATGCAAAGGTTTTTACTTCTTGAAAAACCTTGAAGGTCCATGTTTATTATTAATAATTAAATTAACTCAAACCTTTGACAAGGGTCTAAGTTTAATTTATTATTAATAAAATAATAATAATTATTATTTTAATTATTATTAAAGGGTCTTTCAACCCTTAAGCGACGGAGAAAAAAAAAAGAATTATTTCGCTGATGTGTTGCCATCGTTGGAGGAGTGCCGATGTCAAACAGTTAAGGAGAAATGGCTATATAAGTGGGGATGATTTTCTAAAGTAAGACTACCACCGATTAATTGGAGTCTACGATTTGCGTTTGCTTTGTATCATTCGAATAGCGCTTGTCATCTTCGATTTGTGTTTGCTCTATATCATTCGAATAGCGCTTGGCATCTTTGATTTGCATTTGCTCTATATCATTCGAATAGCGCTTGGTGTCTTTGATTTGTTCTTGCTTTGTGTCTTCGAATCTTTGATTGACATTTTTGAAATCATGCTTGATCCGTGTCTTGGAAATCATGCTTGGCATACTTGAATTTGATCTTGGGCTACATCCTTACTTTTATGCTTGACGTTAGTGGATTGGCAATTACACCTGAACTATGTTTTTTTTTCCAGACTGTGCTGTGAGATGATTAATGCAAGCATTCAGTGACTTACATTTTGGAAAATGCTCACCAATTTGCATGTGGCTTGTGGAAGACATTTACGTTTTCTAGATTCTTGGCGTCAAAGGAAGATAAAATATAGGGCAACATTGTATTTCTTCATTGGGCACTTGTGACCCAACGGCAGTGGCGTTTAAGCAAAAGTGCTAGAAGGCAGAGGTGTCGAGTTCGATTCTCTTCATGGGTAATTTTCTTTTGGTCGTGGTGTGCAAAGGATAGTGGTTGTGAATGCGTTGGATGTATATGGTTAAGGTATCATATTTGCTTTGACATTGTTTTATTGATGCTTAATGTTTATGTTGAGTAATAAGGTGTAAAGAGGTTTTACTTTGTATGTATATTATACTTCTGGTGCTTTTTATTAAGTTGGAGAAATAAGGTGTTAATTTGGATCTTTATTATTGTTTATTATTGTATAGTTGCTAACTCTAATTGGTGGCAAATTGAGAGTTAGTGTTGTGACAGATTTTGAGTTCTCCTTCTTCATCAAAGTAAAGGTATGGGCAACTTCTTCCATGTATATTGTTGATGGTATATTTTCTAAAATTGAGTTTGGAGTGAAAAGGTTGTCTACTAGGTATTTTTGGTGTAAATCCTATTTTCTAGATATTGAAGATTGTTTATGCATTAAAATCATTGATGAGTTTTTGGGTGAATAATTCTGGTTGAGGAAGAGGAAGCATTTTTTGCACTAGGGTTTATGTTAGTAAGTCTTGCTACTTGCATTGAGTTGGTGGAACCCTTGGTTTGCTATTTTGAGTTTGATGGTTGAGTTGCTTCCATAGAGGTTATTTGATCAAGTTAGTGCTTTACTTGATACATGATATTGGGCTTACTCCATTGAGTTGATTTGAGCAAGTTATTCTTTGCATTTGGTGATATTGTGTTGGTGGTTGTTTTGTTCAAATATCCTTGGAGGGAAAAGGATTTCTACTTGTTTCCTTTTCTTGTGATGATTGGTTGAATGCTTCAAGGTTGATGTTGAGTTGAATGGTGTTGGTTGACTAAACCATGTTTGATGAGCATTGTTTTTGAAACCCTAATTGTTGGTAAAGAGAATATGAGTATCATTGTTAAATGAGATATTGCATGCTTTGCAATTGTTGGGTTGTGTTTCATATTCTTGAGAAAAGCATACTACATCTATCTTATTCTTTTGAGATTGAGATTGAGTTAAGATTGAGATTGGGAGTTAAGTATAGAACATATTGGGTCTCAAACAATTCTCTTTATGTTTCTATGAGATTTGAGATTGAGATTGGGAGTTAAGTATAGAACATATTGAGTCT
Organism: Wollemia nobilis; assembly: GCA_028583015.1. NCBI lineage: Eukaryota > Viridiplantae > Streptophyta > Pinopsida > Araucariales > Araucariaceae > Wollemia > Wollemia nobilis. The sequence continues at coordinate 3,024,874 of JAQPPZ010000622.1, forward strand.
CTAACAATTCTCTTTATGCTTCTATGAGGTTGATGAATCACATTGGGTCTCTAACAATTCTCTTTGTGGGTTCATGCTAAGCAAGTTTTTCTTGGTGAGCTTGCTGAGGATTTGGACAGGTTTCGGTGGGGACTTGTGAGCAGGTTTTGGACAGGTTTCGATGGGGACTTGTGAGCAGGTTTTGGACAGGTCCTAGAAGAGGACTTGTGAGCTGAGTTTGATGGTTCTATCAAAGGGCTTGAGGATAGAGGTGCATTGGTTATTTGAGAAGAACCTGAGGACAAATTTGGCAAGTATTTGAGAAATCTTGTATGTAGAGGATTGATTTGTTCAAGAGTTGGACAGATCTGACAGATAGAGGAAGACTTGTACTAGATCGACTGACTGTGTTTGGTACAGGTTGCTGAGCTACTATGGACATGATCATAGAATGCAGAGGTCTCTTAGGCTAAGCATTGAGGACAGGAGGTCTTCGGTGGAAAGGAGTTCCACGTGCTAGCAAGAGGTAGAGGCAGTTGATCTTTTGAGGGATCATTTCTAGAGCAGAGGGGAAGTTATCTCCTTTGAGCAGAGGCTCATAAATTTAGATTGGGGGAAGGTATCTCCTTTGAGCAGAGGCTCATAAATTTAGATTGGGAGAAGGTATCTCCTTTGGTCCGAGGCTCATAAACATTGTAATTGGGAAGGTTTCCCAAAGAAATTTGAGATAACTTTTAAAGAAAAGTTTTGTGGACGTAGCCCAGGCATTCTGGGTGAACCACGTTAAAATTGGTGTCACTTTGTGGATGATATTGTGCATTGTTTTGATATTGATTTGGGTATATTGCTTTACTATTTTGAAGTATAAAGGAAAAAGTAAAAAGAGGTCTTATACTATTCACCCCCCCTCTCAGTATAAGCTTGTGTTCTTCAATTGGTATCAGAGCGGGTGTCTTCAAAAAGTTTAACAGCTTGAAGGAAAATCTAGTAAAAAACACAATGGATCATTCAAGTGGCAATGCAGCACCTATTCTTGATGGGTCTGATTTTGGTCTTTGGAGTGCAAAGATGAAGGTTCATTTAATGGCACTTGGGAATGAGGTTTGAGAAGTGATTGAATATGAGTACACTATTCCTGAACATGGTCCTAATACTAAAGAAGAAAGGCTCCTACATCACAACAATTCAAAAGTAATGAATGCAATCTTGAAAGGCTTACAAAAAGTAGATCTCACCAAAGTGATTCACTGTAAGACAGCTAGTGAAATGTGGAATCAGTTGAAGGTGGTTCAGATAGGTGATACAAATGTCAGAAAGGCCAAGTTGAGACACTTCAAAGGTATGTTTGAACAACTCAAGATGAATTATGATGAAAATATTAGTGACTACATGCTTCGTATGGATGAGGTTGTTAACTCCATGAAAGACTTAGGTCTTGAGCTTGCTGAAAATGATGTTTGTGATAAGATTTTAAGATCTCTTCCTAAAATATTTAGTGAAAATATTTCTGCTATTGAGGAAGCTAAACATTTGGATAAGTTGAAAAAGGATGAGCTCCATAGTATACTTGCAGCATTTGAGTTGAGAACTCAAGTGAAGGTTGATGTCAAGAAAGAGGTAGCTTTCAAGGCTACCAAGAAATCCAAGGGTAAATAGCTTCAAGAAAGTGATGAGTCTTTTAGTGATGAAGAGGCATATTACAGCAAGAAAGGCAAGTTCTCTAGAAAGCACAAAAGTATGAATAATTTAAGATGTTTCAATTGTGGAAAGTTTGGTCATTATGCTACTGACTATACTGTTGCCAAATATGAAAGTGATGAAGATAAACAGGATTGTAAGAGCAAGGATTCTGAAAAGCACAAGCATCACAGGAAAAAAAAATATGAGCAAAGCAATCAAGGAAAGAGGTACTCTCACAAACACAAGAAGAGCTTCTACCTAGACAAGGCAAGTAAGTGTTCTAGTAGTGATAGTGAAATTTCTTCAAGTGATAATGAAAATGAGATGTTCATATCAGAAAAAGAGGAAGAACCAAAACATAGATTCATTATCATGAAATGTCTTAGATGTGGAAATTTTGGTCACCTTGAGGATGATTGCACAAATAATGATTTGGTTTCTAGTATGTATGAGGATGCTTCAGAAAACTATAAGGAAGATGCATGTATGGTTTTTGAAAAGGGTAGCACCTCTAGTGATAAGAAATCTGAAAAAGGCTTTGATGATTCAAAAAGCAAACATATAGAGAAAGGAGAAGTAGATCTTAAAGGTGAACTTATTAGTGCTCATAGTGCTTTGAAAAAGGAAAGAAAGAATGCTAGACTCAAGGATAAGTTAGATGAATGTTGTATGGAGAGAGATGATCTTATAGAAAGTCTTGACTTCTCTATAGCTAAGACACAAGAACTCAAGGATGAGTTAGAATCTAAGGTTCTTGAGTATAGTGAGTTAGAACAGAAAATGGCTTCTTTGAAAGAGGAAACTAAAGAGTACAAAGATAAGCTTCACAGGTTTCAAGATAGCTCCAAAAAGGTTAAGTCACTCATCAAAGGTCAAAGAAAGACAACAGATAAAACAAGCCTTGGTTTTGTTAAGCCTCACAAGGAACAAGTTGGAGAGTCTAGTAAGAGACTCCAAAAGGAAGAGAGTTCTGATGAGGAAAGTATTTCAGATCATGAGTCCTTGAATGATAGATGCATAGAAATAAAAAATAGAATTCAGAATGAGAAGAAGAAGTTTTCAGAGCCTAAGAGGTCAAATAAATGAAAGTTTCAAGTTAGATGTTTTGCTTGTCACAGGTTTGGTCACATAGCTTCACATTGCATGGCTCAAGTGAAGAAGGTAAATGACAGTTTCAGAGGTCATAATTTCTTTCAAGGGTATTGCTACTCTTGTAAACATTTTGGGCACAAGGCAGTTTATTGCAAGGCAAATATCAGGAACAAGTTTGATCAGAATAGGTTTGGCCAGAATAGGTTTGGTCAGAACAGGTTTGGTCAAAACAGGTTTAGTCAGAATAGGTGGATTCAAAGAACAGGTATGCCTAAAAGAAATAACATTGTTACTTGTTATAAGTGCAACAATGAAGGTCACACAGCCAGACAGTGTAGAGATGAAATTCTAGAATATAGGAACAAGAATAGTGGCATGATCAGGTCCAAGCATCAAGGCATGGATAAGAACAGGGATGAGAACAAGAACAAGAACAGTGACAGGAACAAGAATATGGACAAAGAGTTCAAGAGAAGGCCCGACAAGGAAGTTATACTACCACCCCAAAATTAATCACCTCATCAGGAGGTGGGGGAGGGACTAAGCTAAGAGGCTAATTCTTAGTCCCGAGCCCCAAAGGTGGCCCTTTGCCATTGATGACAAAGGGGGAGAGATATGAGTAAGGGGGAGAGCTTCAAAGTGAAGAGGAAAGCTTCAATTCAAGGGGAGCAAAACTTCAAAGGAATATTCTCAGTTGTGAGCACAGTTGGTTAGTTGTTAGCACATTTGGTTTCAGTTTTGGCTTTTGAGAAGTGTTTTCAGTAAAGGTTTGCCATCAATGACAAAGGGGGAGATTGTTGGCAATTTTGGTTACTTTGGGTACATTGCCTTTGCTCAAGTGTATAAGTTGTCATTGATGTCAAAAGGCATTTTTGTGTTGATATCAAAAAAAGTGTGATGTAAAAAATATCTTGAGAAGCTTCATAATGTTAAAGGGTTTTTATTAAAACCATGGTGACAAGGTTAAAGGTTTTTCTTAAAACCATTTGGACTCATTAAGTTTTTTTATTAAAACCAAGCTTAACTTAATGCAAAGGTTTTTACTTCTTGAAAAACCTTGAAGGTCCATATTTATTATTAATAATTAAATTAACTCAAACCTTTGACAAGGGTCTAAGTTTAATTTATTATTAATAAAATAATAATTATTATTATTAATAAAATAATAATTATTATTATTTTAATTATTATTAAAGGGCCTTTCAACCCTTAAGCGACGGAGAAAAAAAAAAGAATTATTTTGCCGATATGTTGCCATCATTGGAGAAGTGCCGATGTCAAACAGTTAAGGAGAAATGGCTATATAAGTGGGGATGATTTTCTAAAGTAAGAGTACCACCGATTAATTGGAGTCTATGATTTGTGTTTGCTCTGTATCATTCGAATAGTGCTTGGTGTCTTCGATTTGTGTTTGCTCTGTATCATTCGAATAGCGCTTGGCATCTTCGATTTGCGTTTGCTCTGTATCATTCGAATAGTGCTTGGTGTCTTCGATTTGTGCTTGCTCTATGTCTTTGAATATTTGATTGACATCTTTGAAATCATGCTTGATCTGTGTCTTGGAAATCATGCTTGGCATACTCGGATTTGACCTTGGGCTGCATCCTTACTTTTATGCTTGACGTTAGTGGATTGGCAATTGCACCTGAACTATGTTTTTTTTTTAGATTGTGCTATGAGATGATTAATGCAAGCATTCAGTGACTTACATTTTGGACAACGCTCACCAGTTTGCATGTGGCTTGTGGAAGACATTTACGTTTTCCAGATTCTTGGTGTCAAAGGAAGATAAAATATAGGGCAACATTGTATTTCTTCATTGGGAACTTGTGACCCAATGGCGGTGGCATTTAAGCAAAAGCGCTAGAATGCAGAGGTGCCGAGTTTGATTCTCTTTGTGGGTAATTTTCTTTTGGTCGTGGTCTGCAAAGGATAGTGGTTGTGAATGTGCTGGATGTATATGGTTAAGGTATCATATTTTCTTTGACATTGTTTTATTGATGCTTAATGTTTATGTGGAGTAATAAGGTGTAAAGAGGTTTTACTTTGTATGTATATTATACTTCTGGTGGTTTTTATTAAGTTGGATAAATAAGGTGTTAATTTGGATCTTTATTATTGTTTATTATTGTATAGTTGCTAACTCTAATTGGTGGCAAATTGAGAGTTAGTGTTGTGATAGATTTTGAGTTCTCCTTCTTCATCAAAGTAAAGGTATGTGCCACTTCTTCCATGTATATTGTTGATGGTATATTTTATAAAATTGAGTTTGGAGTGAAAAGGTTGTCTACTAGGTATTTTTGGTGTAAATCCTATTTTTTGGATATTGAAGATTGTTTATGCATTAAAATCATTGATGAGTTTTTGGATGAATAATTTTGATTGAGGAAGAGGAAGCATTTTTTGCACTAGGGTTTATGTTAGTAAGTCTTGCTACTTGCATTGAGTTGGTGGAACCCTTGGTTGGCTGTTTTGAGTTTGATGGTTGAGTTTCTTCCATAGAGGTTGTTTGATCAAGTTAGTTCTTTACTTGATACATGATATTGGGCTTACTCCATCGAGTTGATTTGAGCAAGTTATTCTTTGCATTTGGTGATATTGTGTTGGTGGCTGTTTTGTTCAAATATCCTTGGAGGGAAAAGGATTTCTACTTGTTTCCTTTTCTTGTGATGATTGGTTGAATGCTTCAAGGTTGATGTTGAGTTGAATGGTGTTGGTTGACTAAACCTTGTTTGATGAGCATTGTTGTTGAAACCCTAATTGTTGGTGAAAATAATATGAGTATCATTGTTATATGAGATATTGCATGGTTGGAAATTGTTGGGTTGTGTTTCATATTCTTGAGAAAAGCATACTACACCTATCTTATTCTTTTGAGATTGAGATTGAGTTGAGATTTGTTGGCAATTTTAGGTACTTTGAGTACATTGCATTTGCTCAATTGAATAAGTTGTCATTGATGTCAGGAAGCTTTTTGAAAGAATTTTATTTGATATAAAATAATGTGTTTTTGATGAGGGTTCAGCTTGACAGGTTCGAAATTAGTAAGTTGGAAAAAAGTCGCGATATCGCGACATGTCGCATTTTTGCAACTTAGGCAGGAGAGAGAAAGCTTTTTGAAAAACTGTCACGATTTCGCGACATGTTGGAAGAGAGAGAATAAGCTAGCAAAACTATCGTGATTTCGTGACATGTTGGCAGAGAAAGAGAGCAAGGTGGAAAGTGTCACGATTTCGTGACATGTCGCATTTTTGCGACTTGAAAAGTGCAGGAAGGCAAAGAAGGAAAAGTGTCATGATTTTGTGACATAATGCAAGGAAGGTTGTACAAACGAAAAAGTGTCACGATTTCATGACATGATGCAGAAGGAAGATTCCACAGTGTGAACTGTCACGATTTCATGACATGTTCGAAGAGAGATAAAGTATCTCGAAAAGTGTCATGATTTCATGACATGCTGCAAAAGACTAAGTGAGGACTGTCGCGATTTTGCAACATACTGAAAAGCTCAAAGTGATAACTATCATGATTTCACGACATGCAGCAAAAGGAAGAGTCTAAAATAAGAAGCATCATGATTTCACGATAGGCTTCAAAGAAGTTTTACGGATGCAAAAAGTGTCATGATTTTACGACAGGTTGAAGAGAAAGCTTGCGAATGCAGAAAGTGTCACGATTTCATGACAGGTTGAGATGGCAACTTTTAGTTGGAGAAAGTGTCACGATTTCATGATAGAAATAGTAAGCAAGTCTTCAACAGAAGAAGTGTCATGATTTTGCGATGAATTCAAGAAGGAAGAGCTCAAAGGCGAAAGCGTCACGATTTTGTGACATGTTCCAATTTCACGGGCGTAAGGTAGAGAAGAGCTTAAGGCAACAAAAGCATCACGATTTCGTGACATGTTCCATTTTCGCTAGTGCAAGCAAAGAGGAAGGCCATGAAGACAAAAGTGTCATGATTTTGTGATAGGAGTGAATATGACATCAGCAAAGACATAAGTGTTGTGATATCGCGACAAGAATGTAGTCAAGGCAGACAAAAGCAAAAGTGTCGTGATATTGTGACAATAGCCAAACGAAAGTGTACGGCTACAAAAATGTTGTGATATCATGACATGTTGTGGTTTCATGGTAGAAGCTACTGAACCATAGAGGCGGTTGAAGCCGACAGAGTTAAAATTGGGCCGACGAATATTATGGCGTGCAGCCAATGAAGTTAGGGTTTGCATTTGCATAATAGCTGACTAAGACCAAGGTTTAGATCTTGATTATGTTAGTATAAAATGAGGGCTGTTTGAAAATATTGAGCATCGATCGATGTGTGTGTTTGAAGTGTGACTTTCATAGATAGAGTGTGGGGAGAAGTTTGATCACCATGAAGCAGAGTGCAAATTCGATTGCAGTATACAGAGTGCATTCCATTGAATCTTCTAAGTGAGAGAGATTGCATCGAGGTGCATAAGTTGATGTTTTATCAAGTGCTGCTGTGATTGCACAGAGGTGCATAAGTTAATGTTTGATCGAGTGTTGCTATGATTGCATAGAGGTGCATAATTTGATGTTTGATCGAGTGTTGCTATGATTGCATAGAGGTGCATAAGTTGATGTTTGATCAAGTGCTGCTGTGATTACGCAGAGGTGCAATTTTGAGGACATTTGTGCCAGACCGAAGGACTGTGTTTGGTGCAGAATAGAGGAAGCGAACGAGGAAATTTGTGCTGAATCGAAGGACTGTGTTTAGTGCAAATTCGAGGACCAGCTTTGGAGGTGAAAGAGTTGAGGACAGAGGTCCCCAGCCAGATCAGGGAATACAGGTGTCTTCTATGGATAAAGTTCCACTTGCTAAGGGCAGAGGAGGCAGAAGTTTTCTAGTGGATCACCAGCTAGAGCAGAGCTAGGGGATTGGTGTCTCCTTTGGGTTGGTGCCCATAAACTTTGTAATCGAGAAAGGTTTCCCAGAATTTGAGGTGATAAAATTTAGTGAAAGATTTTATCCGTGGAGTAGCCACATTGGGTGAACCACGCAAATTGTTGTGTCTCTATTGTGGATGGTATCTTGTGCATTGCTTTGATTACTATTTTTGATACTGCTATCTATTCTTTGCATAATATTAATTGAAAGTTGAAGGAAAAAGTTTAAAGTGGTCTTATACTGTTCACCCCCCCTCTCAGTATAAGCTTGTGTTCTTCAATTGGTATTAGAGAGGGTGCCTTTGAAAAGTTTAACAGCTTGAAGGAAAAGCTTGATAAGAACACAATGGATTATTCAAGTGGAAATGCAGCACCTATTCTTGATGGATCTGATTTTGGTCTGTGGAGTGCAAGAATGAAGGATTATCTAATGGCACTTGGTAATGAGGTTTGGGAAGTGATTGAAGACGGGTACACTATTCCTAAAAATGGTCCTTATACTAAAGAAGACAGGCTCCTACATCACAACAATTCAAAAGCAATGAATGCAATATTGAAGGGTTTACAGAAGGCAGATCTTACCAAGGTGATTCACTGCAAGACAACTTGTGAAATGTAGAAACAGCTGCAGGTGGTTCACATAGGTGATGTAAATGTCCAAAAGGCCAAGTTGAGACACTTCAAAGGTATGTTTGAACAACTCAATATGAATGATGATGAAAATATTAGTGACTATATGCTTCGTATGGATGAGGTTGTTAACTCCATGAAAGACTTAGGACTTGAGTTTGCTTAAAATGATGTTTGTGATAAGATTTTAAGATATCTTCCTAATAGATTTAGTGAAAATATTTCTGCTATTGAGGAAGCTAAAGATTTGGATAAGCTGAAAAAGGATGAGCTTCATAGCATTCTTGTAGCATTTGAGTTGAGAACTCAGGTGAAGGTTGACGTCAAGAAAGAGGTAGCTTTCAAGGCTACCAAGAAATCTAAGGGTAAACAGCTTCAAGAGAGTGATGAGTCTTCTAGTGATGAAGAGGCATATTACAGAAAGAAAGGCAAGTTATCTAGAAAGCACAAAAGCATGAAAAATATAAGATGCTTCAATTGTGGAAAGTTTGGTCATTATGCTACTGACTGTACTATTTCCAAGAATGAAAGTGATGAAGAGAAACAGGATGTTAAGAGCAAGGATTCTGAAAAGCACAAGTATTATAGAAAGAACAAAGATGAGCACAACAATCAAGGAAAGAGGTATTCAAACAAGAACAAGAAGAGTTTCTACCTAGACAAAGCAAGTAAGTGTTCTAGCAGTGATAGTGAAAGCTCTTCAAGTGATGAGGAAAATGAGATGTTGTTCATATCAGAAAAAGAGGAAGAACTGAAACATAGATTCATTATTATGAAATGTCTTAGATGTAGAAATTTTGGTCACCTTGAGGATGACTGTAAAAATAATGATTTGGTTTCCAGTATGTATAAGGAGGCTTCAGAAAACTATCAAGAAGATGCTTGTATGGTTTTTGAAAAAGGTAGCACCTCTAGTGATAAGAAATATGGAAAAGACCTTGAGGATTCAGAAAGCAAACAAATAAAAGATCTTGAAAGTGAACATAATAATGCTCTTAGTGTTTTGAAAAAGGAAAGAAAGAAGAATGATAGACTCAAGGATAAGTTAGATGAATGTTGTATGGAGAGAGACGATCTTATAGAAAGTCTTGACTTCTCTATAGCTAAAACATAGGAACTCAAGGATGAGTTAGAGTCTAAGATTCTTGAGTATAATGAGTTGGAACAGAAAATGGCTTCTCTAGAAGTGGAAACTAAAGAGTACAAGGATAAGTTGTACATGTTTCAAGATAGCTCCAAAAGGGTTAATTCTCTCATCAAAGGTCAAAGAAATCCAACAGATAAAACAGGTCTTGGTTTTGTTAAACCGCACAAAGAACAGGTTGGGGAATCTAGTAAGAGATTTCAAAAAGAAGAGAGTTTTGATGAAGAGAGTATTTCAGAGAAAAATTCCATGAGTGATAGATGCACAGAAACAAAAAATAGAATTCTGAATATGAAGAAGAAGTTTACCACACCTAGAAGGTCATTTATAGGAAAGTTTAATGGCAGATGTTTTGCGTGTCACAGGTTTGGCCACATGGCTTCGCATTGCATGACTCAAGTAAGGAAGGTAAATGACAGTTTTAGGGGCCGTAATTTCTTTCAAGGGTATTGCTACTCTTGTAAACAGTTTGGGCATAAGGCAATTTTTTGCATGACTAATTATAGGAACATGGTTAGTCATAACAGGCGGATTCAAATAATAGGTATGCCAAATAGAAATAATAGTGTTACTTGTTATAAGTGCAACAATGACGGTCACACAGCTAGACAGTGCAAAGCTAATATTCCAAAGTATAGAAATAGGAACAGTGGTATAAATAGGTCCAAGGATCAAGGCATGAACAAAAATAGGGATAAGAATAAGAACAAGAACAATGACAAGAACAGAAATATGGACAAAGAGTTCAAGAGAAGGCCTAGCAAGGAAATTATAGACACTGATGATGATCAGTGCCTAATGGGAGTTTTACTACCACCCCAAAATTAATCACCTCATTAGGAGTTGGGGGAGGGACTAAGCTAAGAAGCTCATTCTTAGTCTTGAGCCCCAAAGGTGACCCTTTGCCATTGATGACAAAGGGGGAGAGATTTGAGTAAGGGGGAGAGATATGAGTAAGGGGGAGAGCTTCAATGTGAAGAGGAAAGCTTCAAGTCAGGGGGAGCAAAACATTAAAATGAGATTCTTAGCTGTTAGCACAGTTGGTTTCAGTTTTAGCTCCTGAGACGTGTTTTTAATAAAGGGTTGCCATCAATGACAAAGGGGGAGATTGTTGGCAATTTTGGGTACTTTTAGCACATTGCATTTGCTCAAGTGAATAAGTTGTCATTGATGTCAGGAAGATTTTTGAAAGAATTTTATTTGATATAAAATAATGTGTTTTTGATGAAGGTTCGGCTTGACAGGTTCAAAATCAGTAAGTTGGAAAAATGTCACGATATCGCGACATGTCGCATTTTCACAACTTAGGTAGGAGAGAAAGCTTTTTGAAAAACTGTCATGATTTTGCGACATTTTGGAAGAGAGAGAAGAAGCTGGAAAAACTGTCATGATTTCGTGACATGTTGGCAGAGAAAGAGAGCAAGGTGGAAAGTGTCACGATTTTGCGACATGTCACATTTTCGTGACTCGGAAAGTGCAGGAAGGCAAAGAAGGAAAAGTGTCGCGATTTCGTGACATAATGCAAGGAAGGTTGTACGGACAAAAAAGTGTCATGATTTCATGACATGATGCAGAAGGGAGAGTTTGCAGTGTGAACTATCGTGATTTCACGACAAGTTCAAAGAGAGATAAAGTATCTCAAAAAGTGTCACAATTTTGCGACATGCTACAAAAGACTAAGTGAGGACTGTCGTGATTTTGCGACATGCTGAAAAGCTCAAAGTGAGAACTGTCATGATTTCATGACATGTAGCAAAAGGAAGAGTCTGAAATAAGAAGCATCGTGATTTCGTGATAGGCTACAAAGAAGTTGTATGGATGTAGAAAGTGTCGCAATTTCGCGATAGGTTGAAGAGAAAGCTTGCGAATGTAGAAAGTGTCATGATTTTGCAACAGGTTGAGATGGCAGCTTTCAGTTGTAGAAAGTGTCATGATTTCATGATAGAAACAGTAAGCAAGTCTTCAATAGAAGAAGCGTCGTGATTTCATGATGAATTCAATAAGGAAGAGCTCGAAGGTGAAAGCATCGCAATTTTGTGACATGTTCCAGTTTCACGAGCGTAAGGTAGAGAAGAGCTTAAGGCAATGAAAGCATCGCAATTTCATGACATGTTCTGTTTTTGCTAGTGTAAACAAAGAAGAACGCCATGAAGACAAAAGTGTCCCGATTTCATGATAGGAGTGAAGATGATGTCAGCAAAGACAGAAGTGTCGTGATATCACGACAAGAACATAGTCAAGGCAGACAAAAGCAAAAGTGTCGCGATAGTAGCCAAACGAAAGTGTACGGCTACAAAAATGTCATGATATCATGACATTTTGTGGTTTCACGGCAGAAGCTACTGAACCACAAAGGTAGTTGAAGCCAACAGAGTTAAAATTTGGTCGACAAAGATTAGGGCGTGCAGTCGACAGAGTTAGGGTTTGCATTTGCATAACAGCTGACTAAGACTAAGGTTTAGATCTTGATTATGTTAGTATAAAAGGAGGGTTGTTTGAAACTATTGAGCATCGATCAGTGTGTGCGTTTGAAGTGCGACTTTCACAGATAGAGTGTGGGGAGAAGTTTGATCACCGTGAAGCAAAGTGCAAATTCGATTGCAGTGTATAGAGTGCATTCCATCAAATCTTCTAAGTGAGAGAGATTGCATAGAGGTGCATAAGTTGATGTTTTATCAAGTGCTGCTATGATTGCACAGAGGTGCATAAGTTGATGTTTGATCGAGTGCTTCTGTGATTGTGTAGAGGTGCATAAGTTGATGTTTGATCGAGTGCTACTATGATTGTGCAGAGGTGCATAAGTTGATGTTTGATCGAGTGCTACTGTGATTGCATAGAGGTGCAATTTTGAGGACATTTGTGCCAGACCGAAGGACTATGTTTGGTGCAGAATAGAGGAAGCAAACGAGGACATTTGTGCTGAACCGAAGGACTGTGTTTAGTGCAAATTCGAGGACCATCTTTGGAGGTGAAAGAGTTGAGGATAGAGGTCTCCAGCCAGAGTAGGGAATACAGGTGTCTTCTGTGGATAGAGTTCCACTTGCTAAGGGCAGAGGAGGTAGAGGTTTTCTAGAGGATCACCAGCCAGAGTAGAGCTAGGGGATTGGTGTCTCCTTTGGGTTGGTGCCCATAAACTTTGTAATCGGGAAAGGTTTTCTAGAATTTGAGGTGATAAAATTTAGTGAAAGATTTTATCTGTGGAGTATCCGCATTAGGTGAACCACGTAAATTATTGTGTCTCTATTATGGATGGTATCTTGTGCATTGCTTTGATTACTATTTTTGATACTGCTATCTATTCTCTACATAATATTAATTGAAAGTTGAAGGAAAAAGTTTAAAATGGTCTTATACTGTTCACCCCCCCTCTCAGTATAAGCTTGTGTTCTTCAAGATTGAGATTGGGAGTTAAGTATAGAACATATTGGGTCTCTAACAATTCTCTTTATGTTTCTATGAGATTTGAGATTGAGATTGGGAGTTAAGTATAGAACATATTGAGTCTCTAACAATTCTCTTTATGCTTCTATGAGGTTGATGAATCACATTGGGTCTCTAACAATTCTCTTTGTGGGTTCATGCTAAGCAAGTTTTTCTTGGTGAGCTTGTTGAGGTTTTTGGACAGGTTTCGGTGGGGACTTGTGAGCAGGTTTTGGACAGGTTCCAATGGGGACTTGTGAGCAAATTTGGACAGGTCCTAGCAGAGGACTTGTGAGCTAAGTTTGATAGTTCTATCAGAGGACTTGAGGACAGAGGTGCATTGGTTCTTTGAGAAGAACCTGAGGATATATTTGGCAAGTCTTTGAGAAGGCTTGTGTGTAGAGGATTGATTTGTTCAAGAGTTGGACATATCTGACAGACAGAGGAAGACTTGTACTAGACCGACTGACTATGTTTGGTACAGAGTTGCTCGAGCTACTATGGACGTGATCATAGAAGGCGAAGGTCTCTTAGGCTAAGCATTGAGGACAGGAGGTCTTCGGTGGAAAGGAGTTCCACGTGTTGGCAAGAGGTAGAGGCAGTTGATCTTTTGAGGGATCATTTCCAGAGTATAGGGAAAGGTATATCCTTTGAGCAGAGGCTCATAAATTTAGATTGGGGGAAAGTATCTCCTTTGAGTAGAGGCTCATAAATTCAGATTGGAGGAAGGTATCTCCTTTGGGCCGAGGCTCATAAACATTGTAATTGGGAAGGTTTCCCAAAGAACTTTGAGATAAATTTTAGAGAAAAGTTTTGTGGACGTAGCCCAGGCATTCTGGGTGAACCACGTTAAAATTGGTGTCACTTTTTGGATGATATTATGCATTGTTTTGATATTGCTTTGGGTATATTGCTTTACTATTTTGAAGTATAAAGGAAAAATTAAAAAGGGGTCTTATATTGTTCACCCCCCCTGATGAGGCCTGGAAATGCCTCAATCATAACATGTTTTGTACACTAAAAATGCCTATAAACTCTTATGTTTTATCTGATATGTTAGTTAAGTTGATTCAATATACTGTATATTAACCATTTTGCATGATCAATGTATTTGAAATATTATATGCTGATTTTACAGACTTTTTGCATAGTTTTGTGTTCTTTTTGCTATGATTTGCTACAATAGGATATGCTTAGAATAATAGCAGCATTTCACTAATCTTGTTTTGATTTGACAAAGCATTTACTTCACCTAATCTGGCAACAAGCAGTAAGCAAACCGTTGTCTGTGCAAAGAAATCTGGTCTTTCCCATATAAATTCTAGCCAGCTGTCCATAAATAGCAAGGCATGGAATTCACATGAGGAAAGAGATGAAGACCATTATAATTTGATCTTAGGAGATAACCCACCTGAGATATGCAGAATAAATCACTGGAAAAGCATACATTTGTTCATTTCGAAGTATCTTCGGAATGAACAAATATCTTTGGAATGAAGGAACACAACATCTTCGGAATGAGCGGATCTTCGGAATGAAGAATGCAACATCTTTGGAATGAGCAGATCTTTAGAATGAAGCATGCAGTATCTTCAGAATGAGCGATCTTCGAAATGAGAATGCAGTATCTTCGAAATAAGCGGATCTTCGAAATGAAAACTGCATTGTCTTCGAAATGAAGCTACTTATCTTCGGAATGAAGAACAGAATGTGTTTTTGACCTTTTGACCGATTTTTGAAGCTAGAAAAATGGAAATAAAGGTTGGAAAAAGTAAAGAGAAATATCTTCCATCTGTCTTTGCCGTCATTGCCGACCAAAGCCATCATTAAGGGAAATATCAGGTTTTAGTCCTCTTCTAGGATAAAACCAGAATTTGTTGCAGCATTGTAGGATTAGATCTTTTGAGATATTCTTTCTTTGTAATCAGATCATAGAATAGCTATAAATATTGCTCCCATTCATGTTGAGCCTAGTAGATAGAAAAATAGGTAGAAAATAGAGTAAGGAAGCTAGCAAAAAATATAGAGTATAACTAGAAATTGACTGTTACAGTTCTGTAATAGTTTTTCAACAAAATTCTTGTAATCATGTCTTTTGATCAATAAAGTGCACCAGTTCTATTTCAAATTACTTGTAAATGAGTGTGATTAATATTTAGAAAAATAGAGAGACTTACACCTTCTTCTGGACAAAGAGGCTGGCCACTTCCAGACCTAGGAGGAGGACTAACAAAGCAAGTTTTTATTCTAATTTTGCTGCAGCAGAATGAGTTGTAGAACTTGTTATTTCAATTGCTTGTAAATAGTTGATAATATTTGTAGTATTAGTTTATTTATGCTTATATTAATCTTGTGCTTAAATTTTTAGTTGCAATCTTACTTTCAGCAAATTTTCCACTTCATTTTCAGATTGTTATTTCCAGAATTTACTGTTTTTCAGCAATTTCCTGCATTTTATGTTTTGCTGTCAAAATCTGAACAAAAGATTGACAACCTTCTGTTATAGAACTTTGATAGTTTTTATTTCCACATTAGATCTACACTTTAATTACTACAAAAGTAATTAGATTTCATTTTTGCAATTAGGATCAGACTTTCAATTTTGCAACTGTTAATTCTGCAATATAATTAGGTCTCATTCTACAATTGTAATTAGGACTTCATTTCTGCAGTTAATGATTAGTTTCCAATTCTGCAACTTAGATTAAGATTTAATTTATGCAATTTAGAGATAGGAATGTTCCAAAACCCCCCACACAATCGGTTCCACCAATAAGACTTGTTTCCCTAGATTGACCTAAGTTATAGCTGTTTCACTTCTTCTCCCGCAGATAGCCTTGTACACTGCCCTATATTGACAGATTCATTGAGAATTAATAATGGTATAATGACTATGCATTACCCCCCTCTCATTATAAGCTTGTGTTCTTTAATTTTCAATATGCGCTTAATGATGGCCATGCCACTGAAATGGCCTCCACATGTTCTATCGTGAGCTTGTGAAACTGCCCAAGATGTTTCCTGGGGCTCAAGACAATGGAGCAATACTCCATCATATCCTCATCTGTAGAGGATTTATCCTAGAAAAATGTATCTTGTTGCTCTATTTTTAAATGTTTGCCTTTTTGTATGTGATAAACCTTGAGGTATTATTTCAAGCTTTAGGAAGTCCCATAGTTGGAAAATCTAATCTTGATAGGGCACAGTATCTATAGAATAGACAACTTGCTCTTCCTGCATTTCTGAGGTAGTGAACACATATTGAGGAAAAAATCTATGGTATATGGTTGCACCACACTATATGGGTCCTTGGGAGATCAAATACCCCCAAGGTGCTATTTGCAAGAAATATCTACTTATGAAGGACCAATCCTGATTTAGTTCGATGTTGATCATGTTGATTGATTCTTGATTGTCAAAAGCTTCATGACGTATTTTTGAGTACGAAAGCACTTTCACATGAACAATTGTAGAATTAGCTGATGGATTATGAGGGATTAAGGATCCTAAAGATGCCATAGTGTCTACAAATCTATTCAATGTACGAGGGATTTCATCGATGTCATACCATTCCATCCAGGCTAAGTAATTGTCAACAAGTTCCTTGTAAGTCTTCAGGAGTGGGCACCTACATTTGAAGAGTCATTTGACCTAGTTTACTATGAGCAAGGAGTCACCAAAGATATTCACTATTTTAATGCCCATCGCTATGGCTATTTGGAGTCCTAGGATCAATTCTTCATATTATGTATTATTGTTTTTGCATGTGAAGTCTAGTTTGAATGATAAGGGTAATGGAGTGCCTTGTAGTGTGATAAAGACAATCCCTACTCTGCCTCCTTGTTCACACTTTGAACTATCGAAGAAAAATGACATGTATTTTTATTTCTTAGGTTATTCAAGCTCTGGCGGATCAGATAATGCAAAGACTGCATCATCAAGCAATTCTATGGTGAGAGGCTTGTTATCCTGAAGAGGCACCTCTACTAATTGATTTGCTATTAATTATCCCTTGATGGACTTTTGGCTTATGAACTCTAGATCAAATTCTATCAATAGCATGATCCACTTTGTGGTACATGTATTGTGATATGTCTTTATCATCATGTACTACAAAGTATTTTGTTTTGATATGACGTAGGTCATATGGCTCAACATGTAGTGTCGCAACTTTCGAGTTGGAAAGACCACTGCTAAACACAATTTTTTGACATACGCATATCCTAGCTCATAGCTCACCAAGGTGCGGCTAATGTAATATATGACTTGATATTTATATTTTTCATTCTTTTGGGCTAACATAGTGCCCAGTGTGAAATTAGTAGCCGATATATATAGTAAAAATGGTATGTCTGGCCTTGGTGGAGCCAATACTGGTGGTGTTGCTAGATAAGTTTTGATCTCTACAAAGGCTTGATGGTATTCTTCATCCCAATGAAATGGGACTTCCTTGCGTAGAAACCTGTTCATAGGTATGCATTTGTCTTATAATTGTGAGATGAATCTTTTTATGGATTTTATATTGCCTTGTAGGCTCCTCAACTCCCTAATGTTGGTAGGGATGGCCATTTCCAGCATAGCCTTTACCTTTGCAAGATCAAATTTGATGCCTCTCTTGGATACGATGAATCCTAAATGCTTGCCATAAGTTACGCTAAATACACATTTCTTAGGATTCAATCATACATTGTGTTTTATGAGGTGATCAAAGACTTGTCTAAGGACTTCGGCATGCTCTTGCCGCAATAGCGACTTGGCTAGTAAGTCATCCATGTAATATTCCAAGATCTTATGCATATAGTCATGGAATATGTATGTCATGGCCCGCTGATATGTGGCACCAGCATTTTTGAGACCGAATGGCATCACTTTGTAACAGAATGTTCCCCATGGAGTAATGAAAGCAGTTTTATGTTGATCTTCAAGCTTAATCCAAATTTGGTTGTATCCACAAAACCCATCCATTAGGGAGAGCATTTCATGACCTATGGTTGCATCTACAAGAGTGCCTATGTTTGGCAACAAGAATAAATCCTTTGGTGTTTCCCTATTCAAATCTTTGAAATCTATGCAAATAGGGACTCTTCCATCAGGTTTCCCTATGGGTGCTATGTTTGACACCCACTCAGGGTAGTCAATAGTAACTATGAATACTGCATCCAATATTTTTTGAATTTTTTTCTTTACCATCAAAGTGATTATTGGATGCATTTTCCTCAATTTTTGCTTGACTGGCTTCTTCATGGGATCTAATGAAAGGTTTTGAACGATTAAATTTGAATCTATCCCTGGCATGTCTTTGTAAGTCCAAGAAAAAATATTTGGCCTCTCCTTGAGGAGAGGAATCAATATGGCTTGTTCCTGTGGAGACAGACTTTCTCCAAACTTGAATTTCCTTGGTTGGGTAGGATCATCACTGATGTCCACCTTGAAAGTTACTTTGATAACCATATGTGACCCATCATCTAGCTAATGAGGCATGAGAATCAAATGAATGTCATCGATAGGATTCACAGGACCTATTGACTCAGGTTCCAAACCAACATGGAAGATGTCATATGCACAACCTGATGCAAGATGGAATGGTTGTAACATTTGTTCATTGGGGAAGAGCTCTTCTTGCTCTATAGGTGAACTAGCACAATCTCAATAAATAACATCTATATCAAGATGCAATGATTTGGTAGGATCTGTTGGATTATGAAGTGAAGTGGTCAAATCGATGGAGATCATGTTTATGGATGGGATGAAATCTTTAGGACCACATGGGTGCAATCTTGTCTTAGGGGTTTCTCTTCCATACTCTCGATGAGGTTCTAGAGTAATGGAAATTTCTATATCTGGTCCATGAGTAGGGTGGACAATAGGATCATTGGGCTCTAACTACTATTTGAATGTAGGCAGAGGAGGATTAACCATCCGATGAATGGTAGTTAGGTCAATAGGTCTCCCCAAAAATAATATTTGAGGTTATATGGCATGAATTTCCACCTCTCTCTCTACTAGCTCTTTGACTTACGCAAGTGGTGAGGTCCAAGATAATCCCTCTCGGTCCCATCCTCAAAGTCATCATCACTTATCTAGAAACCGTTAGCATTGGTATGCGGCCCTAAGACAAAGGGCTTATGTCTTGGCCCTAAGTAGGCCATTTCTATTTCATTTTCTTATTCTTCGTCACTTATGAAGAATCCATTTTTATTTGTCTCTCACCCCAAAGTCAGGGGTTGATGGCTTAAGCTTAAGTAAGCTCTTTTTGTTGAGTCTTCTAATTCATAGTCACTTTCATCTGATGTATATTCAATCTCATCGTGGATGGACCATGTGAACCTTTGTAAATAGTGAGGCCCTTGATAGGCTAAGCTAATTTCTACCTCATCATCACTTGCTTCATATCCATTCTCCTCATCCAATGAGTTGTACCCTATTGGGGTTGAATCAATTGAGGTGTTTGGATGATAATTTTATGGATGCGGTATGTTTACTGTGGCTACTTGTCTATTGCTCAAATTTGCTATTCTCAAGGGGTGATAAGTAATTAAATCAATATCTTCTCCCAACCCTATTCTTAATCTTTCCAACGCCACTACAAGTGAGTCATCTCGACCTTCGCTATAGTAGCCTAAGCCAAATCTATCAAAAGGAAGTTGATATAGTGGCTCGTAAGGCCTCCTGGGCCCCTACTCATATATGACAAGGCCATAGCCATGCCAATGGAAATGATCAAAGTAGCTTAGAGCAAACTCGATATTAGAGAGATAATGAACATTGACTATGAATAATTCGTCACCATATCCTTCTATATCTAAAGACTTATGAGCACAATCTATGTCGGCATAGACAAAACTGGTTTGGTTGGGAGGGATTCCAAGTGAAAACACTATTCCTAATGGTGGCCTCAAGTATTTAGGCCACCCTATGTCCTATGTAGACTCAATGATAGGCATAAAGGTTATGTTCTACACAAGGTATTCCCCTATGCCTGTACTTGCCAAGTGTATTGATGCATACGACATGGATGACCCCATGAATAATAATGGTGAAGCAAGGTGATAATCACTATCTTCATCTTGATCTTAAGGGTCATCCTCTTCCATAGGACTTGGTACTTCAACAATGGCTATATTTGGAACTTATTTGGGCCTCTCTTCCTTAACTAATGGGGCCTTTAGCTTCTGATTATCTTTTGGTTTTGACATTGATGGTACTTTAGAAGCATTGAGTATCTTGAGTGCATCAGGAGGTGTTGATGTGCCTAGGTCTTTTCTTACCCCTTTGTCTTTGTTATCAACTTGTGTGGTTGGGGATGAAGGTTCCACATATGGGTGAGTAGAAGGGATCATGAATTCTCCCAGAATACCCACCTGATTAACGTATTTAAAAGGCTCTTCATCATCCAGAACCACATAGAATTTTCTTTTGTACACATACTTCATACACTGGTGCAAGATCAAAGGCATGCACTTCATGGCCCTTATCCAAGGGTGCCCTAAGAGGATGTTGTACTGCATAGCACCTTCCAAGACATGACACATCACAGGGATGGTCTTGTGCCCCACCTTGATGGGTAGGACTATCGTTCCCACAATATTGCATAAAGCATCATTAAAAGCTCTCAATGTGTAAGTTCCTGGAATGATATTGGTCTTGGGTATCTTGAGGTGCTCTATCATAGTTGTTGTGATGATTTTTATCGATGAACCTGTATCGACCAAAACCCTCTTGAAAGGTAAGTCATTAATGGCCACTATAATTTTTAGCAGAGGGTATGGTACGGTAGCATAAACTGTCTTAATCCCTTGATCATAGAATCAGATTACAAGTTCCTGGAATTCTTGCACTTCTCCCACAAAGTGAGTGAATGCATTCACATCTTGCGGTTGAAGCTCACTTATTTTTAAAATCTCCATTAGAGTATCCCTATGTTTTGGGGATTGTTGTATGAGCTCATATATGGATAACTTAGCTGGAGTCGTCTATATATTTTTCTCCAATATACTCCAAATAGTTACCACAGATATCATTGGTGGACATGGAAGGTTGTCTTGCCTTTGCCTAGGAGCGGTTGGGATGTTCATGGGAGCTACAAGCGGTTGTGGTTGACCATACCACCTAGTCCTTGTTACTATGTTAATGATCTCAACCATCCCAATGCATCCATGGGTAGGTATGTTAGCTCATACCTGATTGACTTGGGCCCCTTGCTCTCTAGGGGCTTCATGATTGGGCAATGGGTTTATATATATGCCCATGTCTCTATTATCGAGAGCTATTGGGTTATCAACTTTGAGCTCTCCCACCTCAATCATGTTTTGCACTTGATGCTTAAACCCTACGCAAGCCTCAATGTCATGCCCCGATATCCTATGATAAGGAAAAAATTGATCTTCCCTATATCCTTTTAGCTTAGGATGGTTGGGATCTATAAGAGGTATATTAGGAAATATGATCCTCTTGGCCTCGCTCAACTGATTAAATATTGATTGCATTGATTCTGTCATAGGCATGAAATAACGAGGCAACTTGCATTCTCATTTTCTTCTTTGATTGTTATTTTGGTTTTATTTGGCTGGCAGGCGATGTGCTTGATAGTTCTATCGTTGTTTTTCACCCCCATCCTTGGGTGTAGCCAATACAACTTGATTGACTGGAACAGGGTTACTTTGCTTCTGTTTGTACTTGTCATTATTACCATTCTTGTTCCACTCCTTTTTGTTTTAAAGCTTAATGGTTCCCTCATCTACTTTTATCTCTTCGATGAGCTTATCCTATGGCAAAGCATCTTCGAACAAAGGATACTATTGGAGTTGTAGCAAGAGGGAGATATTTTTAAAACAAATTTTGGTAAGCATACGAATGATATCTTATGTGGGAAAAGAGAATGATAATTTTTCCATGATTTTTCTCCATATATTCCCATAATCCATTACTGGCTCATCATCATACTATTTTAGGTTCACCAGGTCTAAAAGGTTCACCTTCTTCTTAGAACCAAAGGAGAAACACTTCAATAATGTGTTTCTAGTTTTTCAAAGTTGGTTACGCTATGCTTAGGTAGTTAGTTGAACCATTGAGTGGCAACACCTAAAAATGTCATGAATGTTCTTAGCATGAGATCATCATTATCTTCAAGATGAAAACAAGCATTGATAAAATTAGTGACATGCTCTTGTGGATCCTCTTAACCTTT
This sequence comes from Wollemia nobilis, assembly GCA_028583015.1. NCBI lineage: Eukaryota > Viridiplantae > Streptophyta > Pinopsida > Araucariales > Araucariaceae > Wollemia > Wollemia nobilis. The sequence goes on from JAQPPZ010000622.1 coordinate 3,046,917, forward strand.
AAACTTCTCTAACCTAGGCATATCAAAGTGCTTATGATATGGAGGGCTAGGGATTGATGGGAACAATGGTTGATTATGTATCTTGCTCAATGTTGGTGAGTTTCCAACTACATATTGTTTCTCAAAGGTTTTCATATTTTTAGCAAGATCTTGAAATACCTTTGATGCATGGATTTCCTCCTTGTGCAATCCTATTCACATTGGAAATGGAGGTAACTCTATATTCATTTGATTTATTCCATTTTAATCCCTCCTACGAGGGGAATCGAGATTGTGATCTTGATTTTTTATGTTTGCCCTCCCCCAATTAGTTGGATTTTGTTCATGATTTTGTGGGGGGTTTCATTGTGGGATATCTTGTCTGGTGTGCCTTTCCTTAGGTGAGTCAGCATGTCTTGTTATTTGGTTTTCACCACCATTTATCTATAAATTGTTAATATCTAGCTACTTAGATTGCTCTCTTAAACACTGCTCATGTTGGTGCAATAGTCTTTCTCTTTATTTATCTTGTTTGAGAGCTTCCACTAACTCTCGCTCTTTGTGTAAAATATTTTTTAACTGCCTAATTTGGTCAATTTGTGTTGTTATAGAAGACTCATGTTTATTTGACTCTATTCTTGTAGTCTTGAATCACAGATTCCTCGAGGGAGTTTCTACTATATTTGTACTCTTACTAGTTAATGTGACTTTTTTAGTGTACTATCGAATATCCCTATGATCAGGTTCCATGTGTCTTCTCTAGGGTTGCTCTAAGGTACCCCAGGCTAGGAGGTATGTTTAGAATTCATATTTCATGAGCTTCCAGATGTAGATTTCTCAGTAGCTACAATTCTTTGAGTTGGTTGAGTAGGAAATCGATCCAACCTATCTAGTTGTCTCGTTCTCCATGGCTAGTCCCATGGGGTGCCATTTACTCCTATGAGGTCATAGTCTATGAGAATATTTCTTTTTGTATGAAGGGTTTCTTTTATATGATTCCCATGACTAGATGTAGCTCTAGTTTCTTGTCCTTTAGTGGGCAGACCTATTTCATATGTTTCTTGTGAGTCTTGAGGTGTTGCAATTCTTGTTTGCCTTCTTGATGAAGAGGGATTAGTGGTGACATGTTTTCTTTATGTGGATGTAGATGTGGTAGTCTCATCATCCCCATGTGAATAATGGGTCTTAGAACCTTATTTATTTCCATGTGATAAGGAAGCCCTTGAAGTTTCCTCATGTCTTTGATATGTTTCTATATATTTAGAGGAGGCCTTTGAGGTCTCTTCATATCTCCTTGATGAGGATGGCTATGAAGCCTCTTTTTGTTTATGTGACTTTGTTCCTTTATGTGCTTACTTACTTGGGGTTTCTCAAGGAGATCCCTCAAGAGTTGAGTTATCACCCCTTAGGCTCGTGGAGCTATGTCTCAATGTTTTACTATGACTTCACCTGTGAGTATGAATTACTTCTATCTCTCCCTCGACATAATACCGAGGGTGTTTACTTCTTTTTTTGACCAATTTTCTTTATGACTTGATATTTTGAGTTTGCTATTTAGGAATGACCACACAATTCCAAACAAATGTTTATCTTGATTACCACTTTAAGTGTGACCTAAACTATTTTTTGTGTTTTAATGTGTTGTTCTCTTGATTTATTTTATCTTGTTCTTGGATTAAGAATGATAAGACTCATCCATAGTGAAAATCAAGTACACTCATGCCAAACATGATTTTCTTAAAATAAGCTAGGGTACACCACTAAAGAACCAATGGGGGTTTCGCCTAGCTCCTCCACTCTAAACCAATGATTGTTCCAATAGTGGGAGACAATTTGAACACAAGTAACTTAGTGTCACTATAAGTAAGTTTCCCAATCCGTTTATAGGAAGCTCTAGGGGGAAAACTAGTGGAAGGAGATGAATTCCAATGTCACTAGACTGAATTGAAGGTTGGTGATGAAATCCAACTCTCTAATATTTAAATGAGACGTGCATGTGTGGTGTTCATTTTAAGCTTGCATAACATAAAGTGCATCATATAGTAGCAATGAGTCTTTCCTATATGCCTAAGTGAAAAAATACGTTTTGATATTCAGAAAGATGCATGAACTACTATGATTTGTATGAGCGCACTTTATCTTGTGCAATTATGGCCTCTAGAAAGTCCTCAAATCAAGCCAACAACAAACAATATCTAGCACATTGGATTCTAGGACAAACATTTCAGGCATAATATGTTGTTCCTAGCAATGCCTAGTGGAAAATTTAAAAGAAGATCTAAGATATGTGAAATGCTTAATTCTTTCTTCTTTATTATTTCAATTTCCAAACATAAATGTGCTTTAAGTTCTCTATTTTGAACACACAGAAGTAGATAGAAAGATATAAAATATCAAAAAAGCTATACCAAACTTTGATCCAGCTCAAATAGTCAATGTTTTGACCTTTTTTGCACTCTAGTCCTGGCCGCTATTGACCAGAGCAACTGGTTCTTGGTCTCTGCAGCTCAAAGCGGCTAGTTTATAGCCATTGTAGATCAGAGCGGCTAGTTTTTGGCTCCTATAGCTTAGAGCAGCTAGATCTGCACACAAAATTAAGTTAGTTTTCAAATATAAAATGAAAAATTAGTGGTGTCCCATTGTGATTACAATTTGTAGTGACCCCAGGAATGCGCGCACCGCTCTTAACTCTACTTGCGATGTTATTACTATACCAAAAATGAAGCTAAACTATTATGAGAAAACATATACAATGAAAATTACAAAGAATGGATCTTTCATTAATATTGAACCCCGGTTACATGTCAGTCCCTCTTACGGATACCCATCTTGATACAATGATTTACAAGTGGATGAAGAGATGTCCCCTTTTGCAAAAGGGTGGCGTACTCTAAAATGTTTCTTGATTCTACACACGAAAATGTATGAGGGCTTATAGATACCTCCTTCTCTAGGTATGTCTCCCAGAAGGATCCTCTTGCTCTCGTATGTCATGGATTACGTCTCATGAACCTATGGCCATGTATGCAATTCAAAAAACAATACACATTTAGCTATCCGAGATTGCCTTCCCGAATAAGGTTGTTAGTAATCAGAGAATGTAACAAAAATATGATAAAACAATACTATGGAATCTAGTAAATCTAAGCTAATGATATAAGAAAATAAGATAAAATATGCTATGTCTATTTAAGATAATCCTACGGGCCAGTTTCCAAGACAACGGCCACTAAAGAAAACCTTTCTCTCCTTGCCCCAAAGCTATGGGTCAAAGACTATGATCTGATATTGAAGAAATTAGGTGTTATGCCCTTTGATTTGTCAAAGATCCATCGCACATGTGATCCCAAAGAGAATTCTCTCTTTGAAATGATCTCCTGTATGTGATTCGAGTCTCTATATGTCATATATCAATCATGTGTATCCTTTGGTGCTCTTAGGCTTACACCTTTTATAGTGTGAAACCCTAGGTCTATGTCCAAGACCTAGAAATTAATTTCTCATGTGTAGTGCAAGTTAGCATGATAAGCCCTTGTCTATTGTCTATATTTGAAGGCTAGTTAACTGAAATCTAACTACCCACTTGAGTCTTCTATGCGAACTATTTGTTAGCATGAGAAGATTTTGTCCTTTGTTTATGCTTGGAAGTCAGTTAACTTAAATCTAAATGTAAACTCAAGTATCCTATGTGAACTGGTCATGAAAAGGAATGTAAAATCACTCCCACTCACCTTTATTGCATGCAAACTACCACTTCCACCCGATATTGGGCCTATTTGTCGATAAATTGCTTCTTATGGCTTAGTCATTGTTGTTTGTAGTGGCTATGATCTGGCCGTTGTTGTCTGTAGTGGCTAAGTTTTGGCTGTTCTAGGCTTGAACGACTAGAATCTAGTTTCTCTTGGCTTGAGTGACAAGCTTGGATGGCTTGAAAAGGCCCCAAATGAGTGGTGAGAACTACTATTGATGCTTGGAAAGTCCAATATTATGTCTTATGATCTTATGACTGTGTATATGTAAGTATCTCCCCTAAGAATGACATGATTTAGGTGTCTACGCTAACAACCTAGAAAATGGGTGGCATTTTAAAGGCAACAACATGGGAATTGCAACACGAACAACTTTAGATCTAGAGTATTGATTACAAATATTTCCCATGCTTAAAATTTGAGAATCCCTAGGAAGGATAGATGGTGATGATGATAATAGTTACACATACTATGACCCAAAACCATAAAAATATTAACGAGTATGGATTCATATACCCTAAAGGAACTAGATACTTGAATGAAGATATGACTTGGCATGCAAAAGAACATTCATTCTTCAAATTTTTGCATAGTTTTAGATGGAAAATGTTCTCCCTTTTAATCTATAAATAGTAGAATTCTTATCATTGTAAATAATTGACGAGTTGTAGAAATTTCCTTTTAATTTTATTCCATATAGCAGTACTTGTATTCCTGAGTGGTCTTGTGGTTAATTTTTCAAGACCCCACTTTTAACATCACCTATAAACTTTCACACACACACACACACACACAAACACACATATATATATATTCTTAATGCCATGACTATTTTTCTTTTTTCTTTTTCTCATTTCATGTATGTGTATGTGTTTATGTGTGTATACTAGAGGCCATGACTAACAAAACTACTTCATTTTCTTTATATATAAATTTATGCTTAACATGTTGTGAGGAAAAAATGTTCATATTAGAGTTGTTGGCACATTACAATTAGGGTTGTTATGCAAGGAAATATTATTTTGATCTTGGTGCATCACCCCTCATTAGAAAATGTTAGCTTAGGATTTTTCCTTTTTTGTTGTCTTTGCTTTCTATATTTTCTCTAACCTTTCCCTCTTAAAGCTAGTATATTAGGATAAAGTAGGAAGATATCTCAAAATCACATCTTAAAAGGATTCAACCTTGCAAAAAACCATAGAGGTACCTAATTGATCCAAACCCAATGGTCTCAGAGTTTCCCTACTATGTCACACCATGCAAGGCATGATATTATCAACCATATGATCTAGTGGCCAAGACAATCAAAGAGGAATATAGTTTAATGGAACTCTTGATGGAGCCCAATTGATTAATCATTACTCCCATAATCAAAATAACAATTAGACTTTGACTCTAGTGAGAGTCCCTATCTATCTCCTTATTATACATCCAAAAATCTCACCAAGTGACTCTATTAAAGAATAAAAACCTAGAAGAAGCCACATAAAGGACATCATATTAGAATTTTGGTGAATACCTTTATCTATTAGCTTGAAGAGAAAATGTTGTATTCACTTGCTAACTCTACTCAAATAAAATGTACCTAAAGTTACAAGTGAAATATATACCATATGATCCCTTATTACTTATTATTTACATGTTCTAGTACCTCCTCTCATCATTCCCTAAAGAAAATTACCACTTTTTCACCCAACATTTTCCTAGCATGGAACAAAAGAAGTCCCTTGTAACTCCTAGTGTCATGATATAAATAGGATGCCATTCCAATATTAGCACTCAAATCAATGCCATACTATACTAGAGAATATATGAAAACCCTATTGGAGGACCTTCAAAATATGGTCTACTTATATTAATTGCAAAATATTACAAAGTAGAATGTGGCTTTGAGATTGCTAGTGCCATTATTTAGAGGTAAATATCATGAGGGGTATGACTCTCTTTCTTTACAACCAATTATTGAATGGGACTAGCTTGCTACCCTATTCATGGATGAGTTTAGAGAAAGAGCAACCAACCTTAGTCATACAATTTGTCATACCCTAGACTCCTACACAACAACTCGTTCATTTTGAGGAGATTACTTAGATGTAAGGTCATTCCCCTAGGGTTAAAGCTTGAAACAATAGTTTGGGGATACTTTTCATGACTTTTAACCATATTATGATAATGTAGGATGAAGAATAGGAGGACATAGAGGTAAAATAAGTAGGTACTTGAACACCTAGCTAGTCATGAGTCATACCCAATGATTAGATGGGTCAATGGATGACTAAAATATATTATTTGGATCCCTTCAAAGTACTTCAGAAAATAATCATAGGTAGTTATCAGATATAAAAGTAGATCCCTCCACCTCCAATAATATAAAAGAGGTAAAGGATTTGATATAGAGGTAGAAAATACACTCTGATAGGTTCAATAGTAAATATGCAGTTAGCATTGGTGCCTATTTTCTACATCAAGGGAGTTTCTCAAGATTCCTATTCTCTCATTGTAAAAGTGTTATGGCCAAAGAACTAGAAAAAGAGATATAAGGGATAAATGATTCTAAAAATGATTGGGGTGCTTATTTTACTCCATTCCCAATGGATAAGACCACACATACAACCCTTGTAGATATGTATTATATGTAACATGTGTTTTATTACATAGCAAGTTCTAGGTACCATCAATGGGGACTATTCCTAGTTTTGTGAGACTACAAATATTTTAAGAAGCTATAAAAATATGAAGAATTATTTAATTTTCATTGCTTCCTTCCCTAATTCTAGTTCTTCTTGACTTTACACCAATTAACAAGACACCTTCTTTTATGGTTTTCTTATCTTCACCAAGTTGAATATCCCTTGTGAGTTATTAGAACTATAGTGAATTCTCACTAGACATTAAAATATTTTCTTAGCAAAATTTTGAAATATGGCTTAAGAAAAAGAAAATCATATGGTAAGTAGAGAACGAAGTGTCAGATAAATATGGAAAAAAGGTTGATCAATAGTTCCAAAAGTAAAAAGGTGAAGAAAAATCCCAAGGAATGATTATTATCAAAAAATAAAAAATTTCTAATCAAAGGATGGAACCACTTTCCAAAATTTTCAACAACTTGTAACATCTAGAATTTCAAATTCAAAAGATGGAAAAATTTCTAAGAGGCACAAAATGTCTAAAGATCAAAATTTTTGAATGTTTGAAGAAGAAGAAAGAAGAAAAGTTTTGATAGTTGTGAAGTGTATAAATGTTTGGATTATATATCCCAAAGTAAATGGTTGATCTAAAAAACACAATAATAATGGACAAATCCCAAGCTCACCTACTTGCATGTCCTATGCCTAACAACCAATAAAAATGGCAGTGCATTAGGCAACATGGGATCTAAAACAAGGACAACTTCATATCTAGGGCATTGATTTTAAATAAATTTCGTGCTCAAAATTTTGGAATCCCTAGTAAGGATATATGGTGATGATGATAAAATTTACACATTCTATGGCCCAAAATAATCCAACATTAATGATCATAGATCTATAGACTCTATGATCATGAACGAAGACATGATTCACACATAGAAAACCAATCATCCTTGAAATCTATGCACAATTTTGGAGGGGAAATATCTCCCTTTGTAATCCATAAATAGTAAAAGTATTATCATTTTAAAGTATCAATGATTTGTATAACTTTTCCTTCATTTTATTTTGTATAGTAGTACTTGGATTCCTAAGTGGTCTTGCAGGTAAGCTTTTGAGCCCCCACTTTTGGCATCACCTATTAATTTTTGTATTCATATATATATATATATGATTAATACCATGAATATTTGCTTATTTATATCTTGTTTCATGTATGTGTAAATGTTAATGTGTATACTAGATGTTGTGACTAGCAAAATTATCCAATTTATTTAATATGCAAATATGTGCTTAATATTTTGAGCGGAGGAAGTGTTCATATTAGATTTATTGGTGCATTACACTCAAGGTTTTTATTTAGGTGAATCTCATTTTGATCTTAGCACATCACCCACTACTAGGATAGGCTAGCTTAATATTTTTTATTTTCCATTACCTTTTCTTTCTACATTTCCTATAACCATTTCCCCCTTGAAGTTGGTCAATTAGGATAGAATAGGAAGAGTTCTCAAGATCACATTTTAAAAGTATTTATCCTTTTAAAAACCCTTGAGGCACTAAATTAATCCAAATCCTACACTCTTAAAGTTGTCCTACTATGTCACTCCACTTGAGGTGTGATAGTCCTAACCATCTAGTCCTTGCATCTAGTGGACAAGACAATCAGAGAGGAAAACATAACCTAGAGAACCTAGTTTATTATACTAATGATACCCCCTCCTAATTTCCTTGGCTTTCACTTTTATGCACAAATTCAATTTCATCTGTGTCACCTTTTGGATTTTTCCTTCTTATTTTCTACTTATCTCTTCTAGGTAATCTCTTCCCTATCTTGTACATGTCCACCATTTTATTGCTATATTTTCTTCTTCTTTACTCTCTCTACTACTTTCTATTTTCATGACAGAGATATTATCACTAATTCTACCATTAATACCCTACACATTTCTATATATTGATCTTATTTCATTCCTAAAATCTCTCCTATTCCTTTCTATCCATATTCTCCAAGCAAAGTGGAATGGTATTAAATCCCATATGGTATTTAGTTTTTTTTTGTAGGTTAAAATTATATTAAAAGCGGGTTTTGAAAGGACTCCAAAACCTTTTTACAATAGGTAAACCAATCAAACCAAAGGTCAAGAACAATCAATTTGAATAATCCCACCCAACGAAAAATAGATAGTTTGGAAAAACCCACCCAGCAAGAATAGACAATTTTGAAAAATCCCACCTAGCAGGAAACCACCAATTTTGAAAAATCTTGCCTAGCGAGAAACCACCAATTTTGAAAAATCCTACCTAGCGAGAAACCACCAGTTTTGAAAAATCTTGCCTAATGGGAAAACATGTAGGATGATGAATTTGAAAATCTCGCCTAGTAAGAAGCAGTCGAAAACCACTAGATTGGAAATCCAACCAAGCGGGAAAACCAGTAGATTTAGAAAATCTTACCCAGTGGTAAATCCAATATAAAAAATAAATTGAGAAACCCCACCCCATAGGAAAACCAATAGGTATGGGGAGTCCCACTCAATAGGAAAACCAATAGAAAATCGGGTTTGAAAAATCCCACCCAGTGGGAAAACCAGTAGGTTTGGAAAATCTCGCCCAGTAGGAAAACTAGATTTGGGAAACTGCAGCACTGGAATCCCGCCAATAGGAATACAAGGAAACTGAAAGGATCTAAGGAAAACAAATGCAGACATAAAGAAAGGATCTGAGAAGCCAGAAATAACCAAGAACCCACCATCGTTGCCCACGAATAGTTCCAAGGAAGTGGAATTAGGACTAGAAATAAATAAGGAACAAGAAGAGGCCCCCCTAAGGCCAAGAACAAGATCTGAGAGTCCACCAAGAAGAAGGACCAGAAAGTATAATCCCTCGAATAGGAAACTAAAACAAAAACCTGTGAAGCCTAGGTAGAAAGTGGTAGCAGACACAAATATGGGATCCATGAAATCCTAAATTGAGGGATCCATGGGTCTTCATGCATTGATCATAGGTCCTCCCACCAAGATCAAAACATGCAACAAAAAACCCAAAGCACCCCAACAGAAAGGACCAATAATCACCATCCTTGCACACAAAAAACTTAAAGGAGCTGAGACTGGGGCTGGGAACAACTCAAGCACAAGAAGAGGCCCCCCAAGGCCATGCAAATGCTCAAAGCATCCACTAAGCAGAAGATCCAACAAGAAGAAGCCTTCAAATAGGAAATCAAACATGGTCCCACCCAAAGGGATGAGACCACCAACAACCAACGACATCCTAGAGAGGAAACATGATCAAAGAGGAAACTGACCCCCCCAGACCAACCTTGATGAAGATAAAACCTCACATGATGCACTACAAAGCAAAAGAGAACCCAACCTGCAACCACCATAGATCGAGAAAGCACTGGGAACCAGATACCAATAACAAACTATGAATAAACCTAGGGTAAATCTTGAGGGAGATCAGGGATAGGATCCCAAGAACATGTAGGAAACCCCAAAGGATCCTTGGGAAGCACCAAGCCCGGGACTCAAGTGAGGAAATCCCAAAAACTATTGGGAAAGGAGAAAAAAGTGGGTAAGGATATCCCCCCAAGTAGATCATCTGCTATGAACCCAGAGTGGGATGACCTGGGATGAATCAAGGACTGGGCAAGAACTAGGTAAGGGGGAGCAAGGAGAGGTAGCAGGTCCCTCCCCCACTCCTCCCACCTCAAATCCATTTTCCTATCCAATATTATAGAAGGGAAATCCAATGGTATTTAATTTCTTAACTTTGAATGGTATCTCTAGTTGTGGATAAAATCCAACATTTTATTTTTCATCATTCAACAAATACCTGATTCTTCCATTATCCTTGAGAAAACTTCTATTTAGTACCTACATTGTAGGAATATGTGATTTACTAATTCTTCCTCCTCACATAGTGGACATCTATAAATTATTTGGAATCCTATCCTTTTAAGATTATCCATTATTATTATTCTAATTTGGACTACCATCCATAAAAATATTATATTTTTGGGTATTCTCTCTTTATTCCATATTTTTTCCATGGAAATCCATCTCGTTCTACCATTAGGTTGATCTAACATTGAATTTTCCATCTTCACTATTCCACCATATTATGGAATATTCCTTCACTATATTACTCAAATTTTATGATACTATTTTGAAATTAAGAATCTTTTGCACTTCTTCATTTTGATAACTACCCTTCAACTTCTTCCATCTTATGCTTCTTTCCTCTCTATCAATTCATGTCCCCTACTTCCATACTTCCTTTATTATAAATATCTAATTATTATCATCCTTTTATCCTTGACTAATGGAATATTATCCAACCATGCATACTTCCAAATATACACTTTAAATCCTTTTCAAAATTTATATTGTCTTCTTCTCCATAGGACCCCTTGCCTCTTACTATATGTTTCTAGATAATTGATCCTCTATAGGGATATTCAATTATTAGGATTCTCTATATTTCATTATTTTTTATATAATTACCCTTTAATATCTTCACCCACAATGCCTCACTCTTCTAGATTATTCTCCATACTAATTTTTCTACCAAGTACCAAAACTTTGTTCATAATATCTATACTTCTTAATCCTATCCCTCCTTGTAGTCTTACCCTACATCCTCTTTCTCATGATACTAATGAAATTCTATTTTTCTCTTCTATTCTTGACCATAGGAATCTCTTTTGAATTCTTTCCACTATATTCACTATTTTACTTGGAATGTTGAACACTGATAGCAAATACATTGGAATAGATTGTAGTGTGCTCTTTAGCAATTGCACTTTTCTTGCTTGTCTTAGGAGAGAACCTTTCCAACCCACCAACTGATTTTTAATTTTATCCACTAATGGATCCTGCATACTACTATTTCTTGTTCCTAAGAATAGTAGCTTTCCTAAATATATTTTTGGAAGAGATTCTATGTTGCATTCTAATGTTTTGATTATCTTCCTTCATTTATTCTCTGATGATTATATAAAATAGATCTTCCTCTACTATAGGTATATCTTTGTTGTGATGTCTACTTACATAATTACAATATTCTCATTATTCCTTTTGCCTCCTTTGTAGTTTTTTCCCCTAGTATAATTGTGTTGTCCACAAAATGTTGATGGATAATTGTCCCTATGGTAAATCTTAGTCTTAGGCCTATAGTCTTTATTGAATCCTAAGTTGCCTTTATACATTTACCCAATGCCTACATAATTATAATAAATAGAAATGGAGATAGAGGATCCACTTTTCTTAATCCTCTTTCACTTCTCAAATATCCAATTGGACTGTCATTTATTATAATAGAAAATTTGGGAGAGGAAATACAAATTTTCACCCAAAATCTCCACCTTCTATTGAATCTAAATTTGGCTAGAACTTTGTCCATGAACTTCCATGATACTCTATCATATGCTTTATTTATGTCTAACTTTAATAGCATTCCCTCATTACCACTTATTACTATTGATTGTATAACTTTATAGATTGTGATTATTCCATCCAAAATTTATCTTCCTTGGACAAATCCACCTTGTTGTTCTAATATTATATTTGGAAGAATATTTTTAAACCTTGATGTTATCACCTTTGTGATGATTTTATAGATGGAATTGAATAAGGTGATTGGTCTATCATATTTGAAAATTTTTATTCCTTTTTAAGGATTAAAACTATATTAAGGTATTGTTGTATTTTCAACAATATTACCTAACATCAAATATTATTGCACTAAAACTACCACATCTTAGTTTACCATCCTCGATAAGGCTTGATAAAATCTAATCTATAATCCATATAGTTTTGAAGCCCTTTCTTTTCCTAATGATAATATCACCTCTTCTACTTGTTCTTCCTTTACTTATTTCATAAGTCCCTTGGTATCCTCACTTGTAATAATTCCTAGGATATTATCCAATATTCTCTCAATTGCTTCTATATCTTCTTCTCTCTCTTTTTCAAATTTTATTTTGAAGTATCTTATAACTTCTTATTGTATATAATAAATATTTGTAGTGAGTTGACTATCTTACATTTTTATATCCCTAATATTTTCTAAGTTTCTATGCTTTTTTGTGGTAACATGAAAAACTCTTGTGGATCTATCCCCTTCATTTATCCAATTATTTATATATTTATACTTTCAATAAGCCTCTTCTACTCCTATTATATTGTGAAATTCTGATTACATCTCTTTCTCCCTCTAATATGGTATTGCATCCATTCCCCTCTAATAAATTTCCTTTTTCAACTATGATATTTCTCATTTAAGGGATTATTTTTGTCTAAATGTGTTCCCAAAGACGTGTTTGTTTCATACTTTGATTTATTTTTTACATTTTTTAATTTATCTAATATCACATACATCTTTAATCCTTGCATTGGATAATTCCAGTGTTTCTCTAATACTTCAAATATGTTTGGATTCTCTAACCACATGAACTCAAAATTAAAAAGCATACTCCTCCTCCTAAGTTTTCAATTATCTAGAATACCAACGGATTGTGGTCTAATATTGATTTTAGTAATGTAGTCATAGATTTTTTTAATCTATCCACATACCATTTTAGTGATAGGATCACTCTATCTAGCTTCACTTGAATAAAATTATCTCATAGTATCCTATTGGTCCACATAAATTTTTCTCCATACACCTCCATATCTATCAAACCACTTCTTGATATCAAATTACTTAGGTCTTCCAAACTATTTTAGTATCCTTAAGTTCATCCTTTCTTTTCTCTAGGTATAAGTGGAATACTGAAATCTTCTACTACAAACCACTTGATTTTTACTACATATTCTCTTATCTACTCCACTCTTGTCCATAATTATTTTCTTTAATTTTAATTATTTAGAGCATATATATATCACTAAGTAGATCATTTTACCTTTTTTGACTATGAGCATCAGATTTAATTGGTTTCTCCCTTTGAACTCTACCTCTCTCTCCAAATGTTTTGAATCCCATATTGTTGTTAAGCCTCCTAAGGCCCCTATTAATTATATTTTCTCATTATTGCCTTTATTTCAAATACTTTTTTAACTCCTTCCCAAACTATTGCTTTCATTTTAGTTTCTTGGAGGAGTATCTCTTATTGGTTATCCCCTATCATGGATCTCACCAACCTTTGTTTGTTAGGGGCATTCATTCCCCTAACATTCCATGTTATCATTTTTATTTCACCCTATTATTGGTGGGATTCTTACCACCCATATTCTCATTTTATTTCCTTCAATTATATCCTTCTCTATATATTTTCTCCTCTAATGAAGGTCTTCCTACCTTCTTCTTTGGTTCCAATTTTAGATTTAGATGTTACTTTATACTTCTTATTATTTTCATATTTGATCCTTCTTGGTCCAAAATCTAGCTAAATGGATGAGTTGTTCCCTCAAGACCTAAACCAATATTGGAATACCCAAATTTGGAGTTTCTATATCATCCTCTGGAATAGAACAATTCTTATGGTTCTATCTAACTAATAAAATGAGTTGTAGAATAAAGTAATAAATGGATAAAGTTAGAAGATAGACTTAAACTGGAATGTGTTCAGCAACATCAAGAGATATAAAGTATGGGAGTCACACTTTTAACTAAACAAGACATCCTTCAATATTACAAAATAGTAAATAAAATTAAGCACTGAGTATTACTAAGCATTCTAGAAACTAATGAATGATAAATCTAGATAGCAAAATAAATATTGTAGAATAAAACATTTACTTAACTTTAAAAAAAAAATCCTAGTAACCAATTTAACATACATACATGATTTACAATAAATTTTGTAAGAGGCCAAACAACAATCCAATATTTATTTAAAGGCACACAATACAATCATCATACAATATGCAATTGTAAATGCTAAAGAGTTGACCTATTTGAATGAGATACATTCAAGTATATATATAGTTTTATAATGCATTTAGTTAGCTTAGCATGATTACCTTCAAAATAAATTGCATATCTATCAGGATAGGTGTAGGAAATGGCTATCATACTCAAGTTAGCTATGTACTTCAATCACATTTTGCTAACATATGTGATGTGGATTTCCCTTGTGAAGTTGGCGTGCATGCTACATAATTGATTTATAACCATGTAATGATAGTCCATTCCTTTTAATTATTCTTATCTAGCTAAGCAAGGGTAGGTGTGTAATGGAAAAGCCTTTGGATGTTAAGATCTTCTGATAGTAATGATGTTGGGTGGTTGATTGAGACATGTGATCGTACTAATCAGGATTGGTCCAAAGACTTTTTGTAGAAGATAACAATTGAGGACATATTTGTTGCTACCAAATGGTTGAATTTTGATTTATCTTCCATTCCTTCATGTTAGACTCTATATTTACTTTCATAAAGTGCCATAGATGTTATTCATTTTTCTTCTATAGTTAGACCATGTTCTACATATAGACACATCTATCCATGCATAGTACTAAATGCTAGATTTCATTTCCATATTTCTTGCCTTAGACTTGTTTTGCATCCAACATTCATTTTGGCTTATCAAAATTTTATGCTCTTGATGATGACATCATCACTTCAAAACCTTGATACCTTTAGAAACTTTATAAAGCTCCAACTACATGCTATATGAGCTTCTAATGTGTAGGTTGGACCAAATTCCTTAGAATATTCTATACATGGGTCTTTCTTCCGTAGTATGTCAAGTTGTTATGCTACCATGGTGATGTCAACATAATTTTTTGTTTGACTTCTTTTGTTATTTAGATTAATTTTGTATCTGGTAAGCTTTGCGTTAACATTAAACATTAGAGCATTAACATGCTTCACCAAAATCCTCTTTTTGAAAACATCGAATTTTGGAATTTCATTGTCTTTTTTGACATAAGAACTTTAGATGTCTGACCACTATATACATAGGCAAAAATTCATGTCTAACACTTGAGATACTGCTAATTGAGATTTCAAACTTGTTGGAAGCCCTATATTTTGATTTTGCTTGTCAAATTTTAATGTCTTGGAATTAATTTTAGTTTGACAGGCTTCTAATTACTATTTTATTACTTGGCTCATCTATTTTTACATCCAAACATGCATCTATGTTCTATGTGTTATTCTAGGATTATGGATGTAGATGGTGAAATTTACCTACATTATTGGTGACTTTAGAGGATTTTTTCTTATAAAATTGAGAGCCTAGTAAGCCTTATGTATGGGATAACAAAAAATTTGAGAGTAAATGGAGCTAAAAGATGAGCTTATTGAAAATGAGGGGATAAAAGAAAATAAAACTCAGAGCTATGGTAATTAGAAGAGTTTTAGAATAAGAATTTTCATAGAAAAAGGAGATATGTAAGGGAGGTTAATGGATTTTGAAGCTATAATAGGGCTTCTTAAACATTAATTGAAAGACACCTCTATTGTAAATCCATTCTATTCACCTTCAAAATATTAGATGCATTATAGCATATAGAAGAAGAAAAGTACTAGAGGAAGACAAGGCTAAGGTTTATGGAATCTTGAAGGGCAAGGATATGATTAGGGAGGTGAAGGGTGTATGAAAATAGAAAGAAAATTACAAAACATAGACAAAGTAAAGATACTAAAAAATAGAGGGTTTGGTAGTGGTGAAGAGATATATGGGCATATAGGGTGTATATTTATAAAGGTAAGGTGAATATGGGTATGATATAATAAAGAAGAGAATATATATACCTAATTGGAGGTACCTCTAGAAAAATTTTAAATCTCATGAGCATATTCCACTATATTTTAATGCTTATTCATATCTAGATCAATATATTTAGATAAATTTTCACCCATGCAAACTACATTAGGCAAATATTCTAGGTACTCAAAAGCTCTCTTTCTTCTATGGATTTTTTTTTCTTGTAAAAATACATAGGTAAATATCCTCTGGGTTGTTGAATGTCATGCATTGTCCACTACTTTGATAATATGCATGAATACTTAAAATTATCATGAAAAAATTACATGCATTAGGTAGCCCTATAGATATTTTATAGCCCTTTATTGATGTTGATGACAACTTGATTATAAATTGAACTTGATTATAAATTGAATTAGCTTTTTTTAGATTTGGTGCTAATTTCTTGGATGTTTATTGCTCAAGTGAAGATCTAGCTCTTTTATTTTCCTTTTTATTTATCCAATCACAACTTACTACCATGAAATTTGTATTAATGCAACTTATTCATGTTTTCATCATCTTGTTACCATAGCATATGACTATCAACTTGGCATGATATCTACATTTTAAAACTCCATTGTTGAGTGTCATATGTGTTTAGCTTACACATGTCAATGTGTTTTGTGATGTCATCATGATGACCCTTGTCATCTACTTTCATCATTGATATAGTAAGAGAATTAGTTTTGCACACTTCTATAATTGTGTGAAACAACTATAGTTATTTGTGAAGGGAGTATTGGGATAGCCTTTACATTGGGATACAAAGTTAAGAAAATGGTAAATAAGAGGAAAAATGATGATTTGAGTAAGATGGGTACTATGAAGAAGGTGCACAAGTAGTAGGAAGGATAATAGAAAAAATAATATGGTGGTCATAGAAGTGAAGAAGAGATAAGGAAGTCATACCCACACATCACACATTATGGTCCCTTCTTATCACTCTTAATTTTTTGCTTGGGTATTTGCTTCATATTTTAACTATATTGATATTTTTTGTATTTACTAAAAATACCAAGACAACAAAAGAGTTCAAGTAGGGTCCGAGGTGTAGACCAATTGGTTCATCCAAATCCCATAAGGGGGTGGAGGTCCAAGGTTCAAATCTCGAGCCTCGTTGGATTGAACGCTTGTCCATTTCCTGGTGCTTTCAGCGACGTAAAAGGTTTAAAATTATTGTGGCATGGTGGTTATAGGGGTGGACTGCATGAAGATCTATGTGGTGGCTTCTGGGGCAGACACCGCATAATACTATGGTGGCCATAAAATTTGGACAACCTACCCAAATTCGTGGCGGCTACCAATTCCACCATGTAAATTAAAAAAAAAAATAGAAGATGTCAAGCATATCATGTTTTATTAAGGAAGTTCTTCTAATTGTTGCTTCTCTTATCCCTAATCTATGTTGGAAGACTCCACGAATTGAAGAGAGGTTTGTAAATGATCATCTCAACTAGGCACACTCTAAAATAAATGAGAATTTATAAGCTTATTAATCTGATAGATTATTGAACCAAACCTTTTGTTATTTTCCTCCTCTTTCCATAGACCTTGCTCTTTTTATACCATTCATGTGTCCTTTAAAAGAGGAAACATCCAAGTATTAGAAGGTTGTGGCTACTACTAAAATCCAAGGAGAGTGCATGTATTGTCAATGGTTGAGCAATTATAGAAAACACCAAGGTGACATTATCTAACATCAAAATGATTTTAGCTATTGGGATGGTTATTGGAATGTCATCAATTAAAATGATAAATTTAGATAACATAGAGTAGGCTAATATTAATCATTCTTTTTTTTTGGTATTATCTTATCTCTTATAGGCATAGGGAAATTTAGGCTTAACTATAGCTTTTTCCAAGGGATATTCAATTCTTTCTTTTAATAATGCCTATCAAACATAGAACCTTAGGATAAAATTCTTCCTTAGGAGTGAGTGGTTACTAGGAAAGGGATTCCCCTTTATAGATTTTTTTAAGGAATCATCATTTGGCTCATATTGTCAATCCTAATTGTATCCAATTTTTGAGAAGCAACATCTCATATTATACTTAGTTGAATCATGTGATATGCTCTACATGTTTTCAAATTTTTTTGTATCCCTTTTGACCTAATTCCTTATTATTTAGTTGATATGCAACTTTTATTTACTTGTCAATCTATTTACACAAAATCATGACATCTCTATATATCAATTGTGCCTATATTTATAGCCCTTGAATTTGAATCTATAATTACCTAACTAGATAGTGTCAAATTTATGATTTTACCTCTTACATTAATATTGGGACTTGTAATTTATTCTATCAAGGTTATACCACAAGATTCTACCACAATATTAACTTTGAACTTGTATCAATTTCCAAGCTTGCTTGAGAAGCATCATTAAAAATTAGTATTGATCATTCTTCTTTGGCAAGTGAGTGGCCAATTGCTTTTTCAATGTGCATTGGTTTGTGTATTGTATCCCAAATTATTGACTAAATATTTTCAAAGTGCATGACAATTATTTTTTGGGATATCATCTAGAAAATTCGTTGGAGTACCATTTTATTTTTGGGAATCCCATTTTTTAAATTTTCTTGTTGGGACATGTGGCTAGCCAAATAATATAGCAAGTCATAGCTCCTCTATAAATTATTCTAGTTCCCTAGGTTTGACAACCATACTACTTTAAAATATCTTAGGGTTAGTTTAATATAGATTGACTCGTATTCATACTTTGGACAATCAATTATTTTTACCTTACTCATCTCTATGAACTTTTATTCTTGATATTTCTCAATATGGTAGTGTTGGATATTTTTAGATTGAATCCAAACTATCTTCTGAATACAAGGGATAATCATCTGATCTTGTGCCAAGTGTCCTATTTGATCTAATAAATCCTTGGATAAGCTGATCCCAAATATTTTTGGTAAATAAATAACCACCACATATTGAATTTCTACTAAGTCTAGCAACTTACATAATAAAATCAAGACTCCTTCAGTGAACCCCACCTTTTGTACTATCATCCCTTTGATTTATAATACTTAAAAATCATTTTTTTTTGTATTGTACACCCATAACATCATAGACATATTATGGCATGATGGAGGAATTAGCTTTTGGATCCATTGCACAATTATGTAATACCCATCCTTCTAAGAACATGGTGTATCACTCCAAATTTTTTGCATCCTTACCTTCAGGCTATAGGATCCGTGCCCGGAAGGAGGATGGGAAAAGGATGTCACGGTACCTCGAACTGAGAGGACTTGTGAAGGTCCCGCCTCTCAAGGGAGGTGTATATTGGTGATTTTTCGACGGATGGTGGGTTCACTAGGAAACATTTAATGGCAGTTTCCATGCCTAGATTTGGAATATGTTTAAATGTGTTCATTTTAGCCTTAAGCATTCATATCCTATGTTTGGCCAAATGAATCTAAATTAATCTATATGAAAGTGCAAATTTAATGAATACAAAAAATAGATTTAAAGACAAAAAATAGAGAAATTACAGAATACAAACGAAGAATACCTGATCCGGATGTTTGATGGAGATTCTGATGTTTGAAGCAGTCAGGATCGTCTGGAATTTGATAGAATCATTTGAGATCTGACAATATTGTCTGAGATATGACGAATTCATCAGACGAATTCGTCAGAGACCTGCAAATAGAAAAATAGATGCAAAATACAAAGAATGCCACTGTGCTAAAAGAGGGAAACAACACAAAATGATAATATGAATACTAAACAATAGTTATGAATAGAAATTTAAACACATCATGATATTCTAATGAGAAATTATGATCTTATCATGCAATCTAAGCTAAATGGGTGAACTCCAAATGCAAAATAACATAAAATACTGAATAAAATTGCTAATTACAACATAAAACAATAGAAAAATGGGAGAAGAAATGCAAACTTCAGGCACTGATTGCCTCAATGTTGACTGTAGTCAAAATCGTCCCACATTGGTATGAAATCGTCTTTGATTCGACAGGATCGCCTCCGATCTGAACAGGTTTGTCGGCGACGATGTAAGATTGCTCTGACTGAAAAATAGTAATGTACCTGCAACAAAATTGGTATAGGACTACTGCAAGTGTGAATTTGGGATGATTTAATGTGTATGAAGTTAAGTTACAGAGAATTTCAGCTAGGGGTTGGGAAGAGAAGGTCCTAAGGATTAAATAGGCTTAGAGGAGTAGTTAGGAGGTTGGATATCATCCCTATTTGGGAGATCTCCAATGGGGGAGGGTCCCTAACGGTGCAGACACGCTTCTGCCCGGATTAGAGACCCGTTGGAATAGAAGCTAATTGTGCAAAATCATTTTTGTGACAAGATCGTCTAGACGTCCTTGTCCAGACAAAATCGTTAGATCTGGGGCGATATCGTCTGATCAGCGATGATATCGTCAAACAGTCAAAACAACCTCTAAAAATGGCACGAAAAAGGGGGAAACGGATTACGTGGCGGTTAACGAGCGGTTTGGGAGGTTAAAATTTGAATTTAAATTATTTACTAAGGTGAATGTAATTATTACAATTTCACTGTGCCAATTTTAGGGTGCTACATTTTGCCCCCTCTTTAGCAAATTTTTTGAAGAAAATGCGTTAAAGATGAGTTCTTCTCGATCTACGAGAAAGCAAAAAATTATTCTCATTTTTAGGTGACGATTCTTGGTCGAATCGTATGACAGCTTACTATGGTGCCCCCTCCATGTTTTTACCCAAATCGAACGTTTGAGGTAAAAAAGCGAAAAAGAAAAATTAGTTTTGAATTATTTCTTAATAAAATTAAGAAAAATAGGGTAAAACCCTAATTCATTTTTACTGGTTTTAGAGCTCTGAAGCAAAAATGGTGGAGACGACGCATAGATCCACAGAGGTCCGGTGCAGGCTACGGGTAAGAGTCTAAACTTAATTTAGAATGCTTTAATTTGAATTCACATGGTTTTTAGGTGATTTTTAGATGAATTTTGAGCATCGCGGCCATTTTTGGGCCGTCGACATTGTCAGAATGAAATCGTCCTGATTTCGATGAAATCGTCTCAATTTCGTCAATTTCGTCTAAGGACGAAATCGATGAAAGGGGGACGATTTCATCAAATTAGGGGTGATTTCGGCTTGTGAAATCAGAGACGATTCTACTCAAATTTGGGATGATATCGTCCAATAGTGGGCGATATCATCATTTGATTAAATTGAACTTATTTTAACTTGCATTTTTAAATACTTGAATTGTTATTAATGTTTGTTTGTTGTTTTATTGTTTATGTTGCAGAGAGGTTTACTAAAAAGCAGGGAGTGGAAGTATGGAGGTTTGAGAGATGATTTGGCCGCTCTTACATAGGCAGAGTGGGATCAGCTAGCATAGGTAGGCTTACAAAATGTGGCAGAGATTCCACAAGTGTCTATAGATATGGGGCTACTGACAGCCCTAGCCGAGAGATGGTATTAGGGTTCTACATATTTTCGGCTACCGACAAGGGAGATGACTCCCACTTTGGAGGATGTATGAAGGATTCTAAGAATCCCCATACAAGGACGGTTGATTACTCCTACAGCCAATCAGGGCCATGCTATGGGACAATTGTGTGGTGACCCGGGCTTCACCCTGGAGAAGGGCGAAGTTAATATCGAGGCACTGCGTCAGATGCCTGGGGCATCTAGACTCACATGGGTTCTAGCTGGAGTAGTTGGTGGACTTCTGTTGTGCCACCAGAGTGGATGCAGGGTGTCGTGGATGTTGGCAGATGTGATCTGTGACATGCGAGACCATGGGTACAGGTTCTCTTAGGGCAGTTTTGTGCTATGCCAATCATACAGGATTCTATATGGGGTCGTGTACAAGGGCGGCCGATGTCTGGTGATGACATCGCTCCTACAGGTTTGGTGCTGGGAGCACATTATAGTGCGGAGGCCGATAGGGCTTCCTCTGATAGGGATTGATGAGGAGAGGCCCCGAGTCTTCTACTGGTGGCTTAGAAGAGGGTCATAGTGACGGATCGACCTTCCTATGTCTCAGAGATTGCTAGACGACCTAGTCCTGGACCATATTACCTAGAGGCCATGGCGCGAGCACCCAGGGTGGGCCGAGGATGGACAGGATCTGGCTCGCGTCAGGCAAGTTTTTTGGCTATGGATTGAGAGGGGAGAGGTGGATCTCCACCACTATGACCGAGTTTTGTGACAGTTCGGTCTGCAGTAGGGGATCCCATCTCTCAGGGATTATGAGTTTTCCTGGACTGTCCGAGATAATAGCATAGTGAGCGGGGCTCTAGACATGTAGTGCTTCTAGATTCAAGACTTAGACGATGCCCCCATTCAGCCAGTGGATGGGGACGACATAGGGGTAGCATCAACCCTCCTCGAATGATGAGGGCTTAGGGTTTGATTCACGTAGTTGTGCATCGGATAGGGAGGCGGTGCCAGGCGGCTATTGGGGCGGCCCAGGGTCATGGTGGGAGAGAGCTGAGGAGTCCGCATGCATAGGAGAGGCCACGAAAGAGGGAGAGGAGGGAGGTGAGACCCCCTTATCCATAGAGAGAGAGGCCACCATTGCCCGATAAGGGCAAGGGTGTAGACACTAGGGAGAGCAGCGAGACAACGACTCTCCGAGCTAAGGTTGCTCGCTTGCGAGCTCAGGTGCAGACACTACAGGATGAGGCTACACGACTCAGAGCTTAGGGCAGAGGAGTGAGCACTCAGGATTTAGCACTCGCTATCGCCCAGATTACATTCTATCAGGCTCTATACTACCAGGTGGTGCCAGCAGAGCAGAGGGTGCCATTACCAGCACATATTGCAAAGCCTGTCATGATGGGGTCATCTAGGACATCATCACGATCGGCATCTAGGACTCACGGCACCACATGGACTGCGATGGGGCCACCTCCTCCACCTTAGGGTGGGAGGAGATGAGGCTGAGAGCTCGAGAGGCTCTCGAGACACTACACAGAGGGTATTTTATTAAGGGGATTGAGTATGCCAAGATGTAGATTGTGGCATATCAATCCATTTTTGATATGATGTATACATATATTTGTGATATATATATAGATGAGATATTTTTGATCATATGACTTGTGTTATGTATATGTTTATGATGCTTTTATGTTTGATTAATTAATTTGATAATTGGATTGAGGATTCATGAAATTATGTCGTTTTGAAAATTTATAACTTTGATGTCATGCGGTAATATTTTAAATGAAATAATATGATGTAACAAATGGGTTGTTTGTAATGTGATGTGGTAAAAAATAAAAAGAGACTTCTAACAATAATTTCAAAGGACATTGTCACTATTATAGACCATTTCATGGAGCCGCTACTCACTCGGTCGTCAAGCTAATCCCAGTTATAGAAATATTGTTAAAAGTAAAAGAGTGCTTAAGAGACTGTCTTAAGACTTTGGTGGAATGGTGAAAATGATGATAATGATGGTTTGTTTTCAGATTTTCATAAAAAGAATAGTATGCATGAAATAATGATTTTGGCTAGGTATAAATTCCTAAGTGTGATAAAATTTTTTGAATAATTCCTTAGGAATTATACTATCATTGCAAAATTGAAAGTTGACATAATGACATGAAATAGTGAAAATATGCATGCTTAAAAGCATAATTTGTGTAACATAATGAATTAAGTCATATGGTTTTCATGATTTTTAAATAAATGGGGAATAAAATTGTTACAATGATTTGCGCTAGGCATAGAATATGTAGGTATAGACTTATACCATCATCGCGAAAATCAAAAAGAGATAGTTTTATTGCATGGTTGATTTTTGTAATAAACAGAAAATATGAAGATGAGGACTTATGCTAGGCATAAAATTCCAATTTTGGTTTTGGAACTATACCATCGTCACGAAAGTCGACAAAAGTTATATATATATATATATATATATATATATATATATATGTTTTGATTGTATAGTTTTGAAAGAAATTTTTGATTTTCTATTATATAGTTGTCTTTATGGTAAACAACTGTACTTGAAATAAGAAAATGAATTATTCCAAACAAGTTTGCAAAAAATATTTCAAAGTATTTTGAAGACAAAAGTTATATTTATAAGGAATCCCATGTGCATATGTGAATTCATTTCCGATCTTGATTTATCATAATGATACACAAAATCTCTCAAATACAAATGTGTGTGCAATTGCTTTGTGCATTTACCAATTTTGAGCAAGATAATATGATACAAGTGATTTGAAGAAACCAAATAAGTGTTCATTAACCATGATGTAGATGCATATAACCATACTAGACTACTATGTAGTTCAGATTATCAAGAGCTAGCTAATCCATAAGCAGACATAGGTCTATACAAAAGAAGGTTGCTAATGTGACAGACATATCACCACGCTAGGAGTTACCCAAGGCCAAGCAGGTTGGGCACAAACCACCTGTTATGGGGCTTACCTCACAGTTTTTGAATAATTGAGAATTCTAGGGATTCAAGCTCATCAACCCTTCTTTTATTTTCAAATGGTAAGGAAAGGGATTTTATTGTTTTCTTGCTTGCTGCTTTCTTTTTTCTTTTGAGCTTTGCTTCTTTTTCTTTTTGTATTTTTTGCTTGATTTTTGAGATAGTGCTTGAAATATTGTTGTAATGATATAAAATAACATTTTTATTTTCTCTTTTTTTTTTTTTTGCTAGGGATACTTGCTCGGATTAGCTGTAGAGCAAAGGATTTTTATTCTGGGTAGGGGTGAGCTTGTCCTTTTGCCAATTCCCAAAGATTCTAGACCATGTGCATGATAGGATAGCAGGGGAAACTTTTCGATCAAGAAACCACTTCTACTATGTAGCAAAACATGGAAATTACAAATATAATCATTTTATTGTGAAAAGATGTGCTTGGTTTAAGTAAATAACAAGATCAATTCTCTATGCTCAAACTTTATTTAATTAAATTTTGTGGACTTTGATATAAGAGAGATTAGTAATCATGCCAGATAAAATCAAGATATTTATTTTTGTGAGTGTGCAAGTGAGGGATTCCAAATAAATGCTAATTTATCAAAAATAA
This sequence comes from Wollemia nobilis, assembly GCA_028583015.1. Lineage (NCBI taxonomy): Eukaryota > Viridiplantae > Streptophyta > Pinopsida > Araucariales > Araucariaceae > Wollemia > Wollemia nobilis. Next base: position 3,072,016 of record JAQPPZ010000622.1, read on the forward strand.
TTTGAAACTTATAACTGCAATAATTGTAAGAAAATATATATAAATACTTTTTGAGAATTTTTGAGAATATTGACTCTCTCTTTCTTCTTTATATTGTTTTGGTTTCGAAAGAGTCAAGCATATTGCTGTTTTTATATTTTTATCATTATTTTGTTTTTTTTTTGGTTTTTTTTTTTGTTTTTGAACAAAAAATTTAACAAGTGCCATAAATAAATGCAACAAATAGTTTTGAAGATTTTGATGATTATGAATGTTTTTGATGTTTTTGAATTTATAAATTGAAAGAAAATACAAGATAGTGATTTTGAATTATTTTAAACAAATATATACAAGGATGAAATGACCAAATTTATACATAGTAACGTTTAAGATGCAAAATATTCATGGGTTCTTTAAGTTCTTTACCATCTAAGGTAGATAATTTGTATGATCCTGATTCAAATTTAGTAGTAATAATGTATGGTCCAAGCCATTTGGGCTCAAATTTACCTTTAAGGTCCTTAGTTGCATTTGTATTTTTTTGATTTTATTTTAAAACAAGGTCGCCGATCTCAAAGGATCGATGACACACTTTTTTAGCATATGATCTTTTAAGCTTGTTTTGGTAGGCACGGGGATGTTCCAAAGCATTGATGCATTTTTCATCTAGGAGTTCCAGCTGACTGAGTCTGCCAGCTCGATATTCATCTCCTACTTTGGTATCTTGAAGTAGTAGAGCCAAAGAAGGAACTTCTAATTCAAAGGGAAAAACTGCTTTAGCACCGTACACCAAAACAAATGGTGAAGTTCCCGTGGGGGTTCGAACACTAGTTCGATAGGCCCACAAGGCTGGATATAATTGAATGTGCCAGTCATGGCCAATTTTATTGACCAATATTTTAAGGATTTTGATTAAGGTTTTGTTAGATGCTTCTGCTTGACCATTATCCTGAGGATAATAGGGAGTGGACTAGCGATGTTGAATCTTATATTTTTGGCATAATTTTTTAACATCTTTATTTTTGAAACAAGTTCCATTGTCAAAGATGATATTTGCAGGAATTATGAACCTACAAATGATTTGATTGAAAATAAATTTAGAGACTTGAGTTCCAGTGCAGGAAGCTAAAGGCATAGCTTCGACCCACTTCATGAAATACTCAGTGGTGGTTATGATGAATTTGTGTCCATCAGATGACACAGGATTGATTTTGCCAATAATATCTAAGCCCCATTTAGAAAATACCCAAGGAGATGAAATAGCCTATAGCTCTTGTGCAGGCGCATGGACAAGGTCAGCATGTTTGTGGCACTTGTCGCAATGGCGCACATACTCATGTGCATCCATTTCCATGGTAGGCCAAAAGTATCCTATCCGAAGGAGATTTTTAGCAATGACGCTACCACTAAAGTGTCCTCCACAAGATCCATCGTGGGCTTCACTCAAGGCTAATTTAGACTCTTCTAAGTTTAAACATCTTAATAGGATACCTTCAAAAGATATCCTATATAAAGTATTGCCAATTATTACAAATCGACTTGCTCGTCTACGTAATAACCGATGTTGGTTTCTATTAGAATTGGCAGGGAAAGTCCCATTTTGGAGAAAATCAAATATGTCCATATACCAAGGTTCAGGAGTAGTTTCATTGATTAGAAACACATCCAAAGGCTCTAAGCATGACTTATTTGAAGCGGGTTCCTAAAGTCGATGAATAATGATAGTGGCATATTCGTCATCTAACTCCAAGGGCAGGAGAGATGTAGCTATGGCCATAGCATCAGCTGCACGATTGCTAGTTCAAGGAATAGCTTCTAAGGTAAATTTATCAAATAGAGACATTAATTGTAAAACATAGGCCTTATATGGATGCAGTTTATCATCTCTGGTCTGATAAACTTCATTAATTTGGTTTATAACCAGTTGAGAATCACCAAAAACTAATAGATGTTTAATTTTTAACACCAAGGCAGCTTGTAATCCAAGGATTAGAGCTTCATACTCAACAGTATTGTTGGTGCAAGCAAATGTCAATTTGAAGGATAGAGGAATAAGATGTTTTTGTGGAGATATTAAAATAATACCCGCACCAGCCCCACTCATGCATCGGGCTCCATCAAAGTATAAAGACCATTGTTCAACATGGTCTGCCTCTAATTGAAGGCATTCGTTAGGAAACTCGATGACGAGGGGATGGGTAGACTCTAAGGGTGCAACAACTAATTGATATGCTATGATTTGACCCTTAACAGACTTCTATCCTATGAATGTGAGATCAAACTCGCTTAGAGCAAGAACCCACTTGGCTGTGCGACCCAATAAATAGGGTCGACTCATGAGATACCTCAAGGGATCATATTTAGCAATGACATATGTTTTTTGACAAAGCATATAATGTCATAATTTTTGCATAGCAAACACGACTGCTAGACATAGTTTTTCCAATGCTGTGTAGTGGGTTTCATAACTGATGAAGGTTCGACTAATATAATAATTAGCACATTCTCTCTTTTCATCATCAAGCTGAGCTAACATAGCCCCTAAGGTAGAATCTAAAGCTGAAATATATAGGATGAATGGGCGATCAGGTTTAGGCGGTGAAAGAACAGGTGGATTAAGGAGGTATTGTTTGAGAAGTTCAAAAGCTTCTCTACATTTGGTGTCCCAATTAAAAGGGACATCCTTCTTAAGGAGTTTAAGAAAGGGACCAGTTTTTCCGCCAGCTTATCAATGAAGATACGGATAGCTTGAAGTTTACCTTGTAAACTTCGTAACTCAGATATATTAGTAGGTGCGGGCATATCAGTGATAGCCACAATTTTGAGAGGGTCAATTTCGATACCATGTAAAGAAACTAAAACCCCCAATAGTTTGCCAGACTTGACTTTGAATATGCATTTTGTTGGATTTAATCGAATGAGATATTCTCGTAATCGATTAAAAAATTTTCTCAAATCATCTAAATGATTATCTTCAATAATAGAGTGAGCTATAATATCATCTACATAATCATGTAGGATATCATGCATCATATCATGAAAAATATAGGTCATAGCTCGTTGATAGGTTGCACCTGTGTTCTTTAAGCCAATTGGCATCACTTTCCAACAAAAGGTACCCCAGGGGGTGATAAAGGCTATTTTAGCCTGATATTCAGGAGCTATCCTGATCTGATTATAACCGAATAATCCATCCATTAAGGACATCATCCCACTCCCGATAGTAAATTCAATGATTTGATCCATTTTTGGAAGAGGAAAGTCAACTTTAGGGCATGCAGCATTAATATCTCTAAAATCTATGCGAACCCTAACTTTGCTAGCTTCTTTCTTGGTGACTGGAACTACATTTGAGATCCATTCAACATAATCAATAGCTTGTATAAAGGTAACATTCAGGAGTTTTTCTAACTCCCCTTTGACTAGCAGAGCCACTTTGGGATGCATTTTTCTAAGTTTTTGTTTAAAATGTTTAGCATCCGGATGGACCACTAGATGATGCATGACTACGGAAGGGTCTAGACCTGGAATATCTTCGTATGTCCAAGTGAAAACATCTTCATACTCTTTAAGGAATGCAATGTATTGTTCTTGTTTTGCTTGACTTAATTCGGATCCAATATTGATTATGTGAGGATTGTCCTCAGTTCCAATATTAATTTTAATGACGTTTTCTACCTCCATGTGTAGATCTCTTTCAAAATTGGGTGGGGCAGGTGAAACGCCCAATTCTTGTAATTCTTGTAAGGTTAATTTAGATAATTCATCTTGAGGATTAGTGGCCTCAAGTTGGGTTATAGTTGGTACATAACCATCAAAATAAAATCCATTGTGTAACATCTCTTCAACGGAGACATCATGGAAGATATCTCCTTCCAACTCTTCATCAAGGTTAGCAATCATTTCAGGATAAGCTATGGATAGCATGTTACATGAAAACGACTGATTTTTAAGAGGCAAATCAACATGCCTATCCAAATAATCTTGATAACATATGAGATGATCATCATATTCAAAAGGAAAGGGTTGACCCTTACTAGGAAATAGGCCCACACCACAGTGGGCAGGCCACGGTTCTACCTCGAAAGGTTCTTTCATGCCATTTTGGAAATGTCCCAAGCCTTTCCCTTTATATCCCATTTTAAGCATCATGGGTTTAGCTTTAATATAATCATTGGTAAAATGACATCGACCGTATCCCTCATGATGAGTTTTGATATTCTGAGGGATTCTTCCCCAATCATATCCTTTATAAATGAATGCGCAACTCCCGACTTGGTAAGTACTTCCCATAGGTTGTGGGAGGCCCAAAGTATGAGGAGATGGAGGCAATTTATTTAAAAGGTTTGAATCTCGCATGAAAGCATTTGTATTTTCTAATATTAAGGTTGTGGATAAATCTGGTAGAAGTTCATCAGAAATGGCATAAGATGTAGAAGGATCTTTCCCTATATCTTGATATGTGGAAGGTATGATAGTTGTTTCTGTAGGTTTTGAATTTATAGGGATAGAACATGAAGGATTGGTTGTAGATTTAAGATCATTTTGAGGTTCTAAAGTGATTTGTTTAGAGGATTGTTGATCTATATAGGAGGATGAAATTAATGGAGGGGAAATAGGCGAAGTTATGGGTGTGTGTTTCACAGTTTTAGATGAAAAATAAGAACTAGGATGTGTGGATGACAGAGCGGGGAAAAATTGCACTCCAACGGGTTCTGCCAAAGCACACATATCAAAGGGTCTAGGGTCACCATGGATAGTGACCAACTGATTTTCGAATTCAAATTTAACACATTGGTGTAAAGTTGATGGGACAACTCGCATGGCATTGATCCAAGGGTGACCCAAAAGTATATTGTACGATGCTGGGCAATGTACAATAAACACGGTTGTTTCTAGGGTTCTAGGACCAACTTGCAATGGGAGGGTAATAACTCCACATGTTTCTTGTGTTTCGTCATTAAAAGCTTTGATAATCATATCAGTTTTCTTCATTTCATCACTTCTAAAGCCAAATCTTTGGTAGAAGTCAAAAGTGCAAATGTTTAGAGATGAGCCATTATCAATCAAGACTCTTTTGACAGCAACATCTCCAATTAGAGCAATAATGTATAAAGGATTATCCTTATGTAAATTGTGTTGTGGAATATATTTATCCCAAAAGGCAATACAATAAACCTCTCGAGTGATGATAGTATTGGCCATAGCTTCAAGTTGGATGTTTTGAGGTACCATCATTTGGCTCAATGTAAGCATTAACTCATCCCTATGGGTAGGAGAAGATCTTAATAAATCCAAAAGGGAAATTCTGGCTGTAGTGTTGGACAATTGCTCATTAATATTGTAAGGGGGTTTAGGTTGAACATTAGGAGCATGATTCCCTTTATTGGGATTTTTCAAAACGAATGGAGCTGATCCATCATTCTGGTTTGGTTCTTGTTGGGAATTTTGAGCTTGTTGTCGGGTGATGACTCCAATGGTACCTACAATGTTATAGTGAAGACGTTGAACTGGTCTCGATTGAGCATTGATGGCTTGTTCATTAGAAAGGAATATATTAGAAGCAGGTTGAGTAGTAACTCTTCTAGGAAATGGTTCTTCTGGAACCATGGCATTTATGATGGGTTGAATAGGATCTGATTCATTTTTAGAACTATTCGATTGGTTTGAAGTAATGTCTACTTCACTTTCAGTATCTGATTCTATATCAATAGAATCAGAAGTTTGGAAATTATGTAAGGGCTTGGTTGTAACCAGGGATAAATTTGTGTCAAATATTTGAGGATCCTGAATAGGTAATTGTCTGCTAATGGTTCCTACTTATCGGGTAGGAGGGAGAACATTATGATGTTCGATTTGATTGGCTACCTCTTTACCATGTCTTGGTAAAGGGTGTTGAAATATGTCTAATGTTTGATTAGCATTTTGATTTTGATTTTGGGGAATGGTCTTTTTAGTATTATTAGGAGGGTTTTGTTTAGGTTGGAAGGCTTGCACTTCCATTTCATTATTATCAATCAAATCTTGTATTTTATGTTTCAACATTTTACAAGCATTGGTAGAGTGTCCAGGTCCTCTATGGAAATCACAGTGTAAGTTAGCTCTGTATCTGGGTATAATAGGATCAGGTTCCCGGATAGCTGGTAATTGGATCAAACCTCTTTCGAGTAATTGAGGTAAAATAGTTGATAATGGTTGATTTAATCTAGTAAATTCTCAAGGAGGCTTATCAGGAGGTTTCAATATAAATTTTTCTGTTGTCTTCGTTGTATTGACATTAGCAACATTTATGCTGTCAGTGACTCCATCATCGACAACTTGTTTATTTTTATATTGATTTTTGGATATTTTCTCATCATCCTTCTTCCTAAGTTGGCCTCTCCTAATGAGGACATCTTCTACTCTTCGAGCTAAATCTATAGCTTGATCGAAGGTAGTTAAAGTAGCATTTGATAGCTCATAAGATATTTGTTCTTGTAAATTATTGATAAAAATGTCTAACATTTCCCTATAAGGTAGCACAAAGTGTAGTTTTCCTGTCAATTGCCTCCATCTAGCTAAGAAATCGGCAAAACATTCATCCTTGTCTTGTTTTAAGTTGTATAAATCTTTAATGGTTACATGCCTCTCGATGTAGGCACTAAATTGATGGACAAATGATTCAGTTGTTTCTTCAAAGTTTCTCAAAGAATGAGTGGGAAATTGATAGTACCACTCTAATACCATTCCACCTAAACTTTTCGGGAACATTTTTAGTAATAGCAAGTCATCATGTGATATATCATGACATGCTATCCTAAACATGCGAAGATGCTCTATGGGATATTTGGTTCCTTTATATATAGGAAGGATGGGCATGGGAAAATGCTTAGGGTATGGTTGAGCTACAACTATGGGATCCAAAGTTTGACTACATATCTCTCGATAATTATATGAGGGACGGTAGGGATCTATCTGGTCCATATGTGAAGCTAACTGTTTCACCATGGCTTCCAGATTACTAGTTTGCCCACCATATTGGTTTGGTAGGGCATTGACATGGGTTTTGTGAGCATATGATGGAGGGACATGAATATTAGATGCCATGTTACTATTGTGTAAATTGTTGGTAGGAAAAGTGTTATGAAGGAACTTTGAAGTTGTATTATGATGTATTCTAGATTTTTGAAAATTGGTATTTGGTTTCGTTTTAGGTTTTTTTTTACTTGAAGCATATTGCTCAATAGTTTGGCAGAATAAAGTAGTGAAGGAAGGTTTCTTTTGTGTGGGAATGATTTTAGGTTGAGTAACAGGTTCCTTAGGAGGTTGGATAGCCTGTTGTTTTGACATGTTTTGAATCATAGTGACCATATCCGTATTGGATGGTCCAGCATTATCACTTTCTTGATCAATAAAAGACAAGGGATTAGTGCCCACATCATACATATATTCCATGGCTGCTTAAGTATTACTAATTTGCCCTTTATCAATATGAACTGCCACATTAAGGGTGTCAATATTATCACTGAGAAATTTTTGGAGATGATCTACGTTGTCAAAAGCAATAGTTCCATTTGTAGCTACTCTAGGGGATGAGGGTCCATCCTCTTTAACACTTCCTTCTTGTTTCCTTATCTTCACCTAGGTCATCTTCTGGTTGAGCTAGAGTTTTTCCTTCCGAATTTGGATCTTCAAGAAGGACATTTGGGTCTCTAGTTGTATCTTGTAACCAATCTTCTTCTTCTCCTATAGTTTCTTTACCATTCCTAAGTTTAGGCATGGTGCTTAATTTTGATTTCAGCAAATATATATATATATATGCAACAAGATTAAGAGGTATATATTTACTATATACCTACTAAAATATTTGAAATGAAATGTTTAAGTTTTTGCTATGTTTTTAGTTTTTTAGTTTTTGTTTTTGAAATAATATTGTAAAAACAATCAACACAATAAATGCAAGAAATAATAAGACTGAAAGTAATAATCTAGTTTTCTATAAACAATTTATAAATATCATTAATAGGATCAAGTTATTCAGGAGTCATGAAGTATTATTCAAATTGAAAGTTTTCTTTTAAAAATTTAATGAAAAGATCTATAGTGATATTATCTGTCTCAGATCTTTGGTTGATAGAAGTAAATCTCATGGCAATACTCGATATAACACAGCTCGAGGAACTCTATTCCATCTTTCCCTATCTATAAGAACAACCTCTTGGTATTCTAAAAGACCTGGGAATTGGTGTACAATGGCTGCGTTCTCGAGGTATTCCTCGAAGGTGAAAAATTCTGAAGATACAAGAGCTCTCCTATAAGCCAACCATCTATGGCAGGCTCTCTGAAGTTCATGATAAAAGACAAGTTGACACGGATCCAAGATTCTATCTAGGATAAGCCTCTTGATTTTCTTAAGTTTTGTTGACCTAGATGAGATGACACTAAGTCTCCTATCAATTTCGTCCCACAAGAGTTGATTTCTATCTGTTTCAGGCACACTAAGTACAGAATTGACTTCTATGGCTGCCAATTGGTTTTCTACATTTATAGTAATTGCTAATATTTTCTTAGGAGCTACCATCTAAACATAATATTAAACTTAAATGATATAAAATGCATCTATGTTTTAGTTGTTCTATTTTTTTTTTTTTCTTTGATTTTGTTTTCAAAAGGTTTACAATGCATTCACGTCGGGTTCACCAAAATGTATCGCTCCAATTTTTTTGCATCCTTACCTTCAGGCTATAGGATCCGTGCCCAAAAGGAGGATGGGAAAAGGATGTCGCGGTAACTCGGACTGATAGGACTTGTGAAGGTCTCGCCTCTCAAGGGAGGTGTATATTGGTGATATTTTGACAGATGGTGGGTTCACCAGGAAACATTTAATGCCAGTTTCCACGCCTAGGTTTGGAATATGTTTAAATGTGTTCGTTTTAGCCTTAAGCATTCATATCCTAGGTTTGGCCAAATGAATCTAAATTAATCTATATGAAAGTGCAGATTTAATGAATGCAGAAAACAGATTTAAAGACAGAAAATAGAGAAATTATAGAATACAAACAAAGAATACCTGATCCGGATTTCTGATGGAGATTCTGTGTTTGAAGTAGTCAAGATCATTTGGAATTTGACAGAATCGTCTGAGATCTGACAGAATCATCTGAGATCTGATGAATTCGTCAGACGAATTCATTAGAGACCTGTAAATAGAAAAATAGAGGCAAAATACAAAGAATGCCACTGTGCTAACTGAGGGAAACAACACAAAATGATAATATGAATACTAAACAATAGTTATGAATAGAAATTCAAACACATCATGATATTTTAATGAGAAATTATGATCTTATCATGCAATCTAAGCTAAATGGGTGAACTCCAAATGCAAAATAACATAAAATACTAAATAAAATTGCTAATTACAACATAAAACAACAAAAAAATGGGAGAAGAAATGCAAACTTCAGGCTGTTGGCAATTTTGGGTACATTGCCTTTGCTCAAGTGTTGATGTTGTCATTGATGTCAAGAAGCGGAAGGGTTTTTGTGAAAACCAAGGCAGACAAAATAAAAGGTTTTATTTAAAAACATGGACAATAGATTTGAAATGGGTTTTTCTTAAAACCTAAGTTGGCTCTTCGTTTCGTTGAAAAAGGTGCTCCGATGATGAAGATATTTAATTTTAAATATTTAGTTTAAATTTTATTTATTTAAAATTTAAATTAAAATTAAAATTAAAAAGTGCCGACATGTTTATCAATGCATCTTAGTGCATATAAATCAAGGCAAAATAATTTCATTAAGGTGTGCGAAGGATTTGATAATTAATTTCCGTTTACATTTTTCGTCTGCGTCAGCGAAGGAGGTGCACATGGTGGACAAGTCCTTGTTGTGACGAACTGGTCGCGGTGTCTAGGAGGAGGCGCACATGGAGTTTGAGATGGTTTTTTGACAAGGTGGCCGTAGATAGTATTCGGAAGAAATACAAGTGAACAACGATGCAAATCAAAATAGCACAGAAATCAAGAATAAAGATTTGAGAGTCGCTGACCTAGGAGAGAAGAAAAGCCGCATTATTGACAACAATGAGCGAGGTGTGCATAATTCGGTGTGAAAGCGAATGTGTATTGAAGAATGCGATTGGAGAAAAGCAACTGGTTCAGTTTTAATGGAAACATGATAGAGTATAAGGGTTTTACACATTTCGAAGGACAAAAAGAAATGAAATAATATTTGCATCCATTTTAATTCTATCCGCCGGCGTGGAACAATTGGTTGTCAAGTTGATGTAAGGGTGCTACGGACGGTGAGGTCTGAAGTTCGATTCCCTGTGGCAATTTTTTTTATTATTTCGAAACGAAGGTGTCAAAAGAGAAAATTAAATATATTATTTGCCTACCTTCATCTTATCCAAAAATGTGGAGAGGAGATGGTTGTTAGTTGATTTGAAGGTGGTGTGAGGTCAGGTGTTCGAAGGGCTGCGGTGTATGTTTGTTGAGGTGCACACTAATTCTTTTAAGCCATTTCGGAATTCTTAAGGTTTGGGAGTTATAAGGTGAATTGAAATAAAATATATTTTTATTTGAATGTTTTATTTTACTTTTATAGTATAAGTGGTTTTGGGAGTTATAAGGTTATGCAATGTTGTGATTTATTTTATTTTATGGTATAAGTGGTTTTGGGAGTTATAAGGTTATGCAATGTTATGATTTATTTTATATTATGGTACAAGTGGTTTTAGGAGAGATAAGAGAGTTGTGCAATTAAAGGCTTTGATGATGATTATTGAAAGGTGGAATAATGTTGATTATTTTGTGATCTACTAACCCTTGTGAAGATTGGCAAAAGAATGTTGTGATGGTGGCAGATTTCCAAAGGGGTTCCTTCACTTCAATAAGGTATGGGCACATTCTTCTTATGAGTAATGAGTGGTGTATGTTATTCCTGAAATAAGATTGGAGTGAAAAGGTTTTCAACAAGGTTTCCTTTGTTTGAGTGTAAGTTCTAGTTTTTGGTTTGTTGAATACTACTTATGCATTGTTATCATTGATGAGAGTTTTGGTGAATGCATAATTCTGGTTTGAGGTAGTGGAAGCTTTGTGCACTATGGTTTATGATTGTGAGTCTTGCTAATTGCTTTGAGTTGGTGAAACCCTTGGATGGTTGTGTTGAGGTTGATGATTGAGTTGCTTCCATAGAGGTTGGTTGATCAAGTTATTGCTTTTACTTGATACATGATATTGGGCTTACTCCATTGAGTTGATTTGAACAAGTTATTCTTTGCATTTGGTGATATTGTGTGGGTGGCTGTTTTGTTCAAATATCTTTGGAGGGAAAAGGATTTCTACTTGTTTCCTTTTCTAGTGATGATTGGTAGAATGTTTGAAGGTTAATGTTGAGTTGAATGATGTTGGTCAAACCTTGTCTTTAAGCATTGTTGTTGAAGCCCTAATTGGTTGAGAAAAGATATTGGTTGTTGGAAAGAACATGAGTATCATTGTTATATGAGATATTGCATGGTTGGCAATTGTTGGGTTGTGTTTCATGTTCTTGAGAATAGCATACTACATCTATCTTATTCTATTGAGATTTGAGATTAAGTTGAGATTGAGATTGGGAGTTAAGTATAGAAAATATTGAGTCTCTAACAATTCTCTTTATGCTTCTATGAGGTGGATGAATCACATTGGGTCTCTAACCATTCTCTTTGTGGGTTCATGCCAAACAAGTGTTCTTGATAAACTTGTGAGCAGGTTTTGGACAAGTTCCATTGGGGACTTGTGATCAGGTTTTGGACAGGTTCCTGTGGGGACTTGTGAGCAGATTTGGACAGGTCTTAGCAGAGGACTTATGAAGCTGAGGTTGATAGTTCTATCAAATAACTTGAGGACAGAGGTGCATTGGTTCTATGAGAAGAACCTGGGGACAGATTTGTGCCAGACTAAAGGACTGTGTTTGGTGCTGATCAAAGATAGAGGATGAGGACATTTGTGCTAGATCGAAGGACTGTGTTTAAGTGCAAATTCAAGGACCAGCTTTGAGGTGATAGAGTTGAGGACATAGGTCTCCAACTAGAGCAGGGAAGACAGGTTTCTTCAGTGGATAGAGTTCCATTTGCTAAGGGTAGCAGAGGCAAAGGTCTTCTAGAGGATCACCAACCAGACCAGAGGCAGGGGAAGGTATCTCCTTTGAGCCGAGGCTCATAAACATTGTAATTGGGAAGGTTTCCCAAAGAACTTTGAGATAACTTTTAGATAAAAGTTTTGTGGATGAACCATGTGAATTGTTGTGTCACTTTGTGGATGGTTTTGTGCATTGCTTTGGATATATTACTTGATTGTTTTGAAGTATAAAGGAAAAAGTAAAAAGCGGTCTTATACTGTTCACCCCCCTCTCAGTATAAGCTTGTGTTCTTTAATTGGTATCAGAGCAGGTTCCTTCGAAAAGTTTGACAGCTTGAAGGAAAAGCTAGTAAAGAACACAATGGATTATTTCAAAGGTAATCAACTTCAAGATAGTGATGAGTCATCTAGTGATGAAGAGGTATATGTGGAAAGATTGGTCATTATGATACTAACTGTACTGTTGCCAAGGATGAAAGTGATGAAGATAAACAGGATAGTAAGAGCAAGGATTCTAAAAGGCATAGGCATCAAAGGAAGAACAAAGATGAGCACAACAATAAAGGAAATAGGTATTCTCACAAGCACAAGAAGAGCTTCTACCTAGACAAAGAAAGTAATTGTTCCAACAGTGATAGTGAAATTTTTTCAAGTGATAATGAAAATGAGATGTTGTTCATATCAAAAAAGGAAGAAGAACCAAAACATAGATTCATTATCATGAAATGTCTTAGATGTGGAAATTTTGGTCACCTTGAGGATGAGTGCACAAATAATGAATTGGTTGTTAGTATGTATGAGGATGCTTCAGAAAATGATAAGGAAGATGCATGTATGGTTTTTGAAAAGGGTAGCACCTCTAGTGATAAGAAATCTGAAAAAGGCCTTGATAATTCAAAGTGCAATCAAATAAAGGATCTTGAATGTGAACTTACAAATGCTCTTAGTGTTTTGAAAAAGGAAAGAAAGAAGAATGCTAGACTCAAGGATAAGTTAGATGAATGTTGTATGGAGAGAGATGAACTTATAGAAAGTCTTGATGTCTCTATGGCTAATGCACAAGAACTCAAGAATGAGTTAGAATCTAAGGTGCTTGAGTATAGTGAATTAGAACAGAAAATGGCTTTGTTGAAAGAGGAAAATAAAGAGTACAAGGATAAGTTGTACAAGTTTCAAGAAAGCTCCAAAAAGGTTAAGTCTCTCATCCAAATTCAAAGAAATCCAATAGATAAAATAGGTCTTGGTTTTGTTAAGGCTCACAAGAAACAAGTTGGAGAATCTAGTAAGAGATTCCAAAAGGAAGAGAATTCTAATGAGGAAAATATTTCAGATCATGAGTCCTTGAATGATAGATGCATAGAAACAGAAAACAGATTTCGGAATGAGAAGAAGGAGAAGTTTTTAGGACCTGAGAAGTCAAATAAAGGAAAGTTTCAAGGCAGATGTTTTGCTTGTTACAGGTTTGGTCACATGGATGTACATTGCATGACTCAGGTGAAGAAGGTAAATAACAGTTTCAGAAGTGGTGATTTCTTTTATGGGTATTGCTACTCTTGCAATCAGTTTGGGCACAAGGCAGTTCATTGCAAGGCAAATGACAAGAACAGGTTTAGTCAGAACAGGTGGATTCAAAGAATAGGTATGGCTCAAAGAAATAACATTGTTACTTGTTACAAGTGCAACAATGAAGGTCACATAGATAGACAATGTAGAGCTGAACTTCCAAGGTATAGGAACAAAAACAGTGGTATGACCAGGTCCAAGGATCAAGGCATGGCTAAGAATAGGAACAGTGACAGAAACAGGAACAGGAATATGGACAAAGAGTTCAAGAGAAGGCCCGACAAGGAAGTTATAGACGTTGTGCCTAATGGGAGTTTTACTCCCACTCCAGAATTAATCACCTCAACAGGAGGTGGGTGAGGGACTAAGCTAAGAGGATCATTCTTAGTCCTGATCCCCAAAGGTGGCCCTTTGCCATTGATGACAAAGGGGGAGAGATATGAGTAAGGGGGAGAGCTTCAAGTGAAGAGGAAAGCTTCAAGTCAGGGGGAGCAAAACTTCAAAGAGAGTGATTTCAGTTTTGGCTCTTGAAGATGTGTTTTTAGTAAAGTTTTGCCATCAATGACAAAGGGGGAGATTGTTGGCAATTTTGGGTACATTGGGTACATTGCCTTTGCTCATGTGTTGATGTTGTCATTGATGTCAAGAAGCGAAAGGGTTTTTGTGAAAACCAAGGCAGACAAAATAAAAGGTTTTATTTAAAACCATGGACAACAGATTTGAAATGGGTTTTTCTTAAAACCTAAGTTGGCTCTTCATTTCGTTGAAAAAGGTGCTCCGGTGATGAAGATATTTAATTTTAAATATTTAGTTTAAATTTTATTTATTTAAAATTTAAATTAAAATTAAAATTAAAAAGTGCCGACGTGTTTATCAATGCATCTTAGTGCATATAAATCAAGGCAAAATAATTTCATTAAGCATGGCGCAGGATTTGATAATTAATTTTTGTTTACGTTTTCGTCTGCGTCAGCGAAGGAGGCGCACATGGTGGACCAGTCCTTGCTATGACGAATTGGCCACGGTGTCAAGGAGGAGGCGCACATGGAGTTTGAGATGGTTTGTTGACAAGGTGGCCGTAGATAGTATTTAGAAGAAATACAAGTGAACAATGACGCAAATCAAAACGGCACAAAAATCAAGAATAAAGATTTGAGAGTCACTGACCTAGGAGAGAAGAAAAGCCACATTATTGACAACAGTGAGCGAGGTGTGCATAATTCGGTGTGAAAGCGAATGTGTATTGAAGAATGCGATTGGAGAAAAGCAACTGGTTCAGTTTTAATGGAAACGTGATAGAGTATAAGGGTTTTACACATTTCGAAGGACAAAAAGAAATGAAATAATATTTGCATCCATTTTAATTCTATCTGTCGGCATGGAACAATTGGTTGTCAAGTTGATGTAAGGGTGCTACGGACGGTAAGGTCTGAAGTTCGATTCCCTGTGATAGTTTTTTTTATTATTTCGAAATGAAGGTGTCAAAAGAGAAAATTAAATATATTATTTGCCTACCTTCATCTTATCCAAAAATGTGGAGAGGAGATGGTTGTTAGTTGATTTGAAGGCGGTGTGAGGTCAGGTGTTCGAAGGGCTGCGGTGTATGTTTGTTGAGGTGCGCACTAATTCTTTTAAGCCATTTCGGAATTCTTAAGGTTTGGGAGTTATAAGGTGAATTGAAATAAAATATATTTTTATTTGAATGTTTTATTTTACTTTTATAGTATAAGTGGTTTTGGGAGTTATAAGGTTATGCAATGTTGTGATTTATTTTATTTTATGGTATAAGTGGTTTTGGGAGTTATAAGGTTATGCAATGTTATGATTTATTTTATATTATGGTACAAGTGGTTTTAGGAGAGATAAGAGAGTTGTGCAATTAAAGGCTTTGATGATGATTATTGAAAGGTGGAATAATTTTGATTATTTTGTGATCTACTAACCCTTGTGAAGATTGGCAAAAGAATGTTGTGATGGTGGCAGATTTCCAAAGGGGTTCCTTCACTTCAATAAGGTATGGGCACATTCTTCTTATGAGTAATGAGTGGTGTATGTTATTCCTGAAATAATATTGGAGTGAAAAGGTTTTCAACAAGGTTTCCTTTGGTTGAGTGTAAGTTCTAGTTTTTGGTTTGTTGAAGACTACTTATGCATTGTTATCATTGATGAGAGTTTTGGTGAATGCATAATTCTGGTTTGAGGTAGTGGAAGCATTGTGCACTAGGGTTTATGATTGTGAGTCTTGCTACTTGCTTTGAGTTGGTGAAACCCTTGGATGGTTGTGTTGAGGTTGATGATTGAGTTGCTTCCATAGAGGTTGGTTGATCAAGTTATTGCTTTTACTTGATACATGATATTGGGCTTACTCCATTGAGTTGATTTGAACAAGTTATTCTTTGCATTTGGTGATATTGTGTGGGTGGTTGTTTTGTTCAAATATCTTTGGAGGGAAAAGGATTTCTACTTGTTTCATTTTCTAGTGATGATTGGTAGAATGCTTCAAGGTTAATGTTGAGTTGAATGATGTTGGTCAAACCTTGTCTTTAAGCATTGTTGTTGAAGCCCTAATTGGTTGAGAAAAGATATTGGTTGTTGGAAAGAACATGAGTATCATTGTTATATGAGATATTGCATGGTTGGCAATTGTTGGGTTGTGTTTCATGTTCTTGAGAATAGCATACTACATCTATCTTATTCTATTGATATTTGAGATTAAGTTGAGATTGAGATTGGGAGTTAAGTATAGAACATATTGAGTCTCTAAAAATTCTCTTTATGCTTCTATGAGGTGGATGAATCACATTGGGTCTCTAACCATTCTCTTTGTGGGTTCATGCCAAACAAGTGTTCTTGATAAACTTGTGAGCAGGTTTTGGATAGGTTCCATTGGGGACTTGTGAGCAGGTTTTGGATAGGTTCATGTGGGGACTTGTGAGCAGATTTGGACAGGTCTTAGCAGAGGACTTGTGAAGCTGAGGTTTATAGTTCTATCAGAGAACTTGAGGACATAGGTGCATTGGTTCTATGAGAAGAACCTGAGGACAGATTTGTGCCAGACCGAAGGACTATGTTTGGTGCTGATCAAAGACAGAGGATGAGGACATTTGTGCTATACTGAAGGACTGTGTTTAAGTGCAAATTCGAGGACCAACTTTGAGGTGATAGAGTTGAGGACAGAGGTCTCCAGCCAGAGTAAGGAAGACAGGTGTCTTATATGGATAGAGTTCCATTTGCTAAGGGTAGCGGAGGTAGAGGTCTTCTAGAGGATCACCAGCCAGACCAGAGGCAGGGGAAGGTATCTCCTTTGAGCCGAGGCTCATAAACATTGTAATTGGGAAGGTTTCCCAAAGAACTTTGAGATAACTTTTAGAGAAAAGTTTTGTGGATGAACCATGTGAATTGTTGTGTCACTTTGTGGATGGTTTTGTGCATTTCTTTGATATTGCTTTGGATATATTGCTTGATTGTTTTGAAGTATAAAGGAAAAAGTAAAAAGCAGTATTATACTGTTCACCCCCCCCTCTCAGTATAAGCTTGTGTTCTTCACAGGCACTGATTGCCTCAATTTTGACTGCAGTCGAAATCGTCCCACATTGGTATGAAATCATCTCTAATTCGACAAGATCACCTCTTATCTAAATAGGTTCATCGACGATAATGTAAGCTTGCTTCGATTGAAAAACAGTAATGTACCTACAACAAAATTGATATAGGACTACTGCAAGTGTGAATTTGGGATGATTTAAAGTGTATGAAGTTAAGTTACAGAGAATTTTAGCTAGGGGTTGGGAAGGGAAGGTCCTAAGGATTAAATAGGCTTAGGGGAGTAGTTAGGAGGTTGGAGATCATCCCTTTTTGGGAGATCTCCAATAGGGGAGGGTCCCTAACAACGTAGACACGCTTCTGCCCAGATTAGAGACCCGTTGGAACAAAAACTAATTGTGCAAAATTAGTTTTGTGACAAGATCGTCTGGACGTCCTTGTCCAGACGAAATCGTCAGATCTGGGGTGATATCGTTTGATCGGCGATGATATCGTCAAATGGTCAAAACAGCCTTTAAAAATGGCACAGAAAAGGTGGAAACGGATTACCCGACGGTTAACGGGCGGTTTGGAAGGTTAAAATTTGAATTTAAATTATTTACTAAGGTGAATGTAATTATTACAATTTCACTGTGCCAATTTTAGGGTGCTACACATGGATATGTAAAAGAGAAAAGCACTAACCCTACACAAAACAAGAGACGATTGCTTGTGTGGTAATTTAGGATTTAGGCCAAGCATCAAGTCAACTTTTAATCTATGCAAATCTATTTTGACTAGATTCACTTGATAAAAAATTACCAAAGATTCTTCTAGATCCTTACCCTCTATAGTAATACTACCTTGAGATATATCCTTCAATTTAGTCACCTTCTGGGCTAATTATTGATAGGATTTTACCATATCCTCATTTTTTCTTCTTGTTATGGTCAGATAGTATAATTTTTTGTAAGTCTATTTTATTTGGCAATGTGAGTAGAATGCTTTTGGACTGCATTGTTTTGCACATGACTTTGGCCTTTGCTTTTTTTTTATAATTTTCTTATGAATATAAGATACCATATATTTCATATCTATGTAATTTAGACTCCTTTTACTCCACTTTATTCTCCATATTTTCTATCTTCTTGATTTACTGAGCATAAGGTGGCTAGGCATGATAATCCAATCTCGCATCTAGGCTAACCAGATCCATTATAGAGTACTTTTCTATGGAAAATAAATGGTTTGGATCTAGGTTTAGAGCCACAACATCCTATGACTATTGATTTACTCCTATAAGGAAATTTGACTAATAGTTACCATTGTTATGATTGTCAAATTTTGAACTCTTGAGCTCAATCAAACATGAATTTTCTTCTTGTTTTTAAATTTTGGTGATATCAAAGTGTCTCATGTAGATTTCACCTATGCATATTACTTAAATTACTAAAAACATTTCTTATTTAGAGAATTTTTTGTGCTTGGATTTATCATTTTTTTGCTCACTTTATGCAATCTTATTGGTAAGGTGTTGGATGATATCTTTTAGTTCTTGAATTTTTTAATGTTTTGATATTGTATGCATCTTGTCATCTAAACAATGACATAAGGGTATTTTATCTACTAGATTTATCATATATGGCAATGGTTAGATTCTCAAAGGGGTCTATGGGTTCATCTAGTGAGCCAATGGGGTATCTAAATTATCATCTCAGGGAGGAAGTTTACCTACTAAAATCAATATATTCTCAACCTTCATAACCATTTAAAAAATTTTATGGAATATTTTTCTTCGTGTAGTGCTAGATTTGAAGGCCTAAATCTAGATTTAGAGTTTGAATATAGTAAATATAAGCCTATTCTTATGATGGTTTTAATTCCTAGGGAATTATATCCCATATTTTTTTGAATATGAGGTTAAAATCTAGGATCCTTTCTTGAAGATATCTTTTGATGTAGGAAAATTATAAGTAATGAGAAGAGGTCCCCTAGATCATCAAATAGTAATATTAGACTTAGCCACCTTGAAGAGGCTATTGCAAAAGGTGGCTAAGTCTAAAACATCTTGACAATACTCATAAACAATTTTCCCAATGCCATACTACAACTTGTGGAATTTCATGAGGCTGTAGGAAATTAAGTGGTCTAACACTATTCCAAGATGAACAATTTTTTGAAACCATGGCTCTAAAACATTTACTAATGTACTCATGGAACCATATGATGAGTTGCACCCTCAAGACCTTAGCCAATATTGGAAGACGCAAAAATAGGATTTTTGAGTCAGCCTCTAGAGTAGGTCACTTCCTATGTTTCTAGATAACTAATAAAAGAGATTGTAGACTAAAGTAAGAAATGCATAAATGGATTTATCAACATCAAGAGACATAAAGCATGGGAGTTTTACACTTTGAACTAAATAACACTACTTAATAGAAAAAATATCCTTTAATGTTACAAAACATTTAATAAAATTAAGCATTAAGTATTACTAAGAATTCCAAGAACTAATGAACAATAAATCTAGAGAGAAATCCAGATAGCAAAATAATTATAGCATGATAAACCATTCACTTAGATTTAATAGAAATACTTGGTAACCAAATTGACATACGTACATGATATTAAAAAAAATTGATAAGAGGTTAAGCAATAACCTAGTCTTTATTCAAATGTGCACAACACAATCATCATACAATATGCAATCGTAAATGCTAAAGAGTCAATGCCTTGAATGAGCTACATTCAAATATATATAGTTTTACAATGTATTCATTTAGCTTAGTATGATTTTCTTTAAAATAAAGTGTAGGCCTATCAAGATAGGTGTAGGAAATGGCTATTGCACTTAGGTAATCTATTCTTAACTACTCCAATCGTGTTTTGATGATGTGTGTGACATAAATTTCTATTATGAAGCTATATTGCATGTTGTGTTACTAGATTTTAACCATTTAATGATAGTCCACTCCTTTTATTATGTTTAGCTATATGATCAGGGATATGTGTATAATGGAATAGCCTTTAGCCATTGAGTTATTTTGACAACAATGATGCTCAATGACTGATTTACATGTATAACTTGCTAATTAGGATTGGTTCAGAGCCTCTTTGTAGAAGATAGCAATGTGAGGGTATAATACTTGCTATTGAATGTTTTAATATTGATTCATCTACTATTCCTTCATGTTGGACTCTACATTTCCTTTAAATAGGTGCTAGAGATCCTATTCCCTTTTCCTTTTAGAGTTAAGCCATTTTCTACACACAACCACATCTACCCATCCATAGTATAGAATGCTAAATTTCACTATTGAATTCGATGTCTTAGACTCATTTTGCATTCGATATTTATTTTGGCTTATCATAATTTTATGCTCCTAATGATGACATCATCACCTCAAAATCTCAACACCATTGGAAACTGTATAAAGTCTCTAATTGAATACCAAATGAGCTTCTAATGTGTAGGTCAGACCAAATGACTTAGAATAATTTTGCTTGGTCCTTTCTTCCATAGTGTGTCTAATTTGTATGCTACCTTGGTGACATCAACATAATTTTTCATCTTATATATTTTGATATTTAGCTTATTTTTGTATCTAGTAAGCGTTACCTTAATGTCAAATGCTAGAGAGTTGACATGCTTCAACAACTTCCTCTTTTGGAGAATATTGGATGTCATACTTTCATTATGCCTTTACTAACATTAGCACTTTATATATCTAACCAATTTATAATTAGCCAAAAATTCCATCTCTAACGCTTAAGATATTGCTTATTGAGATGTTAGACTTGTTGAAATCCCTATATTTTATTTTTTCTTGTTGAATTTCATTGTCTTGGAATTAATTTTAGTTTGGTAAGCTTCTACTTAATATTTTGTTACCTAGCTCATATATTTTTACATCCATCCATGCATCTCTACTCTTTGCACTATTTTGAAACCTTTTATCTCGCTTTGTAACTTATCTTTATAGTTGAACCTACCATAGGAGCTTCATTCGATGTTGATCTTATTGCCTTTAAATTATTGCATGTAATTCATTGTATTGTTGCCTTAGCAAAATAACTATATGGCTAGAACAAAATTAGAATCCATTTTATATTCTAGGATTGTTGATGTAGTTGGTGAAATTTACCTACAAGCCTCAATGATCTCTTGTCTTCATTGGAGATTCCTCTTTCTCCTTCTCTTTTCTTGATGATTCTTTAATGTTAGCTTTTGATGCTATATATTTAAGAAAATGCAACCACAAGAACTAAAATGAGCATGCAATATTAAATATATGATAATGGCAATATACTAAGTAGGAAAAACTCATAATAAACTTCTGCAATAACTCATAAAACTACCATTAATGAAATCTCACGAAAATAGGATGTTCATACAAAATGTGGAGATCTCAAATGCTCCATGCTTCATACAAGTTCTACATTGTGTCTAACTTGTATTCTACTCTCCTATCTATTCTCTACTATCCTCTATGCTTCTCTCTCTTATCTATCAAAGGCCTATATAATGAGATATGTCTCTTGGCCTTTCACCTACCTATGACTCTTCATCTTCCTATTCTATGACTCATGTACACATGGACTACATGCACATTTACATCATCAAGTACTTTGCACATTCTAACAACACTTGTGCATTTATTACATTGCATAAAGTAAATACTTAATCAAACTCCTAATCTAGAGATGTACCCAAGGTGGTACATTGGCATGTACCAAATAATGTAATATATTCCAACACCCCCTGTATTACATTATTTGGTTATTGAAGACTTTAGTCTTCAATATGGTCTTCATCCTGGTTCTGGAACTTGAGCTCTTATTTTTTGCTTTCTTCATTGTACTCTCTATCTGTATCCTGATCAAGTAAATAATTAGTATCTTCATCTTGTTCCTTTAGTTCACTTTGATCTGTATTCAGCTTGAAAGTATTTTCTTTCATCTTCATCTTTTCTTTTCTGTCATGCTTCCTCTTTCTTCTTCTTCTTCTTCATTTTTGCATTTTTACTAGTGATATATCTTCTTCATGGTGAGTTAGTATATCATCACAATAGTATTGGCTAGGATTCAATATTTCATTGCTAATATGTTCATTTTGTTTCATGTTTTGAAAGAATTCAAAAACAATTAATGATAGATATATCATCAAACATTCTTCTGATGTAAATATAACTATTTTTTGAGTATTCCACCAAGCTTTGAAAAGTACTTCATGAAGATAACCAATTAATGTCATAAAATTTCCTTCTTTTGCTTCCTTGAGAAACAAAGAGAATATTTCTTTTTTACTAGTAGACAAATACTTGTATCCATCAAAAGTATCTATTAAGTTTTGTGAATAAAATTTCAATTCATGAAATAGTTCTTCATTATTGAATGCATTCCTCACTATTTCATCCATGCTTCTTCTAATTTAATCTTTGAAGTGGAATTCCTTATAGCTCCCTAGTATTATGTATTGAGAATAGTTTTGATAGAATCTTTTAACTTTCAAAAACCATTGAGGTTGACTACCTTATGACTCCCTAATTTAGAGATCAAACTCAATGAATTCTTTTCAATTCTCAAATTTGTAGGATACCCCAAAAATTCTAATGTTCAATCAATGATTTTGACAAGGGTTTAATTTTTTAAATCTCTAGGTAGAATTCCTTTTAACTCCCTAGTATTTTGAGTATAAGATCAAATTTGATATACTCTTTTCAAATTTTCAAGTTTTGTAGAATACTTTGTATCTCCCAAGTGTTTTGAATATACTATGGTCTTGATAAAGTGCTTAGCTTTCTTAGTTTTCCTTTGAGTTGAATCCCTTTTATCTCCCTAATGTTCAACTTCTATTCTTCACCTTATTTCTCCCTATTTGTGAATAGAAAGCTAAAGATAATTTTAATGCACTTTCAATTGATAAAATTTTCTATCTTCAAGACTTTAAAGTTGGATTCCTTATGTCTCATTAATTTGAGCAAGAGACTAATTTCAAATGTAATTTTCCAACTTTTCAACAACTTTATGTAGTGCTTCAATTTGTAATAGTAAGGTTTCTAAATTTCAAAAACCTAAATTGGTGTTGAACTCCTTATAACTCCCTAATTAGAAATTTAGAAAATAAAGGATATTTGCAAATTTAATGTTTCAATTTCAATGTAGAAAACCTTATTCCTCCTAGTTAAATTATTTGCAAATATTTCAATACTTGAATTTCAAATAATGCAATTTCAAAAGGTTCTCAAGTTAAATCCTCCTTACTTCAATAGTCTTTCAAATCAATCAATAAATCATCTAAGGTTGTAATTTACCAATTTATTTCCTTATATCTCCATTCATTTAATTAACTAAACTTAACCTTAGTATTGATAAACCTTATGCCTCCTTGACCTTTATGAAATGCAAATAGTATTTAAATATTAATATACCTTCTTGGAGGTGAGGCACTACGTATTGGTTTGCTACTCCTTTGACTGCAACTTGCACTCTAATTAGGCATTGTTCTCCTCTCAGTCTTCAATGCTTACACGATGTTCTTTCACTGCATTTATTGCTCTTCCTTGTGTATAGCACTTTCTTCAACTTTGACTATCCTCCTCGTTCTTCCTCTACGTTCTCTGACCTTGAATGCATGTTGTTGCTGGTTTGGGCTCTTCAAACCTGACTATATTCTTTTTCTTACGTGCCACATGGCACTCAACGTATTCTTTGGGTATTACTTCTTGTTGCTCTACCCAGTTAGGTGGCGTTATGACAAAGTAGGTGTTACTTTATGACATGTGTCCTCCTTTCTCAATGAGCACTGGTTTGAAGCATTTTCAATGATTGTTGGTGCTCTTTTCTTCTACGCCAAGTGGCATATGAGTTCTTTAACTGACGTGACAAGTGGTGGCTCCACTCCTCTCAATACTTGCATGTAATGCTTCACCTTTCTTTGGTGCTCAATATTGCTTTCCTTTCCTTAACATTCTTAGTATCTTTTGCCAATGCTTCTTTCTTTCAATGGACGTTGTTTGGTCTTCCTTTTGCAACTGCAAGATGCTTGGTATTCATTCTTCAACGCTTGCTGGCGCTTCTTGATTTCTAACGTTTGGTGGTGGCTCTTCTCCTTCAATGGATGCTCCTCTTCTACGTTGGTGGCTCCTCCTTTGGTGGTGCTTCAACACTTCCTCCTTGGTGGTTGTTTCACCACTTTACTCGATAGCTTCTCAATGTTGTTCTACTAGATATACAAGCCTCTTTACTTGGGTAAACACTTTGCTTCTTGCTTTATTTCTCTTCCATAAGACTTGCACCTTTATCCTTGCTTTGGCTCTATCCTTATATTATATTTAACTTCTTTCTTTTGCTGCAGGTTTTAATCCAATGTGGGTACTACCTTCTTGGAGTTTTAGTCCCTTACTTGGTGTCTTTAGACACCTTGAGTATGCTATATTTGAGCACTTATTCAGCTCTTTCCTCTTCACTCTATGGCTTCTCCTCTTCCACTTGGTGATTCTACCACTAATGGCTACAACTTTTTGTGCCCCTTTGGTGTCTTTAGACACTTTAACTCTTGCCTTTCTTTTTGCTACTTTTAAAAAACTCAAATGTGGTGCTTTTAAAACTAGAAATGAATATGTTTTAACTTAGATAAAATACCTTTATTGCACCAAATTTTTTTAGACCTTTTTGTCTCCTTTGGTAGGTTACCTTCTTATATTTTTGTTATTCAAACTTGTTCACACTTCTTAAATTTACAACTATCCTTGTGCTTATCTTGCTGCCAAGACCTGCTCTTGTCTCCTTTTGCTTTAATAATACTGCACTTTGTTAGCTTACAAAAAACAACATTCACTATATAACTTCTTCTCCTTATTACTCCTATTTCAAGCAATATTTTAACTCTATCTTTTGTTGTTTGTATTTTGTAGGTTCTGAGATGAAAATGCTACCTCCTTTCTTGGCTTGAAGACCTTTAACTTAAACTCTTTATGCTACCTTTAATAACTCTAATATGATGCTTTAAAAAACTTTATAATAGACTAATGTGAATGTTTGAATAATGAACTTTTATAGCACCAATATTGCATACCTATTCACCTCCTTTTTGTAGCTAGTCTTCTAGGTGATTTGGTTCACCTTTTTGCTGCCTCAAATTTGTAAAATTTGTAGCTCTCCTTTCTACTCAATTTCTGCCTCAACCTTATCAATTTTGCAGCTTCAATTCCTTGTGCTTTGCTGCCCTAAACTTGTCAATATTGTAGCTCTGATTGCTGCCTTATTTTGCTATCAAGCCTTCCTTTAATTGGTTGTTCAAGGGCACTCCAAAATCTACCCAAATCTTCTCCAAATCGTAGCTTTATGTCACCTTCAATTTGTTGTCCTATGACTCTTCAATTTTTTCTGTAAAAACCAGCACTCTTCTCCTTCGCAAATCAGCCTTCAAATCTTTTATGACTGTCCTCAAAACTCTCAAATCTGGTGGCCTCTTCTAGCTTCTTTCTCCTCCAATATCCTTGTCGAATTCTGACTTCAAACTTGGCCTATTTTCTGGCCTCCTTCTCAAGAATCTGAATGTCTTGAGGTCTTCTAGAATCCTTTCCAAAATTTGGCAAACTTCTTGCCAAATCCTTTTTCTTTTTGGGCTTGTTGTTGGA
The DNA here is from genome assembly GCA_028583015.1 of Wollemia nobilis. NCBI lineage: Eukaryota > Viridiplantae > Streptophyta > Pinopsida > Araucariales > Araucariaceae > Wollemia > Wollemia nobilis. The sequence continues at coordinate 3,097,822 of JAQPPZ010000622.1, forward strand.
TGGTGATAATTGTCCCAAATTCTTCTTTATCAGGAGCTTCTCCTTGCTTTCTTCTTCTTTCTTGAGCTTTCTTCAAATCTCCTCCAATGGCCACTTCTTCAACTTTTTTCAATAGGGATTTTCTAGCCTTCTTCTTTCTCCTTCCAAGTTTACTTGAGACCTCTTCTCTTGGGTCTTCAAATTCTGCAACTTCTCAAATATTCAATAGGAATTTTCCTAGTCCTTCCTTATCTTTTCAATCTTCAATCTTATAAATCTTACAAGTTCTTCACTAGTGGGATCTTTTTTGGGTCTCCTCCTTCTAGAGTTGCTTTCTACTTTCTTCAATCTGCAATATTCAATATTCTATGGGGACTTATTCTCTTGAGTCTCTTCTTTCTTCAATATGGAGTCTTCAATATTCAAGCTTCAATGGGGATCTCCTTCTTGGGTCTCTTCAATATTCTACCTCCAATCTCCAATGGGGCCTTCTTTCTTGGACCTCCTTAATCTTCAACGTCTACTTTTTTTGCAACAAAGAACTAATCCCTACACGAGGAAAGCACATAGACTTTCAAGCAATCAAAGATGAAATTCTTCTCTATCCATTGTAGGAAGCTTCTCAACTTCTAAGAACTAATTTTCTGCAATAAAAACTTAGATAGTAGCAAGTAAATCCATGCAAATATCTAGATCTCTATAAGTCAATAAACATCACTAGTTATCCTTCAATCTAGTGGAAAAAGAGATCTTTGTTGAGTCCTAGTCTTCACGAGTTTTCCTGCAACCCTATGGAAAGACTCTAGCCAAATAGCAATTCTAAAAATTCTAGAAATGAAATCTCCCTATCTCCTCTCAATATCTCTTGTGGCTCTCTCTATCTCCTATCAATCTACCTTGTGCTCTGATACCATTTTTAGCTTTTGATGCTATATATTTAAGGAAATGCAACCACAAGAACTAAAATGAGCATGCAATATTAAATATATGATAATGGCAATATACTAAGTAGGAAAAACTCATAAGAAACTTCTGCAATAACTCATAAAACTACCATTAATGAAATCTCACGAAAATAGGATGTTCATACAAAATGTGGAGATCTCAAATGCTCCATGCTTCATACAAGTTCTACATTGTGTCTAACTTGTATTCTACTCTCCTATCTATTCTCTACTATCCTCTATGTTCTCTCACTCTTATCTATCAAAGGCCTATATATAATGAGATATGTCTCTTGGCCTTTCACCTACCTATGACTCTTCATCTTCCTATTCTATGACTCATGTACACATGGACTACATGCACATTTACATCATCAAGTACTTTGCACATTCTAACAACACTTGTGCATTTATTACATTGCATAAAGTAAATACTAATCAAACTCCTAATCTAGAGATGTACCCAAGGTGGTACATTGGCATGTACCAAATAATGTAATATATTCCAACAAATAAATGTGCAAAGGATCGTTTTAGATTAGATTTCCTATATTTCTTCATTTTTAAATAATTATTGGATTTCATTCCTTTTCTCTTCATCTTTCTTTTCATTTTTTATTTATCCTAAAGTAAATCCTTATCGTCTACATCTTTCTTATTCCCTTATTCTATGGGTTGCTATGTCTAAGCCTTGGATATATCCTCTTCTTCATATTTTTTCAATGATTTCTTCCTCCTAAACTAGTTCTATATTTTCTACATCATTCTTATTCCCTTTTTCTCTAGTGAGTTTTGCCTTTTCACATGATTATTCTCTTGATCTTTTATCCTTATCTATATCACTTATCTATTCCTTAATTTCCATATCAACTTCCTTCCTCCTCTATGTATTCCTTATATTTCTACCTTTTTTTTATTGTTCACATAGTATTTTTTCAAATGACCTATCCTTCTACACACTTTGTCATAAAAGAGGTTATTTTCATATGTGATTGGCTAGTTTTATTCTAACCATTTTAAAACCAACTTAACTTGTTTAGGGATTTGTTTACTAGATTATTTTATGATATAAACCCTTCTAAAGAAAGATATTTTCTCTCTTGTTATGTATTTTATTGAAAAGTATCTTCCAATAAAACTTGTTATTCCTTTCAAAACTTCTTCTTCCTAGAATTCCATTGGTAATCCAAGAAATTTAATCCATACTAGAGCAATACCAAATATTTCATTATTTAGTTTGAAGCCTAGCAAGCATTTTTGGAGGAATAATCATGCTCTACATCTAAGCTAAGGTCATCCACATAGATTCTACATACATTCTTGTTCTTTTGTGAAGAATTCCATAACTTTTTTTTTTGGGTGCATTGTGAATTCTATCTTGATTTTGATCTCTCATTGCCTCATGGTCCAATATTTTAATTATTCTAGATTTGGTCTCTAGCCTATGAAATTTTATATAAGGCTTTTTTTTAGTTTCTAATGTGTTCTATTTATTATATTATTTGGAATATTCACTTTTATTCTTTTTTAACTAGTTTTTGAGTGGATTGCATTATGTTTATCCTTTTTCTCTTGTCTTCTTTATCTAATTTTAACAATATCTACCAAAATACAAATATAATTTTTAATTATTAAAGTCTTATCTTTATTCATACCTAGTGGGTTATTTTTCTTCTCTTTGCTTAACAATAATTCCTTTGGATCCACACTTCCATTTTGATTAGCTCTTTACTCATGACCACCTATTTTCTTTATTTTTTTCCTCACTCACATTTTCGACTACCAAAAATCTCAATCCATCATTATCATATTTTTTCTCCTCTTATATCTCCTCCCTTAGCTAGTTTCCAATTTTGATTCCTTTATTGTAACCTAGATTTAGAATCCCGTTTGGGTTTGAATCTTTGGTCACTATTACCCAAATTTAAATTTTCCTACTCAACTCTCTATTTATTTTGAAAGCACTTGTCCATATGATTATTTTTATGATAGAAACAAAAATATTAAGAAATTAAAGGTAAAAAAGTAAATTATATCAGAGGAGAAAATCTTTGATAGAAACCTCTACATAGTAAAAAACATAACTTGATCTGTAAACCCAACTTAAAATATTTTATAGAAACCTCTACATAAACTTGATATGAACAAAGCTTATGATAGACTTAGCTGGGATTTCCTTCCCGCCATCCTACATAAGTTTGGATTTCATTTTGAATGGATTTCCTTAATCAAAGGATGCATTTCTTCAGCTTGGTTTTCTATCCTCATTAATTGATAACCTATAGATTATTTCAATAGTAGAAGAGGATTAAGACAAGGGGATCATTTTTCCCCTCTCCTTTTCATTATTTCTGTAGAGGCTCTTGGAATATAAATATTGGTAGCAAAATATATGGGTTTAGTTTTTAGACTATAGGTTACCTATCAGTGCAATTCCATTACTCAATAATAATTTTTTGATAATACCCTATTTTCCACCTTTGCCTTTGTCAACAAAGCTAAAATCATCAAGTGTATCCTTCTCCTATATGAGAAATCTATTGGCCAAAGGATAAACTTCTAGAAAAGTAAATTGTATTTCCTTAATACTCCCCTTAGAAGATAGAATATAATTGCCAACATACTTGAATGTTACATAGCTAATTTGCCTTTCTCCTACCTGGGATTACCTCTCTTTATTGGGAGTGCCAAAGAAAGCCTATGGGATAATGTAATTGAGAGACTCCAAAAAAAATTGTCCACTTGGAGAGGTAATCTTATGTCCTAAGTAGGTAAAATCACCCTCACCATGACCTACCTCCAAAGTACTCCTGTATACTTCCTTTCTTTGTTCAAAGCTCCTGCAAGTATTTACCAAAAAATGGAAAAATTTTAAAAGCACTTTCTTTGGACAGGATCTAAAAAAAAACACATATTTCATTTAGTTGCTTGGTAAAAAGTTTGTAAACCCAAATATCAGGGAGCTTTAGGACTTAGAAGGATCTCTCTTCTTAAAATCTCCCTCCTTGCCAAAAAATCCTGGAGGCTTATTTCAAATGAAAATGTTGGGTGGGTCAATATCATGAGAAGGAAATATCTACAAGCCTCTGAATTTCTCCATGGAGAGGTCCCCTCTACTAGGCCTATTTTATGGAAATCCATCTATGAAGCTCGATATCTTCTGCAAAAAAGACTCCGATGGCAACTTGGGAATGGAAAATTCATTTTCTTCTAGGAAGAGAAGGGGATTGGAGATAGTCCTATTATTCAAATTCCTATGTTTCAAAGGATAATGAACATAACTAAACATTTGGTTGGTCCTTTAGTTGCTAATTTCATATCCTATATCAATGGTATCATGTGTTGGAAAAGACTTGATGTCCTGAACCATGCAGAATAAATTTCTTCTTTGCAAGCTCAATTATCTTCCATCAAAATTCCAGATGGTGATCTTAAGGACCAACCTATTTGGGAACCTACTGATTCTAGATATTTTTCTATCAAATCAACTTATTTGCTTTCTCTCAACAACATTGAAACTCCTATTCCTTTTAAGCTGGTTTGGACCAAATACCTAATTCCAAAAATTTCCTCATTTTCCTAGCTATGCATCCAAGAACGTATCATTACTACTAAAAACTTAATCAAAAGGGGCATTCCTCTTCCTAACATATGTTATCTCTACCTTTCTGATTGGAAATCTACTTCTCACCTTTTCTTGTTTTGTCCTTTTTCAATAATGGTGATAAGCAAGATTTTTCTTAATTTCTAGCTAGTTTAGGCTCAACCACCTTCCATCATCGAGCTATTCCATCAGTGGCCCAATACTTTCAAGAACCCAGTGCTTAAAGGACTTTAGAAATTTTTCCTACAATATTACTTGTGACAAATTTGGCTTGAATGCAATAGAAGAATTTTTGAAAAAAAATCCTTACATGTTGATATCATTGCCCATAAAGTTATCCTATATGCCAAGGAGAATGCCCATGTTGCCCATTTTGATCCTTTTCCTTGCTCTCATTTTGAGAAATCTATCCTTAATTCTTAAAATATCTTCCTCGATGCATCAAGACCTGTTAATCCTTCATATTTGAGTACCAACATTAAGTGGCATCCTCCTCCAGTTGGTTTGGTCAAGCTTAACTTTGATGGAGCAACTAAAGAAAATCCTAGCAATGCTGGATCCGGAGGAATTCTACATGATCATTCTAGTAATTCTATTTTTGTTTTTTTTGAACATTTGGGATTCCTTTCCAATCATTCTTCCAAAGCCAAATTTGTTTTGAGAGGCCTCCAATTCATCAAAAACATTCCAAGGAACATTGAAGGAGATTCTCTACATATCATCAATTATTTAAAAAGTTTAAAACCCATCAACTAGAGGATTAGAAAAATTATGGAAGAAAGTAAACAAATCCTTGGTCAGCAATATAACACCATTGTTCAACATGCCTTTAGAGAGGCTAACTCTATTTCTTATAGACTGGCTAATATTGGAGCTAACACCCAAGAACTGTTGATGTGGACTGATATTCTTCCTCCTGAGGTGGCACAACTTTTTAGAAGTGATCAAATTAACAGTAATCATGTTGAATTTTTAAAATTTTATTCAATTCATTGCCCAAAATTTTGCCTTCCATGTGAAACATTGGGTTCATGTTCTAATTACTTTGTTATCCCTTCCTCCAAGGAATATGCCTTACATTGAAATTTGGACTCATGACCCATTGTGTTTCAGTTTTATATTACCTATTTCTGCATGCCCCTTATTCTTGATAACCGATTCCTTTTGGAATCCCAAGGTAAAGTCCAGCATGTTTTTTAATCATACTTCCCCCATGTGTTTTGATATTCACAATTTTGTTTCATCGAGAACCATCTTCCACCGTCTGGCCAATTCCATTGTCCCAAGACTTTATTGGGAGAACATCCCAATCCTTTTTGTATCTTGTGCTAGAATATATTTTTGGTTTCATTTTTTGAACATCCATGATGGTCAACCTTCTCTTTTGAAATTGGTTTTCCTAACTATCTGTCGCAACATTCGATGCCTAAAAATCTACCTTTTTATCTGCCCTAACCAAAATCATTCCTTCAGGATGTTTTTTCCATTTTTAATACATCCTCTTTGGCCTTTCTACAAAACTCAGAGTTACAACAATGCTTTCCTTTTATATGACACTTTGCATGCTCTGCTCACCTATCAGTGCATTGATTCTTTGTCTGTCCCATTTATCCCTAAACATTTCTTTTGTTCTCCTTCTTGCTATTTTCTATCCACAACCATGAAATAAGGAAAGCATATCTTCATTGAGCCTGAGGTTTTCAAAGTTGAATCCATAGTCAGAGACATGTGGAAGGAAAAATAAGCGTTGATTTATTTTTTTAAGTTGTTTTATGGTGTTGAAGAGGAGGTGACAAAAGCCTTTGCTGAGTCTTGGAACAAGGACCTGGTTACTATTCATGATGTGAAATTTTGGGAAGCAGAGTTGACATATTTTGAGAAATCCTTGACGATCCACAATATGGTCAAGAAAGGTTTGTATCGTAACCATATTTCCACTCCCTGGAAAGAAATTTTGAAACCTATCATGCAATACCTAACTTGTGATAATCCTAAATCCAAACTCTGTTGTTTCCATTTAGCTTTCGTAAACCACTTTCATGAAGCAAAAATTATGAACATTCCTACAACCCTCTTTTGGTCCATAGATTACACCATAACCTCCTCCCAAAAAAATGAGGAGGGTTTGCCCTATCATCAAGGGATTTTCAAAGTCCTGTATAGATTTCTCCTTTTAAAATTACCCAAAGGTAACATTTCTGTCCTAGAGTCTAATGAAGAAAATTCATCCTCAAATCCGAGTCTTAGAATGTCTAGACCTAAGATGCAGAAGAAAAGTGATAAACCTCTTCTTGATTTCAATATTAGAAAAATGGTCAAGGTTGAGAGTATGTCTGTTAGATGTTCCCAGAGGCTCAAGCTTAAAGAAATTTCTAAAAACCCTCCTTCCACATTTGTTAAACCCACAAAGGATTATTCTAATTCACCTGATATTGTGGAGAAATACATTCATAAACTTGCAATCCAAACAACCTCTTCCATAATTGATCATCTGGAAACAACACATATGGCCTTAGGTAAATAAATTTCAAGGATAAAGGATTAGCACCAAGCTCTCAGTCTCCTGTTCTTCTATGATACATTCAAGGACATTCCTATATTTTCCATTTTTGAGGGTCACTCTAATGCCAAGGGTGATGAAAAATATGAGGACATGGTGGAGATCGCTAAGGAGGTGTGTATTTATTTTCTAAAGGATGTTCTTAAGGACACACCAAAGGATGAATCAAAGGAGACCATGCTAGAAACCATTTCCACTTCTCCTTTTCTTACCGATGTTCCTCTCTAAGTAATATGGGGTTCCACCTACTGTTGTCTTTGTTTTATTCCTTTGTTATGAATTTTTTGGTCTTATTGTGTTCTATTGGCTGTAGGCCTATTTATTTTTGTTCCTTTATGTTCGAGGTTGGCTTATTTTTGTTGTAAAAAGCTTTCTACCTCTTTGTTGTGTTCCTTTTAGGTTTTATTTTGGGTTTGTATTCTTGTTTTGCTGATGTACAAGGTGTTGGGGCACCTTTCAAATGCCCTCTTTTGATAAATAAAATTTTTAACTTACCAAAAAAAATAAACCTCTACATAACAAACAACATTACTTAATCTACAAAACCAACTCAAAATATCTTATAGAACCTCTAAACAACAAACCATGACACTCAATCTACAAACCCAACTCAAAATATCTTATAGATTCATTTACATGGCAAACAACATCACACAATATGCAAATCCAACTTAAAATCTTGGATAGAAGCCTCTACATAGAAAACATCACTTGATATGCAAACCCAACTCAAAATATTTTACATAAACCTCCCAATGTCAGCATGGTATAAAGTTTGTGTTGCATGAGGAGAGTTAGGCACCAAGTGTTATTTTCATTGTAATTTTGATTATTAATTATAATTTTATTGAAACCCTAGCTCTATCTATTTCATGAAAATCCTAGATCTATCTCTATTGTAGAATTATATTGGCTATTTAAACCTTACTACTACATAGTATCATAGGTCCCAATATAAAATAGCCACAATATTAAAGATTAAAAAAATAATTTTATTAGTATAATAATATATGAGTGAATTAATATGTATATCAATACCTATATAATAAATCAAATAACATTTATTTATATACTAAAATATGAATGTAAATGGCCTATGTCATTCATGAACTATGCATGAATAAAAATTACAATATTAATTGCTCAAAATCTATATACAAGCTTTATTCACTTTTTTGTATCTTCTTCTTTACAATAAAATAATAAAATTGCTATTTCATGGAGTATTATCTCCATAATATATCCATAGTAATATTAATATTCAAGTACTTGACTATTGCTATCCATATGACAAGTCCCATGACTCTTGGCTTATCATCTTGCCACTTGCATACTAGACTCTTCACTTTATTTTACATGGACACTTGACCCTAAGACACTTGCACACATAAAAATGACTCTTACACTTCTACATGCACTCCTCAAATTTATACATATCTACATACACGAAATGCATGTACATTCTCTTAATCTACAGTTGCACTCTAACTTACATGACACATGCATTTCTTACACATTGCACTCTTACATGAAACTTGTGCATTCTCTACCCATTGACACTTATATAAAAGAGTAAATATAAATCAAAATTCTAAACTATATACTCAACCCTAATCTATTACATATTTTCAATTGTACCATGAAGGTACCACGAGGGTATATTAGCATGTATCAAATAGTATAATATTCTTCAACACATCCATTTATTACATTATGTGGTTATTGAAGACTTCACTCTTCAATCTTGGTATTCATATTTGTCTTCAATATTCATGTGACCTCGCACTATTCATTAACCTCTTCTTATTTTGAATATTTTTTATCCTCTTGAATATTTGGTTCATCCTCTTTTGTGAATTTTGCTTAGAGTTCTCTTTCATATTTTTCTTCAATATTTGTGTCTTCATAAATTTTATCATGAAATACTTGAGATTCTTCTTTGGATTTAGGTTCATATGCATGAATATATTTAGCTTTCTCTTTGTCCTTGATTTCTAGATCATGTGATTCATTTGATCTATTTTTATTATAATCTTGATAATATCCTATATCTTCTAAACATTCACTTAGAGCATCATACTAATTTCTTGAATTTGATGAAATTGGAATACCAATACTACAAGAAGAATGAAATACTATTTTTAGAGATTATTTACTTGATTCAATAGTATCAATATCTACTTTCATTTTTATAGTTTCAATTAACTTCTTTTGTCTTAGATTTTCATCTTTACAAAGTTCAAGTGAAAGCAATGCCATATACATTATGCTACCTATATCAAGAGGTATCATAATATCATCTTTTGAATTATCAATTACTTCAATAAGTTTTGAGTGTAAATAGTATTCAAATGTCTCAAAAATTTCATCCATGGCTTCATGTAAATAGTATTCAAATATCTCAAAACTTTCATCCATAGCTTCTCTATAGATGAATTGTAATGCCATATCTAGTTTACCTTTAGATTTTTCAATCAAGTTTTTAATGCCAAATTTAATAACTTCTAATATTTTCTTTTTTATTATAGACTCCATATTTCTTTTCATAGTCGTAGAATTTTACAACTTGATTCCTCTGAAGTTATAATCCTTATATCTCCCAAATTAAGAAACAACTTAAATATGAAATGGTGAGCAGAAAATATGTTTTTAAAAATAGTTAATTTTGCTTCCATTTAATTTCAATTTGAGAGTTCATAAACTTTCTGAGTACCTATGCAAAATATATACTTGTAGTAAACTAAAATATGAGTTATATGTGTCACTTTGATTTGGTGGGTTTATGTTGTTCATGTAGTTTAAGTTCATTTCAAACCAAAAAAATTAAATTCTAGGAAAGCAAACACTAATGGAAGCTACAGGAAAACTAATTTAAATTATCAAAGACATGACTGAATGGAAAATTGCAAGAAATTAAACACTCTTGCAGAAATTAATAAAGTAGAAAATTACAGGAAATAAGCAATCTATGTAGAAATAAATAAAGCAAGAAAACACACTCGCAAAAATTAATAAAACATAAAATTGTAGGAAAAATAATGATAGTAAAAATATGGGAGGAAAACTGCCTGGAGTGGACCCATTCTCCCGTAGAAATCTTCTCAACTAATTCACATGGTCACTCTTTTGAATATGCAAGTAATAAAAACACTTGAGACTTGTATTAAAAATAATGTATTACAAATTATGGTTTTGGTTTGGGATCCTTTGCTTCAAGGGTGGCTTGCATTTTATACAGAACGCAACCGTTCCCTGTTACAAATTTAGAATATGATAAAATTAATCACTTTGATGTGATTCACTACCATGAATGCATGAAAAATTTAATTAAACATCTAATAAAAGAGTGACCATGCTAAAATTAATCATTTTGAGATAACTATAGTGCACCCTATGTTTTACAACAATATTCATCTAATTTTATGCATGATATTCAATTCAACAGTCAACGCACACTTTATTCTATCAAAAATAAGCATTGTTCAATCTATCACTAGAATAGAGGTACCTTTCCAGCATGTTACTAGGATAAAGGTGCCACATATAGCCCTTTTATTTTTCACTATGAATTGCTATTATTTTTTGTTGCCAAATGATATGTGTTCACTCTGCCATTAGAAGATAGGTGCCTTCTGGCTTGTTGCTAGAATTTAGGTACCTTATTGTCACTGGAAGTCAGGTGCCTTCTTGTCACAAGGAGTTAGGTGCCTTCCTATCATCAAAAGTCAGGTTCCTTCCAACCTATGGCTAGGATACAAGCTTCATGCCTTAGTGAATTTAGATGATATTTTCTAACACCATTATCTCTATCAAACTACACATCATTACTTTAAGCATATTACATATGTTCCAATTCTAATTCCTTGTGGGACCCTGATTGAAAGGTGTAAAAAATAAATAAAACACTGCATCTACACACAATTTCCACTAAAAACACCCATTAAGCATAATACATCATTTTACATTAAATACAAAAAATAATTTCATAAAAATACTTTTATAATATAATAATATTGTACAATTATCCCATAAAAACATACAAAAAATAAAATTTTTTGGTGCTCATCATCCCCCCATACCTAATTATTGCCATGTCCTCATGGTACCCATTGCTAATAATTCTTTGTTTTAGCAACAACATTTGAATATTCTTTGTTCTCATGCTTCCTCTCTCTAGTTGTGACCTTATCACATTCGTTATTGTGTTTGTGCTTGCCATGCTACTTTGGTTGGTTGAGACCTTCCTATGGCACTTTCGTGCATTGAATACATCATAGAGGCTAACTAGGTATTGCCCCTATGTCAGGATTATTTTTACACTAACCCTACTTACCTACATTTTCTTCCATATATAATCCACTAAACATGGTGGAATTCTTTTGGAATGTTGGTTCAGATTGCTTCCAATAGATATGATTTGTAGGAAGCCATTGTACAATGTAAAATATTGGCATGTCCCATGGCGAATACCGAGATGTGCCATACACTTGGGCCTTCGATAATTTTACTATTTATAGATCCAATGTTGTCTCATCTACATCATTTCTGTCCTCATTATTAGGAGGTAAATATTCAGGTAGTTTTTTCAGGGATGGCATAATTTATTCTTTGTCATAGATCCCTATTTTCTAGAAATACTCTTACATCTTTGACAAATGCCCATTCACAAAACCATACAGGTTCCAAAAATAGTCTAGATTTTTTGGGTTAAATTTTATACCTAGATCTCTAGTCATTATTTTGTGAGACTTATTCTCTTTTTTTAGCCTTCTTCAGGTCTTCCTTAAGCTCCTTAAATTGCTCTTGGTGGTTGGCAAAGGCTTTCATGGATGCAGCCCATTCTTCATCTGAATTTGGGTCCAACTACACCTTAGTTTGTTGGGATGCCCTCCTAACCCTAGGCTTTGGCTTCCTTTATGGTGACATTTATGCATTGGATTTGGGCCATAACTTCTTGGTTGGTCATGGAGCTTCTGCTTTAGCAATCGGTGCTACAATACAAACCACTAATGTCCTTCATGGTGATGGTATCTCTTGGACCTCCAAATAATCTATATCATATGCATCATGGTCCATTGATGTGTGAGCAGAAGGTTTAGCTATTAGCTATGCATCATACTAACCAACCATAGTGTGTCCAATTTATGGTTGACCAATTGACTATGCAACCATTAAGAGATTAACTAGCTCCTATGATTTGTCCACATCATGTTCCTTATCCTACCATGTAGTAGACTAGATAGCAAGATCATGTTTATGTGATTCATTAGAAGGTTGAGTGGTGTCCACCTATGCCACAGTCTCCTTAATTGATTGGGAAGTCATTGGAAGTCATTGCTTGGTCAACTATCAACTAAATAGCTAATTGAGTAGCCATAAAATTTTTGGCAAACTTCTTAGCCTCGTTGTCTCCAATCTCAATCATAGAGGGTTCTTTCTATGAAATAGGATTCTCTTGATCCTAGAAAATAGTTGACATAGGGGCTTCTAATTTATACCTTATTTATGGTAATTAGATGTTTTATGCCCTCATAGAATTAAAATGGAATACTCCCATCAATGTCCTTTTCTCCTCCATGTTGACATGTTTCTAGGTCCATGGCCCAGTTAGTTTGTATGACCATGTCAACTCTATCTATTTTTATGGCTATCAACTATTGAATCACATCTTCCAACTATTGTACTATATCCCTTAGCTTCCATAGAGTGTAATTTAATTCCTACTGCCTTACTACAATAGCCCATTAAGACTCTTGGAACTCGGCCTACTCCTTATATTTATCCTTCCACTAGGAGTATTTCTCCTTCATGCTTCATAATTAATATTGAAGGTCTTCATATGGAGCATCATGGTAGGGTGCTTCAATAGTGGCAATACCCTAAAACACTTGGGTGTCCAATTCATATTTTTTCATATGGTCATCATCCTTCCTTGATGAACTATAGTCAACCAGTGGCTCCATCGATGCTTTGCTCCTGGTCACTATTGGTGACATTGCCTAAAATAGGCTAGAAACAACCTATTCTACCTTCCAATTTGAATTTTGGAAGATAGAAAATGACTTTACCTATGATGGACTAATTTCAGCCTATCTTTCCTCCATTGTGGAATAACTACAATGGGACTTAGGTGCTTCTACCACATCATCCCTTTCATATTCCTATCATCCATTGACTAATGGTGAAGTAGCAACCTCCTATTCATATTCTTCATCTACCTACCACTCACTGGTGGAATATACTACAAGAACATCTTCCTCATCAATTGGTACAATCCTATGTTCCTTGGCATATTGTATTAGGGCTAAAATTAACCTGTGATATCCTAATGCCAACGTTGTCATTGCCCGGTATCTATTGGCCTCATATTTCAGTGCACACATTAGGTAATAGGGGATATTAAAGTAATCCCCATGTAGTAGGTGATTGATAAAGTGGAGGTGGTTGGCATTCAACCATGATACTTGTTGGTGCAAGTGAAAAATCAGACCTCTTACTCAAATACTTACCTTCATAGATCCAAGATATGCTTTTTTAGAAACTTGGACCATGTTATTTATACCATGGGCTACCCAAAAAATATTTACGTGTAATGAACCACACTATCATATTTATATGTTTGGTCTCTGGTGTGGGGAGGCTGGTAACCTCTGCAATGTATGCTTCTATGACTGGTATGACTAGTTTGTGCATATGCACTACACCGTCATTCATAGAGGCTATAAATTCATGCACCACCTCAAAATCATGATGCTAGCTAACTAGGTGCCATTAGTCCATCAATTTGATAGCTTCAAAATGGTCCCTAATGACACTAATTATGATCAAGATATATCTAGGATCATTATTCTTGAGGGCATTATTAGTCGAAGATTCTTCCATGGTTTCATTGGCTCTATTCTGAATTTTCTCTATGTTGTTAACAAGAACTATTTTCTATTTATAAACCTATTGAAGCATGTAACTGTATTCATGCATACAGGGCACCTATATTCCCTTAATAAATATTAATTATGGGTATGTATATAATTAATTGTTAAATCATGTGCTATATTTATACGGGTACTATTCAAACCTTCTTCCTTATGCTTGATTGGTACCACATGGTAGTTTGAAAATTTGGGGGTTGCATGATTGGACTATAGTTTCATGAAGAATGTGTTGACACAGTACACATAAATGTTTTCTTTATGATAATCATGCACACACATGATAGAAAAATCAATACATACCTAGGTGATTTTTTGTGAATCATGATATGCAAATGTTGGTGGTGCAATTTGATTTGATTGGTGCATGACAACCGTTGAATATCATCATGATATCACTGCCATAAATGGTTTTGACATAGACAAAACCATTTTTTATTATCTCAACCACTTCATATGGATCCATCCAACTCTGCATGAGCTTCCCTTTTTGCTCCTAGAATCAAGAATCATAAAGCAATACACAATATCCCTCCTCGAACTATTTTGGTCATATGTGGTTATCATGCTACTTGGCCCTCTGTTTCTGCATGATTTTTGTGTGCTATGGTTCATCTTGTCAATATTAATCCAACTGATTAAGTTGGTGAATATGTTATTTATGTGCAAAATCTAGGTTCAAGTTCAATTTTGTAGTAGTTCATAGGGCCTTAATTTTAAACTCGATGGGCATCATGGTATTTTTTCCATACACCAATTAGAATGGTGTAAATCCTGTGGTGGTCTTCCAGGTAGTGCAGTATGCCCAAAATACTTTTGATATACAAGTTTTCCAATCCTTTCTATTTTGATGTACCATATTGGTAAAAAAAAATTCTAATTCCTGATTTGTGACTTCCACTTACCCATTTGCTTATGAATGATAGGGGTAGTTTTGTTATGCTAGATTTGATACTGCCTCATCAAATTTTGAATCATATTCAAGGTGAACTAGGTCCCATAGTTAGTTTTAATTTCCATGGGAACACAAAACCTGGTGAATATTGATTCATATAGGAACTCAACTACAATTTTTTATTTCATGTTTTGTAGTGCCTACACTTAAACCCATTTAGTCACATAGTCAATGCAAACTAAAATGTACCTTTTTTTGCTTTATTATGGATTGATTGGCCCAAAAAAATCCATTTCTCACTTATCAAATGGTTCAATATGCACATGGGGCTAAAGTGACATCTTATCTTGAAGAGTTGGTCTACCCATTCATTTACATTGATCACACTAGCTAACATATTTGGCTACATCTTTAAATAAATAAGACTAAAAATACCCAGCCTACAAAACTTTAAATGTAATTTTCCTTCCTGTGAAATTTCCACCGCACGTTTGATCATGTCAAGCCTTTAGAATTTCTACGGTGTCATTTTATGTAACACACCTATGCATGATTTGATCTAGCCTTGTTTTAAACAAACATCCATCAATCTATGAGAAGGTTGCACTCTTCTCAATCAAAGTTTGAGCTTATAAGGGTGAGAGTGCAAGAGATATATTTTTTGTGGCTAAGTAATTAGACATATCTACATACCATGGAATATTTTCATCAATATCAAAGATATGCTCATCTAGAAATTGATCTTCAGTGGCAGTATGGTCATGAGATATTAACCTAGAGAGAAAATATAACACAACATTATCTCTACCAGGTTTTTCAACAATGGTTACATCAAATTCCTACAAAAGTAAAAGCCACCTCATAATTCTACCACTTACTGTAGGTTTATTCATAAGATATTTTATGGTTATATTATCTATGTGCACAAAGAATTTATAACCTATAATGTAGTGATAAAATTTATTGATAGCGTGAACTACTACAAGGAACTCTTTCTCCATAATAGTATAGTTGAAATCAACACATGTAATATGTTAATATAATATATGGCATAAAATTCATCTCCATACTTCTATCCTAGAGATTCCCCAATAGCATTATTGGATGCATCAGCATAAATATGAAATAGAAGGTTCCAATTAGGACCTCTTAGCACAGGAGCAGTGGTCAGATTTTCCTTTATAATATAAAATGCTTTCTCACACTCACTAGTCCAAATAAACTCAACATTCTTGGTCAATAGTGTATGTAGTGGTTTGGAAATTTTACTAAAATTTTGGATAAACACCTAGAGTATCCAATAGAACCTAGAAAAGTGTGAACATATATTTGAGTTTGGGTAATAGGTAGATTTTTAATTACATCAATTTTCTATTTATCTACCTTAATCCCTTCTACAGTGATATTATGTCCTAACACTATTCCTTCTTGCATTAACATAAAACGATTTTCATTACTGATAGAAACGTTTATTTCCTGACAAAACTGGAGTACTTTATCCAAATTAGCTGTAGCTTCTTCAAATATTTCATCATAAATTATGAAATCATCCATATATACTTCTACAATATCTCCAACTATGTCTAAAATGATGCTAAGCACTACCTTTTTAAATGTGGTAGGTACATTACGTAAGCCAAATTGTAAGACACGGTAAGCAAAAGTACCCCATGGAAGGTAAACGTAGTTGTGTCATGGTATTAATCCCCTATTTGAATTTTATTATATCCACTAAACCCATTAAGAAATGAAAAATATTTTCATCTTGCAAAGGTAACAAAGACTTGGTTAATAAAGGGTAAGGGAAAATGGTCTTTCCTAGTGGCTCTATTTAACATCCTGTAATCAAAACAAATTTACCACTTGCCATTTTTCTTGAACACCACCACTAAAGGTGATACCCATTGACTATATGATATAGGATAAATACATCTAGTTGATAAAAATTTTTGTAATTCAGCTTGCTGATTTTCTTTATTTTTAGATTCATTCTTCTTTGAGGTTGTCTTACCAATATTACATTATCTTTCAAACATATTCAATGCATGTAGACTTTGGGTGCAATCCCCCTCATGTCTTTGTAGTCACACGCAAAATTAGTTTGATGGTTGACTAGTATTTCCTTTAATTCTTCCTCTTGAATAGTTGACAAATCATTATCAATGTTCAATATTCTACTAGGTGCTACCTCTATTTTTTGATATGATTCTCCTTGTTGCCTACAAGTGGAGATTCTAGAGGAGGATGTGAGGATTCTCCTTGGAAAAAGTGTGTTATGACTTGATCTTAATCAATGTTATCCTCTACCTCATCTAGGGCCATGATTTATTGAAGAATTAGTAAGGCATCAATATTTACGACTTCACAATTTGGTTCTCCCAACATATTAGTGGACTATGCAGGTGGATAAATTATTAAGCTTTTTATATTATGTCCATATAAGATTATAATTTTTCCTGTCCTACAACTTATATAAGCATAAAATATGTCTAGCCAAGGTTAGCCTAATATAAGTGGATAACCACCCAATCCAAATCTAGATTTCTATATACTCCCATGCATCCACTATTACAATCACGTCTTCCAGTATTTCCTTCGGGAGTACTATAGATCGATCAGCCAATTGAAGAACAATTTTGGTTGACCTCATGTTTGTGAGCTACAATTTTTGCATGGTTTCTTAGGGCATGATATTTATAGCAGCTCCTACATATAATAATGTGTTGGATAATTGTAAGAATGCAATCTAAACTATTAATACTAGGATTACTATATTAGAGTACTTGGGTGGTAGGTGTTTCCTAACATGAGATCGACCAACTGACCTACCACATTAACTACTTTCAATGGTTTTCTTCTCATTTTATTCAGATATAACTCTCTAATAGACTTTGTGTAGATTAGAACATCTTTAATGGTCTGATAAAAGGGAATCATGATTGTTAGATTATTTAAGCCTTCCATAATATCAAATTCTAGTTGTATTGGATTTTTGGGTTCTTGTAGTCTTTTTTGGAAGGGCGGAACCCCTTTATTTTTGTGTTTTTTAGTATTTTTATTTTCTTCCACCTCCTCTAAAAAATGTGGTTGTTCTTATACCTCTAATCCTATATCATATTCCTCCATTATAGGAGGAGTTGGATCTACTCCTAATTGCCTACCTAATATAAGTTGTACAGGGTTGCAATCTACTCTAATATGATACATGGGAAATATATTTGTGTCTACATGATAGGTAGGTTAATTTATATTGTTGTTTAGATTTGGATTTGAGTATGCAGGTAGCTGATTTGGACTAGAAGTAGGAGATTCAATAAAACTAGGTTGTAGCGGGGCTTGAGTTGTGTTTGGTGGAGGTGAAGTGCACACATTATAATTCTGCCACTGTGGTCTAGTTTGTTGATATGGTATACATGGATAAAGGGTGTAACGAGTAGATCCTTTGGTGACATTAATTCAAGGTGCTTGACCCCACCATCCCATATTGGGTGGTTGATTTTATACTTGGTTCATAAAATTGGATCCCCCATAGGGTGATCTTCCTCCTGGCATACTATTTCTTGCAAGAAACTATTGCTAGTTTCTCTTGTTATCCATAAAATATGTTTCTATTACTTCAAGTTCTTCTTTTATGTTTACTATTTGTGGTAACAACCTCATTTTGTGATCCTTTTGATAAATGGTACACACTATCTCTTTATTCTATGGACACTCATTCTTGGGGTGTTTTCTTCTACATTTTGGGCAAAAGAAGGCTAGTGTTGCTTTAATTTTTTGCTTCTTTTTCTAAAGCATGAGGGTATATAATTTAAGTGCAAGATATGATAACATATCACTCTTCATATCCTCTATAATTTTACATATTTCTTCCTTAGTAATAGAGGTTGTGGTTTTTATTACTCGATTGGTGGATTTACATTTTCTTATTGAATAATTTTGACACAATTATCAAACATCTAGTATTTGGTGTTGGTAAATATCTCCTCTTGATAGTAAATTTAAAGCTTATAAGTATTTATTTGTGAGGCCCCTTAATAATATGCTTCTCAAGGATTTCTCACCCGATTTTGTGTGGGGTGATTGTTGAATATTGAAGTGAAATCTATCCCAATGACTCTTCCTCTATTTGGTACATATCTAGGACTTCTTCCATAGCATCTCGTGCCCTAAAAAAGTTTTGGTATTGGTCTAGGAAGATTTTTTTCATATCCTCCTAGGTAGCAATGTGTTTGTTCCCCAAATTGATGAACCAACATAGTGTTGAATCATCTAGTGTAGAGGGAAATAATTTCAATTTTTGGGCATCCGATTTGTAGTCCACTGATCTACAAAGTACATCAAATTTCAAAATAAATAGATCAAGGTCCTCAGTTAGTAATCCCCTAAATGTAGGTAAATGAGTAGGATATATGTGTTTCATCTTGGTTTCTCCTTTGGATTCCTCAATTGAAAAGTCAAAAATGGTTGAAGCCTCTTCCACCTTAGCCATATTTTCAAATAATGTAGGTTCTACACCAACTACTTTCAAAGATTCTAACAAAGTGTTACACTCATTTTACTGATCTTATAATAATATCCCTAAATATTAATTTGAAATAGTTTCATCCTCCACTTCTTTCCATAGTTGGGTGTTCAATAAATCTTCAGATGTTTTCTCTTTCCCTAATGATTTCCACCTTGGATCATTTTGAAAGAAAGTTTGTTCAAATGTTGGATTACTATGCCAAGGTGTTTTAGGTGGAGATGATGGTGTAACTTTGGAAAGTGTGTTAAATTTTTTAGAAGGTGGTTCAATTATTTTTGAAGTGATTTCTAACAAAGTTTCCATCCAGTCCTCTTAATCACGATGGACTCATACAATATCATGTAGAGAATCTAAGGGTAAGCTAATTTGAACTGTAAGTTTTAAGTTTGACTAACCTATAGATTTGGAATACTATAGTTGGCACTCCTTGACAATAGTGCCAAAATGGTGAGCAAAAAATATGTTTCTAAAAATAGTTAATTTTTCTTCCATTTAATTTTATCAATCCGGGAGTTTGTAAACTTGTTGAGTACCTATGCAAAATATATGTCTGTAGTAAACTAAAAATGAGTCCTATGTGTCAATTTGATTTGGTGGGGGTGTGTTGTTTGTGTAGTTTAAGTTCATTCCAAACCAACAAAATTAAAGTGCAGGAAAGAAAAAACTAACAAAAACTACAGGAAAACTAATTTAAATTATCAAACATATGATTGAAAGGAAAATTGTAGGAAAGTAAAAATCCTTGTAGAAATTAACAAGGCAAGAAATTATAGAAAATAAACACACTGTGTAGAAATAAATAAATTAGGAAACACACTTAAAAAATTAATAAAACAAAAAATTGCAAGAAAAATAATGACAGTAAAAATAGGGGAAGAATATTGCCAAGAGTGGGCCCAAGATCCCATAGATGTCCATCCAACTAATTCACATGGTCACTCTTCTGAACATGCAAGTAATAAAAACACTTGAGACTTCTATTAAATATAATGTAATAAAAATTATAATTTTGTTTTGGGATCCTTCACTTTAGGGGTGGCCTACATTTTATATAGAACATGGTTGTCCCTTGTTACAAATTTAGACTATGCTAAAATTAATCACTTTGATGTGATTTACTACAATGGGTGCATGCATAATTTAATTAAACATCTAATAAAAGAGTGGCCATAGTAAAATTAATAATTTTGAGATAATTATAGCACACCCTATGTTTAACAACAATATTCATCTAATTTTATGCACAATCTACAAGTCAACAATCAACACACACTTTATTGCATCGAATATAAGTGTTGTTCAACCTATCCCTAGAATACAGGTGCCTTTCCAACATATTTCTAGGATAAAGGCACCATGTATATCATTTTTTGTTCTGCTATGAATTGTTATTATTTTTGGTCATCGAAGGATAAGCACTTACTCTACCATCGAAAGATAGGTGTCTTTTGGCCTATTTATGGAAGTCAAGCATCCTATTATCACTAGAAGTCAGATGTCTTTTTCTCACTAGGAGTCAAGCACCTTCCTATCGTTGAAATTTAGGCACCTTCCAACCTATGGTCGGGATACAAGCACCATGCCTTAGCAAATTTAGATGTTTTCCAACACTATTGTCTCTGTCAAGCTGCACATCATTCCTTTAAGCATATTACATGTGTTCCAATACCAGGTCTTTGTGGGATCTCAAATGAAAGGTGTAAAACAGTAATAAAACATTGCATGTACACATAGTTTCCACTAAAAATACCCATTAAGAATAATATGCCATTTTCCATTAGATGGATACAATAATTTCATAAAAAATACATTTCTAATATAATAATACTACACAATTATCCCATTAAAACATACAAAAAGAATGAGCATTTTTGGTGCTCGTCATAAAATTTGCATATTTTATTTTTCTAATCCTTTGATGTTGAAAACCTTTTAACTCCATAATTAGATTTGCAAAATTTCAAATTTTAAAAAATAAAAAAATTTCAAACACCTCCAAACTCCAAAAGTTAAATTTTTAAAATTCTTCTAATAACCTTAAAAACTTATAAATATCTTCAAAACCTTAAAGCTTCAAAAAAATAAAAATCATTATCTCCTTATATCTACTCTTTTTTTTATTTTTCCAACATTCTTAAATATTAAAAATGTAATAATTAAAAACCTTAACTTAAACCTTATATCTTCAACTATTATAATATTTGAGCTAAATTCAAATGTACTCCCTTCGAAAGTAATTATGCGCTGGAAATAGAATCAATTACGTAAGGAGTCATTCATGATAAAGTAGATGAATATTATTGTAACACCTAGTATGATTATCATTCCTTCTTCAACACTCAAATTGAATGAACATTTCTTGGATCGTCGATTCATTTATTTAAACTTATTCTACTCTCACACTCATGCTACATGGACATCCCTTAGATCATTCATTATTTTGGTTCCTTCGGCTGGATAATTATAAGGTGGATTCACTTCACCTTAAAGTACTTCTAGTTTCTTTGGGTAGATAGTCCCACGTAGTTTCACTTCACTTTAAGTGCTTCTAGTCCCTCTAGCTAGATAATTCTCAAGTAGCTTCGCTTCACCTTCAAGTGCTCCTGGTTCATGCAAATAGGTGTTAGGTTATCTTTTGGTCACCTTACCTCTATGGTGATCTAATGATTCACTAAATTTTGGCTCACCTCAATAGATTCTAGTTCCTCTAGATTCTAATCCACTTAGCTTCACTAAAATCACTTTCCTTTGGTTCATTGCACCTTGTTCGATTATGGTATGCATAACTTCTTTAGAAAACTAGTTCACTTTCTAGTCTATGTAGCTCCTTTTCTCTATATTGGATGATTAGAATTTCTATTATTTACTATGTTACATCTATATTTTTTTCTAATCTTTTGTGTTGATTGTATTATATTTCTATGTTGGCTAAATGAATCTCTTTATTTTTCTATATCAACTTCTTATGTTGGTCAATTGGACCTATCATTTTACATAATGTCTTGGTCCTCTTTCCTCTATCTTAGCTTCTTGGGCCACTTTGTTCTATATTGGTCTATTGGGCCTTTCTCTTCTATATTGGTCTGTTGGACCTCTTTCTTCTATATTATCCTCTTAGACCTCTCTCTTCTATATTGGCCACTTGGGCCTTTTTATCTTATATACTAGAATCTTGGACCTCTTTCTTCTATATTACAATAGATGTATACATTGAAGAGCTTATTTTAAGAAATGATCCACATCTAAGACTGAAATGATATATAGATATATTCAGTCAACCTAGTTCTTCAATGTATTCTAGGAAGATGTTTTCATATTTTCTACTCTATAATAATCTATTGCTTCTTAAAATATGTCAAGGTCAATTTGAACTGATTCTTTCTTCACTATTTTCCATTTCTACTTCTTTTATTTCAACTCTTCTACTTATATTCTCTATTATTAGAAATCTTTGAAGGCTTCTAAATCTATTGCAACTTTAACTATTTTTTTGCTTATATTCTCTCTGCTTTCTAATTTTTCTTCTTTCTCTAGTTATGATATACTTAGAAGCTAAAATTATTCTCAATCTCTATAGGAATCTTCTAAATCTATGTAATTATACTTTTTTGTTGCTACTCTATCAATCTAGAATCTTTAATATCTTAGGTCACACCTAAGAACCCAATATGATTCTCCTCCTTACTAGAGAACTTGATATCAAATTCAAGGTGTCTCTAAATGTCCCTGAATGATCAAATTTATTTTGATTTGGTTCACCCTCAATTTTTAATCTTCAAATATTCAATTTGCAATCCTTTATCTTAAATATCTAACTTTTCTCTATGTTGGCTTCTTATCTATCAAATGTCCAACATTTTCTCCTATGTTGGACTTTTCTATCAATATAGTTGAGTCCTAGTCTTCATTGGTTTTCCTTCAACCAAGTGGAAAGACCCTAGACTATAAATTAGGGTGATTGAATCC
This sequence comes from Wollemia nobilis, assembly GCA_028583015.1. Classification (NCBI taxonomy): domain Eukaryota; kingdom Viridiplantae; phylum Streptophyta; class Pinopsida; order Araucariales; family Araucariaceae; genus Wollemia; species Wollemia nobilis. The sequence continues at coordinate 3,121,224 of JAQPPZ010000622.1, forward strand.
TTGTCCCTCAATATTCTACTCAATAAGACCTTAAAAAATAGAGTCCAAGTATTCATGACTTTTAAAGTGGATATACTCTAAATTAAATTTATCAAAAGTTGAAAAAGTTAATTAATAATGGTGGCTCATAAATAACTCTATAACAAATGGATAGAGTTAGGTGGTAGATCTAATACCACTCTTGGTTTTTTAATCCTTACTACCACAAAATATCACAAGTTCCAATATAAAATAGCCACAATATTAAAGGTCATAATAATAATATTATCAGTAGAATAATATGTGAGCAAATTGATATATATATATATATATATCAACACCTATATAATAAAGTAGATAATATTAATTTATATACTAAAATATGAATATAAATGACCTATGCTCATTGCTCAAAATTTACAATATTTATTTCTCAAAATTTGTATACAAATTTTTTGACTTTTTTGTATCTTCCTCTTTGCAATTAGAAAATCAAATTGCTATTTTATGGAGTATTATCTCTATTTTATAGCCATATTGATCTGACTCTTTAATTACTTGACTACTTTTCATATGACTATTCCCATGACTCTTGATTTATCATCTTTCCATTTGCATACTAGACTCTTCACTCTATCTCACATGGACACTTGACCCTAAGATACTTGTATACATAAACATGAATCTTAAACTTCTAAATGCACTCCTAATATAATAAACTTGTGCATATCCTCACATTACATATTTAAAATTTATAGACATGACACTTGTGCACATTCTCTCAATCTACACTTGCACTCTAACTTATATGATACATGTAAATTTATTGCACATTGCACTCTTAGATGATAGTTAAGAATTTTCTACACATTGACACTTACATAAAAGAAGAAATGTAAATCACACTTCTAAACTATAGAATCAACTCTAATCTATTACATATTTATAATTGTACCATGAAGGTACCATGGGGTAAATTAGCATATACCAAATAATGTAATATTCCTTAACATATTATGTTATTTTTAGAATATGATATCATTGATGAATTGTGTGTTTGTAGGACTCGGTACTCTCATGAGTGGATTGGTATTGGACAACCATCAAAATTGACAACCTATAGGTGTACAACCATGTAGAATTATTTGCATGTGTGTATGTGTGATTAAATGGATCATTGTACAAGGAGATTACTATAAAATCAAAAAAGACCTACCCATATGCTTGGGGGTCCTTCGTAGGTGGTTGATAATATTGTAGTTATCATAATACCTCTTGCTTAAGGAATAGTATTGATTGTGCATATTCTTGTTTATGCTTGAGGATAACTTTTAGCAAGAGCCCTTGTGTTGCTTAGCCTCTTATTTTATCATTAGGATGCATTAATGCATGTGTTCCAAAGTATAGAACTTCATTGGTTAACTATTTATCAAAGTATTAATAATAATGTTAGCATTATTAACACTTAAAATATTAAATACCAATGTTAATAATTAATATTAACAATAGAAATTAGAAATTAGTATTAATTAAGTTAATTCTATGAAGTGAGTAATTAATTTAATTATTATTACCTTTTTTAAAAAGTATTAGTTAATTATTAAGTAATACCTTTTAAAGGAGACATATTTTACAAATGTTATTTTGAGTTCATATTTTAATTAATGTAAGGAATGTTGAAAAAATAATATTTTGTGGAACACTAGAATATTAAGCATTTTGAAATGGGTAAGAAAGAAAATTAAGAGGGAGTAACCTGATGCTTTAGTTTCATCTTCCTTGATCTCCCTCTCTCTACAAATGCTTTTTTAATCTTCTAGTTACGAGAGTTTTTGAAGGAGGAAACTATTGGGCTAGCTAGGAGGAAGTCACAAGGTAAGAAAAATTGAGGAGAACAGTCCATTTTTTGTAAGTTCTCAAAATACTTCACTCTATAATGAAGTTATTTAAATGTTTTTTTCCATGTTTATAATGAAACTATTAGCTTTTTGTTTTTCATAAATGTGTTGCCCCTATAAGGTTTTTACCATAGAGACCATGTCCTAAAATCTAGTTGATCGAGTCTCATTTTTTTTAGAGTAAGATTGTTATGTTCTAAGTCTTGGGAACGCTTTTCCAATATCTAGATTGATGTTTGTTTTACCTTATATATGTGATGTTTTTCTTTATGGGATTTTAAAACGGAAACCTCATCATAAAATTTAGGTAGGTTGAGTAGGTTATTTTTTTGAATGTTATACTTTCTTGGGGTTTTGAGTTTACAATGGCCTAGTAAAGGGAGACCTCTTAATATTTTGAGATAACATGTTTTCTTGAAGAAAATTTATGCCCAAACCAAGCTTTCATTCATCCATGAATGAGATGTTTCTATATATTTTATGATGGTTCTTTGGCCATAATATTGAAGGTGTTTATTTTTTTAGAATGTGAAATTTACAAAAGTGAAGCATTTGATCTAATAATTTGCTACAATACAGATTATACATAATTACTGATTTTATTCATGATTGAAGAATTTTTGTGTTACAAATAAGAGGGAATTCCCCTTTCTTTCTTTCACGAGTTTTACAAGTCTGATGCTTTCTCTTGGGTCCCTCAATGTAGGTGGGCTTTATGCATAACATGTGCTACTACTAGTTGTATTTGCTATTATTTTCCTCTTTGCATCTATGCTAGACCTACAAAATGGAGTTAGTATATTTGGAGGCTTACCTCAGTAAGGCCCTATGGTAAAATAGACAAATCAACCCAAAATATGTAATGAAAATTGAAATAAATTGTATAGAACCTCATAAAAACATTAAATAAATCTTACTTACAATATTTGGAGTGAAATGAGTCCTGTAGACCCAACTCACATGTCGGGAGATGAATTGGTACCGAATTCATAGGCTAGGGGGTGAATTGCACTGTAAGTACTTTCTACTAAAAACACTTGCATGGATGGACTCGTCAAGTGCTGTAATGTTGCTGATACACATTAGATATCCTTGTCTACATTTTTTATTGTATTTTGATAGATTTTATGTACTTAGGCTAAAAAGAGAGAGAGGTAAAATAAGGGATCAGGTCCACAATTTATAGATAAACCTAATGTGTAGGGGGAGTGGTTAGGAGAACTAAAACCTAACTTCAAGTTCTATGGTGGTTAGGTTAGGGTTTGTGAGGTGTCACCCCCACATTCCCTAAGGAAATATCTCATCCTCACACATTTGTGAGGAGATATTAGGGTTAACTAGGATTAGTCAAATCTAAGGTTAGATTAGGTTAGGTTAGGGTTTCCTAAGAAATATCCTAACAAACTTTGTGCACACACATGTGGGAGGGAATAATTAGGATTTAGGAACCTGATTAACCTTTTTAATTCAAAAAGTGCACTTTAAGTGAAGTCAATTTAAAATTAGAATTTGAATTAACTTTAATTAAGAATTTTTAGGAACTAATAGTCTTGTGGGGTCCTAATTAAGTCTAGGAAGGTCTTAAGTGGCCTTAGGTGATTTATGAGTGGTCCTTTAATGGGTGCAAGGTGGTTTTGATGTGTATTGAGTAGTTTAATAGGGTTTTTTACCTATAAACTAGTGAAATGGTCTATGTAAGTCTATTATATGCTATGTTAATCTAGAGTGATCTACGCTAGTCTACGCATGCCTATAGTAGTCTACAAATGTCTACGCATATCTAAAATAGTCTACATAGGTCTAGAGGGATATACAATAGTCTACGCCAGTATAAAATAGCCTAGAGGTGTCTAGGATGGTCTATGTAAACCTACAAGTATCCAAAAGGATCTACAAGTACATAGAGGTAGCTATGTGCAACTTTTAGGTGTCTACATTTTACTCCTTTTTGTACTATATTGTGTGAAGCACAATTTAATACAAAAATGTGAAGGGATGTGTATAATATGAAGAAGGAAAAAAATGGGATCCAATAAAAGGTATGTATTCGATCGAAGCGTGACCATACAACATTGATCAAAGATCCAAGGGGGAAGAGAAAAAAATGAAAAATAATACTGGTAAATGGAAATGGATGATTGCAAATGCAATGCGATGATTTTTCTAAATCTGTATGACATTTTTCAATGTCATACTAGTTTCTTGGGGGTGGAAAATTTTGATTGCTTTGCTTTTGCAACCAATGTAGGATGGTCCAAAATGCGAATAGAACAAATGCCTATTCAAATTTTTGATGTTGATTGATTGATGAGTTCATGGTGACAATTGTCAAACCATTTGAGCTAGTTAACATGTGGATTATTCAAATGTGTCATTCATTATGTATCATGAATGCTAGAGTGACATCTCCAAATGTTGCACTAGGTTAGTCAAATGTGTCATTCATTGTGTATCATGAATGCCAGAGTGACCTCTCCATTGTTGCACACAACTCTCATGATCTAACAAATTTTTGGTTGGTATTGGGATTATTATCATAAGATAATATTTAGAAAAACATTTTTTAGATAGATGTGATATCCATTTTTTGGATGTTTGGTTGTTTGGTTGCATGCAAAGCTGAGTTTTGGATATGAATACCCCCTTAAATGAGGAATCAACAATGAGGTGAATGGAATGTGATGATGTGTGATGAATTGATTGATAGAAGAATAATTCATGAGATTAGTGATGAAAAATTAGATGGGTAGGAAAAGGGGCAAATTTCCTAGGGTTTGGAATCAAATTTGGGTGATTTTGGGGCTTCTAGGCTCAATTTGTAGGTCGAGGGCCAAATTGGATTTGGATTCATAGGTCGAGGGGTGAATTGTTCTAATTCATATATCAAGGGGTGAATTGGGTCTAATTCATAGGTCGGGGGGTAAATTAGACCTAATTAGGGGTTTTTAGGTGTATTTAAACTTTTTTGGAAGCGTGGGGGTCATTTTGATGATGACAACTTGGAGAGTGAGGAGCGAGTGACAGTTAGCGATGCAGAGCACTTGCAATTGATCAATTTGAGAAGAAATATGGTGAGAGGACGCATTGATACTAGATCTCAATGTGGCAAACCATCGGTAAGTACTCTTTATTCTATTTATTTTACAATTTTATTTGTTAAAAAGCATGAAATAAGGGGGGAAGGTTTTCATGTTATGTTTTAAAATTTAGGTAAATTTTAATTAAAATTGGAACACAAAGTGTTAAATAGAATTAATGGGCATCCAAAAGTGTGATTGCTTTTTAGGTTTGACCAGTTTTTGTTGTAGTTTGACTGGGTGACGGGTAGTGTAGTCTTGTAGTTTGACTTTCAATTTTTGGAATGATGGTGTACTATTTTTGAAATGTGGTTGAATTTAATTCGTAAAAGTAGGAAATGGGTATTTGACTATGGGATTGTGTTTGTTGGAAATTTTGGGTACTTTGGGTACATTGCCTTTGCTCAAGTATATAAGTTGTCATTGATGTCAAGAAGCTTTTGAAGGAATTTGATTTGATGTCAAATAATTTGTTTTGATGAAGGTTACGGCATGACAGTTTCAAAGGTCTTTTGCAAACCCCAAGCCGACAAGTTCGAGAGAAAGAGCTCCAAAGAAAAGTGTCAAAAGCAGAGAAAAAGTGTCACGATATCGCGACATGTCGGGTTTCACGACCTGAAGAAAAGATAAGCGCTAAGGGGAAAAAGTGTCGCGATATCGACGACATGTCGTTTCACGACCAAGAAAGAAAAGCGCTAAGGAGAAAAAGTGTCACGATATCACGACATGTCGATTTTCATGACCCGAAGAAAGAAAAGAGCTAAGGAGGAAAAGTGTCGCGATATCGCGACATGTCGCATTTTCATGACTTAAGTAGGAGAGAGAAAGCAAGTTAGAAAAGTGTCACGATATCGTGACATGTCACAATTTCATGACTCAAAGAGAAAGAAAACGTAAGAAAGCGTCACGATTTCAGAAGTTGCAAACTAAAATTGATACGATTTCACGATGGGTTACAAGGAAAGCGTACGAAAGCTGAAAGCGTCATGATTTCATGACGGGTTGCAAAGAATGCGTACGGATGCAAAAAGTGTCACGATTTCATGACAGGAAAAGAAAGCAGACGAAAGTAGAAGTGTCATGATTTCATGACAGAAACTGAAAGTAGGTCTTCTATAGGAGAAGTGTCATGATTTCATGACAAAAGCAGAGAGGAAGGCTATGAAGATAGAAGTGTCATGATATCATGACAGAAGTGAAGACGAAGTCTGCAGAGGCAGAAGTGTCATGATTTCATGACAAAAGTAGAAAGGAGGTCGATGAAGGGAGAAGTGTCGTGATATCATGACAAAAGCAAAGTTGATGCTGACAAAGATAGAAGTGTCATGATATCATGACAAGAGCTTAGTTGAAGTCGACAAAGGCTGAAGTGTCACGATATCATGACAAAAGCCAAAAGAAAGTGTACGGTTGCAAAGGTGTCACGATATCGTGACATGTTGTAGTTTCATGGCAAAAGCTACAGAAGAGTTACAGAGGTAGTTGAAGCCGACAAAGTTAAATGTGAGCCGACGAAGATTAGGGTTTGTAGCCGATGAAGTTTAGGGTTGTGCAGTCGACTAAAGATCAGGGTTACAACTGACTAAGATTAAGGTTTTGATCTTGAAAGTGTTATTATAAAAGGTAGGCTATTTTGAAGAGTTGGTGGTGTTGTTAGTTGCGACGTTCGTAGATAGAGCATAGAGTGAGAAGTTCGATCGTCGAGAGCAGAGTGCAAAATTCGATCGAAGTGTGCAGAGTGAGCGAAGAGTCATGGTGAATTGTTCTAAGTGCCGCTGTGATTGCGTAGAGAGTGCAAAGGTTGAAGTTCGACCAAGTGCGGTTGTGATTGCACAGAGAGAGCAGAGGGCGTAGAGAGCACAAAGGGCAAAGACGAATGCGGAGTGCTACTGTATGAGGATAGAGGTGCACTGGTTCTTTGAGAAGAACCTGAGGATAGATTTGGCAAGTCTTTGAGAAGGCTTGTGTGCAGAGGATTGATTTGTTCAAGTGTTGGACAGATCTGACAGACAGAGGAAGACTTGTACTAGACCGACTGACTGTGTTTGGTACAGGTTGTTGAGCTACTGTGGACGTGATCATAGAAGGCAGAGGTCTCTTAGGCTAAGCATTGAGGATAGGAGGTCTTCGGTGGAAAGGAGTTCCACATGTTGGCAAGAGGTAGAGGCAGTTGATCTTCGAGGGATCATTTCCAGAGCAGAGGGGAAGGTATCTCCTTTGAGCAGAGGCTCATAAATTCAGATTGGGGGAAGGTATCTCCTTTGAGCGAGAGGCTCATAAATTCTGATTGGGGGAAGGTATCTCCTTTGGGCCGAGGCTCATAAACATTGTAATTGGGAAGGATTCCCAAAGAACTTTGAGATAACTTTTAGAGAAAAGTTTTGTGGACGTAGCCCAACCATTCAGGGTGAACCACGTTAAAATTAGTGTCACTTTGTGGATGATATTGTGCATTGTTTTGATATTGCTTTGGGTATATTGCTTTACTATTTTGAAGTATAAAGGAAAAAGTAAAAAGAGGTCTTATACTTGTTCACCCCCCTCTCAAGTATAAGCTTGTGTTCTTCAATTGGTATCAGAGCGGGTGCCTTCGAAAAGTTTAACAGCTTGAAGGAAAAGCTAGTAAAGAACACAATGGATCATTCAAGTAGCAATGCAACACCTATTCTTGATGGGTCAGATTTTGGTCTTTGGAGTGCAAGGATGAAGGTTCATCTAATGGCACTTGGTAATGAGGTATGGGAAGTGATTGAAGATGAGTACACTATTCCTGTACATGGTCCTAATACTAAAGAAGAAAGGCTCCTACATCACAGCAATTCAAAAGCAATGAATGCAATCCTGAAAGGCTTACAAAAGCAGATCTCACCAAAGTGATTCACCGCAAGACAACTAGTGAAATGTGGAAACAGTTGAAGGTGGTTCATACAGGTGATACAAATGTCAGAAAGGCCAAGTTGAGACACTTCAAAGGTATGTTTGAACAACTCCAAGATGAATGATGATGAAAATATTAGTGACTACATGCTTCGTATGGATGAGGTTGTTAACTCCATGAAAGACTTAGGTCTTGAGCTTGCTGAAAATGATGTTTGTGATAAGATTTTAAGATCTCTTCCTAATAGATTTAGTGAAAATATTTTTGCTATTGAGGAAGCTAAAGATTTGGATAAGTTGAAAAAGGATGAGCTCCATAGTATACTTGCAGCATTTGAGTTGAGAACTCAAGTGAAGGTTGATGTCAAGAAAGAGGCGACTTTCAAGGCTACCAAGAAATCCAAGGGTAAACAGACTTCAAGATAGTGATGAGTCTTCTAGTGATGAAGAGGCATATTACAACAAGAAAAGCAAGTTCTATATAAAACACAAAAGCATGAAAAATATAAGATGTTTCAATTGTGGAAAGTTTGGTCATTATGCTACTGATCGTACTTGTTCCCAAGAATGAAAGTGATGAAGATAAACAAGATTCTATGAGCAAGGTTTCTGAAAAGCATAAGCATCAGAGAAAGAACAAAGATGAGCACAACAATCAAGGAAAGAGGTATTCTCACAAGCACAAGAAGAGTTTCTATCTAGACAAAGCAAGTAAGTGTTCTAGTAGTGATAGTGAAAGTTCTTCAAGTGATAATGAAAATGAGATGTTGTTCATATCAGAAAAAGAGGAAGAACCGAAACATAGATTCATTATCATGAAATGTCTTAGATGTGGAAATTTTGGTCACCTTGAGGATGATTGTACAAATAATGATTTGGTTTCCAGTATGTATGAGGATGCTTCAGAAAACTATAAGGAAGATGCTTGTATGGTTTTTGAAAAAGGTAGCACCTCTAGTGATAAGAAATCTGAAAAAGGCTTTGATGATTCAGAAAGCAAACAAATAAAGGATCTTGAAAGTGAACTTATTAATGCTCTTAGTGCTTTGAAAAAGGAAAGAAAGAAGAATGCTAGACTCAAGGATAAGTTAGATGAATGTTGTATGGAGAGAGATGATCTTATAGAAAATCTTGATTTCTCTATAGCTAAGACACAAGAACTCAAGGATGAGTTAGAGTCTAAGGTTCTTGAGTATAGTGAGTTAGAACAGAAAATGGCTTCTTTGAAAGAGGAAACTAAAGAGTACAAGGATAAGCTTTACAGGTTTCAAGATAGCTCCAAAAAGGTTAAGTCACTCATCAAAGGTCAAAGAAAGACAACAGATAAAACAGGCCTTGGTTTTGTTAAGCCACACAAGGAACAAGTTGGAGAGTCTAGTAAGAGACTCCAAAAGGAAGAGAGTTCTGATGAGGAAAGTATTTCAGATCATGAGTCCTTGAATGATAGATGCACAGAAACAGAAAATAGAATTCAGAATGAGAAGAAGAAGTTTTCAGGACCCAAGAGGTCAAATAAAGGAAAATTTCAAGGCAGATGTTTTGCTTGTCATAAGTTTGGTCACATGGCTTCACATTGCATGGCTCAAGTGAAGAAGGTAAATGACAATTTCAGAAGTGCTAGTTTCTTTCAAGGGTATTGCTACTCTTGTCAATAGTTTGGGCACAAGGCAGTCTATTGCAAGGTAAATAACAGGAACAGGTTTGATCAAAACAAGTTTGGTCAGAATAGGTTTGGTCAGAACAGGTTTGGTCAGAACAGGTGGATTCAAAGATCAGGTTTACCTCAGAGAAACAACATCGTCAAGTGTTTCAAGTGCAACAATGAAGGTCACATAATCAGACAGTGTAGAGCTGAAATTCTAGAATACAGGAACAGGAACAGTGGCATGATCGGGTCCAAGGATCAAGGCATGGACAAGAACAGGGATGAGAACAAGAACAAGAACAGTGACAAGAATAGGAATATGGACAAAGAGTTCAAGAGAAGGCCCGACAAGGAAGTTATAGATGCTGATGATGATCAATGCCTAATGGGAGTTTTACTCCCACCCCAGAATTAATCACCTCATCAGGAGGTGGGGGAGGGACTAAGCTAAGAGGCTCATTCTTAGTCCCGAGCCCCAAAGGTGACCCTTTGCCATTGATGACAAAGGGGGAGAGATATGAGTAAGGGGGAGAGCTTCAAAGTGAAGAGGAAAGCTTCAAGTCGGGGGAGCAAAACTTCAAAGGAAGATTCTCGTTTGGCACAGTTGTCGGTTGTTAGCATAGTTGGTTTCAGTTTTGGCTCTTGAGAAGTGTTTTCGATAAAGGTTTGCCATCAATGACAAAGGGGGAGATTGTTGGCAATTTTGGGTACTTTGGGTACATTGCCTTTGCTCAAGTATATAAGTTGTCATTGATGTCAAGAAGCTTTTGAAGGAATTTGATTTGATGTCAAATAATTTGTTTTGATGAAGGTTACGGCATGACAGTTTCAAAGGTCTTTTGCAAACCCCAAGCCGAAGGTTCGAGAGAAAGAGCTCGCAAAGAAAAGTGTCACGATTTCAGACATTTGATAGAAAAATGTCACGATTTCATGACAGGTTCGAGAGAAAGAGCTCAGAGAGAAAAAGTGTCACGATATCATGACATGTCAGGTTTTCATGACCCGAAGAAAAGAAAAGCGCTAAGGAGAAAAAGTGTCACGATATCGCGACATGTCGAGTTTCATGACTCCGAAGAAAGAAAAGAGCTAAGTGAGGAAAAGTGTCACGATATCGCGACATGTCGCATTTTCATGACTGAAGAAAGAGAAAGCAAGTAGGAAAAGTGTCGCGATATCGCGACATGTCACAATTTCATGACAGGTTGCAAAGAAAACATACGAAAAGTTGATAGCGTCACGATTTCATGACGGGTTACAAGGAAAGCGTACAGAAGCTGAAAGCATCACGATTTCATGATGGGTTGCAAAGAATGCGTACGGATGCAGAAAGTGTCACGATTTCATGATAGGCAGAAAAGAAAGCAGACGGAAGCAGAAGTGTCACGATTTCGTGACAGAAACTGAAAGCAGGTCTTCTATAGGAGAAGTGTCATGATTTCATGACAAAAGCAGAGAGGAAGGCTATGAAGATAGAAGTGTCACGATATCGACAGAAGTGAAGACGAAGTCTGCAGAGGCAGAAGTGTCACGATTTCGTGACAAAAGCAGAAAGGAGGTCGACGAAGGGAGAAGTGTCGCGATATCGCGACAAAAGCAAAGTTGATGCTGACAAAGACAGAAGTGTCACGATATCACGACAAGAGCTTAGTTGAAGTCGACAAAGGCTGAAGTGTCACGATATCATGACAAAAGCCAAAAGAAAGTGTATGGTTGCAAAGGTGTCGCGATATCGTGACATGTTGTAGTTTCACGGCAAAAGCTATAGAAGAGTTATAGAGGCAGTTGAAGCCGACAAAGTTAAATGTGAGCCGACGAAGATTAGGGTTTGTAGCCGATGAAGTTTAGGGTTGTGCAACCGACTAAAGATCAGGGTTACAACCGACTAAGATTAAGGTTTTGATCTTGAAAGTGTTATTATAAAAGGCAGGCTATTTTGAAGAGTTGGGTGTTGTTAGTTGCGACGTTCGTAGATAGAGCGCAGAGTGAGAAGTTCGATCATCGAGAGCAGAGTGCAAAATTCGATCGAAGTGTGTAGAGTGAGCGAAGAGTCATGGTGAATTGTTCTAAGTGCCGCTGTGATTGCGTAGAGAGTGCAAAGGTTGAAGTTCGACCAAGTGCGGCTGTGATTGCGCAGAGAGAGCAGAGGGCGTAGAGAGCACAAAGGGCAAAGACGAACATGGAGTGCTGCTGTATGAGGACAGAGGTGCACTGGTTCTTTGAGAAGAACCTAAGGACAGATTTGGCAAGTCTTTGAGAAGGCTTGTGTGTAGAGGATTGATTTGTTCAAGTGTTGGACAGATCTGACAGACAGAGGAAGACTTGTACTAGACCGACTGACTGTGTTTGGTACAGGTTGTTGAGCTACTGTGGACGTGATCATAGAAGGCAGAGGTCTCTTAGGCTAAGCATTGAGGACAGGAGGTCTTCGATGGAAAGGAGTTCCACATGTCGGCAAGAGGTAGAGGCAGTTGATCTTTTGAGGGATCATTTCCAGAGCAGAGGGGAAGGTATCTCCTTTGAGCAAAGGCTCATAAATTCAGATTGGGGGAAGGTATCTCCTTTGAGCAGAGGCTCATAAATTCTGATTGGGGGAAGGTATCTCCTTTGGGCCGAGGCTCATAAACATTGTAATTGGGAAGGATTCCCAAAGAACTTTGAGATAACTTTTAGAGAAAAGTTTTGTGGACGTAGCCTAGCCATTTTGGGTGAACCACGTTAAAATTGGTGTCACTTTGTGGATGATATTGTGCATTGTTTTGATATTGCTTTGGGTATATTGCTTTACTATTTTGATGTATAAAGGAAAAAGAAAAAGAGGTCTTATACTGTTCACCCCCCCCTCTCAGTATAAGCTTGTGTTCTTCAGTATTTTTGTTTTATCCTTGTTTGGCATGTTATCTGAATATGAGTTGTTAGGATGTAAATACAAAACTTTGACTATTAAGTTTTCCACTATGGGTATACTATTTTTGAAAATCGTTGACACTTTCACTGTAGAAGGGCAAAATGGGTATCCAAAAATGTATGTTGTTTTGGTGTGTGATTGCATTTGGCATATGTTTGATTTATGTGCCATGATGTAGATAGGGTTGAATGTAAAATTGGTTGTTGGAAGACCTATATGTACTATTTTTTATTTTTGTTTGAAATTTCACCATGAAGTGGCCAAATGGGTGTTCAAAAATGTGACTGTGTTTTTGATGTTGTGTGATTTGGTATGTACACTATTTTGGTGGGGTTGTGGTGACTTTAACCTCGAAATTTGTGCATATTTGTATAATATTTTTTAAAATTTTTGACACTTTCACCATGAAGTGGGAAAATGGGTGTTCAAAAATATATTTTGTTTTTGTATGTCTAGCGGATTGACATGGTTTTGAATTTCATGTCATAGTGAGTATGTGGATAATTTTGAATTTGACTGTTGGGAGTCAAATATGTATTGTTTTTCGCATATGTTTGAAATTTTACCATGAAATGGTAAAATGGGCATCCAAATATGCGACTACATTTTTGATTAGTTGTGATATGTAGATTGTGCATGTTTATGTCTCGAAGTATGTGGAAAATTAAAATAAGTTAATTTATGTGTGAATTGTGTTTAAATAAAATTAAATTTTATTTAATTGGATGATTGTGTATTAAACTGAAGTGAATTTTATTGTTGGTATTTGAAGAACATGGACTTATACTGAGAGGGGGGTGAACAGTATAAGACTTAACCAATTAATAATTTTAACTTTAGATAGCAGTGGCATCAACACAACATTAATCAAGACAGAAAGCATCACACATTGAAGACCCATTTTTAACGTGGTTCACCCAAAATGGTTGGGCTACGTCCACAAAACTTTTCTCTAAAAGTTATCTCAAAGTTCTTTGGGAATCCTTCCCAATTACAATGTTTATGAGCCTCGGCCCAAAGGAGATACCTTCCCCCAATCAGAATTTATGAGCCTCTCGCTCAAAGGAGATACCTTCCCCTCTCGCTCCTGGAAATGATCCCTCGGAAGATCAACTGCCTCTACCTCTTGCCAAGCACGTGGAACTCCTTTCCACCGAAGACCTCCTGTCCTCAATGCTTAGCCTAAGAGACCTCTGCCTTCTATGATCACGTCCACAGCAGCTCAGCAACCTGTACCAAACACAGTCAGTCGGTCTAGTACAAGTCTTCCTCTGTCTGTCAGATCTGTCCAACTCTTGAACAAATCAATCCTCTGCATACAAGCCTTCTCAAAGACTTGCCAAATCTGTCCTCAGGTTCTTCTCATAGAACCAGTGCACCTCTGTCCTCAAGTTCTCTGATAGAACTATCAAACTCAGCTCACAAGTCCTCTGCTAGGACCTGTCCAAATCTGCTCACAAGTCCCCACCGAAACCTGTCCAAAACTGCTCACAAGTCCCCACGAGAACCTGTCCAAAAACTCAGCAAGCTCACCAAGAAAAACTTTCTTAGTAGGAAATCACAAAGTGAATTGTTAGAGACCCAATGTGATTTGTCAAACTCATAGAAGCATAAAGAGAATTGTTAGAGACTCAATATGTTCTATACTCAACTCCCAATCTCAAAACTCAACTCAAATCAACTCAGCTCAATCTCAATCTCAAATCTGAAAACTCAACTCAATATCTGAAATGGATAGGATAGAATGCTTTCTTTCAAGAACATGAAACCCCAACAATTGCCAACTATGCAAAGAATCACATAACAATGATACTCATGTTCTTTTCACCATCAATTAGGGCTTCAACAACAATGCTCATCAAACAAGGTTCAATCAACACCATTCAACTCAAAACACAACCTTGAAGCATTTCACAATCAACATCAGAAAAGGAAACAAGTAGAACTCCTTTTCTCTCCAATATTATTTGAACAAAAAGCATCCACCAACTCAAATCTCAATAGCACAAAACAACTTTTCAAATCATCAACAAAGAAGTAAGCCCAACACTTTAACCAAGTAAAGAATAGCTTGATTATAACCAATTTAATGAAAGCTAATGTCAATCTCAAAGCTGCCCACTTAAGGTTTCACAACTTCACACAAGAAGCAATTCTAACCTTAAAACATCATGCTTTCATTTCCATAATCAACCAAAAGCACTCTCAACATTACAAGAAATATTTATCCCTTATACACCTTATTTCTCCCTTATAGTCTTATCAACAATAAACTTTATCTCTCATAAGAATGCAATAAGATAATGCAAACAACACCTTCAAAAGAATCTTTTATCAAAATAAAGCAAGCTTCAAACTCCTTATAACTCCTAAGCTGTTTTTCTCTCTAATAAACTTCCTCCATCCGCAAAATACACTAGCAAAAATTAATTTCGAAAATACCTTGGCCAACACCAAAAATCGTGCTATGGAGAAATTGCGCACGAACTCTAACACCACCCATTGCGTCCACTTCAACGAAGAAAAACCCTTTCACGTTATTCGAACGCGGAACCTCCCGTTCGGGTAGCGCGCCAACAGCCTAGCCGCTACCGGTGCGCCAAAGGCGTCCGATGAGGTTTAAACCTCACTCTGTTTCCCTTGTACCTTCTGCGCCAGGGCTAAAATAAACAACAGGCCTCCCTGTCTTTGACGTGAATGACGACGATGAAACCTTACGGCGGATACAAAAAATGAACGGCGGATATCCGAACAACGGATCACGAAATCTCAGCGAGGAAGAAATCGAACATCAGATCGCGAAATTCACAGCGAGCAACACTTTTCGAAAATGCGGATGGGATAATCTTTGATCTTCATCGTGGGAGATTTATATGCATATTTCCCATAAACTCTTGACGTCGGCGAGGAGTTTAACACGTCGACGGAGGAGTTTAACACGTCGGCGGAGGTCTTGGCTAGCGCCCACAATCTTAGAACATAGCGCCATCAAAGTTAAGACATTTGCGCCATGGGTTAGGAGAACCCAATGCAAACAATAAATTAATATTTATTTAAAAATAATTAAAAGGAACCTTAACAAGGTTTTTAATTATTTAAATAAATACTTCCTCCTGGACCCAAATGCATTAAACTAATGCATCCACCTGTAATCTTTAAACCTGCCAACTTGGGGTTTACAAAAGACCTTTGAAACTGTCATGCCGTAACCTTCATCAAAACAAGTTATTTGACATCAAATCAAATTCCTTCAAGAGCTTCTTGACATCAATGACAACTTATACACTTGAGCAAAGGCAATGTACCCAAAGTACCCAAAATTGCCAACAATCTCCCCCTTTGTCATTGATGGCAAACCTTTACTGAAAACACTTCTCAAGAGCCAAAACTGAAACCAACTGTGCTAACAACCGACCAACTGTGCCCACAACTGAGAATCTTCCTTTGAAGTTTTGCTCCCCCTGACTTGAAGCTCTCCTCTTCACTTTGAAGCTCTCCCCTTACTCATATCTCTCCCCCTTTGTCATCAATGGCAAAGGGTCACCTTTGGGGCTCGGGACTAAGAATGAGCCTCTTAGCTTAGTCCCTCCCCCACCTCCTGATGAGGTGATTAATTCTAGGGTGGGAGTACAACTCCCAATTTCTCCCTTAGATACTCAAACGTATCTCTTGGAAGAGGTTTGGTGAAGATATCTGCAATCTGCTCTTTAGTAGACACATACTCTACCTTGACCTGCTTGTCTTGCACTTTCTCCCTTAGAAAGTGATACTTGATGGAAATATGCTTTGTCCTTGAGTGCATTACCGGATTTTTGGAAATACTTATGGCACTTGTATTATCACAAAGTATGGAGATGGGTTGTTCATGCTTGACTTTGAAATCCTCCAAGGTGGTTTTCATCCATAAAACCTGTGTACACCCAGCCACTGCTGCTATGTATTCAGCCTCTGCTGTAGATAAGGAAACTGAAGGTTGTTTCTTACTTAGCCAAGAAACCAAACTCTTTCCCAGAAAGAATGCTCCACCACTAGTGCTTTTCCTGTCATCAATACTGCCTGCCCAATCTGCATCTGTATAAGCTGTGAGGGTGAAATCATCACCTTTGGGATACCAAAGCCCAAAGTCCATAGTGCCCTTTAGATATCTGAATATCCTCTTAACTGCTATAACATGAGAATATTTTGGAGCTGCCTGAAATCTTGCTACTAACCCAACTGCCTGCATGATATCTGGTCTAGTAGCTGTAATATATAATAAACTGCCAATCATAGATCTGTACAACCTCTGATCTGCCGTTGGAGATTCATCATCTTTACTCATCTTGCACCCTGTAATCATTGGAGTACACACTGGTTTGTTGTCCATCATCCCAAATTTCTTCAACATTTCTTTGATATACTTTCCTTGAGAGAGAAATATACCATCTTTTGATTGAGCAATCTGAAGACCTAAAAAGAATGACAACTCTCCAATCATAGACATCTCAAATTCCTTCTGCATGGTGTTAGCAAAAACTTTGCACATCTGAGTATTATTTCCCCCAAAAATAATATCATCAACATAGACAACCATAATCAACATATCATCATCTTCATTCTTAATATACAAATTGCTATCTGCCACACCTTTCCTGAAGCCTTGCTCATGAAGATACCTGTCAAGTCTTGAGTACCAAGCCCTAGGTGCTTGCTTTAACCCATACAAGGCCTTTTTCAGTTTACACACATAGTCTGACTATTCTGAGAGAGACACTCCTTCTGGCTGTTCTATGTAGACTTCTTCTACCAACACCCCATTTAGAAAAGCTGACTTTACATCCATTTGATATACCTTGAATGATTTGAAGCTTGAAAGGGCCAAAAACATTCTGATAGCTTCAAGACGAGCAACAGGAGCAAACGTCTCTTCGAAATCAACACCTTCTACTTGAGCATAACCTTTGCAGACTAACCTAGCTTTGTTTCTGACAATCTTTCCATCCTCATTGAGTTTATTTCTGAATATCCATTTTGTGCCAATGACATTCTTGTCCTTAGGTCTTGGAACCAATTCCCAAGTTTCACTTTTCTCTATTTGATTTAGCTCTTCATCCATTGCTTTTACCCAAAACTTATCTCCACATGCTTCACTGAAATCTTTTGGCTCAATCTGAGATAATAATGAAACATTTGTAGAATCATGTGAAGGAATGACTCTTCTTCTTGTTTTCCTGCTATTTGGATCACCAATGATCAAATATTTGGGATGATGTTTCTGAACATATCGTGAAGGAGTTTTGGGAAGCAATTGTTGTCTTTCCTCTTCTTCATCTGAAACCTCTCTGAATTCTTCTTGACAAATTTCATCACTGAGTTCCTTGACTGGTTCTCTTATCCCTGTCTTTTCATCAACTGTTACATTTATGCTCTCTACAACTGTATGAGTTCTTTTGTTGAAGCATCTGTAGGCCTTGCTTCTACTAGAATATCCAAGAAAGATTCCCTCATCACACCTAGGATCAAACTTACCCAAATTCTGATCTTCCCTTCTGATGAAGCACTTACTCCCAAACACTTTGAAGTATTTTACTGTAGCTGGTCTTCCTTTCCACAACTCATAAGGAGTTTTATGATGATTGACTCTAAGTTGGGCCCTGGTGATAATGTAGACTATTGTCTTGATTGCCTCTTTCCAAAAGCCATCTGAAAGTTTTGACTCATTTAACATAGCTCTAGCCATATTTTCAATAGTTCTATTTTTCCTTTCAACTACTCCATTTTGTTGAGGAGTTCTTGCTTGTTGAATATTCTCTTTTGATTCCTTGTTGCTCACAGTATTCCACAAATTCATTAGAAGTGAACTCTCCTCCTCTATCCGATCTTAAGCATTTGATTCTCTTGTCGATCTCATTTTCAATCATTTCTTTGAAAGCTTTAAATTTTTCAAAAGCTTCAGATTTTTCTTTGAGAAAAGTAACCCAAGTCATTCTAGAATAATCATCTATAAACAACATGAAGTAGCTTTCTCCCTGAATGCTCTGAGTTCTAGTAGGGCCACATAAATCAGTATGAATAAGATCCAATGGTTTTGAAGAAGTATACCCTTTTGATTTGAAACTGGTTCTGATCTGTTTTCCATGTTGACAAGGACCGCAAATGATGTTATGGGGCCTTTTTATTTTGGGCAAGTCTCTAACTGCTTCCTTGTTACTAATATTGACAAGATTATCAAAGCTCAAATGCCCCAATATTTTATGCCATAACCAACTCTCATCTTCTTGAGTTAGAAAACACTTTTCCTTTTTTATCTCACTTAGCATGTAAAGATTGTTTGGAGTCCTTGTAGCACTAGCAATGAGTTTTCCATTTTTTTCTTTACTTATCTCACATCTATCTGAAAAGAAAGATACTATGTGCCCTTGATCACAAAGTTGACTCACACTTAGAAGATTATGTCTTAGGCCTTCTACATAAAGCACATTTTCTGTTTTGGATTTCCCATCCAAACTAAGAGTCCCTTTACCACAGATTTTAGCTGACCTATTATCTCCAAAACTGATTGTTCCTCTGTTTGTTTCTTTTAAGACCAAAAACTTTTCCTTTTCACCAGTCATATGTTTTGAACAACCACTATCAAGATACCATTTTTCTACTTTGTCTTGAGCATGAAAAGCAGTTTGAACTATCATTGACTTAGATTTGATCTCATTTCTCTTTTTAGTGAACTCAAGGCTAGATCTATCCAAACTGCACATCCTTGCTATATGCCCAAAATTCTTGCACTTGTAACACATGACATTTTTATTCATAAGAGGTGCAAAAGAGTTAACATTTTCCTTACTATGGCTATTCAAAGACTTATTGCAATGCATAGCTTTGTGACCAAATTTCTTGCAGGAAAAACAATAGCCATGGAAAGTATTATGTAACCTGTTTTGATGCCTTGGATGATTGTTCTTCTTGTGACCAACTGGAATCCACCGCTCTTCAGGATGAAGATTGATCTTGCTCGAAGACCCTGTTTCATGAATGGTGATACCATCCTTCTTTTGCTTTTCACACGGAGTATTCTGTCTGAGAGCCAACTGTTCCAACTTCACTCTAAGAGACATAACCTCTTCTTCTAGTTTCTCGCAATCAGCTTCCTTTCCTTTGAGAGCCTCTGTCAGAACCTGTTCAACCTTCTTCCCTTCTTCAGCTAGAATTTTGAAGTCTATAACACTTTGAGACAATTCTGATCTTGCTATCTCTTCTTCCTGACATTGATGCTTGAGAACAGAATTCTCTTCCCTGAATTTCTCAAGCTTTCTTAAAGCCAAGAAGAATTCACCTTTGAGATCGAACTCAACCTCTTCATCTCTTTCTGAATCTGTATGTTCCTCTGATAGATCCTTCTCCAAGATGTTAGGCTCTTTCTGGAGAGACCTGCTCTGATACCAATTGAAGAACATGGACTTATACTGAGAGGGGGGTGAACAGTATAAGACTTAACCAATTAATAATTTTAACTTTAGATAGCAGTGGCATCAACACAACATTAATCAAGACAGAAAGCATCACACATTGAAGACCCATTTTTAACGTGGTTCACCCAAAATGGTTGGGCTACGTCCACAAAACTTTTCTCTAAAAGTTATCTCAAAGTTCTTTGGGAATCCTTCCCAATTACAATGTTTATGAGCCTCGGCCCAAAGGAGATACCTTCCCCCAATCAGAATTTATGAGCCTCCGCTCAAAGGAGATACCTTCCCCTCTGCTCTAGAAATGATCCCTCAGAAGATCAACTGCCTCTACCTCTTGCCAGCACGTGGAACTCCTTTCCACCGAAGACCTCCTATCCTCAATGCTTAGCCTAAGAGACCTCTGCCTTCTATGATCACGTCCACAGCAGCTCAACAACCTGTACCAAACATAGTCAGTCGGTCTAGTACAAGTCTTCCTCTGTCTGTCAGATCTGTCCAACTCTTGAACAAATCAATCCTCTACATACAAGCCTTCTCAAAGACTTGCCAAATCTGTCCTCAGGTTCTTCTCATAGAACCAGTGCACCTCTATCCTCAAGTTCTCTGATAGAACTATCAAACTCAGCTCACAAGTCCTCTGCTAGGACCTGTCCAAATCTGCTCACAAGTCCCCACCGAAACCTGTCCAAAACTTCTCACAAGTCCCCACCAGAACCTGTCCAAAAACTCAACAAGCTCACCAAGAAAAACTTTCTTAGTAGGAAATCACAAAGTGAATTGTTAGAGACCCAATGTGATTTGTCAAACTCATAGAAGCATAAAGAGAATTGTTAGAGACTCAATATGTTCTATACTCAACTCCCAATCTCAAAACTCAACTCAAATCAACTCAGCTCAATCTCAATCTCAAATCTGAAAACTCAACTCAATATCTGAAATGGATAGGATAGAATGCTTTCTTTCAAGAACATGAAACCCCAACAATTGCCAACTATGCAAAGAATCACATAACAATGATACTCATGTTCTTTTCACCATCAATTAGGGCTTCAACAACAATGCTCATCAAACAAGGTTCAATCAACACCATTCAACTCAAAACACAACCTTGAAGCATTTCACAATCAACATCAGAAAAGGAAACAAGTAGAACTCCTTTTCTCTCCAATATTATTTGAACAAAAAGCATCCACCAACTCAAATCTCAATAGCACAAAACAACTTTTCAAATCATCAACAAAGAAGTAAGCCCAACACTTTAACCAAGTAAAGAATAGCTTGATTATAACCAATTTAATGAAAGCTAATGTCAATCTCAAAGCTGCCCACTTAAGGTTTCACAACTTCACACAAGAAGCAATTCTAACCTTAAAACATCATGCTTTCATTTCCATAATCAACCAAAAGCACTCTCAACATTACAAGAAATATTTATCCCTTATACACCTTATTTCTCCCTTATAGTCTTATCAACAATAAACTTTATCTCTCATAAGAATGCAATAAGATAATGCAAACAACACCTTCAAAAGAATCTTTTATCAAAATAAAGCAAGCTTCAAACTCCTTATAACTCCTAAGCTGTTTTTCTCTCTAATAAACTTCCTCCATCCGCAAAATACACTAGCAAAAATTAATTTCGAAAATACCTTGGCCAACACCAAAAATCATGCTATGGAGAAATTGCGCACGAACTCTAACACCACCCGCTGCGTCCACTTCAATGAAGAAAAACCCTTTCACGTTATTCGAACGCGGAACCTCCCGTTCGGGTAGCGCGCCAACAACCTAGCCGCTACCGGTGCGCCAAAGGCGTCCGGTGAGGTTTAAACCTCACTCTGTTTCCCTTGTACCTTCTGCACCAGGGCTAAAATAAACAACAGGCCTCCCTGTCTTCTGACGTGAACGACGACGATGAAACCTTACGACGGATACAAAAAATGAACGACGGATATCCGAACAGCGGATCACGAAATCACAGCGAGGAAGAAATCGAACATCAGATCGCGAATTCACAGCGAGCAACACTTTTCAAAAATGCGGATGGGATAATCTTTGATCTTCATCGTGGGAGATTTATATGCATATTTCCCATAAACTCTTGACGTCGGCGAGGAGTTTAACACGTCAGCGGAGGAGTTTAACACGTCGGCGGAGGTCTTGGCTAGCGCCCACAATCTTAGAACATAGCGCCATCAAAGTTAAGACATTTGCGCCATGGGTTAGGAGAACCCAATGCAAACAATAAATTAATATTTATTTAAAAATAATTAAAAGGAACCTTAACAAGGTTTTTAATTATTTAAATAAATACTTCCTCCTGGACCCAAATGCATTAAACTAATGCATCCACCTGTAATCTTTAAACCTCCCAACTTGGGGTTTACAAAAGACCTTTGAAACTGTCATGTCGTAACCTTCATCAAAACAAGTTATTTGACATCAAATCAAATTCCTTCAAGAGCTTCTTGACATCAATGACAACTTATACACTTGAGCAAAGGCAATGTACCCAAAGTACCCAAAATTGCCAACAGTATTTATGTATTAACAGGTGAAGAATATCAAGCCACGTTATCGTTTTCATAGGATGAAGGGTAATATTGATGATTTGATGAGGAATATCGCATATGAGGCATGGTTGTATGTAGTGTGGTTTAGGGGGATATGATAATGTAAGAACATTCATGCCAATAGGGTATATATATCTACTTTATCTGAGCGATGGGATGCAAATCGTAATTCTTTTCATTTTTTGATGAGTGAAATGACTATCACCCTAGAAGATGTTTATAGGATATACAAATTTCCTATCGAGGGTGTGATAGTGAAGGCGAAACTAGATGATTATAAGGAAGCTATGATGGAGCAATTATTTGGAGGTAATTGGGTAGAGGTGGATACCAAAAATATGGATTATGAGATTCTATGGAACAATGATATGATATCTAAGTGCCATTGTGCGATGATGATGATGATCTCTACCTATGCATTTCCTAACACTTTCAAGGTATTGTTTACCTGGAATATGCTAGATGTGGTGAGTGACATGGTGGAGCATAGTATTGTGTTTGCATGTGCACCAGTGTTATTGACCCAGGTGTATAGAGAGTTGCATGATGTGATGTGTTTTGGGAAAAGTGATTGAGTTGGACTCCTTTGCTATAGGTGTGGGCATGGGAGCACATAACCATTGAGAGGTCATCATTGTTATCTTATAAGGTACATGTGGAGGAACAAACACATTTTTCCTATGCTTTGATATGGAGGATTGATGAGGATAAGGGTGTTAAGAGGCCACATGAGGGTGATCCTCTATTTTGGAGAGTGGAGTTTGGAAAGTTGGTACCATCCATGATTTTATGGAGGCCATGGAGGGGTGGGGTGGTATGGGAGCATGATGATGAGTAGTTGGGTGCCATTCATTAAAGGAGGTGGTTGGTTGGATGGTACACTCGATAGACTAATTTATTTTAGTTTAGTCAAGTCATACGATAGTTCAGGCTATGACAAAATATTATAGAGGTATCTGTTGTATATTATTAGTGATAGAGTGATAGGGGTCAACCACCTATAGTCTTACCATGGGTTGGTGAGAGGAACCCACCCATGATAATACCATGTGGATAATGTAGGTATGACACCAGAGTTTGATGCTTGATGGGCGATGCATAGTTGGGAGCCAGGTGTAGGTGTTTTTGAGTGACGAGTACCACCTAGTGGTGGGGCACTCATAGCAGAGGGGAGGGAGGCGATAGGTACTCAAGCCAGGTCACATGATAGATTTGGTAGGGATACAAAGGTACCTCTTTGATGGTCAAGGTGATTATTTGGTGGTGCCTCAAGTGCTTTTATAGGGAGAGTGGAGGAGGTTCCTACAAGTGGTGAAGCACAGCCTATGGAGGAGATAGCAAATGTGGAGGAGGTAGGCAAGGATATGGCTATGGGTGGCTTTGATTACACTATATAGATGGGTTATTCTGATGAGATGGAGTAGATTCCTATCAAGCAATAGGAGATGTAGAAGGTACAGGAGGAGGTGTTGTTATTGTGGTATCGGGTATGGAAATTGGATGGGGATCTCCACGAGGGTGAGAGGAGGATGATAGATTTAGAGGAGATATTTATAGCCTTGGAGAATACTGGTGAGACTGCTTAGAAAGTATTTGATGATAGATATTCTAATATGATAAATTATATGGAGTAGTTGAGGCCAGAGGCATAGAGGGAGATATTTATAGTGGTAGCTCAGGATGCAGAGATTAAGAAGTTACAAATTGAGATGGCAAGGTAGTATTAGGCTTAGGATGTAGAGATTGTGGAGCTACCAGCTAAGGTGGTGAGGCAATAGTAGTCTCAAGAGGAGGATGAGATAGCTTAGGTAGTAGGAGAGGTTCTAGTTGACATGGTTGCTCTAATAGTAGAGTTAGAGCAGTTGCAAAGGGGTAATGAGTTTGGTAGAGGGATACTGGCTATAGAGGTAGCAAGGTAGGTATCTTGTGAGTATTCTCTAGTGATGCATGGGATCCCACTCCCTGATTATGACCAGGTGGTATCATAGTCTAGGATATAGCCACATGTATAGACATAGTCTTAGAAGAGCCATAAGAGTGCATATTTAGTGGGTTAGATAGGTACAAGAGCTAAGACACAGGATGTGGTACCACATAGAGATGTGGTTGCTGGTTTGAGAGTGGTGTTTTCTCTTGTAGAGGCTTAGATATCAAGAGAGAGGGAAGAGTCTAGTAGAGCTATAGTGGCATGTGGGATAGCACCAGGGAGGGTGAGCCATGAGTGGAGTGGAGAGGCTCCTAGTGGTAGTTAGGTCAATTACCATTGTAGCCTGTGGGTAGTTTTAAATTATGTATGATGGGCATGGTCTTAGGTTTTAGCCTGAGTATTTTTGATGGATGAAATATAAATATACCTTTTGGTTTTGGATATTATATATACATGTGTTTTTTATGTTGATTTTGTGTTTGCATAGATAGCATAATATAATGTGTGAGTAAATTTACAATGCATGGATATACATATGTTGTGGGGTGTAGATGTATGATCATACTATAGTGTATATATACTGTAGAATGATGCAAATTATTGTATGTTAAATGCAATTCAATGTGATGTGAATGAAATTTTTAGTAAATGTATGTAACATAGATGCAATGATGGAGTGTGAGAGAATTCATGTAAGATAAATGCACTGATGTGATGTTTGATGACTCTACATAACATAGATGCATAGATGCATGTATGAGAGGACTGAAATGCACAAAGGAAACACTTGTATCATTGCATGTACCTATGTGAATGTGATCCATTCCATGATATTAGGGATGTAGGATGGTATAAGATATATGTAATGAATTTTACCAATGTAGTTTTGGTAATCAAATCTCAGACCCAAAATTGTGCAAGTATTTGTGACAACTCATAACTAATATGACTAGTTCAAAATATATCATGGACCTATGTGTGTAAATGAGAGAGGTTCATTTATGCATTTTGAGGGAGATAATATTAACCCATTGTATACATGGGTGAACTAGCTAGCTCATCCATAAGCAAAAATTGATCTGTACAAAAGAAGGTTGCTAATGTGACATATATATCACCACTTGTAAAACTATTCCAATGGTAGGCAAGCTCTTGGAGCCTATTTCTAGCAATGGAAATCATCCCTTGATGTTATGTTAAACCTAAATACCAAAGGTGATGAAGCATAACAATGGTGATATTTGGAGGCTTTTCCTTTTGTTTTCTACCCCTCGTTTATTGTTTGTGTATGTTTTGTGGTGTTCTTTTTCTTTATTTTATATCTTTTTTTTTGTATGGGTGTTAGCTTTTATTTTTTGCATATTTTTTTTTTCTTTCTTATGCTTATCCCTTTGTTTATCCCTAGGTCGTATGTTGATCATGTAAGTGATAGGACAAATAGGGAAAACTATTTGCTAGATGTTGATATCTACATAAGGTGTTATATTCCCTAGAATCAAAACTTGTTTAATGTGTAACTTGTGTGAATGGTCCATGAGAGAAGTTGAACCAACCTAAAGAACTATAAGGAGTGTGTCAAACCTATCAACTATAGGTGAAATTTAACTAAAAGAAATAGTGAGTGGTAAAATATTAACATGACACCTATGTATACCCTAATATTGAAAAAGGGGAATGGACATCTAGGTGGTGATGCTAAAAAATGCATGTGTTACTCTTGTTGAAGGCACATTTTTTGGGGGAGGAAGAATATACAAAGTTGAAATAAAATTATAATGAAAACATATGGATATATGCAATGAGTGTAATATAAATTATGCAAGTGGGGGAATGCAATATATATAAGAGAAAGCTCATGAAATGTAGATGGAAAAGGTTCAAAAACTTATATACAGATGAGTATGATGTATCGTCATGATAAAAATGAGATGTTGTGATAATGGTTGCCCTAGTGTGTGGGGTGTGTGGGTAATAGGTAAGTAAACTATGACCTATTGGAATGTATGCAATAATGACACAAAGAGGAAGGATGAGAAGGTGGTATTTACAAATGGAATAAATGAGAAGAAATAGGCATTGGTAACTAGCAAGATGAGGGTATTACTAAATACAAATGAAGATAGAAGAAATAAAATAGATATCAACAATTACACAAGAAAGTAAGAAAGTAAGAAGAAGTAGATGAAGAGGTAAGGAGGAAGATGAAATAAACTACTGATGGGAAAAGTGACATGGATCAGTTCATGAGTGAGGCAATGAAGTAATGATGCTACTTGGTCTTTTATGGTTTGTGTAATTGGAGATATGGTGAATGTAGTAGGATGGTGCTATCAAAGATTCACATGATGGTAAATTTCGAGGGACAATGCAATGTGGAGGACTTTGAAGTCGGGTGGATGAATGAGAATTCTTATATGATGGGACATGATCACCAATTAACATGTTATCTACTAGGGTTTCAAATGTACGACAGACATCAATGTCATGACCTTGTTGTTAGTGGTATATATCGAATTGGTGTTTATAGTAATTTCATGGTTTGGGATGCGATGGGTCAATAGGCCTAATTTTAGCTAATACCAGGAGGCCTTGGTGAAGGAAATGGTGAAACATTTTTTATAATGATGCAGACAATATAGGCATGGGGTATATGTAGGGATCTACAAGAGGAGTGTAAGAAGCTGATGGAGTAAGGTCAAATGGTGGAGGAGTGGGTTGAGATTCAAATGTGGGATGAACCCTAGGATGAGGAATGGATCTGGGTGGAGGCGAATATATACAGGAGATGATGGACTGGAGAGTATACGTGAAGCAATTACAATGGCTCAAATTTAACTCAAGAGCATCGAGTCAAGTTAATATGTACTGGATATCAGGATGTTGAGTTTACGAGATCATAGAAGGTGGAGAGTGAGACTCCACCAGATAAGGGGTAAAGTATTGGTGTGAAGTGGATTTTGCATGAGGTGATAATAAGGGTGAGTGGAATAAGTTTACAAAGTGCAAGGTTGGCTAGAATGGTAGGCCAAAAATTGGTGAAGGTGGCATCTAGAGGATGGATGGCGTAGGAGATGACTACTAATAACGATGTGTACAGGATGGAGGTATGAGAATATAAGTGACTTGGGAGATATGTTACTGAAGGGCTTGAGCATATGGAGACATCCCACTCAAAATTGGGGGAGGTAGGCATGAGGGATATGTAGGATGAGATGTGTATCCTTGATTAGGAAGATGGTAGATTCCTAAAATATGGTGAGGGGAAGAGGATGATGAGTAGGGTTTCTTCTCATCCTCAGGTCAAGGTGGAGGAGACCCCTGGGTGGGAATATGGGATATTTCCTTATTTTCATCAAAGGAGGATAGGTAAACCTGATTGTCTCCTGAATGAGGTGAGTAGGATGACCCTTTAAGGTGAGGCAAAATGTATTAGGGTGGATTGTGATTGTTTAAATAGGAGGAATATGAAGACTATCTGATCTAAAGACTAGTGGGTGGTCTAGCTAGATTAGCCAATGTAATCGGTACTAGGGGTGGTGTTGGATGGTCCTGCATGGTAGGACATTGGGATGGTGGTAGCAAGTGTGTACAGTCACGTCTCCCTAATGATGGTGTAGTGGTAGATGATATGAACCCTAAAAAAAGAGATAGATACTAGTAGCATATAAATGACATAAAAATTAAAAGTACATGAATAATGCAATTGTAAAATAAAATATGTGCATGTATCATGATATGCATAGTGGGAAATGTGTGTGTGAATAGCAGTGTGTACTATTTGTGATAGTGAATGCCTATGTGGGCTAGACATTGAATGCACACAGATGAAGGATATTAAAAGGTTTGAGTTCGGTGTGACCCTCAATATTAGCCAAATGGTAGGCACCTAAACCAAATATGTGTATGATTATGAAGTGGCCCAACTAGTTTGGGGTAAACTTGTTGTATTGTTGGTGAGGTTGACTTGTGATTTTTTTATTCTCTTTGAGAACTAGATTGTCAATTTGGAATTCATGTTGATGTATCTTACTATTGTAGGCACAGTGAAGGTAATATTGATAGACACGTGTGTGCTCAACAATATGGATACGATGCTCATTGAGGAGTGTTAGTTGATTAAGGTGGGTTTGATGATTAGTGTCATCATCAATGAATTCCTTCATAGATACCCACAAGGAAGGTATATCAAGTTCAAGGGGTATGATGGCTTCGGTGCCATAGAAAAGTGAGAAGGGGATTACCCCAATGGGAGTACGTATGCTCATATGGTAAGACCAAAAAGCTAAGGGTATTTAGTTATGCTAGTCATAATGAGATTCTACTACTACTTTGTGAAGTATTGAACAAATTTTTTTATTTGTAGCTTCTTCCTGGCCATTACCCTATGGGTAGTATGGGGCAGAGAAACTGTGATGGATATTGAATTTGGTACAAAAGGTGTGAATATTTTTGTTCTTGAAGGATTCCCCATTATCAGAGATGATTTGGGAAGGAATTTCGAAGCATCATATGATATGGTCTATAATGAATACCATGATCTTACCTCTTGTGGTTTGGACAAGTGGGATGGCTTTGACCCACTTTGTAAAATATTCTATGGTTGTAATGATAAATTTGTGATTGCTCGATGAAGTGGGTGTGATTTATCCAATAATATTGAGGTCCCATTGAGATAAAGGCCACATGGACTGGAAAGGTTGAACCACTTGATATGGAAGATGTGTGAGGTTTGCATATTATTGGCACTTGATATAGTGCCTCATGTATTCACAACAATCATACTCCATATTTGGCCAATAATATCCCATGTGAAGGATGCATTTTGGGATTGCCATGCCACTGAAGTGGCCATCACAGTACCATCATGGGTTTCTTCTACAACCCACTGAGATTCATGGGGTTCTAGGCAATGAAGGAGGATGTCATCATAACTACGGTGATAGAGGATGTCCTCCAATAATGTATAGTGGATCACTCTTTGTTTGAATGCTCAATGATGAGCATGTGGTAGGTCACATGGTAGGAATCCTAACTTGATATAATCTTTTATCTACACAAACCAAGGGTCATGTGGTTCAATAGTGACCATGTGAATGCCACCATCATCTATAGGAGATGTAGACGATATGGCATATTGGGTGAGTGTATGAATGGATATTGATGTGGTGTTTGATGATGGGTTTTGTGGTATTAATGATACTAAGGAGGCCATTGTATCCACAAAATGGTTTGATGATCATGGATCGGATTCGATATCATACCACTCAAATCTAGAAAGAATTTATTATATAATATTCTTGTATTGTTGAAGAACTAGAAAAAAACATTTCCAAATCTCTTGCACTTGGTTCACTATCAAGAGGGAATCACCTATAATGTGTAGGAATTTGATATGCATAACATGGGCCTATTTTAATCCTATGATCAAGGATTTGTATTTTGCATTATTGTTTGTACAAGGGAAGTCCAATTTAAATGAGAAAGGAAGTGGTTCCCCTTCAAGTGTGAATAAAATAATGCTTGCACCCCCAACATGAGTTCATCAAGATCCATAAAAGTATAGGGTTAGGTCAGCTGGTGTCTCTGGCTTGAAATATTCTTTAGATTCTATTATATGAAATATGGATTCATCAGGAAGCTAGATGAGGAGAGGTTGGTCATAAATCAAGGGGGCTTCTACAAGTTGGTTTGTGATGACCTGTTATTTAATTATTTTTTAGGAAATGAACTCTAGGTCGAATTCAATTAGTAGCATGATCCATTCTGCTATTCAGGAGTTGTTATAGCTTTTGTTCATCATGTACCAAAGGTGATTGTCTTGGATGATAACAAAGGTTGTGTGGTTTAACATATAATGGCAAATTTTTTGGGTGGCAAAGACTATAGCTAGGCATAGCTTTTCCATGTACCCATATCTAAATTTGTAGCTGACTAGCATACAACTTATGTAATATATGGCTTGCTCTTTTTCAAGCATATTTTTTGAGATAGCAATATACCTACCACAAAATCTATGGTTAAGATGTACAAAATTAGTGGTAGCTATGGGTGCAAGGGAGACATAACTGGTGGGGAAGTGAGGTAAGTTTTGATAGTTTCAAATGCCTGTTGGCAGTCATTGTCCCACTTAAAATTGAATTCCTTTTGTAATATATGGTTGAATGGTTTGCACTTGTCTGATAGTTATGCAATGAAGCGATGAATGGATGTTATCTTGCCCTGGAGACTATGTAGTTTTTTTAAAGTAGTAGGCGGGGACATCTTGATGATGGCCTTTAATTTTTTAGGGTCTACCTCAATGTCACATTGAGTGATAATAAACCCTAATATTTTGCCTAAGGTAACTCCAAAGACACACTTCTTTGGGTTAAGGTAAACATTGTGTTCTAATAAATGGTTAAATATTTGTAAGATATCATCTAGGTGTTGCAAGCATTTCTTAGACTTTACAATGAGTTCGTCTACATAATCTTCCATGATTTTGTGCATATAGTCATGAAATATATAAGTCATGGCATTTTTTTAGGTTTCCCTAGGGTTTTTAAGGCGAAAATACATGACCTTATAGCAAAACATCCCCCAAGGGGTTGTGAATGATGTCTTATGTTGATCAGTGGGGTTGATATTGATTTGGTTGTAACTAGAGAATTTGTCCATGAGGAAGATCATCTCATGGCCTATTATAGAATTGATGAGTGAGTCGATGTTAGGTAGTGGAAATTTATCTTTGGTATAAGCTTTATTGAAATCATGAAAGTCGATGTAAACACGAAATTCATCGGATGGTTTTTGCACTAGAACCATTTTGGATACCCATTTAGGGTAATCTATGGGTACTATAAAATCCATGTTGAGGAGATTTTTTAGCACAATTTTGATGAGTAACACAATTGTTGGATGCATGAGTTGTAAATTTTGTCTTACATGTTTAGCATCTTTGTCTAGCATGAGGTTGTGTACTACAAGGATGGGATCAGGACCTGGCATATCTTTGTAGGACCACACAAAGACTCTGATATACTTTCAAAGGAAAGTAGTGAACAAAATGTACTCTTTGGATGAAAGGATTACTGCTAGTTTAACGATGCAGGGATTTTTTGAGATCATTACCAATATCTACACTGATGATTTCCTTTATGAGCATGTGAGAACCGTCACATAGTTTTTATGAAACTGGAATGAGGTGGAGGTCATCAATGGCATCAGGAATGTCATACTTATAATCTAGATATATGTTTGTGTGGTGCACTTGTGGTATGTGAGGTGGTGTATAGGATGAAAGAGCATTTGTAGCACGCTGAATATGAGGTGAAAGTAGGAAATCTTGAGGTACTGGTATGGGTGAGATGTGCACGAGATTGATGAAATTGGGGTTTGCTGTGTAGTCACGGGTTGGTTGGTATGTGCATCAAAGTGGGGATAAGATATCCACATTGACCATATTAACTGACATTTTGGGGGATGTTGGTGGTGAAGAGTTTGATGATGATGACTCAATAATCTATGAGCATCCTAAAAGGCTTAAAGGAAGCTGCAATATAATTGGTGGAGAATATGGCTGAGTAGTAGATCGGTGGAGTTGTCAATTGATAGGTGGTAATGTGTCTAAATATATTGGAAATGATCATGGATATGGCATGTCATGCTTTAGATGATTAGCATTTAAGGACATGGCTACAAATTGGCTTAACAATTCATCGATACAACATGATGTTGTGGTTTTGGAACAAGGAGATTCTTGAAAGAAATCACATGGAACTGTGATGGTAGAGTGAGGTTATGGGTTGTACTCCAGGATGTCCATGTCAATGTATTCTTCTAAGGTGTGTGTTGGAAGAGGATAATTATGTATGCAAATGTCCTATAACTCATCCTCAAATGTGTGGACTATAGTGGGGCGGTAACCTAGGCCAAATTTATCGATAGGTAATTGTACATGGGGGTTAATGGGTGCATGCAACCCTTGTTCATAGTGGCCTAATCCAAATCCATACCATTGGAAGTTCCTAAGATAGTGTAAGGTAAACTAAGGATTGACCATATGGTCCAATGTACCATAGAATCTAGATTGTGGTGGTGGAGGGACTACAGGTGGGAGTGAATAATAAACCCCTACATAGACAATGTTGGTATTATTATCAGGGGATATTAAATGTATAATAATTTTAATCACCTCAAAATAAAAATGGGGTGAGGGGGCCTAATCTTAATAGTTATATATTTTAGCCTCATAGGTGTCCCTTTTGCCATTGATGTCAAATGGGGATAGATTTGAGTAAGGGGGAGAACATTGAGTTAGGGGGAACAAACTCCAAAGAGAGCATTGAGTAAGGTGGATAAGCCTCCAAAGAGAGTATTGAGTTAGGGGGAGCAACCTCCATAAAGAGTATTGAGTCAGGGGGAGCAACTTTGATTCTCAGAGATGGTTTTTGCAGTGATTGTGGTGTTTGCATTAGAGGTGTTGCCATCAATTACAAAGGGGGATATTTTTGGAACTTTGAGTTAATATGAGGTATTTTGTGTTGTCATTGATGTCACATGGATCACATTTGGTTTTGGTGGCCAAAATAATTCATAAATAAGCTTTTATGATATTTTGGAGATCATGGATATATATAGGGTTTTTATGAAAACCAAGGCAGGAAAAATAAAAGGTTTTATTTAAAACCATGGTGGGATTATGTGGAAAGGGCTTTTCTTAAAATCCAAGGTGGAATTTTGTTTCATCAAAAAATGACCTCCGGTGATGAAGATATTAAAGTTTAAAGTTTAAGTTTAAATTAATGGAGGGCCGACCTATGTGCAATTAATGGAGGTTGGTATATATATATATATATATATATATATATAAAGGTTTCAATTTATTTCAGAAAGGGGGTATATTATATATCATCGAAAATATTATTTTGAGGGCTATATGAATAACGTATTTAGAAGGAGAAATAATGTGTGTGTAAAGAGATAGTTATGATTTTGCAAAGGGATTCAAAAAGTGAAGTTTACCTTGTTCTTTTCAAGAGGATTAATTATTTCATGAGGTGACAAGATATTCGATATTGTGATTTATATTATTTTATGGTATAAGTGGTTTTGGGAGTGAAAAGGTTATGCAATGTTTTGATTTATTTTATTTTATGGCACAAGTGGTTTTATTTTATACTTCTATGAGTTGATTGAGTTGAGATCATTGTGGATCATTGTTGTCATCCATTGAAGAGTACATTGCCATTCATTGTTGAGTTCATATTTGAGCTTTCCCTTGATATATTTTTGGATGAGATTTGAGTGCTACTTGAGCATGATTGATTAAGCCTTTGAGAAGGCATTTGGGATAGATTTGAGGACAGTGTTGGGACAAATTTGGGGATAGTTTTGGGATAGATTTGTGGACAGTTTTGGGCAAGTTCTTGGTGAGCTTGCTAGAGTAGATTTGGGCAAGTTCTTGGTGAGATTTCTAGAGCAGATTTGGATAGGTTCTATATGAACTTGTTATTCAGAATTGGATAGGTTCTTTGTGAGCTTGTTATTCAGTTTTGGATAAGTTTTATGTGAGCTTGTTAAGAAGGTTCTGTGTGAACCTATTGAGTAGGTTCTTAGTGAGCCTATTTATAGAGATCTAGAGGTGACAAATTACAGATGATAGAGTCTCAATGGATAGAGATACAGTAGTGAGTACAGTTGAAGATAGATCTAAGTGAGGAGTCTTCAAGTGGAGAGAGGTCCACCAATCAGTGCATCAGAGAGATAGAGTCTTCTAGAAGATAACATAGCCAGAGCAGAATGGGAAAGAGTTCTCATGTGGAAGAGATCCACAAAATTGAGATTAGGGGATTAGAATCTCCTTTGGACAGAGATCCATAAACATTGTAATTGGGAGTGATTCCCAAAGATATTGATTGAGAAAGTTTTAGTAAAATATTTTCTTCGTGGAGTAGCCCACATTGGTGAACCACGTAAATTATGATGTCTCTATTGTGTATGGTTTATGTGCATTGCTTTGATTAATTCTACTGATACTATTATCTTTACATAACATAATATTGAGTTAGAATAAAAATTAAAAAGTGGTCTTATACTATTCATCCCCCCTCTTAGTATAAGCTTGTGTTCTTGGAGTTCAATTTTTAATCTTCTCAAGCTCCAAGTTCTAAAGACTCAACAATCAAAAGATATTTTAATTTGAAAAGGTGAGAGTTCTAGTATATTTTAAATAAAATTAGCCTATCCTTTGCCTAACTTTCATACTCCACTCTAGAATCCTCCTTGTAAAGTCCGCTTCAAACATCTAACTCCAAAGATAAATATTTTTTATTGGTTTACCTTTCAAAATAAATGTATTACTATTGAGAACTTACACAAAAGATGTGGTTTTACCCAATAGGTTCTATCTTTGTGAGTCAACTGAGAAATTTACTTCTCACCTCTTTACCCAATGGTAGTTTTTGAGGTCGATTATGGATTTCATTATCATGCTTTGGGGTTCAATTAGATTTTTCATCACTCAAATCTTGACCTATGTACTTAATGGGTCCCTCCTTTCAAATCCCAACATCTTCTATAGATCTAGATATTCTTAATTACTCACTCCTTTTGGGGTATTTTATGGGAACATAATAAAATGGCTTTAAAAAATCTAAAAGGGACCTAAAATTAGTTGGTCTAAAGATTATTGGTAGTGCTATTGAGAATATTTCTTTCTATTTATCGAATTTGGAGGATGATAGGGAGATGGATGAGATTTTGGAACTTCATATTGGTTTCCCTACCAAGCCAATACCTTTAGAATATCCCTATCCTAATATGATGGATTTAGTGAGATGGGTCCCACCCCATGTTGGCTAGGTCAAGATAAAAATTTTTGGTG
Source organism: Wollemia nobilis (assembly GCA_028583015.1). Taxonomy (NCBI): domain Eukaryota; kingdom Viridiplantae; phylum Streptophyta; class Pinopsida; order Araucariales; family Araucariaceae; genus Wollemia; species Wollemia nobilis. The sequence continues at coordinate 3,156,411 of JAQPPZ010000622.1, forward strand.
CATCAAAATGAAACCTAGGTCTTGCTAGTGCTAGTGGGGTAATTCAAAATAATAGAGGGAATTTGATTGTTGCTTATGTAGAGTTCTTATCCATCCAATATTATCATTTTGTAGAGGCTATAGCCTTGCTTCAAGGACTTATGTTAATAAATTCCTTGGGTCTCATGAAAGTGGTAGTGGAAGATGATTCACTTAATATAATTAATTTATTCAATATATGTAGACCTCAACCTGAAAGATATCCAATCTAATTCATGAAGCTATCAGGATACTTCATTCTAGAGAGAAAGTACACATCCGACATGTTTTCAAAGAGGGTAATCAAGCAACAAACTTAATGGCCAACATGGAGATCTTCGAACAAGATCTTAAGGTTTGGGTCATGGATTTCCTCAAAGTCTTTAGAATATAATTTACAATGACTTTGGATATGCCTAGTCTTCAGGTTGATAAAAGGTGTAGTTTTTATCCCCCCATCCACATACCTCTCCTTTTCTTGGTAGTGAGGAGAGGTTGGGATTGTCCTCCAAAGTTGGTGGTGGTCTCTTCAATGCCAAAATAATTGGGTAATTTCCTCTCATAAATTTTAGGAGCTACATGATGCTTAATTTACTTGATGTTGGAGGTGATGGCATGCCTTTACCATGCACACATGGAGTATATTAATATTTTTTCTTTTTTGAAGTCCACATTTCTATAGGTCAAGGGATCATGGGATTGGTGACATCCTTATGTTGTTCAGGTGGGGTCCATCAACACTCATGTTCCAATCAATACAAGATCGTTATGTTTATCCAAATTTAGATCTGCCATCAATATTGAAGGTCTACCACCTTATAAGTTACCCTCATGGAAGTTTGGTATTTGACCATATTTTAAATTTGTTTGTATCTAGTTATTGGATGATTCACCATATTTTTTCAAGGATCCCTTTCCTAGACATCCTAATGTCTCCTCTGGTAGTTGTGGTCATTTTGGAAACTTCCTTTTTCCCTCATGCCACAAATCTAGGAAAAGACCCCCCATCCAGATGTGTTATTTGATTCATGATTTCAATATTGAGAACCTTGGATAGATGAGGGACATAATTTCTAGGCTTGTATCTCTTTGTAATCCTGAGAGAGCTCACATTGTTTTGTGGTTTTATGTCACTTGGAAATTTTGTCAATGACATTAATTGTTGTTGTTAGAGGTAGTTCAAAACCTTTCTATTTAGCTATGTTTAGGCTCTTTTCGGTTTATTGTGTGAATGGAGATTGCCATTTGATCCTTCTATTATTGTTATCTAGTTATTTATCATGGGATATAGATCTTCTCATAAGGATTTCAAGGTCCCTCTTGAGTCGAGTGTCTTGGAGCTTGATGAGGAAGTAAGTAGAATCATGCAAAATGGTGGTTTATTGAATTATTTGCAAGCCTTTCATGGCTACCATATATGTGGCAATAATGTACACCTAGGATATTTTTGGCTTACCTCAACATCCTATAAAATATACGAGCCCCAAGTAATATGTTAAGGCCCTATGTTCTTCTCTTCGTGGATTCCTATCTAGTTTGTCTAGTTGTAGGATTTTGGCTTGTTTAGGTTTTATTTATCTCAGATATTATTATCTTTATTAGTATTAGCTTGTAGTTGGTTCTTGTAGAACCCTAAAATTGGCACGGTTAAAACCTTAGTAAACAGATAAAAAATTAAAATTTGAATTTCAACCCCAAACTGCTTGTTAAACAGCCTTTTACCCGCTTTCCTCATTTTTCATGCCATTTTTAGGATTTGTTTTGACCATTGGACGATATCGTCTCATATTAGACATAATCATCCTCGATCTGATGAATTCATCTGGAATAGAACGTCTAGATGATTTCATCCCAAAACCAAATTTTTATAATTAGCTTTTATTTCAACAACCTCTCCAACTCGGGCAAAAGCGTGTCTACGCAGTTGGAGATTTCCCTGTTGGAGATCTCCCAGATTGGGATGATCCCCAACCTCCCAAACCTCTTTCTAATCCTATATAAACTAGGATTTTTCTAGTTTATCCCCCGGTCTCCCCTGCCTCCCTGCCTAATTATTGCTTGCATTTGGTATTTTGCATTTTTTTATTGCAGGAATTCTATTGTTTTTTAGTCGAAGCTAGCTTGGATCGTTGCAGACGATCTCGGATGATTTTGGATGATTTTGTACGATTGGAGGCGATCCTGACTGTAGTTAATATTGAGGGTAGTCCGAGTTTAGAGTTTGCATTTTCTTAGCTTTTTTGCATCTTTCATAACATATCTCTGCATTGTTTTAAGTTATTATGTTTTATGCATCTTGGAGTTCACCTCATTTAGCGTAATTGCATGATAAAGATAAAATCAATCATTAAATTTATTGCATTTCCTCATTTGTTATTAGACACTATTATTTAGGCATGTTTGCTGTTATTTCTACCATTATCCCTTGCTTCTGCATTTGCATATTTGGTATTTTGTGTCTACAAATTTGTCTAACGAATTCGTCAGATTTCAAATGATTCTATCTGATTTTAGATGACCTTCTATGATTTGGGACGATCCCAAGAAATATCAGATGATTACGTACAAACTGAGATGATCTAAACTACTACAAGACTCAGAATCTCCATCAGACATCCGGAATCAGGTATGACATCTTCTAGTTAGCATATTCTCTATTATTTGCATCCATTTCTATTTTTTGTATTCATTTAAATCTGCATTGGCATATAGAATAGCTTAGATTCATATCGGACAAACCTAGGAGTTGGATGATCAAGCATAAAAATGAACACATCAAACACACAATCAACCTAGGCATGGAAACTGCCATTCAAAAGTTTCTTGGTGAACCCACCATCCATCGAAAATTCACCCTTATACACCTCCCCAGAGAGGCGGGACCTTCAAAAGGCCTCTCAGTCCGAGGTATTGTCCCATCCTTTTCACATCCCCATTTCGGGCACGGATATTATAGCCTGAAGGTAAGGGTGCGAAAAATTTGGAGCGATACATTTTGGTGAACCCAACATGAAACAGAAACATTTTGAAAACAAAAACCTTTTTAAAATAAAATAAAAATAATAAAAACCAAAACATAAATGCATTTAGACTTAAGAAAATTTGCATGTCATATTTAGATGGTAGACTATAATAAAAGATGAGTTGTCACCATTAATGTTGAAAATCAACTAGCAGCTATAGAGATTACTTCTGTGCTTAGAGTGCCTCAGAAAAATAGGGTTCAACCTTTGTGGGACAAACTTAATAGGATATTAGATCTCATTTCATCTAGAGCAATTGAACTTAGGCAAATCAAGAGGTTTGTCCTAGATAGAATCATGGATCTCGATCAAGTGATTTTGTATCATGAACTTCAGATAGCTTGCCATAGGTGGTTAGTAGATAAAAGAGCCCTTGTGTCTTTTGAGTTGTATACCTTTGAGGAATACCTTGAGAATGCAGCCATAGTGCATCAATTTCTAGCTCGTATAGAGGACCAAGAAGCTGATCTTGCAGATAGGAAAATATGGAATAGAGTTCCCAAAGCTGTGTTATATCGAGAATATTGCCATGAGATTTATTTTTACAAAACAGAATTTGAAACAGATAATATCACCATAGCACACTTTGTTGACTTCTTGAAAAACAATTTCCAATTTGAAGAGGAGCACTTTATGATTCCTGATTAACTTGATCCTATCAATGACATCTATAAACTATTTATAGAAAACTAAGTTATTATCTTATTCTTGTTATTTCTTGTATTTAGTGTGCTGTTTATTGTCTTTATACGGATAAAAAAAACATAAAAACAAAAACAAAAACAAAATAAAATCACAACAAATTATAAAAAAAAAATCAAAACATTTTCTTTTAAGTATTATAGTAGGTATATAATTAAAATATATACCTCCCAAGATTTGTTGCAAATATATTAATACATATATATATATATATATATATATATATATATATATATATATATATATATATATATATATATATATATATATATATATATATATTTGCTAAAACCTAAATTTAGACAGGAATGACTAGACTCGGGAATGGAAAACAAATTGAAGTAGAAGAAGATTTATATATATATATATATATATATATATATATTTGCTAAAACCTAAATTTAGACAGAATGACTAGACTCAGGAATGGAAAACAAATTGAAGTAGAAGAAGATTAGTTAAGAAAACCAGAAAATAACCCAGATGTTCTTCCTGAAGACCCAATTCAGGAAGAAGTAACCTTAAACCAACAAGAAGAAGAATTTGTGGGTGCAAATGAACAAAAAGAAAATTATAGAGAGGAAGGATCCTCATCTCCTAAAATAACTCCAGACGAAGCTATTACTTTTGAGAACATGGACCATTTTTGGAAATTTCTCAATAATAATATTGGCACCCTTAATAGAGCAGTTCATATGGATAAAGATCAAATTAGTGATACTCAAGCAACCCTAGAATACATATATCACACATGCACTAATCCTTTGTCCTTCATTTATCAAGAGAGTGATCAAACTGGACCATCCAATTTGGACATGGCTGCTATGATCTAAAACATGCAACAACAATAGGCTACCCAACCACCTAGAGTGCCTGTTACCAAGCCAAGGGTTATCCCCACACAAAAGGAACCTTCATTCATTACTTTATTTCACCAAGCTATTGATCAATATACCTCAAATCGATAGAAGCCTAAAACAAAACCAAATACCAATTTCCAACAATCTGGGATACAACATAATGCTACAACAAATCTTCTTCATAATACTCTTCCTACCAACCATTTGCACAATAGCAATATAGCATCTAATCCTTATGTCCCACCTTCCTACGGTCACAAAACCCATACTCATGTACCATCAAACCAATATAGTGGACAAACTAGTAATTTGGAATCCATGGTGAAACAGTTAGTCTCTCGCATGGACCAAATATATCCCTACCATCCCTCGTACAATTATCGAGAGATGTGTAGTCAACCTCTAGATCCTATAGTTGTAGCACAACCATATCCCAAACACTTTCCTATTCTTGTTCTACCTATTTATAAATGGACTGAAGATCCCATAGAGAATCTTCGTATGTTTAGGATAACATGTCATGACATATCACATGATGATTTGCTATTACTAAAATTTTTCCCAAAAATCTTAGGGGGGATGGCATTGGAATGGTATTATCAACTACCTACTCATTATTTGAGAAATTTTGAAGAGACCGCGGAGTCTTTTGTGCATCAATTTAGTGCCTATATCGAAAGGCATGTAACCATTAAATATTTGTACAACCTAAAACAAGACAAAGATGAGTGTTTTGTTGACTTCTTAGCTCGATGGAGACAGTTGATAGGAAAATTACACTTTGTGTTACCTTATTGGGAGATGTTGGATATTTTTATCAATAATTTAAAAGAAAAACTATCCTATGAATTATCAATCGCTACCTTGACCACCTTCGATCAAGCTATAGACTTAGCTCGAAGGGTGGAAGATGCTCTCATTAGAAGAGGTCAGCTCAAAAAGAAAGATGATGAGAAAACATCCAAAAATCAATATAAAAATAAACAAGTTGTGGGTGACGGAGTCACTGATAGCAGAAACATTGCTAATATTAATACTGTGAAAACAACAGATAAGTTTATATTGAAACCTCCTGATAAACCACCCTGAGAATTTACTAGGTTAAATCAACCTTTATCAACCATTCTCCCACAATTACTAGCATGAGGCTTGATCCAATTACCAGCTATCCGGGAACCTGATCCAACCATCCCCAGATACAGAGTTGACTTACATTGTGATTTTCATAGACCTGGACATGCCACCAAGTCTTGTAAAATATTAAAAAATAAAATACAAGATTTGATTGATAATAATGAGATGGAAGTGCAAGCATTCCAACCTAAACAAAATCCTTCTAATAACGCCCAAAATATCATTCCCCAAAATCAGAATTAGAATGCCAATCAATCATTGGACATATTTCAGCATCCTTTACCAAAACATGGTAAAGAGGTGGCTAATCAAATTGAGCATCATAATGTTCCTCTTCCTACCAGATATGTAGGGACTATTAGCGGACAATTACCTGATTAGGATCCTCAAATATTTGACACAAATTTATCCATAGTTACGACCACATAATATTCAGACACTTGATCTTAGTGACACTGAATATGAGACTGAAAGTGACATGGAAATCACCTCGAATAAATCGAATAGTTCTGAAGATGAATCAGATCCTATTCAACCTATTACCAGTTATATGGTTCCAGAAGAACCATTTCCTCGAAGAATCACTACTAGACCATCTTCTCACAAAATAGTTTCTAATGAACAAGCCATAAACGCTAGACCAAGACCTATTCATCACTTGCAAAATAACATTGTAGGAACCATCAAAGCCATTACTAGACAATAGGCTCAAACCTCTCAACAAGATCAAACTCAGAATGATGGATCACCCCATTTGTTTTTAAAAATCCCAATAAAGGGAATTATGCATCTAATGTTCAACCTAAGCCTCCTTTCAATATTAATGAACAATTATCCAATACCACAGCCAAAATTTCCCTTTTGGACCTGTTAAGATCTTCTCCTACCCATAGGGATGAATTAATACTTACATTAAGCCAAATGATGGTACCACAAAATATTCAACTTGAAGCCATGGCCAATACTATCATCACTCAAGAAGTCGATTGTATTGACTTTTGAGATAAAGATATCCCACAACATAGTTTACATAAGGATAACCCCTTATATATTACTATCTTAATTGGAGATGTAGCCATTAAATGAGTCTTGATTGATAATGGTTCATCTTTAAACATCTACACTTTTGAATTCTATCAACGATTTGGTTTTAGAAGTGACAAAATGAAAAGAACTGATATGATTATAAAAGCCTTTAATTGTGAGACACAAGAAACATGTGGAGTCATTACTATACCCTTGCAAGTTGGTCCTAGAACCCTAGATACGATTGTGTTTATTGTACATTGCCCTGCATCGTACAATATACTTTTGGGTCACCCTTGGATCAATGTGATGCAAGCGGTTCCCTCCACTTTACATCAGTGTGTTAAATTTGAATTTAAAAACTAGTTGGTTACCATTCATGGTGATCCTAGACCCTTTGATATGTGCACTTTGGCAGAACCTGTTGGAGTGCAATTTTGCCCTGCTCTGTCATCCACACATCCTAATTCTTATCATCCATCCAAATGTGTGAAACACACACCCATAACATCATCTACCCTTTCAAATACACCTATACATATATCTCAACCATCTTCTGAAAAAACCACATTAGGACCTTGAAAATATCCTAAAGCTACAACCAATGCTTCTTGTTTTACTCCTATATCTTCCATACCTATAGATTCATCCATCAATATCCCTATAACATCTATATCCACTACAGGCATCCTTTCTACATCCGACGATGTAGGAAATGTCCCTTCTACCTTTTATGCTCTTACTGATGAGCTCTTACCTGATTTATCTATAATTCTTATATCTAAGGAAGCCGACACTGCCATACAAACTTCCCTCCTTTTAAATAAACTCCCACCTTCTCCTCATACCTTGGGCCTCCCATAGCCTATGGAAAGTATCTACCAAGTCAGGAGTTGTGCGTTTATTTATAAAGGATATGATTGGGGAAGAATACCCAGAAACATTAAGACACATTGTGATGGATATGCTAGATGCTATTTTGCTAATGATTATCTTAAAGCTAAACCCATAATGCTTAAATTGGGATATAAAGGGAAAGGTTTGGGACATTTCCAAAATGGTATGAAAGAACTTTTTGAGGTAGAACCATGGCCTGCCCATTGTGGTGTGGGCCTATTTTCTAGTAAAGGTCAGCCCTTTCCATTTGAGGATGATGACCATCTTGTATGTTATCAAGATTATCTAGATAAACAAGATTATTTGTGTCCAAAGAATAATTCTTTTACCTGCAATATGCTATCCATAGCCTACCCTAAAATGATTTTTGAATCTGACGATGAGTTGGAGGGTGATATCTTCCATGATGTCTCTATTGATGAATTGTTACACAACAAATTTTATTTTGATGGCTCTATACCTAGTATAGCCCAGCTTGAGGCCTCGACTCCTCAAAATGAATTAGCCAAGTTAACCTTGGAAGAATTACAAGAATTAGGTGTTTCATCCACCCCACCTAATTTTGAGAGATATTTACATATGGAAGTTGAAAACGTTATAAAAATTAACATTGGAACCGAACATAATCCTCACATAATCAATGTTGGATCAGAATTGAGTCAAGAAAAACAAGATAAATACATTTTCTTTCTTAAAGACTATGAAGATGTCTTTGCTTGGACATATGAAGACATGCTAGGTTTGGACCCTTCTATAGTTATGCATCATCTAGTAGTCCATCCAGATGCTAAACCCGTTAAACAGAAACTCAGGAAAATGCATCCTAAAGTGGCCTTACTAGTCAAAGGAGAACTAGAAAAACTGTTGAAAGTCATTTTTATACAAGCCATTGATTATGCTGAATGGATCTCTAATGTAGTTCCAGTAACCAAGAAAGAAGCCACTAAAGTTAGAGTTTGCATCGATTTTAGAGACATTAATGCTGCATGCCCTAAAGATGATTTTCCTCTTCCCAACATGGATCAGATCATTGACTTTACTGCTAGAAGTGGAATGATATCCTTAATGGATGGATTTTTAGGTTATAATCAGATCAGGATAGCTCCTGAAGATTAGGCCAAAACAACCTTTATTACCCCTTGGGGAACCTTTTGTTGGAAAGTGATGCCATTTGGATTAAAGAATGCAGGTGCAACCTATCAACGAGCTATAACTTATATCTTTCAGGATATGATGCATGATATCCTACATGATTATGTAGATGATATCATAGCTCATTCCATCAAAGAAGATGATCATTTAAATGACTTAAGAAAAGTATTTTATCGATTAAGGGAATATCTTATCCGACTAAATCCCACTAAATGCATATTCGGAGTTAAGTCTGGTAAATTATTAGGGTTTATAGTTTCTTTACATGGCATTGAAATTGACCCTCTTAAGATTGTAGCTATCACAGATATGCCTGCACCCACTAATATATCAGAATTAAAAAGTTTACAAGGTAAGATTTAAGCTATTCGTCGCTTTATCGACAAGTTGGCAGACAAAACCGGACCCTTTCTTAAGCTTCTTAAGAAATATGTCCCTTTTCATTGGGACGATGAATGCCAAGAAGCATTTGAACTCCTTAAGAAATATCTCCTCAAACCACTAGTGCTTTCCCCACCTAGATCTGATCGTCCTTTTATCTTGTACATTTCTACTTCTGACTTTGCCTTAGGAGCTATGTTAGCTCAGCTTGACAATGAGAAGAAAGAACATGCTAATTATTACATTAGCAGAACCTTAATTAGTTATGAAACTCGATATAACACATTAGATAAATTATGTCTAGCAGTCCTATTTTCTACATAGAAACTATGACACTATATGCTCAGTCAGAAAACGTATGTTATTACCAAATTTGACCCTTTGCGATATCTCATGAGTTGATTGTATTTATCTGGTCACACAACCAAGTGGGTTCTTGCGCTAAGCGAGTTTGAACTCACATTTACAAGACATAAGTCTATTAAAGGTTAAATCATAGCAGATCAATTAGCTGTTGCACCCTTAGAATCTACTCATCCCATCACCATCGAGTTTCTTGATGAATGCCTTAAACTAGAGGTAGACCATTCAGAGCAATGGTCCTTATACTTTGACAGAGCTCGATGCATGAGTGGGGCTAGTGCGGGTATTATTTTAATATCTTTGCAAAAACATCTTATTCCTCTGTCCTTCAAATTAACATTTGCTTGCACCAATAAAACTGTTGAATATGAAGCTCTTATCCTTGGATTACGAATTGCCTTGGCATTGAAAATTAAAAGTTTATTGGTTTTTGGTGACTCCCAACTTGTCATAAATCAAATCAATGATGTTTATTAGACCAGAGATGATAAATTATGCCCATATAAAGCATATGTTTTGCAGTTATTATCCTTGTTTGATCAAGTTACTTTGGAATCTATTCCTTGAACTAGCAATCGTGTGGCTGACGCTATGGCTGCAGCTACATCTCTTTTACACTTGGAATTAGATGATGAATATTCTACCATAATTATTCGTCGACTCCAGGAACCCGCTTCAAGAAAATCATGCTTAGAACATTTGTACGTGTTTCTCCTCAACGAAACAACTCCTGAACCTTGGTATACGGATATATTTAATATTTTGTAGAAAGGAACCTTCCCTGATGGTTGTACTAGTAACCAGAATAGGTTATTATGTAGACAAGCAAGTCGCTTTGTTATTATTGGTAATACCTTGTACAAAAGATCTTTTGAAGGCATCTTACTGAGATGTTTGAATCTAGAAGAATCCAAATCCACTTTGAATGAAGCCCACAATGGACCTTGTGGGGGACATTTTAGTGGTAGCGCCATTGCCAAGAAACTCCTTCGGATAGGATATTTTTGGCCTACCATGTAAAATGATGAACATACTTATGTGCGACATTGCGACAAGTGCTAGAAACACGCTGACCTTGTCCATGTGCCTACACAAGAACTATAGACTATTTCATCTCCTTGGCCCTTTTCAAAATGGGGCCTAGACATTATTGGAAAAATAAACCCTATGTCATTTAGTGGACACAAATTCATCATAACCGCCACTGAATATTTCACGAAGTGGGTTGAAGCTATGCCATTAGCTTCTTGCATGGGAACACAAGTTTCCAAGTTTATTTTTAATCAAATTATTTGTAGGTTTGGAATTCCTGCCAATCTCATTTTCGATAATGGAACTTGTTTCAAAAATAAATATGTCAAGAAATTATGTCAAAAATATAAAATTCAACATCGCTGGTCCACTCCCTATTATCCTTAGGGTAATGGTCAAGCGAAGCATCTAATAAAACCTTAATCAAAATTCTCAAAAAATTGGTTACTAAATCTGGTCGAGATTGGCACATTCAGTTATATCCTGCTTTGTGGGCCTATCGAACTAGTGTTCGAACCTCCACTGGAACTTCACATTTTGTCTTGGTTTATGGTGCTAAAGCCATTTTTCCCTTTGAACAAGAAGTTCCTTCTTTAGCTCTCTTACTTCAAGATACTGAAGTAGGAGATGAATATCGTTTTGGCAGATTTAGTCAGCTAGAACTTCTCGATGAAAAGCGCATCAATGCTTTGGAGCATCTTTGCGCCTACCAAAACAAGCTTAAGAGAGCATATCTTAAGAAATTTCATCCTCGATCCTTTGAGATCGGTGACCTTATCTTAAAAGAAAATCAAAAAAATACTAATGCAACTAAAGACCTTAAAGGTAAATTTGAGCCCAACTGGCTTGGACCATATGTCATCACTGCTAAATTTGGATCAGGAGCATACAAATTATCTACCTTAGATGGTAAAGAACTTAAAGAACCTATGAACATTATGCATCTTAAACGCTACTATGCATAAAATTGGTCAATTCATCATTGTATATATTTGTTTTGCATATTATTTCTTTTTAGTCACTTATATAAAACATTTCAAAGAACAATTATCTTGTATTTCTTTCAATTCATAACTTAAAATTAAACATATCCAAATCATCAAAATCTTCAAAACCATATTTTATTTTGTACCTGTCAAACTATGAAGTATTGCAGTTATATTTTCAATTATTTTGGATAAATTAGCATTTATTTGGAATCCCACACTTTCACATTCACATGAATAAATATCTTGATTTATTTGGTATGATTATTCATATCTCTTATATCAAATTCCACAGTTGAATTAAATAAAGTTTTGAGCGTAGAGAACTGATCTTGTTATTTACTTGAACTAAGTATATCTTTTCACATTAAAATGATTTCATTGCAAATTCAATATGATACTACATAGTAGAAATGGTTTCCTGAGTGAAAAGTTTCCCCCGCTATCCTATCATGCACATGGTCTAGAATCTTTGAGAATTGACATAAGGACAAGCTCACCCCTACCCAGAATAAAAATCCCTTGCTCTACAGCTAATCCGAGCAAGTATCCCTAACATAGAAAAAAAAAAAGTTCAAAAGAAAAGAGAAAAATAAATGGTTATTTTCATCACAAGCAATATTTCAGTATTTTCGACAGGTTGAGCCTCTGCAGTCTCCGACTGGTTTCTGTCGCGATATCGTGACATGTCGCGTTATCGCGGGTCGCGATTTCGTGACATGTTGCGATATCGTGACATGTCGCGTTATCGCGTGACGCGATCCCGCATCTTGTTGCGATATCGCGACATGTCGCGATATCGCGACATGTCACGTTTTTGCGCCTCGTGATTCCGCGACACGTTGCGATATCGCGACAGGTCCCGCTTTCCAGGTTCGATTGGTGTTTTTACTGCGCTCTCATTCCCTTCTTGAAGTTGAATAGAAATGTAAATATTTTGTCGTGTTTTCGCGACAAGTTTGAGTTTTGGAAGCTGCATGGTTCTTCTGTCGCAATTTCGCGACACTTTTGGCAATTAGGCGGCTGGGTGGAAAATTGTCGCGATATCGCGACCTGTAGTGATGATGCAACATCGAGCTGGTTTTTTTCACGATTTCGCGACAGGTTGTGCCCTCCTAGTCTCTGGCATTTTTCTTGCGTGATTTTGCGGCATGTTTGGCTCCTTTGAGACTGGGTGGTTTTCCGTCGTGATATCGTGACTTTCATGAGGCTTGAATGTTGCTTTCTGTTTCTGTCGCGCTGTCGCGACGCTTTCTGTGGGTGGCTGTCGAGGGCCCTTCCTGTCGTGATTTTGTGACATGTCGCGATTTCGCGACATGTCACAAAATCACGACATGTCGCGTTATCACGCCTGTTGGTGCCAAAGTGGCCGTGATGGGTTTTCCTGTCGTGATTTCGTGACATGTCACGTTTTCGCGACCTGTTGCTGTTTCGTGCCTTCCGTTCTCTGTGCCTTTCGGTACCTAGCGTTGCCTGTGTGCACCTTCCTTGCTATTTTTCTTGTGGCTCTGGCTCGGGATGTGTTCTCTCCCGCTTGTATCTGGTTCTTGTATTAATACAAGTTTTCATTTTTTCAAAAAAAAATTATTTCAGTATTTTCTCAAATATCAAGCAGAAATTCAAAAGTACAAAAAAAAAAGAAGCAAAAGAGAAACGCAAAAGCAAAATGCAATAAAATCCTTTCCATACCCCTTGAAAATAAAATAAGAGTGAATGAGCTTGAATCCTTGGAATTCTCAATTATTTGAAAACCGTGAGGTAAGCCCCATAACAGGTGGTTTGTGCCCAACCCACTTGGCCTTGGGTAATCCCGAGCATGGCGATATGTCTATCACATTAGCGACCTTCTTTTGTACAGAACTCTTTCAGCTTATGGATTAGCAAGATCTTGATAACCTAACTTACATAGTAGCCTGGTACGGTTACATGCATATAAATCATGTTCAACGAACATTCATTTGGTCAAGGCAAATTACTTGTATCAAATTATCTTGCTCAAAATTGGTAAATGAACAATACAATCGCACACACATTTGTATTTGAGAGATTTTGTATCATTATGATAAATCAAGATCGATAATGAACTCACATTTGCACATGAGGATTCCTTATAAAATCTACATTTGTCTTTGAAATAATTTAAAATATTTTTGTAATTCTTTTCGGAATAATTTTACCCTTTTATTTCAGAATTCTTGTTTTCTATAAAAGCAATTATATAAATTTTCTTACAAAATCACAAAAATTATTTCAAATAACATGTTCATATTATTATGTTTATCAAAAGTCACAAATTCATCTTATAATAAAACCAACAATCTATTTCCTTATTTGGATTTCACGATGATGGTATAAGTCTATACCTATAATTCTATGCCTAGCATAAACCATTGTTCTAATTTTATTTTCCATTTATTTTAAAACAAATTCATCGAAACATATGACTTGCATCATTTTGTCACACAATTATGCTTTACAAAAAAACGAACACTTATTCTATTTCATGTCATTATGTTAAAATTCCATTTTGCAACCATGGTATAAATTTTAAGGAATTGTTCAAAATTTTATCACACTTAGGAATTTATGCCTAGAAAAATCATATTTTCGTATCTCATGCATACTATTTTTATGAAAATCTGAAAACAAATCATCAAACCATCATTATCTCCATCATTACAACACAAATTCTTAAGACAGTCTCTTAAGCACTCTTACTTTTAACAATATTTCTATACTGGGATTAGCTTGACGACCGAGTGAGTGGCGACTCCATGAAATGGTCTATAACAGTGACAATGTCCTTTGAAATTATTGTTAGAAGTCTCTTTTATTTTTTATCAAATCACACCACCACAACCAATTGTTTACATTAGATTATTTCATTTAAAATCTTACAGCATGACATCAAATTATAATATTTCAACATGACATAATTACATGAATCCAATAAGCAAACAATTCAACCATTAAAGCATCATAAAACATATGAACAAGTCATATCAGAAACAAGATCATATATATACATCAAAAAATTATATACATCATATCAAAACAGAATTGGTATGCCACAATCTATATCCTGACATACTCAATCCTCTCAACAAACTTTATAAAATTTGCAGTCCATAGACACCTAGCCTATAGAAGCCCTCGACCTCTCAGCCTCATCTCTTCCCCCACACTGACGTGGAGGAGGTGAACCCATAGAGGTTTGGGCTATATCTCGGGTCCTTGTCATCGATCGTGAGGATGTCATCGACGATCCCATGATGACCGGCTCTACAATAGGGGCTGGCAGTGGTACCCTCTGGTTCTTTGGAACCATGTGCTAGTATAACCCCTGGTAGAATGTGGTCTGAGCAATATACCATGATAGATCATCCCTACTCTCTCCTTAACCTCGAGCTCTGAGTCATGTAGCCTCCTCATGTAATGTCTACACCTAAGCCCGAAGGTGGGTAACCTCAGCCTGGAGAGCCACTATCTCACTGCTCTCCCCTATGTCAACACCCTTGCCCTTATCAGGCAATGGTGGTCTCTCCCCTTGCTACACAGGGATTCCCTCCTCCCTCCACACTATCTCTCGTGGCCTCTATGGAGCCTATGCCATCCTCTGGCATCTCTCTTATGGGATCCACCACTGCTCTCTTCCCCCATGACCCTGCACTACCTCCATAGCATCCTATCGTTGCCTCCCCATCTGGTGCACCATAGCGTGTACTGGACCCTATGCCCTCATCATCTGAGGAGGGCAAATGCCTATGTACCAGACATCATAGCCATCCGCAACCCCAACATCGTCACCATCCATTGGCTGGATGAGGGTATCATCTGTGTCCTGACTCTAGAATCATTGCATATCTGGAGCCCCGCTCAGTGTAGTACTATCTCGAACAGTCCAGGAGTACTCGTAATTCGTGAGAGAAGATATCCCCTATTGTAGACTAAACTATCACAGTACTCGATCATAATGGTGGAGCTCTACCTCTCCTCGCTCCATCCTCAACCAACAGACTTTCCTGATGTGAGCCAGCTCCTGCCCATCCTCTACCCACCTGGCATGCTCTCACCATGGCCTCTAGGTGATCTGGTTTGGGATGAGGTCATCTAGAAACCTTCATGACATCAGTAGATCTATCCATTGCTGTGACCCCCATTGCAACCACCAATAGAAAACCTGGGGCCTCTCCTGGTCAACCCCTATTAGTGGAAGCCCTATCGGCCTCCGCATCGCAATGTGCTCCTAGAACCAAACCTATAGTAGCGATGTCAAAACCAGACATCGACCTCCCTTGTATACAACCCCATATAGGATCCTATACAATCAGCACAGAACAAAGCTGCCCCATGCAAATTTGTGCCCGTGGTCTCTCATGTCGCAGACTATGTCTAAGAGCACCCATGGTAGCCTGCATCCTCTTTTGTGGCACAGTAGTAAGCCATCGACAACTCCTGCCAAAACCTGTGTCAACCTAGATGCCCCAAGCATCTACCATAGTGATTCAATGTTCACTCTACCCTTCTCCAGGGCGAAGCTCGGGTCTCCAGTGAGCCTCATCATCGCCTGGCCCTGATTGGCCGTAGGCATCATTAGTCATCCCTATATGGGGATCCTCATGATCCTCCATACGTCCTCTAGAGTGGGAGCCATCTCCCCTATTGGTAACTAGAAATAGGATGACCCTGGATACCACCTCTCTGTTAGGGCTGTCAGTAGCCCCATGTCAGTTGGTACTTGTGGCATTTCTACCACATGCTGTAGACCGACCTGTCCAAGTCGGTCATGCTATGCCTAGTCAAGTATGGCTATGTCATCTCTTAGCCCATCATACTTCCATTCCTAGCTCTTTAATAATACCTTCTGCAAAACAAACAATCAAACAACAAAATCATTAATAAACTCAATCATTCAAATTAAACAACTTAAAATCAGATTTTAAATGATATCGTCCATAATTGGATGATATCGTCCCACATTGGGAAAATTCATCCTTTGTGAGGATGAAATCATCTCTGATTTCTCAACTTGGGAATCGCCCCTTGTTGAACGAAATTCCCCCTAATTCGCCGATTTCACCGTAATACAAAATTGACGATATAGGGACGATTTCATCTCGACATCGTCGACGGCCTAAAAACATCTACGATGCCTCAAACAATCAAATTTAAATTAAAATAATTGCACACAGTTAAATTAAACTTAATCTTCTAGGATTAGATCCTTACCCGTAGACCGCGCCGAACCTCTGTCGCTCTGTGCGCTGTCTCCATTTTTTTTCTTCTCTGCAGAGCTCTAGAATAGTAAAAATGAAATGAATTAGGGTTTTCCCTATTTTCTTTAATTTATTTAAAAATCAACATTTTAAATTTTTGCTTTTTCACGTTTTTACCTCAAACGTTCGATTTGGGTAAAAACACGAAGGGGGCACCATAGTCAGCATTCGTACGATTCGACAAAGAATCGTCATCTAAAAAATTGAGTATATTTTTTGCTTTCTCATAAAATGGGAAAAACTCATCTTTAACGCATTTTCTTCGAAAAATTCGCTTAAGAGGGGGAAAAATGTAGCACCCTAAAATTGGCATGGTTAAAACCTTAGTAAATAGATAAAATATTAAAATTTGAATTTCAACCCCAAACTACCCGTTAAACAGCATTTTACTCGCTTTCCTTGTTTTTCGTGCCATTTTTAGGATTTGTTTTGACCGTTGGATGATATCGTCTCTGATGAGCACCAGAAATGCTCATATTTTTTACATACTTCTTGGATCAATATGCGGATGTATAATAAGGATTGCATACTTTTATAAATGATTATATAGATATTTGATATAATTATGTGTGTTATCTAATTTGTGTGCTTTTTAGTATGTTTTGTGGAATTGCAGTTGATTTGGTTAGATTTGGAACAGTCGAGGTCCTTTCGATGGACCTGGCACTTTATTTCATCGGGAGTCAATGAAGAGAACATAGGCGCCTCCCTGCAATTGAAAGGCACCAAGGGAACAAGCGCCTCCCTATAGTCAGAAGGTGCCAATTGAATACAAGCACCTCCCTACAGTTAGAAGGCGTTGATTGAACATAGGCACCTCCCTACAGTCAGAAGGAACCAAGTGAATACAAGCACCTCCCTACAGTCGGAAGGCACTAATTGAACATAGGCACATCCCTGCAATTAGAAGGCACTGTATGAATGCAAGTGCCTCCCTACAACCGGAAGGCACCAACCAAAGGCAAGCACCTCCCCACAGCTGGAAGGTGTTGATAGAGGGTAAGCACCTCCCTACAATCGAAAGGCACTAATAGAAGGCATGCGCCTCCCTACAACCGAAAGGCGCCACTGATTCTTTGCTCGTTGACCAGAGTTGAATGATGTGGATGATAGCGGTTGGTGCAGTTCTAGCTCTGCATCATGCAGAGATAAATTGGAGATAACACCTAACATATCCAAATGTCTTATCGATGCCAGGCAAGGCACGAATTGAAATGAACACGCCACCTTCAGAACAGAATGCCAGACGTCGATTGCATTCGCCAGACTATTCTAATTTAGTTTGGGAAGAATCGACTATTGTAACCACTGTTGTAACAGAAGTTCTATGGGTGTGTTATATAAACATGCGTAGATCATTCTGAAAAGATATAGAGAGATATATAGAAATAATTAATAAAGAGCTATTTTGAATTACAGAAGATAGATTGTAATACGTTGATAAATATATTCTAGTTCTAGAAGTTCTAAGTGCATGTTCGATCGGGAGGAATCTGCTGGAGCCTGGGCCCACTCCAAGCCAGTATTTCTTCCCCATTTCTTTTTTGTTTATTTATCATTTTATTGCTTTCATAGAAACATTCATTAATTTACTAGTTCCAGTATTTGTAGTAGGTTTATTTCCAGGACTGTATATTTGATTTATTTCCATAGATTTATTTTTGTTCTTCTTACGTAATTTATTGAGTGTGGGAATGATTGAAAACCATCTCAAGAACACCCCCCAAATGTAGGATTAGCAGATTCATCCTCCAGTGGTATTGTAGTAACCTAATTTTGACTCTTCACAAGTTTACGAAGCTCCTTGGGTTGATAATTAAATGCACGAGCATGTGACAAAAGTAGGAAACCATTCACCTTGTTTGGTCTGCAACATTTTGGCACCGTTGCCGGGGAAGCGTCTTAATTATATTACTTACAATACCCTGAAACCTTTATTTGACCTTGCATGAGTTCTTTGAGAAGAAGAGGACCTGACGATCACTTTATAAGAACTAATCCATCAGGAACTGAGTCAGCCGAGCATTTTGGATTTGAGTTAGACTCGCCTAACCTACCAATAGTCCATTGGAGTGAGGAACCGCACTTTGTGCAAAGTGCTGCCTCATCCCATCAACAAGGGTAAGATCGAATCATCACAAATCCCCTGTTTAATAGAACTCCTCTAGAGGAAGCCCTGTTATGGAAGGCTGTGGAGGATTAGACAATCTCGCCAGACAACCTTAGAGCATTGACTCAAAAAGTTTTAAATGATCGAAAGGCCATAAAAACTGCATTAGAAACAACATTTCTCGAGAAAATGGATAACGAGGAAGTCTCATCTGGCTTTAGTTTCCCAATAGAGGAGGGAGTAGGAGATACCAAAATGAAAAATATATCTCCTGCTCACCTCCTATCCTTCAGAGGACACCCGACTGAGGACTCTGACCTATTTTTATTCAAGTTTGATGTTTTGTGCAGGTCTGTGGATTACAAATCAAATGCGCAAAAGTTGAAATTATTTCCTTCTACATTAGATGATGCAGCTCTATGATGGTTCATCGATCTAGGAGACAAACACACCACCACTCGGGACCAGATGAAGATGCTCTTTCTAGAACAATATCAAGATTTTGGGAGAGCAAGAGACTCCAGGGAGGAGGTCCTGAGCATGACACAAAGAGAAGATGAGTCTCTCAAGGAGTATTTGGAGAGATTCAGCTTTAATCTTCAATGGTCCCCTCACTCCAAACTATCTGATAAGTCCCTCAAAAGCATATTCTTGTGGGGACTTACCAATGAGTCACTGGAGGCTCTCAACATGATCTCTGGAGGTGATTTCTATTAGCATGCCATAGACGAAATCCAACAATTATGCTGGAACTACTTGAGAAGGCAAGGCAAAATCATCGCTAGGACCATGAAGGCGACTGCTTCAGTCATAAAAATAGAGATAGGCAACATGCTGGAGGATTTGAAGAGCGAAATGCTCTCATATTTAGCATTGCAGATGGATATGCTACTATTATAAAAGAAGAAACAATAAAATGACACAGCATTAGCCTATTTCTACCCAAAATGTAGAGGAAGACACACAAAGAATGCATGCCTAGAAAACAAGGTCATAGTATGCACAGTTTGCAAGCTGAATCATAAAACTCGATTGTGCCCACAACTGCCTAGTAACCAGGAAGTGGCTGAGAGCACGGAGGCCTACTTCATGGGCAATAGGAAGAGTTGGCCATAGCCCCCCGTGAGGAATATACCAACTGAAATACCATCATATGGGGGAGGGTCATATATGCACCAAGGACCCCCTTAACCACCTAATATGGCGTGGTGGGGACCGTCACCTTGTACAAACACACCCCCAGTAGCATTCTCGAACCAGAAGCCATGGATGCCATATCCATATCCTGGGTAGTAGTGGAGAGGCCACAATGCATGGAATCAGACTCCATAGAACATAGCTCCTGCTCACATCCAATAGAACTTACCAACATTGCCAGCAGTGAGACCTATGCAGCTACCAGCACAATCGATAGCAAACCCAAACAATAGAGTAAATCAGTTGACATACAACGTAGAAGGTGAGATGTACCATATGTACAATATTCAGCTTAGATCAGGTAGGTAGCTAGGAGTAGAGACTCCGCCTCTGGTAGAAGAGGAGGAAGAAATGGTAGAGATACCTCCACTAGTAGAAGAGGAAGCAAAAATAGAGGAGACACCTCTAGTAGAAGAAGGAAATGCACTTGAGAGAGTGGAGGCTCCATTTCCTAGCCGGATGCAGGAACAAAGAAAAACAACACAGCCAAAATTCAACATCTTGTCGAGCTTGAAGAATCTCATGGTGATAATCCCATTATTTCAAGCAATTCGAGATGTCCCCATTTACACCAAGGCAATTAGAGAAATGTGTCTAAGGAGACCGAGATGGAAGGTTACCTAGACTATCAACATTGTGGGTAAACTGGTAGACCTAATGATGGGTAGAACACATCATCCGAAGTATGCAAACCCAGGCAGCCCAATGTTGACAGTAAAAATTGGAGGACATTGCCTATCCAACACACTGGTTGACCTTAGGGCAGCCATCAACGTGATGCCTCAAGAGACCATGTAGAGGTTGCGGCTCATGAACCTAAAGCCAACCACGATAGTGTTGCAGTTAGCCAATCGATCAACCATGTCACCGGAAGGAATGCTGGAAGATGTGATCGTAATAGTCAGTGCATGGGAATATCCAGTCGATTATCTAGTTTTGCAAACCAAGACCAGGATGGATAGTTACCCGCTCATTTTGGGGAGGCCATGGCTAGCAACAGCTGATGCTTACATCAGCTACCGAGATGGGCTAATGACCATCTCCATTGGGCAAAATGTCAAAAGGCTGACCATTTTACCGCCAGCTCAGTCTATGGACTCGGTAGAAGAACCCAGGATCACCGAGCATGGAACTACAGAGTTTTCCATAATCCAACCAGTGATGACCTTGGAGGAGGTGGCAGAAGAGGATAAGGATGTTGCTATCATGGATTTTCTCCATGGAGAATCACCCACCTTCACACCTGGATCACCGTTAACTGGCGCCCAAGATCATCACATCCAACAAATACACGTTGGGCCAGGGAGGACATTAAACGTCAACAGTAGGTTGACGCCCACATAGCTATAAAAGTTGGAAGAGCTTCTGGTAAGACACCAGCAAGCATTTGCATGGTACTACGTAGACATGCACGACATCAACCCAAAAATATGTACCCATCAGATTTACTTAGATGACCAGGCAACTCCTAGTCAGCAGCCACAGAGAAGGATGAACCCAACAATGAAATACATTGTCAGAGAATAACTGCACAAACTTCTGTCTACTGAATTCATATATCTAATTTTTGATAGTGAATGGGTATCACCATTAGTGGTGGTCCCAAAAAAGAATAGGAAATGGCGGATCTGCATGGACTACCGAGCGTTGAACAAGGCAACTAAGAAAGACCACTTCCTTCTCCCGTTCATTGATCAGGTCTTGGACACACTCTCAAGAAGAAAATACTTCTCCTTTCTGGATGGTTTCAGTGGTTACAACTAGATCTAGATAGGGGAAGAAGATCAAGATAAAATGACGTTCACCTATCCATGAAAAATGTTTGCCTATAAGGTATTTCCTTTTGTACTGTGCAATGCACTGGCCACCTTTCAAAGGGCAGTGCTTAGCATATTCTCTGATATGATAGGATACATGGTGGAAGTATACATGGACGACTTCATCGCCTATGGAGAAACCTTCGAGGAGGCAATGGCAAATTTGGAAAGAGTGTTCGATAGGAGCAAGGAAAATCATTTGTCCCTAAGTAATGAAAAATGTTTTATGATGATGCAAGAAGGCATCATGTTGGGACACCACCTCTCTGCAGAAGGAATAAAAGTAGACAAGAGGAAGATTGAGTTCATTAGAGACCTACCTAGCCCCAGAACGCAGAAGGAAGTAAGAAGTTTCCTTGGATCAACCGAGTACTATCAATGATTTATCACCAAATTTAGTAAGATTGCCAAACCACTGCACACCCTACTTTCTAAGGATGTAGAGTTCAATTGGATGGAATATTGCGAAGAAGCGTTCCAATTTCTAAAAGAAAAATTGATATCTGCATTGGTCTTGAGAGGACCGAATTGGGCCATACTGTTCCATATTTACTGTGATGCATCTAACGGTGCGATCGAAGCAGTCCTCGGGTAGAAATATGATGAAGAATTCTACACCATCTATTATGTCAGTAAAAACTTGGCGAGAGTAGAGCTCAACTATATAGTGACAGAAAAAGAATTCCTCGTAGTTGTCCATGCAATAAACAAATTTTTTCACTATATAATGGGATACAAGGTCTTTGTCCATACAGACCATGCGGCTATCAGGTATCTGATGAGCAAGCCAACCATTGGTGGCAGAATTATCAGATGGTTGTTGCTATTGCAAGAATTTGACATCACTATAGTCGATAAATCGGGCAAGGACAACATCATGGTAGATTTTTTGTCTAGATTGATACCAACAGATCATCAAGCAGTGGAAGATTAGTTTTTGGATGAACATATGTTTGCTATTAGTGAAAAAACTCCATGGTATGTAGACATAGCCAATTACTTGGCCACCGGAAGGACCTCACCTGCTCTCTCCTACCGAGAAAAGCAGGCGGTCATAGAGAAGAGCACATCATTCCTTTGGATGGATGGTCTCCTATTTAAAATAGGAGAGGACCAAATTATAAGAAGATGCATATCAGAACAAGATTTTTTAGAAGTGCTCAAGGCATGTCACGATGAGCCATGTGGAGGACACTTTGCAGGGAAACAAACTGCCTACAAAATCCTACAGGCTGGGTATTTTTGGCCCACTCTATTCAAGGACGTGACAACATATACCAGAAAGTGTGACGAGTTCCAGAGGATGGGTAGACCAACCCATCGAGATGAAATGCCCCTATAGCCCTAAGTACATCTGGAACCTTTTGATAAATGGGGCATGGATTTTGTGGGACCATTTAATCCACTTTGATGGGAAGGAGGTTTATTTTGGTATGCACGGATTACGTCACCAAATGGGTGGAAGTGCAGGCATTAAGGGACTCAAAGGAAAGAATGGTCATCGATTTTTTATTTGCCCATATTTTCACATGATTTGGGATTCCTCGGGAGATAACAATAGACCAAGGGACCCAATTCACCTCCAAATTGATTGAGGAGCTGATGGAGCAGTATAGAGTTCAACACAATAAAACCACGCCCTAACATCCGTAGGCGAATGGGCAAGTAAAAGTGACAAACAGGGAGATAGAAAACATCCTGACCAAAACCGTGCAGCAACACAAGAAATATTGGGCCACACGGTTGTCGGAGGTAGTTTGGGCATACAACACCACATGGAAATCCACCACAGGATGCACACCTTTCCAACTGGTCTATGGAAAAAATGTGATGATGCCCATCGAGTTCAAAATCAAAACTTTGAGGACGACTTCAAAATTAAATTTGAGCTTGGACAAAGCTCAAAAATAGAGGATTCGCCAGCTAGATCAACTAGACAAAATTTGACTGGATGCTTTGCAGAGGACAGAGATTATACAGAAGTAGAGAAAGAAGTGGCATGATAACCACATCAAGTTGAAGAAGTTCTAGGTAGGGGAATGGGTACTGTTGTATGATTCTTGATTCCAAGAAAGGAAGGGCAAACTTATGTAGAGGTGGATGGGGCCGTATGAGGTGGCAGAACTCATTAGGAATGGGGTTGTGCACTTTAAGACAATTGACGATAGCAACACCATGTTCACAGTCAATGGCCACCGACTATGCCCCTATAATACATCCAAAAAATTTTAGGTGGAATCCAGAGTGGGCATGGGGGAGACCCCATCTTGCTATATCTAGACCGAACTCTCACAAGTGAAATGGTGGGCATGAAAGTGCTCACCCAATTTTTTTAGTTAGTTATAGTTTTTTTTAATGTGTGTTTTTTTGCAGGGACAACGCCTGCATGCAAGCTATAGGCATCCTAATCCAGGGCCTAACAGGCATGAAACGCGTTTAACTACCTTTATTTTCCTTTCTTTTTTGGTTGCTTTTTGCAGGTGGAGGACCTGACAGCACGAGGGATAGGTATCTAGGAAACCAGGCCTGATTTGGTTCAGCATTTCGACATCGGCTCTTAGATAGAATCTAGGCAACGTGGAAAAAAACTTGGAAGGTTTGATCATCGTTCTTTCAGTCAAATCACCAAGGCAAGAAGAAGGCACCTTACTACAGTCAGAAGGCACAAAGTCCAGAAGAAGGTGCCTTACTACAGTCAGAAGGTGCCAAGTCCACAAGAAGGCACCTTACTGCATCCAGAAGAATGCACCAAGGCAAGAAGAAGGTGCCTTACTATAGTCAGAAGGCACCAAGTCAAGAAGAAGGTGCCTTACTGTAGTCAGAAGGTGCCAAGTCCAAAAAAATGTGCCTTACTACAGTCAGAAGATGGCCATCCAGAAGAAGGTGCCTTACTGCAGTCAGAAGGTGCCCATCCAGAAGAGGCACCTTACTACAGTCAGAAGGTGCCCATTCAGAAGAGGTGCCTTACTGTAGTCAAAAGGCACCCATCTAGAAGAAGGTGCCTTACTGCAGTCATAAGGCGCCCATCCAGAAGAGGCACCTTACTGTAGTTAGAAGGTCCCATCCAATATATATATATATATATATATATATATATAGGCACCTTTCGTGGCAGGAAGGCACCACAAAAAAAAAAAGGCCAGCCAAATATGCACCTTCCAACATCAGGAAGGCACATTCATCCAGCCAAATACGCTTTCCAACATCAGGAAGGTGCATTCATCAAGACAAATGCCTTCCAACATCAGGAAGGCACAGAGGCACCCCCCACATTGGGAAGACGCATGCAGTCGAAAAGTGCCTCCCAGAAATCAGAAGGCATTGAAAGGCACATTCGTTCAAAGACGAGCATCGAAAACATTGGGAAGGCGCTACATGGACACCATCCACATGGGGAAGGTACCAAAGATCGCCTCCTGCATGCAACATTTACACCTACTGGATGACTCGAGCGGAATAAAGCATTGCATGAATAAGAATCATCAAATGACCACACCCTTCCCTCGTGTCACAAGTCAACAAATCAGTGGCTACCATAGCAAATAGAATGCCGAATCAAGTATGCACATATTAAATCATATCTTTTATATAATTTTTTATAAATACGTAGTACCAAAAAATACAGCTGGCATAAAGATCGTACCCCCCATAGTCAGAAACACATGCCAATGAGAGGGTGCTTTCCATAACTACTAGGGTTGGGTGCCTTTTCTATAAGAAGGCACCTTCCTAAATAAGGAAGGAGAGAGAAAAAAATATACAACAGTAGAAGGCGCCATGGGAGGAAGGTCTAAGAACCACGCGATCAAGAAGAATGAGCCCAGTGACACAGATGGGATCAGAGGGGCAGTAAAGACCCAATTCAAAGTCGAGGGGTGGCTCGAATACTGCACCCTGGTTAGTTAGGGCCAAGACATGGAGGCAGATAGAGAGTTTGCCACCTCTTTGATGGGCGATGCAACCCAAGTACGAGGGATGGAAATTCCAGTCACCCCTGAGTTCATCTCACAGGCGACTGGATTTCCTCTCACGTGGGAATGTATATACAAGGGCGGAGTATTAAAAGTATACATCGACATACTACTACTAGGAGAAAATATGTAGGTAGACAGGGAAGGGTTAATCAAAAATAACCTCCCCATGAATATGCAAAAGATGTTCGAGCAGATTTCTTGATTCTTCACATGCATTGGGAAGTATACCCATCTGCACCTTAATCATGTGCACTTCCTCAATCACCTAGTGCATGGGAGGAAATTGAATATACCCTTCTACCTGGAAAGTGCTCTAAAAGATGAAGTGGTTCGATATCAGAAAGGGGCACCATCCGCCTTAGTCCACCATGGGATGATATTGGCATTGGTCCGCCATGCAGTAGCACAAGGACAGAACCACGACGCAAAGGGAGATGGCAGCCAAATAGGGCAACATAATGCAGTTGCTAAATTAGGGCAATGGGAAGCATCCCTTGCAGAGGAGATAGCAAACATTGGGCAATTGGTGTTGCCCTACTTTCTAGGAGGAGCAGAGCAGTCATCGGTGCCCGGAGACATAGAGGATAGAGGGCATTCCCCAATGCCCGAGTATGAGGAGGAAGGAGCACCACTCGCTGGTGGTGAGGACAAACCAGTTCCTAGGAGGAAACATCTACAGTGATTCCTCTTGCTAGAGGAAGAACAGAGCGACACAGAGATAGAAATCGCCGCCCAAACCCTCTAAGAATTAACAAACCAGAGCCCATGAAATGAGGGAACTTTTGGGAGCAATGACTAGATCAGTGTAGCCTTGGAGGAGGTGCTCGACTGGTAAACTGATTGCTGGATGGCACAACAGATTCTAGAAGATTTCCAGAACCAGCATCAAAAGGAATTGGAGGAAAAGGATAGAAGAATCACTCAGCTCGAGCAGTTGGTCTGACAGTTGCAAGAGGAAAATCAAATACTTTAGGGTAGAAGAATAACAAGACAGGAGGCATCCATGCAGACGGATTGGGTAGAAGTAGTGCCGATGAACTCTCCCACATTCGTCGAATGAGTATTCTCTTCGAGGGATATTCGATCAGACTCCTGATAGAGCATCCTGGAGACAGGGGAGGATTCCTCTATTTTTAGGGGTGATAATGAAAGAAGTCCTACGATGCCCCTTGTGATTGTCCTGAGTGACACAGAGCAGGATGAAGGCCTCCAATAGCAGATAAGACTAGAGGATATGGAGGACCTCCCCAGGCCTGAAGAGGGAGAAGAGCCTGAGGGGTCGACACCAGGAAGACAGGAGGATG
This sequence comes from Wollemia nobilis, assembly GCA_028583015.1. Taxonomy (NCBI): domain Eukaryota; kingdom Viridiplantae; phylum Streptophyta; class Pinopsida; order Araucariales; family Araucariaceae; genus Wollemia; species Wollemia nobilis. The sequence goes on from JAQPPZ010000622.1 coordinate 3,183,663, forward strand.
AAGGATCACCCCTGGAGATAGCAGCACAGCTGATCCTTTGGAGTGAAGGGAAGTCCCCAAAGGAGAAAGAAGAGATCCCTGTCTGAGCCGCCACATTTTCTACAGAGGCCAAGGCAAAGCAGCCGAATCCTCCAAGAGATGGCAACGATCAGAAGTCTAAGGGCTACCTACAGTTTGGATGCCATGAGGGCGTGGCATATGTTAGGTGTGGGGGGATGATGAGCATCAGAAATGCTCATATTTTGTACATACTTCTTGGATCAATATGCAGCTGTATAATAAGGATTGCATACTTTTATAAATGATTATATAGATATTTGATATAATTATGCATGTTATCTAATTTGTGTGCTTTTTAGTATGTTTTGTGGAATTGCAGTTGATTTGGTTAGATTTGGAACAATCGAGGTCCTTTCAATGGACCTGGCACTTTATTTCATCGAGAGTCAATGAAGAGAACATAGGCGCCTCCCTGCAACCGGAAGGTGCCAAGGGAACAAGTGCCTCCCTATAGTCGAAAGGCACCGATTGAATACAAGCGCCTCCCTACAGTTGAAAGGCACCGATTGAACATAGGCACATCCCTATAGTCGAAAGGCGCCAAGTGAATACAAGCGCCTCCCTACAGTCGAAAGACGTCGATTGAACATAGGCACCTCCTTGCAGTTGGAAGGTGCCATTTGAATGCAAGTGCCTCCCTACAACCAGAAGGTGCCAACCAAAGGCAAGCACCTCCCCACAGTCGAAAGGTGCTGATAGAGGGTAAGCACCTCCCTACAACCGAAAGGCACTAATAAAAGGCAAGCACCTCCCTACAACTGAAAGGCGCCACTGATTCTTTGCCCATTGACCAGAGTTGAACGACATGGACGATAGCGGCTGGTGCAGTTCCAGCTCTACGTCATGTAGATCTAAATTGGAGATAGCACCTAACGTATCCAAACGTCTTACCGATGCCAGGCAAGGCACGAACTGAAATGAACACACCACCTTCAAAATAGAATGCTAGACATCGATTACATTCGCCAAACTGTTCTAATTTAATTTGGGAAGAATCAACTATTGTAACCACTATTGTAACAAAAGTTCTACGGGTGTGTTATATAAACACGTGCAGATCATTCTAAAAAGATATAGAGAGATATATAGAAATAATTAATAAAGAGCTATTTTGAATTGCAAAAGATAGATTATAATACATTGATAAATATATTCTAGTTCCAGAAGTTCTAAACACGTGTTCGATCTAGAGGAATCTACTGGATCCTGGGCCCACTCCAAGCCAGTATTTCTTCCCCATTTCTTTTTTGTTTATTTATCAGTTTATTGCTTTCATTAGAAACGTTCATTAATTTACTAGTTCCAGTATTTGCAGTAGGTTTATTTCTAGGACTGTATATTTGATTTATTTCCATAGATTTATTTCTGTTCTTCTTATGTAATTTATTGAGTGCGGGAATGATTGAAAACCATCTCAAGAACACCCCCCAAACATAGGACTAGCAGATTCACCCTCCAATGGTATTGTAGTAACCTAATTCTGACTCTTTGCAAGTTTATGAAGCTCCCTAGGTTGATAATTAAATGCACGGGCATGTGACAAAAGTAGGAAATCATTCACCTTGTTTGGCCCGCAACATTCTTAGATTAGACGTAATCATCCCCGATCTGATGAATTTTTCTGGAACAGAACGTCCAGACGATTTCGTCCCAAAACCAAATTTTTATAATTAGCTTCTATTTCAACAGCCTCTCCAACTCGGGCGAGCGTGTCTGCGTAGTTGGAGATTTCCCTGTTGGAGATATCCCAGATTGGGATGATCCCCAACCTCCCAAACCTCTTTCTAATCCTAAATAAACTAAGATTTTTCTAGTTTATCCCTCAGTCTCCCCTGCCTCCCTACCTAATTATTGCTTGCATTTGGTATTTTGCATTTTTTTATTATAGGAATTCTACTGTTTTTTAGTCAGAGCTAGCTTGGATCGTCGTAGATGATCTCAGACAATTTTGTATGATTGGAGGTGATCCTGACTATAGTTTAGATTAAGGGCAGTCCGAGTTTAGAGTTTGCATTTTCTTAGCTTTTCTGCATCTTTCATAACATATCTCTGCATTGTTTTAAGTTATTATGTTTTATGCATCTTGGAGTTCACTTCATTTAGCGTAATTGTATGATAAAGATAAAATCAATCATTAAATTTACTTCATTTCCTCATTTTTTATTAGAAACTATTATTTAGGCATGTTGGTTGTTATTTCTACCATTATCCCTTGCTTCTGCATTTACATATTTGGTATTTTGTGTCTGTTTTTATGATTGTAGGTTTCTGACGAATTCGTCTGACGAATTCATTAGATTTCAGATGATTCTGTCTGATTTCAGATGACCTTCTATGATTTGGGATGATCTCAAGAAATATCAGATGATTATGTACAAACTGAGATGATCTGAACTGCTACAAGACTTAGAATCTCCATCAAACATTCAAAAATAGGTATTACATCTTCTAGTTAGTATATTCTCTATTATTTGCATCCATTTTTGTTTTCTGTATTCATTTAAATCTGCATTGGCATATATAATAGCTTAGATTCATATCATCCAAACCTAGGATTTGAATGATCAAGCATAAAAATGAACACATCAAACACACTATCAACCTAGGCGTGAAAACTGCCATTCAAAAGTTTCCTGGTGAACCCACCATCCGTCGAAAATTCACCCTTATACACCTCCCCCGAGAGGCGGGACCTTCAAAAGGCCTCTTAGTCTGAGGTATTTTTCCATCCTTTTCACATCCCCCTTTCGGGCACGGATCCTATAGCCTGAAGGTAACGGTGCGAAAAATTTGGACCGATATAGTTCTTTTGGTTTTATTTTGTTTCATAGGTGAGCGGTTGTTGTTCTAAACTAGTTTGAGCTTAATTGTGTGGCCTTGAGCTCTTGATGATCTTTTTTGTCACAAGGTTTGGGGTCCCTTTCAAAACACCTCTTATAATATGATAAAAAAATAAATTAATATTTGATTGAATAATGCGTTTAATTAAACATCAATAATAATTAATTATAGTTGGGTTTATTAGGAGAGTAATAAACCCATTTTATAAAATACATTTACAAGTACTATGAACAAAGAAAATGTATTTAAAATTAATTCTATTACTAAGGAATGAGAAAATTAATATTTACACTCGAAGGTTGAGTAGTAAATTTATCCAAGGGGATAGTTGTGGCCTGTATAACAAAATAGCCATAACTGAGTGAGAGAAGTATGCGATTATCTCATTTATGACTACTAAGCATTGAAAGAATATTTTTTTTATGTTATTGCATTATTTTGAATATTTTTACTTGCATAATGCATGTTAGACATGCATATACATTCAAATAGCTATCTTGATCCCTAAAATTACATTCAAAATTTTGATGAAGAATACCTATCAAGAAGAAGACTTTGAGAAAGAATATGAGACTAATGACCATTATATATGTTGAAATGTAATATTGTATTTGGAGATAAATAATTAAAAAGTATCATATGTAGGAGTTATGCTATGCAATGACTATGATGAAGGAATGGATATCCTTGTAAACATTCTTGTTGTATTGTCATGAATTTTGTTCAAAATATGAAAGATAAATTATTGCTTTCATTCTATGTTAAGGTTCTTTGGAAATAAATTGTTAATAGAAATATGGATAAGTTGCATTTAGTGAAGAGGATGATGAAATAATAGGGAAAGTAATTGATAATATATGGTTATGATTTTTCAAGATGTTGATTACTTCCTTTCATGTAAATAAAGGAAATGCCTAATTCTAGTGCTATGATTGAAAGAAGTACCTAAATTATTTAGTATTTATCAATATGTTATGTTGATGTTATTACTGAATTTTGGGTATGATTTATTATAGCACTCTATTTTTGTGAGATAGACAAAAAAAAAATTATTAGTAACCTTGGGTTAAGAGAGGGGTTTTATGGGCATGATTTTTAGTGCCAATTAGAAATCCCTAGAGCTGATTTGCACCCAATACTATTTGTATTTGTGGGTAGGCAAACCAACTAGATAATTTTAGTAAATGATAAACCCTAGTAGTGAGGCTTGGGTGATTCCTAGTAACAAGTCTTGGAAAATCCTAATGGTGGATTGGTATGGGATTATCCATTGGATAATTCACACTAACCAAGGTAGTATAGTTATGATCCCTTGCACGTAGGTAAGCTTGACCATGATAATTATCAAGTGAGTGGTAATGGGATTAGTTTATTTCATGGGTAGATGTAATTAACTAATCACTAAGGAATTATGTTAAGACCCTAATCCTAACATTAATATTATTAAATTATTTATTATTGTTATTATTATATTTGAATAATCATGACCCTTCATTCGTAACCCTAGGAGAATATAAATAATAGGATAAAGGCATAGAATTTATTATCCAAGAACATTATTAAATACATCTATTTGAGAGCATTTGGTAAGGAAATCCTCCATTTGAAATAGCATTTCTAAAAAATGCGATTGAAAAGTTTACTTGTTACATTCATTTCCATTCCTTTTGCATTGAAATCCAACTACTAGGAATTAGGTTCCTACCATCTGGTATCAAATTTTTTGCAATCCTGTGTCTTCTTTCTCGTCATCCACTCCCTTCTACACCGCATCACACCATACAACAACGATGTTCGAATTTTTATTTTCTTTGTGATTAAATAACAAGAACGATTCACATTATAAAAATAGGAGTAAGCCATCTCTAGCTATGGCATCCTAGCATTCTTCATCACAAAACTAGACATCGAACAAATATCTATATCATCGGATGTATTTCAAAAGATTAAAACTGTAAGATCACAAGTTTCTTAGTGGATCAAAATGTGAAAATCATAGTTGGGAGGAAGTGGATCAATTTTGAATGTAGTGTGAAGACAAACATTCAAAAACAAGGGCAAAATAATCTATTTTGGCAAGCAAACAAATCATATAAGGATAACATCATCACTGCAAATTCACTGAAATTATTGCATCATCATCGGTGAACCCCTGCATCCATATCACAGACAAATTGGGTACAAAAATTTGAGTGTAACTAGTAAACTATTTAAATCCTGAGTATACATAGTCAAAAATGTGAATATGAGTGGAAACAAACAATTTTTTTTCTCATGAAATTCCAACAGGAAGAAGCTAAAAATAGTCGTTGCATCATTTTCGGCGAGAACGTACAAAAAAAAATGACAATTTTTTTTTTAAAATCTAAGGTTTAATGTTATATTATTAACTGGCGATGAATTCTCGATGACATCGGCAAATCCGGTGAAGGAAGTAAAATTCAAATTAAAAATTTACTAAGGTTAAAATTTTTATCGGCATTGGAAAAATAACGACGACATCGTCAAAATTTTTTTAAGGAATAAAACGTTTATCCCACATTGCTCTTTTTAAAAGAGCAGGTGGGTTTAAAACTAAAATTAGGCACATAAGTAAGTGCCTAGTCATCTAGGCACTCATGCTCGCCCATGGCAAAACATTCGCTTGATCACCCAATCATAGTCTCCCTCGGGAAACACATCAACAGTTGACTGGTGGTTGACCACCGCTGCCTAGCTATGCCCTGCTTTTGTTGTTTCCTCACTCATTCCCTACCATCACTTGGACCACTGCCCAAGCTTCACCTTTCCTCATCTCTCATCGCTTACCTCCTCCCTTGTGCTTCCTATCACCTGCTTTACCCTGCTTACCTTGACTGGCATGCCCCCCTTCATGCCTACTGAGTTATCTTCCCCTCATCCCCATATATCGTTTGCCTTGTTTTTCATGCCCTTAGCTTATCACTATCATCTGCATTTCTTTTTGTATCTTTAGCATGTCACTGTTTTCTCCTCGATTGCTATGAGGTTTCCGCATACCTTCGCGCAAGTCCTCCCCAAAAAAGTTGACAAACAAAATTTTAAGAAGCAAAGCAAATCCTCCCCAAAAAAGTTGACAAACAAAATTTTAAGAAGCAAATTGAAAAATAAAAATAAATAAATAAATAAAAATTGTCAAGAAGCGAAAAATTGAGAAAGTTTTCAAAACAACTTTGAAAACCAAAATTTTGACAACAAACAAAACGTTGAAAAAAAAATAAAAAATAAAAAAATTGTTGCTTGGATGAAAATTAAAACGTTGATACAAAATATTTTGACGTGAGAACAACTTTTGCAAAAATTGTGACAACATTTTTTGCAACAATTATTGACGATTTATGCTACAACATTTGACGATAAATTTTTGATGATTTTCCTTGTGAAAACTGACAAATTTTAGCAACTTATGTCGATGACTTTTTACAACAATTTTGGCAATGATTTTTGATGCAGGAGCATCTGGTGGTGGTAGAGCAATCTTGCATCATCCAAAAAAATAATTTTTTTTTTCAAGTGCTGGCAAGGGGAAGAGCTGTCGTGATATCGCGATAGCAAACACATTCGGATAAAGGGAGCCAAGGCGAAAGGTTGTCACGATATCGCGACAAAAATCGGAGAAGAGGAGCCAAGGGGAAAGGCTGTCACGATATCGCGACAACAATCGGAGAAGAGGAGCCAAGGGGAAAGGTTGTCGCGATATCGCAATAGCAAATGTGTCGCGATATCACGACACATTTGGAGAAAATGAGCCAAGGGGAAAGGATGTCGTGATATCACGACAACAATCGGAGAAGAGGAGCCAAGGGGAAAGGCTATCATGATATCGCGACAACAATCGGAGAAGAGGAGCCAAGGGGAAAGGTTGTTGCGATATTGTGACATGTTGCGGTTTCACGACCCAAAGCTGAAATATAAGTGCGAAAGGTAAAGACATCACGATTTTGTGACATGTCGTATTTTCGTGGATTGAAGATAGAAGGAGAGTACGGAAGGCCAAGATGTCACGATTTCATGACATGTCACATTTTTGTGGCCCAAAGATAGAAGGAGAGTGTAGAAGGCCAGGATGTCATGATTTCACGACATGTCATGTTTTCATGGACTGAAGACAGAAGGAGAGTACGGATGGCCAGGATGTCACAATTTTGTGACATGTCGCAATTTCGTGACCCGAAGACAGGAGGTAAGTGCAAAAGGCCAAGATGTCACGATTTCGTGACATGTCATTCACGATATCACCAAAACGTCACGATATCACAACCGAAGAGGAGAGAGAGAGCAAGGAAGCGAAAATGTCATGATATCGTGATAAGTCATTCACAACACCAGGCAGATAGGCGGTTGCAGAGGTCGTTGCAGAAGGGCACGTGGAAGAAAAATACATGTGGCTACAGTGCACTCCTGGGAATGATGACTCAGAGGGTCGATGGATAGGTGGCTACAGAGCACTCTGCCATCGCATGCCATGATGATTCAAGGCACCTGGCAGCAGCATGCGGGTGGTGACAGAACATTCGTGCAGGCAGTTACAGGAAACTCTGCAATCTGTGTAATGATGTTTGAAGGGGGTCAGGTCCACTATAAGAGGCAGTTCTTACATTGTAAGGGGGTTTGGCCAGTTTTAACTTCTGTCATTCAGATTTTGAAAGTTGTTAATGAAAATTTGCTAGTTTTTCTGCGTGTAATTTTAGTCTTGCATCAATTTTTTAGCAAATTTTCGTGACACCTCTTTTCACCAAATGACTATGCAAATGGCCAACGAAGGAATATATTATGACCCCAACCTACTTTTGCTACTTAATCTCACCCACCTACATCAAATCACATCAGTGCATGCATATAAAATTCAGTTCCAAGATATCACTAGTCACATCATAGGGTTGGACGAATCAGTTCTCATAAGTGATTTCATCAATGGATTAAAAGAAGAAATTAGAGTGGTGGTCATGATGTACACTCCTCGCACCCTATAGGAAGCCATTGGATTAGCCTTGTTAGCTGAAGATAAATTTAATGTTCAATGACAACATAGGGAGCAATGTATTGATAAATCATGATTCTCGCCCACTATCCCAAAACCTAAACCCTTGCTAGTTAAGTACCTTAGCTTGCAAGAAATGAAGGAATGATGAGTGAAATACCTTTTTTGTACTTGTGATGAGAAATCTAAGCCTCATCATCATTGCACTACACCAACATTATATTTATTAAATTTAGATGATCCTTATCCCTCCATAGGGGCCAAATATGAGGTAGATGTACAATTGTTGAATTTAGTTGATCCCTATCTCTCCGTAGAGTAAGTAGACGAGGTAATTGTGATCGAAGCGACTAGTGCACCTACTCATGAAAATGAAGACAATGAGGTTGATGTGCAAGAAGTGATCAATGGACCAAGCAAGGATGAGGTAAACATCCACACAATGAACAATGAAGGTCAAACATACACTCTAAAAATACTACCCTCAAGTTCTTCACAAATAGTGAGTTATCACCACATGGTAAAACCTATCAGAAAACAAAGCAAAAAGGTCACTACATACTCATTTTCATTGAATCTCCTAGGAAACACCAGGAAGATACAAAAGTATTACCACCACTTTTAATGCATTATTTTGAAGTGTTTAAGGAACCCCACAGGTTGTCCTCCCATCGTCATCACAATTATCCTAAGGAAGATTCTCCTATTTCTCTTGGAAATCCACCACTAACGATTCCCCCTTCCCGATATCCTTGCTTACAAAAAAAAGACATTAAAGTTGTGCAAGAACATGAGAAAATGCGTCTTGGAAAACAAAGGACGAAGCTCCTCCCTTTGAGCTTTGAGGACAAAGCTCTTTTTAAGGAGGGTGGCATGTTAGGACCCTAATCCTAACATTAATATTATTAACTTATTTTTTTTTTTTTATTATTATTATTATTATTATTATTATTATTATTATTATTATTATTATTATATTTGAATAATCATGACCCTTCATTCATAACCCTAGGAGAATATAAATAATAGGAGAAATGCATATAATTGATTATCTAAAAACATTATTAAATACATCTCTTTGAGATAATTTTGTAGGGATATCCTCCATTTGAAAAAATGATTCTAACAAAGGCGATTGACAAGTTTAATTGTTACATTCATTTCCATTACTTTTGCTTTGAAATCCAACTACTAGGAACTAGGTTCCTACCACATTATGCCACAATAATACTACACAGATTCTAGTATGTAGAGTTAGGGAATTAGAATCACCTTTAAATGATATGGGCCTTAAAGGGTAATCCCTACATAATGGTCAAGTTGTCTCATACAGGTTAGTGTAGGGAAATAAGGGGACCACTAATGGAATATTTTCTAATATTGAGGTTAGAAGAGTGATCCCTAGGAAATTACACAAATTTGGTAACTCCTATCCACTTGAGTGGCATATCAAGTGACAATGGAATAAGGATGGTTATGCCTTAAAATTAATAAAAATATTGGGTCTTCTTAGCGAGTTGATTAATTCTTGTAGAAAAAAAATAGTTCTCTCCCTTGGGTTGAGAAAATGGGTCATTACATATACTATGTACAATATTATCATGATACAATAATTATGATTTTATTTTAATACTCTTTTCCTATTTTAATATTAAAATGCAATTCCACTATCTCACTTAAAACTAGATAAGTATACAAATTTAAAAATAATACTATGAGTTATTAAATAATACAACTATTTGAAATTTATTCCATGTGCATTGTAATTTTATAATTTTGATACTAAATGGTAATATTGACATTCTAAGTATACTAGTTTAGTCAATAAATTATATGCTATATAAAATTAAAGTCATAATACTACTACTAATATTATGTATACAACTTAGATTACCAAACTACAAATACATTTCATGGCCAATACCTTTTCTTTGTAGTTAAGACTTATTATTATTATTATTATGCATTCATGAACTGTAACTAACAAAATAAATAATTAGAGCCTGTAGTCTCTACACTATAATGCATAAATTATTCTCAAATGAGAGCACAATGATTTTTCTGATTTAAAGTCAACCAATATACAATAAATCTTAATTTTTTTGCACGTTTTCCTTCCACACCTCTTCAAATATTTTGTCTCCAATGAGAAACATTATAGATGAAGAATACCAATCATGAAATCCCATGGATAATAACCCAAAGTGACAAAGACTTATTTTCTTAGGTATCATATTTCACTAAATAAGGTTTATATACCTTGTTCATAATTTCATGTCCTTCACCTATATAACCCATCATTGTAGGAGAAACAACATCCATAATCAATATGAGTATGATCTCCAAAAGCTAACAACTAAATTAAGAGCATATTATGTAAGTTGCAATCTAGTTGAGGAAACTATAGTATGGGGAGCTACTCAATAAGGGTCATTCATTGTTAAATCAGCCTATGATATTTCACATGCAATTCTTGAGGGATCCTTAAATGAGACCAATTATTGGGAAGGAAAGTCATTCTAAATATAGAAATTTTTCTTTGGATAATATTCCAAAACAAAATTTTAACAATAGACAACCTTCACATGAGGGATTTTCAATTCCCTAATAAATTTTACCTTTTTGAATATCATGAGGAGTCAATAAATCACATATGATTAGAATGTAATTACTCAACTAAAATATTATATGTTATAATAAAGAATATGGGTATGGTGTGGGTGATGCCTATTAACATGGTAGGATGGATAGAATAACGGAAGAAGGCGTTTAAAATCCCAAGATTGAATCAAATTTAGAATCTGATTTCCTTTCATTATGCATGGAGAATTTGGTTGGAGATAAATAGGACTTTCAGAGGGGAGAAGACATCTACAAAAAGGAATAGAGAACACATCATGGTAGTCATAGTGAATCATATTAAAATAGTTGAAGTGCATGAGAGTATAGAGTCATTGGAGGGGACTAAAATAAGTGCAAATTAGAACCTAAGCCCAATTAAGGGGAATGACAATCCTCAAGGATTCTTGAGGAGCTTGACCATGTGGAAACCATAAAAACAAAGTTTTCTAAAATGAAATTTTTATGGGGATTCTAAATAATATCTAGGGAAAGTTGAAGGAGGAGCAATGCTAAGGGATAATTAAGGAATGGTGATCAAAGTTATGAGTGAGTACTTGGGAATTATTACTAGCCATTAGCTTGAAGCAAGAGTAGTATTGGTAGGAGTAAATGTGGTGGTTCATCTAGGGGATAAGATATTAATAACTAAGGAAGATTCATTGAATATCATTAATTGCCTTTAAAAATTTGATGAAGAGTTGGAGAGTAACAAACATAAATGTTCAAAATTTAAAGTGGTCCATGTCTATGGGGAAGAAAATGGGGTGGTTGATTGATTAGCCATCTAGGGATCTCTCAAATAAGAAGATAAAATATGGATACATCCAAATGTACTAAATTTAGTTGTAAATGAGGGAGGACACTTAAAAAGTCAATCCAATTGGTGAAAGTCTTAATGTTGAGAATTTCCATGGTAAATTATTTTTGGAGATTGGAGAATTACATACTGCAAGGCCATGTCCTTTGGAGATATTTGGGATTTTCTAGCTTGTAGCTATAAGAATTCTAAGATATTTGTCTAATTAGGGTTCAATGTTTTAAATATTTATGTATGTGGATGGACCCTTTCTCTAGTGATCTGAGGATTTGTCTATGGAGGGCTCCTATTTTGAAGAGTTATGGATTTTTATATGGGATCCATATTCTAGATATCTTTGGACCTATCTAATGGAGGTTAAATATTCTAAAAATATTTAGACCTATCTATTGAGGGTGCCATTTTATAGAGATGTGTGGACTTATGACTTTTTGGAAGCATTGTGAGACTTCAAATGAAAAGGGTTTCATTTTTTAGAACATCTATGTATCTATCTACTTAGTATTTTATTTTTTGAAGATTTACGGATTTGTGTACTAAGGGATCCATTTTATAAAGAGATGTGAACTTGTTTATTGAGGGTTACATATTTTAGATCTTATAAATGTAATAAGATTGGATTTTTTTGTTGTGTTAGAGTATTCTGCATGTTTATGCACTTAGAATAATCTAAAGATCTAGTGCAACAAACACAACAAATTTTAGCAGTTTATATGTAGTTGTGATAGAAGGAATAATAGTCGTGGGATTTTATTCTAAGAATGTATTTGAATATTTCAATATGTATTGAATTTTTTGGGAAGAGAAAAAATTGAATGCAAGACTAGATAGACTAGTCTAGGCTTGTAAAAGGATTTTTCCCCTTTCAAAAATATTATTTTATAAATAATAGAAAAAATAAATAGGGAGAAGTAACCTTATCACTAACAATAGGTATGTCACCACTGAAACAAATGTACATGGTAATGATAAATTAAGAGCATTATAAATAAAAGGAGAGTAATAACACCACTTAAAGTATACATAGTTGCTTGTTATATTTACCTATAATACATGATTAAAATTCTTAAAGCATCAAGTGATCCATTTTAATGAATGAAATCATGCTTATGCTTTAATCATTTGTCAACTTAATAAATTATTATAGATTCATTTCATAAAAATATTACAATATTCATTTTTTTCTTCATTTTGAGCAATTGAATCTTTAATTAAGTGATCTCTTTACAAGGTCCACTATTTATTTTCTCAATCAAAGACTCAATATTATTCTTGTATAATGAGATAATACCCCTATTATCACTCTTGGTATGCTTTATGCCATTTTAATTCAGAAATATCTCTTATATTATTTTTAAGATATTATTTGTATCTTTCTTTGTAAAAACATAAATTCATGAATTACACATTTTTTCTTCTATTTTATGGTCCTCTTCTAACTAGAGGTGTTAAAAACACTAATGTGTATTAAGCTTCAGATATGAACAACTACTTGTCATGAAAATGGAATGATTCAATGCCAAGTCCATTATCCTTCAACTAAAATTGAAAATAATGTTAATAATTGGATAAAATATACTGCAGTAAAAAAAATACTTAAAACAATATATTTAAAAAATAAATCAAATAAAATTACTCTTTTATATGACCAATTTGACCAAAACTTTATTACAAATATAGGGTTAAAATAACTTATCAAAAAAATATAAAATTGTAAGTCATTTTATTTTTTTGGACAATATTATATTATTTGGTACATGCGAATGTACCCCATGGCACCTTTACGATAAAAGTATAATATATCAAGGCTTGATTCTATAGTTTAGGTGAATGCTTTATATTTTTCCTTTATGTAATTCTATAAGTGCAAGATATGCACAAGTGTCATGAAAGTAAGAGTGCAAGTTTGTAATGTGTAGGATATGCATGTAACACCCCAAAAACATGTAAAAATAAAACACACAAACAAAAGAAAAGTTTACTTATATGTTTTTTTTTGACTAAGGAGAAGGAATCATAAATCCTGAACCAAAATTAGACCAACTTAATGTTTGACATCCCCTAATTTTCTCAAGAACTATACCACACAAGATTCCCTTCACACAAGTCCCATCTATGTAAGCCTATCTTATGTTATGCACATAAGTCCATACCTCTCATCAGTATTGATGAACTAGACTTACTACCTCCAATTTTTAGAAGGTGTAAACACATATCCATATCCACACAAGCCATTATGTGTGGGCATGCTATGAGTATTGTGATTTAAGCTATCAATCTTGTCCACTGACAAGCTATCTTAACTTTGGTAAAATATTCCAAACCTAGTTACCAACCTCCCTAAGAGAGTATCAAGCCCTTAGTATAACCTCTAAGTTCACCTATAACTTACTAATGTTTCATTATTTTAACATCATAAGAGCATAAAATATCTAGATACTAAATCTAAAAAAAATGAATTTACCATTAAAAAGAATAATCAAGCGCAAGAACAATCATCATTCAAACATACATTAAAAGAATTAAATTCAAGAAACTAAATAAAGAAGTACTAAAGGTAGCAATTAAAATTTTCATTTAGATACATGATTAAGCATGGTACACCCTATACTTTCCACAATACTTTACATACATTTCATTGGGGAAATCTCCCCATAATCTAATATTTAGTATAATTAATAAGATGTAAGGTAGAGAGCAAAATTGTAAATTGGTCCATATCATGACATTGGCATTCCCGCTCTTCCATCGATCAAGTGAGGATATAATGGGATCAAGACACTCATAGATACGGATAGACAAGCTTCTAAATGCACTTACTTAATTCATTGCCAAATTGCAACTATACAAATAACCCAAGAAATTCTACTTACTAATACATAACATTGATCATATAAAGTACCCTTTCCATTTTCCCTCTCATCCAACTTGAGAGATTCAATCAACCATGCATTAGATCATGTGATCTATTTACAATAAATGAACTAACCTTCTCAACAATTAAATTCCCATAACTATAATTGCTAAGCAACTAGGTTAATACATTTCAATACCTAAAGCAACTACTTTAATTACAAATAAGCATTTTTCTTCGTTTTATAACATAAGGTCCCATACCCTTAAAATACAAAATAATCATCATTCCATTTAATTTCATAACATAAGGTCCCATACCCTTAAATTATAAAATAATCACCATTCCATTTAATTTCATAACATAAGGTCGCATACCCTTAAAATAAAAAGTAATCATCATTCTATTTTATTTCATAACATAAGGTCCCATAACCTTAAATTACAAAATAACCATTATTCATTTTTTATTTCATAATGTAAGGTCCCATACCCTTAAATTACAAAATAACCATCATTACATTTTATTTCATACATAAGGTCCCATACCCTTAAATTAAAAAATAACCATTGTTCCTTTTTATTTCATAATGTAAGGTCCCATACCCTTAAATTAAAAAATAACCATCATTCCATTTTACTTCATCAAATAAGGTCCCATACCCTTAAATTTCAAAATAACCATTATTATTTTTTATTTCATAACATAAGGTCCCATACCCTTAAATTATAAAATAACGATCATTCCATTTTATTTCATAACATAAGGTCCCATACCATTAAATTACAAAATAACCATTATTCCTTTTTATTTCATAAGATAAGGTCCCATACCCTTAAATTACAAAATAACCATTATTCCATCTTAGTTAATGGACAAGGAGTAGAGCTTTCACACAACCATTAGATAAAATCTATATTTTAAATAATGAGAAACACTTAAAGCTTCTACACATCATTAATCTAAACCTATCATTTTAAATAATAAGCAAAAAATTAAAGCTTATATACTTTCATGGATAGGAATATGACCAGCCTCCAATAGATGGCTAGCGCATTCCACATTACGAGAGAAAGCATGGGGTGGCTAAATTTTATCAAAAATGACTTCCACCTAGATAGCTCAAAGTATTTATGACACTCATGTACACGTGATGTCATTAGTTGCCATGACACAATAAATTATCCTTGGTGCTTATTTTATTCGAGGTACTTCCATACCAAGTTGTGACTAAAATGAAGGGTTTACATATGGTACTACTTGACTAGCTTCCTTCTAATACATCTAGTTGACTACCCATAGTAGTGGTAAGGCATTGACACCATTGCATATATCCTCCCTAGAGAAGAATGTAGACTACATTGCCAAGCAGTGGCTATACAACACAAGAAATTTAGTTCATACTGCCAATGTAATGGATACACAACACAAGGATGTGGCTCACACTGCCAATGCAGTGGCTACATAGCACACAAGAAACATAGATCACACTACCAATGTAGTGGCTACATAGCACACAAGGATGTAGCTCACACTACCAAAGTAGTGGCTACATAGCAAAAGGATGTAGTTCATACTACCAACACAGTGGCTACACAACACACAAGGATGTAGCTCACACTACCAACATAGTGGCTACACAACACAAGGAATTAGCTCATACTACCAATGTAGTAGCTACACAACATACAATGTAGCTTCACATTTCCAACACAGTGGATACACAACATATAAGGATGTATCTTTACACTATCAGCATAGTGGCTACATATCACACAAGGATGCAGATTCACACTACCAATGTAGTGGCTACACAACACATAAGAATAAAGACAACATCATTTTATGATGAACCAACCTAGACCACCTACATTGCTTGCATGGAGGCTTACCGTCCACTACTCTTCTCTCTCTAAGCTATTCCTCTCTACATTATCCTCTACTCCTTCACACCTCCTTACTCCTTTATTTTCCTTTCTTCTAACCATCTCCTCCTTCTCCTTCTATTTTTATAGTATGCATTTTATTTTCTCCTTGGTCCGCATCCTCGCCTACCCACAATTACTTCCTTGACCACCTTTTATAGGTAGTAGTGTGGACATTCATATCCCCCTCTTCCCTAGGTGATTGCCATAAAGAGCTTTCCCTTCATGTCTAAGGAGATTCGTGCAACTAACCCAATCGGGTCTTCAAAGGGAAACCCAACCCATTTGACTGAATTTCATCTTATCGCATTTACTCCTTAGGGTCAAACGTTGGGTAAGTGAAAACTTCCTAAACACACCATGGCAAATACTAAGCCTTGGGGCTTCAAAAGAATTATTTTTATTTTCTTAATTTTATATTTCAAGGAAATTTCCCCAATAACAATCATTTGGCAAATGATTAATTCTTTGCTTACTAGAGATATTAAATAAATCAATTATTTTGTTACTAATAGAATATAACAACATTATTTTAAATGATTGAATGCTCATTTCTAATGATATATTTTCTTAGAATAATTATTTATTTAAACAATATCTTTTTTTTTTTTTAATTAATCCAATATTTATTTAAACAATATCCTTTTTGCTTTTTAAATGAATAAAACATTTTGTTAAACAATATCTATTTTGATTTTTAAATAAATTAAAAATTTATTTAAAAAATATCCTTTTTGCTTTTTAAATAAATCAAACATTTATTTAAAACAATATTCTTTTTGTTTTTTAAATAAATCAAACTTTTATTTAAATAAGCAAACGTAAAGTCATGAAGGTAAAATATTTACTCCATGCTTACTAGTTATCAAGGTTAATAATGTTGAAGTAAAAGACAATCATGCAAGTGCATAAAACAAAGAGGGATTCTTTCCATAAATCTAATCACTTGTCTCAGCCTCTAGAACTTACGATAGCTACTAGGCCATCATTCTGGGGCTTAAGGTGGTTATATATTGATGATTATCCCTAAATGAATGCATGCCTATATGAAGGTATCTATCCATGTTACCTTTGATTTGCATTATCATCATTTTCCTCTCCTTAGGTACTCTCATCTCTGGTGGATGACTCAATTCCTTCCACTCTTGATCACACCTGATCCTACACATTGGAAATTCATAAGTAGTATCATATCTTTCACTAGCTATTTATTATTGTGAGGCTACTTAATTGCACAAAATCGTGTATTAGTCACATTTGTTAATGAATTGATTTTTCATGTTCAAAGGTTCATTTGGGAGGGTCATGACATCCTCCCCCACTAGGACTAACACCATTATTGGTGTTACTTAGTTTCAAATAGCATAAAAAATCAATAAATGTATTATAAAATATTAAAGTTCATCAAACAAGAAAGGAAAGTATTTTTGCATATCCACCACTTTCTCCCACATGGAATTTCATTCTAAGAAATAGTCCCACTACACATAGCACTACTCAAGGGTCTAATTCTACATAGTCTTAGAGAAAAATTCGAGGATCCTTATTGGCATTACTTTTATTGCATCCAAATTTACCATCTACAAATTAGAGACATCCTACACATGTTCAGTTTCAATAATATATGTTCTAAGAAAAGATATGTGGAAGGTTTCATGGATTTTTGACAAGTTCGAAGGTAAGGCGAGTTGGTGTGCAACCGGGCTAATATTTTTAGTGATTTCAAAGGTCCCTACAAACTATGGATCTATTTTTATGGACTTTATCACACTTTTCATTGGTTTGACCCTTACAAACACTTTATCTCCCACTAAGTATTCTCTAGGAGTTCTTTTTAAATTGGCATCTCTTTTGCCTATCAACGACCTCCTTTATTCTTTTCTTGATTACGTTGATTTGGTATTCCATTTCCCTGACCATTTTTGGTCCAATAATCACTCTATCCTCTAGGTTATCCCATGATAGTGGTGTTTTACACCTCCACCCATATAATACATCAAAAGGTACTATCCCTAAAGAGGAATGATATCCATTATTGTAGGAAAATTCCACCAATGACAGATAGTCTTCCCATCGAGATTTGTGTTCCATGCAATACATGCAAAGTATATCTTCCAAAACTTGGTTTACTTACTCTATCTGACCATCTATTTTAG
Organism: Wollemia nobilis; assembly: GCA_028583015.1. Classification (NCBI taxonomy): domain Eukaryota; kingdom Viridiplantae; phylum Streptophyta; class Pinopsida; order Araucariales; family Araucariaceae; genus Wollemia; species Wollemia nobilis. The sequence goes on from JAQPPZ010000622.1 coordinate 3,201,937, forward strand.
GGTGGTATGCTGAACTCAAATAGAACTTTGTGCCTATTGTCTGATGTAGGGCTCTCCAAAATTTTGAAGTAAAATTGGAATCCCTATCAGATATAATTACCTTTGAGAATCCATGTAGTCTAAACACTTATTTAATAAACCTATTAGCCACCACTTGAGCATCATACTTGGTGCTCCTAGGTATAAAGTGTGCAACCTTGGTCAATTTATCGACCACAAAAAATATTGCATCATGCTAGTACCTAGTCTTAGGTAAGCCTACAATAAAATCCATTGATATGACTTACAATTTCTTAGTAGGTATATTATGAGGATATAAATATCCTGTGGGATGCTTGCATTTTGCCTTGACCTTCTGGTATTCAAGACATCAGGCCACAAAATTTGTAATGTCCTTTTTCATCTCCACCCATAAAAATATCCTTTTTAGATTTTCTCTCATTTTTACCCCTCTAGGTGAGCCACATAAGGATATCTATGGACATATTGCATCACTATATTCCTTAAATTCCATGATTTTGCTATGATGATTCTTCCTTTGTATCATAAAAGGTCATAAATTACCATAAAATCCTTATTGCTCTCTACATCTTCTCTTAAATTGGCTCAAATTTCTTGATAATATTCATCCTAATATTTTTCTTTTCTTACTTGGTCCATGAGCTTTATGTGGCTCTTGGTTATTGCTGCTCTGTGTCTCCTCCTACTTAAAGCATCTACAAACTTATTTTATTTTCCTTTAATGTACTCAATTTCAAAATTGTACTTAGAGAGGAACTCAACCCACCTTCTCTGCCTTGCATTGAGTATTGGTTGAGTAAATATGTACTTCAAAATCTAATGGTCTGATTCTTCCTACCAGATAATGGCACCAGACCTTCAAAGCATGAACTACAATGGGTAACTCTAAATCATGAGTAGCATAGTTAAAATTATGCTTTTTAAGCTTCCTTGAAGTATAAGCTACTAATAAATCTCCTTACATGAGCACTCCCCCTAGCCATTCCAATGATGCATTAGTGCATACTATGAAGTCTCCTTGAGGATCTAGAATTTTTAGTATTGGTGCAGTAGTAAATTTTTGCTTCAACATGGTGAAATAAGCCTTTCACTTCTCCATCCTTTTGAATTATTTCCCCTTCTTCTGGAGATTAGTTATCACCAATGCAATTTTTGAGAAATCCTTTATGTGACATAGGTAATAGCTCATAAACCCCATGAAGCTTCTTACTTTAGTAATATTTGTAGGGGGGAAAAAATGTATCATGGCCTTAATTTTATCTAGATCCATGGTGATCCCCTTAGTTGATATGATATGCCCTAAATAGCACACCTCCAAAACATAGAAATCGTTCTTGGCTAGATTTCCATAAAGTTGACTTTTCCTTAGCATTTACAACATGATCTTGAGATGTTTATCATGATATTCCTTGTTCTATGAGTATATTTGGATGTCATCAAGAAATACAATGATAAATTGATCCATATACATTCTAAACACATTGTTCATTAAATTCATGAAGGCGATAGGACCATTCATTAGCCCAAAAGGTAGGACAATTAACTTCTAATACCCATACCTTATCTTAAATGTTTTTTTTGAGTGTCTTCCTCCTGAATCCTCATATGGTGATACCCTAACCTTAGGTATATCTTGTAAAATACCATGGCATCTCTTATCTAGTCAAATAAATCCTCTATCTTGGGTAGGGGTATTGGTTCTTGATTGTAGCTTTATTCAACATCCTACAGTCAATACACAATATTAGAGATCTATCCTTTTTCACAAATAAAATGGGTGCACCCCATGGTGACACACTTGGTTTTATCAAACCCTTTTCTGATAACCCTTATAATTGTACCTTCAACTCTTGCATCTCAATAGGTGACATCCTCTACGGAGATTTATGGATGGGTTTCACTCCTAGTATAATATTGATAGTTAAATCAAATTCTCATAGGATGGATCCCTAGTAGTTTCTTTGGAAATACATCCTAAAAATCTTGTAGAATTGGGTGTGCTTGTCCCTGGCCAATATGAGCATTAATTAGCATAGTGCATCTCTTTGCAATGGTAACATCCATCCTTGGGCCCTTGTCTCTTTTCTATTTTTTGCTCTTCATTCTTAATCATTTGTACTAGAGTTGATGGCTTATGCGGGGGAGTTTTAGCATTATTGGGTTTGTTGCCTTTCTTAAATAAGTTCTTGAATTTATTTTATCTTACATTGAATTTATTCTTTGGATTCTAGGTGTTCTTAGCATTTCATTCTTTTTGTGCGTCCCATTTTATAACTCCATTGCTATTCCTCTTCTTTAGTTCCTAATGTTCTTGTTCGATCAGGTTTTCATACTTATAGTAAAAATGTGACTTTTCTTTCTTTGTTAAATCATAAGCCTTTTGAAAGGACTTAGGCTCCTGCACATCTACGTCATGCTTTATCGTAGATTGCAATACATGGGTAAACTTATGAATCCACATATTCTCATTATAGGAAGGTACATACTTCAACAACTTTACCAAATTTTTGAAGTATACCTCCACTAAGTTACTCCCTTGTCTTAGGTTGGCAAACTCTTCAAACTTCAATGCATAGAAGTGCTCCATGAGGAATCTCTTCTTGAATATGACTATAAAATCCTTCTATGGAATGTTTATCGGTTCAATCTTGGTTTCTTCATAGTAAGTCTTCCACCAATATAGGGAATCTCCTTCAAGGTAAATGGTAGCCCAAACCATTCGAGTATTTGATGAATACCCCTTTATTTTGAAGAAGACTTCTAGCTCTCTTAGCCAAGATTCAGCTGCATTTCCCTCCCCTTCTCCATCAAACTTGGAGATACATATATTATTTGTCTCCCACCATCTCTTTTTATAAGAGGGTTCTTGCTAGATTTTGCTCCTTCTTCAACCCTTCAACTTGGTTGACCTTTGAATATCTAGCCTACAAATTTGTATTTGCCATATTTTCCAATACTTCTCTTAATTGATCTTGTAACTCTACAACTGTAGTAGTAAGCTCCTTTGTTATTGCATTGGGAACCTTTGGATACTCATTCTGGATCTCCTCTTCGATATTACTTTGTTGAGTTTGTCTAGGTGGAGGTATTCTCATCTTGGCCTTGGATGGCATCTTTATCTAGTTTTCACCAAAAAGAGAGTTAGGTTATAGTTATCTCTTAACTAAATCACTAACTTGACCACAATATAGAGTCCTTTCACTAATTATTAGAGGTCTAACTAGGATGAGTTTCTAAGGTAAGGATATATCATCAATAGCAAATACCATATTAAGGTATCTTTATTATTCATCCTTTCTCGAAATAAATTCCATTAGAACCTAATAAGCAGAGACTCTAGGTTACTCTAGCTTTCAACTTATTCCTAAGCGAGCCTCTATTGGATATCCTCGAGTATTTTTTATAGCACATACGAATCTCTATACCCTTGAATATAGAGTTATGATACAAACTGTAACATCCCAAAAATATGAAACAAAAAAATACACAAACAAAAGAAAATTTTACTTATATATTTTTTTGACTAAGTTTAAGGATTCATAAATCCTCAACCAACCTTAGTCCAACATAATGTTTGACATACCCTAAGTTTCTCAAGAACTATACCACACAATAATTGCTTCATGCAAGTCCCATCTGTGTAAGCCTATCTTATGTTATGCACATAATTCCATTCCTCTCATCAGCCTTGATGAGTTATACTTACCACCTCCAATTGTTAGAAGGTGTACACGCATATCTATATCCACACAAGTTGTTATGTGTTAGCATTCTATGTATAGTATGAGTTAAGCTATCAATCTTATCCACTGACAAGCTATCTTAACTCTGGCACAATCTGCCAAACCTAGTTACCAACATCCCTAATGGGGTCTCAAGCCCTTAGGGTATCATCTAATTTCATCTAGAACTTACTAGTGTTTCATTCTTTTCACATCACAAGAGCATAAAATTTCTAGATACTAAATCTACCAAAAAATGAATTAACCATAAGCAATAATAATCAAGCGCAAGAACAATCAACATTCAAACGTACATTAAAAGAATTCAATGCAAGAGACTAAATAAAGAAGTACTAAATGTAGTATTTACAATGTTCATTTATATACATGAGTAATCATGGTACATCCCATACTTTCCACAATACTTTACATCCATTTCATTAGGGAAATATCCCCACAATCTAATCTATTGCATAAATAACAAGATGTAAGGTAGAGAGAAAACTTGTGAACTGGTCCATATCATGACTTTGGTCTTCCTGCTCTTCCATCAATCAAGTGAGGATAGTAGGGGATTAGTACACTCATGGATCCGGATAGACATGCTTCTAAATGTATTTACTTAATTCATTACCAAATTGCAAATATACAAATAACCCAAGAAATTCAACTTACTAATGCATAACACTGATCATAGAAAGTACCCTTTCAATTTTTCCTCTGATCTAACTTGAGGAAGTCAATCAACCATGCATTAGCTCATGCACTCTATTTGTAATAAATGAACTAACCTTCTCAACAATTAAATTACCATACCCTTAATTTCTAAGCAACTAGGTTTACACATTTCAATACTTAAAACAACTACTTTAATTCCCAATAAAACATTTTCTTCATTTCATAACATAAGGTACCATACCATTAAATTACAAAATAATCATCATTGCATTTCATTTCATAGCATAATGTCCCATACCCTTAAATTACAAAATAATCACCATTCCATTTCATTTCACAACATAAGGTCCTATACCATTAAATTAAAAAATAATCATCATTCCATTTTATTTCATAACATAAGGTCCCATACCCTTAAATTACAAAATAGCTATTATTCTTTTTCATTTCATAACACAAGGTCCCATACCCTTAAATTACAAAATTACCATAATTCCATTTTATTTCATAACATAAGATCCCATACCCTTGAATTACAAAATAATAATTATTCCTTTTTATTTCATAACATAAGGTCCCATAACCTTAAATTACAAAAAAACCATCATTCCATTCTATTTCATAACATAAGGTCCCATACCCTTAAATTATAAAATAAAAATTATTTCTTTATATTTCATAACGTAAGGTCTCATACCCTTAAATTACAAAATAACCATCATTCCATTTTATTTTATAACATAAGGTCCCATACCATTAAATTATAAAACAACCATTATTCCTTTTTAATTCATAATTTAAGGTACCATACCCTTAAATTACAAAATAACCATTATTCCATTTTATTTTCCAAAAATCTATCATCTTAGTTAATGGACAAGGAGTAGACCTTTCAAACAACCATTACATAAATTATATATTTTAAATAATGAGTAGCACTTAAAGCTTCTACACATTATTAATATGAAATCTATCATTTTAAATAATAATTAGCACTTAAAGCTTCTATAATTTTATAGATAGGAAGATGACCAGCCTCCAACAGATGGCTAGCACATTCCACATCATGAGATAAGGCACAAGGTGGCTAAATTGCAATAGAAGTGACTTCCATATTGGTAGCTCAAATGGTTTATAGCACTTATGTACCCACAATGTCATTAGTTTCCATGACACAACAGATCATCCTCGATGCTAATGACATCTGAGGTACTTCCAAATTGAACTATGACTGAAATGAAGGGTTTACTTGTGATGCTACTTGACTAGCTTCCTCCTAATATATTTAGCCGATTACCCATGGTAGCGGTAAGTTATTGAAACCATTGCATCTATCCTTCTTAGAGAAGGATGTAGACCACACTATCAATCAATGACTATACAACACAATAAACATAGCTCATACTATCAATCAGTGGCTACAAAGCACAAGGACATGGCTCACACTGCCAACATAGTGGCTACAAAGCACAAGGATGTCTCTCACACTGCCAACATAGTGGCTACACAACACACAAGAAATATAGCTCACATTGCCAACACAGTGGCTACACAACACATAATGATGTAGCTCACACTACCAAAGTAGTGGCTACACAGCACAAGGATGTATCTCATACTACCAACATAGTGGCTATACAACACACAAGTATGTAGCTCACACTACCAACATAGTGGCTACACAACATAAGGATGTATCTCATGCTACCAACGTAGTAGCTACACAACACACAAGGACATAGATTCATACTACCAACGTAGTAGCTATACAACACACAAGCACATAGATTCATACTACCAACATAGTTGCTACATAGAACACAAGGATGTAGCTTCACACTACCAATGCAGTGGCTACACAACACACAATAATAAATACAATACCAGTTTATGATGAACCAACCTGGACCACCTACACTACTAGCATGTATGCTCATCGTTATCTACTCTTCACTCCCTGAGATCTTTCTCTCTTCGTGCTTCTCTCTTCCTTCATGCCAACTCGCTCCTTTATTTTCCTTCCTTATACCCAGCTCCTCCTTCTCCTCCCACTTTTCCCATGTATGCCTTCTTTTCTCCTTGGTCCACATCCCTACCTACCTACCATTACTTCCTCAACCACCTATGATAGGTGTTAGGGTGTACATACCTCTCCCTCTCTTCCTTATTCAATTACCATTAAGAGATTTCCCTTCACATTAGGGGATATTCATGCAACTGACCCAATAAGATCTTTAAAGGGTAACCCAACCCATTCTTCTGAATGTCATATTGTCACTTTTACTCCGTAGGGTCGAACATCGGGTGAGCAACGACTTACTAGACATACCATGATAAATACTAAGCCTTGGGGCTTCAAAAGAATTGTTTTTATTTTCTTATTTTTATATTTCAAGGAAATTTTCCCAATAAAAATCATTGGCAAATGATTATTTCTTTGCTTACTAGAGCTATTATATAAATCGATCATTCTGTTACTAATAAAATCTACCAACATAATTTTAAATGATCGACTACTCATTTCTAATGAGATCTATGCTTAAAATAATTATTTATTTAAACAATATCTTCCAATTTTTTAAATAAATCAAATATATATTTAAACAATATTATTTTTGCTTTTAAAACAAATCAAACATTTATTTAAACAATATACTTTTTTATTTTCAAATAGATCAAACATTTATTTAAATAATATCATTTTTGCTTTTTGAATAAATCAAATATTTATTTAAACAATATCCTTTTTGTTTTTTTAATAAATCAAAAATTTATTTAAACAAGCACACGTGAAGTCATGGAGGCAAAATATTTACTCCATGCTTACTAGTTATTGTTGGTCATCAAATCTGCCTAGGTAAGGATTTTGAGTAAATGGATGCGCCCTAGACCTGGACCAACATTGAAAGGCCGAAGGGAAGAGATGCCCCTCGTGCCAATCTCCGGAGAAAGGCCGGCTCCTATGCTAAACTACTTGGGTGTTTGAAGACAAGAGTGCAGGAAAGAGATAAAAGGAGTTAGGGTTAGAGAAATAAATAAAAAAGGGTAAGGGAAGAGAGATCGGTGATTTGAGGTGGGAGAGAACAGGAAGCACGATCGCTAATAGACAACTTGAATAGCAGCAAGGAACACCAAGGGAAAATGAAGGAAATGCAATATCGACCTTCCTATGTATCCTTCGGGCGAGTTTCAGGGTACCTTCCCCGATCGCACACCAGACGCAGAGTTCAACATCCAACATACGAATGAAGAAAGACAAAAGAAGCAAACACAGAAGGCAGCATAAAAGAAAGCCAATACGACACTTTTCTACTCCTATGTATCCTTCAGAGCGAGTTTCAGGACACAGTCCCCGATCACACACCGGACGCAGGATTCAGCATCCAACATACAAACGAGGAGAGATAAAAGAATCAAGCACAGAAGGCAGCATAAAAGAGAAGAATTGAGCTCAAAGCCTCTTAGTATTAATCGCAGGACATCAAGTTACAGCAGCTTTCTAGCAGATAGTTCCCCCCACTTTTCCATTACAATGCCTGGGTTTTTATAGAGGACCCGGGCCTCTGAATCATAATTACATAGCGAAGAAGAGTACGCCCTCGAGCCCTGAGAATCGGCTCCCCGAGGCTCTCGTGACCGAGCTTTCAAATCCGTTACCAAAAATGGCAACTGCAACCGGGTCAACCATGGAAAGGTGCATTGATGAGCCGTCTAGACGTCCTTGGTCTCTGGGTGCGGTGCTCGAGTGGCCGCCATGCTCGTCGGGCTCTCCATCATGGCTTGATACTTCATTTTTGATTGCCAAAAATGAGCAACGGGCTTGTTGGGCATGAAAAATTGCATTTATGAGGCACTTGATCGCCTCGGGAAAATACCCGACTTGGAACGCGTGCCCGTGAAGCGCTTCGCTAAGTCTTCATTCACCACTTCGCTTCGCAATGGTTCTGGGCTGAAGCAAAACTCCTCCTTGGATTATACTTCGCAAAACTGAGCTTCGCAAAATTGCTTCGGGGTTGAGGAGTGCCGAAGCATATTTACTTCGCAAAATGGGTCTCTTCTTCTTTACCGCTTCGCTGATTAAATTACTTCGCTGATGTCTTCGAGAAATGCTTCGCTGCGATCCTTTTTCAAAACTGTGGTTCGGGAAGATTTCGGCCGAAGCAGATGTTTCATTCTCTATGACCTCCGTCACTTCGGTGGAAGTGAAAGCTTAGCCGAAGCAAATGCTTCGCAATGACTTTCGCCGAAGTAAAAATGGTTCGCTGATTTTCTGGCCGAAGTGACTGATGGAAATACTTCGGATGCGAAGTAGTTTTCTTGCCTTCTCCTTTGTATTTCTCTTCGGCACATTGCTTCGCAGAAATCTTGCCCGAAGTAGCTGCTTGAAGCGCTTCGGGCCCGAAGTTCTTCTATTGCTATCCTTGTATTTTTCCTCGATGATACTACTTCGCAAAAAACTCCACCCGAAGTAGTGTTGAAAATGCTTCGGGTGCGAAGCTCTCTTTTCTTTTGAACACCGCTTCGCTCAATTTTTGCCCGAAGTAGCTACTGGAAGCGCTTCGGGCGTGAAGTAGTTTCATTCTCTTTGCTTGTGTTTTACTTCGGTGAAAACTACTTCGCAAAACTTTTACCCGAAGTAATGCGGGAAATGCTTCGGGTGCGAAGCTATTTTTATTCTCCTTCGGTGAAGCTCTTTTCTCTAGCTTGTTTGCCAGTGAAGTTCTTTCTTTTCTACTTTATGTACAAATGGGTGGCATTGGAAGCCAAAATTGCTGCAACTTTTCAAAATAAAAATAACAAAGCAAAAACTTTACACAACACTATACAAAACTTGTTTCTTTTTCTACCCCTTGAGAAATGTGACAAAATTGTCAACATTCTTGGCGGCTCGCGGGGCAACGAGCTCGTCTCGGTGGGAGGACCCTTTAACTTTGATCCATTGGGCCAGAGTCCTCTCCCGATCCTTCTCCTTCTTCTTCTAGGAGTGCTTCCACAGCTGGTTCTTGTTCTCCTTCTTCTTTGGCTCCCTCTTCATCTTCGGCTCCCTCCTCTAGAGCTACCTCTTCTGGAGCGGCTTCCTGCATCGGTGAAGGGGCAAGATGCTCACGAATTTTCCTCATGGTTCGGCGAACCTGGGACCAGGCACTCTTCGAGAAAGGTTCCAGATCTTGTAGTGCCTTGATCAACACTCGAAACCGATCGATTTTCCCGATGTCTGCATGTTGGGCTCTAGTATACAGGTCATTTAGGCAGGCCGCGATCTTGCAGTATCTCAGGAGGTAATCTGTGATCTGCCTTTCTGTGATGGGCTCCGCCCATCCGTCTATCTCCGAGACGTCGCCTTCAAACTGAAGCCATGTTGGCTTAATCTCTTCTTTGGACAGGAGATGCCCGTCATCATCTGTGAAACTTGGGAAGCCCATGGAAGAGAGATCCTAAAAATAGCTCATTGATGTGCGTTGTTCGTTCTCAAATATATCCAGGAGGTCTTTTGCCTTTTGCATTTTTTGCACCTTGGAGAAGAAAGCGCGTACTGTGGCTCGGGCTGTAGACCAGTCCCTAGCTGTTCGGCTCATCGCAGGGACCTGCAAGTCTTGATACTTGGCGCTTTGTACATCGAAAGCTAGTTTGAGTCGGCTTCTAGCTTTCTGGGTGATCTCTTCGATGATTGGCCCTCCTTCGACAGTGGCATCCCGGGCTTCCATAATGTAGGCCAAAATTGAAAGAGCGCTGGAGGCCCGAGATCTAAAGTTTTTGAGCAAATGCGAGCGAATCTCCTTGATTCTGCTCCTGTCACACAGCCCTAGGCCCTCCTTTTCGTACAGCTGGTTCTGCATCTGCAAAAATTTTCCTTCGAGCTCTTTTGCCCTCAGTTCATTCTCGGCCTGTCTCTGTGCTCGATTTTTAGCTGTACATTCCAGTTGGTTTATTTGCGATTTTAGGGCATGTGCTTCTTTTTTCATCAGCTTGCACTGCTCTTCAACATCTGCTAGCTTGGACCAGACTCTTGCCAACTCTTCCTCTAGCTTAAGATTGGCGCTCTCTGCTTCGAATCTGCGTTGATTTGCAATGTTTGCGTGCGCTCGAAAGGTCTCGACCCCCACATGCATAGACAAAGACTCATTGTCTATGTTCAGGTGCTCCAGGTCCTTGGTTTTCTCCTGATAATCATAATCTGCTAGGGTCATCTCATCCAGAGGCTTCTGGACCCTAGGGACCTTCTTCACTTTGTGCAATTTTCCTGCCTCCAGATCAAAGACTGCACATTTCTCAACTTGGGCCAGAGAGCGCCCTCTTTTCTTCCTAGCCTCCTTCAGCATCTTCTCTATGTTTTGTCGGGCCTGAAGTAGCTTTTCAGCTAGAGGACGTTCCTTTATTATAGACAGCTCAGATTCAAATGAGGCTGGATCTCCAGCCGAAGGGGTAAACAAATATAAAGGGTTGATGGGGAATGCCTCACCAGAAGGTTCGGCGACAGGTGTAGCGGGGGCCTCGGCTAGCGGGACAACACCGTGTATGATGGGAACCTGGGTCTCGGGGTTCGGTGTTGAGATATTGACTTCGCCCTGGCTGAGGATGGTAGGGTCGATGGCATGGGTGGGCGAAGGTGTTTTAACAGGTTTGTCTTGGCCGGATGACTCGGGTGGAATGGGGTTAGGCAGAGAAACAGGCAATGCTTGGAGAGATGATTGGCCTTGTAGGGGGGAAAGGGTTGATGATGACCCTCAACCGGGACCATGGTGGACGTGTCAGAGATCGAGGCGAAAGGGAGAGAGTGCGTACCTACGTGCCCTCCTGGCAAAGCGGCCATGGTAACTTCTTGCGTGATCGGCTCTTGGCCTTTTTGGGCCTCGGCACCTTCGACCTCCAAGACTTCTACTTCAGGATCCCCTTCCTGTTGGAGGAGTTCCTCCACATTGATAACGTCTATGTCTGGGACCGTCTCGGCATTTGGTGGCACAACATCTTCATTATTTGCTTCGGCCGAGACTGGCGCAGGTTGTTCGGTAGGCAGACTCGGATGCCCTGTATGGGATCGCTTTGGATGGGTCGAGGGCGCTTGTATTTGCTCTGGCCTTTTCCTCTTCTTCCTTTCCAATGGCTGCTCTGATTCTTCGGCGCTTGTATCCTCAGATGGTACTTGCGTTAGTACCCTTGGCGCAGCTTCAGCTTTCTCCTGTACTCCCGAGGCATCGTCAGTCTTCCCTGGACTTTCGCCCGATCCTGGGGTAGCTGGAGGGATGAAATCGGCGAAGGATATGGGCTTCCAAGATCCAACCTTAGTTTCGTAGACGATCGCGAAGTCCCTATCCATTGTCAAGAGTCCATAGGAATTCATCTTTCGACGATGGACTCTCATTATCCACCATTCCCTCAGTTGGTCCTCATCCCAGTTCTTCAATTCTTCCTTCAGATCGTCCTTGGCCTTCCTCCAGAATGTGGAGTCTGGGGTTGGAAATGGGTATTGATCAGGATCGAACTCTATTTCCATGGGATAAAAGTCATGCCAGGGAGGTAATGTCCTCATTTTTTCTAAATGCCACTCTAGATCTCTCCCGTTGGGATTGTTTCTCTGCTCCATTATTTCGGGGTGGGGGCAGACATGAAAATTTTTACATTTCAAGTGATCTTTCATCACCCCTATGGGATCATAAAGCCATCTTTGAGGAATCTGGAGCAGGCCAAAATTAGCCAGTTTTTCCTCCAGGAAAATGTTCTGCTTCAAGGCGAAAACTTCAATCACCCCCATCCTAAAGGGGAAATCGCAGGTGGGGGCCCACTTTCGGCCATGGCCGTAGATTTCATTGGTTGCGTCACTCTGTCGAGCGACCTCCAGCATGAATTGGTACTCGGATGGGAAAACAAGCAGCAGGAAGGGCTTCCCCACGAAGCCGAACAGGCGTATCACGAGCCCCTGTGTTAGCTGGAATACATCTCCTTTCCTCGCCTGTACCACCCTGTCTCTCAAACTGAGGGGCACCCGAGGGCTGGACCCTGTTAACAATTGCATGGCGGGTCCCAAAAATTGTTGATTGAAAGAATAATAGGACTTCGACCTTAATAGGAGGCGAGTCCACTGATATACAGGCAAAGGATTTCCATCCTTGCCACTTGGTGTAATTGCAACATGGGGAAGATTCTTATGTGTATGGTAAAAGAAAAGCCATACAAGAAAAGAGCATGGACTGAAGTGTTGCTCTGCTCTAGAGTTCTTCATAGCGGTAAGCCGCGTGTGCAGGTTTCGGGCTACCCATTCTGCCCAGTCGAAGAAGACTGGGTTGGTGTTCGGCCTCGAAGCATCGGGGGCATAAAACTCCCCTCTGGAAATACATTCGGCCAGGGACACCTGCCAAGGGTGCACCGAAGCGTCGGTTGACAGGCCCGCCACCCATGCGATGATGGAAAAAATATCTATGTTCTTGAAGGCCTCCAAGGGTAGGGGCATTTGAGGCAGCTTGCCTGAAGGGAGCCCGCTTTTGAGATTTTCTCGGAGGAATTTTAGCACGTAGTTGTTTGAGGTAAACTTCTCCATTTGTTCGCTCAGAATGACGTTGCGAACCGTGTACCCCTTCGGAGGCCCTTGCTACGGTGCAAAAGCTGCTTGCACGTCCTCCTTCAAGATAGAGAACAACTTGTGACCAAGCGGCATTCAAGCACTTGCCCGGAAGCCGGTTGATAGTTCTGTGCGATGGCGTAAATCAGCTCAGGGCAATGGTGCACAGGAGGAGTCAGATACCAATAGATTTGGGAGTAATACGCGGTGGCCCTCTTGTTGTCAGCCGAGAGCCTGCTCCTCATAAAGTCGATAGTGTACCCGAGCTCGGCCACGCTTCTTGAGAGTTTTGTATCTTTAATTTTCTCCCACCTGTCAACTGGTGGCTCTACAAGTTGTTCCTCTTTGGATTCTTCTCTTTCTTCCACAACTTGCTTCTCTGGGCGGGTGTTCGGGTTGGCCTTCTTGGGTCTCTACTTTTTCTCCTCCGAACCTTTCATTTTTTTAGGCACTGTCATCTCTGGCTCCTTTCCTTTCTGCGTAGAACTTTTCTTTCCCATGTTGTATGATTATGGCAGCAACACCAGCAGCGTAGACTGTTTCGACGTCAGGGAGCTTCTCGGCGAGTGGCAGCAGAATTCGTGGACAAGCAATGTGCTTTCAATCTTGCACTTTCAAATAACCTTTTCTTTGCTAAAGCCTACCCTTTATAGCCTTAAGGGGCAACTACCCCTATTTATGGTTCTTGCCATAATTAAACCTATGCTAGTGGCCTAGGAAATTGTTGCACCATCCGATTGGCTATCCAGCGGCATCGTATGCGGAGTTACGCGCCCTAATGATTACACCTTGCATTGGAAGCACATCTTGTACTCGGGTGCGAGCTTTAACTGAATTGCCTCGGGACATGCCCCGCCACCTTCGCCTTAAATTCGTATGCTTCGAGCTCTTTTCAAGGTGGTAGTCAGCACATTTCTCGAGACGTGCTTTAAATGCTCCCATTCTGCACATTATTGGTTCGGCGAAGTTTGGGGTCGGACTTGGAAATGCTTCATGGTGAACTTCTTCTTTGGGCTGATCTTCTGCGTTTCGGGCCCGAGGTACTTATCCTTTGCCGTGCTTTGCAAGGACCACCTACCGAAGCTTGTGCTTTTGAAAATTACTTCGCAAAATTTCTACCCGAAGTGGTTGCTGGAAATGCTTCGGGTGCGAAGCTCTTTCGTGCCTTTGTTTGAACTTTGGTTCGGCCCTTTACTTCCTCGCAACTGCTACTTTGGGTAAAAATCCCCGAAGGAGATTCTGAATTTTTTTTTTTTTTTTTTAATGTTTTTACCCCTTGTGTAATGTGACAAGACTTGTCAACATTCTTGACGGCTCGCGGGGCAACGAGCTCGTTCGGGTGGGAGAACCTTTAGCCTTGATCTATTGGGCCAGAGGCACCTCCAGACCCTTCTCCTCTCACTCCCTCTGGGAGCGTTTCTGCATCTGGTTCTCCCTCTTCTTCTGCTTCTTGAGACACATTCAATGGATTCTGGCCGAGTTCTTGTGTCTCGCCCCTTGGGATACAAAAAGGGTGCAAAAAGGTGCCTTCCTCATTCTCAGGCCTTACCGCTTGAGACTGCTCTCCTTGGACTACCTCCTGATGGAGATTGCAAGCAGCCACATTGTTCATTGTTGGGTCAAAGCTTGCATATTCCCATTGTTGTTCTTGGGCAAAATTTGTTTCTTGAGCTCCGAATGACTGCATCTCAAACCTATGCTCAGTACGAGGAGTCTGCCATGATGAATACTATGCAGGATGGCCAGGAGCAGTGAACAGTGATGGGTTTTCTCCCCACTGCCACTTTCTAGATAGGAACAAGAGTTGTTCTGCTCGTATTGCTTCCTCAAATATCTGAGGAAATCTTCGTTCACCTGATTGTAGTAAGAGAAGGCGTATGTCCGGGTGAAAGGCACGAACATAGAAGAGGTGAGCTTGGGCATGCGTCGGTTGGATCTCCACTGGAATATTCTTCCAACTTCTGCAAAATCGGACATTGAAGTCCGTGATGCTCTCCAGAGGTGCTCTCATGATAGCGAACAGATCCATCAAAAGCTGGGAGGGATCTTGAGAGCCGTCGAATGTCTTGATCAATGCTTCTGCTAAATCGCTCCACGAGCAGATGCTTTCATATTCGAGTAATCTGAACCACTGCATCGCTTCTCCTTCCAGAGACATGACCAGAAGTCTCACCATGACATCTTCGTGGATTATGTTGTGGAGGTTCGCCAATGCAGCAACGTCTTCAAGGTGCCTTTGGGCCATTCCTTTAGTGCCATCATATTTTGCCAATGTATGCAAGGCTCCTCTAGGAATTTTATGATAACCCTGAAGGTTCAGAGGGGAACGGGCATTCCAACTAGGATAACGTGCTTCTTCCATTATGGCAGTGGCCTTGATTTTTTGGGACATTTTCTTTCAGCTTAAAAGGCGTCTACGATGAAGGAATCTGGGTTTTCAGCTCAGTTAGAATAGCCAGGTGATTTTGACAGATGGGGGCAAGCCAGAGATTCACCAACTCGGGCTTCCTTAAAACATGGGGACTTTTGCCATGAAGGCACAGGTTTAGGTACTGGTCTTTACGACTTAGAGATTTTTGGGTAAACAGAGTCGCCAGATGCTAAGAGTCTTTCAGTAATGAGGGCATCGGTCCTCACTACCACTAATCAGGTGAGACTAACCGGGTCACACCGAGAACTTAGTTAGAACTATTGGCCCCGGTGAAGATGGGTTTGATATTTAAAGTATGGGACCTTGAATGGTTATGGGTCTTTCTAAGATAGATACAGTCGGTCCCACCGGGCGTGCCAAAAACTGTTGGTCATCAAATCCGCCTAGGTAAGGATTTTGAGTAAATGGATGCACCCTAGACCTGGACCAACATTGAAAGGCCGAAGGGAAGAGATGCCCCTCATGCCAATCTCCGGAGAAAGGCCGGCTCCTATGCTAAACTACTTGGGTGTTTGAAGACAAGAGTGCAGGAAAGAGATAAAAGGAGTTAGGGTTAGAGAAATAAATAAAAAGGGTAAGGGAAGAGAGATCGGTGATTTGAGGTGGGAGAGAACAGGAAGCACGATCGCTAATAGACAACTTGAATAGCAGCAAGGAACACCAAGGGAAAATGAAGGAAATGCAATATCGACCTTCCTATGTATCCTTCGGGCGAGTTTCAGGGTACCTTCCTCGATCGCACACCAGACGCAGAGTTCAGCATCCAACATACGAACGAAGAAAGACAAAAGAAGCAAACACAGAAGGCAGCATAAAAGAAAGCCAATACGACACTTTTCTACTCCTATGTATCCTTCAGAGCGAGTTTCAGGACACAGTCCCCGATCACACACCGGACGCAGGATTCAACATCCAACATACAAACGAGGAGAGATAAAAGAATCAAGCATAGAAGGCAGCATAAAAGAGAAGAATTGAGCTCAAAGCCTCTTAGTATTAATCGCAGGACATCAAGTTACAGCAGCTTTCTAGCAGATAGTTCCCCCCACTTTTCCATTACAATGCCTGGGTTTTTATAGAGGACCCGGGCCTCTGAATCATAATTACATAGCGAAGAAGAGTACGCCCTCGAGCCCTGAGAATCGGCTCCCCGAGGCTCTCGTGACCGAGCTTTCAAATCCGTTACCAAAAATGGCAACCGCAACCGGGTCAACCATGGAAAGGTGCATTGATGAGCCGTCTAGACGTCCTTGGTCTTCGGGTGCGGTGCTCGAGTGGCCGCCATGCTCGTCGGGCTCTCCATCATGGCTTGATACTTCATTTTTGATTGCCAAAAATGAGCAACGGGCTTGTTGGGCATGAAAAATTGCATTTATGAGGCACTTGATCGCCTCGAGAAAATACCCGGCTTGGAACACGTGCCCGTGAAGCGCTTCGCTAAGTCTTCATTCACCACTTCGCTTCGCAATGGTTCTGGGCCGAAGCAAAACTCCTCCTTGGATTATACTTCGCAAAACTGAGCTTCGCAAAATTGCTTCGGGGTTGAGGAGTGCCGAAGCATATCTACTTCGCAAAATGGGTCTCTTCTTCTTTACCGCTTCGCTGATTAAATTACTTCGCTGATGTCTTCGAGAAATGCTTCGCTGCGATCCTTTTTCAAAACTGTGGTTCGGGAAGATTTCGGCCGAAGCAGATGTTTCATTCTCTATGACCTCCGTCACTTCGGGTGGAAGTACTTCGTATGAAAGCTTAGCCGAAGCAAATGCTTCGCAATGACTTTCGCCGAAGTAAAAATGGTTCGCTGATTTTTTGGCCGAAGTGACTGATGGAAATACTTCGGATGCGAAGTAGTTTTCTTGCCTTCTCCTTTGTATTTCTCTTCGGCACATTGCTTCGTAGAAATCTTGCCCGAAGTAGCTGCTTGAAGCGCTTCGGGCCCGAAGTTCTTCTATTGCTATCCTTGTATTTTACTTCGGTGATATTACTTCGCAAAAAACTCCACCCGAAGTAGTATTGAAAATGCTTCGGGTGCGAAGCTCTCTTTTCCTCTGAACACCGCTTCGCTCAATTTTCGCCCGAAGTAGCTGCTAGAAGCGCTTCGGGCGCGAAGTAGTTTCATTCTCTTTGCTTGTGTTTTACTTCGGCGAAAACTACTTCGCAAAACTTTTACCCGAAGTAGTGCGGGAAATACTTCGGGTGCGAAGTTGTTTTTATTCTCCTTCGACGAAGCTCTTTTCTCTAGCTTGTTTGCTAGCGAAGTTCTTTCTTTTCTACTTTATGTACAAATGGGTGGCATTGGAAGCCAAAATTGCTGCAACTTTTCAAAATAAAAATAACAAAGCAAAAAACTTTACACAACACTATACAAAACTTGTTTCTTTTTCTACCCCTTGAGAAATGTGACAAAATTGTCAACAGATTATCAAGGTTAATAATGTTGAAGTACAATCATGTAATAGGGAGTCTTTCCATCAATATAATCTCCTGTCTCAGCCTCTAGAACTTATAATATCTACTAGGCCATCATTACAACGCTCAAGGTGGTTAGATATTGACAATTATCCCTAATCGAATGCATGCCTATATGAAGGTATCTATTCGTTCTACATTTGATTTGCCTTATCATCATTTCCCCCTTATCAGGTAATATCATCTCTAGTGGATTAATAAATTCCTTCAATTCTTGAACACACCTGATCCTACACATTGGACATTCATTAGTATCATCTACTTCACTATATATTTATTATTATGAGGCTGCTGAATTGCACAAAATAGAATATTAGTCATATTTGTTAATATATTATTTTTCCATGTTCAAAGGTCTATCTTGGAGGATCATGACTATGCAAAAATATCATGTATATAAGAGTGCAAGTGTGTAATAATATAAAGTACACAAGTGTCATGTATGTAAGTATGCAAATATGTAATGTGTGGACGTACATAAGTGCCATGTATTAGGAGTGCATATAGGAGAATAAGTGTCATGTAGAAGTTTTCAGGTGTTATAGAGTTAAGTATGCATGTAAGTAGAGAGTTAAGAGTTTTGAATACAAGTGGTAATATGAGAAGACAAAGGACATGAAAGTCTTATATTATGTAAAGAATAGAAAAGGATATGAAAAATCCAAAGCAAGGAATATTGTGATCTGAAGTAGATAGACCAACCTAAAGGTAAACATGACCAAAAGAGGATCTATATGAGTAAATACTAGACCAAAATTATCTCATAGATATGACCAAAAGAATATATCTTAAAGTAAATAGTAGACTAGAATCATCTCATAGAGATGACTAAAATGTATAAGAATCTATCTTAGTAAAGAGCAGACCTAAACAACCTCACAAAGATGATCAAAAGGAATTAGGATCTATTTGAGTAAAGAGTAGACTTGAAACATCTCACAAATATGACCAATAGATATAAGAAGTTGTCCAAGTAAAGGGTAGACTTGAATTACCTTACAAAGATGCCCATAAGGTATAGGGACTTATCCACATAAATAAAATATCAAGTCAACTCATAAAGACAACCAAAAAGAAAGAATATTCATCTATCTTAAATAACAATGCCATATCATCGATATTGTGACAATAAGAAGGAAGAAGACATTATGTGCATGACATTGCAGAGCAAAATCACTAGAAGAGTCTTGAAAGATAGTAGATATTGTGTGGGTTACCAAGCATATGGAAGAGCGAAAAAAACTACAACATAAACATTTTAAAAGGCTTGGCAAGAGGGCCAAAGTATTCATTCTATTGTAATAGTCTAGAGAGTAATGCACGTTGAAAGCAATATTTTATGCATAAGCATTACAATAGTATAATGTTTGAAATCAGCCATAATCACATTAATGCATCATGAGGCTATTTGCACACATTTTCTAAGTGGAGGTTAAAGGTAAGCATTACCTTGATTAATTATTTGATTATGTTGTAATTTATGGATTATTGAAAGCATTAAAACTTAGGATTAATAATTAAAGAGGGAGATAAAAGGTTTTCAACTTTATGCTATTATTTAGGTGGGAGTTATAAGGGTTTCTACCATATTTTGAAATTGAAAGTTATTTTACAAGTAGTTTTTTTGCAATTTATTTTTTAAAAATATAAATTAATACTTTGGAGAGATAAGGTTTTCTACTCCAGACTAAATTTTGAAGCTTTTGTTGAGGCTGTTTATGGGGACCTAGTCAAAGATCATATAATCAATGAGGAAAATATTAAGAAATGGAAACATTTATAGGTGGATAATCTTAATGACAAAAATCAACAAAAGCTAAGGAATATAAATATTCTTCTACATGTCTATTTCTTGAACAATTCTAGATCTTCATACTCTCTTATTTGGATGAGCCAAAGGGAAGGAACATACTCGGTCAAATTAGGTTATTATCTCCTGGAAGGTGAGGGCTTTGGATGGATACCAATAGCTTAGATTTGGATCAAAAACCTCATTACCAAGATAGCACACTTATATTAGCTAGTAGTCCCAAATAAGGTCTTGACCATGGATAATTTATGTAAAAGAGACTTCACATTCCCAAATAGGTGTGTTCTCTGTGAAATGAGTGGGGAAGATACTGATCATATCTTTTGTACCTTCCCTTTTATAGTTGACCTACTAAATAATATTTTGAATAACTTCTAGGTAGAGTGGTTCATCCCCAAGTCTCTCTTTGATATCTATCTTCAATGGTAGTTCCCCTTTAAAAATAAAAGGTTGCAAATGTTATGGAGGTTAAGTCTTCCACATGTTCTATGGAGGTTTTGGAAAGAAAGAAACCATCAAATCTTCAAATACAAGAAGAGAAACTGCACATCAATGGCAAATAGAATTTTAAGTGCAATGTTGGAAAATTTAGGTATCATGAAGTTCAACCATAATTTTGAACCAGACCCAAAGAACAAAATTGCGAGAGTTTGGGGGTTAGCTTCCAATTATCATAAATCCTGCTCATCCTCAATTCATCCATGAACCAATTCAAAATGGAAAAGGCCTATAAGTGGATGGATAAAATTAAAATTTTATGGAGAAAAAAAGGAAATCGTAGGAGTGCTGGAGTAGGAGGTATCTTTTGAGATCAGTGGGGTAGACCACTCTTGGCCTATGCAAATCCTCTAGGAGATCAAACAAGCCATGTTTTTGAAGCTAGAGTAACCTTTATGGGTGTGTCACTTCTTGGTAAGCTAAATATAAGGAAATTAATAATTGAAGGAGATTTATAAAATATCTTTGAATGGAAAATACCCTCTAGGATGGAATATAACATATATGAAAATGAGATTAACACTAAACAAGAGCTCCTTGAAGAACTTCATATTATCCATATCTACAGAGAAGCTAATGGTGGTAGATGACTATTTGGAAAATATGGGTGTACCTTTGGATGAATTGCAATATTGGGAGTTAATATTCCCTCATAGTGTTCAAGAAATTATTAATAGCGAAGCCAAGGATGATGATAAAATGAGATCAAAGATTAAATTTTCTAAGGGGATTTTAAATATTTTATGCATAAAGCTTTACTGTTCATTTGGAGGGATAAGTTTGAACATTCTTGACTGATACAAGTATAATATTAGGGATGAAGGAAATAAAATAGGACTTGATAATGAGTCTCCAATAGTGGTGGATCCTTTCTTTTGTATTTGGATCATGTGTTATTGAGTTAAAAAGTTTCTACCTCTAGCAAACTCCACATTCGGGTTTGGTCTACTCTACTCTTGGTTTTTTATTAATCATTATTTTGTGAGCTACAAGTTGCATCTTGTTTCTCAATGGGACTAGAGTTGGTATATGGGGATTCTTTATGTCACAATACTCATGTTTGAGTCCACCTAAAAACTTTAGTCATTATTTGTACTAGCAATTGGAGCATCAGAAGGAAATATGACATGATTGATACTACTGAGTAATATATCTCCATGAGTGTCTCATTCACTAGAACCATGAATAAGGGACTAGAACTACATACTAAACTGCTTCTTAAAAGACCTTTTTGACTTGTCAAAATGTTTGCTCCAATTGTTTTTGGAAAAAAAATAAGCAAAAAATCACTTGGAGGACCTAAAAACGAGGATCTTTTTGCTCAAGGTCCAAAAAAAAGTTTAAAATTTGTATGGTTTTGTTTATTGTTCATTGTGTGTTACATATTTTGTAATATTAAATGATATTGAAGTCAAAAACATAAATAGTATTTAGGTTGTTTGATTTTCTTGTTTAAGGTTTGAAGCCTTATTTCTAGAACCCTATTTGGAGTGTAAATCTTATTCTTTGATATTTATTGTAAAAAATTTTGGGTCCCTTTTAAAACCCTTTCTTCTACCTTAATAAAAAATATATATCATTTGAATGTATCAAAAAATACAAAAATTAAAAGATGTTTGGTATATAGATTTAGGTGCTAGTCATCATATGACTAAAAATTTACATTGGTTTGAATCCTTGGAAATCAAAAATAATATTCCACTAAAAATTGTAGATGATAAGATTTATCATATTCAAGGAGCTAGAAAAGTAATACCTAACTTGGAAATCTTGGATTTTGTGCTAGAAGATGTTTTATATGTTCCTGGATTATCAAATAATATTATCTTAGATGCTCAGTTAGTTGGAAAAATGAATGTAGAAAATATATTATCAAGAACTAAAACAAAAATGAAGTTAAATGTTCCATAAAGAATAGAATATTTTCTTTAGACACAATTGGATTTTCTCAAGAAATCATTGAGCATTTTTTACCTCAATATTAGATTAATGATAAATTCCTTGATTTTTTAGAAAGACAGTAAATAGGAAGATGTTAGACATAGTCCAAGGTTACCATACAATACATCAAAAGGTACTATCCCTAAAGAGGAATGATATCCATTATTATAGGCAAATTCCACCAACGATAGATAATCTTCCCATCGAGACTTGTGGTCCATGCAATACATGTGAATCATATCTTCCATAACTTGGTTTACTTGCTCTATCTGACCATCTATTTCATGGTGGTACGTTGAACTCAAATGGAGATTTGTACCTATTGTATGATGTAGGGCTCTCCAAAATTTTGAAGTAAACTTGGAATCCCTATCAGATATAATTACCTCTAAGAAACCATGTAGTATGAACACTTCTTTGAAAAACCTATTAGCCACCACTTGAGCATCGTCCTTGGTGCTCCTAGGTATGAAGTGTGCAATCTTGATAAATTTTTCAACCACAACAAATATTGCATCATGCTAGTACCTAGTCTTAGGTAAGCCTACAATAAAATCCATTGATATAACTTGCAATTTCTTAGCAGGTATATTATGAAGATATAAATATCCTGTGGGATTCTTGCATTTTTCCTTGACCTTCTGGTATTCAAGACATTAGTCCACAAAATCTGTAATGTCCTTCATACCCATATAGAAAAAGGTCATTTTTAGATTTTCTCTTGTTTTTAATCCTTTGAGGTAATGCATAATGAAAAGTTACATGATTGAAGATGAAGAAAAATATTGAAGACTAAAGTCATCAATAACCAAAGAATATAACATATGGGTGTGTTGGAGAATATTACATTATTTGGCACATGCTAATGCACTCCCATGGTACATTTATGGTACAAATATAATATATTAGGGTTTTAATATATAGTTTAGGTGAGTGATTTATATTTCCCCTTTATGTAAGTGTCTATGTGCAGGATATGCACAAGTGTCATGTATATAAGAGTGCAAGTGTGTAATGAGAGAAAGTACACAAGTGTCATGTATGTAAGTGTGCAAATATGTAATGTGAGGATGTACACAAGTGTCATGTATTAGGAGCACATGTAGGAGAGGGAGTATCTTGTAGAAGTGTGCAAGTGTCATAGAGTAAAGTGTGCATGTAATTAGAGAGTGAAGATTCTTATATACAAGTGGTAAGAGAAGCCAAAGGATATGGGTGTTGTCTCATATAAAGAATAGGAAAGGTTGCAACTATAGGATATGTGAGGAGTGCAATAGTCAATTATTTAAGAGTCATATTTCTAAGTCTATATAATGGAAATAAAGCTCCATATATTGTATTGGAAAACAATATAAAAGAAGATCACCAACAAGTATTGATAATAAATCTTGTATATATTTTTTGAGCAATCTTATTATAAGTATTATTCATGTTATTACATGAATTATTTTGGTCATATTTGATGTTATTTTTAATGTTATTATACATTATATTGGCCAACATATATTTTTATTTTTTTTATATTTGATTCTATACATGATTAATTATACTAGGACCTAAGATAATTTGGCTTAAAAACCAACACATTTCACATATATTTGTATTTGATCCTTAGAAAATAATCTATGTTGTAAAATGTCCATATTTCCATAAAATTGGAAATTTCAAAATATCTATAGAACCCTAAGAAGTTTCAAGTATTTATACTTTAGCTTCAATTTTATTATTATCACATATAATAGATTGTCTAGATATATTAAAAACCCTATATTTGGTCTTCTTATTTGGTAATATCTTGCATCATATTTTTCAATTTAAATTATCATTAATACTTTGAGAGAATTTATTTTTACTTCATTGAAAGTCTTTCATAAGTTATTGCAAAGACAAATAAGATCAATTTTTGAGATTTATTTTTTCTAATAAGTTACATGTGACTTCTATTAGATGCCATTCACATCAAAACACCAAATATTGCATTTGTTGTTAGGTCAATTAAAATATATCTACCTTTCCATTTTATCAAAGATATTCTTTATTTCCTTTCCTATCAAATATATTCTTCATCTTCCTCAAAGTGCCATGTTTTTTCAATGAGCTCCTTGAAATTATTTTCATTAAGAGATAAAATCTCACTCAACCAGTTGCCTTCTAAAACATGAATATTTCCAAAATATATCAACGTTATGATTGGTAAATCATCTATTAACTAATTTAATTTCTCTATAGATATGTTGATATTTCCAAGATTGATTCCAATAATAGATGAAGAACATTAACAATAATATTATTTTTTAGTAGTGATAAAGTCAAATTATTTTGGTAGGAAATAAGTTCATTTTGATTTATCTTTTGATTCTCACAAGTTGTGGATTTCGAGTGAAATTATCAGCATGACTAAAGAAGAAGGTTCTTGGGACTTGGTTGGTAAACTCCAGGGTAGTAGACTAGACCTGGACTTGATCCAGAAGTGGACCATGGTGAAATGGAAACCTTTGGGTTCCCTTGATACTGTGACCATCTCCAAAGTCTTTTTTTTATCAAGCTCAACTAAGGAGGATTCCAAGCATATTTTAGAAAGGGGTCCCTAGTTTTTTGGTCAATGAAACTTGTTATTTTATAGATAGGGAATAAATTTCAATCCTTATACTTAGCTAGGTAAAACTACTGAGTCTGTCTTTGCATTTTTGGTATCATGATATCCTAATAGGAGTAGAAAAGATATCAAATATTTGGTTTCCATTGATGTAGTGAAAATGACGAAGACTCAGATGGTTTTCATGAGGCTCTATATTATGGTCAATCTCAAGGATGACCTCCCATATTCTATTGAGCTAATATCTAACCTTGGTACTTAGGTTCAATTAATAGAATATGAAAATAGGCTAGGGTTGTGTCCAGGTTGTGGTAAACAAGGTCATGTCTTAGGCCATTTCTTGAACCAATTCTCAAAGGTGGAAGCTAAAGGGAAAAAAGAATAATAAAATATGGGTCCCAAAGAATTTTGGAATCAAGAAAGTAGCTAATAATTTAAAAAAGGGGACATTACCCCAAGTGCAGAGAATGAGCCTCTTCTTTCGATATGTGAAATGATAGATGATATTGATGTACCCTTGAAAGATAAGAAATTAGACTCTGAGTATAGCCAAAAGAAGTTGGAGTTAGAGCTCCCTAAAAATAATATCCTTAGGATGCCACGAAAAAACTAGTTCATACAACAATCTACTTTGGCTTGAAACTTCTCGTCAATCAAAATTCTTTCCTAAGCCATTTCATTTTGAAGCCATGTGGTGTTCCCACCCTAATTTGGAAGAAATTAGTAAGGAATGGTGGGCTTTACCTATGCTGGGGGAAGGAATGATCAATATTTTTAATAAACTAAAATTGATTAAAGGTAGATTGAATGCTTGGAATAAGGAAGTTTTTGGGGATATCCTCAAGTCAAAATATTCTCTCAAAATTCAATGAAAAGAGTAATATATTGCAATTTAATAAGGTTACCGAAATATCAAATATTTACATAGATCAATTTTGAGGAATATAAGTTTTAACAAGATTCGTAAAATTATTAGAGAAGATGGTTCAAAATATGTAACTTTCAGGACATCTAAGCTGAGGTAGTGGTTTTTTTAGCTCTTTTTTAGGTTCTAAGAGTGGTAGATATAGAGAAGCTAAATATGTTCTTTAAGGACTATCCCTAGATCAGTCTCGAGAGAAATAAATTTGAGCCTTGAAGCCCCATTATCAGATGATGAGATCAAAGCAGTGATGTTTAATATGGTGGCCCTGAAGGCACCTAGTCCAGATAGCTTTCCCTTCCTATTTTTATAGAAATTTTAGCACATCATTAGCATTGATATCTATGATATGATGAGAAAAGTCCAAAGCTCTAACCTGATCCCTTTTGGGGTGAACTCCACATTTTTGGCTCTTATTACAAAATCTATAAGTGCTAACTAATTTAGTGAATTCATTCCAATTAGCCTTTGCAATACGTTATATAAGATCCTCCCAAAATCATTAGTCAATAGGCTAAAGCAATTGTTTCCTCTCCTCATTTATAAAGCTCAGAGTAGATTTGTGGTTGGAAGAAAAATATTGGATGGTGTTCTTGTGGTACATGAAATTATTCATTCTATTTAGAAGAGTGGTAGATCAAGCATATTTTTGAAATTGGATATGAGAAAGTCATATGACAGAGTTTCCTAGGATTTTTTAGAGGAAGCCTTGTTAAAATTTAAATTTAACCATACTTGAACTAAGCTTATGAGAGCATATTTCTCCATTGTTAATTTTTCAATGCTAGTGAAGGGTTCTCTCATGGGCTACTTCCAAAGCTCTAGAGGTATATATCAATGAGATCTACTTTTGCCCTATCTCTCCATTATTTTAGCTAAAGATTTGGGTAGATCTATTCTAATGGATTCCACCATTTAAGACCTCAGGCTTACCTTCACAATATCCCCAATCATGTATCACTAGTTTACAGATGATATGTTGCTATCCTTTTTAGCCTTGATGGTTTAGACTAAAAAAATCAACAATATCCTCATGTTGTTTTAAAGATCTATAGGTTAAATGATCAATTATCTAAAGAGCATGTTGTATTTCTTAAACACTCCCTTAGCCAAACAGAGGAAGATAGCTAAAATTCTTGGTTGTGGTAAATCAGATTTCCTAGCCACATACTTGGGTTTACCTTTATTTTCTAGTAGAATGCATGAGAGCCTTTGGGATACAATGGTAGAAATATTGCATAGGAGACTGGGAATTTGGAAAGGTGCATTTCTAAGTTGAGCAGGAAATATTATTCTAGTCAAGGCTATTCTCCAAAGTATTCCCATTTATTTAATGTTCATATTCAAGATCCCTATTAAAACCCTCTCCAATATGGAATGTATTCAAAAATCCTTTCTATGGATAAGGGCTTATGACCAGAGGAAATTCCATCTAGTGTCTCAAAACCAAGTTTGTTTCAAAAAGAATTACATAGATTTGGGTATCAGGAATCTCAGTTTTATGAATGAGGTGTTGGTTTTGAAGGAGGGCTGGAAAATTTTGAAGAAGGATGAGATAGAATGCATATCATTACCACCAAATACTTGAATCAATTAGGGAGCTTATTGGTGGACCCCCTTCCTGTAGAGGATTTTACCTTTTGTAAGAGTTTGCACAATTCTAGAGAAATTTTAATCAATGGAATCCAGTGGATCCTAGGTAATGGAAGGTCCATTAAATTTTTGGAATGATGCTTGCCTTTTTTATCACCCTAGTTTACAGGACCCTAGTCAGGCACCAATTGTAACTCTTACTAGGAGACTTGGCTAGTCCAAATTTGCAAAATTTATTGAAAATTTTGAGGGTAGAAGAATCTAGAAATGAATTCCTTATTCCACTGGTAGTAGAGAAGAAATTATTGCATGGAGTTCTATATTTAATATTCTCAAGATACAAGTTTTAAAAATATAAGAAATAAAGGATTTTTTAATTTGGAAGGGTGAGAGTTCTAGGTCATTATTAGTTAAATCATATTATTCTCTCCTCGAATCCCACACTCCACTATGGAATCATCCCTATAAAGTTTAGTTTAAACACCTGAATCTAAAGTTCAATGTTTTTTATTGGTTATCCATCTAAAACAAATGATTCACTATTGATAATTTTTGCAAAATAGGAATGATTTTATCCAATAGATGTTACCTTTGTGAGTCCTCTGAGGAATCAACTTCTTACCTCTTTTCTCAATTCCATTTATTAGTATTTATTATGGATTACATTATTCACATTGTGGGCATCCAATGGGTTTTTACCTTCTTAAACCTTGACTTGTGCTCATAATGGCTCCCTCCATTCAAATCACATCTTACTTGGCTTTGGATATTTTTGCTTCCTCATGCCTTTTGGGAAATATGGTGGGAATGAAATCAAAGGACTTTTAGGGACTCTAAAATGGACCTAGAATCGATCTGCTTGAAAGTTATTGGGAGTGCAATTGAGAATGTAGTCTCCTATCTACCAGATTTGGAGGTTGGTAGAAATGATGAAGAAAATTTGTAGCTCCTTCTTGGTTTCCCTCTAAATACAATTCCTATGGGGATCCCTCATACTAATCTCAAATATTATATGAGATAGGCCCCACCCCCTTGTGGATGGGTCAAGCTCAATTTTGATGGTTCCTCGAAAATGAACCTTGAGCCTACTAGAGCTGGTGGAGTAATTAGAAATGATAGATGGAAATTGGTTGTAGCATATAAAAAGTTATTATCTATCCAAACTTCCTCATTTTCTAGAGTCTAGAGCCTTTTTCCAAGGCCTCTTATTAGTCAATTCACTGGAACTCCAAAAACAATTTATGGAAGGTAATTTGCTCAATATAATCATTTTATGCAATTCCTTTAGTCCCTCAAGTTGGATGATTTCTAATTTGATATTCAAGGCTAATAGGATTCTCCATTATAGAGAGGACGTGCACATATAACATATTTATAGAGAAGGAAATAAAGTGATAGAATTAATGGCTAACATGGGTCTCTCCCTACAAGAGCTAAAGGTTTGGAACTCAAACTTCCCTCAAAGCCTCTAGAGTTTAATTATCAATGACCTTAGATGTGTCCAATTTTTGGATGACTAAAACAAATTATGTTATGTATTTCCTCCTCTTCCCTCCCCCTTGGTTTTTAAATCTCTTTGGATCATTTTTTTCTAGGAAGAGCAAAGTTTTGGGTTGGAATTATCATGGCTCTTTCAAATTTGAATGTGCTTAGTTTAGTACCAAAGAAACTAGATTTAATTCTTCCATGGTGGATAAAAATTACAAGATGTCTTTCTCCTTCAATAGGTTTAGGTTGTGCCACATTTATCCTTTTCCATGTGGATTTATTTCATCATTCCTTTTAGTGTTAGCATGTCATTTAGCTACTCAAGGGACCCTGGGACTGGTGCCTTCCTTCTAGTTGGTTGGTGGGGTCTAATTGTAATCATATAATAGTTTGATAAAGTATTTAGTATCTTGTATCTCATGTTCAAATAGCCAAATGGGTTGAGGGTTTGCCACCTCAAAAGTTAATTTGGTGGAAATATTGTTACCTACCTTATTCTCCTACTTTTATTTATCTCTTATTCCATGCAGATCCTCCATAGTTTTTCAAGGATATACTTTCCTATATGATTCAGTGATAACTTTGCTAACCATGGTTGGTTTAGAAACTATCAGTTACTCCCATGGTACTCATAAGGGATATGAATCCCCATCCATGTACGCTTATCAAATCATGATGATAGCCTCAAGATCATTAGGTTGATAAGTGAGCTCTATTTTTATCTTGATTGACATTGTAATATTGAATGAGCTTGCTCCTTTTTGAGGTGTTGCATCCCTTAGTAATTTTGGCAACCTCTCATTGAAACTTGTTGCCAGAGATAGTTTAGGGCTTTATGCTTACTTTTTAATCTTGAGGGGTTATTCTTTAGGTTGAAGTTTAGTTAGTGAAATGCCATCTAATTTTGGTTTTCTTGTTAAACTATGTTTCATCATGGGATGAAGATTTGCGTAGAATGATTTCAAGGTCCCTCTTGAGCCTAGTGTCCTAGAGGTTGATGATGAAGTTAGAAAAATAATATATAAATGTGGGTTGTTGGATTATCTTTAAATCCTTTCATGGATACCATAGAGGCTTCTCTAGGATATTAGCGCACTCATGGAGGAAAGGGTGGGTTAAGGTTGGTGGTATAGAATTTAAATTCTTAGTGGATTTAATGGGTAAGGTGATAGGTCTTCTTGTAGATGATGTGAGTCACAGTCACAAAAAATATTAACTCAAGAGATAATGGATTTTTTTCAAGAAGTTGGGGAATATCTATCGAAGTTGTAAAATAGATATGATGCTAAAGCTCTTAAAGCACCCTAGAATTGTGTCATATTGGTTATAATGGATTAATTCACTTTGGATATGAAAATTGAGGCATTACATAATGATATAAGCACTCTAATATAGACACAAGAATTAGCATGAATGAAAAATTATCCTTACATTAATCCCAAAAACATATTTATAAGCTTGTCTGCCTTTACAAATGGATAATGATGCATTTAATATGCCCAGTATGTGGTATTATTAAATATAAATCCCTATAATTCCTCCAAACTGAGGAAGAATTTATCCCCAATGCGTACAGGGATATAGAGAAATAAAGAAAATAGCGAGGAGTATCGGGTACAACCAAAAATGTACTCCTGTTACAAAACATGAAGAGCAAAATGACAAATATGTACATTTTTGTAGAAAATAAAAATCGTATATTGGATGTGGAACAAGCTCAAAAAATGCTCTCCGATGACTGTAAATACTGCTATGCTGGCAGATAGCGAAAATTGGTCCCTCGAAATTGTAGAAGGCATCAACAACTGGTGGGTCGAAAATAACTGCCTTAAAATACGTGCAAAAACTTAAGCATTTAAAAAAAGGCATTGATGAGGCAATTATGATAAATAAACATAAAAAATTGGTATTTATTACACATTAATAAATGTTATTAATAAAAAAAATTACATTAATAAATGCAATTAATAAAACGCATTAATAAATGTGATTGAATTAAATATTGCGCATTAATAAATGTGATTGACCGACGCGAAAAAGACTGAAGGTGGGAAAATTAAATCATATTTAAAAAATAATATAATTTAATTTATGGCCATTGGAGGATGTGTTGAGTGTATATTTTTCCCAATTGCAAAATACCACCACATGCAGAGTATTGAATAGAAACTCTCTCTTGAAAATAAACCAAATGACAAACATTCAACTTCTCCAAGGTTCTAGTAAAATATCTAAAGATTACAATAATGCTAGAAATAATTCAATAATACATGTGACCATAAACAAGGGGCCTTTACTGGTTCTAAACAATGCTTAGAGATTTGAAAGATCTAACTAAAAATAAAATCAATTACTTTTAGGTTTTTTTAAATTGGTGCTACTCTGAATCCCTGTTAGTAGAGTATTTTATCTTCATTTAAAAGGTTTCAAATGACAAAATGTGGGATTGTCCACCTCATTTTAATGTCTGTCCCTTTAATATGAAGTAAATTTTAGATGGTTGGGTTCATTTTTTCTTATGTTGATGCCACTACCCTAATAGTGTTTAGTATAAGTTAGAATGTTAGCAATGTTATAAAAGTTAGCAAAGTTAGATTTCATTTTTTATTTTAGTTTAATGTGAAATAGTAGGTTAGTATCCCTCCTAAACCATGCGTTTTTATCTGAAAGCTTTAGATTAATGAAACTTGGAGGTGCAAAAATTCTGGAAAATGACCAGAATGGAAATAACTTGAAAGCTTAACAATTTTGGAAATGGACCAGAAAAAATTAAACTAACAGGAAATTAGCAAAAATTCTGGAAAAGGACCGGAATGGAAATGAAAGAAACTAAAATTATGGATGGACCAGAATGGAATGCTTGAATGCTTGAAATAAAATAAACTTTGAGAACAGTAAATGAAATAAACATGTAAATTTGGTTAGTTGAAAAAGTCAAATTCTGAATTAGTTTAGCAAGCTCCTCCTTGCAAAATCCCAAGTTATGAGGTAATCATAAAACAACTTGAATCAATGGACCTGCAACATCAGCACAATACCATTAAATCAAGTGCAATACTCAAAGGAAGCATAAAAAAATTGTGTAATCTTGACCTTCGCCTATTGCAACCCATTTCATGGCATAATACAATGGATAGAAGTCACTAAAATGTAGAAATGATAAGACACTAAAAACGTTAGTTTTATGATAAAAACTCTCCTTTTGATTTTTCTCATAGAAGTTTGCTACCCTCTAAAAATCTGAAAAATGTTCTTTCTTTATTGCTTTCTTGGAATGTTACATCATTTCTAGCCCCCCTAGAAAAAGGTAGGATATCAAGGTATAAATAATGCTTAGAAGTCCTTTCGCTTCATCTTCTATCACAACCAAAATAATGAATGGATATAAGAAAATAATCCATCATCATTTTCTATGATTTAATAAACATAACACTTCTAAACGTTATTTAAAAAAAAAAAACTAACAACAAAAACATAACCCTGCATGACTCCTTATTGTAGACACCTAAAACAAATCATTTCAAGGGTGACTACTCATATGGACATGCTACAAGACCATATGGAGGATCTTGGACAGACTTCAAGATAGAGCAGTGGATCTAACCACTCAATTTAGGCATTTTGGCCTAAGTAGTCTGAACCATAGCTCAGACTTGTGGTCTCTAGTCTAAACCACAATTGACACCTACGGTCTGTTGTCTGGACCACAACTATGATCTGTAGTCTTAACTAAAGTTCAGTTAGGCATTCCATCCAAGCCAAATAAGTTGGAATGGCTAAGAGATCTAGAAGGAGGTATTTAAAGGATGGAATATTCCAGAGGCTTCCATCCCAACTGTCCTAACCAACCTTCTTGGTCTTGGCTTCTCCATGAAGCCACCCCTAGCCCTAGGGGCATGCTATAAATACCCCCTCCAAATGGGGAGAAAAAATGAGCAAGCATTGAATATTTGAGTAGCGAAGTCTTGGCGAATTGTATACTCAAATTAAGCATACTAAGAGATAGAGGTATTGCACTTAATTCCCGACCCTTTTTCCATAATTCATGATGAATTGCATTATGGATGCCCTAGGTGCTTAGGAGGATCAAGAAATACAAATTTGGGAAAATGAAGGCCCTTCACATCGAATTGACCACCAAATCAATCTAAGGACAATGAAGGCAACCCTTGAACATCAATTTGGACAAGGATATTGAGCCCACTACCCCTGATTTTGAGGGTAAACTCATCAGAGTTCAAATCGTGATTGTCAGCCGCAGTTCATAGTGCAAACCACTCACCAAATATATAGTTTGAAATAGGTGATAGATCACCTTACTCTTTTCTTTTTTGTCCATCTAGTTAGGTTAGATTAGCCATTTTGTTGATTTAATAGTGTTTTAGAAGACTTCTGACCCTAGAACTAGGCTAGATTCATATTTTATGCTTATGTTTCAATTAGGATTAGAATGCTTTCTTTATGCATGTTTATGCTTCATTTCCTATGTTTGATTCATGCATAGTGTAGATGTTATTTTACTTTAGGCTATTACATGAATCTTGATTCACTTTGCATAGTTTAACAACTTTCTTTATACTTTCTTGATTATGCATGTTAATGGTGTCATTATAAATTTTACCTAAAAGGGCCTCATCACGAGAGGCTGCCTATATTTTTGATGTTCTTTTTGTTTCTTGATCATAGGAAATAGTTCTAAATGAGAGATAAAGCATCCAACCCCTTCCTCATTGCAAAGAAGAGGACCATTGACACCCTAGAGTAGTTCATGTCACCCTGAGGGGCATTTTGATCACACCTACCCTTGATAGGGATTAAACATTATTGTAATTAATATATCAAATGGGTAATCCCTAAGAGGGATGAATCTGTAATTTGATTTCATCAAAAATAATAAAGAATTCCTTATATTCACTTTATTTCTTGTTATCAAATTATGCATGCCTATTTGTGTGTTTCCCTTTGATTGCGATAGTTAGAGTGGGTGTGACCTTCCTTGGTGGTCACAGATGGTGATCACGGTGGAACTCTGTATTTCAAGCCACTGAGTACTGACATTTTTGGTTTTTTCATCTCAGGTGCTAATCATAGCTAACAGCTATAGTTATTTTTTGGCCCATGACTGTCACCTACGGTTTACACTGTAGCCCATAGACTAGAGCTACGGTTTACAATAGAAGCAGTAGATAGCAGAGAAACCACTTGGCAGTAGAGCAGGAGTTGAGGTAGGTTCTATTTCCATCCTCTATTCTACATTTTCTCCTCTGTATTCTTAAAATAAGTGGCAAATCAATGGCAAATTAGGAACATTAAAGGAAAAGGATCAATGAATAAGTCCTAATTTTATTCTGCATTATTTCCATTAGAAATGCGCTACTAGGAACAACGGACCTCTGATTGCAGTCTTCCCTAGAATACAGTGACCTTGATAAAATTGTGTGGTCATTTGCATGTGTGAGGCCCAATTAGAGTCCATGTCATCATAATTGCATTGTCATAACGTCATGTAGGGCATAGCATGCATACCTTTATGAATTTGAAACATCCCTTCTTATCCATATCATGTAGGAATGATCATATGAATGTTCTTTTATGCATTTGTCTTTATGCAAAGTAAAACAAGCCACACACACAACATTTCATTGTAAACATTAGTGGCATTAGGCTCTCACACCCAACCCATTTGATTGATACCAACAGTGGATGTCATTGCCGCTTGGTTGGCTCATTTGAAATTGAATTATCGGGACCCACTCATTGCCAAGGCCGACCCAAGAACTATCTTATCCATGCAAAATAGCACACATTCATCTTCGAAAGGGTGTATCACCGTGCATGGTGTGCTGGGTGAGGGTTGGTAGTACCTATGCTACTTTGTTGAGTATGGACTTCATTACCATATTCATCTTGTGCGAGTATATAGGTGAAATCCAATTAAAATAAGAATAAAATCCAACAATTTTGCAAAACACGCGAGAGTTTCTCATACTAATACAACACATCTTGTAACAACATCAAACAGTTTAGGACACATTGTAAAATTTAAAAATAAGATAAACATCATTGTATACATTTTTTGATAATAAAAGATACATCTAGATGTTAGGTACACTATGGTGGATACACGGGGTCGTCAAAAAATGTGCAAGCCTAAAGCCGATGACCAAGCCCAATCGATTCACAATTACATGTGCTTAGTCTTCAACCACATGAGCAAACCGAACAACGTTCAAAGAGCATTATAGGAGACAACTCGACATGAGGGAATCCCATTGAGCATACCCCTGATAGACTGGAATCAGTGAATATTGTTAGATGTATATTAGAGCATGGCTCTTCTCATCCTAAGGGTGCTCTACTCAGAATCCATTACTGAGACTGTAATGCACATGCATCCATGGGATCGACCGAAGAGTATGTTGTGCAGGGGACCAAATTGGTACCCATATGCACTAAGTCTATAGGGTGTAATATACCCCCACATTTTGAGTATAGAAGGAGTAGAGGTCTGCCCATTTAGGGGCAAGTAGACGGGCTCCCTGTTGAATGCAACTCTACCCATACTCCCATGCATACTATACCACACAAGATCACCATCGATATGTTGAAGGTGGGAGCTAATGGAACACCACCGCATGAGAGGTGGAGGTCTAGACATCTAGACGGTCTAGGTAGTGTGCTAATGTAGCTAGGCTATAAACCTTTGGCTCCTCCCACTCGTCCTTTGAGTGAGCATAGCGAGAGCACCATTAGAACTACTAGAGAGCATGGAGAGGCTTCTAAGCTCCCTCATGTCTTATGTCCACCATCCACATATGGTGGAACGTAGCACAGGACACATCACGATGCCGATATCATATTCATAGACAGATTCAAAAGCACAACACATCAGTTTGATGGGTACATAACCCAAAAGGTCTCTCGTATAGATCAAGCATATCAAAGTCCTTAGATGGTTGACCAAGTTGAAAGATCATATCGACTGAACTTTGAGAAAAAATGCCAACTCCTCCAAGATCAATTAGAGGATGCTCACCTAGAGAGGTAGCACATCGAAGATGAAGATCTTCAGGCATAGATGCTTACTAGACAAAGGTTGTATGAGAAGTGCTTGTGCGAGGAGTGCATCCTTATCCATAAGGAGCATGTAGAGTGGGAAGATAGGTTGGCTAGGGCTGGCCTATACTCTCAAGACAAGAACATAGAGTAGGTGCATAGGAAGGAATTTTTGCAAGCCGATATGTACCATGAGCATGCAAGAATTCATACTCATATAACTACCCATCATAAAGAGTGATCACCCTTAGTTGAAAATCAGAGGTAGCAACATTATGAGGAGAAAGAGGGGAACAAATGCAACCAAGAGTATCTTGAGAATTCTTGATCCAAGGAGGAAGAGCAATGCCCTCCACCTTGATTGAAGAGGAATGTACCTACTAGACCACCTCCGTGTCAACTTAGAAAGGAGGAATTTCTATCTTTTGAGGCTTACAAAGATTTGGTTGAGAAGTTCAAGGCAATTGAGAGATAGGGCACGACTGTCCAAAATCCAATGCTGAGGAAAATTCACAATGAGCCTTTAGATCCCTTGATACCTACACCCCCATACCTAGAGCATTTTGAGATGTCTAGGTTGGAAAAATTTAAGGGTGATGAAGAGGTGCAAGAACATATTATGGGCCTTCTAGATGCTTGCTTCCAGATAGAGAACAAAGATGTACTATTGTTGTGTATGTTTGTCACGACACTCTCTGGGCCGACATGAGAGTGGTTTAATCAGCTAAAGAAGCACAACAACAAATTTTGAGCTATTACATAATGCTTTTCTTGAATGATATTCCTTTTGCATTAAGAAATAGTCCAATCTTTTTTATTTGGCTGCGCTAGCTCAACATGACAACGAGCCAATAGAACAGTATAGGAAGAGGTGGAGGAGATTAATGGTAAATTTGCCATTCTCGACCCCTGCCATAGAATTAAATCAATTTTTTACAAATATTTGTGCCAAGAACATCTCGCTACTATTGCAACTGCAACAGTATGCCACATTTGAAGAAGATTGGGCATAAGCCAAGGTAATTAAGGATATCAAGTTGCAGGAAGGCAACTTGAAGCTAAAAACCAAGAAAGAGGGATATAATAAGAGTACCTCAAAGCAACAGGGCAAGCATACCCATGTGAATCAAGTGGTACTAAATCTTCAAAATGAGGATAATGGGCAAAAGAAACAAAATTATCAAGCCTATCCCCCTCCTGTGTAATACAGCCAACACAAAAATAAATACAAGGGCAAGAACAAAGAGCAACACTCACCTCGCATATTTACACCATTTATGGAATCAATGACATCGATATTTCATCAGCTCTATGAGTCCATGGCAATAAGATTACCCAAATTCAAAATGATGAATCCAAATCAACCCAAGCCCAAATATTGTCAGGAAGAGTTGTTTTTCATATTTCATAGAATTAAATGCCATGACATCGAGGTGTGTTGGTCCTTCAAACACATTATACAAAATATGATAGAAAAGGGAGAGCTTGTAGTACCAGGTAATTCCTAGGTTCCAGACAACCAAAACATGGGGATTTTCAAAAATCTGTTACCAAACCATGAGGCACCCCGTAACCATGTTGGCCACATCAATCAGTACGAGTTGAACCACCTACCCAGGGGTTCATCAAAATGGTCAATGTTTTTAGTAGATATGGGAGGTACGAATAGTCGAATAAACCTCATGCTCCCATTCAAATATAGGCCATGCCCTAACAATGACATACACAAAATATTCTAGGCCCACCAACAAGATCGGTGGTGACCATTAGGAGCAAGTTGGTTCAAAACCTGTAGACAACTCCTACGAATTTGTCGATATATGAGCTTATACAATAGTACCCTAGGCACAGGGAGACTCTTATGGACATTTTGAGGTCCATTGAGGTACAATCCCAAGATCCACAGGCATTCACAAACTTCATGGGTCACATACAACAATGTTGGGAACCAATGATCCAATTCTACAATCATGAAGTGAAAGTGGTTTCTACAAGCATGGCTAACCCTCCACTACATATCATTGCATGTATTAACCATGTGCCATTCAAAAGGGTCTTGATTGACACTGGTTCATCGATCATTATAATCATGACTAGGGAACTACACCATTTGAAATTGCCTAAATCACTCGTCATACCAACCACCTTTACATTGCGAGCATTTAACGATGCACTATGCTCTACGATCAGCATGATTGTCCTACCTATTTAGGTGGGACTAAATACCATTCCCATAATATGTCATGTGATAGAGGGTGCCTTGTAGTATAACATCCTACTAGGGAGGCCTTGGATTTGTGAAATGCATTGTGTTCCCTTGATATTGGATTAGTGTGTCAAGAATGTACATGAGGGACAAGTTCAGGTGGTTGCATCAGATGAAGAACCATTCAAGTTCATGAACTTAGCATATTTTCTAGGGGGTTTCATTATCCCATCAATGCACTTGGACATACGACCCACATCGTCGATGATGGTTCCAATAGGCAAACATGAGGTGCATGTTCAACCATTAGTATCTGTATCAAATAGATCTAAACATACCACTGCCACTTCTCTGAGACCGAGTGCATCAAAAATATGTTGAAACGATGAGAAATTAAATGTAAAATTGGGTAGGAAAGAAATAAAGAGTGCACCAAACCAATAACAACTGAGGATTCCACTCCCATGGATGTGGAGGAATCCCAGGATCAATTTGAGGAAGCACCACAGCCTGCTTCGCTTGCTTCATTAGTAGGGTCATATGCACCCTAGGTGACTGTTCACCTAGCCAACACAGGTATGGGTGAATATCTTGTGCAAAATGTGATCTTTGGTCCTATTTTAGAGACTACACGAGACATGGTCCAACCTATAGCCCATCGATACCCAATTGGATTCATAGTACTGTTGGGTGAGCCACCCAACCAAACAAACTTCATTTATGTCAGGTTGGATAAAGTTCCAATGTGAGCACCCATGGATGTGGATGACGATGAACAATTCACAATGAATGTTTGGCATTTGTCCATTCCAGAGTATGACATGCACATTTTTGAGCTTTATCATTGGCATGGATACGACATGGGTATTTTTGAACAAGGACGAAGAACCCCTCTTGAACCATGTTATCAGTTGGAAACTGATAGGTTTGGATTGGGATTACAAATTCAAGGATATGATGATTTACTCACTGCATCATTGGATCGTTTGTACCTGGGTATGGGGGATGATGTGGATTTAATCCATATCATCCTAACATGTCTAGCCTTTGGGGCAATAGCCCAATGGTGTTAGTCATCACCATTGAGAGACTAGATATTGAACATGAAGAGTTCTCAAAGAAGAACCCCAGAGGTAGCCTGGGTCATCAAAACCATATCACAATCGACGATACTGGTATGTAGGGGCACAACCTCATCATTCTAGGTGATCTTGATTTAGGAGATCTTTGTAGTGAAGATGTAGAGGAGTCCACATCCAAAATTAATAGACCAAGTTATGATGCATATGGTGAGTCCTCAAATGATGATCAATCTGAAGAGGGAATTAACTGAGCCTTCGTGATTTCGGTATTTCTATGCCATTTTCTAACTAGAGAGCAATTATATGAGATATAATATCATTTCATGGTCGATAGTGACTATGAAGACAAGACAGAGCAGGCCTACTTAAGGCTTCATCCAGATAATCCCCTAATATTCATGGACACGATAGAGTGCCCTGCTCATAGTAGCAATCATAGCGATGAGGTTGAGATGACCGATCCGAGACTAGTATATTCGCTACATCTATTTCCTACAGAGTTAGAGTATGTTATAGAAGAGGGTCCTCCTAACACATCACTCTAAAGAGGAAGTAGAACTAGTTTTTTCACTAGTGTTGTATATACAATTATTTTATCTGGTCTATCCAGATAGTGATGATAGCAACTGCAAAATCAGGTACATGGGGCCACATCTAGGAGATCATCCCATGCATATGGTGGGAAGTGAAAGATTATATCTTTACAGTGATGATGAGGTTTCATTGGATATTTCCTATTTGGGGCCTCATCACATGTGTAATCAAAATTCACCTTGGGGTCCACCACCTATTACAGTTGTGGGTTTGCATTGAGAGATAAATCTCTAGCACCACCTTAGGGAAAGAAAAATCTAGAAGAGGAATATCAAAGGCTATTTTCCCAACCACCTACTTATTTTAAGCTTCTTGAGCCGAGAGATCCATTTTACAATCAATGCACATAGAGGATCTAGTTGTCCGAGCATCCCACATGGAGGACCCTTTTGTCCCTATGCCATCCGAGACATATCTTGGGTATGAAAGCTACACATATGATGTAGAGTTTAGTTTGTGTGGTCTTGGAGATAAATTTCATTCCATCAGCATGGTCTCCATTGATTTTACCACTCCACTCCACAATCTAGTAGATTCATCCAAGCCATTGCATATAAACATGGATGCTATCAATTGGTATTGCACTGATTCACCAGTAGAGCTTGAATATTTCTTCCTGAATGAAGAGATGCTGCAACCATTTCATTTTGGACCAGACTGCACTTATGATGTCTATCACACCAAAAATACTTCCAGTAAAGAACCTATAATTCCAGCTAATGACATCCATTTGATCCCTATGCCTTATCAGCTTGAGGATGGATCCCATATGTTAGTAGAGGAAACCTTCAAAGTGGATATCGATAACAACCCCACTAATCCAAAGAAGGTCAAATTTGGAATGATTCTCACTCCAAATGAGCATGCTAGCATCATCCCTCTTTTGAAAGAGATACCTAACCTTTTTTCTTGGATATACAAAGATATGCCCAGTCTAGACCCAAAGTTGGTTACTCATAACCTTTTGCTAGACCCGTCCAAGAAGCCCATCAAGCAAAAGCTTAGAAATATGCATCCAATAGTAGCCTTAATGGTGAAAGATGAATTGCAAAAAATTTTGGATGTAGAATTTGTCATTTCCATCGACTATCTAGAATGGGTATCCAACATGGTGCCTATAGGAAAACCAGATGGAAGGATCAATATTTGTATGGATTTTAGATATCTCAACAAGGAAACACCCAAAGATTCATTTTTTTTGCCCAATATCGATGCTCTAGTAGATTCTACTACTGGTCATGAAATGCTCTCCCTGATGGATGGTTTTTTTTGGTTACAATCAAATTCAGATTAATCCCGAAGACCAACACAAAACTATGTTTATAATACCATGGGAAAAATTTTGGTGCAAAGTTATGCCATTTGGTCTCAAAAATGCTGGTGCTACATACCAGCGGGCCATGACATACATTTTTTATGACTATATGCACAAAATTTTAGAATATTATATCGATGATTTGCTAGCCAAGTTGTTGCTACGAGAAGAGCATGCAGAGGTCTTGAGAAAAGTCTTTGATCGCCTGATAGAGCACAACATTAGGCTAAATCCTAAGAAGTGCATATTTGGCATAACTTTTGAAAATTTTTTAGGGTTCATTGTCTCCAAGAGAGGCATTGAAGTATACCCAGTGAAGGTCAAGGCCATTTTGGAAATGTGTTCTCCCACCAATATTAAAGAATTAAGGAGCCTCCAAGGTAAGGTATCTTCGATAAAGTGATTTATCGCCCAACTATCAGATAAATATTGACCCATGAATCTACTACTACATAAGGGTGTCCCATTCAATTGGTATGAGGACTACAAGGTAGCATTTGCTAAGATAAAGCAATACCTAGCGACACTGCCAATGTTAGCTCCACCAAGGCTAGAAGAGCATTTTCTTCTCTATATATTGGCAACAAACTTTGCGTTAGGGACCTGTTGGTCCAAAATCTGCCACAGGAAAGGATTTTATAATTGCACCCTAGACCTGGCCAACATTGAAAGGCTGGAAGCAAGAAATGGCTCCCAGACCAATCTCCAGAGTGGGCTGGTTCCCTTTACTATTCTAAATTTCTGTTTGAAGATAAGGGTTGCTGGAAAGAAATTAAAAGTTGCAGAAAGAAATGAAATATGGCCACAGGCCGGAGTTATGGGATCGGAAGAACAACGACGAGAAAACTTAAAGTGCGGCAACGACAAGCAACAGAATATAATGACTCAACTCCCACACAACTGTATGCAGAAAATCTCTCCAAGACTACACTCCAAGAATCATATCCTTATAAGCAATATTCAAATCCAATATGCAGAATTTGAATGTAACAGCACTCAAGGAATATAAATTTGATTAGAAATGCAACGAACAGAAAAGACAATCACCCAAACAACTGCTTGAAAAATCCGAAGCCAATAATTTATTCTTGCAAATGCACTTCCAGTTTTTAGCAAAACTTCCAACCTTTTGAAATGCGAATTACATTGGTTTTTATAGAGGTCCGTCCTCTTTGCAGCATTAAATAATTAAAACCAACTTCCTCGTGATCTACAATCATGCGAAGGAAACGAGGAACATGATCCCCTTAATCGCAGTCTCGAAGAAATAAAAATTAAATTCCATGAAACGCTTGCGGCCCTTCATTAAATTCGATTCTTTGAATATGTGCATGAAAAACCGTTGAATTAATCCACGAACGGCAACTTCGAACCAATAAACCCTTTAATTTTGGTAGCCTGGGCACCCTTTGACCTTAACCGCATTGGAAATCCGCAAATTATTTAATTCGGGTCATCATTAAATCATCGGAAATCGAAAAAACCCTCTCGGCCGTTCATACTGCACTTGGCGGGAAAACTGCGCAGGTCGCGAAAACGCGACGGGTCGCGAAATCGCGACATGATTTTACGCCGTACGCTTCGCTGCTGAAGACCCGCGATTCCGGAACATGTCGCGATATCGCTACATGTCCGGCTCCCTTTCGCTCCTCCCTGCGCTCTGCCCCGCGAAAACGGAACACGTAGCGATTTCGCTACATGTTCCTTCTCTCCGCATCAATCGCCATTTTCGGTCGCGATTCGCTGACATGTCGGCCGACGCGCCGCAAGTTTTCACTTTTTGCCTTCGACGCTCCCGGGTCGCGATTCGGCCGACATGTCGGCGAATCGCTGCATGTTTTCGAGACTTAGTGCTTTTTCGCCCGCCGACCCGCGATTTCGGAACACGTCGCGATATCGCGACGGTTCCGCTAACCTCGCTCGCGTTGGATCGCGTTGACCGCGATTCTGCAACATGTCAGCGCGTCGTTGCAATTTTCAGACTTAGCCATTTTTTGCTCAATTTTTCTCCTTTTTTCGCCCAAGCTGCATCAATCAAAGGTCAGATCCCCAACAATACATCAATGCATTCATCAATGAGAATCAATGTGGCAAAAATGCCAACATTCTTGGCGGCTCGCGGGGTATACAGCTCGTTGTATGCAAGAATCCGAGCCTTAGTCCATTGGGCACAGAGTCATATTGGAACTGTAAACTAGCTGCTGCAAAACATGTCAGGGGACTGCTGCCGAACTTCTTCTACTACGGAAAACTAGAACTGGAAGAACCTGCATAGAAGCGGTTATAAACTGAAGAAATGGAATGTGATGGTGGAGTGAGCTCCTGCGATTGCGCAAGCGGTGACTGCAATGGAGTGATGTGGAAGTGAGCAAGTGATGAATGAGATAGACATAACAACATCATGTTGATACACTACCAGCGGCAATAGATGGAATGAACGAATGGATGGAACATAAGTGGAAGTTTTGAAGTGTGAAATGAAAATGAACTAAGCTGGAAAGGAAATGCCTTTAAACTGAGAAGAAAGGGATAAGAAGACATGGGAAAAGTAGAAAAGGGGAGAAG
This sequence comes from Wollemia nobilis, assembly GCA_028583015.1. NCBI lineage: Eukaryota > Viridiplantae > Streptophyta > Pinopsida > Araucariales > Araucariaceae > Wollemia > Wollemia nobilis. Next base: position 3,245,478 of record JAQPPZ010000622.1, read on the forward strand.
AAACAACAGTCGTGGCTTATTCTGTAACTGCAGAAGGAAAAGAAGTAAAAGAAGGAAGATGAAGAAGGGAAAGGAAAGAAAAAGGGGAGGGAAAAGAAGAAAGCCACCAACTGCTGGGAAAGGAGGAGACAAAAAGGGAAACCAACACCTACAGCCCACAAGCAACAAGAGCCAAGGTGACAATAAAAGGCAACACATATATACATACTTTTTTTTTTTTTTTTTATATATTATATACAAACTCAAATTGAACTTGCGAAGTCATGAAAAGTAGGCTTTCAAATGAAAGCCATTAACTGAAATTGGAAGTGGGCTACCATCCATCTCTTCCAAATAGAAAGAATTAGCTGCACCAGTACTGGAAATACGGAACGGACCCTCCCAGAATGCATCAAACTTCTTATGATTGCCAGGTTTAGCTTTATTCTCATTCCATTTCAGCACCAAATCTCCTGTCTTGAATGGACGAGATGCAGAATGCTTATAAAACCACTTCGAAATCCCTTGTATGTGCTTGTCAAATTCATTATATGCTTTGGAACGATGCTCCTCTAATTCCAACAATTGTGCTATTCGCAGATCCAAGGAACTCAGGTCTGTCTCATCATCTTGAAAAGACTGCAACTGCTGTAGTACTGGCAACTCAAGATGGACTGGCAACCTTGCTTCTTTGCCATAGACTAGGGCATATGGTGAGGTTTTAATGGACTTCTTAACGGAAATCCTGTCTGCCCATAACACCTGATTCAGTAACAAGTGCCAAGATCTTTTGTTCTCTCCCAATGACCTCTTCAAAATTCTGAGCAAATTTTTATTCGTTGACTCTGCCAAGCCATTTCCCTGTGGATAGTAATTGGAAGATGTCTTAAGGAAAATGCCAAACTTGTTAGCAAACTCAGCCAATTCAGCTCCAATGAATGGAGTCCCATTATCTGTAATGATGGCATCTGGAACACCAAAACGTGTAATTAAACTTTCAACGAAAGAAATCACTACAGATTGATTGGCCATCTTTGTAGGTATGGCTTCAGACCACCTGGTGAAATAATCTGTAGCTGTTAAAATGTATCTGTGACCAGCTGAGGAATTAGGATCAATTATTCCAATAAAATCTAACCCCCATTGCTGAAAGGGTGCTTCAACCTGAACTGGATGCAAAGGCAGAGCTGCATTCCTTACTCTTCCTGCATATCTTTGACACTTATCACAGGCTTGTGCAATCTTGAAGGAATCTGAGAACAGGGTCGGCCAGTAGTAACCAGCTCGAATGATTTTCAAGGCCATCGGTCTTCCTGCAAAATGTCCTCCTGATAGACCGGAATGGAACTCTTCCAAGATCCTATCCTTGTCTGCTTGTTTAACACACTTCAAAAGAACACCATCAATATTTTTAAAAAACAAACCATCTGAAAACAAAACATACCGCAGAGCTTGCAACCGAAATCTCCTTCTCTGAGAAGCAGTCAATTGTGACGGACATTTTCCAGTTGTGAAATAATCAATCAGGTCCTCTGTCCAATCTTTTTCCAGAATTAAGAAATTCATTAAATTGTTATTACCAGCAAGAGCTTCTCCCTGATCTTCGCATACATCAAATGCTGCTATCTTTGCTAACTGCTGGCACAGAGCTTTACCACGCACTAATTTGGCTGGGTGAATTTCTACATCAAATTCCTGGATCTTGGTGACCCAGCCAGCACGTTTATCACCCAATTCTCCTTGAAGAATGAAATTTCTCACGTCTTGGTGAAGCACATGAACAAATGTCCTGCTCTGGGAAATAAAATGTTTGAATTTCTTCAGGGATTTCATCACAGCATATACCTGTTTCTCAATAAAATTGTACCTTGCTTCGTGAGGTAAAATAACTTGGCTCAGAAAAGCGATGGGCCTTTCATTCCCATCATCTCCCTTTTGCGTCAAAACTGCAGCATAACTGTCATCTTCTCCAACTGCATATAAGATGAAATCCTTGGAGTAGTCGGGATTAATCAGGACAGGGCCTGCACTATTCTTTCCTTGATCTCCTGAAATGCTTCCTTTCTTTGAGTTGTCCATTGGAAAACTGCATCTTTCTTCAACAATTCAGTCATTGGTTTAACAACCTGAGCAAAATCAGCAATGAATTTTCTAATGAAATTTATCTCGTCCAAAGAAAGATTGAAGTTCCTTCTTGTTTGCAGGGAGTGACAATTTCTTCAGGGCTTCAACACGGGCTGGATCAATTGCTAATCCATCTTCAGAAATCACATGACCCAGAAGCTTACCCTCTTTTACAACAAACACAGACTTCTTTGGATTAATGGAGATTCCGAATTCTCTGCATTTCTCAAAAATCAGCCTCAGGTGAGAACAGTGGTCTTCTCTTCTATGTGAAAAGACTGTCATGTCGTCAAGGTATATTACAATGATCTTGTTCAACAAATCCTTGAAAGCAATGTCCATAGCTCTTTGGAAGGTAGCTCCAGCATTTGACAGCCCAAAGGGCATTCGTTGATATGCAAAAGTACCCCACTTCGTGGTGAATGCTGTCTTAAACTGATCTTCATCTTTTACCCAGATCTGGTTATACCCAGAAAATCCATCCAGCAAAGAAAAACGCTGTGCACCAGCCACAACATGCAATATTTGATCTATTCTCGGCAAAGGATAATGATCCTTTAATGAAGCACGGTTCAAATTCCTGAAATCAACGCACAATCTAATATCTCCATTCTTCTTACGGACGGGGACCAAATTGGCGACCCATGTGGAGTGCTTGATCGGATAAATGATCTTAGCTTGCAGCATTTTAACGAGTTCAGCCTTCATCAACGCCTCAATCTTTGGGTTTACAGGTCTCTGCTTCTGCCGAAAAGGCCTAACTCCTTCTTCTAGTTCAATTGTATGCTGTATAATCTGCTTGTTATAACCCTTTAAGTCTTTATAGCTCCAAGCTATAATATCAGAAAACTCTTTACAGAGCTGCCTGATTTTTTGCAGTTCTTCTGGGGTTGAGTCAGTGCCAACCTTAATCACTTTGTCAAGCTGAAGCTCTAGCTCCATGAATTCCTTTCTATCAATCTCCATTCGAGGCTTTCGGAACGATCATGTTGGTCAAACAAGCTCTCCAGAGTTATTAGACCCTTTGGAATATGGTTATTCCTTAATTGAATAAGACCTTCAGCTTCCTCATCTTCCAAAGTTCTGCCTTCAACAGCTGCAACTTCATGTATCAGGAAATTCACAATCTGCTCATCTGTTTCAAAGACCTGCCAAAAATTTTCCTTATCTGGCACACTGGGTCTGTATACCATTCTCACTGTCTTGGGCTTGTTCACAACTTGATCAGCAGGAGAAAAATTCGCTCCAAGAGATGCTAATAAGTCAGCATGTTTATTCATCTCTCTGGAAACAGCTTGAATATTAAGCGCAGTGAAAAGTTCAAACAAATCCCAAACCTGATTACGATATGCTTTCAGATAATGCTGCTTTGAGATGCATCTATTTGTGACCTGGTTTACAATAAGCTCGGAATCACCAAAAATATTGAGCTGTTCTATTCCTAACTTCTTCGCTTTCTTCAGACCCAAGCACAATGCTTCATATTCAGCAGCATTATTAGTACAACTCCATGTAAGTCGATATGAATAAGTTCTCTGTACACCAGAAGGAGAAATTAACACAATACCTGCTCCGGCACCATTCCTGCATCTAGCTCCATCGAAATACAGTTGCCATAACTGATCTATAACCTCAGTCTGATCAACTGGGTTATACAATTTCTGCTTTGTCTTAATCTCAGGTTTTCGAATGGCATAGCAGCCAATCTCTGTTTCCATCATGGCATTGAAGTTAAGCATTGAAAACTGGTCTTCCAACTGAAGATTGTTTAAAACTTCACTCATTAACACAGCATCTTCAGACTCTTCAGTGAGCATATGGACTGACTGCATGTCTTTTCCAACATCTTCCAACTTCTCAATGTGAAAAGGGGAAGGCTTTTCATTCTGTATTCTGAGACGTCTATTCTTAAAAGGAATTTCCAGATGAGAATAATCCAATGCCAGATAACCCCCTAATTTTGCGGTAAATTCCCTGGATAAACACATGCTAAAATAGGGCTCTAAATCTACTACAACTATTTCTTGAATCACAGTGATTTGGGGCATTGTATGCAGGACAATGGGTACATCCTTAATGACACCTATTGTTTTTACAGGCGTACCATCCAATTGCAGAACTCCAGGACTACTCCGGGTATACTCCATTCCCATGGCTTCACAGACTCCCTTAGGCATGACAGTGGTTGCAGCTCCAGAATCAATCATACAATTGTGTACAACCCAACCTTCTATTTGCAATGACAAGTAAAAAGGAGGAGGTCTGTTCTTTCCAGTAACAGAGGTGGTTAAAGTTTGGGCATAGATGGTCTGGGTAGGCCCTATTTCACTCTCCTTCACAGATTTCAATGACTCTTGTAATAAATCTACTTGACCAGGTAATTGCAAAGCATCATAAAGGCTTACCTTAGCAGGAGTCTTTTTAAGATCATCAACAATGTTGTATGAAACTGCAACAGAATTTTTCATCTCAGCAGGTTGCTCAAATCTAGTCCTGTACTGTTGTGTAGCTTCCACTCTCAACCTCTTGGTCAGTGATGGATACTTCAATTTTTCACGTGCCTGCTCCTCTGCTTCTGACCTTACTGGTGCAGCTGCTGCCTTTTCTTGAACTCTGTTAAAAGTTGGATCTTTGGGCAAAGGCTTTGGAGCTAGCACAGGAGCTTTCACTGGCCTTTTCACTTCAGCCGGTACTCTTAACGGCTCTAAGTCAGTAGGATCAACATTCATAGGCTTCTTTCCAGTCCTTGTTAGAACTGAAACTTGATCTTCCACTGCAGTCATCAAATTACAACCAGCTTCTGAGATCATATTAACATGGTCACCTGAGGTGCTGGCCGCCAAGGTCTGCACATAATTTAAGTGGACCATACATGTATCCTCTCCGTGAGGATCATTACAAGTCGAGCACCAATATACTCCATCTGCATGGGCTGCATCTTCATTTGCTAGAACAGCTAAGCCCCTTTCAAGTGCTTTGCTTGTGGAGGCAGCTTGATCTCTAGTAACTTGAGGAGGTTGAAATCTCCTTGGCTGGAAATCTCTCTCAGCCTGCTTCCTCTCAATGAGTGTGATCTTGTTTCCCATGGTTCTAATAGCAGAATTTGCAGACTTAACCTCTTGCAATAATGCTGTATATGGATCAGGATTTGCAGGTGCAGGAAGTGCTGGTAAGGGCAAAGGAGCTGGTGGTGCTGGCAAAGCTGGAAATGCAGTGGAAACGGGAGATGGTTGAATGCTGGGTGCAGGGAGCGGTAAAGGAGTTAAAGCAGGCAATTGAGGAGCTGGGACAGTTGCAACCTGAGGTGCTTTAGAACTCCATGATGGTGTAGGATACATAGCTGGCATGGGGTGTGGTTGTGAACCATATAAATATTGAGGCAAATCTGGAATAAGAGGCATAGTTACCTTTGGAGGCAGTCTTCCTACAGCAACCAGATCAGCTTCTGCTTTAATTGCTTGTTCAAAGATTTCTGGAAACGTCACCACATTAGACTGCCGAACCGCCCATCCGATATCTGAGTGAAACGCTCTGAGGTAGTACATCGCAGCTAATTCATCAGCAGGTCGAATACCATCAGGAATCCTTTGCCAAGTTCTGGTAAACCGAACATTAAAATCAGGTATCTCTTCTTGTGGATGTCTCTGTATGACAGTAAACTGATTTAACAATGAGAAAGGGTCAGCCTGTTCATGAAAATGTTTCACCAGCAAATCACCCAATTGATCCCATGATGTTATGGTGCCGGGAGGCAGAGTTCTGTACCAAAACAGCAGTTTACCTCTCAATGAACACACTAACAATTTGATCATTACATCTTCATCAGTAATGTCATGAATAGCAGCCAGAGAAGCCACATCATTTATGTGCTCATAAGCTGTTTTGCCAGTACCATCGTAAGTGGGCAAAGCCTTCGATGCGACTGTGGTACTGGATTCCGAGCCCTGCAGATTCAAGGCTCCAGGTCTTGTTCCATGCCAAGAATTTTTTGGGTGGAGGAAATTGTGCCATTGGTGGAACTTGTAGGGGTGCAACACTAGCAACAATACTGGGTATTTGTACAGCAGAAGATGGAAGAGACGAGGAAACTAATCTAGAATGCTCACCACTTCTCGAACTATCAAGTTCAAAAAACTGAACAAGATCGCCAAATTTCTTTGACTGTGATCTTGTGATCATGAAGTATTTCTGAGTTCAACGACAGTCACCAAATAACAGGAAGGCGTCCACGCTCAAAAATCTGGATCTTCAACTCAGCAAAGTCGCCAGATGAACTTACAAATCTCCGCTATGAGGCCAAGACAGCTCATCAAATCTTGAGACCTCCGGGTGTTAAAACAAATGTGGATTTTTGTGAGACAGAAGAAGTCTGTCCCACCGGGCGTGCCAAAAACTGTTGGTCCAAAATCTGCCACAGGAAAGGATTTTATAATTGCACCCTAGACCTGGCCAACATTGAAAGGCTGGAAGCAAGAAATGGCTCCCAGACCAATCTCCAGAGTGGGCCGGTTCCCTTTACTATTCTAAATTTCTGTTTGAAGATAAGGGTTGCTGGAAAGAAATTAAAAGTTGCAGAAAGAAATGAAATATGGCCACAGGCCGGAGTTATGGGATCAGAAGAACAACAGCAGAAAACTTAAAGTGCGGCAACAGCAAGCAACAGAATATAATGACTCAACTCCCACACAACTGTATGCAGAAAATCTCTCCAAGACTACACTCCAAGAATCATATCCTTATAAGCAATATTCAAATCCAATATGCAGAATTTGAATGTAACAGCACTCAAGGAATATAAATTTGATTAGAAATGCAACGAACAGAAAAGACAATCACCCAAACAACTGCTTGAAAAATCCGAAGCCAATAATTTATTCTTGCAAATGCACTTCCAGTTTTTAGCAAAACTTCCAACCTTTTGAAATGCGAATTACATTGGTTTTTATAGAGGTCCGTCCTCTTTGCAAGCATTAAATAATTAAAACCAACTTCCTCGTGATCTACAATCATGCGAAGGAAACGAGGAACATGATCCCCTTAATCGCAGTCTCGAAGAAATAAAAATTAAATTCCATGAAACGCTATGGCGCCCTTCATTAAATTCGATTCTTTGAATATGTGCATGAAAAACCGTTGAATTAATCCACGAACGGCAACTTCGAACCAATAAACCCTTTAATTTTGGTAGCCTGGGCACCCTTTGACCTTAACCGCATTGGAAATCCGCAAATTATTTAATTCGGGTCATCATTAAATCATCGGAAATCGGAAAAAACCCTCTCGGCCGTTCATACTGCACTTGGCGGGAAAACTGCGCAGGTCGCGAAAACGCGACGGGTCGCGAAATCGCGACATGATTTTACGCCGTACGCTTCGCTGCTGAAGACCCGCGATTCCGGAACATGTCGCGATATCGCTACATGTCCGGCTCCCTTTCGCTCCTCCCTGCGCTCGCCCGCGAAAACGGAACACGTAGCGATTTCGCTACATGTTCCTTCTCTCCGCATCAATCGCCATTTTCGGTCGCGATTCGCTGACATGTCAGCGACGCGCTGCAAGTTTTCACTTTTTGCCTTCGACGCTCCCCGGGTCGCGATTCGCTGACATGTCAGCGAATCGCTGCATGTTTTCAACTTAGTGCTTTTTCTGCCCGCCGACCCGCGATTTCGGAACACGTCGCGATATCGCGACGGTTCCGCCAACCCTGCCTGCGTTGACCGCGATTCTGCAACATGTCAGCGCGTCGCTGCAATTTTCAGACTTAGCCATTTTTTGCTCAATTTTTCTCCTTTTTTCGCCCAAGCTGCATCAATCAAAGGTCAGATCCCCAACAATACATCAATGCATTCATCAATGAGAATCAATGTGGCAAAAATGCCAACAGGACCATGTTGGATCAAAAGAATGTATAAGGCAAAGAAAAATCCATATATTACATTAGCCTAACCTTGGTGAGTTATGATATAGGATATGCATATGTAGAAAAGCTATGTTTAGCAGTAGTGTTCACTACCAAGAAATTTTGGCACTACATGTTAAGTCAAATGACATATGTGATATAAAAAAAAAATCCTTTACAGTATATGATGAGCAAGACTCATAATACACATACTACAAAGTGGATCATGTTATTGACAAAATTTGACTTGGAATTTGTAAGCCAGAAGATCATTAAGGAATAGGTCATAGCATATCAATTAGCCAAGGTGCCACTGTCCAACAATAGGCCTCTAAAAATTGAGCTTCTCGATGATGCAATTTTTGTAATATTTGAAGCTCCCAAACTTGAAGAGCTAGAAAACGATGTTGATATGACTATTTTCTTTGATGGTTCAAAGTGCAAGCAAGGAGATGGTGCAAGGATAGTGTTTTTCACACCACAAGGAGCTCCAATGTCCTTATCATTCAAACTAGACTTCTCGTGCACCAACAATAATGCTGAATATGAAGCCCTACTTTTGGGCCTTCATATAGCCATCGCCATGAATATCAAGAGACTAAACATCTTTGGCAATTCCCTACTCATAATTAACCAAGTGAAGGGACTATTTCAGTGTCGATGTCTAGTACTGAAAGCCTATAAATATCTTTTTGCCACATATATGGCTAAACTAGAATGGTACGACATCAAGGCAATCCCTCATTCATCAAATATATTTATGAACACTATGGCTTCTTTGAGATCTTTAATCCCTTAGAATCTGTCTATTGTCTTCACTACCTTCCATGTCAAAAATCTCTCGCATCCTACAATAGAGTGTGTAGCCTTTGATAACAAAGAATTAGTCAACATGATTAGTATGGAACCAAAAGTTGATTGGTTCTACAAAGCTGAAGACTTTCTCAAGAAAGCACACTAGGAGTCTTTAACCTCCCAGAGTCCTGTGGGGAGTGGCACCACCATTCACCACAAGGCTATATCCTAGTCTGCATTTGCAAATGTAAATACGTAGGGGGTATAGGTTATCTTAGTGATCGATGTTGAGGCTCATCAGAATTGGATGTCACAAATTCAAGACTTCCTAATAGTTGGTTTTGTTTCAGAGGGATTGTCGTGTGTTTCAATATGCACATTTAAATATAAAGTGACTAAATTTATCTTTATGGGAGATATTTTGTATTGCTGAAGTTACAATGGAGTTCTCCTTTATTGTCTTGAGCCCCAATAGTCATCTTGGGCAATTTTAGAAGCTCATAATGGTACATGTGGTGGCCATTTTAGCAACATGGCCATCATTAAGCGCATACTTTGAATGGGTTATTATTGGCCCACTATGGAGAAGGATTGCAATGTGTATGTTAGGAAGTGCATCAAATGTCAGCATCATGCTAATCTTATGCACCTGCCATCATAGGCCTTATAGTCCATCCAAGCGGCTTGGCCATTTGCTCAGTAGGGGTTTGATCTAATTGGCAAGATCTCTCGTCCGTCATCAGGCTGACGTACATTCATCATTACGACTACTGAATATTTTACAAAGTGGTTGGAAGCAATTCCCTTAATAATGACCATGGGAACTCGCATAGCTAAGTTCATAATGGAGCATATCATAAGTCATTTTGGGGTATCATCCAAAATAGTTTTGGATAATAGAACTTCTTTTAAGAACAAAACTATGCGAGCCTTAACTTCTAAGTATCACATCAAACACAAGTTTGCATCTCCATATTATCCATAGGAAAATGGGCAAGCAGAGTCCTCAAACAAGACTGTGGTAGCCATCTTGAAAAATACAGTGCAAGAAGACCACAAGGATTGACATACACAACTTCCCCTTACATTATGGGCTTATAGAACTTTCATTCGGACTCCCACTGGGGCAAATCCATTTTCACTAGTATATGGCATTGAGGCCATTATGCCCTTAGATTTGGAAATTCCAACATTGCATGTCACATTGAAAGAGTTCATCAATGACGATACCACATGACAAGCTCACCTAGATCAACTGATGCTACTCGATGAACATTGTGTGAATGCCCTTGAGCATCTTTGTGTTTATCAGGAGTGACTCAAATGAGCTTATAATATCAAATTCCACTAGAGAGACTTTGAAGTTGGGGATATTGTGCTAAAATAAAACCAACAGAACTCAAATTTTCCACCCAATATGTGAGACAAATTTGTGGCTAATTGGTTAGGACCCTATATCATATCTGAAAAGATTGGTCTAGGTACCTATCACTTGATGTTTCTAGGGGGTGTTATCAACATCATCCATATTAAGGCATTCTATGCTTAGAGAGCATATCAAAAAAAGCTCCAAAGGCATCTATAAGCCCTTTGGTTAGTCAAAAGGCTCCATGTATTTTTAAAAATTTCTTGGTCAAACCAAAGGCTTTGAGAGTTCCTATAACTACTTAGTCATCCCAAGAGGCTCCAAGCTCTCATTCGAGTGATTTGGTCATGTCATAAAAATCTCAAAAGGCATCTGTAAGCCCTTTGGTCTCCCAAAAGGCACCAAGGATTTCTAAAAATCACTTGGTCAACCCAAAGGCTCCGAGGGCTTCTTAAAGCCACTTGGTCATCCCAAAAGGCACCAAGGATTTCTAAAAATCGCTTGGTCAACCCAAAGGCTACGAGAGTTCCTATAGCTTCTCGGTCATCCTAAAAGGCTCCACATCTTCTTGTTGAGATTTTGGTCAACTAAAGGGTTCCAAAGGCGGCTGTAAGACCTTTGGTCAATTCAGAAGGCTCCAAGGATTTCTAAAAATCACTTGGTCAACCCTAAAAATCTCCAAAGGCATATATACTCGTCGTTTGGTCAAATATGAAAGCTCAAAAATGTATAAATATTTGAAAATATATAAAATTCCAAAAAAAATGGTAAAGCATAAAATCCAAAAAAAAATTCTTTTGCAGTTTGCATTTTCATACATGCATTCACCTCATCATATTGCATTTAGGAATTTTTCATCCATTGCATTCCATAGTAGAGTGTAGTGTGTCTATAAAAATCTTACAAACGATCACACATTTGTGTTTCAATCATGCACCCTTGCATTTATCATAATTCATTACATTCATACACGATACTTGTTGTGTAGAAACATGTATGTATATTAATTTTTCCAATCACTCAGCCATACCTAGTGGGTTCTTCAGATATTATAGAAAGCTTGATTTGCAATTATAGACAAGGTCATTAGTTGGGATAGTGCTTAAACATATCAGAATCTCGTCACTAAGCAAAATAATATAAAATCCTACTAAGACAAGAGATGATGAAAGCTACAAAAGCAATCTTAAGTATTTAAGAGAGATGGGTTCCACACCCTACTTATCTTGCAAATATTTAGTTTAGAAAGGTGTACTTTGTAAAAAGGACAAGAATTTCCCCTATAAATCCCAAGGTCAAAAATTTTAAATCCCAAGTTACAAATTGCAAAAGTACAAATTTCAAGTTCAAAATGTAAAGTGAAATAGTGAATCAAAAGCACTATAAAAATACCTTGCTCAAAGAAAATGGTAACACGTGCACTAACAGTGATTTTTATCACTACATATGAGTAAGTAAGAAGGGTGAGAACTTGAATCCCTGGATTGTCCACATTTTGAAATCCATAGAGTGGTCCCCAATCGTAGCAATGGGTTGGAAGAGTATCGCCTACAATCAGAGGGGTAGTTCTATTGGGTGATCCTCAAATGTAGCAATGGGTTGAAAGAGTCTCGCCTACATTTGGAGGGGTAGCCCTGATCAATTTGCAAGATGAGCTAGTGCTAGGTACCTAGGATTTTCTATTTGTATAAGTCTAATAAAATCTGAAACAAGGATGGTATGATCGTATGAGAAACCCTATCTCACATATGGGTTGAAAGAGTCTCAACTGACCTTATGATCTATCTGAAAATACTCGCATGCACACACAGGGATGATGAATAGTTGGGTCTATCATGGCAAAAGCCTTGTCCAATAAAAGCCTTGTACAGTTAGTATGTGATTTTTGGAGAAGTCTACTAGGGTGTTTGATTTTCAAGGAAACCCCCCCAAAAAAGATTCTCCAATAGCAAAAAGATACCAAATATCATTAAACATAAAAAATACTAGTCATTCATTCACCATAATGCATTTTACAAAGCACAATCAAACATATAGGATAAATATCGCATGGATATCAGAAATGATGTTTAGATGGCCATTGACTATATAGTGCGACAAAGAAATATACAAAATGGCATATTCATTCATTAGAATTATACCAATTCATTTCACTGCATTTCATATATGGGTGATTAATTGATTAAGTTCTTGTAATGAGAATTATCAATTATCTTGCATGATTGTCATACATTCTGTGGTGTCGCAGTTTAAAATTAATATACACAGTTACATTTATTCTATATGTTTTAAGTGATTAAAACATACAGGTTCATTCCCATTAGATTATGATTATGCACATAATGCATTACCATACATTGCATAGCATGCCATAACTTCATAAAAATAAATGTATGCCCACAAAGCAAAAATAAATATGCATTCAAAATAAATACTACATCCATTTACATCTAGTATATATAGCACATCTAATCATATAGATCATTGTATAACATCATCATCATAAAATATATAGCTATCTAGTGCATGTCATCCATACATCGCATCATATCAGCATAGCATCACATAAGAATTGCATCCATGTGGATAAAATAAACATAAAATCAAAAATTGAACATCAGATATGCATAATGAGCCAAAATTATCAAGCCATATATATGTGTCCAACAGATTACATAGGTAATGCATCAATATTCTTGCAGGCTACAAAGCATGTAGGTCCTTGATCTTACACTCAAAATGAGTACAATATAGCAAAAGTATAGTCTGCATCTAGTAGAGCCCAGGTCTAGGCTGCTCCCCCTGTATCGAAACTCTCGTTGCCTCCATCAGCACTGTGATCTAGAGCCTGCTCTCCTATCTACAATGGCACCTATGGTGGATCATACTGTGGGTCCTGCCTACCTCCAAATACTAAGGAACCCAACACATGAGAAATTGGTAACTACAGTAGGCTAGTCCCCTGACTGGCAGCCCCTAAAGTTTACCCTACATCCCTAGGCCTGACATGCGATGTCACCCCATGTGTGCTAGAGGACCTGTGTGTCCTCTCATTCCTATGAGTCCTATGACCTGAACTCGCCATAGACTGCCCTGATGTCCTAAACTTGGTATGCTACAACTCTGAGGAGAAAGGATCCTCAGGAACCTATAGCCCATGCATCTCTATATAATCAACTAGCTTATCAATGCAAGCAAACTGGGATGCATTTGTCTCATTGGTCCTCATGACCATACCATGAAGTTGCTCTATCTCAGTCATTAGATCCTATGCAACTTATGGTGCTACCGAAGTCCACATAGTAGCCTAAGGAGGTGGCATACCTCCCCTGATACCTAGAGGAGATCTCTCTCTACATTTGTTGTAGTCTACTATGCCTGTGCTAACTCTAGTGCAGTCTACAATCTCTAAGCCTGGGAATCTACATATGTGGTCCATGTAGTTAGACTCTATATCTGATCTTGCACCTCAATAAGGCACCTATCCCTGTCAGCTACTCTCACCTCTAGAGTGGTGATAGTAGTGTCTCACTGTAGCTGCTTCTTGTGAAAGCACCCTAGGTAGATTTGCAAGTTAGCCACCTGAGCTAAGACCTGACCCTTTGCATTGTTGAGAGGGACCTCATCCTCCTCTAGAGCCTCCTCATCGGGGTCAACCTCAGGAGCCTCCTTGGCAGTGGTCATTGCACCCTAGCCACCCTCTATCCATTGGCATGCCCTATGCCCAATAGGATCTACCTCTACCTCTTGTTGGTTTGGATTCTGGTCTAGAGGCCTTGTGCCATACCATCTAAACATAGACCACCACCTGTTGTACTTTGGAGTGGTCCTATAAATCTTGACTCTAGTATCCTAGTTATCATTAATAGCATCTCCCAAAGGCTCCAAAATGATCTGATGTACATCATTCTCTATAACCAAGAATCGATACCTAAGGGGGATATCTTGAATATCTTACATGAGCCTAAACTATCATAGGACTTCAGAGTAGAACTGGTACTCTCAAATATCAACCTTACAACCGATCAACCATCTATCACAGCATGCCTATCTCAGCCACTACCTCTCCTCTGGCCATGTTGGGAAATCCATATAGGGCTACCACTAAACATCGTTTGGGCTAAGTGCAATGAACTGAGTAATGTAGTGTTGGATTTCACCATATGGATCCTACTATGGTTACCCTCCTCCTCATGAGGCTAGCAGGTAGCATAGCACTAAAGATCATCAGCAATAGCAGTGATCCGTAGGGGTAGATTTGAAGGATGCTCAATCCAAATGTGCTACCACCCCAAGATCTATAACAAAATACTAAAACTGAGGCCCTTACAACTACACTCTGTAATCTGGTATAGCTCCCTATAGAGATGACATAGCAGGGTGCTCCCCCAAGCTAGAAGTAGAGGTACCTCTATAGAGCTCTGCAGCACCCTCTAGGCGTTGGACAGGAGGTTCCAAGGAATCCTCATGTTCAAGGAGTCTAGAAGCACAATATGAACAATGAGGTGCATAAAGAGGGCTTCCCATGCAGAGAAGACATCCTCATGGTACCACTCACCAATGTGTACCCCGTAGTGGTCTATCGCATCCTGAGCATCTTCGCTCTGGTCACTGAAGATAGTGTTAAAAACAACATCCTTTAACATAGATGTAGAGGATATGATGGCCTCACCATCAATAAGGATCTTGAAGATCTTGTAAACATCCTCTAGAGTCGTAGTCATTTCACCTGTAGGCAATTGAAATGTGTTGGTCCACGCATTCCAAAACTTGGCCAACACAGTCAGGTAGGCATGATCTACCCTAATAGTGGGTAGATCCATGAAATATCCAAACCTGAAAGCTCAAAACCAATCTCAATTGGTATTGGATAAATCCTTGTAGAGAGTCTTCGAAATATCCAGCTCCCGGGATCTAGAATTCAATCTCTGGAATAACAAGTACAATTCAAGACAAAATCTAGCTAACTAGAGCTTAAAAAAAAAGCAGCAACAACAAACCACAGCTAAAACCTGTGGTTCCCAATTTGCAAATTGGGAATTACAGCTGAAACCTGCGGTCCCCAATTTGCAAATTCAGAACTGCGGTCCCCAATTTGCCAACTAGGAAATGCAGCTACTAGTTGCAGTTTAGGAGCGACACCCATTTCGGGTACCCTCCTAGACCACTAAGTCATAAAATTAAAATCCTAAAGCTAGCCTAAACTAGTGGAGTTCATTACCAGTAGTTTAGTGAGGTTCATTTTTTAAATTACTTAATATAGTTCATTTTACTGGTATTGAGTGTGTGGTCTTAGTTTCGAGTTACCTTACCCACACCCTGTCCCTGACTAGTAGATGGTTGATTAGGATCCACCATCGAGGTCAAGGAGTGTAATCAAGATAGATTGTGGTAGCATTTTTTGATCAGGAATAGTCTTCTCACTCTCATAACTCTCAGATTGCTAGTGTTTACCAAGAAAAAATGAAAATTTTCAAATCAGAATTCAATTTATAGGTTTTCCTAGTCTTGGTGAACCGTAGTTGACACTTGCGGTTCTAGAACTAGGGTTTTTCACTCGTAGGTCTGACCCACGGTTCCCAAAATTTAGAAATATAAACCGTAGACCATACCTGCTGTCTGCAACTAACATTACATGCACTCAAAAACCACCATGGGAAGGTTTAAAAGAGCAAATTACTGACTTCCATCGAACAAAAATTCAAAATCAATGATTAAAATTGCAAATTCGATGATGTTAAAAGCACCAGGATCAATCAAATAAATGCAAAATTAAAAAAACAAAACAAAAAAAAACAAATAATTAAAAAACCAAATGTGCCTTGTATTCAGTGTATTATCCTATACACTTGGTGGTTGCATCGAGTTGCGATTCATGCAATATGGCAAGATGAGGAAATCACCATAAGGACATTTGGGGCAAAATTGTCATTTATTTTATGATATCTTTCAGCAAATAATTGAAAAATATGATTCAACACAAGTCTAATAGCATTTGTATCATTTTGATTCCTTAAGACGACTATTGTAGCCTGACTGCTCCAGGGAATAGAAATGTGCCAACACTATTGAGTTGCAATCATAAGTTGAACTAGGCCTAGCTAAGGCATTAAAAGGCTCGAATTTTAATTTGTTTAGGATCATTCATTATGTTCAAGCAATTTAGTTGCTTCATACATTGTCATTACCCTCATTGAATCATCGCTTTAGGGGGTAGTCATAATTTCATAATCATAATCAAAGTCCATAGAAGATCCCTGAGATCATAGATCCCTTGATATTGTCAAAATTGAATTCGTTGTTGCGAATCATTGTCAAAAGCTATCATAAGCTTCCTCTTTTGCTTGGGGTAAACAACAAATATGATAATTGTTTTACAACTCTCATCCTTCAAATTTTTGGGTCAGAAGATACCCATACTTGGAATTGGTGCTATCTGAACGCTTGATGATGAGGGTAGACTTATCAAAATGTAAGCCTTTCACAAGCTAGAAGCAATGATTCCAAGGTGCGCATCCTTTTGCTGGACCTAGGGCATATAATTTTGATCTAACTAATGATCATCATAGAACATTAAACATCATTTTAGGATGTATATTTTTGCTCAGTGTTGTTCAATATCATAATGCATCTCAAAAGGGGCATCTATAGACACCTAAAATGCATCATGTCGAGGGCGACTACTCATATGGACATGCTACAAGACCATATGGAGGATATTGGATAGAATCCAAGATAGAGCAGTGGTTCTAACCACTCAATTTAGGCATTTTGGCCTAAGCAGTTTGAATCATAGCTCAGACCTATGGTCTCTAGTCTAAACCATAGTTGACACCTATGGTCTGTAGTCTAGACCACAACTGTGACCTGCGGTCTTAACTAAAGTTCAGTTAGGCCTTCCATCCAATCCAAATCGATTGGAACGACCAAGAGATCTAGAAGGAGGTAGTTGAAGGACAAAATATTCCAGAGGCTTCCATCCCAACTATCCTAACCAACCTTCTTGGTCTTGGCTTCTCCATGAATCCACCCCTAGCCCTAGGGGCATGCTATAAATATCCCCTCCAAATGGGGAGAAAAAAGGAGTAAGCATTGGATACTTGAGCAGTGAAGCCCTAGTGAATTCTATACTCAAATTTAGCATACTAAGAGATAAAGCTATTACACTTAATTCCTGAACCTTTTTCCACCATTCGTGATGAATTACATTATGGGTTCCCTAGGTGCTTAGGAGGATCAAGAAACACAAATCCGATAAAATTAAGGCCCTAGGAGGATCAAGAAACACAAATCCGATAAAATGAAGGCCCTTCACATCGAATTGACTACCAAATCAGTCTAAGGACAATGAAGGTGACCCTTGAACATCAAGCTGGACAAGGATATTGAGCCCATTGCCCCTAATTTTGAGGTTAAACTCATCAGAGGTCAAACCATGGCTATCAATTATGGTTCATAGTGCAGACCGCTCACCAAAGCTGCGGTTTGCAATAAGTGACAGATCACCTTACTTTTTTCTTTTCTATCCAACTAGTTAGGTTAGTTTAGCCATTTTTTGATTTAATATCATTTTATAAGACTTTTTACCATAGAACTAGGTGAAATACAAACATAGAGTGACGGCGTGCCAGACCAGATGGTGCAAACAAAATTGATATAAAACAATGCTAAGTCCTACGAATGCGAGAAAGCAATGCATGAAGGAAACGATGCATAGACAAGATGTAAGCAAACAAAGACAAATCAAGGCCTCTTTTTATTAATGGTGCTTTTGATTCAGTTACAATACATCCCCTCTTTATGGCTCAGAACATTTGATATAGTTCGTTACATCAACGGATGGTATGCTTCCAGTTTCTTTCACATGCCTCACATTAGAAATGGGCAGGCCAAAGGTTGTCATCACTTGCATCCATGTGTTAATGTGTTCCTTGATGCCCCTATAGTGGTCCTGGCAGTGATATCCTATGTACAGAGAAACAACAAACAATTAATAGCATATGCGGATAGAGGGAAAACATGTAATCCCCAAGGCCTTCAATTAGTGAATACATGAAATAATAAAAAAGAGATAAAAATGTGTCAATATGAGATGAAACTTGAATAGGAGTATAAAAAAATCATCAGGGACACATTGTAAAAAGAATAGTAAGGAAATCATACATATATTTCTAATCGCTATGGTGTGGGACGATTAGGACTATCACAAAGCATGCAAAGGTGACCTTTCAAATGTCCTATCCAAAGGCCTCCAAAATTCCTGTAAACTTGGGGTTAGACAAAAAGGGGAATTTTGGGATGACCCAGAAGGTCATATTTGGTATATTCTACCTAGATTGTCCTGTATCTAAAGGTGATCCCTATATGTTAGTAAACACGTAAAATGATAAAACACAGTCAAATCAGGTTAGAATGCAATGAAACTTGAACAGTAGCATAAGCGAACCAAACATAAAATAATGCAAAAATAATAGTAGAGAAATTATTCATGGATTTCTAATCACTTTAGGGTGATCTGATTAGGACTGCGTCAGTTTGGGGGGCACCCGGGGGCAGGACGCCCATCGTTTGGGGTCTGGTTTTGACACCAATCCACTTGGGATAGGTCCAAAATCTCCTAGGGGGTTGTGTCAGTGAATTTGGTATGGGATTGTGGTTGATTTCTTGGGTTTTGGGTCGGTATTGCATTCCTAGTGCTCACTCGATAACCTCTCTCCCAAAAGAGAAATTAGGGATGTAGGAAGAACAAAGGGGGAATGTGGGCACAATTTGGCAGCACTTTGTTGCTCTAAATGTGTTAGCTCTATTCTCCTTTTGGGGTGAGGATGCTCACCCTTTTATAGACCTAGGGTCTCTCTCTTTGAATGTGTATGTGAGGTCACCACTTGGCTGGCCATGCATTTTTTGTGAGAGAAGATTCCTCCCTGATTTAGAGTCTCCTTGCATGAGGCCTCCATGATTAGGGCATGCTTGAATGAAGTTCGTATCTCTGATTTGAAGTCATTCCTACATAATTGCATGCCCCGAAGGCACAATTAAGTGGTAGACCTATCGAGGTTTGAATTTTTTCCAGTCAAACCTACTACTCATCCCACCCTGGGATGATTGCTGCTAATCGTCCTAGGGTGGGATGAATAGGATTCTAATAGGATTCTAATCGTCCCAGGGTGGGACGAGTAGGGAGAAAAGTGCTTAAAAGGTGAAAAATTGACCTTTGAACTTCTAAAATATATTTGGGAGTGGTTAGGACCACTTTTTAACCTTTGGGGTCTGCCCTAGGGGCTATGTATGCCAACTCGATCAGTACTTGTAGTCGCATAATCGAATTGGTGTTGTTTTGGTGTCTATAGATGTCGCTTTTTGGGATGCGCTGTGCGTAGCACAATGCTGAGAAAAAATAGATAATAAAAGCACTTAATGATTAAGTTTTCTTTGTAACCTAACCAAATTTTGATGCCCAAAGTATGGAAAGGGCACGTATTCTTGAATCCTTGCTTCTGATGAGCTAAGGAGCTTACTTCAAGTGTCAACCTTTTTTGGTGAGGTGTTACTTGATCTTGGACATTGTTTAGTCATGAGTAGGCAAAGGGCGCAACATTTTTTCTGTGGGAACCTTGAGTTCATGATTCTAGAATGCTAAGTGTTTGATTAGCTTATGATTATTGCTTTTTTACTGCCCCAAGAAAGAGCGTGATTGTCTTTGTCAATGACTATTTGAATGCATGCCATTTCCTTGATTGGGTGTGTATTTGTTGATTTGGTGACTAAGTGTGACTACCCCCTCAAGCGACGAATCGATGAGGGAATGACCGAAATAAGAAAAGCAATGAGTCACTTGACCCAAGATGATGTTTTTAAGGGTGCCTTCAATTGTTTTCCATTGAACGCATGTAGTTTCCTAGAAATCGGACCTATTTTTGGTGGGTTTTGACCCTTTTTGTGACGTCGATTGGGGTTGAAATTGTCAAAAATCCATCATCTCGTGGAGCGTTCCAGCTATGTTAGCCTTCTTAGAGAGTAGGATAGTGATAATTTGTGGTCCCGATGTTGGTTTTTCATGCCAAGAATGTTAGGTGCAAAGGCACCTTTATTCGGTAGAGTTATTACTATTTTTGAGTGGGTTTTGACCCTTTTTGTGATGCCTTGGGGCTAAAATTTTCAAAAATACATCCTCTCATGGAGTGATATAGCTATGGTAGCATTCTTAGGGAGTAGGATAGTGATAATTTTTGACCCTGACATCGGTATTTCATGCTAAGAATATCAAGTGCAAAGGCACCTTTATCTGGCAGTTTTATTGCTATTTTTGGTGCATTTTTTGGATTCTTTTTCTGTTTCTTTGTTTTCTGCTCTGTAATCATCCCAGGGTGGGATGAATAGCAATTTTGTAATCGTCCCAGGGTGGGATGCATTATAACTAGAGTGCTCATCCTAGATTGGAACGATTACAGGCCCAACAACCTATATAAAGACCAAATCTTATTTTTGGACTCATTTGCAACATTTGTTTTTCTTGGCGATTTGGAGCAGTGAGGAGGAGTGCGAGTTTGCGTAGCAGAGCGCTGCAGAAATTTCATGGACACCATGAGTTCAAGGACCAGATATTCGAGTGGTAGAGTTGAGGTGAGATCGGTAGGTGCTCCTTCCTTCTACTTGTTATTTGTTTTTGCTTTATATGAAGTTAAAAAACTTGCACATAATTGTTTTTATTTTGCGTTATTTTTTGTTAATATTAAAATTGAAACCCTAGTATTAATTTTTGTGTTGTATTATGTTTTTGTTTTTTTATTCACCTTAAGGTCAAAACCCTAGGGTGATGTTTTTGTTTATGTTTTGTCTGATTTTTTTGTTCACACTTAAGGTTAAAAACCCTAGTATAGTTTTAATGTTTTTATTGATTTTTTTGTTCACACTTAAGGTCGAAACCCTAGGGTGATGTTTGTTTATGTTTTGTTTGATTTTTTTGTTCACACTTAAGGTCAAAACCCTAGGGTGATGTTTGTTTGTGTTTTGTGTGATTTTTTTTTTTTGGCTCTTGATTGTACAGTTTTATTTAATTGATCTGTACTTTGACTGTACAGATCTGTACTTTTGTTTTTCTGTACTTTGTTTTTCATCTGGATAGTTTATTTGATTTATTGTACTTTCACTGTATATTTTTTTTGTACTTTTGTTTTTCTTGTACTTTGTTTTTTGTTTATATAGTTTATTTGATTTATTGTACTTTGGCTGTATAGTTTTTTTGTACTTTTGTTTTTCCTATACTTTGTTTTTCATCTTTACAGTTTATCTGAATGTTTTTGTTTAAATTAAGGTTGACACCCTAATTTATTTTTTTGTTTTATTGTGTTTTTGTTTTACAGATTGTTAGGAGTCAGAACCGCCAGTCGACTATGTTCTTTAATGCCTAGGAGACATTGACAGTTACATATTGGGAGTGGCTTGATGCCCTTGGGCTCAAGCAGGTGACACAGTTGGAGCCTGTGGTGGGGGATCAAGCACATCTAACTACCTTTATCAATTTGTGGGATCCCCACACCAACTCCTTTCATCTCCCAATAGGTAAGATGATGGTTACTTTGGAGGATGTGTATCGGATTCTATGGATTCTAATAGACAGACTGCCCATTCGAATGACTCCCCGTGATCAGCAGACGGTGATGCTGACACGGTGCTTTGGGCAGGCAATAGAGATGGGGGTGAATAGGGTTGTGGATAGGGTAGATGTGGACTACCTGATTGGTAGTATTCTAGTGTGGTGGTGGCTAGAGAAGGGAATTTTGGAGGTGAGGCATGCATTTATCAAGACCCTCATCTCCAATATACTACTCCCCGACTCCTCAGGTGTAAGATTCCCTTGGAACTTGCTTGAGGTTGTGTTCAGACTGGTGGAGTGCCTAATATTAGCACCACTTATTATGAGGTGGGGTCATACACTATTGGCACAACTTTATGACGAGCTATACGAGATCTGCTTTCAAAGGCAGAAGGGGATTGGGTGTAGCTATATTTTGCAGTGCTAGGGGTGGCAACACATAGCGATGGAGCAACCACAGGGGTTGCCTTGGACCACTCGTGGGAAGATGGTGGATAGGGATATTGGGTATGTTGCTCTATGGTGGAGGTTAGATGAGCAGGGGTAGAGTCGGTGGTGGACAGGTCTTGTGGGGTACTATACTGATACCTTATCTCGTCTTGCTCCAAGGGAGGTGTTCTAGCGGCTATATTGGGATTTTCTAGCCTAGCTTGAGGCTGGAGAGTGGCTCCGGTGGGTGTGTAAGGGGAGATGGTTTATCAGATGACATGGGATAGAGCAGGAGTACTTCTCGTATGTCTAGGTGACTCGATAGTTTGGGGTGCACCAGGGATTTCTTGGGGAACCCTTGATCTATCAGTTTTGGGGTGATGAGAAGACTCTAGCTTGGCTGATTATTGAGATGCTAGGCAAGGAGTATGATGTAGTGATTTATGTTCCCAACATGGACAATTTTAGTGTAACTGTAGAGTATGACCAGTGGTGGATGATGCTACGATGGTAGGGTGAGGGGCCTCTAGGAGGTCCGAATGTAGCAGCAGTAAGCAGTGGGGGTGCGAAGGCATTGATGGAGGGTTGGGGGGCTCTGATTGATGATGAGGATATGGTGGAGGTGGATGAATTTGTTGGAGATGATTTAGGGGTTCTGGAGTAGTCAGACACACAAGACATCCCAGAGTAGTGGGTGTCGAAGTAGCATACCATCTTGGAGATGCCCATGCCTCAGGAAGTCCCAGGGGATATGGAGCCTAGGTTTCATGTTGAGATAGCGTAATTGGAGGACCTACTATGGAGATGTGATGAGGAGCACAACATCGAGAGGGATCACTTGTGGGATTAGTTGGTGCAATGGGATGATGTATTGGTTGCATACCATTGATGGGATGTGGAGTGGGGTCGGTTCTGGGTGGAGTTGTAGGCTAAGATTATTCACCTTGGTGGACAGTTACCTGAACTCACTAGAGGTGGATCATCATGTCATACGAGAGACAGTGAGACTGAGCAGTCTGCATCCTCTCATTGTAGGTAGGTGGGTGAGGGTAGTGATAGTAGGCAAGATGTGAGGTCTGGCAGTAGTTGCATTGAGAGGTCCCATAGGACCCACACCATTGGGGGTAGTTCCAGTTGCATCGATCCTACGTGATCATGGTGGCCGACTCCCTAGGATTTGGGGATTTTGAGTTTTTGATTTTTTTTTGAGGTCAAAGGACATTTTTATAGTAGCCTGAGGGCATTTTTGACTTAATATATACATGACTTTCTTTTTGGATTATTTTCTTTGTTATGGTATATTGTTCTCTTATGCACATTTATTTATATTGATGTATGCATATGTTATTATGGATGTTTTTGACTATATGGATGTATGCATATGGAATGGATGAAATGATTTTTTTTGGTATGCAAGTGGTGGCACCATAGACTGTACAAGATTTACTGGCTTTCTGTACTATGTGATTGCTTTGTGAGATGACTTTTCATGTAATAAGTTTGTTTTTGTTTTTTTTGTATTTTTTGATGGTGATGTAAGTAATGAAATGTACCACAGTTGTTTTAGAATGTGGTTAAGGATTTTCTAAGACTCAACTACTTTAACTAACTAATCAAGACTGTACATTATATTACAAGACTTTTGAAGAAGGTACGAATCAGACTTGAGTTTGACCAAGTTATTTCACATCCCTGTGTGTGCGAGTGAGTTTGTTTATGTGGTATTCGTAAGGATACCACCAGTTCCAGATAGGCTATCCACAAAACCTGTATTGAGGATCACCTAATTAGCTCCAATAATTCCTTTGTTGCATTTAGTAAGATTAATCCATGGGGCAATCTAGGATACCATAATTTAGCTCATCCACATGCAAACATTGGTCTACACACACACAAAGCTAATGTGATAGGCATATCGTCATGCGTTTAGGATACCGCTATTTCCAGGTAGCCTATCCACCAAACCCATAATGAATATCACCTAAATGGTTTGTTGAATGCTAAGAATTCCAAGGATTAAAGCTTAGGCATCTTTCAGTTGCTCAACTTGTTGGGATACTTGCTCTCATAAATAGTGATGAAAATCACTATTTATTTTTCTCTTTTTTATTTTTTCTTGAAAAAGGGGTTTGAGTAGTGGTGATAGCAACTGTTATTATTTTTATTGTTGCCTTTTGAATATTTTTTATTTTGCTTTTGGATTTCAAATTTGAGCTCGTAGGTTTTTGTCTTGTGAATGGCATTTATCTTTTTGGCCTTGGGGATGACTACCCATCTTGTTCAGGGATGTGTAATACGAATCCTTACAACTTGGGGGATAAAAGGTGGTTGGGAATTTTGCTTTGGAATGGCATTGATATTTTAGGCCTTGGTGATGACTACCTATCCTTCGCATGGGCTTGTAGTACGAATCCATATGACTTTGGGGATCAAAGGTGTTTCAGGATTTTTGCTGGTGGATTTTTGGGATTTTTCTTATGAGTGGCATTGATCCTTTTAGGCCTTGGGGATGACTACCCATCCTTGTCAGGGGCATGTAGTATGAATCCTTATGGCTTTGGGGACCAAAGGTGTTTATAATTTTTGATAGTGGTGAAAACCACTATTTATTGTGGGGCATTGGATGGGGACAAGCTTGTCCTTTTTTCAATTCTCAGTATTCTTGAATCATTTGCATAGGGGTATGAGTAGGATAATGTTTCACCTATGGTACCCTAGATGGCTTTGTAGGTTTCGTATTGCGTTCACACAACTTAGGAATTTTTATGTGTTTTAAGTTTGTGTTGGGATGCTATGTAACAAGGCGTGATCCAAGTAAAACTCTAACTTGTAACATCGGTCTGACTTCGTACAACATTTGACCAAAAATCTAAAGACATCTGAATGAAAAAAAACCCTAAATAAATTAGCATACAATTGACTATTATATGGCAAAAATGCAAAGGGCATTATTCTTGATGGATCTATTTACAAAATGGACTGAATGTGGGAAATAATGGCATTGCCGAGTAATTACAATCTATGGTGATTTTAACGTGTATGACCAGCAAATATGCAATGTATGTGATGGCTAATGCAATTTTTCTTTTCTTTTTTGTGCTTGGGTTGTTAAGAATATGCATGAAAGTGAGATGCAAATTTTTTTGTTATTTTTGATTATCTGTTGTTTTTTTGTGTTTTTGAATATTTGTTTTTGACCAAGCGATTGTGGGAACCCTTGGATTTTTTGGCTTGACCAAAGAGATTATGGATACCTTTGGGGCATTTTAGGTTGACCAAGCGATTGTGGGAATCCTTGGAGCTTTTGGTTTGACCAAAAGGATGATGGATACCTTTGGGGAATTTTTAGGTTGACCAAGCAATTATGGGAATCCTTAGAGATTTTGGTTTGACCAAAGAGATGATGGATACCTTTGGGATGTTTTTAGGTTGGCCAAGTGATTGTGGGAATCCTTGGAGCTTTTGGTTTGACCAAATGGATGATGGATACCTTTGGGGCATTTTAGGTTGACCAAGCAATTGTGGGAATCCTTGGAGCTTTTGGTTTGACCAAAGGGGTGATGGATACCTTTGGGGCATTTTGGGTTGACCAAGCGATTGTTGGAATCCTTGGGGATTTTGGTTTGACCAAAGGGATTATAGATATCTTTGGGGCATTTTTAGGTTGACCAAGCAATTATGGGAACCCTTGGATTTTTTGGCTTGACCAAAAAGATTATGGATACCTTTGTGGCATTTTAGGTTGACCAAGCGATTATGGGAATTATTGGAGCTTTTGGTTTGACCAAAAGGTATTATGGATATCTACAGGGCATTTTAGGTTGACCAAAGGGATTATAGATACCTTTGGGGTGTTTTAGGTTGACCAAGCAATTATGGGAATCCTTGGAGCTTTTGGTTTGACCAAAGGGATGATGGATACCTTTGGGGAATTTTAGGTTGACCAAAGGGATTATGGATACATTTGGGGCTTTTGGTTTGACCAAAGGGGTTATAGATACCTTTGGGGCATTTTAGGTTGACCAATTGATTATGGGAACCCTTAGATTTTTTGGTTTGACCAAAGGGATTATGGATACCTTTGGGGCGTTTTAGGTTGACCAAGAGATTGTGGGAATCCTTGGAGCTTTTGGTTTGACCAAAGGGGTTATAGATACCTTTGGGGTATTTTAGGTTGACCAAGAAATTGTGGGAATCCTTGGTGCTTTTGGGTGACCAAATGGAGGATGGATACCTTTGGGACGTTTTAGGTTGACCAAGCGATTGTGGGAGTCCTTAGAGCTTTTGGGGTGGGCTATGGCTCTCTAAATGTTGAATATCCTCAAATGACTAATGTTCAAGGGTTCTAGTTCCTTGATTCCTTCAAGAGAGGTGAGCCAGTATCTTCTAGGTCCTATTTTACTATCAATTACATAAGGACCTAACCAATTTGCCATGAACTTTTCCCGTAAATGGGGTGGCAAGTTAGAATTTTTTTGGTTCTCTTTTAAGACCAAGTCACCAACCTAAAAGTCCCTTAGGTGAACTTTCATGTTATATGCTTTCTTAAGTCGCTCTTGATAGATACATAAATTCTCGAGAGCATTGATGCATCGTTCATCGAGCAATGTAAGCTGGTCTAACCGGGCCTTTTGCACAGTGTCATCATCAATGAACTCTTGCATTAAAATGCGTAGGGAGGGTACTTCCAACTTGAGAGGCATGACAACCTCAGAGCCATACACCAACAAAAATGGAGTGGCCCTAGTGGGCATCCAAATACTAGTGTGATAAGCCCATAGGGCAAGTGGTATTTGGATGTGCCAATCCTTATGACTATCTGTGACTGTCTTTTTAAGGATGGCAACTAGCATTTTGTTTGATACCTTTTCTTGCCCATTTGCCTACAGATAATAAGGTGTCGAGAAACTGTGCTGAATTTTGTACTTTGTTGTCAAAGCACACACATTTGTTCTTAAATGAAATCCCATTATCCAAGATGATCTTAGATGGAATACAAAAATGACATGATATTACGTAAAATAAACTCCACAATGCGGGGCTCAGTCATAGAGGTAAGCGAAATTGCTTCCACCCACTTGGTAAAGTACTCTATGGCCGTTATGATAAATGTGTGATGACCTGACGACGCAGGGGAGATCTTTTTGATGATATCTAAGCCCCACTACAAAAATGTCCAAGCTGATTGGATTGGCTACAAGGCTTGAGAAGGTACATGTGTCAAGTTATCATGGTGTTGACACTTCACACACTTCCACACATATGCACAACAATATCGCTCTAAATATGGCCAATAATAGCCCATTCAAAGAATGTGATTGGCGATGGCCATACCATTGAAGTGGCCACTGCACGTACCATCGTGCACTTGGGTGATCGTCCAAGTGGACTCCTGCTAGTCCAAGCAACAGAGGAGGATCCCTTCATAGATATAATGGTACAAAATGTCTCCTAACAAGACATGTTTTTCCACTTTCTATTTGAGTGATCTTTTCATGGCATGCGACAATCCAAGTGGGAGGATACCTAACTTGAGATAGTCTCTTATGGGTGCGTACCAATCCTACTGATCAGAAACCTTGATGGTATGAACAATCGATCCCTCTTGAAGTTTGCCCTAGCAAAATCTAAGCAGGAAAGAACTTGTAGAAATAGCATTGTGTTGCTATTACGAGGGGTTGGAGAGAACAAAGACCCATATTTGGCATGATTTAGACTATCATGGATTCGAGAGAACCTACCCTAAGATGGCTCAATCTATATCAGGTGGATTCTTGGCGTTATGTCAGAGCTTGCAAACTCCATCATAGATTGCAATAATATTTTGACTTGAATGGTTGTCATCTCACCATAAGGTTCTTACAAGATTAGTGACCCTAAGGAGGCCATAGTGTTCACAAAATTATTCGATGATCGAGGGAGTGCCTCGATGTCGTACCATTCAAGATTTTCTAGGAATTTGTCCATAAGGGCTTTGTATTCAACATTGTTATTGGTGCATGGGAAATCAAGTTTAAATGATAAAGGCACCACACCCTTGTTATGGGAAATCAAGGGCTTTGTATTCAACATTGTTATGGTGTGAAAAATATGATTCCCACACCACACCCTTGCACACATATAGAACCATCAAAGAATAAGGTTATGTCAGCCCGTGACTCAGTCTCATCAGAATCTGGTGATTCTAAGACATGGAAGACCCCATCATTGGGTAGCTCTACAGTCAGAGGTTGATCATCTTCGAGAGGAGCCTCTGCTAGTTGATCGGCGATGCCTTAACCTTTGATGGATTTTTTTCCAATAAATTTGATGTCAAACTTCGTCAATAACATGATCCATTTCACCGTGTGACTACTATGATAAGCATGAATCATCATGTACCGCAATGGATTCTCCTTAGACACAACATACATCGTATTGCTCAGCATGTAATGGCATAGCTTTCTAGTGGCAAATACCACTGCCAAGCATAGCTTCTTGATGTATGCATAGTTAAGTTCGTAACTGACTAGGGTGCGGCTAAGATAATAATTAGCTTGTTCTTTATGTAATTCATTTTTTTGGGCTAGCATGGCACCTAGCGCCACCTCAGTAGCTGAGATGTATAAGTAGAATGACACTCCTAGTCTAGGTGGTGCTAATACCAGTGATGAAGCCAAGTACTTTTTGATGTCATCAAATGCTGAATGGCACTCGTCATCCCAATGAAATGCTACCCCCTTGTGTAATAATTTATTCATGGGTCAGAACTTGTTAGATAACTACGCTATGAAGCGCTTGATCGATGCGACCTTAACCTACAAGCTTCTAAGCTTCCTGATGGTGGTTGGGGGAAGCATATCAAGGATTACCTTGAATTTGTTTGGATCTACCTCGATGCCTCATTTTGAGACTATGAAACCCAAGAGTTTTCCATATGTGATGCCAAATACGCACTTCTTGGGTTTTAGCCTAACTTTGTATTCATTGAGGCGATTAAGAATCTTGCATAAGTCATCGAGATGATTTGGGTGCAAAAGAGATTTAGCCAACAAATCATCCATATAATCTTCCAAAGTTATATGCATGTGATCATAGAAGATGTATGTCAAAGCGCGTTGGTAGGTGGCATCAGCATTTTTAAGGCCAAAGGGCATGACCTTATAACAAAATGTCCCCCAAGGCATCGTGAATGCCATTTTTAGTTGATCATCGAGATTGATATGAATCTAGTTATATCCCAAGAAACCATCCATGAGGGAAAGCATTTTGTGGCCTACTGTAGCATCTACCAATGCATCGATGCTAGGCAAGGGTAAATCGTCCTTGGGAATCGCTTTGTTTAAATCCCAAAAATTAATGCATATGCAAATCCTCTCGTTTGAATTTTTTACGGGTACCATGTTGGATAGCCATGGTGGGTAATCCACGTAGATGACAAATTGTGCATCCAATAGCTTTTGTAGCTCATTTTGACCATTAAGGCCACTATTGGGTGCATATTACATAGCTTTGCTTGACTGGCTTGACTGTCGGATCAAGTGTTAAATTATGCGTGACTAGCTTCGGGTCTAGCCCCGACATGTCTTTGTAGGACCATGCAAAAACTTCCTTCTTATCGTTGAGAAGGGAAATGTAATCGGCTTGATCTTCATGGATAGACTTACCCCTAGCTTGATGATTTTGGATTCATTGGATCAAAGGCGATGTCTACGTTAGTCGTCTCTTCAACTAACATGTGGGACCCATCCTCTAACTAGTGTGGAGTTGGGATCAAATGGATATTATTTTTTGAATTTAGATCTGCACTAGGAACATCGGGTTCATATTTAGCATGGAAGATATCTTGAGTTTGTCCTAGGGAAAAATGGAACATCCCACCGCAAGGCCAGTACTCTGATGGGGATGGTGGTGAGTTAGCATGATCCTAGGCTATGGCATCTAGGTCTAGATGCAATGGTCATGTTGGATCAACTGGGTTATGGATGGAGGTGGTTAAATTAATAGAGATCATGTTGATGGAATGAATTTGGTATCTATTACCGCGTGGTTGTTGAATCGGACATTCTTGGTGATCCTTGCGCCCTAGATCTGGCTCTATGGGTACTGGCACAAAAGGATTGGCCCTATGTCTAGATAGAAGGATAGGGTCTACCCTTGGCACTGGTGTCCCTATAGGGTCTCTAGGTGGGAAGTGCTCTCTATATGCTCAAAGTGGTGGATGAAGTACTTGGTTTAACTATTCTTGATTTAAATGCCACCTATGCCTTGGTCCCATATTTAGTTGTTCAAACACACCATCGATGTCTATGGGGTATTCTTATTGCCTCATGTTATTGAGATATGCCATCTCAGTCTCATCCTCATAGTCGCTATTTAAGATCCATAGGCCTTCATTAGCTCCGACAACTATGTGCTCTTCTTGTTGGTATAGCCTCCCACTAGGCGTTTCATGATCACTTGGCCTTATGGCTGGTATGGGAGGCTCATTTTTTTTGAGCAAATTGATTTTGTCCCATTCAGGTTGTTCTACTCTCTATAAGAGGGTTGGATTCTCTTGAGGTGGCAATTACTCGATTGGAGCATTCAAGGGGAACATTGCCTCGAAGTTCTCCTGATAGTCATCAATGGGCATCACTCGCGAGTGATTACTATCGGACTTAAAAGGGTTCCAAGGTACTACCTCATAAGCTGACTCATCTTCAGAAGACTCTCCATGATCTTGTTCATAACCCTCTTGGAGGTTATCCCTTGAACTTTCCTCTTTCTTGATCAAAGGGGAAGGGTTGTTGAGGTCAACAAGGTTTGTTGTTAACCATGGGAGATAGTCCCCCATTGTGTATGTTGTGTTGGGATTGGCATATGGATCTTGTGCCAACCCATCCTTGTTGCCTAGCCCTAAGCCTTGCATGGTTTCTACCAAGATTTCAAGGGAAAAAGGGTGGTTGAACCCTACCCTTGATTTATCGTATGGCATCTGATATCTTGGTTGACAAAGAGTGTGCATTCCTTGTTTGTATCTACCCAATCCATATCCATGCCAATTACATTGGCCAAGGTATTTCAAGGTGAATTTTGGGTTGGACAGATAGTCGACGTTCTTAGCAAATGGCTCTTCATCCTCTTCCTCTTGTAGGTAGGGTTCCAGACCATTCTTGAGGCCCCCATATACAAGGTTTGTCTGATTTGGTGGGTAACCTAAATGGAAGATAGTGTCGAAGGGGAGGCGAGGTCTCCCCATGTCTTGCATGGATTCGAGTGCAGGCATTGCCACAATTTTCTACACTAGGTACTCCCCCAGGCTTGTATTGTCCATTTCAATAGTAATCATCGACGGTTGAGGGGGAGGGAATGGGAGTTCTTACTGAGTCCACTCCATGTTGGGTGAATTATGTGACTTCCATTTTACTGGGCACCTCTTCGATAGAGATTGTTGAGACTGATGGCGACACCTCCTCTAGGGGTTTCTTCCCATTGTACTTCGATGTGGCCACCATAGGTGGCATTGTTGGTGAAGGGAAAAACAAAGAATATGGTCCAGGTCGGTTAATTGAGGGACTCAACAACAAGGATGTAGGCAAAATCAGACCTTGAATGGACGGATTCAATTGAAAGTCCAGATGTGTCGATGGGAGGGTCAATTGTGGCATCAACTGCATCGCATTATAAAACTTGAAGGGATCTAAGTTTGCTAGGACTACATGTACCTGCCCTTTGTATGTGTACTTGAGGTATTGATGGGTTATATAAGGGACACACTTCATGTCCCTGATCCAAAGTCGGCCTAGTAATATATTGTAAGCCATCTCACCCTCCAGGATGTGACACAACATAGGAATGGTCTTTTGTCCTACTTAGATGGGTAGGACAATTGTGCCAATCATCAAGCATAACATGTCATTGAATGCTAGAAGAGTGTAAGTGGATGCCACAATGTGGGATGCTGGAAACTTAAGATGTTTCAATGCTGTTGTTGTGATTATGTTTTTGGATGAGCCAGTATCCACCAACACTCTCTTGAATGGAATCTCGTTGACCCGTGTGATGACATGCAGGGGTGGATCCACCATATCACTCGTCACAGACTTCAGTTCATCTTCCATGAAGGTTATGACTAGTTCTATGTATTGTCTCACATGTCCCACAAAGTTGTTGAAAGAATTAGGTTCTTGGGGTTGTAGCTCAATGGATTTGAGTATCTCCATTAGAGCTTCCCGATGGGGCGATGATTGTTGGATGAGATCATAGATGGAGAGCCTAGCTGACATGGTCCTTAAACTTTGAGTAAGCTTAGTCCTAATTGTGGCCACTATTCTAGGTAGGGGAGGTTGTGTAGGGTGTTGTGGAGGTTGCAACATTGATGGAACATCTCCTGTAGCGGCAGTAGGTGCAACCGTGTTTGGGTATCTTTTATTCCATGTCATGATGCTTATCATTCCCACGTACCGTTGCATGGGGTATTTATGTGTCACCTCATTCACTTGTACAGTCTTCTCCTACACGTCATCGGTAGACAAGGGGTCCTTGAAGATGTCCATATGTTGGTTGCTCAATGCTATGGGATTATCCACCACTAGCGTTTTGTTGTCTATCAAGTCCTGCACCAAGTTTTTGAATTTCCAACAACTAAAGATGGCATGGCCTTTTTGCTGATGGAATCTACAATATAAATCTTCCCTATAGCCCTTGGGTTTTGGCATGTTGGGGTCTATGGGTTGACTTTTTGGCAAGTTTATCAAGTTCACCATGAACAAGTGATCAAACAAGGAGTCTCTAGACTCTATGAATTGTGTGAATTGTCGCTTAGGGCAACATTGCTAATTTTTCTCTTGTTTGTGGTTCTCCTTCTCATAGTTAGCAAGAGGAACTGCCTGATAATTAGCCTTTGGGGGCTGTGTTGTTTGTGCAGGCGGTGGTATATTTATGGAAACTTGATTGACCACAATGGGTTTCGGTTGTGTGGGCCCATTTTTGGCATTTTTGGTCCACTCTTTCTTGTGCATCTTGGAAATCTCACCGTATTGAATTTTGATCTCCTTAATTATCCTAGCTTACACCAGGGCTTCTTCTAGGGTGGCATATTGCTACAGCTACAATAGAATGAAGATCCACCTCATGCAACTCTTTGAAAACATCTGAGTCATGTCGGCCATAGGAGGGAGGTAGGGTAGCTTTGAAAGCAATGTCCTCCACCGATTCCCATAAGAGGCTATGGTATCATCATCATACTTCTTAAGGCTAGCTAGGTCACTTAAGGATGCCTTATTCTTGGTGTTAAAGGAAAAACATTCAAGGAATGCATCCACTAGCTGGTCTAGGTTGTTGATGCTATGCTTCGACAACTGGGTAAACCAGTTCGAGGTAGGACCTATGAACATGGTTATAAACGTTCTCAGAAGCAAGGAATCATTGTCCTGGATGCCAAAGCATTGACTCAGGAACCTTGTCATGTGTTCTTGGGCATCCTCATCCCCTCTAAAAATTGCCAGTTGAGGCATTTTGAGGTGGTTGGGGTATGGGGGTGCCAAAATTGAAGGATGCACAGGGTGACTATGGAGCTGGCATAAGTTGGGCTTTTGGGGTCCTGAAGTCTTGGTCTCCATAGACTCTAAGCGTTCTAACAGTGCTTTGTATGCATCAGAGGACTTGATTTCCTCTTCTTTGGTTGGTTCCCATTGTGAATTATGAGGAACTTGAGGCCTATGAAGGGGTATCCAGTTAGCGACCCCCTGCCTTGATAGGGTGTTTCAGCCTGCTCTTCTTATTGCTCAAATTCCTCATAGGTTTCCTGAGGAGTTTTTGGGCGAGACCTATAAACATGGATGGGTGCCTGAGAAAGGTGCTCATCATTAGTTCTAGGGGTGGCCTCGCTCTTAGGTCTATGAGGTCTTGGAGGTAACACTTGATAAGGTCGTGGACACCTATCTCACACTAAGGGGTTGCGTATTTCATGAATTTATGTCCTATGCATGTGAGGGGTTGGAATCCTCTCATGCATAGTGTTCTAGAGCAACTCATCTGTCTAGCACTGAATGCACTCTTTGCTAAGATGATATAGGTGCTCTAACTACTGTTGATCTTGCCTAAGCTGCATGATTTGCACTTTTTGGGTGGCATTTTTGGAAAATTCCAAGTCAATTTGTTCTGTCGTCCTATTTTTAGGAGGCCTAGATGTCTCCCCTACATGTCTATCTTAGTCGTGGTGATCTGAGATCTCTATGGGTTGCTTTCCTCTGTCAAGGTTAGTAGAATTCACCTGAGGCTCTAGAATCAATAGGTGATCTTGATAATTATTAGGTGTAGAGGCACATTTCTCCCATGTGGTGTATTGCTCTTGAGGAATGTACTGGTTTTCCTCGTGCTCTCTTTCGTACATGTGAAAGGGACAGGCATAGTTAGCTCACCCTGTCTGAAGAGTCTTGCACTCTAGATTTGGTCTATTAGTTCTAATAGTAATGAGGGGTATAGGGGGGATGATATAATCATGTGGTCCCTCCTTGTGAATCATATGCTACTCTAGTGCTTCATCGTGCAGTGGCCACTCATAGTGAGCATCTAAGGGAGCCTTCCCATGTATGCACTCATCATGAAAGGGTCTGTGTCGAACGGGAGTGCCCCCCAAAGGGGCACCTCTATATTCATTTTTTGTAGTTGTATAGTTGTGATCACCACTAAAATCTGAATGTAGAGTGACAACGTGCCAGACCAGATGGTGCAAACAAAATTGATATAAAACAATGCTAAGTCCTACGAATGCGAGAAAGCAATGCATGAAGGAAACAATGCATAGACAAGATGTAAGAAAAAAAAGATAAAGTAGGGCCTCTTTTTATTAATTTTGCTTTAAATTCAGTTACAATACATCCCCCATTTAGGGCTCAAATTTTTTTATACAGTTTTTTACATCAATGGATGATACGCTTCTACTATCTTCTGTGTGCCTCACATTCGAAATGGGCGGGCCAAAGGTTTCCACCGCTTGTGTCCATGTATTTGTGTGTTCATGTGTTCCTTGCTGACCCTAAAATTTTCTTGGAAGTGAGATCCTATGTACATAGAAATAGCAAACAGTTAATAGCATATGCGGATAGAGGGAAAACATGCAATCCCCAAGGCCTCCGACTAGTGAATACATGAAATAATAAAACATAGATCAAAACATGTCAGAATGAGATGAAACTTGAATAGGGGCATAAAAACATCATCAGGGACACATTGCAAAAATAAAAGTCAAGAAATAATGCATATATTTCTAATCGCTCCGGGGTGGGACGATTAGGACTGTCACAAAGCATGCAAAGGTGACCTTGCAAATGTACTATCTAGAGGCCTCTAAAATTCCTGAAAAAATGGGGTTAGACAAAAAGAGGCATTTTGGGATGACCCAGAAGGTCAGATTTTGCAGATTCTCCCCATATTTTCCTATATCTGAAGGCACTCCCTATATGTTAGTAAACACGTAAAATTATAAAAACACAGTCAAATCGGGTCAAAATGCAATGAAACTTGAACAACAACATAAGTGAACCAAATAGAACTTAATACAAAAATAATAATCGAGAAATTATTCAGGGATTTCTAATCACTCTGGGGTGAGCCGATTAGGACTGTGGTAGTTTGGGGGGCACCCGGGGGCAGGATGCCCACCATTGGGGGTCTGGTTTTGACACCAATCCACTTGGGATGGGTACAAAAACTCCTGGGGGGTTGTGTCAATGAATTTTGTTTGGGATTGTGGCTGATTTATTGGGTTTTGGGTCAATATTGCATTCCTAGTGTTCACCCAATAACCTCTCTCCCAAAAGAGAAATTAGGGATGTAGGAAGCACAAATGGGAATGTGGGCACAATTTGGTAGAAATCCATTGCTCTAAATGCTCCAGCTATGTTCTAATTTTGGGATGAGGATGCTCATAATTTTATAGACCTAGGGTCTCTCTATTTGAATGCGCATGCGAGGGCACCACTTGGCTAGCCATGCCTTTTTTGGGAGAGAAGATTCCTCCCTGATT
Source organism: Wollemia nobilis (assembly GCA_028583015.1). Taxonomy (NCBI): domain Eukaryota; kingdom Viridiplantae; phylum Streptophyta; class Pinopsida; order Araucariales; family Araucariaceae; genus Wollemia; species Wollemia nobilis. The sequence continues at coordinate 3,281,656 of JAQPPZ010000622.1, forward strand.
TAGAGTCTCCTTGCATGAGGCCTCCATGAATAGGGCATGATTTCCTAAAGTTCCTCTCTCTAATTTGAAGTCATTCCTCACAATTGCATGCCCTGAAGGTGCAATTAAGTGGCGGACCTATCGATGTTAGACTTTTTGCCAATCAAACCTACTACTCATCCCACACTGGGACGATTGCTGCTAATCATCCCAAGGTGGGATGAATAGGATTCTAATAGGATTCTAATCATCCCAGAGTGGGACGAGTAGGGAGAAAAGTTCTTAAAAGGTGCCAAATTTACCTCTGACCTTCTAAAATTGATTTGGGAGTGGTTAGAACCACTGTTTAACCTTTGGGGGCTGCCCTAGGGGCTATGTATGCCAATTCGATCAGTGCTTGTAATCACATAATCGGATTGGTGTTGTTTTGGTGTCTACACTAGGCTAAATTCACATTTTATGCTTATGTTTCAATTAGGATTAGAATGCTTTCTTTATGCATGTTTATGCTTCATTTCCTATATTTGATCAATGCATAATGTAGATGCTATTTTAATTTAGGCTATTACATGAATCTTGATTAGATTTGCATAGTTTAACAAATTTCTTTATGCTTTTTTGATTATGCATGTTAATGGTGTCATTATACATTTTACCTAAAAGGGCCTCATCACGAGAGGCTGCCTATATTTTTGAAATTCTTGTTGTTTCTTGACCACAGGAAACAATTCTAAAGGAGAGATAAGGCATCCAATCCCTTCCCCATTGTGAAGAAGAGGGTCATTGACACCCTAGAGTAGTTCGTGTCACCCTAAGGGGCATTTTGATCACACCTACCCTTGATAGGGATTAAACACTATTGTAATTAATGTATCAAATGGGTATCCCTAAGAGGGACGAATCTGTAATTTGATTTCATCAAAAATAATAAATAATTCCTTATATTCATTTTATTTCTTGTTATCAAATTATGCATGCCTATTTGTGTGTTTCCCTTTTATTGTGATAGTTAGAGCAGGTGTGAGCTTCCTTGGTGGTCACCCTTATATCTCCCCTTTATCTTATAAGAATTCTACCCAAGAATACCCCTTTACATCCATAAAATGAATAATAAAAGAATTAACTATACCTTATAACCCCTACGATTTTAGACCTCATTTAAAACATTAAACGTGATCAAACCACATTCATATTAACTAAAATAATACAGGCCAATATTATTCAGCAAAACTTTCATTGTCACTTTTTGAGGCTGAGACTCAATGGTATTTCTCCTAAGCCATACCAATGTGCCCAAGGACTAGGATGGCATTCCCCCATCTTGGGCACTTTTATTTCCACGTAACCAAAAAAAACCATCACACTGCCTATGCAGCCATAGCACTATCCAACTTACGTAGCCATAGTGTTGCCAAGACTATGTAGCCATAGTGTTTCCAAGACTACACAGCCACAATGCTACCATCAACCTCATGGCACTACCAAACCTACGTAGCTATGGTGATGCCAAGACTACATAGCCATAGTGCTACCATAATTGTCATGGCACTGCCAAACCTATGCAGCCATTGATGCTGCCATCGATGTCGTGGTGCTACCAAACCTACACAGCCATCGATGCTACCATCAACATCATGGTGCTTCCAAACATATGTAACCATGGCACTATTCAAATCCCTAATATCACACTCACGCTGCCATTGAGTAATGAAACCAATGCAACACTAAAACCTTCCATGCTCTTCGAGGTTGGCCTTTAACTCTGTCAATTGGCATCACAAGTTGCCCTAATAATGCTTCTTCCTTCCTTGTTCGATGGCATGCCTCTGCCTCTCGACCATTTCACTAACAACTTCTGAGACTTTCATGCTATTCTTCTAAAACACTAATTCCATATTGGACCACCTCTTCTTTATCGACGTTGCTCCATGAAGCTTTGCTGCCATAGCACTGAACGTTCTTGGACTAGCCACTCATGTCTTCGACTGTTTTCAAATAGCCATCGCCTTATCTGCAATAAAAAAATAACGTTAAAATTTACCTTATCATAAATATTATTATCATGTCTTTTATAAAGTACCTTATAATAATATTATTATATACAATATAATCATATTATTATAATAATAACATTTTAGAAGAATATAATCACAAAAATATTATTATAATAATAACATTATTATTTTTTTTTAAATAAAGGGGTAAAAATTTATTGATAAAAAGTCTGGATTACAAAGTACAGCTGAGCCCCCACCCAGGACTCAAATAAGCAACAAGACAGGCTAAATCACTAGACAAGGTCAACTCCCAAAGAAAACCAAAAAAAACAAACCACATTAAGTCTGAACATCCTTATGGATCAACTCCCATAGGTGTTGAGAATCCCTAGATGGGAGACTCTCCCAGTTATCAATACTCTGAGTATCCAATAGCTCAGAAGCCCTTTTGGCCAGGTAATCAGCAACCCCATTCCATTCCCTTGGAATGTGCACAAAGGATATAAATTCGAACTCTTCACTCATTCTGAGAATCTAAATGGTCACAGAGGCCAACTACCAATTAACATCCTCCACTCTTTTGTTGTTTAAAAGATTAACCAAAATTTGAGAGTCAGACTCGCAAAGAATCCTATGCCAGCAAAGAGAAAACCCCCTTTGCAAGGCCTCAAGTATCACCAGAGCTTCCATAAGATTGTTGGAGTGAACACCTTTATAAATGGAAAAGAAAAAATTGACCATGCCAGTAGAATCTCTCCCAACACCACCAATTATAGCATGTCCAAGATTGCCCCTGGACGACCCATCAGTATTAATTTTTAAAACTCCTCTAGGGGGCGGCCTCCATCTACCCTCTCTCCTAACCTTCTTGCTAAGTTGAGGAATCCTACTAGGTTTAGAAGAATTCACACCAACCCCAAACAAACAAAGGGCCTGTCGTACCTTCTCCTCCCTAGAGTCCAAATGAGGGTCCACATCACATTTACTATGGATAGTTTCTTGAACCATACACAGGATCCTTTGCTAGATCTATTGAACAACCAAATGACTTCCCTCAAAAATGTATCGGTTTCATTTGAGCCAAATCTGCCAGATGATGCAATAAGGGCCCAAATTCCAAGCCACTTGGAGGAAGGGGGCCTTGGCTGGAGGTCTGCCCAGACTACTCCAAAACTCCACTAGGGAGAGCACATGAAAACAAGGATGGTTCTAGGCACTCCACCAATAGTGCCAAATGTCTTTGGCAAGGGAGCATTGGAAAAATAAATGAGAAGAGTCATCCTCATTCTTACCACAAAGGACACATAAAGAGGGACCCTAAAATCCCCTCTTCCTCAAGTTATCCCAAGTGAGGCATTTATTACGAGCTACCAACTAGAGAAAAAAATTACATTTCGGCCAAGCAAATCTATTCCACACCTTTTTCCACCATCTGACAGGAAGACTCCCAAACTTTTGCTTATCAAGAACTTGATAACCATAGGCTACAAAGTAGGTTCCCTTGGGATTAGGGTTCTAAGCCAAAATGTCTTTATCCCTCAATGAAGAACAGTACCTCCCTACAAGAATAAGAGCAAGCACCTCTCTATCCTCGGCCAATCCCCCTTGGGGCCATTCTTGTGGATATTTCCATTTGTACATCTCCATATTTCCAAAATACTAGATTTTTTTAAAGTCCTCCACATGAGACCAGCCTGCTTCCAAGAAAAAAATGCTTAGGGAATGTAACCTGGGATATTGAGTCAAGATAGGAGGGTGGCCATCCCAAGAATCCTCCCAAAAAATAACATCTGATCCCCGATTGCAAATCCAAAACAAAACCCTGCTTAATTAAATTAGGTCCTCTTTTTAGAGTGTCCCAGATAACAGAACCTTTCCCAACCAAACTGGCTCTAGGGATATCTGCCTCAGAAATACCTCTTAAGTATTTATAAGATAATATTTTTGCCCAAATCTGATCTTGAGAGGTACACCATCTCCAATAAAGTTTTGCAACCAAAGCCTGCCCAGAAAGAGTTGTCTGTCGTAACCCAAGGCCTCCCTCTTTAACTGGCCTACAAATGAAATCCCATCTAACCAAACTCCATTTAGATTGATCAAGTTTTCCAGACCACAAAAACTATCTTGACAGAGCATCCATGTCCTTGATGAAACGAGAAGGAGTTGTTTGCATAAAACATCTGTAAATGGGTAAATCTTGAATAATAGGTTTTAAAAGCAATACTCTACCTACAGAGGATAGCCATCTGACAGTCCAGTGATTTACCTTCCTTCTAAACTTATCAAGTATAGACTACCAAGAAGATCTAGGCAGAGGATGAGATGAAATCGGGATCCCAAGATAAATGAAGGGGGGAGTCCCGACCTGGAATATTAGAATGCGAGCAATCCTAGATTGAATAAGAGGGGGGGTATTGAAGAAAAAAATAAAGGAATTGTCCTCATTAATCACCTGTCCAAAAGCACCAAGATATATGTCAAGAGACTGCTAATGTTTTGAGTTTCCTTGATAGTGACAACTCCCAACAAAGCAATATCATCAACAAATTGAAGGTGGGAAAGAGGTGGCAAACTATTATCCCACTTCCACCCCTAAATGAGACCATGCCTGACCTGAGACTTGAGTAATCTGCCCAACCCTTCTGCCATAATGATAAACAAATAAGGAGATAGAGGATATCCTTGCCTCAATCCCCTTGAGGCCTTAAACAGCTCTGTTGTCTCGTTATTAACAAGAACAGAGAATGAGGAAGAAGAAATACAACTCATCACCCATCTAATCCATTCCTCCTCAAAGCCAAAAGTAGCAAGAACTTTTTGAAGAAAGGACCATCTAACTCTGTCATAGGCTTTTGCCATGTCCAACTTAATGAACATAGTTTTCTCCTTAGAAGTTTCCATTGAGTGAATAGCTTCTGTAGTAATAACAACCCCATCCATGATTTGTCGGCCAACAACAAACCCACCTTGCTCCTCAGAGATGATTTTTCTCAATCATATCTTCAGCCTCTCAGAAATAATTTTTGTGATGATCTTATATACAACATTACAGAGAGAAATAGGCCTAACATATCCAAGGAATTCGCTCCCTCTTTCTTGGGAATAAGCACCACAAAGGTAGCATTTAGGGCCCTTAGCATCTGTTTGTTCTTTTGGGACTCACAAACCACTTCCAAAAGGTCAAATTTGATTAACTCCCAAAACTCTTGATAAAAATCAATCGAGAATCCATCCAAACTCGGGGCTTTCCCCCTTTTCATCTTGAATACAACACTTTTCAGCTCCTCAAGGGAAATTGGATCCATCAAGTGCTCATTCATCTCTCTAGAAAAAATTGAGGGAATACAATTTAGAATAAGTTTTTCTTCCTCATCATCTGAGAGGGCATCCTCCTTGAAGAGAGAGGAAAAATACCTCTTAGTCTCTTTTGAAATATCCCTAAAAGAAGAAAGCAGGGCACCTTGAGAATTAACAAGAGAGGTAATCAGGTTACCATTACGACGAGCCTTAACAGAGTTATAAAAGAAGGTTGTGTTCCTATCCCCTTCCTGAAGCCAATCTACTCGAGCTTTTTGTTTCCAAAAAATTTCTTCCCTCAGTTCCCATTCAACAAGGTCTTTTACAGCCTCAGATTCCTCAACAAGAAGCTCCTCTATGAGTCCCTAATCTCTAATCTTCCTTGAGGCTTCTTCCACCCTCCTAAGAGCTGCCAGCTTAGCCAAGGAAAGGTTCCCAAAATTTAGTCTATTCCATCTCTTCAATTTATGCTTAACAAATTGAAGCCGCTTCATAAAGGAGTACATAGCGGTGCCATGAGGAGGTTTGCCATTAGTCCACCAGCCTCGCATGAAATCATGAAGCTTAGGATCTTGTAGCCACATAAATTGAAACTTAAATGAGGGATTATTTTTTAGCCCTAACTCTAGAGCAGAGAGTTTGATAGGCCAATGATCAGATCCTCTACCCTCCAGAATCACAGAACTAGCGCTTCTATTGTTGCCAATCCAAAAACTAGAGATCAAAAACCTATCCAATCTCTCTGAAATGGAATATTCCCCACATCTTCTATTATGCCAGGTAAATATCCCATTATTCAGCTTGATGTCAACCAAGTTCAAGGCCCGGATATGAGCATTGAAGATAGAAGAAAAAGGCTCAAGACGATCAATCCCACCACGTTTTTCCTCCAGACAAGTGATAGAATTGAAGTCTCCAACCAAAATCCATGGGTACAGGGGAGCTAGACTTCCAAAAAAGCCAATGTGCTCCCATAAATTCACTTTACCATTGTAATCAATAGGAGCATACACGTTTGTAAGTAGGATGGTCTCACTAGATTAATTATCATGCTCGATCATCGAAATAGACCACCTGCTGGAAATCCAGGTAAGAGGAGAGATCTTAACTGGATCCCATAAACAAGCAAGGCCACCAGCATATCCACATGCACCAATACATTGACATTGCCCATTTCTCCACAACTTGGGAGCAATATTGAACAAACTATCAATAGATAATTTAGTCTCCTGAATAAAAACCACATTCGAAGAATGAACACGAATCAAATCACGAATAGCTTTTTGTCTGGGGATGCTGTTCAACCCCCTTACATTCCATGAAAGTATAATCATTTTTGGGGGTTATAAAAATGGGAGTCCAATGTTCTCACCAAACTTGACTCTACCAAAGTCTCCCCCATTAACTTAATTTTATCCTGGTCTTTCTTCCGACCCACCTTCATATTCTTATCTGAAGCATTTTTTTTAATTATTTTATGCTACAATCCCAGCACCATAGGAGTTTTATAGTCCATGGATGACTGCATCAGTGCCTAGGTAGGAGAGGGCATATCTAAATTTGTGCCATTTTCTAAGATAACTTCACTTCCAGGGCTAGGGCCAACCATATCACCTATACTCAAAACCAAAGCCCTCTGTTCTTCATTTAAACCCCCTATATCTAGTTCCCTTGGTTCCACCTCATGAAGAGACAACTGATTTGGTCCTGTTATATCTATAACAGGTAGCGATGTTTCAGGTATCTCCACGCACTGATCAAGATTCTCTAGAATTTCAAAATGGTTGAGCTAAGCATCTAGATGGTTATCATTAATGTCTCTTTTTGCCTTTCTTCCTTTGTTTCAAGGTTTTACCGTAACAAAGCCTTCCTTATCCTAATCCCCCTCCTTTATCGGGGCTTTTCCTTTATCCATATTTTGTACAGCTCGAGAGGGCCTAGGATTTGAAGCCATAGGCAGGACAAACTTAGGGCATTTTCTTTGTAAGTGGCCATATTCATGGCAAATCCAGCAACGAAATGGAAGAGCTTCATAGTCAAGTTTTTGAACCCATTTGGTTGATCCGAACTATATTTCAATAGAATCTGGAATAGGATTGTTTAAATCAATTTCAACACAGATACGGGCAACAGAGATTACCTTTTTATCCAGCGTCTATCGTGACGGCCCAACCGACTTCCCAAGTAGAAGGGCAATCATATGCAAGATGTCATTTCTCCAAAATTCCAATGGGAGCCACAAAAGCCGAACCCACACCAAAACCCGTGATGGCCGCTCCTCTAATGGGTTGAAACCCACATGCCAGGGTTTAAGAAAGAGTCCCGCTTGGTTATAGAAATAGGGACCTCCTTCAAATGCTTTGTTACGATCTGCAAGACAAGAAAAAACCACCATAAAATAGTTGTTTGCACTCAGCATCACCTCCACATCACCTTCAAGATTCCAAGTCTTCCTAACCCAAGCCTCCACAAAGGGAAGAGAAATTCGGATGCCCATAAATTTACCAATAAGCACATGTTTGGTTAAATACTCCACATCTTTTGCCATCGAGTCTGGTTGAACCACTAGAACCGGCCTAGCTTCACATAGTTCCAAACATCCATTGTTCTTTAACAAGTGATTCCTGGCATGCAATGGAAAATCCTGTTCCTTCCAATCATTTTTAAAAGAAATACCAGCCCTAGCATGCACGCTCTGTGATGGACCTGATGCCATCACTACATTCCTCCAGTTTTTCATACCTCCTCTAGAAACTGCTACCATCCCCGTATCATACATTTTTTTATAATAATAACATTATAATTTAATCATAATAATATTATTATAATGATAACATTTTAGAACCTTATAACATAATCTTAAAAATATTACTATTATGTACATAATATAGTTAATGCAATTATATTAGGTAGATAATAGCATATTGGCTTCTATCTCAATTTCTTTGTACCTTTTGTATCCTCTTTTTGTTTTAGGTTAGGCCTTGCTTTGTTAAACACATTACATCATCTTAGATAGTATGAAGAACATTAAACTCCTATTCATCAAAATGAATTTTAATTAATCTAAGCATTAATGCCTAGATTAATTAATCATTAAATATCAAATAACCAAAGCAATTAAAATCATTAAAACAAAATGGTCAAACATCCCTATTCTTACAAACCAAAGAAAACCAAAAACCTTTCATATCAAAATATGAAAAGTGGGTCCCCAAGAATTTTGGGGTGGTTGTGGAAACTCCACAACAAATGGTGACTCTACTAGGAAATGTTCCTGAGCATTTCGGTGAGAACCCAAAAAGAAAATCTGAAAACACACTCCAAACCAGAAAGTAGCAAGCACCAACAAATGCATGAATAATATTTTTAAATTTATAAGAATAGTAAAATATTAGAATCATGCAATATTAGCTCTAGGTGCATGTAGCACTCCACACCTTATTTTTTTGTAATTATTTCACATTGCATCATCAATTTTACTTGACTAGAACTATGGTAATGTATATGGAGAGCTTTGAGAGTAAAAATTTTTATAGCATGAGCAACACATTCTATGGTGGCTTGAGAAAACACCTCAAAAATGTCTAACCATCTTAGAATCAACTGTGTATGCGATTAATTCATTGAATAGATCTAGGGCTTGGTTATGAGCTGTCATCATCAAGGACCAATGTGTGCAAGTATACCTAAGAGCTTTGGGAAATTGGATTCTCAACCAAGGTGTGATGATAATATAGCCCCATCCTTTACTGCTCTCATATTTGACAAAAATAATTAAATCGGTTATGGATGAGGTCATTAGACTAATCTATCCTCATGGCGACCATAAATCTCAACCTTAAAAGATTCATGTCACCAGGCATGAGTGTACTCCACTACCAGTCAAGCGTCTATATCCCCGGTGGAGGTTAACTCCATAGTCCATGATTTTTCTCTTGACTTCTTGAATCTTGGGATGACTACCCATCCTTCTGAGGAACACGTAGTATGATCCTTACAACCCAATAGTCAATGTTGTGATGGAAACAGAGTGGTGAATATTTTGCTCTGGATTTCTTGAATCTTGGGGTGACTACCCATCCTTATGAGGGACACGTAGTATGATACTTACAACTCATGATCCATGGTGTGATGGAGGAAAAATTAAAGCTTTGGAGAATCAAATTCTCAACCTAAGCATGATGAGAATTTGACCCTATCCTTACTACTCTGATTTAGGGCTTTCAAGTATTACAAAAGTGGTAAAAACCACTTTTTTATGGACTATTTGCAGGGCGGGATAGGCCAAAATTATCTTTTTGCCTCACATCCCCATCCAAGTATGGTTTCATATTATTTTACCCAAGATGTTGGACATGGACAGAAATTTGATAGACCTACGATAACTTCGGCAACAACTTCCAAACCTAATATCTTCTTAGTGTTCTTTGTGCCTTTGATCCCAAGATAATTGGACATCACTTTCAGTTTTTGGGTTTAGCATATGATGTTTATGTAATTATAATGTGCCTTTGAGACATGGGTGGATTATATGCAAGATCAACGACTTCATGCTTCATGAGCTGCAAATAATATTTCACATGTTCAAGCCTTTTGCCATATGATTTCAATTTTTCACATACTTTTAGTCTTGGTTGACATTCCTATACACATAGGCTGACCTATTACTCCTATAAAATCCAACACTAGACCACTTTGACATACTAAAAAATTCTGAAATCAAAGAAACAGGAAATAAAATTGATAAGACAAACAATTAAGCAAGCTGATTAGTGTACATATAATACAATGACTCTACTCTTAGGCCTGAAAATAATGCTTTAAATGAATGCCATTTATTGGTAAGGCCAAATATTTCCCATCCAAGGTTTTTAATATGAAACTATTTTCACCTAGGACTTCATATATTAGATAGATTTCCAGCCACAAGCAATCAAACTTTTCATGTTCTCCCTTTTTTTCATGCCTTTTATCCCACAACAAAACTAAATATGAAACTTTAAAGACATTAATTTTGGTCCGTTTATCAAACCACTTTTCTCATAAAGATGCATTAATTGGGTTAATCTGGTTTCAAGTTTATCATTAGTCCCAACATAGTATTTTATAAAATGTAAATTTTGAAATTTTAGATTATTAGGAAAAATAGGGTCTTTCCCATAGACTAAGTGATAAGGAGATGTCCCAATTGACTCCTTGATTCTGGTCCTATCTGCCCAAAGGGCAAATTTTAACTTACTATGCCAATCTCTAGGGTTCTTTTCAAGTAATTTTTTGTTTATGCATAATAAATTTTTATTTGATGATTATGCCAAACCATTGCCTTGGGGGTAATAATTGGAAGAGAATTTTAGACTCACCTTATTTTCATACGCCCAATTTGCAAATTTTAAAGAGAAAAATGCAGAACCGTTATCACATACTATGGAGTTAGGCATTCCAAAACGAGTGACTATGTTTTCCTATAGAAATATAATCACAACCTCGGAGGTGGTATTCTTAGTAGGTATAGCCTCTATCCACCTTGTGCAGTAATCAATAGCAGTGAGGATGAACTTATGGGAATCGAATGAGTTAAGATTTATCACCCCAACAAAGTCTAATCCCCATTGTGCAAATGGTCTCGTCTCTACCACTGACTACAATGGAATTGTTTTATTCTGCTCTTTATTGGCTGCCACTTGGCATATGTGACTTGTTCTTACATGTGCATGTGCGTCTTTAAACAAGTGGGGCCAATAATACCCAACTCTAAGAATATGGTGTGCTATCGCATTTGCTAACCCATTTCCAATTCCATATTTACCATGGAAGTCTTTGAGTACTTGGGTTGCTTCCTCTTGAGTAATGCAACAAAGGAAAATTCCTTTGTGATTCTTCCTATACAACACACCAGATTTAATAAAAAATCTAGCCGATTTTAAATGTAGTGGCCTATGATGAGTGGAATTCAAATGAGAAGGGCACTTACCATACAAAAAAAATATACAATATTTGCATACCATTCCTCTATAGTGATATCATTAACCTCGTAGTTTTGGCACGTTATTAAAGGGTCAATTTCTGTGATAGCCTTGGAAAAACCTTGTCCACGTACTATCTTCATGGGTTTTATCTCTAAGTAAAATTCTTGAAGTTTGGAAAGCCATTTCCCCATTATTTCACCTAGCTCACTCTATAAGAACAAGGAATTTATTGCTGGGTCAGGAACTATAGCAAAAAATTTACTATGCACAATGTAATGCCTAATTTATTTTTATAGTTTTAAACAAGGCATACATTTTCTTTTCTAGGATAGAATACCTTAGTTTCGCATCCTTCAAAGGATAACTCATAAAGGCTATAGGATTTGTAATGTTGTCTTCACTTTTCTGAGTTAACACACTTGCAAAAGAATGATCTAAAGCAAATGTGTAAATATAAAATGGTTTAGCATAGTCTGGAGTAATGAGAACATGGTCTTTGGAAATAGCATCCTTGGTGTTTGTGAAGGCATCCCTATTCTCACTGGTCCACTTAATCTAAACATATTTCTCCTGCATGTCATTTAGGGGCTTGGCGATTTTAGCAAAACTTGAAATGAATTTTCTCACAAATTTAATCTTACAAAAAAAATACCTAAGCTCATTTTTGCTATTGGGATGAGGAATATCCCAGATAGCAGCTATCTACTCTAGGTCTATAGAAATCCCATATTTTGAAATGGCATATCCTAACAACTTACCCTCCCTTACCCCAAAGATGCACTTTTTTGGATTTAGGGAAATTCCCTATTCCTTGCACCTTTGGAGCACTTTCCTCAAGTCTCTAACATGATCTTCCATATTATTGAAGAAGACATGAATATCATCCATAGAGACAACAATGCACCTACCACTAAGCCCCTTGAATGCAAAATCCATGGCTCTTTGGAAAGTTGCTCCAGCGTTCAACAAACCAAACGACATCCTCCGACAGGCAAATGTTCCCCACTTTGTGGTGAAGGCCGTCTTCATCCTGTCATTTGGATGTATGAGAATTTGATTATATCTTGAGTATCCATCCAAGAATGACATCATTTCAGACCCATTTACCTTTTGGAGTATCTCATCAATGGTGGGTAATGGGTAGTTGTCTTTTTAGCAAGATTTGTTCATATTTCTAAAATCTATGCACAATCGAATATCTTCACTATTTTTCCTAATAGGGACAAGATTAGCCACCCATGTGGAATTCCTAATAGGGAAGATGATTTTTGCTTCCAACAATCTCTTCACTTCCTTCTCTATCAGGGGATCTAGAAGTAGGTTAACCATTCTTTACCTCTGTCTAAAAGGCTTGGAATTAGGCTTTAGAGGAATAGTTTACATTATTACATTCAGGTCATAAGTTTTCAGCTCTTCATAGCTACAAGCTATGCAATCAATGTATTCTCCTAAAACCTGAGCTATTGATTCCTTATCTCATTGTGTGCATGCCTTTGTAATGAACACTTCACATGGATCTACCGCACTCCCCAAATTGACTAAATTGCATGATTCCTTGGGGGATGGTATTTTTATTTCTTTTTTATTTTGATATCCCATATCAAATAAATTTTCTAGAGAGGCCCTATCACTTGGAATTTCATTCCATACTCCAGTTGTTCCTACTTCTACTTGCCTCCTCTCTTCTTCGTCTATAACTTGATTTTCAAATATACCAGAATTAGTGATAAAAATATAAATGTGTTTATCACTATCAAAGACCTGTAAGTTCATGATATTTTTTGGTATGGAGGGGCAAGGGACTAACTCAATGGAATTTTTTTTACATTTTTTATGGTTGGCAGGTGAAATAATTCTTGATGCTACGGCTAATGAATAAACTATTTTATTACTTTTTCTTGAGATGAGGGAAATATTGAAAGCATCAAACTCATTAATTAATTCCCTCACTCTGGTTTTATAGAGGTTCGACCTCTTTTATCTATAGGTATATTTCTCCTTGACCTATTTGACTACTAACTCTAAGTCTCTCGATGCCTTAAGGAATTTTACCTTTTCTCTTAGGGCCAACTGAAGTCCAAAAATTAGGGCTTCATACTCCGCCACATTATTGGTGGCCAAGAACTATAATCTATAGGCAGCAAGAAAAGGCTTACTACCAGGACATGTGAGTTCTACCCCAGCTCCCACACCTTGTTTTGATTTGGACCCATCAAAATTTAGGGTCCACACCCTCTTATTTTCTTCTAAAGTACAATGGTAAAGATTATCATTTTGGGACCCTTCGACTATGTCCTCTATGTCAAAATTGTAAACCCCTAATTCTATTTTAGTAAAATGAATCTCATTGGGTTTATTATATTCTATAATAATTTTCCTAAGTCTGGGCTCTCTGTCTACTTGGATTTGGTTTGCAACTCCTCTCCATGGCAACCACATATGGGAGGAATCAGTCACCACATAACCATTGAGATTTCTGCTCCAATCCCTGCCCAACACCATGCCATACTTGGCAATAATATTTAGCACAAGGATATTTGTGTAATTTTGGACCCTAGGCTCTGAGTTGATCTAAACTAGGACATATTTTACAACACCTATTACATCCACCATAGATATTTCTAATTGGACCACTTTGCTAATCGAATGAACAAGCTTAAGTCCTAGATTTTAGCTTATCTCAAGAGGCATGATGTTGGCCGAGGCACGAGAATCAATAAAAAAGTTGTGTAAATTCTTTCCTACGATCTTAACAGTTATTAGAAAGGGAGGTACCTCTGGTTTATATTTCATCATAGAAATTTGGGGTTCTATAGATTTAACCTTGTGAATTTGACTCAGGGAATTTAATCTCTTCCCCACGATTTTATCCTGCCCCTAAAATAGAGAGACCTCATACATTGAGATATTGGCCTTGATCCTTTTCATATCTTCTTCCAAGTCATAAGTGGATGTTCCAATATTTGAAACTTTTGGTATTGATCTAGGTGCTTCCAAAAATGGAGGTGGTGGATTCACATCACATTTTGTATTAGGAGGAACTAAAGGGTTGTTTGGGGGAGTAGAGGAGGTTTTGGGATCCTTAGAACTCCTAGTAAAATACTTGTGATTAGCTTTCCCAAAATGTTTAGCGGCTTGGGCTTCCAAAGCTTCATCCTCTTCCTCTCCTAACACATTCATATCTTCCTCCATCTCATTGTTTTCTAAATAATGAATGACTTCAGACACCAAAGAGTCTAACTTTCTATGGCAACAGTGATGCATTTCCTCATCACATGAATCTAACTCATCACAATCTCCTAACACATCAGCCTGATTGGCTACCGAATTGGGTACACACCCATTATTAGGTTGCGTATTGTATGGTCCTATTATCATATGGCCATGGTTTATATTGGGCAAGTGATTTTGGACAACTTGTTTCTATAACCAAATGATGTCATTGCCCTATTTTATGGTCATTCTCTTGAACTCTTCTAGCTCTGAACTAGGTCCTTGTGGTTGGGGCATGACAGCCCTAGATCCACTAACATTTTTGACATTAGCAACCTCTAGATTAGACACTAAGGTTTGAATCTGAGTGTTTTGGGTCCACCATGGACCCTTGGCCTGAAGAGGCGTAACTATGGTATAGGCATTTGAGGATTGAATACTACTCACCTTAAATCCTGGAAAGGTTATCTAATTAGCAACCATTGTTTTTGGAGTGGGTGGAATGGCAACACTAGGGTATATCAAAAAGGACAAAAGTGTGGGAGAAAATGGGTATGACTGATGATATGGCAAAGCATTCATCATGTGCATCTGAGGTGTCATAGCTTGATTCATCATGGAAAACTGATTGTAAGGGCCATATTGCCCTAACATGGGAAATTGAGGCATAGTTCCACCTTACGATGACATTTTTTGCTCAATAATCATGTCTTAAACATAGGCTAAGGCCAGCATTGTAACTTGAGGATTTATCCTGGTAAACATGGCTGTCATAGGATCTAAGGTTGTGAGTTATAATTGCAATGCCACAGTAGCATCTATTGCAAAGTGATGAGTTAGGTTTGTGTAAAGATTTTGGAATTTGGCATAAAATGTTCTAATAGGTTCATTAGGATACCTCTTGCTTGACACAAATTGGTTATACATGATGGTAGGATCTAGAAATGACATAAATTGATTAACAAAGGTAGCTTCCAACTAGGCCCAATATGTAATGGACCTTGTAGGAAGATTATTGTACCATTCATGAGCCATTTGGTCAAATCTATTAGGGAAGAGTCGAAAAGCGACGTATTCATGACTGAATCCCTGCCTAATCATATGGTCCTTGTAAATTTGAACGTGCTCTTCAGCTAAAATGGGATCATCATGGAAAAACTTAGGGATAGACCTCTCAAGGTGCCTAGGTATGTCATGGACATCCCAAGGTATACTTAAAGAAGAACTTTGGGTACCAAACCGAGGAACTAGTTGTTATTGCTACTATTTTTAGGCCATATTAACCAAAGGTAATGACCCTACTAAAGCACTTGATACACTCGGTATGATGAATATGGATACACTTTACGTAGCTCTTACAGTGGAACTAATGGGTGCACATCCACTAAAGGTATTTAGATTCAGAGGTCTAAGATCTAGCCTTTCCAAATCTTGGCAAAGCATCTCTAAACCTAACATATCAGAAAGCTCGGATGGGATTTTAATCTCCTAGATTTTGTACCTCGGTTTCCTGGTTTTGGGAGAAAGACTTTGAAAATTAGTTTCTTCAGTGGTTTTAGACCTAGTAGCAATGCGTCTAGGTGGGTCCAGCTTAGGAAAACTCAAATATCTTCTATTAAGGCTTCTCACAAACTAGTCTAGAGTAAAATGTTGCTCTTGCAAACACAATACTATTAAGCCAAAAATGACCACGTTAGCATTAGCAAAAAACTAAATCACAAAGCATAAAATAAGGCCCTCCTTCTAGCACCAAATATGTTTAGTGTATATTTTTCCCAATTGCAAAATACCACCACATGCAGAGTATTGAATAGAAAAATCTCTCTTAAAAAGAAACCAAATGACAAAAATTCAACTTCTCCAAGGTTCTGGTAAAATATCTAAAATATTACAATAGTTCCAGAAATAATTCAATAATGCATGTGACCATAAACAAGGGGCCTTTATTGGTTCTAAACAATGCTTAGTGATTTGAAATATCTAACTAAAAATAAAAGTAGTTATTTTTAAGGTTTTTTTAAATTGGTGCTACCTTGAATCCCTATTAGTAGAGTATTTTATCTTCATTTAAAAGGTTTCAAATGATAAAATGTGGAATTGTCCACCTCATTTTAATGCCCGTGCCTTTAATATGAAGTAAATTTTAGATAGTTGGGTTCATTTTATCTTCCTTATGTTGATGCCACTACCCTAATAGTGGTTAGTAGAAGTTAGCATGTTAGCAAAGTTAGAAAAGTTAGCTTTCATTTCTTATCTTAGTTTAATGTGAAGTAGTAGGTTAGTATCCCTCCTAAACCATGTGTTTTATCTAAAATATTTAGATTAATGAAACTTGGAGGTGCAGAATTTTGGAAAATGACCAGAATGGAAATAATTTGAAAGCTTAACAATTCTGAAAATGGACCAAAAAAATGAAACTAACAGGAAATTAGTAGAAATTCTAGAAAAGGACCAAAATGAAAATGAAAGAAACTAAAATTCTGGATGGACCAGAATAGAATGCTTGAATGCTTGAAATTAAATAAAATTTGAGAACAGTAAATGAAATAAACATGTAAATTTGGTTAGCTGAAAAAGTCAAATTCTGAATTAGTTTAGCATTGCTTGGTGCTCTTCAAGTGGTGATTTCTTACATCCAAGACATTTGCAAAATTTCTCATCATCCTAAGAAAGATATGGGTCCCAAGTAGGATCTAGATATTCAACCTCTTTCTTTCTTATTGTAGTTTTTATTGGGGCTTCGTATCCTATATTTTATGAATTGCTATCAAGTATATCATTTTGTAGGATTTTGTTTTTTCTTAGTTTATATTTTGTATGCTATGTACAATTTGTGCTAGACTACAATGTGGTGCTTCTTTTTGGATATGGTTTGATCCACATGTTCCTTAATCAAATGTTTGTCTTATTCTATTGTTATTTATTGAGATTTATGGTGTTTCCCTAAGCTCTTTTTGATCCTTTTTATAACAAGGTTTGGGGTCCCTTCCAAAACCTCTTTTATTATCTAACAAAAAAATATATATTATTTTTTATTCAATCCCCACATCCAATTTTGTTGATAGCATCAATGATAATTTGTGAATTTCCATTAATTGAAATATATTTCCATAATTTTTAATTACAATTGTAATCCCTATAATAAGTTTCCTAGTAACCACATAGTTTATTTATTAATTAGAGGAAGGGGTTTTGAAAAAATCCTTGAACCTTGTACAAAAAGATCATCAAGGGAGGCTATCTCCTAAAATAAAAAGATATAATAACAAATAAATATAGATAGTATTTGAGAGTAAGATAACAAGTACACTAAATAGGGGGTCTCCAAAATAGGGAGGACCACTTGAACATGTAAATATATCATAAAATTAAACCCATTTGAGGAGTAGAGACTCATTAATTGTTAGTCCTAGGGAGAAGGGATTCAATAATTTTGTTGGTTCATCACCTTTGAGCTAGTTATGAAATTATTCTAGGATTATAGTGGTCTATTATAGTAGTAAAACATTCATTTTTGTGGCTTTTGACATTGTGGTCATGAGATCATCCAATTCCTACACATATCCCTTCTTGGTGATGAGGGGAATGCATGCAAACTACAAGCTATGGTTTTTTGTCTTGAGGGATCCACATAGAGGAGGTTTTTTTTGAGAGGATGATATTATTGGAATACCTTCACACTTGATTTTATGAATTGCATTGGGAGAGTTTAGAAAATTTACCCTCTAGCTCAAATATTATGGGAGGCTTATGCTTCCTATTTTGGTACTTGTTTTGGGTTGATTGGTAGTAATATTTAAATTTAATAGTTCGAGAAATACGATGAGATTCAACATCAAACTCTAGAATTTGCTAGCCACTACATAGTTTTTAGTTTAAGTTCCATATGATTTTGAGTAAGTGAGGAGAATATTTCCTTTATTATTTTAAAAACACCATCATAATTAATTTTTATAAGGAGTATGGTGCAACTAGATGGTAGTATGATACAAATATTGGGTGAAGTAAAGGAACTTTCACTATATTTGAATACATGTCCAAGTGTTAAAATCACATAAGACATATTCATAATTGATATCCTATCTTCATTCAACATTTGCTTATCTAGAGAATTACTACCAATATGGGGGACATATGAGTTTGGATTAGTCCATCATGGTCTTAAGAACTCAATATGTAAACTAATTTGATCTCCAATTAGAGCCTATCTTACTTCACCATGTGGAATACTTGTCAACATTAGGTCCAAAATCTAATAAAATAATGATGTCAAAATAAGAAAGGTTTGAATCCTTAGCCAATGAAATGCATTTTTCATCCCTAATGATTATATGGATTAGTGGGTGGCCAAAGTATGGGGATTAGAGTCAAAATATACAGAGCCATAGGAATAGGTTAAAATCCAATTGAATAAAAAGTCACAATCCCATAAGGATCATATAAAAAATTTGTGTCCTAATCAATTTTGTGATGCAAGATATAGAATGAGTTACTTGAATATTAATGAAAATTAATCTTGGTATTAGCACCAAATGAATTTAATTGTCAAATCAGTTGTAGTATTAAAATTATATAGCCTGAAGTAAATAATATTACCCATGAAGAAGAAATAAATCATCATTAGATGAATCCAACACTAAAATAAAATGATAAATCTTCTTGTGTGAACCTGATGAAGGCAAGTATGCTCAAATAAGGTGAAAATATGGGGACACAAATCTAGAAAGGGAACATTTAATGAATATGTGTGCCTCTACCTCAAAAAATGTTATAAAAAGAAACTACTGTGCCCACTAATTATTCACCATTATAAATAATTTTATAAGAATCTGTCATAGATAGATAAGGGCTAATTTTATGGGTTTGCTTTATTTTATGAGTAAAATATCCCTATGAGCCACCAAATTTGTAGTGAGATCCCACTACAACCTAGCTAAGAAAGAGCAACTATAACCAAAGATAGATTGAATTCATAAGTATAATGAAAATTCCTAGAACCATTGTTTCTCTCTAGGATTCCCATGTTGAAGAATCATAAATCATTCATCACCAAAAGAGGAGAATCATACAAATTGAACAAATTGACTTCATAATAAATGAACCATAGTAGGGTTTTCATAGACCTTTGATAACTTATTCTAACCTTACCATTGGTAGAAATACATAAGTCTTTTTTGTTATAACTAAGGAGACTCTACTAATGAATAAGGTTGAACCCAGAAAAATTTGGGGGGAAGCTAGAAAACCTAGCTATCATCCACATTTATTTAGGATCATGGTATTTGACTTCTCATGTGTCATTTATCCACTACACACAGGATACATTTTGGAAGAAACAACTAAGAAAATATCAACAACAATGGAAGAAGAGGAAGACTTGTAAAAGCTCATCATCATGAAATCTTGTGAGACACCTACTTCCCCTACATTTAGTCAAGGATATCACTTGGTTTGGTGCCTCTACACTATTGAATCTAGTAGAAATACCAACAAGATAGCAGAGACACAAAACTAACATAAATATTCCATGTTGGGGATTTTACATATATAAAATGACACCATATATAGTTTGTATCATTAAGAAGGGGACCTATGACAAACTTACCTCAAAATAATTTGAGAAGAAAAATTTAATACTGATGGGAATCAAAAGAAACTTATAACTTACAAGGGCAATAAAATATCTTGGCATAAACAACACTATTGTAGATAGGTCATGCTCATCATTTCAAGATGGCTAGAAAATATAAGGAGAAATAAGTGACTAGAATATAAATATTTCAAGGATATTAATTGATTAGGAAAGTTTTTATAACTTGCATAGTCCTAGGGGGTTCCATAAAAGAAGGATTGTGACAAAGAAATTCTAGAAAATTCCAAAGAAAATTGGTAAAAAATTGGAGCTTTTGGAAACTCTAAAAGGAGAATATGATAAAAATGACAAGGGCATGGCAAATAAAATCCCCAATATCTAGAGTAGCCAAAAGTCTAAAGAAAGTGGTAACTTTGGAGGTTATTCAAAAACATAATACAAATAGAAGAGAAAAGTTTAAACAACTAGAGCTATATCAAGTCATAACACAATAATAAAGATGTACAACCTCCAAAAAGAAACATATGAGGTAAGTTAATATAGAATGATGATAAATCACCTATTTAGATCATTTTAATGCATAAATTTGAGGTAGTGTAGGTAAACTACTAAAACAAATATATGGCATCCACATTGGTGACAATCTAGAATTGATAGAAGTAATGGTGAGCATAATCCCATTTTAGTTTTAGAATACCCAAAAGAGATAACTAATGTTGTCAAGATATCCTATATATTTTGGAGAGAAAATTCTCTTAATCGTAATCTATAAATAGAAGTTAGTTTAGCATTACAAAGAATCACCAAGATTTTTTTAAGTTTATGCATTTACAGTTTGTATAAGATTTCCCTTCATTTTCTTTTGTATAGAAGTACACAATTTTTTGAGATGTCTTAAGGGTAATTGAACCTCTACTCTTAGCATAATATTTTGTAATATTTTTTTCAATACATACATACATACATACATACATATATATATATATATATATATATATATATATATATATATATATATATATATATATATATATATATATATATATATATATATATATATATATTAGATAGATAGATAGATAGATAGATAGATAGATACTAGAGGTCAATGTGTCTACTTTGATTCTATCTATAGATATCATATTCTAACTCATTTATTTTATGTGTGTTTATTTGCATTTCTCTGTTTTTATGCTTTTAATATTTTGAGGAGAGTAAGTGTTCATGACAACACATTATATCGATATTTATTGTGTAGGGGAATCATATTTGATCTTTGGATCATCACTACCTTGTTAGTTTAGGTTTTTCCTTTCTATTGCATTTGTTTTTATTTAACTAACCCTTTCCCCTCCAAGCTAATAGACTAAAAAAGTGTGTCCAAGATCACATATTATAAAGGAGTTGACCTTTATCAAAATCTCAAAGACCCCTAACTGAGCTAAACCCTACACTCTCAAGATAGGCTCTATTATGTCATTATGTGTGAGACATGATCTACCCCATCCACTTGATCCACCCTACATCTGATGGCTAGGATAATAATAGAGGACAAGAATGTCTAACTAACTAGATGTAAAATTTGGCTCAATGGGTTTTCTTATGTTCCTTATGCTCCTATTTGACTAGCCAATACTTACAAGTTTTTGGCAATACCTTAGATCTAGGTAGAAATATGTTTTTTTATCCTTAATTGTTTACATTGGATGGCATAGACTTTCCTAATAATAAAGCTGCTATAATATATATTTCATATTATTGACTAGGCCTAGGTGGCATTGGGACACAATTATGTTTATATGAGGATTGGTTTTGGCATTAGAAGCTAGATATTGACTTAGATTATTTGTGTTGTTTGACATCACTAGAAATTTGTTATTTAAAATATTGATTATATTAATCAATGAAATCTCATATAAAGGACTAGTGTGAGTCATGATGGGTCCTGTATTGGCCTAGAATTGACTATAAATAATTAAGATGTAATTATAATAGAATATAGAAAATACATTCTCTTGGGATAAAATATTTTGACTTTTTTTATCTATATTAAACCCTTTCCTTTCAACTAAATTGGATTTGGCATAAAATCATCTTCAATAGCATTATATTGATGCACCCATGTGATAATTTGTATTTTTCTTTTCCCTTCCTTCCATATTCATTTGGTATGCAATTAATTCCATTTATTAAAACTCTTTTCCTAATCACTATACTTTTAGCACATATTCATAAGCATGTGTTTCCTCATGTATGTACATTGGACGAAAAAAATTCCAAGGTCAATTTTCAAGATTTTTGAAATTTTGACTTACAAATTAAATCACTTCCTAACTAGAGTGAATTGCTTCTAGAGACGTGACTTAGGAAAATAGGCAAAATGAAGGCTAACTGAATCACTTCAATTCCAAGGTGAATCCTTCCCTTGGAAGAGTTAGGAATATTTATTGACCTTCTGAACAAGTTTATCCTTAGAGTCTAGGTGATTTTCTATTTAGATTCTATTTGGATGAATTTTACTTTCATAGAGTGAATCACTAATTTTATAGTTTCTTGAGTTCCCCTCGTTTAACTAGTTTACTAATATAAATTTATGATTTCAATTTTTTTCTCATATTAATATAATATTTGACCTTTAAAACTTTACAAGCTACACATGCTAGCCAATGTTTGTCATTTTGAATAAAAATTAAGAAAAAAATGCTTCAACCAAGCATGAGATAAAAAAGTCTTAGTCCCCATTATTCATTGACAATATAATATGTTTCTTGATCAATTATAAACTATCTGAAATGAATTTTAATATTGGTGATTATTTGGGTAGGTTTTGTTCCTGAATATTTTCATTGCATGAAGAGAACTGATATATATTTCTTGATCTTTGAATAATCCCTAGCCAAGTTCCCCCCCCAAAAGTAATTATCATAATTCTACAATTATGCAAGTTTTCCCTCAAATATTTCTTCTTCACAAAAATTATTCCACATGAAAATAGAAAGCCTAATTTTTTGTCACATCTTTTCCAAAGAAAGTTCCTTTAAAATTTTTCAATTTCTAATGCTCTACTTGCCTGTAATATTGAATGTGACATCAAATAAATAGGGATGGATTGCAATTTAATATATGAGTTGTAGCCTTCTTTCCATGGATGAGAACTTAATTTTCTGTCCTTCCAAACAAGATTTTATTCTAACCAAATACGATTCCAAAACCTCCTTTTTATTTCCTTTATAAGACAAATGTTGAAGGGGGTAGAATACAAATAAAACCCCCAAATGCAATGGTTAAAAATTAAACTTAATAAAAATATTAATTGTGTAATAAAAATATATTCTACAAGCATAAATAACATAAATATAAAATAATTAAACTTAAAATAATTTAAATATAAGATTAAGATCGTCAAACTATAACACAACAATTTAAGTGGAAATCTAGTGAAAGGAAAAACCATGGCCAAAAGTATCTTCTTTTTGTATTCTTCTCAGCAAACGTACATTTTAATAGCATCCATGGAATTAAAAAAACCTTTAAAATACTTATAATAATAAAATAATTGACATCACATAATATTATGCAATACTCCCCCTTGAGGGCAATTCTTTTAGACCTAGTTTACTTCTAAGGTAAGAAAATTTAGATTCTACTAATGGTTTTGTGAAAATACTAGAAATATTATAATTCATGGAGTAATATATTAATTAATTGTCCCATATAATACTTTATTCCTAATGAAATGTACTTGAATCTCAATGTGTCTTGTCCTTTGATGCATAACAAAATTCTTTACTAAAGCTATTGAATATTGGTTATCTAGAAATTATCGCATTAGATTTATTGTTGTTAAATCCAAATTTTGTTAGTAGTCTTTGAACCCAAATGGCTTCTTGACATGCTAGAGTAGCACTTCTATACTCAATATCAGTTTAGGAGAGTGCTGTAGTTGGTTGTTTCTTACTACAACAAGAGATCACACCTGATCCCAAGGAGAAACAATATCCACTTGTGGATTTTATTTCAACACTATCTATAACATAGTCACTATCACAATAGCCAAATAAATTTACATGAGAATTACTTAAATATTCCAAATCTAAATTAAAAATTCCACTTAGATATTTAAGTATTATGTAAACAACATTAATATGAACATCATAAGGCTTATGCATAAATATAACCATTACATTCACAACATAAGTAATATCAGGTCTAATAAGATAGAGTAAAATACCTATAAGTTACCTATAGTGAGATTTATCTACAAGCTTGAAGTATATTAATTTTAAAATTATTAGAAACCATAGGAGTAGAAACACATTTACAATATTTCATTTTAAACCTTTTCTAGATTTCCAATATATACTTAGATTGAGAAATCATAATGTTATGGAATTGTTGGTAAATTTGAAAGAATAAATAGTAATGCAATAAATCCATGTTAGTCATTTAAAATATATTAAGTAATTGATTTTTATATATTTCAATAATGCATTCATTATTTCTTGTCATCTACATATAAAACAATGATAGTAATGCTATTATTTTTCCTATAAATGTACAAATCTAGATCATAATAACACATTAAAACCAATTTAAAAAAGAATGGTTGGAAACCTTTTCATTCCAAGATCTTGGAGCTTGCTTATCCATAAAATTACTTCTTTAGTCTACCAACATTATTATTTTCTAGGATCTCAAATCCTTAAGGTTGTTCCATATTCCTTAGATTTAAAAAAATAAAAATTGTACACAATTTTAATGGAAATTTATTGCCTAAAAATGTCTTAAGAATTAAAAAATACATTTTATTTTTATTTTTTATTTATTTTTTAAAATACCAGCAAATAGTGAAAGTAGATCTACTACTACAATGTAGTTTAAATAAAAAATCTAAGTTATCACAGTGTTTAAAAAAATTTAAAAATCAAATTTTTTGAAATGAAATTTTTTAATAAAAATACCAGCTTAGAAATGAAAGTAGATCTACTAATAAAATGTAATTTAAATAATAGATCTAATTTTTCACATGGAGCTAAAAAGAAATTAATTATTTTTAAATAATTTTCAAAAAAAAAAAAATAGATTTTTTTTTTTTAAATAATTTTTTCTAATAAAAATACTAGGAGAGAAATGAAAGTAGATCTACTACTAAAAATAGTTTAAACACATAGATATGGATTATGACAGAGTGTTGTAAAAAATTAATAATTGAAAAAAAAAATTGGTAGGTTATATTAGAAGTGGGTTTTTATCAAGGGCCCCAAAACCTGATTACAAAGGATCAGATTACAACATAGTACATCAAAATGTAACAAAAGGTAACACTAGAGGAACACAAACAAGAAAAGGGATGCACCATCCTAAAAACCAGAGGAAGACACAATCCTTTGCAGCAGAGGAAGACGAATTCCTATGCACCAAAGAAAAAATGAGCAAGAAGGGAGAGCTTGCCAGAGAACCAAATTTGAATCAAAGGGCACAAAATAAGTATTTGAAGCAAAAAAAGTGTGGGAGAAAGTGCCAAACTATCCCATACACTAAAAACCATTTTGAAAATTTCCCAAGGGTGGGAAAAATAAACAAAGCCAGGATTTTAAATTTTGAAACAAACCAAGGGCAGGAAAACCAAAAACCATCCTTGGGAAATAGGCCTGATAGAGAAAGCAACTTCCCAAGTAGGGGAAAACTAGAAAGAAATAAAAAATCCACCTTTAACCAAAGGATGGATCAATGAAGCATAAAGAATCATATAGGGATAGTGCATGGATATGAAAACTAAAGATACCACTCCCTAAAAGCCTAAAAAAATGAATCAACATAAAGAGGAAAATCGTAGGCTACGAAATCCTCATGCAGTGGAACAACATCCTAGAGGATGGTGCATCAGTGGAACAAGAACAAGAGGAACTTCCCAGGAAATGAAGTCCTCAAGAAGGAAAAAGGAAGTCTTCAAGAAACAATGACCCAACACAGGAAATAGTAGTAGTGGAACAACACATCAAAAGGAAAGGTAGGAAAGTGCCACATGAATCCAGGAAGAAGGAATCATGATGAGGCATGATTGCAAAAAAAATATCCCAAAATGAAAGGAAGCAGCCAGACATCACAGACAACCTTCAACACCAGAGCTTCAAGTATGCAGAGAAGGAGAACCTACAAGGAATTAGCAGCAAGAAAAGCTGAGGCCCATTCCAGAAGCCACAAAAGGAACTGATAACCTATAGGAACCAAAAACATGACCCAAAGAGTAGAGTCACACTAGGAAGCACACGGTAACCCCTAAAACTAATAGGATGTTGTGCAAAATTGATCATGAAGCCAAGATTCCTCAGACCCACCAACAAATAACTTCAAGAAAATAAAAAAGGAAGTCTTGAAAGGATTCAGTAGCAAGAAGAATAGAGGCCTTCCTGAAGCCATGAAAGAAGCTAAAATCCCCCAAGAGCCACCACTTCATATCTAAAGGGCAGAGCCACAATATAAAGTGCATGGCCCCTCCAAAAAATATGATGTTGTGCAATACTCCCCACGAAGCCAAAAATATTAAGACCCATCAAACCACAACTAAAGCAACCCAAAGGACAATCGAGAGGAAGACTTCCAAAAACAACCTGAGAAAAACCCCAGGAAAAGTCCCAGGGAAAAACCTGAACACAACCCAGAACCCAGGCACCAAAGGATGGAATAGTGGAATAGAAAATGGGACAATTTTTCCCACCTTAGGGCAAGGAAAGGGGCAAAACAATGGATCAAGGATCTCCTCCCAAAGGAGATCATCTACAACACCTACCTTCCGTAAAGGATGGGAAAGGTGCCAAGGAAGCTGGGAAAGAAACACGATCCTAGGACAGGGACAAGGAAAGGATGCAAGTAAGAGGAACATGAATTCCATGGGAAGTTGCCCTGCAAAGCCTCCCTCCCAAGCAGTTTTTGGTCTTGAAGGACCATAAAAATGAGTGCAATTTCTTAATAAATTTTTTAAATGATTTTTAAATAAAATAGGATTTTTTAATGAACTTAAAAAAAATCAGATTTTATTTTTAAGAAACTAAAATAAAATTTAAAAAATATCAAGGATATATTTTATCAAGGATTTTACAACAAACTGGACCCTATAGGTCCTTACATGACCGTACACAAGCTGTACGACCTCAGGATTTGTGCCAAAAAAATTTATCAATTTTTTTTTTCTGAAATTTTTATTGCATAGATCTTGATAAACATATTTAGGATCTAAAGTTATTTTAAAAAAATAGTTAGTATAAAGAATGATAAAATTAAAAAATAAAACTAGGGTTTTAGAGGGCTGAATCATGTCTTTGCTTGTAACTTTTGAAATTTGCCATTAAATTCTATAAAATTAGTCTTAAAAGAATGGCATGGAAGAGAAAATTATGTTAGTAAAAATAAATTTAAAAAAATTATGGAGATTTAATTTTTAAAGAAAAAAAGTAAATTTAGGCTACCGATATTCAATGGCAATTTTGACCCCTAAAACATTAAAATTTGAATTTATGCCTTTACAAATAGAAGATGTACAAATCCAACCTATTCCAACTAAGCAAGTTTCAACAAATTTTGAGAGGATTTTTTTGTTTGTTAGATGAAAAAAGCTATTTACATTAAATTAAGATAACAACCTTTATAATAAAAAAAGTGGGTGGGTTAACACACCCCATGGGGAATAAAAGTAACCCTCATTGACAAGGGTTAGGAAAAAAAAACACCAGAGAAATACAAGTTTACCAATAATCATTGATTAAATAAAGCATATCAAATGGAATACTATATCGTATTGCATAAACTGTTAGTGATTATGGGATGGGAATCCATCCCTTCACATCATGATTCTCATTAAGGCCTTTAGTTCTTATGTCGTTCCAACCAACAACTGGCCCATGTGAAACTAGTTGAACATCATTCCACCTCCCAAACTAGAGGGTTGAACATGTAATATCAATATTAGGCCTGAATGGAAAGGGCTAGGACTAGTGCCTATTTGCGGGAGCACTTATTGCATATGATGGAGGTCGACAACGAAAGCAAGATAAAAAATACTCCTAAGAAGAGCGCTCTAGGGGGATCTAGTTGAATGTACATGGAGCATTGGTCAGTGTGCTTGAAGAACTTGTAGGTGATCCAACTCCATAGCAACGTTTTTGGCTTGAGTACATATCTTTAGCCACATGTCATTAAAAACTTCTAATTTATCTACATGGATAGAAGTGACAGAAGGTGTATACTATTTAAAAAAAATTACATTACAGGCCTTCCAAATATGAAAGAGCATGCTAATACTAAAAACCTACCATACCTCAAAAAGTGGTACAGACAAAGTAAAAGAGTCCCTAAAAAAAGCTTGGGGCCAAGAAACTCTTGCACCAATAAAGGGGGAAAAAAAGGAAATAACCCATTCCCAAGATTACCTAGATCTTTTGCAGTACCAAAAGAGGTGAATAAAAGACATGGGTACACCACAAAAAGGACATTTAGGATAAATAATTCCAAGGTACTTCAAATGTCCCCCCAATAGGAGACCTTGACATAGTATGCTCCACACAAAAGAAAAATTGTTGGGCTCAACATAAGCAACCGAAACATTCTAAAATATAGAATTCCATCTAGTCCTTGTAGAGAATAAGTTCCAATGCTTATTGAGCTTAGGTACCATAGAAATATGAGGATATAACCATTTATACCTCAAATGAGCCTTTTAATTAAGTAAAAGAGTGTCAAAATGCCATCTCCAGTCTAACCACCAAGGACGCAGTGAGTGCCCACCAATCTTGTGCAACATATAAAAAGGAGTGAGAGTAATAAAAACATCATAAGTATATTTATCTACACCATTCATCCTAAAGGTGTGTTTGAAATAATTTAATGGGATCTAAACCCTAGTCTAGTGAGAAAATATATCAACTATTGTAACAATACCCTTTCTTAAAACAATTGAGCATGAATCCATTTCACCCAAGCTAAGGGAGAAACTTGATGAAGAATCATGGAGGACCACCTAATATTCATAGAATTGATGAATCAACCTTTACAGAAGTTATCTCCTTTCCAAAAAATCCAAGTAGAGAGATGCTACCAAGATTTATATATACTTTTAATAACAAAGGAGTCAGGAATCTTGACAATGGAGCAACAATGAAAGAGGGAAAATCAAACCCTCTCCATGCTCTAAAATTTAAGGGAATACCAAAGGAAATGAAATGTTGAACCAGAAAATTCCAAGCTTTAGCTCCCCTCAAAGCATTAACCACTCACTTAGCACACTGAGCAATACCATACCATCTATAGTCCAACAGACCCATTACACCAAACTCTCTAGGAAGACAACAAATATCCCAGACAAATCTATGGAATCTCTTTGTTTTAGAAGAATTATTCCAAATAAAATATTGAAGGATTTTATCAAGATTCTTATAGAATGTCTATGAAGGAACCCAAGAAGAGGAGTATTATACATGATTGGTAGCTAAACATTTAGAGAAAATCTAAAGTTTACTTGGTTATGGCAACTTCTTAGTAAGCCAGAATTCAAGTTTCTTTTCAACTCTTTGAAACACATATTTCTAAATCTGAATAGGGGAGCCTTGAAAGGCAAAAGGAATACCAAGAAACTTAAAAACTTTTCCAAGAGGGATCCAATTCCAATTAAACCCTTGAATCCAAAGTGGAATAGGCAAGGGAGATTGTCTGAAGCATAAGGTCTTCATTCATTGTATGTTAAAACCAGAGGCTTTGCAAAAGGTGTTTAGACAAGATAGATAATTAGAAATAGATTTCTCCTCTTCCATTATAGTAAGAAAGGAGTCATCAACAAAGTGATCATTAACAAGTTTTTCTTGATCATTTGGAAGAGCAATTCCCCTAATAAGACCTACAAAATCTTAAGCAGCTAAAATATAGTCAAAGGCTTCAACAATAACCAAATATAAAGAGGAAGAAATAGGACACCCTTTTTAAATAGACATAAAAAGGACCACTACTTCAAACTATGAATTCATCATATTGAGAATAGCTGAAGCATCTCTAAATAGCATAGCAATTATCTGAATGAAAATGGATGAATCCTAAATATTTGAGCATAGTAAGAATGAATATCCATTCAATGTGGTCATAAGCTTTATCAAAATCAATCTTAGTAAAAAGCATGTTCTGGTTTGACATTCGAGCCCATTCCATGCCCTCCTATATAGCCAAAATATTTTTGTGTACCTCACTTGAATAAAGCTATTTTTCTTTGATCTGACTAAAAAATGAAGAGACCTAAAGTGAATATTCAAAGCTTTAGAAATGATATTTTAGCTAACATTCAACAAAGTAATAGGCCTCCCATTATTAATAAACTTTGGGTCTCCTTGCTTGGGTATGAATTCGATATTGCCCCTATTAATAATTTCTCCCAAAGATCCTACTTGAAGAGCCTCTAGATAAAATTTATGCAAATAAGGACCAACTAAGTCCCAAAGACCTTTGTATAACTCATAGGAAAATCCATCTAGACCTAGTGCTTTTTCATTTTCTATTTGAGACAATGCATCCTCTATATCTTGAAGGGAGAGAAGTTTATCACACCCTGCTCTTTGAGATTGCAAAAACTTAACTGGTACAACTGGCATACAAGCTGTCAGTGCTTGCTCTTGCTAAAGGGAATAAGCTTGAGTGGCAAAAATATTAGGATAGTTCTTGAAAAAATCATCAATCATATCAGGAAGAGCAATAACCCTTATTCCATTATCTTGAATGGCCTTGAATTAAGTAGCGTACCTGGGAGGGCAAAGCCTTTGAAAATATTCTTTGGTGACCCTATAACCAACTTTAATCCAATGAATATGGGTTTTAATTTGATCTCCCCAAGCCTCATAAATTTTAATAAGTTTAATTTCATGCCTCAGCTAAGCAACATGAGACTAAAGTTTAGTATTAAAAGGATGGACCTCAATCTTGAGAGAAGCTTTGGCAAGATCATCATGAAGGACAACATTGGAATATCTTCTAAACTATACCACATTTTTCTCCAAAATACAAAGCAAGATAGTTGTATGAAAAATAATATCATTCCACCATTCTATCCAACCTAACTCTCCCGTAGGTATAGAAACTAGATTCTAAACTCTACGGATATGACAAACCATGGAAGAGTACTAAAGAAAGGAAGTATTAAAAAACAATTTTGGCTTGTAGTGTATTTGAGGTAAGGATTTCATCAACACATTAAAAATTATGGGTGAATGGTCAAAAGTAGTGGTACCAAAAATGGTTTCCACAAACAAAGCTGAAGCATTAATCCTATGAAATAAAAAATACATATGAACTAAAAGCATGGTTCTGTCAAGTCTTCTAAGAATTCTCGCATGGCCAACTTGGAAACTGGACCATGTATACCACAAATTTTAAAGAAAATATTAGAGATGAAAACAAGAATTGGGGTTTGACAAACCCAATTTTTTTTCATGAAGTACCAGGTCTCTCTTTCCCTAGTAGCCCATCACTTGGGAAGTTGTTCTATATTGTCTACAAGATTTTCAATCATATTAAAATCTTTGTACATAACCCAAATAATAAGTGGTAAAGAGAAAGCACACCACCGCCAGAGGCTACAATGCTCAAGAGCTTCATTAGAGGTATAAACATTAATAATGTCAAAATACAACCCACCAACCTCAAGTAAAACCTAAACTACTTGATTGGAGGGGTCCACACCCCATGATATAAAACTATCTTTCCACCTAGATGCTAAAATAATGACAAATCCTTATCTGCTAGGGGGATGAATGGTGGCATAAAAAAATCTACCTAGCAAAATAAAAGGACAAATACATTGCAGAATAAAGTCAAAAATATTAATATCTTGAAGACAAAGAAACTTAGGATTACCATAAAGCTTGGAGTATAAAGCAATATCATATTGGATCAAGTATTTGCAAATTGGGTTTGTCAGCCCTCTGACATTCCATGATAAAAAAATCATGAAAATTGATCAAGAATCATATGTCCTACAACTTCAATGTCTTTGATGTTTGAAAGGGAATCATAAATATTACTGAGAAAATACTCTTGACCTGCATTCCAAATATCTATTTTATGCATTTTGTCATGGTAAACCATGGACACCCCAAGGTGGGCTACAAGATCTTTGACCATTGATAGAAGCCCATTCAAGTTCCATGAAGCTAGAGGAAAGCTATCCATTGACATGCAGAACTGGAGAATCTGAAGAATGAGTAGGATTAGAAGTAATAATTTTGAAAAAGGAAGTATTAGTTGGTGGTACATTAGCAAACATCTATGAATCCCTAGAACTAGGTTTCATCATTTACATGGTATGCTACTCTATCATCACACCATGCCCAGCTCAGGTAGAAGATATAGGGGGTTGAGGTGAGCTTTTGGGAGAAACCATATGGATTATGTTTTTCCAATTCTTACCCTTCTTCTAGAATATATTCCATTCATCTTGCCCCCCTTTGGAATCAAGGAAAGAGTTAGTAGTAAGAGGATACACAATAATCTCCTTAGCTTTAATCTTATCTACCATTAAAGGATAATATTTTTTATTATGGTTAGTTGATTGGCAATTATAACAAGTGTTAGGTAGGTTTATGTAAAAAACACATTGCTTGAACCTATAGTCACCAAATTGGTTATCAAAAGTCTCCTAGAGGTCTTTAGAAAGATCGACTTTGACAAAAAATATTTTTAAGAGCACGAGGCATAAAATTTGTTCATTTGACAATAGATAAATTCACCAATGGAGACCACAAGATTTTGATAGTAAGGCTGGAGTGATAGAGGAAGACCAGGGAATTCAACCCAAATCGGAACCCACAAAGAAACATCATTAGTGATAAAAAAAACTCCTTGGTACAGGGTTGAAAAATCAACAAGGAGCTACGAATAGACCAAGGCCCATGAATTAGGATTTATTTAGTCTAAGTAGGGTAAACAAAATAAAATAAAAAGAACCCTTTGGTGAGGTTCTAGATACCATCAACCTTGAGACCACATCAAGCTTGTTGAATCCAATTTTGAAGGAGGGTTTTGCAAGATATGCAACCTAGAAAATACCCTACTAGTATATGGATTTCCAGCCAAGAACAAGTAGTATTAAAATCACTCAACATGATAACCAAATTCGAAGGAGAAATATTACCTCATGATAAAATTTGAGAATGAACTTTCACAGTTTCTTGTTCACCTTTGGCACTTTGGCTCCCTTCTATAGCTTCAATATATGTTGGAGCTATTGGTTGAGATTCAACCATAAAAAAGAGGTTCAATCCACCAAACAATGAAGTTAAGTTGGTGATAGTAGAAAAAAAATGCCCTAAGAGGTGTCCCACACACATTCCAGAGTGGAGAAACAATATAGCACCAATAGCCCAAAACCCTAATGCATCCATCCTATGTGACATAGAGAAGACCCAAAGTTTTTATTTTATAATAATACTAATAATAAATGTACAATTTGTACAAAAAAAACTACAAATAACATTAGGAATTAATCCTAAGTTCTAGGATTTTAAAAGAACTAAGTTTCAATAAATTGAGAAATTTTTATTTTTTATTTTATTATTTATAATAAAAAATAATTTGTGCAATCTATACACAAAAGAAAAAATACATAAAACTGCAAATAGCCTTAGAAATTAATCCTAAGATTTAGGAATCAAACCTAAGCTCTTGATATCAAATGAAGGGGGAGGAAGAAAAATAAAATCCCCAAATGCAATGGTTAAAAATTAAACTTAATAAAAATAAAATTGTGCAATAAAAATATATTTTACAAGAATAATAACATAAATTTAAAACAATTAAAATTTAAAATAATTTAAATATAATATCAGTATCATCAAACCATAACACAACAGTTTACGTAGAAACCTAGTGAAGGGAAAAACCACAACCAAAAGTATATCATCTTTGTATTCTTATCAAAAAAATTATACAAGCCCTTTTCTCATAGTTGATCAAAAAAATTTAGTAACGTTTTCCAACAGTGCCAACAATATCCAACTATTTTCAACAATATCCAACAATATCCAACTATTTCCATCAAATAGTAAAATTTATTTATGATTCTTCTCCTAACACTCATATTAATTAATCACTTATTATATATAATTCATTAACATAGGTTGTGACCCTTGATCACACCTTTTAGAAACATATAAATAGGTAATTGCATTGGGTGTAATTGACATCCAGAATATATATATTATTCTATTATTTTGGGTTATCCAAAAATCTAAAGGAGATTCCAATTTAAAAGTGATTCAGTCTCTTGTCTTTCTGCATTTAACTATTCAATTCAATTCATAGGTAAGTGGTATCACTCCAACTAGAATCAGATCTAAGTTTAGAGGAATGTTTTTTTCCCTTCTCATTTTAAGGATCCAAAAGATAGCAGGTGAAAGAAATTGAATATTGGGTAGCATCGAGTTACATACATCATAGGTGTCCATCGACAACGATGTCAAAATATTATCACCACAACAACATTAAAATATTTGTCCCAACCATAAACCTATTCATCCGAATGCCAGGTTGAAGCACTCGCTGACGGGTTCTATGTGAACAACGTTGAGAAGGTTCTGTGTGAAAAGCATTTTTTGATTACATCAAAAATCCAAAGAATGAATCCAATAATGATCAAAAGTATTAGATCAAATAGTAGTTTTAAATTACATCCACCAATGATCAATGACATCAGATCAAATTTATAGAAAAAAAAGAAAATGTAGGGACATTTCTTGGATAAGTTCTGGCATTCTATAATTTTTTTAGTGCAAAAATTAAATTGTAAACCTTATTAAACCTAAGGTTTAATTTTTTTGATAGGAAATTTTGGTGTCAGGAGGTATCGTTAAGTTTAAAAAATGTTAAGGTTTATACCACACGCAATGGGTAAGGAGACTTTAACCTCCTTATAATCGCGTAAAGGTATAAAGCCTTTTGTGACTTCGGTCACATGGGCCAAGCCACCCACGTGCACTGAAGCCACTAAGACTATGCCAGCTAGGACCCACTCACTTCATTATATCTCCACTTGATTCTACCATACCTTCACCTCAGCTCCACCCTCCCTTCACCTCAGCTCCACTCAGCCCTCCACCTCGGCTCTGCCCTCCCTTCGCCTCAGCTTTGATCAAATCCCGCCTCAACATCTCTCCACTTTGCCTCCACCGTAGATGCCACTTTACCTACTACTAGTAAAAAATAAAGTTGCATAACAATTTTTGGGGAAAATATTGACAATTATTTTTTTTTGCAAACCTTTTGACAAATTTTTGCAAATTTTGTAAAAAGTTGTTTTACAATTTTTAGGTAAATTGTGACATTTTTTTTGCAAGAACACAATAGACTATAAAATTACCAATAATTCATAAAACTACCATGGTAGAAGGACGAAGATCACAAGACATGGCAAAGGATATTGCAAAATATGTCTCGAAAGAGATTTCAAAAGAAATGAAAAAAGTGATGCAAGGAATGGTAATTTGGAAAGATAATTTAGAGGATAAGATTGATGTAAGAATAGCAGACCTAACTATGAGTATCAACAATTCCAATATAGAGTTATCAACTAAGTTGGATGCTACAAATCACTCCATGAACTTGGTACACCAAAAATTGACATGAATACACAATGGATATCAAAACACTACACCAACATAAAAAAATTAATAGGAGGACTACATACATCAATCCTCCCCCATACCACAAAGTTGAATTTTATAAAATTTGATGGAGGTGACCCCACAAATTGGATATATGGGGCAGACTAATATTTCACCTTATATCAAATTCTAGAGACCCAAAAAGTTTGTATCACATCATTTCATTTAGAAAAAAATGCTACACAATGGTACCAATGATGTGAAAAAACAATAGGTACTCCCACATGGTCTGAATTCACAAAAAATCTAATTTTACTATTTGGCCCTACCAAATTTGAATATTCCATAGGATCCCTCACCAAACTTCACCAAACATCCACTGTAAGAGAATACCAAGCGTAATTCGAGAAGTTAGCAAACCTTACATCAAGGCTCGATGCACCATTCTTTAAAATCTACTTCATTAGTGGCCTAAAATAAGACATTCGATTGGATGTACAAATACAAAACCCTATCGATATGATGCATGCAGTCACATTAGAACAAATGATAGAAGATAATATCAATAACCACTGATGAATAGGGAGAGTTTCAATAGAAAAACCACCAAATACCTACACCAACAAAAAATTGAATAAAGTCATGCCAATTAAACAAATTAGCCAATAGGAAATGAAAGAAAGACTAGAAAGGGTCTCTATTTCCATTGTGAAAAAAAAATCACCCCCAATCACAAATGCATTTCACCAAAATTATATATTTTGGACATAATTTAATTCACCCCCAAAGAAGAGGATGACATTGAAGTTGAAGTCATAATGGATACTCTAGAAGAAAATCAAGATGATAAAACAAAAATATCCTTTAATGCCCTTGCAGGATATTCAGACCTACAAAATATGAAGGTTAAAGGGTATTTTTAGAAATAAAACTCTATTGTGCTCTTAGACTCTGGTAGCACTCATAATTTTATAGACCCTAGGTTGACCAAACAAGATAATTTTTTTATATATCCCTGTAATAACTTCGAAGTCATGATTGGTGATGGCAAAAAAATTACATTCAAAGGCAAATTCCGTAATATCAAGCTCACTATGGGAGATTATAACATGAAAGCGGATATGTATGTATTACCATTGGGAGGATGTGACATCATTTTGGGAGTACAATGGCTACGAACGCTCAGTAAAATTCAATGGGACTTTGAAGAATTATGGATGCAATTCATACAAAACAACAAAACTAACACAATTAAAGGATTAAAAATAGATCCTACACAAATCGTAAGTTCCCATAGAATGGAAAATATTATTCACAAAGGAAGAAAAGACATGGTTGCCCAGATATTTTCCTTGCAAACCACTAACAAAGAATAACTAGAGGTACCTGAATTGCTAAAACTCCTAGAGAGATATGATAAAATATTTAATAAAACAAAAGGATTACCTCCATAGTGGAGCCATGATCATGCCATTCAATTACTTTTGGGTCACCAACCTCCTAATATTAGACCTTATCGATACCCATATTTACAAAAGATAGAAATATACAAATTGGTATAAGACCTACTAAGGGCAGGGGTCATTAGACCTAGTAGAAGTCCCTACTCTTATCTAGTCATACTAGTAAGAAAAAGGATGGATCATGGTGCTTATGTGTGGATTCTCACACCCTCAAAAAAATAATTATCAAAGATAAATTTCATATTCCAGCCATCGATGAATTACTCGATGAAATTAATGGAGCCACATATTTTTCCAAACTTGATTTATGATTTGGCTACCACCAAATTCAAGTTAAAGAAAGCGATATACCAAAAATGAATTTTCATACTCACGAGGGACATTATGAATTTTTGGTGATGTCATTTGGTCTCACCAACGTTTCTTCCACATTTCAAAGCCTTATGAACAAGGTATTTTACCCTTTCCTTCACAAGTTTATTCTAGTTTTCTTTCACGATATTTTGATTTATATCAAAACATGGGAAGAGAAATTAAACCATATAGATCAAGCACTCAAGATATTGAAAGAAAATTAATTATATGTGAAGAGATCAAAATGCTTCTTTGGAAAGCAATAAATTGAATACCTCGAACATATTGTCTCCAAGGAAGGAGTTAAAGTATATCCTCGTAAGATTGAAGATGTGGAAAATTAACTGATTCCAAAAATAATAAAAGGGTTGTGTGGGTTCTTAGGACTAATTGGATATTATCACAAATTTATCAAGGATTATGGCAAAATCATAGTACCCTTAATTGAATTACTTAAGAAAAATGCTTTCTTATGGTATCCAAAAGCTAATTAAGCCTTCATGACCTTAAAAAATGCCATGTGTACCACCCTTGTCCTAGCCATGCTAGATTTTTCCAAACCATTTACTATTTAAAGTGATTCTTTAGGATTGGGAATGGGATTTGTACTGATGTAAAATGAAAAATCCTTAGCCTTAACTAGTAAAGTATTCTCAAAAAATAATTTGGAATTTTCCACATATGAAAAATAAATTTTAGCTATTATTCATGCTATTCAACATTGGAGACCATACCTTATCGGAAAACATTTCATTATACGCATTGACCACCATAGTCTAAAATACCTTCTGGAACAACAAATAACCACACTAGAACAAAAAAAGTGGGTGACAAAACTACTAGGCTATGATTATGAAATCATATACAAAAAAGGGAAAGATAACATGGCTATGGATGCACTTTCCAAAAAGTTCTAAGAAACTTCCTGATTACATGCTCTTTCCTGCTCTATCCCTAAATGGATTGAACAAGTCAAGGAAGAATGGTATACGGAATCTACCACACATACTGTAGCACCCTAAAATTGGCGCAGTAAAATTGTAATAATTACATTCACCTTAGTAAATAATTTAAATTCAAAATTTACCCTCCCAAACCGCCTGTTAACCTTTGGGTAATCTGTTTCCCCCTTTTCCATGCCATTTTTAGAGGTTGTTTTGACCGTTTGACGATATCATCATCGATCAAATGATATCGCCCCAGATCTGACGATTTCATCTAGACAAGGACGTCCAGACGATATTGTTGCAAAACTGATTTTGCACAATTAGATTTTGTTCTAACGGGTCTCTAATCCAGGCAAAAGCATGTCTGCGTCGTTAGAAACCCTCCTCCGTTGGAGATCTCCCAAATAGGGATGATCTCCAACCTCCTAACTACTCCCCTAAGCCTATTTAATCATTAGGACCTTTCCTTCCCAACCCCTGGCTAAATTTCTCTATGAATTGATTTTGTGTGCATTAGAATACCCAGAGCATTATTTTTCCTTTGTTGTTTTGAAGTTTTCTTGTAGGGACCTCATTGATCTCTAGCCGGAGCAAGCTCAGATCGTCGCAGACGATATCGTTCAAATCTCGAACGATCCTATCATAATTCGAGACGATTTCATTACTTCCAGATGATTTCGACTGCAATCTACATTGGGGGAAATTAGTGCCTAGATTTTGCACTTTCTCTTATTCCTTTCGTTGTTTTATTTTGCATTTTAGTTAGTTTATCCTTATTTCTTACTATTTTGCATTTGGAGTTCACCCATATAGCTTAACTTGCATGATAAGATCATAATTTATCATTAGAACATCATAATTTGTTTGAATTTTTGTTTATAATTATTGTTTACTATTCATATTGTCATTTTGTGTTGTTTCCCCCTGTTAGCATAGTAGTATTCTCTGTATTTTGCATCTGTTCTTCTGTTTGTAGGTCTCTGACGAATTCGTCTGACGAATTCATTAGATCTCAGACGATCTTGTCTGATCTCAGACGATTCTGTCGAATTCTAGACGATCCTGACTGCTTCAAACATCATAATCTCCATCAAACATCCGGATCAGGTATTCTTCTTATTCTTCCTTAATTTCTCTATTTTTTTGTCTTAAATTTGTTCTCTGTATTCATTAAATTTGCATTTCCATATAGATTAATTTCCAAACCTAGGATTTTGAATGCTTAAGGCTAAAAACGAACACATAAAAACACATTCCAGACCTAGGCATGGAAACTGCCATTAAATGTTTCCTGGTGAACCCACCATCCATCGAAAAATCATCAAAATACACCTCCCTTGAGAGGCGGGACCTTCGCAAAGTCCTCTCAATCCGAGGTACCGCGACATCCTTTTCCCATCCTCCTTCCGAGCATGGATCCTATAGCCTGAAGGTAAGGATGCGAAAAATTTGAAGCGATACATTGTGGTGAACCCGACGTGAATGCATTATAAACCTTTTGAAAACAAAAACAAAACAAAAAAAATAGAACAACTAAAACATAGATGCATTTTAAATCATTTAAGTTTAATATCATGTTTAGATGGTAGCTCCTAAGAAAATATTAGCAGTTACTATAAATGTAGAAAACCAATTAGCAGCCATAGAAATCAACTCTATGCTTAATGTGCCTGAAACAAATAGAAATCAATTCTTGTGGAACGAACTTGATAGGAGACTTAATGTCATTTCATCTAGGTCAACAGAACTTAAATAGATCAAGAGGCTAGTCCTAGATAGAATCTTGGATCCTCATCAACTTGTATTTTATCATGAACTTCAGAGAGCCTGCCATAGATGGTTAGCTTATAGGAGAGCTCTAGTATCTTCAGAATTATTCACCTTCGAGGAATACCTCGAGAATGTAGCCATTGTACACTAGTTCCTAGGCCTTGTAGAAGACCAAGAGGTTGTTCTTATAGATAGGGAAATATGGAATAGAGTTCCTCGAGTTGTGTTATATCGAGAGTATTGCCACGAGCTTTACTTCTATCAACCAGCATCTGAGATA
Source organism: Wollemia nobilis (assembly GCA_028583015.1). Classification (NCBI taxonomy): domain Eukaryota; kingdom Viridiplantae; phylum Streptophyta; class Pinopsida; order Araucariales; family Araucariaceae; genus Wollemia; species Wollemia nobilis. Next base: position 3,322,147 of record JAQPPZ010000622.1, read on the forward strand.
GGTAATATCACTATAGCTCTTTTCATTAGATTTTTAAAAGAAAACTTTCAATTTGAAGAACACTTCATGACTCCTGAACAACTCGAGCCTATTAATGATATTTATAAATTGTTTATAGAAAACTAGATTATTACTTTCAGTCTTATTTCTTGCATTTATTGTGTTAATTGCTGTCTTTATTATATTATTTCAAAAACAAAGAAAAACAAACAAAAATTAAAAACTAAAAAACATAGCAAAAACTTAAACATTTCATATTGTAGTAGGTATATAATTAAAATATACCTCTTAAACTTGTTGCATATATATATATATATTTGCTGAAATCAAAATTAAAGCACCATGCCTAAACTTAGGAATGGTAAAGAAACTGTAGGAGAAGAAGAAGATTGGTTACAATATACAACTAGAGACCCAAATGTCCTTCCTGGAGATCCAATTCTGGAAGGAAAACTCTAGATCAATCAGAACATGACCTAGGTGAAGATAATGAACAAGAAGGAAGTGTTAAAGAGGATGGATCCTCATCCCCTAGAGTAGCTCCAGATGGAACTATTGCCTTTGACAACATCGATCATTTCAAGAAATTTCTTGATGATAACATTGATGCCATTAATGTGGCAGTTCGTATTGATAAAGGGCAAATTAGTGACACTCAGGCAGCCATGGAACATATGTATGATGTGCGCATTAATCCCTTGTATTTCATTGATCAATAAAGTGACAAGGTTGGGCCATCCAATACAGACATGGTCACTATGATGCAAAACATGTCAAAACAACAGGTTACCCAACCTCCTAAGGAACCTGTTATTCAACCTAAAATCATTCCCACATAAACGAAACCTTCCTTCGTTACTTTATTCCGCCAAACTATTGAGCAATATGCTTCATGTAAACAAAAACCTAAAACGAAGCCAAACACCAATTTTCAACAATCTGGAATACAACATAATACAACTTCAAAATTCCTTCATAACACTTTTCCTACCAATAATTTTCACAATAGTAACATGACATCTAATCTTCATGTTCCTTCATCATATGCCCATAAAACCCATGTCAATGCCCTACCAAACCAATATGGTGGGCAAACTAGTAATCTGGAAGCCATGGTGAAATAGTTAGCTTCGTGTATGGACTAGATAGATCCCTACCATCCCTCGTATAATTATCGAGAGATATGTAGTCAACCTTTGGATCCCATAGTTGTAGCTCAACCATACCCTAAGCATTTTCCCATGCCCATCCTGCCTATAGATAAAGGAACCGAAGATCCCATAGAGCATCTTCGCATGTTTAGGATAGCATGTCATGACATATCACATGATGACTTGCTATTATTAAAAATGTTCTCAAAAATTTTAGGTGGAATGGCATTAGAGTGGTACTATCAATTGCCCACTCATTCTTTGAGAAACTTTGAAGAAACAACTGAATCATTTGTCCATCAATTTAGTGCCTACATCGAGAGGCATGTAACCATTAAAGATTTATACAACTTAAAACAGCACAAAGATGAATGTTTTGCCGATTTCTTAGCTAGATGGAGGCAATTAACATGAAAACTGCACTTTGTGCTACCTTATAGGGAAATGTTGGACATTTTCATCAATATCTTATGAGCTATCAACTGCTACTTTGACTGCCTTCGATCAAGCTATAGATTTAGCTCGAAGAGTAGAAGATGCCCTCATTAGGAGAGGCCAAATTAGGAAGAAGGATGATGAGAAAACCTCTAGAAATCAATATAAAAACAAACAAGTTGTCGGTGATGGAGTCACTGACTGCAGAAATGTTGCTAATATCAATGCAATGAAGACAATAGAAAAATTTATATTGAAACCTCCTGAAAAACCTCCTCGAGAATTTACTAGATTAAACCAACCCTTATCAACTATTTTACCTCAATTACTTGAAAGAGGTTTGATCCAATTACCAGCTATCCAAGAACCTGATCCAACTATACCCAGATACAGAGCTGACTTACACTGTGATTTCCATAGAGGACCTGGACATTCTACCAATGCTTGTAAAATGTTGAAACATAAAATACAAGATTTGATTGATAATAATGAAATGGAAGTGCAAGCCTTCCAACCTAAACAAAACCCTCCTAATAATACTCAAAAGACCATTCCCCAAAATCAAAATCAAAATGCTAATCAAACATTAGACATATTTCAACACCCTTTACCAAGACATGGTAAAGAGGTAGCCAATCAAATCGAACATCATAATGTTCCTCCTCCTACCCGATATGTAGGAACCATTAGCGGACAATTACCTATTCAGGATCCTCAAATATTTGACACAACCTTATCCCTGGTTATGACCAGGCCCTTACATAATTTTCAAACTTTTGATTCTAGTGATATAGAATCAGATAGTGAAAGTGAAGTAGACATTACTTCAAACCAATCGAATAGTTCTAAAAATGAATCAGATCCTATTCAACCCGTCACAGATGCTATGGTTCCAGAAGAACCATTTCTTAGAAGAGTTACTACTCGACCTTCTTCTAATATATTCCTTTCTAATGAACAAGCCATAAATGCTCAATCGAGACCAGTTCAGCGTCTTCACTATAACATTGTAGGTACCATCAGAGTCGTCACCCGACAACAAGCTCAAAATTCCCAACAAGAACCAAACCAGAATGATGGATCAACTCCATTCGTTCTGAAAAGCCCCAATAAAGGGAATCATGCTCCTAATGTTCAACCTAAACTCCCTTACAATATTAATGAGCAATTGTCCAATACTATAGCTAGAATTTCCATTTTGGGTTTATTAAGATACTCTCCCACCCATAGGGATGAGTTGATGCTTACATTAAGCCAAATGATGGTACCTCAAAAAATTCAACCTGAAGCTATGGCCAATACTATCATCACTCGAGAGATTGATTGTATTGACTTTCGGGATAAAGATATCCCACAGCACAGTTTACATAAGAACAATCCCTTATACATTACTGCTCTAATTGGGGATGTAGCCATCAAACGAGTCCTGATTGATAATGGCTCATCTCTAAACATTTGCACTTTTGACTTCTACCAATGATTTGGCTTTAGAAGTGATGAAATGAAGAAAACTGATATGATTATCAAAGCTTTTAATGATGAAACACAAGAAACATGTGGAGTTATTACCCTCCCATTGCAAGTTGGTCCTAGAACCCTAGAAACAACCGTGTTTATTGTACATTTCCCAACATCATACAATATACTTTTGGGTCACCCTTGGATCAATGCCATGCGAGCGGTCCCATCAACCTTACACCAATGTGTTAAATTTGAGTTTAAAAATCAGTTGGTCACTATCCATGGTGACCCTAGACCTTTTGATATGTGTGCTTTGGCAGAACCGGTTGGAGTGCAATTTTGCCCTGCTCTGTCATCCACACATCCTAGTTCTTATTTTTCATCTAAACGTGTGAAAAACACACTCATAACCTCACCTATTTCCCATCCAGTAATTTCATCCTCCTATATAGATCAACAATCCTCTAAACAAATCACTCTAGAACCTCAAAAATATCTTAAATCTACAACCAATCCTTCATGTTCTATCCCTATGAATTCAAAACCTACAGAGACATCAATCATACCTTCCACATCTCAAGATATAGGTAATAAGCCTTCTACATCTTATGCCCTTTCTGATGAAATTTTACCAGATTTATCCACAACCTTAATATCAGAAAAAACAAATGCTTTCATGCAAGATTCAATTCTTTTGAATAATTTACCGCCATCTCCTCATACTTTGGGCCTCCCACAACCTATGGGAAGTACTTACCAAGTCGGGAGTTGTGCCTTCATTTATAAAGGATATGACTGGGGAAGAATCCCTCAGAATATCAAAACTCATCATGAGGGATACGCTCGGTGTTATTTTACCAATGATTATATTAAAGCTAAACCCATGATGCTTAAAATGGGATATAAAGGGAAAGGTTTGGGACCTTTCCAAAATGGCATGAAAGAACCTTTCGAGGTAGAACCATGGCCTGCCCACTGTGGTGTGGGCCTATTTCCTAGTAAGGGTCAACCCTTTCCTTTTGAAGATGATGATCATCTCATATGTTATCAAGATTATTTGGATAGGTGTGATGATTTGCCTCTTAAAAATTAGTCGTTTTCATGTAACATGCTATCCATAGATTACCCTGAAATGATTGCTGACCCCGATGAAGAGTTGGAAGGAGATATCTTCCATGATGTCTCTATTGAAGAGATGTTACACAATGGATTTTATTTTGATGGTTCTATACCAACTATAGCCCAACTTGAGGCCACTAATCCTCAAGATGAATTATCTAAATTAACCTTACAAGAATTACAAGAATTGGGTGTTTCACCCACCCCACCTAATTTTGAAAGAGATCTACACATGGAGGTAGAAAACATCATTAAAATTAACATTGGAACTGAGGATGATCCTCACATAATTAGTATTGGATCAGAATTAAGTCAAGAAAAACAAGAACAATACATTGCATTCCTTAAAGGGTATGAAGATGTCTTCGCTTGGACATACGAAGATATGCCAGGTCTAGACCCTTCTGTAGTCATGCATCATCTAGTGGTCCATCCGGATGCTAAACTTGTTAAACAAAAACTTAGAAAAATGCATCCCAAAGTGGCTCTGCTAGTCAAAGGGGAGTTAGAAAAACTCCCGAATGTTGTATTTATACAAGCTATTGATTATTCCGAATGGATCTCAAATGTAGTTCCAGTCACCAAGAAAGAAGCTACCAAAGTTAGGGTTTGCACAGATTTTAGAGATATTAACGCCGCATGCCCTAAAGATGACTTTCCTCTTCCAAACATGGATCAAATCATTGAATTTACTACCGAAATTGGGATGATGTCCTTAATGGATGGATTTTCCAGTTATAATCAGATCAGGATAGCTCCTGAAGATCAGGCTAAAACAACCTTTATTACCCCCTAGGGTACCTTTTGCTAGAAAGTGATGCCATTTGGCTTAAAAAACGCAGGTGCAACTTATCAACGATCTATGACCTATATTTTTCATGATATGATGCATGATATCCTACATGATTATGTAGATGATATTATAGATCACTCTATTATTGAAGATAACCATTTAGATGATTTGAGAAAAGTTTTTAATCGATTACGAGAATATCTCATTCAATTAAATATAGCAAAATGCATATTCGGAGTTAAGTTCGACAAACTATTAGGGGTTTTAGTTTCTTTACGTGGTATTGAAATTGACCCTCTCAAGATTGCGGCCATCACTGATATGCCCGCACCTACTAATATATCTGAGTTACGAAGTTTACAAGGTAAACTTCAAGCTATCCGTCGCTTCATTGATAAGTCGGCGGACAAAACCGATCCCTTTCTTAAACTCCTTAAGAAGGATGTCCCTTTTAATTGGGACACCGAATGTAGAGAAGCTTTTGAACTTCTCAAACAATACCTCCTTAATCCACCTGTGCTTTCATCGCCTAAACCTGATCGCCCATTTCTCCTATATATTTTAGCTTTAGATTCTGCCTTAGGAGCTATGTTAGCTCAACTTGATGATGAAAAGAGAGAATGTGATAATTATTACATTAGCTGAACCTTCATCAGTTATGAAACCCGCTATACAACATTATAAAAACTATGTCTAGCAGTCATGTTTGCTATGCAAAAATTATGACACTATATGCTTAGTCAAAAAACATATGTCATTGCCAAATATGATCCCTTAAGGTATCTCATGGGTCGACCTTATTTATCGGGTCGCATAGCCAAATGGGTTCTTGCTCTAAGTGATTTTGATCTCACATTCATAGGATAGAAGTTTGTTTAGGGTCAAATCATAGCAGATCAATTAGCTGTTGCACCCTTAGAGTCTACCCATCCCCTCGTCATAGAGTTTCCTAACGAATGCCTTCAATTAGAGGCAGTCCATATTGAAAAATGGTCCTTATACTTTGACGAAGCCCGATGCATGAGTGGGGCTGGTGCAGGTATTATTTTAATATCCTCGCAAAAACATCTCATTCCTCTGTCCTTAAAATTGACATTTTCTTGCACCAGCAATACTGCTGAGTATGAAGCTCTAATCCTTGTATTACGAGCTGCCTTGGCACTAAAAATTAAACATATTTTAGTTTTTGGTGATTCTCAACTGGTTATAAACCAAATTAATGAAGTTTATCAGACCAGAGATGATAAACTATGCCCATATAAAGCCTATGTTTTACAATTAATGTCTCTATTTGATCAAGTTACCTTGGAAGCTATTCGTCAAACTTGCAATCATGCAGTTGATGCTATGGCCGTAGCTGCATCTCTCCTACCCTTGGAGTTAGATGATGAATATGCCACCATAATTATTCATCAACTCCAAGAACCCGCTTCAAATAAGTCATGCTTAGAACCTTTGGATGTGTTTCTAATCAATGAAACTACTCCTGAACCTTGGTATACGGATATATTTGATTTTCTCCAAAATGGGACTTTCCCTGCCAATTCTAATAGAAATCAACGTCGGTTATTACGTAGATGAGCAAGTAGATTTGTAATAATTGGCAATACTTTATATAGGAGATCTTTTGAAGGTATCCTATTAAGATGTTTAAACTTAGAAGATTCTAAATCAGCCTTGAGTGAAGCCTACGATGGATCTTATGGAGGACACTTTAGTGGTAGCGTCATTGCTAAAAAGCTCCTTAGGATAGGATACTTTTGGCCTTCCATGGAAACAGATGCACATGAGTATGTGTGCCATTGCGACAAGTGCTAAAAACATGCTGACCTTGTCCATGCACCTGCACAAGAGCTGCAGGCTATTTCATCTCCTTGGCCCTTTTCCAAATGGGGTTTAGATATTATTGGAAAAATCAATCCTATGTCATCTGATGGACACAAGTTCATCATAACCGCCACTAAGTATTTCACGAAGTGGGTCGAAGCTATGCCTTTAGCTTCCTGCACTGGCTCACAAGTCTCTAAATTTATTTTTAATCAAATAATTTGTAGGTTCAAAATTCTTGCAAATCTCATCTCTGACAATGGAACTTGTTTCAAAAATAAAGATGTTAAAAAATTATGCCAAAAATATAAGATTCAACATCGCTGGTCCACTCCCTATTATCCTCAGGGTAATGGTCAAGAAAAAGCATCTAACAAAACCTTAGTAAAAATTCTCAAAAGATTGGTCAATAAAACTGGTCGTGACTGGCACATTCAATTATATCCAGCCTTGTGGGCCTATCGAACTAGTGTTCGAACCCACACAGGAACTTCACCATTTGTTTTGGTTTACGGTGCTAAAGTAGTTTTTCCATTTGAATTGGAAGTTCCTTCTTTGGCTCTGCTACTTCAAGATACCGAAGTAGGAGATGAATATCATGCTGGCAGACTCAGTCAGCTAGAACTCCTAGATGAAAAATGCATCAATGCTTTGGAGCATCTCCGTGCCTAACAAAACAAGCTTAAAAGATCATATGCTAAAAAAGTTCGTCATCGATCCTTTGAGATCGGCGACCTTGTTTTAAAAGAAAATCAAAAAAATACAAATGCAACTAAGGACCTTAAAGGTAAATTTGAGCCCAACTGGCTTGGACCATACATTATTACTCCTAAATTTGAATCAGGAGCATACAAATTATCTACCTTAGATGGTAAAGAACTTAAAGAACCCATGAATATTTTGCATCTTAAACGTTACTATGTATAAATTTGGTCACTTCATCCATGTATATATTTGTTCAAAATCACTATCTTGTATTTTTTTCAATTTATAAGTTCAAAAACACCAAAAACATTCATAATCATCAAAATCTTCAAAACTATTTGTTGCATTTATTTATGGCACTTGTTAATTTTTTGTTCAAAAAAAAAAAAAAAAAAACAACAAAATAATGATAAAAATATAAAAACAACAATATGCTTGACTCTTTCGAAACCAAAACAAAATAAAGAAGAAAGAGAGAGTCAAACATTCTCAAAAACTTCTCAAAAGTATTTATATATATATTCTCTTACAATTATTGCAGTTATATGTTTCAAATTATTTTTGATAAATTAGCATTTATTTTGAATCCCTCACTTGCACACTCACAACAATAAATATCTTGATTTTATCTGGCATGATTACTAATCTCTCTTATATCAAAGTTCACAAAATTCAATTAAAGAAAGTTTGAGCATAGAGAATTGATCTTGTTATTTACTTAAACCAAGCACATATTTTCACAATAAAATGATTATATTTGTAATTTTCATGTTTTGCTACATAGTAGACGTGGTTTCTTGAGCGAAAAGTTTCCCCTGCTATCCTATCATGCACATGGTCTAGAATCTTTGAGAATTGGCAAAAGGACAAGCTCACCCCTACCTAGAATAAAAATCCCTTGCTCTACAGCTAATCCGAGCAAGTATCCCTAGCATAGAAAGAAAATAAAAGTTCAAGAAAAAGAGAAAATAAAAATGTTATTTTGTATCATTACAGCAATATTTCAAGCATTATCTCAAAAATCAAGCAAAAATACAAAAAAAGAAAAGAAAAGCAAAAGAAAGCAAAAGAAAAGCAAAAGAAAGCAAAAAGCAAGAAAGCAATAAAATCCCTTTCCCTACCCTTTGAAAAGAAAATAAGGGTTGATGAGCTTGAATCCCTGGAATTCTCAATTATTCGAAAACTGTGAGGTAAGCCCCATAACAGTGGTTTGTGCCCAACCTTCTTGGCCTTGGGTAACTCCTAGCGTGGCGATATGTCCGTCACATTAGCGACCTTCTTTTGTAGCAGACCTATGTCTGCTTATGGATTAGCTAGCTCTTGATAATCCGACCTACATAGTAGTCTAGTATGGTTATATGCATCTACATCATGGTTAATGAACACTTATTTGGTTTCTTCAAATCACTTGTATCATATTATCTTGCTCAAAACTGGTAAATGCACAAAACAATTGCACACACATTTGAATTTGAGAGATTTTGTGTATCATTATGATAAATCAAGATCGGAAATGAATTCACATATGCACATGGGATTCCTTATAAATCTAACTTTTGTCTTCAAAATAATTTGAAATATTATTTTTGCAACTTGTTTGGAATAATTCAAGTACAGTTATTTACCATAAAGACAACCATATAATAGAAAAATAAAAAATTTCTTTCAAAACTATACAATCAAAACATATATATATATATATATATATATATATATAACTTTTTTTCGACTTTCGCGACGATGGTATAGTTCCAAAACCAAAATTGGAATTTTATGCCTAGCGCAAGTCCTCATCTTCATATTTTTTGCTTATTACAAAATCAAACCATGCAATAAAACTATCTATTTTTCTTTGATTTTCGCGATGATGGCATAAGTCTATACCTACATATTCTATGCCTAGCGCAAATCATTGTAACAATTTTTATTCCCCATTTATTAAAAATCATGAAAACCATATGACTTAAATCATTCTGTTATACAATTATGCTTTACAAACAAAGAATGCACATTATCATTATTTCATATCGTTATGTCAACTTTCAATTTTGCAATGATGGTATAATTCCTAAGAAATTATTCAAAAAATTTATCACACTTAGGAATTTATGCCTAGCAAAAATCATTTTAACATTATTTCATGCATACTATTTTTTTATGAAAATCTGAAAAACAAACCATCATCATCATTTGCACCATTGCACCAAAGGCTTAAGACAGTCTCTTAAGCACTCTTTTACTTTTAACAATATTTCTATACTGGGATTAGCTTGACGATCGAGTGAGCAGCGACTCCATGAAATGGTCTATAATAGCAACAATGTCCTTTGAAATTATTGTTAGAAGTCTCTTTTTATTTTTTTACCACATCACATTACAAACAATCAATTTGTTACATCAGATTATTTCATTTAAAATATTACCGCATGACATCAAAATTATAAATTTTCAAAATGACATAATTTCATGAATCCTCAATCCAATTATCAAATCAATCAATCAAACATAAAAGCATCATACACATACACATAACACAAGTTATATGATAAAAAAAATATCATATATATGTCAATAGTATATATACATCATCAATACTGGATTGGTATGCCACAATCTGTACCTTTGCATACTCAATCCTCTATCAATAAAAAAATAATAATACAAATGCTATCATGTCAATTTGTACAAAGCTGTGTAGTACTCTAGCCTTGAGAGCCCCTTGAGCTCTCAGCCTCATCTCCTTCCCTACCTTGAGGTGGACGAGGTGGCCCAATCGTAGTCTATGTAGTACTGTGAGTCCTAGTCCTCGATCGGGACGAGGTCCTCGATGACCCGATCCTGATCGGATCTGCGATGTTAGCTGGCAGGGATAGTCTATTCGCCTCTGGCACCAGCTGATAGTACAAAGTTTGGTAGAAAGTAATTTGGGCAATAGCCCGTGTTAGTTCCCTAGTGCTTGCCCCTCCGCCCCATGCCCTAAGGCGTACAATCTCGTCTCGAAGCTATGTCACCTCAACTCAGTGTCATGTAGCCTCATCCTGTAGAGTCTGCACCTATGCTTGGAGATAGATATTCTTTGTCTAGAGAGTATCCATCTTGCTACTCTCCCCTATGTCGATGCCCTTGCCCTTATCGGGTGATGGTGGTCTCTCTCTCTGCGGAGATGGGGGTTTCGCCTCCCTCCTCTCCCTTTGTCGTGGCCTCTCTTGTGCCTGTGGCCTCCTTGGATCTCTCCTGCTGTGACCCTGGGCTACCTCCATAGTTGCCTGGTGCCACCTCCCTAATTGATGCATGACTACGTGTATCAGACCCTGAGCCCTTGTCATCCGAGGAGGGCGAATGTCTGCATACCAGGCATTGTAGCCATCGGCTACACCTGCATCGTCCCCATCCACTAGCTGAATGGGGGCATCGTCTGTGTCCTAAATCTAGAAGTGCTGCATGTCTAGAGCCCTGCTAGCTGTGGTGTTATCCTGAATAGTCTGAGAAAAATCATAATCCATCAGAGATGGGATCCCCTGCTGTAGACCGAACTAATGCAAAACTCGGTCATAGCGGTGGAGCTCCACCTCTCCCCTCTCCATTTGAAGCCAAAAAACTCGTCTGACACAAGCCAACTCCTGTCCGTCCTCGACCCACCCTAGATGCTCAGTCCATGGCCTCCAAGTAATTTGGTTCGGGACTAGGTCATCTAATAGTCTCTAGGACATAGGAAGTTTGATCCATCATTGTGACCCTCTTCGGAGCCACCAGTAGAAGACTCGGGGCCTCTCCCCATCAACCCCTATCAGAGGAAGCCCTACCGGCATTCGCATTACAATGTGCTCCCAGCACCAAACCTATAGGAGCGATGTCATCACCAGACATCGATTGCCATTATACACGACCCCATGTAGGATCTTGTACAACTGGCATAGCACAAAACTGCCCCAAGAGAACCTATAGTCATGGTCTCGCATATCGTAGATCACATCTGTGAGCATCCATGGCACCCTGCACTCACTTTGGTGGCATAGTAGAAGTCCACCAACCACTCTAGCTAGAACCTGTGTGAGTCTAGATGCCCCAGGCATCTGACGCAGTGCCTCGATATTCACTTCACCCTTCTCTAGGGTGAATCTTGGGTCACCACACAATCATCCCATAGCATGGCCCTGATTGGCCACAAGAGTGATCAATCGTCCTTGTATGGGGATTATTAGAATCCTCCATACATTCTCTAGAGTGGGAGTCATCTCCCTTGTCGGTAGCCAGAAACAAGAAGAACCCAGATACCATCTCTCTACTAGGGCCGTCAGTAGCCCCATGTCTATAGACACTTGTGGCATTTCTGCCACATGCAGTAAGCCGACCTGTGCCAGCTGATCCCACTTTGCTTGTGCAAGAGTGGCCAAGTCATCTCTCAAACCTCCATACTTCCATTCCCTGCTCTTTAGAAAACCTCTCTGCAACATAAACAACAAAACAACAAACAATCATTAATAAACAATTAAGTAATTAATAATACAAGTTAATGTTAAATTTTATGCAATTGATGATATCGCCCACTATTGGATGATATCGTCCCAAATTTGAGCAGAATCGTCTCCAATTTTGCAAGACGAAATCGTCTCTAATTTGACGAAATCGTCCCCCTTTCGTCGATTTCGCCCTTAGACAAAATTTACGAAATTGAGACGATTTCGTCGAAATCGGGATGATTTCGTCCCAACGACGTCGACGGCCCAAAAACAGCCACAATGCTCAAAATTCATCTAAAATCTACCTAAAAAGAATGTAAAATCAAATTAAAGCATTCTAGTTAAGTCTAGACTCTTACCCGTAGATCGCGCTGGACCTCTGTTGATCTATGCGTCATCTCCACCATTTTTGCTTCAGAGCTCTAAAAACCAGTAAAATGAACAGTAAAAATGAATTAGGGTTTTACCCTATTTTTCTTAATTTTATTCAAAAATGTTTCAAAAATAATTTTGCTTTTTCGTGTTTTTACCTCAAACGTTCAATTTGGGTAAAAATACGGAGGGGGCACCATAGTAAGCTGTCGTACGATTCGACCAAGAATCGTCGCATAAAAATGGGAATAATTTTTTCTTTCTCGTAGATTGAGAAGAACTCATCTTTAACTCATTTTCTTCAGAAAATTCGTTAAAGAGGGGGCAAAATGTAACACCCTAAAATTGGCGTAGTAAAATTGTAATAATTACATTCACCTTAGTAAATAATTTAAATTCAAAATTTACCCTCCCAAACCGCTCGTTAACCATCGAGTAATTCGTTTCCCCCTTTTTCATGCCATTTTTAGAGGTTGTTTTGACCGTTTGACGATATCGTCATCGATCAGACGATATCACCCCAGATCTGACAATTTCGTCTGGACAAGGACGTCCAGACGATCTTGTCACAAAAATAATTTTGCACAATTAGCTTCTATTCCAACGGGTCTCTAATCTGGGCAGAAGCATGTCTGCGTCGTTAGAAACCCTCCCCCATTGGAGATCTCCCAAATAGGGATGATCTCCAACCTCCTAACTACTCCCCTAAGCCTATTTAATCATTAGGACCTTCCCTTCCCAACCCCTGGCCGAATTTCTTTATGACTTGATTTTGCATGCATTAGAATACCTAGAGCATTATTTTGCCTTTGTTATTTTGAAGTTTTCTTGCAGGGACCTCATTGATCTCCAGCCGAAGCAAGCTCAGATCGTCGTAGACGATCTCGTTCAAATCTCGGATGATCCTGTCGTAATTCGAGACGATTTCATTACTTCTAGATGATTTCGACTGCAATCTGCATTGGGGGAAATCAGTGCCCAGAGTTTGCGCTTTCTCTTATTCCTTTTGCTATTTTATTCTGCATTTTAGTTAGTTTATCCTTATTTCTTACTATTTTTCATTTGGAGTTCACCCATATAGCTTAACTTGCATGATAAGATCATAATTTATCATTAGAACATCATAATTTGTTTGAATTTTTGTTTATAATTATTGTTTACTATTCATATTGTCATTTTGTGTTGTTTCCCCCTTTTAGCACAGTAGTATTCTCTATATTTTGCATCTGTTCTTCTGTTTGCAGGTCTCTAATGAATTCGTCAGATCTCAGACGATCTTGTCTGATCTCGTGCACGATCCTAACTGCTTCAAACATTAGAATCTCCATCAGACATCCGGATCAGGTATTCTTCTTATTCTTCCTTAATTTCTCTATTTTTATGTCTTAAATTTGTTCTCTGTATTCATTAAATCTGCATTTCCATATAGATTAATTTAGACTCATTTGGCCAAACCTAGGATTTTGAATGCTTAAGGCTAAAAACGAACACATAAAAACACATTCCAGACCTAGGCATGGAAACTACCATTAAATGTTTCCTGGTGAACCCACCATCCATCGAAAAATCATCAAAATACACCTCCCTTGAGAGGTAGGACCTTCGCAAAGTCCTATCAATTTGAGGTACCGCGACATACTTTTCCCATCCTCCTTCCGGGCACGGATCCTATAGCCCGAAGGTAAGGATGCGAAAAATTTGAAGCGATACACGTACAATAATCAAACATCTCCAAAAAACCCCATGAGCAAACCTCACTATTATTGGTAAGATAATATACTCTGTTACAAATAACATCTTGTCCTCTCACCCACATCCACTTATCGTACAAAGCTTCTACATGAGCTACACGCTATGCCTACTACAAGACACTCCGGATTCCTAAAAACCTAAAAAAGAGTGACTAAATATTTTTATTATATAGGGATAACAAATGACACCAAGAGATTCATCAATGAATGTGAAACATGCTAAAGAAATATAGGTGAAACAGTGGCGACACCAAGCCTTCTTCAACCTCTTCCCATACCAACAAAAACATGGGTGGATATTTCAATGGATTTCATTGAAGGTATTCCAAATTTTATAGGAAAAACAACCATCCTAGTTCTGGTAGATAATTTATCTAAGTACACGCATTTTTTTCCAATAGCTCACCTCTATACCGCTAGTACTATTACCCAAATTTTCCTTAACAATATCTTCAAATTACATGGAATGCCTTCTACTATAGTTAGTGATCGTGATCCCACTTTCAGTAGTATTTTTTAGAAAGAATTATATAAAATCCAAGGTACTCAACTTAGGATGAGCTCTACTTACGACCTCCAAAATTATGGTCAAACTAAAGTTGTAAATAAATGCTTAGAAACTTATCTCCGATGTTTTATTTCCATAAAATCCCTTCACTGGGTTAAATTGCTTCCACTAGTTGAATGGTGGTATAATACCACATATCACACAACCATTAAAATAACCCATTTTGAAACACTATATGGCCAATCACCCCCATCCCTAACATCTTACCTTCCAGGAAATACAAACTGCCAACCGTATAGATGGAGCTTGTTACTCGAGATACTATTATTCATACTTTGAAAGATAATCTACACATCACCCAACATTGCATGAAGCAACAAACAAATCAACATTAAATCAATAGGATTTTTCAAGAAGAGGATATGGTATTTATTCACCTTCAACCATATTGTCAAACTTCCTTAAAAATCAAAGGGTTTCAAAAGTTAGCACCCAAATTTTATGGCCCTTATAAAATTCTATAGTGTATTGGACTAGTTGCATATAAGCTTGAGTTACCAGAATCCTCCAAAATCAAACTTGTATTCCATGTTTGTTATCTTAAGGGTATAATAGGCACTCACATCACTACTCAAACTCAACTTCTAGAGTTTTTCAACAATGGGACCCTCATGGTTGAACCAGAAGTTATCCTAGACCACCACATGTGCCACATCTGCAATCACACCATCACCAAAGTATTGATTTAATGGAAAGGTCTACCTTGAGAAGATGCTACGTGGGAGATGCTCCATTATATTCAACAAAAATATCCTCAATTCTAGTTTTGAGGATAAATATCATTTTATGGAGGGTGGCATGTTAGAATTCTGCTCCTAACACTCATATTAATTAATTACTTATTATATATAATTCATTAACCATTCATTAACATAGGTTGTGACCCTTGATCACATATTTTAGAAACATAAATGCAATTGCATTGGGTTTAATTGGCATCCAAAAATATATATTATTCTATTGTTTGGGGTTATCCAAATATCTAAAGGTGATTCAAATTTAAAAGTGATTTAGTCTCTTGTCTTTTTGCATTTAACTATTCAATTCAATTCACAGGTAAGTGGTATCATTATAAAATATTTCCAATAAAACACAACCATGTAAAAGTCTTTCCAACAATAGTAAAATCAAGGAGTTTAGCCCAAATATATAATTTGGGCTATCCTCCCATTGGAAGATAATCATGGAGGAAAAAATCCACAATGTGGAGTGTCTGAGACAAGTGTCTCATGAAACTCTACTTCTATAACACCACTCAAGGTTGAGGCCACATGTCCTCATCCAAACCTTTGTGTGTGCCACCACACTTATGTCACATGCCACCACTTTATACCACATGCCATTATGTGCCCAACACATGCCACCACACTC
This sequence comes from Wollemia nobilis, assembly GCA_028583015.1. Taxonomy (NCBI): domain Eukaryota; kingdom Viridiplantae; phylum Streptophyta; class Pinopsida; order Araucariales; family Araucariaceae; genus Wollemia; species Wollemia nobilis. The sequence continues at coordinate 3,338,160 of JAQPPZ010000622.1, forward strand.
AAGTCTCATGCCATGTCACTTTTGACCTTGAGTTGACTAGAATAAAATAAATATGTATATATTTATTTTATTCATATATTTATTTAATTTATATACCTTAATATATATTAGTCTAACCTAGGTATATTAAATATAAATTAAATATTTATGTATTTAATTTATATTTTAAGCCTAGATGTCTAATTTTATTATTCACATTTATACAAAGGTTAATTTACAATATAATCCCAAAATTGGATTATTTGTTCCAACAAATACATACCCAACTAGTTGTATGGAAGTTTTTTAATTTTAAACCTTAAAATATCCATAATAATTTGTTGTAAATCTAGGGCAACATTAATGAAAATTTTATTGGATTTTATAGTAATAAACAACTATTCTATAGCATTATCATAACATGATAATATGGATTTAAACCCAATGGATTTACTAAACAAATATCATTAATAAATTGGAAATGACATTTGAATGAATTATTTTTTACAACTTGAATATCTTTGTTTTTTTCTTCTATTTTTTCCTTTGAGAAATCTCTCCTTGATGCCTCTATAAGAATAATAAATATATGAGATAATAGTAGATAACTTGGCAAAATACATCATATAATTTAAAGAATACAACAATGAAAAAATTGTTAAAAACGGAATATTTTAAAGTTCCATAACAACATCTAATCCATTCACACAATCCTTGATCAAAACCAAACGTTTTGAGAATATCACATAGAAAAATTCAACCAACCATATTATGTGCTTTGGTCATATCTAATTTCATAAGCAACCCTAGTATTTTTATGGAATGAAGAGAATGCATAGCCTCCTATGCAATGATTACACCATCATGTATTTATTTACCATGACCAAACCCATCTTGGTCCTCTTAGATAACACGATCTAGAATGCTTTTGAATTTTTTTGCCATGATTTTTGAAATGAAATTTTAGTTGACACAAATTGTCAAAATATTTTTCCTTTTCTTTCTTGTAAACCAATGTAATAATTGTGGCATTGACCTCACTTATTTCAAATTTTCTTTTTGGCATGTTCAACCATAGACTATTGGATTTCATAGCAGTTTTCAAAAATAAATGGAATCAAACATTACCTAGTATTTCTTAATAAAAAATAAACGGAATGAAAAATAAATGTATAATATGATAGGGTGACCATAGAAACCAAATAATATCACCAAATAGAATTCAAATTACACTCCAAATGATCAACCAAATGGTATGTATGGAGTATTTTTATAAAAATACATGATGCCTTTGGATCAAGGTTGTGAGACAACACTTAAAAATAAAATATTATAAACATTTACAAAAGCACTTATTTCAAGGTTTACATGGGCCCAAAGGAAAAATATGATAAATACGAATATAAAAGTGGGTCATGGAATAAATATAAGCTTAACCACCACATATTACAAAATCCTCCCTTAATATAATGGAGAACATGATGAGAGATCCTTACTTTGCATCTCCTATTAAGGGACATTCTTCAACTCTACGAAGCTTCAACATGCACATAAAAGTAACTTTAAACATGAAATTGATCAATATATACATTGCTTACTTTGGTGAAGGCATAAATACTAGATTGAGTAGCTCAAGAGCATAAAGGTATCTCACAAAGTGCATCCATATCTCTCTAGACTTTATCCATTGATGGGACAGTAGATTGTGGACAAGCTAGCTAGTGTTGTGATTGTTACATCAAAGGGTGACTAAAAAGATTTAAGGAATACCATTATCCTCTAAAATAATGAGCATCCAATTGATATGCTTAGCTATCTCATTGGAAGCACAATATTCAACCTCCATGGAGGATTGAGAAATAGTGGATTGGTGTCTAGAGTACAATAAAACTAGGTCAAATCCTAAAAAGAACACAAAATCTATGGTGGATCACTGCTCATCCAAATTACCTGCCCAATTAGAATATTAAAAAAAAATTGAAAACGAGAAGGGATCTAATGGATTAGTGATAATTGATATGATAGGTCCCTCTATTATATTGGAGAATCCTCTTACTTGTTTAGTGACTGTCCCAAGGTGCTTGCATGTATCTAAAATAATAGTTAACAAGGGATATACCCAATAAGTTTTAGTAAGAAACATATATCCTCTCACAAGAGATTGATACAATATGGCATCAACTAAAGGTTTGGTCCAATTAGTTTAAAATTTTAGGCTTGAGGTAAAAGGAGTTTGAGTGGGTTTACACTCTTCCATCTTGAAATATTTAAGGAGATCAAAATAATATTTAGTCTAATAAATGGTGATGCTAGAATATATTTAATCAATTTGAATACTCAAAAAGTAGTGCATATGCCTTAAATTTATTATCTCAAAAGTGGATTGAAGTCATGAATTCATGTCCTATATGAAATTAGAGGATTTATTGATAATGAGAAGATCATAAACATACAATATAATCACAAAATTTTTCCCATCGTAATGTATGATGTAAACATGATATTCAACCTCACATAGCTAAAATTCATAACTAAGAAAAAAGAATGGATCTTCTCATTCCATGCATGAGAAGCCTACTTAAATCTGTACAAGGACTTAGCTAGATGAAAAAATATTGAAATGGTCCCTCAAGCTCAAAATTGGGTGGTTGTTGCATGTAGATTTCTTGTTGAAGCTATCATATAAAAAGGTACTCTTTGCATCCATTTAATATACCTTCTATCTATAGGAGCCAACAATGGAGAGAATCATTCTAACTGATTCCATCCTAGCCACAAGTGCAAAATTATTAGAATATTGTGATCCATCCTATTGATAGAACCCCGTAGAATTTTTTTTTACCTTGTGCTTCTCTACCTAACCACTTTATGTGTATTTGATATTATAGATCTATTTGTATCCAATAATATTTTCCCTTCTCAAAGGGGACTAGCTCCCAAATTATCTTCTTCATTATTACCTCATAGTATATCAACACAACACCTTACTATTCTAAGTTTCCCTTAACCTAAGAATGTGCTAAATTCAAAATCAATAATTGGAAAGGAGCCTTTGAGTCTTGCTTAAGATATAGAATAGGCTAAATCATATAGAAGCATCTAAACCAAATTAGGTGTTGGATAAATAAAATAATCATGTGTATCTTGTGATAGCTCAACATAAGAAGTTTAAGCTAAATAATCCAAATAATCCCCACTTACCTTATCATACAATATTGAAGTATTCTAAATTGACATGTCTAGCTCATTCTCTCTTGAGCTTGGAGAAGAAAGTGTTATATGTGGCACTTCTTGTAAAGCAGTAAAATTAACAAGCAAAGAATAATCACTCAAGGAATATGAAAAAGAAGATGAAGAATATGCTCTAGTAGGAGAGCCAAAAAAAAAATTAGATGAACCAACTAAATCAAATATATTCAAAGGATCAGAAAAATTAATAGCCAAAATTTGAGGTGGTGGGGTGGAAGGAGTACATAGAAGAACCTCATTAAAGATATCATCTCTTTGGATAAAAAACCCATACCCCTAAGGATCATAAAGGTGACATACCTTTGATGTATCCTATAAAATACACCTATGACTCTTTGGTGTCTCATTTAAAATATATTTGGGTGTGTGAACCCATGTTGAAGACCTAAATATACAAAATTAAGACACATTAGGATCGTACACTATAAATATCTCAAGAGGTGTCATGCCTTCTAATACCCTAGTAGGAACTTTTTTGATGATGTGTGTTGTACAAGTGACATGATCACCCTAGAACTTAAGATCCATATCTTTGGCATGAATATACATTGTGCCATATCCATAATCACATTGTTTTTTATCTTATCCATACCATTTTTTTTAGGAGTATAGTAAACAATAATTTGATATGTAATCTCACAAGAAAGCATAAAATCATGAAAACATAGCTTACACATTCACCACATCTATATATCCTTAGACATTTGATTATCCTATCTCGTTGATTTTCAAAAAGGGCCTTGAATGTATTAAACCTATAAAAAGCCTCATAATTAGTGTGAATGGTGTACAACCATATATACTAATGAAATCATCAATAAAAAGAAGGAAGTACTTATTTTCCTGAGAGATGTTGTATCTATAAGTCCACAAATATTACTATGTATGATCTCAAAGGGATATAAAAATTTCTACCTATGATTCTCTTCTAGAATACAACCCTTGCATGCACCACTTGGAGGACATATGCATGGAAGATAAATATCCATCTGATGATGACTCATGTATCTCAAAAAACCATAGCTAAAATTCCCAAGCCTATGATACCACTTTTGGAATTCATTATCAATATGTGTAATTTTAGTATAGAAAAATGCACCATTGTAATGAAAACAAATAAAATATGATATTATAAATAAATATTTTGAGTACAATGAACCCTCCTTAGGGTTTTTACAAATGATGTTTTTAAAGAAGGGAGTGACCCCTTTTACAAAGCAATAGCTATGGTGCAATATTATTTTCTATGCCACAATCAAGAGGTAGATGGGTTTTATGTTGAGCTTGAGTGTGTTGGGACTATCCTTTTGTTGTCTTTAGCTCCAAAATACCTGCACACAAACTAATAGTAGCAAGTCAATAATACCAAAAGGGCCCACCCTAGTTGGGCCTAAGCCAAGAAAGATGTAAACAAAGAACTACAATATGCTAATATAATAACCCAAAATACATAAAAATGATATAAACACTAAAAATATACACATTTTTACTTTGGATCTCAAGAGGGATGCTCACATTCAAAGGACTAAGCACTCAAAAGGGGACACTCAAGGCTAAGGAAATTTTGGCAGCATGATGGATTAGGAATACTTAATTATTTTCTCCCTCACATGAAGGAAAAATAGGGGGTATTTATAGAAAATTTTGAGAGATAGGCGAGGGTACACAAGATATAAAGTGGTAGTTTTACCAAGTGTAAAAAGGGTTTTGAGAATTTAATGCATGTGTATAGGGATAAATTGGTACCTTTCCACATTAGTGACTTTTGAAATCATGAGGTAATTTTAAATTTAAAAATATTGATGTGGCAATGTGAAATTATGAAATGGAGAGTGTGGAGATATTTGGAATTTAATGCATGTGTTTTAACTTGGATGGGTAGTGGGAGATATTTAATGAAAGCGAACTTTGAGAAACCTATGTGAATTGTAAATTCAAATAAATTCAAATTTAAATCATATGGGGGTGTGAAATAGGGTTTATGCATTTAAGGTGTGTGTTAGATAGAATATTAGGGTAAAATGTGAGCTTAATTAGTGGGTAAGTAGGATTATGGGAGGATTACAAATATTAAAGAGAAATTAAGGGGAAATTAGAGAATTAGGGAGACTAAGAGGGGATTATTTAGGATTATTTGTGGATTGACATAGATATGGGTTGATATGGTTACAAAAATGACTAATTTTGGGTGTATATAGCACCTCTTTTTGTACCATGTTGTGTGAAAACATAATGTTATACAAAAATAAGTGACACCTGGTTAGTTGGATTGATGATGCATGATAATGAATAGGTGATGATGACTGGCTAGTGCATGATGAAATTAGATTTTAGGCTTGAGGAGGGTGATGTAAAATTTCCCTAAATCAAGGACAATGTGGGATGCTCCAATCATGGAAGCAATGAATATCTATGAACCTTGTTGTTATGCACTAATGACTGTATTTGAAATGACTATGCTAATCTAGATTAACAACTAAACTATTGAGTTATGAGCCATTGTGCTAATGTGATCAAAGTCATTATGCTAATGTGACTGAAGTCATTGTAATAGAACTATGCTATGATTAAGAAATCAATTTAGAGAAAATAATAGTCTTAGAAAAGGTTCATGGATAGACATTGAGTCCAAAAATGGATGTTTGAATATTTGACTTGTTTGGGATAAAATATTATGGGTATATTCTACCCCTCAAGTGACGAGTTGATTGAGGAAGGAACTAATGATAGCAATAAAATGCTTGAAAAAATATAGAATAGGCAATGGAATAATGGAGATGAGATAGTCAAAGAGTGAATTTTGGCATGAAATGGAAGGGGATATTGTGGTTGTTGTGGTGTGTTTTTTTATTTTTTAAACACGTTTCCTTATGATAATCTACTCATCCTACCAAATTGCATGGATAACTAGTCACTGCAACCACTACGTGACTAGAATAAATCACTAGATACAAGGTTCACCTAAGGATCTAGGCTAGCTGATTTAAGATAGGAAAGTAAATCCTAAGTTATTATAGAAAAGAAAAGCTATTCTAGATGTTGACCAAAGGGGTTTGGTTCCTTTGGAGCCTTTAAACTAAAATGTTATTAAATGAATTTGGTACCTTTGGAGCATTTGAACTAAAATGTGATTGGTGAGATGACGAGGCAAAGGGTACAACTTTTAAAAAAAGGATGTAACCTATTAAACCTGGGAGTTGATTTTTTTTTTATATGTGAATGCGAGGTAAAGGATGTAACCTTTTGAACTAGAAATTTTATTTTATAATGACGTGAATGTGAGGTAAAGGGAACAATTTTTGACAAAAGGATGTAACCTTTTGAACCTAGCAGTTGATTGTGAATTTGGGGACAACAAGAGAGATGATATTTTGGTTAAGGACTAAGAGGCATCCATTTTGTAATCATTTTAAGATTTAAATTTTTTGATAAGAGTATGATGCATGGGTATGGATATGTGAAGGGTAGGTTGATTGATTCATGATATAAATACAATTATGAGTGAATGGGTACCATGATATGATGTTATGTATGGATGGTGTTGTGTATGTGGTTTAGGTTGGGGTGTTTTATGGATGTGTGTGATCAAATATATGGGACATGAAATGGATTTGATATCTTGAAGTGATGGAAGATGATGTGATTATATATGATTGATTAATGTGTAAGAGGATTTAAGTATGAATGGATAGAAATGGATGATAGCAAATGGTATAGATATAATATAAAATATGGATGCATGTACATTGGATTTTCATTTAAAAAATGCTTAGAAATGTATCGCTATTCAATATTTTAATGGGTCAAGCAAGGGCATAAATATAATGGTAATAACATGACTATAGAATGGAGGATAGGAAGTGAGACACAAAATATGCATGAAATGTGAAAAATGGACAAGTGAAGGTGATACAACTTGTAAGCACATGTGGCCTAAGGAGGAAGAATCTCAAAGTGCTTTCAAGAAGCTCAAATACCCTAGTGGCATCAATAAAACCCATCTACAAATATAGAAGGTAGTTGAAGATACTGAGACCAGTTCAGTGAGTCAATATTTTTAGGGACCAAACTACATACAATAAAGTTCATTTTCAATTTTGAGTGAGGTAGGACTAACCGTTTACAACTCAAACCATTATAAGCTAGCTCATCCATGAGAAGACATAGGTATATACAAAATAAGGTCACTAATGTGACAAACATGTCACCACATGTAGGGCATATTACATTGGCATTAAAGCATCTATAGCCCTGATGGAGATAGCCTCATAATATTGTAATGTTGCTCCACTACCAATCAAACATCTATAGCCCTAGTGGAGACATTTAAAATACCCAATCATCTAGGACAATATATGTCATTATAGATTTGGATTTTGAATATTTTTTAATGCTTCATTTTATGTTTTTGTAACATATAGGTCATTTGGATCCCCAGGTTTGGATTATGTGCATGATAGAATGAATAGGAAAAAGTGTTCATTTTATGGCTAGAGAGCGACATATGACATCATTTTTCCTAAACTAAAAATTTTCTTTATATGTGATATGTGTGTGGTCCAAGAGAACACCCAATGTAACTAGAAAATCCCTATAGTACTCAAAGAATAGATGTCATTCAATGGAGATTTGATTGAGACATTAGGTATGGTTGAGTGACCATGAACCTAGAGATTATTCAAACCAAATATTTTGAAAGAAACAAGGTATCATATGGGTATTATTAAGAAACAAAAGGGTTATTATAGATGGTTGTGGGAGCAAAGAACATGGTGGTAATTAGCATACAAAGAGGTGATACAAACACAATGATGGATATGCCCTTTATTAAGATAACAAAACTGAAAAAGGATGATGGTCATAATGTGACATGAGAAATTTGGAGGAAAAAAGGGTTATAACTCCCCTAAACTAGATTATGGATTAGAAAAAGGGCAAGCTCCCCTAGCCTTGAAAGCAAGTTGTATAGGAAGAAAAATAATTATAATAGGAGGAATTTAGGAAGAGGTGGAGCAATGAGAAATGGGACGATGAGAGTGGATCAATGATGGATGCAAGGGGACAACATGACACTTGAGAAGGAGACATTAGATTGTCTTGAATCATGATCAATGTAAGATACCCCTATGATGAAAGGGACAAAAATATTTAAACTTTATCATTCATATACTGTTGAGCATATTTGGTGTGGTAAACAAGCCAACAATAGGGTAGGTGTCCTCATGATGTGATAATTGATTGTAGGTGGTTGGTCAGTTTTACCACCTTAATGTAGCTTAGGCATGTAGAACCCTATATAGGCATGGCATATAGCAAGTCAAATTTTATTCAAGTTTATGTTAAGAAAATAAATTCTACATTTTAAATTGATAGAGTAGGGTTCATGATGATCTCAGAAAAGGGTATTGTATAAATGCATATTCCACAAATGGGAATGTGATATTGGTCAATATAATGATAGTAGTGATTAGGTAATTCTATCGTACTCAAATGATATGGTGGTATGGTATGGGTATGGTTCAGGTGGGTCGATTGGATTGGTGGTTACATGCAATATGCAAATAGATGGAAGAGATGGAATAATGGAGAGGAGGAAATTAATGAATAAAAGAGCCATTGTAAGAGGATCATGTGGAGGAGAGTGTTGATTATCCATGGTCTAGAATTTCATGCACTAGACACTTAAACTATCGATAGTATGTGATGTCATACCCCTTCTGACGATGATAGATACACTAGTAATTTTATTTGTACCATCTATACTTTGGTTTGTTGGGGTTGATAGGCCACATGTTAGGTAAATAAATTATTCTTTTGTCCTACAATGTTTGAAATATTATTGATGGTGGTTGTGATAGGGGCATCCAGGTATCAGATAGATAAGATGGATGAGGTTAATTGGAAGGTTGAGATAAAAATGAAGTGGAGGAAGATGTCATAGATGATTGAGGGGATTCCAAAGAGATGTATTAGAAATACAACTATAGCTTAATGTTTTTGAGTTGATATAAAATTTATTGTAGATAATGTGGAGGTGGAATTGGAGACATGTCATGGTGACTCAACTATAGTTCAATATTTGTGAGTCAATCCAAGATATATTTTATGTCAATTAGAGGTGGATTTGGATGTGGAGTGGCTGGGATAGGAAGGAGATAGGATGAGTGGTAGAGTTGTGATAATTGGTCCATGTGATAGATATGGGGTTGGAAGAAGAGGTGGTAGATATGGGGTTGGAAGAAGAGATGGTAGAGATTGTGTTGGAAGAAGACATGGTAGATATAGGATTGGAAGAAGAGGAGGAATATATAGGGTTTGAAGAAGATATGGTAGAGATGGTATTGGAAGAAGAGGTGGTAGATATGATATTAGAAGACATGAGGGATATGAGTGAAAGGAGTTGTTCATGGTATTCTTGTGATAATTCCTATGTGACATGGTTGGAAGTGCCTGATGCATTAGGTATGAATGTGATATCTCTAAATAATCCATAACATGAGTAGATGTAGAATGGTGAGGTATGTATGGGATACATGGAAATGTATGGGAAGTCTCTTTTATACAAGTGGAAGGACCTTAGGTGGATGAAATATTTGATTCTCATTAGAGGTGTCATGGAAAAGGGTATGGATGATTATGACTAGGATGAATTTTAGAGGAAGAAAATGATAATGAGTAGGATGTATATATTCATTATAATCATCATTCTTAGGATCAGGAGTAATACATTGGATATCAGAACTAAGGAGTACCAATGAGTTTTTGTTGGGTAAAAACATTGGTTAGTTTTCTATGTTCAGATTCATTGCCTCATTTAATTTATCAACCCAAGGTTGTTCGTAAACTTGTGAGTAACCTTGCACAATATATTCTTGTAATTACCTCCAATGAGATGAGTCCCTCATATTTATGGTTTGGAGGGTGTTGTTATTTTTCAGGATTTTTGGTTTAGTTTCTAAACCATTAATCTATCCTAAATTATTAAGACATACCTATACTATATTTAGAAACCAAATTTGCACACTTGTTGGAAATTACAAAAAATAAAGGAAATAACAAAAATTAAGCTAAGGATAGAAAAATAATCGAGAAGGCAAGAATACTATCGAGAGGGGGCCCACACATCCAATATATTCCACCTGCATTATCAAACACCGGATACTTGAAGAAGATGGATGAAAATACACAGGTGTATTTTATTAATTTACAACAGAGAAAGTTATGGAAAAGATACAAGATCTTTATTTTAGGGGTGGCTTGCATATTTATAATATATGTGGCCATACACCATTACATCATGAAGGTAAATAAAATTTACATTCTTATTTTACAATAGTATGCATAAATTAAGGAGATCGAATAAAATATTAGTTTCAAACCAATCAGCGTATTCTATTTTATCAGAACAGAATATGTATGATATTTCCACTCTTGTTTGATTACATCGATATTTTATATTACTACTAAAAAATAGATAATTGATGATATTTGATGTTGTCCTTGGTTTGCTTCCACTACTGAAAATCCATCCACATCCATAGTTGAAATCACCATTTTGTTTTACCGATAACAAGAGTCATGTCGTAATTTTGCATCAATGGGAATCAGGTCCCTTATCTATAGAAGTCAGGAAGTAGGCACCAAAATGAAATCAACTGCCAAATAGGAAATAGGGCACTCGTCAATCAAGTGCCAAATGGGAATTGGACACTTCAAAGGGAATCAGGCACCTGAATTAGCGCTTCACACCAGTGTAATACAAACATTTTACCTTTAATTTTGCCATCATGAAATTGAAAGTGCCAGGTCTAAGTGGGACCTTGATGTAAACATGCTAACAACATAAAATTTTGTGAAATATTTATATTAAACTAAATGCCACAATAAACTGTTAAACATATATAAAATTTGCATAGAAACAAATATTTCTATTAAAATAAATACCACAATATATATGGAAAGTTTGTACAAAAATGAGAATTTTTAGGGATCATCATCCCCCCATGCTTAAGGGTTGGCATGTCCTTGTGCCACTTTATATTGGTAATTACTAGTTTCATTCACAAAATTATAGTAAGACCTGACTGGTTCTTTCCTATTTTTTGTAGTGGTCTTAGATTTTTGCTTATCTTTGGGTTTATTCCCTTTCAGTGCTTTGGGAGTGGTTTCATCCTATTCATACTATCTCTGGTGCTTTCTTCACTAAACTAGTTGACTTGGACCTACTCCTTTACCTGGTTGTTCCCTTGTCCAAGTTACCTTCCCTTTCTCATTTTTAAAGTAGTAACCAGTAAAAATAGGGGTATATTTCTATAATATGGGCTCAATAATATTCTAGTATTTATGGTGAAGGGATAAATGTTCTCCCACTGGTACTATAGATTCATCACCAAATGGGATGCTAGACTTCTTAGAAACCTCGGCTATGGGTAGATTGGACCTTGTTGGGTTGAGTTCAACATTATCCTTAGACTCTGTTTATTTCATAAGAAGGGGTTTTGCTTCTTTTTGCTTGATATGTAGGTGGTACATGACCTAATAGTCTCATGTTCATGAAATATACCTTCATATTTATATGCTAATTACCTATTGACCAATACAAGTCCCAAAATTGCATTGGTCAGGCAACTTCGATTTTTAGCCAAGGATTTTTGGATGCATCTTTTGCCTCTTTAATTGTTTCCTTGACTACTCTTTTAGAGGATTTATTATACTCCTTTTGATATGCTTTGATATCTACCTTGAACTGTTCAAAATTCTATATTTACTTATCAAACAACTTTGAGGTCTCTGCCCATTCCTCATTAGAATTTATACCTGATTCCTTTAATTGTGCAGTCCTTGCTCTAGTTTTGGGTCTTCATTGAGATCCCCTTATAGAATTCCTCTTTGGTCTCAAATTTTTGGGCTATCTCTCAAGTCCTGTAGGTATATCCGAAGTAGGTGGATTTACTTCTTCTATTGCTTGAACTGGGTCTTTTGTTGTAGTTGCTAGAGTTTCTTTTTCTTCCTAAAGATATTCAGGCTCAGTCCCTACATCTCCCTCTAATTATTGGTCTAAAAAATGAGTATAATATTGGAATTTTACAACCAATTTATCTTTCTCTATAGCATTATCTAAAATCTGAGGCTCTTGAGCCTCAAATCTCATCTTCCTATTTTCTATCTTCCTCTATAAATTTTGCTGATAATTGAAGTTATTTGACCTTAATTTCTTCCTCATGGTTTACTTCTATATATACAGAGGAATATGGTGTTGGGGACTATCCCGCATCAACTTCAAGACCTTGATATTACCCTTGTTATGTAGAGTAATCTGGTGAATCAGGTTGTTCAACCTCCATTACTTCATTTGTTTCCTCCTTTACTTATGCATGTGATTTCAAGGTCGATTCTTCATTTACACATTCAAAAATGATTGTAGAGGTTATTTCCTAAGAATTAGGGCTTCCTCATGCAAAAATATTTCTAGTAGAAGCCATTAATTGGTCTCCTACCTTAGATTCCTGGTTGTACTTTCTTACATCTTACCAAAAAGTTTCGAAGGAGAATATTTTCTCCTCAGAATCTAGAGAATAAATGGGCACTTCCATAGGCTAGTCAGTTTGTACTACTACTTTTGCCCTAGATGGCCGTCTAGCCCCTATTTTTTGGACCTACATATACAATTATGATATTATCTCCTGTAACTGATAGATAGTCAGATACAGTTCCTTCAATTTCATTGTATCTGCTTTTCAGGACTCTTGGAAAAGAGCCTACTCTTCCTTGTATTTGGCCTTCCAAGTGTAGGCTTGTTCTTTCAATATCTGTATCTATTGCTACTGGTCCTCAATTTATATTTACTAATGAGGAGTCTGACCCTTGGATAAATCCTTTAATATGTAGGCCATGAACTTATCCATATTCAACTTATCAATTGTTGTATCATCATTTGATGAGCTAGAAACCACCATAGATGCCTTCATATTTCTACTTCTAGTTCTAGTGGAAATTGGTATAAAATTAGGGCTTGGTGTATTATGCCCTACCTCATCATAAAATTGAGGGCCAGTAGAGGACAAAGCCTATCCTGCTTCCTCATAAAATTAATGAAAAACAAGGGACGAGGCTTGTCTTGCTTCCCTTGTATTTTCCTCAAGTGGGGACACATGCGTCATCTCTTCTTGCTTTATCACCTTATCAAACAATTGATTAGTCTATTATGAAACTTCCACTTCTTCATATACCCCTAAAATTGCATTATTACCCTTAAATTCCTCAATTGTCATATTTTTGTGTGACTGCATATCATACCAAAGTCAAAATTAGGCCATGGTGAGTCAAGGTGGATGTTGTGTCTACCTAGTACCATTTGGCCTCATATTTGAGTGCACATGCAAGGTAAAGGGGGCCATTGATATTATCACCATGTAGTATATGGTTAATAAAACAACAATGGTTAGAGTTTATCTTGGAAATTCTACCCATGCAAGTGAAGAACAGGGTAATATGCTCAAAAAACACCCTCTAGAGCTCTATGATATATTATTTGGGTAAACCAATGCACGTAAGAACTGAGTTTAATGCCTGAAGAATATTTACATGTAGAGTGTGGGGTTGTCCTCCTTATATGTGTGTGTTCCCCTCTTAAGGGAAGGCCTATTACTGTAGCAATGTATTCTTTAGTGACTGGGCTTTTCAGTCCTTGCATGCGAACAAATTTGTACCTCATGGATGCCATAAATTTGTTAGCCACCACTGCCACCTGGTTTTGGTGAACCATATTGCAATAATCCAACCATCCTACAATGTCAAATTACATTCGTACATACTCACTAATGCCTAAACAATCTGTAGGCTCACTCTTTTTTAATAACTGGTTAGTCGATTTTCCTCCCATGGTAAAGTTCTGATTTTTCTTTGCTCTGAGATTCTATCACCTGTAACTTAATTATTTTCTTGCGTAAATTTTTGCCAATGAATCATTTAAATCACATACATTCATGAATGCAGGCGCATGATTGTCGTAATTAGAAATAATTATGGTTATCTATGTGAAATCTCATTACAACGTGTACCATATTTTTCATATAGGATGATCATGAGTGTTTTCCCCAATCAAAGCATCAACATGTGAGAAAAATTCCAATTGGAGAGAGATGGTTGGCTGGTAATTTTATGGGGGTTGTGCTGACATTATTTTCTAGAAACATATGTCTATGAAAATAATATATACATAAAATAAAAAATTATGCATGTACTCATATGATGTTTCATGCGTGTATAATGTGTAGACACTTGTGGTGCGATGGCATTGGATGCTTGATGATGACTAGGCATTGTAGAACAAAGAATGATAGGCATTTTTTTATGTGGTGAAGTTCTCTTTATTTCAATTGGTTCTCGATTGCTTCCATTTGATTCTTTTAAGAATTCCTGCATATTTTCAATAAAAAGTTAGAAAAACACATATTATTGGGACGAAAAACATCCCCTCCTTGGAAATTATCCGTTGGTGAATTTGGAATGTGCACAAATTTTCAACAAAAAAATTAAAATAATTTTATTTGTTGAAGTTTTGAATTTTGTGCGTGAGTGGATGTTGACATGGATCGATCCACTTAACAATGTTGAAGTTTATTTTTACAAGGCACAAACGCCTATGAAAATAGAAAGCACATGCCTTTTTTTTGTATGGAGATTAGACACCTTCTTTCAAATCAAGGTACGCAAGTGCTTGGAAAGTAGAAAGTAGGCACCTTAGCAATTGGCCACCATGCTTAATATGGAAATTAGGTGCATTTTTCTATAAATTGAGCACCATACTTAAAGAAAAATTTATACAAAACTCAAACTTTGTACACAACCTTTTTTGATGATATGTTCAGGAAATTAGATGTTTTTTTCCTCAAAAATGGAAGTCGAGCACAATATCCTTAGAAAAATAGGAATAAGGCATCAATATATCAAAAAATGGGATGCAGGTACCTTTTATTTGACATACTAGGACTCAGGCACCTTATATTGTACAAACAGGAATCAGGTGCCACCTTCCTAAAATGTAGGAATCAAACACCTTTCCTAAAATGAGAATTAGGTGCCATTTTCTCTAAACCCGGGAATCAATCACCTTAATAAAAAAATAAGAAGTAGGTGCTCGTACTTTATTTCAATGTCTACTTGATATGCCCACTTATGTGCGCTTATGATTGATTAGGCATTTAGCGGTTTGGTTGAAGAACAATGACAAAATCAGAATATGCTACTTGAACCAGTAGTTGAGTGTTTTATTGCCCATAAAGACCAATCCAAACACTCTTGTACAAATTCAGATATAGTATCCCCCTTTCTAAGTGGGGATAAACTACTCCTACTGCAAACAATTCTTCTAAAAATTTAGGAAGGTGTAGGTTCATTGATCCTGTGCTTGTTAGGCTTAAGTTTTCCAGGTTGCCTAACAGCTGCACTCAAGGTATCATACCTGCAAAACAAAAATACAACTAAAAAAAAAAATTAAATAATAATTGTTTTTGGGACCATGTGGACAATATCCACATATTACTGACTCAATTTAAAACTAGAATCAACTAGGATCTCCCCCATGCCTAATATGGACTTCATCATGTATGTTTCAGACACATGATATGGATGCAAGCGGTGACCATTGACTGTCAATGTAATGTTGCTATCATAAATTATTATAATCCTAATAACTCCATTGTTTATGAATTCAGTCATTTAATATGGTCCCATCCAATGTTGCATGAGATTACATTTCCTTTCTTGGAACCATGAGTCACACAGTAATTCCCATTCTTCCACTTTGAGCTACTTTGGTTTGGTGTGGCGGTCATGCCACTTGGCCCTTTATTTTTGGATGACCTCTGTTCTTTATAGAGCATCAAGGTGTTATTCATCTAGCTAGTTAAGCTACTGAATCCATTCCTTTTGTGCATCATCCAAGTTTATATTCAATTCTACTACTGTCCTAAGTGTTTTAACTTCCAAATAGATAGGCATCATAACATTCTTCCCATATACTAGTTGGAATGGTGTGAAACCAGTAGTAGTATTCTAGGTGGTCCTATAGGCCCACAATGATTTTGGTAATCTAGTGGTCCAATTCTTTCTATGTTGTTGTATTGTCTTTGTTAGGATATTCTCCAATTCTATGTTGGTTACCTCAAATTGCCCATTTGCCTGTGGGTGGTAGAGAGTGGTTTTGTTATACCTTATTTTATATTGCTGCATGTGTTCCTAAATCATATTTGAAGTAAATTAAGGTCCTTGATCAATTTTGATCTCCCTTGGAACCCCAAACCTTGTGAAAATAGATGAATACAATAAGTCTGCTACAATATTCTCTTTTGAATCACATAATACCTACACTTTAATCCACTTGGTCACATAGTCAATAGAAACTAAGATATACCTCTTACCTGTTGACTGTGGCTTAATGGGTCCTACAAATTCCATCCCCAATTTATCAAATGGCTCTATGTGAACATGTGGTTGGAGTGTTATTTCATATCTAAGAGTAGGTCTACCCATCCTCTGACATTGATCACACTAGCTCACATGCTTGGATGCATATTTGAATAGTGAAGGCTAGTAGTAACTAGCCTACACCACTTTGAATGTAGTTTTTTACCCTACAAAATAGCCACTACAAGGTTAATCATGGCAAGCGTTCAATATTTTTATTATCTCATTCTCAGTAACACACCTTCTCATGATCTGATCAAAATTGGTTTTAAATAGGCACCCATCAATCAATGAGAAGTTTGTACTTTTCTTAACTAAAGTTTATTTCTCACATGGTGAAAGCGTAGGGGAAAATTTACCAGTTTATAAATAATTAACCATATTTGTGTACCATGGTATCTATTCATTCAGAGCAAAAAATACTCATCTACAAATTTATCATTTGTAGTTGCATGAATTGGAGGTGTCAATGTGGATAAGAAATCAACTACCACATTGTCTTTACATGGCTTATCTACTATTGTCACATCAAACTCATACAAAAGCAATGACCATCTAATAATTCTTACACTAATTCTAGGTTCTTTTGTCAGGTATCTGATAGCTAAGTGATCAGTATGTACAAAAACCTGATATCCTATGATATAATGATGAAATTTGTTAAGAGCATGTATAACTGCAAGAAATTCTTTTTTTGTGACAATATAATTGAATTCAGCACTTGTGAGGTGTTTACTGACATAATAAATGGCATAGAAATAATCACCATCCTTTTATCCCAACACTGACCCTATTGCATTATTATATGCATCAACATATATGTGAAAAGGTATGGTCCAATTTGGACCTCTCAGTTTTTGATTAGTAATCAGTTTTTCCTTTAAGGTGTTAAATGCTTGTTCACGTTCCTTTGTCTAGAAAAAATCTATCTCCTTTGATAAAAATGTGCTAAGGGGTTTAGCAATTTTTCTAAAGTGTTATATAAAGCTCCTATAGTAACCATATGATCCTAGGAAATTGTGGATATCCTTATGTGTTTTGGGAGTAGGCAGGTTTTGGATAACTTCTATCTTCTTCCTATCTACTTTGATCCCATATGCAGAAATATTATGTCCTAAAATTATCGCTTCCTGCATTAGCATATAACATTTCTCATTTCTTAGGGACAAGTTAGTTTCCTCACACCGCCTAAGTGTTTTCTCTAAATTTTCTATGGTTATTTCAAAATTTTCATCATATACAGTGAAATCATCCATGTATACCTCCACAATTTCTCCAATCATGTCAGATAAGATTCTCAAAACTACCCTCTAAAATGTGGTAGGTGCATTGCACATAACAAAATGTAAAACTCGGTAAGGAAAAGTCCCCCAAGGGAAATTAAATGTGGTCTTGTCTTGATATTCTTCCCCTATTTGAATATGATTATATCCACTGAACTCATCTAGGAAATAAAAATACTTCTTACCTAATAAGGTGTCAAGGACCTAATCTATGAAGGGTAAGGGGAAGTGGTCTTTCTTAGTTGCTTTATTTAGCAACCTATAATGCACACAAATTCACAACTTGCCATTTTTATTGGGCACCACCACTAAAGGCGATACACATTCACTATTTGAAATGGGGTAAATGAACCCAACTATGAGGAATTTCTATAATTCAGTCTTGATAATTTCCTTCATTGCTAGATTTATTCTTCTCTATGGTTGCCTTACTAGTTTAATTTGATCTTCTAGATATATTCGATGAGTACAGGTTTCAGAAGCTATTTCTCTCATATCTGAATATTCCCAAGCAAAGGTATTTTTATGGTTGACTAAGGTTTACCTCAGTTTATTCTATTGTTCAGATGCCAATCCATCATTTATTTTTAAGACTCTTCTAGGTGCAACTTCAATTTGCTATATATGGTGGTCTTTACCTCCAACTAATGGCACTTTTGGAGGAGGAAAAGAGGGTTCTCCTTGGAAAAAGTTTGAAATTAACCTATCCTCATCACTCCTATATTACAATTCATCAAGTTTCATGACAGATTGGATCATTTATAGATGACCAAAGTTATGGTTTTCATTTTTAGGTTCTCCCAAAAATTTTGCAAATTGTGTAGGTGGATGGATGATCAATTTTTTATGTTCTTTCCATCATAAATGGTCATTTGACCATATTTAAAACTTATGTAAGCATCATCTATTACCATCCAAGTTTTACCTAAGATTAATGGATATCCACCCAACCTAGACTTGGATTGTAACACTAAGAAATCTGTTGGATACTCCCATGCATCCACTATAATAGTGATATCCTCTAGGATTCCCTCTGGGAGCACTGTAGACCTATCTACCAACTATAAATAGTCTTAGTTATCTTTAGGTTAGATAGTTTAATCTTTTGCATGCTTTATTTTTGAATGACATTAATGGTAGCCCCAAAATATACTAATATATTGGGTAAAATACAACACTCTATTTGTACATTTAAGACAATGCTTCCTGGATTTGAGTATTATTGGCTGTAGGTGTTCCATAACATAAGATCAGCTAACTGACCCATAAAACTTATTAACTTTTTAGGTTTTATTTTTGGTTTCTTCAGGCATAATTCTCTTATAGCCTTACCATATATAGGAATATATCTAATGGCCTAAAAGAGAGGAATTGTGACTTCCAGGATCTTTAGACTAGAAAGAATACCAAATTCTTATTGTACTAGCTTTTTGGATTCCTACAATATTTGTGGAACTATGGAATCCCTTATTTGTTATTTATAGGTGTTGATTCTTCTTCTACTTCTACTATAAGAGGTGATTCATATTTTTATAATTCTATGGTTTCCTCCTCTTCTATCAGAGCAGTGACTTCTACACCTATTTGTTTTCCTGACATTAATTGTATTGGATTACAATCTACTTTAATATTGTAAATGAGGTACATCTCATTCTCCATTTGATAAGATGACTGTTGTTTGTTATTTGGGTTGGCTATAGGTTGTACCGACAGTTGAGAATACCTAAAAGTAGGAGGACTTGGTAGTGTTGGTTGTAGTGGAACTAGATAATCATGTTGTGGGTTTTTATTCCAAGCATTCTGGTTCCTCCACTACTACCTAGGCTACTGGTATTGCATCCATAGATATGGGTTGTAAGGATTTTCTCCTTGGGGATACTGATTCCAAGGTTTTTGTCCCCACCAACCCATGTTGGGTGGCTGAGCTTGACCTTGGTTCTAAAAATTGTTGCCCCCATAATATGGCATTCTTGTTGGCATGTTGTTTTCCATAGGAGACTGCTGCCAGTTTCTCCTATTTCCCACAAAGTATGCTTCTACTACCTTAGTTTCCTCTCTAAGTTTTGATAATTATAGACATAGATTTTTTTTGTGATCCTTTGAACATACAATACACACTCAAACTTTGTTTTCAAGACATTCATTTCTAAGATGTTTTTCCCTACATTTGGGATAAAAGTAGGCCAATGCTGCCTTATTTTCCTACTATTTTTGAAGTAGAAGGGTGTCCATTTGGAGAGCCAAAGATGATAACATCTCGCTCTTGAAGTCTTCAAGCATATTGCCTATTTCTATTTTAGTGATAGTGGCTGATTGTTTGATATTTCTAGAGGTCAACTTACATTTCCTTCTTAAAATATTTTGACACAAATACCAAATATCATCCATCTAATGATGAAAAATATCCCCTCTAGAAATCATGTTTAAGGCTTCTAGAGATTCATTTGTAAGTCCCTTTAAAAAAATGCTTCTTAAGGACATGTATCCTAGTTTCGAATAGGATGATCTTTGCAAATTAAAGCTAAACCTATACCAATTTTCCTCCATAGATTAACATTCCTTTTGTGTCATATCTAGGACTTATTCCCTTGCATCACGTGCTCTGGAAAAATCTTGGTACTGATCTAGGAAAAGTTTCTTCAATTATTCCCAGGTAGTTATCCAGTTATCCTATAAAACGATGAACCGACATAAAGTTAAATCATCTAAAGTGGAAGGGAATAATTTTAGTTTTTAAGCATTAGCTATATAATCCACTGATATACATAGGACATAAAATTTAAAAAGAAACATATCTGGATATTTTGTTGGTAGTCCTATAAATATTGGAAGGTGGGCAGGGGAGATATGTTTCATCTTGTGGTCTCCTCCTACCTCTCCTATGGGAAAATTAAAACTAGTGGATGCTTCCTCTACATCAACCATATTTTTTGTGAATAGGGTATCTACACCAGCTACGTTCAAAGCAAATTTCAAGCCTTCTAGTTTATTTCTATTGTCCTGCAGAAGTATTACTAAATCTATGTTTGATATAGTTCATTCTCTAACTGCTTTCCAACATTGAAAGTTCAATAAGTCTTCCTCAAATTGAACTCTACTTATCTTAGTTCCTTCTCTAATATTTTTCTAATTTGTTTCAAAAGGATCCTGTGCAAATACTAGATATTCAAGCCAATGCATAGGTGGAGAATATGGAGGAGAGGTTTCAGTCTCAGGATCAGGTACAACTGAAGCAGAAGGTTTTTGAGAAACATCTTTGTTTTTAACAAAATGACCATCGGTCCTCTATTATTAGGTGGACTAATACAAAGCTAAAATGGAGGTTCTATAGAAGACAACCTAAACTACTACTAACATTCTTTCTTCAAAACCAAAAATTACAATAGGCTACTCCCTGAAAAAGATGCCAAAATGTTGGGCAAAAAAATTGGTTAGTTTTATATGTTCAGATTCATTGCCTCATTTAATTTGTCAACCCAGGGTAGCTCATAAACTTGTGAGCAACCTTGCATAATATATGCTTGTAATTCCCTCCAATGAGATGAGTCCCTAAGATTAATGGTTTGGGGGGTGTTGTTATTTTTCTTGGAGTTCTGGTTTAGTTTCCAAACCATTAATCTATCCTAAATTATCAATACATACCTATAATATATTCAAAAACCAAAATTACACACTTGTTGGAAATTATAGAAAACAAAGAAAATAACAAAAATTAAGCTAAGTACAAAAAATTGGAAACTAGATTAAAAATAATAGAGAACAAGAAAAGAGGAGGGAGGAATATTGTTGAGAGTGGGCCCACGCTTCCAACAGATTCCACCCATATTTAATCATACACCAAATACTTGAAGAAGATGTATGAAAATATGCAGATGTATTTTATTAATTTGTAGTAGAGAAAGTTATAGAAAAGATCTAGGATATTTATTTTTAGGATGTCCTGCATATTTATAAGATATGTGGCTATACCCTGTTACATCATGAAGGTAAATCAAATTCAGATTCCTATTTTACAATAGTATGCATAAATGAAGGAGATCAAATAAAATACCTATTTTAGATCAATCAATGTATTATGTTTTATCAGAACAAAATACATCTGATATTTCCACTCTTAATCAATTACATTGATATTTTATGATATTGCTAAAAAATAGACAATTGATGATCTTTGACATTGTCCTTGGTTGGATTCCACTATTGATAATCCATCCACATCCATCACTAAAATCGCCATTCTGTTTTTCTAACAACAAGAGTCATGTCATAATTTTGCATCAATAGGAATCAAGCACCAAAATGGGAGTCAAGTACCTAACGAGAATTAGGCGTCCAATAGTCAAGCACCAAATGGGAATTAGGTACCCATCAATCAAGCACCAAATAGGAATCGAGAACTTCAAAGGGAACTAGATGCATGACTTAGCACTTCACACTGGTTTACTATAGATATTTTTCCTTTACTTTTTCCATGATGAAATTGAAAGTTCCAGTTTCGAGTGGGACCTCGACGTAAACATGCTAACAACATCAAATTTTGTGAAATCTACACAAAATGCATCCCAAAAACATATTTAATAACATGCACAATATACTATTAGACACATAAAATTTGCATAGAAACACATATTTCTATTAAAATAAATGCCGCAATATATATGGAATGTTTGTATAAAAATTAGGATACCCTAAACTAGATTTGTCCTTGGGTAGTTGATAGGAAGGATAAATAATAGAGTATGGTCCCTATTCATATCAACCAAGGCCAAATATGTGTCAATTGAGGTATTGAAAATATTTCATAGCAAAGAAAAAAATAGATATATAATTAATGGTACCACAAAATGACATTGTAGAGTCGATAGAAATAGATGGCCCAAAGGATGCATCGAGGCTCCCAAAGACAAAGTTGGTATACTTGGTGGAAGAACCAATGGGATAGTAGTGCCCATACTTAAGGGAATTTCATGAGGGTTATGAAAATCCTTAACTAACTTGATAACAATGGGAAATAGTGATCTTATTGACAAAGCACTCCCTCGATTCATGACTAGACATATAGACAAATATTAGGAGGGAAATATTGGTTGAATGAATGACAATGAGAATCTAAGTGAGGTGGCTTGGAAGAGTGGAGGGCACAATAGAAGAGGATGAGAAATTATATGGAGTGGAGGAAGAGGAAGGTGGTGGACATTAAGATTATTACAAATTGTAAGATGAGCTATATGGAGTGGTTTGAGAAGATGATGTAATAGCAAGAAGAGAATAAAAAGTAGTTGGAGTAGATGATGTAGAAGATGAAGCTGGGCAAGAAGTGGATTGAGTAATTTGTGCTATTGTAGATGTGGAAGTAGATGGGAAGGAGTATCTAGTTGAAATTTGGACTTGAAAGTGCATTTATTCCAATATTAACAAGCTTAATGAGTGGTAGAGGTAATGATCAAAGTAGGAGTAAAGTGGTCATGAATTATGGTTCCCATAAAACCTGGGTAAGATGGGACATTATTGACATTATTAAATTACTTTGGATGGGTTATAGAAGTTGATAAACCATTGTTTTGTTGTGGAGTCCCATGTTGTGATAATGAATTTTAATAAATTCCAAGGTTTTGGTGAGGGTCTAAAGGGTTATAAATAATAATGCTCCCTCAATCAATCATATATTGTACCAAATTTTAAAAGTGTGAACAATAATTGAGATCATGACCCCTTTGGCAATGGAATACACAATAGTGATCATCTCTATACCCTCTATATTTGGGTTTATGTGGATCGTCTAGCCTTATTTCAGGTAAGGATATCATATACAACTAAGAATGTTTTGGAAAATGATTGATAAGGGTGAAGTCGAGGAGGAATGTGGCTTGGGTGGTAAGCAGGTTGGTTTTTCAATTGAGCTAAGGGTGGCATAACTTGGTATGTTAGTGGCTGGGGTTGATATAAATATTGTTGTAGTGTTTGTTGAGATTGGCATGAAGGGGGTATGAATGATATGGATGAGGTTGGGAGTGTAGGTATAAGATTTGTATGAGATTTTAGAAGATTCTTGGGGGACTTGGTTCATTTGGTAATATTGGTTATAAGCATTGGTTGGGTTTGTGGGTGGTTGGTAGTTGGAGGGTTGATGATATGCAAGGGGTGGTTGATATGGATTGGGTGGTGGTTGATATGGCATGGAATAAGGTTTATGGTATTGGATGGCCACCTTATCATCTTGAGGGGGTTGTATGGAGGTTGATGGTTACTGGTAGTGATTAGGGTGAGATCAATACTAATGAGCAGGAGGTCAATATTGATTGGGATTGTGTTGAGGCTAGTTTGGTGGTATGTGGTATTGATGGGGTAAAATTTCCTTAGCCTTGAGTTCCCCTTTTTTAGAGCTTAGTCCTTTAATTGTGAGCATACCCCTTGATATCCAAAGTAAATTCAAGTATATTCTTAGCATTTTACATTATTTACATGCATTTTGGGTTATTATATTAGCATCTTATAATTCTTTGTTTACATATTTCTTGGATTGGGCCCAAATAGGGTGGTATATTTTGGTATTAATAACTTGTTAGTTTGTGTGCACATATTTTAGAGGTAAATACAACAAAAGAATTATCCCAAAACACTCAATCTCAACCTAAAAACCATCTACCTCTTAATTGTGGTATTGGAAATAATATTGTACCATAACTATTACTTTGTAAAAGGGGTCACTCCCTTATTTAAAAATATCATTTATAAAAATCCTAAGGAGGGTTTATTGTACTCAAAATATTTATTTATAATATCATATTCCATTTATTTTCATTACAATGGTGCATTTTTCTATACTAGAAAATGACAATCATGGTAGGATGCTCACACTCAAAGGGCTAAGCACTCAAAAGAGGGCACTCAAGGCTAAGAAAATTTTTGTAGCATGAGGGTTTAGGAATTCTTGCTTCTTTTTTCCCTCTCATGAAGGAAAAATGTGGGTAATTTTTAAATAACTACGAGAGAGGGGGGAGGGTATCTAGGATATGAAGTGGTACTTTTACCAAGTGTGAAAATAGGTTAGAGAATTTAATGCACATTTATTAGGAAAAATGGGTGCCTTCCCACATTAGTGGCCTTGGAAAGCATGAGGTAATTTTAAATTCAAAAAATATTGATGTGGTAGTGTGAAATGATGAAATGGAGGGTGTGGAGAGGTTTGGCATTTAATGTGTGTGTTTTGACTTGGGTAGGTAGTGGGAGATATTTAATGAAAGTGGACTTTGGGCCACCCATGTGAATTTTAAATTTGAATAATTTTGAATTTAAATCACATGGGGGTGTGAAAGGGGATTTATGCATTTAAGGTGGGTGTTAGGTGGAATATTAGGGGGAAATGTGAGTTTAATTAGTGATTAAGAGTTATTATGGAAGGATTAGGAATATGAAAGAGGTATTAGGGAGACTAAGAGGGGATTATTAGATTTTTTGGTGGATTCATGTAGATATGGGTTGATATGCTTACAAAAATGACTAATTTTATGTCTACAATAACCATAGAAAAACATCTTTTCTTCCTAGAAGGAGGGGCAAAAGAGTCAAATATTTATTTCAAATTATACATGTGGTCAATATAATAATAATAACTAGAAGCAATAGTTTTGAACCCATTTTCTATATCCTTAATTACCCATATATTAGGCCAGAATTCTACCATCCTATTTGTATGAGTAATTTGTGATAAATAGAAAAAAGGGTAGGCTCAACAATGGGAATGTGAAGTATCTCAAAAAATTATGAATATCTAATACTAATGTATCCACATCCTACAACGTACAATGAAGAATCATATCTAATCACAATACGTTCTCCTACATGTACTTTGTTATAACCTTAAAGGAGATTCTTATGGTTTGTCATGTGCCTAGTTGCCCTTGAATTTTTTATCCACTCATTCAAATAAGTTGATGTTAAATATGCAAAATGAACCACTACATGAGCTTATGAGGTTTATCCATAAAAAAAATCCTCACCTAATGCATAGAAAAGAGCAACATAAACACTATATTTTATGTTGTTTCTTCATTTGAATCCTATAAAACCTTTCCTTGTGCATTTAAAAAAAAAAAACTCACAAGTAGGTTTCTTGGGTTTCTTTTCGTTATGTTTTGGATTTTTTCCATTCTAAACATTAGGAATAGCTTCATTTGGGTGAGACTAATTAAAAATATAATTCTCTTTATGCATATTTCTCCAAACCTGGTGATGCATTTTTTTTTTAAATACCTCATCAATGGTTGTGTGATATATCTATAAAGTACACAAAAAAACATCTCAAAGACAACAACTATTACCTATATTTAAGACACATTATTTAAGATAATTTTGAGCACTTTAGTGTTTATTTTCTTTTCCAGTGATTCTTGTTCTTTTATCATCTCCTTAGGTAGTCCTCTTGCAATTTAGATGTCATATTGTAGTTTATTGAACCAATTTATATAATCATCAACAATATCAAATGAGTCCATGGATAAGGTTTTCATCTCAACCTTTAATATACTATTTTGTATGGAATCAATTCAATCACATAGCCCCTAACATTTCTAAAGTAACACTTTAGGATTCATTATGTTGCTAACATGAGTATCATATACATTGTCAGCATGAAGAGAAATGAAACCCAGTGCCTCATCCTTGTTGTCCCTATAGAGTTACTTTACTTCTTTGGTATCACGAGGCTCCTAATTCACATATTGGTGTAACCCCTTACTTCAAAGTAAAGCTTCAATATTAATCTTATATGTAGCATAGTTAGGAGAAATCAACAAGGTGACATGATTATCCATAATTATTTTACCAAAATATAAGATTCTACATGTAGTTATGACCAAAAATAACATCACAAGTGTAGAGATTAAAAACCAATACGATTTATAAAAAGGGCTGAAAATGCTTTCGTATGCAAAAGTTATATCCCTTAGAATTTTTACCCTTTTATCATAGAAAATACCTCTAAATCCTTTAAATTAAAAAAAAACATTTATTACCTATAGTGAATGGGAGTTTTCTGCGTGTTGTACAAGTGGCTAAGGGGGTGTCAAGCATACACTATCGATGTAGTCTACTAATTAATCACATGATACCACTTGTTAGAATTTGATTTATTTTATAATATACAAACCATATTGCACGAGCTGGTGCATTCTAATTCTCTTTAAACTTCATGCGTTATCAAGTTTGTTCTTGGATGTGTGAATTGCTTATCAAGTTTTATGAGTTGAAAAATATGATTGGCCAAACCTTTATTTATATGTACCACATGGTATATGGTTGTCACATCAACTATTGTATGAACTTCCATGTCAGCCCAATAAGAGCATGCCACATCAACATCCACATCGACCCCTATATCACCTATCATATATCACCTACAAATTCATGCCACATCATAAATTAAGTTTTCACCTCCACTAGTCACCACCTGATGTCTTAGAATTTATGAATCTAATACCAAACCACCTCTACAACCCTTCATGCCATGCATACAAAATATCATAGGATTTAGATATTAACCTCTAAATTAGTTGTATGGACTTCCATGTTAGTCATATGAACTACCACATGGCATTCCTACAATATTTCCATGTCATCAATTGTGCAAGGGGTTGACATCATCTAGTGTCATTTCATCAAGGGTTACAACATTATCATAGGTTGTATGTTTGCTAATATCATCATTACAAGTTAAAACCAAGTATTTATGTCCTCCTGTAGCCCAAATATTTATGTATTTGGATAGCCAACCCTCTAAGTGTTATGATTGGGAGGAAAAACCAACCAATAAATTTAAATAGAATAGTGTTTCTCTCTTACCCATTATGGCACCCTACATTGATGTGTGCCTATGTTATGATGGCATAGGCATGTGCACCCACACCACCATGAAAGGTCACCCTACTAAGGAATATTACTTTTTAAATTTTAATAAATTAAGAAGTGGAGGCATATAGATAAATGGAATACTATTTTAAGAAGTACCTAGAGCTAAAATGGACAAAAGTGCTAAACTAGGATCCCATATGAAATTTTACAAAGAATCTAGAATTGCTAATAATTTATCCATATTATTACAGTTTTCTCTACACAACCATTTTGATGAACACATCCAATTAGAACATATTCTCATGCCTATGCAACCAAAAAATTGTTATACCATTTTTATAACTTTGTTGAGAAGCTCGAAGGTCCTTTCTAAGTGCAAAAGCTTACCTATGACTTCTTTGGCACCAAGGACTTATTGAAAAAAATAGCTTCTTATTATTTTCATTCAAGGTTCCATGTAGTCTACCCTTTCGTATATATTGCTATTATAAATAAAATCCAAAAGAGAAAATGAAATGATTTTTTTGGAAAAATATGTAAAAGACACGAGGCTTTTGAAAAACCTCAAAATATCTAATCCTAAAAATAGTGAATCTATCTAGTCAAAAAATTTAAAAGAAAATAAGATTAAGTGTCGATGAGTGGAAAAAGAGACTTGTTAGTGAGGTTTTATTCTAGAGGAAATATGTTGATTCTAATGAGATCCTCGTGATCCAAGCCCACCTAAGGTTTTATAAAAATCTCCTTCTTCAACCTTCAAAAAAATATTCTTAGCTAGCTCCAACAAAAAGTTTTCCTTGAAAATAATTGGAAGACAAAACACTTACCTATGGAATCAATCAAGTAATGGAGATTCACACCTATTGGATTTCATAGTAGTTTACAAAAAATGAATGGAATAAAAAAATTACCCATTATTGCTTAACAAAGGAATAGACAGAATGAAAAAGAACATGGGATATGATAATGTGTCCATGGCTATAAAATAATTTCACTATATGGCAATGGAATTACACTCTAACCTATCAACCAAATGGTTGAAATGAAAGGATATTTATACCCAAACATGATGCTTATAGTGTAATGGCCTCTCTTGGCATGACTACTTTTTTTTTTTTAATTTATGTACACATAAGTTGATAAGTTGTACCTTATTTTCTATTCCTATAATGTAGTACTCCTAATGGATTTGTGGTTGCAAGATGGTTGATAGAGGATAAAGCCACCAAAATTGAGAGAAAAAGGAAAAATAATGGATAAAATTTGTATCGACATTTCAAAGGTAAAAAAGAAACCCTTCATATCGATGCATTGCATATGTGTGCATATTTAAGATGCATTGCATGTGTTTGGGTGATAATATTGTAGTTATTGCATAAGAAAAATATCCGTAGTACGTATTATTGACTTACATTTAATTTAAACCAAGGATGAAAGCCTTTTTATTATTTATAAAATTATTCGTTATAATTAGCATTATATATTATTTAAACTAATTTAATAAATAAAAGAAACTAGAAATAAATATTATTATTAGTTAATTAATATTAATATTTTTAAAAAGTAAATTCTATAAATGGAAATATAAATTTTAATTAATAAATTCTCCAACAAGGACCATGTGGTTATCTCCATGCTAACCATAATTGAGTTGGCAAAGATGAAGGAAGAATATGTGGCATATGCATGATAAACCATTTGTTATCTTCTTTCTCCTAGTACTATTTAATCTTTGAGCTACCCAGAATTAAGAACAACATTGCAAGCTAAAGAGAGGGGGAGGAAGGAAAAGTAAGAGTTGGAAGATAAAATTGTCAATGTTCTTTATTTATTATATTATATTTATATTTATATTTATATATAAATATAAATATAAATATAAATTTAAATATAAAGACATATGTGTTCAGTCTATCTTTCTATTCCTTAAGAATGTTACTATTGTAGTTTACATTTATACTCGCGTTCCACCTTTGGTGAGGAGTTCATTATTATTTCCTCTAAACTTCAAAGGTCATCCTATGACTTTACTTACATTAAGTTTCCACTTTATACTTCCTCAGAATATAATGTATAAGATTGGCCCTCGAATTTAATTTATTTATTTTTTTAATATGGTAGAATCAGTAGCCATCATGAATCCGGGTAGGCTGTTTAGTTTTTATGGTTGTCACAGTATTCTGCGCTGTCTGCCTTGGAAGCCGCTATGAATCCGGACAGGCTGTTCAAATTTTATGGCTGCCACATTATTCTGTGTTGTCTGCCCCAAAAACCCCCACACAAATCTTCACATAGTCCGCCATCATTGTTATTAAAGGTTTGACATTTTATTTGAAATATTTTTATATATGATATACGTCGCCTCTAGATTCCATTTATAAGGGAAATTTTGTATGTGTTGAGGGAGTTGCAAACACTATCTTGTAACAATATTCCAATTTTATTTTCCCTCCCGATTATCCATTGCTTCTTATATTTTTCTATAACCAAAAAAGGACTTGAAATCCAAGAAATAGACCTACATTTTAGGTGGATCCTTTTTGAGGTCTCTAGTTGGTTCGAGTCTGCAAGGCAAGCAAACATGAATTTCTTTTTCTCAGTATTATGGACTCTTTTAGCTGGGATTTGCTATGGGGATTTGCTATGGGGATTTGCTATGTCAAAGTTATCAAAAATATATATAGATAGATAGATATGTAGTCTAATTATTCAGGAGAGTTGCATATCGCCTGTTGAATATTGATATTTAGTTGGATAATGTGCTAATTAATTTCTCTAGTGTTACTTTATTAACTTTATCAAAAGATAATTTAGATAGCATTACCAAAGGGAGTACAACTTATGCAAATTATATAAGGAACCTTGTGAAGAATGCTTGCTTGTATAAGTCATGTTTTTATGTTGTCATCGCTATTATATTTAAATTTGTGAGATTTATATGGATTGGAATGGCATCTCACCCTCAACCGTGTTAACGATTGTAAAAATAAATAATTATACTGAGCCTTATGCTCGCAACCTATACCTATAAATAGTAAAATGTTAACGATTGAGCTTATTTAAGTTTCTTAAAACTTAGGAGAAAAACCAATAAGCATTGGTGCAATTATGCCTACCTTTGTTTATATAAATCTTTAAATTAGAACCATTGAGTAATAGCAAGGACTATTGCTTGTGTTCGAAAGAATAAATTTCTTGTAAAAACTTAGATTATCTATTCATTGGTTATTGAGAATAAATAGGGAAATTATTAATTTATCTAGTAACAATTGTTAACTTTGAAAATTGTAAGCTACTCATTGCTTGTATTTGGAACTACTAAAAAGGGAAACTTGGCTTTATTTAACAATGAAATGTAGGATTGAAAGAAAGTATTACCAAAGGTGAGACTACTTAAAGGACTATAATATTTATTTAAGAAAATAAGAAAGAATGGGTTATATTAAAATCCTATATATATTATTTGTATTGGGGGTTTATAATATTTGTATGTTTAAGGAAAGCATGGGTTATTTAAAATTTTTGGAATTTTTATATTTTATCTTATTTAAATGATACATGATATTGCAATATTATATGTCTTGCACATATGGATAATAGAGTTGTATATACTCGAAAATTAGGAGGTGCTCTGAGGAGAAGGGATTTCTGAGATTTTTGGAACAACATGAATGGCTTTTCCTGGAGGTACCCAATGTCGGAATAATGTCTCGTTTAAGGAAGCCCTTCGTGGCTCAGGATTTTCTTCTGTTTGGCATAATGCAGAGGGTAATTCTTCAGGCCCAAGTAATTCTTCTTTGGAAGGAGGGTTTCATGCAAAGCGAGTTAATGGATGCTTGGAAAGGGCTGGGGAGCGGCCTGTTCTTGTGATTCAGCCTGAGTCAATTGCAGATGATGTTGAATATATGCAAAATCATGCTTTAATATGCAAATTCTTGGGTATTCGCATCCCTTTCTTGGCATTTGAAAAGTGGGCCAGGAGTACTTGGAACCCGATCGATGATATGGAGATCATGATGGGAGCTAATAATTTCTTTCTGGTGGTGTTTTCCTGCTTGGTAGACCGGAATAGGGCTTTTGAGGGGGGCCCATACTTTTACAACCAGATTGGCCTGTTTATTAAACCCTGGCATATGGGTTTTAATCCGACTGAGGAGATTCCTTCTAGGGTTCCAGTGTGGGTTCGACTTCCATGGCTACCTTTGGAGTTTTGGCGGACGGATATTCTGCACATGATTGCATTGGTGTTAGGCAAACCGGTGGGACCGTCTCAGCAAACTTCAGACAAAAAGGTAGTCTCATGTGCCCGTATTTGTGTGGAATTGGATTTATCTAAGCCTCTACCTGATTCTATGCAAATATGTGTTGGCTCTTTTTCTTGGGTTCAACAATTAGACTATGAAACTATTCCTTTCCGTTGTCGGTTGTGTCATGAGTACGGGCATCTTCAGCGTAAATGCCCTAAAATGCCTGAAAATAAATCATTTGGTTCTAAAAATCCAAATCTACAATCTCAGGGTGGGAAGTCAGTTACACAAGAGGCTGGACCTGGACAGGGGAGGGCTCCCATGGATGTTAGTGGGGTAGACAAAGAAGGCTTTGTTCCAGTTAAGAATCGTAATAAGGGAAAAGGGTTGAAGCGGACCTTCTACCGCTAGACAAATGGATGGCCTGTATAATAAGTTTGATGCCTTAGATGAGTTGGTATCTCCTGATGAAGGAATGAATGGTAATTTGAATATGGATACTCAAAATGTAACTGAGGTGTTGAATCCTAATGGGCAACAGGAAGTGACAGATTCTTCTTTGAACACAGCCCTGGCAATTGTTCCTGTTTCGGAGGGGCAACAGGACGGTGTGAAAGGGGATGACCCTCTTTTGGCTGATTTGCTGACTTCTAGTAGAGGAAAGGGTTCTTGGCCTAGTCCTTCTCTAGGGTTACTCCAATAGAACTTTAAAAAAGAGGCCCCTGCGAAGCTGATTAAGGCGGGTAGAAAGAAAGATGCACATAAACTGCATATGGAGGGAGAAACATTGGTTGAGAGTGGGGTGGTTAAACCCCTGGAGTCTCACTTTTCTTCTCTCTCTAAATGATTGTTCTTTCTTGGAATGTGAGAGGTTTGAATAGCTTACCTCGTCAAAAAGCTATTCGGGATTTGGTTCAGGCACATAAGCCGGATGTTGTTTTTCTTCAAGAATCTAAATTATCGGTGGAGGGTCTATTTAGTATTGCTTCTAAACTCTGGCCTCGAGGTCTTTGTCAGTGTGTTGGGGCTGTGGGTAGTGCTGGGGGGCTTGTTAGCCTTTGGAATCCGTAGAAGCTTACTCCTCTTTGGTGGGTATCGAATAAGTCATCTCTTTCTATGATAGCTTCTTGCCATGAGTCTGGAGAAGTGGTTTTGTTCACTAACATTTACGCCCCCTCGGATCTTGCTGGGAAGGTGCTGTTGTGGAATCATATTCAAAGTGTTCGAGCCTTGGTTCCATTCTATCCTTGGATTATGGCTGGAGATTTTAATGTTGTATCTAGTATTGATGAGAAGAGGGGTGGTGTGGGTACTTTGGGGCCTGCCTCTAGACTCCTTAATGATAATATTCAGCTTCTTAATCTGGTGGATATTAAGCCAAAGAATGGTGTGTTCACTTGGACGAATAAGCGGTGTGGTTCTAACTCGATCTCTGAGAGGTTGGACAGGTTTCTTACTTCTTCATTTTGGATTAGCAATTCTTGGGTTACTAACTCAACGATTCTTGACTGGAGGGGATCAGACCACTGGCCTATTAAACTTGTTATCTCTCGACAAGAAATGGATCATCATCCAAGTTTTAAATTCCAGTTAATGTGGCTTAGGGATCCCTCTTTGTACGAGTTGATGAAAGTCTGGTGGAGTCAGGGCTGTCCTTCCCATGGTACTGCTATGTACTCTTTTGTTAAAAGACTCCAATTTGTGAAATATCAACTCAAAAAGTGGAACAGGCAGTGTTTCGGGAATCTATTTCAGGCTAAAACTTTGGCCCAAAGAAGGCTTGATGTTATCACCAGACATATCAGAGATCATGGGTTAACAGAGCAGAATTTGCAGGAGGAGTCTGAAGCTTTGCATGAACTTCAAGAATGGGAGCTTCGGGAAGAGATTTTCTGGAAGCAAAAGGCCAGGGTGGAATGGTTACAAGAAGGAGATCGAAATACAACTTTTTTCTTTAACACTGTTAAGGCTCGAAGACACGGTAATGGTATTTCTTCGATTATTTCTTCTCAAGGTATTCAGTTGTCTGCTTCTCGAGATATCTCTCGGAAGCTGTTCGATTTTTTTCTTCCTTATATTCTGAGGATTTTTGTGGGGATCATGTTGATGATCATACTATTTTGCGTTGTATTCCTTCTGTTATTTCAGAAGAGATCAATGCATGCCTTCTTCAACCTATTTCCATTGATGAACTAGAAAGGGTAGTTTTCCTTATGAAGATCGGGAAAGCTCCGGGCCCGACGGCTTCCCGGCTGAGTTCTTTCAACACTTTTGGGAAATTATTAAATCCGATCTTTTGAGGGTTGTTCTTGAGTCCTTTCATAACCATCAGTTGTTGAAAGCTTTGAATTCCACTTTTTTGATGCTAATTCCTAAAAAGGAGGGTGCTAGCTCTTTTGATCAGTTTCGGCCTATTGCTCTCTGCAATGTGGTGTATAAAATTATTACTAAGCTGATTGTGGAGCGTCTCAAGCCTTGGCTGGATAGAGTTGTTTTTGATGAGCAGGGTGGCTATGTGGCTGGCCGACAGATTCTGGATGGAGTGGCTATTGCTGCCGAGGTGATTCATTCTATGAGCACTTCTAAGAATAAGTTTATGTTTATGAAGTTGGATATGGCGAAGGCTTATGACAGGGTGAAATGGTCTTTTCTTCACAAAATCCTCTTGGCCTTTGGATTTGATCCTTCTTGGATTGAGTGGATTATGAGTTGTATTACAACTCCCTCATATTCTGTCCTAATTAATGGAAAGCCCTCTCCTTTGTTTCATGCTTCCTGGGGTCTTCGGCAGGGGGATCCTTTATCTCCGTACTTGTTTATAATTATGGCTGAAGGTCTGGGTCGCTGGCTTAAAGATCAGGTTCACCAGGGTCTTATTCATGGATGGAAATGGGAGAATAGTAGGCCAGCCATTTCCCATCTTCAGTTTGTTGATGACACTGCTCTCTTGGGTGTAGCTTCTATTTGTGAAGCAACCAACTTTAGACATGCTTTGGACTTGTATTTGGCTGTCTCTGGTCAGGAGATTAATGAGCACAAGTCTATTATTTTATTTTTCAATACAGATCCCGTGGTTCAAGCTAGAATTGTTCAGATTCTCAGGTTTCAGGTTGGAACTCTTCCTCTTACATACTTGGGGATTCCCATTTCTGTTGGTCCTCTACCTAGGGCGGTTTGGACTAACATACTTGACAAATTTCGTAGTCGAGTTAGTCATTGGACTCATAGATGGTTAACTTTTGCTGGTCGGGTTTTACTTTTGAAGTCAGTTGTTCAGGCTTTATCGGTGTATAGATGCCTTATTCAGATTGCTCCAGCAAGTTTTCTTCATGACCTGGATTCTCTTTCTAGGCAATTCCTATGGGCTGGCAATCTTGGTTCCTCAAAATGGAGTCTTGTTAAATGGGAGACTATTTGTCGACCAAGGCAAGCTGGGGGTTGGGTCTTCGTCTAAGCTCTCTTTCTGGGACTGCTTTGGCTGCTAAGCTGTATTGGCATTGGTGTAGTAATCAGGAGCAAACTTGGGCCAAGATTATCTCCCACAAGTATCTTAGGGGAGTGGAAGGTTCAGAGATTCCTCGATACAGCTTGACTGGTCGAGGATCATTTGTTTGGAATACTTTGAAAAAGGGAGCAGAGCTGGTTAAGCAGGGGTTATTCTGGATTTGTTATACTGGGTCTCGGGCTCTTTTTTGGCAGGATTCTTGGGATGGCTTTGCTCCTCTTCTTAGCGAGTTTCCACATCTTCAAGATCTTGCTCAATGCTTTTGGGATGCTGGATGGTTGAAGGTGGCAGATTTCAAAACTGTTAAGTCCTTTGGTCAGATGGTTAGTCTCCAATGGAAGGATCCTCGAGAATGGCCTGCTGGTGGCACTATGGATGCGAGGGCAGAGCTGGCCCGTATTCTCGCTAGCCGTCCCTGCTCTTCTCTACCTGGGGATGATGTGCTAGCATGGGGAAGAGATAATAGAGGGATATTTTCGGTTGCTGCTGGTTATTGTGTTTTGGATCGGCAACGGTTTGGTGAGGAGGAGGTTCCGTGGTGGAAGCAAGTTTGGAATAAGTTTATTTGGCCGAAGTGTAGTTTTTATGGGTGGCAGGCTACTCATAATCGTTGTCTCACTTGGGATAATTTTCAAAAGCGTGGGTTTGCTGGCCCCTCTTTATGCTATAACTGTGGGAAGGCTGAAGAATCTGTTGGGCATTTACTTCTCCAATGTGACTTTGCTCGACAAGTCTGGCATTATTGGTGGGGAGTATGGAATCACCCTTGTTCGCATGCTTCATCAATAGTTGATTTTTGGAGGAGTATGGGGCGG
Organism: Wollemia nobilis; assembly: GCA_028583015.1. NCBI lineage: Eukaryota > Viridiplantae > Streptophyta > Pinopsida > Araucariales > Araucariaceae > Wollemia > Wollemia nobilis. The sequence continues at coordinate 3,374,554 of JAQPPZ010000622.1, forward strand.
CCTCCTGCAGCGGCTTTCTTTTTACAAGTTGGATGGAGTATTGGTCCTTCATGCATTTTTTGGCAGATTTGGCTTGAACGGAACCGTCGGATTTTCCAAGGTAAGGAGTTAACTACTTCCCAGGTCTGGCAGAGGATTTTGCGAATGATCCAGGAAACTGTGTCTGCAAAATGTCAGATTATTTCTCCCGTGGACCATGCGGAACGTCAGATCATGGAAAGATTAGGCTTGATGGTTAATGGTCCTGGTCCTAATGTCTCTTGCAGATGGATGGGTCAGAATAATCGGGTGCGGAGGGCTGGAAAATGGAATCCGCCTCCTCCGGGAGTGCTGAAAATTAATACGGATGGATCTTCCCGGGGTAATCCGGTTAATGCTGGTATTGGTGGTGTGGGGCGGGATAGTAGTGGTACTATCCAATTTTTTTTCTCTTGCTTTAAGGGACATCATTCTAATAACTTCATGGAAGCACTCACAATTTTATATGCTTTGGAGCAAGGGTATGCTTTGGGTTGGCGTCGGATTGTTTGTGAATCTGATTCTCAGATTGTTATAAATTTGTTAAATTCTGGAGATAGTCTTCATGGTTGTTGGCGGTTGAGTTGGGTTGCTCGGAAAATTCTTAATATCTCTGCTCACTTGGACTTCATTTCTTTTGTGCATATTCCTCGGGAGTGGAATAGGGTAGCGGATTTGTTAGCTAAATGGGCTTCTAAGTTTCAAGATGGTTGGGATGTTCAAAATTGGTCTCAACTTTCTTCTGATTGCTCTCAATATCTCTCTTCTTTATTGAGAGCTGATATGTCTGAATAGCTTCTGCTTTTTCTTTGTATCATGAATGTTTTGCTGAGTTAATAAATTTTTACCCTCTTTTACAAAAAAAAAAGAGAGTTGTATATACTCTTTGAAGTTGTCTTGATCCCTTAATACTCTCTCACTTCCAGCAAGAAAGTATATATAAATATGTTCTCAAAGAAGAAGTTGAGCTGAAAGACCAAATCTATTTATAGTATGCATAAGAAAACATACATTTTGATATATTGGAATGATGTAAAGATTATATTATATTACAATGAAAGGATGCAATTATGTACAAATGTATATTATGAATAGCCTTTATTAGATTATCTATTTTAGCAATAGATTCTTTAAAGAAAATTTAGATTACAATAAGTTATGGGAAAGATATATATAACAATGTGGAAATTGTGAGTGTATAAGAATGATGTTCATATAATATTTTTTTGTGGAAAACATATGACTGAAATAGTTGTTTTCTTTTATATATATATATATATATATATATATATATATATATATATATATATATATATGAGAGAGAGAGAGAGAGAGAGAGAGAGAGAGAGAGAGAGAGAGAGAGAGAGAGAGAGAGAGAGAGAGAATATCTTCCTCCATTCAAAGTAAACTCTTCCTTTCATTGATATAGAAGAATGACAAATTAGGAGATGGTTGAAAATAAAGATTATGATGGTTGTAAGTAAAAATCAAGATTATTTAGAAATGTAAATTATATCAGTGGAATTTATTAGATGAATATTATAAATTTTTTGAATATATTTAGATCGTATATGTTCATTTCTTATCCCACAAAAATGTGTTGTGTTTGAATATGACTCAATATAAGTACATATTCATCATTGAAAGAAATTTAATTTAACATTAAGGATTCATGGGTTAGGTGGTAAAGGGTTGTTCTTAGATAAGAAATCATGTTAGAGAACCTTAGAGTAAAACTTACCCAATCATGGTTGATTTGTGAGAGGTAAAAAACTAAAATTCAAGATGTATCCAGTCCTATTTATATTGTGAGAAGCAATCAACTGAGGTAAATGTGAATGGCAATTCTTGACAAGCATGGCTAGGGTGGGAGGTCAGTTGGGATGGTATGGGACATTCCACTAGATCATTCATAGATTAGTATAGTGGTAACTCCTTTCATGAAATTGTGAATAGGAAATCCTAGAAGGAGGTTTATAAAAACTCCCTAATGGGTTGGTATGGGATAATCCACCACATTATTCATAATTTTGGCAAGTGTGACTATGACCAGTATTAAAAATTTGTGGTAGTGGTGTTAGTTGTTTCCATGAAGCTATAAATCATTTCATGGGATATGGAAACAAACTAATCATTAAGGTATTATGCCATAAAATCTAACATTATATCTCAATAGGGTTGGTACAAGACAACCCACCTTATCATGTAGAACATATTATCAAAAGAAATCATGATCATTATAAGGGAGTGATAGTTATCTTTGATTGGTTTCATGGAATATGGAAAATAACCAAGAAAATTTATGATAATTACCTTAAAAATATTACATAATGATAACAAGTTGGGATTGGGTAAAGGTGTCCCCATTTAAGTGTTATGAGATTTAAAAGATAACCCCTATGTTGTGGTTGGATGAACTCATGTAGGTCTAATGTGTATGGGAAATGTGGGGGGACCACTATTAGTGTATTTTCTAGTGGAAAGTTAGGAAAATGAACTCCCACTAGAAATGTAAATCCCATAATATGTTCTAGGAACTTGCCACTCCTATCCACTTGAGGGTTGTCTATAATGACTAGTAATTCAAAAGTGATTATAGTTACCTTATAATAATGGAAATATTGGGTCTTATTTAAATCTTGTTTATATATATATATATATATATATATATATATAAACCTCTCCCTTGGATCCAGTTTGGTTAGGTTGTTACAGTTGGTATTAGAGCCTAGGTTATAGGAATCATATGCTTCTGAGAAAAAGAACCTAGGTTAAGCCTTGATTTGATGTGCTACTTTTCAAGTAAGACTTACTTATCTAAAAACTTTAAGTTGATTTAGAATAAGATATATTAGAATCCTAGAGAGTACAACTTCTTATTGAGAATCATAGACCAGCTATGTAGAAATAAATGGCGTCTATTTTAGAAGGAGGATATTCTAGTAATCTAGAGCTAGATACATAGGGGGAAGTTGTTGTTCAACCCTAGAATGAAACTAGAAGATCAAGGATTTCAATAAAAGTATGGTAAATCTTGCATCAATGGTTGCTTGTTACAACAATAAGAAATGTTGAAAAATACTTATTAACCAAGGAAAAAGTTGATGTAGTAAATATTGCTTTATCACAAGGATGGAAGGTTGAGTATGGGTTTGGATAAAATTACCCAATAAATCAGTGTTTAACTATCATTAAAATTTTCTTACCCAATGGTTCAACTACTTGGCATTTATATAAATCCCTATTACATGTCTTTGATGTTATTATAGGAATGAACTAATTAAAAGCACATGGGTACTAATCAATTTTCAAGAAAGGTGTAATGGTGTATGTGGTCAATATAAATAAAAAAGAAGAAAGTGGGGGAGATTCAAAATTACTTAAAATATATCTTTTGGGAATTTCTACTAGATCTTCCACCACAACATGAATTTTAGTTCATTATCAAATTAATTCTCAGAGCTGAACCTATTGCAAGGACACCCTATAGGATAACACCTACCAAGTTGCAAGAATTAAAGGTAGAACACCTACTTTACTAAAAAAAAAATGATTAAGCCCATCATGTCACCTTGGAGTGCTCTAGAGTTAATTGTAAAGAATAAAGGAAAGGAGTTCAAATAGATAAAAGAATATGAGTTTACCTTTACTAGTCTAAAGAGTAAGCTAACTAAAACACCAATATTTAAAATATCTGATCCTAAAAATAATTTTATAATGTGTACACATGCTTCTTGAGAAGGATTTGGAGGACTATTATCCTAGAAGGGAGCTATAATAACTTTTGAATCCAAAAATTAAAAAATATGAGCTAAACTACGATACTCATGATTTGAAGCTAGCACTAATTATTTATACCTTTAATATTTAGAGACACTATCTATTGGGAAAAACCTTTTGAATTAAGCGCATATCACCAAATCCTAAGAGATATCTTCACCCAATCAATTTTTAATGTAAGGCATAGAAGATGGATGAATTTCTTAGTCTAGTATGATTTTGGTATAGAATACATCAAAGGAGGAAAAAATAAGATCGTCTATGCCTTAAGTAAGAGAAGACATATATATCATTTCTTGAGCATATATGGGGCAGCAGAGTCAGGGATTATTTCAATGATCAATGGGAATGGAAGCAAATTTCCATTGGCAGTGCTAGTGCCCAGATAACCCAAGCGGGCGCTTCCTTGTATTGGCTTCTCAGAACCACCATTATTCCTACTGAAATAACTCCATATTATTTGGTTTGGTCAGGGATAGACAATGGGGTTTTCTTAGTCAAGTTGGCTCATTCTCTTCTGTTGAACCACTAAGTTTTTGCCTTCCCATTTGGGTTGGTTTGGATTAAGAACCTAATCCCTAAGGTTGGGTTTTTCTCCTGGACTGATTTTCAAAACAAAGTGCTCACCACTAACAACCTAATGAAATGAGGCATCCCTTTCCCTAATAGATGTCATATTTTCCTGTCTAATGGGCAATCGATCAACCACCTCTTTTTACATTGTGAGTTCACCTAAGGGAGTTTTAACCACTTGCTATCCCTGTTCCAAATCTAGTGGTCCCAACCTTGCACTCTTCAGGATCTCTTTATCCAATGGCCTACCCCTTTTTAGAATCCCAATGTTGCCTTTCTTTGGAGGATCTGCCTCCACCACCTTATTTGGTAGATTTTGCTAGAGCGCAATCATAGGGTGTTTTCCACCCCTTCTAACGATGCCATATCTACGACCACCAAAGCCATCACCTATGCCTATGAAAACCTCTAATTAATCCCTTGGTCTAAGTCCCCGATTTTCAAGGTTTAAGGGGATATTTTCAAATCCCTCAACATCCCTATCCCAGACCGACATCACCCCATTCCCCATCCTAGACGGTTGGCCCTTTGGAATCCCCCTCTCGCAAGTTTTTTAAAGCTAAATTTTGATGGGGCATCCAAAGGGAACCCAGGACTGTCAAGAGTTTGTAGGGTCATCCAAGACCACAAAGGGATGATCGTTCTTGCCTTTTCTGAGAACCTCGATCACTAGACAAATACATTTTCTGAATCTTAGGCTCTCTAGCGTAGTTTGAACCTGATCAAAGACTCTCGTATCCGTCTTCACTTCGAGGGGGATTCTCTGAACATCATCCATTACATCAAAATTGATAAAAATCCCCCTTGGAACATTAGCTCGCTGATCTAGGAAAACAAAGTTATCATTGGTTAGCAATGTCAGGTGGCAGTTTTCCATGTATTACATGAAGGAAACAAAATTGTTGACCAGCTTGCCAACATGGGTCTTATTCAATATTTGTTTATGGTGTGGCACAATTCTAATCCATTGGGTGTATCCCATGTGGCAGATGCTAACATGCAAGGTAGGTTTGTATCACCCCCTCCTCACTAACGAATGTGTTTCTTTTCCAAGTTTGCAGCTATTTCTAGGGGTATCTTCTCCAGCAAGCTCCTCCTTCATCGCTAGCTCTCAATTGACATCCTTGCTGGCACTGCCAGTCATTAATTTCCCATGTGGATGATTGGTATCCTCAATTACGCTCCCCAATATGGTTTGTGATGCCCCAACATCACCATCAATACCCCTATCTAGTCTGCTTTCCCACCCATCTTCATCGAATCCAAGCGGCTCTAGATATTCCCATTTACCCGTATCGACTTAGGCCCAAGAACTATCACAAATCCCCACCCTACTTGGACTTTGTCCACTTGTCCCCTCCCTAATCGGATCAACATGCTTAATCATCCATTACTGGCCTTTTTAAAAAGTCCCCTTGTCCTTCCTTTTATCATTCATTACCCTTTGCCCTGGTTGCTATCTCTTCCCTTGTCCTATCCTCCTGGCACTATGGCATACATCGAACCTAACTCCCTATAGCTTGACCCTCTAGTGAAACCCTTCATTGAAACATTTAATCTGAAGACGTTCTTGAGTAAATTATAGGGCACCAAATCTAATATTTCTACTAACTTCATTCAGTTGTGGAAGAATGACTTTGTCATAATTCGTAGTGTCCGTTTCAAGGTTACCCCCGAGTTGATGGTTGAGGTGTATGGCCTTCTCCTTTCTGGTCGTCACGTCCACAATGACAAGCATAGTTGGGAGCCCAAGCTGGAGGGGTTCCCCAACTACCAAGAGTTCAAATGGATAGGTGTTTCTCTTGAATGCACCTCCCTTCCCTCTCCTTGGTCCACTGTCGCTATTCCCCTGATCCAATATTTGGCCTCTAACAATCTCGCTAAGTTAATGTCCAGCTTCCATCTGGCTCTTGTCAAACACTTCCATGGTTACAAGCCCATGAACATTCCCTCTTTCCTCCACCGCTCCGTTTGCTTATCAATTTTCACCACTTGCAAAAAACACTCCCCTCCCACCCACCAAGGCCTCTTTGCTATTCTCTTCCACCATGTTGCTGCCAATCCTCCCTTGGTAGCCACTCCCATCTAATCCAACCCTCCCATTGCCCCCCAACGTCTTTGCCAACTCACTCATTTTCCAACGAGCCTTTGGTTAGTGAGATGGATCCCAAGTATCAAACTCTTGAATCTAAGAAGACCCATCCCAATTAGTCTAGCCCCTCTAAGCCCACCCCATCCTCCAAGAATGTGGCATTGGGAAAGTGTAGAACCGTAATTGAGGATGTTCCTATGATCCACATATCATCGAGGACCAAGAAGATCAAAATGGAGTCAAGCCAAATCTCCCCTGTTAATGTCCCTGATGATAACAGTAGGGACTCAGACCCCGCCCCTGAAACATCAAAGCGCATGACAATAATGTTTATTAAATGATTCAATTTTGCATTCGAAAGTACCATCGAGGCTATGAAGAACTTATTAGAGGAGCTCACTGTGGACACGAAGGAGAACCCCATGGAGGTCGACCCTTAGGGATTTCCTTTCAGTTTCCTTGGCTTGTTCTTGTTATGTTGGTTCATTTTTTATTACTTCCAATTTTTGTTTTTTGGAAAGCCCTTGGGGCTTTGTCACCATTTTTGGATAGGGTATTATGCTAGAAAGGAATGCCCCTGCATAGGCTATTCAGCTGTAGATTTTAAGGCCTTAATCCCCTACGTAGGACTGCTTTCATGCTTATCCCCTGAGAGGGATTATGCTAGGCCTTTGTCTTCTATTTACTATTACAAGGTTTATGCAATATCAATATCCACCACCCTAGCAAGGTTTTTTGTATATCTGGGACTGGGACCCAGTTAAAACCTTGATAATAAAACTACTAACCAAAAAAAAGAGAAGACATATAGTATCACTATCTCAAAATAATGTTGATGTGATTAATAATATTAGGAAAATACAACTCCAAAACCAGTATTGCATTGAAAATTGAGTCAAAGTTAAGTCAAATCCTTGAAAATTAGGGATTTAACATAAAATATGGGTTATTATATCTTAAAGACAAGGTGGTTATACCCAAAAATGGTGATATGAGGAGAAGAGGCACATTGTTCTCCATATTTTTCCTAATTAGGAGGTGCAAAATGAGATAAAACAAAGAAAAGGCCTTTTATTAGGCCTAAACCAAAACAAGGTGCCCATAATTTTATAGCTATATTTTTGAAATATCAAATGGTAAAAGCAAACGTCAACATCTAACAGGAAAAATTTATCCACATCAGATGTCTACACAAAAAAAGCTATGTCTATGAATTTTATTATCAGTTTACTCAAAATAAAGTTCCAAGATGATGTGATACTTGTGGTGATAGACAAGTTAATAAAGGTTGCACATTTTATACTAGGAAATATTAAGGATGATGCACCAAATGAGGCAAACAGGTTTGTCAAGGGAATATTCGAATTACATATTTTTTCAAAAATAGTCATATTGGATAAAGATTCCAAATTTACATTAGAATTTTGATAAGCTTTTCATTGTGCTTTCGAAATAAAATTGAATATTAGTTTTGTTTATATATGGGAAAATGGAGAGGGTTAACCAAGTTATTGAAGACATGCTTCATATGTATTGCAAGGATCAAAATTCCAATTGGGAGGACTACTTATATTTAGTTGATTTTACATATAATAATGGTTACTATGCATCCTTAAGAATGGCTCCATTTGAATATTTGTATGGAAGAAGATGTAGATCATCTCAATCTTAGGGAATTTTGGAAGATAAAGTAAGGATTAGATTAGATATTTTCAAGAAGATAGAGAAATTTCTCTTTAGAAGGTAGAGTCTTCATAAGAGTGAAACCCAAGAAAAGTACCAATAAGTTAGATCCTTTATTATTTTAAGATCATAAAGATTAGTCTAGTAGACTATAGGCTTGCCTTACCATTCAATTTATCAAATATCCATGATACTTTTCACATATCCCTTCTTAGAAAACATGTTGTTGATCCTTGTAATGTTTGAATGTGTTTAATTTGCAAATGGAAAATCTCTTAGCCATTGAATATACAAGATTTTAGAATTTTATGTGAGGTCTAGAGGGAGCATTTTTCTAGAAACTATCCTACCAAAACAATATAGATAAAATAATAAAATAATTAATGCATGAGTAAATATAAATACATATTTCTCTTCCAAAAGAAACTAATCACAAGGATTGCATTTAATATTAGGGGGGAGTACGCAATGACCCCTTTTGGCATAACTATTTTTGTTGTTTAATTCAAGTACACATGAATTAGATAAGTTTTACCTTGCTTTCTATTTCTATAATGTGGTATTATTGATGGATTTTGCAGTTGCAGGATCAGGTACTTTCTTGAGTGGTTGATAGAGGATAAAGCCACCGAAATTGAGAGAAAAAACATAAATGATGGATGAAATTCTCATTGATAGCTCAAGTATTAAAAATAAATCCCTTATATAGATTAATTATATGTGTGTGTATGTTTAAGATGCATTGCATGTGTTATAAAAAAATTCACCATCAAGAAAGGAGGTTGCTATTAAGTAAAAGAGCCATCCTACATATGTGGGTGATAACATTGCAATTATCATAAGACCTCCTGCATAAGGAAAATATTCGTGGTGCATATTATTGATTTGCATTTAAGTTTGATTAAGGATGAAATTCCTTCTTATTATTTATTAAATTTATGGTGAAAATTAGCATTACATGTTAATTAAACTAATTTAATAAATACAAGAAAATAGGAATAAAAATTATTATTAGTTAATTAATATTAACATATTAAAAATAAAAGTACATTTTATAGATGCGAATATAAATTTAAAATTCTCCACCAAGGATCATGTGGTAATCTCCACGCTAACCATCATTGAGCTAGTGAATATGAAGGAATAATAGGTGGAAAATGCATGATAAACCACTTGTTATCTTATTGCTTCAAGCACTATTAATATTTGAGTTACCCAAACTTAAGAACAATATTGTTGGCCGAAGAGAAGAGGAGGAAGAAAAAGTAGAATCTAGAAGAAAGAATAGTTAGCAAAAGCCTGAGGAAAAGACCACAACTTGTATTACTGTCATAGAGGTTTTTATTCCTTGAGCTACCTTGAAATTTAATATTCTGTATATTTATTTTTATATATATAAAGATACGAGTGTTAGTTTATCTTTCCATTCCTTACGAATGTTACTATTCTAGTTTAGATTTATACTTCCATTTTGCCTTTGGTGAGGTGTTCAATATTATTTCTTCTAAACTTTGAAGTCCATCCTTGAAAATTACTTATGTTAATTTTCCACTTTATACTTTCTTAGAATCTAATGTATAATATTGGACCTCGACTTTAATATAACTATAAATTGAATCATCATTGTTTTTAGAGGATTGATATTTTATTTGGAAAATTGTTAAATTTGCTATATGTTGCCTTTGGAAATCCTTTAGAATGAAAATTTTAAATGTGTTGAGGGAGTTGTAGATGCTATCTTGTAACACAATTCTAATTTATCTTTCCTTCCTGGTTACCCATAGCTTCTTGTATTTTTCTATAGCTAAGAAAGGAATTGAAATAGAAGAAATAGACTCAAATTTTGGTTGGTTTCATTTTCTACATCTACGATCGGTCTAAGTTTGCAAGGAAAACAAACATGAAGTTTTTTTTATCAATCTTATAGACTCTTTTAGCCAAGATTTTCTACCTAAGAGTTAGCAATAATATATATATGTGTGTGTGTGTGTGTGTGTGTTTGTACTCCAATCCTTCAAGAGAGTTGCATGTTGCTTGTTGAACGTTGAACATATACTGCAATTGACCATTCTTCAGTTTGAAAATATGTTAATGAATTTCTCTAGTGTTAATATATTAACTTTATCAAATCAAAATTTAGATTGCATTACCAAATAGAGTAAAACTTACACAAATTATATAAGGAACATTGTGAATAATGCTTGCCTATAGAAGTCATGTGTTTATGTTGTCATTGCTATTATGTTTAAATTTATGAGTTTTTCTTGGACTCGAACGACATCTCACCCTTAGTCATGTTTATGAATGCAAAAGTAAATAATGATACTAAGCCTTACACCTACAAATTATATCTATAAATAGTAAAATATTAATGATTGAGCATCCATATTTAGCTAACAGATTGGTCAATATTTAAGTTTCTTAAAACTTAGGAGAAAAACCAATAACCACTGGTGCAATTATATGTACCTTTGTTTAAATAAAACTTTAAGTTGAAACCATTAAATAATAGTAGGACTATTGCTAATTTTATGAAGAATAAATGTCTTGTAAAAGATCATATTATTGAATCAAATTATTATTGAGAATAAACATGGAAATTATTAACTTATCTAGTAATAATTGTCATCCTTAAAAATTCTAAGCTAACCATCGCTTGTATTTGCAATTACTAAATAAGAAACATAGCTTTATTTAACAATGAAATTTAGGATTGAAAAAAATTATTCCGAAAAGGGGACTACATAGAGAACTATAATATTTACCTCTAACGATGGTATGTTCTTGAAAGCCCATTAGTATCCTCACGGTGCTACTTTTTGGTCTAGTCTGGTGAAAATTTGGCCTAATATTTGTAAAGGTATAATATGGTTGTTAGGAGATAGCCAATTCATTGACTTTTGGAGAGACCACTAGGTCTCTGGCTCTCCTTTAGATTCACGCTCAAATTTCACTAGGCTTAAACCAATCATGGATCATTTTTTTGGAACTAAAGTTTATGATTTTATTAAAGTGTCCAATGGCCATCTTTGGTACAAACCCTTTTACTTCCTTGATCTTTATCAAGCTAATAAATTGGCCTTCAAATCCCTGCTAGATTCCATTAGATGGCTTCTAACCCTTGGTAGGGGTTCTCTAGATAGAATTATTTGGAGATCTACCAAGGATTGTATTTTATCTGTTAGGTCAGCTTACCTTTACTTGGATTATGGTATGTACCCTTGGTTCCCTGTGAACAATGTTTAGATTAAAGGACTCACTCCCAAGGTTAATGCTTTTTCTGGTTGGTTGTGCAAGGAAAGTGTCTTACCCTAGACAATATCCAAAAGTGGGGTATGGTTATTCTAAATAGATGCTTTTTATGTAGGTGTGTTATTGAGTCTCCCTCTCATATTTTATTTAGTTGATTCTTAACACATGAAGTCTTCTTTTTGGTTTTTAGGGAGATTGAAGTTGCTTGGATTTTTTCCAATTCTTTGGAGGATTTAATCATCCAATGGGAATACTTGTTTTCTTCCCTTAAGCTTCAAATTTTTTTGAAATTTGGTCTACCTCATATGTAGTGGTAGATCTGGAAGGAGAGGAATACCCAAGCATTTAAGAATGTCTACCCCCAAAAATTCTCAGTCATGTCGAGGGCTATTGTGGATATTTTTGAAAGCACCAAAGCTCTAAACCTAGATAAAATCACCAATAAGAAGGATATTATTTTGGAGAGATCTTTAGATTTTCTAACCCTGAATCAGGTAGCACCAAGACATGGGGGTTAGATAGGTCTAAAATTATTCGAGAACCCCCTCCATCAGGGTGGTTGAAATATAAATTTGACGGTGCTTCTAAATGCAACCTATGACACCAACGGGGTGGTTTTTCTTTCTTTTGCTAAAAATATAGAACACCAAACCAGTCACTACATTGAGGCTTGCATGTTGTTTCAAAGAGTTTCTCAACTAGATTTGATAAATTATAGGAAATTGGCTATTGAGAGTGATTCTCTTAATGTGATAAACATGATCAAGGGGAATAAAACTCCTTCCTAGACCAAATCAAACCTTTTATTGGAAGCCAATAGAATGATTCAAAACTTAGATAAATTTCAATATAATCATCATTTTAGAGAAGGCAATAAATAGCAGTTTTTCTTGCAAACCAAGGTCTTCTACAATAATATCTACAAATTTGGAGGAACAATTTCCTATCAAATATTAGAAATTTAGACAATTATTTTAGTCAAAATTGAATTCCTAGGCAAAGTTAGTTGATGGGGTTTCTGTATTCTTCTCCATGGGATTACAATTGTTTATTATTCAAAGTTGGTAACCCATCAGAATTTGAATTTAAGTTTTGTGTTGAAGAGCACAAACCTACCTAGGTCCAATTATATGAACACATGGGGTACGAAGGGGTATTGGTGGTCGTCAACTACGAACATCCAAGGGATGATTTTGAATAAGGATAGGTGGTGAAATATCATTAATTATACTCATTAGCACACTAGGACCAATGTTGTTGGCCTTGATTCATGCTTTTTCAGTTGTCCAAGTAGTAATTCCTTGGAGTTTTATAAGGCAAATTTGGCAGTGTTAAAAATAACCAAAATTTAGGTTTCCATATGGGAACTTCAAACCTAGATTCTCTTAAAGCAATGATGATGAAATTGTAATGCTCTATGATTGATTCATTACAGGCAATAATTTTGTATGTTGAAGACTCGAAGAGGTTCTAGTCCTCATGGACTAGAAAATTTCAAGAATTAATGAGCCCAAATTTGAGTCAAATGCGGCTACTAGTAGATCTAAATTCTGAGTTATTCATTTCTCAATGGTCCTTTTTGTTGGTTTTGTTTTGTTTCTTTGGGCTTGCATGCCTGTGGTGTTTACCCTTTGTTTAGGTCTGTGGGTCTTAGGTTTGTTCAGACTAGTTGTGGTTCCTTGGTTCCAACTTTAGTTTTAATCTATGTTTTATTTTCATTTGTTGATTTAAATGGCTGGTTCCTCTCGGATTCCAGGATTAGATCATTTTTGTAAAAATATTGAATATATTTTCAAAACTCCTTTCATCCACCTTATAAAAAACTATAATATTTATTTTTAATTTTTAATGAAGAATAGTTTTTATTTAAAAAACCTAAACTATTTATTTAGAATATTAAGAAAGAATGGGTTATAATAAAATTATGTATATTTTTTTAGGGGGGGCTTATAATATTTTTATGTTTAAATAAAGCAAAAGTTATTTAAAAATCTTGGAACTTTGGTATCTTATTTAAATTATACATGCTATTGCAATATTATATGTCTTGCATATATGCCTAATAGAGTTGCATATACTCTTTGAAATTATCTTGATCCCTTAATACTCTCTCACATTTAGCAAGAAATTTTATATAAAGATGTTCTCGAGGAAAAAGTTAAACTAGGAGACCAAATTTATTTGTAGTATGCATGAGAAAACATACATTTTGATATATCTAAAGGATGTAAAAATTGTATTATATTCCAATGAAAGGATGAACTTATATACAAATGTATATTACAAGTAGCCTTTATTAGATTATCTATTTCAGCATTAGATTCTTTAAAGAAAATTTAGTTTACAGTAAGTTATGGGAAAAATGAATGATGTTCATATAATAAAGCTTTTTGTGGAAAAGATACTACTCAAATAGTTCTCAAATAGTTTAGAGAGAGAGAGAGTTCATTTTATTGAATTTCATCATTAAAAGTAATCTATTCATTTTATTGATATAAAAAAATGACAAAATTAAGAGATGCTATATAATAAAGACTATGATTGTTGTAAGTAAAACTCAGGATCCTTGAAAATGTAAATTATCTTAGTGGAATTTATTATATGAAGGATTATAAATTTGATAAATGTGTTTAAATCTTATCTATTCATTTCTTAACCTATTGAAATGTTTCGTGTTTGAATATGGCTCAATATAAGTATATATTCATCATTGAAAATAATTACTTTATCATTAAGGATCCTTGGAATAGAAGAGAAAAGGGCTGTTCTTAGATAAGAAACCATGTTAGAGAACATTGGAGTAAAATTTACCCAATCATGGCTGATTTTTGAGAGGTAAACAACTAAGAGTTAAGATGTACCCAATCTTGGTTGTATTGTGAGAAACAATTAGCTGGAGTAAATGTGAATGATAATTCATGGTAAGCATGGCTGGGGTGGAAGGTGAGGTGGGATGGTATGTGATATTCCATGGAATCATTCATGGAGCAATATAATGGTGTCTCCTTGCATGAAATAATGAGAAGGAAATCCTATCAAGAGTTTTAGGAAAACTCCACGGTGGGTTGGTATAGGATAATCCACCATATTATTTATAATTTTGGCAAGTGTGACCATGATCATTATCAAGTATTTGTGGTAATGTTCTTGTTTCCTTGAAGCTATAAATCATTCCATAGGTTATTAAAATCAACTAATCACTAAGGCATTACACTATAAAATCCTACATGTTATCTCAATATGGTTGGTACAAGATAAATCATCTTATTATTTATAATATATCAACAAGAGCAATCATAATAATTATAAAGGATTGGTAATGATATTTTATTGGTTCCATGGGAGGTGGAAAATAACCAAGATAATTTACCATAAAATTATTACATAATGATAACATGTTGGGATTGGGGAAAGGGTCATCCTTTAAGTGTTATATGCCTTAAAGGATAACCCCTAAACCATGGTCAAATGGTCTCATGTAGGTCTAATATGTATATAAAAGGTAGGGGGACTACTGATAGCATTTTTTTAGTGGAAGGTTAGGAAAATGAAGTACCACTAGAAAAGTAAACCCTAGAATATGTTACAAAAATTGGCCACTCATGTCAACTTGAGGGTCATTTATAGTAATTAGGAACTCAAAAGTGGTTATTTATGTGTTATATTGAAGAAAATATTGGGTCTTCTTTAAATCATATTTATATATAAAAAAATCCCTCTTTGGGTTAGGTATGCTTAGATTGTTACATATAGGTCAAGGTTGTGAGACTAACACTCCAAATTAAAATATTATAAAAAGTTACAAAAGCATCTTTTTCAAGGTTTGCATGGGCCCAAAAGGAAAATATGATAAATAAAATTATAAAAGTGGGTTGTGTCCTTAGGAGAGGCTTAAACACCACAACTGAAACATAGTTGACATTTCACTCTTTAATAAATCCAAAAATATTATAAATAAAATTGTAAGAAATCCTTTAGGGAAGGTGCCTTATTAGGAGGGAAAGAGAAAATTGCTTCATGTAGCTCCTTTATAGATTTTTATTTATTAGAATTTCATTTTGTCCTTGTGTGATAATTGATGGAATAATTTACAAATGTATATCTTATGCCTTATTATCTTGCCCAACATCTGCCTAAAGTTTTTTAAAATATGATATCTTATTCCTCAATATATCTTTTATTTAGAGTTAAAGTATTTTTGGTGTGATGAAAAAAATATTTATTTTTGTTGTAGCATGAAAAAATGACATTTCTATTTCCTTCCTCGAGTCATTTCCTCCTAATGTTTTTGAACCAATATGACTTCTCCTTTTCAATATATTATGATAACCAAAAGTAGTTGTTTTTTATACCCATAAGAATGTTTGTCTATTCTATTGATTTCTACTATTTTTTTTGAGTTTAGACTCAATTTCATTCTTTTATTTAAAAATATTACCAAAATATTTGGCATTCCAAATATTCATATCCATTTAAATATTTCATATTTTCAAAAAATATATACATATATGGTCCTTCAAAACATAAATCATCCCAACATAACTTAACCATTTCCATGAAATTAGCATTTAGAAGCCAAATAGAATAGAATCTAAATGTATTTGGATGACAATTATTGAGTAAATCATAAGTTAAAATAATGTACTTGTAATCATATCCTACTCATAATAAAATATTTAGAGAGACTGTAAACTCTATTTGGAACCATGTGTTAGATAATAAGAATATATCCTATCTTTCTACTATATGATTTTACCCTATATTTAAAACATGAAGGAATAAAATCCTAAAGGCCATTTTAAATTATAAATAAAGAAAAATATTGTATTGATTTAGACCATTCAAAATTACCACCCTTGGTTTCTATAGGAGATAGAATTGAGTTGAATTCATCCCCAAGAATCTATAGATCACAATTATGAATCATCATTGTGTTTACAAAATATGCTATGGTTCTTCCAACATTTTTCATGGGGATTAACTTTAGTTGGAGCATATACGTATATAATACCAATTTTTATGTTTTCCTCTTTCTTGTGAAATAGTCTGATCAACCAATTACCTTTTGCTTTAAGCAATTAACCATCCTATTTGTGTTTGTCCCATATGATCCCAATGCTATCACGGATTCTATGGAAGAAATTTTCAAAAAATCTTCCATCTTCCACATATTTTTGATATCATATTTACATTCCTCACTACCTAATTTTATTTCTTGTATTAAAATAAATGTAGGATTATAACAACCTATTAATACATGAATAGTTTTTTTTTTGGGTGGGGGGCTTATTCATTCCCCTAATATTCCATGATACTATTTTCATCATCACTATATTCTTATTAGTAGGCTTAGCCCCACTTCTTATTAACACTTTTGATTTTTGTTTTTGGCTTCCCAATTTTTTTTTAATAAGTAACATTTATATACATAAGTGGGTTTTTCTAGAGGATCCCAAAAACCTTATTACAAAAACGGGATGAACCCATTACAGCCACGAGGTTGAGGTCTCAAAGCGAGCCTCAGACCTGAACAGAAAGACAGGAAAAAGAAACTGATAAAGCATAGAAAAGAGAAGCTGCCCTAGCTCAAAAACCCAACCGGGCTAGAAGCGCCAGCACCCTTAATTGGCAGTAGGATTCTCCGGGATCCCAGAGGGTCCTTCAAAATGTGCCTTGAGATTGCGGAGGTAGAGGATTGCCGAATCAGCAGCCCTAGAGATGTTTCCCATAGCGTCGATGGCCAGATCGATGAGCATGCTCAGGGGAATTTTCTCCTGCTCCTTCTGCACCGACTCAGAATCCGAGCTCAGGTGGAGAGGGGGCTCGTTCTCAACTTTGGCCTTGGATTTCTTGAGCCTCCTGGAGGATCTTCCACTCGAAGGAGTAGCCTTGGCCCACCTGTGATAGCGACTGCGACTGGGGGTAGCCTGGTCGGGAGGAGTGGGAGACTCGGCCTTGGGAGCGTCTGCGTCCGGGGAAGCAGGTGGGTTGGAAGAGAGGGGAGGGACACTCTGGGGGGGGCCCTGTTAGAGAGACAATGGCAAAAAATAATGCCCATAAGCCCCTGGTGCCATGGCTTGGCCTTGTTCTTTCGAGCGGCCTCAATGGAACACCCGAGGGAGTAGTTGAGGAAGTCCGGGAAGCACAGCTTCTTGGACGCCCGTAAGTGGTTCACGAGAGTGATGTGGTAGCTGCGAAGAGGCTTATCCGGATCGTCACAGCAAATGAACTACATCAATAGCTTTAAAGCCCAGCTCCACGGTTCTTCCAGCTCCTCTCTGAAGAGGGAGGACTTGTCCCAGCCCAAGCTTTTCCCTTTGTTCAAAAACTGGTCCAATTCCTCCTGCCAGTTGTGCTTGTCCCGTCGGATGAAACGCCCAGTGGCCGGCATTCCAGTAATCTCGACCAAGAGATCGAAGGTGACCTTCAGGTGGACACCTTTCACCCGGACCTCCCCATCTTGCCAAGTCTCCATGAAATCGGACATGATTTCATCATCCGGGCCCTGAAACTTGCTGAGGAAAGGGATTAGCCCAAGGGCTTTCATGAAGATTTTCTCCTCCTCAGACAGGGAGGAGAGTTCTGGCTCAATGTATGGAATAGCCATGGGAGGAGCCATGGGAGGGGCAGGGGATCTGCAGAAGAGGGCCTGAAGGCAAGAGCACGCTACAGAAAAAACACCCGTATCACCACCCTGGAATAAAAAGAAAGGGAGCTTGCATCGAAAGGACGACGGATCGCGTAAGTCGCATGCATGGGAAACAGGAAAAAAGAGGGGAGCCATCGGATAGGAAGAAGATAGGCTCACGCGGTCCCGAAGACGAACGAAAGTCATGCCTAGCAAAGCGTTAGGAATGGAAAAAGAGCTGATAGCCAGCTTGGGACTGCCGCCCACGTCAGGGGTGCTGACGGGTATGCCGGGGAATGACTCACCGCAGGCAGTAATTGGATGCCGCAAGAAACCCAAATGCCAACTATCCACCTATCCAAGAACGCTTGACGTGTCCCACCTCGCAGATCTGGCGAGACTCATTGACCTTTTTGGAATTCTGACGCAGCCACGTCAGCAACATCTTGAGGGATTTCAAGATCCCACGTGGTGAGTCTACCGGAGGAAGATCCTCTGTTGGCTAGGAGGTCAGCCAAAGAATTTCCTTCCCTGAAGATGTGCTGGCATCTGTAGGTCTTGCTGCGAAGAATCCTTCAAATTTCTTCGATGGTGTTGTGGACCCTCCAGGCAGGGGTTGTATCCTTGTTCAAGTAGTTTATGATATTCATGGAGTCACCTTCAATGATGATAGCTCTGGGGTATTTCGAAATGAGGACTAAACCTCTCCAAAGGGCTCTGGCTTCCATGAAATGGTTGGTCTGAACCCCAAGATCTTCAGAGAAAGTGAGGATAACCATGCCCCGATGGTCCCTGACCGTGCCACCAGCCCCCGTAACTCCTGGGTTCCATTTGGAAGCCCCGTCAAAGTTAAGCTTGATCCATCCCGAAGGGGGAGGACTCCACTTAGCAAGGATATGG
Organism: Wollemia nobilis; assembly: GCA_028583015.1. Lineage (NCBI taxonomy): Eukaryota > Viridiplantae > Streptophyta > Pinopsida > Araucariales > Araucariaceae > Wollemia > Wollemia nobilis. The sequence continues at coordinate 3,393,480 of JAQPPZ010000622.1, forward strand.
GGATGAGGCAGAGGGTTCCCCAAGGGGGGACAATCAGAAATATTAAGAGAAGAGAGGATACGCCCTTCCCGGGACAGAGGAGAGGGGCTGGAACAGTGAATGAGATTAGCATTTTCATAAGCGAAAGCCATAGCCCTGATGGCCACCGATTGAGGATCCCGGGAAGAGGTCCCAAAGATCCTACAGTTTCTCTCAAGCCAGAATTGCCAAATCAGGTGGTGAAGGCAGATGTCCCAGAGGAAACGAAGCTTAAGATTAGCAAAGGGTTGGGGCCATTGGAAGAAGGCACCACACAAAGACTTGGGAGGAACCCATTGGATCTGGAAGGTAGACAGGGTGAACCCAAACACAGCCGAGGTGAAATCACAGTGGAGGAACAAGTGATCGGTGGATTCCCAGTCAGACAGGCACAGGTAACATCTGTTGGGAAGGGGAATGCCTCTTTTGATGAGGTTCTCAGTGGTGAGGGGTTTGTTTTGGAAGGCAATCCATGAGAAGAAGGCCACTTTTGGAATGAGGTTCTTCTTCCAAACAATATGGGAAGGGGAGACAGGGTGGTCCTTCAGGAGGGAGAAGGCAGACTTAACAGTGTACAGCCCTTTGTCGGAACCAGCCCAGGCAGGCTTGTCAACTTTCTGCTCAGTGGGAATGGTAGTTGCTTGGAGCAAAAGGTTGAGAGCAGCAACCTCAGGAGAGGTGCCCGCGAGGAGCCTCCAACGGGGATGACCATCCTCCCAAACTATGAAGTCAAAAACTTTCATTCCCAGTCGAGAGTCCGGGACCGTTTGAAGCATGGCGAGGTCCGCTCTGCTACTTAGGGGTTCATCCAACAACCATCTGTCACTCCAAAAATCAATGCTCCGACCGTCCCCCAGAACCCATCTGAGGCCTTTCTGGATGAGCGCTTTGGAATGAGTCACAGCCTTCCAGAAGGCAGATCCATTGGGGTGGTTGCCAGAATCAAGGAAAGAATGGTTTCCCATATATTTCTTACACACCAGCATGGTCCACTCCGTAGGGTCTTTCAAGATAATCCTCCAAGCCTGCTTGCCTAGCAAGGCTGTGTTCATGTCTGACAGTTTTCTGAAACCCAGCCCTCCTTGCTTCTTACTTCTGCAGACAGTGTCCCAAGCCACCAGGGGAATCTTAGCTTTGTCTTCGGATCCTGACCATAGAAACTTTTTTTGGATGCATTCAATGAGCTTGCACACTGACTTGGGAAGAGGGAACACTGACATGAAGTAAATGGGAATGCTCTGGAGGGTTGAACTTGATAGGGTTGCTTTTGCCGCTTGGGAGAGAAGTTTACCTTTCCAGGCTGCCAGCTTTCATTGGAATCTTTCAACAACATTGTTCCACATGCTCTCTTTAGGTCTTCCCCAGAAAAAGGGGAGCCCCAGATAGGAGGAAGGGAGGGCTCCAGCAGAGCACCCAAGGATCCGCCCTATCCTGCCCTGACGGTCTAGGGGGGTGTGAACAAAAAACAACTTGCTTTTGGAGAAATTCACCTACTGCCCAGCCGCTTTCTCATAGAGGGAGAGGATATGCTTGATGTTCCTAGCCTGAAAGACAGACGCCTGCGTGGAAAGGATGGTGTCATCAAAAAATTGCTGGTGAGTAGTGGGAGTGGAATTGGACGTCACTGGGATGCCAGAGATCTTCCCCGCCACTCTGGCCGCAGAAAGGGTTCTGCCAAGGGATTTCGCCAGAATGATGAACAAGAGAGGGGATAGAGGGTCTCCTTGATGGAGTCCTCTAATGCTGGGAAAAAAACCAGCGGGGGAGCCATTGACCAGCACCAAGAACCAGGCCGAGGAGAAGCAATTATGGATTAGCTGAACCCAACTAGGGTGGAAGCCGAACTTCAAGAGGACGTCCCGGAGAAACTCCCAACTAACCCGATCAAAAGCTTTGGTCATATCAAGTTTGAGAAAGAGACCTGCTTTTTTGTTCCGGACCGCAGAATGAAGGGTTTCATGAATGGAAATGACTCCGTCCAGAATGTTTCTGCCTTTGACCGAGCTTCCTTGGCGGGGGTCAATAATGATGGGGAGGATGGGCTTCATCCTGGATGCCATGGCTTTGGAGAGGATCTTGAAGAGAACGTTGCAGAGACTAATGGGGCGGAAATCAGCCATAGACCGGCAATCAGGGGACTTGGGGATCAAAGCAATGAAGGTGGAGTTAACAGCCCAGGGGATGGGGTGAGATTGGAGATCACGAATGGCAGCGCAGACGTCCGGTCCTACCAGGTCCCAGCAGGCTTGGTAGAACCGAGGGGGAAATCCGTCCGGACCGGGAGCTTTATCGGGTTGCATGGAGAAGACCACCTCCTTAATTTTTGAGTCGGAGAAGGGCTTGAGGAGGGAAGAATTGGAGTCGCCAGAAACCAGACTGGGGATGTTCTCCAGAAGGGCGGCCTTGGCAGAGGCAGAGATTTTTGGGGAGGTTCCTAGGAGGTTTTGAAAGAAGGAGACAGCCTCAGTTCTGATCTCGTTTATATCTTCAGTGCTGGAACCATCGCTGCATTGAATTTTACTAATCTTATTGAAGCCTCTGTGTCTCATGGTTGTAGCATGGAAGAATATGGTATTGGAGTCTCTTGCTTTGATCCATAGTTCTCTGGATTTCTGCCTCCAGAAGGATTCCTCACTGGCAAGAATGGAGTGGAATTCAGCAAGAAGTTTCCCTTCTTCCTTCCTCACGGCATCCCCGGAATCCCCTTCTTCGATCCTTCTCTCAATGGCTCGGAGTTGATCAGAAATAAGCTTCTTTTGGCTGAAAATGTTGCCAAACACCTCTCTGTTCCACCTCCGCAAGTTATCCTTGGTGAACTTGAGCTTCTGAGTTATCCTGAAGATGGGAGATCCATGGACATGCTGGCTCCACCACTGACTCATCATCTCACGGAAGTCCTTGTGTTTGAGCCACATAGCCTGAAACCGAAAGGGGGTTCGAAACACAGGAGACTTGCCCACCTGGAGAATAATGGGATTATGGTCCGAACCAATCTTGGGGAGAGTCAAAAGGGAAGCAGCACCAAAGAGAGGAATAGCTTCCTGGGAGATCAGGAACCTATCCAATTTTACCTGAATCAGATTACCTCCAATTCTCCTGTTGCTCCACGTATAGCGAGTCCCTTTGAGAGGAATGTCAATGAGCTCATTTGAATCCACAAAATCCTTTAGATCCTTGATAGAACGGTGAGTGGCAGCCAACCCTCCCTTTTTCTTCATTGGATACAAGGGGCTGTTGAAATCCCCTGCAGCCACCCAAGGGATAGTGCTGAAGGAGTCCCTCATTCGAGAGATGGACTTCCAAAATTCTGTTCTCTCGAGAGGGGAATTAGGAGCATACAGGTTGGACAGGATCCAAGACTGATTACTGGAGATGCAATGAAAGAGAATATTAATGACTCTGCTGGAGGATGATAGGAGCCTACCTTCCACTTGGGATGGGTCCCAGAAGCAAATAAGTCCCCCAAAGGAACCTTGAGCGGGGTTGTGCAGAGCTTCGCCTTGAGACCAGATGGACCTGGCAGCTTTCCTAGAGGACTTCTCGTCACATTTGGTTTCTTGCATAATGAATATGGAGGGTCTGATATCCTTACGCATATTAGCAGCCAGTCTAAGCTTGGCTGCACTATTGAGCCCTCTCGCATTCTAGGAGAGGATTTTCATCTAGAATATCTGAGAGGTTTCTTGCCTCCCTTTGCCTACTGGAAGGGGGGTTTAGAAACTTTAGGATCATCGGAGATGGATGCATCAGAGTTTAGGAACAGGGTCCGCTGGGAGCCATTAGCTAAGTCATCCTTCGTTGCCTTGATACACTGTTCAGCTATAGAAGGTCAACCTCTTTTTCTCTCGGCTCCAAAATCCATGGATTTCCCTTTGCTTCTGGTGTTGATTGGATTGAACTTCCCAGACGAATACTGGTGGGGTAGGAAGTTCTCAATTTCTTGGAGGATGGGGTTTAAGGATTTTGAATTGGTGGCAGAGGCTTTGAGGGCTTCTGGGGATGGTTCGAGGTTGGCGCTAGGGTTTGAAGCAGAATCCAGAGATTTGCCTGTGAGAAGCCCCTCCTGGCTCAGACCTTGGACTTCTGAAGGGACGATGGGGGTTTCCCTTTCTGGGATTGGGACTTCCCTGCCACGACTAGGAACATTGAGATACTCACCTTTACCAAGAGGGCCCTACGAAGGAGGCTTCGAAACTCGGGCTTGGGGACATTGGTTGGTAAGATGCCCTTGGGTATTGCATGCAGAGCAGAAAGCGGGTTTGTTTTCATAAACAATGGGCTACTTTTTGATGAGAATGGAATCCTTGAACAGGTTAACAAAGGAAGGAAGGATGGTTTCCAAATTGGCATTGACACACAGGCGAGCATGGATCATGCGGGAGCGTACCTTAGTAGACAAATCTACAGCAACAAGCTCTCCAATAGTGCGAGCAATTCCTCTTAGGACTTCTTCTTGCCAGCAGTGGAAGGGTAGGTTTGGAAGCCGAATCCAAATAGGCGCCACATTGATGTTCTGCGTGTCTGGGTTGAAGTCCTCTCCCCACCTGCAGAGGAAAAGGCTTCGCCTACCTAGGAACCAGGGCCCCCCAGCAAGGATATTGCATGAATCTTCTGCATTATTTAATCTGATCGCAAAAAAACCCCTGGACAGGGCTATAAGCTGCAAGCTCCCACTAGTGCGCCATTTTTTGCTCGCCCATTTATGAATCGTTTCCATATCGGGTCTGCCATTTGGCTTCCCAAATTAAAACCCCATTATGTATCCATTTTTATTTATTCTTTGAAAATTTCCTTCTCCTTTTTTTATTCCCACCAACACTTTCATCTTCATTAATATCTTCTATTTTTTCATATTGTTCATAAGGAGACTTATCTTTTAAAGGGGTATGTTACCCCTAAAGAATAAGAAATACGAGGAATAGCCTTGGATTTCCTAAAGTACAAGGATGAATTTCTATAGTAATTACTTTCTTATTTTACTTAGAAATATTTAACTTGCATGGATATCCTCCATAGGCATTTCTTAATTAAATTGCTTTTAAAAAACTAAAGTGCAAGAGATATGCTCTACTATTATTTTTATTGAGAGGAGAGGGTTTTATACTACTTAAGTAAAATGAATATGATTAACCTAGATAAAACTTACGCCTTTCACCTTCTTTGCTTTAAATTTTTTTGCTTCATCTTCCTTCACACTTTTTAATTCTTAAGTTTAAACTTATGCATCATACTTCCTCATTTCTTGTGTTATTTTTCTTCTAATGGTTGATCCAAGTAAACAATAATGGTATTCACCATTTGATGTTGTAGAGAAGGTTTCTTTGCCACTTTCTTAAAAGTAGAAATTTCTTGATTTGACCCAAATTCTACTATGCTATGATATCCTTACATCATATTAAAATTAAAGTTATTTGGAAAATTCTATATTAATGTATTAAGATTTATTTGTTTTTAATGGGTTATATAGGATTGAAATGGGCCCTACCTATATTACATCATGACCATATAGTAGTATTACAACAAAGCTAGGATATTATTTATGTATAGTTTGGCAAGATTCAAACTTGGATCTCCTTTAAATATCGAGGAATCTAACTAATTCACCTACTACCACTTAAAAATATCTTAGAATTTATTACCTTAAACTTTAATTTCTATAATAAAATAAACATTTACAATAAATTAATTTATACACAATTAAAAAAATATTTACTCTTTGGCATGAAATTCATAAGGCAAAGTTGTATGAAGCTAGAGGTGCTCAACTCAGAGCACAACTGAATTGGCTTGCAATTGGTGATAGGGTTTCTAAGGAGTTCTTCAAGCACCTCCGGCCCCCTATTCATTCCACACAGTTTCAAGCCATTCAGTCTGAGGGAATAAGGTTCACTAATTTACCTGATATAATTCGTACTTTTGTGTTACACTATCAAATTTTTTTTGCTTCTCAGCCTCTTACCTTTGCTAGAAAAAAAGTTCTTAATGCTTGTTGTGTAGTTGTTCCTAAAAAGCTCTCGCTGGATCACCAAGATTTTTGTGATGCACCTTTAACCTTGGAAGATTTGAAGAATGCCTTGTCTCAAATGGCTAATGATAAGGCTCCTGGTATTGATGGTTTCCCTTGTGAATTTTATAAAGAATTTTGGGATATGCTTGGTTCTGATCTGTTACATGTCTATAAAGAAGCTATGATATCTGGGTCTTTAGGACACCTTATCAATAAAGGAAATATCAAATTTATCCCCAAGCCTGGAGACCCAGAACTTGTTACCAACTGGCGCCCTATTACCTTACTAAATGTAAGTTACAAGATCATTGCTAAGGCTTTAGCCTTAAAACTTCAACCTATTTTACCTCTTCTCATTTGACCAGAGCAAACAGGGTTTGTCAAGGACAGGTATATCTTGGACAATGTGCTTGTTGTTTGGGAAGGCATGGAATGGGCTAGAACATTTGGACAGGATACTCTGTTTATCAAACTTGAATTTGAAAAAGCCTATGATCGTATTGAATGAAATTTCATTATTTCCCTCCTCCAGGCTCTTGGATTTGGCCCCTATTTTATGCAATCTATTAAAATGTTATTCTATGATGCTTCTGCAGTCCTCACGATGAATGGCCAACACTCTACTGGTATTCAGCTGGCTTGCTCTGTCCAACAGGGTTGCCCATTAGCCCCTTCCCTGTTTATTCTAGCTGATGAAGCATTTGGCTACCTTTTAGCCCATCAAACTTCACAAGGAATTATTAAATGTATTTATTTACCTGCTTCACCTCTTCAAATGGTGAATGGCCATTTTGTTGATGATTCTTTTTGACATTACATGAAGATGAGCAGTCAGTAAATGCAACTTTACAATGCCTTGAGACTTTCTGTTTAGCATCTGGTTCTAACATTCAGTGGAAGAAAACATCTTGTTATAGACAAGCTCAAACACCACTTCCTGAGTGGTTAGCTTCTTACTCTTGGCATTGGATCCAACTAGGAGAATTATTCAAATTCTTGGGTATTCCTTTTGCCTTCCAGGCTTCTCCTGCTCAACTTTGGAATATGGTTGTCCAAAAAATTGAGAAGAAGTTGGGCTACTGGTCTACTAAAAAGCTTTCCTTTGCTGGTAAGTTTCAAGTTTTCTCTAAGGTGCTAGCTTCTACACATGTCTATTACTCTTCTTGTTGGGTCCCATCTAAAAATTGTTACCAGAAGCTGGACAAGCTCCTGCGAGATTTTATTTGGGCTTCACATAAACGAAAATAGGGGTTTCATAGAGTGGCATGGAATGTTTTTTGTCTTCCTAAATAGGCAGGGGGTCTAGGTTTATTTAACTGTCATTTTTAGGGGTTTGCTTTATGTGCTAAATGGATTGTTAGGGCACATCAGGGTGATGAAGCTTGGAAAGTTCTTGTATGAAACTGCATCTCTTCTGGCCTGACCTTTGGGAGGAAAGGGTGGCGGGGCCTGACCTTACAAACCATTTGACATCTCCAGGCCCATTTAAAATTACAGGTTCTTTTGTGATGCAAAGTATCTGGAAGGCATGGGAAGCTTTCAAACCCAAGATCCAATGGTAGGGTAAAGATAAATTTACTGGAGCTTCTATATCCACTCTAAGTCCTTGGTGGTCTCCTGTAGTCACTTCAGAGGGCCTACCTTTGGCTCAAGTTCAATGGGTTAGAGCATTACGCTTCTTCAAAAATGGTATTGTAACATTTTTAGATTTCTTTGATGCTCATACCAAGCATTGGTATTCTTGGGATCAGTTTTACCAGAAGTTTGGTCTTAAGCCAGATGATCGAGCAACTTTTGATGTGGTTATCGACAACACTCCTTTCTCTATTTGGCTACATTTTGGTAAGAACTTTCAACAACATTGGTCATCTGATTGGTGTTGGCCTAATCATACTCCTTTGGTGAAATATAAACCTTCTTTAGGGTATCATATGTTGTCCCCTCATTCTCCTCTTAAAGATACTTTAAACCACCGTTGGGATCTAGTTTCTTCTCAATCTAGACAGAGCCTTCACTTTTTTGTGGTTTGGCAGTCCTATCTTGAACCTAAGCATTATTTTTTTTCCTGGAGTTTATTACATCAAGGCCTTCCCCTTGTTCATAGGTTACAATATATGAGGGTTGTTAATCCTATTTGTGCTTTTTGTAGAGGTCCTGACAATTTTGTTCATGTGTTTTGGGCTTGTCAAATAGCCAAAAATGCTTGGGATTGGGTTCTTTCTTTTTTCAATTCCTTTTTACTGGAGCAATGTTCTAGGGTTAATGCACGACTTGGGGATCCCCTAGATTTTTCTCTTCCCTCAATGAATTTTGGCATATTTTTCATATTAGTATATTATACCATCTCTGGAAAACAAGAAATAATATTATCTTTGGGAGATAGGAGGCTTCTACCTCCTTCTTTGTTGCTGCTAGATATGCTCTCTTCTATGATTGTTGGTTACAAATCCTTACTCAGGTGGAGAAAGTTAAGGTGGAGCTGCAATATCTTAGATCACTTCTGGATCATTGGGCTAATGCACCTTGCTCTATTAGCCGGCTTCCTTCCGACAACCATGTGTCCAGAACTCATGGCTTCTCTCGCACAGGCTCACCTTCAACTTGTTCTCGCAATGGTCGCAGAGATCATTTTTTTGCTCCAAATTCTTAGCATCATCGGTCTCCACAGTAGTCCAATTTCACACCTCTAGTGGATGGGATGTTCGTTTGATTCCAATTGATCCAGTGGCTGCATACACTTGTCTCTGTTTTGTCTTCTTTTCTTTACTCAGTTCTGATGTAATATTGGCTTTTTGAGTTGATCCATGTGATCCTGTAATTTTGGGTGTGTGCCACGGGGTGTGTTAATTCCACCCAACATTTTTGTATGAAAGTGATTATTTCCAATTAATATAAGGTCCTTTCATTCAAAAAAAATATTTAATTATTTAAAGTAGTGAGAAACATAAGCTAACCTCAACAATACATTGCACATTTCAAAATATAATAGAAAAAAAAAATTAAACATTGTAATATAATTAAATTTTATATAGACAAAAATTTATCTTGAAATTATTTTTATAATAAATAAAATTATACCGTTAATCTCGGCATTGAAGAAGAAAAACTCTGAATAATTTTCATAAAATTTAATAATTTACAATCGATTAATAATATCAGGCAATTGAAATTTCCTGCGAGCCTTTCAATGTTTTTCCAATAAAAAATGAACTTTTCAAAGGTAATCATGTCCTCTATGTTCACTTAAAAAAATGAACTTTTCACAGGGAATCATGTCCTCTATGTTCACTTATGATGATGTAAGATAATTTAATTATGGGGTTTTGCGACGAGGATTATACATTTTAACTATTCTTCCGTTTGTAGATTGAAGAGGTCGTGCATTTTTTTTCTGCAAAAACCACAAACAGCATAATATTAGTTTTTGTTTTTATTCGAAATAAATAATAAATATACTTTAAAATTCGTAGCGTTGCGTTAGAAACTGACTTTTTTAAATCAAAACGCTCTAATCAAACCTCACTAATTTTATTTAGGCAGGAAAAACTAAACACAAATTTCCTTTTTTAAGGTACAGGACTGCATTTGCTATATATATCTAGGTGAAACTCAGGGGAAGAAAATATTAACAAAGGATATGGATATGTAGACGTGGGTGTGCTTCAGACTTCCCATTGTTAGGACCTTCTTCCTGTTCCAAACGCTAGAAATTCAAAATCATGGCCTTTTTAGTCAATATCATTATCCTCCGTAAACCTATCCTTCCAAACCATAGGATGTTCACAAACACCTCGGTACTCTGGAGGACCAGATAATCGAATGATAATCGAATCGTTTCTTTTACTACTGCTTGGAGATATGGAAAATTTACTATGTCGGCTTCTTCCATTCTCCTTTCCCTACCCACAACTTCATCCAGCTCATCTTTAACACTTTTCAAGATATCAGGGTTTCGTAAAATCTCTGCCATTGCCCATTCAACGGTTCTTTATGATGAGTCGGTCCTGTCAGGAACATTGCCAATGAAGGATTGCAGGAGAGATCCCACCAGCAAATGAACCAATGTCAGGTGATGTAGTGAAGGAATCAACGGAAATTTCACCTTGCGGCGAAGCCTATATGATATAGTGATAAATATTCTATTCAGAATTAATGATCGCAAAAGTGAAGAATATTGTATGAATTTGGAAGAATATTGTATAGAGTTGGATGTAATTAATAAAATAATTAAAATATATAAATTTTATTGTAAATTATAATTCATAAAATTCTTTAATAATTATAAGATAATATATATACTTTTACAAGATAATTTAACTATAATATGGGATCTAACAAATGATATCAAAGCTTTCCATAATGACAATTGGTATAGAGCACTGGATTTTGACATTATCCTCCTTGCAAGTAAATATTTCTGACGTTTTAGCTATGAGACTTAAAATTCCCAGGAGGCTAAAATAATGTTACCAGAATTGTTTAAAATTTGTGAAAGGGAATCTGTATATACTCTTGTGCCTGTGAAAGAGAAGAGTCAGAATACTCAAGAAATTCATAGTTGAAGAAAAAATCCTCCGGGCTTTCGAAAGATTTGTAGAGATGCATTTCTGAAAGAGATCGGCCTCAAAATATGGGATATCAAGAATGGATGTTCCACCGTTGCTTGCCATTATGATTATTAGACGTCATGAAGTTCTGCGAGAGAATTATTCGAAGTTGCTCTCAAAATGTTTGTTGAACATGAAGAACTTGCTAAGAAATTACTAGATGATTATAATTGCGATTACTCACATGGGAAGTCATTTATGCAACGCCTGCTGGATATTTTAGTTTAGATGTTTATAACCGCTATGGTAAACGGGGACGTAACCACCGCTAAATCCTTCCGTATTTCATTCCTAAAACAATGGGTACCGGTGATAGTACACGTTACTTCTCTTGTAGGCCAATGGAGGGCATTGGATTGCCAGGTTTGGGAATATACGGCGAGATTCGAGGAGGCAAAGACTGATATTTTGCCAACAGTTCCTCTTCATGACAGGCAAGATATAATTGGAGGCAAGATATAATTGGGTAAATATCAGTTCTGAAAGTTTTGTGAACATCCATTCCTCTCGTGGGTTAATGACGACCTTCCGCCAACAAGATATGTTTGGCAGAATAAACTGTAAATGGCGACCTTCCGCCAACGAAATGACGAGTTTCGATGGTACCTTTTTTATTTATCTATAATATATTAGAAAGAGTATTAAATGTGTTTGAAAGTGGTTTTTTAAAAAGAAGAAAATTATATTAAAAAGTTTAAAAAACAATTATATTAGAAAATTAAATCACAGAATTTAAAAAAGTGAAGGCAAAGATAAAAACATATTTTTTTTTAAAATAGAAAAGCATGATTAGTAGTTAGAAAAGTTATTTGTAATGAATTTATGTATTCATGCATTCAATATTACTTATCACACAATAAGATGGATTAAAGTTTATTTGATGTAATGAAAAATATTATATGAGAATAAGTGGTCAAAATGTATGTGATGTAGTGAAGAATATGGGGTTAAAGTTTATGTGATATAATGAAAATCATTTTATGAGAATAAGATGGGGTTAAAATCTATGTAATGTATTGAAGAATATAATATGAAATTGAATAGTAGTAAATTTATCATAATGATTATTAACTCAATAAAATAGTTGAAGGATATGAATTCAAAATTTATATGATGTAGTAAAAAATATTATATGAGAATAAGATGTACTCAAAATCTATATGATGTTGCGAAAATATTACATGAGAATAAATTGAATGGTAGTAAATTTATCACAATGATTATCAATTCAATAGAATAGTTCATGCATATAAAATGTCTTCTCAAATAGTTGAAAAAACATATGAAAGCGTTTTTTTTTTTTTTGAAAATTAAATGAAAAATCAAAAAATAATTACAATAAAAAAGATAGATCACAAAAATAAAAAAGTGAATGCAAAGAGAGAAACATAATTTTAAATAGAAAAGCATGATTAGTAGTTAAGAAAAGCTATTTGTAATGAGTTTGTATATTCATGTATTCAACATTACTTATCCATATATCATTGTTTGAATAGTTCATCCAACCTATCACACAATTAGATGGTACTAAAGTCTATGTGATGTAAAAGGTTCAGGAACCCTTTCAAATCCCCCTCTTTCCATCTAATAAAAAATAAAATAATTTATGTGATGTGGAAAAGAACATTATATGAAGCTAAATGATAACAAATTTATCACAACTATTATTAATTCAATAGAATAGTTCATGCATATAAATTGTATTTTGAAATAGTTGACAAAGCATATGAAAGTGTTTTTTTTTAAAGAAAATTAGATGAAAGAATTAAAAAACTTACAATAAAAGATAGATAAATCACAAAATAAAAAAAAAGTGAATGCAAGGATAAAAATGTAATTATAAAATAAAAAAGCATGATCTAGTAGTTAATATAAGCTATTTGTGATGAGTTTATATATTTGTATATTCCACATTTCTTGTTCCATCTATACTAGTTTTTATAGTTCATCTAGCCTATCACACAATAATATGGGGATAATGTCTATGTGATGTAGTGAAAAATATTATATGAGAATGAGTTACGGTTAAAATCTATGTGATTTAATGAAGAACATAATATGAAGTTGAATGGTAGTAACATTGTCACAATGGTTATTAATTCAATATAATAGTTGAAGCATATGAAATCAAAATCTATATGATGTAGTGAACAATATTATAATATAATAAAATGGGGTCAAAATATATTTGATTTAGTGAAGCATATTATATGAAATGGTAGTAAATTTATCACAATAAATATTAATTCAACATAAAATTTACACATAAATTTTATTGTGAAATAGTTGAAAAAGCTTATGAGAGTGAATTTTCTTAAGAATGAGAAAATTATACTAAAAATAATAATAAAAAATAATTACAATACAAGAAAGACAATTTATAAAATAAAAATGTTGAATGCAAGGATAAAAACATAATTCTAAAATAGAAAAGCATGATCTAGTAGTTAAGAACAACTATTTGTAATGAATTTATATATTCATGCATTGAATACTTGGTCCATCTATCCTTGTTTGAATAGTTCATTCAACCTATCACACAATTAGATGGTGTTAAAGTCTATGTGTTGTAGTGAAAAATATTTTATGAGAATGAGATGTGATCAAAATCTATGTGATGTAATGAGGAATATAATATGAAGTTGAATGATCACTAATTCAATAGAATGGTTGAAGCATATGAATTCAAATCTATATGATTTAGTGAAAAATAGTATATGAGAATAAGATGGGATCAAAATCTATGTGATGTATCTAAGAATATTATATGAAGTTGAATGGTAGTAAATTTGTCACATCGATGTTTATGAAAATAAGCCTCAGGCCTACCAATATTATGGTTTGGGGGTCACCATCAAAGTTTTTGTCCATAGAAGAAGTGCACTCCCCATAAATTTGTTGACAAGGCAAATAATTCCCCCCCTCTTCCAATTCATTTTATGGGCATGCTCAAGTGAATCAAAATGAATGGAAAAATTTGACAAAAAAAATAGAATTTGGAAAAAGAAGACTCCTAAACCCTCCCAGGGCTCGAAATGCAAAAAAGTTGTACCTTCTTAGTCTTCTGAGAGTGGTCGTTCCATTAATTCCTCTAAGGAGGTTTTATTGCCTTCTTCTCCATATAATAAAAGCAATATTGAGGTGGTGTTGTTTGCAAATCCTGTTGATGCTGGCCAAGAAGTTCCTCTTTTGAATTCCTTTCAAGGGTTGGACCTTATTGAGGCTGATGAGGCCCTTGTACTAGAGTCTTCTCCTTTGAAGGTGGCTTCTTCCAAAGATGTGGTATTCTACCCTATTAAGGGTACCTCTAGTCCTTCCAATTCTCCTAAGTGTGTTATTCAAAAAATCTCTCCTAGACCAAAAACTAGGAGCTTACGTAAGAGACTAGTTGACTATGACTTTTCTAAGAAGGTTGGAAGACCTCTTGCTAAATTTGTAAGAAAAAGAGCTACTGATGAGGTGGTAGTAAATGGTGGTCAAGTTCTTCTCATTATTTAAGGAGAAAATTGCGATAGACAACTTAATCTGGATGGGTTTAAGTCCCCTCAATTGGGGGTAATTGGTAAGAAACTTTCCTTTTAATTTCTCATGAAGATCTATTCTTGGAATATTAGATGTCTTAATATTGCCTCAAAAAGACGTATTCTTGCTTATTTATGTAAAGAGAAATACCCAATTTTTTTTGTGTATCCATGAATCTAAGTTGGAGGCCTCTACTTGGGAATCTACTCAAAATTTGGTCTTGAAAGACTCGAGTTCCATGGCTTCTAATGCTATAGGATCTGCTGGTGGTCTTCTTTTCTTATGGGATTCTTCCAAATTTGAGGGCCATGTTATTTACTTGTCTCATAGGGTGATCAATATTATTTTTTGGTTCAAGTTGTCTCGAAAGTGTTGGGTAATGTCTAATATCTACACCCCAAACTCTTATTCTAATATGCGTAGATTCTGGTCATTTCTTTTGGAGATGAGAGCCATATTTTAGCATGAGTCTTGGATGGTGGTTGGTGATTTCAATTCCCCATTATTTCCTTCTAAAAAATGGGGTGGAAATGTTGTTGATGATAGAAGTCTTGCTGAGTTTCATGACTTTGTTAACCAAGCCATTCTTCATGACATCGATCTCAAAGGAGCCAAGTTTACTTGGAGTAATCGAAGAGCAGGGAATGGTCTTATTATGTGTAGGCTTGATAGAATTTTTATCTCCAACTCCTCTCTAGATCTTTTTGGGGATGCTTCTTTATCCACTCTTCCTAAAATCGAATTGGACCATAATCCTTTGTGGTTGGAAATCCCTAAGGGGCTCCTGTGTTTTCCTCACCCATTCTGTTTTGAAGTTATGTGGTGTTCCCACATAGATTTTGAAGCCAAAAATCTTGAGTGGAGGCAGGAGCCTACCTCAAGTTTTGGTATGAACAAATTATTACTCAAATTGAGGATGCTTAGGGTTCATCTCAAGCTATGAAACAAATTTTTCTTTGGGAATATCTTTAAGGAAAAAGAGTTCTTGAAATCCATTCTGTCTTCTATCGAAGCCCAAATCGACCCATAAGGTCTTTCTATGGACTTGCTTGCTGAAGAGAATCTACTCTAAATGCTATTCACAATGTTCAGGATGAAGAAGAGCTTTTCTGGAACTAGAAGTCTAGGGAGCTATGGCTTAAATATGGTGATCGTAACTCCCATTTTTTTTATTCTTCCACCTTGTGATGAAGGGATGGAATAGAATTATAGAAATTGATAAATCTGATGGAGGGATAACTTTAGATATTTTAGAGATAAGACAAGAGGCAGTGGATTTATTTAGTTCCTTACTTTTTTCCTTGCCACTCCGTGACTGTGAGGTGAGATCAAGGATACTAGGGGCTATTTCTTGTCTTGTTATGGATGAGATGAATGGTTCCCTTTTGACTCCATTTTATGATGCTGATATTATTACGACTATTAAGTCTATGGGTCCTCTCAAGGCCCCAGGATCGGACGAATTTCCTCCTATTTTTTTCAAAATTTCTAGCATATTTGTGGTGAGGATGTCTGCGATGCTATTAGACATGTCCAAATATCAAGAGTATTTCTGAAGGTCTTGAATGCTACTTTTCTCGCTTTAATCCCAAATAAGGATTATGCGGTGTCTTTTTGTGACTTCAAACCAATAATTTTGTGCAACTCTATTTATAATATTTTCTCTAAAGCTATGGTTAACAAATTTTAAACCTATCCTCCCTTCAATCATTTATTTGGATCAAAGTGAATTTGTTCCAAGAAGACAAATATTGGATGATGCTATTGTTATCCATGAACTTCTTCATTCAGTGCAGAAAAGTGGAAGGGAGAATTTCTTTCTCAAATTAGAAATTAAAAAAGATTATGACAGGGTTTCTTGGCCCTTCCTATTCTTGGTCCTCAGGAAATTTAGGTTCAGCAAATCTTGGGTGAATCGTATGGAGGCTGTAAATTCTTCAACCTGGTTTTCGGTTCTCATTAATGGTTCTCTGACTGATCTTTTAGTTTGTATAGAGGGTTACGATAGGGAGATCCTATTTCACCCTTTCTCTTTATTATCATGGTGGAGGCTCTTGGGTGTTCTATCAAATATCATGGTATGGAGCTTGGTTTAAGGCCGACTTTGTAGATTTCTCCTATCTCTCATCAACAGTTTGCGGATGATACTTTACTCTCATGCTTGGCATCAGTTTTCCATGCCCATGATGTCAAGATTATTATGGATTTCTATGGGAGAGCGTCAAGTCAATTTATCAATTTCCTGAAAAGTAGTATTTTTTTATTAACACTCCTAAGATCCGTCAGCATAAAATTATTTCAATTTTAGGGGTTTGGATTGTCTCTCTCCTAGTCACATAATTAGTCCTTCCATTATTTTTTGGTCATCTGAAAGATACTTTTTGGGCTCCTGTTTTGGAGAGGGTTCAAATAAATATCTCCTCATGGAAATACGTAATTCTAAGTTAGGTTGGTAAAGTGGTTTTAGTCCAGAGTATGCTCCAAAGTATCCCCTTATACTTTCTATTGCTTTTCAACATTCCTGCTAAGGTGGCATCCAAATTTAATAATATTTGTAAGGCCTTTCTCTGGACGGGTCCATAATTGAAAGGTAAATTTCATCTTTGCTCCTAGGATCAAGTTTGTATGAGAAAAAAATATGGAGGCCTAAATTTGAAGAGCGCTACTGTTATGAACAAGGCCCTGGTGTCTAAAATTGCTTGGAAGGTTACCTCCAGTGTTGACATATCTGGTTCCATATATTAAGTGCCAAATATAACTTTAATAGCTTTTTGTCTGATCCTCTTTCTTCTCAAGGCTTCACATTCTAGAAAAGTCTCATCAAATGCAAGGATTTCATTAAGATTAATAGCCTTTGGGTGATAGGAAATGGTAGTTTGGTCTCTTTTTGGGATGACCCTTGGCTCAAGGATCATCTTCATGCGGAGGAGCAGTATTTTAGAGAAGTATGTCTTCTTTATAAGGAAGTTGGTTTTGTTAAAGTTGCAGACTTCATCCTAATATAGAATAATAGCAAAGTCTGGTCGATGTCTCCTCCCTTTCTCATATTAGCTCAGGATTAGCTAGTTTGGGACTTTATTCTTGAAGAGCTTCATCGGTATGTTATTCATCATGAGGAAGTGGTGGACCAACTTGTTTGGGATGGCGAAAATGAGGGAATTTTTTTTGTTAGATCTGCTTACTCTCTCATTTGTCCCCATGGAGGTGGTACCTGGCCCTGGGATAAAATTTAGATTAAAAACCTCACTCCTAAAATCAATATCTTATTTTGGCTTGATGTGCAGAACAAGGTTTTAACAATTGAGAACTTGCACAAGCATGGTTTTAATCTGCTTAATTGTTGTTTTCTTTGTAAACAATATTGGGAATATGTGCCCCATTTTTTCCTTAATTGCAAGGTGTTTCAGGGAGTCTTCTACTCTTGTCTTCAACAGATCAAATTAGCCTGGATGTTACCTAATTCTATATATTATTTCATCAACCAATGGATGTCACCTTTTTCCTTGCCTCACCTAAAGTGCTTCTAGAAGTTTTTGCTACCTCATATTCTTTGGGGAGTGTGGAAGGAACAAAATGTGAGGGTTTTCAAAAATAAATAAGGTGATATCATTCATCTAAGTCATAAAATCCTCTGGAAATTTGGTGAGAATGTGTCCTCTGCTTTGAAGGATTCACTCCCATCCATACCTAGGGATCACCCTGATTATTCGATGGAGCGTGCTCTTGGTTTCTACCCAGACTTAAGACCACCTCTAATTCCCAATATTCATAATTCTTTCAGGTGGTCCCCACATCCTATGATGTGGTTCAAATTTAATTTTGATGGAGCTTCGAAAGAAAATCCGGGTAAGGCAGGTGTGGATGGCCTCATTCATTATAATTATGGTAATGTGATTATGGATTTTGCTAAAGATTTAGGTGTGCAATCATCACATTTTTTTGAATATTGGGCTACTTTTATTGGGATCCAGATGCTAAAATATCTTGGCATCCATAGGGCTATCATTGAAGGTGATTCATTAAACATTGTGAAGATGCTCAAAGGTGATTGTAGACTGGGACGATGGATATCCAACCTTATTGACAAGTCTAAATCCCATGTGTCTTCCATGGAGGACTCTATAATCAGCCACATGTTAAGGGAAGGCAATAAGACTAATGATTGCCTTGCTAATGTAGGTGTTGTTATCTAGGGCCTCAAGGTTTGGTGTACTAACTTTCCTTCGGATTTAACTCACCTTGTTAATGCTGAGAAACCATAATATTCCTTAGGTGGTTTTTGGGATTTTGTTGCTGCTCTTTTCTTTAAGATGGTATATTTAGTTATTTGATAATGGGCTAATGGTGGAGGACATTAAATTCGATGGAAATTGTCATCCTTTTGTCCTATATGAGCGTTTTGGATATTTTTTGGACTACTAGGGTGTCTCCTTCTATCTGATATTTTTTGAATTCAAATTTTAAATTTTTTTTAGTCTCTTGGGGGTTGGAATACGTTGGTTTCTCTTCAATATATAGAACATTCCTAGATGGCACTTGTATCTATGATGATTTGGTTTTGTTCTTGTCATTATCTCTTTGGAAAGATATTTATGTTGCTCAAGCTGAATGTTGGTACATCCTCTCTAATTGATGGTGGTGCTCCTTTCCATATTCCCATCTATGTAGTGAGGTGGCATGAGAGTGGATTTTTATTGGGAGGTCCTTTTTGGTGGAGTTATACTCCTATGTTCGGGATTTTACTATTGCCCCTAAGTTGGTGCTTGCAGTTAAATGAATATGGATTGATGGCGGAGTACCTTAACTTTGAAAGGCCTCTTTGTCCTTTTGTTCTGGCTAGGTACATATGAGATCTTTCCTTTTATCAGGGTATCCCTTTCCCTCCCCTATTTTTTGAATTTCAAAATTCTAAAGGTATTCAAATTTCCTTTCAGTCTGATGGGAGATGGAATACATTATTTTTCCTTCAGTTTCCAAAACATTCTTGGGGGGCTCTTGTGTTTCGAGATTATGCCTATCAGTCTCTCCTCAGAAAAGTTTTTTTGTTTGTGCCAAACGATGGTACTTCCTTTCTTGATTATGGTGGCGCTCCTTCCAAGATACCTCTCTGTGTAGTGAGGTGGCATCCGAGTGGTATCTTGTTGGCCAATCCTCTTTTTTGGAGTTATACACCTGTGTGTCCCTCTTCTCTCTTGTGGACACATGGTTATCTTATGGAGTATTTTGAGGACTTCCCCTTTTGGGACTCTCCTAGCTTGAGGTGGGGCATTTTCTTTCCCATTTTTGGTGAAGCTCCCTTCTTTGGTACCTTCTACTGGTACCCAGGTGGATACTCTTTGTTTTGTTTTTTTTGGTGGAGTTTTTCATCTCTATGCTTTGTGTCCATGATTTGGACTCCTTTGTTCATCCTCGTGATAGGTCTTATTTTCCTGCCTGGGATGTAGGTTTTTGCTTTCTTTTTTTTGGAGCGGGCTTGTGCTATGGAGTCTTTTATTGGGGTTCCTTGTTTTTCCTCTATTGTGTCTCCCAAGACCTTTTCTTGCACTTGATGGTTGAATTCTAAGTTTAGGATTTTGTTTATGTGTGGTGCTTTACCCAGAATTGTTCTTCGTTTGTTTTTTCTAGCTCTTGGAAGTGCCTTGGCTTGGGTATTTTTTCTCTATTATATTTTGGAGTTCTTTTGGTTTGTTGGTACCATGGGAAAAGCTAATATTTACCCGACCAAGCTCAAATTGAGCAAACCTC
Organism: Wollemia nobilis; assembly: GCA_028583015.1. NCBI lineage: Eukaryota > Viridiplantae > Streptophyta > Pinopsida > Araucariales > Araucariaceae > Wollemia > Wollemia nobilis. Next base: position 3,413,379 of record JAQPPZ010000622.1, read on the forward strand.
ACCTCGAACCTATGTCTATTTCCTTTGACGAGGAGGTAAAATCTATCTTAGTGAATGGGGGTCTCCTGGATTGCATCCAGAAGTTTCATGGTCATAACCCGATGCTTACCAACTAAATTTTCTTTTCCTAGAATGATGGTTGGGTTAGTGTTGGCTTATGGTCATTTCAAGTTATGACGAAGCTCATTAGCAGGACCACTGGCCTTGTTTTCGATGGAGCCTATCACAATTGTGATAGACATTCTATGTTGCAAGAGATTAGTCTCTTCTTAGATAAGGAGGAATATCTACCGAGAATTTAGAATGGCTTCAGCATCGTGGCTCTGCCTCCTCCTTGGAATAGGGTTGCTAGGGTCATCATGGATTACTTTACCCTTGATCCTACTTATGAAATCATTAGGAGTTTTCATGCTATGTTTTTAAACCATTTGAGATGTAAAGCTACTATGAATATTCCTTTATTTCTTTTCCATTCTATGAAGAAGTCCTTCCTAAATTTTTAAGGTGGTCATGGTTAAGCTCCTATCCACCAAGGCCTGGTTTTTCTAGTGTTTGAATAGGCTACTTTGGAGCGTGGTGTCAATGCTAATGATTTTTTTATGCCTTTTATAGATACCTCTTTTCCTCTGATGGAGAGAACCAAATTTATGGTGGAGTCTCCTTCTCTTGGTGGTCACTCCTATTTGGTTTCTAGTTTGAACTCTGGAGATAGTGAGGATATGTATTCCTTTACCTTTGGTTCTGGTCTAGAGTAGATCTCCAAAAAGATTCAAGTTTCCTCCAAAGGGATTTGGGGAAGGGCCTCGGATGTGGATGTCATTGCCCATTCGACTGGCCCTACTATCAAATTTGACCTATCACCTAAAGTGTTCATGGAATATCTTGATGAACTAGATATGAAGCCCTCCGAATCTATTGCTGCTAAAGTTCGATGTAAGTCCAAATGATTGCATTATAAAATGGAGGAAGGTGATATTCCCCCTCTACTGAGGGACTTCTCCTAGGAGAAATCTATGGAGGAAGTCTACACCCTGGTTGCTTCTGAGGATGTTAAACATGTTATTTTTTGTGACTTACAACTTATTGATATCAATTAGCACAAGATGTGGTGCTCTCTGAAATTGACCCTGGATTTTTCCAAGAATGTGTCATGTTTAGCGGGTGTTGTTGCTCAGGGCTTAGATAAGTTGGTGTAGAACAATCTCAAATTTTTCTCTTTTTGGGCCTTGAGGTATGGGTTTTTGCAGTTCTTTTTGTTTACCTCTGGTCTGCCTACCAAGGTCTTATTCTATCCATCTTACTTTTGTGGCTTTCTTTGTAGTGGTTGTGGGATCCTGTTAAAACCCTCTCCTTTTAATATTACCAAAAAAAAATTGTCACATCGATTATTAACTTAATGAATGGTAGAAAAATTGTCACAATGATTATAAATTGGAATAGAATAGCATAGGCATATAAATTGTATTGTGAATAGTTGAAAAACATATGAAAGTATTTTTTTAAAGAAAATAAAAATAGATGAAAAAAAATTAATTACAATAAAAGAATGACAGATCACAAAAAAACAATACAAAAATAAAAACATAATTCTAAAATAAAAAAGCATGATCTAGTAGTTAAGAAAAAATATTTATAATGAGTTTATATATTAATGTATTCAACATTACATGGTCAATCTATCCTTTGAATAGTTCATTCAGCCTATCTCACAAGAAATTTTTTATATAAAATTGAAATGGGGTCAAAATATATGTAATGTAGTGAATATTATAATATAAAGTTGAAAGAGTTAAAATAGTTAATAATTGAATAGAATTATTGAAACATATTAATTCAAAATTTATATGATATAATGAAAAATACTATATGAAAATAGGATGATGTTAAAATCTAATTAATCTAAGAAAAAAATTATACAGAATTGAACATAACAAAACTTTTACAATAATTACTAATTCAATATCAATAAAATAGTTCATCCATATAAATTATATTGTTGTTAAATATGCTATATAAAAATAAATTTATATGCTTATGCAGCCTTTCATATATGTCTTCGGTCCCGACATTTTTTGGGTTTAAGCATAAGAGTTTCTTTAGTGTGTGTACCATTTTGATGAAATGAAATGTAGTTTTTTTTAAATTAATTGAATGCATTGAAAACTTGAAAGACCAGACAATCGATTCAAGCTAAATCGTTTCCATCAAACGGTTACGTCTTTTGAGTATACTTCCCCTACTATCATTGCAAACAGCTGGAGAAAGCACACGGTAGAAAGTAAGAAACAATACAAAGCACCCTATTATGATAATAATTACACGCAATCCAGCAGATATGCTCACTCTATGTTATAAATCAGAATATAACGCTGTCAAATTGAAGTGAGAGTGTGATATGTGCCTGCAAGTGCAAATGGATACTTACATAATGAATGGCCTCATGCAGTGTCCTCACTTGTTCTCGCGATACCGTCCTCACCTACGAGACATACATTTGTTGGTTTTACCTTTATTTCAATTGATTTTAGCATCGACAAAACTAAAAAACTTGTTGGAATTCTGATCGCACAGCTGAATTTCTTTACAAATGGAAAGTGAAAGGGCACCGAAACGAACCTACCTTTTTGACGATATTCCAAATGACTCCCTCTGTACAAGGAGGAGTGGTGAGAGAGCCGGTGTATCGATAATATTTTCTGCTTCCTATTTTTACATCAGTTGGCTTAACGAAGCCCAGGGGCTCCTCTGGAGGTTCCATGTCGGTAATCGACTCAATTTCATGCCTTAACTGTCATAAACGAAACCGAAAACATCCATAATAAGTAAAAATATCTCAAAAGCAATAAAGAGTAAATAGAAATTCAATCTCTATAATCTTTATTTTTGCCAAGAAACTGCCCTCCTCACCCTTTGTTTATTTTTGCTACCATCATCAATCATTAATTATTATTAATCCTTTGCCTTTGGGTTTTCTTTTTTTTGCAATATATGGGTTTTGTGGAACATCAGTTGGATACCTCTGCAAGAAATGTGTCAGGCCTTCCATACTTGTACAGGATTCCAACAACGGCAAACTTCTTGTCCTCCGATTCGTGCACCAAATGCATTTCTAAGGGATATCTGTATCAACGAAGTCGAGTGGTTTAATTAAAGAAGTTGAGAGATTCAAGCCAAATCAACAGCAATAATAGCATCAAGATTTAAAGAGAATTTACCGCTTGCCATCTACGGTATGCTCAGCGGGGGTGTGCCAATGGCATTGGTTGAGTGTGTATTTCTTGCCGCCAATCTGAATACCGCCAGCGCCGGAGGGCCACTTGACCATAATATCGTGGCGCCTGTTGACAAGAGTAGCGTTTGCAGGCCGATAAATCCTGCGGAGACGACCGAGATCTGGCCACTCTTTGGAGTAAATCTTCACCAAATCGATGGGAGACTGTTACATCCCCTTCCCACACGCGCTCCATTCCTCTTTCAACTCTCCCCACTGCTCCGGCCCTCTCGGACCCTCCTCATACGTGAACTCCCTTCGTCCTCTGCTCATCCACTCACCACATTCCACATTAATACAAACCCCACACATAATAAAAAATGGACAATTTTTGTAGATAGAGAATATAAAGTTTCAACGACCGTATTACCGACTTCCTGAGTTTGAACTCCAGCGAGGAAGAGCCCTGATAACGCCAACAGGAGGATTGCAGCTTGCACTACTGTTCGTGCCATATGGTATGGATTAAAGAGATGGGAGTGGTTTGTTTGCCACATGGCGGGCTTTTATTTTTGAGCCCAGAGTTCAGATGAGTTTTTTATCACGAGATTTCCGTGTTTGAGAACGGGATGCTCCGTTGAATTTTATGTTTTTTTGAAAAGGGGCCAGGCAAACTTCCCCGCGAAACAGCAGCATGCCACCACGCGTTTGACCAACAATAGGTGAAATAATGAGAATGGTCAAAGGCTGTCATAATGTCTTCCGCTAAAAATAAGCTACGTCACCAATTTGAAATTGCTGTACCATGGTTGGCAGTAAACGGCCTTTGGTGTCTACCCGGACTTTTTCCTAAAATAAAAAATCAAACTTAAAGAAATAAGATATTCTATAACTAGAATATGGTTGGGTAAATAAAATAAAGATGGTTTTATATGATATTAAATAAAATAAAGATAGTTTTATGTGATCTATCATTTAACCGACATTAAACCAGTTAGTGATATCTAAGATGGTTTTATATAGATAACTATATTGAATAAAATAATGATAGTTTTATATAATTTATGGTCTAACTGGCGTTAAACAAATTAGTGATACTTAAGATGATTTTATATGGATAATTACGTTCAATAAAATAAGGATGGTTTTATATGATCTATGGTCTAACGACCTTAAACCAGTCAGTGATACTCGACCTTTTTCCATCTAATGGATGAGGAAGAGATGAATTACTTCACAAAATATCATGTGATTAGTGCCTGCTTTTACCCAGGCGCAGGAGGAGAAAGATCCACAATACATATCCCGATCATGTCCTTCTTTAGGAGATATCGTTTCTTTTTCCAAGTAATTTGCGCTTATATAACTGGAGACACCTTGGAAATGGAAACGAATTGTGTCAGAGAAGGGGCCCCTCTCCAGGTTGTTGCCTCCATAAAGAAAAAGATTTGATTTCGTTGTTTAAGTCGAACGAACTGAACCTTTTAAAATGGAGGGATGAGGCAAGGGGTTTTATATTAACAAGGGTTTTATATTAAAAGCGCTACTCAATAGCTAGACCCCGATTAAAGTTATAATCTATTAAGATTAAGAGGCTCGGCCGAATAAAGGGATACTTTGCTCTTGAATAGGTGTTATTAAATATGTTTCCTCGATAAAAGACCTTCGACCTTTGATAATTGGAATATCCCCACTATATCCCGATGAACATGCCTAGAACCCCCGATTCCCTGGTCTGGAATAGACTCTCTATTCGATAATTGGGATATCTGTAATATGTTTGCTTGGGAATCTCTCTATTTGAAAAGGGGCGAGGCCGAGGCTGGTAGTTAACTCGGCCGAGCGAAGGGATCCGCTGGGTCTAAATCCCCCTCGAGCAAAGAAAAGTTGTTAATACGTATATAAATAAAATCAACTAAATTTTTTTCTTTGGCAGCTTGATTCTGCAGTAGGATTTAGTAAATAGTGGCATAAACTCAATATATATAAGATCATCCAATTTTAGATGGGCAAGATACTCTTTCGAGTGCTCGTGTTAAATGCATGAAAGTTTTACTTTATTTTCCCTTTCCATTGTTGCTTTTTCCGGAACAAACCCTTCGAGTAGACAAAAAGGAAATATCTTATTCTAATTAAACTCTAGGCTATTGAGCGCATTTCATTGAACGCATTACATCTCAAAGTTCCATTTTTAGTAAGGAATTTTTAGTAAGAAATAATCAAAATAACGACGAAATTTCTACACCTACAAAAAAAAAATAATCAAAATAAGATTATGCTTTCGGGAATTTCGTTTGCCTTTGAAATTCTTATTCAACATTTCAGAGCCTTAACAATAGACACACTTAACAATAGCCTTGAAATAATTTGATGAGTCTTCATAAAGAGTAATGTATTCAAATGCTAAACATTTGGAGGGTGAAAAGTTATTAATAGTATTAAATATATATTCAAGATTATTGAATAAATAGACATAATTTACGTTTTTGTAATTTAATTTTTAAAAATAAAATGTAAACTGTAAGATTTTTTGTAATTTAATTTTTAAAAATAAAATGTAAACTGTAAAACTTTATATAACATAAGTTTTTAATAATTTGATAATAAAAATATTTGTTTTTTACTTTAATCATTTAAATTTAAAATTTTAATAAAATAAAATTTTAGTTTTATTTAGAGTATAAAAGTATTGATTTTCAAAATAAATAAATAAAAAATGTTTTAAAAGGTTTAAGTGATTTCTCTAAGAAGTTAATAATGGAAAATAAAGTGCAAAAAGTTACTTTCATTCTTTCCTTTAACTTTTTATAGTCCATAGAAAATATAAAACTTTTATTAATTATCCTTATATGCAGGTGGAAGGATTCTTACTAGAGTCGTTGTCTAGGATTCTTACTAGAGTGGTTGTCTATACCAATCCTTTGAAGTTAGAATCTAGAGTGTTTTCCCCTATACAAACTAAGGTTGTGAAATGACTGAGTGTCTTCTACTCTACCGATATTAAACCACTAAAATTAATGATACTTCAAGTGGTTTATTAATTGATTGTAAATTTTTGTAACTATTAGTTATGTAAGGCAATAAAAGGCTTATTAAATTTTGGAACCACCATATAGATACCCAATAAGCCTTTTTCACTAGCATCCTTGTTGGTCGTTAAGTCATATCAATAGTTATAAATTCCATTGATAACCCTTGTTTAAGACACTTCAAAAGAAAAATTTATGTCATTTTTACTTTTAATGATTGTAAGTCTCATTTAAGTATGTTGTTTCTTCCATAAATACTATATATAATTACATTTGTAAAACTCTAAATTTTCTTCAACTTGTTTTTGGACTTATGAGCTAATTCCAATAATGGTCTTTATTCATAATTTTGATGATGGACTTTACCATTTTAATGTTTTCTTCTCGTTGACAAATATTGACAATTCTCAAAGGCCAACCGTCATTATCCTTCTCAAACACTTAGATAAAATATAAATACATACCTAGACATCAATCATCTTTGAATTCTACTTTGTTAGAAATCATGGATATAGAGAACGAAAGACTATGATGATTTGACTAGAGTAGGTGTCATGGAGAGGAGGTGTAAGGAGGTTCAAAACTCTAAAATACTTAGTATTTCTATCTTTGAGCCAACTTTCCTTTGCCCAAAAATGATACTTGAATGTATTAAATATTTTAATCCAAATATAATTGATACTACAGATATATAAGGGAAAAAAGAGGTCAATTATTGACTCGTTGTAGTGCAAATATTTTAAGTTTATGAACCACTCCAAATGTAGTGTCTTACATTAAGAAGGAAAGAATAGACCAATGGTATAAAAATAGATGGCATAATCTATGATTAGTAAATAGGTAAAATCTAAAGTTTAATCTACTACCTCAAAAACTCTAATGAACACACACAAAAGCTAATTAGTGATACAATAATTTTACTAGATAAATTATGTAAAGAAAAAACCTTATCTAGGTTTCAACCTTAGATGTTTGCCTTTCTAGCATTGATTTTGTTCATAAGGTGAATATCAATAGTCTTATGTAATCAATGAGTAATTATATGAGAAACTTGTAGATATACTTGAATCAAAGAAATTTTATGAATTTTTATTTGTTTTAACTCTTTGAGAATGGATTCTTAGGTCAAGCTATTGGGGAACAAGGAAGACCTTGAAGGATTGAATCTCACACAAGATTGTTTCCTAGCATTCTATGCTAGAAAACTTGTGGTAGGAATACCATACTTGTATAGATTCAACAAAGTCCATCTATTCAGTGGTTGATTGGTATATCCATTGGTATTTTATCCCATATAATAGTGATGTTAATAGATTTTAAAGGCCTTCTATACTAGCCCATTGAGTCAAAACTAAGTTTGTGCCAATATAATATTTAAGGTAGATAAAATATTCAGTCAAAAGATATAAAATTGTCATTCACCATTGAAAACTACTAATGTAGATGAAGTATTCAAACATATTAATTGTAAAAATAAATAGAAGGATTTAAATTAGAATGGGATCCTAGGAGGATGAAATATGATTGAATGGGAGTTTTGTAAGAAATTAATTAGATATTGTATTGATTTTATTTTCTAGCATTTTTGCAAAACCTCAACAAGATGTCTAGGCTAGTTGTAATAATGAAGTGGGAGTTATGATTAGATTTAATGGCTTTAGATGCTATTGTGAGTGGGCCTATTAGAATCTCTTATTTCCATTAAAGTAATCAAATAATATACTAAAAAATAACAATAATAAATGTGTGATAACCCAATTAAACACACACTGGTTGTAGCAATCTAAACTCACTTGTAGGCTTGAAAACTAGGAAGATGGTTGATAGGGGTATTATTTTTTAAATTTTAGTTTTGCACCCATTAGTAATTAGTACATAGCATTTAGTACCACTTTGGGAATTTGACTACTACATTCAACCTCCCAAGTGGACGATACTGGTAGGGTCCCATAGAAGGTGCCCTTAGTGATCCTATCCATATCATCCATTTTTATTTGTGAATCCAAAATCACAACGTGGGTTATCCTCTAGGATCCATAATACCTAGAGGGTGGATGCATGACTCCCTTCCTTAGCATGTTATGTGGAACCCTGAGTATATTTTAAATCATCTGTTACCAACCGTGCAAGAATTTTTAGAGTAAATAGTATGGTGCTTAATTGGTGATCATGCATCTAGATTAGTGTCTAGAACCATGGGCAATAAAGGTTATGCCATTTACCTAGTTTTGATCATGGTTTTATTGATGAAATTGCAAATAATGTAGTGATTTATCCCATTTTGAATCATTGTGAAATCTTATCTTGGAGTTCCAAATCTCCTACCAAGATTATCCTCACCAAAAAATATTATCTTAAAGAAATAGTTCTCTCATAAAGACACCTTATTTGATAATATCACATAAGGACCACCATTGTACTACTCATACAATAGCCTATATGGATGTCCCATTCTGCCCATCCTTAGTGGTAATTCATAAATATTCATTGGTTACATACATGCAATCCAATGATATTGGGTGTCTTGGTTTTATCTATGCTCTCCGATGTTTTGGTTTAAGGCACACTTTAAGTTTATGGTTCTAATATTTGGATGATTAAAGCACCAAGGGTTTTCCTAATTTTCCTTATAAAAGATCTTTTTAATGAAAATAAATAATTTCTTTATTTTCTATAAGTCCTTAAAAATAACTCATTTAATAAGTAAAGTACCAATTATTTAGAATAAATAATGACAAATAATTCAAAAGACATTTAAATAGTCTAACTATCAAAATATAGTAATCTTATCAAATCTAAAATGATTCACTTAATAATTATTATAAATTCTCTAGACACCTATGTAATGAATTAAACCATCAATAAATGATTAAATACTTAAAGCACAAATGCATACTATTCTTTAGTAAAAACAAATATTATTTTATCATGTATTATAAAGTAAAAGAGACTTTAAAGAATATTATTCATTATCAAAATAATCTGTAGACACCAAAACAACACCAATACGATTATGTGATTGCAAACACTGATTGCTTTGACACACACAGCCCCCAGGGCAACCCTCAGAGGTTAAAAAGTGGTCCTAACCACTTTTTTAGCAATTTTGGAAGGTCAAAAGGCAATTTGGCACATTCAAGCACTTTGCTTAGTATTCGTCCCACCCAGGGACGAATTCAAATTGGGATCCGTCTCACCCAAGGACGAATTTTGAATTCATCCTAGGTCGGGACAAATTCCAGGTTCAACGGGCAAAAATAAGAATTGCGCCAAATGGTAGCCAAGGACAGTCAATTAATGCCTCATGCCTTGCATGCGCATGTAGGTGGGCAGATTGGACGTTAGAGGACTGTCACAAGGGCAGTCATGGAAGCCCAAGTTAGGGAGGACTTTCCTCCCTCATGGGAAGGCATGACTGCCACATGGTGCTCATGCATGCCCCTCCAAAGAGACCCCCTGGGTCTATAAAATGGTGAAATTTCTCACCCAAATAGGACAAGTTGGTGGCATTTTCAAGGAACGAAGTGCTACCAAATTGAATACCACATTTTACCCTTTTGATTTACATCTTCCACATCCTTGATCTCTTTTGCAAGAGAGGTTATTGGGTGGCTATTGGAAGTGTGAATCCGGACCCAAAACCCAACATTTGACCACATTGATCTACCAATTCACCGACAACCCATTACAAGAGATTTTGGGCCCATCCCAAGTGGATTGGTGCCAAAATCAGGTTCCAACGGTGGGCGGCCCACCTGGGTGCCCCACACTTCTAAGTTTCATTTTAATTTGTTCTTTTGTCATTTGCTTATCTTCCATTCCATTGTATGCTGTATAGATAGTTTATAACTTTGATTTCATAATGTTTTGAGCAGATCTCATCATGTTTATGTTGCTTTTGTTGTCCCACTAACTTGCAGGTAGCGACGTCAAATTCTCATTGACGAAGGTCAAATTGGGGAAATCCGACCATCTGGGTCATCCCAAAATGCCCCCAATTAGCTAACCCCTATGTTTGCAGGTCTTTTGGAGATCTCGAGATGTGACATTTGGGCAGCATCACCTTGGCACTTTGTCGCAAGCTAATTCGTCCTACTCGGGGACGAATTACAGTCATAATTCGTCCTAATCGGGGATGAATTATAGTCATAATTCGTCCTGCCCAGGGACAAATTTTAGTTTGATTCGAATCAGCGACAAATTGTCCAAATGTTTTGATGGCAGTGGCCCTTTGGTAATGTTCTCTGGTCTCTATCAAATTTGCAGGTTATTTGGAGTCATTTTATTCACCGATTTAGCTAATATTATGCATGCATCCTTCATTGGTTTTTAAGATCAAACACTTCATCTTTTTGTCACAGGTGCTACTAACGACTTGTGTCTTTGAACGCAGGAGGAGCAGCAAGAATCAAGGATTCATCAATGCAAGCGGTGGCAACACTTTGGCCCGCCCATTTCAAATGTGGGCACGCGGAAGGAGGAATACTAAGTCATGATTGTAACCAAAATTCATTTAACACTCCTAGCCCCTAAAAAGGGAGGAGGTGTCTTTGTAACCGAGATTAAGAGAGTTAAATAAAAAGGGTTGTGCTTTCTGTACTTTCTTTTGCCTCCATTCAATTCGTCTCTTTCATTTCATGCATTTCACATTTTAGGACTTAAGCGTTTGTTTGATTTTGAATGCATCGCAATAGTTTTCCTTTCAATATTCCAGAATCTCGTGCTTTCAGTGGCGATCACGGTGGGACTCTATCCCCTAGTTTTAAGATCAAGAAACTGATCGAAAATTTGTGATTTGTGCTTACAGGTACCATTCTTCAAAATTAGACTGTTATTCGTCTTTGCCTGTGGTGAATACCTTATTGTAATTCATCTGACCCTGAGACAAATTCTAATTTGTCTCAGACAGGGACAAATTTTGTTTTGTAATTCGTCTCACATAGGGACAAATTTTTGTCTATACATTTTTAGGGCCGAGGATCAGAAACAACAAGTCTAGGCAGAGAAAAGGTAAGGGTCCTAAACTGTTCCTATCATTTTCTATTTTTGTGTTTCTATTTTTTGTCAATTTTTCCTTCTTAAGGAAAGTAGTTGCTTCTGCCTGTTTTATTTTTTTAATAAAAAGAATCACACACACATCACGTGACATTTTTAAACCAAGGAGCTAGTCGTAAGACCCCAGCCCTTGATCAAGACCAACAGTGGGTTCATCACCACCTTGGCTTGATTTTTGCATCCATTTACCCCGATTGTCACTGTTGCTCGATGTAAATCCTGACGAAAGCTGACCGAGTGTTGTTGGGGTGATTCCCAATGCATGAGGATAAGTCTTCTATGGTAGGTGTCATAAACAGGACAATCCCCATTTCGTACCGCCTACGTACCATGTACCATCTGCTCTCACATACCTATAGTTTCCCTCTCGTAAGGGTGGGTATATAGAGAGGTTGGTATATCGATCGGGCAATGGTATATTGAAGGGGCGACCATTTATGGGAGTCATATGAGCCTTCATTATGCATTTAAACATTCTTAAAAACTTTCAAAAACAAAACAAAATCATCAAAATGCACTAAAACCAGTCTAGGACACACCATTAATATTTAAAAGAGATAATCACCGTTTGTGTATGCGTGTGTTCATTTCTGCTTAGTGTAAAAAAAAAAATCAAAAAAATCATAAACAAAATATAAAAATCTATGCATTTTGTCACTCGCTCCAAAAGCTCCAAGGATTCCCGCAATCACTTGGTCACTCCAAAATGCCCCAAAGGTGTCCATGAACCCTTTGGTCAACCCAAAAGTGCCCCAAAGGTGCCCATAAGTGATGCAGGAGCATCCAACAAAATATGGGAAATCTTATTTTTTTCCCTAAATTTTAGTGCATTTTGTTGGGGCCATAACTTCTCAACCGTAGCTCCGATTGACGTGAAATTTGATAGGGAGCTAGTTGGGATATTTTTAATGGACTTGTATTTACTCAAAAAACTAGTTTTTAGGGCCAAATTCCATCATCTAGTGCCCTAAAATTAGGTTTTAAAATTGCTCACCTAATTTTTTATGCTTTTTGAGCTATTCGAAGGTTAATATATCCTAATGTATTTAGAGTTAGGAATTGAAACTTTATTTATGGCTTATCTATTGTAAGAGGTTTCAATTTTAGGGTTTTTAGAGAGACATCGTCATGGTGCTCACCCATAGCCAAGCCCAATCACAGGCGAATGTTGTGGGGAATATCCAAGGAGGCACAAGTCACCTCCAGTATAGCCCCAAGGATTTGGTCATACCACCTTGGCGGCCTAACACACAAGGCAGACCCCTCCGTGCCCTGACGGAATGGGACTATTAGGGAACCCCTTCTAGGGGCACTCCCTGCCAGCACAACACCCAGCACACACCCATTCAGGAGAGGTATACCCATGGTATAACTCCCTTAGATGCCCGCTATAAGTGACCACTGTGTGATGAAGCACTAGAATGGTATGGGGTCCATAAAGGGGGGCCACATGATTATGCCATCCCTCCTACACCCCGTATCACTGGTAGCAACAATCGGTCAAATCCAGAGCACACGGCTCTTCAAGCAGGGTGAGCCAACTCTGTCCATCCATTTTTCACTTATGAAAGAGAGAATGAAGAAGACCCCTACCTTCCTTGAGAGCAATATACAATGTGGTAGCAACATGCCTCCGCACCTGCTATCTATCAGGACCACTCACTGAGGCCAAAGCCCCGAGGGAATGCTGCTACCCCCAATAGAGGGAGGTGGCCTATAGAGATCTCATATCACCACAACCGAGATAGATTTGTAGGAGAGGCATCTAGCCCTTCTAGACATGAGACGGTGGGACCAACTATCTTAGAATTTGCCAAACATGTCGCTTGTCGGGTGTAACTCAGACAACTTGAGCTAGAGCGACTACAGTTAGAGGAACTATAACATATTAACAAAGAGCGCCTTCAGAACCAGAAGGATGAGTTGTTCCAACACACTATGTAGGAGAGGACTCCAACCCCTCACATGCATAAGACAAAATATTATGAGAGGCATAACCCCTAGGTGCGAGACAAGTCTCTGTGAACTTATCGAGCACCACCCCCGATGCCTCCTAGACATGAGCGGGAGGCTACTCCTATAACCAATGATTGGCACCTTCCTCAGGAACCCACTCAGGTTTATGGGCCACCCTTAGAAATTCATCAAGAAGCCTCTAAGGAATCAGAGCAAGAAAAAGAGCAGGATGAAATGCCCTACCAAGGCATGGGGGGTGCTATCTGGCCACCCCTCCATAGGCCCCAAGTTCCTCAACAAGAACCAAACAAAGAGGAGGAGCTCAAATCCCCCGATACATGCAAAGCACTAGAGCACTTAGAGTTGGTAGAGACCAAGATTTTGGAGCTCCCAAGGCCCAACTTACATGAGGCTCCTTTCGAAGAGGATCAACCTCTGACCGTAGGGCTACCTAATGATGCAGTCTTCCATGTCTCAGAATCGCCAGATTCTAATGAGCTGGACTCACTGGCCGAAGGTGAGGATAAAATAGAGATGGCCCACAACAATCACATGCGACAGCATCAACACCCCATGGATATTGATGACGCACTTCAACAGCTAAACATAAGGCCAGGGCATGAGTGGCACGTTAACCCAGTGGGGTGGGACCAAGTGTTGGATCCATGGCTCCAAGTTTATGATGAGCACCGTCCACCCCGAGGCCCTATAATGACATCAGTGTTGAGGGTAGACCCTGTCTTCCTATCGACACATAGGGATGATCCATTCATGCCCATACCTCCAGAGCCAGATCTAGAGCACAAAGACCATCAAGCTGGGGGTACCTCTATCCCTTGAAGAGCCATAGTCCAAACCAAAAAGATCCAAGTATTATCACAATCGCTTGGTCAAAACCCAAAAGCTCCAAGGATTATCGCAATCGCTTGGTCAAAACCTAGAAAGCTCCAAGGATTATCACAATCGCTTGGTCACCCAAAAAGCTCCAAGGATTATCACAATCGCTTGGTCAAAACCCAAAAATCTCCAAGGATTATCGCAATCACTTGGTCACCCCAAAATCTCCAAGGATTATCGCAATCACTTGGTCACCCCAAAAGCTCCAAGGATTATTGCAATCACTTGGTCACCCCAAAAGCTCCAAGGATTATTGCAATCACTTGGTCACCCCAAAAGCTCCAAGGATTATTGCAATCACTTGGTCACCCCAAAAATGCCCCAAAGGATTCTCGAAATCCCTTGGTCACCATCAAGAAAATTCAAAAACAACAAAAACCATCAAAATCTCAAAAAGAAATCTGCATCTCATTCTCATGCATACTTCATCAATCAAAGCACTACATAATAGCTGCATTAACCATTACATCCATATATCGCACATTTGTTGATCATAGAGGTCAAAGGCACCATGGACTGTCATTACTTAGCAAGCATCACCATTTTTCACATTTTCCATACAATATCGCAAAAACAACACCATACATAGAGTCACCATATCATAAGTCGGGTTGTCATTTAATGTATCTAGAGTTTTCATCATTTAGATGTCGTTAAATTTCTAGCCAAAACTCTACACAATCAGAAAATTTTTACAAAGGTAGAGTCATACTTGAAATACACCTTGTTATGTAACATCCCATCACAAGCTAAAACACATAAAACAATTCCCAAGTTGTGTGAACGAAATATGACACCTAGAAAGCAATCCAGGTCACCATAAGCAAAACGGTTATCTTGCTCATCCCCCTGTGTGAATGACCCCAAGAATGCTGAGAGTTGGCAAAAGGACAAGCATCCTCCCTACCCAATTCCCCATGAATCCCAAGTTCTCAAAAGTTGCAAAACATCAAAAATTTCCACATGTCAAAACTCCAAAAATTTGACGTCACCACCAGAGTGCATACATAAAAAAACACATACAATAGTGATTCTTATCACTCGAAATCCAAATCCCTTGCTCAAAAGAAAAATATATAAAAATAAACAGTGATTTTTATCACTACCAACGAGCAAGTATCCCAATAAAATTGAAGAAAAGAAGGGAGTCGAACTTGAATCCTTGGAACTCTCAACATTTTGATAGGTCATGAGGCAAGCCTCAGTACCGGTTTGGTGGATAGCCTATCGGTCACTGGCGGTAAACTTCTCGCATGACAATATATCTATCACATTAACTCGTGTACAGATCAATGTTTGCATGTGGATGAGCTAGCTTATGGTATCCTAGATAACACCGTAGATTAATCTGACTAAATACAATAAAGGAGTTAGTGGAGCTAATTAGGTGATCCTCAGTACAGGTTTGATTGAAAGCCCATTTGGCACTGGCGGTATCCTAACAAATACCACATAAATGAACTCAACTGCACACACAGGGATGTGAAATAACTTGGTCAAAAACAAGTCCGATTCATACCTTTTTCAAAAGTCTTGTAAGATAAAGTACAGTCGTGGCTAGAGAGTTAAAATCGTCTGAGTCTTAGAAAACCTTAGCCACATTTCTAAACCAACTGTGCTACTTTTCATCCTCACATTACCATCATAAAATACAAAAAAACCACATGTATACATGCAAAGTCATTTACCATAGCAATCACCCAGTACACAAAGCCATAAGTCCTGTATAGTCTATGGTGCCAATGCAAGGTTATCAACAAATCATTTCATCCATTCCATTACCTATCATATAAATCAACAACATTCACATTTATCATACCATATGCATACATCAATATAAAGTAGCATGCATCCATCAACATCAATCATTGTGCATAACATGAAATTATGACATATAGACAAAGCAAGAAAATCAAAATAACAAAAACAGTAAAAACAACAAAAAAAATGCAACACAAATAAAAAACAATAAATACTGCCAGACAAGAGTGCTCTTGCACCTAACCTTTTGGCATAGCAAAACTGATGTCGGGGTTTACATTGTCATTATCCTACTCCCTAAGAAGGCTACCATAGCCGGACCACTCCATGGGAGATCGGATTTTCACCAATTTTATCCTAAATGGCATCACAAAAGGGTCAAAACCCACTCAAAAACAACACAACAACAAAACAACAAAAACAACAAAAAAATGCAACACAAAAACAAAGTAATAAACATTGTCGGACAAAAGTGCTCTTGCACTTAACCTCTTGGCATAGAAAATCAATGTTGGGGCTCAAATTTTCACTCTCCTACTTCCCCAAGAAGGCTACCATAGCCGGACCGCTCCACGGGAAGACGGGTTTTCGATGATTTCACCCCATTATGGCATCACCAAAAGGGATTTTACCCACCAAAAATAGGTCCAAATGTCGAGAAACTGCTTAAGCTTTAAACGGAAAACATTTGAAGACACCCTCACCTAAGTCATCTTGGTTCAAGTGACTCATCGCTTTTCTCATGGCAGTCATTCCCTCATCGATTCGTCGCTTGAGAGGGTAGTCACACTTAGTCACCAATCAACAAAAACACACCCAATCAAGTCAATGGCATGCATTCAAAGAATCATTGACAAAGACAATCACGCTCCTGCTTGGGACAACAAACAAGCAATAATCACAAATTGATCAAACACTTGGCATTTTCGAAGCATGAACACAAGGTTCCCCCATGGACAAAAGGTTGTGCCCTTTGCCTATTCATGACTGATCAATGTCCAAGCTCAAGTCACACCTCACCAAAATAGGTTAATACTTGAAATCAAATTCCTTAGCTCGTCAGAAGCAAGGATTCAAAAATGCATGCCCTTTCCATACTTGGGGCATCAAAAGTTGGTTAGGTTACCAAGAAACCCTAATCATTAGTGCTTTGGTTATCTATTTTTGCTCAGTGCTGTGCCATGCACAATGCATCCCAAAAAGGGGCATCTATAGACACCAAAACAACACCAATCCGATTATGTGATTGCAAACACTGATCGCTTTGACACACACAGCCCCTAGGGCAGCCCTCAGAGGTTAAACAATGGTCCTAACCACTTTTGTAGCAATTTTGGAAAGTCAAAAGGCAATTTGGCACATTCAGGAACTTTGCTCAGTATTCGTCCCACCTAGGGATGAATTCAAATTGGGATCCATCTCACCTAGGGATGAATTCTAAATTTTTCCTGGGTCGGGATGAATTCCAGGTTCAACTGGAAAAAAGAAGAATTGCACCAAATGGCAGCCGAGGATAGTCAATTAATGCCTCCTGCCTTGCATGCGTGTGTAGGTGGGTAGATTGGACGTTAGAGGACTATCAGAAGGGCAGTCATGGAAGCCCAAGTAAGGGAGGACTGCCACATGGCGCTCATGCATGCCCCTCCAAAGAGACCCCCTGGGTCTATAAAATGGTGAAAATTCTCACCCAAATAGGACAAGTTGGTGGTATTTTCAAGCAATGAAGTGCTACCAAATTGAATACCACATTTTACCCTTTTGATTTACATCTTCCACATCCTTGATCTCTTTCGCAAGAGAGGTTATTGGGTGGTTATTGGAAGTAAAAATTTGGACCCAAAAACTTGACATTTGACCACATTGATCTACCAATTCGCCGACAACCCATTACAAGAGATTTTGGGCCCATCCCAAGTGGATTGGTGCCAAAATCAGGTTCCAACGATGGGCGGCCCACCCGGGCGCCCCGCACTTCTAAGTTTCATTTTAATTTGTTCTTTTGTCATTTTCTTATCTTCTATTCCATTTTATGTTGTCTAGATAGTTTATAACTTCGATTTCATAATGTTTTGATCAGATCTCATCATGTTTTTGTCGCTTTTGTTGTCCCCACTAACTTGTAGGTAGCGACATAAAATTCCCATTGATGGAGGTCAAATTGGGGAAATCCGACCATTTGGGTCATCCCAAAATGCCCCCAATTAGCTAACCCCTATGTTTACAGGTCTTTTGGAGATCCCAAGACGTGACATTTGGGCAGCATCACCTCGGCGCTTTGTTGCAGGCTAATTCGTCCTACCCGAGGACGAATTACAGTCGAATTCATCCTGCCCAGGGACAAATTTCAGTTTGATTCAAATCGGCAACAAATTTTCCAAATGTTTTGATGGTAGTGGCCCTTTGGTAATGTTCTCTGGTCTCTGTCAAATTTGTAGGTTATTTGGAGTCATTTTATTCACCGGTTTAGCTAATCTTATGCATGCATCCTTCATTGGTTTTTAAGATCAAACGCTTCATATTTTTGTCACAGGTGCTACTAATGACTTGTTGTGTCTTTGAACGTAGGAGGAGTAGCAAGAATCAAGGATTCATCAATGCAAGTAGCGACAAAACTTTGGCCCGCCCATTTCAAATGTGGGCACGCGGAAGGAGGAATACTAAGTCATGATTGTAACCAAAATTCATTTAACGCTCCTAGCCCTTGAAAAGGGAGGAGGCATCTTTGTAACCGAGATTAAGAGAGTTAAATAAAAAGGGCTGTGCTTTCTGTACTTTCTTTTATCTCCATTCAATTCGTCTCTTTCATTTCATGCATTTCACATTTTAGGACTTAAGCATTTGTTTGATTTTGAATGCATCGCAATAGTTTTCCTTTCAATCTTCTGGAATCTCATGCTTTCATAATCTTTCTATAATTATAACTAAGGAACTTCAATATTTTTCCCTTTTTGAAGATACTAAACCATCCATTTGAAATAAAGAGCTGCAAAAATTTCTTGAAGTAACTCTAATATATAACATCTATGAACTCTCTATAGTTTTCTAATATAAATTTAGAATTTCAATAAGTCACTATATATATATATATATATATATATATATATATATATATATATATATATATATATATATATATACATAACGAAGCGCCTATTTTGTAGTACCAATAAATATTAAGGTAGTCCTTAAAATATGTAATGCAACTAAACTTTAAAGAAAATATAAATTATAGTGAATGCAAAGGAATATTTTGTAAGCTTATGTACTTGCCATTGGCAATAATTTGATTAAAACGCTTCCACTCAATGTTTAAAAGGCTTTTTAATTCATTGAATTTACTTCAATATTATAAAATAATTCCTTGCCTTATTAATTAATAATGTAGATGTAATCATAACACTCTTCACTACTAGATTTTAAAGTGGTAATTTTATGCAATAAAAAAACTTAATTAAACCCTTAAAAATAAATAACAAAACTTGCATGCAGATTCATATTTCACAGACAAAAACATAATATCAAAGAATATTTTTTTGAAGGTATTCTTTGTTCTAAAAATGTGTTTAATAAATTTCTATTTAGGAAATAGAAAAATGAAAGGCTATGTCTCCCTTAAGTATATATTTATATAATGATAAAAGAGGATTTCACAAATCTTTTTCATTAAAAATAATCTTTGTTCAATCGCACACATTTCCTGAATAACAGAAGGGTACTGAATGAAGAAAATCAACATATACAATTGCTTTAAAAGTCACAATAAAGGGCTTATTATTTTATCCCTCTCTACAACATGTAATAAATAAATAAACATTTATTCTGGTGAAATGCTTACATCCTCACTTAGAAAAAGTATTCTTGACTTCCATTAGCCGCTAGTCTCCAGCTTACCTAGCCTTGAGGTTCATGCTTGGGTTGGGATCAGAATGAATTCCAAGAGATTATGAATGAATACTCTATATTTTCTAAAATGTAGCTAAGATATAATCAATAATTTGACTATTTTATTATTCCGAGGGATAGTCACTCATGTGAAAATAACCAATAGAATTCATATTAAATTTATCATATGTTCTAATAATAGGTATTTCTAACTTATCATATTAACATGCTTACATTCCAACTAAGAGTGTGAGGTAAATATTTGAATGAAAATAGTAGCCAACCATTTATCCATATGATAGAATTGCAACAATCCTATCTCTAAAAGAATTTAATTTCAAAGGTGGGTACAATTATTCAATGAGATTCATGGGTAACAAATCAAATAGGTGCTAATTTCTTCAAGTTGTGTCTTTAAAAGGAATTAACTCTCTGTTAACTCTACATAGAGTATAATACTCACATGATCTAAGTCTTTAATACCTTATCTCATTTTAGTCAATCTATACTACAAGTATAATCACACATAGTAGGACGAGGGACATACTATCTTGCTTAACATTAGCTAGACCATATTACTGGCATCATAATTAGATTATAGCATGGTTAACAAACATCATATGCCAGAGTATTTCATCCCTCTATGGAATAATACCTAGTTGTAGAATTTTCCAGACGTAGGTTTAGGATTCTAGAACATAAAGTATTTTACCAAGTACAAAATTATTGATAGGAAAGGAGACACCTATATAGTATTCTAAATAGATGTTGAATTGTACCAAATGATGGTCTAAGAAAAAAAATGTATATCTCAATAGACATACATATTTTTTACACCACAATATTACAAACTTAAATTAGAATTCAAATCAAATCATAATGTAATCCAAAATACATATGGAGATAGCCATAGTTATTTTAAAATAACCTTACATGTTTAAATTGTAATTCAACCAAAATATATAGGTAAAAAAGTAGATATCTATCTTTCATTATAACCAATAATGAAACCAATAAAGCCAACCTGTAAATCTTGTTCAGAGCTTTATCTACTACCACACTTCTATATTCCATTTGTTAGTTGCTCTATACAAAACAAAGATGATACAAGTCATAATATCCCTCGTCCACCAATCTTATTCATTTATAGAAACAAAAGGATTTCATTTTCAACCAAACATATTACATTCTATTTGATAATTTTACATGAATTCTAAGCCTGCTAGGTGGTTTCTTATTCTTTTAATTTGTTTTTTATATTCATTCTTTTAAAATTAAGAAAATACAAAAGTCATATGCCTTTTCAAAATTTTTAAATTAAAAATTATTTTATTTATTAATTTTATTATATATATATATATATAATTATACAGGTTTATTTTTATATACTAATTATTGTAGTGCCTAACACCATTAGATCAAAACAATAAAACACAATCAAACATACATACATATATTTATACCTCCAACATTTCTTCTCATATAGGCATCTTGATAACAACTGAAGGTTATTATGTGCTAGACAAGAATAGCTCCCATGCTTTGGCACTTTTATTATCGATGGAGGATTTTCAAAAGAATAATTAATTCAATTAGAGACATTAGACATAAAATACACAACATACACACATAATACAACGTATACATCCATAATGGAAGGCATACATTTATAATACGAGGCATACATTCATAATGCAAGGCACACATTCATAATGCACCTATATGAATGCAGTTATTTCAACTTCCATGTAATCTTGAGCCATTGGTGAGTGTTTCGCTACTAGGTCTTCTTTCATCCCTACCAATGTGAATATACCACCATGGTGATATTTCACACTGCCATCATTTATCTTTTTTTATTCCTTGAGGACTTGTACCTACAAAATAGAGACCATCAATACTACCATATCCTAAGAATAATAAATCATGATAATTTAAAAGAGATGTTCATCAAATATAAATATCAATATCATGAAATATGTTTTGGTAGGACCATTACATTCTCTTTCCCTAGTTTCAAACATGGTTTCATGTGTTTTAATTACATTTCAAATAAAAGATAAGGATATTATTATTTGATACAATCTACATTCTCCCATGTAGAATTTATTTCTAAAAATTGGTCCTATTGTACTTTACATTGATTCATATCTCTTTTTCTTAAGTGTTTGGTATGATAAGCCAAAATTCGAACTAGGAAAACTTTAACAACAAGAGGATCTTACCTCAATAAGCTAAACACATTCCAGATATGTGAAGGGCCAAAAATATATTTTTGAAGTAGGAATATGTGGAAGACATCATGGTTTTTTGAAAAATTGGGTGGAAGGACAAGTCTATAGACCACTAGACTAATCTTCCCTATGATTTCAAAAGGGCCAAGAAATCTATAACAAGTTTCGTTGATTTGAAAGAGCTCTTATTAAGTCTCATTTTGAGAAAGATTCTATCACCCACAAATAATTCTCTTGGTGTTTTTTTCAAGTTAGCATATCTCTTTTGTCGATCCATGTCTTCTTTGAGTTGTTTTTGGATTGTCTTCAATTATTCTTTCATCTCCCTAACAGTATCCAATCTGACCACTATTTGATCCTCTAAATTAGCCCAATATAGAGTAATTTTATATATTATCTCCCATAAAACGCCTCAAAATGAGCCATACCTAAAGAAGCATGATGGCTATTGTTATATGTAAATTCCACCAAGTAGATATATTCTTCTAATTTCATTGTGTGGTCCATGGAATACATGCATAGTATGTCCTCTAGGACCTGAATAACTCTTTATGTTTGGCTATCCATCTTCGAATTATATTTAGAACTAATACCTAATATTGTACCCAAGGCTCAATGCAAGGTTTTCCAAAATTTTGATGTGAGTTTACGATCTATGTCTAAAATAATAACTTTAGGAAATCCATGCAGTTGCATGATCTCCCTAGCAAATTTTCCAGCTATGGTGGGTGCATCGTCCCTAATATTTCTTGGTATATAGTAGGTAACATATGTCAATTTATTAATCACAACTAGAATTACATCATAATAGAACTTGGTCTTGGGTAGACCTACAATGAAATCCATTGATATGACTTGCCATTTCTATTTTGGAATATCATAAGGGTAAATTTTTCCAGTTGGATGTTGGTGTTCAGCCTTTACTTTTTGGTATTCGATAAATCTAATAAAATATTGATATCTCTTTTCTTTCATATATAATAAAACATTTTTTTATTTTTTCTCTTATCTTAGCTCCTTCAGGATGTACAGAATAATGAGTATAATGGGCTTCTTGTAAAATAATATTTCTTAAGACTCCTATCTCTGGAATAACAAGCCTATATTTAAAGAACAAGAGATCATTTTTAATACTAAAATCTCTACTTTCTTTGGGTTCTACCTCAACCCATGTTTGATATTTACTGTAATAGCTATCACTTAGTTGTTGTTCTATGACTCTGTAAAACATATCTACATAACATCTGGATATAGTAGTTATATGTCTCTTTATTCTCCTTCCCCTTAATGTATTCAATCCCAAAGTCATATTCGGCTAGAAATTCCATCCACTAATGTTGTCTTGCATCCAATAGATATTGGATGAAAACATATTTTAGACTCTAATGATCTATATTTAATGCAAAGGGTTCCCCAACAAATAATATCTCTATATTTTAAGTGCATGAACCATAGCTACTAACTCCAAATCATGAGTAGAATAGTTGAAATTGTGCTTTTTAAGTTTTCAAGACTCATAAGCTATGATGGATTCATTTTAAGTTAGGATCCCACCTAGACCTTTAGTAGAGGAATAAATGCAAACTATAAATTTTTTTGAGGAATCAGGTATTTTTAAAACTCGAACGATTTTCAAACATTCCTTAAGAACTTTAGTAGCTTCTTCACATTTCTCTATTCATTTGAAAGCTTTTCCTTTCCTTTGCAAAATAGTAATTGGATAGGAAATCTTTGATAAATTCTTTATAAAAATATCTATAATATCTTGTCATTCCCATAAAACTATGTACTTTTGTCACATTAGTGGGTGCATACCAATTTATTATAGCTTTAATTTTCTTATAATCGACAACAATCCTATAAGTATATATAACATGTCCTAAGTACTAGACTTGTGGAGTGTAGAATTCACATTTAGAAATATTTCCATAAATTTTATTTTTTCTTAGTATATCTAGCATAATTATCATATGTTAATCATGCTCCTCCTTAGTTCATGAGTAGATCAAGATGTCATCTAAAAATATGAGCACAAAATGGTCTAGTTGTTTATGGAAGACACTATTCATAAGATTCATAAATACTACTAAGGCATTTTTTAATCCAAAGGGCAAGACTATGAACTCATAATGTCCATACCTTGTTCTAAAAGTTGTTTTATGGGTATCTTATTCCCTAATACTCAAATAAAGGGAACCAGATCTAAGATCATATTTTTGATAAAATAGTGGCTCCTTTAAGTTGATCAAAGAGATCATAAATTCTAGGTAAGGATTATCTATTCTTAATAGTTACCTTACTGAGCATTCTGTAATCAATACACAATCTTAAGGATCCATCCTTATTTATGAATAACATAAGGGCCACCAAAGTGATACACGTAGCTTAATCAAAACTTTTTCAAGTAAATCTTGAAGTTGTACTTTTAATTCTTATAACTGAATTGGAGTCATATGATAGGGAGATATATAAATAGGTGCAGCTCTAGGTATGAGTTCAATAGAGAAATCAAATTCTCATTGTGGAGGAATTATAGATAGGTCTCCTAGAAAAGCATCCCTAAAATGTTCCAATATCAAGAATTTCTTGTAAAGTTCCATATTGGCTTCATTCTCCTCATGTTTGTTTATTTTGACTACATAAATTACCTCTGTGTCTTCTAATTGCTTTATTGATTTGTAATGCAAATATTAGACGTGGTTGAAAAGTACCCTGATCACAGTATATCTTTATCCATTGATTAGGTCCTTTAGTAAATTCTACCCATCATTTATGAAAATAAACAAGGGATTTATGAGCTTTTAAGTAGTCCATTCCAAGGATAATATCAAATGAATGTAAAGGAGCTACATACAGTTGCCAATTTATTCTACCACTAGGGAGGGACATGCGAGCACCAAATAGACATTGGTTGCTAGAAAAGGTTTTCTCTAACTCATACTCAACCTTTCACCCATTTTACAAAAATATGTGTCTTACCGGTATATGCTTGTCTAAATTCAAAGAAATAAAACTAACTATTGCACCACTATCAATCAAAATATTTACATTTTTATCAAATATTTTATGTTTTAAAGCATACAAATGTTTGGTTTAACTTTAAATATAGCTTGACCTTCCAGACCATAATTTATAGTTTTAACTTGTTCATCTTGGTCTTCAATTGTTAAATGAGGCTGATTTTCAAGTGCTTTCTTTTGATCTATCCTTAATGAGCATATTTTAGCATAGTGTGGCCTTCCACAGGTAAATAAACCTAATTTTGTTACATGATTTTTTTCTTTCTTATATTTGTTGGTACTTACTTTATGATCTAACTCCTTTATTTTCTAAGGAAGGAGCTTTAGATTTTATTTTTATTCTTTTTTCTTGTGGATTTTACTCTAAACCTATGCTTATTTATTTTTCCATTTTTCTCCATAATAATTTCTATTATCTTCTACTACAACCCAACCTTTCCACAATTAACCTCATTAAGGATGTTATTTGTTCCATTTGCTCCTAGAATAATTCAATTTTTTATGCAAAGCCCTCCATCCTTCCCTAGGTGCAAATGAGTTATATCAGTTTCAAGGGTTGTAGTTTGTTTTAATAATTTAGGGTTAGAGTTTTTCTATAGAATTTCTTGGGCCCTGTGACCTATGAATATTACAATATATGCTATAATATATAACCGACCCTCTATTTTTCAATACCACTCAATATGAAGGTAATCCTTCCAACTTTTAATGCATCTAAAATCTAAAGAAAATATAAATTATTGTGAATTCAATGGAATCATCTACAATATTATTTACTTGCCACACACAATATATTGATTAAAACACTTCCACTCAATGTTTAAAAAAAAATTTAATTCACCGAATTTACTTCAATATTAGAAAATAATTCCTTACCTTATTAATTAATAATGTAGATCTAATCATAAGACTCTTCACTACCATATTTTAAATTGGTAAATTTATGCAATAAGAAAACCTATAGTGATAATGGAACTTGCACACAAATTAATATTTCATAGACAAAAATATAATATCATAGTTTATTTTTTGAAGGTATTCTTTGTTCTAAAAACATGTTTAGTAAATTTATATTTAGGAAATAGATAAATGAAAGGTTGTGTCTCCATTAATTATATATTTACATAATGATAGAAGACGATTGCATAAATTTTATTGCATAAATCAAATTATTCAATGAGATTCATGGGTAAAAAATAAAATAGGTGCTAATTACTTCAAGTGATGTCTTTAAAAGAAATTAACTCTCTGTTAACTTTAAACAGAGTATAATACTCACATGATCTAGGTGTTTAACACCTTATCTCATTTTAGTCAATCTATACTACATGTACAGTCACATACAATAGGACAAGGGACATGCTACCTTGCTTAACATTAGCTAGACTATCTTGCTGGAATCATAATTAGATTATAGCATGGTTAAAAAACATCACATGCTAGAGTCTTTCATCCCTCTATGGAATTAGAATTTTTCAAATGTAGGTTTATTATTCTGGAGCGTAAGGCATTTTACCAAGTACAAAATTATTGATAGGAAAAGAGACACTTATATAGTATTCTAAGTAGACATTGAATTCTTCCAGATGATAGGCTAAGAAAAACAACGTCTATCTCAACAAACTATACAGTTTTTACACCACAACATTATAAAATTAAATTACAATTCAAATAAAATAATAATGTAATCCAAAATACACAGGGAGATAGGCATAGTTCACTTACAATAACCTTACATGCTTAAATTAGAATTTAACTAAAAGATAGGAAAACAAACAAATATCTATCTTTTATTATAACCAATAATGAACCCAATAGAGCCAACCTGCAAATCTTGTTTAGAGATTTATCTACTACCACACTTCTATCCTCCATTTGTTAGTTTCTCTATACAAAATAAAGATGATACAAGTGCCCCCTCCTCCAATCTCATTCATTTATAGAAAAAAAAGGGGGTTACTTTTTCAACCAAAC
This sequence comes from Wollemia nobilis, assembly GCA_028583015.1. Classification (NCBI taxonomy): domain Eukaryota; kingdom Viridiplantae; phylum Streptophyta; class Pinopsida; order Araucariales; family Araucariaceae; genus Wollemia; species Wollemia nobilis. The sequence goes on from JAQPPZ010000622.1 coordinate 3,440,398, forward strand.
ATATTACATGCTATTTGCTAACTTTACATGAAGTCCAAGCCTACGAGGTGGTTTCTTCTTCTTTTAAAAATAATTTTATATTATTTATTTTAAAATTAAGAAAATACTAAAGTCATGCATTTTCAAATTTGTTAAATTAAAATATATTATATTTATTAATTTTATTATATATATTATACATATTTCTTTTTTTATATAGATTAATTTAATGCTTAACACCATTAGATCAATAAATAAAATATAATCAGGCATACATACATATATTTATACCTCCAAAATTTCTTCTCATATATGCATCTTGATAACAACAGAAGGTTATTATGTGCTACATAAGAATAATTCCCATGCTTTGACACTTTTCTTATCAATAGAGGATTTTCACAAGAAGAATTCATTCAATTAGAGGTATAAGACATACAATACACAACATACATACATAATACAAGGCATACATTCATAATGCAAGGCATACATTCATAATACACCTATATGAATGCAGTTATTTCAGCTTCCATGTACTATTGAACCATTGGTGAGTGTTTCACTAGTAGGGTTTCTTTCATCCCTACCAATGAGAATATCCCACCATGGTGATATTTCACACTACCATCATTTCTCTTTTTTATTTATCGAGGACTTGTACCTACAAAATAGAGACCATCAACACTACCACATCCCAAGAATAATAATGCATGCTAATTTAAAAGAGATGTTAATCAAATATAAATATCAGTATCATGAAACATGTTTTGGGAGGACCATTACATTCTCTTCCCATAGTTTCAAATATGGTTCCATGTGTTTTAATTACATTTCAAATAAAAATATAGCGAAATTGTTCTTTCATAGAATCCACATTCTCCCATGTAGCATTCCTTTCTAAAAATTGGTCCTATTCGATATTATATTGGTTTATATATATTTTTATTAAGTGTTTGATAAGCCAAAATCCAAATTGGAAAAACTTCAATGACAAGACGATCTTCCATCTGCAAGTTAAACATATTCCATATATGTGAAGGGTCAACAATATATTTTTGAAGTAGAAATATGTGGAAGACATCATGTATCTTTGACAAATTAGGTGGAAAGACAAGTCTATAGGCCACTAGACTTATCTTCCCTATGATTTCAAAAGGGTCAACAAATCTAGGATCAAGTTTTATTGATTTTATGGAGCTTTTATTAGGTCTCATTTTGATAAAGACTCTATCTCCCACAAAGAATTATATTGGTGTCCTTTTCAAGGTAGCATATCTCTTTTATCAATCCATGGCTTCCTTGAGTTGTTTGTGGATTGTATTCAATTTTTCCTTCATCTCCTTGATAGTATCCAATATGATAACTATTTATGAAGAACATTGGCTTATACTTAGAGGGGGTGTGAACTATATAAGAATAACTTTTACTTTTCTTTCCCAAACAATATTATCCAATATTATCAATGGCAATGTCAATAGCAGTAATTAAAGCAATGCACAAATCATCACACACAATAGAAACATAAATTTAACGTGGTTCACCCAATGTGGGCTACTCCACGGAGATAAAATTTCTTCTAAATTTTTTCAAATACTCTCTTTGGAATAAATTCCCTTTTACAATGTTTATGGACCTCTGTCCAAAGGAAACACCAATCTCCTATGCTTTGGTTTAAGGATATCTCTTAACTGGAGAACTCTTTACCCTTTTCTCTAGTTCATGGATCTCTCTCCATAGGATAACTCTTTCCCCTTTTCTATGGTTCATGGATCTCTCTCCATAGGATAACTCTATCCCTTTAATCTAGTTAATGGAACTTGATCGAGGAGAACTCTATCTCCTCAACTGATTCATGGATCTCTCTCCACATAATAACTCTATCTTTCAAACTGGTTCACAAATCTAACTCCACAAGAGAACTCAATATTCTATGCTCTCACTCATTATCTTATAGAATAATTCTACCCCCACTTCTCTATCTTATGGATATCTCTCCATAAGAGACCTCTATTCCCACTACACTGGTTGATTGATCTCTATCCACTAGAGACTGCTATCCTATTTACTCTATCACCTACAAAGCCTACTCTCAACTCTATCTCAAATCTATACCAAACTCTATCCCAATTCTAGCACAAATATGTTCTAAATCTACTCACAAATTTGTACCAACTCTATCTCAACTTTATCCCAAGCCTTAGCACAAATCTTGAATAAAAATACCTTCAAGCCTTCTCAAATACTTGCTCAATTCTATCATCAATCCTTAATAAAAGACTTTCTCAAAAGTACCTTCAAGCCTTTTCAAATACTTACTCAATTGTGTCCTCAAGCCTTCTCAAAGACTTGCTCAAATCTATCTTCAAGCTATTCACTTAACCTACTCAAATATTTTCAAACTTTGCACACAAACCAAGCTTATATATTTTCATAAAAGCTTTCCTCAAACAAATATATTATACTCAAAAAAAATTTAACTATGAAACATATAGAGAATGATATTATCTATCAAAAACTCAATATGATTCACACTCACAAGTCTTGTACTCAATTAACCACTCTCTATCTCTTACAAAATCCCTTTCAAATCAAATCAAAACAATGTATAATAAAACTAGTTTGTTCTTCTTGTAAATTTTCTCTCAAAGATAAATCACACCAATGCACAATTTTCCTCATAAAATTAATCTCAAACACCTTCACAATTTCTATCAATATCTCTAAAATCAATATTCAAAATATTTCACAAAGATACACTAACTTATCTTCAACCCTAGCACATGTAGTTCACAATATCTAGCTCAAATATCTCAAACCCTTTCAAAAATTAGAAGCACACATTATTCTCAAATTCTATCCCAAATATTTCCAAATATTCAAAAATGAAGCATAAAGACCTCACTCAAATATTTCCAAAAATGCTTATCAAATAATCATTTTCACTCCACCTTATGTTCTAAAATATTCATTCCAACATCTTTAAACAAGGGATGATGTACCCATACTGCTTAATTGCTCTTGTGGAGATGATATGTCTTCAAAAATATATCTCACATGTAATTGATATTTGTAGTGTCACTTCAAGAGTTAGATATAAAATTACTCTCTCAACACATCTATATGAATTTTCTTCTCAAAATATATTTCACCATATAAAAGCTACACTAAAATATCAAACCACTTTTACACCTTATTACTCCTATTATTTCATGCAAAATAATGCTCAAAAAAACTAGAAATTTCACACATGAATTTCACATATACATCTTATACCTCCTTATTATGAAACCAAAAATAATGCACTTCAAATTTCAACAAGACCAAAGAAATTCTCACTTCATCTCATGCATCAACAAATCATTAGTAATCTAAAATTTCACCTTTCATCCCTTTATAAAATAAAAATCAAATTACTTTGCTAACCTTATAGCTCCCTAACCATATCATATCACAATTATAAAATTTATTAACCCTTATAACTCCTTAACCAAGCACAACATGCATACCTTTATCAAAAATTAATTTTTCCCTTAAGCGCTACCGCTGCTACTAGAACATACGACCTCGCTGGCCTCCGTGCCCTAGTACAACGGTGAAAACCATGTGGGATAGACACCCATAAAAATCCAAGGAGCACGTGATCCTTCTTATCTTCTACCATCGGTACAAAACTCAAAACTTTTAACAAAACCTTAACACATGTTGATGTCACGTCTCGAACACGATACCTATTTGCTACCATGACCTAGCATCGTAGATGCTATCATTTGTGCTACCTGCCTATATGGAATAAAATTTTTGAGCCCCAACTCCTTGTCCTTTTCTCTATAATGATTTTTGAAAATTGATGTCTTCCTCCTCTCCACCATGAATCAAATGACGATCGAATGGATGCATGAATTTCTCAACTCCCAAACACTTATTAACCACCTTAGCATTACAATATATATATGCAATGGTTTGTATTACCTTTAATGTTGGAGCTTGAATTTGCAACCCTTTGGAACCAATAAAATATTATATTTTAATTATAATAATTTAAATCCAAGGTATTTAAATATTATAATTTCTCTTAGGGCCTTTTCTTAGGTTAAAACTTTTGCCACCATATTTAATCAATTTAAAATTTTTATTTTGTGAAATTACCTTTTTCATATACCTTTTTATTTTTCCTTTTTCATATACCACCATTATAAATCAATTTGACTCTTTTTTTTTTTTCAAATACCACCATGGTAAATGAACTTGATCATTTTTATTTTTCAATACCATCATGGAGAAGGCTTGTCTTTCTTCTTGCTGCCTCATGCCTCATGTGCCCTTTGAATAATATTCCTACAAATATTTCCATAAACTTAGGACATCAAACTATTTGACATCAATGACAACATAACATGCTCACAATTTCAACAATCTCCCCCTTTGTCATTGATGGCATCCCTTTTCTAAAATTCATTTTTCCAAACCGTTTGATTCCAAATATGCTCTCCCTTAGAAACAACTCCACCTGACTGAATTCTCTCCCCCTTACTCAAATATCTCCCCATTTTTCATTAATGACAAATGGAATCCTTTGGGGATAAATATAAGAATCTTATCTCATACCCCTCCCAACCTCCTCTCCTTGAGGTGATTAATTTTGGGGTGGTATTAGAACTACTCCCAACATACAATGCTCTTTTTCTTTGTCAAATTTCTTCCTCAACATATCATTTTGATCCTTTTGAGTGTCCCTATTATTCCTTATCTATGGAAGCTCTAGGAAATTTGTTATACACCACTTGGCCTTATGCCCTATATTATTGAACTTGTAACACTTAATGTTGTAGTTCTTAGAAGGTACAAATATCTTGAAGTTACTCATGGTGAAGCCATATTCATTTATATCATGAACCCTACAGTGGATTTATTTATAACCAAAATGATTACAAGAGCAACAATACCCTTGAAAGAGATGTCCATATTTGAATTTCCTCTTAGTAAAATCAAATTCCTTATTTTCATGAACCCTACAATGCATAGCCTTGTGACAAAATCGATTACATGAAAAACAATGTCCTTTGAAGAAATATTATCTTGAGTCCATTGGTCTCTTAGTCCTTTCTTCTTTGTGATGATTCCTATTCCTTGTGTGTACAATTTTTTATTTCTTAGTGAAGCTTCTATTCTTCAATTTATCCTCATAAATCTCAATTTCTCCTTCACTCTCTTCCTCTAAAACTTCTTCATCTTTTGAACTTGATCTTGACCCTTCTTCTTGTTTCTCTTGTCCTTATTCAAATCAAGTCCTATTTTGATAGATGCAAAGCTTTGTGCATTGATAATCTTATCCAAGAATTTTAAACTTTTCCCAAACCTGTGTAGCTTGTCCTTAGAATATTTTACTTCCATATTTAATGAAATTATCTCATGTTCTAATCTTTCACATTATAACTCTTTTACCTCTAACTTTTCACTCATGACTTCTTTAATTTTTTTTGTCTTTTTAATTTTAACTTTCAAGTCATTGAGATATTGTATAGGTCTTGCTTTTGTTTTCTAATTCTCTTGAACTTGATCCTTCAATATTGAGTTATGATTTCTAACTCTTTTCAACTCTCTAAGAGCAACAATAAGTTCATCTTCTATATTTATTGTGGCTTATTAATATTCTTTTAGGTTTTCAAGAGCATCTTCATATTCTTCTTCACTACTACTAAACCCATTATTTATATAGTGATCTTCAAGGTGACCAAAGTTACCACAAATAAAACATTTGAGTATTCTTGGTTCCTTCTTAGCTTCTTTTCCAACATCTTATTTAACTTGATATTTAATAGGAGTGTCCTCTTCTTTTTCTACTACCAAAAATAGAATCTCTTCTTCTTCACTATCTGAGGGTCTTTCATCACTGTCACTTGAAGCCTTGTCTATCTTGTTAACATATAAACTCTTCTTGTGCCTTTGAAAGAAATTTTTTCATGCTTGCTTTGACCATACCTATTTTTCTTTTCATACCTAGATTTTCCTCCTTCCTTTTTCTTATGATCATGTTTCCCTTCACTGCTACTACTTTCAGCTTCTATACAATTAGATGCATAGTGACCAAAATTTCCATAATTAAAATATTTCACTATTTTCATACCTGTGTGCTTTCTTGAGTCCTTTTTTCTTCTACCATAGTTAGCTTCTTCATCACTGCTTGAATCACCACTTGAATGTGGTTTCTTATCATTTTTCTTCTTTTATGCTTTGAAAGATACTTCTTTCTTGGAGTTGTGGTCCTTTACTATTCTCATCTCTTAAGCTATTTGAATTCCATGTAACTCATCCATAGTCAACTGATCAATATCTTTCATCTCTTCTATAGCTGAAATATTTCCATCATACGTCCTAGGAAGTGATCTTAGTACTTTCTGAGCAACACTAGAGTCTTCAATTTCAAATCCAAGTCTACACATGGTATTTGTAATTTTATCCACACAAAGTAAGTATATAGCAATGTCTTCCTCATCTTCCATATTCAAAGTTTCAAACCTTTTCTTGTGGTTTTGTAGTTTTTCCATATTGACCTTTTTATTTTCCTCATAGGTTTGCTTCAATTTTTTCCATATCTCTTTTGTTTATTTACAATGCATAGCTTTCACAAATTCTACTTCACATAATACACTCAAGATTCCATTCATAGCATTAGAATTACTCACACATAATAGCTTACCATATTTATCTATGGGAGGATTAGTTGCAGGTGTGAACTTGACCTCAACTGATTGCCATGACTCATATCCTTGTGCCATCAATTAAGTCTTCATTCTTATGCTCCAGAAAGCATAATTATTCCCATCGAACAATGGTTCCTTATTTTATGAATATCCATTCGTAGATGTCATCTGTGTTCTTGTAATATCTTCCTTCAAGTTTTTAGACTTTTTTGAAGGAACCCACTCTCATACCAATTGAATAACACAAGCTTATACTAAGAGGGGGGATGAATAGTATAAGACCAATTTTTAATTTTCTTTCCCAAATAATATTATCCAATATTATCAATGACAATATCAATAGGAGTAATTAAAGCAATGCATAAATAATCACACACAAGAGATAAACAAATTTAACGTGGTTCACCCAATGTGGGCTACTCTATGGAGAAAATATTTCTTCTAAATTTTATCAACAAATATCTTAGGAATCAATTGCTTATTACAATGTTTATGTAACTTTGTTTGAATGAGACACCAATCCTATATGCTCTGATTTGTGGAACTCTCCACAGAAGAACTCTTTCGTCTTTTCTTTGGTTCATGGATCTCTCTCCACAGGATAACTCTTTCCCATTTTCTATGGTTCATGGATCTCTCTCCATAGGAGAACTCTTTCCATTTTTCTCTGGTTCGTGTATCTGTCTCCACAAGATAACTTTATCCCCTTACTATAGTTCATGGAACTTGATCCAAGGGAAATATATCTCCTCAACTAGTTTAGGGATCTCTCTCCATAGAAGAACTTTATATTCCTAGCTGGTTCATAGATCTCACTCCACAAGAGAAATCTATCTCCTCTTCTCTGGTTGGTGATATTCTAGAAGAATTCTAACACCACTTATTTGTCTTGTGGATATATCTCCACAAGAGACCTCTATCCCCATTGCATTGGCTTATGGATCTCTATCCACTAGAGACTATTGTCCTATTTTCTTTGTCATCTCCAAAGCCTAATCTCAATTCTATCTCAAATCTGCACAAAAATCTATCCCAAGTGTAACACAAATATACTCTAACTTTGCTCTCAAATCTGTATCAAATATATCTCAAATTTATCCCAAGCCTTAACACAAATATTCAACAAAATTACCTTCAAGACTTCTCAAATACATGCTCAAATATATCTTCAAGCTACTCACTTAACCTACTTAAATATTTCCAAACTTTGCACATAAACCAAGCTTATATATTTTCGTAAAATCTTTCTTCAAATAGAAATATTCTACTCAGAATTTGTTTAACCTCTGAAACATATATAGAATGATATGCTTTATCAAAAACTCAATATGTTTCACACTCATAAATCTTGTACTCAATTAACCACTCTATATATCTTGTAAAATCCCTTTCAAATCAAATCAAAAAAATGTATAAAAAAATTGGTTTATTCTTCTTGTAAATTTTATCTCAAATATCAATCATGCCAATGTACAATTTTCCTCATAAAATTTATCTCAAACACCTTCACAATTGCTATCAATATATCTCAAATCAATGTTCAAAATATTTCACAAAGATACACTAACTTGTCTTCAACCCTAGAACAAGGAGTTCACAATATCTAGCTCAAATATGTCAAACGCTTTCAACAATTAGAAGCACACATTGTTCTCAAATAATATCCCAAATTTTTCCAAAATATTCAACAATGAAGCATAAAGACCTCACTCAAATATTTCCAACAATGCTTATCAAACAATCCTTTTCACTCCATATTATGTTCTAAAACATTCATTCCAACAACCACTTCAAACAAGGGATGATGTGCCCATACCTCTTAATTTCTCTTGTGGAGATATGCCTTCAAAAATTTGTCTCACAAGTAATTGATTTTTCTAGTGCCATTTCAAGAGTTAGATATAAAAATACTCTCTCAATACATCCATATGAATTTCTTCTCAAAATATATTTCACCATACAAAAATTACATTAAAATATCAAACCACTTTTACACCTTATTACTCCTATTCTTTCGTGTAAAATAATGCTCAACAAAACAACTAGAAATTTCACACTTGAATTTCACATATACACATTATACCTCTTTCTTATGAAAGCAAAAAATTGCACTTCATATTTCAATAAGACCAAATAAATTATCACTTCATCTCATGCATCAACCAAGCATTACTAATATAAAATTTCACCATTCATCCCTTTCTAAAAATAAAAATTAAATCATTTTACTAAAATTATAGCTCCCTAACCATATCATATCACAATGATAAAATTTATTAACCCTTATAACTCCTTAACCAAGGACAACATGCATACCTTTATCAAAAATTAATTCTGCCCTCAAGCATTGTAGTTGTTGCTTGAACCTACGACCTCGCTAGCCTCCATGCCCTAGCATAAGGGAAAACACCACATGGGATAGCCACTCACATAAACCCAAGGAGAACGCACTTATTATTATCTTATACCATCGGTTCAAAACTCAAAACTTCAAATAAAACCTTGACACTTGCTTTCATCATGTCTCAGACATGAGATCTATTTGTTGCCACAATCTAGCATCACGGACGTTTTTGTATAGGCCACCTACTTGGATGGAATAGAATTTTGGATCCCATACTCTTTGTACTTTCCTCTACATTGATTTCTAAAAGCTAACATCTTCTTCCTCTCCATCGTGAATCGAACGATGATCGAATGGCCACACGAATTTCTCAACTCCCGAACACTTATTAACCACATTACCATTGAAATATTTATATATAATATTTTGTATTACCTTTGATGTTGGTGCTCAAATTTACAACCCTTTGGAACCAATAAAATATTATATTTTAATTATAATAATTTAAATCCAAGGGATTTAAATTATTATAATTTTTCTTAGTGTCTTTTCTTAGGTTAAAACTTTTGCCACCATAGTTAATCAATTTAAACTTTTTATTTTGTATAATTACTACAAAGGTAAATTGAATAGATCTTTTAGTTTTCCTTTTTCAAATACCCCCATGAAAAATCAATTTGACCCTTTTATTTATTTTTTTCAAATACCACTATGGTAAATCAAATTGACCTTTTTTATTTTTCAATACCATCATGGAAAAGGCTTTTTATTCTTCTTGCTACCTCATGCCTCATGTGCCCTTTGAAGAATATTCTTACAAATATTTCCATCAACTTAGGACATCAAACATTTTGATATCAATGACAACATAACATGCTCAAATTTCCAAAAATCTTCCCCTACGTCATTTATGGCAACCCTTTTCTAAAATTCCTTTATTCAAACCATTTGATTCCAAATCTGCTCTCCCTAAGAAACTGCTCCTCTTGGCTAAATGCTCTACCCCTTACTCAAACATCTACCCCTTTGTCATAAATGGCAAAGGGACTATTTTGGGACTAAATATAAGAATATTAGTTCAACTCCTTCCCCACCTCCTCTCCTTGAGGTGATTAATTTTGGGGTGGGAGTAAAACTACTCCCAACATACAATGCTCTTTTTCTTTGTCAACTTTCTTCCTCAACGTATCCTTTTGATCATTTTGAGTCTCCCTATTTTTTTTTATGTCTGGAAGCTCTAGAAACTATTTTATACACTACTTGAACTTATGCCCTAGATTATTTCACTTGTAACACTTAATGTGGTAGTTCTTAAAAGGTGAAAATATCTTGATGTTCCTCCTGGTGAAGCCATATTCATTTATATCATGAACCCTATAGTGGATTGCTTTATGACCAAATCAATTACAAGAGTAGCAATACCCTTGAAAGATATGTCCATATTTGAAGTTCCTCTTAGTAAAACCAAATTCCTTCTTTTCATGAACCCTATAATGTATAGCCTTGTGACCAAACCTATTACATGAAAAACAACATCGTTTAAATAAATCTTGTCTTAATCCCACTGGTCTCTTAGTCCTTTCTTATTTGTGATGATCCTTATTCCTTGTTTGTGCATTGTTTCCTTTCTTAGTGAAGATTCTATTCTTCAAATTATCCTCATAAGTCTTAATTTCTCCTTCACTCTCTTCTTGTAAAACTTCTTCCTCTTTTGAACTTGAGTTTGACTCTTCTTGTTTCTCTTGTCCTTCTTCAAATCCAAGTCATGTTTTCATAGATGAAGATCTTTATGCATTGATAATCTTATCCAAGGTTTTTAAACTTTTCCCAAACCTGTGTAGCTTCTCCTTAGAATATTTTACTTCCATATTTAGTGAAATTATCTCATGTTCTAATCTTTCACATTATAACTCTTTTAACTCTAAGTTTTCACTCATGACTTATTTAATTCTTTTGCCTTTTCAATTTTAATTTTCAACTCGTTGAGATCTTGTATAAATATTGCTTTTTTTTTCTCATCATCTTGAACTTGATCCTTCAATATTGAGTTTTGCTTTCTAACACTTTTCAACTCTCTAAGAGCAATGATAAGTTCCTCTTCTATATTGACTATGGATTTTGAATATTCTTCTAGGTCTTCAAAAGAATCTTCATATTCTTCTTCACTACTACTAAACCCATTCTTTTTACAGTGATCTTCAAGGTGACCAGAGTTACCACAAATAAAATATTTGAGTATTATTGGTTTATTCTTGGCTTCTTTTCCAACATATTTAACTTGATATTTAATGGGAGTATCCTCTTCTTTTCCTATTGCCAAAAATAGAATATCTTCTTCTTCACTATCTGAGGGTCTTTCATAACTATCACTTGAATCCTTGTCTATCTTGTTAACATAGAAAATATTCTTGTACCTTTGAAAGAACTTATTTTCATGCTTGCTTTGACCATATCTATTTTTCTTTTCATACCTAGATTTTCCTCCTTCATTTTTCTTGTAATCCTATTTCTCTTCACTACTACTGCTTCCAGCTTTGAGAAACTTAGATGCATAGTGACAAAATTTTCCACAATTGAAATATTTTATTGTTTTCATACCTTTGTGCTTTCTTGAGTACTTGTTTCTTACACCATAGTTAGATTCTTCATCACTTTTGGACTCACCACTTGATTCTAGTTTCTTATCCTTTGTATTCTTTAAAGCTTTGAAAGTTACCTCTTTCTTAGAGTTGGGATATTTTACTATTCTCATATCATAAGTTGTTATAATTCCATGTAACTCATCCATAGTCAACTGATCAATATATTTCATCTCTTCTATATCTAAAATTTTTCCATAATACCTCATATAAAGTGACCTTAGTACTTTCTAAACAACACTAGAGTCTTCAATTTTTAATCCAAGTCCATGCATGGTATTTACAATTTCATCCACACAAATTAAGTATGTAGTAATGTCTTCCTCATATTCCATATTCAAATATTCAAACATTTTCTTGTTGTTTTGTATTTTTCCCATATTGACCTTTTTATTTCCCTCATAGGTTTACTTCAGTTTTTCCCATATCTCTTTTATTGATTTGCAATGCATAACTTTGACAAATTCTACTTTACATAATCCCCTCAAGACTCCATTCATAGCCTTGGTATTACTCACATGTAACAACTTACCATCTTTCCAAAAAGCATAATTATTCCCATCGAACAATGGTGCTTTATTTTATGAAGATCCATTTTTAGATGTCATTTATGTTCTTGTAATATCTTCCTTCAAGTTGTTTGACTCTTTTTAAAGAACCAGCTTTGATACCAATTGAAGAACACATACTTATATTGAGAGGGGAGGTGAACAGTATAAGATCAAATTTTACTTTTCTTTCCCAAACAATATTATCCAATATTATAAATGGTAATATCAATAGCAATAATTAAATCAATGCACAAATCATCACACAAAATAGAGATAAATTTATTGTGGTTCACCCAATGTGGGCTACTCCACGGAGAAAATGTTTCTTCTAAATTTTCTCAATAAATATCTTGGGAATAAATTCCCTACTACAATGTTTATGGAACTCTATCCAAATGAGACACCAATCCCCTATGCTCTGATTTTTGGATCTCTCTCCATAGAGGAACTCTTTCCTCTTTTCTTTTGTTTGTGGATCTGTCTCCATAGGATAACTCTTTCCCATTTTCTCTGGTTTGTGGATCTCTCTCCACATGCTATATCTTTCCTCTTTTCTCTGGTTTGTGGATCTCTCTCCATAGGATAACTCTATCCCCTTGCTCTAGTTCATGGAAGTTGATCCAGGAGAACTTTATCTCCTCAACTGGTTTGTGAATCTCTCTCTATAGAAGAACTTTATCTTCCTATCTGGTTCATGTATCTCACTCCATAGGAGGACTCTATCTCCTCTTCTCTGGTTTTTGATCTTATAGAATACTTCTAATCCCACTGCTCTGACTTATGGATCTCTCTCCGGAGGAGAACTCTATGCCCACTACACTAGTTGATGGATCTCTATACACTAGATACTAGTGTCCTCTTTGATCTATCACCTCCAAAGCATGCTCTCAACTCTGTCTCAAATCTACACCCAAATCAATCCCAAATCTAGCATAAATCTACTATAATTTTGCTCACAAATTTACATCAACTCTATCTCAACTGCCTTCAAGCCTTATGAAATACTTACTCAATTCTATCCTCAAGACTTATCAAATACTTGCTCAAATATATCTTGAAGATGATCACTTAACCTGCTCAAATATTTACAAAATTTGCAAATAAACCAAGCCTATATCTTTTCTAAAAAGCTTTCTTCAAACAAATATATTCTACTCAGAATTCATTTAGCCTCTAAAAAATATAGAGAATTATATACTTTATAAAAAACTCAATATCTTTCACACTCACAAATTTTTTACCCAATTAACCACTCTCTATCTCTTGCAAAATCCCTTTCAAATAAAATCGGAGTAATGTATAACAAAACTGGTTTATTCTTCGTGCAAATTTTATCTCAAATATCAATCACACCAATGCACAATTTTCTTCATAAAATTTATCTCAAACACCTTCACAATTACTATAAATATCTCTCAAATCAATGTTAAAAATATTTCACAAAGATACACTAACTTGTCTTCAACTCTAGCACAAGTAGTTCACAATATCTAGCCCAAATGTCTCAAACCCTTTCAAAAATTAGAAGCACACATTGTTCTCAAATTCTATCCCATTTTTTTCCAAAATATTCAACAATGAAGCATAAAGACCTTACTCAAATATTTCCAAAAATGCTTATCAAACAATCCTTTTCACTCCACCTTACATTCTAAAACATTCATTCCAACAACTACTTTAAACAAGGGATGATGTGCCCATACCTCTTAATTGCTCTTGTGGAGATATATCTTCAAAAATCTATCTCAAAAGTAATTGATTTTTCTAGTGCCACTTCAATAGTTAGATATCAAAATACTCTCTCAATACATCCATATGAATTTTCTTCTCAAAAGATATTTCACCATACAAAAATTACATTAAAATATCAAACCACTTTTACACCTTATTACTCCTATTCTTTCGTGTAAAATAATGCTCAACAAAACAACTAGAAATTTCACACTTGAATTTCACATATACACATTATACCTCTTTCTTATGAAAGCAAAAAATTGCACTTCATATTTCAATAAGACCAAATAAATTATCACTTCATCTCATGCATCAACCAAGCATTACTAATATAAAATTTCACCATTCATCCCTTTCTAAAAATAAAAATTAAATCATTTTACTAAAATTATAGCTCCCTAACCATATCATATCACAATGATAAAATTTATTAACCCTTATAACTCCTTAACCAAGGACAACATGCATACCTTTATCAAAAATTAATTATGCCCAAAAATGCTACCGTCGCTGCTCAAACCTATGACTTCACTGGCCTCTATGCTCTAGCACAAGGGAAAACACAATGTGGTCTAGCCACCCATGCAAACCCAAGGAGCATGCACTCCTTATCATCTACCATCAGTGAAAAACTCAAAACTTCAAAAAATACCTTAACACTTGCTTCCATCATGTCTCGAACATGAGACCTATCTTCTGCAAAAACCTAGCACCACAAATGCTACAGTATGGGCTACCTACCCAGATGGAATAGAAGTTTGGAGACCTTACTCCTTGTCATTTCATCTACATTTATTTTTGAAAATTTAAGTCTTATTCCTCTCTGTCTTGAATCAAATGACGATTGAATGGGTGAACAAATTTCTCAACTCTTGAACACTTATTAACCACCTTTAAATTGCAATATTTATATGGAATGGTTTGCATTAACTTTGATACCGATGCTCAAATTTACAATCCTTTGGCACCAATAAAATATTATATTTTAATTATAATAATTTATATCCAAGGGATTTAAATATTATAATTTCACTTAGGGCCTTTTCTTAGGTTAAAAATTTTGCCACCATAGTTAATCAATTTAACCTTTTTATTTTGTAAAATTACTACTAAGGTAAATCAAATAGACCTTTTTATTTTTCCTTTTTCAAATACCACCATGATAAATCAATTTGACCCTTTTATTTTTCTTTTTCAAATACCACCATGGTAAATCAACTTGACCCCTTTTATTTTTCAATACCATCATGGAGAAGCTTTTTCTTTCTTCTTGCTGCCTCATTCCTCATGTGCCCTTTGAAGAATATTATTACAAATATTTCCATAAAATTAGGACATAAAACATTTTTACATCATTGACAACAAAATATGCTCAAATTTCCAACAATATCCCCATTTTTGATTGATGGCAACCCTTTTCTAAAATTCTTTTTTCCGAACCATTTGATTCCAAATCTACTCTCCCTGAGAAACTGCTCCACCTGACTGAATGCTATGCACCTCACTCAAATATCTCCCCCTTTTTCATCAATGGAAAAGGGACTCCTTTGGGTCTAAATATAAGACTCTTAGCTTAGCCCGCCCACCTCCTCTCCTTGAGGTGATTAATTTTGGGGTGGGATTAAAACTACTCCCAACATACCATTCTCTTTTTCTTTGTCAAATTTCTTCCCCAACATGCCCTTTTGATCCTTTTGAGTTTACCTATTCTTGCTTATCTCTGGAAGATATAGAAACTCTGTTCTACACCACTTGGCCTTATACCCTATATTATTGCACTTGTAACACTTAATGTTGTAGTTCTTATAAGGTGCAAATATCTTGAAGTTCCTCTTGGTGAAGCCATATTCATTTCTATCATGAACCCTGTAGTGGATTGGTTTATGATATAATCAATTACAAGAGTAGAAATACCCTTGAAAAAGATGTCCATATTTGAATTTCCTCTTAGTAAAACAAAATTCCTTATTTTCATGAACCCTAAAATGCATAGCCTTGTGACCAAGATGATTACATGAAAAACAATGTCCTTTAAAGAAATCTTGTCTTTATCCTGCTAGTCTCTTAGTCATTTCTTCTTTGTGATGATCCATGTTCCTTGTTTGTGCATTATTTTCTTTTTAGTGAAGCTTCTATTCTTCAACTTATCCTCATAAGTCTCAATTTATCCTTCACTCTCTTCCTCTAAAACTTCTTCCTCTTTTGAACTTGAGGTTGACCCTTCTTCTTGTTTCTCTTGTCCTTCTTGAAGATCTTTGTGCATTGATAATTTTATCCAAGTTTTTTGAACTTTTCAAAAATTTGTCTAGCTTGTCCTTAGAATATTTTACTTCCATATTTAGTGAAATTATCTCATGTTCTAATATTTCATATTATAAATATTTTACCTCTAACTTTTCACTCATGACTTATTTAATTCTTTTTTCCTTTTCAATTTTAACTTTTAAGTCATTGAGATCTTGTATAAGTCTTGCTTTTGTTTTCTCATCCTCTTTAACTTGATCCTTCAATATTGAGTTTTGCTTTCTAACTCTTTTCAACTCTCTGAGAGCAACAATAAGTTCCTCTTCTAGATTGACTATGGCTTCTGAATCTTCTTCTAGGTCTTCAAGAGCATATTCATATTCTTCTTCACTACTACTAAACCCATTCTTTGTACAATGATATTCAAGGTGACCAAAGTTACCATAAATAAAACATTTGAGTATTTTTTGTTCTTTCTTAGCTTCTTTTCCAACATCTTATTTAACGTGAACTTTAATGGGAGTGTCCTCTTATTTTTCTACTGCCAAAAATAGGATCTCTTATTCTTCACTATCTGAGGGTATTTAATCAATGTCACTTGAAGCCTTATCTATCTTGTTAACATAGAAATTATTCTTTTGCCTTTGAAATAATTTCTTTTCATGCTTGCTTTGACCATACCTATTGTTCTTTTCATACCTAGACTTTCCTCCTTCATTTTTCTTATGATCATGTTTCTCTTCACTACTACTGCTTCCAGATTCTATAAAATTAGATGCATAGTGATCAAAAATTTTGACAATTGAAATATTTCATTTTTTTCATATCTTTGTGTTTTCTTGAGTCCTTGTTTCTTCTACCATAGTTAGCTTCTTCATCACTGGTTGATTCACCACTTAATTATAGTTTCTTATCCTTTGTCATTTTTGAAGCTT
This sequence comes from Wollemia nobilis, assembly GCA_028583015.1. Classification (NCBI taxonomy): domain Eukaryota; kingdom Viridiplantae; phylum Streptophyta; class Pinopsida; order Araucariales; family Araucariaceae; genus Wollemia; species Wollemia nobilis. Next base: position 3,457,528 of record JAQPPZ010000622.1, read on the forward strand.
TGAAAGCTATATTTTTATTGAAGTTGGGATCCTTTACTATTATCATCTCATAATTTGATAGAATTTCATTTAAATCATCCATATTCAACTAATCAATATATTTCATCTCTTCTATAGCTAAAATGTTTCCATCATTTCTTGTAGGAAGTGACCTTTGTACTTTTTGAGCAACACTAGAGTCTTAAATTTTGAATCTAAGTACATGCATGGTATTTACAATTTCATCCACACAAAGTAAGTATGTAGCAATATGTTCCTCATATTCCATATTTAAATATTCAAACATTTTCTTGTGGTTTTGTAGTTTTTCCATCTTAACCTTTTTATTTCCCTCATAGTTTTATATCAATTTTTCCCATAGCTCTTTTGCTGATTTGTAATGCATAACTTTCATAAATTCTACTTCATGTAATCCACTCAAGACTCCATTCATATCCTTGGCATTACTCACATGTAATAGCTTATCATATTTATCTGTGGGAGGATTAGTTGCAGGATTCAACCCATCCTAAATGGATTGCCATGTCTCATATCCTTGTTCCATCAAGTAAGTGTTCATACTTATGCTCCATAAAGTATAATTGTTTCCATCAAACAATGGTGCCTTATTTGATGAAGATACATTCTTATATGCCATCTATGTTCTTGTAATATCTTCCTTCAAGTTGTTAGACTCTTCCAAAATAACCTACTCTGATACCAATTGAAGAGCATAGGATTATACTGAGAGGGAGGGTGAACAATATAAGACCAACTTTTACTTTTCTTCCCCAAAAAATATTATCTAATATTATCAATGGTAATATCAATAGTAGTAATCAAATCAATGCACAAATCATCAAACACAAGAGAGACACAAATTTAATGTGGTTCACCCAATATGGGCTACTCGACGAAAAAAATATTTCTTGTAAATTTTTTGAACAAATATCTTGGGAATCAATTCCCTATTACAATGCTTATGGAGCTCTATCCAAAAGAGACACCAATATCCTATGCTTTGATTTCTGGATCTCTCTCCATAGAATAACTCTTTTCTCTTTTCTTTGGTTCATGGATCTCTCTCCACAAAAGAGCTCTATCTTCCCAACTAGTTCACATATATCACTCCACAGGATAACACTATCTCTTCTTCTCTAGATGGTGATATTCTGGAAGAATTCTAACCCCACTACCTGGCTTGTGGATATCTCTCCATAGGAGACCTCTATATCCACTACACTAGATGATGGATATCTATCCACTAGAGACTATTATCCTCTTTTCTCTATCACCTCCAAATCTTGATTTCAACTCTATCTCAATTATACACCAAAATTTGTCCCAAGTCTAGCAAAAATATGCATCAACTTTATCTCAGATTTATCCCAATCCTTAACACAAAGCTTGAACAAAAGTGCCTTCAAGCCTTCTCAAATAATTGCTCAATTCTATTCTCAAGACTTAACTAAATGCTTGCTCAAAACTGCCTTCAATCCTTCTCAAAGACTTACTTAATTTTGTCCTCAAGCCTTATCAAAGACTTTCTCAAATATGTCTTCATGTTGCTCACTTAATCTGCTCAAATATTTACAAAATTTGCACATAAACCAAGCCTATATCTTTTCTAAAAATCTTTTTTCAAACAAATATATTCTACTCAAAAATATTTTAACCTCTAAAAAATATAGAGAATGATATACTCTATAAAAAAATCAATATGTTTCACACTCAAATTTTGTACTCAATTAACCACTCTCTATCTCTTGCAAAATACCTTTAAAATAAAATAAAAATAATGTATACAAAATTTGGTTTATTCTTCTTGCAAATTTTCTCTCAAATATCAATCACACAAATGCACATTTTTCCTCATAAAATTTATCTCAAACACCTTCACAATTGCTTGTTAGTATAACAATGGCACAGAGAGGGGGGGGTGAATCTGTGTAATTTAAAACTTTAATTTCCAATTTGAAATATTATTTAAAACAGAAATAAACTCATGTATAGCAGAAACATATATGCAAGAGAAACAACCCACAACACATGATATGCTGGAGGAAAACCACAAGGGTAAAAAACCTCCCAAAGAGAATTGCTTGCTATGACTGTTGCATAGAACAATCCTCAAAATGAAATACACTAAAGTTTCTCTACCACAACAGAATGAGGGATGCAACCCACCTATATCAGATCAAAATAATAATAATATTATGAAAAATAAAGCATAAAAATGCTTCCAGTATAAGCAAGCTCTAACAATCCTGCAAGCTCAAAACCAACAACACTGCTGCTAACCAACTGTGCACCCAACCACTGCAAAATGATTTTTCTATAAAATATGATCCAACACCAGCAATAAACATATCAAAATTATTCTCTCTCCATCCACAATATGTTCCGAAACCTGCATGCTAAAATCTATACACTTATGTCTTCTACAGAGATTTTGGCAGCATTCTGGCAGCACCCTGTTACTCTCAACAAAAACTCCATAATTCCACCATATCAAACACTGAATTTATAGATAAATGATATGGAGAGAAACCATAAATGGTTTCCAAAACCATGAGTATAAAATCACTCAAAAAATCACGCCCAAGTTGAGGAAATTTCTAATTTTCCAAAAAAGAAATTGTTGCCATCACCACTACACACACTCACCAGCTGCCAATCAAAGTGGAGATGCTCTTACACAACAAAAATAATATTCCAAAGTGTATAAACACTAATTTTGCAATTATCACGTCCCATATCTCCAAAATCCCACAAAAATAGGGCAGCAAAATATTCTTTCCTTACACCACTATGACGGATGTCATAAAGTGAGTCCCACACCAAGTTGAACACCCCAATTAGCATATTTCCATTTTTGCACCCCAAATTAAATTCCAATAAATATTGGAAATAATTCCTAACCCTTATGATGCATTATTAAATAATTAAAATCAATTTTCCCTCCATTCCTATGTCTTGGAACACATTCCAAGGAACTTGGAGATGACATAGTGGAAATAAATAAATGTTGAATGTTACAATATAGCACCAAGGCACATAGAAAATACAAATGCAACCTTATATAACCTTTACATAAATAAATATGCCATAAACATAGAACCAAGAGAAATAATATATGCAATAACCACAAATTAAACCTTCAAAGTCTCCGTAAAAGGTGTGTTCAAATACACACAACATTTTGCAACATTGCCCAAACTGTAGCATAATCACCATGATGAATAGGATTCCAACTAGGAGAACAAGTAGAAGTGTTGACAACAATGAAAACACCTCAAATGCTCAACAGTCTCCCCCTTTGGCATTGTTTGCAACACCAAATAATCTGCAGATAAACTACAACAACCAAGACCATGAAATAGGCAACAAGAAGGTCCTGTAAAGCCTGTAAAGCACAAACCAAGAAGTGCAACACTCTTCAAAATATCTCACACCTGAAACAACATCAAATTTTTCCCCCTAACACCAACCATACAGATCTGAAATCAAATAGCACAAGAAGTAGATTATCCAACTCTCTCCCCCTTTGACAATCAATGACAAAGGGCAACCAATGCATCTAAAAACGTGATAAACATTACAACTCTCCCTGAACCAAAGCACCAAGACACTTTAAACTGATTTGAATATGAAATAACATATTGTAGTGATGAAAACATCAATGGGAATTATTACAATATGCCCCAAATAATTTCTACACAAGATACAGTGCCACTAGCTTGCACAACGCTACAACCAGGTACCATAGAATGCATCAAACAATACTAAACCTTGTTGTTGTGAAAATAACTGATATATATATCTGATATGAACTGATATTCAACATGAAAGTATAGTAGCTAAAACAGCAAAGATATACCCAACAAAATCTCACCAAACTGCAAGAAGTTGCCAAGCAACTAGGCAACAACCGAACAACCCGAACAACACCAAACTCTGCAACCATCATCCTCAAGCATACATCAGAAAATATGAACATGAAATATCAGAAATAGGAGCATAAAATCATACCATAAGAAGCTCCCCCTGAGGATGTGCACCAACAAAAAGATCTAGTGAGATGGAGAAGAAACAACTCCCAAGAGTTGTCTCAAATGCTCAAATGTCTCCATAGGCAATGGCTTAGTGAATATATCAGCAACTTGTTGCTTTGTAGGCACAAAATACAAAGAAACAAGACAATTATAAACCTTCTCCTTCAAGAAATGATACTTTATATCTATGTGCTTAGTCTTTGAATGCAAAACTGGGTTCTTGGAAATATTAATAGCACTAGTATTGTCACAAAGAAGAGAGATAGGCTCACCAATCTGAATACCCAAGTATACAAGTATTTGTTTCATCCAAAGCACTTGAGTACAACATGAGACAGCAGAAATATACTCAGCTTCAGTAGTAGAGAGTGATACTGAGTCTTGCTTCTTGCTATGCCAAGAAACAGACATGTCACCAAGATAGAAAGCACCACCACTAGTGCTTTTCCGATCATCAACACATCCTACCCAATCTGCATCTATGTAGGATCTAAGTGTGAAGTATTTTCCTCTTGGATACCATAATCCAAATTCCATAGTCCCCTTGAGATATCTGAAAATCCTCTTAAAAAATTTCACATGGGTTTCTTTGGGTGCACTCTGAAATCTAGCAACCATACAAACAACTTGCAAAATATCAGGCCTAGAAGCAGTTAGATATAATAAAATTCCAATAATAGACCTATAGAGTGTTTTATCAACAAGAGGAGACTCATAATACTTACTTAGCTTACATCCGGTTACCATAGGTGTACTCACAGGTTGAGAATCCTCCATGTTAAACTTTTTCAATATTTCCTTGACATATTTTGATTGTGAAATGAAAATGCCTCTATCAAGTTGAGCAATTTGTAGACCAAGAAAATAAGACAACTCTCCAATCATGGACATCTCAAAATCACTTTGCATAGCAGCAGAAAAATTATGACACATACTATCTTTGCTTCCACCAAAAATAATATCATCAACATAAACAACAATCACTAGCTGATGGGAATCAACAACTTTGAAGTACAAGTTGCTATCAACCTTACCCTTTTGGAAGCATTGCTGCAAAATATACTTATCCAACCTTGCATACCATGTTGTTGGGGCTTTCTTGAGCCCATACAAAGCCTTCTTTAACATACAAACATAGTTCTCATCCCCAAACTGAAATCCTTCAAGTTGCTCCATATAAACTTCCTCTTCCAAATTGCCATTAAGAAAAGCATATTTCACATCCATTTGATAAACCTTAAAGTTCTTATGAACAGCGAAAGAAAGAAAAATTCGAATGGCTTCTAATATAGCAATAGGAGCAAAATTTTCATCAAAATCAATACCTTCAACTTGAGCATACCCCTTGCACACTAATCTTGCCTTATTTTGAACAACTTTGCCATCCTCATTGAGCTTGTTTCTAAACACCCACTTGGCTCCAATTACATTTTTGTTCATTGGTATTGGAACCAATTCCCAAGTGTTGTTATTTTCAATTTGATTAATCTCCTCTTCCATAGCATGAGTCCAACTATTATCCTCAGAAGCCTCAATAAAATATTTAGGCTCAACTTGTGATAACAATGAAAAGTGACTTTGCTCATTTGGTCTTACCAATTTTCTCCTTGTTTGCACACCTTGTGTTGGATCGCCTATGATTTGATCCTTTGGATGATTCTTCTTGATGTATTTTTGAGGTGACTTGGTAGCTTCACTTTGTTCTTCTCCTTCTGAAACTTTCTTGTTTTCATCTTGCACTTCTTCTTCCTCATATGGTTCAAACTGTGATGGTGAAGACTCCTCAAGATCAACTTTGGGAACATGTCCTTCATCAACCCTCACATTTGCACTTTCTACCAATTTTCCAATATTCTTTTTGAAGCATCTATAATCCTTGCTTTTGGTGGAGTAGCCAAGGAAAATCCCCTCATATGCTCTATCTTCAAACTTGCCAAGATTGTACTTATCTCTCCTTATGTAGCACTTGGACCCAAATACTCTAAAATGCTTAACTGAAGCTTTCTTTCCTGTCCATAGTTCATAGGGTGTCATATGGCTATGAACTCTAAGCATGCACCTATTTTGTATGTATACTATTGTATGCACTGCTTCCTTCCAAAATCTAGTTGCAACCTGTGAATCATTAAGCATTGTTCTAGCCATTTCTTGTACTGTTTTGTTCTTTCTCTCAACCACCCCATTTTTTTGAGGTGTTCTTGCTACTAAAAGTTGTCTTCTAATACCATGCTCATGAAAAAAATTATCAAACTCACTAGAAGTGAACTCACACCTCTATCGGATCTCAAGCATTTGATCATTTTTCCTATATCATTCTCAACCATAGCCTTAAACACTTTGAAACAAATAAAGGCCTCTGATTTCTCCTTCATGAAAGATACCCATGTTAGTCGGGGATAATCATCAATAAAAAAAATGAAATACCTCTCACCATTAGTTCCTTTAGTCCTCATAGGACCACACACATCGGTATGCACAAGCTCCAAAGGCCTTGTTGTAGAATATTCCTTAGTTTTGAAGTGTGATTTGGTTTGCTTGCCTTGTTGACATGATGCACATATGCTATTTTTTGGCTTAGTCAACTTTGGAATATGTCTTATTGAATTCTTGGAGCTGATCTTAACCAAGCTATCAAAGTTAATATGGCAAATCCTCTTGTGCCATAACCAACTATCATCAACTTGTCCAATGAAGCATGTTTTCTCCTTTGCACTACAAATATTGTACAAATTTCTTGAAGTTCTTGTAGCCTTTTCCAATATTTTACCACTCATAGCACATCTAATCTCACAACCATATGATTTAAAAATCACATCTTTGCCACTATCACACATTTGGCTAACACTTAAAAGATTATGCTTGAGGCCATCAACAAAAAGAACATCATGAGAAGTGATTTTACCATTGTTGATGTTGACCATACCTTTACCCACAATCTTTGCATTGTTATTGTTGCCAAAATTTACCGAACCACCATCATAATCTTGCAATCTTGTAAGTTGCCTTCTATCTCCAGTCATGTGACTAAAGCATCCACTATCAATGATCCAAGATGTAGCCTTTCTTTGTGCCTTGAAAGCGGTTTGAACAATCAATGAATCATGCTTAGTAATGTCTTCTTGTTTTGACTTTCCCTTCTCAACCCATGTCATCTTGGGCTTGTTTTCTGATTTCTTATCTTCCTCATACCTCACAACCTTCTTGTGAAAATGGTCTTTATGCATCATGGATTTCTTTTTTTGCACCTTTGGAGGCTTGTTGCTACTTCTAACCTACATTTGATTATTCACAAAAATAGTTTTGCAATCTCTAGCAATGTGACCAAAGTTATTATACTTGTAACACTCAACATGAAAATCAATGAGAGGAGCAAATGAGTTGTGACTAACAAAGCTCTTAGGCCTAACATTAAGCCTACAATCCATCATCTTGTGACCATAAGTATTGCACTTAAAACAATAACTAGAAAAGGAAGGAGTATACTTGTATTGAACTTGATGCCATGAATTGAAACTCCTTCTAGGTGCTCTTCCCATTTGATGTTTTACCTTTTGAAACTCATCATTGCTAAAATTTATGGTATAATAAGGCATATTTCTGTTGTTGGTCTGATTTGAGACCTTTTATTTTTTCTTTTTATCTCCTTGGGGTTTCTCTACAATGGGTTTCTCATTCTTCAAGCTTTCACCAACTGATTTTGCATATTTGGCAACATATGAACTTTCACCTTCATCAAACCCCAAACCAAACTTGATTTTGGTGTATCTTTGACTACCAATAAGCTCATCAAGCTGATTAGAAATTTTCTGAAATTTAAAATTAGTGCTCAAATCCAAATTAGCCTTTTCAATTTGCTTTCTCAAAGTAACAATCTCCTCTTTTAGTTTGCAACACAAATCAGATTTTTCACATACCTGATTCTTAAGATCATCTATTATTTTCTTGGACTCTTCAACTTGAACTTTTAAGTCTTGTATCATTTTTGTAGCCACATTATTGGACTCCTCTAAATCTGAAATATTTTGGTCAGCAAATCTTTTTGACTCTTCATGTTGCATCAACAAGTCTTTATTGAGTTTGTTTAGCTCCTTGATCTTTTCATTCATCCTTTTGTTTCTCTTTCCCTCAATTTCATATTGTTCCAATGCTATTGCAAGCTCTTCCTCAAAATAAATTTTAGATTCATCATCCTCTTTGTTTGAATTTATATTGGATTTGTCTTCAATATCCATAAAGAGGACTTCAGTAGCCTCTTCATCTGAATCATTTATGCTCTCATCTGAAGAATCACTATCTTCATGTGTCATCAAAACCTTTCTCCTTGAGAATCTCTTGCTAAATCTTGAAGCTTTGTTTTTGTACTCCTTGTTCTTGTGACTCTCACCATCATCATCTAAGTGCTCCTTGTAAGGAAATTTTGAAGCAAAATGCCCAATGCGCCCACACTCAAAACATTTCAATGGCAACTTTCCATTGTATTTCCCTTTTCCTCTTCAATTTTCGAACAAAGTTTGCTTGCTCTTCATCTGAGAATCTCTCTTCATCGGATTGTGGATTCAATTTCATGTTTTTGAATTCTTTGAAAGCACTTTTCTTTTTATTAGACTTGTTGCAACCAAATCTCATCTCATATGCAATAAGAGATCCATGTAGTTCATCTAGTGGGAGATTGTTTAAGTCCTTTGCTTCTTCAATTGCAGAAACCTTTGAATCAAACTTTGAAGTCAAAGAACGAAGAACCTTCTTCACAACAATACTATCTATGATAGTCTCTCCTAAACCTCTAAGAGAAGTGATCACCTCACTCACATGAAGCATTTAGGTAGAAATATCCTCATTCTCATCCATTCGAAGACTTTCAAATTGAGCTCTACAAATTTGAAGTTTAGCTTCCTTAACTTTGTCATTACCTTCATGAATAGCTTGCAACTTATCCCATACTTCTTTTTCTGTTTGCAAACCCATAACCTTCACCAATTAACTTGGTGCAAGAGCATTTGTGATAGTATATTTGGCCTTCATGTTGTTTTCATATTCTTTGATTGCATCAGGATCTGTAGGAATTATAGCAGGAAAAGCATAACCATTCTTAACTGAAAGATACACACCAATACCAAGAGAACCCAAATAGTCCATCATCTTGTAACTCCAAAATGCATAATCACTCCCATCAAAGTATGGCACCTTGGCAGTGTTGACATCCCTATTAGCCATTATGAACCAGGAATCAATCCGAGCTGATTAAGCTGCTAAAAGGACAACCAGGCTCTGATACCAATAGTTAGTATAACAATGGCACAGAGAGGGGGGGTGAATCTATGCAATTTAAAACTTTAATTTCCAATTTGAAATATTATTTAAAATAGAAATAAAATCATGTATAGTAGCAACATATATGCAAGAGAAACAACCCACAACACATGATATGCCGGAGGAAAACCACAAGGGTAAAAAACCTCCCAAAGAGAATTGCTTGCTATGACTATTGCATAGAACAAGCCTCAAAATGAAATACACTAAAGTTTATCTACCACAACAGAAGGAGGGCTACAACCCACCTATATTAGATCATAATAATAATAATATGATTAAAAATAAAGCATAAAAATGCTTCCAGTAAAAGCAAGCTCTAACAATCCTGTAAGCTCAAAACCAACAACACTGCTACAAACCAACTGTGCACCCAACCACTGCAAAATTATTTTTCTATCAAATATGATCCAACACCTGCAATAAACATATCAAAATTATTCTCTCTCCATCCACAATAGGTTCCCAAACCTGCATGCTAAAATCTATACACTTATGTCTTCTACAAAAATTTTGGCAGCATTCTGGCAGCACCCTATTACTCTCAACAAAAACTCCATAATTCCACCATATCAAACACTGGATTTATAGATAAATGATATGGAGAGAAACCATAAATTGTTTCCAAAACCATGAGTAGAAAATCACTCAAAAAATCACACCCAAGTTGAGGAAATTTATAATTTTCCAAAAAAGAAATTGTTGCCATCACCACTACACACACTCACCAACTGCAAATCAAAGTGGAGATGCTCTTACACAACAAAAATAATATTCCAAAGTTTCTAAACACTAATTTTTCAATTATCACGTCCCATATCTCCAAAATCCCACAAAAATAGGGCAGAAAAATATTCTTTCCTTACACCACTATGACGAATGTCATAAAGTGAGTCCCACACCAAGTTGAACACCCCAATTAGCATATTTCCATTTTTGTACCCCAAATTAAATTCCAATAAATATTGGAAATAATTCCTAACCCTTATGATGCATTATTAAATAATTAAAATCAATTTTCCCTCCATTCCTAAGTCTTGGAACACATTCCAAGGAACTTGGAGATGACATAGTGGAAATAAATAAATGTTGAATGTTACAATATAGCACCAAGGCACATAGAAAATACAAATGCAACCTTATATCATCTTTACATAAATAAATGTGCCATAAACATAGAACCAAGAGAAATAATATATGCAATAACCACAAATTAAACCTCCAAAGTCTTCGTAAAAGGTGTGTTCAAATACACACAACATTTTGAAACATTGCCCAAACTGCAGCATAATCACCATGATGAATAGGATGTCAACTAGGAGAAAAAGTAGAAGTTATGACAACAATGACAACACCTCAAATGCTCAACATTGCTATCAATATCTCTCAAATCATTGTTCAAAATATTTCACAAAGATACACTAACTTGTCTTCAACCCTAGCACAAGTAGTTCACAATATCTAGATAAAGTGTCTCAAACCCTTCAAAAATTAGAAGCACACATTTTTCTCAAATTCTATCCCAAATATTTCTAAAATATTCAAAAATGAAGCATAAATATCTCACTCAAATATTTTGTTGGCAATTTTGGGTACTTTGGGTACATTGCCCTTGCTCAAATGTATAAGTTGTCATTGATGTCAAAAGGCATTTTTGTGTTGATATCAAAAGAGTGTGATGTCAAGAATATCTTGAGAAGCTTCTTTATGTTAAAGGGTTTTTATTAAAACCATGGTGACAAGGCTAAAGGTTTTTCTTAAAACCATTTGGACTCATTAAGGGTTTTTATTAAAACCAAGCTTAACTTAATGCAAAGGTCCATGTTTATTATTAATAATTAAATTAACTCAAACCTTTGTCAAAGGTCCAAGTTTAATTTATTATTAATAAAATAATAATTATTATTATTTTAATTATTATTAAAGGGTCTTTCAACCCTTAAGCGACGGAAGAAAAAAGAATTCTTTCACCGATATGTTGCCATCGTTGGAGGAGCGCCGACGTCAAACAGTTAAGGAGAAATGACTATTTAAGTGGGGATGTTTTTCCAAAGTGAGTACCCTCGATTAATATTGATATCTGCGATTTGTGGATACTCTGTATCTTTCGATTTGTGCTTGGCATCTACGATTTGCATTTGCTCTATATCGTTCGATTTGCGCTTGGCATCTGCAATTTGCATTTGCTCTATATCTTTTGAACAGTGCTTTGTGTCTTCGATCTGCGCTTGCTCATGTCCTTGAAATCTTGCTTGTTACGTGCTTGGAAACCGTGCTTGGCATACTCGAAATTGAGCTTGGGCTGCATCCTTACCTTTTTGCTTGACGGCAGTGGATTGGCAATTGCACCTGGACTACGTTTTTCAGACCGTGTTGTGAGATGATAAATGCAAGCATTCTGTGACTTACGTTTTGGACAACGCTCACCAGTTTGCATGTGGCTTGTGGAAGACGTTTACGTTTTCCAGTTTCTTGGCATCAAAGGAAGATAAAAGAGAGGGCAGCACTGTATTACTTCGTTGGGCACTTGTGACCCAACGGCGGTGGCATTTAAGCGAAAGCGCTAGAAGGCAGAGGTGCCGAGTTCGATTCTCTTCGTTGGGAATTTTTTTTTGGTCGCGATGTGCAAAGGATAGTGGTTGTGAATGCGCGGGAGGTATAAGGTTAAGGTATCATATTTGTTTTTGACATTGTTTTATTGATGTTTAATGTTTATGTGGAGTAATAAGGTGTAAAGAGGTTTTACTTTGTATGTATATTGTACTTTGGTGGTTTTTACTAAGTTGGAGAAATAAGGTGTTATTTTGGATCTTTATTATTGTGTATTATTGTATAGTTGCTAACTCTAATTAGTGGCAAATTGAGAGTTAGTGTTGTGACAGATTTTGAGTTCTCCTTCTTCATCAAAGTAAAGGTATGGGCAACTTCTTCCATGTATGTTGTTTATGGTATATTTTCTGAAATTGAGTTTGGAGTGAAAAGGTTGTCTACTAGGTATTTTTTGGTGTAAATCTTATTTTCTGGATATTGAAGATTGTTTATGCATTAAAGTTATTGTTGAATTTTTGGGTGAATGCATAATTCTGGTTGAGGAAGAGGAAGCATTTTTGCAATAGGGTTTATGTTAGTAAGTCTTGCTACTTGCATTGAGATGATGAAACCCTAGTTGTTGGTGAAAAGAATATAAGTATCATTGTTATATGAGATATTGCATAGTTGGCAATTGTTGGGTTGTGTTTCATATTCTTGAGAAAAGCATACTACATCTATCTTATTCTTTTGAGATTGAGATTGAGTTGAGATTGAGATTGGGAGTTAAGTATAGAACATATTGGGTCTCTAACAATTCTCTTTATGTTTCTATGAGATTTGAGATTGAGATTGGGAGTTAAGTATAGAACATATTGAGTCTCTAACAATTCTCTTTATGCTTCTATGAGGTTTATGAATCACATTGGGTCTCTAACAATTCTCTTTGTGGGTTCATGCTAAGCAAGTTTTTCTTGGTGAGCTTGCCGAGGTTTTGGACAGAGTTTCGAAGGGGACTTGTGAGCAAGTTTTGGACAGTTTCAGATTGAGAGGTTCCGTGGGGACTTGTGAGCAGATTTGGACAGGTCCTAGAAGAGGACTTGTGAGCTGAGTTTTTGAGAGTTCTATCAAATAACTTGAGGACAGAGGTGCATTGGTTCTTTGAGAAGAACCCGAGGACAGATTTGGCAAGTCTTTGAGAAGGCTTGTGTGTAGAGGATTGATTTGTTCAAAGAGTTGGATAGATCTGAAATACAGAGGAAGACTTGTACTAGACCGACCGATCGTGTTTGGTACAGGTAGCCGAGGCTACTGTGGACGTGATCATAGAAGGAAGAGGTCTCTTAGGCTAAGCATTGAGGACAGGAGGTCTTCGGTGGAAAGGAGTTCCACGTGCTGGCAAGAGGTAGAGGCAGTTGATCTTCTGAGGGATCATTTCTAGAGCAGAGGGGAAGGTATCTCCTTTGAGCAGAGGCTCATAAATTCAGATTGGGGGAAGGTGTCTCCTTTGGGCCGAGGCTCATAAACATTGTAATTGGGAAGGTTTCCCAAAGAACTTTGAGATAACTTTTAGAGAAAAGTTTTGTGGACGTAGCCCAGGCCTTCTGGGTGAACCACGTTAAAAATGGGCTTCCAATGTGTGATGCTTTCTATCTTGATTAATGTTGTGTTGATGCTACTGCTATCTAAAGTTAAAAATATTAAATGGTTAAGTCTTATACCTGTTCACCCCCCTCTCAAGTATAAGTCTATGTTCTTCAATTGGTATCAGAGCAGGTCTCTCCATAAAGAGCCTAACAGACTTGGAGAAGGATCTATCAGAGGATCATATAGATTCAGAAAGAGATGAAGAGGTTGAGTTCGATCTCAAAGGTGAATTCTTCTTGGCTTTGAGAAAGCTTGAGAAATTCAGGGAAGAGAATTCTGTTCTCAAGCATCAATATCAGGAAGAAAAGATAGCAAGATCAGAATTGGTTCAGAGTGTTATAGACTTCAAAATTCTAGTCGAAGAAGGAAAGAAGGTTGAACAGGTTCTGACAGAGGTTCTCAAAGGAAAGGAAGCCGATTACGAGAAACTAGAAGAAGAAGTTATGTCTCTTAGAGTGAAGTTGGAACAGTTGGCTCTCGGATAGAATACTCCGTGTGAAAAGCAAAAGAAGGATGGTATCACCATTCAAGAAATAGGGTCTTCGAGCAAGATCAATCTTCATCCCGAAGAGCGGTGGATTCCAGTTGGTCACAAGAAGAACAATCATCCAAGGCATCAAAACAGGTTACATAATACTTTCCATGGCTATTGTTTTTCCTGCAAGAAATTTGGTCACAAAGCTATGCATTGCAATAAGTCCGTGAATAAACATAGTAAAGAAAATGGTAACTCTTTTGCACCTCTTATGAATAAAGATGTCATGTGTTACAAGTGCAATAATTTTGGGCATATTGCTAGGATGTGCAGTTTGGATAGATCTAGCCTTGAGTTCACTAAAAAGAAAAATGAGATCAAATCTAAGTCAATGATAGCTCAAACTGCTTTTCATGCTCTAGACAAAGTAGAAAAATGGTATCTTGATAGTGGTTGTTCAAAACATATGACTGGTGAAAAGGAAAAGTTTTTGGTCTTAAAAGAAACAAACAGAGGAATAGTCAGTTTTGGAGATAATAGGTCAGCTAAAATCTATGGTAAAGGGACTCTTAGTTTGGATGGGAAATCCAAAACAAAAAATGTGCTTTATGTAGAAGGCCTAAGACATAATCTTCTAAGTGTGAGTCAACTTTGTGATCAAGGGCACATAGTATCTTTCTTTTCAGATAGATGTGAGATAAGTAAAGAAAAAAATGGAAAACTCATTGCTAGTGCTACAAGGACTCCAAACAATCTTTACATGCTAAGTGAGATAAAAAAGGAAAAGTGTTTTCTAACTCAAGAAGATGAGAGTTGGTTATGGCATAAAATATTGGGGCATTTGAGCTTTGATAATCTTGTCAATATTAGTAACAAGGAAGCGGTTAGAGACTTGCCCAAAATAAAAAGGCCCCATAACATCATTTGCGGTCCTTGTCAACATGGAAAACAGGCCAGAACCAGTTTCAAATCAAAAGGGTATACTTCTTCAAAACCATTGGATCTTATTCATACCAATTTATGTGGCCCTACCGTAACTCAGAGCATTCAGGGAGAAAGCTACTTCATGCTTTTTATAGATGATTATTCTAGAATGACTTGGGTTACTTTTCTCAAAGAAAAATCTGAAGCTTTTGAAAAATTTAAAGCTTTCAAAGAAATGGTTGAAAATGAGACTGACAAGAGAATCAAATGTTTAAGATCAGATAGAGGAGGAGAGTTCACTTCAAATGAATTTGTGGAATACTGTGAGCAGCAAGGAATCAAAAGAGAATATTCAGCAGCAAGAACTCCTCAACAAAATGGAGTAGTTGAAAGGAAAAATAGAACTATTGAAAATATGGCTAGAGCTATGTTGAATGAGTCAAAACTTTTAGATGGCTTTTGGAAAGAGGCAATCAGTACAACAATCTACATTATCACCAGGGCCCAACTTAGAGTCAATCATCATAAAACTCCTTATGAGTTGTGGAAAGGAAGACCAGCTACAGTAAAATACTTCAAAGTGTTTGGGAGTAAGTGCTTCATCGGAAGGGAAGATCAGAATTTGGGTAAGTTTGATCCTAGATGTGATGAGGGAATATTTCTTGGTTATTCCAAAGCAAAAGCAAGGCCTACAGATGCTTCAACAAAAGAACTCATACAGTTGTAGAGAGCATAAATGTAACTGTTGATGAAAAGACAGGGATAAGAGAACCAATCCAGGAACTCAGTGATGAAATTTGTCAAGAAGAATTCGAGAGAGGTTTCAGATGAAGAAGAGGAAAGACAACAATTGCTTCCCAAAACTCCTTCACGATATGTTCATAAACATCATCCCAAATATTTGATCATTGGTGATCCAAATAGGAGGCAAACAAGAAGAAGAGTCATTCCCTCACATGATTCTACAAATGTTTCATTATTATCTCAAATTGAGCCAAAATATTTCAGTGAAGCATGTGCAGATAAGTTTTGGGTAAAAGCAATGGATGAAGAGCTAAATCAAATAGAGAAAAGTGAAACTTGGGAATTGGTTCCAAGACCTAAGGACAAGAATGTCATAGGCACAAAATGGATATTCAAAAATAAACTCAATGAGGATGGAAAGATTGTCAGAAACAAAGCTAGGTTAGTCTCCAAAGGTTATGCTCAAGTAGAAGGTGTTGATTTCAAAGAGACGTTTGCTCCTGTTGCTCGTCTTGAAGCTATCGGAATGTTTTTGGCCCTTTCAAGCTTCAAATATTTCAAGGTGTATCAAATGGATGTAAAGTCAGCTTTTCTAAATGGGGTGTTGGAAGAAGAAGTCTACATAGAACAGCCAGAAGGAGTGTCTCTCTCAGAACAATCATACTATGTGTGTAAACTAAAAAAGGCCTTGTATGGGTTAAAGCAAGCACCTAGGGCTTGGTACTCAAGACTTGACAGGTATCTTCATGAGCAAGGCTTCAGGAAAGGTGTGGTAGATAGCAATTTGTATATTAAAGATGAAGGTGATGATATGCTGATTATGGTTGTCTATGTTGATGATATTATTTTTGGGGGAAATAATACTCAGATGTGCAAAGTTTTTGCTAACACCATGCAGAAGGAATTTGAGATGTCTATGATTGGAGAGCTGTCATTCTTTTTAGGTCTTCAGATTTCTCAATCAAAATATGGTGTATTTCTCTCTCAAGGAAAGTATATCAAAGAAATGTTGAAGAAATTTGGGATGATAGATAGCAAACCAAGTATGTACTCCAATGATTACAAGATGCAAGATGAGTAAATATGATGAATCTCCAACAAGAGATCGGAGGTTGTACAGATCAATGATTGGCAGTTTATTATATGTTACAACTACTAGACCAGATATCATGCAGGCAGTTGGGTTAGTAGCAAGATTTCAGGTAGCTCCTAAAGATTCTCATGTTATGGCAGTTAAGAGGATATTCAGATATCTGAAGGGCACTATGGACTTTGGGCTTTGGTATCCCAAAGGTGATGATTTCACCCTCATAGCTTATACAGATGCAGATTGGGCAGGTGGTATTGATGACAGGAAAAGCACTAGTGGTGGAGCATTCTTTTTGGGAAAGAGTTTGGTTTCTTGGCTAAGTAAGAAACAACCTTCAGTTTCCTTATCTACAGCAGAGGCTGAATACATAGCAAGAGTGGCTGGGTGTACACAGGTTTTATGGATGAAAACCACCCTAGAGGATTTCAAAGTCAAACATGAACAACCCATCTCCATACTTTGTGATAATACAAGTGCCATAAGTATTTCCAAAAATCCGGTAATGCACTCAAGGACAAAGCATATTTCCATCAAGTATCATTTTCTAAGGGAAAAAGTGCAAGAGAAACAGGTCAAGGTAGAGTATGTGTCTACTAAAGAGCAGATTGCAGATATCTTCACCAAACCTCTTCCAAGGGATACGTTTGAGTATCTAAGGGAGAAATTGGGAGTTGTACTCCCACCCCAAAATTAATCACCTCATCAAGAGGTGGGGGAGGGACTAAGCTAAGAGGCTAATTCTTAGTCCCGAGCCCCAAAGGTGGCCCTTTGCCATTGATGACAAAGGGGGAGAGATATGAGTAAGGGGGAGAGCTTCAAAGTGAAGAGGAAAGCTTCAAGTCAGGGGGAGCAAAACTTCAAAGGAAGATTCTCAGTTGTTAGCACAGTTGGTTTCAGTTGGTTTCAGTTTTGGCTCTTGAGAAGTGTTTTCAGTAAAGGTTTGCCATCAATGACAAAGGGGGAGATTGTTGGCAATTTTGGGTACTTTGGGTACATTGCCCTTGCTCAAATGTATAAGTTGTCATTGATGTCAAAAGGCATTTTTGTGTTGATATCAAAAGAGTGTGATGTCAAGAATATCTTGAGAAGCTTCTTTATGTTAAAGGGTTTTTATTAAAACCATGGTGACAAGGCTAAAGGTTTTTCTTAAAACCATTTGGACTCATTAAGGGTTTTTATTAAAACCAAGCTTAACTTAATGCAAAGGTCCATGTTTATTATTAATAATTAAATTAACTCAAACCTTTGTCAAAGGTCCAAGTTTAATTTATTATTAATAAAATAATAATTATTTATTATTTTAATTATTATTATAGGGTCTTTCAACCCTTAAGCGATGGAAGTAAAAGAATTCTTTCGCCGATATGATGCCATCGTTGGAGGAGCGCCGACGTCAAACAGTTATGGAGAAATGGCTATATAAGTGGGGATGTTTTTCCAAAGTGGGCACCTCCAATTAATATTGATATCTGCGATTTGTGGTTACTCTGTATCTTTTGATTTGTGCTTGGCATCTATGATTTGCATTTGCTCTATTTCATTTGATTTGCACTTTGTGTCTACGAATTGCATTTTCTCCTTATATTTCGAACAACGCTTGGTGTCTTCGAGTTGAGCTTGCTTTGTGTCTTCGAATCTGTGCTTGTTCTGTGTTGGAAACCGTGCTTGGCATATTCGGAACTGAGTTTGGGCTGCATCCTTACCTTTATGCTTGACACCGATGGATTGGCAATTGCACCTGGACTACATTTTTTAGACTGTGCTATGAGATGATAAATGCAAGCATTCTATGACTTACGTTTTGGACAACGCTCACCAGTTTGCATGTGGCTTGTGGAAGACGTTTACGTTTTCCAGTTTCTTGGCATCAAAGGAAGATAAAAGAGAGGGCAGCATTGTATTACTTCGTTGGGCACTTGTGACCCAACGGCGGTGGCATTTAAGCGAAAGCGCTAGAAGGCAGAGGTGCCGAGTTCGATTCTCTTCGTTGGGAATTTTTTTTTGGTCGCGGTGTGCAAAGGATAGTGGTCGTGAATGCGCGGGAGGTATAAGGTTAAGGTATCATATTTGTTTTTGACATTGTTTTATTGATGTTTAATGTTTATGTGGAGTAATAAGGTGTAAAGAGGTTTTACTTTGTATGTATATTGTACTTTGGTGGTTTTTACTAAGTTGGAGAAATAAGGTGTTATTTTGGATCTTTATTATTGTGTATTATTGTATAGTTGCTAACTCTAATTAGTGGCAAATTGAGAGTTAGTGTTGTGACAGATTTTGAGTTCTCCTTCTTCATCAAAGTAAAGGTATGGGCAACTTCTTCCATGTATGTTGTTTATGGTATATTTTCTGAAATTGAGTTTGGAGTGAAAAGGTTGTCTACTAGGTATTTTTTGGTGTAAATCTTATTTTCTCGGATATTGAAGATTGTTTATGCATTAAAGTTATTGTTGAATTTTTGGGTGAATGCATAATTCTGGTTGAGGAAGAGGAAGCATTTTTGCAATAGGGTTTATGTTAGTAAGTCTTGCTACTTGCATTGAGATGATGAAACCCTAGTTGTTGGTGAAAAGAATATAAGTATCATTGTTATATGAGATATTGCATAGTTGGCAATTGTTGGGTTGTGTTTCATATTCTTGAGAAAAGCATACTACATCTATCTTATTCTTTTGAGATTGAGATTGAGTTGAGATTGAGATTGGGAGTTAAGTATAGAACATATTGGGTCTCTAACAATTCTCTTTATGTTTCTATGAGATTTGAGATTGAGATTGGGAGTTAAGTATAGAACATATTGAGTCTCTAACAATTCTCTTTATGCTTCTATGAGGTTTATGAATCACATTGGGTCTCTAACAATTCTCTTTATGGGTTCATGCTAAGCAAGTTTTTCTTGGTGAGCTTGCTGAGGTTTTGGACAGGTTCCGGTGGGGACTTGTGAGCAGGTTTTGGACAGGTTCCGGTGGGGACTTTAGGTCGGTGGGGACTTGTGAGCAGATTTGGACAGGTCCTAGCAGAGGACTTGTGAGCTAAGTTTTTGAGAGTTCTATCGGAGAACTTGAGGACAGAGGTGCATTGGTTCTTTGAGAAGAACCTGAGGACAGATTTGGCAAGTCTTTGAGAAGGCTTGTGTGTAGAGGATTGATTTGTTCAAAGAGTTGGACAGATCTGACAGATAGAGGAAGACTTGTACTAGACCGACTGACTATGTTTGGTATAGGTAGCTGAGTTGTCATGGACGTGATCATAGAAGGCAGAGGTCTCTTAGGCTAAGCATTGAGGATAGGAGGTCTTCGGTGGAAAGGAGTTCCACGTGCTGGCAAGAGGTAGAGGCAGTTGATCTTCTGAGGGATCATTTCTAGAGCAGAGGGGAAGGTATCTCCTTTGAGCAGAGGCTCATAAATTCAGATTGGGGGAAGGTGTCTCCTTTGGGCCGAGGCTCATAAACATTGTAATTGGGAAGGTTTCCCAAAGAACTTTGAGATAACTTTTAGAGAAAAGTTTTGTGGACGTAGCCCAAGCCTTCTGGGTGAACCACGTTAAAAATGGGCTTCCAATGTGTGATGCTTTCTATCTTGATTAATGTTGTGTTGATGCTACTGCTATCTAAAGTTAAAAATATTAAATGGTTAAGTCTTATACTGTTCACCCCCCCCTCTTAGTATAAGTCCATGTTCTTCATATTTCCAATAATGCTTATCAAACAATCCTTTTCACTCTGTCTTATGTTCTAAAACATTCATTCCAACAACAAATTTAAACAAGGAATGATGTGCACATACCTCTTAATTTATCTTGTGGGTATATATCTTCAAAAAATATATCTCACAAGTAATTGATATTTCTAGTGCCACTTCAAGAGTTAGATATCAAAATACTCTCTCAATACATCTAAATGAATTTTCTTCTCAAAGATATTTCACCATACAAAAATTACATTAAAATATCAAGCCACTTTTACATCTTAATACTCCTATTATTTCATGAAAAATAATGCTCAACAAAACAACCAAAAATTTCACACATGAATTTCACATATACACCTTATACCTCCTTCTTATGAAACCAAAAATAATGCACTTCAAATTTCAATAAGACCAAAGAAATTATCACTTCATATCATGCAAAAACCAAGCATTAGTAATCTAAAATTTCACCTTTCATCCCTTTATAAAGTTAAAATCAAATAACTTTACTAATATTATAGTTCCCTAACCATATCATATCACAATGGTAAAATTTATTAACCCTTATAACTCCTTAACCAAGCACAACATGCATACCTTTATCAAAAATTAATTATGCCTTCAAATGCTACCGTCATTGCTCGAACCTATGACCTCGTTGGCCTCTGCACCCTAGAAAAAGAGAAAATTCCATGTGTGCTAGCCACCCATACAAAACCAAGGAGCATGTGTTCCTTCTTGTCTTCTACCACTGGCATAAAACTCTAAATTTTAAATAAAACCTTAACACATGCCTCCACCGATTCTCGAACATGAGTCATATCTGCTGTGGTGACCTAGTACTATGGACATTTATATACGGGATATCTACTCATATGGAATAGACTTTTAGAGCCCCTACTTCTTTTTATTTCCTCTACATTGATTTCTAAAAAATGACATCTTCTTCCTCCTCATCGTGAATCGAACGATGATCGAATGGGCGCACAAATTTCTCAACTCCTGAAAACTTATCAACCACCTTAGCATTGCCATAACATGAGTACTCAAATTTGCAACCATTTAGCGCCAATAAAATATTATATTTTAATTATAATAATTTAAATCCAAGGGATTTAAATATTATAATTTCTCTTAGGGCCTTTTCTTAGGTTAAAAATTTTTCCACCATAGTTAATCAATTTAACCTTTTTATTTTGCAAAATTACCACCAAGGTAAATCAAATAGACCTTTTTATTTTTCCTTTTTTCAAATACCACAATGATAAATCAATTTGACCCTTTTATTTTTCTTTTTCAAATACCACCATGGTAAATCAACTTGACCATTTTTATTTGTCAATACCATCATGGAGAAGGATTTTATTTCTTCTTGTTGCCTCATGCCTCATGTTCCCTTTGAAGAATATTCTTATAAATATTTCAATCAACTTAGGACATCAAACCTCTTGAAATAAATGACAACATAACATGCTCAAATTTCCAACAATTTGATTCTCTAGATTATCCCAAGATATAGGAGTTTTATATTGTCTTCCATACAAGGCCTTAAAGGAGCCATCCCTAAAGAAGCATGATGGATATTATTATATCTAAATTCCACCAAGTAGATATATTATTCCTATTTAATTTTTTGGTCCATGCAATACATGTGTAGCATGTCCTTATGGACCTGAATTACTCTTTCAGTTTGGTCAACTATCTTCATATGATATACATAAATAATACTTAATATTGTACCCAAGACTCAATGCAAGGTTTACTAAAATTCTGAGGTGAATTTACGATCTCTGTATAAAATAATGACTTTAGGGAATCCATGCAGTTGCACAATATCCCTAGAAAATTTTCTAGCTATGGTGGATGCATTATTCCTGATATTTCTTGGTATATTGTGGGTAAAATTGGTCAATTTATTAATCACAACCAGAATTACATCATGCTGGAACTTATTCTTGGGTAGGCCTAGAATGAAATCCATTGATTTGAATTACCATTTCTATTTTGGAATATCATCAGGGTAAATTTTTCCAGTTGGTTGTTGGTGTTTAGACTTTTGTTTTTGGCATTCGATACAACTAGCCACAAAGTTATTCATATCTATTTTCATTCCTAGACAATAAAATGTTTTCTTTATGTTTTCTCCATTATTAGCTCCTCTAGGATGTGCAAAATGAGTATAATGGGTTTCTTGTAAAATGAGATTTCTTAACATTCCTATCTCTGGAATAACAAGCCTATATTTAAAGAAAAATATATCATTTTTAATACTAAAATCCCTACTTTATTTGGGTTCTACCTCAACCCATGATTGATATTTGTCGTAGTAGATATCACTTAGTTGTTGTTCTCTGACCATGTCAAACATATCTGCATGACATATGGACATAGCAATTATATATCTCCTTTGACTTACAACATCAACTATCTTATTCTCCTTCCACTTAATGAATGCAATACCAAAGTCATATTTAGATAGAAATTCCATCCACTGATGTTGTCTTGCATTCAAAAGAGGTATGAAAAAATATTTTAGAATCTAATGATCTATTTTTAATTCAAAGTATTTCCCAAAAAATCATGTCTCTAGATTTTAAGTGCATGAACCATAGCTACTAACTCCAAACCATGAGTAGCATAGTTGAAATCATGCTTTTTAAGTTTTCAAGACTCATAAGATATGATATCTTAATTTTGAATTAGAATAATGCCTAAACCTTTAGTATAGGTATTAGTGCAAACTGTAAAATTTTATGAGGAATCAGGTAATTTTTAAAATTGGGGCGGTTGTCAACCTTACCTTAAGAACTTTAAAAGCTTTTTCACATTGATCTGTCCATTTGAATGCTTTTTCCTTTCCTTTGCAAATTAGTAATTGGATAGGAAATATTTGATAAATTCTTTATTTTATGTCTATAATATCCTACCATTACCATAAAACTATGTTCTTTTGTGACATTAGTGGGTGCAAACCAATTTATTATAGCTTTAAATTTCTTATAATCGACAACAATCCTATCAGTAGATATAAAATATCCTAAGTACTGGACTTGTGTAGTGCAAAATTCACATTTAGAAAGCTTTCTATAAATTTGATTTTTCCTTAGTATATCTAGCACGATTCTCATATGTTGATCATACTCCTTGTTTTATGAGTAGATCATGATGTCACTAAAAATATGAGAATGAAATGGTCTAATTGTTCATGGAAGACATTATTCATAATATTCATAAATGCTAAAAATTTGAATCTTATCGGTATATCCTTGGCTAAATTTAAAGAAATAAAAATTTCTATTGCACCATTATCAATCAAAATATTTAGACTTTTATAAAATAGTTTACCTTTTAAAGCATAAACATGTTTGGTTCAACTTTAACTATAGCTTGACCTTCCAGAACAGAATTTATAGTTCTAACTTGTTCATCTTGATCGTCAATTATTATATGGGGCTGATTTTCTAGGGCTTTCTTTTGATCTATCCTTAATGAGAACATTTTAGCATAGTGTGGCCCTCCACAAGTAAATCAACCTAATTTTTATGCATGACTTTTTTCTTCCTTATCTTTGTCAGTTTTTACTTTATGATCTGACTCCATTATTTGCTAAGGAAGGAGCTTTAAATTTTTTATTTTTTTTTGGTCCTTTTTATTGTAGATTTTACTCTTAACCTATGCTTGTTTATTTTTCCATTTTGATACATAACAAGTTCTATTATCTTCTACTACAACCCAATATTTTCCACTATTAACCTCATTAAGGATGTTATTTGTTCCATCTACTCTTGGAATAATTCAATTTTTGATGCAAAGTCCTCCATCCTTCCCTAGGTGCAAATGAGTTACATCAGTTTTAAGGATTATAGTTTATTTTAAGAATCTAGGGTTAGAGTTTTTCTATAGAATTTCTTGGGCCCTATTACCTAGGAACATTACAACCTAAGCTCTAATACCAACTGTGAAAACCTAGTCAAACACACACTAGTTGTAGTGATCTAAACTCACTTGTAGGCTTGACAACTAGGAAGATGGTTGATAGGGGTAGTTTTTTTTCACTTTCAAAGTTTATTTTTTCATACATTAGTAATTAGTACATAGTATGAATTACCACATTTAGGAATTTTACCACTATAGTCAGCCTCCTAAGTGGATGAGACTAACAAGGTCCTAGAGAATGTGCCCTTAGTTAATCTTATCCATTTCACCCATTTTCCTAGATGAATCAAGAATCACGATGTGGGTTATCCTTTAGGACCCATAATAATTATAAGGTGGATGCATATCTCCCTTAATTAGTATATTTTATGGAACCTTGAGTATATTTTAATTCATATGTTACCAAACATGCAAGGATTTTTAGCATAAATACTATAGTGCTTAATTGGTGACCATGCATCTAAACTAGTATCTAGCACCATAGGAAATTAAGGTCATGTCATTCACTTGGCTCTAATCATGGTTTTCTTGATGGTATTGCAAATAATGCAATTATTTATAAAATTCTAAATCACTATGAAATCTTATCCTAGAGTTCCAAATCTCCCACCAATATCCCTTCTCGCCAGGTAATCTTATCCCGGGGGTGGGATGCCCATAATTTCCACCTAAATTTTGCCACCAATTCTATTTGGGATTGATGAAAAACACTATGTGGGATGTTGTCATCAAATTTGGTGGGGGAATTCACTCATATGGTTCTATTATGTGATAAATTGCGCCTACTAGTTCCCTCACAAACCTCCTTCGCTAGGTAGAGATTCCAAGGTAAAAATGGGCACAAAAGGTGAAAGGAAATATTGGCAGCACTCCATTTATTTATCCTAAAAAATCCTCTCCATATTTTGTGTGGAAATTTCATTCACTTTATAGACCAATAAGGATTCATGAGTCAAAGGGCATGCGATGGCATGTAGGGCAAGAGACACTAGTTTGCCACTAGATCAACATGCATTGGAGGGGGAAGAGAATCTCCCAAATTCACATCATTCATTGACCTTGTCATAAGACCTGCTATGTGCCCTAAATTATGGGAAATAATAGCTAGGAATCTGACCATTACTGGGTGCCTTTGGCCCAAGTTTGACTTTTTTTTGGTCAAACCTACTATTTTCTCCATCCTAGGATGAATCCTGCTATTCGCTCCATGGTGGGATGAATAGATTTTGTATTTATTCTAGGGTGGGACAAATAGAAATTGGGTGTTCAAAAGATCACAAAAGTGGCTTGAAATCTTCCAAATCCTTGCACTGAGTGGTTAGGACCATTGTATACCTGCTTAGGGCTGCCCTAGGGACCTTGGTCTATCATTTAGCCATTGCTTATGGTAGCATAATCGGATTGAAAATATTTTAGTGTCTACAGATTTTTGGGATGCATTGTGTGCAGCAAAAAACTGAGAAAAAATAGATGACTAAAATTTTCAATGATTAGGGTTACTCAATAACCTAACAAACTTTAGACCAATCCTAGAAAGAGCATGCATTCTTGAATCCTTGCTTCTGACGAGCTAAGGAACTTCCTTCAAGTACAACTTCTCCAATGAGGTTAACTTAATCATGGACATTTGTCAATCATAAATATGATTCTATAACGCCAATATTTTGTTTAATTTGTGCTTGTTTGCTGCCCCAAGCGGGAGTATGATTATCTTTGTCAAATATTCATTGAACGAATGCAATTTGCATGATTGAGTGTGTGCTTGTTGATTTGTACTTAGTATGACTACCCCATCAAGTGATGAGTCTATGAGGGAATGAATTGTAATAAAAGTGATGAGTAACTTGACCTAGATGACTTTGGTTAAGGTTGCCTTCTGCTGTACTTATTGAAATTTGGAGTAGTTTTAGAAGGAATTTGATGATTCTATGATAGTGTCTTGGAAGCAACAAGTTGAAAACTGCATTCCCCTAGGATGGTCCAGCCATAATGACTTTATTTGGAAGTGAACTAGTAACTTGTCTATGCATCCATGAGAATTTTGCATTCCATATTCACCTTGAATGAATTCCATCAGATTTGACTTGTTTTTGGTGGGTTGTGGGACCCTTTTATTTGCTGCCTCTAGGAAGAAAGGAATGGAAAACCTCATTCCTGTGGGGCGGTCCGACCATAATATCCTTCTTAGGGATTTAAGTAAGGTTATTTATAAGAATCTAGGAGTGCTATTATTTACCTCTTGATTGATACAAAAATTTTGACCAAAATGGAGCTATTTTTGTAGGATTTTGGACCCTTTTGGTGCAATTTAAGTTGTTTTACCCTATAAATTATGTATTCATCCTAGGGTGGAATGAATACAAATTTGGTATTCTTCCTAGGGTGATATGAATGGCCAAAAGTGCATTCGTCCCACCCTGGGATGAATAGAACTATTGTAGGCCTATATAAACCTCAAATGCAAGGTTTGGGCTCATTATTGTATGTTTTCTCTGGCGATTTGAGGGGTGAGGAAGAGGAGGGCTAGTTTTTTGAAGTGAAGCACTGTCAAAATTATCCTAAGACCACCATGATTTAGCAAGCAAAGGCATCCAGTGGAGGAGCCAATGCGATACGGGTATGTGGTGACTTGCCTTCCTCATTATTTTGTTGTTTTAAAATAATAATCTTTGTTTCACTGTTTATTTGATTTGTATCAAATAAGTAATTAAACTTAATTAACCTGGACTGCACCATATAATTACATTATTTGACCTTTGGCAATTAAACCTAATGTAGATAAAATATACCAAAAATTTTCAAGTTTTGCAGTATTTTTTTTAAACATATCACATCACGAGATAGGTAGTGAAACCCTAGTGTAACTGTAATATGTTAAATTTTTATTTTTTTTGTATTTTGTTTTTAAAACATATCACATCATGGGATAGGGAATAAAACCCTAAGGTAGATGTAATATGTTGTATATTTTTTTGAATTTTGGAATTAAATTACTGTAATTTTTTATTTGTGCATTTGGTTGTGGCCCTTTTGGGGGCTATTGTGAGGCATAATAAATGTTTATTTATTGCTATTCTTATTGAGATATTGCTTTACCATGTGGTGAAGAGCCGGCATCGCACACCTAAGCTCTTCTAGACCACACAAGATGCCTTGAATGAGGTTGAATGGGAGTGTATTGAAGTCATGGGTATCAAGCAGGTTACTCAATTGGAGCCTGTGATAGGCGATCGAGCCTACTTGAATATTCTTATTAGTCTATGGGACTCATGCACCAACACCTTCCACCTACCCACGAGGGAGATGACGATGATGCTAGACGATGTCTATCAAATTTTATGGATTCTAATAGAGGGGTAATTGATCCATTCTACGCATTATGACTAGAGAGGTGTAGTGCTTAGGAGGTATTTTTGGGAGGATGCAGATGCGATAGAGCTAGAATACCTGAATGGGGGGATATTAATGGGGTTCTTGTATGAGGAGAAGGTATTGGGAGTGAGTCATGCACTACTGATGAACCTCATCTCCAATATGCTTCTCCCAGATTATTTAGAAGCTAGGTTCTCTTAAAACCTACTAGAGCTGGTGTATGGCATGGCGAGGTGCACCAAGCAGGAGCCTCTAGTGATGGCTTGAGGGACAACACTCATGGCACAACTGTATAATGAGTTGTATGAGATCTGCTACTATCAATGAAATGGCTTGGTGTGCAGCTTCTTATTACAGTGTTAGGAATGGTAGGACATAGTTGTGGGGAGACCACATGGACTACCATGGATGACCCAGGTGCAGCTAGCAGATAGGGAGATAGGATATGTTGTCCTATGGTAGATGGCATAGGAAAGAGGGCAAAGTCATCACCATGTGGGTGATGTGGATCACTATGCTAATATATTCTCCCAACTGGCGCCAGGGCAGGTGATATGTTGATCATACAAGGACTGTCCAGTCTGGGTGGATGTTGGAGATCAACTCTAGTGGGTGAAGTGAAATAGATGGTTGATTACACGACATGGCATCGAGTAGGAGTACTTACCTTTTTCTCAAGTTACATGATAGTGTGAGCTACAAAAAGGATTTATCAAGGAGCTATTAGTATGTCGGCACCGTGGGGATGAGAGGACATTAGATTGGCCAGTGGTGGAGGAGGTACAAGAGGAGGTAGACCCTATAGTGCATGTTCCTGGCATGGATGACATCGAGACTACAATAGAGTATGAATCATGGTGGGTGATGGACCAGTGGTGATGCATAGGGGATCTCAAAGGTGAGGCAGCTAGGAGAGTAGATGAGGTAATGTAGGACGTTCCATAGGAGGACCAAGTAGAGATGGATGAGCCACATAGGCATCAATAGTAGGTATATGAGCAGGTAGATCTACTAGACCTAGGGGATCAAGGTGATGAGAGGGAGTTTGAGGACCAGGGGGTATAGGTATAGTAGAGCATCCAAGGTGATTGATACCTGGAGCTACATGTTGAGCTAGTCAGGGTCATACAAGAGAGGGATCTCCTTCGAGCACAAGAAAAAGAGGACCAGACCAAGATATCCTCCCTACGGGCATAGTTGAGAGCACAGGGTCTTGGGAATGAGGGGTCTAGCATTGGGGAGGCAAGGAGGCTGCGAGTAGAGGTACTTCAACTACATTCAGTAGTGGACACCTACCAATCATGGAGGCAATAGAGATAGGCTTACATGGATAGATTGGATATGGAAGTGGTGCACCTTGGAGGGAAAATTCCTTATGATGGGGAGACCAGTGCCTCACATAAGACTTGATAGAGCAAGATAGTGTAGTCATCGTTTAGGCAGAGTACTAACATGGTTTGTGGTAGTAGGCTTGGGGGATCATAGTGGACCTAGACTATGGGGGGTAATACGAGTTGCAACACCGATCCTGCATGACCATGGTGATGGGTACTATTGAGGCTCTTTTTTACTGGTTGCTTTTTGATATTGGTGAGGTTTGAGGACCCACATTATTGTAGCCTACATGCATTTTTGGAAACTTCCATATATATATGAGATTTGGTTATGGTCATCATATGTCTCATTTATTGTTTTATGAGATGAATGCAATGTATGTATGTGATTTATTATGGTATGTTAAATGCTAATGATTGTTGTAGAAGGATATTGCTATGTGATTTTTTGTACTATTGATGGATGTTGTACCATGTATGCACATGTATGCTTCCATGATGGAATGCCATGGTGATTGATGCTTATTATGTATGCATATGGATATTTTTGAGTTATGATTTTTTTCTATGTCTATGCATGGATGTATAATGAAATGAATGCATTGCGTGATTTGATATTTTAAACCGTGACTAATGATTTGTCCCACTATGTTAGAACCATAGACTATATAAAATGCATTAATTTCTTTTGTTTCTTTTTGTATTGTTTTTGTGTAATGGATATGTGGAAATGTGTTATTGCAATGTGATGTAATGGAATAAGTAAAATGAGATGTTAAAGAATGTATATGAGGTTTTATTGAGACTCAAACACTCTAATTAACTTGATCAAAGTTGTTTATTGGCTATGCAAGACTTTTTTACAAGGTATGAATCTGCTAGGATGACCAAGATACTTCATATTCCTATGTGTGCAAGTGAGTTCATTCCTATAAAATGTATAAAGATACCACCATTGCCAGATAGGCTATCCACAAAACCTAGAATGAGGATCACCCTATGAATGTCACGATCCTAGGTTTGTACTTGGTAGGATTAAACCACTAGGTAGTATAGGCTACCAAAAGCTAGCTCATCCATATGAAAACATTGGTATGTACGCACATGAAAGCTAATGTGACAGACATATCATCATGCATATGTTCCAATAATGCTGATAATTCCAGGGATTCAAGCTCAACTCCCTTATTTTATTCAATTTTATTGGGATATTTGATCATGTGTAGTGATTATAATCATTGTTTATTTTATATGTTGTTTTATTTGAGCAAGGGATGTGAGGAAGTGGTGATGACCACTGTTTATCTTGCCTTTGATTTTGATTTTTAATTTGACTTTAAGTTTAATTTTTAAACTTGGGTATTTTTTTGATTTATTTATTTTGAACTTTTGGGATTTTTGGAATTAGTATTTTTGATAGTGGTGAAAACCACTATTTATTTTGGTAGGGAAGAGCTTGTCCTTTTGCAAATTATCAACATTATTGAACCATTTACATGGGGGGATGAGCAGGATGACATTTTCACTTAAAGTAACCTAGACTACTTTGTGGGTTCATATTACCATGCACAAAACTTTTATTTATTAATGCGTAAATGTGTTGGGATATGTTGTATGCAATGCATTATCTAAGAAAGTCTCTACATCCTAAAAATCATGATAGCTTTCTACAAAATCTGAAAATAAAACTAGATATGGTTGAGTGACTAAAAACCATAAAGACATTCTAGAACAAATGACTAGGTGACGGGAAATAGCCACTGTTATAACCAATATAAAATGTACGTAAACATGATAAGTGGAAAGATGAAATGATGTGGATAATGATTTTGACATAATTGTTTTTGTTGTTTTTTTTTGGACTGATGTAGGATGTACAGTCTGAATGGTAGACACGTATGAGAAAATCTATAGTGTAAAGTACCATAATGAGTATGCCTAATGCAAATAATTTTTATAATGCAATGAAATTTGATGTAATGAAATGTAATACGATATTTTTTATATTTGATGATATGTGAAGATGCAATGCGATGCAATATTTTTATGTTTTTGATTGACACATATGATGTTTTTGATTTTTGATTTTATAGATATACATGCATGTGACCAACAGGTTTATTGGGGGCCATTGGGTCATTTGGGGTGACCAAAGGGGTTATGGATGCCTTTGGGACTTTTTAGGGTGACCTACATGGTTATAGATCACCTATGAGCATTTTAAGTTGACCAAGTGGGTTAAAGGCACCCTTGAAGCATTTTGGCATGACCTAGATGATTATAGATTGCCCATCACATTTTGGGTTGACCAAGCAGGTTGAAGGCACCCTTGGAGCATTTTGGGGTGACCTAGATGGTTATAGACCACCTAGGAGCATTTTGGGTTGACCAAGAGGGTTAAAGGCACCCTTGGAGAATTTTGGGGTGACCTAGATTGTTATAGACCACCCATGAGCATTTTGGATTGACCAAGCAGGTTAAAGGCACCCTTGGAGCATTTTTGGGTGATATAGATGGTTATAGACCGCCTAGGAGCATTTTGGGTTGAGCCACAACACTCTAAGCATGGAGTGGCTACAAGTGAAGGATGTTCAAGGGTTTAGGATCCTCGACACCTTCAAGGGAGACTAAAAAATAAGTTATGGGTCCAATATGACTAGTAATGACATAAGGACCTAAGTAGTTTTCCACAAACTTATTCTTTAGTTGGTTCTCTTGCAGGACCAGGTCACCAACCTAAAAATATCTAAGATGGAATTTCATATTGTAAGCTCTCTTAAGTCACTCGATAAATGGGTATGTGATCGAGGGTATTAATACAACATTCATCAAGCAATGTAAGATGATCTAGGTGAGCCTATCATGCGGTGTCATCATCAATGAACTATTGCATGGATATGCACATCGATGTGATTTCCAGCTCTAGAGACATGACTGCATCAACACCATACACTAGAGAAAATGGGGTGGCCCTAGTGGGCATCCAAATGCTAGTTTGGTAGGCTCATAGAGCAAGGGGAATTTGCGTGTGCTAGTCGGTGTGTTTCTATTTGACAAGAATGGCAATCAATGTTTTGTTGGAAGCCTCTGATTACCCATTTACTTGCAGATAGTAGGGTATCAAAATTTTGTGTTGTATATTATACTTTTTTGTTAAAGAATGTGCATATTTATTATTAAATGATGTCTCATTATCCAGAATGATCTTGGATGGAATACCAAAATAACAAATGATATTATGCAATATGAATTCCGTTATGTAGGGTCTTGTCGTAGTGGCAAGGGGAATCGCTTCCACCCACATTGTAAAATACTCGATAGTCATAATGATAAATGTGAGATGGCCCAAGGATGCAGGGGATATTTTCCCAATTAAATCCAACCCCCATTGCAAAAATGGCCAAGATGATTGGATTAGTTGTAAGGCCTAGGCAGGTACATGTGTCAAGTTAGCATGGTTTTGATACTTCATGCACTTCCTCACATACGTGTAACAATCTCAATCTAAAGTTGGCAAATAATATCCCATGCGAATAATGCACTTTGCGATGGCAATACCACTAAAATGGCCACCACATGTACCATTGTGTGCTTGGGCGATTGCCCAAGCTAAATCTTGATGCTCTAAGCAGCGAAGGAGGATCCCTTCATAGCTTTGATGATATAGAATATCTCCTAGCAAGACATATTTTGTCACCTTTCATTTGAATGTTATTTTAGTGACATGCAACAATCTAGGAGGGATATTACCAAGCTTTAGATACTCCCTCATTTGCGTGGACCAGTTCTATTGTGAGGAAGCCTCGATCACATGAATTGTTTGTACCTCTTGAAATTCATCCGAAGCAAATGCTGAGTGGGAAAGAATTTGTAAGAATAGAATTATACTGCTATCAAAAGGGGTTTGAGGGAACAAAGTCCCCCAATCAGTATGATTCAAGTGCTCATGAAGGTGTGAGAATCTCTCTTGATGAGGTTCAATTTGAATCAAGAGTATTTTCAATGTGGCCTAAGTATCCTCAAGCTCAATCATTGACTATGAGAGCATTTGACCTGAATGGTTGTCATCTCATCAGTGGGGTTCTTTAGTATCAAGGACCCTAAGAAGGCCATCATATCCACAAAATTATTAGATGATCGAGGGAGTGCATTGATATCATACCATTCGAGCTTTACCAAGAATTTATCCATAAGGGATTTGTAGGCTTGCAAAACTAGGCACTTGCACTGGTAGATCCCTCTAACCTGGTTAAAAATGAGCAAGGAGTCTCCAAAGATATTAAGCTTGGTGATTTTCATAGCAATAGTTGTTTGGAGACCTATGAGCAAGGCCTTGTACTCAACATTGTTGTTAGTGCATGAGAAATCAAGTTTAAATGATAGGGGTATGGGATCCCCATGCGGTGTGAAAAACATGATCCCTACACCACATACTTACTCACATTTGGAGCCATCAAAAAATAAATTCATATTTTCCTATGACTCAGGCTCATCAGAATCATGTGATTTCTATATTTGGAAGACTCCATAACCGGAAGACCTATACTAATAGATTGATAGTCCTGGAGAGGAGCCTTTGCGAGTTGATCAACGATGACCTTACCCTTGATTGTTTTTTGCCCAATGAAATCTAGGTCAAAATCCATGAACAACATGATCCATTTTGTCATGCGACTGCTATGACAAGTGTTACTCATCATGTATCATAATGGATTCTATTTAGATACAACATATGTAGTATGGGTAAGCATGTAGTATCATAGCTTCTTAGTGGTAAAAACCACTGCTAGGCATAAATTATCCATGTATGCATACTTAATATCATAATTGACCAGGGTGCGATTGAGATAGTAAGTAGCCTACTCCTCATGTTGGTCATTTTTTTGGGCTAACATGGCATCCAATGTAATCTCAGTGGCTGAGATGTATAAGTGGAATGGCACCCATGGTCGAGGTGGAGACAACACTAGCGATGAATCCAAATACTATTATATTGCGTAAAAGACCTCTTTACACTCATCATCCCAATGGAATGTGACCCCCTTGTGCAATAACTTGTTCATGGATTGACACTTATCCAAAAATTGCACTATGAAGCATTTGATGGACGTTATCTTGCCCTGTAGACTTTGGAGCTACTTGATGGTAGTCAAGGGAGGCATCTCAAGGATGGTCTTGACCTTTTTGGGGTCCACTTCGATACCTTGTTTAGAAACTATGAATCCCAATAGCTTTCTAGATATGATGTCAAATATGCACTTCTTGGGGTTCAGTCTCACATTATGTTCGATAAGGCAATCAAGGAATTTGAGAAAGAAATAGAGATTCTCATGGCGTAACAAAGATTTATCCAGTAAGTCATCCATGTAATATTATAAAATCTTATGCATGTAGTCATGGAAGATGTATGTCATGGCACATTGGTAGGTGGCACCACTATTTTTGAGGCCAAAAGGCATGACCTTATAGTAAAATGTTCCCCAGGGTATTGTGAATATTGTTTTTAGCTAGTCCTCTAGGTTGATACAAATCTGATATTATACAGAAAAGCCATCCGTAAGGGATAACATTTCATGGCCCACTGTGGCATATACCAGGGTATCGATGCTCAGTAAAGGTAAATCATCCTTATGACTCACTTTGTTTAGGTCTCAAAAATTGATGCAAATGTGAATCCTCTCATTAGGCTTTTTATGGGAACCATTTTGGACAACCATGGTGGATAGTCTACAAAAATGATAAACCTGGCATCCAATAGCTTTTTTAGCTCGTATTTGACCATTAGAGCCACTGTTGGATGCATATTTCTTAGCTTTTGCTTAATAGGATTAGCCTTGGGGTCAAGCATCAAATTGTGGGTGACTATATTTTGATTCAGTTCTAGCATGTCTTTATAGGACCATGTAAAAGCTACCTTATTCTATGTGAGAAGGGCTATGTAATAAGCTTGCTCTTCAGGGGATATTCTTTCCCCTAGCTTGATAAATTGTGGGTTTTGGGATCTAAGCTGATATCTTTGTCAATCGTAGGCTCGATTGATATATACAACCCTTCATTCAAATGGTGGGGAGTAGGGATCAAATGGATGTCATCATTTGGATTTAAATCATCAATGATAACTTCAAGTTCCTCCTCACCATGGAAGATGCCATGAGTTGGCCTTGTAGATAATTGAAATGGTTGTAGCATCTCATTGTAAGGAAAATACTTAGAAGGCAAAGGCGATGAATTTACCTGATCAAAGTTGATTGCCCCCAAGTCAAGGTGTAATGGCTTTAATGGTTTATTCGGATGTTGAAGGGGTTGGAATAAATCTATGGAAATCATATTTATGGATGGATGATTTTCCCTATGTGGTTGATGGTGTCTAAGGACCTCTGAATATCACAGAACCTAAGGAGGTGGCTATGGAGGTGGTGGAATGATCAATGGTTGTCGGTGTGGCTGTGGGTGAGCTTGGTCCTCTAGAGGTAGAAGTTGTCACCATATGGGATGATGTAATGGAAACATGCACAAATATAACTCATCCTCATCATCTACAGGGATGACTCGAAGGCCTTCACCATCTAAAATACCAGAGTCAATAGGTGCGACTCCATAATTTAACTCATCATTTGATGCCCACTTGTAAGGGGACCTTGGATCCTCTTCCTAACCATCATGGGGAAGAGTACATAAAACTTCACATCTCTTATAAGAGTGAATATCACCACTATGTGGTTCATCACCTCCCAAGGGCATAGAGAAGTAGTCCCCTAGTGAGTAGAAATGATTGGGGTTGGCGAAAGGATCTCGCGCAAGATCATCCTTAAAGTGGAGTGTCATGCACTCCAAGTTATATACCAATATTTCAATGGGAAAAGGCGTGTTGCATCCCAAGCCAAAATTTTCATAAGGCATTTGATACTATATTGGTAGGGAAATCAAATGCCCTGATCGTACATGCCTAACCCAAAATCATGCCAATTGCATAGTTCAAGGTACTTCAATGCAAAATTAGGGTTATACAAGTAATTAATGTCTTCTCCAAAGGGCTCTTCATCTTCTTCCTACTATTGATAAGGTTCAATGCCATAGTCAAAGCCCCCATAAACAAAATTCATTTTATTAGGGGGGAAGCTGAGAGGCATGATGGTGCCTATGGGAAGATGGGGTCGACCCATGTCTTGCATCAACTCTATAGCATGGGTGGTTGTAACATTTCTAACCATGTACTCCCCCAATCCGATGGAATCCAGGTGCACAGTTACCTATGGCTATGGATAGAAGAGGGATGAGAGTGAGACTTGATCTAATTCATCATTCATATTGTATGATAGATCCTCATATACTTGGCTGGTAACCTCCTCTATGGAGATGGTGGATATGGTCGATAAGGCATCCTCAATAGGACGCTTCCCTAGGTTCCTAGGCAAAGGATATGCAAGCACACTAGACACCTACAAGGGTGTTTATGATGTGGATGGTATGGGATACAATGGCAACAGAGTAAAACCTTGGCTAGATTTATTTAGTTGAAAATCTAGGTGAGTCGATGGTAAAGGTTGAATTGAGGAGCTGCTACACCATATTGCAATACTTGAAGGGCTCTAGGTCCATAGGGTTGATGTTAAATTGTCCTTCATGAGTGTAATTAAGGCACTGGTGAGTGATGGAAGGGACACTTTTCATGTCCCTGATCCATGGTCTTCCTAACAGGATATTGTATGCCATCTCACCCTCCAATATGTGGCACATGTGGAGATGGTATTTTCCCCTACTTGAATTGGTAGGATGATCATACCAACCATTGAGCATATGGCATCATTGAATGCTCGGAGGGTGTAGGTAGATGCGACAATGTGGGATGTTGGGAGCTTCAAATGTTTGAGATTTGTTGTCATGATGATGTTGCTAGAAGACCCAGTTTCTATCAACACTGTCTTGTATGATGTTCTATTCACACATGTGAAGATGTGCAAAGGGGGATCTACCATATCATTTGGAACAAGCTTAAGCTCATCTTATTAAAATATAATCACCAGTTCCATGCATTTCCACATGTGCCCCACAAAGTTGTTGGAGTTAGACTCCTGGGACTGAAGCTCAATTGCCTTAAGGATCTCCATCAAGGATTCTCTATGAGGTTGTGATTACTAGATCAGCTCATAGATGGATATTCGGGCAGATATTTTTCTTAATATCTAAGTGATATTACTCTTAATGGTGACCACAAGCCTAGGTGATAGATTTAGCACAAGATGTGGTATAGGCTACGATGTTGAGGGGGAATCACTCTAAGTTGTGGGTGGTGTGGCTGGACTTGGGTACCACCTATTTTTGGTGACAATGTTGATCATTCCAACATACCATTGATTAGGAGGGCATGGTGAACCTCATTTACTTGGGATCTTGGCTAGGCCTAATCTTCATGCGAAAGCAAAGCATCTTTGAAGAGCTCCATCTATTTATTTTTTGGTGCAATAGGGTTTTCTACCTAAAATGCATTCCTATCGATCATATTTTGCACAAAGTGCTTGAACTTATAGCATATTTGCACATAATACCTATTTTTCCTATGAAACTTGCAATATAGGTATTCTTTATATCCTTTAGTCTTTGGTTCATTTGGGTTGATAGGTCGACTCTCAGGTAGGTGAATCGCATTATCCACTAAGAGGCGATCAAACAATGAGTCCATAGACTCTGAAATAGGCATGAACTATCACATGGGGTAACATTATTGATTTTTCCCTTGACTATTTTTGTTATCCTTGGAATAGTTCTCGGGTGTGGCCTGATAATTAGTCTTTTGAGTCGGTGTGGCTTGCGCTGGCCTTAGGACACTAATGACAACTTGATTTAATATTGCTAGATTAGACTATGTTGGGGTGCTTTTAGCATTATTGTTCCACTCCTTGCAAGGCTTCACAATTTCACCCTCTTGAATCTTGATTTCTTTAATGGTCCTAGCCTGTGCTAGGGCATCTTCAAGATTTGGATACTGTTGCAGCTGTAACAACAAGGATATTGGCTTCATGCAACTCTTGGAAAGCATTTGAGTCAACTCTGACATGTGGAGGAAATAAGGTAGCTCAACTAGCAAGGTTTGCCATCTATTTCCATAACTTATAATTGAATCATCGTCATACTATTTCAACCCAGCTAAGTCGGCCAACATCGTCTTCCTCTTGCTATTGAAGGTGAAGCATTCAAGGAACGTATTTGCAAATTGGTCCAAGGTGTGGATGCTATGCTTAGGGAGTTGGTAAAACCACTCCGAGGTAGGGCCTGAGAGGGTAGTCATGAATGTCCTCAAAAGAAAAGCATCATCATCATGAATGTTGAAGAACTGGCCCAAGAATGTAGTGACATGTTCCTGCGCATCTTGCTCTCCTTTAAATGTAGCCAACTAAGGCAACTTAAATTACTCTAGATAATGAGGTGCAATAACCGAAGGATAGATGGATTGACTATGCAATTGGCACATATTAGGCTATTGAGATCCAGACCCAGAAGTCTTGTTCTCTACTAACTCTAGGTTCTTTAGAAATACTTTATATGGGCTTGAGGATTTGATCTCCTCGTCCTTGCTCACATCCTGCAATGGCATTCTAGGATCCTCCAACATTTTGCGGGGTGATGGCATGTCACCCCTTTTTGTGGTAAGGCACATCCAAATACTCTACTTCTAGCTCATGTTCATTGTAGGCCCCATAGGGCATCTCTTGAACCAGTCTATAAAGAGGGGTATCTGCCTGCTATGGGCACCCTATGTTTGACCTGGGAGGCCCATCTTGATCTAGCCTAGGAGGTCATGGAGACAACATTGGATAATGTGGGAGACCTATCTTCAATGAGCATGGGTTACCTTGAATGGGCTTCTTGGCTATGTGTCTTAGGGGTAGGAACCCTCTCGTGTAAAGTCTTTTAGAACATATCATTGGTCTACCA
Source organism: Wollemia nobilis (assembly GCA_028583015.1). Lineage (NCBI taxonomy): Eukaryota > Viridiplantae > Streptophyta > Pinopsida > Araucariales > Araucariaceae > Wollemia > Wollemia nobilis. The sequence continues at coordinate 3,496,542 of JAQPPZ010000622.1, forward strand.
TTTGATTCTCTCTTTCTCAAGCTAATGCAAGTGATCTAGTTGATCTTTGTCTCACTAAATCTACTTGAACTGAGCTTGGATTTCTGCATATTTTACAACTACTTGATTAATTTTATTTGTTGTGTAGGACGTCTAAGAGTCTCACCCTAAGGCCAACCTCGTTCAAGATAATTTATGATGTACATCGCATGCTTCCCTCGGTCGAGGGTCATCGCATTAACTTAAGGTTCATGCCAGGCCATATGCTCATTATAGTCAATGGGTGTAGAGACACATTGTGCATGCACATAATACTATTCCTAAGGAAAATCTAGGACCTCCTCATGGCTTCCTTCCTGGATGAGGAATGGTAGGGCAGAGTTATCTCACCCTAAGCAACAAGTATCATACCTGTCAGTCTACCTAATCTGCTATACCCTATCAAGGTGATGTGTAGGCAGGGTCATACCAACCTAGTCTACCTAGTGTGTGAAGTCAAGCTCTGGCTCATGAATAGGCATGTCATCTCTAACAAGTACACGGATGCGTGACATTGCTCTATCTACTAGCACCTCAATGTGTTTTTGCCTTTCATTCAAGAAGGTGTGTGATGTATCTAGGTATCGAAAACACTCTCCCAAGTAAATTCCATCATATTTGGGGGTGTCTCGCATAGGGCTCCCTCTTAGGTGTGGCTTGTGTCCCACTTTCATGGGGCTAGGGTGACTAGAGGCTCACCAAGGAGGTATGACCAAGTCCCTAAGGCTCTAGTAGAGATGACTCATGTCTCCCAATCCACTCTCCATAGCTTCTACCCATTATTAGGCTTGGCTGCGGATGCACACCATCATAACTCTCCACCAAACCCTAAGTGATTATCTTATTTATGAATTGATAATGAAATAGCAAACAAAGAAAGGAGGCACCCAATAAGATAGATGATTATCTCTTTTAAGTTTTAAATGTGAATCCCTAAACTATTTTGTGTGTTTCAAATGTGTTGTTTATGAAGAATGACCTTGTGTCACGTGTTGGAAATATTTTTGAATGATATTCTTGTGTTAAATTTGATTTCACCTGTATAGTCATAGCTCAAAAACCTAGCTAGTAACTCCAGGTCATGTTATCCTACCTATAATATGTGGTGATGATGTTGACACACGACCAGGGAGCACAGGTCCTACCAGTTCCTCATCCAGTTCACCCATAGTTTGTGATATACCTCTCCAAATAGAGATATGTGCTATAACCCATAAAATATGATGGATCTTGGAACCGGCCTTGGTAAAGAACAAGGTTTTTGTTATTTGATACGATGGATGGAGATGAAATCCAACTTGTCAAACTCTACCAGTGGATGATGATAAAATCCACCTCACTAGCGTTTAAGTAAATCATGGTGTGTGTGGTTCCTTCTAATCCAAATAAAGTAAACAAATAAGAATTCAATGATCCTTCACTAATTGCATGCAAAAGGTGTGTTTTACTTTCAGAAATTTAGTATAAAAATAACCCACAAATGTATCTAGAAATCCAAAACCCTAAATGTTAGCCTACCCATTAGGTAGACTACAAGCATGCAAACCATAGAGATGCATTCCTCCTTTGAGTTTGTTTTTATTTTTCTCCTTTTATATATTTTTGTTATTTTGTGTTTAAGAAAAGGAAGTCTAGCTTTTAACCTTTCTAAATAAGAAAAATATGTGAGAAAAACCAAATAAAATAGTTTTTGAAAGTGCAAAACAAATATGGAAGATTCAGATGCCTACCTCATCACTGCCAAACTTTCTATTTTTGGAATTCTACTCTAATAAATCTCTGGTTTCTATTCACTCTAGGGTGGGACAAATTCACATTCATCCTAGAGTGGCACGAATAGCAAGTCAAGGTTCGTTTTAGTCTAGAACGAATAGCACCTACAACATAAAAAGATGAAAAATGAGCTCCAAAATTCACCTAAAGCAAAAGGGAAATGGTCCCACCATGATCGCCACTGAAGTAGGGAAAAATGGTGCACCAAATTATGATAAAAAATATACGTATCTATGTCCTATAGCTTATGAGCATCAAACAGAAACATGCAAGTAAGATGGAAAAGATAGCAAATAACAAGAAATTGAGCAAAGTAAAGCGACTTCTTATTAATTGGGTGGATAAAATCTAGCTTACAAAGTAAAGCAAAGTATGGATGATACAAATGTTTACAAATCGGGTTCCCAAGGATCAAAATCCTTCAAGTAACTTGGGTGCACATCTAGTGTCCTTCCCCATAGCCACAATCAAAGTGGGCGGTCCAATGCTATCACCACTTGTATCCTTAATATTTGTGTCTCATGATACTTCCCAATGCATTGTATAACCTGCACCTACACACAAGGAAACAAAAATTATCAAATAGCAAGTGTGTGTGATGAGAAACATGCAATCCCCAAAGGGGCCAAATAGCTAATAGTGATAATAAGCACCAAATGAACTACAAATAACTTGAAATTATATAGATATGTAAAAAAGAAGCTTTTGGGAAGATATCACCAGAAATTATGCCAAGATTGAGTTTGATGGTGCCTCATAATTGCAATGACCGTGTGCAACCTAAAAAACACAAAGCAAACAATTTTTGGCCCTACACATATCCAAAACACATTAAAATTGGTTAGAACACATGAAATTCCATTTTAGAGAAACCATTTTATCATATTTGCAAAATTGGTGACATTTTAGGTGTTTCTTCATATGACCACCAAAAACCTGCATGAGACCCTGAAAAACACTAAAATTACAATATCTCGGCCAATATAGCCCAAAATGACCTAAAATTTGAACTGCAAAATAATATGATAATGTAGAAAATAAATAATTAAAAATTTTAGCAATATTATGCACATATTTCTATTCATCACAAGGTGGTACGAATAATATTGTAACAAATTGGGGGTGCTAGGGGGTGGGATTCCCATAGTTTTTGCCTATATTTTACCACCAATTCCATTGGGGATTGATGAAAAACACTATGGAGGGTGTTTTTCATCAAATTTGGTGATGGAATTTACTCAAATAGACCATTTATGTGACAAATTGTGCCTACTAGTTCCCTTGCAAACCTCCTTCGCTAGGTAGAGATTTCAAGGTAAAAATAGGCACAAAAGGTGAAAGGAAATCTTGGTAGCACTTCGTTTCTTTGTCCTCAAAATTTCTCCCTATATTTTATGTGGAAATTACATCCACTTTATAGCCCAAGGAAGCTTCATGGGTCAAAAGGCATGCAAGGGCATGCAGGGAAAGAGGCGCCACTTGGCCATTGGGGTAGCATGCATTGGAAGGGGAAGAGAATCTCCAAAATTTACCTCATTCATTGAGCATGTCATAATACTTTCTTCATGCCCTAACTTGTGGGAAATAATAGCCAAGAATATGATTGTTATTGCACGTATTTGGCCTAGCTTTGAAATTTACCGGTCAAACCTGCTATTCACTCCACCTTGGGATGAATAGATTTTGTATTCGTTTTAGGGTGAGACGAATAGAAACAAGGTGTTCAAAAGGTCCCAAAAGTGGCTTGAAACGTTCCAAATACTTGAAATGAGTGGTTAAGACCACTGTATACCTATTGAGGGCTGCCCTAGGGACCTTGGTCTATCATTTAGTTGTTTCTTATGGTAGAATAATCAGATTGATCAGATTTTAGTGTCTACAGTAGGTAAGGATATTTTGGTGAAATATACACTTTACAGTATATCGATTACTTTATGTCTAGTTCAAGATGCCAGGTAAAATAGTGCAGAAGATAGAGCAAGCTCAAAAGTTCTTCTTGTGGTCTGGATCAAAGAAGAAGAGATTCCACTTAGTAGCATGGGATCAAATTTATAGTGAAAGAGATTTTGGAGGATTGGGCTTGAGAAGGATGGACCAAATGAATAAGTTCCTATTTTCTAAAGAGGGTTGGCACCTTACCCATAATGAAAATGTTGATGGGTTAACATTATAAAAGCAAAATATATAAATAATGGGGAATACTTCCTATTGGATAATTTACCAAAACCTGGGTTAGCCTTTTGGCTTATTTTACATACTTCTAGGAGCAACAATAGAAATGAAGGAAAATGCAATGTGGGTAATGGCCATATAATTGATTTTTGGTCAGATCCCTAGCTAATGGACCAACCATTGGCTTCACTCCTAGAATTGGCAGTGGTTGAAGACTTCTATAGATGTACCTTTGGTTCTAAGGTTGAATATTATATTAAAACTATAAATTATAGGAAGAGACAAATAGTTTTATTCAGTCTTGACTTATCTCTGCCCAAGAAAATGGTGCTTAAGAAGATCTCAAACCTTTTGAAGTTCTAAGTCTTAAAATCTACTAATGAAACTAATAGTATTTTGTAGAAGGAAAAAAGTTCAAGAGTATTTTCTATGAAATTTTCATATTTACTCCTAGAGGACCTTGGTCCATCTTGTTTCATGAGCAGACTGGTCTGGTAGAAGAGATTAATCCCCAAGGTAAAATTTTTTCTATGGATTTCTCTATAGAATAAAATATTGACCATAGATAATCTACAATCTTGAGGTATGCTTATTATGAACTAATGTTACCTTTGTGGCTTGGATGCTAAGTCAGTACAACATGTCTTTATTTTGTGCTCATTATCTAAGGATGTATTCTCCTCCTTTTTTAATTTGGTTGGTGTTTATTGGGTATGTCCCTTTCAAAATTTTGATATTTTATATCAATGGGACCCTCCTTTATTTTATCCATGACTTAATCTATTCTATAGATTTAGCTTAGTTCACATCATATGGTTTATCTAGAAGGAATGGAATTTGAGGGATTTTAAAAATGAAGCCAATTCAAACCTCTCTATATACACTAAGAGCATTGTAGAAATAGTGGAGAATATCTCTACCATCTCTTTATACCCAGGTTCCTCTACTAGGGAATTATCTCTGGAGTATGCTCTAGAATTTAATTTTTTTTTTAGGTCTACTACCGATTTGGATTCGAGTGGAAGAATAAAATTTTTTTAGGAACCATCCCTTATAGGATGGATTAAATTCAATTTTGATGGGACATCCAAAGGTAACCTAGGAGAGGTAGGTATGGGTGGTTTAATTTAGAATAGCAATGGTTAACTCCTCATCTTTTCTAAGAAGTTGGGACCTCAATTGAATAATTTTTTTGAAGATTGTGCTCTCTTACAAAGGATTTCTCTGTTGAGTGGCTTCAACCAGAGTAAGGTCATGATTGATGGTGATTCCATTAATATCATAAATCTAGTGAAAGGTTCTCAAGATCTAGTGATTCCATTTTTTTTGGATAATATGATTTTTTTAGGAAAAATAATCTTCCAATTCTTTGAGGCTGTGGTTGTCAAGCATGCGTACAAGGTAATAAATTAGTTGAGTTCTTGGTAAATTTAGGGTTGAGCTAGGATGGTCTAACTATTTGAAGAGAGTATTTTCTACCAGGTATAAATTATTCACAGATTAAATGTATCTCTACTAATTTGGGGATAGGTGGGTCATCTTTTGGAGGGCACCAACAAGGATAAACCAAACATCAATGAACAATAATGGTTGGGGGCCTATTTTTTATGGGTCTTTCTAATTTTTTTATTTTTATTTCAGTTGTTTTCAGTGCATGGGTGCCCCTACATGGGTTGTTATGTATAGGTTATGGGGGCTAGTTTTAGGTCATCTAGTATTCCTTCTATCTATTTTTTTTTCACGTTGGTGGTGGATATGTTGTTTTCCTTTGTGTGGGTTCTAGACGTTGGTCTTTTTTTAGCTTGCTAACATCCTTCTTCCTAATAGGATTTTACATATTCCTTTTGTAATAAGGTTTGGGGATGCTTTCAAAACCCTTTATTTTAACTAATAAAAAGAAAATGTTGTTGTTTGAAGAGGTAACCAACAAGTAAGAAGATCAAGAAGTCCTATCATTTTACCCAAAAAGTATAAATGACATTGGAAAGGATAATTTTCTCCTAGCATATCCATTGTAATGGGCTAGAGCAAACATGTAATTTTTCAATGGAAAAAAATTTAAGTATTGAGAGCCTTGTAGAAGGATAAACTTAATGATAATGTTTTACATTTGAAAATATGTTTCTTAAAAATTATAAAAAACCTTCTATGTTTATAATAATAATTAAAAAAAATTCAAAGGTATAGCAAAAAATTTAAGAAGCATAAGACAAAAGTAAGCTTTTGGGGGTTTGAGGATTTTATTTTTGGTAGAGGTTAATTCATGCTACATCATAGGTATACAAGAGTATAGGGTTTTTAGAATCAACATCCATTAACTATTTGAATTTAAAATAGCCAGTATGGAGATCTCTTAGCATAATAGTATCATTTATGGTCTTAAATAGGCTACTTATGCTATTAAAAAAGAAGGGATAAATTTAGAATTTTAAGTGAATTATCCAATATATTCATAAATAAGGGATAAAACCAAAATTATGTATTGCCACAAATTATTAGAATGAGAAGAGCTTGTAGTTAAATCCAATATTTGTGTGTCTTATGAAACCAAATTATTTTATACACCATATAAAATATATTTATAGGAATTTTCAAAGGTAAGTAATTGTAATTTATTTGATCATCATTAATGGTGTCTTGGTTTTTATTTTTCTTTAAAGTGACTAGTTCTCTATGCAACTTCCAAAGTATTCCAAGATATGTAATGAAAATGAATGTGATTTTGTTTTAGTTGAGGTAAATGGGTGGGGGTGGTTAATTTTTATTTAACAAATATAACTTTTTGGTATTTGTTTTATTGGTTCTTAGAGTTTGTATATTCAATAGCATTATCATATGCAAACTTCAACATTAAAGATATTTTATAATATAGTGCAATAATAAACCAAAATATAATAATTAAATATTTCTAAGCATGATTTTTATAAACTTATAATAATTTCATTTTATGAAGGTATAAATTTATTTACATTGCATGCATTCATGGCATTGATTGAGTTGGTAATTAATAAAACACTCAAAAAAAGACATTTTAGCCCAAGGTTTATATTGGAAAGGTCATAATTCTCTCCATGTAATATTATAATTTTATTGGGCATATATTTATTCATAGTTTTAGGCTCGAAAACACTGAAAGTGTGATTAACATTATAACAATAAAAAACATAGTAAACTTGTAAGACATTTGAGATCAAAACTTTATGTTTTTCTGAAATTTGTTTTTAAAAATTTATTCTTCCTCACATTTCAAAAAGTACTTTTGGCATGTATCTTTTAGGTTACAAGATATATTTTATTCTATCTTCATATAGCATTTGATTTTTTCCCTACTCTTTTATTGTTTTTCTTCCGAATTGTCAAGTGGATGTTCCTTTCCTCATTTTCATATTGTTTACTTCTCATGATTGATACAATACATTGGTGATTATAATTTGAACCTCATGCATATTGTTACTTAGTTCACATGATTTAACTTATGCCCAATATAGCAATAACTCATAATTAAAGAGTCCTATTGTTATCAACCTGATAATATTTAAGATTATTAATTATTAATTCTTATGCCCAAACTAACAATAACCCACAATTTAAAGTCCTATTGGTATCAACATAATAACCTTTAATATTATTAATTATACATTACAATGTTTATTATTGTTCACTTTTTTGATGATAATTACCTTTAGCATCTTGTTTTTTCATTAATATTATTACTATTACTATTATGGAATGATATGTTGTACTAATATGACGATGTACTCATGTTTCCCAATCAATATAGTATAAAGTAATGATGTTGATTCATTCACCAAGATTTTATTTACACTTTGGATATATGATGGGGTTACTTTTTTGCACTTATCTTAATATTTACACCCTTGCCTATTTATTGTATTCACTTTTTGTGTTTCATAAGGCATTTTTTTAATAAAACAAATACAATAAATTTGTAATATTTGTATATTTTTTCCTCAAAAAATCTATACTTTTTATTTTTGAGTTTGAAAAAGAATTGCAATGCTACATATATGAAGCGTCCTCAAGAATTTTAGTTACATCCCATCTAGAAGCTACTCTAAAATAATATTAAAGGAGTACTAACCTCCCTATTATAATAACCTATAGTTAACTTACAATCCAAAAATAGAATCATAATCATAGGACTGATAGGCGGGAAGCAAGAGTAACTTCTTGATCAATCATAGTTCTTGAATGACTCTGACCATGTGTTAATATTTATACCTTTATCAATGAATATGGCTACTTTATAATGCAACCATGTCAATAATTTGTCTCTCATAAATTTGGTGGTATATGGATATTGATATATCTATATTGAACATGATACATCTCTAGTATGAGTATATGTTTATCAATTCAAAAATATTATGCTTAAGGAATAATTGTGAATCAAGTGTTAATATTGGATTTCTTAAAATAGACCATTTTCATTTATTTTTTGAAGAAAATTTATATAACCTTTCACATTTAGAATATTTATAAAAATAACTTTCAATCTAGTAATAAATAGGTCAATACTAACATATATTCAAAGAAAATAATTTTTATTATGTGGTTACAAATAAAATGGTGACTATCTAGGTAAATTTAGCAACTTGCATGGGATTCACTTTTGTAATTACAAAAAAATAAATTATTGATATTAGTCTTGGCCAAATATATTAGGAAATAATGATTGTGAAAATAAAAAATTATGAGAAGTTATACATATCTCTAAACCATGTATTCATCTTTGATTACCTTAATTCGAATGTAAATCAAAATTTGACAATGTTCTTATGTAATTTTGATGTTGTTGTGAGAACTAAAGTCATCCTACATCAAATTATAAAAATCATCCAACAAAAAAATGATGAGGACAAAGGAGAAATATCAAGAGGTGATCAAATAACTAGACATTATGACAGTAATACAAGCACAACAATTAGAGGTGGATAGAATGGATATTATCAAGCGACTAAAGGAGATGCTAAATCAAGGCTAAAGGAATTTAAATATACAATCACCACACTAAATATCTTAATTCAATATGTGATACCTAAAAACTTAAGTATTAATAAATATTGGGTAGCTAGATGTGTTCAATGAAGATTAATTATAGAATATATATGAGGTGGAGAAAGCTAAGGCTAAAAATTGATATTCTATCTTAATAGATAGAAAGTTGAGGTTATTGGTAAAAAAATTGAAAAGGCTAGTGGAGCACTAGAAAGGGCTCTTAGAAAACCCATATGAAATTTTTTTCATAAAGGACATAATTCTAACTCACTTGAAGTTGTCAAGAGATAACATATGATAAGTTTTGCTAAAGGTGTTATCATAAAATATCAAGGAGAACAAACAAAAATGTTACAACTTTGTCATAGAGGAATCCCAATTTTGTGGACTCTATACATAAGCATAAAGGAAATAAATGGAATCTCTTGGTAGTCATGCTTGGTACTTTGTCAAGTCATTAGAAATGTAGTAAATTTATTACTACATTGGAATTATTGATAGTCAAGAGGTTTGTAAACCAATAAGTTGAATAAATTAAGCCTCCAAGAAACTATATTTGCAAAATTGAGTGCAAGGATGCAATTATCCCAACAAGATAAATTTTCTAGTTGAAGTAGGAGTGAATCACTCCCCCATCAAGAATGAATTGATTATTGGAAGACAAACCAAGCCAAACATGCATATATGTCAAGGAATATCTATTGAAGAGTAAATTGTATCTTTATGTTGCACCATAACTCAGAAGGCTTCTAATTTATTTATTGAGGCATAAGGTTCATTATTTTGCTAAAGATGTCGCATATTGGTAGAATTACTAGAGATAAAAATTTGTCATCCTAGGTAATTACTAGGTGAATTTTTCCTATAAATAAAATTTATGAGCTTCATTGTAAACATCTTTAGCCTTGAATAAATCAAAGCTACACTTTGTGATATCCACACTATAATTGCTCCAATTTTGAAATAATAGAGTTTGTGTAAGAATTTTTTTTTCCAACCAAGGAACTACTCTTTTGGATTATGGAATTCATGGTGATTATGACATTGTCATTTTGTCTCCTTACAATTCATTATTATTTTAATTTGATACATGTATGAAGCACATGGCTATTGTTTATTTTCTTCATGCGTTGATTGATCATACACTCTCATTGTTATATATATGTTTGTATTTTATGTTCATACAATTTACTTTAATCTCTAGCACCCTTACCTTCTATACATTTAGTTTTGTGTGTTTAATTTCATGCATTTATTTACAATACATAGATTAGATTAGTTTTTTCTTCATGGGAGTTGCTAAAGGAAATACGATCTTTCTTCCACCAAATTTATTGATAGATATGTGAGACACATAAAAAGTTAAAAAATTCCCTAATCAACATGTAAGGTACTTATAATTATATATATTATTGACCACTCATGATACAAATTTAATTTATTTAATATTTTTAGATTAATAATAAAAATAATTTGTTTTTTAGAAAATCATATAAAAGTAAAATATTTATTAAATTCTTGCAAGATTCTCTAAACTTTATAATCACTTGAGCCTAAATACAACACTTCAAAGAGAAAAAATTGAGGGTAGAGGATCTTTAAGCTATCATAAATCACCAAAAATACCTCTTCCACTTCGTATACATGAGAGCATAATAATTCTTTCTACCATATATAAGCATGTGAAGGGCTATACCATTGACGACGTGGTTGCCCATGTTTCCAAGATTGTTGCCAACCTCAAAAAGGGAAATAATGTGGAAGCAACCATTCTTAGGAGCATCGATGAATTGTGGGTATGTGTATATAAATCAATATAATCCAAGCTAATATCTAAATCAACAATGCAAACTGACTAGCATGAATTCCATTTTATTTTTGATAAAAATATTTATAATGGCTACATGTAGCTTTTTTTATCTTTAAAAAGTTGGAGACCTTATCAACATTTACTAATTGGATTTCATGAATCATATTCCTTTGGTATCTATGAGCCTTAATATGAAAGAACTTGGTGTTGGATTTTCCTTCCTGTTGGCAAGTCATGTGGTACTTGAGTCTCCAAAATTGTTATTCTTGCCTAGATCTCACATGAAGCCAGGAGAGAATGAAATCTCTCTCAAATTTTAGTATTTTACCTGGAGGCGCTAGCTATGAAAGCTCTTTTAATTCTCCTATCCTAAGAAGGAGGAGTTGTTTAGAATTGTCAGTATTATGATGCAATTTAATCCAAATTTTGAGATCAAATTTTAGCCTAGAAATTTTAATCATCTATCTATCTTGAGCATTACAAAAGGTGCACCTTCCAACTATGCTCAAATTACTATTAAAATCCATTTAAAATAACCTAATCTAGGTTACATTTAAATTGGATGGGACCTAAATTTTTGTTGTTTCTACTATCTAAAAGGATATGCTTATGATCAGGGACTATGCTTTGAATGATTTTTCTAGTTATTGAAGGAAAAAATTTGAGAATGTGTTCGTGGACCAAGAATCTATCAAATATTTTAGTAATGAAATAGTTTCCTACCCTTAAAATAATTCAAGTATAGAGGCCTTTAGAATACTTGATGTCTTGAAGATCAACAAGAGAAATAATATCTTCCACATAATCCCTGCAAGGATCTCTAATACTAGAGCCACCTCTTTTTTTATAGGGGAAGAGCACCATATTAAAATATCTAGCTACGATCAAATTTATTGGATTTATTTCTTCAATGTAGGAAAGAATTGAAATCCAACATTGCTTATTAGAAATTGGTAATTTAGGGCCATACACATTCAAATAGGTGAAAGAGAAACTTCCTACATCATATATAAGATAAATCTAGTGTTCACTTTGCTTGCCACTTATTTTGGATAAAAACATTTTATACCATAATGTAAGAAGGCCACCAAAGGCTCCTTGAGAACAAATAATATCAATTTCAGAGTCATTCTTTAGAGGCAAATTTTCTATATAACTTTATTTCTCAAATTCCTATTGAACAAGGGAAAAGGTCCTTTATTAGATCCTTGAGGTAGGTTTTCTTATGGGCCCCACCCATGCCTCTATAATTCCATGAGAGCATTATTATTTTTTGGTGGGTTTATTTCCTTTGGAGATACCCTCTAATGTGGCTTGAGTCTTAATTGCAAAATTTTTCTTTGCTTCTTCAATTATTTTTCTTGGTTAGATTTCCTACTTGGCTTAGAAGAGGATCGTGTTATAATAGGCTAAGGATAAATACTAAGGAGTATGATGACATTGTATAAAAATCATCCAACAAACAAAGCATAAGCTCTTGATAAGGGAGAAATATCAAGAAGTGATCAAACAACTAGACATACAGACACAACAATTAGAGGTGGATAGAATGGATATTTCCAAGTGAAGTATGCAAGTTTGTAGAGATAGAATCGCCACACTAAAAACCCTAATTCAACACATGATATCTAAATATATAAGGATTAATAAATTTTGGGTATCTAGATGATTTCTATGAAGATTTATTATAAAATATATTTGAGGTGGAGAAGTCTAAGGCTAGAATATGATACCCTATCTTAACAAATAGAAAGATCAGGTTTTTTATAGATAAATTGAAAATGCTAGTGCAACATTGGGAAGGGCTCTTAGAAAACCCATATAATGATCTCGCAAGGGAGGATAAAATTGTAACTCAATTGAAGCTATCAAGAGATAACATATGATAATTTTAAAGGTGTTGTCATAATATATTGAGAATCAGTTTAAAAAGTTACAATTTTGTCATAAAGGAATCTCAATTTTGTGGAATTTATGCATAATGATAAATGCAAGAAATGGGATCTCTTACTAGTCATGCTTAGTACTTTGTGAAATAAATATAAATGTATGAAATTTATTTCTACATTAGGATTCTCGATAGTCAAGGGGTTTTTAAAACCAAGAAATCGAATAATTTAATCCTCCATGAAACTAGTTTTGCAAAGCGAAGTCTAGAGATGTAATTAGCCAAACAAGAGCAAATTTCTAGTTGAAGTATGAGTTAATCACTCGTCCATTAGGAACGAATTGTTTTTTGGAAGACAAAGAAAAACAAGCATGCATATATGCCTAGGAAGATCTCTTGAACAACATTTTTTTGGTCTTTTTGTTGCACATAACTTAGAAGGTTTTTAAGTTATTTAGTGAGGCATTTAAATACGTGCAATAGTTGAAGCTGCATTATTTTTCTAAAGATATCCCATATTGCTAGAATTACTAGAGGTAAAAACATTTCACTCTAGTTACTCCGTAGGTGAATTTTTCCTATAAATGAGAGTTTTTTTTTATTAATTTACATGGTGGAATTGGTATCCACCACGAATCTAGGTAGGTTTTCTAACTTTTATGGCCGCCATAGTATTTTGCATTATCAACCTTAAAATATAGCACCCATTTATTCATCTAATTTACCCCTATAACCACCATGCCATAATAATTTTAAACCTTTTATACCACTAAAAGCACTAGGAAATGGACAAGTGTTCAATTCGATGAGTCCCGAGATTTGAACCTTGGAAATTTGCCCCCCTTATGGGGTTTGGTTGAACCAATTGGTCTATACCTCAAAACTAAAAAGTGATGCAGGAGCATCCAATGAAAGCAGGACAATCTGGCAGCAATTGGATCTTCTAGGCAATTTGTTTGATTTTCAAAGGCCAAGTTTGGGGGGGGGTCACGAAATCGCGACCCCAAGAGGCATGGCAAGGCAAAGGAAGGTTTTGTCGCGATATCGCGATGTCGTGATATCGCGACGTTTCTGGAGGAGAAGGCACGAAGTTGGTTTTCATCGCGATGTCGTGACGTCGCGATATCGTGATGGTTTTGAAGGTGGAGGTACATAGGGGATTTCCATCATGATATCACGACGTCCTTAAAAGCATAGACGTGAAGGGTTCGAGGAAGAGCAAAGATGGAGTTGGCAAGGACGGGGGAGCTGTGAAATCGTGACATGTCGTGATTTCGTGACATGTCACGAAATCATGGCTCTCGAGGGTGAAAGTTGAAAGCGAGGGTTGGGGAGCCACGAAATCGTGACATGTCACGATTTCACGACATGTCACGAAATCGTGGCTCCTAAGGTGTAGGCGGATGGTGGGGGTAGGGGGAGCCATGATATCGTGACATGTCACGATTTCATGACATGTCACGAAATCGCGGCTCCCGAAAGCAAGACTAGTGCATAAGGCATGGGGGGTCGTGATACCGTGACATGTCACGATATCATGACATGTCGTGATATCGTGACCAATAGAAAGTTGCCACATGGATCCAGGAATCGACGCCAAAAGGAAGATAGGCCGAATTGGACACGGGGCTGTGTGTGTAAAGGCGACACGATTGATTGAAGACAGAGGCCGAAGTTAGACATGCGGGTAGCCACGTGTTCTAAAAGGAAATTGAAGGCCATGTGTATTAAAAGGGAGATGACAGTCGCATGCATTTAACTGGGATAACCATCTTATGGAAGTATTTTGACAAAACAGCAGTTGTAGAGCATGGACAGTATGGGTGAGACCGCGGGTCAGGAGGACAGTCTGAGCTTAGCGGCGGTTGCAGGTGAAGGGGGTCTTTATTACAAGATTTCTTAGCGGATCCGGGTGTTGGTCCATTAATGGCAAGAAATTTGAAAAGTTGGCGGGAAAGCGGACTTTCATATTTTTTTGAATTTCTTGAATTCGTGCCAGTGAGCATTAATGGCCTAGGGAGCCGAGACTTCGTTATAAAACTTGGAATTTTGTAATAGCAGGGGGGACCGGAGAACAGGGAGAAGTAGTACAGTTAGAGAGACCAAAGCCGAGCTTGGTCATTGTAAATCCTGTGGGTTGTTTTATTTTGTTGATGTAAATATATTTTTAGAGATTTTAATGAGAAGAGCTGAATTTGTGAAGGTCCCCGTCAGTGGTATGAGAGCCAGTAGTTCCTGAGTGTGCAGTAGACCGTCGAAGGAGAGGCAGTTGTACTAGGACTTATGGGAGGGCTTGAGATCGGGTGAGCATAATGCCTCTAAAGAGAAACCCCATTGGTGGAAAAGGCATGGCAGCAGAAGATTTTCGAGCTTTGTAGTGGCAAGTTCAGGCCCTGCAAGAAGAACTACGCAGAGGACATGAACCAAGAAGAGATGCAGACAGTGAGGATGAAGCGGATGAAGAAGAAAATCAGTTTGAAGAAGAAGAAGAAGAAGCTATGGATCCGGCACAAGCCAGACTGTACAAGGCCATATCCCAGATCGAGAAGAGGCCGAAGATGGAAGTTCCCACGTATTCTGGGAACTTGAATCCGGAGGAATTAATTGATTGGATAAATGACCTGGAAGAATACTTCGAATATGAAGAGGTTGAAGATCCCGAGAGGGTCAGATTTTCCAAGACTAGACTGAAGGGTCATGCCAGCATATGGTGGAAGGGGGTACAGCTAGAGAAGAACAGAAAAGGAAAAGAACAGATAACAAGATGGGACAGAATGGTGGAGAAATTGAAGAGGTAGTTTATTCCCGTAGATTATGAACTGGATCTGCTAAGAAAAATGCAGAGTTTGAGACAGATGAATAAAACTGTCCAAGAATATACGGAGGAATTTTATAAAATCTCCATCAGAACCGGGCATTTAGAAGCAAGTAAGGAAAAGGTGGCCCATTATATTAATGGGTTGAGACCCAGTGTCTAGGAAGAGTTGAGCTTAGTGCGGGTGAGCACCATTGAAGATGCTTATCAGTTTGCTCTGAACGTTGAAGAAAAGCTAAACAGAAGGTTTGAGAGCAAGCAAAGAGGAAAAGGACCTGGAGGAAAGACTGGTGGAAAAAAATATGAAGGAAAAGAGGAGAAGAAAGAAGAGGTTAGCAGCAGTCGGGATCAGAAAGAAGATGAAGAACCCAAACCACAAGTTCAGAACAATGGCTACCCAAGAGGAAGAGGTAGATCTAGACGCGGGTATGGAAGAGGAGTGTTTCGGGGAACATGTTTCCACTGTGGAGAAGAGGGGCATCGGGCATATGAGTGTCCCCAGCACCTCGAGAGAGTGAACAAGAAACAAGTGGGTCCTACCAGAGCTGTTGTGGCAGCTGAAGATGCTGACTCAGAACATTCTGAAGAAGCTAAAAAAGGGGAAGCAATGATAGTGAGGAGGACCATGCTGATTGAGGAAGACAAACCAGAGCAGAGAAGAAGCCTGTTTTGAACACGGTGCAAAAGTGTAGGCCAAGTCTATAATGTTATTATAGACAATGGGAGTACAAATAACTTAGTCTCCGAGGATATGGTTGCTAAGTTACAGTTGGAGAGAAGGAGACACCCGCATCCATATTGGATTGCATGGTTGCGGAAGGACCACAGAGCATGGGTCCGTGAACAGTGCTTAGTCACGTTCAATATTGGGAGATACCAAGATGAAGTCCTGTGTGATGTTTTCCCCATGGATGCTTGCCATTTGCTGTTAGGGAGGCCATGGCAGTTTGATCGAAGTGCAGTGCATGATGGTCATGCAAATACATACTCCTTGGTGAAATATGGAGTGCGGCACAAGTTAAAGCCATTACAGACAGTGGATGAGAAGGTGTGCAGCAATGCCAGAATTTTTCTGGTAGAGGGCAAATATTTTTTTTTCCATAAGACGAAATTTGAGTGAGTTGCAAAGGCTGATGAGTGCTTGGAGATATCACCAAGGACATGGACCAAATAGCATAGAAGTGAAGGTCACTTCTCCTTTTTACTTGGGGTGTCTGATGCAGGAGCATCCGGTGAAAGCAGGACAATCTGGCAGCAATTGGATCTTCTAGGCAATTTGTTTGATTTTCAAAGGCCAAGTTTGGGGGGGGTCACGAAATCGCGACATGTCATGATTTCGTGACATGTCACAAAATCACGATCCGAAGAGGCACGAAAATGCAAAGGCAGGTTTTGTCATGATATCGCGACGTCGTGATATCGCTACGTTTTTGGAGGAGAAGGCACGAAGTTGGTTTTCATCGCGATGTCGCGACTTCGCAATATCACGACGTCGTGATATCGCAACGGTTTTGAAGGTAGAGGTACGAAGGGGATTTCCATCATGATATCGTGACGTCCTTAAAAGCAAAGACGTGAAGGGTTCGAGGAAGAGCAAAGATGGAGTTGGCAAGGACGGGGGAGCCGTGAAATCGTGACATGTCACGAAATCATGGCTCTTGAGGGTGAAAGTTGAAAGTGAGGGTTGGGGAGCCACGAAATCGTGACATGTCATGATTTCATGACATGTCACGAAATCGTGGCTCCTAAGGCGTAGGTGGATGGCGGGGGCAGGGGGATCCATGATATCACATGTCACGATTTCCTGACATGTCACGAAATCGTGGCTCCCGAAGGCAAGACTAGTGCATAAGGCATGGGGGGTCGCGATATCGTGACATGTCATGATATCGTGACATGTCGTGATATCGCGACCAATAGAAAGTTGCCACGTGGATCCAGGAATCGACGCCAAAAGGAAGATAGGCCGAATTGGACACGGGGCTGTGTGTGTAAAGGCGACGCGACCGATTGAAGACAGAGGCCGAAGTTAGACATGCGGGCAGCCACGTGTTCTAAAAGGAAGTTGAAGGCCACGTGTATTAAAAGGGATATGACAACCGTGTGCATTTAACTGGGATAACCATCTTATGGAAGTATTCTGACAAAACAACAGTTGCAGAGCATGGAAAGTATGGGTGAGACCGCAGGTCAGGAGGACAGTCTGAGCTTAGTGGCGGTTGCAGGTGAAGGGGGTCTTTATTACAAGATTTCTTAGCGGATCCGGGTGTTGGTCCATTAATGGCAGGAAATTTGAAAAGTTGGCGGGAAAGCGGACTTTCATATTTTTTTGAATTTCTTGATTTCACGCCGGTGAGCATTAATGGCCTAGGGAGCCGAGACTTCGTTATAAAACTCAGAATTTTGTAATAGTAGGGGGGGATCGGAGAATAGGGAGAAGTAGTACAGTTAGAGAGACCGAATCCGAGCTTGGTCATTGTAAAGCCTGCGGGCTGTTTTATTTTGTTGATGTAAATATATTTTCGTAGACTTTAATGAGAAGGGCTAAATTTATGAAGGTCCCTGTCAAAAAGTAACTATAAATAGGAGTTATGGGCTTCATTGTAAACATATAGCCTTGAATAAATCACAGCTTCACTCTGTGAGACCCGCACTATAATTGCTCCACTTTTGAAAATAATAGAGTTTGCGTAAGAATTTTTGCTTTCCAACCGAGGCACTACTATTTTGCATTATGGAATGAATGGTGATAATTTCATTGTTATTTTTCCTCATTACCATTCCTTGTTATTTTAATTTCATACATGTAGAGAGCACATGATTGTTGTTTAATTTATTCATGGGTTTATTGATCATAAAGTATCCTTGCTATAGATATGTTTGTATTTTATTTTCATACAATTTACTTTAATAACTGGAACCCTTACCTTCTATGCATTTACTTTTATTTGTTTAATTTCATGCATTTAATTGCAATACATAGATTAGATTAGTTTTAGTAAGGATTTGGGGGATTTTACCTAAATCTAAAGGTTGAAGGTGGTATGATCTCCCTTCTTGAAAATTTGTTGACGGATATATGAAACACATAAGAAGTTTGACAATTACCTAATAAACATGTAAGGTACTTATTATATATATATATATATATATATATATATATATATATATATAAGTTTTATATTATTTAATATAACATAGAGATTACAAATTGGCTAGGTGTTATAAGCATTACAAGCAAACCAAGGATATATGTAGACAGAGATGGAATCCCACAAGGGAAATAATACCTATGAGAAATAAAATATATTCCTCAATATATTTATAATAACAAGAACAAATAATTCCTTGGTCCATAGTACTCCATAGAACAAATAGAGCCAATAACCTTAATTTGTGTGGCCATCTCTTAAATTATTAGAATTTATTGTTTTAAGAATTCTTACGTGAGCTAAACAAGAATTAAAAAGAAAGCCTTTATTGGCCCTCATATCTACAAAATTGTTTCACTTCCTAGGAATACAATGTCAATTAATCTATTCAAATTTTTCTAGACTTACAGACTTGATTCAGCAACAACTTGAGCATGATAGTCTTGATCTCTTCTTTGCTAGAAATAAAATGTATGATTAGCTTAGAATTTACATAAACTGGAAGGTTTTTGATATTTTCTCTTACTCCTAGGGTGACACCGAAGTTGCAAACCATCAACTTAGCTACATTATTCGTGGTTTATCCTAAATTTAGGCAAAATTCAAGAATCTTGGAATGTTGTCTTGACCATAAAACTCCAACAATAGTAACTATTCTAGGGTTATATTTTGAAGTCCCATAAAAGAGTAGAGCTCAAAAAATAAAACACACTTGAGAAGTTAGGATGTTTTTAATAAAGGTGCTAATTAAATTTAGAAGATTCCAATTTTTGATGATGCATAACTCAATTCTAGAAAGAGCACTATGATATTGCTCAACTTTAAAGTGAGCTCTAGCATTTTTCATGATAACATGTTTTATCTTGTGTATAAAAACTACCTTGTGATTTTATTTTCCTTCAAATATTCTATAGTTCCTATCCATTTATATGTACCACATGCAATAATAAGGAATTGAAGACCATAAAAATTTTATGAGAGGCTTACCTTGAAAGGATTTGAGGTAATTTTTGTTCCAGCTTTTAGTACAAGACTCAAGATTTAATTTTATTCTAATGGATAGTCCAAAGCTAAAATCAAGTGAGATCTAGATCATTGTAGCTTCCTAAAATTTAAAAAATAGATGGACTTGAGTTTCATAGTCTTTAAAGCATCTAGAACAAATATGGGGCCCAAAATACTACTTTTAGAAAGGTTTTCCCTAGTTAGAATATTGTTTTGTTGAACTAGCCATTGAATTTTTAATTTTTGGGGTGATATTTTGATCCCAAATATGTTTCAAATTTTTTTCTAGAG
This sequence comes from Wollemia nobilis, assembly GCA_028583015.1. Taxonomy (NCBI): domain Eukaryota; kingdom Viridiplantae; phylum Streptophyta; class Pinopsida; order Araucariales; family Araucariaceae; genus Wollemia; species Wollemia nobilis. The sequence continues at coordinate 3,516,485 of JAQPPZ010000622.1, forward strand.
GGTCACTTCTCTAAATAAATGAACCAAACTTGACTGAATACTTACCTAAATAATTGATTTTTTTCCCAATTAAAGTAGTCTTCATTGTTTGGTATGTGGAAAGAATGCCAATGAATTGATTTTGGATCTAAGACCACTCCCTTTGTTGTTCTATGTCCAAAACATGAAGTTGAATCCATTTTGGCTAAATGCCTTCCCAAGTGATGAGATGCAAAAGTTTATATATTTTGAGTTGAATAATAAACTAAAAAACTCCTTAGAAATGGAAGAAATTAAGGGCTTGTTAGCAAGAATAGAATCATCCCAAAAATTCATACTAATACCATTTCCTAGGCATAAAGATATTTTATCCTTAATGATTTAGACCAATTTAACAATCAATGCCCAAATTTTAGATATATCTAGTTTTTTATGGATACCTTTTAGTAGTAGCAGGCCATAATTGCCTTCACCATACTTGGAATAATAACCTACTTCCAAAGAATTATTGGAGGGTTTATTATGCTCTAGAAAATTTTGGGCCCAAGAGCATTTCTCATAATAAAACAAGATCAAATACCCAAGCCCCTTTAACATTTTTATTTTGTCACTTGGATCTAGTTGACAAGATGGAATTTCTCCCTATGATATTGCCTTGCTCCTTAGCAAAGAAAGTTCCTATTTTTTCAAGTTATTGGAGCATTGATATAGGAGCATGATAAATCATAAGTTAGTAGATAGGTAAGCTTATAATGAAAGATTTAATCAAAATTGGTTTGTTAGCAAGACTAAGCCACCCATTGCTATAAGTATATATTCGCATATCAATCGTTTCCATAATATTAGACCAGCAATCAGAAATATTTATCTTGAAACTCATAGGCACCCCTAAATATTTAAAGGGACCAATTACACTATGAACAAGCTAAATAATTTGAGCAAAGATCCTATTTTTAGATAGGGAATATTTGATAGTGTAAAATTTACACTTATGTCATTACTAGCATCTCTAGAGGCATTTAGAAAGAGGTCTAGGTAGTATTTAATCCTTTTGAAATTCAACTTGGAGGCTTCCCCCATAATTATAGTATCATTAGAAAAATTTGCATGAGTAATCTCCTTGACCCCATAAACTATCTTAATTCTAGTTATTGTGTTAGCCCTTCTTCTGACAAAGATATATCTACCCAAAGCTTCAGCTAAAATAATATAAATATAAGTAAATAGGGTGCAACCTTGTCATGAATCTCTAAAATATCTAAATAATCTAGTTAGAGAGCCATTGACAATAGGAGCAACCAATGAGTCTTTGATATAACCAAAGATCAGCTTGGAAAGAGATAAAAGAAATCCAAAAGAACTAAGAACCTGAGCCAAAAAATTTATATCCACTCTATCAAAGGCATTGGCCATGTCAAGTTTAACTATGATTCTTTATTTAATTCTATATTTCTAGTATGTAAGGACTCATGGATAACCACAATGTTGTCATATAGTTGATTACTAGGGATGAAACATCCCTGTTCATCAAATATAAGTTTATTCAAATGTTTTTTTATTCTAGTGGCTATGATTTTGGTCATTAATTTGTATGGAGAATTACACAAAGAAATAGGTCTAAATCAACTAAATGTTGAGGTATTCTTTCCTTTAGAATCAAAGCTAAAAAGGTAGACTTAATAGCTCTAATTAACTTACGTTTTTCATGAGCATCCTCAATCACTTGAAGAAGATCTATAAATACCAGATCAAATAATTAGTGGTAAAAGGTATTAGTGAATCCATCTAGACTAGGAGCTTTATCCATTGTAAATTTGAATACAATGTCCTTAAGTTATTCTAGAGAGACTTCCTAAAAAGGATAAATTTTGATATTCCTAGTTATTACATTAGGAATATTTTACAACAATGCAACTTGACTATCATGATTTCCATTTGATTTTTGATAAAGAGATTCATAATGGCTACATTTAGCTTTTTTGATCTCTAAAATATTGGAGAGCTTGTCAACATTTTCCTGTTGGATTTCATGAATCATATTTCTTTAAACTTTTTTATGACCATTAAGATGAAATAACTTGGTGTTGGAGTCTCCCTCATGTAGCCAAGTCATGCAGTATTTGAGTCTCCAAAGTTGTTCTTCTTGCCTAGCTCTCACATGAAGCTGGGAGAGAATGAAATATCTCTCAAATTTAGTGTTTCACTTTGAAGTGCTAGCTATGAAAGCTCTTTTAATTATCCTAGCCTAAGAAGGAGAAGTTGTTTAGAATTGTTAGTATTATGATGTAATTTAATCCAACTTCTAATACCAGATTTTAGCATAGAAATTTTAACCATATATATATCGTAAGCATTACGAAAGGTGCACAAAGATTTTCAACTATGCTCAAATTCCCATGAAAATCCATTCAAGTTAATCCAATCTAGGTTACATTTAAATGGGATGGGACCTAAATTTTTGTTGTTACTAGTATAAAAAATGATAGGCTTATGATCAAAGACTTTGCTTTGAATAATTTTGCTAGTTGTTGAAGGAAACACATGAGAATGTATTCTAGGACCAAGAATCTATCAATTCTTTTAGTAATGAAGTAATTTTCTACCATTCGAATGGTACAAGTATAGAGACCTTTGGAAGACTTGATGTCTTGAAGATCAACAAGAGAAATAATATCTTCCATATACTCCCTACAAGGATATCTAATACTAGAGCCAACTCTTTTTTCAAAGGGGAAGAACACCAAATTAAGATCTTTAGCTATGATCAAATTGCTTGTCTTAATTTATTCAATTTAGAAAATAATTGAAAGCCAACATTGCTTATTGGAAATTGGGGACTTAGGGGCATACACATTCAAATAAGTGAAAGAGAAACCACTTACAACAAATATAAGATAAATCTAGTGTTCACTTTGCTTACCACTTATTTTTCGATTAAATATTATTGTCCCATAATGTAAGAAGGCCACTAGAGGCTCCTTTGAGAATAAAAACATCAATTTTAGAGTTTTTCCAAATATATGTCCATGATTCAAAGGCACATTTTTTAATCTAACATTGCTTCTTGAATTCCTATTAAACAAGGGCAAAGGTCCTTTCTAATATCCTTGAGGTATGTTTTCTTAAGGGCCCCACCCAGGAATTTATAATTCCATGAGAGCATTATAATTTTTTGGTGGGTTTATTCCCTTTGGAGAGACCTTCCAATGTAGCTTGAGTCTTAACTGCAATATTTTCTTTGCTTCTTCAATTATTTTTTCTTGGTTATATTTCCTACTTGGCTTAGAATAGGATCATGTTATAATAGGCTTAGGGAAGAAACTAGGGATTATGATGTCATTACTTATATCAATCTAGCTTTCTTTTGTTGTTTCCTCAAAAGAATGTTCTTCACTTGTCCTTTTCTGTAGAGTTTGATCTACCAACTATGCATCATTAGAGACTTGCTCATGGTTTCCTTCTTATTGTCCATATTCATCCTAGAGATGTTTTTTTTTATTTGATTTTAGAGCATCACACATATTAGAATTCTCAAGTGGTTTAGTAGGTCCAGGATTATGTCTTATAGTCATTTTAGTCCTCTTCTTATCTTACGCTTGTTGAAAGGATTCATTGTTAGTTTGGTTCTTCTTATTCTATAGTTTTTGGATAATTGGGCAATCTCTAGCAAAGTGGGCACATTGATGGTAAGATAGGAATTGAAAGGTAAATGCTTAAATATAAAACCTATGTATGAATCCAAAACAAAATATTATTCCGAATAACTTTAGGTAAACCATTTTTTAGATTAAATTGAACACAAATACGACCACAAGAAGCATTTCAATTTTTTAGAGGAATTTAATCAACAAACTTGCCAATATTATTTCCAATTATCTCAAGATAGGGTTTATTTCAAATATGAAGACAGAGAAAGGGTAATATTACCCAAAAAGGAAATTCCTTATGCACATCTACTTGAGGGTCAAAGTGGGTTTTCTAAAAGTTCAAAAATAAGGCACTTGAGCCAATAAACCATGATCCTTCTTGAAATATAGCAAATTGTTCTCATTTGAATTCTAGGATGACCATGAAGTATCCTCTCCCATAGAGAAAGAGTTCGTAATTGGAGATTTTAGACCCCTAGGCTAAAGATATCCACTTATCCAAAGTAGTTAGACTTGGTGAAATTCCAATGAACCTTTCAACCAAGGCATGTCGAAAAAGGTATCAAAAGAATGAAGAATATTTTATGGGGCCATTTCATTCAATAGAGTAGAGTCCAAACTAGAAATAAAGACATTGAATTTTGAAGAAGAAATAGGATGCAAGGGACAAAAGCCAATATAATTAGATATTACTTTTGGAGGTAGCTTACTCTTGAGAAGGTCGATGCCCACCTTATCCAACACTAATTATGAAGAGGAACCAAAAAAATGAAGACCAATAAGGGAGAAAATGAGAAGCAACAACCTTTATCGCCATGGAAAAAACCATCAAAAGCACAAAAATAGTGACAAATAGAAGTGGTTTAGGGTTTGAGTCAATAAATCAAAAACTTAACCCAATCCTACCCTCTAAGCAACAAACTTACAAATCTCTTCCACTGTGAAAAAATACTCAACTTGTCCCAAAACTAAAATAAAGGGCTTGTCTAAGAAATTGCAAGCAAAATATCTGGAAGGAAAAGAACTTTCTTTTCATATTTTTCCTCAAAAAAAAATAATGGTGGAATCCCTACTTGTTGTCCTAGTACCTTGTTAGGAAAATATTGTTTCTAGCAATCAATCTCTTCTATAGATGACTTCAAACCTCTATTTTGGAGTTCCAAACAAGCAATGCAAAATTGAATTTGACAACCCAACAAGAACTACATCAACCCAATAACAAGCACTCATTCACTCAAATCATGACAAGCCACCAAAAAGCACCATGGAATGGACCACGACAACCCAACATTAATCTCTCCATAAAATAGGAATGATTTATTTATTTTATTTTTTATTTTTTTCCACATAGGAGAGTTGGTTACTGTAGACACTAAAATATGGTAAACCCTATTAAGCATCCACAAAAAATGATCAAGTTGGCATCATATGGCCCCTCGGGTAGCCCTTAGAAGGCTCACAGTGGTTCTAGCAACTCTGGAAGAGGTTTTGGAGGCTTTTGGCCTAAATTTTGGAGGTTTTCACCCAAAATATACCACTGTACCACCCTTGGATGGTGAAATATTCCCACTATCCCACCCTGGGATGGTGGTGAGCCATATTCCTATGGTGGGATGGTGAGCAAGTTTGACCAAGAAAAATTCAAATCTGGGACAAATGGCACCCAGAAACTGCCATTTACCCTACCAATTGAAGCATGCAGGTCAGAGGGCACTGAATCATTATGAAATACTTCATAATTGAGGCTAAAATGGAATATTCTCTTCCCCATCCAATGCATACCTCCTTTTTGACAAATGACACCTCCTGTCATGCATGCCCTTGGATGCCTTTTTGCACATAAGCCCCTTTGGGCTATAAAATGGGTAAAATATCCACAAAAACACACATAATATAGAGAAGAGTTCTAGGATATGAAATGGAGTTCTTCCGATATTTTCCCTCACTTTATTGTGCTTTCTTACCCTTGAAATATCTCCTTAGCGACGGAGGATATCGAGTGACTTCAAGAGGGTCCTTTGAGCATAACTTTTCCATCCGGGTGAATTTATTCACAAAATTCAATGAAAAAACCCATTAGACTATTTAGGATAATTACCCAATGGGATTGGTAGCAAAAAGTGTGCATAATTGGTGGGTATCCCCTCCTAGGGTGCCCTCCAATTAGTTGCAGTCACCACCGTCCCCCAGGACGAGGAAAAATACTTGCACAATTTCTTTAATGTTTTTTTTATTATTATTCTAGACTATCATATTATTTTGTAGTTCAAATTTTATGCAATTGGAGTTGAATTGGCCGAGATATTGCATTTTTAAGGTTTTACAGGTTCGTAGGGCCCATCCGGGCACCCTAGTTTCATATGTGTATATGCAACTCATTTTGAAAATATAACCACATGGGTTCTCTTAAATTGTTTATTTATTCATTATGTCCAAATTTCATGTACTTTGGACATGTTTAGGTGCGGGAATTGTTTGTCTTGGTCTTTGTAGGTTGTAGGCGAGCGACACAAAATATAGGGATATACAGATGCAATTTCAGATATGTTTTTGGTGATATCCCCTAAAAACCTCTTATTTAACATCCCCATAAATTTTCAAGTCATTCTTAGTTGATTTGATATATTTTTAATATATATGCCAATTTGTACCTATGGGGATTTCATGTTTTCCTTCACACGCCCTTGCTATTTGACCCTTTTTTCTTCCTTGTGTAGGTGCAAGTTCCTAGAAGGCATTATGAAGGAATATCATACATAATAGATTTAAGATACAAGCAATAGAGGCATTGGCCCGTCCACCTCGATTGTGGGTACAAGGAAAGGCATTGGATGTGCACTCAGATTTCTTGGAGGATTTGATCTTTGGGCAAATAAAAATTTGTAACGATTGTATCATATTTGAGCCCTCAAGGGTACTTCCATGTAACCTTGTATATCATCCACCAAATTAATAAATAAGATACTCATTTGATTTCATTCCTTATTGTTTTGTTTTGCTTTATTTTCACATGCATGCTTTCGTTTGATGCTCATAAGCAATATGGGATAGATACATATTTTTTTATTCATAATTATGTGCACTATTTTTACCTAATTTAGTGGTGATCATGGTGGGACCTTTTTCCCTTGTTCTTTGGGTGAAAATTTGGCTTCATTTCTGCTATTTTTGCCCTTTTTGTGTTGCAGGTGCTCCCCTCCCCACCCTGGAATGGTGGCAGAACCTTTATTTGGATCACCATGGTATTGTGGCTTCACTGTACCACCCTATTATGGTGGTAGGGCTTCTAATCATCCCACCCTAGAGCATTGAAGAACCAGAGAAGTTTCTGCTCAAAAATTCAAAATTTGGAGGTCTCAAAACTTATAAAGTGAGTGCCTAAATCCTCTATGTTTTTTGCTGCATTTTCAGAGACTATAAAAATTGGTTTTTTTGTGCATCATTTGTTTGCATAGAAATGTCAAAATTCATATATTTACTTTTATTATAATGTAAAGCAACAAAATGAAGTAGAAAAATTGAAAGAAACTTGAAGTAGCGATGCATATTTATGGCTTGATTGCTTGTGGCTTACCCAATGGGTAGGTTAGCATTTAGGGATTGCATCTATAAGTGACATTTGTAGGTTCCTTTTATCCTATATTTTTGAAATTAAAACACACCTATTGCATGCATTTAGTGAATGATCATTGAATGCTTCTTTTCTTACTTTATTTGGGCTTAAAAGGAACCACACACACTTGCACGTTCCACTATAACATTGGTAAGGTTGGATTTCATCACCAACCCTCAATTCAGACCGGTGACGTTGGATTTCACCTCCTTCCACCAACTTGCCCTCTAGATACATTAGATATAATAGGGCACTCTCTCAATATGGAATAGGTCACTAATGTTCAAACTACCTCCTACTATTGAAAATATTGTTTTAGAGTGGAAGAGCTAGTTGAACCCCCCACTGGGATTTAAGCAGTGTACCCTAGACTCTTTTGAGAAATAATGTTTGGCACTAGTGTACCTAGCTACAAATTTGGTTGAGTTCTCTCATTCTAATTCTACAACAATATCAAATAACAAAAACACACTGAAACCAGTTTAGGACACACATTTAATCAGTAAAAAGATAATCATATTGTATGGTTTGTGTGTTTCTTTGTTATCTAGGACCAAAACCTACCTAATTTTTCAAAAAATAGGGTTTAAAAAAAATATACTTTTCGATTCTTGCATCCAATGGATCGATAATTGTGCAAAACGGAACTATAACGAAAAAGTTATTTTGGTTTTATGATTACTCTATTTTCAAAGCCAAAAATAGAGAAAAACTACACTAAAATGGTCATATAGCGGTCTAGAAAACTCCAAAACTTGCCAAATTTGTTTTTTTGTCTTAGTTAGATCCTTATGCACATCTCCCAAAAATTTTGAGTCCTAACACTTCACGGTTTAAAATTTTCCAAAAAATCCTAAAAGTGGGCATTTCCCCATGGGCCCCGGTGGGCCAAATATTTCAAAAATACAAATATTTGACCCAAAAATCAAATTTTGGAGACCTAGAAAATTATGATCAGCTTGTCACACTGATATTTTTGATATATAACACTTATAAACTTTTTGGGAAAGTCAAAATTTTCTAAAAATGGCCGATGAACCCCCATTTTACCAATTTGGTACAAATGCAGTTGAAAACAAGACCTACAATTTAGTGAGATATTTAAGCTCCATAGATAGTGAATATTTCCAAATAAGTCTAGAGGACATGCCCATACCTGAATGGCATCCTAGATCCTATCATAACAACAATATCATCCCTAGGAGGGCAAACCTTCGAGATACCCCTACTAGGGAAGCACCCATAGGTCCTCTAGGAAAACTCCCTGATTGGGATACCCTGATAGAATTCTATATAGCAAATAATATGCCCACTGAAGGGCCTAATAGATCAATATCATGGGTTTACACCCAAAATTACTCTATACATCAATAAGAATATGAAAATGAGAGTACACCATGGCCTAGCCTGGATGAGCAAACCATCCCATTTGATCGAGCAAGTCACCCTCATACCCCTCATAGAGAGCGCTCAACATCCACAGATCGTGCTTCTGTGTAGCTTGAATATATAGAGCTTACATATAAAAATGAATATAAAGCTTTCCTAATAGATGAGGGAGAAGATCCCAACCATCTACCTACTCCTCGTGAAGAGTACTTGGTACAACCATATGATGGCTCTACATCATTGGAATATACAGAGCTAGTTCATAACTTAGAGTCTCAAGGTAATGTGATCCTTAGGGAGCATGGAAAAAACATTAGACCCTACTAGGGGGGAAAGACATGATAAACCCATCCATATTTCAAATATGAGGATACATAAACCCCATGGAACAAAGCAACCAGATCATACTCATCAGGAAATTAGGCCAAATCTTAATAGGCAACAACATATAGATCAACTCCAGTTGGCTCAACAACAAGTACATCAACAATGGGTGGAATCACAATGAGCACACCTACAAGAGTTGTATCAACAAAAGACACAAGAACAACAAAAGATACAACAAGAGCAATTAGATAATGTAATACCTAAAATTGTGCTTACACCTAGCACCTATAGGATGCAACAACAGGCAAGACACCCAATATAATCTCAAAATATTCCTCCTCAGCCACGCCAAACTTGTATTCAACATCAAATGCCATTATCTAGTTATCATCAAAAGCCTCATACTCCTCAACAGTACCAAGATCAATACAAGGAGGAATCATATGAAGAGTCCCAACGGGAACATCAAGATCAAATAGATGCTTACCTTGAACCCATTTATGATGAGGTACCTAATGATCAAACTTATCATCCACATCAACATCAAAAGTGACCTCCTTCATCTAATAAAGGGTGACAACATGATGATCATATTATGTCGTCAGGGCCATAAAAAGTGCTAGCTAATTAGTTGAATGCATTAGAAAGGCCAGATCAAATTTTGGGTTATCAAAAACCCACACTAAAGCAGCTTAGTAATCAGTCTGTACATCCATTAGTGTCATCACTGACATACCCATCGAATTTCTGAGATGCCCAAAATTGAATATTTCAAAGATGATGAAGATGCAAAAGAGCACGTGACAAGCTTCATTCTTAAGTGCTTCATTCATTACAACATTATCTGGAGATGCTTTAGAATGGTATAATCATCTACCACATCATAGCATAAACACCTTTGAGCAATTAGTCGATGCATTTTTGGGAAATTTTTCCTCTAGTGCTAAGAAAAGGACAAACTTGACTGACTTGTCTAGCCTTCATCAACTTGATGATGAGCTAGTAATGGAGTATGGTAATAGATGGATAAAGGTGATGTTAAAACTACCTTTCACCCTACCCACAATAGAACTCATTCGAATGTTTACTAGAAGTTGTTCAAACTAGATTTCACTTCTTTTACAATTACAATGATATCAAACATTTGAGATGTCCTTAGAACAAACCCAAATCATTGAGGACATCAAGGTATAGGAGGGTGATGTACGAATCCACAAATGGGAATAGCAAAACAAGAACATTAAAGGTGGTAACAGACATCAAAATTTAGCCCCAATAAACCAAGTGGTTCTAATCATCCCTAAACCCTTAAACCAAGCTCCCCCATCACAATTACTAGTGTAACCTAATTACCAGGCTCAGCCTTCGTTGGCCAAAAACCATCTGCAAAAAAACAAATATAATATACTCATTTTTTAGAGCCCTTAGCATCAATCTTCAATCGATTATATGAGGCACTAGCAATCACGCTTTTTGAGATCCATCCATTGAAACCTAACACACATAGATCAAAGGCACACATGAAAGATCTATATTGTTTTTACCATAGAAAAAGATGTCATGACATCCAGACATGTTATCCCTTTAGAAATTTAGTTTAGCATATGATCGAGAGGCAAGAGATTTCGGTGGGAGATCCTCTTGCTCCTAACAACCAACCGATAGGAGACTTCCAAGACCTCTGGACCATACACGAAGTAAACACAACATCTACCAACCACTTTGAGCAACCCAAAGGTAGCATACCTTACCCACCATCCACATCACAACCAATGAATCATAGTGAGAACTCTAACGATATCACACCTTTATCACCTTCATTGAGTAGAACACACAGGGGGTGCCTAAGGTATCATTCCTTCCCCCTCACAAAACACTCAAAATTCAAAAACAATTTAAAACATCAAAAATCCAAACAAATCATAAAATGTCAAAATCCACAAACATTCAAAATAATCAAAATTTCAAAAATATTGCAAAACATTAAAACATAAAAATATTTGGCATGCAACCTTGCATACTTTAATTGCATTGCATTAGGTATTTTTCAGCCATTATACTTACATTAGGATAGGTCTTGTTTAACATCGCATCAATCACAGTAAATGATGGAGGTATATAAGGTATTGCACCTTCCTCCTAAGAACACAAAGTAAGTAAAGTGACAAAAGGCTCCAAGGGTATCTACATATCGCTTGGTCAACCTAGAACACTCCTGGACTATCTACAATCATCTAGGTCACACATAAAATCCCCAAAGGCACCCATAAACTGTTTTCTCACAACCAAATACCCCTAGGCAGTTAGACACTTTTTAAAGTGCCACTGCCCGTCTAGGTCACCCAAAAGGCTCCTAACGGGTTTCCACAATCTAGGTCAATTAAAAACACTCCTAGATTATGTATGATCATCTAGGTCAAATCTAAATGCCCCAAAGATACCCATAAGCCCTTTGGTCACAACCAAATTCCCCTAGGCAATCATAGACAATTTTTTAAGTGTCATTGCCCGTCTAGGTCACCAAAAGGCTCCTAATGGGTTTCCACTGTCTAGGTTAAGTAAAAATGCTCCTAGACTATCTACGATCATCTATGTCAAACCTAACAACCCCAAAGGCACCCATAAGCCCTTTGGTCACAACCAAATACCCCTAGGTAGTCGTATACACTTTTTAAGTATCATTGCCCATCTAGGTCACCCAAAAGGATCCTAGCAGGTTTCCACTGTCTAGGTCAAATAAAAATGCTCCTGGACTATCTACGATCATCTAGGTCAAACCTAAAAGCCCCAAAGGCACCCATAAGCCCTTTTGTCACAAAATAATTCCCCTAGGAAATCGTAGACACTTTTTAAGTGTCATTGCTCGTCTAGGTCATCCAAAAGGCTCCTAGCGGGTTTCCACCATCTAGGTCAAATAAAAATTCTCCTAGACTAGCTATGATCATCTAGGTCAACCCTAAAAACTCCAAAGACATCCATAAGCCCTTTGGTCCCCCCCAAACACCTCAATGACCCCCAAATTAGCCCATTGGTCACATGTGTATACATATCAATCAAAAATTTGAAAACATCATCAAAACATCAAAATACAAAAACATTGCATCGCATTGCACTTTCATACATATATCAATCAAAATTTCAAAAAAAAAATATTATCAATTTTCAAAAATTCAAAAATATTGCATCACATCACATTGCATCCCATTGCATTTTATTGTCGCTTGCATTTAGGCATATTCGTCATTAGCACTTTACATTTAGAGTTGCTCATACATGTCTAGCACCATGATGGTACATTAATTACCGCTCAAAATCAATGTTGTGAAAGTACTCATAGTTCAATGTCGCAATTATCATTTTCACCCATATTTTTCATGTTTCCATAGTCGTGTCTATTACTTCCACTTAGCCATTTGTTTTAGAATGTCAGTAGGATTTTTGGTCACTCAGCCATATCCAGTATCTACTCAAATTTTGTAGAAGCATAGCACAATTTTTAGGAGGTAAAATATTTCTTAGATTATGCCTTGTGTACATCATATGCCAAACACAATTAATCATTAAAAATCCAAGTTTTGCACAAATATAGATGAAATCCATGAAGTGGTATAGGTTGCCCTAAGCGAAAAGGTCATCCTGCTCATCCTCCTGTGCGAATGGTTCAAGAATGCTGAGAGTTGGCAAAAGGACAAGCTCTCCCCTACCCAATTCCCCCACAATAATAAGTGGTTTTTCCCCCATTTTTGTCATCAAAATCCCACATTGTCACATGTTTGCAACAATCAAAATTTGCAAACCCCCACAAAGCAAAAATTCAAAGTACAAAAATACAAAAGTCAAAAACTGTGCACATCTAAAAGCATAAGAAAAAGTGATATCCATAACTCAAAATTCAAATCCCTTGATCAAGAGAAAAAGAAAAAAAACTCAAAAAAATAGTGATTATTATCACTAAAAATAGAAAAATAAACAATGATTCTTATCACTCTATATGAGAGTAAGTATCCCAATAAAATTGAAGAAAGTAGAGAGTCAAACTTGAATCCCTAGAACTCTCAGCATTTGGAAAACCATCAGGTGATCCTCATTACGGGTTTTGTGGATAGCCTATCCGTCAATGGCGATAGCCTCCTGCATGACGATATGTCTACCATATTAGATTTTGGGCATATGTGTAGACCAATGATTGCATGCAGATGAGCTAGATTTGGTAACCTAGATTGCCTAGTGGTCTAGTCATACTTAGCACGAAACCTAGGATGGTGGCATTCATTGGGTGATCCTCAGTACATTTTTGGTTGAGAGTCTACTTGGAACTCACGGTATGCTTATGCATATCATAGGAATGAACTCACTGGCACACACAAGGATATGACGTACCTTGGTCATCCTAGCAGATTCATACCTTGTCAAAAAGTCTTGTATGGTTAGTATACAACTTTTGATCAGTTGAATAGAGTGTTTGAGTCTAATGAAAACCTCATAGGTATTCTAGAACATTCATTTTATTCATTTGATTTTATCACATGTATGTCAGTTTCCATTTGCACAAATCCATTACAGTCTCATGATAATATTCTACATGAATTTATGAATTCTATATAGTCTATGGTGCTAACATAGTATGTCATATAGTGTTCATATTCCATCAATATACATCAATAGATCATCCATTTCATTATGCATACACACATTGCATATCATCAAATAACATCATAGTACAATACATGCATCCATCAATGCATCCATATATCGTAACACATAATGCATCTAATGCTCCAAATTATCATAATTGCAAATCAAGCAAGCATTTTTGTAACATCAACTGGGGCATTATTGGTATCATACCTCCCCTAATCAGAAATACAAAAATTAATCAATCAAAATCAAAATGCCCCAAAGGTATCCATAAACCCTTTGGTTACCTAAAACCTCCAAAGGTATCCATAAATCCTTTGGTCACTCCAAATGCCCCAATGGCATCCACTAAGTCCATTGGTCATAATAACAACATGTTTAATCCAAATCAACAATGGATAACTTAATCAAGTTAAGTGTGTTCATATTGCGAATCATTGCCAAAGACATTCATGCACCCCATTTGCTTGGGGTAAATAAGAAAAAGATCAAAAGCAAATTCAAGAAAACTAGTAAGTTTTTCTCCTATTGCCATCAAGGCTAGGATTTGATTTAAGCTTATGTCCAATTGCCATCAAGGCTAGGATTTGATTTAATATTATCTCCAAATAACCATCAAGGCTATAATTTGATTTAATATTATCTCCTAATTGCCATCAAGGCTAGGCTAAAGCATAGACTTGAGTTCGTCTTCCAACTGCCACCAAGGCTAGGATTAGACCTAAGCTTGTTTTCCAATATGCCAAAGAACACCAAAATAAAGTTTCTTAAATTGTCAAAGGCATTAATTTCGAGAGGCATACCCTTTCCATGGTTGGGGCATCCAATGTTGACGAGGTATTCTTCTATGAAATATCATCAAAACTCAAAAATTCAAAAACAATTAAAACACAACAAAAACAACACAAAAAGCTAAAGAAAATATCCAAAACCCACCAAAATTAAGTCAAATATGGGTCAAGTGACTCATAACTTTTCTCACTAGGTAATTCCATCAACAACTCATCGCTTGAGGGGGTAGTCATACTTAACAAATTCATAATCAAAAATAAAAAATTAAATGCTCAATTATACAAATTGCATTCTTTCAATGAATCTTTGATAAAGACAATCATGCTCTTGCTTGGAGTAGCAAACAAGCACACAATATCACATCATAACGGTTGACATTATCGACATCATGAAGTCATGGGCCCTATCCCTTCATGATGGACAATGTTCAAGCATAGGCACGCTCATTTAAATGAGTCAAAAACAAGGATTCAAGAACGTGCACCCTTTCCATGATTGGGGAATCTAAAGCCAGTTAGGTTATAAAGTAACCTTAATCATTCAACATTTTAGTTATCTATTTTTGCTCAACGTTGTGCTACACACAACGCATCTCAAAAAGAGGCATTTTTAAACACTAAAATATGGTAAACCCGATTAAGTACACACAACACATCTCAAAAAGGGGCATTTTTAGACACTAAAATATGGTAAACCCAATTAAGCATCCACAAACAATGATCAAATTAGCATCATATGGCCCATTGGGAAGCCCTTAGAAGGCTCACAGTGGTTCTATCCACTTCGAAAGAGGTTTTGAAGGCCTTTGGTCTAAATTTTGGAGGTTTTGACCCAAAATTCACCACTGTCCCACCCTGGGACGGTGGTAGATTCCCACCATCCCACCTTGGGACGATGGTAGATCCCCACTATCCCACCCTAGGACGGTTGTGAGCCATCATCCCAAGGTGGGATGGTGAGCAAGTTTGACCAAGAAAAAGTCAAATCTAGGATAAATGGTACCCAAAAATTGCCATTTACCCTGCCAATTGAAGCATGAGGGTCAGAGGGCATTGAATTCTTATGACATAATTCATAATGGAGGCTAAAAGGGGGGATTATCCTCCCCATCCAATGCATACCTCCTTTTTGACAAATGGTGCCTCCTGCCATGCATGCCCTTGCATGCCTTTTTGCACATAAGACCCCTTGGGCTATAAAATGGGTACAATATCCATACAAAACACACATAATACAAATATGAGTTCTAGGATATGCAACAAAGTTCTGATGAGATTTTCCCTCATTTCATTGTGCTTTCTTGTCCTCAAAATCTCTCCTTAGCGACAGAGGTTACCGGGTGACTTCAAGAGGGTTATTTGAGCATAGCATTTCCATACGGATGAATTTATTCACCAAATTCAACTACAACACCCATTATACTGTTTAGGATCATTCCCCAGTGATATTGGTAGTAAAACATGTGCATAATTGGTGGATATTCCCTCCTAGGGTGCCCTCCAATTAGTTGCAATCACCACTGTCCCCCAGGACGAGGAAAAATACTTGGAAAATTTTTTTACTATTTTTTTAGTATTATTATAGACTATCATATGATGTTGCAGTTCAAATTTCATGCAATTTGGAGTTAAATTGGCCGAGATATTGCATTTTTAAGGTTTTGTAGGTTCATAGGGCCCATCCCGGAACCCTAGTTGCATGCAGGTGGATCTGCACCTCATTTTGAAAATCTAACCATATGGGTTGTCTTAAAATGTTTATTTATGTATTTTTTCCAAATTTCATGTGTTTTAGACATGTTTAGGTGTGGTAATTGTTTGTCTTGGTATTCATAGGTTGTAGGCGGGTGATGCAAAATCGAGGGGTCTACGGATGCAATTTCAGATCTTTTTTTGATGATATCCCCTCAAAACCTCTTATTTAACATCCCCATAAAGTTTCAAGTCATTATGAGTTGATTTGATATATTTTTAATATATATGCCATTTTGTGCCTATGGGGATTGCATGTTTTCCTTCACACGCCCTTGCTATTTGACCCTTTTTGCTTCCTTATGTGCAAGTGCGGGTTCCTAGAAGGCATTGGGAAGGAATATCAGACATCAAATATTGAAGATACAAGCAGCGACGACATTGGCCTGTCCACCTCGATTGTGGGTACGAGGAAAGGCACTAGATGTGCACCCGGATTTCTTGGAGGATTTGATCCTTGGGCACCCCAAACTTTGTAACAATTGTATCACCTTTGAGCCCTCAAGGGGACTATTGTGTAACCTTGGATCTGATCCACAAAATTAATAAAGAAGAGACTCGTTTCATTTCATTCCTTATTGTTTGGTTTTGCTTCATTTTCATATGCATGCTTTCGTTTGATGCTCATAAGTGAGATAGGATAGATACATATATTGTTATTCATCATTAGGTGCACCGTTTTTCCCTACTTCAGTCACAACCACACTATTTTTAGTAACTGACAAGCATAGGGTTCAAACTATAGAGGTTGCTCCCACCAAATCTATTCCACTTCATTATTGTTGACCTGGTGTGAAGGGGATCATCGATTGCTCGGGATTCATACCATCATCATCGATCTGGCATGCACTTAAAGGAATTAGATCAAACTACTACCTTAGCAAATAGACTACCCTCAAGGTTTAAACCTGAATGTCTTCTTGGTAAGTGTATGACCAGACAAGTACTTACCAATCCACCTAACCCTCAAAAACTAATAGGAATGATTTATTACACTTTTTCTTTTTTGTTAAATTACTTTCATCTAAAATAAGCTATGTATCTTCATATAAACCTTAGTATGAAAAAATATTTAATTTTATTTAGTGACTAGGATTTTTATTAAAATAATTTATTACCAATATAAATTAAAATGGCATTAACACAATCCTTTCAAAAAAAAATTAACCACTTAAGATTTATTTATATATATTATTGGCCACTCATAATATAAATTTAATTTATTTAATATTTTAAATAAAAATAAAAGATTTATTAAAAAATTATAAACCTTATATATATATATATATATATATATATATATATATATTTTGAAAAGAAAGTTCTTGTGAGACAGCAAAGTGGTTAAGAATTTAAGGTTTTTTTTTTTTTTTTAAATCCACTTTCTAAGTTGTTATTTTTATTTTAAAAATATTTGTTTTTTTTATAACGTGACGACATTATTTTAAGACATATATCGTCACCACGTGGCTTAATATCTTCATCACGTGGCTTAATAATCGCCGTTAACAAATTCTTTGTTTTGAAATCAAACCTCGAATACTCGTATTTATATATGCTAAATGTTTTTAAAACGAGAACAACTGGTATTAAACAACGCTGACCTGCTGAACTTAAAAACTGTTTAAGATTGATCCGATAGCAAATTCAAACTTAGATAACGTGGATAAAGGGAAGAACCATGGCTTAACAAGCAAATGGCTTCCGTCTTTTCTAAGCTATCCTCTTCCCCTAGCCTAATGGATCACGTGGATAAAGGGAAGAACCATTCTAATTTAACACCGACTGTAACAAAACCACACTATTCCTTAGAGTGGCGGGGCAGGATATTGACGCGACCGGTTCCATTCAACGTAATAATAAAGACCCACGTTTCCTATGCGGTGTATAGGATTCCACACGAACTTTCTGTCGCCAAAGAGAAAGCCACAGGCTGTAAGTTTCTCTAAACTGTATAATCACTTGCACCTAAATACAACACATCAAAGAGCAACATTTGAGGTCTGAGGGTCTTAAACCTATCACAAATAACCAAAATGCCTCTTCCACTTCCAAGAGATGAGAGCATAAGAATCCTTTTTACCAAATATAAGCCTGTGAAGGGCTATACCATTGACGACGCGGTTGCCCACGTTACCAAGCTTGTTGCCAGCCTCCAAAAGGGCGGTAATGCGGAAGCAGCCATTCTCAGGAGCATCGATGACTCGTGGGTACGTCTATCTAAATCAATCTAAGCCAATGGCAGAATGAAAATATTTCCGGTATTTTATGTGCAGGTAGCAATATTTTCTTCCTGGAAAGAGGCATCAGCAGATTACTCGATCCCAAATGTGGAGGCAGCGGAATTTTGAAAGAGTTCAACGTCATCAGTGAGAATGGTGGAGTCGCGGTGGTTGCAGTTAAGCTTTGGAGAGCACACCGATATTTCCTTTGCGTGGCTGAGGGTGGGAGACGCCGTTAATGTTCGGAGAATACACGGAAGCAGAAAAAAGCAGGAGGTGCTTGCCTATAGCTGTCTTGCGCTGCTCAAGTCCTACTTCAAACACACAAAAGGAATTCGTTCCAACACATATTACAAGTCCATTGATGGGAAGAGAATATTGGGGCTGAGCATATGGGATATAGCATAGAATCTGACTCTTCCGTTCTTGACAGTCCTGGAGAGCCATATTGGTATGGTCTCGGAGCTAAGATTCTTAAATATCAAGTTTGTCAGGTTGTTGCTGTTACTGGTGACGAAGATACACTTGGAATAAGGATTTCCAGAGGTTAGAGAATTATAGTTATTCCTCGTTTACTGGAACTCCACATTTGCTGTGCAATTCCATTCTTTGCAATGTACAGAAAGTCCTAAAAGCATAGAATATATTTAGAGAATTTCCAAATATTAGAGAATGATAGTGATTCCTCGTTCACTGGAACTCCACATTTGCTGTGCAATTCCATTCTTTGCAATGTACAGAAAGTGCTAGAAACACAGAATATATTGAAATGTTTTTCAGATCGACCTTTGAATATTTTATTAACCATTTCTAAAGGGAATAAATGATTGCAATTGGGTACCATGCTGAACGCCACACCATCTGGGATTTTGGTCCAAGACGGACGTTACTAGTCCCGACACTCTGTCCTTAACGGGAGGCAAGCGCCAAATTCTGTATTCCATTAGCACCGGGTTTCCGTTAATAGTATAGTTTTTGACGTTTTGAATAAGAGCAATTATGCTCATCTTTTAGAAAGGTCTAAACAAGTTTAAGTTATACAGCATAAAACAAGGCTGCACCGAGACTCGGGTCGAGTGGACCTCCGGGTCGTTTTCTAAGAGTTGACTGGGGAACTCCAAATTAGCTTTTCCTTATCAAAGATGATATTGTTTCATAAACTTATGAAGGCTACACGGACACTTGGATCAAGTGGCCCCACTCGTAAATCTCCAGAGGTCGGGTTGGCCACAAGACTCCAACTGATTCATCACATTAAAGAAGACATCTTAGCATGGTCGAACAAAAGGAAACAAAGTAAATTATAATGGCATTTACCTCATCATCTTACATTTTTTTTTTAATATCCGTTTCGTCTTGTAGCTTTCAATTTATAGTCCCAACATTTGTCCCTTTATCTCTACCATTTTGCTTTTCTTCGAACTTTTCACCCTTCATATTTTAAGCTAAAATGTCCTTTGTTCTAATAGCACAGGTGAAACACTCGTCACGACATTCTCTTCAATTGTATAAAGGATGTTTTAAATGAAAAGTTAAAAAGAGTTGTTTTATTTATTTATTTTTTAATAATTTTTATTAATTATTTTTTTGATTGGTTGATAAAAGGTGTTTTGAAAGGTTTCAAAACCTTTTATACAAATGCAGCAAAGATAGCTAGTCAGAAGTAAATTAACGAATTAACTGAACTGAAAACAAACAACCTCATAGGAGAATGAAACAACCAATTTTAAATTAGAAAGAAGGCACATACATAAACAAAAAGGAATAAGGGTCCAAACTATAGCAACGGTACCAAAAAGGAAACAAAAAACAACTACCGAAAGCCCAACGAAGATTATAACATTTGTATCGACGAGGTTCAATCTGTGAGCTTATTGGAGCAACCACTTCCATTATGCTAGAAATTAGTAAATGTTGTTAATGGTTTTACCGTAACATTTTGAAAACATCACAATCAAAGAAAAATTTGAAACAACATGAACAATCCCAAATATGGGGTATCAAGTTGCTCAAAATTTCATACACTTGCATCCATAATGGTGATCATTCAATCATCCACCTCCTTTCATGATCCGCGTTTGATCAATTGGCTTGTGGGTTTCATCCTTAACCCATTCGTCAATTGAGGGGGTAATAAAACAAATCAATTTTTTTAAAAATAATTCATTCTTGTGTGTCAAGAAGATTTGAGTCCATCCATCCAATAAAGATAGGTGTCATTAGTTTTTGCACCAAATTATATTTTCACACAACACAGTACACAAAAATGTATTTGTAGACACCAAAATCGAGACATCCACAAAATACCACTTGCATCCCACCACATTAATTTACATAATAAAATATATGCCTAAGTCCACACTTAGACATATAAAATCCTGCACATAATTATATTTTCTAGATTTTATTAAATCTAGAAAATCCACCTAGGATACCTTGTTTCCCATGGGACAGGTATTCTAGCCACAACTTCCCATAACCATACCACATATCACAAACTTTATCACTTCACATAGGACATACTCCATATTTCACTCCACTTGCACTCACTTATCAAATCTCATTACCCCAGTTGCACTCATGCATTAGGCACATCACCCCAGTTGAAATCACTCATTAGCCACTTTGTCTAAGTTGCATTGACTCATCCTCCACATTGCATTTTAGTTGCACTCACTCATTGGGTACATCACCCCAGTTACACTCACTCATCCTCCATATTGCACTCCACTTACACTCACCCACTTGCCACATCTCCCCAGTTAAGTGAGGCACTCTAAGTGACTCACTCTAACTCTATCTACTACATGGCAATACTAGCCTACCACCTATATTTCCTTCCAAAGCCCTAAAATTTATTATAAAATAAGCATCACCCCATCAAATAAGCGAGGTCAAAGAAATAAACTATCACACTATCAAAATCATTCCAGAAGCTTGCATGTATCCTGAGGAAGATCTGAGATTTGATGCCCCAAAGTGTGCTTTTGGAGGATTCTATCATTCAGCCTCAATCGCCCTATCTATGATTACACAGTTGTAACTGCATAGTCATTTATTGCCCAACCATACCATCCATGATTAAACAGTCAGAATCATGTGCCCTGTGGTTACATAGAACACATCAAAAAACATAAAAATAGATCAAATTTGTAAGTTTTGATAGATTTTTTATTCAGCAAGGTATTTAGATCTATTTTTTTTGTGTTTTCTACAAACATATGTTCAAAGGTTTCATTCAAATTTGATCTTTGATCACATATGTAGGTTCTACTAAAACCCTTTGTTCGAATTTTTTGTGTACAAGAAACATGAATACTAAGCAGCTTCTAAAGCCAGAGTGGTCCATCGTAGGATACAAAATCCCACTCATCACTTTGTTGTAGCAAAGAAGATTGGAGACACTAACATCACTTGTGTATGACATAAAGGGGCATTTCCCTTGTTTCTTATACCTCATTGTAATCTAAGCAAGCAATATTGTATACATACCCTTGCATATTCATGGAAAAGCATTATAAAACAAAGATCAATGATCCATTCAAATATCAATACAAAAGTCATTTTTAATGTGCAGTTGCTTATTCATTTGTTTTGTTATTTTGTGTTATCTTTATTTGCTTACAATATTAAATACATAACACCAATATTACAATGAACTAGGAAGAAGATCATCTGAGTTTAAAACTTGGTAGGTTAAGAAATTCAAATTTCTGCAAGGTGGCTCTTGGGAAAATGAGTCCTACATAGACATCGTAGAAGGTTTAATTATTGTTATATATTTGTCTAAAATCATTATCGAGGGAATCCAGACCCACTGGAAAAATTTCCTACCAAATGTTTAAATCTTGTTGTATGAGACCCCAATTTGCCATGATGTATACTCCCCGATTTCCTTATTTGAACGTTAGATGATCTTACTTTACATTATTTGTGTATGGTCCATTATATGGTTAACATAGTGAAACTAATTATTCAAAGTTTAAAATTGCTTTAGATATTATCTAGAAACAGTTAAAATTTTTAGAATTGGTTTCAACCAATGAGGACTGTAGAAGTCAAGTTAATCAGAACCTAAGTGAAAGCATGAGGATACGGAAACAAAAAGGAAATTCCAAGATGCAATGTAGACGAAACTAAACTTAACGCTAAATCCTACGAACTGAAATGCATGAAAGGAGAGAAACATAAATGCATTGAAACAAGGTATAAAAGCAAATATGGAGTACAAACCTTTTTATTAATATGCTTTAGAACCCAGTTACAATCCATATCCTCCATTTTCAGGGGCTAGGAGCATTAAATATGTTCTTGTCACATCAACATATGGTATTCCTTCTTCTACATGCCCACATGTAGAATGGGCGGACCAAATGTTGTCACCACTTGCATTGATGATTCTTGACTCCTTACTACTCCTCTAATGTTGAGAACCTATGTTCAAGGAAATAGAAAATAGTCAGTAGCACCTGTAGATAAAATGAAACATGCAATCCCCAAGCCTATGATTAGTGCATGCAAAAAATAAATAAAATGATAACCAAATAGCATCAGAATGATCTAAAAATTAATAGAAGCATGAGGACATTACCAAGAGGGCACTGCAAATGGAACAATAAAAAAATTTGCCATGAATTTCTAATCGCTCCGGGGTGGGACGATTAGACCTGTAACAAAACATCAGAAAGCACTGTCCCAAATGTCACATCCGGGAAGCTCCAAATCACTTGTAAAGTTGGGGGTTAGGTAAAACGGGGTATTTTGGGACGACCTAGATGGTTGGATTTTGCCAATTTGACCTCTATCACCGGGAATTTGATGATGCTACCTGCATGTTAGCGAAAGTGAGAAATAACAAAAACATGATCAAAACTGCTTAGAATTACATGAAATTTGAATGCAAGTCTATCTAAGAAACCTAGAAAAAAATTCAAAAAGAACATAACTAAAATATGCTATAGATTTGTAATCGCTTTGGGGTGGGGCAATTAGGACTGTAGCAGTGCGGGGTGTGCCTGGGGGCAGGGCGCCCATTGTTTGGGGCCCGTTTTCGGCACCAATCCACTGGGGATGGGTCCAAAACCTCTTGTGGGGTGTTGTTAAAAATTTTGGGTAGGATAATATGGCCAAATGTTAGGTTTGGGGTCCGAATTGCGCTTCCAATAACCACCCAATGACCTCCCTTCCAAAAGAGATATCAAGGATGTGAAAGGCACAATCAAAAGTGAGTATGCAAAATGGTAGCACTTCGTTGCTCAAAATGCTCATTCTCTCTATATTTTTGGGGTGAGAAGACTCACCATTTTATAGACCTGACGGTCTCCTTGGATGAGCATGCAAAGGCACCACTTGGCAATCATGCCTTCCCAGGGGGGAGAAGATTCCTCCCTGATTAGGGGCTCCATGACTGCCCCTATAACTGCCTCTAGCACTCAAAAATGCTCACTCACACTCCCATGCAATGAAGGAAGAATTAAGTGGCGGATTTGATTTGCCATTTTTCAGAGATTTGACTTTTTGCTTGTCAAACCTGCTATTCACCCCACCCTGGAGTGAATACTGCTAATCGTCCCTGAGTGGAACAAATACCAGTTTGTAATCGTCCCTGGGTGGAACGAGTAGAGAGCAGAGTACATAAAAGGTGCCAAATTGACCTTTGACCTTCCAAAACTACTATGTGAGTGGTTAGGACCACTGTTTAACCTTTGGGGGCTGCCCTGGGGGCTATGTGTGTCAATGTGATTAGTGTTTGCAGTCACATAATCGGATTGGTGCTATTTTAGTGTCTATAGATGCCCCTTTTTGGGATTCGCTGTGCATGGCGCAGTGCTAAGCAAAAATAGATAACCAAAGCACTAATGATTAGGGTTTCTCAGTAACCTAACCAACTTTTGATGCCCCAAGTTTGGAAAGGGCATGCATTCTTGAATCCTTGCTTTTGACGAGCTAACGAACTCAATTCAAGTGTTAACCTTTTTCGGTGAGGTATTACTTGAGCTTGGACATTGATCAGTCATGAATAGGCAAAGGGCACAACCTTTTGTCTATGGGAACCTTGAGTTCATGATTTACAAATGCCAAGTTGTTTGATCAGCTTGTGATTATTGCTTATTTGCTGCTCCAAGCAGGGGCGTGATTGTCTTTGTCAATGATTCTTTGAATGCATGCCATTTACTTGATTGGGTGTGTATTTTTTGATTGGTGACTAAGTGTGACTACCCCCTCAAGTGACAAATCATTGAGGGAATGACCAACATGAGAAAAGTGACGAGTATCTTGACCCAAGATGACTATTGTAAGGGTGCCTTCAGTTGTTTTTCCTTGAATGCTTGTGCAGTTTCCCAACATTTAGACCTATTTTTGGTGGGTATGAACTATTTTTGTGATGCATTTTGGAGCTAAAATTGTAAAAAATTCATTCTACGGATTCTGATAGATGGACTTCCTATTCAGACTACTCCACGTGATCAATGAACAGTAGTGCTGACACGATGCTTTAGTCATAGGGAGGAGTTGGGTGTGGACAACCCAGTGGAGAGGGCAGAGGGTGACTGCCATATTGGCAGCATTTTGGTGACCCTTGTTTCCAACATGCTGTTACCCGACTCATCAGGTGAGAGGTTACCTTGGAACCTATTAGAGGTGGTTTTTTGACTGGTCGAGTGTCCAACAGAGGCATCTATGACTATGATATGGGGACAGACTCTAATATCATAGCTCTATGATGAGCTGTATGAGGTCCACTGTCAAAGGTGGAAGGGTATTGGATGTAGTTATCTGTTGTAGTACTGTGATTGGCAGTACATAGCTATGGATAGGCCAGTGGGGTTCCCATGGATGACTTAGGTGGAGATGGTTGACAGAGAGATAGGGTATGTGTCTCTATGGTAGCGGTCTAAGGAGCAAGGACAGAGTTGATGATGGGTAGGTTCTGTAGGGCACTATGCTGATGCCTTCACTCAGATTGCTCCAAGGGAGGTTTTCTGGTGCCCATACCGAGACTGTCCAACCTAGCTTGAGGCTGGAGAGTGGCTTTGGCGGGTGCACCGGAGGAGATGGTTGATCGGGCAACATGGGACCGAGCAGGATTACTTCTCGTATGTCCGAGTGACACGATAGTTTGGGGTGTGCTAGGGGTTTCCTGGTGAGCCCTTGATCTATCAATGTCGAGGTGACGATAGGACTTTGGCTTGGCCAATAATCACATTGTTGGGTGAGGAGTTAGATGCAGTGATTGATGTTCTTGACGTGGACAATGTTAGGGTGACTGTTGAGTATGACCAATGGTGGACTTTGCAGTGGTGGCAAGACGAGGGGCCTCTAGGGGGTGTAGAGGTGATAGCAATAGGTAGTGAGGATGCAGAGACATCAGGAGAGGGATGGAGGGTTTCGCTAGAGGATGCAAACATGGTAGAGGTGGACATATTTAGGGGGGATTATTTTGGGGTTCTAGAGCAGCCGAATATGTAGGATGTCCTAGAGTAGTGGGATCTAGAGCAGGCTGCCATTCCAGAGATGTCGATGCCTTAGGAAGTATTGGAGGATACAGAGGCAGGGTTGCATGATAAGATAGCATGATTGGAGGGGCTACTCCAAATATGGTTTGAGGAGCTTGGGGATGCGCTGCAGGAGAGGGATCTCTTGCAGACATAACTAGAAGAGAGGGAGAATGCATTTGCTGCATACCATCGGTTGGATGGGGATATAGATGCTACGTGGGAGATGGATCTCCTATGAACACAGCTGGCAAAGAGGTAGAACGCATTAGCGTAGAGCGATAAGAACTTGGTGATATTCTGTCAGTAGGATATGGACTTGATTTGGTATCAATTTGAGCTGGAGGCAAAGATTATCTACCTCGGTGGGCGGATCCCTATGGTTAGTAGAGGCAAATCGTCGCACAACAAGAGAGGGAGCAATACTGAGCAGTCATCATCTTCTCAATGCAAGCAAATGGATGAGGGGGGTGCTAGTAGGAATGATGTAGAGTCTAGCAGTAGCCACCCTGA
Source organism: Wollemia nobilis (assembly GCA_028583015.1). NCBI lineage: Eukaryota > Viridiplantae > Streptophyta > Pinopsida > Araucariales > Araucariaceae > Wollemia > Wollemia nobilis. The sequence goes on from JAQPPZ010000622.1 coordinate 3,542,852, forward strand.
GGGGTCCCATCGGACCCACACCACGGGGGGTAGTTCTCGTTGCACCGATCTTGCCTGATCATGGTGGTCGATGCCCTATGCTTGGGGTTTTTTGAGCTTTTGCATTTTTGCGAGGTCATAGGATCATTTTATTGTAGCCTGTGGGTATTTTTAATGATATATATATACAGATGATGCTCTTTTTTTTATACATGGGTTGTGATTTGATTTTATGCACAGTGACTGATGTTTGATGGTTGCATGTTAATTTATAGTATGTATGGATATGTTGCAATGAATGCTAATGTTTCTAATTTATATGATATGCAAATGGAATGGATGAATTGAATTTGTTAATTTTGGCGATGGCACCATAGACTGTTTAGAACTTTTCACTTTTTGTCCTAGGCGATTGCTACGGTAAATGACCTTTTTATGGATACATGTTTTTTTTGTAATTTTTGATGGCGATGGTAGGATGAAAGATATCATAGTTTGTTTAGAATGTAGTTAAGGTTTTCTGAGACTCAAATTTTTTTAAATAAGTAGCCAAGACTGTACTTTTATCTTACAAGACTTTTTAACAAGGTATGAATCGAACTTGTTTTTGACTAAGTTATTTCGCATCTCTGTGTGTGCAATTGAGTTTGTTTATGTGGTATTTATCAGGATACCGCCAGTTACAGATAGGATGTCAACCAAACCTGTACTGAGGATCACCTAATTAGCTCCACTAACTTCTTTGTTGTATTTAGTCAGATTAATCTATGGTGCTATCTAGGATACTATAAGTTAGCTCATCCACATGCAAACATTGATCTGCACACAAGTTAATGTGATAGATATATCGTCATGCAAGAGGTTTGCCACCATGCAAGAGGTTTGCCACCAGTGACCGATAGGCTATCCACCAATCAGATATTGACGTTTACCTCATGACCTTCTAAATGCTGAGAGTTCCAAGGATTCAAGTTTGACTCCCTTCTTTTCCTCAATTGTATTGGGATAATTGCTCTTATATAATGACAAAAATCACTGTTTCTTTTTGTTTTTTCTTTTGAGCAATGGATTTGAATATTGAGTGATGAGAATCACTATTATATGTGCCTTTTGATGTATGCACTTTGGTTGTGATGTCCATTTTTTTGGAGTTTTGACTTTTGCAAATTTTTGATGTTTTGCAACTTTTTGAGAACTTGGGATTCTTGGGGAATTGGGTAGGGAAGATGCTTGTCCTTTTTCCAAATATTAGCATTTTTGGGGTTATTCACATAGGGGGATGAGCAAGATAACCTTTTCACTAGATAGTATCCTATATTGCTTTGTAGATTTCATCTTTTGTTTACACAACTTGGGGATTTTTATGTGTTTTAACTTGTGTTGGGATGGTACGTAACAAGGTGTGATCCAAGTAGAACTCTACCTTTGTAAAATATGTCTGACTTTGTACAGTATTTGGCTAGAAATCTAATGACAACTGAATGATGAAAACTCTTGATACATTTAGAAGACAACTGACTATGATAGGGTGAAAAGATGTGAATGGCGTTTATTTTTGATGGACTATTTATAGAGTGGAGAAATGTGGAAAATGATGGATTTGCTGAGTAATTATAGTCTATGGTGCCTTTGACCTGTATGACCAACAAATATGCTATGTATGGATGTGATGCTTAATGTAGCTATTATTTTTGTGTTTTCGATGGATTGATTTTTTTGTGAGTATGAAGATGAGATGCAAAAAGAGTTCTTTATTGTTGTGATGATTTTGAGAATCCATGGAAATGAGATGCAAATTTTTGTTATTTTTGGTGATTTTATTTTTTTTGAATTTTCTTATTTTTGAGCAAGTGATTGTGGGAGCCCTTGGAGCATTGGTTTGACCAAAGGGATGATGGGTACCTTTGGGGCATTTGGTTTGACCAAAGGGATTATGGGCACCTTTGGGGCATTTTTGGGTGACCAAGCGATTATGGGAATCCTTGGAGCTTTTGGTTTGACCAAAGGGATTATGGGTACCTTTGGGCATTTTTGGGTGACCAAGCGATTATGGGAATTCTTGGGGATTTTGGGGGCTGACCAAGTGATTGTGGGAATCCTTGGAGCTTTTGGTTTAGGCTATGGTTCTCTTAGATATGGAATGGCCTCAAATGACTGATGTTCAAGGGTTCTAGTTCCTTGATTTCATCAAGAGAGGCGAGCCGGTATGTTCCAGGTCCTATTTACTATCGATGACATAAGGACCTAACCAGTTTGCCATGAACTTGTCCCTTAGATGGGGTGGAAAATTAGAATTCTATTGGTTCTCTTTTAATACCAAGTCACCAACCTGAAAGTCCCTCAGGTGAAACTTCATGTTGTATGCTTTCTTAAGTCGTTCTTGATAGATACATAAATTCTCAAGAGCATTAACGCATCATTCATCGAGCAACATAAGCTGGTATAACTGGGCCTACCATGTAGTGTCATCATCGATGAAATCTTGCATTGATATACGTGGGGAAGGTATTTCCATCTCAAGAGGCATGACTGCTTCGGAACCATACACCAACAAAAATGGAGTTGCCCCAGTGGGCGTTTGAATGCTAGTGCGATAAGCCCACAGGGCAAGCAGTATTTGAATGTTCCAATCCTTATGACTATCTACAACTATCTTTTTGAGGATGGTGACTAGTGTTTTGTTTGACACCTCTGCTTTCCCATTTTCCTACGGATAATAGGGTGTCGAAAAACTATGCTGAATTTTTTACTTTGTGGTCAAAGCATGCACATATTTATTCTTGAATGACGTCCCATTATCCAAGATTATCTTGGATGGAATACAAAAATGACATATGATGTTATGTAAAATGAACTCCAAAATGCGGGTTTCAGTCGTAGAGGTAAGCAAAATTGCTTCCACCCACTTGGTGAAGTACTCTGTGGCCATTATGATAAACATGTGATGACCCGACGATGCAAGGGGGATCTTTTCAATTAGACCTAAGCCCCACTATGAGAACGACCAAGCCGACTGGATCAACTGCAAGGCCTGAGAAGGTACACATGTTTCAAATTGGCATGGTGTTGACACTTCATGCACTTCCTTACATAGGCGCAACAATCTCACTCTAAAGATGGCCAATAATAGCCCATGCAGAGAATGCGCTTTACGATCGCCATACTGCTAAATTGGCCATCGCATGTACCATCGTGCACTTGGGTTATTGCCCAAGTGGACTCCTACTGGTCCAATAACGAAGGAGGATTCCTTCATAACTGTGACGATACAAAATGTCTCCTAACAAGACATGTTTTATTGCTTTATGCTTGAATGATCATTTCACGATGTGCCTAAATCCAAGTGGGAGGTTACCTAACTTGAAGTAATCTCGTATGGGTGTATACCAATCCTATTGATTGGAAACATCAATAGTATGAATGACCAATCCCTCATGAAGTTCACCTCTAGCAAAAGCTGAGCGGGAAAGAACTTGTAAGAATAGCATTCTATTGCTATTAAGGGGATTAGGGGAGAACAAAGATCCCTAGTTGGCATGATTTAGACAATCGTGGATTTGAGAGAAATTGTCCAGGGATGGTTCAATCTAGATCAGGTGGATTCCTAGCGTTAATTTAGAGCTTACACGTTCCATCGCATATTGTGATAGTGTTTTGAATTGAATGGTTGTCATATCACCAAAAATATCTTGTGAGATTAGTGACCCCAAGGAGGCCGTAGTGTTCACAAAATGATTCGATGATCGAGGGAGTCCGTCGATGTCGTACCATTCAAGCTTTGCCAAGAATTTGTCCACAAGGGCTTTGTAGGCCTATAGAACTGGGCATTTACATTGGAATACCCCTTTGACTTGGTTGACAATTAACAGTGAATCACCAAAGATGTTCAATCATTTGATGTTCATGGTGATTGTTGTCTAAAGACCTATGAGCAAGGCTTCGTATTCAAAATTTTTTTTGGTGCACGGGAAATCTAATTTAAAGATAGAGGCATTGGAGCCCCTTGCAGTTTGAAGAATACAATTCCCGTGCCACCCCCTTGCTCACATTTAAAACCATCAAAAAATAGGGTTATGTCGGCCTATGACTCAGGCTCATCAAAATCTGGTGATTCTAAGACATGGAAGACCCCATCATCGGGTAGTTCTATGGTTAGAGGTTGATCGTCTTCGAGAGGAGCCTTTGCTAGTTGATCGGCTATGGCTTGACCTTTGATGGATTTTTGTCCAATGAACTGTCAAACTCTGTCTACAACATGATCCATTTTGCCGTGCGGCTACTATGATAAGTATGACTCATCATGTACCGTAATGGATTCTCCTTAGACACAACATACATTGTGTTGCTTAGCATGTAATGGCGTAGCTTTTTGGTAGCAAACACCACTTCCAAGTAGAGCTTCTCAACGTATGCATAGTTAAGTTCATAACTGACCAAGGTGTGGCTAAGATAATAAGTAGCCTATTCTTTGTGTAGTTCATTTTTCTAGGCTAGCATGGCACCTAGTGCCACCTCAGTAGCTGATATGTATAAGTAGAATGGCACTCCTGGTCTAGGTGGTTCCAATACTGGCGATGAAGCCAAGTATTGTTTAATGTCATCAAAGGCTGACTGGCACTCGTCATCCCAGTGAAATGCTACGCCTTTGTGTAATAATTTATTCATGGGTCGGAACTTGTTATATAGCTACGCTATGAAGTGCCTTATTGACGTGACCTTTCCCTGCAGGCTTCTGAGCTGCTTGATGGTAGTTGGGGGAAGCATTTCAAGGATTGCCTTGAGTTTTTTTGGGTCCACATCGATGCCTCACTTTAATACTATGAAACCCAAGAGATTTCCAGATGTGACACAAAATACACATTTCTTGGGGTTCAGTCTGACTTTATGTTCCATGAGACGATCGAGGATCTTGCTTAAGTCATCGAGATGATCTGGGTGCAAAAGAGATTTGGCCAAAAAATCATCCATGTAATCTTCCAAATTTTTATGCATGTGATCATGGAAGATATATGCCATGGCACGTTGGTAGGTGGCGCCAGCATTTTTAAGGCCAAAGGGTATGACCTTATAACAAAATGTTGCCCAAGGTGTTGTGAACACCATTTCTAGTTGGTCCTCAAGATTGATACAAATCTAATTGTATCCCAAGAAACCATCCATGAGAGAAAGCATTTCATGGCCCATTGTAGAATCTACCAATGCATCAATTCTAGGCAAGAGGAAATCATCCTTAGGACTCGCTTTGTTTAGATCTTAAAAATCAATGCATATGTGAATCCTCCCGTTAGACTTTTTGATGGGCACCATGTTGGACAGCCATGGTGGGTAATCCACACAGATGACAAACTGTGCATCCAACAACTTTTGTAATTCATCTTTGACCATTAAGGCCACTACTGGGTGCATCTTACGTAGATTTTTCTTAAATGGCTTGACTGTTGGATCAAGCATTAGATTATGTGTGACTAGCTATAGATCTAGCCCCGACATGTCTTTGTAGGACCATGCAAAAACCTCCTTCTTTTCTTTAAGAAGGGTTATGTAGTCGGCTTTCTCTTCGGGGGATAGGCTTACCCCTAGCTTGATTATCTATGGATTCATTGGATCAGTGCTGATGTCTACATAATTTGTATCCTCGAATGACATGTCGAGCCCATCCTCCAACTGGTGTGGAGTCAGGATTAAGTGGATATCATTCATTGAATTCAGATCTACGTTAGGAACTTCGGGTTCCTCTTTAGCATGGAAGATATCCTGAGTTGGCCATGGGGTGAAATGAAGCATCTCACTGAAAGGTCTTCTGATGGGGATGGTGGTGAATTAACATGATCCTAGTCTATGGCATCTATGTCTAGATATAATGACTTTTTTGGATTGACAATATTGTGGATGGGGAAGGTTAAGTCAATGGAGATCATGTTGATGAAATGATTTTTGTCTCCATTACCATGGGTGTGGTGACTTGGACATCTTGAATGATTTTTGTGCTCCAGATCTGGCTCTGGAGGTATTGGCATGAATGGATTTGCCCTATGTGCAGAGAGGATGATAGGGTCTACCCTCAGCACTGATCTTGCTATAGGGTCTCTCGGTAGAAGGTGCTCTCTGTATGCCCAAAGTGGTGGATGTAGCACTTGGTCCAATTCTTCTAGGTTTAAGTGCCACCTATGCCTTGGCCCTATGTTTAGTTGTTTAAATATGTCATCAATATCCAGGGGGTATTGTTGCTGCATCTACCGCATGTGATTGAGATATGCCATCTCAGTTTCATCTTCATAATCATAGTCAGAGATCCAAAGGCTTTTGTTAGTTCCAACAATTTTTTGCGACATTAGAGGCTCGTATTACTAGAGAAAATTGATTTGGCCCCATTGGGGTTGTTTCGCTCTCTATGGGGGGACCTAATTTTCTTAGTGTGGTGCTTGCTCGATCGAAGCATCTAAAGGGAACATTGCCAAGAGGCTTTCTTGGTAGTCATCCATGGGGGTCACTTGTGAGTGATTGCTATCCAATTCGAAAGGGTCCCATGGTGCTACCTCATACTCTAACTCATCTTCCAAAGATCCTTCTTGACCTTGTCTATTTTCCCTTTATAGGTGACTTCTTGAACTTTATCCTTCGTCGATCAATGGGAAGGGGTTGCGAAGGTCCACAAGGTTGGTTGCCGACAATGGGAGATAATCCCCCAATGTATATGTTGTGTTAGGATTAGCCTATGGATCTAATTCCAACCCATCCTTGTTGCCTATCCCTAGACCTTGCATGTTCTCTACCAAGATGTCAAGGGGTAGGGGGTGGTTGAAACCTACTCCTGACTTGTCGTATGACATCTGATATCTTGGTTGGCAAAGAACTCGCACTCCTTGCTCATATCTGCCTAACCCCTATCCATGCCAATTGCATTGGCCAAGATATCTCAAAGTGAAATCCATGTTGGACAAATAGTTGACGTCTTTAGCAAAAGACTCTTCATCTTCGTCCTCTTGCATGTAAGGTTCAATGCCATTACCAAGGCCTCCATACACAAAGTTTGTCTAATTTTATGGGTAGCCTAGAGGAATAATAGTACCGATGGGGAGGTGAAGTCTCCCCATGTCCTGCATGGAATCTAGTGTGGGTGTTGCTACAATATTTCGTACCAGATACTCCCCCAGGCCCATATTGGCCATTTCAACGATGATTTTTGGCGATTGAGGGGGAGGGAACAAAATTTCTTCCTGAGTCCACTTCATGTTGGGTGAACTAGGAGCCTCGACTTCCATTCGGCTAGGCATCTCTTTGGTAGAGATGGTTGATACTGATGGCAGCACCTCTTCTAGGGGTTTCTTCCCTTTGTCCTTTGGTGTGGCCACTATAGGTGGCGTCATTGGTGAAGGACCAGACGATGAAGATGGACCCGACTAGGGATTTGATGTATTTTTCAACGGGGATGCCTATGGAATCGGACCCTATTTGGATGGATTCAACTAAAAATCCATATGCATTGATGGAAGTGTTGAATGCGAAATTACCTACACCATATTGCAATACTTGAAGGGATCCAAGTCTACTGAGACTACATGCACTTGCCCTTCAAATGTATACTTTAAGCACTGATGAGCTATCGAAGGGACACACTTCATGTCCCTGATCCATGGCCAGCACAAAAAAATGTTATAAGCCATCTCACCTTGCAAGATGTGGCACAATGTAGGAATATTATTTTGTCCCACTTGGATGGGTAGGACAATTGTGCCAACTATCGAACATATCGCATCATTGAATGCTTGCAGAGTGTAGGTGGAGGCCATGATGTGAGATGCTGGCAACTTTAGATGTTTCAATGCCGCTGTTGTAATGATATTACTGGATTAGCCAGTGTCCACCAACACCCTCTTATATGAAATCCCATTGACCCATGCAATAACGTGCAGGGGTGGATCCACCATGTCACCAGTCATTGATTTTAGCTCGTCCTCTCTAAAGGTTATGAATGGCTCAGTGCATATTTTGACATGTCCCACAAAGTTGTTGAAAGAGTTTTCTTCGTGGGGCTACAACTTGATGGCTTTTAGTATCTCCATTAGAGCCTCCCGATGGGGCGATGATTGTTGGATGAGCTCGTAGATGGAGAGCCTAGCCGACGTGGTCCTCAAAATCTGGGTGAGTTTGGTCTGAATTGTGGCCACTAGTCTATGTGGAGGAGGTTGCATAGGGTGCTGTTGCGGTTGTGATGTTGTTGGCACCTTTCCTACAGCTACCGCGGAGGTAGCTATGCTCAGGTACCTCTTGTTTCGAGTCACTATATTGAGCATCCCTACATACCCCTACATGGGGCAATTCTATGTTACCTCATTGACTTGTAGGGTCTTTGCCTGTGCATCATGGGCAAGCAAGGGATCATTAAAAACCTCCATTTGTTGGTTGCTTTGTGCCATGGGATTATCCACCGTGAATGTCTTGTTATCTATTAGGTCTTGCACCAAGCCTTTAAACTTCCAATATGCATTAATGTCATGTCCCTTCTGTCTGTGGAACCTACAGTACAAGTCTTCCCTACACCCCTTAGGATTTGGTGCATTGGGGTCTATGGGTTGACTCTCAGGCAGGTTGATCAAGTTTTGCAATGACAAGCGGTCAAACAGGGAGTCTCTAGACTCTGTGTCAGGTGTGAATTATCGCCTAGGGCGATGCTACTAATTTTGTTCTTGCCTCTAATTTTATCTATCATAAATGTTAAGAGGCACCACCTGATAGTTAGCCTTTTGGGGCTGTGTTGCTTGTGCAGGCTTAGGGATGTTTATAGCAACCTGATTGACCGCATCGGGTTTCTATTGCATGGTCCCTATTTTGGTGTTCTTAGACCATTATTTTTTCTTTGGCTTGGCTATCTCACCATCCTAAATATTGATCTCCTCAATGATTTTGGCTTGCACTAGAGCTTCCTCTAAATTGGCATATTGCTGCAACTACAATAGCATGGAGATCGACCTCAAATAGCTCTTTGAGAACATTTGGGTGAGGTCAGACATAGGAGGGAGGTAGGGTAACTTTGAAAGCAAAGTCCTCCACCGGTTCCCATAGGTTGCCATGGTTTCTTTGTAATACTACCTGAGGCTAGCTAGGTCACTTAGTGACACCTTCTTCTTGGTGTTGAATGCGAAGCATTCGAGGAATGCATCCACTAGCTTATCTAAGTTACTAATGTTGTGCTTTGGAAATTGAGTGAACCAATCCGAGGCAGGGCCTACGAACATGGTGATGAATGTTATTAGCATCAAAGCATCATTGTATTGAATGCCAAAGCATTGGATCAGGAATCTAGTCACATGCTCTTGGGCATATTTCTCCCCTCTAAATATTTCCAACTGAGGTATTTTAAAGTGTTCAGGGTAAGGGGGTGCCAACACTGACGGATGCACAGGATGACTACAGAGTTGGCATAAAGTGGGATTTTGGGGCCCAAAAGTCTTGGTCTCCATAGACTCCAAGTGCTCTAGCAGCACTTTATATGCATCAAAATATTTAATCTCTTCCTCCTTAGTTTATTCCCGTTGCGGGTTACGGGGAACTTGAGGCCTATAGAGGGGTGGTCGAATAATGCCCCCTCTGCCTTGGTAGGGCGTTTCTACCTGCTCTTATTCTTGCTCATACTCCTCATAAGCTTCTTGAGGAGTTCTCGAGTGAGACCCATGACCATGGGTGGGTGCCCGTAGAGGGTACCCATCATTGTTCCTAGGAGTGGCCTCCCGCTCAGGTCTAGGGGGTCTTGGAGGCAGCACTTGGTAAGGTCTTGGAGACCTATCTTGCACTAAGGGGTTATGCCTCTCATACCTTTTTTCCCTTTGTGTTCGAGGGGTTGGAACCCTATCAAGCACAGTGTTGTAGATCAGCTCATCTATTTAGCGTCGAATGCACTCTTTGCTAAGGCGATATAGATGCTCTAGCTACTATTGGTATTGCTCAAGCTACATGATCTGCACTTGGAGGGTGGCATGTCTGGAAAATTCTAGGTCGATCTACTCCACCGTATTGACTCTAGGAGGCCTAGATGCCTCTCCTACATATTTGTCTTAGTCATGGTGATCCGAGATTTCTATAGGTCGCTTCCCTCTATCAAGGTTAGTGGCATTCACCTGAGGTTCTGGCCTTAGTGGGTGACCCTGATAAATAGCAGGTGTGGAGGCGCATTGCTCCCACGCTATATATTGCTCTTAAGGAATGTAGTGGTATTCCTAGTTTTCCCTATCATAAATGTGAAAGGTGCGAGCAGAGTTGGCTCGCCTTGCCAAAAGAGCCTTGTAATCTAGATTTGTCCTATTGTTTTTGAAAATAAGAGGAGGTAAAGGAGGGATGATGTAATCATGTGGCCCCTCCCGATGGACCCTATGCTATCCTAGCACTTCATCACACGATGGCCACTTGTAGCGAGCGTCTAAGGGAGCTTTCCCATCTATGTTGAGTGCCATGTGTAGACACTCCTCTTGAAAGGGTATGTGCTGGGTGGGCGTGCCCCTCGAAGGGGTGCCTCTATAGTCCTATTTCGTTAAGGTACAATGTGTACTATCTCATGGATCAGGCCACCAAGGTGGAATGACCAAGTCCTTGGGGCTGTAGCGGAGGTGACTTGTGCCCCATTGTACACTCTCTGTAGCTTTTGCCCTTGATTGGGCTTGGCTACGGGTGTACACCATGGTGGTGTCTCCCTACAAGATGCATAGATTTTTATTTCTTTTTATGATTTTTATGCTACACTAAATAGAGGGAACCACACAATCAAAGTAGTGATTATCTCATTTATAGATTAAAGGTGTGCCCTAAATCTGGTTTAGTGTGTTTTGATTTTTGTTTTGACAGTTTTGTAAAGAACATTTTGTAGCAAATGCAATATTATGGATCTTATGACTCCCAAAAATGGTCGCCCCTTCAATATACCATTTCTAGGCCATTATACCAAACCTCTCAATATACCCGCCCTTATGTGAGGGAAACTATTGGTATGCGAGAGCAGAATGGTACATGGAACATAGGCGGTACGGAAGGGGGATCGCCCTATTTTTGACACCTACCATAGAAGACTTATCCTCATGCAATAGGAATAACCCCAGCTAAACTTGGTCAAATTTTGTTAGGATTTATGTCTAGCAACAATAGCGATCGGGGTTATGGACGCAAAAATTCAAGCCAAGGTGGTGATGAAATCCATCGTTGGTCTTGATCAAGGGCTGGGTTCTTACGACCAGCTCCATGGTGTTTAAATTGCCATGTGATGTGTGGGGTTCTTTTTATTTTGCATAAAATAAAGCAAAAATGCAATAAAAAATTTCCCTAAGCAAGCAAATAACCAAAAAATAGAAAACAAAAAACAAAAAATGACAGAAGGTGTTTAGGACCTCTACCTCTTCTCTGCCCAAAAAGGATGCCTCTGAGTTTCTGTTCTGAAATTGCATAGAGATATATTCATCCCTAGGTGGTATGAATAATAGAACTATATTCATCACAATGTGGGGTGAATGCCCATTCATCCTTGGGTAAGACGAATTCCAGCTCTGTACTCGTCACAGACTGGAACGAATAACAGTCCAGCATTTGAAAACTTGTTACCTGCAAGCAAAAACAAGCAATTTTTGATCAAAATTTTGATCTTAAAAGTAGATGATAGGGTTCCATCGTGATCGCCACTGAAATCATGAGGATACGAAAACAAAAAGGAAATGCCAAGATGCGATGTAAACCAAACTAAACTTAACGCTAAATCCTATGAACTGAAATGCATGAAATGAGAGAAACATAAACACATTGAAACAAGGTATAAAAGTAAATATGGAGTACATCCCTTTATATTAATATGATTTAGAACCCAGTTACAATCCATCTCCTCCATTTTCAGGGGCTAGGAGTGTTAAATATGTTCTTGTCACATCAACAGATGGTATTCCTTCTTTTGCGTGCCCACATGTAGAATGGGTGGACCAAACATCACCACAACTTGTGTTGATGAGTCTTGACTCCTTTATGCTCCTCTAATGTTGAGATCCTATGTTCAAGGAAATAGAAAATAGTCATTAGCACCTGTAGATAAAATGAAACATGCAATCCCCAAGCCTACGATTAGTTCATGCGAAAAATAAATAAAATTATAACCAAATAGCATCAAGATGATCTAAAAATTTAACAAAAGCATGAAGAAATTACCAAGAGGGCACTGCAAATGGAACAATCGAAAAATTCACCATGGATTTCTAATCACTCCGGGGTGGGACGATTAGACCTACAACAAAATGTCAAAAAGCATTGTCCCAAATGTCACATTTTGGAAGCTCCAAATCACTTGCAAAGCTGGGGGTTAGGTAAAAAAGGGTATTTCGGGATGACCCAGATGGTCATATTTTGCCAATTTGGCCTTTATCACCAGGAATTTGATGATGCTACCTGCATGTTAGCGAAAGCAAGAACTAACAAAAACATGATCAAAACTGCTCATAATTACATGAAATTTGAATGCAAGCCTATCTAAGAAACCTAGAACAAAATGCAAAAAGAACAAAACTAAAATTTTCTACAAATTTTTAATCACTCTAGGGTGGGGTAATTAGGACTACAGCAGTGCGGGGGGCACCTAGGGGCAGGACACCCACCATTTGGACCTCGATTTTGGAACCAATCCACTTGGGATGGGTCCAAAACCTCTTGTGGGGTGTTTTCGACAAATTTGGGTGGGATACTATGGCCAAATTTTGGGTTTGGGGTCTGGATTGCGCTTCCAATAACCACCTAATGACCTCCCTTCCAAAAGAGAGATCAAGGATGTGAAAGGCACAATCAAAAGTGAGTATGCACTTCGTTGCTCAAAATGCTCCTTCTCTCTATATTTTTGCGATGAGAAGACTCACCATTTTATAGACCTGATGGTCTCCTTGGATGAGCATGTAGAGGCGCCAGTTGGCAATCATGCCTTCCCAAGGGGGAGAAGATTCCTCCCTAATTAGGGTCTCCATGATTGCCCCTGTAACTGCCTCTAGTGCTCAAAAATGCTCACTCACACTCCCATGCAATGAAGGAAGAGTTAAGTGGTATATTTGAGCTGCCATTTGTCAATATTTGACTTTTTTCCCGTCAAACCTGCTATTCGCCCCACCTTGGAGCAAACACTGCTAATCGTCCCTAGGTCGAATGAATACCAGTTTGTAATCATACCTAGGTGGAAATAGTAGAGATCAAAGTATCTGAAAGGTGCCAAATTGACCTTTGACCTTCCAAAACTATTGTGTGAGTGGTTAGAACCACTGTTTAACCTTTGGGGGCTGTGTGTGTCAATGCGATCAATGTTTGCAGTCATATAATCAGATTGGTGTTGTTTTGGTGTCTACACTAAGAAAAAACCTAGTTTTAAAAACATATGAAATCTCAAGAATAGATGAAGCTAAACCTAAAAAATACATGGAATAAGAGGTACAATATTACTAATAATTTTGGAGGGGTAATTATTATATTCTCTTGATTAATAGACAATCACCATTGATGTCTTCCACACCCTAAATAAAACCTCAGTCTCACATGATATGCCTGCCAATAAAAACCCAATGTCACCTAAGGGTCCCACAAGTACCTAGACATCCAAAATTTAATACATCACCACCACAAACAAAAAAAATCCTATAAAAACACAAGCCTAGATATAATATTATTGAAGACATTAAGAATACCAAGGCAAATATTTCTCTATTTGAGGTAGCCTAGTTAATTGACCAAAAGGATTTATTTATTAAAAATATCTTTAAAAAAAAAAAGAGACTAAGAAGGTTACTAATTCTCAAATTATCATATACAAAGAAAAGATATAATCTCCACCTTTCCTTGTAACTATTAATATTTCCAACAAAAATTATTTACTGGATTCAGGTGCTTATGACAATGAAAAATTAGTACTAGCCCCTACTCCCTCAAACAAGAGGGTTATTCAATTGAATAATATAGAGGTAAATGTGGTTGGGGTTCTAAACTAGATATATTTATAGATGGTTGCTAAAACTAGGATACAATAATACATTGATATCCAGATTATGGATATCCTATATACATAGGGGATACTAAGTAGTCATGATTGGTTATGAATACTAAATGACTATATGGCAATTGATTTATTAGATATATGGCTTCCCTAGCATGGAATGGACAATTATATTAGGATATAAAGAGAGACTAAGCTAAATGATCTCATCATCAGGTATGCCAACACTAATGAACTCCAATATTATAGAGGTGAAAACATGATCTAAATAAAATATTATATTAGTGTGGATCCATACGGTTAAAAAAATAATTAATGAATATTTATGTACCCTCAAGTTTGATGATTTAAAATCTAGGTATGGTAATGTCACTAAAACTAAATTGGTCAATGTTAGGGACATATACTATCATGTTGCTTATTGATTGTTATCCTTTTGCATCTACACTGCTATTTAGTATTAAGTCTTGATTTTTGGATTGTAGTTTACCATCAAGAAGGGAGTTAATTATGTACGTCCTATGAGGTTGAGAGTTGGTGATAAAACAAGTATGTAATCGGTATACCTATCATGTTAGTAATTTCATAAATTACCATATCCATGTTTGAAACTCAATCAAATAATTTTATGCTTTCAATATGTATACCTGAAAGCATGAGGATACAAAAGCAAAAAGGAAAGCAAATATGCGATGCAACCCGAACTAAACTCGATGCAAAATACTAGGAATTGAAAGTGCTTGAAAAGGGGGAAAGCATGAACAAATCGAAAAATAAAAAAAAAGCCAATAAATAAGACAACTTTTTTTTATTGATATGTTTCACAACTCAGTTACAATACACATCCTCCCCTTCCAAGGGCTAGGAGCGTTTAAGAATGCGTTCTTGTTACATCCATGGATGCCCTTCCTTCTTTCGCATGCCCACATATAAAAATGGGCGGACCAAACATTGCCACTGCTTGCATTGATGAGTCTTGAATCCTTGCTACTCCTCTGATGTCTAGACCCTACATTCAACGGAACAAGAAGCAGTTAGTAGCACCTGTGGATAAAATAGAGCATGCAATCCCCAAGCCTACGATAAGTGAATGAGAAAAATGAATTAAAATATGACTAAAATGAATCCAAATGCTCTAAAAATTTGACAGGGGCATCAAGACATCCCAAATAAAATACTACAAATGGAACAGTCAGGAAATTCCTCACGTTAATTTGAATTCACTCCTGGGAGGGACGAATTCACCTACAACAAAACGCAGAAAAGGTACTATCCCAAATGTCCTACCTAGGAAGCTCCAAAAGACCTAAAAACTTGGGGTTAGCTAATTGGGGGTATTTTGGGAAGACCTAGATGGTCATATTTTCCCAATTTGAACTTCATCAATGGGAATTTGATGATGCTACCTGTAGATTAGTAGAAGCAAGCAAAGATAGAAACATGATCAAAATTGTTCAAAACGAGACAAAATTTAAATGACAAACTATCTAAGAATCATAGAATTTAATGCAAAAATGAAAGAAATAAAGTCTACCATAAAATTCCCATCACTCCGAAGGGGCCGATTATGACTGTAGCAGTGTGGGAAAGGGCACCCATGGGGCAGGCCGCCCACCGTTTGAGGCCTGATTTTGGCACCAATCCACTTGGGATGGATACAAAACCTCTTGTGGGGTATTTTCAACAAATTTGGGTGGAATATTTTGGCCAAATGTTGAGTTTGGCTCCAGATTTGTACTTCCAATAACCACCCAATG
This sequence comes from Wollemia nobilis, assembly GCA_028583015.1. Lineage (NCBI taxonomy): Eukaryota > Viridiplantae > Streptophyta > Pinopsida > Araucariales > Araucariaceae > Wollemia > Wollemia nobilis. The sequence continues at coordinate 3,558,578 of JAQPPZ010000622.1, forward strand.
ACCTCTTCTCCAAAAGAGATCAAGTATGTGAAAGACATGACTCAAAAGGGTGTGGGTGTGAAAGTAAAATGACAGCACTTCGTTGCTCCAAAATTATCCTTCTCTCCATTCCTTGGGGTGAGGAAAATCACCAATTTATAGACTTGGAGGTCTCTTGAAATGGGCATGCAGAGGTGCCACTTGGCAATCATGCCTTCCCAGGGGGAAGGAGATTCCTCCCTGAATAGGGACTTCATGACTTCCCTTGTAATTGCCTCTAATGCTCAAAAACACTCACCCATACTCCCATGCGATGAAGGAAGCGTTAAGTGGTGGATCTAAGCTACCATTTGTCAAGATTTGACTTTTTTCCCATCAAACCTGTAATTCGCCCCACCTTGGAGTGAATCTAGAATTCGTCCCTGGGTGGGGCGAATCCCAGTTTGAATTCATTCCAGGGTGGAACAGATATTGAGCAAAGTTCTTAAAGGTGCCAAATTGATATTTGACCTTCCAAAACTATTGTGAGAGTGGTTAGGACCACTGTTTAACCTCTGGGGGCTGCCCTTGAGGCTGTGTGCGTCAATGCGATCAGTGTTTGTAGTCACATAATCGGATTGGTGTTGTTTTGGTGTCTACAATACCATTCCATGTAGAATGACTATATTATAGATTTATTGGTAGTAGCATCAAGTGCCCTACAATTGGTTGCTCATTTCAATATAAAATGATTCTCAATAGAATTGGTTTCCACCCTCTCTAAATTAGAAAATATTTTAAATTTTTAAATATTTGAATACAACATGCATATAGTTGATTTTATTGCTACTTTGGGCAAATTTAAAACATAAATTATAGATGAAGAAGACTAAAAGTACATAGAGCTAGATAAAGAAGGTAAATTTGTAATGACCTTCCTTGTACAATCATTGATTGTAGATAAATTAATGATTTAAACACCCCTTTATTACTAGAATATGGTACTGCTAGTGGCCATTATAAATGTTGTACCAAGGACACCCTTCGACAAGTAGGAGAAGGTTGGTAGAAAAGAATTATATGGGGAAGTGATGATCAACTCATGAGCACATGGAATTTCACATTTTCATGCATCCATATACGAATATTAAGAGTGAATGATTTATGTTATATTGTGTGTAACGACCTTCCTTGCATGACCTTTGATCAAAAATTAAATTGTTAACTTGAACTTGCTTTTTCTTTGGAATGTGGTACTGCTAATAGTTTTGTTTACGTAGGACCAGGGAAATTTCTTCAGATAATAAGAAAAAGTTGATGGAAAAGGTAAGTGGGAAAGTGATGATTTGGCTCATGAGTACATGGAAGCTCACATGGGTGAGCCTCATATAGGTGCATTGGAATGAAATACATTATGTTTGTGTGTGCCATTTATAAAATGATCTATTTGTTGTTTGTTAAAAATATATATGCATTCATATATTTTAGGATGGCAATGAAAGTGCCAAAGGCATGGGAGCCTTCATTCATTGAGTATTGATGATTTAGATTTGTTTGTGTGTATTTATCAATAAATTTGATAAATAAGGATAAATACACACACACACACACACATATATATATATATAATCATATGTGCATATTTTTATTTATATATTTTATGCAGGTATATATATATACTTGAATAAAAATATATAAATAAAAATATGTACATATGATTATTGAATAAATGTATTGGGAATATATTGCACATGTTTACATGCTTTTTAAATTAAAATAAAAGGGAATAAGGATATAGCTCTGTTACCCATGATCTAACTGAAGGAGTGGGAAAATAATGGCAGAGTAATATATGAGTTAATTGTGGAGGAAGTGATGGCTTAAGTAAAACGACTTCATGTTTTTCCAAGAATGAGAAGAGAGGTGGTTAAAAATAATAAAAACAACTTGGGAAAGGATGCATGGGGGATCCGCCATGACAAGTTTTATTGTATCATATGTATTGCAAGTGGATTGGAAATAACTAGAGGGTTTACAAAAAAGAACCTTTAGAATGCATATTGCATATTGAAATTTGGCAAATGACTACGAAGTTGGAACATTTCTTTTCATGTTTTGATTTTTTTGAGTAAAATGGATGTTTTCATATTAGATAAAATTGATGTGAAATTGAAATTATTCCTCTTTGTGAATTTTGTGTGTGCATATTGTGCAACTATAATGTTTGCTATGAAAAAGGAAATGAATTTCAAAATGCACAAATTACTTTTGTTATATTCTAGAATTGAAATTATTTCACTATGTGATTTCTTGAGCTATAGTGCAATCATGGAAGCTCATAATAAAATTGGATAAGTTTTGAAATGCATAATTTCATTTTGTGTATACTATTTGTTGGAAACCATGAGTGATAATAGAACTATAAAGATTTATGGTTTGAAAAGTAATAGGATAACATCAGGTTATTTATGTGAATATTGGCTTATGTGTTGCATGTGATATTAGCTACATTAATTAGAAAATTGCATTCCTGAATGAGCCAACTTTTATTTCCTATTCTCTATAAACTTCGACGGTGGTAACTCCAGTAGCATGAGGGTAGATATTTTCCATATTTATTTTATCCAGTACATTTTGGAGAGGACGTGTGAACCAAAGCTTACAAGCAATTTAGTGGAAATCTTAAATTTGATATATAATATTGATACAGTGGTTTAATTCCCAAAAAGAAATAGTTTGTGTTAAATTACCTTTCAAGAATTAATTATGTCATTTTAGATGAAGGCTAGCTATTGAATATTGTCAGATGTAAATGTTGTAACATGTATGTGCTATCTTTTGTATGAGAGATTTTGGGAAGTGATATTATTAAGGAAATAACTATATTTGTTTTATAGGATTCTACTGTTTAATCATTGAAACTTAGATTTTATTCTAGGTAATAATATTACCTTATGCTTAGCATGTATTGAAGAGTTCTTCGAGTAATTTATTAATATGATTTTACTTAATTTATGCGTAAGTTAAGTGGAACTCCTGTTGCAATATTTTTGCTTGGGTAAACAATTGAGATAAAATATCAAAGTTGAGAGAATAAGCTTATGATGTTACCTTATGTGTTGAAAGTAATATCATAATGTAAGTCCCCAATGCAAGAATTTATTATAAATGTAAGATTCTATTTATTGTTGTAATGTATTATAATTGTTGTCTTTGAAAATAATGATTCTCCTATTATGTGTTTATTGGTCTGGAGTTGAAGTAAACTATAATTTTGTACATGAATTTTAAATTGGGAAGGATTCTTGAAAACTCGGTTGTAAGGCATCAGGTAGATACATCTTAAAGCAAGCATAATAGGAATATTATGAAATTTAGTATTATAAATTTTATTTGATAATTTTAAGAACACAAACCTTGTATTGTTAAATCCTTAGGATATATCCTTAACTGTCAAATCATTATTATGATAAAGGATTAGTTAACCTATATTATAGTGGATTTTGAGTGCGGTCTCTCACCATGTTTTACTTCAGTAAAATATTGTTGGTAATAATCCTTATATATACATAACTCTTGGCTAGAGTGTGAAATGAATGACTAAATATTTATTTTAAAATCTTATAATAATTTAATTATGGATTAAGAAAAGAGCTAACTGTAGCAAGATATAGTTCTTGAAAGGTTCAAACTAAAGAATATGGTCAACCATGTAATTACTTGATATTAGAAAAGTATCTTCTTTATTTAATAGTAAAAGTGTTCTAATAAAGCATTGTCGATATTTATGGCTATTAAGTGATGTTTAAATGAAATAATTTATCTTGGAATAAAATGTAAAATAGAAGTGTATTTTTTTAATTAAAATAAATCAGAGTAGATATTTATTTTTAGGAATGTTTCCTTTGATATAAAAATTGAGACTTTAATGAGGTTTATCTTTAAACATTTGAGCCTTTCAATTAATTCCATTATTTGGGTATAGTAGAATTAAGTGACCAAGTCCATGCTAAACCATATCCTTTGGCTTACTATAGTGTGTTTAAAGTATATGATAGACAACAAAATAATAGGATATCTAATACTATCTAAAGGATAGAACTTAGTAACCTTTATATCCTTTAGTTAGGTAGTTGGAAAGTATATCTTGTTTATGAAAACTATTTATTCCATTGCATAAATTAAAAGAAAAAAATTTAGAAATCCAATGATGATGACATGCAGGTATGCATACAACATGTCTTGAGAGTGACTGTAGTCTAGAAGATCATGTCAGAGCAAGGGATCTAGTCAGTACTACTAACAGGATATGCTATGGTATGTCTTATCTAGGTCGTTGCTCAAGAGTACAGTGATAGGTCAATGCATCATAATGGTTGTAGCTAGTTCTACCACATAATTTGGTATGGGATAAGTAGATGTGAATCAAAGTGGGTATTTAGACTAAGTGTAGCATCAGGGTAATGGCATAGCTCTTGCTAACTATGAATAATAGGACAATCAACAAGACACTAGGCATAAGTATGCTAATCCCTTACATACTAAATTAGAACAAGTTGATCGATTAGATTAAGGTTCAATATGCTAAGGGATGGGGAATGTATGCATCCACCCTTTAGGTGTTATGGGACATAAATTAAAAACTCTTCCATGGTTTGACCCTCATGCTAGATCAAGAGGATGATAAATGAGACAAGTCGATTCCACAAAAAAGTATTTTCCATGGGATTTGGCCAATCTCGTCAACTTGGGTAGTTGCTTGCAACAGTATTGGAACTCAAAAGTGGTTTGATATGATTACATTGATTTATCTATTTGGTAATTATTCATTTGGTGAAACAAATTTATTGTAAATAAGATAACAATCTTAAGAATAAACAATAAAATTTAAAAAAGAAATCTTTGTATTAATGTTTGGCTTATTCTTGTGGTACAACTAGGTGAGTAGAATTGGCTTGTTATATGTGGTATTAGAGTATAAGGGATCCTTGATTTGTAGGACTCTAAATAAATATTTTTTATAAAAACTTAAACCATAGATTAACTTGACCCTTTTCCCTATAGGTTTGATGGCGCACAAAATGCAATATGGATCTTCAAGAAATCCTATGGAGGCTAGGGATGAAGAACCCATCACAAGATTGCCAAGAGGACAAAGAACTTAGATAAGAAAAAAAGGCCCTCTAAGGGAAAGAATTATGAAATAGATTAATGAGCCTCCACTAAATGAATCTATTGGGAAAGAAGAAAATATTGCAAGAATAGTGTAAATATTACAAAATGGAAAATAAAAGAGAATAAATGGCCCAATAGAAAACTCACATGATCAAAAAATAGGATATGATAGTTCAAAAATAGAAAATTATCAAAGATTTGGCTAGGGGCAGGGAAAATGTAGGGAGGATAGAAGAAACACCTAGTGAGCCTGCATGATCTGATACTAGTAGGGCCAAAGTAAGTGTGGAATTAGCAAAAATATATGAGGAAAGTGATAATATCTAAGTTTAATGGAAAAGGTGGTGGTGATACAGTGGTGAATTGGCTGACTAAACTAGATTCATATTTTTCCTTGGCGATTTTATCACTAGAATCTAAAATTTCCTTGTTATGAAAATTGAAGTAGCCTTAGACTGGTGGAAGAAATTCAAGAGAGGGTGGGGTATTGAAGTTTTTGATCTTAAATGAGAATATTTTGTCAAGGAATTTAGGAATAGATTCCTAACTAAGCAATATATTATGGAAAAATTTAGAGAATTCACTAATATACAACAAGAAGCTATGACAGTACGTGACTATCATCAAAAGTATATCCAATTGCTAAAATATGCCACATAGTATGAGAGTAATAAAGAAATGAAAGTTCAAAATTTTATTTTGGGATTGCATCCAAAAATTGGGATGGTGGTGAATATGCACAATCCAGTAGATACTCCTACTACTTTTGTTTTAGAATGAAAATAAGAAGAAAATTAGGAGACTAGAAGGTTTATTTTAATTATCAAAAGTTGCATAAAAAGGAAAAATATGAACTTAGGAAGCAGAAAAGCGTTGGATTTATGAAGTGGGAAAAATATTAGAACAAGAAACCAAAAGTTGGAGATCAAAATAGGCAAGGAGGTAAGAACAAGAATAAACTCCAAGGGAATAAGTTCAAGAAATATGGAAAAGGATATCCTAGATAAAATGATCAAAGGACATAAAACCAGGAGAAATCTAAAAATGCTACACCTCAAGGAAAGAATGGGAATAATAACAAAAGTGATAGAGCTCCTCCAAATGGTTGCTATGTATGTCAAGGACCTCATTTTGCTAACAAGTGTCCCCACAAAGCTGATATCTACCAAAAATTACCGAAATAAAAAACCCATAGAAAATTTGCAACGATAGGTAGTCCCTTTCTTGATGGTAAAATAACCCATTTTTTTTTATATGGTAAAATTTATAATATGGATATACGTATTTTGATAGATAGTGGATCAACTAATAGTTTTATTTCCACTAGATTAATGAGGAACATACCTATAAGTCCTAGAATTATGGCTAATGTTTGGAATGTGGAGTATGGATTAGGGTATACTTATCAAGTAAACCAATGTCTATTTGATCCTTACATCGTATTACCTCAAGAATAAACCAATTGGCATTTGTATATGGAACCTTTGCATGCCTTTGACATCATTCGTAGTGTTGATTGGTTAAAAACCTATAAAGCTTTTCTGAACTTTGAGGACAGATGGGTGGAGTTTATGGATAAATATAATCAAAGGATTAGGATTCATTGTGATCATGGTGCAATTAAGACACATCTATTATCTACAATGCAGATAAAGAAAGCCATTAGGAGGAAGGGACTGATTTTTGTAGTTAAAATGAATAATAAAGAAGAATCTGAAATGGAATATGATCTGTTTCAAAAGCATCATGTTTCGAGATAATTCAAATATGTGTTTTCGAAGGACCTTCCAGGATTATATCCTTAAAGAGAGTTTGATTTTTCTATAGAATTATTGCTCAAAGTTGTGCCTATTGCTAGGGCATCGTATAGAATGACTTCTATTGAGCTACAAGAGCTCAAGATGCAACTATAAGATTTATTTGAGAAAGGGCTAATAAAGTCTAGTGTGTCACCATGGGGAGCTCCTATTTTATTTGTTAAATATAAATATGAAACCTTAATAATGTTCATAGACTACTAGAATTTGAATAAGGTTATTGTTAAAAATAGGTACTCATTACCTAGAATAGATTATATTTTTGATTAGCTGAAAGAAGCAACCATATTCTTGAATATTGACCTAGGATCAGGCTAGCATAGGTTGAGGATTAGGCAAGAAGACACTCTAAAAACAACTTTAGAACAAGGTACAGATATTACGAATTTATAGTCCCACATTTTGGGTTAACTAATGCCCCGATTTCATTCATGAATCTCATGAATAACATTTTTAGAGAGCATTTGGACCAGTCTATACTTGTGTTCCTTGATGATATATTGATATATTTCTGAAATAAGGAGTAACATGATCAACAAATGAGAACTATACTTGATATTATTATAAATAATTGATTATATGGAAAGTTATCAAAGTTGAATTCTACACTCCAAAAGTAAATATTTAGATCACATAGTATCTACTGAGGGGATTGCAGTCTATCCCAAGAAAATAAGAGGAAATTATTGATTGATCTACACCTACAAACGTGACTAAGGTGTGAAGTTTTATGGGATTTGCAAACTATTTTAGGTGTTTTTTTTGTGGTTTGTCAAGAATTGTCCAACCTATTACCAACATGTAGACACAAAAATATAGCCACTTATCTCCCATCCAGGTCTTCCCGCAATTTCCACCCATTATTCATATATATTTATTTTACATATATTTAAATATTAATATTTTATATATATTTAATAAATATATATTTATATAAGTGAATTGATCCCAACCATCCGATTTCACTTAATCTTATCCATCCAGCCATACCAATCCCTGCCACATCCCATATTCAATATTTTCCATCGATATACTTTTATCTTAGCCACACGATTAGTATTTTTGAAACCCTAGCATGCCCTAGGTTGGATTATTAATAGGAGCTATTTTTATGGATCAATAACTAAGTAATTTTGTGCCCTAAGTTTCCCTAAGTTGATGGCTACCTAAATTCCCTTCTAGTATCTGAGCACTCTCGTAATTCATCCTCACTCACCATAGCCTCTGCATCCATCATTACCCCTATTTTCTATTGAGATCTGCTTCTAAAAATATTCACCTTAGCCCCAAAATACCTTTGAGCGCTTCCCCTCCATCATTAAGCACCTTTGGGTGCCTTCCATAATTCCTCATCACCCACAAGTATTTTTTACAACCATCGAGCACCCAGAGCATTTTATACTAGATCTCTAAAGTCCTACTAGCTCTTGGGCTATCCTAGGGGATCATCACATCAATCCACTACAACATATTACATCAAATCAAAGAATGATAGATAAGCAAGGTAAATCAAAGTCATTGTTGTTATATTTTATTGTGTTGTTAGAATTTGTTCATATTTTGTTATTGCATAGCTAGGGTTTAGTCTTGATTTTTGAGGGTCTCACACTATGGAGCCCTCATTGTTATTACTAAATCATTTTCTATTTTTTTGTGTGTAGATATGATAGCATTACACTATAATTGGACATATGCTTAAGCTATAGTGGTCCAACATCAGATAATCAAAATGCCACTCACTTCTATTGGGAGCAAAGACTCATTTTGAGACACCACCAACATTGTAGAGAGGATTTTAGATAATCCTAGCATTGTGTACATTTGTATCAAATAATTCAAATATTCTTATTGTAACAATGGATTTTTACATCTTTAGCATGTTACTTAATTTTAATCCACTTATGTAGATGAGTTGGAGAGCAAGTGGGTAGTTAAAACTCTCCAGTTGAAATAGAGAGGCCCAGGTTCAAATATCTCCCCTCAGTGGATATGCTATATAAAGGTTCTATTGTGATCACGTAATAATATTTACCCCATCCATTCATGTAGAGGAGTTGGAGAGCAATTGGGTAGTTAAAACTCTCCAGTTGTAATCGAGAGGCCCAAGTTTAAATATCTCCCCTCACATGTTGTAGATATGTTATGTAAATGTTATATCATGAGCACATAATAATATTTACCCCCTTTATGTCTGAGGTGTAGACCAATTGATTCATCCAAACCCCATAAGGGGGGCGGAGGTCCAAGGTTCAAATCTTGGGCCTCACCGAACTAAACTATTATCCCTTTCTTGGTGATTTCAATGGTGTAAAAGATTTTAAATGATTGTGGCATGGCGATTATAGGGGTGGATTACATGAAGATCTATGTGGCAGCTTCTGGGTTGACAACGCAGAATACTATGGTGGTCATAAAAGCTAGATAACCTGCCCGAATTCATGGCAACTATCGATTCCACTATATAAAAAAAAATGGAGTTTTACAGCTCCCCCTATTAATACAAAAATTATTCATTGTGTAGTATTTTCCTTTTAAGTTCAATTTATATCTTGTCCATCATGATTACCATTTGTAGATACAAAAACTAAAGTTTTCCCTAAGCAATTTTGTGTCCTAAATTTCCATGAGCTATTGGCTACCAAAATTGCCTTCTCGTATCTAAGCACTCTCTCTATTCATCCTCGCTCACCATAACCTCTACATCCATTACTTCCCCTTTTTTCTAGATAGATTTTCTTTTGCAGATATTTACCTTAGCTCCTAAACACCTTTTGGCACTTTACCTCCATTGTCGAGCACCTTTGGGTGCCTTCCACCATTATCGAGAACCCATGGGTGTTTTATGTAGTTGTTGAGTGCCCATAGGAATTTTATACCAGATCTTTGAAGTCCTAAGAGCTCTCAGGTGATGCTAGGGTATCACCATACCAATATACTACAACATATTACATTAGATATGAAAATGGTAGATAAGAAAGGTAAATCAAAGTCATTATTGTTATATTTTATTGTGCTATTAGAATCTGTTCACATTTTGTTATTGCATAGCTAGGGTTTAGTCTTGATTTCTAAGGGTCTCACACTATGGAGCCCTCATTGTTATTACTAACTCATTTGCTATTTTCTTATGTGCATATTTGATAGTATTACACTAGAATTGGGCAGCTGCTAAAGCTAGAGTGAACCAACATCAGATAATCAAAATCCCACTCACTTATATTGGGAGCAGATACACATTTTGAGACACCACAAACATCATAGCTAGGGTTTTGGATAACCCTAGCATTGTGTAAATTTTCTTAAAATAATATTAAGATTCTTATTGTAAAAATGGAGTTTTGAGGCTCCCTCCATTAATAAACAAATCATTCATTGTGCAATATTGTCCTTTTGAGTTCAATTTATATCTTGTTATTTGGTGTCATGATTTTGTATCTACAAATGGTGATCACGATGGTACCCACTAAGGGTTTATTTTTCTGATTTTCTCTACTAATATATTTGCTATTTTCTTTCTTATTTTGCAAGATTTTCATAGGCACAAATCAGGGTTTCTAAGGACTTGCAGGAAGTTGTAGAAGGTGTGCGAATGCCTAGAGGTTCTCGAGGGCCATCCAAAAATACCCAAGTGCATTTCAAAATTACCTAGATGTATTTTATAGAGATTTGGAGTAGAAATGTAGGTTGTTTTGTAAGTTTACTATTAAAACCCCGACTTCTCTATTTATGTATTTTGGCAATCTTACATTTTTTTTTATATTTCTAAGCTAAAAAGAACATCACTAATTAATATGGGAAAAAAATTCATACTAGCTTGCATATTAGGTTTCAGTGTAGTCATTTGCATTCATACACACTTTCTATTTGAAGTTTCTGGTTTTCTAATGTATTCACAAATTGAAAAATATTATATTCTCATTTCATGTAAATTGAAAAGTTGCATAATTAGTTTACATTATAGGGTTAGAGATTCTTGTTTTTGTAGATAAAAGTAGGAACATTATTCAGATACCAAAAGTATATCTATACTTGGGTGATTCCATATGGAGGAGTAGATGAACCCCCCAACTATTTAGGGTAGGTTTTATGTGATGTAATTTACATCCTTTGGAGAAATTGGTATTCTAGGTAGTGGCTTCTGATTTAGATTATCAAAAGTAGTTATCTTTCTAACATTGTATGTACACAATAGCAAATAATATTTTTTAAAAATAATAACATACGTCACGCTTCACATTAAACAATAATGGTTGGATTTTATTACCAACCATTACTTGAGATTTGGTGATGGTGGCTTTCATCTCCATCCATCAATCTCTACCCTTAGACACCTTAGATCACCCCCAAGAAAACTTGCTAGATTTCATTACCAGAAAAAATCTCATTGCCCCTACTTAGCCATACTTTTTACCTTTCTTTGGTTAATTCAGATTAGCACATTGAAAAACACCAAATACAAATATAAAAAAATGAATTCACATTAAAATAAGATAATAAATGAATGAGGTAAGACACATTTGTTAAAAAAACTTATTATTGATTATTTATTTTTCTTATGAAATTTAAAATTTTGTGTTTCATTTTACTACATAATCTGTATTTTGGTTTATTTTATTTATAGTCTTAACAAGAAAATAATAGAAAGCACTAAATCAAAAAAATTTCATGGAACCTTCATCCACTTTCTCTACCACTTCTATGGTAGATTCCCCATATGTGACACAGGTATATTTTTCTACAAGTCCCTCATATCCATTACCACCCATAGCCTTTCATATGGTTGTTTCTTAAAGAGATTCAACATCACCAACCTTTGATCACCACATTATCCACATAGACATGGCAAAATTAGAAGCTATAATGAAATCTACTATGTCTTAAAATTAGTTCCCAATTCGCCTAGAAAATATCCTACTTTATAGTAGGAGCTTTTTCATTCCCATCCATCCAAATTCACCCAAGTGTACACTAACCCTCTTTTCAAGGCATTAGTTGCACCTTCATCTCATTTATCCATTCCCCAACCATCATGTGCTACTAGCACTTCATACAATCTACCTATACATACCCCTGGTATGAATCACAAGTCAATGTTGCTTCACAAATACCCATCTTATCCAATCAAGTTGCAAGGCCAATTGCCACTTGTCCTCCATACTCATTATCCATTCCATATTCATTCATGTCTTCCAATTATGATATGGAAATTAATGAAGCATGGCTACATTTGAACAAATTGCTTAAGAAGTAACATATAGCTCAGCAAAAAGTTTAGGTGAACCCTAAAACTCAACCAATTTATACTCAACCCAACTTCATCACCAAAATTCCATCATGGGTACCACAATATTCTATGGTTTCCATCCCCACTCCTTCACCATACCACACCAATACCTATTCCATTACCATGAGTCAGCTCATCCATAGTCCTCACACATCATCTTCTTTTCTTCATTCACAATCATTTCCTCACCAACCTCATCATCATCAATGTCACTCTATTCCCACCAATTTACCACACCATAAACAACACATTCAATCTCATCCATTCATTAATCTATTCACCACATCTCGATTCACTCAGAAAGAAAACCAAGGCTTACAATCAAATTTTCAACACACTAAAATTTTGCAACATATTTTAACTCAACTCACTAACATTGATTTACAGTTGGGTCATCATCAATTTCATCATCATCCATATCAGCAACCACAACAATTGAAACATCCATTTTCACAATCCACATATCATGTTACAATGCATGTTCCACAATTTTAGCATCCAAAATAATTGAACAAAAGCATCAAACATCCTACAAATCTCTCTTGCAAATAAACGGTGCTTTAATAATCTTATTCAACCATTTTTCAAAGGATTTATAAAGCACAAGAGATTGTACTTCCAAAAATCAAATCAAGTGATCTTAACAAGCCACATGGAAATAATTATAAGAAGCACTTGTATTGTCCTTATCATCAATAGGCAGGCCATGACATCATCCATTGTTATGCATTTAAATATATTGTCTAAAATCTTATTGATTTGAAAGTCTTTCCCACAAACGATCCATCCAGATCAAGAAATTGGTACCAACTCAATCACCAAGCATACTGGGGATTCTCAGAATATCACATCCTCCCAGTCACTCACATCATCAATCATCAAGTAAATTGAGGATTCTTAAGGTATTGCACCTTCCTCACAAAAAATAAATCTCCAAGGGTACTTAATCCCTTTGGTTACATCTCAATTTTAAAAAATCTCGAAAGGTATTTAATCCCTTTGTTCATATTTCAATTTCAAAAAGCTCCAAAGGTACTTAATCCCTTTGGTCACATATCAATTTTAAAAAATCCCCAAAGGTACTTAAATACTTTGGTAAAATATTAATTTCAAAAATCTCAAAAGGCATTTAATCCCTTTGGTCACATCTCATTTCCAAAAATTTCCAAAGGCACCTAATCCCTTTGGTCACATTTCAATTTCAAAAAGCTCCAAATGTATTTAATCCCTTTGGTCACATATCATTTCCAAAAATCTCCAAAGGTACCTAATACCTTTGGTCACATTTCAATTTCAAAAATCTCCAAAGGTACCTAATCCCTTTGGTAACATTTCAAATTCAAAAAGCTCCAAAGGTACTTAATCTCTTTGGTCATAATATTACCAAGCTAGGGGGAGTAGAAGAACCCAAGCAATTTGACATCATACACTTGAAATTATTCCATGCTTAATGTGATTTATATTTATACATACATGGCTAATACACAAAAAAATATTGCATTTCTCAGATGTTATTTTTGCACATTTGTATTACACAGATCGCATGTCATAAATTGCATTCACATCTTGCTAGGTTCAAAAGATTACATTTTTTTGTCAAATGTTGCACCCTTTACCTCGTATTCACGTCATCCAAATCCATGCTAGGTTTGAAAGATTGCATTTTTTATCAAAGGTTGCACCGTTTACCTTGCATTCATTTATTTTCAAAAACTCCTTCATCTATTAGGGAAAAAATAGACACAATCCCATTTCAAAAATCCCCTCATATATTGGGGAAAAAAATATATCACATTCACATTTACATTCAACATCATTAATTTCATTCATCATCACTCCTTCATTCAACATTTGCAAATACAAGTGAACCTTGTATTTAGTGATTTATCCTAGTAACCTCGAGGTTGCAGCGAATGGTTATCCATGTAATCTGATAGGATGGATAGATCACCATAAGGACACTTACATATCATAAACCCCTTCAATTTTTAGGGTAAATGATAGATAAAATCATTGCATTGCATTTTCCCATGTCAAAATCCCTTCATTTATTAGGGAAAAGAATAGACACAATCATTACATTTTTCATAGTCATTTAATTTTACATTATCAAAAACCCCTTCATATGTTAGGGCAAAAATATACACAATCATCACATTTTCCCATTTCAAAAACCCTCCATCTATTGGAACAAAGAATAGACACAAGTATAAGTGAACCCCATATTTACCAATTTATCCTAGTCACCTGATGGTTGCAGTGTCTGGTTATCCATGCAATTCGATAGGATGGATAGATCACCATAAGGATACTTATATTATCAAAAATTCCTTCATATGTTGGGGCAAAGAACAAACACAATCATTGCATTACATTTTCCCATATCAAAATCCCTTCATCTATTGGGGCAAAGAACAGACACAATCATTACATTTTTACAATCATTTCATTTCACATTATCAAAAACCCTTTCATATGTTAGGGCAAAGAACAAACACATTCATTGCATTTTCTCCATTTGAAAAACCCTTCATCTATTGGGGTAAATAAGAGACACAAGTAAAATTGAACCTTGTATTTATTAGTTTATCCTAGTCACCTAGTGGTTACAACGACTAGTTATCCATGCGATCTGGTAGGATGGATAGATCACCATAAGGACACTTGCATTACCAAAATTCCTTCATCTATTGGGGTAAATAATAGACACATTCATTGCATTTTCCCCATTTCAAAAAACCCTTCATTTGCTGGGGTAAAAATAAACTCAATCACTTGCATCCATACATTCACAAATTTAGCCTACCTCCAAAAAATTACTCCAAATTGCATCCATCAATATATTTATCATAATCACATCCTCATGTCATCATCAAATCCATCAACAATTGCATTTACATTTAATATTTTCCAAGTTCACCTACAATTTTAAGTGAACCTCATATCTAGTGATTTATTCTATCTCCTTGGTGATTGTAGTGATTAGTTGTCCATGCAATTTGGTAATATGAATAAATCACCATAATGAAACTTGGTCATCTTCATCATCCAATATCTCATTGTTTGAAAATAGACTCATTTTGGTACTTCACCTTTCGGGTGAAACTATGCCAAAGATCAATTTGATCAAAAGCTATCATTGATGGCCTTGTTCGTGGGGCTTGAAACATGGACAAAATCATAACTTTTCATCATCTCCTTACACCATTCTATGCGGATGCAAGATGGGTAAAGTGATTGAGCAACCGTTTAGGGATTATATGTAGGAATTATTACAATCATGAGTGGCCCCGAGGATAGACTAATTTTATTTTCTTTTTACATTTGCATACTTGTATTTTAATGATGCTAGAAGGCACATTCTTAAACATCATCGAATCACCCCAAATTTGGGGCAACCACATTTTATTTTGAATTTCATACAATGGGATACATATTACATGATCATGGCATCTATACTTGGCAAAACTTCCTTCATCTATTGGGGTAAAAATAGAAATATTTTAAATCACATTTTCACAAAACCCTTCATATTTTGGGCTAAAAATAGATGCAATCATCAACATACATTTTTCACCAATCCCCTTTCTCGTTGGGGTAAAAATGGTACCATATTTACATCATTCATTTCGTCCATAGTCATTTGCATGAATTTTTCATTTGGCTCATGAGATTCATCTACAAACTCATTCGTAAATTGAGGGGGTAAGCTACACAAATTCAAAATTTTTAATTCTTTTCCCTTAAAGCTCATTTTCCATCTCAAGAGAAAGTTGCTTCTACACCTTGCCCAAGTAGATGTCTTATATTTTTGCACTTCATTGTGTCTTACACAACACAATATAAAAAGGGTATTTGTAGACACCAAAATATAGCCACTTGTCACCCATATAGGTCTTCCCACAATTTCCACCCATTATTCATATATATTTATATTTATTTATTTTATATATTTAAATATTAATATTTTATATATTATATTTTATATTGAAAGCACGAGATTTCGGAATTTGAAAATAAACACTAAAGCTATGCATTGCAAAACAAAATGTAACGCTTTTATCCTAGAAATTTAAAATGCATGAAATAGGTAAAAGAGATGAATTGAGATGAAATGAAAGAAGTATAGAAAGCACAACCCTTTTTATTTATACTCTCTCAATATTGGTTACAAATACGTCTCCCACATTTTCAGGGGCTAGGAGCGTTAACATGTTTTGGTTACAATAGTGACTAGTGATCCTCCTTCCGCATGCCCACATGCAAAATGGGCGGGCCAAAGTGTTGCCGCCGCTGGTGTGAATGAATCTTTGATCCTTGCTGCTCCTCCTGCATTCAAAGAAACAATAAAATTGCTAGTAGCACCTGTGGCTAAAATGAAGCGTTTGATCTCTAAATGCAATGAAGGATGCATGCATGAAACTGAATAAAAGGATAAGTGAACTGAATCAAAATAGTCTACAAATTTCATAGAAACAAGGGAACATTACCAAAAGGTCACTGCAAATGAAACAGTCAAGAAATTCCTCACCGATTTGAATTCACTTATGGGCGGGACGGATTCAACTATAATTCATCCCGGGGTAGGACGAATTCACCTGCGACAAAGCATCGAAGTGATACTGCCCCAAATGTTGCATCTAGGGAGCTCCAAAAGACCTAAAAACTTGGGGTTAGCTAATTGGGGGCATTTAGGGAAGACCCAGATGGTCGGATTTCCCCAATTTGGCCTCCATCAACAAGAATTTGACTCTGCTACCTACAAGTTAGTGAGGACAACAAAAGCGATAAAACATGATAAGATTTGATCAAAGCATTATGAAATTGATATTACAAGCTATTTAAGCAGCATAATATGGAATGCAAAATAAACAAATGACAAAAAAGAACAATCTACCATGAATTCCCAATCGTTCTTAAAAAAAGAAGATTAGTCTCGCAGTAATGCGGGGCACCTGGGCGGGCCGCCCATCGTTGGAACCTGATTTTGGCACCAATCCACTTGGGATGGGCACAAAATATCTTGTAATGGGTTATCGGTGAATTGGTAGATCGATGTGGTCAAGTTTTGGGTTTTGGATCCGGATTCACACTTCCAATAACCACCCAATTACCTCCCTTGCAAACGAGATCAAGGATGTGGAAGAGGTGAATCAAAGGTAGAGTGTGTTATCAATTTGGTAGCACTTCGTTGCTTAAAAATGCTTCCAATCTGTCCTCTTTTGGGTGAAAAATCTCACCATTTTATAGACCCAGGGGGTCCCTTTGTATGGGTATGCATGGGCGCCATGTGGCAGTCATGCCTTCCCATGAGGGAGGAAAGTCCTCCCTAATTTGGGCTTCCATGACTACCCTTGCAATAGTACTTAACGCTCACCCTGCTCACCTACATGCGCATGCAAGGTAGGAGGCATTAATGGACTGTCCTTAGCTGCCACTTGTCAAGATTTTTCTTTTTTCCCGTTGAACCTGGAATTCGTCCTACCCCAGAGCGAATTCAGAATTCATCCCGGGGTGGGGTGAATCCCATTTTGAATTTGTCCTAGGGTGGGACGGATACTAAGCAAAGTTCCTGAATGTGCCAAATTGATTTTTGACCTTCCAAAATTGCTGTAAAAGTGGTTAGGACCATTGTTTAACCTTTGAGGGCTGCCCTAGGGGCTGGGTGTGTCAATGCAATCAGTGTTTGCAGTCACATAATCGGATTGGTGCTATTTTGGTGTCTACATATATATTTATATAAGTGAATTAATCACAACTATTCGATGTCACTTAATCTTATCCATCCAGCCATATCAATCCATGCCACACCCCAAATTTAATATCCACCCTTCGATATGCTTTTATCTCAGCCACATGATTAGTGTCGCTAAAACCCTAGCATGCCCTAGGTTGTATTATTAATAGGAGCTATTTTGATCATCAACCTCTAAGCAATTTTGTGCCCTAATTTTTCTTGAGTTCTTGACTACTTGAATTCCCTTATAGTATCTGAGCACTCTCACCATTCATCCTCGCTCACCATAGCCTCTGCATCCATCGCCATACCTTTTGTCTAGCTAGATCTACTTCTATAGATATTCACCTCAATCCATGAATACCTTCGAGTACTTCCCCTCCATCCTGGAGAACCTCTAGGCACCTTCAACCATTCCTAAGCATCCACAAGCATTTTTTGCATCCGTCGATCACTCACGGGTGTTTTATACTAGATATTTGATGTCCTAATAGGTCTCGAGTGATGTTAGGTCATCACTACACCAATTCATTGTAACAAATTACATAAGATCAAAAAAATTTATATAAGAAAGATAAATTAAAGTAATTATTATTATATTTTATTGTGTTGTTAGAATCTATTCATATTTTGTTATTGCATGGCTAGGGTTTATCCTTAATTTCTTAGGGTTTCACACTATGGATCCCTCATTGTTATTACTAACTCATTTACTATTTTCTTGTGTGTATATTTGATAGCATTACACTAACATTGGACAACTACTTAAGCTGGAGTGGCCTGACATTAGATAATCAAAAGCCCACTCACTTCTATTGGTAATAGAGACAAATTTTTAGACACCACCAGTGTTGTAGCTAGGGTTTTGAAGAATCCTAGAATTGTGTAAATTTGTATAAAAGAATTCAAATATTATTATTATAACAATGGATTTTTGAGGCTCCCTCCATTAATATAAAAATAATTCATTATGCAATATTATCCTTTTGAGTTCAATTTATATATTGTTATTTGGTGTCACGTTTTTGTATCTACACAATCTTCAAAGGAAAAGAAATATTTTTAAATGGATAGAATAGTGTGAAGAGGCCTTCCAAATTTTTAAATAAAGGTTGACCACTGCACCAATTTTACAATTACTTGATCTAACTAAGAATTTTATAGTATGCATTGATGCATCAATTGAAGGATTGAGAGAGATTTTGATCCAAGATGATGCGATTATTACCTTTGAATCAAGGAAACTTAAAGATCATGAGGTGAGCTATGCCATTGATGACTTGGAATTGGTAGCTATTGTGCATGCCCTTAAGATATGGAGGTACTACTTGATTGGGAAACCTTTTAAACTTAAGATAGATCACTAGAGTTTAGGATACATATTTAATTGACCCTTATTGAATGTTACGCAACAATGCTAGATAGAATTTCTAGTTGAGTATGAATTCAGAATTGAGTACATTAAGGGTAAGGAAAACAAGGTAGGTAATGATTTAAATAGAAGAGGATGCATAACTACAATGAAAAATGTCAATATGATTTGTTAGATCAAATTAATGATATGCAATAGAAAGATGAATTTTTTTATTCTTGTAGTGCTAAAGTTGAGAAAGACTCTGGAAAAGATACATGATTTATATAGAGATGATTTACTATATTATAATAATAGATTAGTTATTCCAAATATGAATGGATTGAGGGAAACAATCCTTAAGGAGTCACATAATAGTCTTTGTTCAACGTATCTTGGAGGGTCAAATATGCGTTAGAGTTTAAGAAAGGCCTATTATTGAATAGGTATGAAGAAATATATCAATGATTATATGGCAAGGTGCTTGGAATGCTAAAAACAAAAAGCAGAACATTTACACCTTGATGGTTGATTGTACCCACACGTCATACCTACACAAAAATGGTAGGTGATGTCAATATAATTTATAGTGGATCTACCTAAAATGAGATTTAGGCATGATGCAATATTGGTAGTTGTTTTTTGTTTTTTGGTAAATAAAAGTCTTCATTAATTATCGAGTTTTGCAGGTTAACCCAAAACCTATTACAATATCTAGCCTTCTGCTAAGATTGTAGATCCTAGTCATCCTTGAAACTTTATTACCAGAACTTGTGTAGTTGTGGATAAGATAACCAAGGTATATATTTCATAACTAGAAATATATAGTATGATCCACCTGTTGTAGCTAGTAAATTTTTTAAAGAGGTAGTGCAACTACATGGGTTTTCTAAAGTCATAATATTGGATAGATATTCCCACTTCACCTTAGAATTTTGGTAGGCATTGCATGAAGCATTGGGTACTAAAATAAATATCAATTTAGCATATCACCCTAATACATATGGATAGATTGAGAGGGTGAATCAGGTTTTAGAAGATATGTTGAGAATGTATTGCATGGATCAACACACCAAATGGGAAGATTACTTATATCTATTTGATTTTACGTACAATAATGATTATCATGCATCACTATGTATGCCACATTTTGAAGCCCTTTATAGAAGAAGATGCAGGACTCCCTGGTCTTGGGATAATCTGGAAGCTCGGGTAGTGATCGGGTCAAAAACTATAAAAGAAATGGAAGATAAATTAAAAATAATTCATCAAAAGCTAAAAGAGGCTACAAATAACCAAAAGAGCTATGTGGATCTCAAAATAACACCGAGAGAATATTCTATGGGATATAGAGTATTCTTAAGGGTGAAACCAACTAAAAGTTCTATAAAATCTTCCAAACTTGACCCTAGATATGTGGGTCCATTTGAAATTGTGGGTAAGATAATCCCTATTGCATACAAACTTGCCCTGCCACCAATATTATTCAAAATATATAATTTCTTCCATGTGTCTCTCTTTAGGAAGTGTATTCTGACCCTACTCATGTTTGGTATGTTTCTAATTTATAGATGTTTGACCCATTGAAAATTGAAGTTTAGCCTATTTGTATACTTAGTTATAGGACCAAGAACCTAAGAAATAGGAATATAGAGCAATGTCTAGTCCAATGAAACCACTAATCAGATAGAAATGCCATATGGGAGAACATGGTAGATATGCAACAATAGTTTCCTTATCTATTTGAGAAGACATAGACATTATAAAATATTTTATATGGAATGATGTATGTGTATATATTGATGGTGACAGGACCACTGAGTAGAGTAGCTTTGTGTTTGTTTTGGTTTGAACATAAGTATATATTTTAATATGTTATGAAACCTCCTATGAGTAGAATATGCAAATAAGTTTGAGTTACTAATGATTTATTAATGAATATAATTGCATGATGTATGATTTGTGAAAAGAATCTATTGTTGATCAAATGAATTAATATGTTCTAAATTTTTCTAACCATGTATGTAACACAGGGACTGTGTTTGTTTCTAGTGGGGAAGGATGTAGTGGCCCTCCTCACACAACCTTTGATTAGCAATTAAATTTATAATATATACTAGATTTTTTCTTTGGAATGTGACATTGCTAATGGTTTTGTTTACACAAGACCAGGGATATTTCTTCGATAGATAGGAGAAGTCAACAAAAAAATGTAAATGGGGAAGGAATGTGACACTGCGCTAGAACTGGTGTGACTATGATATTTCCTCATTTTTTAACTGTAATTTGATCTCCTATTAACCCTATTATTGCTTTGAAATTAGACTACATTTATTGGAGGTCTGGTTGGCCAAGTATCTTTTTTGTTTCTTGAGAGTGCTATCACTTGTGTAACACCAATGTCTTCTTGTAATGCTTTTGTGACATACATTACACATTTGTAATGTATGATAATTTTCTCTAACTCTTGTAATTCTACTTTGATGGTATCTTGAAATGAGAGGCACTAGAGAATATTATACCAAGTGGTATTCAGTATTCTTGCATGAGACTTTTGATATAACACCTTCAAGAAAGAGATTGTAACTCATTCTATTATCTTCTTGCTTAGCTTACTTTATTTTCTTGGGCAGCAAGCAACCTATTCTTTTGCAAGTGGCTTCGTGAGGTATCTTGGAGCTTAAATCATGGATGATAGTACTTCCTTTTGTTGATGTTACTCTTAGCATAGCATCTATCCTTCTATTTTTTCTTCTTGCCTTCAATGTACTCATTGTTGTGCTTCCTTTTTTCCTTGGTAGGAGTAGAAGCTTGATGCTCTTTATTTATGGATGAGCTCTCTTATGTCTACGTAAATAATCTTCTTATTTTTGTCTTCACAGATGTCATTGATAAGCTTGCTTTGGTTAACATAAATCACTTTTATGAGCTTACTTTGTCTTGTAGGTTCATCCACAGAGGGTATGCTCTTTCAATGGTTGAAGAGCACTAATATTTAGGCCCTTATTTGGTTGGTTTTTCGTGTACCTATTGTTCCTTTTGAGGCACATTCAAATATACTTCTTTCCCCACATATGATGTATTGTAGAAGTACAATACCATGTAATGTTTACATGTATATAAAACACTTTTATTACACCTTTTATTGCACTATTTTGTAGGCTTAAGATTCTGATTTTATAGCAAATTTTATGAGTGCAATATGAGGGTTTTGAGGATGTCTCTTTGGCTAGACTCCTTACCCTCCTTTCTTGGATATTTTATGGTGAATCCAAGCCTTGTAAATTTTGTAAAATAGGAGCTTTCTTTTAGTTGCACTAACCCCTTCAATTCTTTGGATTTGAGGCTCAACAAGTCTAAATATTTGAAGCTTCTTTTTGGTTAGCTTTTCTTTGTATGTACTAACCAATTTAGGTGGGTTCTATTGGCAACTAAGAGTTGCAAGTTTTTATGCTTTAAGAGTGTATTTAGACACTTGATCCAAAGTATATTTTGTAGCATTTTTAAAAGCACAAAACTAATTTCTTTTTAGAGTAATAATAGTGCAAATGAATCTAAAAAATTATACTTTTTAATGCACTAAAAAATTACACCTTATCACTCCAATCTACTCTCAAGAAAATGCACTTAATCAATTCACTGCAACTAATCAAGAATGATTTGAATTGAACCTTAAAATATTCTGAAAATTTACTACAATTAGTATTGTAGGATTTTGTCTTATTTTGGCTCTACAAAGTAGATAATAGGTAGTTGATAGATAATTAATATTTAGAATCTAATCAACTCCTAGTGTGCAAATCAACCTCTAAAAGGAACCTTTTTATTTTACACTTGTGAAGACTATAATTTGGGTTGCAATTTTAATATGGATTAAGGTGTTTTAACAAACTTGAAAAGTAATCAAATAATGAATCTATTGCACCAATAGTTGCTTACCTTTTTATGAAAGCTTTTTTAGCTTATTTTTCCACTTATGTAGAGGATGTAGATCTTGGTATCTTTGATCACCAAGTTGTTACCTTGAGTAATATTTTGCAACTCTGTGTAGACTATTTCAAACAACTCCTTCACCAAACTATAGTCTCAAAATTTCTTTCATGAACCTAATATTTGGTGACTTTTTTATCCTCTTGTGGTCTCCTCCTTCTAATGTAGATTTGGAGAAGTTTATGTCTCTAAAGTAGTATCCTCTTTTTGTGGGAGGCAATCTTCAATCTTATAATTCTGGCCAACTTCTATCTTCAAATCTTCTTGTTGAATTTTAACTTCAAGTAGGATATTATTCTCAATATTTTGAATGTCTTGAGGTCTCCACTAGATTCTTCTTCAACTTGGATTTGGCACTCCTTTCCAAATTCTCCTCCTCTTGGGATTGTTTTTAGATGGTGATAATTATCCCAAGTCTTTCACTATTAGGAGCTTCTCCTTGGTAGTGGACTTCTTCAATGATTTTTTCTTTGATGATTTCTTCAACAAGACTCTCCTAGCCTTTTACTAGATGCTTGTCGAGACCTCACAAAGGTCTTTTATCTTGCAACTTATTCTGGTATTATTTGAGACCTTATATTCAACCTTCTAATTTTGAAAGTGTTGGTGGTGAGATCTTCTTCTAGATCTCTGATTCTACTACTTTTAGATTCTAGTAGGACTCTCCTAGTCCTTCTTCCTTGTTTTGAAGTTCTTCAATGAGATATCACTTTAAGTGCTAGATTGATTCTGAAGAGGATGATCTTCCTAATTTTCTTGTAGGAATATTTCCCAACATACTGGATCTCCTTTACCTAAAATATAAATATTAGTACTGAAATATGCTTTTGAATTAAGTACTGTCTTATGGAGTCTTCTTCAAGATAAAGGTATCTATGGTATCTTTTAGTATCAAGCCTTTTGTGGCCTTCTCAAGGCTTCTATGGCCTTTTATTTAATATAAACAATCGAAAGGCCTTTTCTTCAATATTAAGTTTTCTATGGCATTTTCTAGGCTTTTGTGATATTTTCTTCTGGATCAAGGCTTCTATGGCCTTTTCTTATGAATTAGGGCTTTTTATGCAACTATGTGAAAATAGTCTAGCCATATACAATCCTAGTATTTCTAAAACTAAGATTTCTAGGCTTCTGAGAAATTTTGACAATGACTAGTTCAATGGTGTATCAGGTTGACAAAAAAGTTAGGGTGAATGATAATGATGATTTTCCTATTGATCTACTGTATCTCTCATACCACTGTTAGATTTTGATACAACATGCAATGGGAGATAACATTCACAAGATGTAGAATAATAAGAGAGAAAGTAAATATATGAGATGATTAAAATATGCTATAAATAGAAATGATGAAAATACGTACTCTAGTAGCTATGAAGGAAATGAATACTCCATGATACAAGCTACTACGAAATGAATGAGTTTTGAGATTATAGCTCACACACACTATTGTGTATCCTACACTATTGTGTTATCTCTTCTATATCTATGACCCTTTATATAGGAATATAAGTTCCTTGGCTAACACTCTACCTAGCTATATAATGGATACCTTACACATTTATAGCTTACACATTGACACTTGTGCATTTATTACATTGCATGAAGTAACTAGATAACTTTCCCCTAAAATAATATAATATCCTAAGTATGTACCAAGGAAGGTACATTTACATGACCTAAATAATGTAATATAAGCTGTTTCTAATAAAGACTTCATGTTCTTTTGGTCATGAGAAGAGAGGTGGTTAAAAATAATAAAAACAACTTGGGAAAGGATGCATGAGAGATGAATCATGAAAAATTTTATTGTATCATCTGGATTATGTGTGGATTGGTAATAGCGGGAGGATTTGGGTTAAATGACATGTAGAATACATATTGCATATCAAGATTTAGCAAATGATTACCAGGTTGGAACACTGTTTTTCATATTTTGATTTTTTTGAGAAAAATAGATGCTTTCAAATTAGAGAAAATTGATGTAAAATTGAAATTATTCCTCTGTGTGAATTATATGTGTGCATATTGTGCAACTATGACATTATCTTTGAAAAAGAAGAAGAATTTCAAAATACAAAAAATATATTTGTTACATTTTAGACTAGAAACTGTTTAACTGTGTGATTTATTGAGCTATGGTGTAATTATGGAAGCTCATAATAAAATTGGATAAGTTATGAAATGAAAAAAATTATTATGTGTCTACTATTTCTTGGAAACCATGAATGACAATAAAACTGTAAATATTTATGGTTTGAATAGTAATAGGATAACATCAGGTTATTTATATGAATATTGGCTTATGTATTGCATGTGATATTAACTGCATTAATTAGAAAATTGCATTCATGAATGAGCCAAATTTTATCCCCTATTCTCTATAAACTTTAATGATGGTATCTTAGGTAGTAGTGGAAGATAGCTGACAGTAACGGCGGAGATTTTCCACCTTTATGTTATCCAGGTTGTTCTGTTGAGGACATGTGAACTAGAACTTGCAAGCAATTTAGTGGAAACCTTAAATTTGATGTATAATTTTTATATAGTGGTTTAATTCCCAAAAATAAATAGTTTGTGTTAAATTACTGTTTGGGAATGAATTATGTCATTTTAGATGAAGGATAGCCACCGAATATTATTATATATAAATATTGTAATATGTATGTATTATCTTTGAGAGACTTTAGAAACTGAGATTATTAAGGAAATAGCTATATTCTTTTTATAGGATTTTGTTAATAAATGAAACTTAGCTTCCATTATAGGTAATAAAATTACCTTATTCTTAGCATGTATTTAAGAGTTATGGCAGTAATTCAATAATATGATTTTACTTCATTTATGTGCAAGTTAAGTGGAACTCTTGTTATAGTATTTTTGTTTGGGTAAACAATATAGAGAAAATATTAAAGTTGAGAGAAGATGCTTATGACGTCACCTTGTTTATTTAAGGTAATATGATAATGTAAGTACACAATGGAAGACTTTATTATAAATGTAAGATTCTATTTATTTTTGCAATGTATTCTGATTGTTGTCTTTGAAAATAATGATTCTCATATTATGCGTTTTTTGGTCCAAAGTTGAAGTAAACTTAAATAAACTTTAATTTTGTAGATAAATTTTAAATTGGGAAGGGTTCCAGAAAACTCGGTTGTAAGACATCAAGTAGATACATCCTAAAGCAAGAATAGCATAAATATTATGAACTTTAGTTTTAAAACTTTATTTGATAATATTAAGCACACATACCTTGTATTGTTAAATCCTTAGGGTATGGCCTTAACTATCAGAGTATTATTACAAGAAAGGATTAGTTAATCTGTGTTATAGTCTAGTTTGAGTGCAATCTCTCACCGTGTTTTACTTCAGCAAAATATTATTGCTAATAATCCTTATATATATAACTCTTTGCCAGAGTGTGAAATGAATGACTAGTTTTTTATTTTGCAATATTCTAATAATTTTATTATGGCTTAAAAAAATGAGTCAACCATAGTAAGATATTAGTTCCTGAAAGGTTTAAACTAAAGAATATGGTCAACCATGAAATTATTGGAGATTATAAAAGTAACTTTTTTGTTTTTTAAGTGAAAAACCCTAGCGAGGACGCCTTGGTCTGAGATACCATGAACAATGGGTTCTACGCCATCAAAGTTACCTAAGAGTTGCACCTGACCCTGCTCGCACCAACATTATCAATCGAATTTTGGATACCTAGTTAAAATTTTTGGTAGGGTGGATATTCAAACCTAGGACCTCCCTTGGAGGCTTACCCTCTCCTCTCCAACTCACCTACAACACCTGGATAGAAAAGTAACTTATTTATTTAATTATAAGTGTTTTAATAAAGCATTGTTGATATTTATAGTTGTTAAGTGATGTTTAAGTGATATCCATTTATCTTGGAATAAAATTTAAAATAGAAGAGTATTTTTTTAATTAAGATAAATTTGAGTAGATATTTTGTTTTAAGAAGGTTGGCTTTGATAAAAAAATTGAGATTTTAATGAAGTTTATCTTTACAAATGTGAGTCTTTTAATTGATTCTTTTATTTAGGTATAGTATAATTAAGTGACCAAGTCCATGCTAAACTATATCCTTTGGCTTACTATAGTGGATTTAAAGTACATGATAGACAACAAAACCATAGGATATCTAATATTATCTAAAGGATCAAACTTAGTAACCTTTGTATCCTTTAGTTATACAGTTGGAAAGCATATCTTGTTTATGAAAACTATTTATTTCATTGTGTAGAATTTAAAAAAATTAAACTTTGGAAATTCAATGGTGTTGATATGCAAGTATGCATACATGTCTCAAGAGTGATTGTAGTCTGGTAGAGCACGTTAGAGAAAGGGATCTAGTTAGTAATAGTAATTAGAGACGGTATGAGACATCTTCTCTAGGTTGTTTCCCAAGATATAGTGATAGGTCGGTGTATCACAATGGTTAAAGAGACTACAATGATATTAGTAGCTAGTCCTACCACATCGTTTGGTATGAGAGAAATGGATGTGAATCAAATTCAAAATTAGGGCCAAGTGTAGTATCAGGGTAATGGCATAGTTCTTGCTAACTTTGAGTAGTATGACAATCAACAAGACATTAGGTATATATACGCTAAACCCTTGCATACTAAACTGGAACAAGTTGATCTATTAGATCAAGGTTCAATATGCTAAGGGATGGGGAATGTATGCATCTATAATTTAGGTGTTATGGGTACTAAAGGATAACCTTTGTTGTGGTTTTACCCTCATGCCAGATCAAGAGGACGATAAATACGACAAGTTGACTCCACAAAAAAGTATTTAACATGGGATTTGGCCAATCTCATCCACTTGGGTAGCTACCTAAAGTAATATTGTAACTCAAAAGTGGTTTGATATACCTGTATTGATTTATATTTTTGGTAATAATTAATTGGGTGAAACAAATTTTTTGTAAACAAGATAACACTCTTAGGGATAAACAATAATATTTTTAAACAAAAATTTTGTGTATTCATGCTTGGCTTATTCTTGTGGTACAACCAGGTGAGTAGACTTGGGTTGTTACATTATGTCTTGATTTGATTACATATCTTTTATTTGGTTAAAAAAATTATATTGCATATAATATTTGTTGGCAGGGAAAATGCCTAGGGGTGTAGGAACCTTTTTGAGTAATTTAGAAATAATTTAATGATTACCATGGGATTGATTAAGAAACCATGAAGTCTGTATGATTATTTTAAGATAATTTATAAAGTTTGTGCATGAGTAGTGGTGGGATTTATTGAATTATGTAAAGTTATTAAAACCATTTGTTGGATTGTATGACTATACACTATATTTATGTTTTGGTTGTACTTGCTAAAAATATTAGATAGATATATAGAAAATACATATT
The DNA here is from genome assembly GCA_028583015.1 of Wollemia nobilis. NCBI lineage: Eukaryota > Viridiplantae > Streptophyta > Pinopsida > Araucariales > Araucariaceae > Wollemia > Wollemia nobilis. The sequence goes on from JAQPPZ010000622.1 coordinate 3,587,288, forward strand.
TTCAAACTAGAGTATGCAATATTATAGGAATGAATGATGATTGTGCATGATAGTTGAGAAATATTAAATGTATTTACAATGGAGTTACTTATGTATGACAACTAAAATATTGAGTGCATGCATTGATGAGCTTTATCTATTGAAAAATAGAGGATGTCAAACTATAGAAGAAGTCTTAAAAGTATTTAATAGTATTTATTTCATATTTTGGAAATTATTTCTTTACCAAATTGCTCTTAATGTATGATAATGTTTATTTGCATTAAGATGTTGATTTTCTAGAGAATTGACCTGAGATTGTGGACACGTAGTTTATTGAAATTAGTTAATGTTATGGAAGGTTTTCATTATTGTGCATGAGTGTATGATTTGTTGTGATTTGGTGGCATATTAGACAAGTTTAAGTGAATGCATTTTTATTGCATACATGCATAGCATTTCTTAGGTTAAACTAATCCACACACACACACACACACACACACACACACACACACACATATATTGACATCAAAATCTTGGACACTGACTGCAACGTTAACAAATATGAACCTAATATAATGGATGAATGTCTTTCAAAAAGAGAGTTGCATTGAACTAAACCAAAAAACCAAGTGGAACAAACAAAATTTCCAGGGTCTATTGTTATAAAAATTGGACTAGTGCATGAGTTTTGAACCTTGTGGTTATGGCTTTTAGGATGGAGCAAAATCCTTAAACTATTGTGAACATGTCAAGGATGCTCAAAGATGAAATTTGTAATTAAAGCTTCTAGTTTGAAATTTTATTCTAGTGCTTATGCCTTTCTTGTAATCATTTTTGGAAATTAAAATTATTATACTATGAAGTGAGATATGTGTGTACATAGATATTTATTCAAAAAAAAGAGAATGCAATTAGAAATTGTGATTTTTGTAAAAAAAATATCAATTGCTATGTGAATTTTTCAAATAGGAGAAATTAAGAGAAATTCTCTTTCCTATATAAAATAGACACAATCACATTAAAAAATTTATGAGACTAGTCAATTATTGAAGGTGTTACTATATTACTTCATCCAATAACCGATCTATAGCCAACAATAGATAATCAACCAAGTTTTATTTAATCCTCATGTATTGAGAGTTAGGATAGAAAATAAATTATGGTGATTCTTTGAAATTTGAAGGGGATAGTAATCGGTTGTTTTATCTATGTTGTGCACCTGAAATCGATCTATGTAACTCGTATCTTTTGTATGATTAGTAGCAATATTAGGGGAAAATATTAAAAAGTTATTATGCTATCAAACTAGAATGGTAAGTTTTATATCATGGCTTTTATCTTTCAAATTATAATGATTGTGTTAAACTAGTTAAATCATATCTAGATGAATAAAAAAGCATTGAACCCTTGAAGTGAAAGTCTAATTAATAAATTATTCCTTGGGGGTTTATGGTAACTTTATGTTGGAATATTGTTTAAGATATTGATTCCGAACCTGACTTTAGTTAGAAAGTGTGATTTTTTTCCTTTCTATTATATTAATTATCTGATTTCAAGCATGTAGATTTAGAAAAGAGAAACTATTATGGTTTGTATATATATGTTAAATGTTATATCTAGGAAATTATATAGCTACCATCTGAAATGGTTATTACCATAAATAAAATAGGATCCTTTTAAATTTACTAATATATAATTTTATATTTGTTAACAATGGCTTAAGATAGAATACTTAGGGACTTTCCTAGCTGTGAACATAATTATAAAAGAGTAATCTTTGCAAAATATACATTTGTTTACTTTCAATTGTATGTAACCCCTTTTATATTATTATACAACCATGTACTATTTTATATAGCATTTTGCTTTTGTAGGAGAAGGATACTAATGCTTAAGCCATGTAGGAGAGGTAAGCCCTATATTTATCATTATTAGAGAAAACTTATAAACTATATAAATATGACCCAAAAAGCCTTATTTTTATTCAATAATAATGATGAATGAGAACTAATACCAAAGGAAATGAATGGCTTGAAATAACCAATATCATTGTGATGCAGATAAGCATGCAACACAACTCAAGAGTGACCATTTTTTGACAAGAATGAGGGTGGATCAGGTGATCTTGTCAAAACTTGTAACAAGGGGTGGTATGGGATGATTTCCTCTATGTTTTTTCTCGAGAGTATAGTGATAAGTCCCCCTATACCATTTGACTATTAGAGAGCTAGTATGACAAATAAACTAGTTCTGCCATGACATTTGGTATGGGATAAATGGTCCCGAGTCATAATGGACAATTGGATCAAGACCAAGGTTAAGGTAATTTCATGGCTCTGGTTGACCCAAAGAAAGAGGGCAATCAACATGACACTAGGTATATGCATGCTAATTCCTTGCATATAAAGTTTGAACATACTAGTTAGTTAAGTCGAGGTTCAATATGCTAAGGGATGAGGAAAGTATGCATCCACCATATAGGTGTTATGGGCCCTAGAGGATAACCCCATTCGTATACCAACACTCATGCCAAATCAAGAGGATGTTAAATAAGAAATTTAGATATATAAAATGACACCTTCTACAGGATTTGATCACTGTCATCCACTTGGATGATTATCTACAATAATTTAAATTCCTAAAAGTGGTTAATATTCTTTGTACTAATTAAAATTTATGTTATTGTATCATTGCATGAATCTAAATTGCTATGACCATAAATATATTTCTAGGACAAAGGATGAACTTAAATAAAAAAACCTACCCTAAAAATTACTTGGTGTGTTTTATGTGGTAAAACCAGGTGAGTAGACTTGGATTGTTATAGAATTGAGTTTGAAGATAAGCACCATTTTGAAAAATATGATTTATTTGGAATGTATTTTTGATATGGATTATCATGTTCATAGGTAGCATGTTGCCCCATCTTGAAAGGTATCATACATAGCATATGATATGGAAAATATTGATAATACTCAAATTGAAAAGAAAATAAATGGAAAAGAAAGATAAATCATTGAGTTGAAGCTCATGATATGAATGCTCAAGACTACATTTTGGTAGCATTATAACCATCTAACAATGCCTCCAAACCCCCCCCTCTAAAACCCTTACTAAATCTTACACTACTAAAAAGTATCCTAGTAATGCAACTACCAAAGATTTTAACTCCTCTTCATTACTAAAATGTGTTTACCTCAAGATTAATATGTGTAACCAATTTTCAATGTAACCTATTTGAGACCCCAATTATCATTTTTATACACTAGAGTTGGCTTTGGAATCTCCACCAAGGATGCATGGGAGGAAGATTTGATGCATGTGTTCTAGAGAGGTAAGGAGTCTAGTTGATTACTAGGTTACCTTGGTAAATCATGGAGTTAGCTACCTTTATTTATAGTCATAGAAGATGATTGGGAGGTGGAGTAAGTAGTTAATTACCCTTTATTGGTAGTTGCATGGATTGATAAAGAGATAAATTATCTAAATTTGATATTTGCATGGGTATATTAGAGATATATTAAGGATTTAAGTTGCTTCTAATTGATAGTCTAGGTAGGCAATTTTTAAGAAGGTCAAAGTCAGGGGAGTCAAAACTGTAATAAGAGGTAAAAATTTACCATGGAAAATTTACCAATTTTCCATGGATTTCGAAATTGGTCATGATTATATTTGTTAAAAAATATCATTCAGAAAGCTTTTCAACATTACAAGTTTTATGAAATTTGGATCGTATTTGGTAAATTTTTGTGAAAGTCAAAGTTGATGATGAATTTTACCATGAAATCAGGTTCAAGAGGAGGTTTTGGTCAAATTGGTCAAATATGTGATGAACAACATGTTGAGTGGTCAATATAGGAAGTGAAATTGGGTGTCTACACATCTAAAGTTTAATCCATAAATAATGCATCCTTTCAGGCCCTTGGCTAAAGGTTAATCAATCCAAAAAGTGACCTTTAGGTGTCCATATAAAGATTATTCTATGCAAAAAGTGTCTTGTAGACCCCTTCCCAAAGGTTTATCACTAGAAAAGTTCATCTAAAGGTTCATATAAAGGATTATCTATATAAGAAATTCCATTTAGGCCCTCGAATAAAACTCAACCAATCAAAAAATTGTCCTTTAGGTACTCAACTAAAGATTAATCCATACAAAAATTACCCTCCATGTACTTGCCTAAGTGTTCATCATTTAAAAAAATTTCTCTAGGCATCTGTCTAAAGGTTAGTCCATATCCTCAAGATGTTAATAGGTGATACACAAAGATGGTCATTTATATATTTTTGCATTATTCCATTTATAAAATAAACTATATAATTCTTATTGTTAAATCCCTCATTTATTACACTCTAAATATTATTTTATATTAAGATAACAAATTATTGAACATAAAATAGTAGAATGACAAGCATAAATCCTTCTTTATATAAGAGTTTCTTAATAATAAAATCATTTAACAACACTTACCTAAATCATAGTAGAAATTATAAAGATTATACTTCTAATAATTACAATTATAATTTAAAATCTATGGCATATAAAAGATAAAACCATATAATTAAAGTTCATATAAGAAAACTTACTTTCTCATACAAGAAACCCTAAGAGTACAATATAGACATAAGAATGTCACTTCTACAACTCTTCCGTTTACTTTTTCATAGATTAAATACACGTTTATTTGTCCATCTATCAATCCCAATCCTTGTGGAATTATGAAAAATTATTGGATTTCTTACCATATATTCACTCGTAGCAGCACTAATATAAGATTCTCACCCTTCCACAATGTATTCCTTCTTTATTTACTTAGTCTGAAGTGCTGTGTAATTGGATCAAGAGTGTGCCGGTTTTCAAGAGTAAAAATGAAACCATTACGAGTTCTTCTAGACTCGGCGAAATAAAAAGAGGAGGCTCGGAATACTTAAACTGATAAAACCAGATCAGCATTAATATCAGGAACATGGAATATCCACAGAAATTTGACGGTCACCTTGGCATCATCAAAGCTAGGGGTGACGTCGAACACCACGAAACTTAGAGGATCACGACGCTCGCTCTTTTGATATATCACCAACTTGCCATGGACAGAAAGAAAGTGAAATGTATTAGCATTTTCATGAAAATTGTTGTCAAGTCCTTGTAAAGATAACCAGACATTCTGTGGTGGATAATAAGCCCCAACACCAGCAATCTCACCAGCGGGCACCGTCACCGGCGTTTTCACAGTGACAAGTAAATATGATGTTCTGAACAACTGCTCCCGTAGCATGGTTTCGTCAGTGAGCCCTCAAGGCCGGTGGCAATTCTTGGCAAATATTGTCGGAATCCAGTATAATTTCACCATCAGTACCTTGTAGGAATAGTTTTTGACTGTGGTTGGTCTCTATTGCTGCCGCCACTGGCTGTGAGACTACTATACCAACCGTCCGCCGAAAGGGCGCAAGAAGCGGCATGGGATTCCATGTACGCGCATTCGTGTGATACGCTTCAGTCCAATATTGTGTGGATGGATTGCATGGGATTCTTAGAGTAGGATTCCTGCACCAACCCACCTTCTTCCTCGGAGTGTGGGTGTTTCCTGCACCAACCCATTCGTACTTTGTCGGATCGAATTCCATGACCCGTCGGAGTGTGATACGCTGCCGTTGCTGAATTTCCAGCAGCTCCATCGAAGTAAGTCAGAGAAATACTTACTCGATATTTTATGTCAAAGGCGTAAAACATTCGCTGGTTTGGAGAGAATGCAAGACTCGTATAGACCAGATACAGAGACGAGAGTATTGCTTGGAATAAGTATCTGTCTCTTCTTCTTTAATGTGCATCATTTTCACGACAGACAGCCAGAATGATCGGAGCATCGACTTCCTTGGAGGTTGCTCAACGCACGACACGAAACCCCCCATCTCTAACAAAGGCTCCGAAATTGCAGCACAGATTGCTGCTTCTGAGATCCGCTCTAAAATTGTAACAGCAAGAATGCCAAGCGGACAATGCTATGGTAATTAAAGACGCAATGTCTACGCCACTAAGATTGTACTTGTATCTCTTTACCTTTTATCTTTCAAAACCCATACCGCCTTTTCTTGAACAAATTCCATAACATTATATGGCCAACACCATTGTCCATATTATTGAAAATGACTATATTAACATCTGCCCAAATGAGGGTACGATAAATTTCTGGTTAGATAGTGCTAATGCAAGGGGAATATAAAGCCAAATTTTGGATCTTGTAAAATGTGTGTGGTAATCTTGTGTTCGAAGGGTGCAAGGCAACGCCTTCTCTGATCTTCTAAAACAATTATAATTGACTAGCTCAAGACGAATTAAACCAGATAAGCAAATAGACAAGGAGCACGCAGCGATAATTGAAAAACAATAATAAGAATATGATTCGCCACTTAAGGTGGGCTCACCCTCGCCGTATAGGCAGAATGCGAATATCGCAAATGACGTTTTATAAAAAAGATGATAATTTATTTACTCTACACTTGGATAAATAATGATTAAATGTAATGCTTCATAATATAGCTGATGCTATATTATTTTAGGTATGTAACATGACTCCCCTCCTTGGAAAGATTTGTCCTCAAAGCTGGAAATGATTGGAAAATACTTTCAGATTCCCAGGTTGCATCTTCATCTGGTAGGCCCTGCCATTTGATGAGAAATTCTTGGATGTGACGAGAGCTCCGTATGCGTGTTCTACTTTGTAGAATTGCTTCTGGCTGGAGATATATACGCCCTTCTGCATCTAGTATTGGTAATTCTGACTGAGATTTCACTTTTTGGCCGATCACCTTGGCATGGTCATGGGATCTTTGGGGAGGTAGTCCCTTTGGTTCTTGGAAGACCTCTGCATAATGTGCTATGATGTCCCGTAAATCTGGAGCAGAAATACCCAAAGTTGCTCGAGATTGCTTTTTCAAACAATTAATTTGATCTATGAATCTGTATCCAACCTTTTTTAATTTTTTCTCCATACTATGAGAGCTCATCATCTGTGATGGGGGAGTATTAATACCTTGTAAGTGAATGACCCATCCGTTTTCCTTCCATTCCACAAATAATTTTTTGAAATTGAAGCTGACCGTGTCTAATGTTTCCAACCATTCAACTCCCAAAATAACATCAGAGTTCCCTAAATTCATTACGAAAAGAGATCCAAACCAGGTATAAGTTCCCATTTTAATGGAGACTTGAGATGTTCTCCCAACACATTGAGCGTTCACCCCGTTGGCTACTAGAACCTGAAATTTGTCTTTGTTGGAAGAATTAATGAATAAATTCAAAGCTTTTGCTATTTTGATATCGATAAAATTGTGGGTACTGCCTGAATCAATTAGCACATTTACCTTTTTCTGACAGAGAAATCCCAGTACCTTGATTGTATGGTGTGCTGTTAACCCCATGAGGGCATGCATGTAAATAGCCATTGTATCCTCTTCCTTCTCTTCTAGAACAATCAATAGTCCTTGAATAGGTTCTTCCTGGTGGTATTCTTCTTCCTCTTCTCCTTCATATTGAGTGCATTCAATATGAAAGTTTTGTTTTTGTGCACATGCTTATTCTCTAGGATGGTGATTGCGACATTTATAGCAGAAGTATCTTGATGGTTGATCATTTCTGTGAAAAGAGTTGTTGCCATATGAAGGATGACTATAAGTTTCATGCTGTGTATACAACTGAATTCTCTTCTCAGCTAGCTTGGCTAGTCTTATGCAATCGTTCAACGAGGTTGGATTTTGAATGTCCACCTCCACCTTAATATTTTCTTTCAAACCATTGCAAAAATCTCCTACCACTATGTCTGGACTGAGGTGTAATGCATATGGTAGTAAACTGGTGAATTCGAAGATGAACTCACTAACTGATCTTTCTTGTTTAAGAGATAACAGTCTTACTGTGTATGATGATGTAGCTCCTTCATCAAATATTTCTAAAAAATAGGTAGTGAAATTATTCTAGCAAATAATAGCTCCTTTCTCATGTTTAAGCCATACGAACCATTGGTAAGCTTCAGTGCCTAATTTTGATGCAGCGAAAGGGACTTTATCAAAATCCTTAATTTGGTATAAGTCGAGAATGCCTTCCATTTTGGCTATCCAACCACGAGGATCATGACCCTCAAAAGTGGGCATATTAGTGCATGGAAAATTATTAGGGCCTCTCGATTTGTGATAACTTATATCCCTATCCTGATCTTGGTTATATCACTGTCTATGATAGCGATTCCCGTAATTATCCGGATTGCCTCTTTGCTGCTCCCAATCTTCATCCTGGTCATCCTTTTCTTCATGCCTTTGTTCATGGGAGTGATTTTGGGGATTAGTATTGGGATTAGGTTGGTTTTGTGCATTCAATAGTTTAGTTAGGGTGACATTAATTTGGTGCATACCACCTAGTAATTCTCGAAGAGCTTCATCAGTGTTAATGGCAGAGTTGTCTGATTCTCCTTGTGTGACGTTGTCGTGAGTTGGGGTAGCCATGGGGTCAACCAGTGGATGATTCAAATTATAACTACCAATTTTGAAAAGAGAAGGAAAATTATTTGTACCTTGGATTCGATGAGGTCTTCTTGTGTTGTTATTGGTCGTCTTTGAGCTTGATAGTCAACCGTCAGGTCCTTTGATCCCACTTCTACTCATGTACTGTTCAAAATTTCCTACTTAGTAATCCTTGAGCTTCGATTTTTGTGATAATTCGGTTGAATTTGGCAAAAACTTTTGTTTTTCACTTTAACTATCGCTCCCACTATGACGCAAATTTGAATTTTTTTGGCTCACCTCCTAACAGCCACTTTTGACAACTTTCAACAATTTTGACAACTTCTTGACAAGTTCTTGACGACTTTGGACAACTTTAGCAAGTTTACAATTTCTTGACAAGTTCCTGACGACTTGGACAACTTGAGCAAGTTTGGACAATTGCTAAGACATGACAATGACTAGACCAAGACACGACGCGACATGAGGGACACCACACTACGATTGACACGACATGACGCCGATTGACATGACAAGACACAAACTGACACGACTACCAGATGAGACGTTGGAAGGACATGAACAAGACATGATAGAGGGACACAAAGTAGACAGGCGAAGGACACTAGGTGATAAACAGGACATGATAAGATGCTATAGAGGGACACACAACAAGGATGACTAAGCTACACACGACACGAAGAACGCAATGGGAAGACACAACAGACACGAACACGACAGGGAACGACACGACAACTAGATGATAGACACGAACACGACAGCTAACTGATGCAACAGGACACGATTCAACTGACATGACACAGGCGACAAATAGTGAGACAATATTTGAAGACGACTAATAGAGACAATGAGGACACAACAATCAATGAAGGCACAAGACGAATCGAAAGACTGACATGACATAAAACTACGAAAAGGCTCAACCATTGGATTTGCAACGATGACATGTCAGACGGATATGTGAGCAAGGGATGGTAGTGTGACCGGAGTCACAACCAAGTAGGAGAGATGATTCAGTTTTAAAACCTACGACGACTTCCACACAACATATGTGGGATAAACGACTGAGCAGCAAAATTAAAAAAAAAAAATTAAAAAGTTGGTACCTTAGGTTATGTACCGCTAATTTATTTTTTCCTTGCCTCTGATTGGTCGACCTCCTGCGAGCAATTATCTACGATTTTTTTCGAAGTGCTTTCATGGCGGATCCACGAATGGTTTGTTGAGCTTTCCTTCAGCTTCGTGTGTGGATCCAATTTTTTTTTTGTTAAATTGGCTGGGCATGATTTGGCAGCATGGCTTCAACGAAATGTCTGCATTGGCTGGGCATGATTTGGTGGCACGGCTTTAGCAAAATGTCTACGTTGGCTGGGTCTGACTTGGCGGTACGGATTTAACGAAATATCTATGAGTGAAAACATAGTTGGGTGAGCAAAGGTTCTGCTACGCTGCTGTGGTGAATTTTGGGTGAGTGAAAACGTATCTCCGTAGGCGTGTTGGGTCTACCAGCTCTGATACCACATGCAAGGCAACGCCTTCTCTGATCTTCTAAAATAATTATAATTGACTAGCTCAAGACAAATTAAACCATATAAGCAAATAGACAAGGAGCACACAACGATAATTGAAAAACAATAATAAGAATATGATTCGCCACTTAAGGTGGGCTCACCCTCATCATATAGGCAGAATGCGAATATCGCAAATGAAGTTTTATAAAAAAGATGATAATTTATTTACTCTACACTTGGATAAATAATGATTAAATGTAATGCTTCATAATATAGCTGATGCTATATTATTTTAGGTATGTAACAAAGGGATTGGCTAAGTAATTATAGACTTCTCTAATGAAGTTATACTTTCCTTAACTGATATATAAGCAACATATATTAGGTAGAATGATCCATTATGTTTTTTGTTTAGAGATATCTAAAAGAGTTGAAGGTACATGAAACTTTGATAATTACATATATTATAGGTTGAATTAACTATATAACAATGATGTTCAATAGTAGTAAAATAATAATTTTAATTTAGGTAAAATAATTTTAAATAGAATTTACTTTGAAATTTATTATAAAGTTTTTGCCTCAAACATGGTGGTAATTGGAGGAATTTTTTTAATATATTGAGAATGGATGATCCTCAAGGTGGTCATCATGAGCATAAATTTAAGTATGATGAATTTTTCTTATTCAGTTAATAATGCCCATATCATTGAGCACAACTAGTATGCATTTAGTGAGATTTGGATATAATAATTCTAGATTTAATGAAACTACATCTTTCACTTGTAGCATTCACAAGATCCTACAACAATGATAGGCCCTTCTCTTATATCAATAATAATAGCTATCATCAAACTGTTACAACTTATAATAAAAATAAGATGGTGATAGTTATTTATAAGCTTTGCAGATGTCAAATGAATAATCGAATCCCAATATGAATAAGAAGATCAATATGTAATGTCCACATCCACATCTACATTATATGAAATAACACAATCTATCTTGTAAAGTAAAAATAATTAATTTGACAAATCCTTAATTATTTGTTATCTTCTAAATATTTTTGGTTTAAATTTAATATCATTTTCCACCATGACATTCCTTAGATAATTAATAAACCATCCTCTTTGTATTTTTATGTGAAAATATCCTATATTTCTTTAACTGTCATGATTTGGATAAATGTATCATTTAGTAAATAATAATTGTTATTCTCTAGATATGGAGAAATGTGATATAAAAGTTTAGTAAAGACATTACATTCAAGAAGAACACTACTAAGAAAAATATTTTTATGATTAAGATAATATTTTATGCATGCCATGGGATAGCAATACACATCTTCCATTTTTTTTCAATCTTTTTATGTTCTTTTCTTTTATATTACCCTTAAAACTTTTAATTTTTTTAGAACCTATTTAGATTAGATATATATTATTATTTTTATTTAAAATAGTAAAATTGCCTTTCTTCCATGCACAATTTAAAATTTCATATAATTGTGAGCTAATAATTGATGTTGCATATGATAAAATATGAATGCAATGAATGATATTATTTAGATGATTATAATTTATATAATTTAAATTCAACTCTATTTTACAAAGTTTAAATACCACTTATTTATAAAACTCTTCTTATATAGTATCATTTTACTACATATTACACAAGATTATGATATATCTAGCAATATGTTAACAAACTATTGAATTATGGTTTCTTATTTTAGTTTAAACTTTATGCTTTATTTATTTTTATTGGTAGAGAAGGAGTTTTGAAAGGGACCCCAAAACTTTTATAAAATGCTACCAAGACCTTTAAAAGGTATAAAAGGAACAAAGGAGAGGATAATAAAAGATACAAGATCTAAACCAATAAGACAAGAGAAAACAACTAACACTATAGAGAAAAATATAGATATCACTAGAAGAGAGCTGCACATTCAATATGGAAAAGAATACAAAGGCAAAGGACTTAGTTCTTTTCTTTGGGTATTTTGCTAGAGTATCCAACTCTTCTTTAGGGAAATTTCCAACATCTTATTTTTTATATCTTCCATGTGGAAAGCCACCTCCTCTACCATCATTTCAACCATTCTATTAATCCTAAGCATAGATTTATTCAAATATTTAATTATTTCATAATTGTTATAGAAACCAAAACATTGATTGGGGTCTAAATGAAAAAAGATCCATTCACCTTAGTAGATTTTTCTCCTATCAAACAATCTAGAACATTATTTCTCAAGAGAGAATATGGCTTCTCATTATCTGACAACTTGTACTTATATTTCATTCCACATAAGTTATATAAATTATAGTTAGATATGACATGAAGGGAAACTTCCACTTCCTTAATATACTCCTTAGGCCATTTTAGATATTTAGAATACCTTACCTTGGTAGAATATTTAATGTTCTCATTGGAATAAGGGTACTACTCAATATTATTCTTTTAATTTTTAGATTTTATATCAAGAAAATAGTTAGAGGATTCATATGATGACTCCACTTCCCTGTTATTAGAAATAGGGAGAGAATCACCAAATCTATTCTCTCTAAGAGTACTATCATGTACCTTTGAATATGAAGGGGAGACATAGTTCAAACTGAGGCTCACATTAACTTGAATATCTCTTTTCTCAACCATATGAATAAATTAAGTTTTAGAAGCCCCTAATATAGAGTTTTGGAGGAGTTCTTGTATTAAAAATCCCTAATGAAATTCTCAATTAAGCATAGCAAAAACGTAGGAATATTGAATATCTTACCATGGCGAAGATAATTTAAGAATACCACATAAAAATTATAGACAATGTTAAATTTTGTATCTAGAATAAAGTATCTCATGATAGGAATAACCATTTTATCCCAAGGTTTGGAAAGGAGTCTCTTATAAAACCATTTTCAACCTTCTTAATTTTTCCATTCTTCTCTAGAAACTTCTCTAATTTCCTAGCTAAGGAACATTTTTCATGATTTATACAATCATATTTTGTAGCTATGGGTATTACTTCAACAATCAATAATGTATTGAAAGTGAATTCAACGTCTTTTACTTTAACCTTCATTTCCATCCAATAATAGGTGAATTGAAGAGATAAAGACTCATTGAACTTGTTAAACTTCTTGATATATTGAACCAAACCCTCCTTATCTATAATATCATAGACCTCATTCTCAATGGAAATCTTAGTAGGTTTCACTTTACACATGTCAACTCCCATGGCTACTATTTGGATCCACACTACTATTCTAGAAAACCGTAAAATTTCCTTCTAAAACCTCTAATGAATTCTATTAAATCCATATGAATTCTAAAATCATCATTTCTTATCATGTGAGTTCTTGAAATAGATTCTTAAAACATGTGAGGATAACCTTGTTGTCCTTCAAATCTGAGGTTGAGACGATGATTCATCCCCCTATAGTTCCCAAACTAGAAATGGTCACATCATACAAAATATTCTTATGCCACATGTACCCTAAGCTAAAAATGTAGTTTATACTAACCATATTGAGGAGTATATCCCATTTCAAGACCAACAATCCAAATCCAAAACCCCATTTATTTTGGATCAATCAGCCTCCAACCTCTATGTGAAAAATCTGCACAACCATTTCTCTTCAGTCAACATGATTAAAATCATGATTTTGAAGTTCTCATTATTATCACCACCATAACAAAAATTTTATTATTATCACTCCTAGGAGTGATAATAATAAAAAAATTGTTAGGAGTGAGAGTACCAAAGAATTAATTCCAAACACAATTACCAATAGCAAGGCAATTGATAAGAATCCACTTTCTAATCTTAAAAAAACAAACTATCAATATTTTACATAAATTGACTTGTCATAATAATAAAGGATTAAATGGTATAACCACTAAAGAAAATTCACCATAAATAGAAGTGCATATTTTGAAAATTACCAACATAATTCAAGACCTTCATAACCATTATTATTCTCAGTTTAACCCTCTCAAAAACCCCCTCCACATAACTAAAAATTGAGGGTCATACCCTAAGTTATCAATAAAAATATTTAGGAAAATGGGTTCATTCAGGCTCAGTCTACTAGCCAAGCTTGATCTAGGCCCCCATAGTATCCCTAGAAAATCATAAAAATACTAGACAATAGGAAAAGGATAAATAGGTGTGTTATGAAAAAATACACTTAAAAAAATATCTCTTGGATTCACAACTCTAGCTCTAGATAAAAATGCTCCCATGAAGGAGGCTTAATTATAATCCTAATTTATTGACCAAGAGAAATGAGTGAGTTGAGGTTTAGTGGGTGTAGCGGGAGTGAGGGCGTGAATTTTTTTGGCAGGAATCTCAATCAAGGTAGCAAAGGTAGAGCAGGTATGAAAGGGGTGGGTGGGAACCTTGAGCATGGATCAAGCAAGGATCCAGAGGAAGGAGGTCAAGCTACAATAGATTTTGAGGTGGGCATCACACTGGGGCCTGACCCTCCTCAGAAAGACCCCAAAAAAATATATATGAAGGACAATACAAGGCCTAAGAAGTGGTTGTCTTTTGTTGAGACTCTTAGAGGAAAAAGAAAGGAGGTTCTCTCTCTTCCGCCCCTAGTTCCAATAAATAATAAAATTTTGACCCCGAAAAGTTCCATGAGCCTTTTTATTTCAATGGAAGAATTCTACCTGGTAGGCAAGTTTTTGGGAGGTAGGCCAAACATGGAGACTATCAGGGCTTGGGCGATGGATAAATGGAAACTGGTAGGTAGCTTGGAGTTGGTAGCTCTAACTTGAGGGTTCTTCATTATTCGTTTTAACAATATGGAGGATGCTAACCACATTTTAACAGGAGGTCCTTGGTTTCTAGGCAAAATGAGCCTTTTTATCAAACAATGGGGTGAATATTTTGACATTGAAAAGAAAAATATTAACATTACCCCTATTTGGGTTTATCTCTCGAGTCTACATACCTGGTTCTTAAATAAATATTAGTTGCAGGGCATAGCCAAAACTATCGGTGACCTGATCTCCATTGACCATGTGACCATGGCCAGGATAAGGATGACTCATGCACAAATCTGTGTAAATAATAATTTGGATAATGAATTTCCAAGGTTTATGGAGCTAGAGTATGGAGAATACTATCGAAAATAGCTAGTAGAATATGAGAACAGACCAATATTATATGCAGAATGTAAAAAATAAGGACATCTATGCAAGAAGTTCCCTAACCTGGTAATGAATAGAGAAAAGCAAAAGTAGGTAATGCTAGATAGAGGATATTTGAGGAGTTTCCTTGGCAGAGGTAATTTCAATCAGGAAAACTATGTCTACCAACAAAAGAAAAGAGAGGGTGCAAGGTCCTAGCAAGACAAAGAAAAACAATAGGTTGTTGGCAACCAAAATACTCAGGTAAGTTCCAATCCTCTAGTTTCAAATAAATTTTCAATTCTATCCAATATGGGATTAGGAGGATTATAAGAATACATGGAATCCCAAATTCTTCAAGCTAACCTTTATGACTCTCTATAATCCCCATCCAAGTCAGGATCCTCAAACCCTAATGCTGAAATTACTGTAAGCCTCGTGGGCATCACAAATCCAAATCCTAATGCTCGATATCTAGAATCCCCATCCAAGTCAAGATCCTTAAACCCCAATGCTAAAAGTACTTCAAGCCCAGTGGTCATCCTAAAGCCAAACCCTAATGCTGAAGAATTTAGGAAAGAAATTTGAAGCATTGGAAAATAAAAAATCTCATCTCCCTAACATCATCACTAGGAGCCAGGTGAATCCTACTGAGGGGTCGTCCTACATACCAAGGAAATATAGGAAAAAAGGAGAATATTTAGATGTAGGGTTGGAGATATGTGAAACTCTTAAGACTGAGGAATATGGTAGTCCGATTTTGCAATAAATTGCCTCCCCTAGTTTAGTCCTAAAAAAACCAGGAGCACTGTGAAGTCTCCTATAGATTTTGGCAGTGAAAAAAGAAGAGGGATAATATCAAATTCTAAGCATCAAAAAATTATAACTGATAATGACATTGCCAATGGAAAATAGAGAACCTTGTTTCAAAGGGTTATTCCAGGTTCTGAAGACAACAAATTAGGAAAACCCCCTCAAGGGATGGGGAGACGAAGAAATTCCAAAAAATATAAATGAAGTTCCTCTCATGGAATATGAGATCCCTCAATGGCCTACCCAAACACAAGGAAATTAGTGCAATAAGAAATCAAGTGAATCCAACTATTATCATGTTGCAAAAAACAAAAAATGATAATATTCAGTCAAAAAAAGTAGCAAAAGAAATCTGGAATCAAGAGGAGATGGTTTGCAAATCATCCAGAGGATTGTCTAGAGGACTTATGATTTTATGGGATCCTTAGATAGTAGAAGGCACCATTATTCAAAAATATGGCAGGGTTCTTAGTGTTTTATTTAAATAAATAAATAGCAATAGTCGTAGATCTTTTCAAATATTTATACCCCAACTTTAATTCAAGGGATATCTCTACTATGGGAGTACTTAGGCAATCTGAGTGAAATCTTCCATAATATCTCCTGGATTTTGGCTAAGGATTTTAACACTCCTCTTTACCCTTCAGATAAAATGGGTGGAAATGGACCACCTATCAGGAGCATGAATGAGTTCAATGACTTTGTGAACTACAACATGTTGATGGATGTAAAACTTAGAGGAGCGAATTATACCTAGAGAAATCAGCATATACGGTGTCATGTCATTCAAGAAAGGCTTGACATGTTTTTTCTATCAAAGGAGGCTACAACTCTGTTTGGTGATTCTACCTTGCAAGCCCTTCCTAAAATTACCTCTGATAATAATCCCATTTTTTGGATATACCTAACTCTTTGTCCTTCAAGAAACCTTTCAGATTTCAATCTATGTGGATCAAACATTCCAGTTTCAGAGATAACTTAATTTAGTGGTGGCAGCAGCCTGTCAGGGGTAGTGCAACTTTTAAACTTACCGGTAAATTAAAGTTTTTTAAGGAAAAACTTCGAACTTGGAAGAAAGAGGTCTTTGGGAACCTCTTTGAAAATAAAACATAGGTTGTTGAAAGTTTGAAGATAATTGATCAGAGGATTCAACATGGCGATGCTGATGAAACTACTAGGCAGGAGGAACGAATAAAACTAGCAGAGTTTCATAACATTTTGGCATGTGAGGAAACCTATTGGAGGTAAAAATCAAGGGCTCTTTGGTTGAAATATGGAGATCAAATTCCAATTTTTTTCATGTCACCACGCTTAGAAACAAAAACAATAACAAGACATTTTTTTTTTTAAAAGCAGATGATTCTATTACTCAGGGCTTAACAAAAATCAGAAAGAAGACAATAACTTATTTCAATTCTATCCTTGGTCAGGAATCATAGTGCAATGAGGAGGCAAACGATATTCTATTGCAATCCATTCCTAGAATAATAAATGAGGATATAAACCTTAAGCTTCTAGGTCCATTTTCTGATGAGGAAATTAAGGAAGCCTTGTTTTGCATGGAGCCAGACAAAGCCCCAGGACCCTATGGATTTCCCCATTTTTTCTATCAAGATTTTTGGGATATCATAAGTTAGGATGTAATTTTTGCTATTAGATAGTTCCAAGAAAGCAATAATATCCTAAAATTTCTCATCTCTACTTTTATTTCTCTAATTCCTAAGAAGAAAACCCCTAAATCTATGGTTGACTTCAGCCCAATCAGTCTATGCAATGTTTCTTACAAGATTATAACTAAATCCATTACAATTAGAATGAGATATGCTCTACGTCGCATCATAGATCCATGTTAGGGAAGCTTTGTCTAGGGCAGGTCAATCTTAGATGGAGTTATCATAGTTCATGAAGCTCTATACTCTACTCATACGACTAACAGGTTTTTTTTTGCCCTTAAGCTTGATATCAAAAAAGCATTTGATAGGCTAAATTGGGACTTTTTGATTGTTGTCCTCCTTAAGTTTGGTTTTCACCACCAATGGGTTAATTTTATCAAAGAATGCATTTCTAAAGCATGGTTCTTGATTTTGTTTAATGGAACAACTACTGGTTACTTTCAAATTCATAGAGGAATTCGGTAGGGGACCCTATTAGCCCCATGTTATTCATCATTATGGTAGATCTTTAGGTAGAACCATAAAAAATGCTTGCAGCTCAAGGCTAATTTTAGGAATCAATGCAACATCTCTTACTAGGGTTGTTTCTCACCAAAAATTCATTGATGATACCATTCTATTGACTAAGGTATCGGTGGTTGAGACCAAATGAATTAAATACATCCTACAACTCTACGAGGACGCTGCTGGTTAGAAAGTTAATTTTAGTAAAATCAAGTTACATTTCTTGAACACCCCCATTCAGAGGTAAGGAAGGATTACATAAATTTTAGGGTGTGATTTAGAAAACCTCCCCACTTTGTATCTTGGTTTCCCTCTTTTCATTGGTTCTTCGAGAGAGTCAATGTGGGACAAAATTATTGAAATTAAAAAAAAAAACTTGTTGGATGGAAAGGTCATCTTCTATCTCAAGCAGGAAAGCTTACCCTCACTAAAGCCTCTATACACAACATTCCAGTCTATTTCCTCTTTTTTTTCAAAGCCCCTATGAAGGTTTTCCATAAAATTAATAAACTCCAAAAAAAAAATTTATGGAATGGATTAAAGGAGAAAAAAAAGGATACACATTGTAGGATAGACCAAAGTGTGCAGACCCAAGGAAAATGAGGGCTTAGGTCTGAGGAGAATTGCTCATATGAATTTATCTTTACTAGCTAAGTAGGTGTGGCACCTCATTTCTAGTGAAGAAAATTAATGGACAACTATCATCAAATGAGAGTACCTTCAAAATATGGAATTCCTAAATGACTCAGTTCCAATAAGAGGTTCTACTTTTTGGAAAACAATTATCAATTGTAAGGAAATCATAAAAAAGGGTTTAAGATGGGTTTTAGGAAATGGTGAGAGGATAAATTACTAGAATGACAAGTGGGCTAATGATGAACAACTGACTCAATATCCTAAGCATGAATTAAAGATATCATGGAAGAACTCATTGGTAGAAAAGTCTTCGATTATGTGGTTGAGGATAGAGGTAGAATGAAGTGGAAACAAATAAGAATTCAGGGATTTCAAGTGGAATCAAATGATATTTGTAACATTCTCGAGAAACAGTTTATCCCCATGATACCCCAGTAAGATCAACTGACCTGGGATCCTATGGAAAATGGGTAGTTCACTGTTAAATCAGCTTACAAAATTCTACTTGATGATGAGCATTTTATCCTCCAAAAGGACTTAGTTTGGATAAAAAATTTAATTCCAAAAATTTTAGTCTTTTCATGGTATGTTATCCAAGGAAGAATTCTAACCATTGATATTATGATGTGTAAAGGTATTTGTATTACTAATCATTGTTATCTATGCAGGGCTAATTGGGAGACCATTTATCACATTTTCCTTGAGTGCCCTTTTTCCTTGACTGTCCTATGTGGGGTTTTTTAGGCCTTGAATATTTCCTAAGTTAAACCAACCATCGTACTTGATTTTTTTATCCAGTGGCCTTGCCCCTTTTCAATCCAAAGACTTAGATACATGTGGAAAATTTATCTCAATCACTATCTTTGGCAGGTGTGGTTAGAAATGAACCATAGAGTCTTTAATGATTCTATCTATGATCATCAAACTATCATTTCCAGGATCCTATCATTTTCCAATGAGAATGTGAACCTTATCCTTTTTTATAGTTGTAAACCTCATTTGCAGGAGACCACGATTTCTCAATATTTAAGCTTAACCTTGTTAGATGAGTCTTTGCCTAGGGTAGTCAACCCCAGAGACAATGTTAAGTGGTCCCCACATTCTATGGGTTGTTTTAAGCTTAATTTTTATGAAGCAGCTAAGGACAATCTTGTAAGAGTAGGAGATGATGGCATTGTGCAAGATCATAATGGGAATATGATGCTTGCATTTTTTGAATATTTAGGAACAAGGATGAACAATGAAGCTAAAGCTAGAGCTATGTGGAGAGGCCTTCAAATGACTCAAGACTTAGAAGGTAATTTTATCGTAGAAGGAGACTCTATGCATGTTATAAATCTCATCAATAAGTGGAAAACATCTCCTTGGAGGATTAAAACAACTTTTGAAGAGGCTAGGATCCTTTTACAGGGAAGACATGGTAGAAATGCCCAACATGTCTATTGGGAAGCTAACAAAATTGTTGATAAGCTAGCCAATTTGGGTGTCAATGGTGAGGAAATTTTCAAATAGGAACATGATGTCCCAAGCGAAGTAGAGGATCTTATTCAAAAAAAATTCCAATAATGATAGTCGAATTTACCAACAGGGAAGGCACTATAAGTTTGAAGGCTAGGAGTATTCCTGCCTATTTTTTGAAATGGACTCACAATAAAAATTATTTGAGCTGTCAGTCTTCGTGGATGCTGCTTGGAAATACCACAAAGACTAATAAGGACAATCACATATCAAATAACATGGCTCCTAGTCATATTAGTAATTTGATATTGGTTGATAATCAAAGGGCAAGAAAGAAACGACAAGATAAGACTTCAAACCAGAGCCACGTGGACCACCAGATAGCCATCGCCATAATTCTAGCCAGTAGGTTCACTTCTCCAAGGTTGATTGGCCAAGATGGGATGTGGTCCCAAAGCATTTCATATACGGAAGAAAGCAATTACCAAAGAATTATTAAGATTAATTGTCAATACAGAGCTTGTGGGAGTTTTTTTTAGCACTTTACTATGTGTGTCTACAAATTTTTGTTTCTCCACTATTTTAAGGAAGGGATTCGTGTCTGTTTCTTTTTTTGTAATTATTATGCAAGTGTGTTTTCTCAAGATATATCCAAAATTTTGTATGGGAAGTTTATTTTTGATAACAAGCTATGTTCCTTATCGGATGTAATGTATTTGGTGGTATGTAGATTTTACATATATAGGATCCTTAGTAAGGACATGTTCATCAACAGCCTTGGGCTGATTTTTGTAAAAAGTTTTGGGTCAACCTGTAAAACCCAGTATTAATGCTATAGTATCTTATCTACCAAAAAAAAATTTCTCCCATGAAGAAGATATTTATGAAATCCTTATATAGAGTGCCTATGTCATTGATTTCAACCATAAATACTTTCTTTCTAATCATATCCAAGATAATAGGAAGAAAATATTGAACCCACACTAAAAACTCCTCTTAATCCACCCTAAGACTGGCCATAAAATCTATTACTACATTCCATTCTCTAAATGTATGAGTAATGTGCATACTCACCAAGACCTACAATATTTTTTAACCTCAGAATGTCTTCTATGCTCCACCTAGGCTATTTTATATCTTTAACATAATTTATGATATTTAGAGTAACCTTCTATTACAAAAATTTTAATATTTGGTTTTTTAGTAAGACTTTTTTGAAAAAGAGCATGGGCCTCTCTAAAATAAATGGTTTGAGAACTTATACCTTTTGTATAGGTAGTAGTTAAATTCCCTTCGTTATCTCTGATCACCCCTCCAAAACCATCTCTCCTTGGGTTACCCTTTGTTCTATGTATGTAGTTGTAAGTTTTCTATTTACACATATTCCATGTCTTGTAGAGTAACAGTATTTAGGTAGTAAGTTAGCCATTACTATATTACCTATGTTATAATATCGATGCAATGGAATAATTTTCCAAACAATTGTATATTTAAGGTTAAGATATTTTACATAGAAAACCTGTCTCTTAGAGTCATACCAATAAAAACTCCTTAAAGGAATTACTAGCATAGAGCTCTATGTTTATCCACCTCTTCTAAGACCTAGCCATACGAGAACCTTGGGGAAATCAAATTCTCTTTCAAGAGGGTACAAGATCTATTTCAAGTAAGTTGGATTTCCCTTGGTACACTAATAGTTTGGATTTATCCTCTTCATGCCTAATAGATATGACACTAAAGTGAAGTCAAATTGTGTCACTTGCATGCTCCATATATTTGGTGCTAGAAGAAAGACTTAAAGACTCTAAATAATTACCTTAAAATAATAAATATTTTTTTCGAATTTTAATACAATTTTGAGTGTTAGGTGGAATATGAAGTAGATAGATTTCACTATGAGGAGGAACGAGGGTTTGGGCAATGGTGGAAGTACAGGGGTGGGGGCCAACGAATCCATGGTGGAAATGAACTGGTGATGGATACACTACTCAAATTAACATTTGCATGAAATTCAAATTTAAGTGCACTCAAAATAAAATAGGTAAGTGACTCACACTCTATAATTCCATTAGTTTTTATAATTTAAAATAAAGGTTTACAATGGGGAAGAATTCAATGAGAGAATCCTCGATAGAAGGGTTCACATAGGGGACTTCTATGGGAAGGGCATAGAGTACCAAGGGACCTAATATGTAATCCTTTGCAGAAGTGGTCAGAGGTAGTAACATAAATTTAGATGACACAAGATAATAGGATTAAAAAATCCTACAAGCCATGAATAAAAGAC
Organism: Wollemia nobilis; assembly: GCA_028583015.1. NCBI lineage: Eukaryota > Viridiplantae > Streptophyta > Pinopsida > Araucariales > Araucariaceae > Wollemia > Wollemia nobilis. The sequence continues at coordinate 3,609,792 of JAQPPZ010000622.1, forward strand.
AACAGACTAAAGTTGAAAAAGCCAAAATAAATGGATGTTTAACTAATATAAAAACAATCCCAGTACTAGAAATTGTAGAAGAACTCATAGTAGAGGAGATTGTGTATAAATCCAAGCATACCTTAATATGCAAGTTTGTGGGACTTTGACATTCTACAAGGTTCTTGTACTCCTGGGCCAGAAAGCATTGGGCACTACAAGGGGAATTGGATATCTTCACATTACTAAATGGATACTTTGTAGCTAAATTCATAATAATATAATATAATCTACAATTATATTATTCGTCCTTCATATGAGATCTCTCTATTGGTCCCATGAAAAATATTGTTTTGGATGGAAAAACACTACAAAGGGTGAGTATTCAGTTGCTCAAGGTTATTTTACCTTATGCCATAATAATCCCAACCATTATTCTGACATATTTTCTCAATTGTGGGCTTAAAAGCTCTGGCTTAAGGTGAGGTTTTTTAATTGGCTTTTATTGCATCGTAGGGTGTTTACTGGTGAGAAAATTATGAAGTGTGGTTTTCATAGCCCTTTTAGATGTGAGATGTGTGAAGAGAATGTAGAAACTCTCAACCATATTTTTATTGAGTGTACTTTAGCCTCTGAGCTATGGAGGAGAATGGCCACTTTACTTGGCTTACAGTGGTCCAATTTTTTTACTTTTGAACAACTTTGGATGGATTGGTCTAATCAAGAGGGTGTTGATCATTTTATTATATAGATAGTTTGGATGGGTTCTACCATTCTTCTTTGGAATATTTGGATTGAAAGGAAAAGGTGAAGTTTTAATTAAGATAGGAAGGCTATTCACTATTTTAGCAAAAGACCATAGCCAAATTAGTTGAATCATTCCATCAACTTCTTAATCACCCTCAAAACTCCCACCAAAGATGGGATCAAGTGATGCAAATATTGAAGATTAAATCTTCTAAGGGCAACCAAATTAAAGGGAATGTGAGTATCAGTATTTTGGAAAATTCAATACTGATGGAGCTTATAGAGGGAACCCTGGAAAAGCTAGTGTGGGAGGAATTGGTAAACATTCAGATGGCTCCCTGGTTTTTACTTTTGCTAAGAATTTGGTTATTCTTTCCAATAACCTTGTTTAGGGGTATGGTATTCTAAGGGGCCTTCAGGATGCTACTAATGCTGGATGGGAAAAGGTGTTATTTGAGTCTAACTCTCAACTTATGATTAATATTTTGAAGACCCCTTCCAAGAATCATAAGGTTGATTGGAGAATAAAAATAATTACTGAGAAGATTCAATTAATCTAGATGTGATTTTTGAAAGTTGATTACAATAATGTGGTCAAAGATCAAAACAAAAGTGTTGATGCTTTAGCTAATTGGGATTTGGACAAAGGTAATCTTACTTGTTATGGCCACCCTCCTAGATGGTGGGCTTCACAAATTAGGGAAGCTCTTCTTTCTATCATTTCTTTGGATGGCTCCAGTTCTGAAGGTACCTAGTTTCTTCTTGCTTTTTTTTGCTTGTCTTTGGTTCATTCAAGTTTTTTTATTTCCCTAGCTCACACTTTTCTTTCTTTTGTTTTCTTTGTTGTTTCTTGACTTAATAGTCTTCTGGTCTAGATAGGTCATTATTATGTTCAATTTTTTTTTCTTTTTTCTTTTTTTTTTTGTTTAGTTTTTTAAGGTGTGTGTGTTCTTTTGTTTTATTTTTTTTGGTTCTTTGTGTTGTTTTTTGTTGTTTTGTGTTTTTTTATCTTTTTTGTTATTTTTCTTGTGTTTTTGTCATTCTTGTTCTTGTGTTTCTCTTTGTTTGTGTTAATTCATGTTTTTTTGTGTGAGTGTTTTCTATGTTTTTTTTTATTGTTTATTTTCTGTTGTTGGTTGTTTTTTATTTTTATTATTATTTTATTTTTTTAATATTTTATGTTTTGGTTCTGTTTATTTTTCATGTTTTTTTTGGGTTATGTCTTTGTAGTGTTCTGTTATTTTTGTCTTGTTTATGTTTTATTATGTGGTTCATGTTGTGGTTTCTTTTATCTTATTGTTTGTGTGTTTGATTGTTCTTTTATTTTTGACACACTCAAGGAGCATGTTTTTTATTTTATTTTATTAATTTTGTTGTTATTTACTTATTTTTAAATTTGTTTTGTATGTTTGTTTGCCCCTTGAGTATGTCAAAGGTGGTAAGCCAGGTCTGAGTCTTGGGCATTTTTGGTGGAATGGATACCCCTACCTCCTTGGGTCTTACCCGAAAGTGGCATCCCTTTTGGGATGTTTTCAAAAAATAAAAAAATAAAATAAATAAACCATCCTTTATTTTATTTGTACATCTATCAATCCTAATCCTTCTTGAATTACCAAAATTATTGGATTCCTTATCAGATATCCAATCCTAGAAACACTAATATAATATTACCATCCTTCCACAATGTATCACTTCCTTATTTACTTAGTCTAAAGTGTTGTATAATTGGATCAAGAGTGTGCCTATCTACAAGATGAAAAAAAATAATAATAAACAAATACATTTTTACTTGGATATTCAATACATTAAATAAATATTTTGAATAACTAAAACATAAAATTATTATGAGCTCTTTTATACTTATCAAAAGAAAAGGAGGAGGCTCATAATACTTACATTGATAAAACCAGATCATCATTAATACCAGGAACATGGAATACCCATAAGAATTTGATGGTCACCCTAGCATCATCAAAGTTAGGGGTGACATGGAATACCAAGAAACATAAAGAATCATGACATTGGCTCTTTTTCTTTATCACCAACTTTCCATGGATTAAAAAAAGTGGAATGTATGAGTTTTCATGAAAACTATTATCAAGTCCTTATAAAGATAGCAAAATAATTTGTGGTTGATAATAAGCACCAACACTAACAATATCACTATCACCAACACCAGAACTAGCACCAACATTGATATTTTTATAATTACAAGTAAATATTTTGTTATGAACATCTACTATGATAGTGTGGAGTCACCAATCAGTACCTTGTAGGAATAGTTTTTTACTATGGTTGATCTCTATTGCTACAATTATTGGCTATGAGACTACTACACCAACCATATATTAAAAGGTTCTAAGAAGCGACATGGGATTACATATATGTGTATTATTATCACACTCTTTAGCCCAAGATTCTATCGATGGATTGCACCCTCCAAAGGTTTAAATAATTTTATTAAATGCGACATCCACCACCTTGCTCCTTAATGTATGGGTGTTTCCCGCACCAACCCATTTGTACATTATCGAATCAAATTCCATGATCTATCAAAGAGGATCTACCTACTGGAGATCTACTATTATATAAATCCTTCTACCCATAGTTGTCATTGTCAAGTTTTTGACAGCTTGATCAAAGGAAGGTAGATAAATATGTACTCAATATTTTATGTCAAAGGAATAAAATATTCATTGGTTTGGAGAGAATGCAAGATACATATAGACCAAATATGAATATGAGAGTATTGATTGGAATAAGTATTTATCCATTTTTATTGAAAGTGGCATCAATTTTAGGATAGATAACCAAGATGATCTCAATATCAACTTCATTGGATGTTTCTCAATATAAGATATGCAACCACCCATATTTAACAAAGGATTTGTAATTGTAGCATAGATTGTTCCTTCTTAGATTTGTTGTAAAATTTTAATAGCAAGAATGGCAAGTAAACAATGCTATGGTAATTAAATATGCAATGTCTATGCCTATAAGATTTTACTTATACCTCTTTAAATTTTATCTTTTGAAACCCATACCATTGTTTCTTGAACACAAGATGAATAGATTCAATAATATTATATGGAAAAAATCATTGTCCATATTTCCTTGAGCTCAATATGAACACGTTTGATAACAATATATGGTTAACATCATTATCCATATTATTTGAAATGACTATATTCACATTTACCCAAATTAGGTTAAGATCAAATTTTGCTTAGATATTTTTCTAGAGTGTGAATGGAAGAGGAATATACCCAAATTTGCAACAAAATCAACTATATGCATGGAATGGCTGGGATATTGAAAGCATCAAAATATATGATTAATTTTCAAATATGACTATGGTAATTTAAGAAATTCCTAACATGATAGGCATACCAATTTTATACTTGTTTTATCACCAAATCTAGGTCTTCTAAGACATGTACATACTTGACTCCCTTTTGGATGGTAAACTACAATCCATGAATCAATAATTCATACTCAATAGCATTGTAGATGTAGAATGATTGCAATAATAAGAAACATGATAGGATTTGTCCCTGGGACTGACCAATTTAGTTTGAGTGACTTTACCATGCTTGGATTTTAACTCATCAAACTTGAGGATCCATAAATAGTCATTAGTTATTTTTTTAACCCTATGGGTCCTAAACTACTAGAGTATTATATCTAGATCAGGTTTTCACCTCTATAATATTAAACCTCAATGGTGTTGACATACTTGATGCTGAGATAATTTAGCTTAGAAAATATTTATATCCAAATCTAATTGTCAATGACATGCCAGGGAAGCCATAAATTTGATAAAATAATTACCATATAGCCATATAATATTCATAACCAATCATGCATCCCCTAGGTATTTTCGATATCCATAATATAAATATCAATGCATTATTGTATCCTAGGTTTAGCGACCAACTATATATCGATCTGGTTTAGTACCCCAACCCTATTTACTTCTATCATATTCAATTGAATAACCCTCTTATTTGATGGAGAAGGGGCTAGTCCCATTGTTTGGATTACAACATATGACATCACATTGCCACAAGAACCTAAATCCACCGAATAATTATGTATATTTTTACTTGTAATATTAATAGTTACAAGGGAAGGTGGATATTATATGCTTTCTTTGTATATGGACATTTGAAAATTAGTAATTTTATTAGTCTCTTTTTATTTTGGTCAAAGATATTTTTAATAAATAAATCATTTTGGTTAGTTAACTAGGCTACCTAAAATTCATAAATGTTTACCTTCGATAATATCATATCTAGGTTTGTGTTGTTCTAGAATTTGATATATTTGTGGTGATGAATATTACCATATAATGTATCAAATTTTAATATAGATAGATAAGTACATTTAGTGGTTGAGAAAATACTACTAATTTTCTATACTAGTGTGACCAAACGCCAATATTAAAAATAATATTTTTTGTGCAAAGAGTATGTAAAAATAATATATAATGTTTTAAATATAAGACACCACTAATATTAGATAGTTTGATTATTGGGATAGTTTTTGTTTTTTTTATTGATAAAGGGTTTTTAAAGAGATCCAAAACCTTTTTACAAACTGAATAGGTGAGATGCTAAATGGAATTAAAAACTCCAACTAGAACAAACCAAAATGGAGGACCACACTTGGTGAACTCAAAACAGAAAAACTAAACACAACAAAAGTGGATAACACCCGCAAGCTAACACGAGAAGAAACAAAAAAACCAATAGTAAAAAATGGGAAGCCCTGTATTACAAAGAGACCATCCATAGAACATCACTCTAGGATGTAATACTCAACATCATCCTTGGAGATGTCCTTCCTGGGTTGGTCAATATTCTAGGTTTTTATTTGATTGATAATATTACATGCTCTTAGCAACATGGACGTAGCCAAAAAGAAGATGTCATCCAGATCTATCACCTGGTTTAGATCACCCACAAGCTGGACAGAGAGTGTACTAGGAGATGGGCTAGCCAAAGTATTTTATAATTTTTGATTAGGGGAAGCAAATTCAAGCACAAAAATATTTGTAGATAGAATATTTTTACCTTTTTATTAGAAGATTTCACTTGGGATGAGCACCTAATAGGATTCAATAAGGAACCAAATTAGCCTCTATTTACCTACCTTAACAAGGATTCCTACTTTAATATCGATGATCAGGACATCAAGAAAAACATCCATCACTACTAGGGGAGAATTAGGGATGGGCTCAAGGTTGGGATTCACCATAGCATTACCAGCTTCAACAATATTTTGCCCTAGATTCAAAACAATATTTTGCCCTAGTGGTTTGGGTATATTGGCTTCCCCTTACGCACACTATCAATGGAGATTTACATTGACCAAAATAGATACTCTAGAATATTAATTAGCTTGATGCCCTTCAGGTAAATTAGAAATACCATATGGAAACTTTGAAGTGGGGAGGATAGCTCATCGATCATCAGGTACTACATCATCATAACTAGAGCTCTATTCCATGGTTGATGGGGGACGGTAGAAACACATGCTCTCACGCTCACGCAATTCTAGAAAATCTCATTTATTAATCTGAAAATGCATACATAAACAACCTGCAGGCTTACAATAGCTAGTGCTCGGCTTAGCTCTACACTTCTACACTTCTGCATGCATTCTCTGATCCAACACCCCCTAAAAATATAATAAACTAGGTTTTTATAGAGGTCCCAACCCTCTGAAAAAACTTACGCATTAAACCAGGACACCAACCCGATTTAATACCCCACTCCGCACGGCCCTGTCATCGCCGCTCCCTGTCAGATTCTCTGCGTGACCCATCCTCTTCGTTCCTCATGCTTCTTGGTCTTCGTCCACCTTTACTGCACCTTGGTGCCACGTGTCATCCTTGAATGGTCCTCAAAAATACTGCCTACCGCAGTTCCCACAATCTCTTTCTCTTTCCTCACCTTCTTGTTGCGATATCGCAATGACTTCTGCCTTCGTCTCGATTTCCTATTTGATGCCACGATATCACGACATGTCATGATATCACGACATGTCACGATATCGCGACGACTTCTATCCGTGCCTCTCTGCTTTTCCTGCTCTTGTCATGATTTCATGATAGTCGCGATTTCGTGACGTGTCATGAAATCGTGACACTTCCGCTGCCTCCACTTTGTCGCTGCTCCGATGTCATGATTTTGTGATAGTCGTGATTTTGTGACATGTCACAAAATCATGACATCCCATCTACTCCCCTCATCCACTGCTCTTCTCCATCGCAATTTCGTGATAGTCATGATTTTGTGACATGTCACGAAATTACAACAACCCCACTGCTTTCCTCCATTGTTGCCCTGCTATCATGATTTTGTGACGTCGTGATATTGCGATGTTGTGATATCGTGGCCTCCCTGATCCTCTGCCTTCGCTTCTGATTCATGTCATGATTTCATGACGTCGTGATATCGTGACATCACGATATCACGACCTCTCTGCTTCTTCGCCTGCACTTTCGATTCTTGTCATGATTTTGTGACGTCGCGATATCACGACGTAGCAATATCATGACCAACCTCTGCCTTGTCCTCTAAAAACTTAGAAAAATTTTGGTTGATGCCAGATTGCCCTATTGTTGTCGGATGCTCCTGCATCAAACACCCGAGGTTAGTGGAGAAGTGATCTTCACTTTTGCATGGTCTGGTTGCTACCTCCTGCAACACCTCCAGACATTCCTCTACCTCTGCAGTCTGTTCCAACCCCTTCTCCTGCCCAAAAAAATCTTTGTCTTCTTCCAGGCAGGTCCTGGCACTGCTGCACACCTCTGCAGCCTGCTTGCACTCCTCTTCTGGGCCAGTTAAATTTTTGCCTTCTTCCAGGCAGATCCTGGCACTGCTGCACTCTTCTTTGCATGTAGCCTTCTTCAGCTTCAAATTTTGATGCACTCTAGCATATTTCTTTCTCTATTTCTCCTCACGCCTTTTGCACTTCTCCTCTTGCTCCCACAATTTTATGTTGAGCCACTCCTCTTGCAGGGCTTTGAACTGCCTCTACAAAGCTTCAAACTCTTCCACTGTCATCATATCGCTCTTGTTGTCCTGGCTTCTTCGGGGATGCATTTTTCTATCGGGTCCTGGCATAAACTGCCTCACGCTCGACGAATCTGCTTACGCACTCAAAGACCCTAACTCACTCTCTCTCTCAGAACCCTACCACAGATCCTGGTGTAACTGCCTCACATCCGACGATCTGTTACACACTCAGGAACATTAGCTCTGATACCACTGATGGGGCACGGTAGAAACACACGCTCTCACGCTCACGCAATTCTAGAAAATCTCATCTATTAATCTAAAAATGTATACATAAACAACCCATAGGCTTACAATAGCTAGCGCTCGGCTTAGATCTACACTTCTACGTGCATTCTTCGATCCACCACCCCCTGCAAATATAATAATTTGGGTTTTTATAGAGGCCCCGACCCTCTAAAACAACTTATGCATTAAACCGGGACACCAACCTGATTTAATACCCCACTTTGCATGGCCCTATCATCGTCGCTCCCTTTCATATTCTCTACGCGACCCATCCTCTTCGTTCCCCATGCTTCTTGGTCTTTGTCCACCTTTACTGCACCTTGGTGCCATGTGTCGTCCTTGAACGGTCCCCAAAAATACCGCCTGCCACGGTTCCTGCCATCTCTTTCTCTTTCCTCGCCTCCTTCTCTTCTTGTCACGATATCGTGACATGTCACGATATAGCGACATGTCGCGATATCACGATGACTTCTACCTTCGTCTTGATTTCCTCTTTTATGTCGCGATATCGTGACATATCGCGATATCACGACAAATTCTATTCGCACCTCTCTGCTTTGCCTACTCTTGTCATGATTTTGTGACAGTCGCAATTTTGCAACGTGTCAAGAAACGACACTTTCACTGCCGCCACTCAGCCGCTGCTTCGATGTTGTGATTTTGTGATAGTTATGATTTCATGACATGTCATGAAATCATGACATACCATCTGCTCCTCTCATCTGCTGCTCTTCTTCGTCACGATTTCGCAATAGTCATGATTTCGTGACATGTCGCAAAATCATGACAACCCCACTGCTTTTCACCGATACTACCCTGCTATCATGATTTCGTGATGTCATGATTTCATGATGTCATGATATTATGACGTCATGATATCGTGGCCTCCCTGCTCCTCCGCCTTCACTTTCGATTCATGTCGCGATTTCACGACATCGCGATATCACGACGTCGTGATATCGTGACCTCTCTACTTCTTCGCCTACACTTCTGATTTCTGTCATGATTTTGCGACGTCGCGATATCGTGACCAACCTCTGCCTTGTCATCTAACAACTTAGAAAAATTCTGGTCGATGCCAGATTGTCCTGTTGTTGCCGGATGCTCCTGCATCAATGGTGGTGGGAGGTCCTCCTAAATGAATTTGTTGTCCTTATTGGTGAGGATTTTTCCTTTGTCCTAAAAAAATATTAATTTTCTAGCCATCGAGTGTTTATCTCTACGGATAATATCCCCATTATGCGAAAATTCTATGATTTCTACTAGAAGGTCAATTGTGAACACAAATGTGAGTCCCCTAAGGGACATGGTGTCATTGTACCAAGACTAGATAAACTCCCTTGATAGCTCTGGTTCGTGTCCCTAAAACTTCTTTAGTAAATTAAGCAGGCCATGGGATCCCATTATTTATTCCACCATGGGTCAAGTTGTAGATTGTCAATTTCAACAAGTGTCATTGACTCCTTCTCAACAGGTACTGGTTCACCTCAAATATGAAAATAAAACAAACCAACCTGCTTCTACTAATTAAACCCATACACCACTTCTATGAAGCTGAAGTCACTACCAATTAAATGGCAGGCCATCATGGAGCAAACAAATTTCATGCCATCACCCTTGGGCCTAGTGTTCAATCTAGGCCATTGATGAAATATCTTAGCCATGAAAAGCCTCACCACATGAGCCTATCACACCCAAGAATTATTAGGTCTACCAGCCGAGCATTGGCCAAATAATGAGGTATGAAAGGAGGATTGAAAATCTAACTAAGAAAAACTTCAAGATTGGTAACATAAGTTGGAGTGGATGATTCAGGAGGTCGAATAGTGCCTGAGGGTATGGATCATTGAAAGCTTTTATTGAGGTAGTACAATCTCCATAGTAGGACACTATATGGGAGAAGCTTAATATATCATTCATACAAAGGTGATATTGGTAGCCCTAGTTGACAATGAGGATATAAGTGATTAAGTGGCATAAGTTATTTGGAGTGTTGGGTTTGGAAATGCCACAACTTTTATTTGAGGTGAATAATACTTCGATGGTATACGCTACTTCGCACATGATTATTGGGATAGTGACTTACATGTTAACATTGTATATTGTAGAGTATGTAGGCCCATATTAAATAGAAAAAATGAGTATCTTTAGCTACCTAGAGTAATATGGGTATATATTTGTTGTCATGTTCATGTTTCTTAAAATTTATTTTAATTCATTATTGTTGTTGATTAACACCTTTTAATGGAACAAACAAGGATTTTCATAAAGAGAGGATCATTTATCAAGATAGATATCAATTAAAATATGAGGGTTTCTATAGATAAATTTTTGTAGACACCAAAATCTAGCCACTTGTCATCCATCCATAGCTTACCACCATAGTTATCCATTATTTATATATATTTATTTAATATATATTTAAATAATAATATTTTATATATTATATTCATATATATTTAATAAATATGAATTAATCCCAACCGACTGTCATGTTTTAATTCTTAGGCATCCATTTGCCTTAATATATATGGCTTAACCAGATTTAATCTCCCCCCTTCCTCTTGTTTTAATCTTGGCTACTCAAATTGTGTCATTAAAACCCTAACATGTCTGAGGGAAGATTATAAAGAGGAGTCATTTTGATGATTCAATCCCTATGTTCTTGAATTCCCTAGCTAACGAAGGACTTTACCTAAGTCCTCTAAGTTCCCAAACCCCATATCACTTTCATCCTCGCACCCCCTCGCTACCATTTGCATATTTTGCATCCAGTACCACACACCTCATGCAAACCAAATCTAGTTCTACGCTACTCTCATAAATACCTAAACACCTTCTTGAGTTTGTTAAGTGTTGGTGAGCTCCCATTTTTTCAAGTTCCCACTAGAGTCTACTGAGTGCTCTCTCGAGTTTGTCGAGTGCCCATAGGAATTTCTCATTCTATCGAGTGCCCACCAAAGTCTACTAAGTACCCTCTCGAGTTTACCAAGTGCCTATGGGTATTTCCCATTATATCGATTGGCCACCAGAGTCTACTAGGTACCCTCCCAAGTCTATCGAGCACCTACAAGAATTTTCCATTATAGATGTGTATCCCATTCAACCCTCAGGTATCGTTAGGGCATCTACATAATCATTTTCTACATAAGCAATGAAGACAAAAACAATGTTATTCGACAAGGTAAAATATCATTGTTATCATTTTATATTTTTATGATTTTGTGCTTTGATTTCATTACAATACTAGGGTTTAGATATTTTATTTGTTTAGAGTGTCTCACACAGTGGAGCCCTCACATATATTATTGACTGTTGTTATTATTTTCTATTTGTAGGTTTAAGAATCACATTCATTAGAAGATATTGAAGCTCGAGTGGCCTTGCATAGGATGCCAAATCCCACTCACCACTCTCTTGGGAATAAATCAAGTGCGAAGACACCATCATCATTTCTAACTAGGGGTTTTGGAGAACCCTAGTACATTGTAACGATTGTATCAAAATAATAAGCATTGTAAAATCCCTTCTTTGTGGTACATTTGATTGTAATATAGGAGATCCACTAACAATAATAATAAAAGAATTTCTTCCTTTGTGCAATTATTTGTGTTAGTTTACTTTGTTTATTATTTCATATTTTCTATTTTTGTTTTGCTGGATTTTGTATTCACAAATTGCGATCATGGTGGGACAAAATATAAATCCTCCATACACAAATTTTTTGCTATTAGTTGTTGAAACCATACTATATACAGATCCTTTAGATAAGTGTGGATCACGTGGGTGACTATAATACATAGAAGTTTGAATGTTGAGTGGTGTGCCTATGATATCTTGGACCACATATTCACCAATACCAGGATTAGTGAGGTGGACCTCAAATTTGAATGATGTGTATGTATTGGATGTGGATGTGGATAACTCATGGTTTTTTGATGGCTCAGGGTATGGAATATTTATTGACTGGGATGGTGTCTCACAATTTGTCAATTTGACTTGTGAGACATTGGCTGATGGGGATGGAGATGAATTTGGTTGGGTGGATAATGATGATGTGCAAGGAATAATTATGGAATGTGATAATGATGATGGTATGGCTAATGTATATTGAGTTTGACCACATGTACATGTATTCAATGGTGATGAATATGGGGGTATGGAAGAGGATGCTTGATGTGAAGTGGTTATGAGGATTTCCTCAAGAATAGGGGCTTTTGATAAATATATGGATGGTGTGGTTGATGAGATGGTTGATGATGTGAGAAAAATATTAGTGGAAGGTAACATGTATTCATAAGGGTTTGAGATAAAATTACAATACTTGAATGGTTCAACATCTGCTAGTATACAATGAACTTGTCCCTCATTTACATATTTCAAGTATTGATGGATTATAGAAGGGACACATCTCATTTCCCTAATACAAGGTCATCAAAGGAGTAAATTATACGCAATGGACCCTTCCAATATGTGAAACATGGTCTGCAATATCTTGATCCCCAATTCAATGGATAAAATGATAGTGCCAACTATAGAGCAGAGAACATCGTTAAATACTTTTAAGATGAAAGTGGATTTGGTGATGTGATCTAGTGGAAGCTTAAGATGTTGAAGGATGATGTCAATGGACGATATGGTTTCAATTATTTTTTTTTAAATTACTTCCTATAAATTTGAGCCATAATATATAATGAAGGATCCAATGATTCTAATGATATTGATTTGATCTCAAAATCATAAAAAGTGATGGAAATTTCCATACATGTTTGGATGCTCCCCACAAAATTGCTAAAGGCATTAGAATATTGGGATTAAATTTCAATGGAATTTAAAATATCCATTAATGCCTCATTATGTGGATGAGATTATTGAATGAGCTTATATATAAACAATTTAGCCAAAGCTATTTTTAGGCTAGTAGTTAACCAGCTACTCAAGGAGATGATTAGCCTTCAGAGGTGATTCATGGGATGAATGGGTGGATTTGAATGGCTCAGAATATGGATTGGTGGAAACTTGGATTGGTGGTGATGATGTGGTGGGTTGATACACACTTTCCTATGGTAATATGGGTGATTGACTAGGTTGTTGTTGTACATTTTGTTGATTTATACATTATTATTGACCTCAATTTACTACATGAATAATACCCATAAAAATTTGGTATTTTTGCATATGATTGACTTGATTTGGAGGAGTATTGGTGTTATACCTTCCTATTTTTGGATGCACCTCCTCATGATGAGGAAGTGGTGTTTGGAAGATACCAATATTTTAATTTTTTTGAGCTAAGGGACTATTAAGCTTGATGGTCACTAAGTCAATGAGATCTTGCACTCTATATTTAAATACATGGTAGTTATTAATATCATACCTATTTTACCTATGATAAGGGTAAAATAAATGCTCCTAGTAGTATTTAACATGTTTAGTGGGATCATCTAATTTTATATTTGGCAATACAAGTTGGTTATTGTCATATAACCTGTGGAAGATGGAAGCATAATATTCTGCCAATGTGGTGTATTAACAGTATTGTCAAATAGATTGTCAACGTGTTCAGTTTTCCACATTGGATTATTGAGGGAACCACATGATATTTAATTTTTCACAGTTGTTGTAAAGCCATTACCGACTGGTTCATGACCACTTGATTGACATGATTAGCTTGGTTGGTTGGATTGGCCTAGTTAGATTTGGATTGGCTAGAATAGTTACTTTTCTATTAGGCATTACTTTATTGTTTTTTATTTTTAGGATTAAGTACACCTTATTGAATTTTTATTTCCTCAATGATGCTAGTTGGGTAAGAGCTTCCTCTAATGATCAGTATTGTTGCAGTTATAACAACCAAGAGATGGGTTTTAAGCATCTCTTAGTAAATAGTCTAGTAAGCTCTTCCATTGGTAGGGAAAATGGTAGTTTGGTAATGAAAACCCTCCAATGATTGAAAAATTCATATACAAACTCATCATCATATTGTTTTAGACCATATATCTCAGAATTTCAGAGACTTTCTTTCTAACATTAAGAGAAAATATTTCAATAAATTGGTCAACCAATTACTCAAAAGTATAAATACTATGGTGAGGCAAATGGTTATACCACTCTACAATATATCCCCAAAATATATAAGGAAATATTTGAAGTATTAGAGCATCATTGCATTGGATTCTAAAGCATGAATGAATAAATATATGCACATGTTATTTATTATCCTTAGTCTTTTTAAGATTTTCAAACATCAATACTATGATGTTTATCGGATATGGCAGTGATGGTACCAAAGGATGAATTGGTTTATTGATTAGTTTATGTAAAGTGGGATTTTAGATCATCAAACCAGGAGTGTGTTGCATCAAATTGTTAATCTATTATTGCATAGTTTATATCTTAGGTTCTTCCCCTAAATGCAAAAATCTTCAATCACTTGATGATTTTTGTGAAGGTGGAGTAGAAATATGTTGAGGTGTAACAATATGATGATGATATGGTGAAGTGGATTGAAATTTATGATAATGAGGTTGGTTAAGAAATGATGGTGAATTTTGAAATGGATATGATGTATGAGGGTTGTGATTATGATGATTTGTAGCAATGGTATGAGTATGGGTTGATGGTGGTGTGGGGATGGAAACCATAGAATATTGTGGTACCCATGATGAACTATGGGTGACAAATGTGGGTTGAGTGAAAATAGGTTGAGGCTAAGGATTGACCACCTGAACTTATTGTTGAGCATTTTATCACTTCTTAAGAAATTTTCTAAGGTGTTACCATGCTTCATGTATTTTCATATCTGATGTATATGGCATGGATGTGGATGGAAATGATGAGGTGGGTGGAGGACAAGTTACAATAAGAATTACAACTGAATGGGTATCATTAGATGAGGTGGATGTTGGAATCTGTGAAGTAGCATCAACATGTGTTTCATATAAAGGATTGCTATAGGTGGTAGTGTAGGAGGATGGAATTGAGGTACTTGGAGAACCTGACTATTTAGGGATAGACCAATTCTAGGAAGATATAATTGATGCCCCAAAAAGAGGATTATTATACACCTAGGTAATACTAGAAGGATGGGAAGAGATAAGTTCCTACTAGAAATAAGGATCATGCCTAAGTGAGCTATGGAATGGTTCTAAGACATAATTAGTAGATATCTGAAGAGATTCTACTTGGGACATGTCTATATGGGTGATGTGGTAAACAATGGTAGGTGAATATGATTCTATTTTTGGAATGGCCATGTGGAATGACTGTGTAGATGACATAGTGTATGAGAGATCTATAAAAATATCTGAATGACTTACATGTATCACACTAGGGGTATTGACCACATAAGTCATAGGGAGGGATGATGAACTATCCATGGATGCAATATTTTATGGAATGGAAATTTGATTCAATGCTTCTTTCTTTCTCATGGGTATCCTGTGGTGGCTAATGGTAAATATTGGTGTATGGAGATGAAACCCACTGTTGCCAAATCTCAAGCAATGGTTGGTGATGAAATCCAAATCATTACTGTTAATGTGATACTTGTTGTACGTGATTCATTTTAAAAAAATTATGTTCTCTATTGTGTTTCATATAATTTCAACAGTAACCAATATTACAAGTCTAAATCATAAGCCAAAAAAAGAAATACTAAGCTCCTCAAAATATGTGAGGTACACCGCTTAAGACCCACTTTGAACAGTGGAGGGTTTGTCTACTCTTTCGCTCTAAATCAGCAAGGGGTCCCAACAATAGGAGTATAGTTGAGTATCCTAATTTTTTTCCTACTTAGACAAGCAAAATAGGAATCCTTGACCCTATTATACAAATTATTTTACGTAATTATAATTTTACATAAAAAATAGTTTACATATCTTTGAATGAAAAGCACATCAGAAAGTAGTAAAATTTTAAATTTGAACTGTCCACTAATGTGAGTATGAATTCCAAATAAATCTAAATGTAATGTGTAAATTAATGCAAGTGCCTAAAATTCATATGTAATGTGATTGTTTTTAATAGACATTGAATGATGTTCTTTTTAACAATTTATCTATAAAAATAAAATATAGGGGTTAGGGTTTTAAGGCAGACTTATAGAGAAGCCTAATTATCCTTTTTCCACTCTGTGAAATGCGTTTTAGAGTCTCTAAAATGCACCATGGCATATTTTAAACTCTATGGGGCATCCCTCAAGCACTGCAAGGCATCTGCATAATTTTGGATCAGATTTTACAACTTTAAAAACCCTAGTTCAGTGAAAATCGTGTAATATAATTCTTGATACCTAAAATATAGAAAACGAAAATAGTGAGCTAATGATAATATTTTTAGAATAAATAACCCATTGTGGGTTCCAATATGATCACCATTTGTAGATGCAAAAATAAAACACCAATGCAATATATAAAAGTAACAAAAGCATAAATAAATAACACAAAATTGTACAAAATATATATTATTTTATTGAATGTGGGTAGATATCCTATTTATACAAATAATGTACCTAATATGGGTATTTTTATAATTATCTTGACACAATTGTTACAATATTAAGGTTTTTGAGGCCCTAATGCAATGAACAATGGTGTCTTCTTGCTCATCTTTGATTCCAATAGTGTGGTGAGTGGGATTTGATATCCTATACAGGGCCACTCAAGCTTCAAAAACTACCAATGAATGTTATTCTTAGACCTACACATAGAAAATAATTACAAGAATCAATAATATTTGTGAGGGCTCCACTGTGTGAGACCCTCAAAAATAAAATCACTAAACCCTAGTTACAGAAAAGTAACTATAAAAAAATCTAATAATGTAAAAATGATTACCAATGAACTTTTACCTTGTCAATGCTAAATCATTGTTTTTTTCTTCATCATTAATGCATATGATGGTTGCACGGATGTACTCTAATGATGCCTAAGGGTCGTAGGGATGCAGATCTTAATGGGAAACACCTACGAGTGCTTGGTGCTGACCAAAAATATCCAAAGGTACTTGGCATATGCTGGTGGGCACTCTACAAACTTTGGTGGATGCTATGTAGACTCTGGTGGGCACTTAGGAATCTCAAGAGGGTGTTCGATAGTTGAGGAGAGGGTTACAAAACCAGATCTAGTTCACACAAAGTCGGTGATGGTGGATGTGGGGGATGTGAACAATAGTGAGGATATACGAGGATGGGTATGATAGAACTCGGGTAATTCAAAAACTTAGGACTTTTAGGCATTAAGTCATCTAATGACTCCTCTTTATAATATTTTCTTAATCACATTAGGGTTTTGACAACACTAAATGTGTGGTCAAGATTAAAACATGACGAAGGATGGAGATTAAATCTAGGTAGGTGGTACGGATTAAGGTGGATGGATGACTAAGATTAAAACATAATGGTCGGATGTGATAAATTCATACATACATATATATAATATTATTATTTAAATTTATATTAAACAAATATATAAATAATGGATAAATGTGGCGGGAAGTTATGGATGGATGACAAGTGGCTAGATTTTGGTGTCTACACTAGGATATGAGGTTATTTGATACATGTTGATGATCATACATTCTCTACTTACAAGGAAGAAGGAAATTTCTATTTTCCAATTTATATAATACTTTGAGCCATTGATTTCTTAGATCTTTAGATTATATTAGGAAGATTAAAAATATATTTAGAGATAGAGGATCATGTATAGGAGCAATATTGAGCAAGTTAGAAATCATAGTCTTTAACTTGGTTTTCTCTCAAGAATATGGAACTAATACCTTCTTTTTGCTTTGAATCAATTTCCTAGGAATTTTGATGAGTGCTAGTTGAACTCAAAAAGAGAGTTTTTTAAATAATATATTTTGTAGTTGTATTATTTACCTTTATGAAATAGCATAGAAGGAAACTTGATGGTTATGTTTCTATCACTATAAAGTTATTATCATCTATCTTTTGGTTGTTTTGACCAAATTTACTCTTACTTGCTATTACTAGAATACCTGGAGATCATATGTTGAATTAAAAACATAAAAACATAAAGTATATGCATAAGATTACCCTATTAATGTGAATTTTGAAGTCATAGATTCCATTCAAATGTAAATTATAATACTATATAATGCTTGATACCATTTGAGTTCTTTAAAAATATATATTTTTAATATTCATGCTATGAAATAAATGGTCTTTTGCATTGACTAGGAATCATCATTAATGGGTATTTAATCTATGAAAAAGAATGGTAGAAGTGACCTTATTATGTCTAGTGTTTTTTAGGTATTTCTTGTATGAGAAAGTAAATTTAATTATATGAACTTTAATTATATGGCTTTATCTTTATACGTTATAAATTTTAAATTACAACTATAATTACTAGGGAGATAATCTTAGCAAAGTATTCTACTATGTTTTAGATAAGTGTTATTAAATAATTTACTATTTAGAAACACTTATATAAAGTATTATTTATGTTTTCATTCTACTATTCCATGTTCAATAGTATTTTATCTTTATATAAAAGGTGTTCCACGCTAGTTGTAATAAATGAGATACTTAACAACCAAAATTATAGAGTTTATTTGAGAAATGGAACAATGTATAAATATTTATATTTGTGTATCATCTATTTACATTTTGATGATATGGACTAACCTTTAGACACATGCCTAAAGGGATTGTTTTGGATTGATTAACCCTCAAGCAAGGTCCTAAAGGTTAGTTTTTGTATGGATTAACCTTTAGTTGAGTTCCTAAAGGGTAATTTTTAGATTGGTTAATATTTAGTCAAGGGACTAAATGGAGTTATCATTTATATATATTAACCTTTAGATGAATAATTTATCTAAGATAATTTACTATATGATGAATATCTAAGTGTTATCATTACTAAATGGAGATAATTTACTATATCATGAATATCTAAACCTTTAGATGATACTTTAGGGACTAAATGGACTAAAACTTTAGATGAATATCTAAATGATACTTTTGGAATGATAAATGTTTAGGCAAGGGTCTACAAGGTACTTTTTGCATATATTAATAATTATATGGGTACCTAAAGGGCACTTTTTGGATTGATTAACCTTTAGACAAGGTCCTAAAGCATAAATTTTGTATGGATTAACCTTCATATGTGTAGACACCCAATTTCACTTCCTCTTGATCCTGATTTTAAGGTAAAATATGCCATCAACTTTGACTTCCACAAAAAGTGACCAAATTATATATAAATTTTACAAGATTAGTAATGTTGGAAATCTCTCCAAATGATGTTTCTAACAAGTATAAGCATGGCCAATTTTGACATCCATGGTAAATTTGACTTCTTATTGCATTTTTGTCTCCCCTAACTTTTACCTTCTTAAAAATTGCCTACTTGAACTACCAATTAGAAGCAATTTAACTCTTCAATCCACCTCTAATATACCCATACAACTACCAATCATGAAAAGTTATTTCTTTATCAATCCATGCAAATTTCAATGAGGAGAAGTGAACTACTTCACCTTCCAATCATTTTTTTGATTTCTAATCAAAGTATTTAACTCCATGACTCACCAAGTTAACCCAGTAATCAACTAGACTCATCACCTCCCTAGAATCCATGTATAAAATCTTCCTCCCATGCATCCTTGGTGGAGATACCATATCTAGATCTAATCTATTAAAAGTAAATTTGGAATCCCAAATTGGTTACACACATAAATTTTGAGGTAGACACATTCTAGTGATTAGGAGTTAGCATCTTTGGTAGTTACATTGTTAAGATACTTTTTAGTAGTATAGGATTTAGTAAGGATTTAATAGGGAGGCTTTTGGAGGTATTCTTAGATGGTGATAATGCTATCAAATTGTAGTCTTAAGCCTTTATGTTAAGAGCTTTAACTCAAATATTTATCTCCATTTCTCATTTTTATTCTTTTCATTTTGGGGATTATCATTGATATCCAAATTATATGTTATGTATGATCTCTTTCCCATGTTACGATAGTTATTATTATTTTTTTGGTAAATAAAAGTCTTCATTAATTACTGGGTTTTGCAAGTTAACCCAAAACCTATTACAATATCCAGCCTTCTACTGAGATTGTATATCCTAGTCATCCTTGAAAATTTCTTACCATAACTTGTGTTGAATCCTCTACAACACCTTACTAACAAGGCATACCCATACCTAAACATAACTGTAAACATTACTTACATGGACAGGAAATTGAAGTTTGGAACTTTGCACTTGTGAAACCTATTGCTTGACCATTTCCTATTCTATGTTGAAATCCTCCAAGGATTACACCCTGTTACCTTCATTTCTAATTTGTTATGATTTAGATAGAAACCCCACAGTTATTACCAGCTCCATGGGAAAAGAACACCCATTCATATTTCTCCTTAAAGGGTAGGTTTCTTTTCATGACTAATAATTTTTTCCACTTCACGTGGCACACCTTGTGTCCATGTCACCAAACTACCAACATCAACACCTATGTTGGCTAATTTTTCAGCTGACCTGTTGGCCTCATGGTACACGTGATGAGCCCTCCTGTTCTGTCTTGCCACAAAAAGGATCCTCACTTCATGGATGACTCCCTTTATTCTCCATGGAGGTTTTTTGCCATTGGTTAATAGGTTGATGATGTTCATCGAATCACCTTCAATCATCAAGTTGCGTTGAGTTACTTGGGCTACTTGCAACCCTCTCCAAAGCGCTCTAGCTTCTGCTTCATTATTAGTTCTTATTCCCAATGGTTTAGCGAAGGCCTTGAACATATTTTCTTGATGATCCCTGATTATTACTCCAACTCTAGATCTTCCTGGGTTCTCCTTGGATGCACCATAAAAATTTAGTTTAAACCAACCCTGGAGGGGTGGCTCCCAAGAAATTCCATTTTTGGGATTGGGAAAAGTAATAGAAGGTTTGTCCTCAATAGCTAAGGCCTGAGCTAATTGTTTTTCTTGGGGAGGAATTGAGTGGTTCTCATCCACTAAGGTGCTAAGGTTTTCTTTCGTAAAGACAATAATCCTATTGAGTATGGTTTTTGGGTTGTGAATGGTATCCTTAAAGGCTCTATGATTCCTTTCTAGCCAAATCTACTAGAGAAAATGATGCCAATAGATTTTCCATAGGTACTTAAGTTTTAGGCTAACAAAGGGTTGAGGCCATTGATGGAAAACTTTAGATATAAGAGCAGGCTTAACCCACGAGATCCTAAAGGCTTGGAAAAGTTCATCTAGGATGGACTCTGCTACCGGACACTCCAAAAACAAGTGTTGGGTTGTCTCCCATCCTGCCTTGCACATGTAGCAATGGTTAGCAATAACCATACCTTTGGATAACATATTATCCATAGTGAGGATTTTTCCTTGAATCACCAGCCATGAAAAAAAAGATATTTTAGGAATTAAGCCTTTGATCCAAACCAAACTCGATTGAAACTGTTGAACTTCCACATTGAGAAGCAAATTATAGGGAGACTTAACTGTGAAGTCACCACTTTCAGTCTCAGCCCAAACTATGTGATCTTCATCCTCTCCAGAGGGAATAATTTGTTGAGTTAAAATGTTATAAAGATCTTCATACTTCGCTTCAAAACCCTATACTCTAATGTGTTTCCACCTGTTGATATTTATATCCTACCACATATAATTTGCAACCTTCTTCCCAATATGCTGCTCCATATGCTCTTGAATCCTAGCCAAACTAGGATTTTGGGATAACTCCTCAGCTCTCACCCACCGATCCTTCCAAAAGTCTATTGTTTTCCCATTTCCTAGAATCCATCTAAGACCTTTCTTGACAAGATCCATGCTCATGAGGATTGAATTCCAAAAAGTAGACCCCTTGCTTGCTAAGTTTTCATTAAGGAATTTCACACCTTGGAGGTATTTCCTCCTAACTATGGCAATCCATTCATTATCGACCTTAGTCCATAACCGTCACGCTTGTTTGGCTAATAGAGTTGTATTGAGATGAGAAACTCTCCTCAATCCTAAACCCCCATCAGCTTTAGGTTTGTAAACCTTGTTCCAACCTACTAAATGGATCCTTTTATTATCCTCAGTCCCTAACCAAAGATTTTTTTTTTGAAGCTGCTCAATTTTGTGATACACCTTGTTGGGAGCTCTAAACACTGATAGGAAGTAAATGGGTATACTTTGAAGTGAAGCCATAGTTAAAAATTCTTTGCCTGCTTGAGATAACAGATGTCCTTTCCAACCTGCTAGCTTTTTTTGGATCCTCTTCAGAACTATGTTCCATATTGATCCTTCAGGTTTCCCCGTAAATAGGGGAAGACCTAAATAAGAGGTGGGAAGGGATGCAATCTGACATTCCATGATCCTTGCTATGTTATTTTGCCTATGAATGGGGGTATTGATGAAATAAAGTTTGCTCTTATCAAAATTCACTTTCTATCCAACCGCTTCTTCATACATTATGATAATATTTTTAATATTTATTGCCTCAACCATAGAAGCCAAAGTTAGTAGCAATGTATCATCAACAAATTGTTGATGTGTCACCGGGGTAGTTAGCGACGTGGCCTTGATACCAGATATGAGTCCAGCTACTACTGCTACCTTAATGGTTCTTCCCAAGGCCTCATCTATGATGATGAACAACATAGGGCTTATGGGATCTCCTTGTCTTAGACTACATTTGCTTTGAAAAAACTTGTAGTAGACCCATTAACCAAAAATGAAAAAAAAGTCTTAGAAATACACTCTCTTATTAACTTGACCCATTTCATGTTGAAGCCAAATTTTAATAAAACTGCCTCTAGGAATTCCAAATTTATCCTATCATAAGCTTTGTTCATGTCTAACTTTAAAGCCATGACTGCTTTTTTGGTCTAAGTGATTGTATGAAGAGCCTCATGAACAGTAATAACTCCATCTAAGATTGATATTCCTTGTACAGAACTTCCTTGACTTGGATCAATGATAACTGGTAGAACTTTCTTCAAACGGTTGGCTAAAACTTTGGACATAATTTTATAGGATATATTACACAGGCTAACCAGCCTAAAGTCAGTCATAGTCTTGTGGTTGGGGCCTTTAGGGATCAAAGCAATGAAATTTGAATTGAAACCCCTTGGAATATGATTTGAACTTTGGAAATCCTTGATTGCAGCAATAACTTCTGCTCCAACAATATCCCAACAAACTTGGAAAAACCATGGTGAAAACCCATCCGGCCTAGGAGCTTTGTTAGGATCCATGTTAAACAAAGCCTCCTTGATCTCTTCGTCTAAAAAAGCTGTTGTAAGAGACTCGTTAATCATTTCATCAATGAGTTGTGGAATGAATTGAAGGAGAGAGTCCTTTGCTTGGGCATTACAGGCCCGTTCTTCACCCAATAATGAACTAAAAAAATTAACAGCCTCATCCCTGATCTCCTGAATGTTTTGAGTTGAGGATCCTTCCACC
The DNA here is from genome assembly GCA_028583015.1 of Wollemia nobilis. NCBI lineage: Eukaryota > Viridiplantae > Streptophyta > Pinopsida > Araucariales > Araucariaceae > Wollemia > Wollemia nobilis. The sequence goes on from JAQPPZ010000622.1 coordinate 3,633,261, forward strand.
TTAGTTAAATTTCTAATATTATTGTTGCTTATATTGCTCAATGTGGTAACATGGATAAAATTTGAATTAGATTCCCCTTCCTTTAACCATAATGCCCTTGATTTATGCCTCCAATACATCTCCTCACAAGCTAAAATATTATAGAACTCACAGAAGGTTTCCTTCTCTTCAGTCCTTGTCGCCTCATCATAGGTTACATTTTGGATTTTTCTTTCTATTATTCTTAGTTTTTCCTCCACTGCTCTCTTATTCTCAAAAATATTTCCAAAGACTTATTTATTCCATATTCTAAGGTTTTTTTTCACCATATTAAGTTTTTGAGATAGTTTGAAGGAAGCACTTCCCTAGATAGGTTGCTGCCACCATTCCTCTATTCATTTCTTGAAGTCCGGATGTTTAACCCACATTGATAGAAATATGAATGGCTTTTTAAAGGAGTTAGCCTGAAATGCCTCCCATAGAATAAGATTATGGTCTGAAGCGCATTTAGGAAGGGCTTGTAACGCTGAATCACCAAACATTGTTGTAGATTCCTTGGATAAAAAAACCTATCCAACCTTTCTTGAATCAGCTAAATTCCTATCCTCTTGTTACTCAATGTAAATTTGGATCATTTTAGTCTTACATCCATCAATTCATTTGTGTTAATTAATTCATTGAAGTCCTCTATGATCCTTGAGGGTAACCCAGATCCTCCCTTCTTATCATATGGGTAAAGGGGGTATTGAAATCTCCCCCAATCACCCAAGGAATGTCTTTAAAAGCTTGTATCAAATGCCCAAAAAACTCCCATAGTTCAGACCGCCCTTGGACATAGGTGGGGGCATAAACATTTGACATAATCCAATTCTTATTAGTATCAAAATCATGAAATAATACGCTTAATACTCTTTCATTTGCCTGAATAATACTTCCTTCTATTTTAATATGATCCCATAAAATCATGAGGCCCCCAGATGCTCCTCTCGCCTGTTGAAAGGCCACTTCCCCTTGCTTCCAAATCCTTCTAGCTATAAGTGTTGATTGTGCCGCATCTATTTTGGTTTCTTGAAGAAAAATGATAGTAGGATTCTAATCATTCCTTATATACTTCACCATCCTTTGTTTTGGTGGGCCATTTAGGCCTCTCACATTCCATGAGAGAACCTTCATTTAGACCGTTTGATATTTTTTCCCCGCCCCATTCCCTAAGCCAAAGGGGGTTTTCCAATTTTGCTATTATCTTGGCCAGGAATAGCTTGTTGTAACAATGTTCTTTGCTTTCCGTTTGCAATTTCTTCATTGATTCTCATTCTATAGTGCTCTGCTATAGATATTCTCCCTTTATTTATTTCACTTCCATAATCTATCGGAGGCTTGGTGGTGCTTCTAGTCTATTTTGGACTGAAATAAGGGGGCATATACTATGATAGTCTAGGGCTTGAACCTTCTTCCTCATTTTGGGGGTTTTCAATTCCCTATTCATCCTCAGCCTTGTTTTGGTTCACCTCTCCTATCTGGTTCCTAAACAGGGGCTTTCCTTCAAGGAACCTTTTACCATTGGGCTCATCTGATAAGGGATAATTTGCTCCACTACCGTATTAGGAGCTACATTCCTGCCTCTTATTTCCACAACTTCAACTCTTGACTTTATTTTTTCCATGTTTAAACTGAAATGACCTGGAAATTTTTCTTCATTTTGAGCATAGCTTTTGGGGCTTTTTGTCATAACTGTGGATGGTCCCAATTTGGATGGGGAGTCTAGGGTTTCGAGAAACTTGACATTGATGGTATCATCCTTACTATTTTCTTTTTCAACTTCTAGATTTGGTAGGATATCAAACATGTTCAAGCTGGGATCTTTATTACATACCTTATGATTTTTGCCTCCCTCATTATGTTGCTTTCCTTTCTCCTAGATTTTTGTCAGTTCTATGTTGGATTGGTCAGCATGGTTATTCTTAACTTGTCTGTATCCTTCCAAGTTAAGACGTGCTCCTTGAAACTTTGGGATCCCTCTCCCATTAGCTTTCCCTAGAAAACCTTCGCTCGTGGCTTCCTTGTTTGCAGTTATTGTCAGACATTGGGCTTGAATGTGGCCCTGGGTTTTACACACGCTACAAAATGTCAGCTTATTCTCACACTCCATAGGCTGAATCCTTAGAAACTCTCCATATGCTAGTTCCACCTGAGAAGGTAGATCAGAATCCAAGTTTGCATTTACACAGATCCTGGCATGCATCAGTATAGTCCTTTCTTGGGTTGAATGGTCTATTGCCACGAGCTTTCCTATCATCTTTGCTATACCACTAAGCCAGTACTCATTAATAAACTGGGTTGGGAGGTTTGGTAGGCGAACCCAAATGGGTGCTATATTAATGTTCTACTTCTCACGGTTGAAATCCTCCCCCCACTTCCTCAGAAAGAGGCTACGCCTTCCTATAAACCAGGGTCCTCCTATCAATATGCGCTCTGCATCATCTTTTTTGTTGAGTCTTATCATAAAAAAACCTCTTGACATGGCTACGATTTCTAAGCTTCCTAAAGTTTTCCACTTTGTCGCGGCCCATGAGCGAATAGTCTCAATGTCCGACATTCCTTCCAAAAACTTGCCAACTAAGGATGATGCCTCCATATCCAGGAATCTTTCCATAATCTCCACTGGCACAGTTAACCTGTTACTGTTTGGTGTTAGGGGCTATAGTTCACTAACTGGCTCCTTTTTTTCTTTCAACATTTCCAAAAAGGTTGGGCCCTTGTTGCCATCTCCCGAACCGCAGTGGGACCCTTTGTCTGAGGGTTTATCTAGAGGATCTGTACCTTTAGCTTTTTCAAATTGAGCTGACAGGGAATCCTTTTCCTTTCCAGCTATAGCATTCTGCCCTACCTCTGGATCTTCTCCTTCCGTTGGTTCAAAATTCTTGCCTGTCGTTTTTGCTCCTCCTCCGCTTCCTCCACCGCTCCTCATCTCTTGGTTCATTACTTCAAAAATATAGGTTCTATTGATACTATAAAATTATTTAACAAACCCTAGATAAATGATCGTGAACACAAAATTTCATATCATATCAATTATTATTATTATTATTATTGATATAAGAAAAGGACTAAAAATTTTTGCTCTTATTTTATTGGTCTATTGTTGTTGTAGGATATTTTGAATGCTACAAGTGAAAGATGCAATTTCAATAAATTTAAAATTAGTATTTCCAAATCCCACTAAGTACATACTAGTCCTTCTCAATTATATGGGCATCATTACCTGAATAAACAAATAAATTCTTAAATTGATGAACCACCTTTAGCATAAACACAATGATGGTAGTTATTAGATGGATCACTCATTCTCAATATATTGAAAAATTTTCTCAAATTACTATCATATTCAAGGGCAAAGACTTTATAATAAATTTCATTGTAAATTCTATTTAAAATTATTCCACCTAATCAAAATTATTATTTTATTACTATTGGATTTCATGAAAGCTTTCACGTACCTTTAACTCTTTTAGATATATCTAACCAAAATTATAATAGATCAAACTAATTGATATATGTTGCTTATATAAGTTAACTTCATTAGAGAAGTCTATTATGCCTTTGTCAACCCCCTCAAAGACAGGGTTACAACACATATTTTACAAGATCCACAATTTTGCTTTATATTCCTCTTCCATGCGCACTATAGAAAAATATCTAATCAGAAATTGATCCTACCCTAATTTGGGTAGATGTTAATATAGACATTTCCATTAACATGGACAATGATATTCGGCATATAATATTATGGAATTTGTTCATCTGGTGTGTTCAAGAAACGGTGGTAGGGTGTTTGAAAGATAAAAGATAAAAGCTAAAGAGGTAAAAGTACAATCTTACTGGCGTAGACATTGCGTCTTTAATTACCATAGCATTGTCTGCTTGCCATTCTTGCTGTTACAATTTTAGAGCGGATCTCAGAAGGAGCAATCTGTGCTGTGCTGCAATCAGGGAGCGTTTGTTAGAGATGGGGGGTTTCGTGTCCTGCGTTGAGCAACCTCCAAGGAAGTCGATGCTGAAATCATTCTGGATATCTATCCTAAAATTGATACCACATTCAAGAAGAAGAGACAGATACTTACTCCAAGCAATACTCTCATCTCCGTATCTGGTCTATACGAGTCTTGCATTCTCTCCAAACCAGCGAATGTTTTACGCCTTTGACATAAAATATGGAGTACGTATTGCTCTGCCTTACTTCGATGGAGCTTTAGGAAACTCGGCAACGGCAGCTATGGGCGGAAGGCTTTATGTAATAGGGGGTCTCCAGCAGGCAGCTCCTCTCCGACGGGTCATGGCATTCGATCCGACAACGCACGAATGGGTTGATGCAGGAAACACCCACACACCGAGGAACAAGGCGGTGGCTGTTGCATTTAACGGAACGATCTGTGTCTTTGGAGGGTGCAATCCATCGACAGAATCTTGGGCTGAAGCGTATGACAGAAATGCGCGTACATGGAATCCCATGCGGCTTCCTGCCTCCCTTGGACAGATGGTTGGTGCATTAGTCTCACAGCCAGTGACGGCAGCAATAGAGACCAACCACAGTCAAAAAATATTCCTACAAGGTACTGATGGTGGAATTATATTGGATTCCAGCAATATTTGCCAAGAATTTCCACCGGCCTTGAGGGCTCACTGGCGAACCCACGCTACGGCAGCAGTTGTTCATAACATCATATTTACTTGTCGCTCTGAAAACGCCGGTGCTGGTGCCGGTGGTGAGATTGTTGCTGTTGGGGCTTATTATCCATCACAAAATGTTTGGCTATCTTTACAAGGACTTGACAATAGTTTTCATGAAAATGCTCATACATTCCACTTTCTTTCTGTCCATGACAAGTTGGTGATATATCAAAAGAGCCAGCGTCGTGATCCTCTAAGGTTCTTGGTATTCGACGTAACCCCAAACTTTGATGATGCCAGGGTGACCGTCAAATTTCTGTGGGCATTCCATGTTTCTGGTATTAACGGTGATCTTGTTTTATCAGTGTAAGTATTCCTAACCTCCTCCTTTTATTTCTGCAAGTCTTGAAGAACTCGTAATGGTTTTATTTTTAAATTGTTCAAAATCTTATTGAAGATCCATTTGAAAATGTATTTGTTTGTTTGTTTTTTTCCTCTTGCAGACCGGCACACTCTTGATCCAATTACACAGCACTTCAGACTAAGTAAATAAAGAAGGGATACATTGTGGAAGGCTGATATTAGAAGGGATACATTGTGGAAGGCTGATATTAGAAGGGATACATTGTGGAAGGCTGATATTAGTGTTCTTCTTGCAGCCCCACACACACTTGATCCAATTACACAGCACTTCAGACTAAGTAAATAAAGAAGGGAAACATTGTGGAAGGCTGATATTAGTGTTGCTAGGAGTGGAAATTTGATAAGGAATTTAATAATAATTTGTAATTCGAGAAGCATTTGTTTGATAGATGGAGAAATAAAACAAAGCCTGGTTTATTATTTATGTCCCTACTTTAAATATGTAGGTCATTGACCTTACCAAATGTAAAAAGACAACCAAATTTTTATATCAATTGTTTGTTAAATATGTATATGTACCTGTTAATTATTAAATAATAATAATAATAATAATAATGTATAACATTTCGATTCAATTTTTTGTTGCAACAATTGATGCTTTGTTTTGTTTTATTTTATTTTATTAAACACTTAAAATTATATTAAATAAAGAATTTAAAATTATTTTTTTAAGGTAAATATAAATTTTATTCGTATTTTTTTAGGTTTTGTTTTCATCTTTTCAATGATAAATAAATTCTTAGCGTAAATGTGTTATGAGATGTATTGTTTGTAATAAAATAAAATAACAAATGTAAAAGACAATCAATTTTTATATAAATTGTTTTAGTAAGGGTCCAACCAATTTTTCATCTTTATGTATTGTTTTTAATTATATAAAATAAGACAATCAATTTTTTATATAAATTATTTTAGAAAAGGCCCAACCAATTTCGAAATGGTGACCTCTTGATCTGCACTCAAATGCTCTACCATTACCACGGAGCTACGGATCCAATGATTGTATGTGAATTATTATTTTTAATATGTACTTGTTAATTTAAAAAAGGAAAAGGAAAAAAGTAACTTAAAAAATTTGGATCAATTTCTTGTTTCAAGAATTGGTGCTTTGTTTTATTTTCTTTTGTTAAATTTTGTTTATGCTTTTAATGTAAATATACATTTTATTCGTATTTTTCTAGTTTTTTATTCATTCTTTCGTTATCTATTGTTTGTAATCAAATAACCTAATAAAAATATTAAGTGATTTATTTTAATTATTAAAAAAATTATTATTTTCATTATATAAATATAATAAATTAGTTTTATTAAATATTTTATGTTTATTAAATAAATATTAATATAATAGTTTAAAAGTGGTTGTGGTGTTTTATTAAAAAATATTATATGTAAGATATAGAAGAGGTTTTGAAAGGGTTTTTAAACTTTTATAACAAAAGAAATTCTACAAAATATGGCCTATGTCTAACAATACAAGGACAAGAATAACTATAAAGTACTACAACTGGCCACACATCATCAAGTGAACCAACTACAACTTTATATAAGAAACAAAAACTAGAACATCATTGGTGAGCCCCCTAACCAACCAACACTCCACATGAATATGCCGCAAAATATTTATTCATAAAAAATAAAAGCTTACAGTGCATCAAGAAGCATGCATCACTAAATCCAATTGAAGAAGTATTTTCAGAGAATTGTGTCTAAATTTATAGACCAATGAGATTTATACCTAGGTTTTCCATAAAGTCAGCATGGAAATTTCTTTCTCTAAATATATGCTTTACCTCCCTATCTTCTCTAGCCTAAAGAATTTGCCTAGATTCCACAATCACAACCTAAATATTCCAACTAGGAATTAAATCACCTTTGACCAAGTTTATAATATTAAGTGAGTATCCTTTAATGCAAACTTTTTGGTACTCCATCTTCTCAACAAGTAAGAGACCTTGGAAAAGATATTTGACCTTCATAATATGGGAAGTTTAGATATCTAATAATTTAGCATACTCCATCAGAAGCCCACCTTTATCATCCCTAAGAACCCCACCAACACCAACATTATCGATATTATCCTTTAAAGCTCCATCGAATTTTAGTATAACCCAATTTTGAGAAGAAGATTCCCACCTCACAAGGGCCCAAGGATTAGGACCAAGAAGACCAACAACCGTATTGCTATATTGAAAGCTAATTTTTCTTTCAAGGTTAGCCTTCTCAAATATACCCACCTCCAAAGCTAGAGAGGATACGTTCTGAAGGGTGGAAGCCAAGGATTTGGTGCAAATAGAGGTATGGTCCCTTTTGAAGTTTTTAAAATTCTAATATTTCTTTTCTTTTACACCCATCAGAGAAGAAGCAACAAAAAAAAGTTCCAAAAATATTTTATCCTTGGAGAGTAAAAAGGAGATGATCATTGAGCGTAAATATCAATAAGCACACTTGACACCACCCAAATCAGTATCATAAAATTAAAAATAAAGTTAAGAACCTCCTCAAAGAATAAGCATTGAAATAATTGATGGATTATCTATTCCTCATTAGCACTATAAATGCAACATCTGTTTGGCATCGACCAACCTCTTTTTAAAATATTTTCAATGGTTAAAATTTGATTCTAAGTTACCACCAAAAAAAGATATTGACCTTTGGTGTTAGACCCTTAAGCCATACTTTAAAAGGTGGGATCCATAGAGGAGTCCTAATAGGTAGTAGATTATAGGTAGACTTTACTGAAAAAATTCCATTATTTCCCTTGCCTAGAAGATCCCATCCTCTTCATTTCTTTTTTAAGTGACCTAAAACATCAACTTATTAGCAATTAAAATTCAATTTTCAAGTTTAGCATTGTTGAAAATAGAGTGGTCTAATAATATGTAAACCTTCATCCCATTAATAAATTCAATAAAGTTAGCCATATTAGACCTAAAGACCAATCTAATCCTAGGCTCCAAACACATGAAATTTAAAATTTGTGTAAAGAGTTGGTCCATCAACCAAATATATTTATAGAAATAAATCTTAAGTACATAACCTAACCTCCACCTGCAACCTTCGGAGACTAGCATCCTTAAATTTTGCAAACTCAACCAAAAAGCTAAACGAGAAGTCGATAGAGGATCGATAAGTAAAACATTCTCTTGTCTCAAGTATTTGGTTGACACAATGTTGACCCAACTAGTTTTAATTTGATTTACCAAATTTGATCCCTATTTTACAACCAAAATATTATTCATATACTTGATGTTACAAAGACCTAAGCCATCATCATTTTCAGGTATGTAGACTTACTCCCAATCAACTAAGTTATTTTTTCTTCTTATCAAACATAGGCCAAAGGAAAAACTTCTAAACATGTTTAATATTTGATAAAATCTTATTAAAAATTTTGAACATAGATAAGAAAAATATTGGAATGCTTTAAAGAGTAAACTTTACCAATATAGCCTTTTTGTCTTGACTGAGGAGGAATCCTTTCCACTCGATCAACTTCCTCTACATTATTTCAACCACAGGTTCCTAAAATGAATCTTGAATTCTACCCTTAAGCAAAGGTATTACAAGGTAAAGATATTAGAGGGTAGCATTATCATAACCCAAGATACAAGCAATTATCCTCTACCTTACTAAGGGGGTATTCAAAAAGAATAATTTACTTTTTATATAATTTATCTTTTACCTAGTTGTAATTTCAAATACATACAAGATTCCTTTTAACACCTTTACATGGGAAACTAAATCAAGGAGGAAGAGGAAAACATTATCTACAAATTGGTTGTGAGAAGTAGGATCTATAAACAAAACATAGTTGATACCTTCCACAAATGTTTCTAACCTGATAGGCCTACACATATCTTCTACCAATAAGATATAAAGGTAATATGACAAGGGGTCCTCTTCATGAATACCTCTTAGACTTGAAAAATAACATGTTGGGGATCCATTTATTAAGACTTAAAACATGGCATAAGAGATACAAACAAGGACAAGCTTTATCCAACTTTAGAAAGATCTAAATTTTTCCAAAACCTTTAACAAAAATTTGTAGGAAACCTTGTCATAAGCCTTATTCATGTCTAATTTGACGAGGAGATTAGCTCTACCACTTTTATTAGCTGAATGAAGGATTTTATGGATAACTATGATGCAGTCCAAGATTTATCTCCCTAACACAAATCTAATTTGGGCTAAATCAATCAAGACTAGAAGAAAATATTTTAATTTATTAATAAGGTCCTTTGTCAAAATTTTATAAATTGTATTACATAAGATTATGGGTCTAAATGTACCAATAGTCTTGGGTATTAAATTTAAAAAATTTGAATTCACATTGAAAAATATATGATTGGTGGTTTAGACCTCCTAAAGTGCATCAACAATATCCTTCCCCATAATATGCCAATACTTCTAAAAAAATAGGGGGGAGAGAACCATCACGACCAAAAGTCTTCATTCCTTCCATCGTAAAGATAACAACTCTGACTTCCTCATCACTGAAGGGAGAGATAAGATATTGGTTCATATCACTTGTGACAAACCTATTAATACTACCAAGAAACTTATTTTGAATTTTCTCATGACAAATCGTTTCCACCCTGATGATATTTCTAAAAATATTCATAGCCTCAACTCTTATATCCTTAATGTGAGTGGCATTAGATCCATCAGCTTTTCAAATTTCTCTAATTTTATTGGCACTTTTGTGCTTCAAGGTCATAATGTGAAAAAACTTAGAATTTCTATCTCCCTCCTTTAGCCAAAGCACCCTCAGCTTTTGTTTCCACAAAATTTTCTCCTTGGTCATAGTGTTATGAAATTTGGCCAACACCTCCTTTTCTTTGTATCTAAACTCTTGAGATTGATTTCCAAGTTCTATCTCAAATTCAATAGCATCTAGTAAAATTTTTAGGTATTTATTATTTGTAAAATATTCCCAAAACCCTTTTATTCCATTCTTTAAGGCCACTTTTAGCAATTCTAAGTGCCACAATTTTGGAAAGGTCAAATCCTTAGATCCTTATAGACCACCAGTTTATAATTTTAGCTTACAACTAAGGATGAAGACACCACATTGACTCAAACCTAAATGACCTAGGAAATCTAGTTTCTCCTTGGTCAACTTCAAGATATAGGGGGTATGGTCAGAGCTAATCCTAAGCAAATAATAGAGAGAAAAATTCCCAAATAGCAAAAGGCACTCCTTAGAGTCAAGAACCATATCCAAACTGATTTGGATGAGCTAGTTACCCACTCTTCTATTAATCCAAGTATATTTTGAACCTGTCAACTCAAAATCCATTAGCTCATTTTCATTCACAAAATATATAAACTCTTCCATGCTTTTCGAGATTGAGGTGTTCCCTCATTTTTTATCCAAAAAATAGAAGGGAATTAAAATCATTTTCTAGGCATTAGGTTTCATGAGCAAAAGTCCTTCTCATGGGACTCAAATTTTACCATAAAAATTTCCTAAAAGGACCATATTTTGGTGCATACATGTTAGTCATAATCCACATTTTATTACGTTATATATTTCTAAAGAGAATATTAATAATCCTATTTGAGGAATAAATTATAGAGCCCTCAAACTTGTTGGTATCCTAGAGATAAATGACTCCCTTAGAGGAACCATTGGTTGGGCTTACAATAAAATGGGTTTCTTTCCAAATCCTTCTTCTAATAACTTCTATATCATGATCATACAAATTGGTTTCTTGTAAGAAAAAAATATTAGGCAAAATTTATTTGCATAGGGAAGTGACCATCCATTGTTTAGAAAGCTCATTCATTCCCCTAAAATTACAAGAGAGGCACTTCATTTATGTTATTTGGAATTAGATTTATTTCCTCTAGATATCTTATGGTTACTCTAGATGAAAGATTATAGCTTTAGCTATCTTACTCCTACATCCTACCCTTCTTCATGTTTGAGAAAATCTTGATATCCATTCACGATCTTAGAATTCATTTCCCTCTTTCACACAAAATTGTTAGGGGGATTTACTAACTTTTTTCAATACCCACATCCAAATTGCCCTTCCTTTGGCTTCGATTTTTAGGATCCAAAGAACCTTTCTATAGATAGGTCTATAAGGAGATAATCAGAGACCCTACCTCAAGGATCGGTAACTGAATTACAAGATCCTCAAGAGAAAAACCAATACAAAGTCCATCAAATAAATTATGAAGAAGATCCTTAGAAATGATAATTTCAAAAATAACATATGATTGACATACCTTGGTAACACCAAACTTTGAGGCTACATTTTCTCCTTAGATGTCTTCTTAATCACCACCAAGTTGGCTAGTGTCAACTATGAGAGTTGTAAAATATCATTCACCAGAGCCTTTAGATTTTGAACCTCATCCATTTAGGGATGAGCTTCTCCTTCCCCCACCTTTAATGAATTACCACCCAAATCATTTAAACCCACAAGGTTACAATCTCCATGACCCATGGTGAACTTAACCAATTCACTCAGAATGCTAATGACATTACCCATAGGGAATATGTTGAAAATATATTTTGAAAAGGTCACCCTAACACCTTTAGATGTTACTACAACATATGAAATATCGAGGCTTAATTTTTATAGGAAAACTATGGTCCATGAGAATGGTACCCATCCCCCAGCTTACTATTTGATAGCACATGGCTTTCCAATGGACTAATGAAGCTAGTATTGGAACCTCTTATAGATACGCCATCTGGCCAACCTAAAAGTGCAATATTCACATCAAATCCAATTGCAACCTCCACATCTTTTGATAGCTCCCATCATACCTATACATACCCATGCAAATAAGATTCAAAGACTCCCACTCCTACCCTTTTCCACCATGATCACCACCATTCAAATTCTAGATCTTACGCCTCTATCTCAACCTAACTCACCTTCACTCCTACCCTAGATCCACTCCAACCCTAATTACTAAGATGATTATTTAATATTTTTATTATAAGACATATAATATAACATTAAATAAGTAAAGAACTTTTAGGTCTTGTATGTAGAAAAATATTATTATTTTTTATTTTTTAAAATAAGATAAATGTAATATATCTGTAAGTATTATTTGTGTTTGATAGTTGGGTTAAATATATTTAGTCATATAATTAAGCTTGTATAAGTGATAAATATATCTAAAACAAATATATTAGTGATATGATTCAATGTGTTATCAATATTAATATAACAAGTACAATAACAAAGTATTAACACATAAGGTATTTTAATTCTAATGATCATTAAATTTAACATGTCACTATGACATTATAAAAAAATTATAAAATAACTAATTAAAATGGATATATTACCATTGAATATATTATTATTATTTTTTTTAAATTATCAAGTAGGAAAACACAGGATTTTAAAAGGATCCCTAATGAGAGACATAATAGAAACAAGAACAATAAGCATATCAAGAGGAGAACAATCCTAAGGGATAAGGGGATATAAAAAAATAACCACAAATTGGAAGAATGAAGAAAATACCTTCAACAAAAAGCAAGAGGGAGCACCTTATCAACAAAGGATAAAAGAGACCAAAATTTAAAATCAAAACACACTAAGTCAAAAAGGTAAGAAAATTCTTCATCCAGATTTGAAGTGCATTTTCATAGACCCCCTTGTTGACCAATAGATCAACTTCCTTATTTTATTCTCTAAAGGTGTGCTTGAATTCAATGCCTTCCAAATTCTTAGTGCAACAATAAATATATTCTATTAAATCTGTAATGTACCAATGGGAGGAATATTTTCTTTAGCAATATTAATAATGGAAAGAGAGACACATTTGATAACCAACTTCTTTACATTAATATTTTCTAGTAGCATGAACCATTGATAAAGTGCCTAATATTTGACAAAAAAATTAAACTAAATAGCTAAGAAGTCAACAAAGACCAAAATAATAATCCCTTTGTCATCCCTGATAATTCCTCTAGCCCTTTCAATACCCAAGATACCCTTAGAACCCATAAAATTTTATTTTTATCTAGCATTTAGGTGGAGGATACCATTTGAAAATATATCTAGGATCAAGGACATGCAAACTACAAATACATTATATATTCAAGATACCCAATTCACTTGCAAGATTACCTTCACTATGGGATCATTTTTCATCTTTGATAGAGATTACAAATTTTTAGAGAATACAAATTTTTAGCTTCCACATGTAGTGGATAATTTTTAACATTTTTGAAGGCTCTATTTTTTCTTTCATTCCAAATATCCCATACAAAGGGTGGCAAACAAAAAGACTAGCAAATTCTAAGTAAAATATTCCAAAAGGAGGTAACCGACTACAAACATGGGTCTAGAATGTTATTAGACATGTTCCAAGTAAATTTGAATTTGATGATATAAAACTAAATAGATTATAAGGATAATGGAAACTCAAGAAATAAATTATTAGCATTCACCTATATAACTTCACATAGATAACACTTATTTAAAATCGATAGGCCTCTTTTGTGAATATTTCAATAGTAAGGATTTTGTTCTAGGTAGCGAATCAAAATAAGAAATTAATTTTAGGTATGAGGTGTTTAAAAAATAAATTACAAGATGGAAACTAGTCCTCTTCCTCATCAAACTAAAGAAATTAAGAAAATTTAACCATGAAAAGAAACTTATTATCCACTTTTCAAATAGGGGAATCAATTGACGGGTTATAATTTAGGAGATAAATTATGAGAAGATAGGATAAATAACTTAGATCATAGGGGGGGTTAAAAATAGATAGAATATTCCAAGCCCTTTATTTATCCTTTACCTTAATAAATTTGATAACTCTAGAACCACAAGATTGTGCAGTATAGGCCTTTAAGCAGTTTAGAAGTTGATATCTAATCAAAGGCTTATTATGAATCAAACTATGTTCCAAAATTTTAACTTTCCTACCATAATAAATATTCCATCCCAAGAATTTTTGAATAATAAACATAGAACCAAGAAGGTGTTTCCAAAAAATAGAGTTCTTTGGATTGGCCTGAATATCAAGAAATTACCGTCTCTACCATGATATTTAGCCATTAAAATTTCTACCCATCTAGCTTCATCCATTTTGAAAAACTTCCAACCTTGTTTTGAAACAAGGGCCACATTCATTTATTTTAGCTTCATGAGGCCTAATCTGCCCTTACTCTTCCTAGAAAAAACTAGTTTTTAATCCACTAGGGGATTTCTATATTTTTATTTCATGTTTGTCCAAACAAAGATCTTTTAAATACTATTAATATTTTGGTAAATTTTTCGTAGAGTCTTGAACAAAAATAAAAATAAGACTAGGGTACTTTAGAGGATGGATTTAATTATCCATGCCTTACCATCTTGGTTGAGGAGGGAAATTTTCTAGCTTGCAAATTTTCTCCTGACCCTCTACACCATAGGAAACCAAGAAGAATCTTGTAACCTTCCACTGAAAAGAGGTAAACCTACATAAATGAAAGGGAGCTTCCTCATGGAATATTCAAATATTTTTATGATTTCTAAACTGCCTTTGAAAGGGGTACTAAAAAAACACATTGGTTTTTTTAAAGCTTATCGTTTATCTAGAGGTAGCCTCATAATAAGATAGAATAAACTTAATCTCTTTTACTTTCATAATAGAGGATATTGAAGCAAGAAGAGTGTCATCTATAAATTGTTGGTCTAGTATGAGATTGCAAGACGAGGTAGGCTTTATCTCTTAGATTAACCTCTTATATCAAGTTGTATAAATATATCTATCCAAGGCTTCAACCATAATAAGAAGTAAATAAAGATACAGAGGGTAACCTTATATTAGACCTCAAAAGATTCTAAAATAACCTACTAGATAACCATTAATTAGGATAGAATTCCTAACTAAGAACAAACATACTTTTTTGAAGTCTATCCAAGTACAATTACATCTAAATTCACCCAAAACTTTAAATAAAAATTCCTAGGATACTCTATCATATGCCATGTTCATGCCTAATTTCAACAAAAATCCATCTCTATCACTTTTATCTATAGAGTGAAGAACTTCATGAATAGTAATCATTTCATCCAATATTTGCCTCCATTTAACAAAAGCACCTTGGAATGTATCAATAGTCTGAGGAAGAATGACCTTCATTCTATTGGCTATGAATTTAGACAATATTTTATAAAGAGTATTACATAGACTTATGGGTTTGAAATTATTGAAGGAATTAGATCTTGCCAATTTAGGAATCAAAAACAAAAAGGTGGAATTGATGTTGTTTGGAATATGAAGGGTATTTTGAATTTCACCCATAACATTATATATATCCTTCCTTACAATTTCTCAAAAAAAATTATAAAAAACTATAGGAAAACCATCAAGTATAGGGGCCTTCTAACTATCCATAGAAAATATTACCTCTCTAATTTTAGACTCTTTGAAAGAAATGATAAGACTAGAGTTCATTTTTTCAAAAACTAGGAGTAAAATTTAAAAAATAATTGGAGGGCTACTCATCTATAGGTGCTGCCACTCCTAAAATATTTTTATAAAATTATACAACATCCTCATGAATTTCAAAAATATTTTTAATTTAGTACCACAATCCTTAACAATTTTAGTAATATTATTGAAACCCTTGTGTCTCAAGGATGTGGCATGAAAAAACCTAGTATTTATATCTCCATATTTCAACCGAAGAACCTTACACTTCTATCTCTAGTAGGATTCATCACAGGATAAAACATTATGGAAATTTATCAACAAAATCCTTTCAAGATATTTGTTAGCCTCTAATGGGGAGAAGGATTCTACAATAATTTCAATGGATGAAATTAGTATTTTCAAGGATTTGTTCTTTGAAAAACTATTACCAAAGACATTTTTATTCTATTCTTTTAAATTTATCTTCACGAATATTAACTTATGGGAAAATTGAGATATTAGGGAACCTAGAAAATCCTTATTACACCAATCATCTATAATGGCCTCAAGGGTATCATTTTTTAGCCACATAACTTGAGAATAGAAGGGAAACTTAAAAATTCTATTCCCAATTGAAACATCCAATACCAAAGGTGATCCAATCCTATTCTTGTAAGAGGAGAGAATAGAGTTTTCAGAATGATGAAGCTCTTTTTTAGAAACAAAAAACTATCTAGCTTTGATTGGATAAAATATTCCCCTAGATTTCTATTGCTTCAAGTAAATTTAATTTCTTTTAGCTCAATGTCCATCAGCTCATTAGTATTGACAAAAATTTTGAAGTCCTCCATACTATTAGAGGGGGATTGGTTTTCTCCCTTTTTCTAATGTAAATAGGGGGGAATTAAAATCCCCATACAACATCCAAGAAAGGTTAGAGAAAGTATTTCTATTTATGCTCAACTCCTCCCATAGTATTCCTCTTTCTGCAACTAGATTTGGATCATACACATTGGTTAAAATCTTGTATATTTTAGAAACTCTTTAATAAAAAATACATGTTAATGAACATATAATAAGAAGAGAGCACTTTACCTTCATTTTTTGAATGTATAAAATTTTAATATAAATAGAGAAATTCTTTTAGTGGTTGATCAAATACTACTAATTTCCCTTACTAGCGAAACCAAACCCCAATCTTAAGAATATTTTTTTGTGCAAAGTTTATGTAAAAATACTTGATAATATTTTAAACATAACATACCATTAATATTAGATAGTTTTATTATTGGGATACTGACTTACATGCCAACATTGTATTTTGTAGAGTATGTAAGACCATAGTAAATAGAACAAAATGAGAGTCTTTAGCCACCTAGAGAGGACCTAGAAGAATATGGGTAGGTTTTTTATGTCATGTTCATGTACCTTAAAAGTTATTTTAATTAATTATTGTTCTTGATTAGAACTTTTGGTGGAACCATAAAGGATTTTTATAGAGAGAGGATCATTTGTAAAGATAGATATTGATTAATATATAAAGGTTTTTTAGATAAAGTGTCATCAACAAAATATTAGGTGTTAAAATATGAATATCATTATTAA
This sequence comes from Wollemia nobilis, assembly GCA_028583015.1. NCBI lineage: Eukaryota > Viridiplantae > Streptophyta > Pinopsida > Araucariales > Araucariaceae > Wollemia > Wollemia nobilis. Next base: position 3,650,325 of record JAQPPZ010000622.1, read on the forward strand.
TACATATATAATGAATACATATATTTGAATATACCATTTTAAAAATAGTTTTTCTTTACAATAAATGATGACATGATACATATGACATCTTAAAATAAATTCTAAATTCTAAATTTTTATACTTTGGTTTTGAAGGAATAGAGAGAATTGGCCAATCATACATTTCCTTTAATGGCATGTGATCTCCTTAATGATAAATAAAGTCCTATTGATCATAATGGCTAATATTCAAGTTTTAATTTTAAGAAATTTTAACTTTGTCAAAATTACAATATGCAATGTTATTATTTATTAAGAACTCTTATTTTATTGATATTTGTATCAATTCAACATGTATACCATATATTTTTTAAAGGTATATAATTTTCAAATCATTTTAATTAAATATATATAGTGTTAATTGATAACAAGAGGAGGAGAGGATAAATGAAAATTCAATCTAGCTTCAAAGAAATCATATTAGATATCATCATATACCCTCATTCACTTCATATGAATGTGATAATATAGTGTTTTTTTAATATTTAGAATGGATCAAAAAATAAAAATAATTAACTTGGGAAGGACGCCACATCAATATCACAATCTCTTAAATTGATTAGTTAACATCTCTTTGTGAAAACCATCAAGACCCTTATTTTTGTGACATCAATAAAATTACATAAGATTCCATATTTTATTAAAAAATATAGGGTATTTTTTATACAAAATATATTAATACATTTACATAGATATATAAATATGAATCAAGGTGGACAAAAATCAAACACAAAGAAGTATAAAAATATATTTTGACATTAATATATCTTGTAATATAAATCATATACATGAAAAATATTTGTAAAATATAATGTTACATGTTATACATGGTATAGTTCTACAACTAAAACATTTCATTGAACCATTATTGCTTTGTTAAAAAAATTGTTGTGAACTTCATATAATTTTGGTAAATGTTCATGTAGGAGCACTACATAAATATTCTATTGAAATACTCTTACACTATAGTATTTTTTTTTTTTATTATACCCTCTAATTTGATCATTAAGATAGGATTTTCTATCATCTTCAATTTAATATATTCTATGGAAGAAGGCAATTTCTATATTCCAATTCATGTAATATTTTGACCCATTGATTTATTAGATATTTAGATTGTATTAGGAAGATTAAAAATATATTGAGAGAGAGGACCATGTATAGGAGCAATATCGAGCAAGTTATAAATCATAGTATATAATTTGGTTTTTTATCAATAATACAAAAGTAATCTCTTTTTTTGCTTTGAATCATTTTCCTAGGAATTTTAGTGAGTACTAGTTGAACTCAAAAAGAGTAGTTTTTTCAAATAGTATATTTTGTAGTCGTGGTATTTTCCTTTATGAAAAATAAGAGAAGGAAACTTGATGGTTATTTTTATATCTTTATAAAGTTATTATCATTTATATTTTAGTTTTTCTTTTTACCAATTTTACTTTTGCTTGCTATTACTAGAAAAACTAGATTGGAACCTATCAGTGGTGGAGAGGTAAATGTTTAGGTTAGAACTGATATAAAATGGAAACCACCTCAAGATGACTAGTTGAAGTAAAATTTTGATGGGGCATCCAAAGGTAACCTAGCTAATGCTGGAGTAGGAGCAATTTTGAGGGAGAATCAGGTTAGATTGGTGGGGGTAACCTACCAATTTTTGGGAATTACTACTAGTCATAAATTTGAAGTTACTGCTTTAAATCTGGGTGCAAAGCTAGCCAAGGATCTAGATGCTAAAAGAGTTATATTTTAAGTTGACTCCTTGAATATTATAAATATTTTGAAAATGGAAGGAGAAGCTAATTGGTAAATTGATTACATTGTGCAAGATATTAGAGAGATTATAAAACATTATGCAGAAATTGAATTTTTTCATGTCTATAGAGAAGGTAACAAACCAAAAAACTAGTTGGATTAGTGACCCCAAGGAGGCCATTGTGTCCACAAAACGATTCGATGATCGAGGGAGTGCCTCGATGTCATACCACTCAAGTTTTTCCAGGAATTTGTCCATGAGGGCTTTATAAGCCTACAGGACTGGGCATTTGCATTGATATACCCCTTTGACTTGATTGACTATTAACAACGAATCACCAAAGATATTCAGTCGTTTGATGTTCATGGTGATTGTTGTCTGAATACCTAGGAGCAAGGCTTCATACTCTGCATTATTTTTGGTGCACGGGAAGTTTAATTTAAATGACAGGGGCATTGGAGCACCCTACGGTGTGAAGAATACAATTCCCGTGCCACCACCTTGCTCACATTTAGAACCATCGAAGAATAGGGTTATGTCGGCCTATGACTCAGGCTCATCAGAATCTGGCGATTTTGAGACATGGAAGACCCCATCATCGGGTAGTTCTATGACTAGAGGCTGATCGTCTTCAAGAGGAGCCTCCGCTAGTTGATCGGCTATGACTTGTCCTTTGATAGATTTTTGTCCAATAAACTCTATGTCAAATTTTGTCAACAACATGATCCATTTTGCCATGCGACTACTATGATAAGTACGACTCATCATGTATCGCAATGGATTCTCCTTAGACACAACATACGTAGTGTTGCTCAGCATGTAGTGGCATAGCTTTTTGGTAGCAAACACCACCGCCAAGCAGAGTTTCTCAACGTATGCATAGTTAAGTTCATAACCGACCAGGGTGCGGCTAAGATAGTAAGTAGCCTGTTCCTTGTGAAGTTCATTCTTCTGGGCTAACATGGCACCCAGTGCCACCTCAGTAGCTGAGATGTATAAGTAGAACGACACTCCCGGTCTAGGTGGTGCCAATACTGGCGACGAAGCCAGGTATTGTTTGATCTCGTCAAAGGTCGACTGGCACTCGTCATCCCAATGAAATGTAACCCCCTTGTGCAATAATTTGTTCATGGGTCGACACTTGTCAGATAATTGCGCTATGAAGCGTTTAATCGACGCGACCTTTCCCTGTAGACTTTTGAGCTGCTTGATTGTAGTTGGGGGAACCATTTCAAGGATTGCCTTGACTTTCTTTGGGTCCACCTCGATTCCTCGCTTTGAGACTATGAAACCCAAGAGTTTTCTAGATGTGATGCCAAATATGCACTTCTTGGGGTTTAGTCTAACTTTATGCTCCATGAGGCGATCGAGGATCTTGCTTAAGTCATCGATATGATTTGAGCGCAAAAGAGACTTGGCTAACAAATCATCCATGTAATCTTCCAAAGTTTTGTGCATGTAATCGTGGAAGATGTACGTCATGGCACGTTGGTAGGTGGCACTAGCATTTTTAAGGCCAAAAGGCATGACCTTATAACAAAATGTCCCCCAAGGCATTGTGAACGCCATTTTTAGTTGGTCTTCAGGATTGATACGAATTTGATTGTATCCTGAGAAACCATCCATTAGGGAGAGCATTTCGTGACCTATTGTAGCGTCTACCAATGCGTCGATGCTGGGCAAGGGGAAATCATCCTTAGGACTCGCTTTGTTTAGATCTCAAAAATCGGTGCATATGCGAATCCTCCCGTCGGGCTTCTTGATGGGAACCATGTTGGACAACCATGGCGGATAATCCACGCAGATGACAAACTATGCATCCAACAACTTTTGCAATTCATCTTTGACCATCAAGGCCACTGTTGGGTGCATCTTACGTAGTTTTTGCTTTACAGGCTTGATTGTCGGATCAAGCGTTAAATTATGCATGACTAGCTGCGGGTCTAGTCCTGGCATATCCTTGTACGACCATGCAAAAACCTCCTTCTTCTCTTTGAGAAGGGCAATGTAGTCGGCTTGCTCTTTGGGGGAAAGACTTACCCCCAGCTTGAGAATCTATGGATTCATTGGATCTATGCCGATATCTACGTCAGTCGTCTCCTCGACTGACATGTGGGATCCATCCTCCAACTGATGTGGAGTCGGGATCAAATGGATATCATTAGCTGAATTTAGATCCGCGTTGGGAACCTCGGGTTCCTCTTCAGCCTAAAAATATCCTGAGTTGTCCTTGGGGTAAAATGAGGCATTTCACCGAAAGGCCAGTACTCTGATGGTGATAAAGGTGAATTGACGCGATCCCAGTCGATGGCATCTATGTCTAGATGCAATGACCATGCTGGATCGGCCGGATTGCGGATGGGTGCGGTCAAATCAATGGAGATCATGTGGATGGAATGAATTTGGTCTCCATTACCACGGGTATGATAACTTGAATCTTCTGGATGCTCCCTATACTCTGGATCTGGCTCTAGGGGAACGGGCACGAACGGATCGGCCCTATGTGCCGATAGGAGGACAGGGTCTTCCCTCGATCATCGTTGTCATGATAGGGTCTCGGGGTGGACGGTGCTCATCGTGAATTTGGAGCCATGGATCCAACACTTGGTCCCACCCCCGCTGGGTCTACCCACCATTCATGCCCTAACCTTATGCCCATCTATCCCATCAGATCTTCATGAGTTAAAGGGCGATTATGCCATCGCGCATGATTGAGATAGTTCATCTCAGTCTCATCTTCTGAATCACTTTTGGAGATCCAAAAATGTTCATTCTCTTCAAGCAATCTGTTACTTGCGACATTGAGGGTTCTCCTTGTTCCAAGCAAGTTAATCTGGTCCCATTGCGGTTGTTCCACTCTTGGTGGAGGGACCTGATTCTCTTGACACTGTATTGACTCAACTGGAACCTCTAAGGGGAACAACTTCAAAAAGATGTCCGGACACCGTTTATGTTCTCTTTGGGGATTAGTATCCGAACTTTCACCTCTCTCTAGCAAAGGAGAGGGATTACTACTGTTGCCAAGGGTGTTTGTTGACCATGGGAGGTAATCTCCCAATGTATATTCTGTATTTGGGTTGGCATAAAGATCCGGTGCCAATCCCCCCTTGTTGCCTATTTCTAGGCCTTGCATATTTTCTACCAAGATGTCTAAGGGCAGGGGGTGGTTGAACCCTACTCCCGACTTATCATATGGCATCCGATATCTTGGTTGGAAAAGGACACACATCCCTTTCTCATATCTGCCTAGCTCGTATCCATGCCAATTGCATTGGCCGAGATATCTTAGAGCAAAGTCTGGGTTTGACAGATAGTTGATATTTTTAGCAAAAGGCTCTTCGTCTTCTTCCTTTTGCTTGCATGGTTCAAGACCATGATCAAGGCCCCCATACACAAAATTTGTCTGGTTTGGTGGGTAACCTAGAGGAACAACTGTTCCTATGGGAAGGCGAGGTCTCCCCATGTCCTGTACTGATTCTAATGCGGGCGTTGCCACAAAATTCTGCACTAAATACTCCCCTAGGCCCGTACTGGCCATTTCAATAGTGATTGTTGATGCTTGGGAGGGAGGGAACGAGAGTCCTTCCTGAGTCCATTCCATGTTTGGTGGTTTAGGAGTCTCAGCTTTCGTTGTGCTAGGTATTTCCTCTGTTGATACCGTTGATATTGTTGGCAACCCCTCTTCTAGGGGCTGAGCCTCTTCCATGATCTGTTTTCCCTTGTCCTTCTATTTAGCCATGACAGGTGGCATTGGTAGTGAAGGAGCAGATGATGAAGACTCACCTGGCTGGGATTTTGCTATTTTGGTCACCAGTGGTGCCTGCGGTATTGGACCCTGTTTAGATGGATTTAACTGGAAATCCAAATGCGTTGAAGGGAGGGTCGATTGAGGCATTAATTGCACCGCATTGCAATACTTGAAGGGTTCCAAGTCCATCGGGACTACATGTATTTCTCCTTCAAATGCATACTTTAGGCACTGGTGAGCGATCGAAGGGACACACTTCATGTCCCTGATCCAAGGCCGCCCTAGCAGTATGTTGTAAGCCATCTCGCCTTCCAACACATGGCACAATGTAGGTATTGTCTTTTGTCCTACCCGGACAGGCAGAACAACTGTGCCGACTGTCGAGCATATTGCATCGTTGAAAGCTCGCAGTGTGTATGTGGAGGCTGTGATATGAGAGGCTGGTAGCTTCAGATGTTTTAGTGCTGCAGTGGTAATGATGTTACTGGACGAGCCAGTATCTACCAACACTCTCTTGTATGGGATCCCGTTGACCCGCGCGATAACGTGCAGGGGTGGATCTGCCATGTCATTCGATATTGTTTTGACTTCATCCTCTCTGAAGGTAATGACCGGCTCCGTACATCGTTTCACATGTCCCACGAAGTTGTTGAAAGAATTTGCTTCGTGAGGTTGTAATTCGATGGCTTTTAAAATTTCCATAAGAGCTTCCCTATGAGGTGTTGACTGTTGAATAAGCTCGTAAATGGAAAGCCTAGCCGATGTGGTCCGCAAACTCTGCGTGAGTTTGGTCCGTATCGTGACCTCGGGTCTAGGCGGAGGCAACTGCACAGGGCATTGTTGAGGCTGCGACATTGTTGGAACTTCCCTTGTAGCTACCTCGGGGGCAACCACTTGGGTACTTTTTGTTCCTGGTCACTATGCTGATCATTCCCACAAATCCTTGCATGGGAAGATTTTGTCGCACCTCATTAACCTGGAGAGGTTTTGCCTGTGCCTCATGGGCAGGCAAAGGGTCCTTGAATACCCCCATTTGTTGATTATTTGGCGCTATGGGGTTGTCCATGGCCAATGTTTTATTGTCGATCAAATCTTGGATTAATCCTTTGAATTTCTAGCATCCATTCAAGTCATGTCCCCTTCGCCTATGGAATCTACAATATAATTCCTCTCTGTATCCCTTAGGCTTGGGAGCGTTAGGGTCTACAGTTTGGATCTCTGGAAGGGTGACTAAATTTGCCGCTGACAAGCGGTCAAATAAGGAGTCCCTAGACTCCGCATAAGGGGTGAATTGTCGCCTAGGGCGACGCTGCTGATTTTGCTCCTATTTTTTATTATCTCTTTCATAACTAGGAGGCACTGCCTGGTAATTAGCCTTTTGGGGCTGTATTTCTTGCATAGGCTTGGGGACATTTATCGCAACTTGGTTAACCGTAGCGGGTTGTGATTGCGTAGTCCCGATCTTAGTGGTTTTATTCCACTCTTTCTTTTTAGGCTTGGCGATTGCGCCTTCGCCTATTTTAATCTCTTCTATAACTTTGGCTTGCGCCAAAGCTTCTTCTAAGCTGTCGTATTGCTGCAGCAACAATAGCCCAGAGATTGATTTTAAGCAACTCCGTGCAAACATCTCGTGTGATATCAGACATAGGGGGACGGTAGGGTAGCTTAGAAAGCAAAGCCCTCCATCGATTCCCGTATGCTGCCATTGTTTCTTCCTCATATTGCTCGAGGTCGGCCGGATCACTCAATGATGCCTTCTTCTTTGTGTTGAAGGCAAAGCGTTCAAGAAACGCATCTACTAATTGATCTAGGTTGTTTATGCTATGTTTTGGTAATTGTGTGAACCAATCCGAGGTAGGGCCTACGAATGTGGTTATGAATGTCCTAAGCAACAATGCATCATTATCTTGGATGCCGAAGCATTGACTTAGGAATCTTGTGACATGTTCTTGTGCATCCTCTTCACCTTTAAAGACTGCCAATTGAGGCAACTTGAAATGTTTGGGGTAAAGAGGTGTGGGCACTGAGGGATGCACTGGATGACTACGGAGTTGACGTAACGTGGGCTTTTGATGCCCGTAAGCTTTTGTCTCCACAGACTCCAAACGCTCTAATAGCGCTTTGTATGCATCGAAAGATTTTATTTCTTCCTCTTTTGTTTGCTCCCGTTGTGAGTTATGGGAGACTGGAGGCCTATGGGGGGGTGGCCGAGTGGCAGCCCTCCCACCTTGATGGGGCATTTTGGCCCATTCTATTTCTGGTTCATACTCCTCATAAACTTCTTGAGGAGTCTCTGGGCGAGACCTATGACCCTGATTGAGTCCCCGCTGAGGGTACCCATCATTGTTTCGGGGAGTGGCCTCCCTCTCGGGTCTATAAGGTCTCGAAGGCAAAGCTTGACGAGGTCACGGAGACCTATCCTGCACCAAAGGGTTGTGCCTCTCATATTGTTTGGCTCTTTGGGTGCGAGGGGTTGGCACCCTCTCAGGTAGTTTATAGCGCAACTCATCCGCTTCGCGCTGCATGCGCTCTTTATTCAGGCGGTATAAGTACTCTAACTCCTGATGACCTTGCTCAAGCTGCGTGATTCGGGCTTGGCGAGCGGCATGTCTGGCGACTGCCGGGTCAACTTGGTCTGCCCTCTTTTGCTCAGGAGGCTTGAATGTTTCTCCTATGTGTTTGCCTCGATCTTGATGATCTAAAATTTCAATGGGTCGCTTCCCTCTGTCGAGGTAGGCGGCATTTACTTGAGGCTCTGGCCTCGATGGGTGACCATGATATCTAGCAGGTGCAGAAATGCAAGGTTCCCACGTTGTTTGTTGTCCTCGAGGAATGCGATGGCTTTCCTCGTACTCCCTTTCATGGGTTTGAAAGGGGCGGGCGGAGTTAGCTCGCCTTGTGTAAAGAGCCCTACGCTCTGGATTTTGTCTTTCTGTTCTAATGGGAGGCAAAGAAGAGGTGCCGTATTCACGTTGTCTCTCCTCATGGACACTATGCCTCTCTAGCGCTTCATCGCGCTGTGGCCACTCAGATCTAGCCTCAAGAGGCGGTTGTCTACTTACATTGAGATCTACATGTAAAGCTTCTTCCCGAAAGGGGCTGTGTTGAATAGGTATACTCCAATGAGGAGGGTCCCAATAATTCCTTTTTGATGTGGCCTGATGTGGACTCTCTTGTAGGCCAGACCGCCAAGGCGGTATGGCCAAGTCCTCAGGGCTAAAGCGAAGGCGACCAATGCCCTCTCTTTGTGCACCTTTCGCAGCGTCCGCCCTTGATTGGGCTTGGCTACGGGTGTACACCATTGTGGTGCTTCTCTACTATCTAAGCAGATTTTTATCTCGTTTATGATGATTTTTCTTTTTGTTTACACTAAGCAGAAATGAACACACACATACACAAACAGTGATTATCTCTTTTAAGGATTAATAGTGTGTCCTAAACTGGTTTAGTGCATTTTGATGTTTTGTTTTGTTTTTGCAAGTTTTGAAGAACGTTTAAATGCATAATGTTGGCTCATATGACTCCCATAAATGGTCGCCCCTTCAATATACCATTGTCGGACCGATATACCAACCTCTCTATATACCCGCCCTTACGAGAGGGAAACTATAGGTACGTGAGAGCAGATGGTACGTGGAACATAGGCGGTACGAAAGGGGGATTGTCCTGTTAATGACACCTACCATAGAAGACTTATCCTCGCGCGCATGGGAATCACCCCAGCGACACTCGGTCAGCTTTCATCAGGATTTACGCCTAACAACAAGTGACAATCGGGGAAATGGATGCAAAGCTAAGCCAAGGTGGTGATGAACCCACCGTTGGTCTTGCTCAAGGGTCGGGGTCTTACGACCAGCCTCCTTGGTTTAAAACTTGCCACGTGATGTGTGTGGGATTTATTTTACTTAGCAAAAATGAAACATGCAATCAACTACTTTCTCTAAGCAAGCAGGATAAATTGAAACAACCAAAGAAATGAAAGCAAAAAACAAAAAAATGACAAAGAGAGATTATAAAAATCCCTACCTCTTTTCTGCCTGGACTTGTTGTTTCTGATCTTCGGCTCTAAAAATTTACAGGCAGGAATTCGTCCCTCTGTGAGACGAATTACAGAATAGAATTCGTCCCTGCCAGAGACGAATTTAAATTCGTCTCAGGGTCAGACGAATTACAGTAAGGTATTCGTCACAGTCAGAGATGAATAACAGTCTGCTTTAAAAAAACTTGTACCTATCAAGCACAAAACACAAAAAGGATCAGTTATTTGATCTAAAAACATGGGGACAGAGTCCCACCGTGATCGCCACTGAAAGCATGAGATTTCGGAAGCTTTAGAAAGGAAAAACTACTTCGATGCATTCAAATCAAAATAACGCTTAAGTCCTAGAATATGAAGTGCATTAAACGAAAGAGGCAAATTGATTGAAATCAGTTACAAGAATTTAGAGAAGTCACAACCCTTTTATTAAACTCTTTAACCTCGGTTACAAAATCGCCTCCTCCCTTTTTAGGGGTTAGGAGCGTTAAATGGATTTGGTTACAATCGTGATCAATGATCCCTCTTTCGCATGCCCACGTTTGAAATGGGCGGGCCAGAGTGTTGCCATCGCTTATGCTGATGAATCCTCACTTCTTGTTGCTCCTCCTGCAATCAAAGAAACAAACAAGGCGTTAGTAGCACCTGTGACAAAAAGGAAAGTTCGTTCTTTGAAATTGCCAAAAGATGCATATAAACGATTGTCTAAAACAGTGAGTAAAGTGAATCTAAATGACCTGAAAACCTGACAGAGGACAGAAGACATTACCAGAGGGCCACTGCCATTGAAACAGTTGGCCAATCTACTTTCAACTGGAATTCGTCCCTGGGCAGGACGAATTTTGACTGCTATTCGTCCCTGGGTGGGACGAATTCGACTGTGTTAGAAAAGCCGAAGTGATACTGCTCCAATGTCGACTCTCGGGACCTCCAAAACACCTACAAACAGAGGGGTTACGTAATTGGGGCCATTTTGGGACGACCCAGATGGTCGGATTCTCCCAATTTGGCCTCTATCCTCGGGAATTCGATATCGCCACCTGCAAGTTAGTGAGAGCTATACAATCGACAAAGCATGATAATGTGTGATCAAAATTCTATGAAATCAAAATTAGAGACTACTTAAACAACATAGCATAGAATAGAGATGAATAAATGATAATTAAAATGAAACTTGAAAGAAAAGTGTGGGGTGCCCAAATGGGCCGCCCACCGTTAGGACTTGATTTTGACGCCAATCCACTAGGGATGGGCTCAAAATCTCTTGGATTGGGGTGTCGGAAAATTGGTGGTTTTAGGTGGTCAAATGTTGGATTTGGGTTAGATCCACGCTTCCAAAAGCCACCCAATAACCTCCCTTGCGAAAGAGATTAATGGATGTGAGAAGGTGAATCAAAAAAGGATGCAAATGGGTGTTCAATTGGGCAGCACTTCGTTGCTTGAAAATGCCTCCAATATCTATCTTCTTTTGGGTGGGAAAGTCCACCATTTTATAGACCCATGGGGTCTCTTTGGAGGGGCATGCAGGGATGCCATGTGGCGGCCATGCCTTCCCAAGAGGGAGGAGACTCCTCCCTGACTTGGGCTTCCATGACTGCCCTTGTGACAGTCCACTAACTGCCAACCTACCCACCTACACGCGCATGCATGGTAGGAGGCAATAATTGACTGTCCTTGGCTGCCACTTGGTGGCATTTTTCTTTTTGCCCGTTAAACCTGGAATTCGTCCTGACCAGAGACGATTTCAGAATTCGTCCCTGGGTGAGACGAATCCTAGTTAGTATTCGTCCCTGGGTGAGACGAATACTGGGCAAAGTGCCTAAATGTGCCAAATTGCTTCTTGACCTTACAAAATTGCTATGAAAGTGGTTAGGACCACTGTTTGACCTCTGAGGGCTGCCCTGGGGGCTGTGTTTGTCAAAGCGATCAGTGTTTGCAGTCACATAATCGGATTGGTGCTGTTTTGGTGTCTACATCATTAAATAAGAGGATACGAGATGGATCCCCCTTGGGGTGGTCCATGAGAACTTTAAAAAGTTCACAATGAATTACTGCAACTAATTGGGGTCTCGTATGGATATTGTTTGTCTTACATTCAGGGGATCTTTCACTATTTGCCCTTGGTATATATATAATTTATGGGCTGAATTTGTGTTGTAAAAAGGTTCGAGTCCTTTCAAAATATCATTTTTACCCAAATTAAAAAACATAAAAACAAAGATTACATACATAAGGTTAGTCTATTAAAGAAAATTTTAAAGCCATAGATGGCATTGGCACATAAATTGCAATACCATTTAATACTTGATACCATTTGAGTTCTTTAAAAGTAATTATTTAGAATATTCATACCATTAAATAAAAGGTATTTTGTGCTTACTAGGAATCATCATTAATGTGTATTTAATCTATGAAAAGGAAGACTTGTATAAGTGACATTCTTATGTGTAGTGTTTTTCTTTTAGGTATTTCTTGTACTAGAAAGTAAATTTTATTGTATGAACTTTAATTATATGGATTTATATTTATATGTCATAGATTTTAAGTTACAACTATAATTATTAGGGATATAATCTTAACAAAGTATTCTCCTATGATTTAGATAAGTGTTGTTAAATGATTCTACTATTAAAAAACTCTTACATAAAGGATGATACATGTTTTTCATTCTACTATTCCATATTGAATATTTATTTATCTTAATATAAATTAATATTTATAGTGTTCTTATTCAATATGGGTATTGCACACTAGTTGTAATAAATGAGATACATAACAATACAAACTATATAGTTTATTTTAAAAATGGAACAATGTAAAAATATATAAATAGTTATCTTTGTGTATCATCTATTTACATCTTGAGTATATGGACAAACCTTTAGAGAAAAACCTAAAGGGAGATTTTTTATTGATTAACCATTAGGTAAGGACCTAAAGGTAATTTTTTTATGTATTAATTTATTTTTTATATAGGTATATTGTATTAAAATATGGCTTTCGAAAGGGACCCCAAAACCTTATTACAAGACAAAAATAGCAGGAACAAGTCAACAAACCACAACCAACAAGAAACAAGTGGGCCCGTAGGGGAGATCTTAACCTTACAAAACCAGTCACATATGAAAAAAATAGAATAATCCCAACATTCATTAAGAACCAAACAAAGGTTCAAAACACGAAAGAGAAAACTACACCACTAATATTTAGTGTTGACATCTGTTGTATCTTTGAAATTCTTGAAGAGGATCTTGAGCTGGCCATGAAGCTCGTCCATCACTTTCATTGCTTGGTGGTATAAGTTCCAAGTTGGTTTGGATGATCTTGCAGCTATAGAAAGAATGGCCATGATGCTGGTAACATGGCTAAGGATAGAGTTCTGAAGGATATTTATCAAAGAAAAATATTTGGGATCATATGTCTTTGCCTTAGGGGTTTTCTCCTCACTAGATACCTTTTGGGATGATCCCTCAGTATTAAAATTTTTGAGGTGAGGGGATGCCCATATGGACATAGGTTTGAGATCACATTGTGCATTAGGTGTAGAGCTTAAAATGGATATACACCTAAACTCATAATTAGAGTAAGGAGATTCTTGTTGCCCAAAGCTAGGGGTGTGCTTTTTGGATAGAGGGAAATAAAATTCAGGATCATCATCATCACTAGGAACCTCCTGGATAGGGGTCTCATGGCTAAGGTTTTCATTGGGGTTGGGATGCTAGAATATGACACTATTGCATGTTAACAAAATATTAACCAAGATCACAATATTATGCATTAAAACATAACAACGTTAAAGTAAGAACAAACACATAAATATTGACACATAAATGTATCACAAAAGAGATATATTCTTTGTATTATTCTTCCATATTCAAGGTATGATCAAGATATAGTACGACCATGGAGATTTATCTCAAATATAATACAATACATGCCTTTTTAGTCCTCAAATGGTTGCTCTCCTCACAATCTGGGAAATGCAACCTTTCACATTCTTGTTATTAAGACAAACTCTCAATATACCACATGTCAATGTGACTCTTCACTCACTTCTCTTTTTGACACATTTCACTTTCACAAAGTGACACATACATTAGAACAAAAGGATAAAATAATGTAATACTCACAACACCCCCCTTTAGTACATTATTTGGTAAAAATATTTTTACAATTTTGATGGCTACACATTCCCCCTTCATCAAAATTGTCTTTATTCTCTATGTGCCACTATACCTATATATTTAGCAACTTTGAATCACACTTGGTTTCATTTTGAAGAAACCATACAACATTCCTTTTAGCCTATCCCAAGCATTAATATCAATCCATCAATAATTCTTTTTTAATCTAAATTATTTTCTTAATTTTTGTAGATAAAATATGTGTGAATGGTTATGTCCTCCACAAAATTTATAAGAATATATATTCCAACATCTCTCTATCTTATGATCATATTTACCACAATGCTCACATCTATTTTTTGTCACCAATTTGCTATCACTATTACCTGTTACAAATTTTGTTCTTGAATCATTTTGATTCACTTATCCTCTATACCCAAGAACTTCACATTTTGGTCTTACTATTGGTATAAATTATTCTTTCATGCCTTATTCATGCTTTACCAAACCTTTATATTGTAGCCCATTTTTTGTAGCAATTTAGAACCAATTTCTTTAGTGTGTTTCTCAAAATGGCAAAAACCATCATTACATTGCTTAACACAAATTTGAGCATCACTATTTCAATCATCATTTGAGTCTGTGTCCTCATCAATTACGATGGCATAGGCTCTCTCTAAAAAATCATGAACCATGTGCAAGTCAATTTCATTTAGAAAGGGATCACAACATGCACTTTTTTCCTACTCATAAATATCATTAGTATCACAACATTCATCCACCATTATGGGATTCAAATCATTAGTATCACAATAATTATCCATCATCATGGGCTTCAAATCATTAGTATCACAAACAACATCCTTCATCAATGGTTTGTTTCCTTGTGCTTTGATTTTGGAAACATTAAGAGTAATAACCCCCTTATATATTATCTTCAATAAGCAAGTAGGTATAGTGATAAAATTTTCATGGCATTTGTTTGCATCATTAAGGATTCCTTGTATACATTGTTGTAGTAAAAAAAATTATCCGTTTTGGACTTCTTCAAGAATGGGACTTAATTATTTTATGACTTTGTTTGAAATAATTTTCTCATATTCTTTAGCTTCTGACCTATTCCACTACCAATGTTTGCATGCTAGGTGGATGTTTCATATCTTCCATGCCATCTCACCAACTAAAATTCTTCTTAATGTTATCGATGGATTATACAAAACTAATAATTCCACCTTTGAAACTGCTTATTTCCTATCAGAATTCATGTCAATTAGATTAACCCCAACTACACACAGGTGAATGTTTGCAATCCAGTTGTTTCACCAAAAATTATTCCTCACACTTGCAAGTGTTGAACATGATTTCCAAGGTTAGTCTTTGGAACTCCATGGGTGCATGATAATTTCAACTTTCTTCACATATGAGCTCTGCAAATTGTGCTTTTTTTTAGGTGCTCTCCAAATATAGACTCTAAAACTACTTGTCATTTATTCTCTTACATGAACTTAATGCTTCTTCCAAGGTATTTTATCTCCAACCAATGACACTTGGAATTCCTCTTTATATGTGCCCAAGTGGTAGAAATATCCTTAATAGTCTTACCAAATTGTAATTTATCCTCTCTTCAACATTCGCTCTCCCATGTGATGCTTAGACTTTATTTTTGCATTCAAACATCTAAGTTCTCCTCTAAATCTCAATGCTTGGTTGACTATGCAACTCCTTTACCTTACCATACATTGAATGCCATGTGTTCTTTAGTGTGTTTATGGTGATGGAAGTTAATTTTTACCTCCTTCTTGACTATTGCAATTCCAGATTGTTTTATTATCTTCTCTACATGCTTTTGATGCCCATGCAATGTCTATTTGGTTTCTATTTCTTTAGTGTATGTAGGTGATGCTTCTATTGCTTGGGATGGATCTAATGATGGCTCGTCCAACCTCCAGTGGTTAACTAAATCCTACATCTTCTTCTTGGCTCATTTTGTAACTTTGAATGGTGCTCCTCCATTTCTCATTCGATAACTTCTCTTCTCTATGTGGTGGCTCCTCCTTTGTATTTTAGTGGCTGCACTTTTCAACATGGTGGTTCCTCCTATTTTGTAGGCTGGTCCACTCTTAAGTTTACTTGTAGATGAGAGGATCAAAATAACACCTTTATAATCGTAGATTTTCCTTGGCTGAATATTTGTATGTTGTCTTCAACTCTATATTTTGGGCATGTGGTCGGATGGCAACGATTGTCCCAAAACTATGCAAACAACCTAACTTGCTAGTTCTCCTTGGTTCTATAGTTTTTTGGTTTTCTAAACAACTTTATAAATGCTTTCTCAACCTGGATATTATACCATGTTGGAATATGACACTTTTTCATGTTAATAGTATATTAATAAGGATCACAATATTATGCATTAATACATAATATCATCATAGTAAGAACACACACATAAATATTGACATAGAAATATATCAAAAAAGAGATATCTCCTCTGTATTATTCTTCCATATTCAAGGTATGATCAAGATATGATACAACCATGGAGAGTTATCTCTAATATAATACAATACATGACTTTTTAGTCCTCAAACTATTGCTCTCCTCTACAAATCTAGGAAATGCAACCTTTCACATTATTTTTATTAATACAAGCTCTCAACATGTCACATGTCAATGTGACTCTTCACTCACTTCTCTATTTTGACACATTTCACTTTCACAAAATGACACATACATTAGAACAAAAGGACCAAATAATGTAATACCCACAATGTGGGAGGGGGTAAATTGTTGGAGACCATGACTTTCTTGGTAAATTCATCAAGGGTATGCTTGTACAAGATAAGGTGTAGGTCTTGGTGGATGGGATAGGTGGACTTCATATTCCTAACATTGGTAATGGATAGCTCGATGGACTTATATAGGTAGTCTGGGATTTGAATTTCTTAATGTCCCTAAGGTGGTTAAGAAATGTTAAATAAAAATTGCGAAGGGGAAGGTCTATTTTATCAACTGTTAGATACTATATGATTAGTATTATGACATGATCCTAGGGAGAGGGAAGGGAACATGAAAAAAACCACCATTTTTAGAAATCATATTTTTACCTTTGTTCACAAAATTATCCATCTCTAGCATCATAAAATGTCTATCCTGCCTGATGATGCACCCATCAATCGGGAAGCCAAAAAATTCAGCAAGTAGTTGGATATTAATTTGGAATTCCAACTCCTGCACCAAATCATGACCTTGATCCTATGATTTTATGATCTCTAAAAATTTAGTGTCATTGCTAGATAATTTCTTCAGGAAGAGCAAAAATCATGGCTTTCTATAATATCCATGACCATAGGGTTAATCATATGTATCTCGGGCTCGAGCAAGGCCATGATTAAGGAAAGACAGAGGATGGGAGGACTAGAGCAAAGGCAAATAATATGGCAAGGACAATGAATTTTAATCATGTCCTTACTATGCATGGGATTATAAATATGATCAACATACATGCCAAAATATTTGAGTAGATTTTTTCGTAGGGACCATTGTTGCATTCGGTATTTGGAGGCATTTGGATGACATGCCATGGAGTGAGGGATATTTTCTACATGGGAAAGATACCACTACAATAATATTAGCATCAATAGCAGAGAAGAAAAAATCTTGTAAATGATTGCACCCTATGGTGGTACATGAAGATTTTCAATCGAAGCAAACCAAGGTGGTGCTATTGACCAAGCCAAAAAAAGCAAGCACTTGCCATAAGGGATGGAAAAATGCTGATACATAATATGCTTGGTGAGAATGTTAATAGGATCAAGGTGCACAATAGGGTACAACAAGGGTTAACATGGTAGTGTATTAAGAACCATGATGAAGATGATGGGACTTGGGAGGCGATGAGCGAGCTACATATTGGTGATGAGGATGGTGGGACATGGGAGGGGGTGGAACGGGTTTAGATAAATAGGAGTGAAATGGATGAGAAGGTAAGCAAAGGTCATGGATCATTATATAGGGTGATGGGATTGCGGGTTCATATGAATTATGGGACACAACATGGGGTGATGGGGATGGGAATGGAAATGGGGGCAGTTTGTAACAAGGGATGATAAGGATAGGGGCTAGGAAGGATGAAAAGAAAAGCATGAATAGAGCAATAACACCGCATGTGAGGTTTGGAAAGGATCTGAGGGTTAGACATAAGACACATGAAGGAATACATAATGAGGATTTGGAGAAACTAAAAGGCCAACTAACCAATGGGTATGGATACATGGTGGGACTTACAGGTACCTACACCAATCATGGATAATGACATTAATAAGTTTTGGGAAACCCATTATGCCAAATAGTAAGCGATTGCTAGTTTGGGCCCATATTGGCTAGAGAGTCATCCGCATGGTTGGCTTAACTAAATAAATGCTAAATTATACTCTTAGGTTGAATGTGGAGGAGTATCTTAGCTTATAAAATAGTATTTCTTACCCTCCAAGTAGGGACTTTGTTGCTTTTTATGTAGTTAATGATATTCAATGAATCACCTTAAATGAAGATTCTACACTAGAGGTTGCTAATGATTCAAAATACATATAATAGAGCTTTGATATCAGCAAAATTATTAGTTTGAGTGCCTAGGTTTTTCACAAAGGTGATGATAATTTTTCTATTGTGATCTCTAACAACACCCCCACCTCCATTTATTTCAACATTTTCTTTAGATGAACCATTGAAATTTAATTTCAACCATCCTTCAAGGGGAGGTATCCACTTGGTATTAGGTCTATTGTTAGCATGGATGGAAGGCTTGGGAGGATCCATGGAAATATTTAGGAATGAGGTAATGGAGGTCTCAATTCTAGGGTCAGGGGAACTTGAGCAAGGACATAACTAAGCATTTTAGATGAAAAAATAAAGTACTATGTTGCCAACAAAGATAGGGTCCCTAGAGACAATGGTAAAGGCTCTATTATTGTGCTCAAGCCAGACCTACCATAGGAAATGGTGGAGGTAAAGGTTCCACAAGGATATAATTTTGTTGTTGCAAAATAGGTTGGGCCATTGTTTGAAAATCTCAACAAGTGAGTTCAGATGGGCCCAAGCAATATAAAAGGTGCCAATGAGGAAACTAAGGAAAATGTTAGAGAACATACACTCTAGAAAGAGATGATGAGTAGACTCCCAATTAGATTTTGGGGATAATATATCATCACACCTCTAGTCATAAGATTATCAATGGTAAAATTTTTATTTTGAATCGATAGCTAAGAGAAAAAACAACTTTGGGGATAAGATATTTACGCCAGATGATCTTGATAGGGATCGAGCAGTCATGGGGGTTGAGTCTTGATAATGAACTAGCCATAATCATAATATCTCAAAAGAGAAGGTTGGGAGGCCTAGAGGAACATATGATATAAGGGTTAAGGATAGAGGATAGGTAACAGGTAGTAATTGAGAGATCTTTGGAAAGAACAGTGGGAAGGATTGTTTTCCATGATGGTAAACCATGGAAGAGGGTTATAAAGTGGAAGATATTATTATCAAAATGGTAGTCTATAAGGGGTTTCAAAGTGATAATAATCGGTTTGATTATGAGGATTCCTGCATGAAAGATGGATTCCTGCATGAAAGACAAAAATATTATATTAGCAATTTAATAAAATTATCAAACCCAAGATTTGATTAATTAAAACAGACTAAAAACCTTAATACAAGCTCGAGGGTGACCTAATTTGTCCCATTTGTTCTTTGACACGTGTCGCTATCCCAGAATGCCTTCTGTTTACAGCTGGAATGCACTTCAGGCCCTTTGGGGAACTTTCTCTCTCCTATCATGATTCTGTGACATGTCACGATTTCGCGACATGTCAAGAAATCATGACGTCCCTGGCTCATCGGCAACTTCTTCCTCCATCGGCCGTGAAAACGCGACATGTCACGATTTCACGACATGTCACGAAATCATGCCTCCTGCTAGCTATCGCACAACTTTTTCAAGCATGTCGCGATTTTGAGGCATGTTAGCGACACGCTGCACCTTTTGTACTTAAGCATTTTTCCATATGCTAAACCGCGATGGGAATGGAAATGGTGGAAGTTTGTAACAAGGGATGATAAGGATAGGGGCTAGGAAGGATGAAAAGAAAAGCATGAATAGAGCAATAACACCGCATGTGAGGTTTGGAAAGGATCTGAGGGTTAGACATAAGACACATGAAGGAATACATAATGAGGATTTGGAGAAACTAAAAGGCCAACTAACCAATGGGTATGGATACATGGTGGGACTTACAGGTACCTACACCAATCATGGATAATGACATTAATAAGTTCTGGGAAACCCATTATGCCAAATAGTAAGTGATTGCTAGTTTGGGCCCATATTGGCTAGAGAGTCATTCGCATGGTTGGCTTAACTAAATAAATGCTAAATTATACTCTTAGGTTGAATGTGGAGGAGTATCTTAGCTTATAAAATAGTATTTCTTACCCTCCAAGTAGGGACTTTGTTGCTTTTTATGTAGTTAATGATATTCAATGAATCACCTTAAATGAAGATTCTACACTAGAGGTTGCTAATGATTCAAAATACATATAAGAGAGATTTGATATCAGCAAAATTATTAGTTTGAGTGCCTAGGTTTTTCACAAAGGTGATGATAATTTTTCTATTGTGATCTCTAACAACACCCCCACCTCCATTTATTTCAACATTTTCTTTAGATGAACCATTGAAATTTAATTTCAGCCATCCTTCAAGGGGAGGTATCCACTTGGTATTAGGTCTATTGTTAGCATGGATGGAAGGCTTGGGAGGATCCATGGAAATATTTAGGAATGAGGTAATGGAGGTCCCAATTCTATGGTCAGGGGAACTTGAGCAAGGACATAACTAAGCATTTTAGATGAAAAAATAAAGTACTATGTTGCCAACAAAGATAGGGTCCCTAGAGACAATGGTAAAGGCTCTATTATTGTGCTCAAGCCAGACCTACCATAGGAAATGGTGGAGGTAAAGGTTCCACAAGGATATAATTTTGTTGTTGCAAAATAGATTGGGCCATTGTTTGAAAATCTCAACAAGTGAGTTCAGATGGGCCCAAGCAATATAAAAGGTGCCAATGAGGAAACTAAGGAAAATGTTAGAGAACATACACTCTAGAAAGAGATGATGAGTAGACTCCCAATTAGATTTTGGGGATAATATATCATCACACCTCTAGTCATAAGATTATCAATGGTAAAATTTTTATTTTGAATCGATAGCTAAGAGAAAAAACAACTTTGGGGATAAGATATTTACGCCAGATGATCTTGATAGGGATCGAGCAGTCATGGGGGTTGAGTCTTGACAATGAACTAGCCATAATCATAATATCTCAAAAGAGAAGGTTGGGAGGCCTAGAGGAACATATGATATAAGGGTTAAGGATAGAGGATAGGTAACAGGTAGTAATTGAGAGATCTTTGGAAAGAACAGTGGGAAGGATTGTTTTCCATGATGGTAAACCATGGAAGAGGGTTATAAAGTGGAAGATATTATTATCAAAATGGTAGTCTATAAGGGGTTTCAAAGTGATAATAATGGGTTTGATTATGAGGGGGTGGTAACAAAACCAAGGGTCATTACAAAAATCAATGGTGAGCCCATTACCATGTTTCCATATGATATATTTTTAGAGATTAGCTATAGCTTTGGTGAGTAAGTTCCATAAAGCAAAAATAGTATGAGTGATGTCCTTGTCCAAGAAACTTAGGTTCTATAGGTATTTGATTTTTATAATAGATACCCATTCACAATTACAATTGGTAATGATGACTAGGTTCATTTTACCAATCCTCCTAAAATCAAAGCCACCAAATGGAACTTCTTTTTGTTTTCCAAACAAAACCAAAGGAACAATTTTTGTATTTTCTAAATTTTAGTGCAGATGTTTACAGGGGCCTTGAATACAAATAAAAATAGATAGGTGTGCTTTGAAAACAAGCCTAGAAAATGTTTACTTTGGTAGCTTGACTAAGGAGGGCACCCTTTCAATTGGTAAGCTTTCTAAGGAGTCCATCAATGTTGTTATTCCACATATTATCACTTGGGATAACATTGAAGAGGGGAAGGCCTAGGTAAGATGAGGGAAGATCATCAATAGTGCACTAAAGGATCCTGGATATTGTAAATTGATGGTCAAAGGAAGTGTTAGTGAAAATATTTAGCTCTTAATGAAGTTGACCATTTGACGAGTAGCCTCTTCATAAATGTTAAGGATTTATTTTATAGCTTTAGCTTCAACAACATATGCTAGGGTGGCTAAAATTGTATCATCAATGAATTGTTCGTGGATGATGGGACTCATAAGAGAGGAAAATTTGATACCTAAAATGGTGCCAAGATAGCAAGCATATTTGAGGGTTCTCCCTAGGGAGACAACTAAAATAATAAACAAACAATGAGATAAGGGGTCATCATGTTTGAGCACTCTTGCATTTCTAAAATAGCCTATAATAGACCTATTGACAATAAAAGGGAACCAAGCTAAATTTATGGAATCTTTGATGATCTCAAACCATTTGAGGTGGAAGCCAAATATGAGGAGGATGACAAACTAGAAATACTATGATACTCTATCAAAGGCCTTGTTCATGTCAAGCTTGAGAAAAAAACCATATTTTTTACTTTGGAAGACATAATATAAAATTTTATGGATATTGATAACCCCGTATACGATAGTTATACCTTGAACGGTTCTCCGTTGATAGGGGTCAATGATAATGGGGAGAAATGACTTTGGTTATTATTTTATAGAGCATATTACAAAGGCTTATGGGATGGTAGTCAAATACTGACCTGCACTTAGCATGCTTGGGGGTGAGAGCAAGGAAGGTTGTGTTAACATATTTGGGGATGAAATTTGATGTTTGGACATATTGGATGGCTTGGTAGATGTCCTTGCCAATGATGTCCTCGGAGCATTGGAAGAAATGGGAACGAAATTTGTGATAGGGATTAGGTGTGTTAGGTGTGGCATATTTTATGTAATAAACTATTATATTTTAACGAACGTTTGTATTTAATTAAATTTGTTGCAATGTATAAGTGTAGAATCCATATAATGGCAGAGATATATCCTAAAAAAAAATGCAATACAATGTTAAACAATTGCCACAACCATCATGGAACATCAACAAACGACCATAAATTACAATTCTTGGCCAAACAATGAGATGCACAAACAGTGTAAATCAAATTTTTGCTTGGAAAATATATAGCAATGTCCAAACACTGGAACATATATAAATATTTAACTTATACATAAATGAAAGTTGAATCGAATAGATTTTTGCGATTGTCAAAAATTGCTAGGTGGAAAGCGGGACAAAACTGCAAATGAAATCAACAATTTCGTAAAAGCCAACAATTAAAAATATCTAGAAATGAAAGTAACTTCTCCCAATGGATATGACTATGGAGGATTTCTCATTCCCCATATAAACCAATTTTTACCTAGGAGAAGAGGATACTAGTCTTGTTTTCGCAATTGGCTCTAATACCAATGATATGGGAGAAATTACAACAGACAAAGGAAATATAAGATAATCTAAAAATTGAGTTTTCATTGACAAAAAATACCTATAAATAGGCCATAAAACACATATTATGGATAATTTTACATTTAATTATTATGATGCACCTTATCCTTTGCAACAACTACAATTAAAAATAAATACTTGCTAAAATATAGTGCTTTATTACACAAAAGATACCACACCTAACACACATAATCCCTATCAAGCCATCAAGCCCTGGTGCTTTGTCAGGTTGCATGGAGAATAGGGCATGCTTGATTTTTTCATGAGAAAAGGTTTTAAGGAGCTTTTGGTTCATCTCATGAGGTAGGAGGGTGGATATGTGACAAAATAGGGAATCCTAGGAATGGCCAAAGCTTGAGGATTGGGAACAAAGAAAGGATTCAAAGTGGTTGACAACTTCATATTTTATTTCTTAGATGTCTAATATTTAGTTGAATGTTTAAATCACATTTTTTGAAGTAATAAAATTTAGGCAAGGGCCTACAAGGAACTTTTTACATGGATTAATATTTATATGGATACCTAAATGGTATAGGGCTATAAACAACACACAACAAGAGTGCCGAGATCAACAATGCACAGGCCAAAATTCCAACAAGTTTCATTAAACGGAGGTCATAATTCGAATACATAGCCATTCCAAAATAAATGGCCAGGAGTCCCCCATACAATGCATGCGCGGTCGTTTTATATCACCGGCCCCAAATTCTTTCCATCATTACATAAAGTGTAGGATTCCCTATAACCCTTCGCACGAATGTCCTGTGACTGCCTGCAACATGCTGCCAGGTGCCCCGTATTATCATGGTCTGGGGTGGCAGAGTGCGCTGCGGCTGCCTGTCAATCCTTTCGCCAATTCATAATTCAAATGGATGTGTCATAGCTGCTTGTAATTTGATGCCACGCATCCCCTTGCCAGAGTCCCTGTAACCGTTCCATACTCTCGGGCCACCTGTAACTTCACACCATGTGTCCCTCTGCACTGGTCTCTACAATCGCCGACTGGTCAACGTCGTGAGAGCTCTGGTCACGATATCATGATGTTTTTGCTCCAATACTTTCTCTCTCCTCTTTGGTTGCGATATCACGACATTTTTGGCGTGATGGTCTGGCTTTCATGCACACCCTGCGAAGGATGAGCAGGAAGCTCCGGAGACACCCACGGGACGAATCCCACTCACTTTAGGATCTAGCTAGTTATCCAAGGTGTGAGTTATAGAGTCGGGTCGAATGTGTATTCACTCTTTTCTACTTCTGAAATAGATTTCAATATGGACTGTCTGTTACCTTACAGGGGGTTCCTGAACTTGTTCAGTAGTTGCAGAAGTTGTTACTTGTTAACAATCAAGTTTTGAAATTGATTCTTGATCTGGATCTCATGGGTCAGCAGATTTAAATAAAAGGCAAATAAAGAAAATAAAAATGGATCATTCACGATAAGCAAAGAGAGGGTAGGGTAGGGCAGAAAGAGAAGTTTATCAGAATTTAAACTGTAAAACTTAAAACTACCAATTTTATCTATACTACTAGCTTCACAACAAAACAAATCCAAGAAGAAAGTGTCCAGATTTCTAAGATCACTTTCAACTAGGAGCACAAGGCAAAGTGGAACAGATCTAGCAAAAAATTATAAATCCAAGGGAAGCTGGTTAAAACTGGTATCTTTCACCGGCAGCCTAGCTCACACAGTGAAGACAGAGCAATTAGAACAAACTTAACCTCAAATCTATAATTTCCCCTAGCAAACAATAGAACAACTTAAGCCTAACAGCATATTTAAACTTGATAATGGCAGATTTACAGCATATATCTAACAAACTTTAATGGAACGGATAATAGAAGAAGATACACTTATCATAGATCTGTAAAATATTAGGCTCCTGGCCATGCTACCACAGAAAACAGCAAAAGCACATCAACTCCCAGTCCAGAAAACAAAGGATTTCACAAAATTTGCAAGAAATTGCGTATAAGCCTTTTATTTCTAAGTCTCCGCCTCCCGCGATTACATTTTGCAGTTGTATTTATAGACTCAAGACAGATCCTGATCTTTACAGAAAATATCTTTTCTTAACTGCAAATCTTATCACACTTAAACCCTAGGACTGAGTTTTACAATAAAATCCACTTTAAAATCAAAGTCTGGATAGAACTTAACCCCTCTGCAAATCAGTGCAGTTAGCTACCATAAATGGAGAAGATGAAATCAAATGCAGCTTGCATTCACCCGCAACTACAAATAAATGCCTTCATTAATTTCGTTGGTGAGCCGGATGAGTCACCACTTCTCCGCTATTCCATCTCTGCAAATCTATCCCGGAGTTGAAAATATCTGCCTGCTATTAATTCTACCATAAATCCCCATTGAATGCCTTTACCGATAAAATATGGCAGCTACTTAGTCATTTGTGGGCAGATCTGTAAATACTGGAATGAAACATCAACTCTCAGAACCTTCCTTTTCAACATGGCCTCCTTTAATTAAATTGCATTTGACTTTGTCTTTATGGCCATTTTCCTGCTATCCCGCAAGTGACAGATGGATTCCTGCATGAAAGACAAAAAGATTATATTAGCAATTTAATAAAATTATCAAACCCAAGCTTTGATTAATTAAAATAGACTAAAAACCTTAATACAAGCTCGAGGGCGGCCTAATTTGTCCCATTTGTGCTTTGACACGTGTCGCTATCCCAGAATGCCTTCTGTTTACAGCTGGAATGCACTTCTGGCCCTTTGGGGAACTTTCTCTCTCCTATCATGATTCTGTGACATGTCACGATTTCGTGACATGTCGTGAAATCGTGACGTCCCTGGCTCATCGGCAACTTCTTCCCCCGTCGGCCGCAAAAACGTGACATGTCGCGATTTCGCGACATGTCGCGAAATCGCGCCTCCTGCTAGCTGTCGCACAACTTTTTCAAGCATGTCGCGATTTTGAGACATGTTAGCGACGCGCTGCACCTTTTGTACTTAAGCATTTTTCCATATGCTAAACCGAGATGGGAATGGAAATGGGGGCAGTTTTTAACAAGGGATGATAAGGATAGGGGCTAGGAAGGATGAAAAGAAAAGCATGAATAGAGCAATAACACCGCATGTGAGGTTTGGAAAGGATCTGAGGGTTAGACATAAGACACATGAAGGAATACATAATGAGGATTTGGAGAAACTAAAAGGCCAACTAACCAATGGGTATGGATACATGGTGGGACTTACAGGTACCTACACCAATCATGGATAATGACATTAATAAGTTTTGGGAAACCCATTATGCCAAATAGTAAGCGATTGCTATTTTGTGCACATATTGGCTAGAGAGTCATCCGCATGGTTGGCTTAACTAAATAAATGCTAAATTATACTCTTAGGTTAGGGACTTTGTTGCTTTTTATGTAGTTAATGATATCCAATGAATCACATTAAATGAAGATTCTACACTAGAGGTTGCTAATGATTCAAAATACATATAAGAGAGCTTTGATATCAGCAAAATTATTAGTTTGAGTGCCTAGGTTTTTCACAAAGGTGATGATAATTTTTCTATTGTGATCTCTAACAACACCCCCACCTCCATTTATTTCAACATTTTCTTTAGATGAACCATTGAAATTTAATTTCATCCATCCTTCAAGGGGAGGTATCCACTTGGTATTAGGTCTATTGTTAGCATGGATGGAAGGCTTGGGAGGATCCATGGAAATATTTAGGAATGAGGTAATGGAGGTCCCAATTCTAGGGTCAGGGGAACTTGAGCAAGGACATAACTAAGCATTTTAGATGAAAAAATAAAGTACTATGTTGCCAACAAAGATAAGGTCCCTAGAGACAATGGTAAAGGCTCTATTATTGTGCTCAAGCCAGACCTACCATAGGAAATGGTGGAGGTAAATGTTCCACAAGGATATAATTTTGTTGTTGCAAAATAGGTTGGGCCATTGTTTGAAAATCTCAACAAGTGAGTTCAGATGGGCCCAAGCAATATAAAAGGTGCCAATGAGGAAACTAAGGAAAATGTTAGAGAACATACACTCTAGAAAGAGATGATGAGTAGACTCCCAATTAGATTTTGGGGATAATATATCATCACACCTCTAGTCATAAGATTATCAATGGTCAAATTTTTATTTTGAATCGATAGCTAAGAGAAAAAACAACTTTGGGGATAAGATATTTACGCCAGATGATCTTGATAGGGATCGAGCAGTCATGGGGGTTGAGTCTTGACAATGAACTAGCCATAATCATAATATCTCAAAAGAGAAGGTTGGGAGGCCTAGAGGAACATATGATATAAGGGTTAAGGATAGAGGATAGGTAACAGGTAGTAATTGAGAGATCTTTGGAAAGAACAGTGGGAAGGATTGTTTTCCATGATGGTAAACCATGGAAGAGGGTTATAAAGTGGAAGATATTATTATCAAAATGGTAGTCTATAAGGGGTTTCAAAGTGATAATAATGGGTTTGATTATGAGGGGGTGGTAACAAAACCAAGGGTCATTACAAAAATCAATGGTGAGCCCATTACCAAGTTTCCATATGATATATTTTTAGAGATTAGCTATAGCTTTGGTGAGTAAGTTCCATAAAGCAAAAATAGTATGAGTGATGTCCTTGTCCAAGAAACTTAGGTTCTATAGGTATTTTATTTTTATAATAGATACCCATTCACAATTACAATTGGTAATGATGACTAGGTTCATTTTACCAATCCTCCTAAAATCAAAGCCACCAAATGGAACTTCTTTTTGTTTTCCAAACAAAACCAAAGGAACAATTTTTGTATTTTCTAAATTTTAGTGCAGATGTTTACAGGGGCCTTGAATACAAATAAAAATAGATAGGTGTGCTTTGAAAACAAGCCTAGAAAATGTTTACTTTGGTAGCTTGACTAAGGAGGGCACCCTTTCAATTGGTAAGCTTTCTAAGGAGTCCATCAATGTTGTTATTCCACATATTATCACTTGGGATAACATTGAAGAGGGGAAGGCCTAGGTAAGATGAGGGAAGATCATCAATAGTGCACTAAAGGATCCTGGATATTGTAAATTGATGGTCAAAGGAAGTGTTAGTGAAAATATTTAGCTCTTAATGAAGTTGACCATTTGACGAGTAGCCTCTTCATAAATGTTAAGGATTTATTTTATAGCTTTAGCTTCAACAACATATGCTAGGGTGGATAAAATTGTATCATCAATGAATTGTTCGTGGATGATGGGACTCATAAGAGAGGAAAATTTGATACCTAAAATGGTGCCAAGATAGCAAGCATATTTGAGGGTTCTCCCTAGGGAGACAACTAAAATAATAAACAAACAATGAGATAAGGGGTCATCATGTTTGAGCACTCTTGCATTTCTAAAATAGCCTATAATAGACCTATTGACAATAAAAGGGAACCAAGCTAAATTTATGGAATCTTTGATGATCTCAAACCATTTGAGGTGGAAGCCAAATATGAGGAGGATGACAAACTAGAAATACTATGATACTCTATCAAAGGCCTTGTTCATGTCAAGCTTGAGAAAAAAACCATATTTTTTACTTTGGAAGACATAATATAAAATTTTATGGATATTGATAACCCCGTATACGATAGTTATACCTTGAACGGTTCTCCGTTGATAGGGGTCAATGATAATGGGGAGAAATGACTTTGGTTATTATTTTATAGAGCATATTACAAAGGCTTATGGGATGGTAGTCAAAGACTGACCTGCACTTAGCATGCTTGGGGGTGAGAGCAAGGAAGGTTGTGTTAACATATTTGGGGATGAAATTTGATGTTTGGACATATTGGATGGCTTGGTAGATGTCCTTGCCAATGATGTCCTCGGAGCATTGGAAGAAATGGGAACGAAATTTGTGATAGGGATTAGGTGTGTTAGGTGTGGCATATTTTATGTAATAAACTATTATATTTTAACGAACGTTTGTATTTAATTAAATTTGTTGCAATGTATAAGTGTAGAATCCATATAATGGCAGAGATATATCCTAAAAAAAAATGCAATACAATGTTAAACAATTGCCACAACCATCATGGAACATCAACAAACGACCATAAATTACAATTCTTGGCCAAACAATGAGATGCACAAACATTGTAAATCAAATTTTTGCTTGGAAAATATATAGCAATGTCCAAACACTGGAACATATACAAATATTTAACTTATACATAAATGAAAGTTGAATCGAATAGATTTTTGCGATTTTCAAAAATTGCTAGGTGGAAAGCGGGACAAAACTGCAAATGAAATCAACAATTTCGTAAAAGCCAACAATTAAAAATATCTAGAAATGAAAGTAACTTCTCCCAATGGATATGACTATGGAGGCTTTCTCATTCCCCATATAAACCGATTTTTACCTAGGAGAAGAGGATACTAGTCTTGTTTTCGCAATTGGCTCTAATACCAATGATATGGGAGAAATTACAACAGACAAAGGAAATATAAGATAATCTAAAAATTGAGTTTTCATTGACAAAAAATACCTATAAATAGGCCATAAAACACATATTATGGATAATTTTACATTTAATTATTATGATGCACCTTATCCATTGCAACAACTACAATTAAAAATAAATACTTGCTAAAATATAGTGCTTTATTACACAAAAGATACCACACCTAACACACATAATCCCTATCAAGCCATCAAGCCCTGGTGCTTTGTCAGGTTGCATGGAGAATAGGGCATGCTTGATTTTTTCATGAGAAAAGGTTTTAAGGAGCTTTTGGTTCATCTCATGAGGTAGGAGGGTGGATATGTGACAAAATAGGGAATCCTAGGAATGGCCAAAGCTTGAGGATTGGGAACAAAGAAAGGATTCAAAGTGGTTGACAACTTCATATTTTATTTCTTAGATGTCTAATATTTAGTTGAATGTTTAAATCACATTTTTTGAAGTAATAAAATTTAGGCAAGGGCCCAAAAGGAACTTTTTACATGGATTAATATTTATATGGATACCTAAATGGTATAGGGCTATAAACAACACACAACAAGAGTGCCGAGATCAACAATGCACAGGCCAAAATTCCAGCAAGTTTCATTAAACAGAAGTCATAATTCGAATACACAGCCATTCCAAAATAAATGGCCAGGAGTCCCCCATACAATGCATGCGTGGTCGTTTTATATCACCGGCCCCAACTTCTTTCCATCATTACATAAAGTGCAGGATTCCCTATAACCCTTCGCACGAATGTCCTGTGACTGCCTGCAACATGCTGCCAGGTGCCCCGTATTATCATGGTTTGGGGTGGCAGAGTGCACTGCGGCTGCCTGTCAATCCTTTCGCCAATTCATCATTCAAAGGGATGTGTCATAGCCGCTTGTAATTTGATGCCACACATCCCCTTGCCAGAGTCCCTGTAACCGTTCCATACTCTCGGGCCACCTGTAACTTCACACCACGCGTCGTGAGAGCTCTGGTCACGATATCATGATGTTTTTGCTCCAATACTTTCTCTCTCCTCTTTGGTTGTGATATCGCGACATTTTTGGTGTGATGGTCTGGCTTTCATGCACACCCTACGAAGGATGAGCAGGAAGCTCCGGAGACACCCACGGGACGAATCCCACTCACTTTAGGATCTAGCTAGTTATCCAAGGTGCGAGTTACAGAGTCGGGTCGAATGTCTATTCACTCTTTTCTGCTTCTGAAATAGATTTCAATATGGACTATCTATTACCTTACGGGGGTTCTCGAACTTGTTCGATGAGTTGCAGAAGTTGTTACTTGTTAACAATCAAGTTTTGAAATTGATTCTTGATCTGGCTCTCATGGGTCAGCAGATTTAAATAAAAGGCAAATAAAGAAAATAAAAATGGATCATTCACGGTAAGCAAAGAGAGGGTAGGGTAGGGTAGAAAGAGAAGTTTATCAGAATTTAAACTGTAAAACTTAAAACTACCAATTTTATCTATACTACTAGCTTCACAATAGAACAAATCCAAGAAGAAAGTGTCCAGATTTCTAAGATCACTTTCAACTAGGAGCACAAGGCAAAGTGGAACAGATCTAGCAGAAAATTATAAATCCAAGGGCAGCTGGTTAAAACTGGTATCTTTCACCGACAGCCTAGCTCGCACAGTGAAGACAGAGCAATTAGAACAAACTTAACCTCAAATCTATAATTTCCCCTAGCAAACAATAGAACAACTGAAGCCTAACAGCATATTTAAACTTGATAATGGCAGATTTACAACATATATCTAACAAAATTTAATGGAACGGATAACAGAAGAAGATACACTTATCACAGATCTGTAAAATATTAGGCTCCTGGCCATGCTACCATAGAAAACAGCAAAAGCACATCAACTCCCAATCCGAGAAAACAAAGGATTTCACAAAATTTGCAAGAAATTACTTATAAGCCTTTTATTTCTAAGTCTCGCCTCCCGCGATTACATTTTGCAGTTGTATTTATAGACTCAGGACAGATCCTGATCTTTACAGAAAATATCTTTTCTTAACTGCAAATCTTATCACACTTAAACCCTAGGACCGGGTTTTACAATAAAATCCACTTTAAAATCAAAGTCCGGATAGAACTTAACCCCTCTGCAAATCAGTGCAGTTAGCTACCATAAATGGAGAAGATGAAATCAAATGCAGCTTGCATTCACCCGCAACTACAAATAAATGCCTTCATTAATTTCGTTGGTGAACCGGATGAGTCACCACTTCTCCGCTATTCCATCTCTGCAAATCTATCCCGGAGTTGAAAATATCTGCCTGCTATTAATTTTGCCATAAATCCCCATTGAATGCCTTCACCGGTAAAATCTGGCAGCTGCTTAGTCATTTGTGGGCGGATCTGTAAATACTAGAATGAAACATCAACTCTCAGAACCTTCCTTTTCAACATGGCTGCCTTTAATTAAATTGCATTTGAATTTGTCTTTATGGCCATTTTCCCGCTATCCCGCAAGTGACAGATGGATTCCTGCATGAAAGACAAAAATATTATATTAGCAATTTAATAAAATTATCAAACCCAAGCTTTGATTAATTAAAACAGACTAAAAACCTTAATACAAGCTTGGGGGTGGCCTAATTTGTCCCATTCGTGCTTTGACACGTGTCGCTATCCCAGAATGCCTTCTGTTTACAGCTGGAATGCACTTCTGGCCCTTTGGGGAACTTTCTCTCTCCTATCATGATTACGTGACATGTCACGATTTCGTGACATGTCGTGAAATCGCGACGTCCCTGGCTCATCGGCAACTTCTTCCCCCGTCGGCCACGAAAACATGACATGTCACGATTTCGCGACATGTCGCGAAATCGTGCCTCCTGCTAGCTGTCGCACAACTTTTTCAAGCATGTCGCGATTTTGAGACATGTTAGCGATGCGCTGCACCTTTTGTACTTAAGCGTTTTTCCATCAACAACTCACGAAAATAGAACACGTCGCGATATCGCGACAGTTCCCGTAGCTGCATGCGTTGACCGCGTTGACCGCGATTTTGCGACACATTTGTGACTTAGCCGATTTTCATTCTACAACCCACTTTCTCTCTCCTACCACGAAAATGCGACATGTCGCGATTTCACGACATGTTGCAAAATCACTCCTTTCCATACAACTTTCTTCTCCCTCCTCCTGCCGGTAGCGATTTCGCGACGGTTTCCAAAAATGGAAACGTCGCGATATCGCGACACTTCCAAAAATGGAAAGTGTCGCGATTTCGCTACACTTTTCCGACTTAGCTGCTTTTGCCAAAATTCGTCGCGATATCGTGACATTTCCGAAAATGGAAGTGTCGCGATATCGCGACACTACCAAAAATAGAAATTTTTGGTTTTCAGTGTATTTATGCAACTGTTTTCTATATTTTTCTCGATACCCGTGCGAGATTTTCTTTTTGCATGAATGATTCTAGCATGTAAAAATTTAAGCTTGAAATAACAATGCTAGAAAGACTTGGAAAAATGCACAACTTTAACAAAGAGGCAAGCAAAATTGGATTTAAACCTGAAAATTATCAAGAGGGTCCCTGCTGCAAAAATGGAAGTTCAGGGCTTTCTAAGGATGGAATCTCATTTTTCAGTGGGGGTGTGTTGCTTCTCAACATGGCGTTAGGCTTCTCTCTCCTCCTTGGGGCCGCAATTCTGTGACACGTCACGAAATCGTGACGTCTAGGCCTTTATTACTCGCTTTCCTCCTTTGGGCCGTGAAACCGTGACATGTCACGATTTTGTGACATCTTTGCATTTCGTACTTGCTGCTTCGTTTCGGGCAGCAAAACCGTGACATGTCACTATTTCGTGACCATTTCACGCCCTTGAGTCTTCGGCTCGGAAGTGTCACGATTTCGTGACCACTTTGCGTTTAAGAACCTTTCTTCCAAAAGTGTCACGTTTTCATGACGTCTTTGAGATCTGCCTTCGAAGGTGTTGCGATGTCTTTATGCTTTCAAGTCTTGCCTCCCAGAAGTGTCACGATTTCGTGACGTCTTTTGAACTTTGTCTTCGAAGGTGTCGCAATTTCGCGATGTCCTTTAAGCTTGCCTTTGAAGGTGTCACGATTTTGCGACCATTCTTGTGCCTTAGAATATTTTGCCGAAGATGTCCCTGTGCTTTCAAATCTTGCTTCTCGAAAGCGTCGTGATTTCGTGACCATTTGGTGCTCAAGTGACTTTGCCTTGGAGCTATCGCGATTTTGCGACCGTTGGGCACTGAAGCTACTTTCCTCTAAAATTGTCACGATTTCATGACCGTTTGGCGCTGAAGCTGCTTTTCTTCAAAAATGTCACGATTTCATGACAGTTTCATGCCTTGGCCCTTTCCATGAAAAAGCATCACGATATCGCGATAGTTTGGCCCGCTGGCGACCTTCTTCAAAAAGCACCGCGATATCGCGACAGTTTAGCCCACTAGTGACCTTCTTCAAAAAGTGTCACAATATCGTGACAGTTTTAGTACTTAAGGAAAAAAAATACATTTTGGGTGATGCAAGATTGCAGCTTCGCCATCAGATGCTCCTGCATCAGACACCCAGGGTGATTTTGAGGAGTAACCTCACTTCTGATCTTTCTGAGGTAGACCCAGGTGATCAACCTCTGCATTTGATAACCAAGTCACATCTTCCATGGGTCTGCCCTTCCATTTGACTAGATACTCAGAGTAATTCTTGTTTCGAGTACTTCGGCCCTCGCGCATATCTAGAACTTCTTCTATCTCGTCCGCAACTAGAATGACTGCTGGAATGCTCCACAAATCTGGATTGGGTATCTCACTGCTTTCTCCTTCATGATACTCGGTCAAATCCGAGATGTTAAACACGGGGGAGATGTTAAGTTCGCTTGGTAACTCCACCTCGTAGGCATTACCCGAATCCCGTTTTCCAATGATCTTACATGGCCCAAATTTCTTCATTTTCAGTTTGTTGCAGGTCTTGGCAGGAAACTGTTCCTTCCTCAGATGGACCATGACAGAATCTCCTACTTGGAACTCCTTAGCTCTGCATTTTTGATCCGCCCTTGCCTTGTACTGAGCATTCATCTTGGCAATGTGTTTTGTCACTTCCTCATGCACTCCCTTCAGGTGTTCAGCAAAGTCTTCTACTTCAGCACTGCATTTCTCCCTCGGATCTATCCTTCTTAATTCTGAAGCATTTCTTGGGCTGCTCCCATAGATAATCTGGAATGGGGATTTATTTGTGCTCCTATTGACTAAGCTGTTATATGCAAATTTTGCTTGCGACAGAACTAGATCCCATCCCTTGGGCTTTTCCCCTACCAAACATCGCAGTAGGTTTCCCAAACTCCTATTAACCACCTCTGTTTGGCCATCTGTTTGGGGGTGGTATGCAAAACTAAAATTTAACTCCGTCTTCAGTTTCTTCCATAGGGTATTCCAGAAATAACCTACAAACTTGGTATCCCTGTCCGACACAATGCTTCTTGGTAGCCCATGAAGGCGTACCACTTCCTTAAAGAACAAACCAGCTACATGGACCACATCGCTAGTCTTCTGGCATGGGATAAAGTGTGCCATTTTTGAAAATCTATCCACTACCACAAATATGGAATCGTGCCCCCTCTGCATCCTAGGAAAACCAAGCACAAAATCCATACTAATATCTTCCCACGATCTTTCAGGTATAAGTAGCGGTTGATACAAACCAGTAGGCTGCCTCATACCCTTTGCCATCTGGAAAATCCTGCAACTCTGCACAAACTTTGCCACATCCTACTGCAATTGTGGCCAGTAATAGTTTTCACTAACCAGTGAGATGGTCTTGTCACGACCGAAGTGTCCAGCTAAACCCCCACTATGCTTTTATTTAATGAGGTTCTCTCTCATTGAGCTCCTCGAAATGCACAACTGGTTCCCCCTAAATAACATTCCATCTTGAATCAGGTAATCCAACCATTTAGTCCTGTCCAACGCAACAGGCGCAGTGCAGGCTTTCCAAGCTCCTGCGAAATCGGGGTCTACAGGGTATAAGTTCTTGAGTTCAGCAAACCCAACAACCTCCACTTTCATTTCTAGCATCATACATTGCCTCCTACTCAGTGCATCTGCCACCCTATTGGATCTTCCACTCGGATGCTTCAGCACAAAGGTATAGCTCTACGAGAACTCTACCCATTTCAGGTGCCTCTAATTCAATTTTCCTTGACTGTTAATATACTGCAGCGCTTGATGGTCGGTATAGAGAACAAACTCCTTGGGCAACAAATAATTCCTCCATTTCTTAAGCGCTTGGACTATGGCGTAGAACTCTTTATCATATACTGAATACTTTCTCCTGGCATAATTGACCTTCTCACTAAAATAAGCTACAGGCCTACCCTCTTGGCTCAATACAGCTCCTATCGCACTACCACTCGCATTGCAGTCTACCTGAAACACCTTATTGAAATTTGGAAGTGCTAATACGGGTTGTTCAGTGACCTTCTTCTTCAGCATAGCAAAGCTTTTATCTGCTCCAACCATCCACTGGAATTCCTTCTTGTTCCCCTTCATTGTCTCTGTAAGAGATGCACAAATACTGCTGAAGTTTCTAATGAATTTTCTATAGAAACTGGCCAGACCATGAAATGATCTAACCTCGGTCACACTTCTTGGGACAAGCCATTCTAGGATAGCCTTCACCTTTTCGAGGTCCATTTTGAGACCATTAGCTGATATAACAAATCCCAGGTATACCATCTCCTTCTTCACAAAGTTGCACTTCTTCAGATTGATCAGTAACTGCTCCTCCCGTAGTTTCTCAAAAACCTTCCTGATGTGCATCAGGTGCTCATCTAAGGTTCTGCTAAAAATCAGTATATCATCCAAGTAAACAATAACAAATTTGCCTAGAAATTCCTTCAAAACCTCATTCATTAACCTCATAAAGGTACTAGGTGCATTGGTTAATCCAAATGGCATAACCAACCACTCATACAACCCCTCTCTGGTTTTAAAGGTTGTCTTCCACTCATCCCCTTCTCTAATGCAAATCTGATGGTACCCACTTTTCAAGTCAATTTTTGTGAAGTACTCAGCTCCACTCAAGCAGTCCATGATATCATCCATCCTTGGTAGTGGGAACCTGTATTTAATGGTGATCTTGTTGATTGCCCGAGAGTCGGTGCACATCCTCCATTCTCCATCCTTCTTGGGTGCTAATACTGCTGGTACAACACATGGACTAAGACTCTCCCTAATCAGTCCCTTCTTCAACAGATCCTGAACTTGTCGATTTAGTTCCTCAGTCTCCACAGGCGTCATTCGATGTGCAGCCTTGTTTGGCAAGCTCGATCTAGGCACCAAATCTATGTGGTGACTGATCTTCCTAACAGGCGGTAAACCTTCAGGAACATTATCTGAAATGATATCTGGGAATTCTTCTAACAGTCCCATGACTTCCACTGGAATTTCCTTGCATCCTTCTTCCCTAACCCTGGGGATTATAGCATAGCACATATGATTCGACTTCAGGCCTTCCAAGAATCTTCTGCCATCAACTAGACATACTCGTGCACTGCTGCATACTTTCTCATCTACCTCCTTCAGGGGTTTTAACTTGTGGCGAACTCCATTCTTTGACAGAGAATATGTGTTGGCTCGACCATCATGGACAGCACTTCGGTCAAACTGCCATGGTCTCCCAAGCAGCATGTGACATGCATCCATAGGCAAGATGTCACACAAAACCTCGTCTTGGTAAGTTCTAATATTGAACTTCACCATGCATTGCTCACTGACCAGCACCCGATGGTCCTTTTGCAACCATGCAATCCGATAAGGGTGCGGGTGTTTTCTCCTCTCTAGCTGCATCTTGGCAACCATTTCCTCAAAAACCAAATTGTCAGTGCTTCCATTATCTATGATGATGTTACATACCTTGCCTGCGCACTTGCATCTTGTTTGAAACATGTTGTTCCTTTGGTCTCCCCTTTTCTCTTCATTTAATAGGACTCTTCTGATGATCATCGCTTCTCCTCTTTCTGCCTCCTCTGAGTGCTCAGACTCTACACCTTCGTCTACTATAGCAGCTCGGACCTGACCCTCAGGTCTTTGATTTGGCCTCTCTTAATGTTGCGGGCAATTGTATGCCCTGTTTCATTCTCCACAGTTGAAGCAGGTTCCTCGAAAGACACCTCTGCCAAACCCTCGCCTAGACCTACCTCTTCCTCTTGGGTAGTTGTTGTTCTGATTGCGTGGGCGTTGGTCATCCTCCTCTTTCACTTCTTTCTATTTTTAGCTACTGCTAGCTTCACCAGTTTTCCCAAAATATTTGTATCTTCCACCACTGCCTCTTCCACCAGCTCTTCCACCCTTGTCCTTCCCTCTCTACTTACCATCAAACCTCCTATTCAGTTTCTCCTCCACTTTTAATGCAAATTGATATGCATCCTCTACTGTGCTCATTCTAACCAGCCCTAGCTCTTCTTGAATACTGGTTCGCAATCCATTGATGTAACGTGTGACCTTCTCCTTATTCGCCTCCGAATGGCCGGTTCTGATTGAGATTTGATAGAACTCTTCAGTATATTCCTTGACAGTCTTACTAGCTTGTCGAAGACTTTGCATTTTCTTTAACAAGTCCAGCTCATAATCTGCAGGGATGAATCTGCAGGGATGAATTACCTCTTTAGTTTCTCTACCATCCTATCCCACCTGGTGATCCTTTCCTTTCCCCTCCTATTCCTTTCCAACTGCACTCCTTTCCACCAGATGCTAGCATGTCCTTTCATCTTGGTTTTCATGA
Source organism: Wollemia nobilis (assembly GCA_028583015.1). Taxonomy (NCBI): domain Eukaryota; kingdom Viridiplantae; phylum Streptophyta; class Pinopsida; order Araucariales; family Araucariaceae; genus Wollemia; species Wollemia nobilis. The sequence continues at coordinate 3,688,838 of JAQPPZ010000622.1, forward strand.
ACTTGATCCGATTTGGATCTGATATCTCTTCGTATTCAAAATACTCCTCCATGTCGTTGATCCAGTCTATCAACTCCTCAGGGTTGATGTTCCCCGAGTAAGTGGAGACATCAAATTTTTGCTTCTTCCTGATCTGGGAGATGTCCCTATACAGCATAGCCTCTGTTGGATCCAAAGCCTCTTCTTCGTCGGATGGAACCTCTTCTTCCCACACTTCATCTTCGCTGGGTTCTTCCCTTCTCGGCTCGACTCCTCTTCGAATTTCCTCTTGCAGGGCCTCAACTTGCCTCTGTAGGGCTCTTAGATCAACCTCCTCCCTTCTTGCTCGCCTATGCCTTATACCACCACGGTCTCTACGTGGAGGCATCCTGCTTCTTCTTTGCAACCCACAACCACAGTCCTGGCGCAAACTGCCTCTCTATTCGGCGATCGGTTTGCACTCTCAGAACCAACCTACTCTGATACCACTTGGTATAGGGCTATAAACAACACACAACAAGAGTGTCGAGATCAACAATGCACTGGCCAAAATTCTAGAAAGTTTCATTAAATAGAGGTCGTAATTCGAATACACAGCCATTCCAAAATAAATGGCCAGGAGTCCCCCATACAATGCATGCGCGGTCATTTTATATCACCTGCCCCAACTTCTTTCCATCATTACATCAAGTGCAGGATTCCCTGTAACCCTTCGCACGAATGTCCTATGACCTCCTGCAACATGCTGCCAGGTGCCCCGTATTATCATGGTCTGGGGTGGCGAAGTGCACTGCGACCTCTGTCAATCCTTTCACCAATTCATCATTCAAAGGGATGCATCACAGCCGCTTGTAATTTGATGCCATGCGTCCCCTTGCCAGAGTCCCTATAACCGCTCCATACTCTCGGGCCACCTGTAACTTCACGCCACGTGTCCCTCTGCACTGGTCTCTGCAATCGCCGGCTGGTCAACATCGTGAGAGCTCTGGTCATGATATCATGATGTTTTTGCTCCAATACTTTCTCTCTCCTCTTTGGTCGTGATATCATGACGTTTTTGGCGTTAGGCTTCTCTCTCCTCCTTGGGGCCGTGATTCCGTGACACGTCACGAAATCGTGACGTCTAGGCATTTATTACTCGCTTTCCTCCTTTGGGCCGCGAAACCATGACATGTCATGATTTCGTGACTTCTTTGCATTTTGTACTTGCTGCTTCGTTTCGGGCCGCAAAACTATGACATGTCATGATTTCGTGACCATTTCACGCCCTTGAGTCTTTGGCTCGTAAGTGTCACGATTTCGCAACCACTTTGTGTTTAAGAACCTTTCTTTCGGAAGTGTCACGATTTCACGACGTCTTTGACACCTGCCTTCGAAGGTGTTGCGATATCTTTATGCTTTCAAGTCTTGCCTCCCAGAAGTGTCACTATTTCGCGACGTCTTTTGAACTTTGTCTTCGAAGGTGTCACGATTTCGCGACGTCCTTTAAGCTTGCCTTTGAAGGTGTCACAATTTCGCAACCATTCTTGTGCCTTAGAATATTTTGCCAAAGATGTCCTTGTGCTTTCAAATCTTGCTTCCCGGAAGCGTCGCGATTTCGTGACCATTTGGCGCTCAAGTGACTTTGCCTCGGAGCTGTCACGATTTCGCGACCGTTGGGCGCTGAAGCTGCTTTCCTCCGAAATTGTCGTGATTTCGCGACCGTTTGGCGCTGAAGCTATTTTTCTTCAAAAATGTCGTGATTTCGTGACAGTTTCACGCCTTAGCCATTTCCATGAAAAAGCGTCGCGATATCGCGACAGTTTAGCCTGCTGGCGACCTTCTTCAAAAAGCGTCGCGATATCGCGACAGTTTAGCCTACTGGTGACCTTCTTCAAAAAGCGTCATGATATCGCGACAGTTTTAGTACTTAAGGAAAAAAAATACATTTTGGGTGATGCAAGATTGCAGCTTCACCACCGGATGCTCCTGCATCACTAAAGGGCACTTTTTGGATCAATTAAACCTTAGGCAAGGGCCTAAAGGATAAATTTTGTATGTATTAACCTTTATATATTTTGACACCCACTTTCACTTTCTAATTCAACCACTCAACATGTCACTTATCACATATTTGACCACTATGACCAAAACTTCCTCCTGAACCCAATTTCAAGGTAAAATACACCATAAGTTTTGACTTTCACAAAAGTTGCTAAATCCAAATTTCACAAAACTAGTAATGTTGGAAATCTCTCGAGATGAGCTTTTTGACAAGTATAAGCATAACCAAGTTTGACATCCATGGAAATTTTTCTATGGAAACTTTTCCATGGAATATTTGACCTCTTATTATGGTTTTTACTCCCCTAACTTTGACCTTCTTAAAATTTGCCTACCTATACTACCAATCAGAAGCAATTTAACTCCTCAATCCACCTCTAACATACCCATGCAATTTCCAATTAGGGGTATTTAACTACTTCCTCCACCTCTCAATCATCTTATATGACTGTTAATCAAGGTAGTTAACTCCATGACTCACCAAGTTAACCTAGTAATCAACTAGACTCCTCACCTCCCTAAAATACATGCACAAAATCTTCCGCTTGTGCATCCTTGGTGGAGATTCCAAAGCTAGATCTAATCTATAAAAAATATCCTTGGGGTTCCAAATAGGTTATATTGGACATTTATTACACACATAATTTATAAGGCAAGAACATTTAAATATTCAAGAGGAGTTAGCATCTTTGGTAGTTGCATTGCTAGGATACGTTTTAGTAGTGTATGATTTCATAAGCATTTTAATTAAATATCTATAGTGTTAATTAATAACTAGAGGAGGATAGGATAAATGGAAATACATTGTATCTTTAAATAGATCATATTATATATCATCATATATCTCATTCACTACATATACATGTGATAATCTAGTGTTCTTTAAATATTTAGAATGAATCAAAAAAATAAAGTTATTCACTTGGAAGGATGCCATATCAACATCACAATCTCTTATAATGATTAGGTAACAAATATTTATGAATGCCATCAAGAATATTAATTTTTTGATATCAATAAAATTACATAATCTTCCATATTTTATAATTGAATATTAATTTTTAAAAATAATAACATGTCTTTTATACAAAATATATTAATACATTTATGTAGATATGAATCGATGTGGTATAAAATCAAACACAAAGAAGTATGAAAACATATTTCCATATTAATAAATATTTTAATATAAATAACATATATATAAAATGATTATAAAATATAAGGTTACATGTTATACATGGTATAGTTCTACTATTAAATATTTCATTGAACCATTATTGCATTGTGAAAAAAATTGTTGTTGCATTGCAACTTCATATAATTTTGGTAAATGTTTGTGTAGAATCACTACCTAGATATTTCATTAAAAAACTCTTACACTATAGTATTTTGTTGTTGTATAATACCCTCTAATTTTATTATTAATATAGGATTTGCTATAATATTCAATTTAATATGTTCTAGGATATGAGGTTATTTGAGACATGTTGATGATTGTACAATTTTTACTTACAAGGAAGAAGGCAATTTCTATTTTTCAATTCATATAATATTTTGATCCATTGATATATTAGAACTTTATATTGTATTAGGGATATTAAAAATGTATTGATATAGAGAGGGTCATGTATAGGAGCAATATCGATCTTATCCCAAGTCTTTCACTATAGGAGCAATATCGAGCTTATCCCAAGTTTTTCACTATAGGAGCAATATCTAGGTTATCCTAAGTCATGTTAGGTGGTGATAGTTACCCCAGGTCTTTCAATATCACTCCTTGGTAGTGGACTTCTCCAATGAGTTCTTATTTGATGATTTATTCAACAAGGCTCTCCTAGCCTTTTACTGTATTCTCGTTGATACATCACCAAGGCCATTGATATTGTAACTTCATTTGGTATTTTTTGAGACCTTATCTTCAATCCTATTTTTCTAGAAGTGTTGGTGGTGATATATTCTTCTCGATATCTGATTATACTACTTTTGAATTTGAGTAGGACTCTCCTAGTCCTTCTTATTCTTCCTTGTTTATAATTTTTTCAATGAGATCTCACTTCAGGTGCTATATTAATTATGAATAGGATACTCTTCCTAATTTTATTATAGGAATATTTCTTGACTTACTGGATCTCCTTTACCTACAACAAAAACATTAGTATTGAAATCTACTTCTAAATTAAGCACTCTCTTGTGGAGTCTTCTTCAAGGTAAAGGTATCTATGGCCTCTTTCAGTATCAAGGCTTTTTTGGCCTTTTCAAGGCTTATATGGCCTTTTCTTTAATATCAAGGATTCTATGACCTTTTCTTCAATATCATGTATTTTATGGCCTTTTCTAGGATTCTGTGATATTTTCTTCGGGATCAAGGATTCTATGGTATTTTATTTTGAATCAAGGCTTTTTATGCAACTTTGTGGAAATACTTTAGGCATATGCAATCTCAATATTTCTAAAACTAAGATTTCTAGGCTTCTGATAAATTTTAATAGTGACTGGTCCAATGGTGTATTAGGTTGACAAAAAACTCAAGGTAAATGATAATGATGATTTTCGTATTGATCTACTATATCTTTCATACTATTGTTAGCTTTTGATACAACATGCAATGGGAGGTAGCATTCAAAAGATGTAGAATAATAAGAGAGAAAGTAAATCTATGAGATTATTGAAATATACTATAAATAGAATTGACAAAAATAAGAATAATAGTAGCTATGGAGGAAATGAACACTCCATGATATAAGCTACTACTAAATGAATGAGCTCTAAGCTTATAGCTCACACACACTATTATCTATCCTACACTACTTAATCATACACTACTATGTTATCTCTTCTATATCTATAGCCCTTTATATAGGAAGATAAGTTCCTTAGCTAACACTCTACCTAGATATACAAGGAATACCTTACACATTTATAGCTTGCACATTGACACTTGTGCATTTATTACATTTCATGAAGTAACTAGATAAATTCCCCCTAAATTAATCTAATGTCCTAAGTATGTACCAAGGAAGGTAGATTTACATAACCCAAATAATATAATATAATATTATTTCTAACAATGACTTCATATTTTTTGGGCGTGAGAAGAGAGGTGGTTAAAAATAATAAAAACAACTTGGGAAAGGATGCATGGGAGATGAATCATGAAAAGTTGTACTGTATCATCTAGATTGCATGTGGATTGGTAATAGCTAAAGTATTTTGTTAGCGTATATTATTAATCGCTATTATTATTCCATTATTCAGTTGGTAGGGAATATTATTTTGTTAGATTATGGTTAGTCTATAGTTAGTTCCATTTCATTCTTGGATCTAAGTTATTACTCAAATACTACTACTATGACCTAATTTGGGGCTCCTTTGTATTATTTAATTAGTCTAATCAAATGGAAAGTTGTTCATTTGGTTTTAATCGTATCAAAGTATGAGAATTGCTCTGCTCGAATTATGATTTGGTGATTGGATTTGAGGTACTGACTTTGATCATTCTAATCGATGATCTAATTGATCAAATAAATTCAATAGGATATGACCAACACTCGAGCATTCTTCCTAAGGTAGGTTGATTGGACCTAACCCATGGATGAATCTCAAGACACCATATTTGACACTAGATGTTGACTGATCTTAGGATGCTAACCTTGTAGGTAGGTTGAGGCAACGTGTATGTTGATTGGGCTGACATGAACCTGTGACAACTGGACATGACTAGACTTAACAGTGTGTATGACTAGACATCTGACTCTAACTGGACATCTAACTTAGACTAGGTGATAGATTGACTCAGACAGACAACTATATGGTAGTGAAACAATGATGATGATGGGAAAATAGAAGGCTCGACCACCAATTGGTGGTCATTTAGCATATGGTTTGGCTATCCTTTTATACCATCCATTTGCTTCCTCCTTTCCTGATGTGGGATAAATAACACAATACTCATACAATTTGTGTTCAACACCAATCCACCCACTGTTTACCTGTGATCCATGGAGACGTTTTTCATCTAGTATATGGAGGATGCATTTGGTACACCAATCATAGATCAAAACCCCATCACAAATAGTGCTACTATAACAAAATTTGTGTTTCAGGAGAGGGGTATATTTGTTTTTTTTCTTTCTCCTTACAAGGTGCAAGATTGGATACACTACATATCTATAATTTGGTAGATAAAACCTAGCACCTAGGCATTTAATTTATCCAATGAAGGAAGATAAAGGAGGAGCTTATTAATCACATAGAAGGAACATTTAATAAAACTAGACACATTCAACCAGATCATGCAAGGGGAGCATTGCATGGTTGGATCCCATAGTTGTATACGGTAGTAGTAGATGATATTATTTTTTTTGCATCGATCTGCTCTGATCACCATCACATTTGTTCTAATGGAGATTAAGCTACGTCACTTTGGAGGAGCATAAGTTGCAGTGGTATGCCTGGTGAGAGAAGCACCACTCTTGTACAACATCGTTGGTGATATCAGAAGGGCCAAGCCACCTAGTAGAGATTTTTGCCACCCTATTGGTGGAGGAGGAGCAAAACCACAACAATGGATGAGCATCATTCATACCCTCATCTAGCTTTCCAAGCTGATATAGGTAAGTGATATCAAGGGCCAGCAGTAAGACTTCTAATGGTGAGGTCAGGGGTTTAAACCCCCAAAGGTATCAAATTTGTTTATTTAAGTTTGATTCAAAAAATTTAATATCTTAAAATTTAGTTTAAATTAAATATTTATTTCTTCTCTTAAATTATTTTTTAACAAAATATTTTTAATAAAAAAAATTATTTAATTAAACTATGGTTTTGATTCATTAGAAATTAATTTTATTTTTTAGACAATTTAAAATACCTTTTAAAAACAAACACATAGTTTCATCCATTTTGTTTTCAAAATCAAGGGAGGGATTTTTTTCATGTCCATTTATTGCAAAATTATCAAATCAGGATGAAAGGGGAGGAATAGAGAGTGAATTTTCTACTTTGAAAAATAATTTGGCATTGTAATTAGGTGCACTTTCGGTGGAAACCGACACCTAAAATTTATTTTTTTGTGGGCACTTTATGTTGTATGTTGCATTTATATTTCCATTTTGTTTTTGCACTACAACATTAAGTAAAATCAAGTACAATTAAGTCTCCAAAAATTAAACCCATCTGTGCAAATTTATTTGCACCGTAATATTCGGTATACACGGTACCTCTAGCCCACTCTTATAGGTAATGTTGTCATGCTTTGGGATACTACATCTTTCATCTAACATAGTTGCAAAAATGATGTCTGAGCTTATTATCTATCAATCATCGAGGAGATATAAGTTTAACATTTTGTTATTTTTCCACTTCCACTACCTTAATCGTTATTATTGTTAGATGTAAATCTTGACGAAGTGATTTCGAAATAGAAATTGGATGTTACACCCCATGCATGAGGAAATACCTTCTATTGTAGGTTTCCTAAACAAAATTATTCCCTTTTAGATACTACCTATGTACCACTTATCATTCTACTATCATATACTTATAGTATCCCTCACGTAAGAGCGGTTATATCGAGAGGTTTGGTAAAAAATCCTGGCAAAGGTATAAATGAAGGGGGACCTTTTGGTGTTATAAGGAACCCTAGTTATGTCCATTATCCATAAGTACCTAATATATTCTCAGTTACTAAAAGGTTTCAATTACACACCATGGAAAACCAATATGAAGGGTATTCTATAAATGGAAGAATTATGGGATGTTGTTTTTGGCATGAAAACAAGACCTTCACCATCAGTAAATACAACTCAACCTACACAACTAAGTACAAATCAAATTACATTTGATAAGAAAGATAGTAAAGCAAGAGTGCTCATATTGCTTTATATTTTAGATGAAGTTCAACCTCACATAGCTGACACAAAAATGGTAAATAGGCATGGTATGCCCTTACAACCATCTATGAGGGTAAGAATGAGTCCACCATTCTTGACATTCAATATCAACTTCACAATTTGAGTATGAAGCATGGAGAGACAACTGAACTATTTCTTTGTAGAGTGGTTGAGTTGAAGTCAAAATTGAATTCTTTGGGAGAGACTATGGACAATATGCTCCTTACTTTAGTAGTTATGAGAGCTTTACCTGAGTCATACAAAATGTTGATAAATTCTCTTTAAGTGTCAAAAAAAAAGTTACCTTTGTTGAGTTGGTCAATATGCTTCAAGAAGAGGAGTCTCGCCAACTTCAAAGAGATGAAGCTTCTAATACAACCCTCTATTCCAACAAGAAGGGTTCTAATAAGAAAGGTAATTTTTAGAAGGGAGGAAATTATTCAAGACATTTTGTGGGAAAACAACCTCAACAACCAAAGAGATATTGTAATATTTGTGATAAGGATACCCATAACATAAATAGGTTTTGGCATAAAAACAAACAACCTAATAACAAAGGCCATAACAAACCACATAAAAAAAACAAGCAACCCAAGGTGAATGTTGTTAAAGATTCTGAATCTGATTTTGAGTGGGCACACAAGGTACTCATGACTACCACAGCCTCCAAGCAAAAGGATCTTGTATGGTATATTGATTCTGGAACCAATAAACACATGACTGATGATAAATAATGGTTTGAGACATATGAAGCCAAGGATGGCAAACCCATCACTATTGTTGATGATAAAACCTATAAGGTTTAGGGTGAGGGTACAATTTTAGTCAACCTTCTAAATTACAAATGTTAGATTGATAGAGTCCTCTATGTTCCAATATTGGTGAATAATTTGTTGGCAGTCACTTAAATTTTGGATAAGGATATGATTGTTGATTTTTATATTGAGGATGGAAATAAGTGTTGCTTTACAACCAAGATGGGTAAACACATCATAACAACTTCATACAAGGATGGTTTTTTTGCATTTAATGATATATCCACCCCTTATGTTGCCATGAAAATCTCTATAAAAGAGGTAAATTTAATTTGGCACAAGAGATATGGACATCTAAGTTTTGGATATTTACTTGAGTTGAGTAAATATGAGATGATAAATGGCCTTCCCTCCTTTCCTCTACATTTCTAGTGTACTCTGATTGCTTAGCATGGAAGCAACATATAGTACCCTTTGAAAAGAGCTCTTCACATTTAAAGAAACCTCTAGAGTTAATTCACACTGATATGTGCAGTCATTTCAGACCAAATAGTTGTGGGGAAAATATGTACTTTAAGTTGTTTGTAGATGACTACTCATGAAAGATGCGAGTTTTATTTCTTCATTTGAAATTAGAAGCTTTTAGTTACTTCCAACAATTCAAGAAATCTATTGAGAAGGAGTCAAGGACTTCTATAAAGACCCTCCACTCAGATCGAGGGGGGAAGTTCACCTCTAAGGATTTTTTTGTATATTTGACTGCACACAAGATCAAGAGATAGCTCACTACTACTTATACTCTACAACAAAATAGAGTTTCTAAGTGGAGGAATTGTTCCATTATGGAATTGGTTCATTGTATGGTCATAGGAGCCCATCTAGAGCAATAATTTTTGGTGGAAGCTATCACCATAGTAGTATACATGTTGAATAGGGCACCCACAAAGTACCTAAAAGGAATAACTCCATAGGAAGCACGTAGTGGTCAGAAACTCTCCATCTCTCATCTATGCATTTTTGTATGTAAGGCTTTTATGCACATACCAAAAGGAAAAAGTAAAAAGGTACATGAGAAGACCTTGAAATATGTTCTTCTTGGTTATGATGAGCACTCTAAGGATTATCGATTTATTAATGCTTTGACCAAAAATATTCATATTAGTAGATATATTGTTTTTTATGAGGCTTTCACATCACAAAACATATCCGATGTATACCTAGATTTTGCAAAACTAAAATAGATAAGTCTCCTTGTTTGCCATAGTCGGGAGGACCTTATTTTTCTTATTTGTCATAGAAAATATTCCTAAGTGGTATATAAGTACTATTAGAACCTCAAAGATATCCACACACTAGATCTAACTTTGAATAGACCTTGTACTTGTAGTATAGCTCGATAGGATAGAGCAACATCAGATACCACTGAGGTTGATGATATTTATCAATATTTCGAGGAGCTTTCAGTAGATCCAGACAGAGAAATAAAGAATATGGAAGTGGATGATGATAGTGCTTTTATAACTTCACTTGATGAGTATGAACCTACCACAGTACAAGATGCTTTTAGTGAGACGTAATGGAAGGCTACTATGGATGCATAGTACATGTCTAAAGAAAAATAATACTTTGAAGCTTGTTGATCTATGGCATGGAAAGAAGCCCATTGGTTACAAATGGGTACACAAAGTTAATTACAAGGTAGATGGTACAATTGATAAGCATAAGGCTAGTTTTGTTTCAAAGGGCTATGCACAAAAGGAAGGCATCGACTATGAGGAAACATTTGTACCTACTACTCTGATGACAACCATTCAAGTTATTTGTACTATGGTAGCATAGTATGGGTGGAAAGTACATCAAATGGATGTAAAGAGTGCCTTATTTAATTGTGATCTCCAATAAAAATTCTATATGACACAACCTAAAGGATTTGAAGTGGAAGACCAAGAGAAAAAAGTGTACAAATTGGTCAAGTTCTTGTACAATTTGAAAAAAGCTCCTCAAGATTGGTATATTAAGATGGATTATCACCTACTATAGCATGGATTTAATACAAGTCCATCTGATGCAAACCTCTATTTAAATAAATGAGGTTCTAAAATAGTGTTAATTATACTCTACATGGACAATCTAATCATCACAAACAACATAGAAACTTTGATAACTACTATCAAAAGTGATTTGTGCAAATATTTTTAGATGATAGATCTCGAGATTCTCCACTATTATCTTGGCTTGGAAGTGAACCAAAATACGCACCCCATCAAGGTGTCCCAAAAAAAGCATGCTAAGATATTGTTAGACAAGTATCGCATGATTTATTAAAAGTCAATGGCAACTCTAAAGGAATCATGGCTTCATTTATTATAATATGATGATTCACCTTAGGTAGATGGTACTCTCTATTGATAACTAATTGGGAGTCTCATATATTTGACAAATACTAGGCCAGATATCATGTTTGTTGTCAACTACATTTTTAGGTTCATGTAGGAGCCTAAGATCACTCATTGGAAAGCAACAAAATGTGTTATTCACTATATCCATGGTACTATTGAGTATGGCCTAGAGTACAAGAAGAATGATAAATTCTTCTTCCAAGGATACATGAGCTTCGACTATGTCGGATCATATGATGATCCAAAGTCAAATTCAGGATATATTTTTTTATCTTGGATCTGATCCTATCTCTTCACACATCAAGAAGCTAAAGGTGGTTGCAATTTCATCTACAAAGGCAAAATATCATACCACACTTGAAGCAGTGTGTGAGGTGATATGGTTGTGTCAAATCTTGACTAGTATGGATCTTCCATCTAAATCTCCAATTCACTTGTTCTATGATAACCAGGTTGTTTTGAACCTTGTTAAGAATCTAGTGCATCATAAATGAACCAAACACATTGACACACAATGTAACTTCATTCACAATGAATTTCCAAGGCACATAATTGAACTTCAATATGTTCCCACCAATCCTCAAGTTGTGAATATATTCACTAAGGCACTTGCATGTGTTAAATTTGAGTTGTTTTGCAACTCCCTTTGTATTGTAAAATAATGTCATAAGGGGGGATGCTAGCATATATTATTAATCATTGTTATTATTCCATTATTCAGTTGGTAGAGAATATTATTTTTTTAGATTATGGTTAGTCTATAATTAGCACCATTTCATTTTTGGCTCTAAGTTGTTACTCAAATCCTCCTACTACGATATAATCTAGAGCTCCTTTGTATTATTTAATTATTCTAATAAAATGGAAATTTGTAATATTTGGAGGATTTGGATGAAAGGACCTATAGAATGCATATTACATATCAAAATTTAGCAAACGATTACTAGGTTGGAACATTTCTCTTCATATTTTAATTTTTTTTAGCAAAATAGATGCTTTCAAATTAGATAAAATTGATGTAAAATTGAAATTATTCCTGTATGTGAATTATGTGTGTGCATATTGTGCAACTATGAAGTTCGATATAAAAAAGAAAAAGGAATTCCAAATTCCACAAATTACATTTGTTATATTCTGGACTAGAAATTATTTCACTGTGTGATTTCTTGAGCTATGGTGCAATCGTGGAAGCTCATTATGAAATTGGATAAGTTTTGAAATGAATAAATTTGTTGTGTGTCTACTATTGATTTGAAACCATGGATGAAAACGAAACTATAAATATTTATGGCTTGAATAGTAATAGGTTAACATCAGGTTATTTCTATGAATATTGGTTTTTATGTTGCATGTGATATTAACTACATTAATTATAAAATTACATTCATGAATGAGCCAAATTTGATCCCTTGTTCTTTATAAACTTCAATAATGTAACTTTGGTAGTAGTGGAAGATAGTTGGCAGTAAGGGCAAATATTTTCCACATTTATGTTATCCAGTACATTCTAGAGAGGACGTGTGAACTAGAACTTGCAAGCAATTTAGTGAAAACCTTAAATTTGATATATAATGCTGAGAAAGTGGTTTAATTCCCAAAAATAAATATTTTGTTTTAAATTACCATTTTGGAATGAATTACGTCATTTTAGATGAAGGCTAGCCACCAAATATCACTAGATGTAAACATTGTAATATGTATGGATTATATTTTGTATGAAAGATTTTGGAAATTGAGATTATTAATGAAATAGCTATATTCGTTTTATAGGATTGTTTTTCCCTAATAAGTGAAATTTAGCTTCTATTCCAGGTAATAATATTACCTTATGCTTAGCATGTATTTAAGAGTTATGGCAGTAATTCAATAATATTATTTTACTCCATTTATGCGTAAGTTAAGTGGAACTCTTCTTGCAATAATTTTTTTGGGTAAACAATATAGAGAAAATGTTAAAGTTGAGAGAAGATGTATATGATGTTACCTTGTTTATTTAATGTAATATGATAATGTAAGTACCCAATGTAAGACTTTATTATAAATGTAATATTCTATTTATTTTTGCAATGTATTCTGATATTTGTCTTTCAAAATAATGATTCTCATGTTATGCATTTTTGGTCCAAAGTTGAAGTAAAGTTAAATAAACTTTAATTTTGTACATAAATTTTAAATTGGGAAGAGCTCAGGAAACTCAGTTGTAAAGTATCAGGTAGATACATCCTAAGGTAAGCATAATAGGAATATTATGAACTTTAGTTTTATAAACTTTATTTGACAATTTTAAGCATACATACTTTGTATTATTAAATCCTTAGGGTAGAGCCTTAACTATCAAAGCATTATTACAAGAAAGTATTAGTTAACTTGTGTTATACTCTAGTTTGAGTGCGGTCGCTCACCGTGCTTTACTTCAGTAAAACATTATTGTTGGTAATAATCCTTATATATATATATATATGTAACTCTTGGCCAGAGTGTGAAATGAATGACTACTTTTGTATTTTACAATATTATAATAATTTTATTATGGCTTTACAAAAAAGAGTCAGCCATAGTAAGATATTAGTTCCTGAAAGGTTTAAACTAAATAATATGGTCAACCATGGAATTACTTGAGATTAGAAAAGTAACTTCTTTATTTAATGATAAAAGTGTTTTAATAAATAATTATCGATATTTATAGTTGTTAAGTGATGTTTAAATGATATCCATTTATCTTCGAATAAAATTTGAAATAGAATAGCATTTTTGTAATTAAAATAAATCAGAGTAGATATTTATTTTTAAGAAGGTTTCCTTTAATAGAAGAATTGAGACTTTAATGAAGTTTATCTTTAAAAATATGTCTTTTAATTGATTCTTTTATTTGGGTATAGTAGAATTAAGTGACCAAGTCCATGCTAAACTATATCCTTTGGCTTACTATAGTAGATTTAAAGTACATGATAGACAAAAAAACCATAGGATATCTAATATTATCTAAAGGATCAAACTTAGTAACCTTTGTATCCTTTAGTTAGATAGTTGGAAAGTATATCTTGTTTATGAAAACTATTTATTCCATTGCATACAATTTAAAAAAAATTAACTTTAGAAATCTAATGATGTTGATATGTGGGTTTGCATACATGTCTCGAAAGTAATTGTAGACTGGTAGAGCGTGTTAGAGAAAGGGACCTAGTTAGTACTAGTAATGAGAGACGGTATGGGATATCTTCTCTAGGTTGTTGCCCAACATATAGTGATAGGTCAATGCATCACAATGGTTAAAATGTCTAGCATGATATCAGTAGCTAGTCCTACCATATCGTTTGGTATGATATAAATGGATGTGAATCAAAGTGAGAATTTGGGCTAAGTATAGTGTCAGGGTAATGACATAGCTCTTGCTAACTTTGAGTAGTAGGATAATCAGCAAGATATTAGGTATATTTATGCTAACCACTTGCATACTAAATTGGAACAAGTTGATCAGTTAGATCAAGGTTCAATATGCTAAGGGATGGAGAATGTACGCATCCACCATTTAGGTGTTATGAGATCTAAAGGATAACCTTTTATATGGTTTAATCCTCATGCCAGATCAAAAGGACGATAAAAGAGTTAATTTAACTCCACAAAAAAGTATTTTCTACGAGATTTAGCCAATATCATACACTTGGGTAGCTATATGTAGTAGAATTATAATTCAAAAGTGGTTTGATATAAATGTATTAATTTATCTATTTGGTAATAATTCATTGGGTGAAATAAATTTATTGTAAACAAGATGGCACTCTTAGGTATAAAGAATAAATTTTTTAAATAAATTTATCGTGTATTAATGCTTGGGTTATTCTTGTGGTACAATCAGTGAGTAGACTTGGGTTGTTACATTATGCCTTGATTTGGTTATATATATTTTGCTTGGTAAAAAATGAGATTGCATATAATCTTTGTTGGCAAGGAAAATGCCTAGGGATGTAGGAACAATTTTGAACAATTTAGAAATAATTTGATGATTACCATGGGATTGATTAAAAAATCTATGAAATCTGCATGATTATTTTATGATTATTTATAAATTTTGTGCACGAGTGGTGGTGGGATTTATTAAATTATGTAAAGTTATAAATGAAAAGATATTTGTCAACAATCAAAAGTGATATAAATTCAAGGAGATATGTTGTACTTAATGGTTTTAATTGGAGTGTTGTGAATGTGTTGAAGGGAATTATCTACGTGCATTTGTAAATATTATCTTAAAAACCTTCCCATGGTTTTGGAAATAAAAAATTAAAAAAATGGGTAAGGAGAAGGGAAAGAATCATTACAATTTTTATATCTTGTATTCGGGAATAGAGAACATTATCTTATGTTGGTTGAAAGAGATGAGCAGCTAAAACCTAAGATTCAAAAAAAGGATTGTATTACACTATGCATGTTGGGAAAGTGCCCATGCATGTTGGGAAAGGACCGAGTAGAGGAAAATAAATTATCAAATCCAGATAAAGGATGAATTTATTAGGTTGGTGATTCATACCGTTTGATTATTTTGTTTTTCTATGTCATATATTTGAAAACCCTGCAATTGAATAAATTGTTTTGTGTTGAATGGTATGGCTATACACTACATTTGTGTGCTAGTTGTACTTCCTGAATCTACCAACTATGAATATAAAAAATATGTATTGTCAAATTTGAGTATGCAATATTGTAGGAATGAATAAATATTGTGCATGATAATTGAGAAATTTGAAAATAAATATGTGTGACAACTAAAATATTGAGTGAATACATTATTGAGCTTTATTTATTGAAAAATAGAGATTGTTAGACTATAGAAGAAGTATTGAAAGCATAAATTATTATTTATTTCATATTTTAGAAACCATTCCTTTACCAAATTGCTCTTAATGTATGTTAATGTTTATCTGCATTAAGATTTTGATTTTCTAGAGAATTACCATGAGATTGTGGGCACGTAATTTATTTAAATTAGTTAATGTTATGGAATGTTTTCATTACTGTGCATGAGTGTATGATTTGTTGTGAATTTATGGCATATTAGACAAGTTTAAGTGAATGCATTTGTAATTGCATACATGCATAATATTTCTTAGGTTGAACTAATCCCCACGTATATATATATATATATGTATATATATATATATATATATGTATATATATATATATATATATATGTATATATATATATATATATATGTATATATATATATATATATATATATATATATATATATATATATATATATTTTTTTTTTTTTTTTTTTTATTTTTTTTTTATTGACGTCCAAATATTGGACACCGACTGCAATGTTAACAAGGAAGGAAGACCCTAATATTATGGACCAATGTCTTTCAAAAAGAGAGTGGCATTGAACTAAAACAAAAAAACCAAGTGGAACAAATAAAATTTCCAGGGTTTGTTGTTAAAAAAATTTGACTGTTGCATGAGTTTTGAATCTTATGGTTATAGCTTTTAGGATGGGAGCAATATCCTTAAACTATTGTGAATATGTCAAAGATGTTCAAAGATAAAATTTGTAATAAATTTTCTAGTTTGAAATTTTATTCTGGTGCTTATGCCTTTCCTGTAATCATTTTTGGAAATTAACATTTTTGGAAAGAGAATGCAATTAGAAATTGTGATTTTTGTAAACAAGATATCAATTTCTATGTGAATTTTTAAATAGGAGAAATTAAGAGAAGTTCTCTTTCTAGTAGAAAATAGACGCAAACACATTAAAGAATTTATGAGACTAGTCAACTATTGAAGGTGTTACTGTATTAGTTCATCCAATAGATAATCAACCACGTGTTATTAATCCTCATGTATTGAGAGTTTGGATAGGACCAACAAATATGGTGATTCTTTAAATTTTAAGGGGATAGTAATGGGTTGTTTTATCCACAATGTGCATCTGAAATCATTCTATGTAACTTGTATCTTTTGTATGATTGGTAGCAATATTAGGCAAACATATTAAGAAGTTATTATGTTATCAAACTAGAATGGCAAGGTTTAGATCATGGATTTTACCTTTCAAATGATAATGGCTGTGTTAAACTAGTTAATTCGTAGCTAGATGAATAAAAGCACATTGAACCCTTGAAGTTAAAGTTTAATTAATGAATTATTCCTTGGTGGGTTATGGTAACTTTATGTTGGAATATTATTTTAAGATATTTATTCCGAACCCAATTTTAGGTAGAAAGTGTGATGTTTTCCCTTCTATTATATTAATTTTCTGATTTCAAGCATGTCGATTTAGAAAAGATAAAATACTATGGTTTGTATATATATGTTAAATGTTATATCTAGGCAATTGTGGTTACCATATGAAATGGTTATTACCATAAATAAAATAAGATCCTTTTAAATTTACTAATATATAATTATACATTTGATAACAATGGTTTAAGATAGAATACTTAGGGACTTGCCTAGCTGTGAACATAATTATAAAAGTGTAAGCTTTGCAAAATCTACATTGGTTTACCTTCAGTTGTATGTAACCCTTTTTAGATTATTATACAACCATGTACTATTTTATATAGCATTTTGCTTTTGTAGGAGCAATATACTAATGTTTAAGCCATGTAGGAGAGGTAAACCCTAGATTTATCATTATAAGAGAAAATAATAAACTCTATATAGATGACCGAAAAAGCCTTACTATTATTCAACAAGAAGGATGAATGAGAATTAATATCAAAGGAAATGAATGGATTGAAACACCCAATGTCATTGTGATGCAGGTAAGCATGCAACATAAATCAATAGCAACAATTTTTTAATGAGAATGAGGTTGGATCAAGTGACCCTATCAAAAATTGTAACAAGGGGTGGCATGGGATGATTTCCTCTATGTTGTTTCTCGAGAGTATAGTGATAAGTCTCCCTATACCATTTGATTATTAGAGAGCTAGTATGACAAATAAACTAGTTCTTCCATGATGTTTGGTATGAGATAAATGACCATGAGTCATAATGTACAACTAGATCAAGACCAAGGTAAAGGTAATTTTATAGCTCTAGTTGATCCTATGAAAGAGGGCAATCAGTTGGACGCTAGGTATATGTATGATAATACTTTTCATATAAAGTTTGAACATACCAGCTAGTTAAGTGGAGATTTAATATGATAAGATATGGGAAAAGTATGCATCCACCCTTTATATGTTATGGGCCCTAGAGGATAACCCAGTTGTAGATTGATATTCATTTCAAATCAAGAGGACAATAAATAAGAAAGTTAGATCTATAAAATGACACCTTCTATAGGATTTGATCACTCTTGTCCACTTGTATGATTATCTACAATAGTTTAAACTCCTAAAACTGGTTAATATTATTTGTGATTGAAATTTATGTTATTGTGTCATTATGTGAATCTAAATTGCTATGACCAAGAAATATCTTTCTAGGATAAAGGATGAACTTAAATAAAAAATTATCCTAAAAATTACTTGGTGATTTTTATGTGGTACAACCAGGTGAGTAGAGTTGGATTGTTATAGAATTGAGTTTGAAGGTAAACACCATTTTGAAATATATAATTTATTTGGAATGTATTTTTGATATGGATTATCATGTTCATAGGTAGAATGCTACCTCATATTGAAAGGTATCATAATAGCATATAATTTGGAAAATATTGATAATTCTCAAATTGAAGAAAAAATAAAAAAGGAAGATAAATCATTGAGTTGAAGCTTATGATATGAACGCTCAATACTATAGTTTGGTAGCATTATCACCATATAATAATACCTCCAAAACCCTCCCTCTGAAACCCTTACTAAATCTTATACTACTAAAAAGTATCCTAGCAATGCAACTACAAAATATGCTAACTCCTCTTCATCATGTGTGTACCTCATAATTTATGTGTAACCAATATCCAATATAACCTATTTGAAATCCCAAGTATCCTTTTTATATACTAGATTTGGCTTTAGAATCTCTACCAAGTATGCATGGGAGGAAGATTTTATGCATGTGTCCTAGGGAGTTAAGGAGTCTATTTGATTACTGGGCTACCTTGGTGAATCATGGAGTTAACTACCTTGATTGATAGTCATAGAATATGAATGGGAGGTGGAGTAAGTAGCTAATTACCCTTGCTTGGTAGTTGCATGGATTGATAAAGAGATAAATTTCTAAATTTTATATTTGCATGGGTAGATTACAGATAGATTAAGGATTCAAGTTTCTTCTAATTGGTAGTCTAGGTAGGCAGTTTTTAAGAAGGTCAAAGTCAGGGGAGTCAAAACTATAATAAGAGGTCAAATTTTCCATGGATGTCAAAATTGGCCATGCTTATACTTGTCAAAAATATCATTCATAGACCTTTCCAACATTACAAGTTTTGTGAAATTTGGATCTTATTTGGCCAATTTTTGTGAAAGTCAAAGTTTATGGTTTCTTTTGCCTTGAAATCAGGTTCAAGAGGAGGTTTTGGTAAAATTGATCAAATATGTGATGAACGACATGTTGAGTGATCACTATAGAAAGTGGAATTGGGTGTCTACACCTCTAAAGGTTAATCCATAAATAATGCATCCTTTTAGGCCCTTGCTTAATGGTTAATCAATCCAAAAAGTGACCTTTAAGTGTCCATATAAAGATTAATCTATGCAAAAAGTACCTTGTATACCTTTCCGTAAAGGTTTATCACTATAAAATTTCATCTAAATATTCATTTAAAGGTTAATCTATCTAAGAAATTCCATTTAGGGCCTTGACTAAAGCTTAACCAATCAAAAAATTGCACTTTAGATACTCAACTAAAGGTTAATCCATACAAAAATTACCCTTCAGGTCCTTGCCTAAGGGTTAATCAATTAAAAAAAAAAAATTGTAGGCATGTGTGTAGTCCATAACCTCAAGATGTTAATAGGTGATACACAGAGATGATCATTTATATAATTTTGCATTGTTCCATTTGTAAAATAAACTATATAATTCTTATTGTTAAGTCCCTCATTTATTACAACTAATGTGGGCTATTCATCTTGAAGAAGAACACTCTAAATATTATTTTATATTAAGATAACAAATTATTGAACATACAATAGTAGAATGACAAGCATAAATTCTTTTTTATACAAGATTTTATTAATAGTATAATCATTTAACAACACTTATCTAAAGCATAGTAGAAAGTATAAATATTATCTTTCTAATAATTACAATTATAATTTAAAATCTATGACATATAAAGATAAAGCCATATACTTAAAGTTCATATAAGAAAACTTATTTTCTCATACAAGAAACCCTAATAGCACAATACTAGACATAAGAATGTCACTTCTACAACTCTTATTATTTACACATTTATTTGTCCATCTATCAATCACAATCCTTGTGGAATTATGAAAATTTATTGGATTTCTTATCAGATATTCATTGATAGCAACACTAATATAAGATTCTCACCCTTCCACAATGTATCCCTTAGAGGTAAACGTGGAAGGGATACATCTTTTAGAGGCAAAAATAAATATGATGTAGAATGCATGAAGATTATCCTTGCTAATATATTGCTTTCTTTTCACATATTGAACCTAATGGTTCATATGATTCCTATGTTCTTGAAATCTCAAAAGACTCTTACTCTTGATCAACGTTTTCTCTCCTCATCTATTTTATGTGGCAATAAGGAGTTGTGGTGGAACTCTACAAATATAGACTCATTTAAAAAATTTAAATCTAAAGAGGTTGACTTAAGGGTCCAAAGACTAGACTAAGTCTTCAAAGAATGAAAATTATAAAACGACTATCACACTATTCAAAGAGGCTAAAATTACAATTAAAAAAAATGGAAATAAATTTAAATTGAAGAGGATTCACAACTTATTATTAATGGAATCAATAAAAGTGAATGTCAGAATTTAATGAGAAATAATATTATTGCTTATCTTCACCATATTTTATTAAAGGTAACTTTTAAAAAATATGAATATATCTATAAAAAATGAAATCAAATAATAAATAATTTAACCAAAGACAATGTTGATCATTGTCTTAAAAGAAATCTTAAATTTTAAAAACAACTAATCAAATAATTTTTTATATATGAATAACGAAAAATTACCAAAACATAATACTTTGAAAATTAGTAAAAAAAAACCAAAAAGAAAGAAAGAAGATTATGAATGATGACTATGGGAATCTTCCAAGGGACTGACAATAATTAAGGGTGAATAATTAATAATTTAATAAATTTTAATTATTATTTCGTTTTAAAAAAAAAAATTAAAAAAATGCTGTGCTGAACCCTTCCACAATGTATCCCTTCTTTATTTACTTAGTCTGAAGTGCTGTGTAATTGGATCAAGAGTGTGCCGGTTGAAACCGGTTTGCAAGAGTAAAAAATAAAACCATTACGAGTTCTTCTAGACTCGGCGAAATAAAAGGACAAGTCTCGGAATACTTAAACTAATAAAACCAGATGAGCATTAATATCAGCAACATGAAATGTCCACAGAAATTTGACTGTCACCCTCGCATCATCAAAGCTAGGGGTGACGTCGAATACCAAGAAACTTAGAGGATTACGCCGCTGGCTCTTTTGATACATCACCAACTTGCCATTGACAGAAAAAAAGTCGAATGTAGAATCATTTTCATGAAAACTATTGTCAAAGTCCTTGTAAAGATAGCCAAACATTTTGTAGTGGATAATAAGCGCCAACAGCAACAATCTCACCACCGGCACCAGCACCGGCGTTTTCAGAGCGGCAAGTAAATATGATGTTATGAACAACTGCTGCCGTAGCGTGGGTTCGCCAGTGAGCCCTCAAGGCCGGTGGAAATTCTTACCTTGTAGGAATAGTTTTTGACTGTGGTTAGTCTCTATTGCCGCCGCCACTGGCTGTGAGACTACTATACCAACCGTCCGCCGAAAGGGCGCAAGAAGCGGCATGGGATTTTCCATGTACGCGCATTCGTGTCATACGCTTCAGCCCAATATTGTGTGGATGGATTGCACCCTCCAAAGACACAGATGGTTCCGTTAAATGCAACAGCCACCGCCTTGTTCCTCGGTGTGTGGATGTTTCCTGCACCAACCCATTCGTACATTGTCGGATCGAATTCCATGACCCGTCGGAGAGGAGCTGCCGTTGCTGAATTTCCAACAGCTCCATCGAAGTAAGGCAGAGAAATAGTTACTCCATATTTTATGTCAAAGGCGTAAAACATTCGCTGGTTTGGAGACAATGCAAGACTCGTATAGACCAGATACGGAGACGAGAGTATTGCTTGGAATAAGTATCTGTCTCTTCATGAATGAGGCATCAATTTCAGGACAGATAGCCAGAATGATCTAAGCATCGACTTCCTTGGAGGTTGCTTAAAGCAGCAGGACACGAAACCCCCCATCTCTAACACAGGCTCCGAAATTGCAGCACAGATTGCTGCTTCTCAGATCCGCTCTAAAATTGTAATAGCAAGAATGGCAAGCGAACAATGCTATGGTGATTAAAGACGCAATGTCTACGCCACTAAGATCGTACTTGTATCTCTTTACCTTTTATCTTTCAAAACCCATACCGCCTTTTCTTGAACAAATTCCATAACATTATATGGCCAACACCATTGTCCATATTATTGAAAATGACTATATTAACATCTGCCCAAATTAGGGTACGATCAATTTCTGCTTAGATAGTGCTAATGCAAGTGGAATATAAAGCCAAATTTTGGATCTTGTAAAATGTGTGTGGTAATCATGTGTTCGAAGGAATTGGCCAAGGTATTATAGACTTCTCTAATAAAGTTATACTTTCCTTAACTGATACATAAGCAACGTATATAATGATCCATTATATTTTTGGTTAGAGATATCTAAAAGAGTTTAAGGTGCATGAAACTTTGATAATTACATGTATTATAGGTTAAATTAACTATATAACAATGATCTTCGATAGTAATAAAATAATAATTTTAATTTAGGTGAGTAATTTTAAATAGAATTTACCTTTATTATAAAGTTTTTGCCTCGAACATGGTAGTAATGACAACTACCATGATTATGTTTACGCTAAAAGTGATAATCATAAACATATAGTATATAAATGTAAGAATTTATTGGTGAATTTTTCTTATTTAGTTAATAATGCCCATATCATTGAGCACAACTAGTAGTATGTATTTAGTGAGATTTGGATATAATAATTGTAGATTTAATAGAATAATTCCAGATTTAATCAAACCATATCTTTTACTTGTAGCATTCAGAAGATCCTACAATAATAATTGGCCCTTCTCTTATATCAATAACAATAGCTATCTTCACACTATTACAACATATAGTAAAAACGGTGATAAATTATTTATAAGATTTGCAGATGCAAAATGAATCCCAAGAGGAATAATAAGATCAATATGTAATGTCAACGTCCACATATACATTATATGAAATAACACAATCTGTCTTGTAAAGTATAAATACGAAATAACACAATCTGTCTTGTAAAGTACAAATAATTTCTTTGACAAATCCTTAATTATTTGTTATCTTCTAAAGATTTTTGGCTTAAATTTAATATCATTTTCCACCATGACATTCCTTATATAACTAATAAACCATCCTCTTTGTGTTTTTAAGTGAAAACATCCTATATTTCTTTAACTATCATGACTTGGATAAATGTATCATTTAGTAAATGATAATTGTTATTCTCTAGACATGGAGAAATACGATATAAAAAATTAGTAAATACATTACATTCAAGAAAAACACTTCTAAGAAAAATATTTTTATGATTAGGACATTATTTTATGCATGTCATGGGATAGCAATATGCATCTTCTATTTTTTATTCAAGTTGTTTATATTCTTTTCTTTTATCTTACCCTTAAACCTTTTACCTTTCTTTAGAACCTATTTAGATTAGGTATAGATTATTATTTTTGTTTAAAATAGTAAAATTACCTTTCTTCCATGCACAATTTAAAATTTTATATAATTGTAAGCTAATAATTAATGTGGCATATGATAGAATATAAATGCAATGAATGATTTTTTTTAGATGATTATAGTTTATATAATTTAAATTCACCTCTATTTTACAAAGTTTAAATACCACTTATTTATAATACTCTTCTTATATAGTATCATTTTGTTGCATATTACATAATATTATGATATATCTAGGAATATGTTAATAAACTATTGAATTATGATTTCTTATTTTAGTTTAAACTTTATGCTTTATTTTTTTTGATTGGTAGGGAAGGAGTTTTGAAGGGGATCCCAAAAATTTTACAAAAAGCTACCAAGACCTTTAAAAGATATAAAAGGAACAAATGAGAGGACAATAAAAGATACAAGCTCTAAACCAATAAGACAAGTGAAAAAAACTAACACTATAGAGAAAAATATAGATATCACTAGAAGAGAGATGCACATTCAATATGGAAAGAATACAAAATCAAAGGAGTCAGCTCTTTTCTTTGGGATTTTTGCTAGAGTATCCAACTCTTCTTTAGGAAAACTATAAAACATCTTATTTTTTATATATTCCAAGTTGAAATCGATCTCTGCTACCATCATTTCAACCATTCTCTTAATATTAAGCATATATCCATTCAAATATTTAATTATTTCATTGTTGTTATAGAACCCAAAAAATTGAGTGGGGTCTAAATGAAAAAAATTCCATTCATCTTAGTAGAGGTTTCTCTTATCAAACATTCTAGAACTTTCTTTCTCAAGAGATAAGATGAATTCTCATTATCTGATAGCTTATACATGGATTTCACTCCACCTAAGTTTTCTAAATCATAGTTAGGGATGACTAGGAGGTAAACTTCCACTTTCTTACTCTACTCCTTAGGAAATTTTAGACATTTATAATACCTTACCTTGGTAAAATATTTATTGTCCTCCTTGGAATCGGATTACTACTCAACATTATTCTTTTAATTTTTAGATTTTATACCAAGAAAATAGTTCAAGGATTCATCTGATGACTCCACTTCTCTATCATTATAAATAGGAAAAAAATCACCAAATCTATTCTCTCTAAGAGCACTATCATGCACCTTTGAAGATGAAGGGGAGTCATAGTTCAAACTGAGGCTCACATTAACTTGAAGATCTCTTTTCTCAACCATATGAGTAAAATATATTTTAGAAGCCCCTAATATAGAGTATTGGAGGAATTTTTGTATTAAAAATCCCCAATTAACTTCTCAATTGAGCATAGAAAAAATATAGGGATATTGAATCTCTTACCATGACGAAGATAATTTAAGAACACCATATGAAAATTATAGATAATGTTAAATTTTATATCTAGACTAAAGTATATTATGATAGGAATAACCATCCTATCCCAAGGTTTGGATAAGGAGTCTCTTAGAACACCATTTTCAACCTTCTTAGTTTTTTTATTCTTATATAGAAACTTCTCTAATTTCCTATATAGGGAACACTTTTCATGATTTATACAATCACCATTTTTAGCTAAGGAAATTAATTAAACAATCAATAATGTATTGAAAGTGAATTCAACACCTTTCACTTTAACCTTCCTTTCCATCCAAGAATAGGTGAATTGAAGAGACAAAGACTCATGAAACCTGTTAAACTTATTGATACATTGAACCAAACCCTCCTTATCTAAAACCTCATAAAACTCTTTCTTAATGGACATCTTATTAGATTTCACTTTGCATATGTAAACTTCCAAGCCACTATTTTGATCCACACTACTATTCTAGAAAATCATAAACTTTCCTTCTAAAAGTTCTAGCAAATTCTATTCAATCCATGTGAGTTCTAAAATTATTATTTCTTCTCAAGTGATTTCTTAAAATATGTTCTTAAAACATGTGAGGATAACCTTATTATCCTTCGTATCTGAGGTTGAGATGACGATTCATCCCCCTATAGTTCCCAAAGAAGAAAATGGTCACATCATATAGAATATTCGGATGGCACATGTGCTCTAGGCTTGAAATATTGTTTATACTAGACCATATTAAGCAGTATACCCCATTCTAATACCAATAATCCAAATCCAAAATCCCCATTGATTTTTGACCAATCGACCTCCAGCCTCTATATGGAAAATCTGCACAACCATTCCTCTTCAATCAACATGATTAAAATTATGATTTTAAAGTTCTCATTATTATCACCACCATAATAAAAAAAAAATTATTATTACTCCTAGTAGTGGGAGTATCAAATAATTAATTTCAAACACAATTACCAATAGCAAGTCAATTGATAAGAATCCACTTTCTAATATTTAAAGAAAACCATCAATATTTTACATAAATTGACTTGTCATAATAATAAAGGGTTAAATGGTCTAACCACTAAATAAAATTCACCGTAAATAGGAGTCCATAGTTTAAAAATTACCAACATAAGTCAATATCTTCCTAACCATTATTATTCTAAGTTTAAGCCTCTTAAACACACCCTTCGCATATCTAATAATTGAGGTTCATACCCTAAGTTATCAATAAAAAGATTTATTAAAATGGGTTTATTGAGGCTCATTATAGTAGCCAAGATTGAGCTAGGTCCCTAGAGTATCCCATAGAAAAGCATATAAATACTAGAAATTTGGAAAAGGATCAATAGGTGTGATATGCGAAAACACACTAAAAAAATATCTCTCTTGGGTTCACAACTCTAGATATAGATCAAAATACTCCCATGAAGAAGATATTTATAAAACTCTTTTAGAGAGTACCTATGTCATTTATTTCAACTATAAATACTTTATTTCTAATCATATCCAAGAGAATAGGAATAAAATATTGAACCCACACTAAAAACTCCTCTTAATCCACCCTAAGGTTGGCCATAAAATCTGTTACTACATTCTATTCTGTAAATGTATGAGTAACTTGCATACTCAGTAATGCCTATAAGATTTTTTAACCTCAGAATGTCTTCTATGCTCCACCTAGGCTATTGTAGATATTTAACACAATTTATGATTTTAGAGTCACCTTCTATGACAAAACTATTAATATTTAGTTTTTTATTAGGACTCCTTGAAAAAGAGTATGAGCAATTACAAAATGTCTAGTTTGAGAACCTAGACATTTTGTATAGGTAGCAGTTAAATTTTCTTATTTATCTTTGATCACTCCTCCAACACCATCTCTCCCTGGGTTACCCTTCGTTCTATTTATGTAGTTTTAATTTTTTTATTTACATATATTCCATGTCTTATAGAGTTACCATTATTTGGATAGTAAGTTAACCATTAGTATATTACTTATGTTATAATATCGATGCAATTTAATAATTTTCCAAACAATTGTATATTTAAGGTTAAGATATTTTGCTTAGAAAACCTGTCTTTTAGAGTCATACCAAAAAAAACTCTTGAAGGAATGACTAGCATAGAGCTCTAGATTTATCCATCTCTTCCAAGACCTGGCCATACCAGAACCTTGGGGGACTCAAATTCCCTTTCAAGATGGTACAATATCTATTTCAAGTAAGTTTTATTTCCCTTGGTACACTAATATTTTAGACTTAGCATCTTCATGCCTAATAGATATGACACTATAGAGAATTCAAACTATATCACTTACATACTCAATATATTTGGTGCTAAAAGAAGGACTTAAAGAATATAAATGTTTACATTAAAAGAATAAATAAAATTTCTAAATTTTAATACAATTTTGAGTGTTAGCTGGAATATGAAGTAGATAGATTTCACTCTGAGGAGGAATGATATTTTGAGTAGTGGTGGAGGTATAGGGGTGGGGGACTGAAAGATCCATGGTGGAAATGAAATGGTGATGGATACGCTACTCAAATTAACATTTACATGAAAGTCAAATTTAAGTGCACTTAAAATAAAATAGGTAACTCACACTCTATAATTCCATTAGTTTTTAGAATTTAAAATTGGAATTTACAAGGGGGAGAATTCAGTGGGAGAATCCTCTATAGGAGGGTTCACATAGGTGACTTCTATGGGAAGGACTTAGAGTCCCAAGGGACCTAATACATAATCCTTTATAGAAGCAATCAGAGGTAGTAATAGAAAGAGAGATGATACAAGAGAATACGACTAAAAAATCCTACAAGCCATGAGTAAAAGAAAGTAGACTAAAGTTGAACAAGCCAAAATAAATGGATGTTTAACTAATATAGAAACAATCACAATGCTAGAAATTGTAGAATAAATCATAGCAGAGGATATTGGGTATAAATCCAAGCATACCTTAATATGTAAGTTTGTAGGACTCTGATCTTCTACAAGGTTCTTATACTCCTCAACCGGAAAGCATTGGGTACTACAAGGGGAATTGGATATCTTCACATTACTGAATGGATACTTTGTAGCTAAATCTATAATAATATCTGATAAGGATGTAGCTTTTAAGGGAGGTCCTTATAACATAGGCCATGTAGGTCTATTCATGCAACCATGGTGATCTACTTTTGATCCTAAAATTCAACCCCCAATAACTCCCATTTGGCTAGAATTATTTGTACTTCCTTAAGAATAATGGAAAGAGAAAAATTTTGAGTTGATAGGTAATGTCTTGGAAAATTACATAGATAGATCAAGAGAATTATTGGAAGGAGTATCAACAACGTATGCCAAAATTTGTGTGGAGATGGACTTGGGAAAACCATTTTAGAGAAAAAATTAACCTCAAAGTCAAAATGAATATATGGAGACAACAAATAGACTATGAATGTATGCCTTTCATATGTAGAGCATATCATTAATACAGATATTTTGTGAGAGGTTACCCTAAAATAGACAAGGGAGAGACAAATCCAATAAATATAAACCTAAGAAACCAACCTTAGGAAAAAGAAAGTGAACAAGGATTTCAGATAGTTATGAGAAAAGGAATAAAAAAAAATAACAAAAAAAGAGGAAGAAATTAGCAGAAGGAAGGAAATACAAATCACTGCCAATAAGGAAGGACTCCATACAACAAATATGATATCCTCAGGTTAGATGATCCAATTGAAGGAGAACAACTACTACACTCAAATCAAACAAAAAATCTAGAGAAACCGATAGCATAAGAGTTTCATCATCCACAATATACAAATACAAAAAAATAGCAATATCTTAAAGTAATGAGAGGGATAGGAGAGGAAAAATCTATACAGGTATAATTTGCATCAACTAAACAATAACAGATAGAATATAAAGAGCATCCACAACCAAATACATAAGGATCTCTGGTACTATATAATAAATATCCACGTACATCTACAGAGGTAATTATGGGAATAGCAAAGAAAAATAGATAAAATCCAACCCTGGGATAAGCCAAATGGAGAAAAGGCTAAAAAATGCAAACTCTCAAGGAGTAGGTAGAAATATAAACAAAGAAAAAATATAATAACAAGGAGAACAGTTGAGAGATGTAGGTATGGTTAAACCCATATCCAACTTTTACAACCCAAAATCCCAATGATTATACACACATGGAATGTAAGGGGATTAAATGTCCACCCCATATAATTGACTATTAAATGTATGACATAAGATAACCACCCAAATGTAGTTTTATTATAGGATACTAGAGCATAACTTGAAGCAATACAAATAATATCCAAGAGATGATGGAGCAATGGAGACTATGAGGTCTAAGATTCCCATGGATTCTCTAGGGAAATTGCCATTTTTTGGAATAGTAGGTAGGAGAAGCATAAACTAAAGGGATCTTGATGACCAGATTGAGAGATAGAGAATTGAACTTGGTCTAGATGATTATTAAATTTAATGGGATGAAGTGAGTGTAGGAACAAAAAACCCAATGGAAGTCAATCTAGGCTATTAGATAAGCTTACCCATAAGATAGGTTCTTGGTGGATGGAGACTTCAATACCAAGATGTCTTTGAATGACCAATAGGGAGGCCTAAATCATCTCAGTGAGAAGGATAAACTCCTAACTATCCAAGATAATAATTTAAATTTGATTGGCATTCCACCTCTAGGATGTGGTACTACTTAGGACAATAAAAGGAAAGGATACCAAGCAATAAAATCAATATTATATAGGATATTGATAGAATAATAAATTCACCAGTTATGGAGCTATCATTACTTGGGACATTATAGTTGAAGATATAACTAGAGCAGTAAAAGAAACCAGATCCAATGGTAGGATTATCAAATCCCTCAACCATACTTTTCTAGCTTTGATTCCAAAGGAAGGAGATATGGATAATCTAACCAATTACAGACTAATATCCCTCTACAATATGATCTACAAGATCATCACAAAGGTAATATCCAACAAAATAAAAGCTATATTACTAAATATCATATCTTTTGAATAAGGGAGATTTGTGCAGGGCAAAAAAATATTAGATGGGATTGTAATAGCTGAAAGCACGAGGATATGAAAGAAAAAGGGAAAGCAAATACGCGATGCAAACAGAAACGAACTTAGCGCTAAATCCTAGAAACTTGAAAGTGCAATGAAAAGAGGGAAAAGCATGAGCGAATCAAAATGAAACAAATGTGAATAAAGAATACAGAAATTTTTATTGATATGTTTCACAACTCAGTTACAATGCGCATCCTCCCCTTCCAAGGGCTAGGAGTGTTTAAGCGTGCGTTCTCGTTACTTACATTCATGGGTGCCTTTCCTTCTTTAGCGTGCCCACATGTAAAATGGGCGGACCAAATGTCATCGTAACTTGCGTTGATGAGTCTTGACTCCTCATTGCTCCTTCGATGTCCAAACCCTACATTCAAAGGAACAAAAAATGGTCAGTAGCACCTGCAGATGAAACAAAACATGCAATCCCCCAAGCCTACGATAAGTGAATGAGAAAAATGAATTAAAATGTAACTAAAATGAATCCAAATGCTCTAAAAATTTGATAGGGGCATCAGGACATCATTAGGAGGGCACTACAAAAATAACAGTCAAGAAATTCCTCACCGATTTGAATTCGCTCTAGGGTGGGACGAATTCACCTACAACAAAATGTCGAAAAGGTACTGTCCCAATGTCCTTCCTAGGAAGCTCCAAAAGACCTACAAACTTGGGGTTAGCTAATTGGGGGAATTTTGGGAAGACCCATATGGTCAGATTTTCCCAATTTGGCCTCCATTAGCAGGAATTTGATGATGCTACCTGCAAGTTAGTAGAAGCGAGCAAAGATAGAAATATGGTCAAAATTGTTCAAAACGAGACGAAATTCAAATGACAACCTATCTAAGCATCATAGAACTGAATGAAAAAATGAAAGAAATCAAGTATGCCATAGAATTCCCATCGCTCCAAATGGGGTGATTAGGACGGTGGCAGCGTGGGAGGGGGCGCCCATGGGGTAGGCCACCCGCCGTTTGGGGCCTGATTTCAGCACCAATCCACTTCGGATGGGTCCAAAACCTCTTATGTGGTATTTTCAGACAATTTGGTGGGATATTGTGGCCAAATGTCAAGTTTTGGGCTCAATATTCATCCTCCCAATAGTCACCCAATGACCTCCCCTCTAAAGGAGATCAAGGATGTGAAAGGCGCAAATCCAAAAGGTGTGAGGTGTGTAAATAAAATGGCAGCACTTCATTGCTCTAAAATACTCTTTCTCCGTATCTTTTGGGGTGAGGAAACTCACCAATTTATAGACCTGGAGATCTCTTGAAATGGGCATGCAGAGGCACCACTTGGCAATCATGCCTTCCCAAGGGGAAGGATATTCCTCCCTGAATTGGGACTTCATGACTGACCTTGCAAATGCCTCTAACGCTCGAAAACTCTCACCCATACTCCCATGCGATGAAGGAAGCATTGAGTGGCAGATCTGAGCTGCCATTTGTCAAGATTTGACTTTTTGCCTGTCAAAACTGCAATTCACCTCACCCTGGAGCGAATTCAAAATTCATCCCTGGGCGAAGCGAATCCCAATTAGAATTCGTCCCTAGGTGGAACAAATATTGAGAAAAGTGCCTGAAGGTGCCAAAATGATTTTTGACCTTCCCAAAACTACTGTGAGAGTGGTTAGGACCACTGTTTAACCTCTGGGGGATGCCTTGGGGGCTTTGTGTGTCAAAGCGATTAGTGTTTGCAGTCACATAATCATATTGGTGCTATTTTGGTGTCTACAGATGCCCTTTTTTGGGAAGCGTTGTGCAAGGCACAGCGTCGAGAAAAAATAGATAACCAAAGAACTAATGATTACGGGTTCTTGGTAACCTAACCAAATTTTGATGCCCCAAGTATGGAAAGGGCATGCATTCTTGAATCCTTGCTTCTGACGAGAGAAGGAACTCAATTCAAGTGTTAAACTTTTTCGATGAGGTGTTACTTGAGCTTGGATATTGATCAGTCATGAATAGGCAAAGGGTGCAACCTTTTGTCTGTG
Source organism: Wollemia nobilis (assembly GCA_028583015.1). NCBI lineage: Eukaryota > Viridiplantae > Streptophyta > Pinopsida > Araucariales > Araucariaceae > Wollemia > Wollemia nobilis. The sequence goes on from JAQPPZ010000622.1 coordinate 3,721,262, forward strand.
AGAACCTTGATTTTATGATTCATGAATGCCAAGTGTTTGATCAGCTTGTGATTACTGCTTGTTTACTACCCCAAGTAGGAGTGTGATTGTATTTGTCAATGATTCTTCGAATGCATGCCATTTCCATGATTGGGTGTGTATTTTTTGATTGGTGACTAAGTGTGACTACCCCCTCAAGCGACGAATCAATGAGTGAATGACCTGCATGAGAAAAGCAACAAGTCGCTTGACCCAATATGACTTGTGTAAGGGTGCCTTCAGATGTTTTATCATTAAATGTGTGCAGTTTTTTTACATTTAGACCTATTTTTGGTGGGTGTTAACCCTTTTGGTGACGCCTTTCTGGAGCTGAAATTGTCAAAAATTCATCTTCCCGTGGAGCGGTCCGGCCATGGTGGCCTTCTTAAGGAGTAGGATGGTGACAATTTATAACCCCAATGTCTATTTTGGATGCCAAGAATGTCAGGCATGAAGGCACATTCGTTCGGCAATGCTATTGCTATTTTTGGGTGGTTTTTGACCCATTTGGATGACGTCATTTGGGGATGAAATTCTCAGAAATCCATCTTCCCGTGGAGCGGTCCAGCTATGGTAGCCTTCTTAGGGAATAGAATAGCAAGGATTTGTGACCTTGACATCTGTTTTGCATGCCCGAAATTTCAAGTGCCAAAGCACTCTCATCGAGCATGTTTATTAGCTGTTTTGGTGCATTTTTATTCAATTTTTGTTGTTTTTTGAAATGTTTGCCCTGAATTCATTTCAGGGTGGGACGAATACCAGCTTTGTATTCATCCCAGGGTGGGACGAGCACTAGCCAGAGTGCTCATCCCAAGTAGGAATGAATATAAGCTCAAAAGGCCTATTTAAAGGCCAAAACTAGGGTTTGGGCTCATTTGTAGTCAAATTTTCTTGCGATTTGGAGCTCTGGGGAGGAGGAGGTTAATTCTGCGAAGCGAAGCACTGCCGAATTTCTCCTAACATCATGAGTGCATAAACCTGATCAAGCGATGGAGCTGAAGCGAGACTAGTAAGTGCTCCTTAGCGTTATTGCTTTTGTTATATGTTTTAAAACTGCAAGTGATTTGTTTAATTTTCTTTGTTATGTTGCTTTTCAAAATTAAAATTGAAACCCTAAACTAAGTTGAACACAAACCAAGACTTAGCTTAAAACTGAACGAAAAACGTAGTTAAAACCTAGGTGAAGAATTTTTTTATTTTTTATTTTTTTATTTTGCTTTTAACTAAAACCCTGGGATAAACGGAACGTAAAACCCTAGTTTTTTAGGTTGAGCTTGTCAGTTTTAAAACGTAGGTGAAAACCCTAGGTTAAAAAACTGTTATTTTAATTTTGTTTTGTTTGTGCAGACTTTATCAATTTGAAACTTAGAATACATAAACCCTAAGACTGACAACTGTATTTTTTGAAAAGAAAATGTTTTTGTGTTTTTATGCCATTGTCAGTTTTAAACTTAGAGTACAGAAACCCTAAGACTGAAAAACTGTATTTGCTGAATTGTTTTTGTATCTATTTTGAATTTTTGTGAATTTTGTTGTTTTTGAGCTGTACATTGGTAGGCAGTGTTGTATATTCATGTTATTGTGTTGTACAATTTTTTTTATTATTATTTTAATGTTTTTGTGTTGTTTTCTTTTGCAGGTTGTGAAGAGTCGATATCGTGTACCTACTGCTTTTGCGAAAGCATGGGGGGCACTAACTGTGGCTAACTGGGAGTGGCTTGATGCCCTTGGGCTCAAGTAGGTGGCTCGACTGGAACCTATGGGCATTTTTGCTGATATATATATACAAACTTTATTTTGTTTATGCGCATGTGATGATTTAATTTTATGCATGATGGTTGATGAATATCGATGTATGCATGTTAAGTTATAGTGATGAATGCATACGTTGTGCTAAAATGTGAATGTTTGTAATTGATATGATATGCAAATGGAATGGATGAATTGAATTTGTGATGTGTGGTAGTCGCACCATAGACTATTTAGAACTTTATGGCTTTTTGTCCTAGGCGATTGCTGCGGTGAATAGCTTTGTAGGCATACATGTTTTTTTTTTTTTGGCGATGCAGGGATGAAAGATAGCAAGTTGGTTGAGAATGTATGTTAAGGTTTTTTGAGACTCAGATGTTTTAACTATCTAGCCATGACTGTAGTTGTATCGTACAAGAATTTTGACCAAGGTATGAATCGGACTTGTCTTTGACCAAGTTATTTCACATCCCTGTGTGTGCAATTGAGTTCATTTATGTGGTGTTCATCAGGATATCGCCAATGCCAGATAGGCTATCAACCAAACCTATACTGAGGATCACCTGATTAGCTCCACTAACTCCTTTGTTGTGTTTAGTCAGATTAATCTACGGTGCTATCGTAAGATACCATAAGCTAGATCATCCACATGCAAACATTGATCTGCACACAAGTTAATGTGACATATATATCGTCATGCGGGAGGTTTACCACCAGTGACCGATAGGCTATCAACCAAATCGGTACTGAGGTTTGCCTCATGACCTGTCAAAATGCTGAGAGTTCCAAGGATTCAAGTTTGACTCCCTTATTTTCTTCAATTGTATTGGGATACTTGCTCTTTTGTAATGATAAAAATCACTTTTTATTTTGTTTTTCTTTTGAGCAAGGGATTTGAATATTGAGTGATGAGAATCACTATTGTTTGTGCCTTTTGATGTGTGCACTTTGGGATATCAAATTTGTGGAGTTTTGACTTTTGCAAATTGTTTTGATGTTTTGCAACCTTTTGAGAACTTGGGATTCTTGGGAATTGGGTAGGGAGGATGCTTGTCCTTTTGCCAACTCTCAGCATTCTTTGGGGTCATTCGCATAGGGGGATGAGCAAGATAGCCATTTTGCTTATGGGGACCTAGATTGCTTTGTAGGGTTCATATTTTATTCACACAACTTGGGAATTTTGTTATATGTTTTAACTTGTGTCGGGATGCTACGTAACAAGGTGTGATCCAAGTAGAATTCTACCTTCATAAAATCTGTCTGACTTGGTACAGTATGTGGCTAAAATCTAATGACGATTGGATGACAAAAACTCTTGATACATTAGAAACAACTGACTATGATGTGGGAGAATAATGTGAATGGCGGTTATAGGTGGTGAACTATTGATAAAGCAAAAAATGTAGAAGATGAGGGTTGTGTTGAGTAATGACAGTCTATGGTGCTTTGACCTGTATGACCACAAATATGCATTGTATGGATGTGATGCTTAATGTAGCTATATATTTTTATATTTTTGAGGGATTGATGTTTGTGAGTATGCATATGAGATGCAAAATAACTCTATATTGTTATGATGATTTTGCGTATGCATGGAAATGAGGTGCAATTTTTTATTATTTTTGATGATTTTATTGTTTTTGAATTTTTCTTGTTTTTGACCAAGCGATTAAGGAATCCTTGGAACTTTTGGGTTGACCAAGCAATTATGGAAATCCTTGGAACTTTTTGGGTTGACCAAGCAATTATGGAAATCCTTGGAGCTTTTTGGGTTGACCAAGAGATTATGGAAATCCTTGGAGCTTTTTGGGTTGACCAAGCGATTATGGAAATCCTTGGAGCTTTTTGGGTGGGCTATGGCTCCTTTAAATATGGAATGGCCTCAAATGACTGATGTTCAAGGGTTCTAGTTCCTTGATTCCATCAAGAGAGGCTAGCCGGTATGTTCCAGGTCCTATTTTACTATTAATGACATAAGGACCTAACCAGTTTGCCATGAACTTGTCCCTTAAATGGGGCGGCAAATTAAAGTTTTGTTGGTTCTCTTTCAAGACCAAGTCACCAACCTAAAATTTCCTTAGGTGAACCTTCATGTTGTATGCATTCTTAAGTCACTCTTTGTAGACACGTAAATTCTCGAGAGCATTAACACGTCGTTCATCAAGCAACATAAGATGGTTTAACTGGGCCTACCACGCAGTGTCATCATCAATGAACTCATGCATTGATATGTGCAAGGAAGGAATTTACAACTCGAGAGGCATGACTGCTTCAGATCCATACACCAACGAAAATAGGGTTGCCCCAGTGGGTGTCCAAATTCTAGTGCGATAATCCCACAGGGCAAGTGGGATCTGAATGTGCCAATCCTTATGATTATCTACGACTGTATTTTTGAGGATGATGATTAGCATTTTGTTTGACGCTTTAGCTTGCCCATTTGTCTGTGGATAATAGGGTGTCGAAAAACTTTGCTGAATTTTGTACTTTGTGGTCAAAGCACGCACATATTTGTTCTTAAATGACATCCCATTATCCGATATTATCTTGGATGGAATACCAAAATGACATATGATGTTATGCAAAATGAACTCCACAATGCGGGGTCCAGTCGTAGAGGTTAGCGGAACCGCTTCCACCCACTTGGTGAAATACTCTGTGGTCGTTATGATAAACATGTGATAGCCGAAATATGCAGGGGAGATGTTTTTGATGAGATCTAAGCCCCACTACAAAAATAGCCAAGTCAATTGGATCGACTATAAGGCCTGGGAAGGTATGTGTGTCAAATTGGCATGATGTTGACACTTCACGCACTTCCGCACATATGCGCAACAATATTGCTCTAAAGATGGCCAATAATAGCCCATGCTAAGGATGCACTTTGTGATGGCCATACTGCTGAAGTGGCCATCGCATGCACCATCGTGTGCTTGGGTGATTTCCCAAGTAGACTCCTGTTGGTCTAGGAAACAGAGGAGAATACCTTCATAGCTCCGACAGTACAAAATGTCTCCTAACAAGACATGTTTTGCTACTTTCTATTTGAATGATCATTTTGTAGCATGTGTCAATCTAAGTGGGAGATTACCTGACTTGAGGTAGTCCCTTACGGGTGACTACCAATTCTGTTGATCGAAAGCCTCGATGGTATGAACAACCAATCCCTCTTGAAATTCATCCCTAGCAAATGCTGAGTGGGAGAGAGCTTGTAAGAATAGCGTGGTGTTGCTATTAGTGGGAGTGGGGGAGAACAAGGACCCCTAGTTGACATGATTCAAATGATCACAAATTCGAGAGAACCTGTCCATGGACGACACAATCTAGATCAAGTGGATTCCTGGCGTTAAATCAGAGCTTGCTCGCTCCATCGCTGACTATGATAGTTTTTTGAATTGAATGGTTGTCATATCACCAGAAAGGTCTTACGGGATTAGTGACCCCAAGGAGGCCATAGTGTAAATGATTTGATGACCGAGGGAGTGCCTCGATTTCATACCATTCAAGCTTCACCAAGAATTTTTCCACAAGGGCTTTGTAAGCCTACAGAACTAGGTATTTACATTGGAATATCCCTTTGACTTGGTTGACAATTAATAGCGAATCACCAAAGATGTTCAGTCATTTAATGTTCATGGTGATTGTTGTCTGAAGACCTATGAGCAAGGCTTCATACTCTGCATTATTGTTGGTGCATGAGAAATTTAATTTAAATGACAAGGGCATTGGAGTGCCCTACGGTGTGAAGAATACTATTCTCGTGCCACCACCTTGCTCACATTTAGAACCATTGAAAAATAGGGTTATGTCGGCCTATGACTCAGGCTCGTAAGAATCTGGTGATTCTAAGACATGGAAGACCCCATCATTGGGTAGTTCTATAGTCAGAGGTTGGTCATCTTTGAGAGGATCCTCTGCTAGTTGATCGACTATGACCTGACATTTTATGGATTTTTGTTCGATAAATTCTATGTCAAATTCCGTCAACAACATGATCCATTTTTCCGTGTGGCTACTATGATAAGTATGACTCATCATGTACCACAATGGATTCTCCTTAGACACAACATATGTCTTGTTGCTCAGCATGTAATGGCATAGCTTTTTGGTAGCAAACACCACTGCCAAGCAGAGTTTTTCAGCGTATGCATAGTTAAGTTCATAGCTGACCAGGGTGTGGCTAAGATAGTAAGTAGTCTGTTCTCTATGAATTTCGTTCTTCTGGGCTAACATGGCTCCCAGTACCACCTTAGTAGCTGAGATGTATAAGTAGAATGACACTCCTGGTCTAGGTGGTTCCAATACTAGCGGCAAAGCCAAGTATTGTTTGATGTTGTCAAAGGCTGATTGGCACTCGTCATCCCAGTGAAATGCCACCCCCTTGTTTAACAACTTGTTCATTGGTTGACACTTGTCAGATAGCTATGCTATGAAGTGCTTAATCAACGTGACCTTTCCCTACAGACTTTTGAGATACTTAATGGTAGTTGGGGGAACCATTTCAAGGATTGCCTTGACTTTGTTTGGGTCCACTTCGATGCCTCAATTTGAGACCATGAAACCCAAGAGTTTTCCAAATGTGATGCCAAATATGCACTTCTTGGGATTTAGTCTGACTTTATGCTCCATGAGGTGATCGAGGATCTTTCTTAAGTCACCGAGATGATCCGGGCACAAAAGAGATTTGGCTAACAAATCATCCATGTAATATTCCAAAGTCTTGTGCATGTAATCGTGGAAGATGTATGTCATGGCACGTTGGCAGGTGGCACCAGTGTTTTTAAGGCCAAAATGCATGACCTTATAACAAAATGTTCCCCAAGGTGTTGTGAATGCCATTTTTAGCTGGTCCTCGGGATTGATACAAATTTGATTGTATCCTGAGAAACCATCCATGAGGGATAGCATTTCATGAATTGCTGTAGCATCTACCAATGTGTCGATTCTTGGCAAGGGGAAATCATCCTTAAGACTTGCTTTTTTTAGATCTTGAAAACTAGTGCATATGCGAATCCTCCTGTCAGGATTTTTTATGGGCACCATGTTGGACAACCATGGCGGATAATCCACATAGATGACAAACTATGCATCCAACAGCTTTTGCAATTCATCTTTGACCATCAAGGTGACTTTCGGGTGCATATTACGTAGTTTTTGCTTAAATGGCTTGATTGTCAGATCAAGTGTTAGATTATGCGTGACTAGCTACAGATCTAGCCCCAACATGTCTCTGTATGACCATGCAAAAACCTCATTTTTCTCTTTGAGAAGGGCAATGTAGTTGGCTTGCTCTTCAGGGGATAAACTTACCCCCAGCTTGATGATCTATGTATTTATTGGATCTGATTCGATGTCTATGTCAGTCGTCTCCTCAACTGACATGTGGGATCCGTATTCCAACTGATGTGGAGTTGGGATCAAGTGGATATCATTTTCTAAGTTTAGATCATCGTTAGGAACCTCGGGTCCCTCTTCAGCATGGAAGATATCCTGAGTTGGCCCAGGGGTAAAATGAAGCATTTCATCAAAATGTCAGTACCTGGATGGGGATGGAGGGGAATTGACGCAATCCCAGTCGATGGCATCTATGTCTAGAGACAATGACTATTTTGGATCAACCAGATTATGGATGGGGGTGATTAAGTCAATGGAGATCATTTTTATGGAATGATTTTGGTATCCATTATCGTAGGTGTGGTTTCTTGGACATTCTGGATGCTCTTTATGCTCTGGATCTGGTTCTAGAGGGACTGGCATGAATGTATCGACCCTATGTGTGGATAAGAATATAGGGTCTACCATCGGTAGTGATGGCACTATAGGGTCTTTGGGCGGAAGGTGTGCTTCATATGCCCAAAGCAGTAGATCCAACACTTGGTCCCATCGCATTGGGTCTACATACCACTCATGCCCAGGCCTTATGTTTAGTTGTTCTTGCACATCGTTAATACCTAAGAGGTGTCATCACTGCATCTGCCACATGTGGTTGAGATAGGCCATCTCGGTCTCATCTTCGTAATCACTATTGGAGATCCAGAGGTCTTCATTAGCTCTGATGATTGCTTGCTGCGTTACAGGCTCATCCTACTCAAGCAAATTGATGTGGTCCCACCTAGGTTGTTTTGCTCTCCGCGGGGGGGTTTGATTTCCTTGGAGTGGCACTTTCTCAATAGGAGCATCCAAGGGGAACATTATCAAGAGGCTTTCTTGATAATCATCCATGGGGATTTCCTGATTGTTGTCTGATTTGAAGGGGTCATATGATGCTGGTTCATACTCTGATTCATCCTCTAAGGACCCTTCTTGACATTGTCTAGATTCTCCCTAAAAATGAACTCTCGAGCTTTCTCCTCTCTCGAGCGAAGGGAAGGGATTTCTAGAGCCAACAAGGTTGATTGTCGTTAATGGGAGATAATCCCTCAATGTATATGTGGTGTTAGGGTTGGCATATGGATCTGATGCCAATCCCTCCTTGTTGCCTATCCCTAGGCCTTGCATGTTCTCCACCAAGATGTCCAAGGGGAGGGTGTGGTTGAACCCTACCCCTGACTTGTCGTATGGCATTTGGTATCTTGGTTGGCAAAGAACACGTATCTCATGCTCATATATGCCTAACCCATATTCGTGCCAATTGCATTGGCCAAGGTATCTCAGAGCAAAGTCTGGGTTAGACAAATAGTTGACATTTTCAAAAAAATGTTCTTCATCTTTGTCCTCTTGCATACATGGTGCAATGCCATGATCAAGGCCCCCATACACAAATTTTTTTTGGTTCGGCGGGTAGCCTAGCGGAACAATAGTGCCAATGGGAAGGCGAGGTCTCCCCATGTCTTGCATGGACTCTAGTGCAAGTGTTGCTACAATATTCTACACCAGATACTCCCCCAGGCCCGTAGGGAATGGAAGTTCTCCTTGAGTCCACTCCATGTCAGGTGGACTAGGAGCCTCGACTTCCATTCGACTAGGCATTTCCTCCGTAGAGAGAGTTGATACTGATGGCAGTGTCTCTTCCAAAGGTTTTGCCTATTCCAAGGGTTTCTTCCCTTTGTCCTTCTGTTTGGCCCCCATAGATGACATCGTTGATGGAGGAATATACGATGAAGATGAACCTGGATGGGGTTTTGAAGAACTTGCTAACGGGGATGCCTACGGAATCGGACCCTGTTTAGATGGATTTAACTAGAAATCCAAATGCGTCGATGGCAGGGTCGATTGTGGCATCAGCTGCACCACATTACAATATTTTAAGGGTTCTAAGTCTGTCGGGACTACATGCACCTCCCCTTCAAATGTATATTTTAAACATTGATGAGCTATTGAAGGGACACACTTCATGTCCCTAATCCATGGCTGGCCCAGCAAGATGTTGTAGGCCATTTCACCTTCCAATATGTGGCATAATGTGGGTATGGTCTTTTGTCCCACTTGGATTGGTAGGACTATTATTCCGACTGTCGAGCAGATTACGTCATTGAATGCTCATAGAGTGTAGGTGGAAGCTGTGATGTGAGATGTGGGCAACTTCAACTGCTTGAGAGCTATAGTTGTGATGATGTTGTTGGATGAGCTAGTGTCTATCAACACCCTCTTGTATGGGATCCCATTGACCCACGTGATAACATGTAGGGGTGGATCCGCCATGTCATCAGTCACTAATCTCAATTCATCTTCTCAAAATGTGATGACTGACTCAGTGCATTGTTTTACTACCCCACAAATTTGTTGAAAGAATTTGTCTCATGGGGATACAACTTGATGGATTTCAAAATCTCCATTAGAGCTTCTCGATGGGGCGTAGATTATTGTATAAGCTCGTATATGGAGAGCCTAGCCGAGGTGGTCCTTAAAATCTGAGTTAGTTTGGTCTAAAGTGTGGCCACTGGCTTAGGTAGAGGAGGTTGTGCAAGGTGCTATTGTGGTTGCGATGTTGTGGGCACCTCTCCTGCAGCTATCGTAGGAGCATTCATGCTCGGATACCTCCTGTTCTGAGTCACTATATTGATCATCCCTACATACCCCTACATGGGGCAGTTCTATGTGACCTCGTTAACTTGTAGGGTCTTTGCATACGGAGCATGAGTAGGCAAGGGGTCTTTGAAGACCTCCATTTTTTGATTGCTTGGTGCGACGAGATTATCCACTGCTAGTGTCTTGTTATCAATCAAGTCTTGCCCCAAGCCCTTAAATTTCCAATAGGCATTTAGTTCATGTACCTACCACCTATGGAACTTGCAGTACAAGTCCTCTCTATACCCCTTATGCTTGGGTGCATTGGTATCTATAGTCTGAATCTCTGTCAGGTTGATCAGGTTTTCTGCTAACAAGCGATCAAACAAGGAGTCCCTAAACTCTGTGTAGGGTGTTTATTGTCGCCTAGGGCGATGCTTCTGATTCTGCTCTTGCCTCTGATTTTCTCTGTCAGTTTTTGGGAGGAATTGCCTGATAATTAGCCTTTTGAGGCTGAGTTTCTTACACAGGTTTAGGGACGTTGATTGCAACTTGGTTAACCGCAGCAAGTTTTTGTTGTGTGGTCCCAGATTTAGTGTTTTTAGTCCACTCTTTTTTCTTAGGCTTGGCTATCTCACCATCCTGTATTTTAATCTCTTCAATAATTTTGGCTTGTGCCAGAGCTTCTTCTAGGGTGGCATATTTTTGCAGCTACAATAGCATAGAGATCAATCTCAAACAACTTTTGGAGAACATTTGAGTGAGGTCGAACATAGGAGGGAGGTAGGGTAGCTTCGAGAGCAATGTCCTCCACTGATTCCCGTAGGCTGCCATGGTCTCCTCCTCATACTACCTGAGGCTGGCTAAGTCACTTAATGATGCCTTCTTCTTGGTATTGAAGGCGAAGCATTCAAGGAACGCATCCACTAACTGATCTAAGTTTTTGATGTTGTGCTTTGGTAATTGGGTAAACCAATCCAAGGCAGGGCCTGAGAATGCAGTTATAAATGTTCTCAATAACAAAGCATCATTGTCCTGAATGTCGAAGCATTGGCTTAGGAATCTCGTCACATGCTCTTGAGCATCTTCCTCACCTCTAAAGGTTCCCAACTGAGGCAGCTTAAAGTGCTCAGGATAAGGGTGTGCTGGCACTGACGGATGCACAGGATGACTACAGATCTGGTGTAAAGTGGGCTTTTGAGGCCCAGAAGTTTTAGTTTCCATAGACTCTAGACGCTCTAGCAGTGCTTTGTATGCATCGTAATATTTAATCTCTTCCTCTTTGGTTTGCTCCCATTGTGGGTTGTGGGATACTTGAGGCTTCTGAAGGGGAGGCCAGATGGTGACTCCTTCACCTAGGTAGGGTGTTTTAGCCCACTTATCTTCTTGCTCATACTCCTCATAAGCTTCCTTAGGAGTCTCTGGGTGAGACCTATGACCCAAGGTGGGTCCCCGCGGAGGGTACCCGTCATTGTTCTGGGGAGTCGCCTGTCGTTCAGGTCTAGGAGGTCTCGAAGGTAGCACTTGGTAAGGTCATGGGGACCTATCTCACACCAAGGGGTTGCACCTCTCATATGGTTTTGCTCTTTGGGTGCACGGGGTTGGAACCCTTTCAAGCACCGAGTTATGTAGCAACTCATCTTTTTGGCGCCTAATGCGCTCTTTGCTAAGGTGATATAAATGCTCTAGTTGTTGTTGGTCTTGCTCAAGCCGCATGATTTGTGCTTGGTGGGTGACATGTCTAGTGACTGCCAAGTCAATTTGTTCCACCATATTTATCCTAGGAGGCCTAGATGTCTCTCCTATGCATTTACCTTGATCGCGATGATCTGAGATCTCAATAGGTTGCTTCCCTCTATCGAGTTTGACCCGAGGCTCTGGCCTTAGTAGGTGATCATGGTATCTAGCTAGTGCGAAGGTGCATGGCCCCCATGTTGTAGTTGCTCTTGAGGAATGTAATAATCTTCCTCGTTCTCCCTTTCATATGTGTGAAAGGGGTGGGTAGAGTTAGTTCACCCAGTTTGAAGAGCCTTGCGCTCTAGATTTTGTCTATTGGTTCTAACTATGCCACTCTAGTGCTTCATCACACGGTGGCCACTCGTATCGAGCTTCTAAGGGATATTTCTTGTCTATGTTAAGTGCCACATGTAAGGACTCTTCCTGAAAGGGGCTATGATGAATGGGTGTGTCCCCTAAAGGGGTGTCCCTATAGTTCCAACTTGACATGGAATGACACGGACTCTCTTGTGGGTCAGGCTGCCAAGGCGGTATGACTAAGTCCTTAGGGCTATAGTGGAGGTGACTTGTGCCCCCTTATACACTTTCCATAGCTTTCGCCCTTGATTGGGCTTGGCTACGTGTGTACACCATGGTATTGTTTTTCTACAAGCTAAATATTTTTTATCTCTTTTATGATTTTTTTATGCTACACTAAATAGAAAAGAGCACACACATACACAAATAGTGATTATCTCGTTTAAAGATTGAGAGTGTGTCCTAAACCTGGTTTAGTGTGTTTTGTTTTGTTTTTGTTTGTTTTTTTTGTTTTTGAATTTTTTTGTAAAGAACGTTTAATGCAAAATGAGGGCTCTTATGACTCCAAAAATTGGTCACCCCTTCAATATACCATTTCCAGGCTGATATACCAACCTCTCTATATACCCGCCCTTACGTGAGGGAAACTATAGGTATGTGAGAGCAGATGGTACATGGAACATAGGCGGTACAAAAGGGGAATCACCCTATTTATGACACCTACCATAGAAGACTTATCCTCGCACGTTGGGAATCACCCCAACTGCACTCGATCAGCTTTCATCAAGATTTACGTCTAGAAATAGTAGTGATCGAGGTTTATGAATGCAAAATTCAAGCCAAGGTGGTGATGAAATCCATCGTTGGTCTTGATCAAGGGCTAGGGTTTTACGACCAGCTCCTTGGTGTTTAATTTTCCACGTGGTGTGTGGGGTTATTTTTATTTTGCATGGAACAAAATAAACATGCAGCAAAACATTTTCTATGCACGCAAAAAAAAGAAACCAGAAAAACTAAAGACAAAAAATGACAAAAAAAGTACAGAATTCTTACCTCTTCTCTGCTCGAATCTGTCAGTCCTAAGTTTCTGCCTAAAAACTTTACAGACTGGAATTCATACCAGGGTGGAATGAATTACAAGACTGTATTCATCTTAGGGTGGGATGAATTCCCATTCATACCTGGGTGAGACGAATTAAAACTCTGTATTCGCCCTCTGCAGGAATGAATAGCAATCAACGTGAGAAAACACGGTACCTGAAAGCAAAAACAACCAATTTTGGATCAGATATCTGATCTTAAAAATAGAGGACAATGTCCCACTATGATCGCAACTAAAAGCATGAGGATACGGAAGCAAAATAGAAAGCGAATATGTGATGCAAATAGAAGTGGACTTAGCGCTAAATCCTAGAAACTTGAAAGTGCAATGAAAAGAGGGAAAAGCATGAGTGAATCAAAATGAAAAAAATGTGAATAAATAAGACAGCCCTTTTTATTGATATGTTTTGCAACTATGTTACAATGCACATCCTCCCCTTCCAAGGGCTAGGAGCATTTAAGCATGCGTTCTCGTTACATCCATGGGTGCCTTTCCTTATTTCGCGTGCCCACATGTAAAATGGGTGGACCAAACATCACCGTCACTTGCATTGATGAGTCTTGACTCCTCGATACTCCTATGTCCAAACCCTACATTCAAAGGAACAAGAAATGGTCAGTAGCACCTGCGGATGAAACAAAACATGCAATCCCCCAAGCCTACGATAAGTGAATGAGCAAAATGAATTAAACTGTAACTAAAATGAATACAAATGCTCTAAAAATTTGATAGGGACATCAATACATCATTAGGACGGTACTACAAAAAGAACAGTAAGAAAATTTCTCACCGATTTGAATTCACTCCAGGGTGGGACAAATTCACCTACAAGAAAATGCTAAAAAGGTACTATCCCAATGTCTTGCCTAGGAAGCTCCAAAAGACCTGCAAACTTAGGGTTAGCTAATTGGTGGCATTTTGGGAAGGCCCATATGGTCATATTTTCCCAATTTGGCCTCCATTAGTGGTAATTTTATGATGCTACCTGCAAGTTAGTAGAAGCGAGCAAAGATAGAAATATGGTCAAAATTGTTCAAACAGAGACGAAATTCAAATGAAAACCTATATAAGCATCATAGAACTGAATGCAAAAATGAAATAAAGCAATTCTGCCATGAAATTCCCATCACTCCAAATGGGGCGATTAGGACGGTGGCAGCGTGGGAGGGGGCACCCATGGGGCAGGCCGCCCACCGTTTGGGGCTTGATTCGGCACCAATCCACTTGGGATGGGTCCAAAACCTCTTGTGTGGTATTGTCAAAAAATTTGGTGGGATATTGTGGCCAAATTTCAGGTTTTGGTCTCGAGATTCATCCTCCCAATAGTCACCCAATGATCTCCCCTCTAAAGGAGATCAAGGATGTGAAAGGTGCAAATCCAAAAGGTGTGAGGCATGTAAATAAAATGGTAGCACTTCGTTGCTCTAAAATAATCTTTCTCCATATCTTTTGGGGTGAGGAAACTCACCAATTTATAGACCTAAAGGTCTCTTGAAATGGGCATGCAGAGGCACCACTTGGCAATCATACCTTCCCAGGGGGAAGGAGATTCCTCCATGAATTAGGACTTCATGACTGACCTTGCAAATGCCTCTAACGCTTGAAAACTCTCACCCATTCTTCCATGAGATGAAGGAAGCATTGAGTGGCAGATCTGAGCTACCATTTGTCAAGATTTGACTTTTTGCCCATCAAACCTGCAATTTGCCCCATCCTAAAGTGAATTCAAAATTCGCCCCTGTGTGGAGCGAATCCCAATTAGAATTCATCCCTGGGTGGAATGGATATTGATAAAAGTGCTTGAAGGTGCCAAAATTATTTTTGACCTTCCCAAAACTGCTATGAGAGTGGTTAGGACCATTGTTTAACCTCTAGGGGCTGCCCTGGGGGTTGTGTGTGTCAAAGCGATCAGTGTTTGCAGTCACATAATCATATTGGTGCTATTTTGGTGTCTACAATAGCATAAGAAACTATACATCAGATGGACCAAATAAGTAACAAAGAAATATTCCTAATCTTATATCTATCCAATGCCTATGACAAAGTGAGTTGGAAATTTTTGGATCAAATTTTGTAAATATTTGGATTCCAGAAAGACAATATCAATTGGATACTTTAATGCATCTCCATAGTCTCCTTTTTAGTGCTCATAAATGGAATCCCCTCCCCACTATTCAAGGCCAATAGAGGAATTATACAAGGAGATCCTCTCTCTACATATTTGTTCATTATTTTTGTATAAGGACTGGGAAGACTCATATAGAATAAAAAAGTAGAGAACAACATTATAGGAATTCAAATAACTAGATATATGGCTATCACTCATCTACAATTTGTATATGATACAATATTATGGAGGAAAGCAAAAATAAAAGAAGTAACTAGTATCAAAGAAATTTTAGACTGCTACACTACAGTCACTGGCCAATTTCTAAATGAAGAAAAATCTAAAGTTATCTTATTTAATGTACATAAGAGAATCAAATATCGAATAGAAAACATTCTTAGGTTCTCAATGACATAATGTACATTAAATTACTTGGGAATTCCCTTAACATAAAAAAACCTAAAAAATAAATATTGGAAATCCATAAAAGATAAAAAAAATCAAAGTTTTCACACTAGTATCATAGATGGTTAAGCTTTGGAGGTAGAGTCACACTTTTGAAGTCAGTGTTACAAGCAATGCCAGTTTACAAATTTTCCATTTTAGAAGCCCCAAATATTATACTCAAAGATTTGGATAAACTGATGAAAACATTTTATGGTTAGGAGAATAAGAAAATCAAAAAAATGATTTGGTAAGATGGGAGAAAGTATGTCAACCAAAGGAAGAGGGAGATCTTGGAATCAGAGCTACAATATCAAACAACATAGCACTAATAGGGAAGTTATACTGGAAATGGATCACAAACCTAAATTAGTTATGGAGTAAATTTCTAAAATCTAAATATTACCCTACACAAAAAATGGAGGATATCTCATGGTTGTCAATTATAGGTGTGGGATCATACATATAGAAAACACTTAAAATAGGGGCCTCACTGATTAAGAAAGACTTACATTGGAAAGTAGGTGATGGAAGAAAAGTCAGTTTAAGGGATGATTATTGGGAATTTTCCTCAACCATTTTCAAACAATACCCTCATATTAGAGTTATATACATACTCTTCATAATCATGGCCAAACTCTTTTATATCAATATATCATCCCCCCAAGCTAACAACTCGCAGCTTCAAGAAGATGGTAAAATTTAGACCAATGGTTAGGTGAAGAATGGAAAGCTAAAAAATGTGAACTAAAAGAAATCTTAGAAAAAAGAACATGGCTATGGAAATATGGACCTGGCCAACTAGCATGGGGATATGGGAAACAATGCACTTACACAATGAAAGCAGACTATCGAAAGGCTCATAAAAGTAGCAAGAGCCAATCCCAACAACAACATCCCTGCAAAGAAATATGGTAACCAAAAGGTTGGCCAAAGGTTAATTGTTTTATATGGTAGGTCGCTCACAAAATCATTATGACTTAGGATAATATGAGGAGAAATGGGTTCATTGGATCTAGTAGATGTGTAATGTGCTTTCAAGAGGTATAAACTATAAACAACCTCTTTTTTATTGCACCTTTGCTTACAAAATATGGAATTGGTGGTACTCAATATTTATCCAAACAGAATGGTATCCTCTTAATGGTAGTAATTTTTGGAACTATTGGTCACATAACACCTTCAAATACAAAACACTAAGCATAACTTGGAATATAGGGATTGGCTTCATCTACTGGAAATATGGTTGGAACAAAATAACTGATTTTTTAAAGAGGAATTTGGTTCAGAAGAGAGTACCTAGGGGATTATGTTAAGGAAGTTATTAGAAATAGTGTAGACCAAAGTACAAGAAAAATTTATGATTATAGAGGTAGAACAAGATATTTGGACACAACTATGAAATCAAATGCAACATGAAAGCTATCAGGAATAGAAAAAAGAACAAAGAGAGCTTCAGTAGTCTTTGTTGGAAGAGGACATATACAATTAAGAAGGAGAGGTAAATTTTAAAGAATGAGGGATTTAGATATCCTAGGCAGATAAAAGAAAATTAAAAACTACATTTTAAGCCTTGCCAAGAAAGGCAAGCTATCAAAATGGATTTGTATAAGCTGACCAGTTTTTTTTAATTAAATATTTACCTTTTACACTATATATATATATATATATAATTTTGAGTTTTTTATAAAAAAAAATAAAGCAAAGCATCAATTCTTACAACAATAAATTGGATCCAAATTCTATATATTACCTTCTTTTAATGAACAAGTGTATATACATATTAAAAATAATAATTGATATAAAAAATTGGTTGTAGTTTAAATTTGAAAGTTCAATGATCTACATAATTAAAGTATGGACATAAATACATTAATAAACCATCCTTTATTTTATTTGTGCATCTATAAATCCCAATCCTTCTTGAATTACCAAAATTATTGGATTCCTTATCAGATGTCCAATCCTAGCAATACTAATATAAGATTATCATCCTTACATAATGTATCACTTCGTTATTTAATTAGTCTAAAGTGTTGTGTAATTGGATCAAGAGTGTTTCTATCTACAATATGAAAAAAAAAAACAAAACAAACAAATACATTTTTACTTGGATCTTCAATACACAAACTTAAATATTTTGAATAACTAAAAAATAAAACCATGATGAGGTTTTATAGACTTATTAAAATAAAAGGAGGCTCATAATACTTACATTGATAAAAAAAGATCATCATTAATACCAGGAAAATGGAATACCCACAAGCACTTGACGATCACCCTAGCATCATCAAATTTGGGATGTGACATGGAATACCAAGAAACATAGAGGATCATGGCATTGGCTCTTTTTATTTATCACCAAATTGCCATGGATAAAAAAAAGTGGAATGTATGAACATTTTCATGAAAACTATTATCAAGTCCTTAAAAAGATAGCCAAATATTTTATAGTGGACAATAAGCACCAACACTAACAATATCACTATCACCAACACCAGCACTAGTACCAGCATTGATATTTTAGAATGACAAGTAAATATGATGTTATGAACATCTACTGTGATAGCCTGTATTCACCAATATGTACCTTGTAGGAATAGTTTTTTACTATGGTTGATCTACCATTATTGGCTATGAGACTACTACACCAACCATCTATCAAAAGGGTGTAATAAGCCGCATAGGATTCCATATATGTGTATTCTTATCATACTCTTTAGCCCAAGATTATATCGATGGATTGCACCCTCTAAAGGTATAAATCATTTTGTTAAATGCAGCATCCACCACCTTTTTGCTCAGTGTATGGGTGTTTCATCCACCAACCCATTTGTACATTATAGAATAAAATTGCATGATCTATCAAAGAGGAGCTACCCACTGGAGATATACTATTACATAAAGCCTTCCACCCATAGTTATCATTGTCAAGTTTTTGATATCTCCATCAAAGTAAGACAAAGAAATATGTACTCCATATTTTATGTCAAAGGTATAAAACATTCATTTGTTTGGAGAGAATGCAAGACATGTATAGACCAGATACGAAGATGAGAGTATTGATTGGAATAAGTATTTATCTATTTTTATTTAAAATGGCATCAATTTTAGGATAGATAACCAATATGATCTCAACATCAACTTCATTGAAGGTTTCTCAATATACGATATGCAATCACCCATATTTAACAAAGGATTTATAATTGTAGCATAGATTGTTGCTTGTTAGATTTGTTGTAAAATTTTAATAGCAAGAATGGCAAGTGAACAATGCTATGTTAATTAAAAATGCAATGCCTATGCCTATAATATTTTACTTGTACCTCTTTAGCTTTTATCTTTCAAAACCCATACCATTATTTCTTGAACACAAGATGAATAGATTCAATAATATTATATGGAAAAAATCATTGTCCTTATTTCCTTGAGCACAAGATGAATAAATTTGATAATATTATATGGTGAGCATCATTGTCCATATTATTTGAAATGACTATATTCACATTTACCCAAATTATGTTAAGATCAATTTTTTCTTAGATATTTTTCTAGAGTGTGAATGGAAGAGGAATATACTCAAATTAGCAATAAAATCAACTATATGCATGGAATGGTTTGGATATTGAAAGCATCAAAATATTTGATTAAGTTTCAAATATGGCTATGGTAATTTATGAAATTCCTAACATAATAGGTATACCAATTTCATACTTGTTTGATCATCAACTCTAGGTCTTCTAAGACATGTACACACTTGACTCCCTTCTTGATGGTAAACTACAATCCATGAATTAAGAATTCATACTCAATAGCATTGTAGATGTAGTAATAAGCAGCATGATAGGATTTTTCCCTAGGGTTGACCAATTTAGTTTGAGTTACTTTACAATTCTTGGATTTTAACTCATCAAACTTGAGGATCCATAAATAGTCATTAGTTTTTTTTAATCCTATGGGGCCCACACTACTAGAGTATTATGTTTAGATCAGGTTTTCACCTCTATAATATTAAACCTCAATGGTGTTGACATACTTGATGCTAATATCTTTATATCCAAATCTAATTGTCCATGAAATGCCAAGGAAGCCATATATTTGATAAACTAATTACCATATAGCCATATAGTATTCATAACCAATCATGACTATGTAGCATCCCCTATGTATTTTGGATATCCATAATCTAAATATCAATGAATTATTGTATCCTAGGTTTAGCGACCAACTATATATGGATCTGGTTTATTACCTGAACCATATTTATCTCTATATTATTCAATTTAAAACCATCTTGTTTGAGGGAGTAGGGGCTAGTCCCAATATTTGTCTTACAAAATATGGCATCACATTGCCACAAGCACCTAAATCCACCAAATAATTATGTATGTTTTTATTGGTAATATTAATAGTTACAAGGTAAGGTGGAGATTCTATCATTTCTTTGTATATGGCCATTTGAAAAGTAGTAACTGTATTAGTCTCTTTTTATTTTGGTCAAAGATATTTTTAATAAATAAATCCTTTTGGTTAGTTAACTAGGCTACCTAAAATGCATAAATGTTTACCTTAGATAATATTATATCTAGGTTTGTGTTGTTCTTGTATTTTCTCTATTTGTGGTGATGAATATTATCACAAAATGTATCAAATTTTTATATTGATAGATAACTACATTTAGTGGTTGAGGAAATACTACTAAGTTTCTATACTGGTGCAACTAAATGCCAATATTAAAAATAATATTTTTTGTGCAAAGATTATGTAAAAATAATTTATAATATTTTAAACATAAGACACCATTAATATTAGATAGTTTGATTATTTGGATAGTTTTCTTTTTTATTGATAAAGGGTTTTTAAAAGGACCCAAAACCATTTTACAAGCCAAATAGGGGAGATCCTGAATGGAATCAAAAACCCCAACTAGAGCAAACCAAAAGAGAGGACCACCCTTGGTGGCATTGAAATAGAAAATCTAAGCATAGCAAAATGGGATAACACCTGCAAGCTAACACAAAAAAAAAAAAAACAACCAATAGTAAAAATAGGGAAGCCTTGTAACACAAAGAGACCATTCGTAGAACATCAATATGAGATGTAATCCTTGTCATCATCGTCCTTGGGGATGTCCTTATTGGGTTTGCCAACATTCTAGGTATTTATTTGATTTATAATATTACATGCTCTTAGCAATATGGATGTAGTCAGAGAGATTATGTCATCCAGATCTATCACCTTGTCTACATCGCTCATAGGATAGATAGAGAGTGCACCAGGAGATGAGCGATCCAAAGTCTTTTACAATTTTTGAATAGGGAGAGCAAATTCAAGCATAGAAATATTTGTAGATAGAACATTTTTATCTTTTTCATTAGATTATTTCACCAGATATGAGCACATAATGGGAGTTGATAAGGAACCCAACACTAGCATCTATCTACCTACCTTACCAGGGATTCCTCCTTTGGCATTGATGATCAGGTCATTAGTAACAACATCCATAACTACCAGGGGAGAACCAAGGATGGGCTCAGGGTTAGGATTCACCATAGGACCTCCAACTTCAACAACCCTTTGCTCTATATTCTAACTAATATAATTGTAGATTATAATATGTAAGCACTATTGCTTTGGGTATGTGGACTTCCCATTATGCACACTATCAATGGATATTTCCATCAATAAAAATAGATACTCTACAATATTAATTACCTTGATGTACTTTAGGTAATTTAGAAATACCATATGGAAACTTTGTAGTGGGGAGGATAGCTTGTCAATCATCAGGTACTGCATCACTAGAACCAATGCTTTGTTCCATAGTGGTGGGAGGTCCTTCTTGGTGAGCAATTTTACTTTATTCCAAAAAAATATCAATTCCCTATCCATAGAGTGTTTATCTCTGTAGATAATCTCCCCATCATTGCAAAAAAAAATTGATTGCTACTAGAAGGTCAATCATTACCACAAATGTGAGTCCCTAAAGGGACATGGTGTCATTTTCCTAAGACTAAACAAACTCCCTTGATAGCTTTGGATCGTGTCCCTAAAACTTCTTTAGGAAATTAAGCAAGCCACGGGATACCATTATTTCTTCCACCATTGGATCAAGTTGTAGATTATCAAGTTAAAAAAGTATCATTGACTCCTTATCAACAGGCATTTTTTCACCTCGAATATGAAAATAAAACAACCCAACATGCTTCTACTAATTAAATTTGTACACCACTTTTGAGAATCTGAAATCACTAGAAATTAAATAATGGGACACCATGGATCAAAAAAGTTTGTGCCATCACCCTTGGACATAGCGTTCAATATGGGTCGTTGACAAAAAATCTTAGCTATAAAAAGCCTCACCACATGAGCCTATGACACCCATGAATTATTGGATCCACCAACCGAGCATTGTATAAACAATGAGGTATGAAAGGAGGATTAAAAATATAATTAAGAACAACTTTAGGATTTCCAGCATAAATTGAAGTGGATGATTTAGGAGTTCGAAGAGCACCTAAGGATGAAATATTTTATCGAGGCAGTAATATCTCCAGAGGAGGACACATATATGGGAGAAGCTCGATCTACCATTCACATAGAGGTGATGTTGGTAGCCCTAATTGACAATGAGGATATAAGTGATTAAGTGGCACAAGTTATTGGGAATTTTGGGTTTGGAAATGCCGCAATATTCATTCAAGGTGAAGAATATGTGGACGGTGCATGCTGCTTTACACATGATTATTGGGATAGTGACTTACATTCTAAAATTGTATAGTGTAGAGAATGTAGACCCATATTAAATAGAAAAAAATGAGTGTCTTTAGCCACCTAGAGTAATATGGATAGATTTTTTGTGTAATTTTCATGTATCTTAAAAGTTATTTTAATTAACTATTGTTGTTGATTATAACATTTTAATGGAACCATCAAGGATTTTTCATGAAGAGAGGATAATTTATCAAGATAGAAATATAGATATCAATTAATATATGAGGGTTTCTATAGATAAAGTTTTGTAGACACCAAAATCTAGACACTTGTCATCCATACATAGCTTACCACCACATTTATCCATTATTTATATATATTTATAAACATTTGTTTAATATATATTTAAATAATAATATTTAATATATTATATTCATATATATTTAATAAATTTATATATATGAATTAATATCAGTCATCTATCATGTTTTAATCTTAGTTATACATTTTCCTTAATCTATACCACTTACCCAAATTTAATCTCCACCCTTCCTTATGTTTTAATCTTGGTTGCTCAAATTATATCGTCAAAACCCTAACATGTCTAATGGAATATTATAAAGAGGAGTCATTTTGATGATTCAACCCCTAGGTTCTTAAATTCCCTAGCTAACAAAGGACTTTGCCTGAGTCCTCTGAGTGCCCAAGCCCTCTATCACTTTTGTCCTTGCACCCCCTTGCTACAATTTCCATATTTTACATTCACTACCACACACCTCATGCGAACCAGATCTGGTTCTACGCTATTCTCATAAATCCCTAAATACCCTCATGAGTCTGTTGAGTGATCATGAGAATTTTCCATTCTATCAAGTGTCCACTAGAGTCTACTGAGTACCCTCCCATGTCTGTTGAGTAGCCATGGGTATTTCTCATTCTATCAAGTACCCACCAGAGTCTACTAAGTGCTCTCTCAATTCTACCAAGTGCTCATGGGTATTTCCTATTATATCAAGTGCCCACCAGAGTCTATTGAATGTCCTCCCAAGTCTATCGAGCACCTACGGGTATTTTCCATTACACATTTGCATCCCATACAACCCTTAAGTGTTATTAGGGTATCTACACAATTATTCTCTACATAAAAAACAAAGACAAAAATAACATTATTCGACAAGGTAAAATATCATTGTTCTAATTTTATATTTTTATGCTTTTGTGCATAGATTTCATTGCACTACTAGGGTTTAGATATTTTATTTTTTTAGAGGGTCTCACACAGTGGATTCCTCATAGATATTACTGAATTTTGTTATTCTTTTCTATATGTAGGTTTAAGAATCACATTTGTTGGAACTTACTGAAGCTTGAGTGGCCCTGCATAGGATACCAAATCCCACTCACCACTTTGTTGTAAATATATGAAATACCAAGATACCATCATAATTTCTAACTAGGGTTTCGGAGAACCCTAGTACATTGTAACAATTGTATAAAAATAATAACCATTATAAAACCCCTTCTTTGGGGTACATTTGATCGTAATACAGGAGATCCATCGACAATAATAATAAAATAATCCCTTCCTCTGTGCAATCATTTGTGTTACTTTACTTTGTTTATTATTTCATAGTTTATATTTTGGTGTTGCTTGATTTTGTATTCACAAAGTGTGATCACCGTGGGATGAAGTATCAATCCCCCCATACATTAATTTTTTGCTATCAGTTGTTGAACCCATGCTATATACCACTACTTTAGACAAGAGTGGGTCACATGGATGATCGTAATCCTTAGAATTTTAAATTTTGAGCGGTGCAACTATGATATCTTGGACCACATATTCACTAATACCAGGATTAGTGAGGTGGACCTCAACTTTGAATGATGTGTATGGATTGGATGTGGATGTGGATAACTCATGGTTATTTGATAGCTCAAGGTATGGACTATTTGTTTATTGGGATGGTGTCTCACAATTTATAAATTTGACTTGTGAGACATTGGTTGATGGGGATGGAGATGGATTTGGTTGGGTGGATAATGGTTATGTGGAAGGAAGAATTATGGAAGGTGATGATGATGATGTGGATAATGTAGATTGAGTTTGACCACATGTGCATGTAGTCAATGGTGATGAATATGGGGGTATGGAAGTGGATGCTCGATGTGAAGTGGTTATGGGAAGCTCCTCAAGAATAGTGGCTTTTGATAAATATATGAATGGGGTGGTTGATGAGGTGGTTGATGATGTAAGAAAAATATTAGTGGAAGGTAAGATGGATTCATAGGGGTTAGAGATAAAATTATAATACTTGAATGGTTCAACATTCGCTGATATGCAATGAACTTATCCCTCATGTACATATTTTAATCATTGATGTATTATAGAAGGGACACATCTTATTTCCCTCATCCAACGTCATTCAAGGAGTACATTATAGGCCATGGCCCATTCCAAGATATGAAACATGGTGTACAATATTTTTATCCCCACCTCAATGGGTAAAATGATAGTGTCAATTGTAGAGTAGAGAGCATCATTAAATGCTTTCAAGATGAAAATGGATTTGGTGATGTGATCTGGTGGAAGCTTAAGATGTTGAAGGGTGGATGTGGTGATGATGTCGATGGAGAAGCTGGTGTTAATTAAAAATCATTTAAATGACTTCATATCAATTTGAGCCATAATACATAATGAAGGATCCACTGATTCTAATGATATTTTTTTGATCTCAAAATCATAAAAAGTGATTGAAGGTTCCATACATGTTTGGATGCTCCCCATAAAATTACTAAAGGCATTAGGATCATAGAATTAAAGTTTAATGGAATTTAAAATATCCATTAATACCTTATGATGTGGAGGATATTGTTGATTGAGCTCATATATAGTGAAAGCATGATTATATAGAAGCAATGGTGTATCAGGTGTGATGCAAAAAAAAGCAAATGTAACGCTAAGTCCTACGAATGAATCAAAGAACTAAAGTGCGTGAAAAGGGAAAACAAACGAAATGAAACACAATATAAATAAAATGTAAAGTACAGACCTTTATTTTATTAATTTTGCTTTGGGATCGAGTTACAATACATTTCCTTCCATTTTATGGGCTAGAAACGTTAGATATAGTTTTGTTACACCATGGATGGTACGCTCCCATTCGGGATCTTTCGCATGCCCACATTTGAAATGGGCGGGCCAAACATAATCGCCGCTTGCGTGAATGCTCCATTTTGGGATATTCTATATTTCCTTACTACCCCTCTAGTTTCAAGATCCTACATTCAGAGAAACAACAAATGATTAATAGCACCTGCGTATGGAGGGAAACATGAAATCCCCAAGGCCTCAGGTTAATGCATGCATGAAATAATTAAAACGGTAATCAAAACATGTCAGAATAAGATGAAATTTTGACAGAAGAATACAAACACCATCATGAACACACTACAAAATGAATAATTGAGAAATATGCTATAGATTTATAATCGCTTTAGGGTTAGACAATTTGGACTGTCATAAAATGTCAGAATGCAACCTCCTAAATGTCCCATCTAGAGGCCTCTAAAACACCTACAAAGTTGGTGTTAGGCAAAATAGGGAATTTTGAGATGACCCAGAAGGTCATATTTTGCATATTCAGCCCCAATCGCCCTGTATCTAAATATGCTCCCTGTACGTTAGTGAAAGCAAAAAATAATGAAAACACGGTCAAAACTCATTAGAATGGCATGAAATTTGAATGGCAACATATATGAATGACATAAAATAAGATTCAAAATAAATAGTTAATAAATCTACTACAAATTTCTAATCGCTTCTGGGTGGGGCGATTAGGACTGCAATAGTGTGAGGGACACCCGATGGCAAGATGCCCACCGTTTGGGTCTTGGTTTCGGCACCAATCCACTTGGGATGGGTCTAAAACCTCCTAGGGGGTTGTGTTAGAAAATTAGGTGGGATATTATGGCAAAATGTTTTGGTTTTGGGTCTAGATTGCACTTCCAATGTTCACCCAATAACCTCCCTTCCAAAAGAGAGATCAAGGATGTAAGAAGCACAAGTGAGGGATGAGGATGTAATTCGATAGCACTCCATTGCTCCAAATGCTCCTACTCTATTATTTTTTGGGGTGAGAAGACTCACCATTTTATAGATCTGAGGGTCTCTTGTGAATGAGCATGCAGAGGTGCCACTTGGCCATCATGCCTTTTCAAGGGAGAGAATATTCCTCCCTGATTAAGTGCTCCATGAATGCCTTTATGACTGCATCTTTGAGCTCAAAAATGCTCACTCACAATCCCATGAATTGAATGTGGAGTTGAGTAGCGAATCTAAGCTACCATTTTTCAAGGTTTGACCTTTTGTCCATCAAACTTGCTATTCACCCCACCTTGGAGCAAATGCTACTAATCGTCCCGGGGTGGGATGAATACCAGTTTGTAATCATCTCAGGGTGGAACGAATAGGGAGCAGAGTGCCTGAAAGGTGCCAAATTTTGACCTTCCAAAACTATTGTTGGAGTGGTTAGGACCACTTTTTAACCTATAGGGGCTGCCCTAGGGGCTATGTATGTCAATTTGATTAGTGCTTGTCATCACATAATCGGATTGGTGTTGTTTTGGTGTCTATAGATGCCCCTTTTTGGGATGCGTTGTGTGTGGTGTAGTGCTAAGCAAAAATAGATAACAAAAGCACTAATTATTAGGTTTTCTTAGTAACCTAACCAAATTTTGATGCCCCAAGTATGGAAAGGGCACGCATTCTTGAATCCTTGCTTCTGACGAGCTAAGGAGCTTAATTCAAGTGTTAACATTTTTTGATGAGGTGTTACTTGATCTTGGACATTGTTCAGTCATGAATAGGCAAAGGGCACAAAATTTTGTCTATGGGAACCTTGAGTTCATGATTCTAGAATGCTAAGTGTTTTATCAGCTTGTGATTATTGCTTGTTTATTGCCCCAAGTAGGAGCGTGATTGTCTTTGTCAATAATTCTTTGAATGCATGCCATTTCCTTGATTGGGTGTGTATTTGTTGATTGGTTACTAAGTGTGACTACCCCCTCAAGCAACGAATCGATGAGGGAATGACCAAAATGAGAAAATTGATGAGTTTCTTGACCCAAGATGACTTATGGTAAGGGTTTCTTTAGTTTTTTTCTATTGAATGCGTACGCAGTTTCCCAAAAATCTGACCTATTTTTGGTGGGTGTTAACATTTTTTGTGACGCATTTTGGAGCTGAAATTGTCAAAAATTCATCCTCCCGTGGAGTGGTCCGGCTATGGTAGACTTCTTAGGGAGTAGGATATTGATAATTTGTGGCCCCGACATCAGTTTTTTATTCCAATAATTTCAGGCGCAAAGGCGCCTTTGTTCGGCAATGTTATTGTTATTTTTGGGTGGGTTTGGACCCTTTTTATGACACCTTTTGGGGATGAAATTCTCAAAAATCCTTCCTCCTATGGAGTGGTCCGGCAATGGTAGCCTTATTAGGGAGTAGTATAGTGAGTATTGGTGACCCTAACATCATTTTTGGATGCCTTTAAGTGCAGGCACAAAGGTGCCTTTGTTCGGTAGTTTTATTGTTGTTTTTGGGTGGGTTTTGACCCTTTTTGTGACACCTTTTGGGGATGAAATTCTCGAAAATCCTTCCTCCTATGGAGGGCTCCAGCTATGATAGCCTTCTTAGGGAGTAATATAGTGAGGATTTGTAACCCAAATGTCGGTTTTGGATGCCAAGAATCATATGCGTAAAGGTGCCTTTGTTTGGCAGTTTTATTGTTGTTTTTGGTGAATCTTGGATGCAGTTTTGGTTGTTTTTTATTTTCTTGATCTGTAATCATCCCAGGGTGGGACGAATACCAATTTTGTAATCATCATAGGGTGGTACGAGCACTAACTAGAGCACTCATCCCAGGGTGGAATGATTCAGGCCTAAGAGCCTATATAAGGGCCAAAACTAGGTTTTGGGATCATTTGCATTTGTTTTTTCTAGCGCTTGGAGCTGTGAGGAGGAGGAATTCTAGTCTACATAGTGGAGCGCTGTCGAGATTTCATGGATACCATGAGTTCACAGACCATATCGTTGAGTGGTGGAGCTGAGGTGAGACCGGTAGGTGCTCCTATTTATTTTTTTTGTTTTTATTTTGTTTTTTGTTTAAACTAGAGTTAAAAACTCTAGGTTAAAGATTTTGTTTGTATTTTGTTTTTTTGTTTAAACTAGAGTTAAAAACCCTAGGTTAAAGATTTTTTTGTTATTTTTTTTTTTTTAACTAGATTTCAAAATCCTAGGTTAAAAATTTTGTTGTGATTTTGTTTTGTTTAAACTAGAGTTAAAAACCCTAGGTTAAGTGTTTTGTATTTTGTTTAGACTAAGGTTAAAAACCGTAGTCAATTTTTTTGTTTTTTTGTTTAAACTAAGATCAAAACCCTAGTTTAATTGTTGTTTTGTTTTTGTTTTTTTGTTTAGACTAGGATGAAAACCCTAGGTTAAAATTTGTTTTTATTTGTATTTTTTTGTTCACACTTAAGATTAAAAGAACCCGAGTATGAATTTTTTTGTTGTACAGTTTTATTTGAATGATCTGTACTTGTTTGTTTTTTGTGTTTGTATAGTTTTAAACTAGAGTTAAAAACCCTAGGTTAAAAATTTTTGTTCTTATTTTGTTTTTTTATTTTTTTTTAGTTTAAACTAGAGTTAAAAAACCCTAGGTTAAAAATTTTGCTTTTATGGTGCGTTGTTTATTGATTTTTTGTAATGTATGTACTGTACATTTTGTTAATGTTGCTATACAGTTTATTAAATTTTTTTGTTGTACAGTTTGTATACATTGTTGTATATTTGTTTTAGTGTTGTACAGTGTTTTTTTTGTTGTTGTCATGTTTTAATGTTTTTGTGTTGTTTTTGTTTTTTAGGTTGTGAAGAGTCGGTACCTTCAGCCAATGGTATTGGCTGATGCATGGAATGCATTGACTGTGGTAGATTGGAAGTGGCTTGATGCCCTTGGGCTCAAGTAGGTGATGCAGCTAGAGCATGTGATGTGGGATCGGGTATATCTGACTTCCCTGATCAATTTGTAGGATCCCTGTACCAACACCTTTCATCTACCAATAGGGGAGATGATAGTGACTTTGGAGGACGTTTATCAGATTTTGCAGATTTCGATAGATGGGCTTCCCATTCAAATGACTCCTCGTGATCAACGGATGGTGGTGCTGACATAGTGCTTTGGGCATGCGACGGAGATGGGGGTGGATGGGGCGATGGAGAGGGTAGAAGGGGACTACCTAATTGGTAGGATTCTGGTGTGGTGGTGGTTTGAGAAGGGCATGTTAGGGGTGAGGCATGTGTTGCTAATGACCCTCATCTCTAACATGTTGCTTCCTAATTCCTCAGGTGCGAGGTTCCCTTGGAACCTTATTGAGGTAGTGTTCATACTAGTGGAGTGTCTGATAGCAGCACCACTGATTATGAGGTGGGGTCAGACGCTACTGGCACAACTATATGATGAGCTATACGAGGCCCGCTATTAGAGGTGAAAGGGGATTGGGTGTAGGTACCTATTTTAGTGCTAGGGATGGCAACACATAGATGTGGAGTAGTCACAGGGGTTGCCTTGGACCACTCAAGGAGAGATGGTGGATAGGGAGATTGGATATGTGGCCCTATGGTAGAGGTCCAAGGAGTAGGGGTAGAGTCAATGGTGTGCAGGTGTCATGGGGCACTATGTTAATGCCTTCTCACGTCTTGCTCCAAGAGAGGTGTTTTGGTGGCCATACAGGGACTTTCTAGCCTGGCCTAAGGCTAGGGAGTGGCTCTAAAAGTTGCAAAGGGGGAGATGGCTGATTGGGAGACATGGTACTGAGCAAGAGTACTTCCTAAACATTTAGGTGACTCGATAGTTTGGGGTGCACTATGGATTTTTTTGTGAGCCCTTGATCTATCGACATTAGGGCAATGAGAAGACTCTGGCCTAGCCGATCATTAAGCCACTGGGTGAGGAGTCAGATGCAATGATCGATGTCCCTAATGTGGACAATGTTGGGGTGACTACAGAGTATGACCAGTGGTGGAAGATGTTGCGATGGTAGGGTGAGGGGCCTCTAGGAGGTTCATATGTGGTAGCAGTAGGTGGTGGGGTTGTGGAGGCAATGGGGGAGGGTTGGGGGGCTCCACAAGATGATGCGAATATGGTGCAGGTTGACAAATTGACTAGGGATGACCTAGGGGTTTAAGAGTAGTTGGATACATAGGAAATTCTAGAGCAATGGATGCCATAGTAGCATGCCATCCCAGAGATGCCCATGCATCATGCAGTCTCAGGGGATATGTGTAGACACCAAAATAGCACCAATCTAATTATGTGATTGCAAACACTGATCGCTTTGACACAAACAACCCCAAGGGCAGCCCATAGAGGTTAAACAGTGGTCCTAACCACTATCACAGTAGTTTTGAAAGGTCAAAGATCAGTTTGGCACCTTCAAAAACTTTGCTCAATATCTTTTCCACCCTGGAATGAATTCAAATTGGGATTTGCCCCACCTAGGGACGAATTCTGAATTCGCTCTAGGGTGGGATGAATTACAAGTTTGATGGGCAAAAAGTTAAATCTTGACAAATGGTAGCTCAAATCCACCACTCAATGCTTCCTTCATTGCATGGGAATATGGGTGAGTGTTTTTGAGCATTAGAGACATTTGCAAGGTTAGTCATGAAGTCCCAATTCAGGGAGGAATCTCCTTTCCCCTAGGAAGGCATGATTGCCAAGTGGCGCCTCTACATGCCCATTTCAATAGACCTCTAGGTCTATAAATTGGTGAGTTTCCTCACCCAAAAATATATAGAGAAAGAGTATTTTAGAGCAACGAAGTGCTGCCATTTTATTTACAGACCTCACACCTTTTAGATTTGTGCCTTTCACATCCTTGATCTCCTTTAGAGGGGAGGTCATTGGGTGACTATTGGGAGGATGAATCTCGAGCCCAAAACCTAAAATTTGGCCACAATATCCCACCAAATTTTCCGAAAATACCACACAAGAGGTTTTGGACCCATCCCAAGTGGATTGGTGCTGAAATCGGGCCCCAAACGATGGGCGGCCTGCCCCATGGGCGCCCCCTCACGCTGCCACCATCCTAATCACACCCTTTCGGAGTGATGGAAATTCCATGGTAGAATTTTTTTATTTCATTATTGCATTCAATTCTATGATTCTTAGATAGGTTGTTATTTGAATTTCATCTCATTTTGAACACTTTTGATCATATTTCTATCTTTGCTCGCTTCTACTAACCTACATGTAGCATCATCAAATTTCCATGGATGGAGGCTAAATTTGGAAAATCTAACCATCTGGGTCTTCCCAAAATGCCCCCAATTAGCTAACCCCAAGTTTGTAGGTATTTTGGAGCTTCCTAGGTAGGACATTGGGATAGTACCTTTTCGGCATTTTGTTATAGGTGAATTCGTCCCACCCAGGAGCGAATTCAAATCGGTGAGGAATTTATTGATTGTTATTTTTGTAGTGCCCTCCTAATGATTTCTTGATGCCCCTGTCAAATTTTTAGAGTATTTGGACCTGTTTTAGTCATAGTTTAATTCATTTTTCTCATTCACTTATCGTAGGCTTGGGGATTGCATGCTTTGTTTCATCCGCAGGTGCTACTGACTATTTCTTGTTCCTTTGAACATAGGTTTTGGACATCGGAGGATTAGTGAGGAGTAAATACTCATTAATGCAAGTGACGACGATGTTTGGTTTGCTCATTTTACATGTGGGCACGCGGAAGAAGGAAAGGCACCCATGGATGTAACAAGAACGCATGCTTAAACGCTCCTAGCCCTTGGAAAGGGAGGATGCACATTGTAACCGAGTTTGAAAAATATCAATAAAAAGGGTTGTCTTCTTTATTCACTTGTGTTTCATTTTGATTCACTCATGCCTTTCCCTCTTTTCATGCACTTTCAAATTCCTAGGATTTAGCGTTGAGTTTGGTTTTTTTTGTTTGCATTTCATATTCGCTTTCCTTTTTGCTTTCGTATCCTCGTGATTTCAGTGGGAATCACGGTGGAACTTTGTCCTCTATTTTTAAGATCAAAGATATGATCCAAACTTGATTTTTTTTGCTTGCAGGTACCACATTTTCTTACGCTGAATGTTGTTCATTCTAGCAGAGGGCAAATAAAGAGTTGTAATTCGTCTCACCCAGGGACAAATGGGAATTCGTCCCACCCTAAGATGAATACAGTCCTGTAATTTGTTCCACCCTAGGATGAATTCTAGTATGTGAAGTTTTTGTGCAAAAATTCAGGACCGACAGATTTGGGCAGAGAAGAGGTAAGGATTCTGCATTTTCTCTATCATTTTCTGTTCAGTGTTTCTATTTTTGGATTATTTGTTTGCTTAGGGAAAGTTTTTTCTTTTTGCTATTTCCTTGTTTCCTTTTGCAAAATAAAAAGAACCCCACACACCATGTGGCAACTTAAAAACCAAGGCGCTGGTCATAAAACCCCAGCCCTTGATCAAGACCAATGGTGGATTTCATCACCACCTTGGCTTGAATTTTGCATCCATTACCCCGATCACAACTATTGCTAGACGTAAATCCTGACGAAATATGACCGAGTGTAGCTGGGGTGATTCCCAGTGCATGAGGATAAGTCTTCTATGGTAGGTGTCATAAACATGGCGATTCCCCTTCCGTACCGCCTATGTTCCACGTACCATCTGCTCTCACGTACCTATAGTTTCCCTCACGTAAGGGCGGGTATATAGAGAGGTTGGTATATCACCCTGGAAATGGTATATCAAAGGGGCAACCAATTTTGGGAGTCATAAGAGCCCTCATTTTGCATTTAAACATTCTTTAAAAAAACCTTCAAAACCAAAAACAAAAGGAAACAAAAACAAAAAAAAAATAAAACAAAACACACTAAACCAGGTTTAGGACACACTCTCAATATTTAAATGAGATAATCACTATTTGTGTATGTGTGTGCTCTTTTCTGTTTAGTGTAGCATAAAAAAAAATCATAAAAGAGATAAAAATCTATTTAGCTTGTAGAAAAACAACACCATGGTGTACACACGTAGCCAAGCCCAATCAAGGGCAAAATCTGTGAAAAGTGTACAAGGGGGCACAAGTCGCCTCCGCTATAGCCCTAAGGACTTAGTCATATCGCCTTGGTGTCCTGACCCATAAGAGAGTCCGCATTATTCCATGTCAAGGTGGAACTATAGGGACACCCCTTTGGGGGACACGCCCGTTCATCATAGCCCCTTTCAGGAAGAGTCCTTACACGTGGCACTCAACATAGACAAGAAAGCTCCCTTAGAAGCTCGATACGAGTGGCCATCATGTGATGAAGTGCTAGAGTGGCATAGTTTCCATGAGGAGAGGCCACATGATGATGGCATCCCTCCTTTGCCCCCCATCACTATTAGAACCAATAGACAAAATCTAGAGTGCAAGGCTCTTCAAACCGGGTGAACTAACTCTGCCCACCCCTTTCACACATATGAAAGGGAGCACGAGGAAGATGATTACATTCCTCAAGAGAAATATACAGCATGGGGGCCATGCACCTCTACACCAGCTAGATACCATGATCACCCACTGAGGCCAGAGCCTCGGGTAAATGCCGCCAACCTCGATAGAGGGAAGCGACCTATTGAGATCTCGAATCATCATGATCGAGGTAAATGCATAGGAGAGGCATCTAGGCCTCCTAGGCTCAATATGGTAGAACAAATCGACCTGGAAGTCACCAAACATGCCACCCACCAAGCACAGATCACGTGGCTTGAGCAAGACCAACAATAGCTAGAGCATTTATATCACCTTAGCAAAGAGCGCATTAGGCACCAAACAGATGAGCTACTACATAACCCGGTGCCTGAAAGGGTTCCAACCCTATGCACCCAAAGAGCAAAACCATATGAGAGGCACAACCCCTTGGTGCGAGATAGGTCCCCGTGACCTTACCAAGTGCTGCCTCCGAGACCTCCTAGACCTAAATAGGAGGCCACTCCCTGGAACAACGATGGGTACCCTCCGTGGGGACCCACCCTGGGTCATAGGTCTCGCCCAGAGACTCCTCAAGAAGCTTATGAGGAGTATGAGCAAGAAGATGAGTGGGCTGAAATGCCCTACCTAGGCAGAGGAGTCACCATTCGGCCTCCCCTTCAGAGGCCTCAAGTCTCCCACAACCCACAACGGGAGAAAACCAAAGAGGAAGAGATTAAATCTTTTGATGCATACAAAGCACTGCTAGAGCGTCTAGAGTCTATGGAAACCAAAACTTTTGGGCCTCAAAAGACCACTTTACGCCAGCTCCGTAGTCATCTTGTGCATCCATCAGTGCTAGCACCTCCTTATCCTGAGCACTTTAAGCTGTCTTAGTTGGCAACCTTTAGAGGTGAGGAAGATGCTCAAGAGCATGTGACAAGATTCCTGAGCCAATGCTTCGGCATTCAGGACAATGATGCTTTGTTATTGAGAACATTTATAACCACATCCATAGGCCCTGCCTCAAATTGGTTTACCCAATTACCAAAGCACAACATCAAAAACATAGATCAATTAGTGGATGCATTCCTCGAATGCTTCACCTTCAATACCAAGAAGAAGGCATCACTAAGTGACTTAGCTAGCCTCAGGCAGTATGAGGAGGAGACCATGGCAGCCTATGGGAATCGATGGAGGACATTGCTCTCGAAGCTGCCCTACCTCCCTCCTATGTCCGACCTCACTCAGATGTTCTCCAAAAGTTGTTTGAGATCGATCTCTGTGCTATTGAAGCTACAACAATATGCCACCCTAGAAGAAGCTCTGGCACAAGCCAAAATTATTGAAGAGATCAAAATACAGGATGGCAAGATAGCCAAGCCTAAGAAAAAAGAGTGGACTAAAAACACTAAAGTTGGGACCATGCAACAAAAACCCGTTGTAGTTAACCAAGTTGCAATCAACGTCCCTAAACCTATGCAAGCAACTCAGCCTCAAAAGGCTAATTATCAGGCAGTGCCTCCCAACAACTATGACAAAGAAAATCAGAGGCAAGAGCAGAATCAACAACGTCACCCTAGGCGACAATACACACCCTACACAGAGTCCACGGACTCCTTGTTTGATCGCTTGTTAGCGACAAACCTGATCAACCTGCCAGAGATTCAGACTATAGATCCCAATGCACCCAAGCCTAAGGGGTATAGAGAGGACTTGTATTGTAGGTTCCATAGGCGGCAGGGACATGACCTAAATGCCTATTGGAAATTTAAGGGCTTGGTGCAAGACTTGATTGATAACAAGACACTAGCGGTGGATAATCCCATCACACCAAGCAATCAACAAATGGAGGTCTTCAAAGACCCCTTGCCTGCTCATGCTCCATAGGCAAAGACCCTACAAGTTAACGAGGTCACACAGAACTACCCCATGTAGGGGTATGTAGGGATGATCAGTATAGTGACTCGAAATAGGAGGTATCCGAGCAT
Source organism: Wollemia nobilis (assembly GCA_028583015.1). Classification (NCBI taxonomy): domain Eukaryota; kingdom Viridiplantae; phylum Streptophyta; class Pinopsida; order Araucariales; family Araucariaceae; genus Wollemia; species Wollemia nobilis. The sequence continues at coordinate 3,756,882 of JAQPPZ010000622.1, forward strand.
GAATGCTCCTACGGTAGCTGTAGGAGAGGTGCCCACAACATCACAACCACAACAACACCTTGCACAACCTCCTCCACCTAAGCCGGTGGCCACACTTTGGACCAAACTAACTCAGATTTTGAGGACCACCTCGGCTAGGCTCTCCATATACGAGCTTATACAACAATCTACACCCCATCGAGAAGCTCTAATGGAGATTTTGAAAGCCATCGAGTTGCAGCCCCATGAGACAAATTCTTTCAACAACTTTGTGGGGCATGTAAAATGATGCATTGAGCCGGTCATCACATTTCGAGAAGACAAATTGAGATCAGTGACTGATGACATGGCGGATCCACCCCTGCACATTATCGCGCGGGTCAACGGGATCCCATACAAGAGGGTGTTGATAGACATTGGCTCGTCCAGCAACATCATCACAACTGTGGCTCTCAAACATCTAAAGTTGCCCGCATCTCACATCACAGCTTCCACCTACACTCTGCGAGCATTCAATGACGCAATCTGCTCGATAGTCAGCACAATAGTCCTACCAATCCAAGTGGGACAAAAGACCATACCCACATTGTGCCACGTATTGGAAGGTGAAATGGCCTACAACATCTTGTTGGTCTGACCGTGGATCAGGGACATGAAGTGTGTCCCTTCAATAGCTCACCAATGTTTAAAATATACATTTGAAGGGGAGGTGCATGTAGTCCCGACGGACTTAGAACCCTTCAAATATTGTAATGCGGTGCAGCTGATGCCACAATCGACCCTACCATCAACGCATTTGGATTTCTAGTTAAATCCATCTAAACAAGGTCTAATTCCGTAGGCATCCCCGTTGGCAAGTTCTTCAAAACCCCATTTGGGTTCATCTTCATCGTCTAGTCCTCCACCAATGACGTCATCTATGGGGGCCAAACAGAAGGACAAAGGGAAGAAACCCCTGGAAGAGGCAAAACCTTTGGAAGAGACACTGCCATTAGTATCAACTATCTCTACGGAGGAAATGCCTAGCCGAATGGAAGTCGAGGCTCCTAGTCCACCCGACATGGAGTGGACTCAAGGAGAACTTCCATTCCCTCCCCCTCAACCACCAATGATCAATGTTGAAATGGCCAATACAGGCCTGGGGGAGTATTTGGTGTAGAATATTGTAGCAACACCCACACTAGAGTCCATGCAGGACATGGGGAGACCTCGCATCCCCATTGGCACTATTGTTCCCCTAGGCTACCCGCTGAACCAGACAAATTTTGTGTATGGGGGCCTTGATCATGGCGTTGCACCATGTACACAAGAGGACGAAGAGGAAGAGCCTTTTTCTGAAAATGTCAACTATTTGTCTAACCCAAACTTTGCTCTGAGATACCTTGGCCAATGCAATTGGCACGGATATGGGTTAGGCAGATATGAGCAAGGGATACGTGTTTTTTGCCAACCAAGATACCAAATGCCATACGAAAAGTCAGGGGTAGGGTTCAATCATCCCCTCCCCTTGGACATCTTGGTGGAGAACATGCAAGGCCTAGGGATAGGCAACAAGGGGGGATTGGCATCAGATCCATATGCCAACCCTAACACCACATATACATTGAGGGATTATCTCCCATCAATGGCAATCAACCTTGTTGGCTCTAGCAACCCCTTCCCTTCGCTCGAGAGAGGAGAAAGCTCGAGAGCTCATTTTTAGGGAGAGTCTAGACAATGTCAAGAAGGGTCCTCAGAGGATGAATCAGAGTATGAACCAGCATCATATGACCCCTTCAAATCAGACAACGATCACTCACAGGTGATCCCCATGGATGATCATCAAGAAAGCCTCTTGACAATGTTCCCCTTGGATGCTCCTATTGAGCAAGCACCACTCCAAGGAAATCAAGTCCCCCCATAGAGAGCGGAACAACCTAGGTGGGACCACATCAATTTGCTTGAGTAGGATGAGCCTAAGCCATAAACACACAACAGGTGGGCCACATCACGACCCCCAAGCAATCATCAGAGCCAACGAAGACCTCTGGATCTCCGATAGTGATTACGAAGATGAGACCGAGATGGCCTATCTCAACCACATGTGGTAGATGCAGCGATGACACCTCTTAGGTATTAACGATGTGCAGGAACAACTAAACATAAGGCTTGGGCATGAGTGGTACATAGACCCAGCATGGTGGGACCAAGTGTTGGATCCACTGCTCTGGGCATACAAAGCATACCTTCCACCCAGAGACCCTATAGTGCCATCAATGCCGAGGGTAGACCCTATCTTCTTATCCACACATAGGGCCGATCCATTCGTGCTAGTCCCTCTAGAACCAGATCCAGAGCATAGAGAGCATCCAGAATGTTTGAGAAACCACACCTACGGTAATGGAGACCAAAATCATTCCATCAACATGATCTCCATTGACTTAACCACCCCCATCCATAATTTGGCCGATCCAACACAGTCATTATCTCTAGACATAGATGCCATCGATTGGGATCACGTCAATTCCCCTCCATCCCCATCCGAGTACTGGCATTTTGGTGAAATGCTTCATTTTACCCCTAGGCCAACTCAGGATATCTTCCATGCTGAAGAGGGACCCGAGGTTCCTAACAATGATCTAAACTCAGCAAATGATATCCACTTGATCCCAACTCCACATCAGTTGGAAGACGGATCCCACATGTCAGTCGAGGAGACGACTGATGTAGACATCGGCTCAGATCCAATGAATCCATAGATCATCAAGTTGGGGGTAATTTTATCCCTCGAAGAGCAAGCCGACTACATTGCCCTTCTCAAAGAGAAGAAGGAGGTTTTTGCATGGTCATACAGAGACATGTCGAGGCTAGATCCGTAGCTAGTCATGCATAATCTAACGCTTGATCTGACAATCAAGCTAGTTAAGCAAAAACTACGTAAGATGCACCCAATAGTGGCCTTGATGGTCAAATATGAATTGCAAAAGCTGTTGGATGCACAGTTTGTCATCTGCATGGATTATCCGCCATGGCTGTCCAACATGGTGCCCGTCAAAAAGCCTGATGGGAGGATTTGCATATGCACTAATTTTTGAGATCTAAACAAAGTGAGTCCTAAGGATGATTTTCCCTTGCCGAGCATCCATGCATTGGTAGATGCTACAAAGGGTCATGAAATGCTTTCCCTCATGGATGGTTTCTTGGGATACAATCAAATTTGTATCAATCCCAAGGACCGACTAAAAACAGCGTTCACAATGCCTTGGGGAACATTTTGTTATAAGGTCATGCCTTTCGGCCTTAAAAATGTTGGTGCCACCTACCAACGTGCCATGACATACATCTTCCACGATTACATGCACAAGACTTTGGAAGATTACATGGATGATTTGTTGGCCAAATCTCTTTTGCGCCTAGATCATCTCGATGACTTAAGCAAGATCCTCGATCGCCTCATGGAGCATAAAGTCAGACTGAATCCCAAGAAGTGTGTTTTTGGCATCACATCTAGAAAGCTCTTGGGTTTCATAGTCTCAAAGCGAGGCATCGAGGTGGACCCAAACAAAGTCAAGGCAATCCTTGAAATGCTTCCCCCAACTACCATCAAGCATCTCAAAAGCCTACAGGGAAAGGTCACGTCGATCAAGCACTTCATAGCGTAGCTATCTGACAAGTGCTGACCAATGAACAAATTATTGCACAAGGGGGTAGCATTTCATTGGGATGACGAGTGCCAGTCAGCCTTTGATGACATCAAACAATACTTGGCTTCACCACCAGTATTGGCACCACCTAGACCAGGAGTGCCATTCTACTTATACATCTCAGCTACTGAGGTGGCACTAGGAGCCATGTTAGCCTAGAAGAATGAACTTCATAGAGAATAGGCTACTTACTATCTTAGCCACACCCTGGTCAGCTATGAACTTAACTATGCATACGTTGAGAAACTCTGCTTGGCAATGGTGTTTGCTACCAAAAAGCTGTGCCATTACATGCTGAGCAACAAGACGTATGTTGTGTCTAAGGAGAATCCATTGTGGTACATGATGAGTCGTACTTATCATAGTAGTCGCATGGCAAAATGGATCATGTTGTTGATGAAATTTGACATAGAATTTATCGGAAAGAAATCCATAAAAGGTCAGGTCATAGCCGATCAACTAGCAGAGGCTCCTCTCGAAGACGACCAACCTCTGACTATAGAACTACCCGATGATGGGGTCTTCCATGTCTCAGAATCACCAGATTTTGACGAGCCTGAGTCACAAGCCGACATAACCCTATTTTTTGATGGTTCTAAATGTGAGCAAGGTGGTGGCATGGGAATAGTATTCTTCACATAGCAGGGCGCTCCAATGCCCCTGTCATTTAAATTAAATTTCCCATGCACCAACAATAATGCAGAGTATGAAGCCTTGCTCATAGGTCTTCAGACAACAATCACCATGAACATTAAATGACTGAACATCTTTGGTGATTCGTTGTTAATTGTCAACCAAGTCAAAGGGGTATTCCAATGCAAATGCCCAGTTATGTAGGCCTACAAAGCCCTTGTGGACAAATTCTTGGCGAATCTTGAATGGTACGACATCGAGGCACTCCCTCGATCATTGAATCATTTTGTAGACACTATGGCCTCCTTGGGGTCACTAATCCCGTAAGACCTTTCTGGTGATATGACAACCATTCAAGTCAAAACACTATCGCAATCAGTGATGGAGTGAGCAAGCTCTGATTTAACGCTAGGAATCCACTTGATCCAGATTGAGCCATCCATGGACAAGTTCTCTCGAATCTGTGATCATTTGAATCATGCCAACTGGGGGTCCTTGTTCTCCCCTACTCCCATTAATAGCAATACAATGTTATTCTTGCAAGATCTCTCCCGCTCAACATTTGCTAGGGATGAACTTCAAGAGGGATTGGCTATTCATACCATCGAGGCTTCCGATCAACAGGATTGGTATGCACCCATCAGGGACTACCTCAAGTTAGGTAAACTCCCGCTTGGATTGATGCACACCGCAAAACGATCATTCAAATAGAAAGAGACAAAACATGTCTTGTTAGGAGACATTTTGTACCATTGGAGCTATGAAGGGATTCTCCTCTATTGCCTGGACTAGCAAGAGTCTGCTTGGGCAATCACCCAAGCACACGATGGTACATGCGATGGCCACTTCAGCGGTATGGCCATCGCAAAGCGCATCCTTTGCATGGGCTATTATTGGCCATATTTAGAGCGAGATTGTTGCGCATATGTGCAGAAGTGCGTGAAGTGTCAACATCATGCCAATTTGACACACGTACCTTCCCAGGCCTTGCAGCCGATCCAGTCGGCTTGGCCATTTTCACAGTGGGGCTTAGATCTCATCGAAAAGATCTCCCCTGCATCGTTCGGCCATCACACGTTTATCATAATGGCCATAGAGTATTTCACCAAGTGGGTGGAAGTGGTTTCGCTAACCTCTATGACTGGACCCCGCATTGTGGAGTTCATTTTGCATAACATCATATGTCATTTTGGTATTCCATCCAAGATAATCTCAGATAATGGGACGTCATTCAAGAACAAAGATGTGCATGCTTTGACCACAAAGTACAAAATTTAGCATAGTTTTTTGACACCCTATTATCCATGGGCAAATGGGCAAGCAGAGGCGTCAAACAAAATGCTAGTCACCATCCTCAAAAATATAGTCATCGATAATCATAAGGATTGGCACATTCAGATCCCACTTGCCCTATGGGCTTATCGCACTAGCATTCGGATGCCCACTAGGGCAACTCCATTTTCACTGGTGTATGGCTTTGAGGCAGTCATGCCTCTCGAGTTGGAGATTCCCTCCCTGCGCATATCAATGCAAGAGTTCATCGATGATGACACTGCATGGTAGGCCCGGTTAGACTAGCTTACGTTGCTTGACGAATGACACGTTAATGCTCTTGAGCATTTACGTATCTATCAAGAGCGACTTAAGAAAGCATACAACATGAAAGTTCACCTGAGGGACTTTTGGATTGGTGACTTGGTCTTAAAAGAAAACCAACAGAACTCTAGTTTGTCGTCCCATCTAAGGGACAAGTTCACGGAAAACTGGTTAGGTCCCTATGTCATTGATAGTAAAATAGGACCTGGAACATACCGGCTAGCCTCTCTTGACGGAATCAAGGAACTAGAACCCTTGAACATCAGTCATTTGCGGCCATTCCATATTTAAAAGAGCCATAGCCCAACCCAAAAAGCTCCAAGGATTTCCATAATCGCTTGGTCAACCCAAAAGGCTCCAAGGATTTCCATAATCGCTTGGTCAACCCAAAAGGCTCCAAGGATTTTCATAATCGCTTGGTCAACCCAAAAAGCTCCAAGGATTTCCATAATTGCTTGGTCAACCCAAAAATCTCCAAGGATTTCCATAATCGCTTGGTCAACCCAAAAAGCTCCAAGGATTTCCATAATCGCTTGGTCAACCCAAAAGCTCCAAGGATTCCCATAATCACTTGGTCAACCCAAAAGTTCCAAGGATTCCTTAATCGCTTGGTCAAAAACAAGAAAATTTTAAAAACAATAAAATCATCAAAAATAACAAAAATTTGCATCTCATTTCCATGCATACGCAAAATCATCATAACAGTACAGAGTTCTTTTGCATCTCATCTGCATACTCACAAACATCAATCCCTCAAAAATACAAAAATATATAGCTGCATTAAGCATCACATCCATATTGTCATATTTGTGGTCATATAGGTCAAAGCACCATAGACTGTCATTACTTGGCAAAAACCATCATCTTCTGCATTTTCTGCTTTATCAATAGTTCATCGCCTATAACCACCATTCACATTATTCTCCCACATCATAGTCAGTTGTTTTCTAATGTATCGAGAGTTTTCGTCATTCAGTCGTCATTAGCTTTTTAGCCACATACTGTACCAAGTCAGATAGATTTTACGAAGGTAGAATTCTACTTGGATCACACCTTGTTACGTAGCATCCCGACACAAGTTAAAACATATAACAAAATTCCCAAGTTGTGTGAACGAAAGATGAACCCTACAAAGCAATCCAGGTCACCATAAGCGAAACGGTTATCTTGCTCATCCCCCTGTGCGAATGACCCCAAAGAATTCCGAGAGTTGGAAAAAGGACAAGCATCCTCCCTACCCAATTCCCCAAGAATACCAAGTTCTCAAAAGGTTGCAAAACATCAGAACAATTTGCAAAAGTCAAAACTCCAAAATTTGATACCCCAAAGTGCACGCATCAAAAGGCACAAACAATAGTGATTCTCATCACTCAATATTCAAATCCCTTGCTCAAAAGAAAAACAAAAATAAATAGTGATTTTTATCACTACAAAAGAGCAAGTATCCCAATACAATTGAAGAAAAGAAGGGAGTTGAACTTGAATCCCTGGAACTCTCAGCATTTCGACAAGTCATGAGGCAAACCTTAGTACCGATTTGGTTGATAGCCTATTGGTCACTGGTGGTAAACCTCCCGCATGATGATATATCTATCACATTAACTTGTGTGCAGATCAATGTTTGCATGTGGATGAGCTAGCTTATGGTATCCTACGATAGCATCGCAGCTTAATCTGACTAAACACAACAAAGGAGTTAGTGGAGCTAATCAGGTGATCCTCAATACAGGTTTGGTTGATAGCCTATCTGGCATTGGCGGTATCCTGACAAACACCACATAAACGAACTCAATTGCACACACAGGGATGTGAAATAACTTGGTCAAAGACAAGTCCGATTCATACCTTGGTCAAAAGTCTTGTACGATACAACTACAGTCATGGCTAGATAGTTAAAACATCTGAGTCTCAGAAAACCTTAACATACCTTCTAAACCAACTTGCCATCTTTCATTCTCCCATCGCCAAAAAAAAAACATGTATGCCTACAAAGCTATTCACCGCAGCAATTGCCTAGGACAAAAAGCCATAAAGTTCTAAACAGTCTATGGTGCGACTACCACACATCACAAATTCAATTCATCCATTCCATTTGCATATCATATCAATTACAAACATTCACATTTTAGCACAACTTATGCATTCATCACTATAACTTAACATGCATACATCGATATTCATCAACCATCATGCATAAAATCAAATCATCACATGCGCATAAACAAAATAAAGTCTATATATATATCATCAAAAATGCCCGCAGGCTACAAAGAGCCGGTCAGGTGACCCCGCAACCAAAATCCAAAATCTCAAAACCCCCAAGCCTAAGGCATCGGCCATCGTGATCACACAGGATCGGTGTGACGAGAACTACCCCCCCTGTGGTGTGGGTCCTATGGGACCCATTAGGGTGGCTGCTGCTAGCCCCTGCATCATGCCTACTATTGCCTCCCTCATCCAATCGCCTGTGATGAGATGATGCTGACTGCTCAGTATCACTACCCCTCATCTGGCATGATGACCCACCTCTAGAGGTCTTAGGTAACCACCCACCGAGGTGGATAATCTCTCCCTCCATATCCATCCGATGTCGAGACCAATCTGCCTCCCATCGCAACCACTCTGCCTCCCGTCGATGGTAGTAAGCTACTACATCGTCACGCTACACTAGCTATGTCCGTAGGAGGTCCCTCTCCTATGCAACACTGGTGTCCCCATCCCCCCGGTGGTGTGCAAGGAATGCGCTCTCCCACTCCACCAGCTGAGCCCACAGGAGATCCCTCTCCTGCAAATCTTCCCCCAACTCCTCATCCCGCCTCTACAGTAGCTCCGCCAACCACGCAATCTCTGCACGTAGCCCAAACTCCATGTCCTCCAATTTTTCCTGAGGTGTAGGCATATCTGGAACAGCAGCCTGCTCTGGCTCCCACTGCTCCGTGATGTCCTACATCTTTGGCTGATCCCGAACCCCAAGATCCACATCCTCATCCTCCACCTCCACCATGTATGCCTCCTTGAGTGAAGCTTCCCAATCACCTCCTGGCACCTCAGCACCCTCTTTGCCTGCTGCTGCTACCTCAGCCCCTCCTAGTGGCTCCTCTCCCCGCCATCGTTATAGTACCCACCACTGGTTGTACTCTATAGTAGTCTCGACTTCATCCACATCCGGGACATCGATCACTGCATCTAAATCCTCACCTAGTGGCGTGATGACCGGTTGATCCAAAGTCCTCTCGTCCCCTTGGCATCGATAGACCATGGGCTCACCAAGCAACCCCTGGTGCACCCCAAACTATCGTGTCACTCGGCTATAAGGGAAGAACTCATGCTCGGTCCCATGCCACCCAATCAGCCATTGCTCCCTGTGTACCCATCGGAGCCACTCTCTAGCCTCCGGCCAGGCTGGACAGTCCCGATAAGGGTGCCAAGACACCTCCCCTAGAGTAAGCCAAGTGAAGGCATCGGCATAGTGCCCTACGGCACCTGCCCACCGCCGACTCTATCCCTGCTCCTTAGACCGCCACCACAGAGCCGCATACCCAATATCCTTATCCGCCATCTCCACCCGCGTCATCCATGGTAACCCCCTTGGTCTCTCCATCGCTATGTGCTGCCAACCCCAACTCTACAATAGATAGTTGTAGCTGATCCCCTTCTGCCTTCGACAATGGACCTCATATAGCTCCCCATAGAGCTACGCCAACAATGTCTGTCCCCATCTCATGATCAAAGGCTCCTGTATCGAACACTCCACTATCCGATAGACCACATCCAGCAGGTTCCATGGGAACCTCACACCTGATGAGTCAGGTAGCAACATGTTGGAAATGAGGCCCATAAGCAATGTGTGCCTCACTCCCAACACCCCCCTCTCAAACCACCATCGAACCAGAATCCCGCCCATCTGGTAGTCAACCTCTGCCATCTCGACTGGACCATCCACCCCCAACTCCTCCCTATGCCTAAAGAATCGTATCAGTACAGCTATCCACTGATCACGCGATGACATTCTGATTGGTAGCCCATCTATCAGAATCTACAGGAGCCGATAGACATCCTCCAAGGTCACTCGTCATCTCCCCTATTGGGAGATGGAAGGTGTTGGTCTGGGGATCCCACAGGTTGATCAGGGCCATCAGATAGGCCCGATACCTGACCATAGGCTCCAATAAAGCCACATGCTTGAGCCCAAGGGCATCAAGCCACTCCCAAGCAGCCACAGTTAGCGCCCCTCGCACTTTCGCAAAAGCAGTAGGTACACGATACCGGCTCTTCACAACCTGCAAAAGAAAACAACACAAAAACATTAAAATCAAAAAAAAAAAATAAAAAAAATTCTTCACCTAGGTTTTAACTACGTTTTTCATTCAGCTAAGTCTTGGTTTGTGTTCAGCTCAGTTTTAGGGTTTCAATGTTAATTTTGAAAAGCAACATAACAAAGAAAATTAAACAAATCACTTGCAATTTTAAAACATATAACAAAAGCAATAACGCTAAGGAGCACTTACTGGTCTCACTTCGGCTTTGCCACTCGATCTGGTTTGTGCACTCATGATGTCGGGAGAAATTTGGCAGCGCTTCGCTTCACAGAATTAACCTCCTCCTCCCCAGAGCTCCAAATTGCAAGAAAATTCGACTACAAATGAGCCCAAACCCTAGTTTTGTCCCTTAAATAGGCCTTTTGAGCTTATATTCATTCCTCCCTTGGATGAGTGCTCTATATAGTTCTCGTCCCACCCTGGGATGAATACTAAGTTGGTATTCATCCCACCCCAAAACAAATTTAGGGCAAAAATTTCAAAAAACAACAAAAATTGAATAAAAATGCACCAAAATAGCTAATAAACTTGCCCGATGAGAGTGCTTTGGAACTTGACATTCCGGGCATGCAAAATAGATGTCGGGGTCACAAATCCTCGCTATTCTATTCCCTAAGAAGGCTACCATAGCTGGACCGCTCCACAGGAAGACATATTTTCGAGAATTTCATCCCCAAATGACGTCGTCCAAACGGGTCAAAACCCACCCAAAAATAGCAATAACATTGCCAAACAAAGGCACCTTCACGCCTGACATTATTGGCATCCAAAACAGATGTTGGGGTTGCAAATTTTCACTATCCTACTCCCTAAGAAGGCTACCATAGCCATACCACTCCACGGGAAGACGAATTTTTGACAATTTCAGCTCCAAAAAGCATCACCAAAAGGGTTAACACCCAACAAAAATATGTCTAAATGTCAAAAAACTGCACACGCTTAATGCTAAAACATCTAAGGGCACCCTCACACAAGTCATATTGGGTCAAGCGACTCATCACTTTTCTCATTTCGGTCATTCCATCATCAATTCGTCACTTGAGGGGGTAGTCACACTTAGTCACCAATCAACAAAAACACACCCAATCAAGGAAATGGCATGCATTCAAAGGATCATTGACAAAGACAATCACACTCCTGCTTGGGGTAGTAAACAAGCAATAATCACAACCTGATCATATCACTTGGCATTTCATGAATCATGAACTCAAGGTTCTCACAGACAAAAGGTTACGCCCTTTGCCTACTCATGACTGATCAATGTCCAAGTTCAAGTAACACCTCACTGAACAAGGTTAACACTTGAATGAAGTTTCTTAGCTCGTCAAAGGCAAGGATTCAAGAAAACACACCCAATCAAGGAAATGGAATGCATTCAAAGGATCATTGACAAAGACAATCATGCTCCTGCTTGGGGTAGTAAATAAGCAATAATCACAACCTGATCAAATCACTTGGCATTTTGTGAATCATGAACTCAAGGTTCTCTCAAACAAAAGGTTGCACCCTTTGCCTATTCATGACTAATCAATGTCCAAGTTCAAGTAACACCTCACTAAACAAGGTTAACACTTGAATGAAATTCCTTAGCTCGTCCAAGGCAAGGATTCAAGAATGCATGCCCTTTCCATGCTTGGGGCATCAAAATTTTTTTAGGTTACTGAGAAACCCTAATCATTAGTTCTTTGTTTATCTATTTTTTCTCGGCACTACGCCATACACAGCGCATCCCAAAAAGGGGCATCTGTAGACACCAAAACAGCACCAATCTGATTATGTGACTACAAACACTGATCGCTTTGACACACACAGCCCCAAGGGCAGCCCCCAGAGGTTAAACAATGGTCCTAACCACTCTCACAGTAGTTTTGGAAGGTTAGAGATCAGTTTGGCACCTTCAAGCACTTTGATCAATATTCGTTCCACCCTGGAATGAATTCAAACTGGGATTCGCCCCACCTAGGGATGAATTCTGAATTCGCTCCAGGGTGGGGCGAATTGCAGGTTTGATGGGTAAAAAGTCAAATATTGACAAATGGCAGCTCAAATCCACCACTCAATGCTTCCTTCATCACATGGGAGTATGGGTGAGCGTTTTTGAGCGTTAGAGGCATTTGCAAGGTTAGTCATGAAGTCCCAATTCAGGGAGGAATCTCCTTCACCCTAGGAAGGCATGATTGCCAAGTGGCGCATCTGCATGCCCATTTCAAGAGACCTCTAGGTCTATAAATTGGTGAGTTTCCTCACCCCAAAATATACAGAGAAAGAGTATTTTAGAGCAACGAAGTGCTGTAATTTTATTTACAAACCTCACACATCTTAGATTTGTGCCTTTCACATCCTTGATCTCCTTTAGAGGGGAGGTCATTGGGTGACTATTGGGAGGACGAATCTCGAGCCCAAATCCTGAAATTTGGCCACAATATCCCAAATTTTCCGACAATACCACACAAGATGTTTTGGACCCATCCCAAGTGGATTGGTGCTGAAATCAGGCCCCAAACAATGGGCGGCCTGCCCCATGGGCGCCCCCTCCCACGCTGCCACCATCCTAATCGCCCCCTTTTAGAGTGATGGGAATTTCGTGGTAGCCTTGTTTTCTTTCATTTTTGCATTCAATTCTATGATGCTTAAATAGGTTGTCATTTGAATTTCATCTCGTTTTGAACACTTTTGATCATATTTCTATCTTTGCTCGCTTTTACTAACCTACAAGTAGCATCATCAAATTCCTATATATGGAGGCTAAATTGGGAAAATCTGACCATTTGGGTCTTCCCAAAATGCCCCCAATTATCTAACCCCACGTTTGTAGGTCTTTTGGAGCTTCATAGGCAAGACATTGGGACAATACCTTTTCGGCATTTTGTTATAGGTGAATTCGTCCCACCCCAGAGCAAATTCAAATCAGTGAGGAATTTCATGACTGTTCTTTTTGTAGTGCCCTCCTGATGATGTCCTAATGCCCCTATCAAAATTTTAGAGTATTTGGACCTATTTTAGTCATAGTTTAATTCATTTTTCTCATTCACTTATCGTAGGCTTGGGGATTGCATGCTTTGTTTCATCCACAGGTGCTACTGACCGTTTCTTGTTCCTTTGAACGTAGGGTTTGGATATAGGAGGAGCAGCAAGGAGTCAAGACTCATCAACACAAGTGACAACGATGTTTGGTCTGCCCATTTTACATGTGGGCATGCGGAAGAAGGAAAGGCACCCATGGATGTAACAAGAACGCATGCTTAAATGCTCCTAGCCCTTGGAAAGGGAGGATGCACATTGTAACCGAGTTTGAAACATATCAATAAAAAGGGTTGTCTTCTTTATTCACTTGTGTTTCATTTCGATTCGCTCATGCCTTCCCCTCTTTTCATGCACTTTCAAATTCCTAGGATTTAGCGTTGAGTTCAATTTTTTTTGTTTGCATTTTGTATTCGCTTTCATTTTTGCTTCCATATCCTCGTGCTTTCAATATGGAGGTGAGGTATTGCGTTGAGATAGCATGATTGGAGTAGCTACTGTGAATACAGGATGAGGAGGACAGCATTGAGATGGATCACCTACGGGCTCATTTGGCATAACGGGATGAAGCATTAGCTGCATACCACTGATGAGATGTGGAGTGGGGTCAGTTTTGGGTGGATTTGGAGGCTGAGATTATCCACCTTGATGGACAGTTACCTGAGCTCACTAGAGGTGGATCTTCACGCTGAATGAGAGACAGTGAGACTGAGTAGTCTGCTTCCTCTCGTCGCAGGCGGGTGGGTGAGGGTAGTTCTAGTGGGCATGATGCGGGGGCTGGCAGCAGCTGTCGTGAGAGGTCCCATAGGACCCACACCACTGGGGGTAGTTCTAGTCACACCGATCCTACGTGATCATGGTGTCCGACTCCCTAGGCTTGGGTTTTTTGAGTTTTTGATTTTTTTGTGAGGTCAGAGGACCGAATATTGTATCTTGCGGGTATTTTTGGTGATATATATACATGACTTTATTTTTTATTATTCACTTGTCATGATTTATCATTTATTTTATGCACATTTATTTACGTTGATGTATGCATGTGTTATTATGAATGCGATGTTTCTAATTATATGATGTATGCATATGGAATGGATGAAATGATTTGTTGATAACTTGGTGGTGGCACCATAGACTGTATAGGATTTACTGGCTTTTTGTACTATGTGATGACTTTGCATGTGTAATATATATATATATATATATATATATATATATATATATATATATATATATATATATATATATATATATATATATTTTTTTTTGTATTTTTGTTATGGTGATGTAAGAATGGAATGTACCACAGGTGTTCTAGAATGTAGTTAAGGTTTTTCCAAGACTCAAATGTTTTAACTAACTAGCCAAGACTGTACATTTATCTTACAAGACTTTTCAACAAGGTATGAATCAGACTTGGGTTTGACCAAGTTATTTCTAATCCCTGTGTATGCGATTGAATTTGTTTATGTGGTAGTTGTCAGGATACCGCCAGTGCCAGATAGGCTGTCAACCAAACATATACTGAGGATCACCTAATTAGCTCCACTAACTCCTTTACTATATTTAGTAAGATTAATCTACGATGCAATCTAGGATACCATACGCTAGCTCATCCACATGCAAACATTCATCTGTACATAGTTTTAATGTGATAGATATATCATCATGCGGGAGGTTTGCCACCAGTGACCAGCAGGCTATCCACCAAACCGATATTGAGGATCACCTTATGACCTTTCGAATGCTAAGAGTTCTAGGGATTCAAGTTCAACTCCCTTATTTTATTTATTTTTATTGGGATACTTGCTCGTGTATGTAGTGATAAAATTCACTGTTTATTTTTATTTTTTTCTTTTGAGCAAGGTATTAGAATTTTGAGTGATGAGAATCACTATTGCTTGTGATTTTTGATGTATGAACTTTGTGGGTTTGGATATCAAACTTTGGAGTCTGTATTTTGACTTTTACAATTTTTGATATTTGCAAACCTTTGAGGATTTTGGGATTCTTGGGGAATTGGGTAGGGAAGATGCTTGTCCTTTTGCCAACTCTCAGCATTCTTAGGGTCATTTGCATAGGGGGATGAGCAAGATAACCGTTTCACATATGGTAACCTAGCCTGCTATGTAGGTTTCATATTTCGTTCACACAACTTGGGAATGTTTATGTGTTTTAACTTGTGTTTGGATGCTACATAACAAGGTGTGATCCAAGTAAAACTTTACCTTTGTAAAATCTATCTGACTTCGTATAGTTTTTGGCTAGAAATCTAATGACAACTAAATGACGAAAGCCCTGAATACATTAGAAGACAACTGATTATGATATGGTGAAAAATGTGGATGGCGTTTATTTTTGCTGGACTATTTACAAAGTGGAAAAATGCAGAAAATGATGGGATTACCGAGTAATTAAACTTTATGGTGCATTGGATCTGTAAGACCAACAAATATGCAATGTATGTTTGCGATGCCTAATGCAACTTTTTTTTTTTTGTGTTTGATTTTTAAGATTATGCATGGAAGTGAGATGCAATTTTTTTTATTATTTTTGATTATTTATTATTTTTGAAAATTATTTAGGGTTGGTTTATCCCGAGTGGGTGCGTATCGAGTGATTCTTTCAGATCCTTGGAGGTTTTGAATGTGCAAGTGGGATTTGAATGTGCCAATCCTTATGAGAAAGGCTTCGTATTTGGAATTATTGTTGGTGCATAAGAAATCAAGTTTAAATGATAGAGGCATTGGAGCCCCTTATGGTGTGAAGAATATGATTCCCGTGCCACCCCCTTGCTCACATTTAGAGCCATTGAAGAATAAGGTTATGTCAGCATATGACTCAGGCTCATCAAAATCTGGTGATTCTAAGACATGGAAGACCCAATCATCAGGTAGTTCTATGGTTAGAGGTTGATCATCTTCGAGAGGAGCCTCTGCTAGTTGATCGGCAATGACTTGACCTTTGATGGAATTTTTTCCAATGAATTTGATATCAAACTCCATCAAAAATATGATCCATATCACAGTGCGGCTACTATGTCAAGTACAACTCATCATGTACCACAATGGATTCTCCTTAGACACAACATATGTCATATTGCTCAACATGTAGTGGTGTAGCTTTTGGTGGAAAATACCATCGCTAAGCATAGCTTCTCAACCTATGCATAGTTAAGTTCATAACTAACTAGGGTGTGGCTAAGATAGTAAGTAGCATGTTATTTATGTAGTTAATTTTTCTAGGCTAGCATGGTGCCCAATGCCACCTCAGTAGCTGAGATGTATAAATAGAACGACACTCCTAGTCTAAGTGGTGCCAATATTTGCGGTGAAGCCAAGTATTGTTTAATGTCGTCGAAGGCTGACTGGCACTCGTCATCAAAATGAAATGCTACCCCCTTGTGTAATAATTTATTCATGGGTCGGTACTTGTCAAATAATTGTGCTATGAAGTGCTTGATTGACGCGACCTTTCTTTGCAAGATTTTGAACTGCTTGATGGTGGTTGGGGGAAGCATTTCAAGGATTACCTTGAATTTATTTGGATCTACCTCGATGCCTCATTTTGATACTATGA
The DNA here is from genome assembly GCA_028583015.1 of Wollemia nobilis. Lineage (NCBI taxonomy): Eukaryota > Viridiplantae > Streptophyta > Pinopsida > Araucariales > Araucariaceae > Wollemia > Wollemia nobilis. Next base: position 3,773,689 of record JAQPPZ010000622.1, read on the forward strand.
AACGCAAGAGTTTTCTAGATGTGACGCCAAATATGCACTTCTTGGGGTTTAGTCTGACTTTTTATTCGATGAGGCGATCGAGGATCTTGCTTAAGTCATCAAGATGATCTGGGCGCAAAAGATATTTGGCCAACAAATCATCCATATAGTCTTCCAAAGTTTTATGCATGTGATCTTGGAAGATGTATGTCATAGCATGTTGGTAGGTGGCGCAAATGTTTTTAAGGCCAAATGGCATGACCTTATAAAAAAATATCCCCCAAGGCATTGTGAACGCAATTTTTAGTTGATCCTCAGGATTGATACGAATCTGGTTGTATCCTGAGAAACCATCCATGAGGGAAAGCATTTCATGGCCTGTTGTAGTGTCTACCAATGCATCGATGCTAGGCAAGGGGAAATCATCCTTGGGACTCACTTTGTTTAGATCTCAAAAATCGGTGCATATGCGAATCCTCCCGTCAGGCTTCTTGATGGGTACCATGGTGGGTAATCCACGTAGATGACAAACTATGCATCCAATAGCTTTTGTAGCTAATATTTTACCATTAAGGCTACTATTGGGTGCATCTTACATAGTTTTTGCTTGACTGGCATGACTGTCAGATTAAGCATTAGATTATGCGTGACTAGCTGCGGGTCTAGCCCCGACATGTATTTGTAGGACCATGCAAAAACCTCCTTCTCTTTGAGAAGGGTAATGTAATTGGATTGCTCTTTGGGGGATATACTTACCCCCAGCTTGATGATTTATGGATTCATTAGATCAGAGCCGATGTCTATGTCAGTTGTCTCTTCGACTGACATGTGGGACCTGTCCTTCAACTGGTGTGGAGTTGGGATCATGTGGATATCATTTGCCAAATTTAGATCTACATTTGGAATGTCAGGTTCCTCTTCAACATGGAATATATCTTGAGGTGGTCTTGGGGTGAAATGAAGCATCTTGCCGCAAGGCCAGTATTCTGATGGCGATGGTGGTGAGTTAGCACGATCCTAGTCTATAGCATCTAGGTCTAGATACAATGGCTATGTTGGATCAACTAGATTATAGATGGGGGCAGTTAAGTCAATGGATATCATGTTGATGAAGTGAATTTGGTCTCCATTACCACGCGAGCATTGACTCAGACATCCTTGGTGATCTTTGTGCTCTGGATCTTGATCTTTGGGTATTGGCACAAATGGATCGTCCCTATGTGCAGATAAAAGGATAGGGCTTGCCCTTGAAACTGATGGCTCTATAAGGTCTTTGGGTGGAGTGTGCTCTTTGTATGACCGAAGTGGAAAATGTAGCACTTAGTCCAACTGTGCTTGGTTTAGGTGCCATCTATGCCTTGGCCCCACGTTCAGCTGTTCAAACATGTCGTCAATGTCCATGGGGTATTGTTGCTATCACATATGGTTGAGATAGGCCATCTCAGTATTGTCTTCATAATAGTTGTTAGAGATCCATAGGCCTTCATTGGATCTGATAACTATTTGTGGTATGTGGGGCTCGCTCTACTCGAGCAAGTTAATTTTGTCCCATCGGAGTTGTTTTGTTCTCTGCAGGAGGGCCTGATTCTCTTAAGGTAGCATTTTCTCAATTGGAGAATTCAAGGGGAACATTTCCAAGAGGTTCTCCTGATAGTCGTCTATGGGCGTCACTTGCGAGTGGTTGCTATTGAAATCAAAAGGGTCCCAAGGTGCTACCTCATACTCTAACTTGTCTTCTAAAGATTCTTCTTGGCCTTGTCTATATCCCTTTTGGAGGCAAGTTCTCAAACTTTCCCCTTTCTTGATCGAATGGGAGGAGTTGTTGAGGCCCACAAGGTTTGTTACTAACAATGGGAGATAATCCCCCAATGTGTATGTTGTGTTAGGATTGGCATATGGATCTTGTGCTAAAACATCCTTGTTTCCTAGCCCTAGGCCTTGCATGTTCTCTTCCAAGATGTCAAGGGGTAGAGGGTAGTTGAACCCTACTCCTAATTTGTCATATGGCATCTGATATCTTGGTTGACAAAGAATATGCACCCCTTGTTCATCTCTACCCAACCCCATATCCATGCCAATTACATTGGCCAAGGTATTTTAAAGCAAATTCTGGGTTGGACAGATAGTTGATGTTCTCAACAAAGGGCTCTTCATCCTCTTCCTCTTGTAGGTAAGGTTCAATGTCGTTGTCGAGGCCCCCATATACAAAATTTTTTTGATTTTGTGGGTAGCCCAAAGGGACAATAGTGTCGATGGGGAGGCAAGGTCTCCCCATGTTATGCATGGACTCAAGAGTAGGTGTTGCTATGATGTTCCGCACTAGATACTCCCCCAGGCCCATATTGGCCATCTCAATGGTGATCGTTGGTGGTTGAGTGGGAGGGAATGGGAGTTCTTCTTGAGTTCACTCCATGTCGGGTGAACTAGGCATCTTAAATTCCATTTGGATAGGCACATCTTTGGTAGATATGGTTGAGACTGATGGTGGTGCCTCTTCCAGGGGTTTCTTCCCATTGTCCTTCAGTGTGGCCATCGTAGGTGGCATCATTGGTGAAGGACAAGACGATGACGATGGACCCGACTGGGGATTTGAGGGACTTAAGAGTGGGGATGTATGTAGAATTAGACCCTGTCTAGAGGGATTCAACTGAAAGTCCAAATGTGTTGATGGGAGGGTTGATTGTGGCATCAGCTGCACCGTATTGCAATATGTAAAGGGCTCTAAGTCTGTAGGGACTACATGCACTTGTCCTTCAGATGTGTACTTTAGGCATTGATGGGCTATCAAAGGGACACACTTCATGTCCTTGATCTAAGGCCAGCCCAGCAAAATATTGTAGACCATATCACCTTCCAAGATGTGGCACAACATAGGAATAGTCTTTTGTCCCACTTGGATGGGTAGGACAATTGTGCCAACCGTCGAGCATATCACGTTGTTGAATGCACGAAGGGTATAGGTGGAGGCCACAATGTGAGATGCTAGCAACTTGAGGTGTTTCAAGTCCACTATTGTGATTATATTTATAGACAAGCTAGTGTCCACCAACACTCTCTTAAATGGAATCCCGTTGACCTATGCAATGACGTGCAGGGGTGGATCCGCCATATCACCAATCATCGATTTCAAATCGTCTTGTCTAAAGGTAATGAATGGTTTCGTGCATCATTTTACATGTCCCACAAAGTTGTTGAAAGAATTTGATCCATGGTTTTGTAGCTTGATGGCCTTGAGTATCTCCATTAGAGCCTCCCGATGGGGTAGTGATTGTTGTATGAGCTCATAGATGGACAGCCTAGCCAACGTGGTCCTTAAAATTTGGGTAAGTTTGGTCCGAATCGTGGCCACTGGTCTAGGTAGGGGAGGTTGTGTAGGGTTTTGTTGAGGTTGTGACATTGATGGAACCTCTCCTATAGCTTCTGCAGGGGCAGCTATACTTGGGTATCTCTTGTTTCGAGTCATTATGCTTATCATCCCTACATACCCCTGCATGGGGAAATTTTGTGTCTCCTCATTGACTTGTAGAGTCTTTTCCTGCGCATCATGGGAAGGTAGGGGGTCTTTTAAGACCTCCATATGTTGGTTTTTTTGTGCTACGGGATTATCCACCGCTAGCGTCTTGTTGTCTATTAGGTCTTGCACTAAGCTTTTGAACTTCCAACACGTGTATAGGTCATGTCCTTTCTATCGATGAAATATGCAGTACAATTATTTCCTATAGCCCTTGGGTTTTGGTATGTTGGGGTCTACGGGTCAACTTTCTGGTAGGTTTATCATGTTTACCATGGAAAGTGGTCAAACAAGGAGTCTTTAGACTTTGTGAAGGGTGTGAATTTCTGCCTAAGGTGACGCTACTAATTTTTCTCTTGCCTATAATTTTTCTTTTCATAGGTGTCAAGAGGAACTACCTAATAATTAGCCTTTGGGGGCTGTGTTGCTTGTGTAGGCTTAGGTATGTTTATAGCAACCTAATTGACCATGATGGGTTTTGGTTGCGTTGACCTAGGCTTAGGTATGTTTATAGCAACCTAATTGACCATGATGGGTTTTGGTTTGGGTTTTGGTTTTGGCATTTTTGGGCCACTCTTTCTTGCATGGCTTGGCAATCTCACCATCCTATATCTTGATATCCTCAATGATTTTAGATTACGTCAGGGCTTCCTCGAGAGTGGCATATTGCTGCAACTATAATAGCATGGATATCGACCTCAAACAACTCTTTGAGAACATTTGGGTCAGGTCGGCCATGGGATGGAGGTAAGGTAGCTTTGAAAGCAACATCCTCCACTAATTTCCATAAGCTACCATGGTATCTTCCTCATACTGCCTGAGGCTAGCTAGGTCACTTAATGATGCCTTCTTCTTGGTATTGAAGGCAAAACATTTGAGAAATGCATCCACTAGTTGGTCCAGGTTACTGATGCTATGCTTCGACAACTGGGTAAACCAATCCAAGGAAGGGCCTACGAACATGGTTATAAATGTTCTTAGAAGCAAAGCATCGTTGTATTGAATACCAAAGTATTGGCTCAAGAATCTTGTCATGTGCTCTTGGGCATCCTCATCCCCTCTAAATATTGCCAATTGAGGCATTTTAAAGTGTTTAGGGTATGGGAGTGCAGGCACTAAAGGATGCATAGGGTGACTACAGAGGTGGTATAAAGTGGGATTTTGGGGCTCAAAAGTCTTGTTCTCCATAGACTCTAAGCACTCTAGTAGCTATTTGTATGCATCATAAGATTTGATCTCTTCCTTATTGTTTTTTCTCATTGTGAATTGCGGGGAACTTGAGGCCTATGGAGGGGCAACCGGGTAGCGCCTCCCCTGCCTTGGTAGGGTTTTTTAGACCACTCTTCTTCTTGATCAAACTCCTCATAGGCTTCTCAAGGAGTTCTTGGGCATGACCTATAAACATGGGTGGGTGTCCAAAGAGGGTGCCCATCATTGGCTCTAGGGGTGGTCTCCTGCTCAGGTCTAGGAGGTCTTGGAGGTAATACTTGGTAAGGTCATGGATACCTGTCTCACAACAAGGGGTTGTGCCTCTAATACAAATCTATCCTATGCGTGTGAGGGGTTGGGACCCTCTCAGACATAGTTTTCTGGAGCAACTCATCTATCTAATGCCGAATGCGCTCTTTGCTAAGGCGATACAGGTGCTCTAACTATTGTTGGTCTTGCTCAAGCTACATGATTTGCACTTGGTGGGAGGCATTTTTTGCAAATGCCAAGTTCATTTATTCCACTATCTTGAGTCTAGGAGGCCTAGATTCCTCCGCTACACATATATATCAGTCGTAGTGATCCAAGATCTCTATAGGTCACTTCCCTCTGTCGAGGTTAGTGGAATTCACCCGAGGCTCTGGCCTCAATAGGTGATCCTGATAAATAGTAGGTGTAGAAGTGCATTGTTCCTACACTATGTATTACTCTTGAGGAATGTAGTGGTCTTCCTCATGCTCCCTTTCATGTACGTGAAAGGGGCAGACAAAGTTGGCTCACCCTGTCTAAAGGGCCTTGCACTTTGGGTTTGGCCTATTGTTTCTAATAGTAATAAGGGGTATGGGAGGGATGATGTAATCATGTGGCCCCTACTTATGGACCCTATGTTGTTCTAGCACTTCATCGTGCGGTGGCCACTCATAATGAGTGTCTAAGGGAGCCCTTCCATCTATGTTGAGTGCCACGTGTATGGACTCCTCCTATAAGGGTCTATGTTGCATGGGCGTGCCCCTCGAAGGGGTGCCTCTATAGTCCCATTATGTGATGGCATGATGTGGACTATGTTGTGGGTCAGGCCGCCAAGGTGGTATGACCAAGTCCTTGGGGCTATAGAAGAGGCGACTTGTGCCCCTTTGTACACTTTTCGTAGCTTCTGCCCATGATTGGGCTTGGCTACGAGTGTACACCATGGTGGTGTTTCTCTAAAATATGTATACATTTTTATCTTCTTTATGATATTTTTATGCTACACTAAATAAATAGGAGCCACACAAACAAATAAGTGATTATCTTGTTTATGGATTAAATGTGTGCCCTAAATCTAGTTTAGTGTGTTTTGATGTTTGTTTTAAAACCTTGTAAAGAAAATTTTGTTGTACATGCAATATAAGGGCTCTTATATCTCCCAAAATGGTCGCACCTTCAATATACCACTGCCAGGATGTTACACCAAACATCTCAATATACCCACCCTTACTTGAGGGAAACTATTGGTAAGTGAGAGCATAACAGTATGTGGAACATAGGCGGTACGGAAGGGGAATCACTCTATTTTTGACACCTGCCATAGAAGACTTATCCTCATGTGTTGGGAATCACCTCAGATACACTTTTTCATATTTCATTAGGATTTATGTCCAACAACAGTAGTGATCATGGTTATGTATGCAAAATTCAAGCCAAGGTGGTGATGAAATCCACCGTTGGTCTTGATCAAGTGTTGGGGTTTTATGACCAACTCCTTGATGTTTATATTATCATGTGGTGTGTGTGGTTATTTTTACTTATGCAAAGAAAGGAAACATTCAATAAACTCTTCCATGCAAGAAAAGAAAAAAAAAAATCACAAAAACAGAGACAAAAAATTATAGAAGATGTTTAGAAAACCTACCTCTTCTCTGCCCTAACCAGATGCCCTTGAGTTTCTGCTCAGAAATTGCACAGAGATATAATTGTCTCAGGGTGGGATGAATAGCAGATATGTATTCATCATATGGTGGGATGAATGCTGTATTCATCCCGATGTGGCATGAATTCTAGTATGTATTCATAACAAGGTGGCACGAGCAACAGTCCAGTGCTTGAAGGATTAACACTTGCAAGCAAAAACACAAAAAATTGATTAGAATTTTGATCCCAAAATCAGGGAACAGGGTCCCACCATGATTTACACTAAAAGCACAAGGATATGGAAGCAATGGCATACTGGGTATGATGCAAACAAAAGCAAATGTAACACTAAGTCCTATGAATGAATCAAAGAACTAAAGTGCGTGAAAAGGGAAAACAAACGAACTGAAATGAGATATAAAGTAAATGTAAAGTGTAGCCCTTTATTTTATTAATTTTGCTTTGGGATCAGGTTACGATACGTCTCCTTCTATTTTAGGGGCTAGGAGCGTTAGATATATTTTTGTTACACCACGGATGGTACGCTCCCCTTAGGGATCTTTCGCGTGCCCACATTTGAAATGGGCGGGCCAAACGTCATCGTCACTTGCGTGAATGCATCTATAGTTCCTTCCTACCCCTTTGGTGTTGAGATCCTATATTCAAAGAAACAACAAATGATTAATAGAACCTGAAGATGGAGGGAAACGAGCAATCCCCAAGGCCTCTGATTAATGCATGCATGAAATAATTAAAATGGTAATCAAAACATGTCAGAATAAGATGAAATTTGGATAGAAGCATGAAAAAACCATCATGAACATACTGCAAAAGGAACAGTTGAGAAATATACTATAGATTTCTAATCGCTCTAGGGTGGGACGATTAGGACTGTCATAAAATATCAGAATGCGACCTCCTAAATGTCCCATCTAGAGGCCTCCAAAACACCTGCAAAGTTGGGGTTAGGTAAAATAGGGAATTTTTAGATGACCTAGAAGGTCATATTTTACATATTCGACCCCAATCACCCTATATCTGAAGATGCTCCCTGCACATTAGTGAAAGCGAAAAACAATGAAAACACAGTCAAAACTCATTAGAATGGCAGCATATATGAATGACATAAAATAATATGCAAAAGAAATAATGAAGAAATATACTATAGATTTCTAATCGCTCTGGGGTGGGGCGATTAGGATTTTAGCAATGCGAGGGGTGCCTGGGGGCAGGACGCCCATCGTTTGGGGCTTGGTTTTGACACCAATCCACTTGGGATGGGTCTAAAACCTACTAGGGGTTTTTTTTGACAAATTGGATGGGGTATTGTGGTCAAATGTTTGGGTTTTGGGTCTGGATTGTGCTTCTAATGTTCCCCCAATAACCTCCCTTCCAAAATAGAGATCAAGGATGTAAGAATCACAAGTGAGGGGTGAGGATGTAATTCGGCAACACTCCATTGCTCCAAAAACTCCTACTCTATTATTTTTTTGGGGTGAGAAGACTCACCATTTCATAGACCTAAGGGTCTCTTATGAATGAGCATGCAGAGGTGCCACTTGGCCATCATGCCTTTTCAGGGGAGAGAATATTCCTCCTTGATTAAGAGCTCCATGACTACCTCTATGACTGCCTCTTTGAGCTAAAAAATGCTCACTCGCACTCCCATATATTGAAGGTGGAGTTGAGTTGTGGATCTGAGCTGCCATTTGTCAAGGTTTAACTTTTTCTCGTCAAACCTGCTATTTTCCCCACCCTGGAACAAATGCTGCTAATCATCCCAAGGTGGGACGAATACCAGTTTGTAATCATCTCAGGGTGGAATGAATAGGGAGCAGAGTGCCGAAAAGGTGCCAAATTGACCTTTGACCTTCCAAAACTATTGTGGGAGTGGTTAGGACCACTGTTTAACCTTTGGGGGTTGCCCTAGGGGCTATGTATGTCAATTCGATCAGTGCTTGTCATCAAATAATCATATTGGTGCTAATTTGGTGTCTACATATAGATAGTTAGCTTAAGCCTTTTTTAGGATAGTAGTTAACAAGCTACTCAAGGATATGATTTGCCTTGGGAGGCAATTGATGGGATGAATGGGTGGATTTGAATGGTTCAAAATATGGATTGGTTGTGATGATATGGTGGGTTGAGATACACTTTCCTATGGTGTTATGGGTTGTTGAGTAGGTTGATGTTGTACATTTTATTGATTTGTGTGTTATTGTTGACCTCAAGTTACTACATAAATAGCACCCATAAGTGTTGTACATGAATAACTTGATTTGGGAGAGTCTTGGTGTTAGACCCTCCTGTTGTTGGTTGTACCTCCTCGTTATGAGGAAGTGGTGTTTGAAATATACCAATATTTTATTTTTTCTAAGGGACTATCAAGCTTGTTTAGTGGGATCATCTAGTTTTATATCAGGTAAGACAAGTTGATTAGTGTCATATAACTTGTGTAATATGGAAGCATAAGATCCAGCCATTACAGTGTATTAATGATTTTGTCAAACATATTTTTTATGTGGTCAGTTTTCTACATTAGGTTGTTGAGGGAACAACATAATATTTAATTTGTCATAGTTGTTATTGCATAGGTTGTTGTTGAGCCATTACCAACTGGCTCGTGACCACATGATTGACATGATTAGCTTGGTTGGCCGGATTGGCCTGGTTTGATTTGGATTGGCTAGAATAGTTACTTTTATATTTACCCTTTACTATTCTTTATTTTTAGGCTTAATTACACCTTATTGGATTTTTATTTCCTCAATGATGTTAGCTGGGCAAGAGCTTCCTCAAATGATCAGTATTGTTGCATCTATAACAACCAAGAGATGGGTTTTAAGAAACTCTTAAGAAATATTCTAGTAAGATCTTCCATTGGTAGGTCAAATGGTAGTTTGGTAATAACAGCCCTCCAATGATTACCAAAGTTATATACAAACTCATTATCATATTGTTTTTAGACCATATATCTCAGTTAATGAGACTTTATTTCTAACATTAAGGGAAAATATTTCAAGAAATTCATCAACCAATTGCTCAAAGGTATAAATACTATAGTGAGGCAATGGTTATACCACTCTACATCATATCCCCTTAATTTTTGAGGAAATGTTTGAAGCATTAGAGAATCATTGCTTTGGATTCTAAAGCATGAATGAACAAATGTGCTCACATGTTATCTAGGGTCCTTAGTCTCTTTAAAATTGTCAAAGTTTGTTACTGTGAAGTCTACAGGATATAGCGGTGATGGTACTAAAGGATGAATTGGTTGATTTATTAGTTGTTGTAAAGTGGAATTTTGGTTCATCAAACCAGGAGTGCATTGCATAAAACTATCAATATGTTGTTGCATAGTTTGTATCCTAGGTTCTTCCCCTAGAATGTGAAAACCCTAAATGACTTGATGATTTTGTGAAGGTGGGTGGAAAGATGTTGAGGTGCAATTAGATGATGATATGGTGAAGTAGATTGAAATTTATGATAATGAGGTTGGTTAAGAAATGATGGTGAATGTTGAAATAGAGATGATATATGAGGGCTATGATTATGATGATTGGTAGGAATGCTATATGTATGGGTTGATGGTGGTGTGAGGATGGAAACCATAGAATATTGTGGTACCCATGTGTAGACACCAAAACAACACCAATCCGATTATGTGGCTACAAACACTGATCGAATTGGCATACATAGCCCCTAGGGTAGCCCCCAGAGGTTAAACAATGGTCCTAACCACTCTCACAATAGTTTTGGAAGGTCAGAGGTCAATTTGGCACCTTTCAGGCACTTTGCTCCCTACTCGTTCCACCCTGGGATGATTACAAATTGGTATTCATCCCACCCCAGGACGATTAGTAGCATTCACTCCAGGGTGGGGCGAATAGCAAGTTTGATAGGAAAAAGGTCAAACCTTGACAAATGGCAGCTCAGATCCACCACTCAACTCCACCTTCAATGCATGGGAGTGCGAGTGAGCATTTTTGAGCTCAAATAGGCAGTCATGGAGCCCTTAATCAAGGAGGAATCTTCTTCCCCTTGGCAAGGCATGATGGCCAAGTGGTACCTCTGCATGCTCATTCATAGAGACCCTCAGGTCTATAAAATGGTGAGTCTTCTCACCCCAAAAAAGGATAGAGCAGGAGCATTTGGAGCAATGGAGTGCTTCCGAATTACATCCTCACCCATCGTTTGTGCTTCTTACATCCTTGATATCTCTTTTGGAAGGGAGGTTATTGGGTGATTATTGGAAGTGCAATCCGGACCCAAAACCTAAACATTTGGCCACAATACCCCACCCAATTTGCCGACACAACCCCATAAGAGGTTTTGGACCCATCCCGAGTGGATTGGTGCCAAAACCGAGCCCCAAACGATGGGCGTCCTGCCCTCGAGTGCCCCCCGCACTATTGCAGTCCTAATCGCCCCACCCGGAGTGATTAGAAATATGTGGTAGATTTCCCTACTATTTCTTTTTCATTTTATTTTAGGTCATCTACATATGCTGCCATTCAAGTTTCATGTCATTCTGATGAGTTTTGGCTATGATTTTATTATTTCTCGCTTTCGCTAACATACAGGGAGCATCATCGGATATAGGGTGATCGAGGCCAAATTTGCAAAATTTGACCTTCTGGGTCATTCCAAAATGCCCCGTTTTGCCTAACCCCAACTTTGCAGGTGTTTTGGAGGCCCCTAGATGGGACATTTAGGAGGTCACCTTCTGACATTTTATGACAGTCCTAATCGTCCCACCCCGAAGCGATTAGAAATCTGTGGCAGATTTCTCAATTGTTCCTTTTGCAGTGTGTTCCTGGTAATGTTTTCTTGCTTCTATCAAATTTTTAGCTTATTTTGATATGTTTTAGTTATCGTTTTAATTATTTTATGCATGCATTAACCGTAGGCCTTGGGGATCGCATGTTTCCCTCCATCCGTAGGTGCTACTAATCGTTTACTGTTTCTCTAAATGTAGGATCTCAACACCAGAGGGGTAGTAAGGAACTATAGATGCATTCACGCAAGCGACATCAATGTTTGGTCCACCCATTTTCAATGTGGGCATGCAGAAGATCCCCAAGGGGAATGTATCATTTGTGGTGTAACAAAACTATGTCCGACGCTCCTAGCCCCTGAAAAGGGAGGAGACGTATTGTAACCCGATCTCGAGCAAATTAATAAAATAAAGGGCTGCACTTTTACATTTGCTTTAAATCTCGTTTCAATTCATTTGTTTTCCCTCTTTTCATGCATTCTCGTTCGTAGGACTTAGCGTTACATTTCTCCTTCTGTTTGCTTCCGTATCCTCATGATTTCAGTGGCGATCACGGTGGGACCATGTCCCTTGATTTTGAGATCAAATTTTTGATCAAAAGTTGTGTGTTTTTGCTTGAAGGTGTCAATATTTCAAGCACTGGACTGTGCTCGTTCCACCCTATGACGAATACAGAGTTGGAATTTGTGTCACCCAGGGAAGAATGGGCATTCATCCCACCCTGTGATGAATATAGATCTGTTATTCATCCCACCCCAAGATTATTAGCTCTCTATGCAGTTTCAGAGTAGAAACTCAGAGGCATCCGATTTGGGCAGAGAAGAGGTAGGGGTTCTGAGCATCCTCTATCATTTTCTATTTTCTGTCTCTATCATTTCCTGTTTCTTTGCTTGCATAGGAGAGTTTTACTGCATGTTTTTCTTTCTTTGCACAAATAAAAAGAACCCCACACACCACGTGGTAATTTAAACACCAAGGAGTTGGTCGTAAAACCCCAACCCTTGATCAAGACCAACGGTGGATTTCATCACCACCTTGGCTTGAATTTTTGCATACATAACCCCGATCGCTACTGTTGCTAGACATAAATCCTGACGAAAGCTGACCAAGTGTAGCTAGGGTGATTCCTAGTGCATGAGGATAAGTCTTCTATGGTAGGTGTCAAAAATAGAGTGATTCCCCTTCCATACCGCCTATGTTCCACGTACCATTCTGCTCTCGTGTACCAATAGTTTCCCTCACGTAAGGGCGGGTATATTGAGAGGTTTGGTATAATGGCCTGGCAGTGGTATATTGAAGGGGCGACCATTTGGGAGACATAAGAGCCATCATATTGCATGTACAACAACACGTTCTTCACAAAGCTTTCAAAACAAAAATCAAAACACACTAAACCAGATTTAGGGCACACCTTTAATCTATAAACGAGATAATCACTTCTTTGATTGTGTGGTTCCTTTTGTTTAGTGTAGAATAAAAATCATAAAGAAGATAAAAACCTACATAGCTTGTAGAGAGACACCACCATGGTGTACACCCGTAGCCAAGCCCAATCACGGGCAGAGGCTGCAAAAAGTGTACAAGGAGGCACAAGTCACCTCCGCTATAGCCCCAAGGACTTGGTCATACCACCTTGGCGGCCTGACCCACAAAATAGTCCACATCATACCATGATGGAATGGGACTATGGAGGCACCCCTTCGAGGGACACTCCCATTCAACATAGACCCTTTCAGGAAGAATCCTTACACGTGGCACTCAACATAAATGGGAAGGCTCCCTTAGATGCTCGTTATGAGTGGCCACCGTGCAATGAAGCACTAGAAAAGCATAGGGTCCATAAGGAGGGGCCACATGATTACATCATCCCTCCTCTGCCCCTTATTACTGTCAAAAACAATAGGCCAAATCCAGAGCGCAAGGCTCTTCAGACAGGGCGAGCCAACTCTGCCCACCCCTTTCACATATATGAAAGGGAGCATGAGGAAGACCATTACATTCCTCAAGAGCAATACATAGCGTGGGAGCAATGCACCTCCGCACTTGCTATCTATCAGGATCACCTACTGAGGCCAGAGCCTTGGGTGAATGTCGCCAACCTCGACAGAGGGAAGTGAACTATAGAGATCTCGGATCATCACGACCAAGATAAATATGTAGGAGAGGCATCTAGGCCTCCTAGAATCAAGACAATGGAACAAATTGACCTGGAATTTTCTAGACATGCCGCCCACCAAGCGCAAATCATGCAGCTTGAGCAAGACCAACAATAGTTGGAGCACCTGTATCGCCTTAGCAAAGAGCGCATTCGGCGTCAAACAAATGAGTTGCTCTAGAACACTATGCCTGAGAGGGTTCCAACCCCTCGCACACAGAGGGTAGAGCTGTATGAGAGGCACAACCCCTTGGTACGAGATAGGTCTCCATGACCTTACCAAGTGTTGCCTCCGAGGCCTCCTAGACCTGAGTGGGAGGCCACTCCTAGAAACAATGATGGGCACCCTCCGTGGGCACCCACCCATGTTTATAGGTCTCACCCAGGAACTCCTCAAGAAGCCTATGAGGAGTATGAGCAAGAAGAAGAGTGGGTTGAAACGCCCTACCAAGGCAGAGGGGGTGCCATCCGGCCACCCCTCCATAGGCTTCAAGTTCCCCACAACCCACAGTGGGAGCAAACCAAAGAGGAAGAGATCAAATATTTCGATGCATATAAAGCGCTGCTAGAGCACTTAGAGTCTATGGAGACCAAGACTTCTGGGCCCCAAAATCCCACTTTATGCCAGCTCCGTAGTCACCCTGTGCATCCATCAGTACCGGCACCCCCATACCCTGAACACTTTAAGCTACCCCAGTTGGCAATATTTAGAGGGGAGGAGGATGCCCAAGAGCACGTGACTAGATTCCTGAGCCAATGCTTTGGCATTTAGGACAACGATGCTTTGCTATTAAGAACATTTATAACCACGTTCGTAGGCCCTACCTCGGATTGGTTCACTCAGTTGCCAAAGCATAGCATTAGTAACTTGGATCAGCTAGTGGATGTGTTCCTCGAATGCTTCACCTTCAACACCAAGAAGAAGGCATCACTAAGTGACCTAGCTAGCCTCAGGTAGTATGAGGAAGAAACCATGGTGGCCTATGGAAATCGATGGAGGACATTGCTTTCAAAGCTTCCCTACCTCCCTCCCATGGCCGACCTGACCCAAATGTTCTCAAAGAGTTGTTTGAGGTCGATCTCCATGCTATTGTAGCTGCAGCAATATGCCACTCTTGAGGAAGCCCTGGCACAAGCCAGAATCATTGAGGAGATCAAGATACAGGATGGTGAGATTGCCAAGCCACGAAAGAAAGAGTGGCCTAAAAACACCAAAATAGGGACCACGCAACCGAAACCCATTGTGGTCAATCAGGTTGCTATAAACATGCCTAAGCCTGCACAAGCAACACAACCCCCTAAGGCTAACTATCAGGCGGTCCCTCTTGACAGTTATGAAAGAGAAAATCATTGGCAAGAGCAAAATTAGTAGCATCACCCTAGGTGACAATTCACACCCTTTATAGAGTCTAAAGACTCCTTGTTTGACCATTTTTTAGTGGTAAACTTGATAAACCTACCAGAGAGTCGACCTGTAGACCCCAACGTGCCAAAACCCAAAGGTTATAGGGAAGACTTGTACTGTAGGTTTCACCGATAGAAGGGACATGACCTTTATGCATGTTGGAAGTTCAAAAGCTTCATGCAAGACCTAATCAACAACAAGATGCTAGTGGTGGATAATCTCGTAGCACCAAAAAACCAACAGATGGAGGTCTTCAAAGACCCCCTGCATTCCCATGATACATAGGAAAAAACCCTTCAAGTCAATGAGGTGAAACAGAACTGCACGTATGTAGGGATGATAAGCATAGTGACTCGGAACAAGAGGTACCCAAGAGCTGCCCCCACGATGGCTACAGGAGAGGTTCCATCAACGTCACAACCTCAACAGCACCCTACACAACCTCCCCCGCCTAGACCAGTGGCCACGATTCGGACTAGACTTACCCAAAGTTTAAGGACCACGTCGGCTAGGCTCTCCATCTACGAGCTCATTCAACAATCATCGCCCCATCGGGAGGCTCTAATGGAGATACTAAAAGCCATCGAGTTGCAGCCCCATGAAGCAAACTCTTTCAACAACTTCGTGGGACATGTCAAATGATGCACCGAGCCAGTCATCACCTTTAGAGAGGACGAGCTAAAATTAGTGACTGGTGACATGGCGGATCCACCCCTGCACGTCATTGCATGGGTCAACGGGATTCCGTATAAGAGGGTGTTGGTGGACACTGGCTCATCTAGTAATATAATTATGACAAGTGGCATTGAAACACCTAAAGTTTCCAGCATCTCACATCGTGGCCTCCACCTATACTCTATGAGCATTCAATGATGCGATATGCTCGATGGTTGGCACAATTGTCCTGCCCATCCAGGTGGGACAAAAGACTATTCCTACATTGTGCCACATCTTGGAAGGTGAGATGGCCTATAATATCTTGTTGGGCCGGCCTTGGATCAGGGACATGAAGTGTGTCCCTTCGATAGCCCACCAATGCCTAAAGTACACATTCGAAGGGCAAGTGCATGTAGTCCCGATGGACTTAGAGCCCTTCAAGTATTGCAATGCGGTGCAACTGATGCCGCAATCGACCCTTCCATCAACACATTTGGATTTTTAGTTGAATCCATCTAAAAGGGTCTGATTTTGCATACATCCCCACTGTTAAGTCCATAAAATCCCTAGCTGGGCCCATCTTCATCATCTGGTCCTTCACCAACGATGCCACCTATGGTGGCCACATCGAAGGACAAAGGGAAGAAACCCCTGGAAGAGGCACCGCCATCAGTCTCAACCATATCTATCGAGGAGATGCCTAGCCGAATGGAAGTCGAGATGCCTAGTTCACCCGACATGGAGTGGACTCAAGAAGAACTCCCATTCCCTCCCCCTCAACCACCAACGATCATCGTTGAGATGGCCAATATGGGCCTAGGGGAGTACTTGGTGTGGAACATTGTAGCAACACCCGCACTTGAGTCCATGCAGGACATGGGGAGACCTCACCTCCCCATCGACACTATTGTTCCTCTAGGCTACCCACCAAATCAGACAAACTTTGTATATGGGGGCCTCGATAATGGCATTGAACCTTACATGCAAGAAGAAGAAGATGAAGAGCCCTTTTCTGAGGATGTCAACTATTTGTCCAACCTAGAATTTGCTTTGAGATATCTTGGCCAATGCAATTGGCATGGATATGGGTTGGGCAGATATGAGCAAGGAGTGTGCATTCTTTGCCAACCAAGATATCAGATGCCATACGACAAATCAGGAGTAGGGTTCAACCACCCCTTGCCCCTTGACATCTTGGTAGAGAACATGCAAGGCCTAGGGATAGGCAACAAGGATGGGTTGGCATTAGATCCATATGCCAATCCTAACACAACATATACATTGGGGGATTATCTCCCATTGTTGACAACCAACCTTGTTGACCTTGATAACCCTCCTCCCCTTTGATCAAGAAAGGAGAAAGTTCGAGGACTCACCTACAAGAGGGATATAGACAAGGCCAAGAAGGATCTTCAAAAGATGAGTCAGAGTATGAGGTAGCACCATGGGACCCTTTCGAATCGGATAGCAATCACTCACAAGTGACCCCCATGGATGACTACCAAGAAAGCCTCTTGGCAATGTTCCCTTTAGATGCTCCAATCGAGCAAGGGCCACCTCAAGAAAATTAGGTCCTCCCATAGAGAGTGGAATGACCCCGATGGGACCAGATCAATTTGCTCGAGTAGGACGAGCCTCATGTGTCACAAACAGTCATCGGAGCCAACGAAGGCCTGTGGATATCCGATAATGATTATGAAGATGAAATTGAGATGGCATATCTCAATCATATGCGATAGCAACAATACCCCATGGACCTTGACGACATGTTTCAATAGCTAAACATGGGGCCAAGGCATAGGTGGCACCTAAACCCAGCATAGTTAGACCAAGTGTTGCATCCGCCACTTTGGGCATACAGAGAGCACCTTCCACCTAGAGACCCTATAGAGTTATCAGTGCCAAGGGTAGGCCCTATCCTTTTATCCACACATAGGGCCGATCCATTTGTACCAATACCCCCAGAGCCAGATCCGGAGCACAAAAATCATCAAGGAAGTTCGAGTCACCACACCCGTGGTAATGGAGACCAAAATCATTTCATCAACATGATATCCATTGACTTAACCGCCCCCATCCACAATCCAGTCGATCTAGCATGGTCATTGTATCTAGACCTAGATGCCATAGACTGGGATCGCGCTAACTCACCACCATCCCCATTAGAGTACTGGCCTTGCGGTGAGATGCTTCATTTCACCCCAAGACCAACTCAGGATATCTTCCATGTTGAAGAGGGACCCGAGGTTCCCAACGCAGATCTAAATTCAGCAAATGATATCCACTTGATCCCAACTCCACACCAGTTGGAGGATGGGTCCCACATGTCAGTCGAGGAGACGACTGATGTAGACATCGACTCTGATCCAATGAATCCATAGATCATCAAGTTGGGGGTAATTCTATCCCTCGAAGAGCAAGCCAACTACATTGCCCTTCTCAAAGAGAAGAAGGAGGTTTTTGCATGGTCCTACAAAGACATGCCGGGGCTAGACCCACAACTAGTCATGCATAATCTAATGCTTGATCCGACAATCAAGCTAGTTAAGCAAAAACTACGTAAGATGCATCCAATAGTGGCCTTAATGGTCAAAGACAAATTACAAAAGCTGTTGGATGCACAGTTTTTCATCTACATGGATTACCCACCATGGTTGTCCAACATGGTGCCCATCAAAAAGCTCGATGGGAGGATTCGCATATGCACTAATTTTTGAGATCTAAACAAAGTGAGTCCTAAGGATGATTTCCCCTTGCCTAGCATCGACGCATTGGTAGATGCTATAGTGGGCCACGAAATGCTATCCCTCATGGATGGTTTCTCGGGATACAATCAGATTTGTATCAATCCCGAGGACCAACTAAAAATGGCGTTCACAATGCCTTGGGGGACATTTTGTTATAAGGTCATGCCCTTTGGCCTTAAAAATGCTGGCGCCACCTACCAACGCGCCATGACATACATCTTCCATGATCACATGCATAAAACTTTGGAAGATTACATGGATGATTTGTTGGCCAAATCTCTTTTGCACCCAGATCATCTCGATGACTTAAGCAAGATCCTCGATCGCCTCATCGAACACAAAGTCAGACTTAACCCCAAGAAGTGCGTATTTGGCATCACATCTAGAAAACTCTTGGGTTTCATAGTCTCAAAATGAGGCATCAAGGTAGATCCAAACAAAGTCAAGGCAATCCTTGAAATGCTCCCCCCAACTACCATCAAGCAACTCAGAAGCCTATAGGGAAAGGTCGCATCAATCAAGTGCTTCATAGCGCAGCTATCTGACAAGTGTCGACCCATGAATAAATTATTGCACAAAGGGGTAGCATTTCACTGGGATGATGAGTGCCATTCAGCCTTCGACGACATCAAACAATACTTGGCTTCACCACTAGTATTGGCACCACCTAGACCAGGAGTGTCATTCTATTTATACATCTCAGCTACTGAGGTGGCACTGGGCGCCATGCTAGCCCAGAAAAATGAACTACACAAAGAACAGGCTACTTACTATCTTAGCCGCACCTTAGCCAGTTATGAACTTAACTATACATACGTTGAGAAGCTATGCTTGGCAGTGGTGTTTGCTACCAAAAAGTTGTGCAAGCCTACAAAGCCCTTGTGGACAAATTCTTGGCAAAGCTTGAATGGTACGACATCGAGGCACTCCCTCGGTCATCAAATCATTTTGCGGACACTATGGCCTCCTTGGGGTCACTAATCTCGTAAGACATTTCTGGTGATATGACAACCATTCAAGTCAAAACACTATCGCAATCCATGATGGAGCGTGCAAGCTCTGACTTAACACTAGGAATCCACTTGATCCAGATTGAACCATCTCAAGATAGGTTCTCTTGAATCCATGATTGTCTAAATCAAGCCAACTGAGGGTCCTTGTTCTCCCCTATTCCCCTTAATAGCAACACAACGCTATTCTTACAAGTTCTTTCCCACTCAACTTTTTCTAGGGATGAACTTCAAGAGGGATTGGTTGTTCATACCATCGAGGCTTCTGATCAGCAGGATTGGTACACACCCATAAGGGACTACCTCAAGCTAGGTAACCTCCCACTTGGATTGACGCATGCCATGAAAATATCATTCAAACAGAAAGCGGCAAAACATGTCTTGCTAGGAGACATTTTGTACCATCGAAGCTACGAAGGGATCCTCCTTTGTTGCTTGGACCAACAGGAGTCCACTTGGGCGATCACCCAAGCGCACGATGGTACATGTGGTGGCCACTTTAGCGGTATGGCCATCGCAAAGTGCATTCTTTGCATGGGCTATTATTGGCCATCTTTAGAGCGAGATTGTTGTGCCTATGTAAGGAAGTGCATGAAATGTCAACACCATGCTAATTTGACACACGTACCTTCTCAGGCCTTGCAACCGATCCAATCGGCTTGGCCATTTTTGTAGTGGGGCTTAGATCTAATCGAAAATATCTCCCCTACATCGTCAAGTCATCACACATTCATCATAATGGCCACAGAGTACTTCACCAAGTGGGTGGAAGCAATTTCGCTTACCTCTACGACTGGAACCCGCATTGTGGAGTTTATTTTACATAACATCATATGTCATTTTGGTATTCCATCCAAGATCATCTCGGATAATGGGACGTCATTCAAGAACAAATATGTGCATGCTTTGACCACAAAGTACAAAATTTAGCACAGTTTTTCAACACCCTATTATCCACAGGCAAATGGGCAAGCAGAGGCATCAAACAAAATGCTAGTTGCCATCCTCAAAAATACAGTCGCAGATAGTCATAAGGATTGGCACATTCAAATACCACTTGCTCTATGGGCTTATCGCACTAGCATTCGGATGCCCACTAGGGCAACTCCATTTTCGCTAGTGTATGGCTCCGAGGTAGTCATGCCTCTCGAGTTGGAAATACCTTCCCTATGCATATCAATGCAAGAGTTCATCGATAATGACACTACATGGCAAGCCTGGTTAGACCAGCTTACGTTGCTCGATGAACGATGCATCAATGCTCTCGAGCATTTACGTATCTATCAAGAGCGACTTAAGAAAGCATACAACATGAAGGTTCACCTGAGGGACTTTTAGGTTGGTGACTTGGTCTTAAAAGAGAACCAGAAAAATTCTAACTTGCCGCCCCATCTAAGGGACAAGTTCACGGCAAACTAGTTAGGTCCTTATGTCATCGATAGTAAAATAGGACCTAGAACATACCAACTTGCCTCTCTTGAAGGAATCAAGGAACTAGAACCCTTGAACATCAGTCATTTGAGGCCATTCCACATTTAGAGAGCCATAGCCCACCCCCAAAAGCTCCAAGGATTCCCAAAATCGCTTGGTCAACCCAAAAACACTCCAAGGATTCCCACAATTGCTTGGTCAAACCCAAAATGCCCCAAAGGTGCCCATAATCCCTTTGGTCAAACCAAAAACTCCAAGGATTCCCATAATCGCTTGGTCAAACCATAAAATGCCCCAAAGGTTCCCATAATGCTTCTGGTCAAACCAAAAGCACCAAGGATTCCCATAATCGCTTGGTCAACCCAAAAATGCCCCAAAGGTATCTATAAACCCTTTGGTCACCCCAAACGCTCCAAGGATTCCCATCATCGCTTGGTCAACCATAAAATGCCCCAAAGGTGCCCATAATCCCTTTGGTCAAATCAAAAGCTCCAAGGGTTCCCTCAATCGCTTGGTCAAAAAATAAAATTCAAAAACAATAAAATAATCAAACTAACAAAAAAAAATTGCATCTCACTTTCATGCATAAGCTTAACACTCAAAAACACAAAAAGAACTGCATTAGGCATCGCATACATACATTGCACATTTGTTGATCATACAAGTCAAATGCACCATAGACTGTAATTACTCGGCAATTCCATCACTTTCCACATTTTTCCACTCTATAAATAGTCCATCAAAAATAAACGCCAGTCACATTTTTCACCATACCATAGTCAGTTGTCTTCTAATGTATCTAGAGTTTTCGTCATTCAACTGTCATTAGATTTCTAGCCAAAAACTGTACAAAGTCAAACAAATTTTACAAAGGTAGAGTTCTACTTGGATCACACCTTGTTACGTAGCATCCCAACACAAACTAAAACACAAAAAAAAAAAAAAATTCCAAGTTGTGTGAACGCAAGAGAAACCTACAAAGTAGTCTAGGGTACCATAGGTGAAAGGTTAGCCTGCTCATCCCCCTGTGCGAATGGTTCGAGAATGCTGAGAATTGACAAAAGGACAAGCTCTTCCCCATCCAATTCCCCATAATAAATAGTGGTTAAAATCCCTTGTCAAAAACCCCAAACACCTTTGATCCCCAAAGTCATAAGGATTCGTACTACACGCCCCTGACAAGGATGGGTAGTCATCCCCAAGGCCTAAAAGATCAATGCCATTCATAATAAGATCTCCAATCACCTTTGGTCCCCAAATTCATAAGGATTCATACTACATGCCCCTGACAAGGATGGGTAGTCATCCCCAAGGCCTAAAATATCAATGCCATTACATAATAAGATCCCAAATCACCTTTGGTCCCCAAAGTCGTAAGGATTCATACTACACATCCCTAAACAGGATGGGTAGTCATCCCCAAAGCCAAACGGGATCAATGCCACTCACAAGCCAACAACCTACGAGCTCAACTTTGCAACTTAAAAAGCAAAATCAAATAACAGTGGTTATCACCACTATTCAGATGCCTTGTTCAAAAAGAAAAACAAAAGAGAAAAATAAATAGTGATTTTCATCACTATGTATGCGAGCAAGTATCCCAACAAGTTGAGCAACCAAAAGACGCCTGAACTTGAATCCTTGGAATTCTCAGCATTTGAAAAACCATTTAGGTGATCCTCATTACGGGTTTGGTGGATAGCCTACCCGACAATGGCGGTATCCTAAACGCATGACGATATGTCTATCACATTAGTTTTGCATGTGAGCAGACCAATGTTTGCATGTGGATGAGCTAGCTTATGGTACCTTAGATTGTCCCATGGATTAATCTTACTAAATACAACAACAGAGTTAGTGGAGCTAATTAGGTGATCCTCAGTATAGGTTTGGTTGACAACCTATTTGGCACTGGCGGTATCCTGACAAATACCACATAAACGAACTCAATTGCACACACAGGGATGTGAAATAACTTGGTCAAACTCAAGTCTGATTCGTACCTTGTTCAAAAGTCTTGTGAGATAAATGTACAGTCTTGGCTAGTTAGTTAAAATATCTAAATCTTAGAAAAACCTTAAACTACATTTTAAAACAACTGGTACATTTTATTACTTACATCACCATCAGAAAATACGAAAAATACCAAAACAAAATTATCAGATGAAAAGCCTTTCCACAAAGCAATCACATAGTACAGAAAGCCAGTAAATCCTATACAGTCTATGGTGCCATCGACAAGTTATCAACAAATCATTCCATCCATTCCATATGCATACATCATATAACTAGAAACATCGCATTCATAATAACACATGCATACATCAACGTAAATAAAATAAACAAAAAATCATGACAAGTGTATAACCAAAAAGAACGTCATGTATATATATCATCAAAATGCCCGTAGGCTACAATAAAATGGTCCTCTGACCTCACAAACAAAAGCAAAAACTCAAAAACCCCCAAGCCTAGGGCGTCGGCCACCATGATCACGCAGGATCGGTGCGACGGGAACTACCCCTAGTGGTGTGGGTCCTATGGGACCTCTTAGGGAAGCTGCTGCTAGCCCTCGCATCACGCCCACTAGTGCCCCCTCATCCAGCCACCTGCGATGAGAGGAAGCAGACTGCTCAGTCTCACTATCTCTCGTTCGGCACGAAGATCCACCTCCAGGGAGCTTAGGTAACCGCCCATCGAGGCGGATAATCTCTGCCTCCAACTCCATCCGATGTCGGACCAAATCCATCTCCCACCGATGGTACGCCGCCAATGTGTCATCATGTTGCACCAACTGACATCTGCAGGAGATCCCTCTCCTACGATGCATCGGTGTCCCCATCCCACCGGTGGTACGTAGCCAATGCGTTCTCCTGCTCTGCCAACTGAGTCCATAGGAGATCCCTCTCTTGCAGAGCATCCTCGAGCTCCTCATCCCATCTTCGAAGTAGATCCTCCAATCATGCTATCTCAGCATGATGCCTAGCCTCCATATCCCCTAGGACTGCTGAGGCATGGGCATCTCCGGGACGATGGGCTGCTCTGGCACCCATTGCTCCGGGACGTCCTACATGTCCGGTTGCTTTGAAACTCCAAAATCATCCCCCACAAAATCGTCAACCTCCACCATGTCCTCATCCTCCAGTGGAGCCCCCCAACCCTCCCCTGATGCCTCTGCATCCTCCCCACCTATTGCTGATGCGTCCGGACCTCCTAGAGGCCCCTCACCCTGCCATCGCCGCATCGTCCACCACTGGTCATACTCGGCAGTCACCCCGACGTTGTCCACGTCAGGGATGTCAATCACTGTATCCGCCTCCTCACCAAGTGGCTCGATGATCGACCAGGCCAGAGTCCTCTCATCACCCCGACGTCGATAGATCAAAGGCTCACCAGGAAACCCCTGGTGCACCCCAAAATGTTGCATCACCTGGACGTACGGGAAGTACTCCTGCTCGGTCCCATGTCGCTCGATCAACCATCTCCCCCTACGCACCCATCGGAGCCACTCTCCAGCCTTAGGCCAAGCTGGACAGTCTTGGTATGGATGCCAGAACACCTCCCCTAGAGCAAGGTGCAAGAAGGCATCAACATAGTGCCCCATGGAACCTTCCCACCGCCGACTCTGACCCTGCTCCTCTGACCTCCACCATAGAGATGCATACCCAATCTCCCTATCCACCATCTCTGCCTGAGTGGTCCATGGCAAACCCTGTGGCCACTCCACAGCTATGTGCTGCCATCCCCAACACTGCAATAGGTAGCTGCATCCAATCCCCTTCCACCTCCGACAGTGGACCTCGTACAACTCATCATAGAGTTGTGCCAGTAGTGTCTGACCCCACCTCATAATCAGTGGCTTTGAGGTCGGACACTCCACAAGTCTGAAAACTACCTCCAGCAGGTTCCAAGGGAACCTCACACCTGATGAGTCGGGCAACAGCATGTTGGAGATGAGGGTCATCAGTAATGCATGCCTCACCCCCAACATGCCCTTCTCCAGCCACCACCGCACCAAAATACCGCCAATCAGGCAATCCCCCTCTGCCCTCTCCATCGAACTATCCACCCCCATCTCCACCCCATGCCCGAAGCACCGTGTCAGCACCATCGTACACTGATCACATGGAGTAGTCCGAATAGGAAGCCCATCTATCGAAATCCATAGAATCCAATAGACATCCTCAAGAGTCACTATCATCTCCCCTATTGGGAGATGAAAGGTATTGGTTCGAGGATCCCACAAGTTGATCAGGGCCATCAGATAGGCCCGATCCCCCACCACAGGCTCTAACCGAGTCACCTGCTTGAGCCCAAGGGCATCAAGCCACTCCCAGTCCACCATCATCAGCGCCTCCCACGCTTCAGAGAACATCGTTAGCACACGATACCGGCTCTTCACAACCTACAAAAGAAAACAAAACAAAAACATTAAAACATGAAAAAAAAAAAAAAAAACTATACAACACTAAAACAAACATACACAATGTCTACAAATTATACACACAAAAACATTTAATAAATGTACAACTAAAACAACAACAAAAAATGTACAACTAAAACATTTAACAAACAAAGTACAACAAAGTACAGACAAACAACTGTACAACAAAAGTATAGCACGGTCAAATAAAATTGTACAACCATAAACAAAATAACACACCTAGGGTTTCTAACCTTAAGTGTGAACCAAAAAAAAAAAAATCAAATAAAAACAAAATTTCCATCTAGGGTTTCTAAACTCTAGGTTAAACAAAACAAAAACAAACTAAAAACACAGTTCTTACCCTAGGGTTTTTAACCTTAGTTAAAACTGAAAAACAAACAAAAAACAACAATAACAAAAAAATTTCAGTTACCTAGGGTTTAACCTTAGTCTAAACTGATAAAAAATAGAAAACAAAATAAAAATTTTTTAAAAAAAAAGCTAAGTTTTCGATCTTCGTTCAAACTAGGGTTTTTATTTCTTTAGTTTACAACAAAAACAAAATAAACACGGTTTTTTAAAACTAGGGCTTCGTGTTAGTTTCTACAAAGCAACACAAAGCACAAAAAGACAAGCACAAAACAAAAAAAATTAACTAGGGTTTTCATTTTTAAATCGACAAACAAAATACAAAAGAAAAACAACCAAATCAACACAATTTTTTTACATCTAGGGTTTTTAAGCAAAATAAAACGGTTTCAACTAGGGTTTCGATCTTAGTTTTAACAAAGCAACACAAAGCACAAATTCAAACAAACAAAAAAAATTAAACTAGGGTTTTTATTTTAGTTTAAATCGAAAAACGAAATACAAAAAAAAAAAAAATTACGGTTTTAAACTGTAAAATAAAACAAACAAAATAACGAGAAGGAGCACTCACCGGTCTCGCTTCGGCTCCGCCACTTGATGATCCAGTCCATGAACTCATGGTGTCCGAGAAAATTTGACAGTGCTCCGCTACGCGAACTCGACCTCCTCCTCCTCAGCTCCAAATCGCCAGAAAAACAAAGTGCAAATGAGCCCAAAACCTAGTTTTGGCCCTTAAATAGGCTTTTAGGCCTATAATCGTTCCACCCTAGGATGATCACTCTAGTTAGAGCTCGTCCCACCCTGGGATGATTACTAAACTGGTATTCGTCCCACCCAGGGATGATTACAGAGCAAGAAAATAAAAAAGAGCAAAAAAAAAAAAACTGCCAAACAAAGGCACCTTTTGCCCGTGACATTCTTGGCATGCAAAACCGACATTGGGATCACAAATCCTCAATATCCTACTCCCTAAGAAGGCTACCATATCCGGACCGCTCCATGGGAGGACGGATTTTCGAGAATTTCATCCCCAAACGACGTCACAAAAAGGGTCCAAACCCACCCAAAAATAGCAATAAATTTGCCGAACAACGGCGCCTTTGCACCTGCGCTTCTTGGCATACAAAACCGACGTCGGGGTCACAAATTTTCAATATCCTACTCCCTAAGAAGGCTACCATATCCGGACCGCTCCATGGGAGGACGGATTTTTGACAATTTCATCCCCAAAAGGCATCACAAAAAGGGTTAAAACCCACCAAAAATAGGTCAAATTGTTCGGAAACTGCATAAGCATTCAACGGAAAACAACTGAAGGCACCCTTACAAAAGTCATCTTGGGTCAAGAGACTCATCACTTTTCTCATGTCGGTCATTCCCTCATCGATTCGTCGCTTGAGGGGGTAGTCACACTTAGTCACCAATCAACAACTACACACCCAATCAAGGAAATGGCATGCATTCAAAGAATCATTGACAAAGACAATCACGCCCCTGCTTGGGGCAGAAAAACAAGCAATAATCACAAGCTGATCAAACACTTGGCATTCATGAATCATGAACTCAAGGTTCCCATAGACAAAAAGGTTGTGCCCTTTGCCTATTCATGATTGAACAATGTCCAAGATCAAGTAACACCTCACCGAAAAAGGTTAACACTTGAATTAAGCTCCTTAGCTCGTCAGAAGCAAGGATTCAAGAATGCATGCCCTTTCCATACTTGGGGCATCAAAATTTGGTTAGGTTACTGAGAAACCCTAATCATTAGTGCTTTGGTTATCTATTTTTTCTCAATGCTGCGCCTTGCACAATGCTTCCCAAAAAGGGGCATCTATAGACACCAAAACAACACCAATCCGATTATGTGGCTACAAACACTGACCGAATTGGCATACACAGCCCCTAGGGCAGCCCCCAGAGGTTAAAAAGTGGTCCTAACCACTCTCACAGCAGTTTTGGAAGGTCAGAGGTCAATTTGGCACCTTTTAGGCACTCTGCTCCCTACTCGTTCCACCCTAGGACGATTACAAACTGGTATTCGTCCCACCCCGGGATGATTAGCAGCATTCGCTCTAGGGTGGGGCGAATAGCAGGTTTGATGGGAAAAAGGTCAAACCTTGAAAAATGGTAGCTCAGATCCACCACTCAACTCCACCTTCAATGCATGGGAGTGCGAGTGAGTGTTTTTGAGCTCAAAGAGGCAGTCATGGAGCCCTTAATCAGGGAGGAATCTTCTTCCCCCTAGCAAGGCATGATGGCCAAGTGGCGCCTCTGCATGCTCATTCATAGAGACCCTCAGGTCTATAAAATGGTGAGTCTTCTCACCCCAAAAAAGGATAGAGCAGGAGCATTTGGAGCAATGGAGTGTTGCCGAATTACATCCTCACCCATCGTTTGTGCTTCTTACATCCTTGATCTCTCTTTTGGAAGGGAGGTTATTGGGTGATTATTGGAAGTGCAATCCGGACCCAAAACCCAAACATTTGGCCACAATACCCCACCCAATTTTCTGACACAACCCCATAAGAGGTTTTGGACCCATCCCGAGTGGATTGGTGCCGAAACCGAGCCCCAAACGGCGGGCGTCCTGCCCCCGGGCGCCCCCGCACTACTACAGTCCTAATCGCCCCACCCTAGAGTGATTAGAAATCTATGGTAGATTTCCCTACTATTTCTTTTGCATTTTATTTTAGGTTATTTACATATGTTGCCATTCAAGTTTCATGTGATTCTGATGAGTTTTGGCTGTGATTTTATTATTTCTCGCTTTCGCTAACATACAGGGAGCATCATCGGATACAGGGTGATCGAGGCCAAATTTGCAAAATCCGACCTTCTGGGTCATTCCAAAATGCCCTATTTTGCCTAACCCCAACTTTGTAGGTGTTTTGGAGGCCCCTGGATGGGACATTTAGGAGGTCACCTTCTGACATTTTATGACAGTCCTAATCGTCCCACCCTAGAGCGATTAGAAATATGTGGTAGATTTCTCGACTGTTCCTTTTGCAGTGTGTTCCTGGTAATGTTTTCTTGCTTCTGTCAAAATTTCAGCTTATTTCGATATGTTTTAGTTATCGTTTTAATTATTTTATGCATGCATTAACCGTAGGCCTTGGGGATCGCATGTTTCCCTCCATTCGTAGGTGCTACTAATCATTTACTATTTCTATGAACATAGGATCTCAACACCGGAGGGGCAGTAAGGAACTATAGATGCATTCATGCAAGCGGCGATGACGTTTGGTCCACCCATTTTCAATGTGGGCACGTGGAAGATCCCCAAGGGGAATGTATCATTTGTGGTGTAACAAAACTATGTCCGACGCTCCTAGCCCTTGAAAAGGGAGGAGACGTATTGTAACCCGATCTCGAGCAAATTAATAAAATAAAGGGCTGCACTTTTACATTTGCTTTAAATCTCGTTTCAGTTCATTTGTTTTCCCTCCTTTCATGCATTCTCATTCGTAGGACTTAGTGTTACATTTCCATTTCTATTTGCTTCCTTATCCTCATGCTTTCACCATGTTGGACTTTGGGTGACAAAGGTGGGTTGAGTGAAAATAGGTTGAGGCTAAGTATTGACCACCTAAACTTGTTGTTGAGCATTTTTTTTCTTCTAACAATTTGTTAAGGTATTCCTATGCTTAATGTATTTCCATATCTAAGGTAGATGACATGGATGTGGATAGAACTAATGAGGTGGGTGGAGGTCAAGTTGTAACAAGAATTACAACTGGATGTGTGACATTATATGAGGTGGATGTTGGCATCTATGAAGTAGCATTGACATGTATTTTGTAGAAAGGATTACTATAGGTGGTAGTGTAGGAGGATGCAATTGAGGTACTTAGAACTCCTGACTATTGAGGTATGGACCAATGCTGGTAAGGTATAATTAATACCTCAAAAAGAGGATTATTATACACCTAGGTAATATTGGAAGCATAGGAAGAGATAATTTCCCGTTGGAAAGAAGGATCATGCCTAGGTGAGCTATGGACTGGTTCTAAGATATAATTAGCAGATCTTTGAAGAGCTTCTACTTGGGCCATGTCTATATGGGTGATGTGGTGATAAATGGTAGGTGAATATGATTATATTATTGGAATGACCATGTAGAATGATTGTGTAGATGACATAGTGTGTGAGGGACATGTAGATAGATCTAAATAACTTACTTGTGTTGCACTAGAGGGATTGACCACATAAGTGGTAGGGAGAGATGATGAACTATCCATGGATGCAATATTTTATGGAATGGAAATTTGATTCAATGCTTATTTTTTATTTTATTTCTAGTTAAGACCATAAGCTAAATGAATCAAATATATACAATGTGTAGTAATGCAAATGAAAATTTCATAGAAATCAAGTAAAACAACTCAATTCTAAGTTTTTGCAATAAATGTGTCTTACCTTATTTTTTATATCATTTTTAATGATCTTTTTTTATGTATGTTTTGATGTACTAATATGAATTAAGGATGAAATCTATGGCTTGGCTAGGCAATGAGATTCTTCTTGGTGATGAAGTCCAAAATTTTTGCTCATGGGTATCCTATGGTGGCTAAACGTAAATATTGGCGGATGGAGATGAAACCCACCATTACCAATGGTTAGCGATGAAATCCAACTCATTACTGTTAATGTGATACGTGTTACGCATGATTCATTTAAAAAAAATTATGCTCTATTGTGTTGCATACAATGTCAAAAATAACCAATTTTAAAAGTATAAATTAGAAGCCAAAAATAGAAATACTAATATCCTCAAAATATGTAAGGTACACCACTTAAGACCCACTCTGAATAGTGGAGGGTTTGCGTACTCTTCCACTCTGAGTCAACAAGGAGTTCCAAAAACAAGAGTATAATTGAGTATCCTGATTTTTTTCCTACTTAAACAAGCAAAAGAGGAATCCTTACCCTACTATGCAAACTATTTTATATAATTCTCATTTTACATAAAAATAGTATGCATATCTTTGAATGAAAAACACATCAAAAAGCAACAAAATTTTAAATTTGAACTGTGCACTAATGTGAGTATGAATGCAAAGTAAATCTAAATGCAATGTGTAAATTAATGCAAGTGCCTAAAATGTAGATGTAATGTGATTGTTTTTAACAAATATTGAATAATGTTATTTTTAACAATTTATCTATAAAAATGTAAAATAAAAATAAAATATAGGGGTTAGGGTTTTGAGGTAGACTTATAGAAAAGCCTGCTTATATTTTTTCAACTCTATGAAATACCTCTTAGTCTCTAAAATACACCAGGGTAAATTTTAAACTTTAGGGGGCATCCCTCGAGCATTACAGGGCATCTGTAAAATTCTAGATCAGCTTCTATAGCTCTAAAAACTCTAGTTCAGTGAAAATTGTGTGATAGAATTCCTAAAACCTACAAGATAGAAAATAAAAATAGTGAGTTAATAATAATATTATTAGTATAAATAAATCATTTTGTGTTCCACTATGATCACCATTTGTAGATGAAAAATTGAAACAACAATGCAATATAAAAAAGTAACAAAAGCACAAATAAATAACCCAAAATTGCACAAAATAGATAATTTTTATTGAATGTGGGTAGATCTCCCAATTGTACAAATAATATACCCTAATATGAGTATTTTATAATGCTCTTGATACAGTTGTTACAATATTAGAGTTTTTGAGGCCCTAATCCAATGAACGATGGTGTCTTCTTGCTCTTCTTTGATCCCAACAATGTGGTGAGTGGATTTTGGTATCCTATGCATAGCCACTCAAGCTTCAACAACTACCAATGAATGTGATTATTATACCTACACACATAAAATAATTACAATAATTAGTAATATTTGTGAGGGCTCCACTATGTGAGACCCTAAAAAATGAAATCACTAAACCCTAGTTACAAAAAACTAACTACAAAAATATATAAGAAGGAAAAAATGATTACCAATGAAATTTTACCTTGTCAAATCTAACTCATTATTTATGTATTCATCACTGATACAAATGATGGTTGTGCAGATGTGCCCTAACGACACCTGAGGGTCATAAGGATGCATATCTAAATAGGAAACACCTATGAGTGCTTGGTTCTGAGTAGAAATATCCAAAGGAACTTGGCAGATGTTGGTGGGTACTCTATAAACTTTGGTGGATGCTATGTAGACTCTGGTGGCTACTCAGGAAGTTCAAGACGATGTTCGATAGTTGAGGAGAGGGTTACATAACTACATTTGGTTTGCACAAAGTGGGTGATGGTGGATGTGGAGGATGTGAACAACAATGAGGAGATACGAGGATGGGTACGATAGGCATCAGGGAATTAAAAAACTTAGGAATCTTTGGTATTGCGTCATCATAATGACTCCTATTTATAATATTTCCTTAGCCACATTAGGGTTTCAATGACACTGAATGTGTGGCCAATATTAAAACATGACGAAGGATGGAGATTAAATCTAGGTAGGTGGTATGGATTAAGATGGATGGATGACTAAGATGAAAACATAATGGATGGATGTGATTAATTCATACATACATATATATAATATTATTATATAAATTTATATTAAACAAATATATAAATAATGGATAAATGTGGCGAGAAGTTATGGATGGATGAGAAGTGGTTATATTTTGGTGTCTCTATACTAGGATATGAGGTTAGTTGAGACATGTTGATGATCATACATTCTCTACTTACAAGGAAGAAGGAAATTTCTATTTTCCAATTTATATAATACTTTGACCCATTGATTTCTTAAATATTTAGATTATATTAGGAAGATTAAAAATATATTGAGAGATAGAGGATCATGTATAGGAGTAATATTGAGCAAGATAGAAATCATAGTCTTTAACTAGGTTTTCTCTCAAGAATATGGAACTAATCCCTTTTTGCTTTGAATCAATTTCTTAGGAATTTTGATGAGTGTTAGTTGAACTCAAAAAGAGATTTTTTTAAATAATATGTTTTGTAGTTGTATTATTTCCCTTTGTGAAATATCATAGAAGGAAACTTGATGGTTATGTTTCTATCACTATAAATTTATTATCATCTATCTTTTGGTTGTTTTGACCAAATTTACTCTTGCTTGCTATTACTAGAATACTGGAGATCATATGTTGAATTAAAAACATAAAGTATATGCATAAGGTTACCCTATTAATGTGAATTTTGAAGTCATAGATTCCATTCAAATGTAAATTATAATACTATATAGTACTTGATACCATTTGAGTTCTTTAAAAAAAAAATATAATATTCATGCTATGAAATAAATGGTCTTTTGCATTGACTAGGAATCATCATTAATGGGTATTTAATCTATGAAAAAGAATTGTAGAAGTGACCTTATTATGTCTAGTGTTGTTTAGGTATTTTTTGTATGAGAAAGTAAATTTTATTATATGAATTTAAATAATATAGCTTTATCTTTATATTTCATAAATTTTGAATTACAACTACAATTACTAGGGAGATAATCTTAACAAAGTATTCTATTATGGTTTAGATAAGTGTTATTAAATGATTTACTATTTAGAAACACTTATGCAAAGGATGATTTATGTTTTCACTCTACTATTCCATGTTCAATAATATTTTATCTTTAGATGGGTGTTCCACGCTAGTTGTAATGAATGAGAGACTTAACAATAAAAATTATAGAGTTTATTTGAGAAAATGGAACAATGTAAAAATATATAAATACTTATATGTGTGTATGATTTATTTACATCTTGAGGATATGGACTAACCTTTAGACACATGCCTAAAGGGATTTTTTTAGATTGATTAACCCTCAAGCAAGGGCCTAAAGGTTAATCTTTGTATGGATTAACCTTTAGTTGAGTTCCTAAAGGGTAATTTTTAGATAGGTTAATCTTTAGTCAAGGGACTAAATGGAGTTTCTTATATAGATTAACCTTTAGATGAATATCTAAATGATACTTTTGGAATGATAAATGTTTAGGCAGTAGTCTCACAGCCAGTGACGGCAGCCATGGAGACCAACCACAGTCAAAAACTATTCCTACAAGGTACTGATGGTGGAATTATATTGGATTCCAGCAATATTTGCCAAGAATTTCCACCGGCCTTGAAGGCTCACTGGCGAACCCACGCTACAGCAGCAGTTGTTCATAAATCATATTTACTTGCCGCTCTGAAAACGCCGGTGCTGGTGCCGGTGGTGAGATTGTTGCTGTTGACGCTTATTATCCACTACAAAATGTTTGGCTATCTCTACAAGGACTTGACAATAGTTTTCATGTAAATGCTCATACATTCCACTTTCTTTCTGTCCATGGCAAGTTGGTCATATATCAAAAGAGCGAACGTCACGATCCTCTAAAGTTCTTGGTATTCGACGTCACCCCAAACTTTGATGATGCCAGGGTGACCGTCAAATTTCTGTGGGAATTCCATGTTCCTGGTATTAATGGTGATCTGGTTTTATCAGTGTAAGTATTCCGAGCCTCCTCCTTTTATTTCGGCAAGTCTTGAAGAACTCTTAATGGTTTTATTTTTTCATTATTCAAAATCTTATTGAAGATCCACTTGAAAATGTATTTGTTTGTTTGTTTTTTTCCCTCTTGCAGACCTCCACACTCTTGATCCAATTACACAGCACTTCAGACTAAGTAAATAAAGAAGGGATACATTGTGGAAGGCTGATATTAGAAGGGATACATTGTGGAAGGCTGATATTAGTGTTCCTCTTGCAGACCCGCACACACTTGATCCAATTACACAACACTTCAGACTAAGTAAATAAAGAAGGGATACATTGTGGA
Organism: Wollemia nobilis; assembly: GCA_028583015.1. NCBI lineage: Eukaryota > Viridiplantae > Streptophyta > Pinopsida > Araucariales > Araucariaceae > Wollemia > Wollemia nobilis. The sequence goes on from JAQPPZ010000622.1 coordinate 3,808,054, forward strand.
AGGCTGATATTAGTGTTGCTAGAAGTGGATGTCTCATAAGGAATTTAATAATAATTTGTAATTCGAGAAGCATCTGTTTGATAGATGGCGAAAATAAAATAAAGCATGGTTTATTATTTATGTCCCTACTTTAAATATGTAGGCCATTGACCTTTCCAAATGTAAAAAGACAACCAAATTTTTATATCAATTGTTTGTTAAATATGTATATGTACCTGTTAATTATTAAATAATAATAATAATAATAAATAACATTTCGATTCAATTTCTTGTTGCAAGAATTGATGCTTTGTTTTGTTTTATTTTATTAAACACTTAAAATTATATTAAATAAAGAATTTTAAATTATTTTTTTTAAGTAAATATAAATTTTACTCGTATTTTTTTAGATTTTGTTTTCATCTTTTCAATGATAAATAAATTCTTAGCGTAAATGTGTTATGAGATGTATTGTTTGTAATAAAATAAAATAACCTAACAAATGTAAAAGACAATCAATTTTAATATAAATTGTTTTAGAAAGGGTCCAACCAAGTTTTCATCTTTATGTATTGTTTTTAATTATATAAAATAAGACAATCAATTTTTTATATTAATTATTTTAGAAAAGGACCAGCCAATTTCGAACTGATGACCTCTTCATCTGCACTCAAATGCTTTACCACTACCACTGAGCTATGGATCCAGTGATTGTATGTGAATTATTATTTTTAATATGTACTTGTTAATTTAAAAAAGGAAAAGGAAAAAGTAACTTAAAAAATTTGGATCAATTTCTTGTTTCAAGAATTGGTGCTTTGTTTTATTTTCTTTTGTTAAATTTTGTTTATGCTTTTAATGTAAATATACATTTTATTCGTATCTTTCTAGTTTTTGTATTCATTCTTTCGTTATCTATTGTTTGTAATCAAATAACCTAATAAAAATATTAAGTGATTTATTTTAATTATTAAAAAAAATATTATTTTTATTATATAAATTTAATAAATTAGTTTTATTAAATATTTTATGTTCATTAAATAAATTTTAATATAATAGTTTAAAAGTGGTTGTGGTGTTTTATTAAAAAATATTATATATAAGATATAGAAGAGGTTTTGAAAGGGTTTTTAAACTTTTATAATAGAAGAAATTCTACAAAACATGGCCTATGTACAACAATACAAGGACAAGAATAACTATAAAGTATTACAACTGGCCACACATCATCAAGTGAACCAACTACAACTTTATATAAGAAACAAAAACTAGAACATCATTGGTGAGCCCCCTAGCCAACCAACACTCCACATGACTATGCTGCAAAATCTTTATTCATAAAAAATAAAAACTTACAGTGCATCAAGAAGCATGCATCACTAAATCCAATTGAGGAAGTATTTTCAGAGAATTATGTCTAAATAGATAGACCAATGAGATTTATACCTAGGTTTTCCATAGAGTCAGCGTGGAAATTTCCTTCTCTAAATATATGCGTTACCTCCCTATCTTCTCTAGCCTAAAGAATTTGCCTAGATTCCACAATCACAACCTAAATATTCCAATTAGGGATTGAATCACCTTTGACCGAGTTTATAATATTAAGTGAGTATCCTTTAATGTAAACTTTTTGGTACTCCATCTTCTCAACAAGTAAGAGACCTTGGTAAAGGGATTTGGTATTCATAATATGGGAATTTTAGATATCTAGTAATTTAGCATACTCCATCAGAAGCCCACCTTTATCATACCAAAGAACCCCACCAACACCAACATTATTGATACTATCCTTTGAAGCTCGATCAAAATTTAGTATAACCTAATTTGGAGAAGAAGATTCCCACCTCACAAGGGCCCAAGGATTAGGTCCAAGAAGACCAACAACCGTATTACTATATTGAAAGCTAATTTTTCTTTCAAGGTTAGCCTTCTCAAATATACCCACCTCCAAAGCTAGAGAGGATACGTTCTCTAGGGTGGAAGCCAAGGCTTTGGTGCAAACATAGATATGGTCCCTTTTGAAGTTTTTAAAATTCTAATATTTCTTTTCTTTTACACCCATCAAAGAAGAAGCAACAAAAAAAAGTTCCAAAAATATTTTAGCCTTGGAGAGTAAAAACGAGATGATCATTGAGCGTAAATATCAATAAGCACACTTGACACCATCCAACTCAGTCTCAAAAAATTAAAAATAAAGTTAAGAACTTCCTCAAAGAATAAGCATTGAAAGAATTGATGGATTATCTATTCCTCATTAGCACCATAAAGGCAACATCTGTTTGGCATCGACCAACCTCTTTTTAAAATATTTTCAATGGTTAAAATATGATTCTATGTTACCAACCAAAAAAAGATATTGACCTTTGGTGTTAGACCCTTAAGCCATACTTTGAAAGGTGGGATCCATAGAGGAGTCCTAATAGGTAGTAGATTGCACGCAGAATTTATTGAAAGGGATCCATTATTTTCCCTTGCCTAGAATATCCCATCCTCTTCATTTCTTTGTTTAGTGACCTAAAAAATCAACTTATTAGCAATTAAAATTCAATTTTCAAGTTTAGCATTGTTGAAAATAGAGTGGTATAATAATATGTAAACATTCATCCCATTGATAAAATCAATAAATTTAGCCATCTTAGACCTAAAGTCCAATCTAATCCTAGGATCCAAACACATGAAATTTAAAATTTGTGTAAGGGGTTGGTCCATCAACCAAATATCTTTATAGAAATAAATCTTAAGTACATAACTTAACCTCCACCTGCAACCTTCGGAGACTAGCATCCTTAAATTTTGCAAACTCAACCAAAAATCTAAACCAAAAGTCGATAGAGGATCGATAAGTAAAACATTCTCTTCCCTCAAGTATTTGGTTGACACAATGTTGACCCAACTAGTTTTAATTTGATTTACCAAATTCAATCCCTATTTTACAACCAAAATATTATTAATATACTTGATGTTACAAAGACCTAAGCCACCATCATTTTCAGGTATGTAGAGTTACTCCCAATCAACTAAGTTATTTTTTCTTCTTATCAAACACAGACAAAAGAAAAAACTTCTAAATATGTTTAATATTTGATAAAATCTTATTAAAATTTTTGAACATAGATAAGAAAAATATTGGAATGCTTTAAAGAGTAAAATTTACCAAGATACCCTTTTTGGCTTGATTGAGGAGGGATCCTTTCCACTCGATCAACTTCCTCTACAATATTTCAACCACAAGTTCCCAAAATGAATCCTGAATTCTTTCCTTAAGCAAAGGTATTCCAAGGTAATGATATGGGAGGGTAGCAACATCATAACCCAAGATACAAGCAATTATCCTCTACCTTACTAAGGGGGTATTAAAAAAAAATAATTTACTTTTTATATAATTTATATTTTACCTAGTTGTAATTTCAAATACATCTAAGATTCCTTTTAACACCTTTACATAGGAAACTAAATCAAGGAGGAAGATCAAACCATTATCTACAAATTGGTGGTGAGAATTAGTATCTATCAACAAAGCATACTTGATACCTTCCACAAATGTTTCTAACCTGATAGACCTACCCATATCTTCTACCAATAAGATATAGAGGTAATATGACAAGGGGTCCTCTTCATGAATACCTCTTAGACTTGAAAAATAACATGTTGGAGATCAATTTATTAAGACTAAAAATATGGAAAAAGAGATACAAACAAGGAAAAGCTTTATCCAACTTTAGAAAGATCTAAATTTTTCCAAAAAATTTAACAAAAATTCATAGGAAACCTTGTCATAAGCCTTATCATGTCTATTTTGAGGAGGAGACTAGCTCTACCACTTTTATTAGTTGAATGAAGGATTTTATGGATAACTATGATGTCCAAGATTTATCTCCCTAACACAAATCTAGTTTGGCTAAATAAATCAAGACTAGAAGAAAATATTTTAATTTATTAATAAGGGCCTTTGTCAGAATTTTATAAATAGTATTACATAAGATTATGGGTCTAAATGTACCAACTGTCTTGGGTATTAGACTTAAAAAATTAGAATTCACATTGAACAAGATATGATTGGTGGTTTAGACCTCATAAAGTGCATCAACAATATCCTTCCCCATAATATGCCAATACTTCTAAAAAAAGAGGGGGGAGAGAACCATCATGACCAAAAGTCTTCATTCCTTCCATCATAAAGATAACAGCTTTGACTTCCTCATCACTGAAGGGAGAGATAATAGATTGGTTCATATCACTTGTGACAAACCTATTAATACTACCAAGCAACTTATTTTGAATTTTCTCATGACAAATATCTTCCACCGTGATGAGATTTCTAAAAATATTCATAGCCTCAGCTCTTATATCCTTAATGTGAGTGGCATTAGATCCATCAGCTTTTCAAATTTCTCTAATTTTATTGGCACTTTTGTGCTTCAAGGTCATAATGTGAAAAAAATTAGAATTTCTATCTCCCTCCTTTAGCCAAAGCACCCTCAGCTTTTGTTTCCACAAAATTTTCTCCTTGGTCATAGTGTTATGAAATTTGGCCAACACCTTCTTTTCGTTGTATCTAATCTCTTGAGATTGATTTCCAAGTTATATATCAAATTCAATAGCATCTAGTAAAATTTTTAGGTATTTCTTATTTTGTAAAATATTCCCAAAACCATTTTATTCCATTATTTAAGGCCACTTTTAGCAATTATAAGTGCCACAATTTTGGAAAGGTCAAAGCCTTGGATCCTTATAGACCACCAGTTTATAATTTTAGCCTATAACTAAGGATGAAGACACCGCATTGACTTAAACCTAATTGATCTAGGAAATCTAGTTTCTCCTTGGTCAACTTCAAGATATAATGGGTATGGTCGGAGCTAATTCTAGGCAAAGAATAGAGAGAAAAATTCTTGAATAGCAAAATGCACTCCTTAGAGTCAATAATCCTATCTAAACTGATTTGGATGAGCTAGTTACCCACTCTTATATTACTCCAAGTATACTTTGAACCCTTCAAATCAAAATCCAAGAGCTCATTTTCATTCACAAAATCTATAAAATCTTTCATGCTTTTCGAGATTGAGGTTTTCCCTCCTTTTTTATCCAAAAAATAGAAGGGAATTGTAGACACCAAAACAACACCAATCCGATTATGTGGCTACAAACACTAACCGAATTGGCATACACAGCCCCTAGGGCAGCCCCCAGAGGTTAAACAATGGTCCTAACCACTCTCACAGTAGTTTTGGAAGGTCAAAGGTCAATTTGGAACTTTTCAGGCACTTTGCTCCCTACTCGTTCCACCCTGGGATGATTATAAACTGGTATGCATCCCACCCTAGGATGATTAGAAGCATTCACTCTAGGGTGAGGCGAATAGCAGGTTTGACAGGCAAAAGGTCAAACCTTGAAAAATGGCAGTTCAAATCCGCCACTTAAACTCCTACTTCAATGCATGGAGTGTGAGTGAGCATTTTTTAGCTCAAAGAGGCAGTCATAGAGGCAGTCATGGAGCCCTTAATTAGGGAGGAATCTTCTTCCCCCTAGCAAGGCATGATGGCCAAGTGGTGCCTCTGCATGCTCATTCACAAAGACCCTCAGGTCTATAAAATGGTGAGTCTTCTCACCCAAAAAAAAAATAGAGCAGGAGCATTTGGAGCAATGGAGTGCTACCAAATTACATCCTCACCCATCGTTTGTGCTTCTTACATCCTTGATCTCTCTTTTGGAAGGGAGGTTATTGGGTGATTATTGGAAGTGCAATCCGGACCCAAAACCTGAACATTTGGCCACAATACCCCACCCAATTTGTCAAAACAACCCCATAAGAGGTTTTAGACCCATCCCAAGTGGATTGGTGCCAAAACTAAGCCCCAAACGATGGGCGTCCTGCCCCCGGGTGCCCCCTGCATTGCTATAGTCCTAATCGCCCCACCCCAGAGTGATTAGAAATCTATGGAAAATTTCCATACTGTTATTTTTGTATTTGATTCTAGGTCATCCATATATTCTTTCATTTAAATTTTAGGTGATTTTGATGAGTTTTGACTGTGCTTTCAATGTTTCTCACTTTCACTAACATACATGGAGCATCATCGGATATAGGGCGATTGAGGTAGAATCTGCAAAATCTGACCATCTGGGTCATCCCAAAATTCCTCGTTTTGCCTAACCCCAACTTTTTAGGTGTTTTGGAGGTCACCTACTGACATTTTATGACAGTCCTAATCGTCCCACCCTGGAGCGATTAGAAATTTGTGGCAGATTTCTCGACTGTTCCTTTTGCAGTGTTTTCTTGGTAATGTTTTCTTGCCTCTTTCAATTTTTTTGCTCATTCTGATATGTTTAAGTCATCATTTTAATTATTTTTATGCATGCATCAATCATAGGCCTTGGGGATCGCATGTTTCCCTCCATTCGCGGGTGCTACTAATCGTTTACTATTTCTCTAACATAGGATCTTGACACCAGAGGGGCAACAAAGAACTATAGACATACTCACACAAGCGGTGGTGACGTTTGGTCCACCCATTTTCAATGTGGGCACGCAGGAGATCCCAAAGGGGAATGTATCATTTGTGGTGTAATAAAACTATGTCCGATGCTCCCAACATCTGAAAAGGGAGGAGACACATTGTAACCCGATATCGATCAAATTAATAAAATAAAGGGCTGCACTTTTACATTTTCTTTAATCTCGTTTCAATTCATTTGTTTTCCCTTTTTTCATGTGTTCTCGTCCGTAGGACTTAGCGTTACATTTCCCCTTTTGTTTGCTTCCGTATCCTCGTGCTTTCAGTGGCGATCATGGTGGAACCTAGTCCCTTGATTTTGAGATAAAATTTTTGATCAAAATTTGTGTGTTTTTGCTTGCAGGTGTTAATCTTTCAAGCACTAGACTGCTGCTCGTTCCACCCTATGACGAATACAAAACTGGAATTCGTGTCACCCAGGGATGAATGGGCATTCATCCCACCTTGTGATGAATACAGATCTGTTATTCATCCCACCCCAGGATATTTAGCTCTCTATGTAGTTTCAAAGAAGAAACTCAGAGGAATTCGATTTAGGTAGAGAAAAGGTAGGGGTTCTGAGCATCCTCTGTCATTTTTTGTTTTCTGTCTCTATCATTTCATGTTTCTTTGCTTGCATAGGAGAGTTTTGCTGCATTTTTTTCTTTCTTTGTGCAAATAAAAAGAACCCCACACACCACGTGGTAATTTAAACACCAAGGAGTTGGTCATAAAACCCCAACCCTTGATCAAGACCAATGGTGGATTTCATCACCACCTTGGCTTGAATTTTTGCATACATAACCCCGATCGCTACTATTGCTAGACATAAATCCTAATGAAAGTTGACCAAGTGTAGCTGGGGTGATTCCCAGTGCATGAGGATAAGTCTTCTATGGTAGGTGTCAAAAATAGGGTGATTCCCCTTCCGTACCGCCTATGTTCCATGTACCATTCTACTCTCGCATACCAATAGTTTCCCTCACGTAAGGGTGGGTATATTGAGAGTTTTGGTATAATGGCCTGGCAGTGGTATATTGAAAGGGTGACCATTCTGGGAGACATAAGAGCCATCATACTGCATGTACAACAACATGTTCTTTATAAAGCTTAAAAAACAAAAATCAAAACACACTAAACCAGATTTAGGGCACACCTTTAATCTATAAATGAGATAATCACTTATTTGATTGTGTGGTTACTTTTGTTTAGTGTAGAATAAAAATCATAAAGAAGACAAAAACCTACATAGCTTGTAGAGAAACACCACCATGGTGTACATCCGTAGCCAAGCCCGATCATGGGCAGAGGTTGCAAAAAGTGTACAAGGAGGCACAAGTCACCTCCACTATAGCCCCAAGGACTTGGTCATACCACCTTGGTGGCCTGACCCACAAGATAGTCCACATCATGCCATTTTAGAATGGGACTATAGAGGCACCCCTTCGAGGGGCACTCCCATTCAGTGTAGACCCTTTTAGGAGGAGTCCTTACACATGGCACTCAACATAAATGGGAAGGCTCCCTTAGACGCTCGTTATGAGTGGTCACCGTGCAATGAAGCACTAAAATATCATAGGGTCCACAAGGAGGGGCCACATGATTATTTCATCCCTCCTCTACCCCTCATCACTGTTAAAAATAATAAGCCAAATCTAGAGCATAAGGCTCTTCAGATAGGGTGAATCAAATATGCCTGCCCTATTCACATATACAAAATGGAGCACAAGGAAAACCATTACATTCCTCAAGAGTAATACACAGTGTGGGAGCAATGCACTTCCACACCTGCTATCTATCAGGATCACCTACTAAGGCTAGAGCCTCGGGTAAATGCCACCAACCTCGATAGGGGAAAGTGACCTATAGAGATCTCGGATCATCATGACCGAGATAAATATGTAGGAAAGGCATATAGGCCTCCTAGACTCAAGACGATAGAACAAATTGACTTGGCATTTGCCAGACATGCCACCCACCAAATTCAAATAATGCAACTTGAGCGAGACCAACATTAGTTGGAGCACCTGTATCGCCTTAGCAAAGAGTGCATTCAGCGTCAGACATATGAATTGATCTAGACCATTATGCCTAAGAGGGTCCCAACCCCTCGCACGCATATAACATAGTTCTATGAGAGGCACAACCCCTTGGTGCGATACAGGTCTTCGTGACCTTATCAAATGCTGCCTCCAAGACCTCCTAGACCTGAGCGGGAGACCACCCCTAGATACAATGATGGGCACCCTCCATGGGTGCCCACCCATGTTTATAGGTCACACCCAGGAACTCCTCAAGAAGCCTATGAGGAGTATGAGCAAGAAGAAGAGCGGGCTGAAATGCCCTACCAAGGCAGAGGGGGTGCTATCCAGCCACCCCTCCATAGGCCTCAAGTTCCCCGCAACCCGCAATAGGAACAAACCAAGGAGGAAGAGATAAAATCTTTCGATGCATATAAAGTGCTGCTAGAGTGCTTAGATTCTATGGAGACCAAGACTTATGGGCCCCAGAAGCCCACTTTATGCCAACTCCGCAATCACCCTGTGCATCCATCAGTGTCGACATCCCCATACCCCGAACACTTTAAGCTACCCCAATTGGCAATATTTAGAGGGGAGGAGGATGCCCAAGAGCACATGACTATATTCCTAAGCCAATGCTTTGGCATTCAGGACAACGATGCTTTGTTGCTAAGAACATTTATAACCACATTCGTAGGCCCTACCTTAGATTGGTTCACTTAGTTGCAAAAACATAGCATCAGTAACTTGGATCAACTAGTGGATGCATTCCTCGCATGCTTCACCTTCAACACCAATAAGAAGGCATCACTAAGTGACCTAGCTAGCCTTAGGCAGTATGAGGAAGAAACCATGGCAGCCTATGGAAATAGGTGGAGGACGTTGCTTTCAAAGCTGCCCTACCTCCCTCCCATGGCTGACCTAACCCAAATGTTCTCAAAGAGCTTTTTGAGGTCGATCTCCATGCTATTGTAGCTATAGCAATATGCCACTCTTGAGGAATCATTGGCACAAGCTAGAATCATTGATGAGATCGAGATACAGGATGGTGAGATTGCCAAGCCACAAAAGAAAGAATGGCCTAAAAATGCCAAAACAGGGACCATGCAACCGAAACCCATTGTGGTCAATCAGGTTGCTATAAACATGCCTAAGCCTGCACAAGCAACATAGCCCCCAAAGGCTAACTATTAGGTGGTCCCTCTTGAAAATTATGAAAAATAAAATCATCGACAAGAGCAAAATCAACAGCATCACCCTAGGCGACAATTCACACCCTTTACAGAGTCTAAAGACTCCTTGTTTGATCATTTTTCAATGGTAAACTTGATAAACCTACTATAAAGTTAACCTGTAGACCCCAAAATGCCAAAAACCAAAGGTTATAGGGAAGAATTGTACTATAGGTTTCACCTATAGAAGGGACATGATCTTTATGCATGTTGGAAATTTAAAAGCTTAGTGCAAGACCTAATCGACAACAAGACGCTAGTGGTGGATAATCCCGTAGCACCAAACAACCAACAAATGGAGGTCTTCAAAGACCCCCTTCCTACCCATGATGCACAGGCAAAGACTCTACATGTCAATGAGGTGACATAGAACTGCCCCATGCAGGGGTATGTAGGGATGATAAGCATTGTGACTAGGAAAAAGAGGTATCCAAGAATAGATGCCCCCGCTGCAGCTACAGGAGAGGTCCCATCAATGTCACAACCTCAATAGCACCCTACACAACCCCATATGCCTAGACCAATGGCCATGATTTGGACCAAACTTACCCAAATTTTGAGGACCACGTCGACTAGCCTCTCCATTTATGATCTCATACAACAATCATCACCCCATCAGGAGGCTTTAATGGAGATACTAAAAGCCACCGAGTTGCAGCCCCACAAAACAAACTCTTTCAAAAACTTTGTGGGACATGTCAAATGATGCACCAAGCCAGTCATCACCTTTAGAGAGGATGAGCTGAAATTAGTGACTGGTGACATGGTAGATCCACCCCTACATGTTATTGCATGGGTCAACGGTATTTCACATAAGAGGGTGTTTGTGGACACTAGCTTGTCCAGAAATATAACTACAATAGAGGCATTGAAACACCTAAAGTTACTAGAATCTCACATCGTGGCCTCCACATATACTCCATGAGCATTCAATGATGCGATATGCTCGATGGTTGGCACAATTTTGCTGCCCATCCAGGTGGGACAAAAGACTATTCCTACATTGTGCCACATCTTAGAAGGAGAGATGGCCTATAATATATTTTTGGGCCGGCCCTGGATCAAGGACATGAAGTGTGTCCCTTTGATAGCCTACCAATGCCTAAAGTACACATTTGAAGGGCAAGTGCATGTAGTCTCGATGGACTTAGAACCCTTCAAGTATTGCAATGCAATACAGCTAATGCCGCAATCGACCCTTCCATCAACACATTTGGATTTTTAGTTGAATCCATCTAAACAGGGTTCAATTTTGCATACATCCCCATTGTTAAGTCCATCAAACCCCCAATCGGGTCCATATTCATCGTCTGGTCCTTCACCAATGATGCCACCTACGATGGCCACACCGAAGGACAATGGGAAGAAACCCCTGGAATAGGCATCGCCATCAGTATCAACCATATCTACCAAGGATATGCCTAGCTAAATGGAAGTCAAGATGCCTAGTTCACCCGACATGGAGTGGACTCAGGAAGAACTCCCATTCCCTCCCCCTCAACCGCCAATAATAACCATTGAGATGGCCAATATGGGCCTGGGGGAGTATCTAGTATGGAACATTGTAGCAACACTCGCAATTGAGTCCATGTAGGACATGGGGAGACCTCACCTCCCCATCGATAGTATTGTTCCTCTAGGCTACCCACCAAATTAGACAAACTTTATATTTAGGGGCCTCGATAATGGCATTGAACCTTACATGCAAGAAGAAGAAGATGAAGAGCCCTTTGCTGAGGATGTCAACTATTTGTCCAATTCAGACTTCGCTTTGAGATATCTTAGCCAATGCAATTGGCATGGATATGGGTTGGGACGATATGAGCAAGGAGTGCATGTTCTTTTCCAACCAAGATATTAGATGCCATACGACAATTTAGGAGTAGGGTTCAACCACCCCCTACCCTTGTACATCTTGGTAGATAACATGCAAGGCCTAGGGATAGGCAACAAGGATGGGTTGGCATCAGATCCATATGCCAATCCTAACACAACATATACATTGGGGGATTATCTCCTATTGTTGACAACACACCTTGTTGACCTTGATAACCCCATCCCTTTGACCGAGAAATGAGAAAGTTCAAGAAATCACTTACAATAGGGATGTAGACAAGGTTAGGAAGGATCTTTGGAAGATGAGTCATAGTATGAGATAGCACCATGGGACCCTTTCGAATCAGATAGCAATCACTCACAGGTAACCCCCATGGATGACTACCAAGAAATCCTCTTGGCAATGTTCCCTTTGGATGCTCCAATCGAGCAAGCACCACCTCAAGAAATTTAGGTCCCCTTGTAGAGAGTGGAGCAACCCCGATGGGACCACATTAATTTTCTTGAGCAGGATGAGCCTCACATGTCGTGAACAGTCATCAGAGCCAATGAAGTCCTGTGGATATTCAACAGTGATTATGAAGATAAAACTGAGATGGCATATCTCAATCATATGTGGCAACAACAATACCCCATGGATATTGATGACATGTTTGAACAACTAAACATGGGGCCAAGGCATAGGTGGCACCTAAAACTAGCATAGTTAGACCAAGTGTTGCATCCACAACTTTGGGCATACAAAGAGAACATTCCACCTAGATACCCTATAGAGCTATTAGTGCCAAGGGCAGACCCTATCTTTTTATCCGCACATAGGGCCTATCCATTTGTGCCAATACCCCCAGAGCTAGATTCGGAGCACAAAAATCATCTAGGATGTCTGAGTCACCACCCCCATGGTAAGGAGACCAAAATCATTTCATCAACATGATATCCATTGACTTAACCCCCCCCATCCACAATCCAACCGATCCAGCACAGTCATTGTATCTAGACCTAGAAGCCATAGACTAGGATTGTGTTAATTCACCACCATCCCCATTAGAGTACTAGCCTGGTGGTGAGATGATTCATTTTACCCCAAGACCAACTCAGGATATCTTCCATGCTGAAAAGGGACCCAAAGTTCCTAAAGTAGATCTGAATTCAGTGAATGATATCCACTTGATCCCAACTCCACACCAGTTGGAGGATGGGTCCCATATGTCAGTCGAGGAGACGACTGACGTAGACATCATCTCTGATCCAATGAATCCACAAATCATCAAGCTGGGGGTAAGTCTATCCCCTGAAGAGCAAGCCGACTACATTTCCCTTCTCAAAGATAAGAAGGAGGTTTTTGCATGGTCCTACAAAGACATGTCGGGGCTAGACCCATAGCTAGTCATGCATAATCTAACGCTTGATCCGACAGTCAAGCCAGTTAAGCAAAAACTTCGTAATATGCACCCAATAGTGGCTTTAATGGTCAAATACGGACTACAAAAGTTGTTGGATGCACAATTTTTCATCTGTTTGGATTACCCACCATGGCTGTCCAACATGGTACCCGTTAAGAAGCCTGATGGGAGGATTCGCATATGCATTGATTTTCAAGATCTAAATAAAGCAAGTCCCAAGGATGATTTCCCCTTGCCTAGCATCGATGCATTAGTAGATGCTATAGCAAGCCATGAAATGCTTTCCCTCATGGATGGTTTCTCGGGATATAACCAGATTCGTATCAATCCCGAGGATCAACTCAAAATGGCGTTCATAATGCCTTGGGGGACATTTTTTTATAAGGTCATGCCCTTTGGCCTAAAAAATGCTAGCGCCACCTACCAACGTGCCATGACATACATCTTCCATGATCACATGCATAAAACTTTGGAAGATTACATGGATGATTTTTTGGCCAAATATCTTTTGTGCCCAGATCATCTCGATGACTTAAGCAAGATCCTCGATCGCCTCATCGAACACAAAGTTAGACTAAACCCCAAGAAGTTCATATTTGGCATCACATCTAGAAACTCTTGGGTTTCATAGTCTCAAAATGAGGCATTGAGTAGTCTCAAAACGAGGCATTGAGGTGGATCCACACAAAGTCAAGGCAATCCTTGAAATTCTCCCCTCAACTACCATCAAGCAGCTCAGAAGCCTACAGGGAAAGTTCATGTCAATCAAGCGCTTCATAGCGTAGTTATCTGACAAGTGCCGACCCATGAATAAATTATTACACAAGTGGGTAGCATTTCAATGGGATGACGAGTACCAGTCTGCCTTTGAAGACATTAAACAATACTTAGCTTTGCTGCCAGTATCGGTACCACCTAGACCAGTAGTGTCATTCTACTTATACATCTCAGCTACTGAGGTGGCACTGGACGCCATGCTAGCCCAAAAAAATGAACTACACAAAGAACAAGCTACTTACTACCTTAGTCACACCCTGGTCAGTTATGAACTTAACTATGCATATGTTGAGAAGTTATGTTTGGAAGTGGTATTTGCTACCAAAAAGTTGTGCCACTACATGCTGAGCAATACAACATATGTTGTGTCTAAGGATAATCCATTACGGTACATGATGAGTCATACTTATCACAGTAGCCACATGGAAAAATGGATCATGTTGTTGATGGAGTTTGACATCGAATTCATTGGATATAAATCCATAAAAGGTCAAGTCATTGCCGATCAACTAGTAGAGGCTTCTCTCAAAGACGATCAACCTCTGACCATAGAGCTACCCAATGATGGGGTCTTCCATGTCTCAGAATTGCCAGATTCTAATGAGCCTGAGATACAGGCCAACGTAACCCTTATTTTTGATGGTTCTAAATGTGAGCAAGGGGGTGGTGCGAGAATCATATTCTTCACACCGCAAGGGGCTCCAATGCCTCTATCATTTAAACTTGATTTCTCGTGCACCAATAACAATGTAGAATATGAAGACTTGCTCATAGGTCTTCATAAAAAATTCACCATGAACATCAAACTCTTGAACATCTTTGGTGATTCATTGTTAATTGTCAACCAAGTAAAAGGGGTATTCCAATGCAAATACCCAGTTCTACAGGCCTATAAAGCCCTTGTGGATAAAATCCTAGCAAAGCTTGAATGGTATGACATCGAGGCACTCCCTCGATCATCGAATCATTTTGTGGACACTATGTCCTCCTTGGGGTCACTAATCCCACAAAACCCTTCCGGTGAGATGACAACCATTCAAGTCAAAACACTATCACAATCTGCGATGGAGTGTCAAGCTCTGACTTAATGCCAGGAATCCACCTGATCCAAATTGAACCATCTTAGAATAGGTTCTCTCGAATCCATGATTGTTTGAATCAAGCCAATTGGGGGTACTTGTTCTCCCCTATTCCCCTTAATAGCAACACAACGCTATTCTTACAAGTTCTTTCCTGCTCAGCTTTTGTTAGGGAGGAACTTTAAGAGGGATTGGTTGTTCATACCGTCAAGGCTTCTGATCAGCAGGATTGGTACACACCCATAAGAGACTACCTCAAGCTAGGTAACCTCCCACTTGGATTGACGCACATTATGAAATGATCATCCAAATAGAAAGTGGCAAAACATGTCTTGGTAGGAGACATTTTGTATTGTCAAAGTTATGAAGGGATCCTACTTCCTTGCTTGGACCAGTAAGAGTCCACTTGGGTGATCACCTAAGCACACAATGGTACATGTGGTGGCCACTTCAACGGTATGGCCATCCCAAAGTGCATTCTTTGCATGGGCTATTATTGGCCATATTTAGAGCGAGATGTTGCGTGTATGTAAGGAAGTGCATGAAGTGTCAACACTATGCTAATTTGACACACGTACCTTCTCAGGACTTGCAGCCGATCCAATCGGCTTGACCATTCTCATAGTGGGGCTTAGATATAATCAAAAATATCTCCCCTGTGTCGTTAGGTTGTCACACATTTATCATAATGGCCACAGAGTACTTCACCAAGTGGGTGGAAGCAATTTTGCTTACCTCTATGACTGGAACCCGCATTGCAGAGTTCATTTTATATAACATCATATGTCATTTTGGTATTCCATCCAATATCATCTCGTACAATGGGACGTCATTCAATAACAAAGACGTGCATGCTTTGACCACAAAGTACAAAATTTAGCAAATTTTTTCGACACCTTATTATCCATAGGCAAATGGGCAAGCAGAGGCATCTAACAAAATGCTAGTTTCTATACTCAAAAATACAGTCACAGATAGTCATAAGGATTGGCACATTCAAATACCACTTGTTCTTTGGGCTTATCGCACTAGCATTCGGATGCCCACTGGGGCAAATCTGTTTTCGCTAGTGTATGGCTCCGAGGTAGTCATGCCTCTCAAGTTGGAAATTCCTTCCCTATGCATATCAATGCAAGAGTTCATCAATGATGACACTGCACGACAGGCCCAGTTAGACTAGCTTACATTGCTTGATGAATGATGTGTCAATATTCTCAAGCATTTGCGTATCTACCAAGAGAGACTTAAGAAAGCATACAACATGAAAGTTCACCTGAGGGACTTTCAGGTTGGTGACCTGGTCTTAAAAGAGAACTAGCAAAACTCTAACTTGCCGCCCCATCTAAGGGAAAAGTTCATAGAAAACTAGTTAGGTCCTTATGTAATTGACATTAAAATAGGACCTGGGACATATCGGCTAGCCTCTATTGACAGAATCAAGGAACTAGAACCCTTGAACATCAGTCATTTGAGTCCATTCCATATCTAAGAGAGACATAGCCTGACCAAAAATCTCCAAGGATTTCCACAATTGCTTGGTCAACCCCAAAAATGCCCCAAAGGTGTCCATAAACCCTGTGGTCAAACCAAAAGATCCAAAGATTTTCAAAATCTCTTGGTCAACCACCAAATGCCCCAAAGTATCTATAAACCCTTTGGTTACCCCAAAATCTCCAAGGATTCCAGCAATCGCTTGGTCAACCCAAAAATGCTCGAAGGTGCCCATAATCCCTTTCGTCAAACCAAAAGCACCAAGGATTCCAACAATCTCTTGGTCAACCCACAAATGCCCCAAATGTGTCTATAAACCCTTTGGTCACCCCAAAAGCTCCAATGATTCCCACAATCGCTTGGTCAATAAAAAAAAAAGCACTAAGGATTCCAAAAATCGCTTGGTCAACCCCCAAAATTCCCAAAAGGTATCTATAAACCCTTTGGTCACCCCAAAAGCTCCAAGGATTCCCACAATCGCTTGGTCAAACCCCAAAAAATACCCCAAAGGTGTCCATAAACCCTTTGGTCAAACCAAAAGCCCCAAGGATTTCCACAATTGCTTGGTCAACCCCAAAAATTCCCCAAAGGTATCTATAAACCCTTTGGTCATCCCAAAATCTCTAAGGACCCACAATCGCTTGGTCAAACCCTAAAAATGCCCCAAAGGTGCCCATAATGCCTTTGGACAAACCAAAAGCACCAAGGATTCCCACAATCACTTGGTCAACCCCCAAACGCCCCAAAGGTGTCCATAAACCCTTTGGTCAAACCAAAAGCTCCAAGGGTTCCCACAATCGCTTGGTCAAAAACAAATATTCAAAAACAAATAAAAACAAAATATAATCAAAAATAACAAAAAAATTGCACCTCACTTCCATACATACTCTTAAAAATAAAAAATATAATAAAATGCATTAGGCATTGCATCCATACATGGCATATTTGCTGGTCATACACGTCATAAGCACCATAGACTGTAATTGCTAGGCAATTCCATCATTTTCCACATTCAGTCCATTTTGTAAATACATCCATCCAGAATAAACACTAGTCACATTTTTCACCATACCATAGTCAGTTGTCTTCTAATGTATCTAGAGTTTTTTTCATTCAGTTGTCATTAGATTTCTAGCCAAATACTGTACACAGTCAGAAAAAATTTACAAAGGTAGAGTTTTACTTGGATTACACCTTGTTACGTAGCATCCCAAAACAAGCTAACACACACAAAAAAATTCCCAAGTTATGTGAATGAAATATGAAACCTTCATAGCAGACTCAGTTACCATAAGCGAAATGGTTATCTTGCTCATCTCCCTATGGGAATGACCCCAAGAATACTGAGAGTTGACAAAAGGACTAGCATCTTCCCTACCCAATTCCCCAAAAATCCCAAGTTCTCAAAAAGTTGCAAACATAAAAAAAATTACAAAAATCAAAACACAAACTTCAAATTTTGATATCCAAACCCCTCAAAGTGCATAAATCAAAAAACACAAGCAATAGTGATTCTCATCACTCAATATCTCAATCCCTTGCTCAAAAGAAAAAACAAAAATAAACAGTGATTTTTATCACTATATAAGAGCAAGTATCCCAATACAATTGAAGAAAAGAAGGGAGTTGAACTTTATTCCCTGGAACTCTCAACATTTGGAAGTTCATGAGGTGATTCTTAGTACCGGTTTGGTGGATAGCCTTGTTGAGCAAGGTGCAGAAAAAGTATTGTCATTGTTGTCAACATAGTTATGTTGATCAGTTGATGCAGTGGACAAGAGTTCAAAGGTCAGTTAGAGCATGTACAGTGAATTTCCAAGAAGACAGAAGTGGACCAGATTCAAAGGATCAAAGAAAAAAACAAGTAAGAAAACTGTAGCGATATCGCGACATGTTTTTTGTCACGATATCGCGACATATTGAGAAGAAAGAAAAACTATCGCGATATCGCGACATGTTTGGCCAGAAAGAAAAACTATCATGATTTCGTGACATGTTGGAGGCAAAGAAGCCAAGTAGAAAAATTGTCACGATTTCGTGACATGTTAGAAGAGAGAAAGCACAAGGAAAACTATCACGATTTCGTGACATGTTAGAAGAGAGAGAAAGCACAAGGAAAACTATTATGATTTCGTGACATGTTATAAGAGAGAGAAAGCGCAAGGAAAACTGTCATGATTTCGTGACATGTTAGAAGAGAGAGAAAGCACAAGGAAAACTGTCACGATTTTGCAACATGTTAGAAGAGAGAGAAAGTGCAAGGAAAACTGTCATGATTTTGCAACATGTTAGAAGAGAGAGAAAGCGCAAGGAAAATTGTCACGATTTCATGACATGTTGGAAGCAAAGAAGGCAAGTAATAAAACTGTCATGATTTCATGACATGTTCGAAGAAGAAGCGCATGCAGGGAAAACTGTCATGATTTTGTGACATGTTCGTAGAGAAGGCGCAAGCAAAGAAAACTGTCACGATTTTGTGACATGTTTGAGAGAAGAAACTCGCAAAGAAAAGTATCACGATTTCGTGACAATCTGTAAGAGAGGCAGTACGGACGAAAAAAGTGTCATGATTTCATGACATGTTTGAGTGAAATAGCTTGCAAAGAAAAGTGTCGTGATTTTGCGACAATTTTCTAGAGGAAGCACTAAGGATTAAAAGTGTCACGATTTCACGACATGTCGGGTTTTCACGATCCAATGAGAAGAAAAGTGCTAAGGAGAAAAAGTGTCACGATTTTGCAACATATTGCAAGAGAAAGAGGAGAGAAAAATATGTCACGATTTAGCAACATGTTTCATTTTTGCGGCCCAAAGCGAAGGAAAGAGGAGAGAGAAAAATATGTCGTGATTTCATGACGTCTCATTTTTGTGGCCCAAAGCGAAGGAAATAGGAGAGAGAAAAAGATGTTGCGATTTCGTGACATGTTTCATTTTCGCGGTCCAAAGCGAAAGAAAGAGGAGAGAGATAAAGATGTCGCAATTTTGTGACATGTTTCATTTTCATGGTCCAAAGTGAAGGAAAGAGGAGAGAAAAAGATGTGATTTCGTGACATGTTTCATTTTTGTGGTCCAAAGTGAAGAGAAAGAGGAGAGAGAAAAAGGTGTCGCGATTTTGTGAAAATTTGCAAGAAGGATTGTACGAATGAAAAAGTGTCACGATTTCATGATAGGTTCGAGAGAAAGAGCTCACAGAAAAAGTGTCACGATATCGTGACAAAAGGATAGAAGAGTGTATGGAGCAAAATATGTCACGATTTCGTGACATGTTCTGTTTTCGCGGGTGCAAGCCGAACAATGAAGCAAGGCAGCAAAAGTGTCACGATTTCACGACATGTTCTATTTTTGTGGGCGAAAGGCAGAGAAAGGCACAAGGTAGCAAAAGTGTCACGATTTCATGACATGTCATGATTTCACTGGTGCTTGCAGAGAAGAGTGTACGAAAGCAAAACATGTCACGATTTTGTGACATGTTCCATTTTTGCGGATGCATGCCGAGAAGAGTGCAAGGAAGCGAAAAGTGTCATGATTTCATGACATGTCTTATTTTCGCTAGTGCAAGCCAAGAAGAGTGTACAGAGGCAAAAATTGTCGTGATATCATGACATGTGTTTTCATGCATGCACACCGAGAAGAAGACAAAAAGGCTGTCAGAGCGATGGTTCTTCTGTCAATTATCAGAGCTGTAAATGAGAAGATAAATCTGTCAGAACGGTGGATATACTGTCAGAGCACAAAAAAGGCTGTAAGAGCCATAAATGAGCAGATAAGAAGGTCAGAGCTGTAAATAAGAAGATAAATCTTTCAGAACGGCAGATATACTGTCAAAGCACAAAAAAGGCTATCAGAGCCATAAAATGGGCAGATAAAGCTATCAGAGTCGTAAGTAAGCATTTAAGGCTATTAGAAGCATAGTAAGTAGAGCCAAAAAAGAATGTTTTATGTACAACAAGTTAGGGTTAGGGTTGAGCTTTGCACGAGGCATGAGTGTTGTGTATTGCCAAATAAAAGGAAAAAGAAGCTGTGAAAAGCATTAAGTGTATAGTGCTGAAATATACAGAAGAGAGTGCTGTAAGAGATCGTAGCAGAGCTGAAAGAGAAAAATATAATAGAGCTGTAAGTATATGCAGTTCTTGTAAAAGGGCATTAGACCAGTGAGGGTCTTGTAGAAGATAAGACATTTTTATGTCATTAAAACAATTCAAAACTGAAGTCCAAGTTGGTGCTTGGCATTAGGGGGTTGGTGCTCCTTTCTGTTACTATAGATAAATAAGGGGTTGGTGCTCCTTCCTGTGGGTGCTGGAAATTTTTTTGTAAAGTTGATGCTTTGCAAAGGCTAGATTTGGATGGGAGTCCAAGCAATCTAATTTTTGAGGAGTAGCCAAAACTGGTGAACCTCATTAAATCGTGTGTTGTGGAATGCTCTCTTGTTTATTTGCTTTATCTATTTTAAGTTATATCTGCTTAAGTTTTAAAGAGTTATAGATCTGAATTTAAAATAGCTACACTGATTCACCCCCCCTATCAGTGTCATTGTGAGAATTTCAAGCCTATCGATCACTGGTGGTGAACCTCCTGCATGACGATATATCAGTCACATTAAATTGTGTGTAGATCAATGTTTACATGTGGATGAGCTACCTTATGGTATCCTAGATGGCACTACAGATTCATCTTACTAAATATGACAAAGGATTTAGTGGAGCTAATTATGTGATCCTCAGTATAGGTTTGGTTGATAGCCTATCTAGCACTTGCGGTATCCTGACAAATACCACATGAACAAACTCAATTGCACACACAGGGATGTGAAATAACTTGGTCAAACTCAAGTCCAATTTGTACCTTGCTCAAAAGTCTTAAAAGCTAAAAGTACAATCTTGGCTAGTTAGTTAAAACATCTGAGTCTCAGAAAACCTTAACTACATTCTAAACCAACTGTGATACATTCCATTATTACACCATCATCAAAAATATATACAAAACCAAAGAAAAATATGCACATACAAAGTCATTTCATAAACGCAATCGCCTAGTACAAAAAATTCATTAAGTCCTTGTTCAGTTTATGGTGCCACCGCCAAATATCCACAACTCAATTCATCCATACCATATGCATACATCATATAATTAGAAACATCGCATTCACAATAACATATGCATACATCAATTTAAATACATGTGCATAAAATCAAACCATAACAAGTGTATAAACATAAGGAAATTCATGTATATATATCATAAAAAAGGCCCTTAGGCTACAATAAAATGGTCCTCAGACCTCACCAAAAAAAATAAATAAATAAAATCTCAAAAACCCCCAAGCCTAGGGCATCGGCCACCATGATCACGTAGGATCGATGCGACAGGAACTACCCCTAGTGGTGTGGGTCTTATGGGACCTCTCAGGGCAGTTGCTTCTAGCCCTCATATCACACCCACTAGTGCCCCCCTCATCTAGCCACCTGCAATGAGAAGATGTTGTCTACTCAGTATCGCTATCTCTCATCCAGTGCAAAAATCCACCTCCAGGGAGCTTGGGTAACCGCACATCAAGGTGGATAATCTCTGCCTCCAACTCCATCTAGTGCTAAACCAAATCCATATCCTATCGATGGTACATAACCAATGCGTCATCGCACTACGTCAATTGATTTTGTAGGAGATCCCTCTCCTGTGAAGCATCTGTGTCCCCATCCCATTGATGGTACGCAACCAATGCATTCTCTTGCTCTACCAACAAATTTCACAAGAGATCCCTCTCTTGTAGAGCATCCCTAAGCTCCTCATCCCATATCTGAAGTAGATCCTCCAATCATGCTATCT
The DNA here is from genome assembly GCA_028583015.1 of Wollemia nobilis. Lineage (NCBI taxonomy): Eukaryota > Viridiplantae > Streptophyta > Pinopsida > Araucariales > Araucariaceae > Wollemia > Wollemia nobilis. The sequence goes on from JAQPPZ010000622.1 coordinate 3,830,189, forward strand.
CAACACGATGCCTCACCTCCATACCCTCTAGGACTGCCTAAGGCATAGGTATATTCGAGATGGTAGACTGCTCCGGCTCCCACTACTCTAGGACGTCCTACATATCTGACTGCTCTGGAATCCCAAAATCATCCCCCCAAAATCTATCAACCTCCACCATGTTCGCATCCTCGAGCGGAGCCCCCCAACCCTCTCCCGATGCCTCTACACCCTCCCCACATACTGTTGCCGCCTTTGGACTGCCTAGAGGCCCCTTGTCCTACCATTGCTGCATCATCCACCACTGGTCATACTCTTTAGTTGCCTCGACATTGTCCATGTTTGGGACATCAATCGCTGCATTTGACTCCTCACCCAATGGCTCGATGATCGACCAGACCAGATTCCTCTCATCACCTCGACGTTGATAGATCAAAGGCTCACCAAGCAACCCATGGTGCACCCCAAACTATCACATCACCCAGACGTATAGGAAATACTCTTGCTTGGTCCTGTGTTGCATGATCAGCCATCTACCCCTATGCACTCACTGGAGCCACTCTCCAGCCTTAGGCCAGATTGGACAGTCCTGATACAGATGCTAGAACACATCCCCTAGAGCAAGACCCACAAAGGCATCAGCATAGTGTCCTACGACACCTGCCCACCGTCGACTCTACCCCTACTCCTTGGATCTCCACCACAAAGTCACATACCCTATCTCCTTGTCCACCATCTCTGCCCGAGTAGTCCATGGCAAAACCTGTGGCCGCTCCATAGCTATGTGTTGCCATCCCTAACACTGCAACAGATAGCTGCATCCAATCCCCTTCCACCTCCGATAGCAGACCTCGTACAACTCATCATAGAGTTGTGCCAGTAGTGTCTGACCCCACCTCATAATCAAGGGTGCCTCCGTCGAACACTCAACCAATATAAAAACAACCTCCAATAGGTTCCATGGGAACCTCATGCATGAGGAGTCAAGCAACAGCATGTTGGAGATGAGGGTCATTAGTAATGCATGCCTCACCCCCAACACGCACTTCTTCAGCCACCATTGCACAAAAATACTACCAATCAAGAAATCCCCCTCTGCCCTCTCCACCGCACTATCCACCCCCATATCTGTCCCATGCATGAAGCACCATGTCAGCATCATCCTCTGTTGATCATGTGGAGTAGTCTGAATAGGAAGCTCGTCTATCAAAATCCATAGAATCTGATAGACATCCTCCAGAGTCATCGTCATCTCCCTTGTTGGGAGATGAAATGTATTGGTGCGGGGATCCCATAAGTTGATCAGGGCAGTCATATATGCTCGATCCACCACCACAGGCTCTAATCGAGTCACATGCTTAATCCTGAGGGTGTCAATCTAATCCTAGTCCACCGCAGTCATTGCCTCCCATGCCTTTTAAAACATCGTCGGCACACGATACCAGCTCTTCACAACTTGTAAAAGAAAACATAACAAAAACATTAAAACATGAAAAAACAAAAAACTATACAACTAAAACATTTTAAAAATGTACAGCTAAAACAAAAAATTGTACAGCTAAAACATTTCAAAAATCTACAGCTAAAACATTTCAAAAATGTACAGCTAAAACAACAAAAAAATGTATAGCTAAAACATTAACAACATGTCCAGTATAAACATTCAAAAAATTCAAATAAACAATGCAATGCTAAAAAAAAACAAATTCAATTTGTCAGTTACCTAGGGTTTTTAAATTTAGTTCAAACTGATAAATAAATAAATAAAAACAACAAATTCAAAATACAAAATTTTCAGTTACCTAGGGTTTTTTAACTCTAGTTCAAACTGATAAATAAATAAATAAACAAAAAAAAACACATTTGTCAGTTACCTAGGGTTTTTAACTTTAGTTCAAATTGATAAATAAAAATACAAAAACAAAGTCAAACAATTTAACCTAGGGTTTTCATCCTAGTCTAAATGAACAAAATACAAAAAACAAAGTAAAACACTTTAACCTAGGGTTTTCATTCTAGTGTCAAACTGAAAAATACAAAACACAATAACAAAAGTTTTCAGTTACCTAGGGTTTGAACCTTAAGTTTAAAACTAAAAAACCAATAAAAAACACACACAAATAGTTTTCAGTTACCTAGGGTTTAACCTTAGTCTAAACTGATAAAAAACAAAAAAAAACATAAAAACATTTTCTTTAAACGCTAAGTTTTCGATCTTAGTTTAAACTAGGGTTGCCTTTTTAGTTTACACCAAAAACAAAATAAAAACGGTTTCAACTAGGGTTTCGATCATAGTTCTAACAAAGCAATACAAAGCACAAATTCAAACAAACAACAAACATTAAACTAGGGTTTTTATTTTAGTTTAAATCAAAAAATAAAATACAAAGAAAAACAAATTGTGATTTTAAACAATAAAATAAAACAGACAAATTAATGAGAAGGTGCACTCACCGGTCTCACTTTGGATCCACAACTTGATGATCCAGTCCATGAACTCATGGTGTCTGAGGAATCTGACAATGCTCCACTACGCGAACTTGACCTCCTCCTCTTCATAGCTCCAAATCGCCAGAAAAACAAAGTGCAAATGAGCCCAAAACCTAGTTTTGGCCGTTAAATAGGCTTTTAGGCCTATAATCGTTCCACCCTGGGATGAGCGCTCTAGATAGCACTCATCCCACCCTGGGATGATTATAAAACTGGTATTCGTCCCACCCTGGGACGATTACAGAGCAAGAAATTTAAAAATAGCAAAAACTACACCAAATGCACAAAAAATAGCAATAACACTACCAAAAAAAGGCACCTTTGCACCTGCGATTATTGGCATGCAAAATAGATTTTGGTGTCACAAATTGTAACTATCCTACTCCCTAATAAGGCTACCATAGCTGTACCGCTACATGGGAGAATGTGTTTTTGAGAATTTCATCCCCAAACAACATCACAAAAAGGGTCCAAACCTACCTAAAAATAGCAATAACACTGCCAAACAAAGACACCTTTGTGTCTGCGATTCTTGGCATGTAAAATAGACATCGGGGTCACAAATTGTCACTATCCTACTCCCTAAGAATTCTACCATCACCGGATAGCTCCACGGGAGAATAGATTTTCAATAATTTCATCCTCAAACGGTGTCACAAAAAGGGTCCAAACCCACCCAAAAATAGCAATAAAACTGCCAAAAAAAGGTACATTTACACCTGCGATTCTTGGAATGCAAAACAGACATCAGGGTCATAAATCCTCACTATCCTACTCCATAATAATGCTACCATAGCCACACCGCTCCATAGGAGAACGTATTTTTGAGAATTTCATCCCCAAACGACATCACAAAAAGGGTCCAAACCCACCCAAAAATAGCAATAACATTGTCGAGCAAGGCGCCTTTGTGCCTGCGCATTCTTGGCATACAAAATAGATGTTGGGATCACAAATACTCACTATCCTACCCCTTAATAAGGCTACCATCATCGGAAAACTCCATGGGAGGATGGATTTTCGAGAATTTCATCCCCAAATGACATCATAAAAAGGGTTACACCCACCAAAAATAGGTCAAATTGTTGGGAAACTGCATAAGCATTCAATGGAAAACAACTGAAGGCACCCTTACAAAATTCATCTTGGGTCAAGTGACTCATCACTTTTCTCATGTCGGTAATTCCCTCATCGATTCGTCGCTTGAGGGGGTAGTCACACTTAATCATCAATCAACAAACACACACCCAATCAAGGAAATGGGATGCATTCAAAGGATCATTGATAAAGATAATCACGCTCCTGCTTGGGGTAGCAAACAAGCAATTATCATAAGTTGATCAAACACTTGGCATTCGTGAATCATGAACTCAAGGTTCCCATAGACAAAAGGTTGCACCCTTTGCCTATTCATGATTGAACAATGTCCAAGATCAAGTAACACCTCACCAAAAAAGGTTAACACTTGAATTAAGCTCCTTAGCTCGTCGAAAGCAAGGATTCAAGAATGCATGCCCTTTCCATACTTGGGGAATCAAAATTTGGTTAGGTTACTAAGAAACCCTAATCATTAGTGCTTTGGTTATCTATTTTTGCTCAACGTTGTGCCTTGCACAGCGCTTCCCAAAAAGGGGCATCTATAGACACCAAAATAGCACCAATCTAATTATGCAGGTACAAACACTAATCAAATTGGCATACACAACCCTTAGGATAGCCCCTAGAGGTTAAAAAGTTGTCCTAAACACTCTCACAATAGTTTTGGAAGGTCAAAGATCAATTTGGCACCTTTCAGGCACTTTGCTCCCTACTCGTTCCACCCTGGGATGATTACAAACTAGTATTCGTCCCACCCCGGGACAATTAGAAGCATTCACTCCAGGGTGGGGTGAATAGCAGTTTTGATGGGCAAAAGATCAAACCTTGACAAATGGTAGCTCAGATCCGCCACTTAAAATCCTCCTTCAATGCATGGAGTGCGAGTGAGCATTTTTGAGCTCAAAGAGGCAGTCATAGAGGGATTCATGGAGCCCTTAATTAGGGAGGAATTTTCTTCCCCCTGGCAAGGCATGATGGCCAAGTGGCGCCTCTGCATGCTCATTCACAGAGACCCTCAGGTATATAAAATGGTGAGTCTTCTCACCCAAAAAAAAAAATAGAACAGGAGCATTTGGAGAGATGGAGTTCTGTTGAATTACATCCTCATCCATCATTTGTGCTTCTTACATCCTTGATCTCTCTTTTGGAAGGGAGGTTATTGGGTGATTATTGGAAGCGCAATTCGGACACAAAACCCAAAAAATTGGCCATAATACCCCACCCAATTTTCCAACACAACCCCATAAGATTTTTTGGACCCATCCCAAGTGGATTGGTGTCGAAACCGAGCCCCAAACGGTGGGCGTCCTACCCCCGGACGCCCCCCACACTGCTACAGTCCTAATAACCCCACCCTAGAGTGATTAGAAATCTATGGCATATTTCCATACTGTTATTTTTGCATTTTATTCTAGGTCATCCATATATACTATCATTTAAATTTTAGGTGATTTTGATGAGTTTTGACTGTGCTTTCAATGTTTCTTGCTTTCACTAACATACAGGGAGCATCATCGGATATAGGGCGATCGAGGTAGAATCTGCAAAATCCAACCATTTGGGTCATCCCAAAATGCCCCTTTTTTCCTAACCCCAAATTTGTAGGTGTTTTGGAGGCCCCTAGATGGGACATTTAGGAGGTCACCTACTGACATTTTATGACAGTCCTAATCGTCCCACCCTAGATCGATTAGAAATATGTGGTAGATTACTCGATTGTTTCTTTTGTAGTGTGTTCCTGGTAATTTTTTATTTCCTTTGTCAAAACTTTAGCTCATTTTGATATGTTTCAGTCATCATTTTAATTATTTTTATGCATGCATCAATCGTAGTCCTTGGGGATGACATGTTTCCCTCCATCCGTAGGTGCTACTAACCATTTACTATTTATCTGAACGTAGGATCTTAACACCAAAGGGGAAGAAAAGAACTACAGACACACTCATGCAAGCGGCGATGATGTTTGGTCCACCCATTTTCAATGTGGGCACGTGGGAGATCCCAAAGGGGAATGTATCATGTGTGGTGTAATAAAACTATGTCCGACGCTCCCAGCCTCTGAAAATGGAGGAGATGCATTGTAACCCAATCTCGAGAAAATTAATAAAATAAAGGGCTACACTTTTACATTTGCTTTAAATCTCGTTTCAATTCGTTTGTTTTCCCTCTTTTCATGCATTCTTGTTCATAGGACTTAGCGTTACATTTCCCCTTTTGTTTGCTTTCGTATCCTCGTGCTTTCAGGAATTAAAATCCTTTTCTAGGCATTAGGTTTCATGAGAAAAAGTCCTTCTCATGGGACTCAAAATTTACCATAAAAATTTCCTAAAATGACCATATTTTGGTGCATACATGTTAGTCATAATCCGCCTTTTATTACTTTATATATTTCTGAAGAGAATATTAATAATACTATTTGTGGAAGAAATTATAGAGTGCTCAAACTTGTTGGTATCCTAGAGATAAAGGACTACCTTAGAGGAACCTTTGGTTGGGCTTACAATAGAATGGATTTCTTTCCAAATCCTTCTTCTAATAACTTCTATATCATGATCATCCAACTTGGTTTCTTGTAAGAAAAAAATATTAGGCAAAATTTATTTGCGTAGGGAAGTGACCACCCATTGTTTAGAAAGCTCATTCATTCCCCTAACATTACAAGAGAGGCACTTCATTTATGTTATTTGGAATTATATTTATTTCCTCTAGATACCTTAGGGTTACTCTAGTTGAAATATTATAGCTTTAGCTATCTTACTCCTACATCCTACCCTTCTTCATGTTTGAGAAAATCTTTATATCCATTCACGATCTTAGAATTTATTTCCCTCTTTCACACAAACTTGTTAGGGGGATTTACTAACTTTTTTCAATACACACATCCAAATTTCCCTTCCTTTGGCTTTGATTTTTAGGATCCAAAGAACCTTTATATAGATAGGTTTGTAGGGAGCTAACCAGAGACCCTACCTCAAGAATCGGTAACTAAATTACAAGATCCTTAAGAGAAAAACCAATACAAAGTCCATCAAAGGAATTATGAAGAATATCATTAGAAATAATGGTTTCAAAAATAACATATGATTGACATACCTTGGTAACACTAAACTTTGAGGCTACATTTTCTCCCTAGATGCTTTCTTAATCACTACCAAGTTGGCTAGTGTCAACTATGAGAGTTGTAAAATCTCATTCACTAGAGCCTTTAGATTCTAAACCTCATCCATATAGGGATGAGCTTCTCCTTACCCCACCTTTAATTAATTACCATCCAAATCATTTAAACCCACAAGGTAACAATCACCATCACCCATGGTGAACTTAACCAATTCACTTAGGATGCTAATGACATTACCCATAGGGGATATGTTGAAAATAGATTTTGATAAGGTCACCCTCACACATTTAGATGTTACTACAACATATGAAATATTGAGGCTTAAGTTTTATAGGAAAACTATGGTCCATGAGAATGGGACCCATCCTCCAGCTAACTATTTGATAACACATGGGTTCCCAATGGACTAATGAAGCTAGTAGTGGAACCTCTTATAGATACGCCATCTGGACAACCTAAAAGTGCAATATTCACATCAAATCCAATTGCAACCTCCACATCTTCTGATAGCTCCCATCATACCTATACATACCCATGCAAATAAGAATCGAAGACTCCCACTCCTACCCTTTCCCACCATGATCACCACCATTCAAATTCTAGCTCTTACACCTCTATCTAAACCTAACTCACCTTCACTCCTACCCTAGATCCACGCCAACCCTAATTCCTAAGATGATTATTTAATATTTTTATTATAAGATATATAAGATAACATTAAATAAGTAAAGAACTTTCAGGTCTTGTATGTAGAAAAATATTATTTTTTAATTTTATAAAATAAGATAAATGTAATATATCTGTAAGTATTATTTGTGTTTGATAGTTGGGTTAAATATATTTAGTCATATAATTAAGCTTGTATAAGTGATAAACATATCTAAAACAAATATACCAATGATATGAGTCAATGTGTTATCAATATTAATATAACAAGTACAATAACAAAGTATTAACACACAAGGTATTTTAATTCTAATGATCATTGAATTTAACTAGTCACTATGACATTATAAAATAAAATTATTAAATAACTAATTAACATGGATATATTACCATTGAATATATGATTTTTTTTTAATTTTATCAAGTAGGAAAACATAGGATTTTAAAAGGATCCCTAACCTTTTACAATGAGAGACATAATAGAAACAAGAACAATAATCATATCAAGAGGAGAACAATCCTAAGGGATAAGGGGATATAAAAAAATAACCACAAATTGGAAGAATGAAGAAAATACCTTAAAAAAAAAAGCAAGAGGGAGCACCTTATCAACCAAGGATAAAAGAGACCAAAATTTAAAATCAAAACACACTAAGTCAAAAAGGTAAGAAAATCCTTCATCCAGATTTGAAGAGCATTTTCATAGACCCCCTTGTTGACCAATAGATCAACTTCCTTATTTTATTCTCCAAAGGTGTGCTTGAATTCAATGCCTTCCAAATTCTTAGTGCAACAATAAATATATTCTATTAAATTTGTAATGTACCAATGGGAGGAATATTTTCTTTAGCAATATTAATAATAGAAAGAGAGACACATTTGATCACCAACTGCTTTACATTAATATTTTCTAGTAGGATGAACCATTGATAAAGTGCCTAATATTTGACAAAAAAATTAAACTAAATAGCTAAGAAGTCAACAAAGACCAAAAGAATAACCCCTTTGTCATCCCTGATGATTCCTCTAGACCTTTCAATACCCAAGATACCCTTAGAACCCATAAAATTTTATTTTTATCTAACATTTAGGTGGAGGATACCATTTCATAATATATCTAGGATCAAGGACAGACAGACTACAAATACATTATATATTCAAGATACCCAATTGGCTTGCAATCTTACCTTCACTATGGGATCATTTTTCATCTTTGATAGGGATTACAATTTTTTAAAGAATAATTTTTTTTAGCTTCCACATGTAGGGAATAATTTCTAACATTTTTGAAGGCTCTATTGTTTCTTTCATTCCAAATATCCCATATAAAGTGTGGCAAACAAAAATTCTAGAAAATTCTAAGTAAAATATTCCAAAAGGAGGCAATCGACTACAAACATGGGCCTAGAATGTTATTAGACATGTTCCAAGTAAAATTGAATTTGATGATATAAAACTAAATAGATTATAAGGAGAAGGGAAACTCAAGAAATATATTATTAGCATTCACCTATATAACTTCACATAGATAACACTTATTTAAAATTGATAGGCCTCTTTTGTGAAGGTTTCAATAGTAAGGATTTTGTTCTAGGTAGCAAATCAAAATAAGAAATTAATTTTAGGTATGAGGTGTTCAAAAAATAACTTACTAGATGGAAACTAGTCCTCTTCCTCATCAAAATAAAGAAATTAAGAAAATTTAACCATGAAAAGAAACTTATTATCCACTTTCCAAATAGGGGAATCAATTGATGGATTATAATTTAGGAGATAAATTATGAGAAGATAGGATAAATAACTTAGATCATGGGGGGGGTTAACAATAGATAACTGTAGAACCACATGATTTTGCAATAAAGGCATTTAAGAAGTTTAGAAGTTGATATCTAATCAAAGGCTTATTATGAATCAAACTATTTTCCCAAAAGTTAACTTTCCTACCATAATAAATATTCCATCCCAAACCTTTTTGAATAATAAACATAGAACCAAGAAGGTGTTTCCAAAAAATAGAGCTCTTTGGATTGGCCTGAATATAAAGAAATTACCGTCTCTACCATGATATTTAGCTATTAAAATTTCTACCCATATAGCTTCATCCATTTTGAAAACCTTCCAACCTTGTTTTGCAACAAGGGCCACATTCATTTATTTTAGCTTCATGAGGCCTAATCCGCCCTTACTCTTCCTAGAAAAAACTAGTTTTTAATCCACTAGGGGATTTCTATATTTTATTTCATGTTTTTCCAAACAAAGATCTTTTAAATACTATTAATATTTTGGTAAATTTTTTGTAGAGTCTTGAACAACAATAAAAAGAAGACTATGGTACTTTAGAGGATGGATTTAATGATCCATGCCTTACCATCTTGGTTGAGGAGGGAAATTTTCTAGCTTGCAAATTTTCTCGACCCTCTACACCATAGGAAGCCAAGAAGAATCTTGTAACCTTCCACTAAAAAGAGGTAAACCTAGATAAATGAAAGGGAGCTTCCCCATGGAATATTCAAATATTTTTATGATTTCTAAACTGCCTTTGAAAGGGGTATTAAAAAAACACATTGGTTTTGTTAAATTTTATTGTTTATCTAGAGGTAGCCTCATAATAAGATAGAATAAACTTAATCTCTTTTACTTTCATAATAGAGGATCTTGAAGCAAGAAGAGTGTCATCTATAAATTGTTGGTCTATTATGAGATTACAAGACGAGGTAGGCTTTTTCTCGTAGATTAACCTCTTAGATCAAGTTGTATAAATATATCTACCCAAGGCTTCAACCATAATAATAAGTAAATAAAGATACAAAGGGTAACCTTATCGTATGCCTCAAAGGCTTCTAAAATAACCTACTAGAGAACCATTAATTAGGATAGAATTCATAACTAAGCACAAACATCCTTTTATGAGGTCTATCCAAGTACAATTAAATCTAAATTCACCCAAAAATTTAAATAACAATTCCTAGGATATTCTATCATATGCCATGTTCATGCCTAATTTCAACAAAAATCCATCTCTATCACTGTTATCTATATAGTGAAGAACTTCATGAATAGTAATCATTTCATCCAATATTTGCTCCCTTTAACAAAAGTACCTTGGAATGTATCAATAGTACGAGGAAGAATGACCTTCATTCTATTGGCTATGAATTTAGCCAATATTTTATAAATAGTATTACATAGACTTATGGGTTTGAAATTATTGAAGGAATTAGATCTTTCCAATTTAGGAATAAAAAAAAAAAAGGTGGAATTGATGTTGTTTGGAATATGAAGGGTATTTTGAATTTCACCCATAACATTATATATATCCTTCCTTACAATTCCTCAAAAAATTTTATAAAAAACTACAAGAAAAACATCAAGTCTAGGGGCCTTCTAACTATCCATAGAAAATATTACCTCTCTAATTTTAGACTCTTTGAAAGAAATGATAAGACTAGAGTTCATTTTTTCAAAAACTAGAGGAGTAAAATTTAAAAAATAATTGGAGGGCTACTCATCTATAGGTGCTGCCACTCCTAAAATATTTTTATAAAATTATACAACATCCTCATGAATTTCAAGAATATTTCTAATTTAGTACTGTAATCCTTAACAATTTTAGTAATATTATTGAAACTCTTGTTTCTCAAGGATGTGGCATGAAAAAACCTAGTATTTCTATCTCCATATTTCAACCGAAGAACCTTACACTTATATCTCTAGTAGGATTCATCACAAGATAAAAAATTATGGAAATTTATCAACAAAATCCTTTCAAGATATTTTTTAGCCTCTAATGGGGAGAAGGATTCTACAATAGCTTCAATGGCTGAAATTTGTAGTTTCAAGGATTTGTTCTTTCAAAAACTATTACCAAAGACATTTTTATTCTATTCTTTTAAATTTATCTTCACGAATATTAAATTATGGGCAACTTGAGATATTAGGGAACCTAGAAAATCCTTCTTCCACCAATCATTTATAATGGCCTCAAGGGTATCATTTTTTAGCCACATAACTTGAGAATAGAAGGGAAACTTAAAAATTTTATTCCCAACTGAAACATCCAATACCAAAGGTGATCCAATCCTATTCTTGTAAGAGAAGATAGAATAGATTTTTCAGAATGATGAAGCTATTTTTTAGAAACAAAAACTATCTAGTTTTGATTGGATAAAATATTCCCCTAGATTTCTATTGCTTCAAGTAAATTTAATTTCTTTTAGCTCAATGTCAATCAGCTCATTAGTATTGACAAAATGTTTTAAGTCCTCCATACTATTATATGGGGATTGGTTTTCTTCCTTTTTCTAATGGAAATAGGGGGGAATTAAAATCCCCATTGGTTAAAATCTAGTATATTTTAGAAACTCTTTAATAAAAATACATGTTAATGAACCTATAATAAGAAGAGAGCACTTTACTTTCATTTTTAAATGTATAAAATTTTAATATAAATAGATAAATGCTTTTAGTGGTTGATGAAATACTACTAATTTCTCTTACTAACGCAACCAAACCCCAATATTAAGAATTTTTTTTGTGCAAAGAGTATGTAAAAATACTTGATAATATTTTAAACATAAGACACCATTAATATTAGATAGTTTTATTATTGGGATGGTGACTTACATGCCAACATTGTATTCTATAGAATATGTAAGCCCATAGTAAATAGAACAAAATGAGAGTCTTTAGCCACCTAGAGAGGACCTAGAGAAATATAGGTAGGTTTTTTGTGTCATATTCATGTATCTTAAAATAATTATTGTTCTTGATTAGCACTTTTGGTGGAACCATAAAGGATTTTTATAGAGAGAGGATCATTTGTAAAGATAGATATTGATTAATATATAAAGGTTTTTTTAGATAAAGTGTCATCAACAAAATATTAGGTGTTAAAATATGAATATCATTATTAATACATATATAACGAATACATATATTTGAATAGACCATTTTAAAAAATAGTTTTTCTTTACAATAAATGATGACATGATACATATGACATCTTAAAATAAATTCTAAATTCTAAATTTTTATACTTTAATTTTGAAGGAATAGAGATAATTGGCCAATCATACGTTTCCTTTAATGGCATGTGATCTCCTTAATGAAAAAATAAATTCCTATTGATCATAATGGCTAGTATTCAAGTTTTAATTTTAAGAAATTCTAACTTTGCCAAAATTACAATATGCAATGTTATTATTATTAAGAACTCTTTTTTATTGATATTTGTATCAATTCAACATGTATACCATATATTTTTTTAAAGGTATATAATTTTCAAATCATTTTAATTAAATATATATAGTTTTGATTGATAACAAGAGGAGGAGAGGATAAATGAAAATTCAATCTAGTTTTAAATAAATAATATCCTTATTCATTGCATATGAATGTGATAATATAGTGTTTTTTTAATATTTAGAATGGATCAAAAATTAAAAATAATTAACTTGGGAAGGATGCCACATCAATATCACAATTTGTTAAATTGATTAGTTAACATCTCTTTGTGAAAGCCATCAAGACCCTTATTTTTGTGACATCAATAAAATTACATAAGCTTCCATATTTTATTAAAAAATATAGGGTATGTTTTATACAAAATATATTAATACATTTACATAGATATGTAAATATGAAACAAGGTGGATAAAAATCAAACACAAAGAAGTATAAAAATATATTTTGACATTAATAGATCTTGTAATATAAATCATATACATGAAAAATATTTGTAAAATATAAGGTTACATGTTATACATGGTATAGTTCTACAACTAAAACATTTCATATAATTTTGGTAAATGTTCATGTAGGAGCACTACATAAATATTCTATTGAAATACTCTTACACTATAGTATTTTTTTGTTGTATTATACCCTCTGATTTGATCATTAAGATAGGATTTTCTATCATCTTCAATTTAATATATTCTATGGAATAAGGCAATTCCTATATTCCAATTCATGTAATATTTTGACCCATTGATTTATTATATATTTATATTGTATTAGGAAGATTAAAAATATATTGAGAGAGAGGACCATGTATAGGAGAAATATTGAGCAAGTTATAAATCATAGTATTTAATTTGGTTTTCTATCAACAATACAAAAGTAATCTCTTTTTTTGCTTTGAATCACTTTCCTAGGAATTTTAGTGAGTACTAGTTGAACTCAAAAAGAGTAGTTTTTTCAAATAGTATATTTTGTAGTTGTGGTATTTTCCTTTATGAAAAAGAAGAGAAGTAAACTTGATGGTTATTTTTCTATCTTTATAAAGTTATTATCATTTATATTTTAGTTTTTTTTACCAATTTTACTTTTTCTTGCTATTACTATAAAAACTGGATTGGAACCTATTAGTGGTGGAGAGGTAAATGTTCAAGTTAGAACTGATATAAAATGGAAACCATCTCAAGATGACTGGTTGAATTAAAATTTTGACGGGGCATCCAAAGGTAAACCAGCTAATGCTAGAGCAGGAGCAATTTTGAGGGAGAATCAGGTTATATTGGTGGGGATAGCCTACCAGTTTTTGGGAATTACTACTTGTCATAAATTTGAAGTTAATGCTTTACATCTGGGTGCAAATCTAGACAAGGATCTAGATGTTAAAAGAGTTATATTTTAAGGAGACTCCTTGAATATTATAAATATTTTGAAAAAGGAAGGAGAAGCTAATTGGTAAATTGATTACATTGTGCAATATATTAGAATTATTGTAAAACATTATGAAGAAATTAACTTTTTTCATGTCTATAGAGAAGGTAACAAACCAACAAACTAGTTGGCAAACTTTGGTATTATTAAATAAGAGGATATGATATGGATCCCCCTTGGGGTGGTCCATGAGAACTTTAAAAAGTTCACAATGAAGTACTGCAACTAATTGGGGTCTTGTATGGATATTGTTTGTCTTACATTCAGGGGATCTTTCACTGTTTGCCCTTGGTAGCTATGTAATTGATAGGCTGAATTTGTGTTGTAAAAGGGTTCGAGTCCTTTCAAAATATCATTTTTACCCTAATTAAAAAACATAAAAACAAATATTACATGCATAAGGTTAGTCTATTAAAGAAAATTTTAAAGTCATATATGTCATTGGCACATAAATTTCAATACCATTTAATACTTGATACCATTTGAGTTCTTTAAAAGTAATTATTTAGAATATTCATGCCATTAAATAAATGGTCTTTTGTGCTTACTAGGAATCATCATTAATGTGCATTTAATCTATGAAAAGGAGGACTTGTATAAGTGACATTCTTATGTGTAGTGTTTTTCTTTTAGGTATTTCTTGTATTAGAAAGTAAATTTTATTGTATGAACTTTAATTAGATGGATTTATATTTATATGTCATAGATTTTAAATTACAGCTATAATTATTAAGGAGATAATCTTAACAAAGTATTCTACTATGATTTAGATAAGTTATGTTAAATGATTCTACTATTAAAAAACTCTTACATAAAGGATAATACATGTTTTTCATTCTACTATTCCATATTGAATATTTATTTATCTTAATATAAATTAATATTTAGAGTTTTCTTATTCAAGGTGGGTATTGCATACTAGTTGTAATAAATGAGAGACTTAACAATACAAACTATATAGTTTATTTTAGAAATGGAACAATGTAAAAATATATAAATAGTTATCTTTGTGTATCATCTATTTACATCTTGAGTATATGGACTAACCTTTATAGAAATACTTAAAGGGAGATTTTTTATTGATTAACCATTAGGTAAGGGCCTAAAAGGTAATTTTTGTATAGATTAATCTATTTTTTATATAGGTAGATTGTATTAAAATATGGCTTTTGAAAGGTACCCCAAAACCTTATTGCAAGAGAAAACTAGCAGGAACAAGTCAACAAACCAAAACCAACAAGAAACAAGTGGGCCCATAGGGGAGATCTTAACCTTACAAAACCAGTCACATCTAAAAAAAATAGAATAATCCTAAAATTCATTAAGAACCAAAAAAAGGTTCAAAACATGAAAGAGAAAACTACACCACTAATATTTAGTGTTGACATCCACTGTATCTTTGAAATTCTTGAAGAGGATGTTGAGTTGGCCATGAAGCTCGTCCATCACTTTCGTTTCTTGGTGGTAGAAGGTCCAAGTTTCTTTGGATGAGTTTGTAGCTATAGAAAGCACAGACATGATGCTAGTAACATGGCTAAGGATAGAGTTTTGAAGGATATTTATCAAAGAAAAATCTTTGGGATCATATGTCTTTGCCTTAGGGGTTTTCTCCTCACTAGATACCTTTGGGGATGATCCCTTAGTATTCAAATTTTTGAGGCAAGGGGATGCCCGTATGGACATAGGTTTGAGATCACATTTTGCATTAGGTGTAGAGCTTCAAAAGGATATACACCTAAACTCATAATTAGAGTAAGGATAACCTTTTTTCCCAAGGCTAGGGGTCTCATGGCTAAGGTTTTCATTGGGGTTGGGATGTTAGAATATGACACTATTTCATGTTAACAAAATATTAACCAAGATCACAATATTATGCATTAAAACATAATAACATCATAGTAAGAAAAAACACATAAATATTGACACATAAATATATCACAAAAGAGATATATTCTCTGTATTATTCTTCCATATTCAAGGTATGATCAAGATATAATACAACCATGGAGAGTTATATCAAATATAATACAATACATGACTTTTTAGTCCTCAAATTGTTGCTCTCCTCACAATCTGGGAAATGCAACCTTTCACATTCTTGTTATTAAGACAAACTCTCAATATACCACATGTCAATGTGACTCTTCACTCACTTCTCTTTTTTGATACATTTCACTTTCACAAAGTGACACATACATTAGAAAAAAATGATAAAATAATGTAATACTCACAACACCCCCTTTTAGTACATTATTTGGTAAAAATATTTTTACAATTTTGATGGCTACACATTCCCCCTTCATCAAAATTGTATTCATTCTCTATGTACCACTATATCTATATATTTAGCAACTTTGAATCACACTTGGTTTCATTTTTAAGAAACCATACAACATTCATTTTATCTTATCACAAGCATTCATATCAATCCATCAATAATTCATTTTAATCTAAATTATTTTCTTAATTTTTGTAGATAAAATATGTGTGAATGGTTATGTCCTCCACAAAATTTATAAGAATAGATATTCAAACATTTCTCTATCTTATGATCATATTTACCACAATGCTCACATCTATTTTCTATCACCAATTTGCTATCACTATTACATGTTACAAATTTTGTGCTTGAATCATTTTGATTCACCTATCCTCTATACCCAAGACCTTCACATTGTGGTCTTACTATTGGTATAAATAATTCTTTCATGCCTTGTTCATGCTTTCCCAAACCTTTCTATTGTAGCCCATTTTTTGTAGCAATTTAGAACCAATTTCCTTAGTGTGCTTCTCAAAATGGCCAAAACCATCATTACATTGCTTAACACAAATTTGAACATCACTATTTCAATCATAATTTGAGTCTATGTCCTCATAAATTACGATGGCATAGGCTCTCTCTGAAAAATCATGAACCATGTGCAAGTCACTTTCATTTAGAAAGGGATCACAACATGCACCCATTTTTTACTCATAAAGATCATTAGTATCACAACATTTGTACACCATTATGGGATTCAAATCATTAGTATCACAATAATTATCCATCATCATGTGATTCAAATCATTAGTGTCACAAAGAACATCCTTCATTAATGGTTTGTTTCCTTGTGCTTTGATTTTGGAAACATTAATAGTAATAACCCCCTTATATATTATCCTCAATAAGCAAGTAGGTATAGTGATAAAATTTTAATGCCATTCGTTTGCATCATTAATGACTCCTTGTATGCTTGTTGTAGTAAAAAAAATTCTCCTTTTTGGAATTCTTCAAGAATGGGACTTAATTATTTTATCACTTTGTTTGAAATAATTTTCTCATATTATTTAGCTTCTGACCTATTCCACTACCAATGTTTGCATGCTAGGTGGATTTTTCATATCTTCCATGCCATCTCACCAACTAAAATGCTTCCTAATGTTATTGATGGATTATACCAAACTAATAATTCTACCTTCGAAACTGCTTATTTCCTATCAGACTTCATGTCAATTAGATTAACCGCAACTACACACAGGTGAACGTTTGCAATCCAGTTGTTTCACCAAAAATTATCCCTCACACTTGTAAGTGTTGAACCTGATTTTCAATGTTAGTCTTTGGAACTCCATGGGTGCATGATAATTTCAACTTTCTTCACGTATGAGCTCTGCAACTTGTGCTTTGTTTCATGTGCTCTCCAAATATAGACTCCAAAACTACTTGGCATTTATTCTCTTACATGAATTTAATGTTTATTTTGAGGTATTTTATCTCCAACCAATGACACTTGGAGTTCCTCTTTAGATGTGCCCAAGTGGTATAAATATCCTTAATAGTCTTACCAAATGGTAATTTATTCTCTCTTCAAAATTCACTCTCCCAAGTGATGCTTAGACTTTATTTTTGCATTCAAACTTCTAAGTTCTCCTCTAAATCTCAAAGCTCGGTTGCCTATGCAACTCATTTACCTTACCATGCATTGAATGCCATGTGTTCTTTAGTGTGCTTATGGTGATGGAAGTTAATTTTTACCTCCTTGACTATTGCAATTCTAGATGTTTGATTATCTTCTCTACATGCTTTTGATGCCCAAGCAATATCTATTTGGTTTCTATTTCTTCAGTGTATGTAGGTGATGCTTCTATTGCTTGGGATTGATCTAATGATGGCTCCTCCAACCTCTAGTGGCTAACTAAAACCTACACCTTCTTATTGGCTCATTTTGTAGCTTTGAATGGTGCTCCTCCATTGCTCATTAGATAGCTTCTCTTCTCTATGTGGTGGCTCCTCCTTTGTATTTTAGTGGCTGCACTTTTCAACATGATGGTTCCTCATACTTTGTAGGGTGGTCCAATATTAAGTTTACTTGTAGATGAGAGGATCAAAATAACACCTTCATAATCATAGATTTTCCTTGGCTGAATATTTGTATGTTGTCTTCAACTCTATCTTCTGTGCATGTGGTCAGATGGCAACGATTGTCCCAAAACTATGCAAACAACCTAGATTGCTGGTTCTCCTTGGTTCTCTAGTTTTTTGGTTTTCTCAACAACTTTATAAAGGCTTTCTCAACCTGGATCTTATATCATGTTGGAATATGACACTTTTTCATGTTAACAATATATTAATAAGGATCACAATATTATGCATTAAAACATAACATCATCATAGTAAGAACACACACATAAATATTGACATAGAAATATCTCATAAAAGATATATCTTCTATGTATTATTCTTCCATATTCAAGGTGAAAGCACGAGGATACGGAAGCAATGGCGTACCGGGTGCGATGCAAACAAAAGCAAATGTAACGCTAGCTCCTACGAATGAAGAAAGGACTAAAGTGCATGAAAAGGGAAAACAAACGAACTGAAATGAGATATAAAGCAAATGTAAAGTGCAGCCCTTTCTTTTATTAATTTTTCTTTGAGATCAGGTTACAATACGTCTCCTTCCTTTTTAGGGGCTAGGAGCGTTAGATATAGTTTTGTTACACCACGGATGGTACGCTTCCCTTCGGGATCTTCCGCGTGCCCACATTTGAAATGGGCGGGCCAAACGTCACCGCCGCTTGCATGAATGCATCTATAGTTCCTTGCTACCCCTCTGGTGTCGAGATCCTACATTCAGAGAAACAACAAATGATTAATAGCACCTACGGATGGAGGGAAACATGCAATCCCCAAGGCCTCCGGTTAATGCATGCATGAAATAATTAAAATGGTAATCAAAACATGTCAGAATAAGATGAAATTTGGACAGAAGCATGCAAACACCATCATGAACACACTGCAAAAGGAACAGTCGAGAAATCTACTATAGATTTCTAATCGCTCCGGGGTGGGACGATTAGGACTGTCATAAAATGTCAGAAAGCAACCTCCTAAATGTCCCATCCAGAGGCCTCCAAAACACCTACAAAGTTGGGGTTAGGAAAAATAGGGCATTTTGAGATGACCCAGAAGGTCGGATTTTGCAGATTCAGCCCCGATCACCCTATATCCGAAGATGCTCCCTGTATGTTAGTGAAAGCGAAAAACAATGAAAACACAATCAAAACTCATCAGAATGGCATGAAATTTGAATGGCAAGATATATGAATGACATAAAATAAGATGCAAAAGAAATAGTGAAGAAATATGCTACAGATTTCTAATCACTCCGGGGTGGGGCGATTAGGACTACAGTAGTGCGGGGGCACCCGGGGGCAGGACGCCCACCGTTTGGGGCTTGGTTTCGACACCAATCCACTTGGGATGGGTCCAAAACCTCCTAGGGGGTTGTGTCAAAAAATTGGGTGGGGTATTGTGGCCAAATGTTTGGGTTTTGGGTCCGGATTGTGCTTCCAATGTTCACCCAATAACCTCCCTTCCAAAAGAGAGATCAAGGATGTAAGAAGCACAAGTGAGGGGTGAGGATGTAATTCGACAACACTCCATTGCTCCAAATGCTCCTGCTCTATTCCTTTTTTGGGGTGAGAAGACTCACCATTTTATAGACCTGAAGGTCTACTTTGAATGTGCATGCAGGGGCGCCACTTGGCCATCATGCCTTCCCAGGGGAGAGAAGATTCCTCCCTGATTAAGGGCTCCATGATTGCCTCTTTGAGCTCAAAAATGCTCACTCGCACTCCCATGCATTGAAGGTGGAGTTGAGTGGTGGATCTGAGCTACCATTTGTCAAGGTTTGACCTTTTTCCCATCAAACTTGCTATTCGCCCCACCCTAGAGCGAATGTTGCTAATCATCCCGGGGTGGGACGAATACCAGTTTGTAATCGTCCCAGGGTGGAACGAGTAAGGAGCAGAGTGCTTGAAAGGTGCCAAATTGACCTTTGACCTTCCAAAACTACTTTGGGAGTGGTTAGGACCACTTTTTAACCTTTAGGGGCTGCCCTAGGGGCTATGTATGCCAATTCGATCAATGCTTGTAGTCACATAATCAGATTGGTGTTATTTTGGTGTCTACAGATGCCCCTTTTTGGGATGCATTATGCGTGGCGCAGTGTTGAGCAAAAATAGATAACCAAAGCACTTAATGATTAGGGTTTCTTAGTAACCTAACCAAATTTTGATGCCCCAAGTATGGAAAGGGCACGCATTCTTGAATCCTTGCTTCTGACGAGCTAAGGAGCTTAATTCAAGTGTTAACCTTTTTTGGTGAGGTGTTACTTGATCTTGGACATTGTTCAATCATGAATAGGCAAAGGGCGCAACCTTTTGTCTATGGGAACCTTGAGTTCATGATTCTAGAATGCCAAGTGTTTGATCAGCTTGTGATTATTGCTTGTTTGTTGCCCCAAGCAGGAGCGTGATTGTCTTTGTCAATGATTCTTTGAATGCATGCCATTTCCTTGATTGGGTGTGTATTTGTTGATTGGTGACTAAGTGTGACTACCCCCTCAAGCGACGAATCGATGAGGGAATGACCGACATGAGAAAAGCGATGAGTCGCTTGACCCAAGATGACTTTTGTAAGGGTGCCTTCAGTTGTTTTTCATTGAATGCTTATGCAGTTTCCCAACAATCTGACCTATTTTTGGTGGGTTTTAACCCTTTTTGTGACGCATATTGGAGCTGAAATTGTCAAAAATTCATCCTCCCATGGAGCGGTCCAGCTATGGTAGCCTTCTTAGGGAGTAGGATATTGATAATTTGTGGCCCCAACATCAGTTTTGTATGCCAAGAATGTCAGGCACAAAGGCGCCTTTGTTCGGCAATTTTATTGCTATTTTTGGGTGGGTTTGGACCCTTTTTGTGACGCTTTTGGGGATGAAATTCTCAAAAATCCTTCCTCCCATGGAGCGGTCCGCTATGGTAGCCTTCTTAGGGAGTAGGATAGTGAGGATTTGTGACCCCAACTCAATTTTGTATGCCAAGAAGAGCAAAGGTGCCTTTGTTCGGCAATTTTATTACTATTTTTGGGTGGGTTTGGACCCTTTTTGTGACGCCTTTTGGGGATGAAATTCTCGAAAATCCGTCCTCCCATGGAGCGGTCCAGCTATGGTAGCCTTCTTAGGGAGTAGGATAGTGAGGATTTGTGACCCCAACATTAATTTTGGATGCCTAGAATCGCAAGCGCAAAGGTGCCTTTGTTCGGCAATTTTATTGCTATTTTTGGTGCATTTTGGATGCAGTTTTGGTTGTTTTTTATTTTCTTGCTCTGTAATCATCCCAGGTGGGATGAATACCAGTTTTGTAATCATCCTAAGGTGGGACGAGTGCTAACTAGAGCGCTCATCCCAGGGTGGAACGATTACAGGCCTAAGAGCCTATATAAGGGCCAAAACTAGGTTTTGGGCTCATTTGCAATTGTTTTTTGGCGATTTGGAGCTGTGAGGAGGAGGAGTTCGAGTCTACATAGCGGAGCACTATCGAGATTTCATGGATACCATGAGTGCACGGACCAGATATTCGAGTGGCGGAGCCGAGGCAAGACCAGTAGGTGCTCCTTCTCTTTATTTTGTTTGTTTTTATTTTACAGTTCAAAACCGTAATTTATTTTTATTTTGTTTTTCATTTAAACTAAGATCAAAACCCTAGTTTAATTGTTTTGTATTTGTATTTTGTGTGCATTGTTTAAACTAAGATCAAAACCCTAGTTTTAAAATTTTTTATTTTGTTTTTTGTATTAAGTTTAAACTACGATTAAAACCCTAGGTTAAAAATTTTATTTTTTTTTTGTTTTTTAGTTTAAACTAAAGTTAAAAACCCTAGGTTAAAAATTTTGTTTTTATTTTTTTTTTTTTAGTTTAAACTAAAGTTAAAAACCCTAGGTTAAAATTTTTTTATTTTTTTTTTTTTAGTTTAAACTAAAGTTAAAAACCCTAGGTTAAAAATTTTTTTTTTTTTTTTTTTAGTTTAAACTAAGGTTAAAAACCCTAGGTTAAATTTTTTTTATTTTTTTTTTTTTTTTAGTTTAAACTAAAGTTAAAAACCCTAGGTTAAAATTTTGTTTTATTTTTTTTTTTTTTTTGTTTAAACTAAGGTTAAAAACCCTAGGTTAAAATTTTTTATTTTATTTTTTTTTTTTTTTTTTAAAGTTAAAAACCCTAGGTTAAAATTTTTTATTTTTTTTTTGTTTTTTAGTTTAAACTAAAGTTAAAAACCCTAGGTTAAAAATTTTGTTTTATTTTGCGTTGTTTATTGATTTTTTTGAATGTTTGTACTGTACATTTTGTTAATGTTGTTGTACAGTTTATTAAATTTTTTGTTGTACAATTTGTATACATTGTTGTATATTTGTTTTAGTGTTGTACAATTTTTTTTTTGTCATGTTTTAATGTTTTTGTGTTGTTTTGTTTTGGAGGTGGTGAAGAGTCGGTACCGTCAGCCGACGATATTTTTGATGCACGGGATGCGCTGACTGTGGCGGACTGGGATTGGCTTGATGCCCTTGGGCTCAAGTAGGTGACTCGGTTAGAGCCTGTGGTGGGGGATCGGGCATATCTGACTACCCTGATCAATTTATGGGATCCCCGCACCAACACCTTTCATCTCCCAACAAGGGAGATGATAGTGACTCTAGAGGACGTTTATCAGATTCTATGGATTTCGATAGATGGGCTGCCCATTCGGATGACTCCTCGGATCAACGGACGGTGTGACACGGTGCTTTGGGCATGCGACGAAGATGGGGGTGGATGGGGCGGTGGAGAGGGAGAGGGGGACTTCCTGATTGGTGGGATTCTAGTGCGGTGGTGGTTTGAGAAGGGCGTGTTGGGGGTGAGGCATACATTGCTTATGACCCTCATCTCCAACATGTTGCTTCTCGACTCCTCAGGTGTGAGGTTCCCTTGGAACCTGCTTGAGGTAGTGTTCAGACTTGTGGAGTGTCCGACAGCACCACTGATTATGAGGTGGGGTCAGACGCTACTAGCTAGTTATATGATGAGTTATACGAGGTCCGCTACTAAAGGTGAAAGGGGATTGGGTGCAGCTACCTATTGCAGTGCTAGGGATGGCAGCACATAGCTATGGAGCGACCATAGGGGTTGCCTTGGACCACTCGAGGAGAGATGGTGGATAGGGAGATTGGCTATGCTACTCTATGGTGGAGGTCCGAGGAGCAGGGGCAGAGTCGATGGTGGGCAGGTGTCATGGGGCACTATGTTGATGCCTTCTCATGTCTTGCTCTAGGAGAGGTGTTCTAGCGGCCATATCTGGGACTATCCAGCCTAGCCTGAGGCTGGGGAGTGGCTTCGATGGGTGTGTAGGGGGAGGTGGCTGATCGGGTGACATGAGACAGATTAGGAGTACTTCTCATACATCCGGGTGACTCGATAGTTTGGGGTGCACCAGGGATTTCCTAGTGAGCCCTTGATCTATCGACGTTGAGGTGATGAGAGGACTCTAGCTTGGCCGATCATTGAGCCATTGGGTGAGGAGTCGGATGCAGTGATTGATGTCCCCGATGTGGACAATATCGGGGTGACTAGAGTATGACCAATGGTGGATGATGCGACGATGGCGGGGTGAGGGGCCTCTAGGAGGTACGGATGTGGTAGCAGGTGGTGAGGATGTAGAGGCATCAGGGGAGGGTTGGGGAGCTTCGCTCGATGATGTAGATATGGTGGAGGTTGATGACTTGACTAGGGATGACCTAGGGGTTCCAGAGCAGCGGATACATAGGACATTCCAGAGTAGTGGGTGCCGGAGCAGCATGCCATCCCGAAGATGCCCATGCCTCAAGCAGTCCCAAGGGATATGGAGGCTAGGTATCACGCTGAGATAGCATGATTGGAGGAGCTACTACAGAGATGGGATGAGGAGCACAACATCGAGAGGGATCACCTGTGGGCTTAGTTGGATGAAGCATTGGCTGCATACCATCGATGGGATGTGGAGTGGGGTCGATTCTAGGTGGAGTTGGAGGCCGAGATTATCCACCTTGGTGGACAATTACCTGAGCTCACTAGAGGTGGATCTTCGCATCGAACGAGAGACAATGAGACTAAGTAGTCTGCTTCCTCTCATCACAGGTGGGTGGGTGAGGGTAGCGCTAGTGGGCATGATGGGGGTTGGTAGCAACCGCCCTGAGAGGTCCCATAGGACCCACACCACTAGGGGTAGTTCCAGTCACACCGATCCTACGTGATCATGGTGGCCGACTCCCTAGGCTTGGGGTTTTTGAGTTTTTTATTTTGTTGTGAGGTCAGAGGACCGACTTATTGTAGCCTATAGGCATTTTTGGTGATATATATACATGACTTTCTTTTTTATTATACACTTGTCATGATTTATTGTTACTTTTATGCACATTTATTTACGTTGATGTATGCATGTGTTATTATGAATGTGATGTTTCTAATTATATGATGTATGCATATGGAATGGATGAAATGATTTGTTGATAACTTGGCGGTGGCACCATAGACTGTACAAGATTTACTGGTTTTTGTACTATGTGATGACTTTATGGAATGACTTTGCATGTGTATATTTTTTTGTTTTGTATTTTTTGATGGTGATGTAATAATGGAATGTACCATAGGTGTTCTAGAATGTAGTTAAGGTTTTCGAGACTCAGATGTTTTAACTAACTAGCCAAGACTATACATTTATCTTACAAGACTTTTGAACAAGGTACAAATCAGACTTGAGTTTGACCAAGTTATTTCACATCCTTGTGTGTGCGATTGAATTTGTTTATGTGGTAGTTGTCAGGATACCGCCAATGCCAGATAGGTTGTCAACCAAACCTGTACTGAGGATCACCTAATTAGCTCCACTAACTCCTTTGTTGTATTTAGTAAGATTAATCTATGGTGCAATCTAGGATACCATAAGCTAGCTCATCCACATGCAAACATTGATCTGTACATAGTTTAATGTGATAGATATATCATCATGCGGGAGGTTTTCCACTAGTGACCAACAGGCTATCCACCAAACCGGTACTGAGGATCACCTCATGACCTTTCGAATGCTGAGAGTTCCAAGGATTCAAGTTTGACTCCCTTATTTTCTTTAATTTTATTGGGATACTTGCTCTCGTATGTAGTGATAAAAATCACTATTTATTTTTTTTTTTCTTTTGAGCAAGGGATTTGAATTTTGAGTGATGAGAATCACTATTTCTTGTGCTTTTTGATGTATGCACTTTGTGGGTTTGGATATCAAACTTTGGAGTTTGTATTTTGAATTTTGCAATTTTTGATGTTTGCAACCCTTTGAGAATTTTGGGATTCTTGGGGAATTGGGTAGGGAAGATGCTTGTCCTTTTGCCAACTCTCAGCATTCTTGGGGTCATTCGCACAGGGGGATGAGCAAGATAACCATTTCACATATGGTAACCTAGCCTGCTATGCAGGTTTCATATTTCGTTCACACAACTTGGGAATTTTTATGTGTTTTAACTTGTGTTGGGATGCTACGTAACAAGGTGTGATCCAAGTAAAACTCTACCTTTGTAAAAATCTGTCTGACTTTGTACAGTTTTTGGCTAGAAATCTAAAGACAGCTGAATGATGAAAGCCCTGAATACATTAGAAGACACTGATTATGATATGGTGAAAAATGTGGATGGCATTTATTTTTTTTGGACTATTTACAAAGTGGAAAAATGTGGAAAATGATGGAATTGCCGAGTAATTATAGTCTATGGTGCATTTGACCTGTATGACCAACAAATATGCAATGTATGTTTGTGATGCCTAATGCAACTTATTTTTTTGTGTTTTGATTTTTAAGAGTATGCATGGAAGTGAGATGCAATTTTTTTTGTTATTTTTGATTATTTTATTGTTTTTGAAAATTCTTTATGGTTGGTTTATCCCGAGTGGGTGCGGACCGAGTGATTCTTTCGGATCCTTGGAGGTTTTGACCAAAGGGATTATAGATACCTTTGGGGCATTTTGGGTGACCAAGCGATTGTGGGAACCCTTGGGGATTTTGGTTTGACCAAAGGGATTATAGATACCTTTGGGGCATTTTGGGTTGACCAAGCGATTATGGAATCCTTGGAGCTTTTGGTTTGACCAAAGGGATTATGGGACACCTTTGGGGCATTTTGGGTTGACCAAGCGATTATGGGAATCCTTGGAGCTTTTGGTTTGACCAAAGGGATTATGGGCACCTTTGGGGCATTTTTGGGTTGACCAAGCGATTATGGGAATCCTTGGAGCTTTTGGTTTGACCAAAGGGATTATAGACACCTTTGGGGCATTTTGGGTTGACCAAGCGATTATGGGAATCCTTGGAGCTTTTGGTTTGACCAAAGGGATTATAGATACCTTTGGGGCATTTTGGGGTTGACCAAGCGATTGTGAGAATCCTTGGAGCTTTTGGGGTGGGCCATGGCTCTTTTAAATGTGGAATGGCCTCAAATGACTGATGTTCAAGGGTTCTAGTTCCTTGATTCCTTCAAGAGAGGCGAGCCGGTATGTTCCAGGTCCTATTTTACTATCGATGACATAAGGACCTAACCAATTTGCCATGAACTTGTCCCTTAAATGGGGTGGCAAGTTAGAATTTTGTTGGTTCTCTTTTAAGACCAAGTCACCAACCTAAAAGTCCCTCAAGTGAACTTTCATGTTGTATGCTTTCTTAAGTCGCTCTTGATAGATACGTAAATGCTCGAGAGCATTGATGCATCATTCATCGAGCAACGTAAGCTGGTCTAACCGGGCCTACCATGCAATGTCATCATCGATGAACTCTTGCATTGATATGCGTAGGGAAGGTATTTCCAACTCGAGAGGCATGACTACCTCGGAGCCATACACCAACGAAAATGGAGTTGCCCTAGTGGGCATCCGAATGCTAGTGCGATAAGCCCAAAGAGCAAGTGGGATTTGAATGTGCCAATCCTTATGACTATCTATGACCATATTTTTAAGGATGGCAACTAGCATTTTGTTTGATGCCTCTGCTTGCCCATTTGCCTACGGATAATAAGGTGTCGAAAAACTATGCTGAATTTTGTACTTTGTTGTTAAAGCATGCACATCTTTGTTCTTAAATGATGTCCCATTATCCGAGATGATCTTGGATGGAATACCAAAATGACATATGATGTTATGTAAAATAAACTCCGCAATGCGGGTCCCAGTCATAGAGGTAAGCGAAATTGCTTCCACCCACTTGGTGAAGTACTCTATGGCCATTATGATAAACGTGTGATGACCTGACGATGTAGGGGAGATCTTTTCGATTAGATCTAAGCCCCACTACAAAAATGGCCAAGCCGATTGGATCGACTGCAAGGCCTGAGAAGGTACGTGTGTCAAATTAGCATGGTGTTGACATTTCATGCACTTCCTTACATACGCGCAACAATCTCGCTCTAAATATGGCCAATAATAGCCCATGCGAAGGATGCACTTTGCGATGGCCATACCGCTGAAGTGGCCACCGCATGTACCATCGTGCGCTTGGGTGATCGCCCAAGTGGACTCCTATTGGTCCAAGCAATGGAGGAGGATCCCTTCATAGCTTCGATGGTACAAAATGTCTCCTAGCAAGACATGTTTTGCCGCTTTCTATTTGAATGATCTTTTCGCAGTGTGCATCAATCCAAGTGGGAGGTTACCTAGCTTGAGGTAGTCTCTTATGGGTGTGTACCAATCCTGCTGATCAGAAACCTCGATGGTATGAACTGCCAATCCCTCTTGAAGTTCATCCCTAGCAAAAGTTGAGCGGGAAAGAACTTGTAAAAATAGCATTGTGTTGCTATTAAGAGGGAATAGGGGAGAACAAGGACCCCTAGTTGGCATGATTCAGACTATCATGGATTCGAGAGAACTTATCCTAAGATGGTTCAATCTGGATCAGGTGGATTCCTGGCGTTAGGTTAGAGCTTGCATGCTCCATCATGGATTGTGATAATGTTTTGACTTGAATGGTTGTCATCTCACTAGAAGGGTCTTGTGGGATTAGTGACCCCAAGGAGGCCATAGTGTCCACAAAATGATTCGATGATCGAGGGAGTGCCTCGATGTCGTACCATTCAAGATTTGCCAAGAATTTATCCACAAGGGCTTTGTAGGCCTATAGAACTGGGCATTTACATTGGAATACCCCTTTCACTTGGTTGACAATTAACAATGAATCACCAAAGATGTTCAAGCATTTGATGTTCATGGTGATTGTTGTCTGAAGACCTATGAGCAAGGCTTCATATTCGACATTGTTATTGGTGCACGAGAAATCAAGTTTAAATGATAGAGGCATTGGAGCCCCTTGAGGTGTGAAGAATATGATTCCCATGCCACCCCCTTGCTCACATTTAGAACCATCAAAGAATAAGGTTATGTCGGCCTGTGACTCAAGCTCATCAGAATCTGGCGATTCTGAGACATGGAAGACCCCATCATCGGGTAGCTCTATGGTCAGAGGTTGATCATCTTCGAGAGGAGCCTCTGCTAGTTGATCGATGATGACTTGACCTTTGATGGACTTCTGTCCAATGAATTCGATGTCAAACTCCATCAACAACATGATCCATTTTGTCGTGCGGCTACTATGATAAGTATGACTCATCATGTACCGCAATGGATTCTCCTTAGACACAACATACGTCGTATTGCTCAGCATGTAGTGGCATAGATTTTTGGTGGCAAATACCACTGCTAAGCATAGCTTCTCGATGTATGCATAGTTAAGTTCATAACTGACCAGGGTGCGGCTAAGATAGTAAGTAGCCTATTCTTTATGTAGTTCATTTTTTTGGGCTAGCATGGCGCCCAGTGCCACCTCAATAGCTGAGATGTATAAATAGAATGACACTCCTGGTCTAGGTGGTGCCAATACTGGTGGTGAAGCCAAGTATTGTTTAATGTCATCGAAGGCTGACTGGCACTCGTCATCCCAGTGAAATGCTACCCCCTTGTGTAATAATTTATTCATGGGTCGGCACTTGTCAGATAATTGTGCTATGAAGCGCTTGATTGATGTGACCTTTCCCTGCAAGCTTCTGAGCTGCTTGATGGTGGTTGGGGGAAGCATTTCAAGGATTGCCTTGAATTTATTTGGATCTACCTCGATGCCTCATTTTGAGACTATGAAACCCAAGAGTTTTCTAGATGTGATGCCAAATACGCACTTCTTGGGGTTTAGTCTGACTTTGTGTTCGATGAGGTGATCGAGGATCTTGCTTAAGTCATCGAGATGATCTGGGCGCAAAAGAGATTTGGCCAACAAATCATCCATATAGTCTTCCAAAGTTTTATGCATGTGATCATGGAAGATGTATGTCATAGCGCGTTGGTAGGTGGCGCCAGCATTTTTAAGGCCAAAGGGCATGACCTTATAACAAAATGTCCCCCAAGGCATTGTGAACGCCATTTTGAGTTGATCATCGAGATTGATACGAATCTGATTGTATCCCGAGAAACCATCCATGAGGGAAAGCATTTCATGGCCTGTTGTAGCATCTACCAATGCATCGATGCTAGGCAAGGGGAAATCATCCTTGGGACTCGCTTTGTTTAGATCTCAAAAATTGGTGCATATGCGAATCCTCCCATCAGGCTTCTTGATGGGTACCATGTTGGACAACCATGGTGGGTAATCCATGCAGATGACAAACTGTGCATCCAACAACTTTTGTAGCTCATCTTTTACCATTAAGGCTACTGTTGGGTGCATCTTACATAGTTTTTGCTTGACTGGCTTGACTGTCGGATCAAGCGTTAGATTATGCATGACTAGTTATGACGTGCTAGCCTCGACATGTCTTTGTAGGACCATGCAAAAACCTCCTTCTTCTCTTTGAGAAGGGCAATGTAATCGGCTTGCTCTTTGGGGGATAGACTTACCCCCAACTTGATGATTTATGGATTCATTGGATCAGAGCCGATGTCTACGTCAGTCATCTCTTCGATTGACATGTGGGACCCATCCTCCAACTGGTGTGGAGTTGGGATCAGGTGGATATCATTTGCTGAATTTAGATCTACGTTTGGAATATCGGGTTCCTCTTCAGCATGGAAGATATCCTGAGTTGGTCTTGGGGTGAAATGAAGCATCTCACCGCAAGGCCAATACTCTAATGGGGATGGTGGTGAGTTAGCATGATCCTAGTCTATGGCATCTAGGTTTAGATACAATGGTCATGCTGGATCGGTTGGATTGTGGATGGGGGTGGTTAAGTCAATGGAGATCATGTTGATGAAGTGAATTTGGTCTCCATTACCATGCGGGTGGTGACTCGGACATCCTTGGTGATATTTGTGCTTCGGATCTGGCTCTATGGGTATTGGCACAAATGGATCGGCCCTATGTGTAGATAAAAGGATAGGGTCTACCCTTGGCACTGATGGCTCTATAGGGTCTCTGGGTGGAAGGTGCTCTCTGTATGCCTAAAGTGGTGGGTGCAGCACTTGGTCTAACTGTGCTTGGTTTAGGTGCCACCTATGCCTTGGCCCCATGTTTAGCTATTCAAACATATCATCAATGTCCATGGGGTATTCTCATTGTTGCTATCGCATATGGTTGAGATATGCCATCTCAGTCTCATCTTCATAATCGCTATCAGAGATCCATAGGCCTTCATTGGCTCTGACAACTATTTGTGGCATGTGAGGCTCGTTCTGCTCGAGCAAGTTGATTTGGTCCCATCGGAGTTGTTCCGCTCTCTACGGGAGGACCTGATTCTCTTGAGGTGGCATTTGCTCGATTGGAGCATTCAAGGGGAACATTGTCATGAAGTTCTCCTGATAGTCATCTATGGGCGTCACTTGCGAGTGATTGCTATCAGACTCGAAAGGGTCCCAAGGTGCTACCTCATACTCTGACTCATCTTCTGAAGATCCTTCTTGGCCTTGTCTATATCCCTTTTGGAGGCAAGTTCTTGAACTTTCCCCTTTCTCGATCAAAGGGGAGGAGTTGTTGAGGCCCACAAGGTTGGTTGTTAACAATGGGAGATAATCCCCCAATGTGTATGTTGTGTTAGGATTGGCATATGGATCTTGTGCCAACCCATCCTTGTTGCCTAGCCCTAGGCCTTGCATGTTCTCTACCAAGATGTCAAGGGGTAGAGGGTGGTTGAACCCTACTCCTGATTTGTCGTATGGCATCTGATATCTTGGTTGACAAAGAATGTGCACCCCTTGTTCATATCTGCCTAACCCATATCCATGCCAATTACATTGGCCAAGGTATTTCAAAGTGAAGTTTGGGTTGGACAGATAGTTGACATTCTCAGCAAAGGGCTCTTCATCCTCTTCCTCTTGCAGGTAAGGTTCAATGCCATTGTCGAGGCCCCCATATACAAAATTTGTCTGATTTGGTGGGTAGCCCAAAGGGACAATAGTGCTGATGGGGAGGCGAGGTCTCCCCATGTCCTGCATGGACTCAAGCATGGGTGTTGCTACAATGTTCCACACTAGATACTCCCCCAGGCCCGTATTGGCCATCTCAATGGTGATCATTGGTGGTTGAGGGGAGGGAATGGGAGTTCTTCCTGAGTCCACTCCATGTCGGGTGAACTAGGCATCTCGACTTCCATTCGGCTAGGCACCTCTTCGATAGAGATGGTTGAGACTGATGGTGGTGCCTCTTCCAGGGGTTTCTTCCCATTGTCCTTCGATGTGGCCACCATAGGTGGCATCATTGGTGAAGGACCAGATGATGAAGATGGACCCGGTTGGGGATTTGAGGGACTTAACAGTGGGGATGTATGCGGAATCAGACCCTATTTGGATGGATTCAATTGAAAGTCCAAATGTGTCGATGGAAGGGTCGATTGTGGCATCAGCTACACCGCATTGCAATACTTGAAGGGCTCTAAGTCTATCGGGACTACATGCACTTGCCCTTCGTATGTGTACTTTAGGCATTGATGGGCTATCGAAGGGACACACTTCATGTCCCTGATCCAAGGCCGGCCCAGCAAGATATTGTAGGCCATCTCACCTTCCAAGATGTGGCACAATGTAGGAATAGTCTTTTGTCCCACTTGGATGGGTAGGACAATTGTGCCAACCGTCGAGCATATCGCGTCATTGAATGCTCGAAGAGTATAGGTGGAGGCCACAATGTGAGATGCTGGCAACTTGAGGTGTTTCAATGCCGTTGTTGTGATTATATTGTTGGACGAGCCAGTGTCCACCAACACCCTCTTAAATGGAATCCCGTTGACCCATGCAATGACGTGCAGGGGTGGATCCGCCATATCACCAGTCATCGATTTTAGTTCATCTTCTCTAAAGGTGATGACTGGTTTTGTACATCATTTTACATGTCCCACAAAGTTGTTGAAAGAGTTTGCTTCATGGGGCTGTAGCTCGATGGCTTTGAGTATCTCCATTAGAGCCTCTCGATGGGGCGGTGATTGTTGGATGAGCTCATAGATGGAGAGCCTAGCCGACGTGGTCCTTAAACTTTGGGTAAGTTTAGTCCGAATCATGGCCATTGGTCTAGGTGGAGGAGGTTGCGTAGGGTGTTGTTGAGGTTGTGACATTGATGGAACCTCTCCTGTAGCTACAGCGAGGGCAGTTGTGCTTGGATACCTCTTGTTCCATGTCACTATGCTTATCATCCCTACATACCCCTGCATGGGGCAGTTTTGTGTCACCTCATTGACTTGAAGAGTCTTTGCCTACGCATCATGGGCAGGCAGGGGGTCTTTGAAGACCTCCATCTATTGGTTGTTTGGTGCTACAGGATTATCCACCGCTAGCATCTTGTTGTCTATTAGGTCTTGCACTAAGCTTTTGAACTTCCAACACATGTAAAGGTCATGTCCTTTCTATCGATGAAATATACAGTACAAGTCTTCCCTATAGCCCTTGGGTTTTGGTGCGTTGGGGTCTACGGGTCGACTTTCTGGTAGGTTTATCAAGTTTGCCATGGACAAATGGTCAAACAAGGAGTCTTTAGACTCTGTGAAGGGTGTGAATTGTCGCCTAGGGTGACGCTACTGATTTTGCTCTTGCCTATGATTTTCCTTTTCATAGGTGTCAAGAGGAACTGCTTGATAATTAGCCTTTGGGGGTTGTGTCGTCTGTGCAGGCTTAGGTATGTTTATAGCAACCTGATTGACCGCAATGGGTTTTGGTTGCATTGACCCAGTTTTGGCATTTTTGGGCCACTCTTTCTTGCATGGCTTGGCAATCTCGCCATCCTATATCTTGATCTCCTCAATGATTCTAGCTTGCACCAGAGCTTCCTCGAGAGTGGCATATTGCTATAGCTACAATAGCATGGAGATCGATCTCAAACAACTTTTCGAGAACATTTGGGTCAGATCGGCCATGGGAGGGAGGTAAGGTAGCTTTGAAAGCAACGTCCTCCACCGATTTCCATAAGCCACCATGGTCTCTTCCTCATACTATCTGAGGCTAGCTAGGTCACTTAATGATGCCTTCTTCTTGGTATTGAAGGTGAAACATTCGAGGAATGCATCCACTAGCTGGTCCAGGTTACTGATGCTATGCTTCGACAACTGGGTAAACCAATCCGAGGTAGGGCCTACGAACGTGGTTATAAATGTTCTTAGAAGCAAAGCATCATTGTCCTAAATGCCAAAGCATTGGCTCAAGAATCTTGTCATGTGCTCTTGGGCATCCTCATCCCCTCTAAATATTGCCAATTGAGGCATTTTAAAGTGTTCAGGGTATGGGGGTGTCGATACTGAAGGATGCATAGGGTGACTACGGAGCTGGCATAAAGTGGGCTTTTGGGGCCAGAAGTCTTGGTCTCCATAGACTCTAAGCGCTCTAGCAGTGCTTTGTATGCATCGAAATATTTGATTTCTTCCTCCTTGGTTTGTTCCCATTGTGAATTATGGGGAACTTGAGGCCTATGGAGGGGCAACCGGGTAGCACCCCCTGCCTTGGTAGGGCATTTCAGCCCACTCTTCTTCTTGCTCAAATTCCTCATAGGCTTCTTGAGGAGTTCTTGGGCATGACCTATAAACATGGGTGGGTGCCCATGGAGGGTGCCCATCATTGGCTCTAGGGGTGGTCTCCCGCTCAGGTCTAGGAGGTCTTGGAGGCAACACTTGATAAGGTCATGGAGACCTATCTCGCACCAAGGGGTTGTGCCTCTCATACAACTCTATCCTATGCATGCGAGGGGTTGGGACCCTCTCAGGCATAGTGTTCTAGAGCAACTCATCTATCTGACATCGAATGCGCTCTTTGCTAAGGTGATACAGGTGCTCTAACTATTGTTGGTCTTGCTCAAGCTACATGATTTGTGCTTGGTGGGTGGCATGTTTGGAAAATTCCAAGTCGATTTGTTCCATCGTCTTGAGTCTAGGAGGCCTAGATGCCTCCCCTACACATCTATCTCGGTCATGGTGATCCGAGATCTCTATAGGTCACTTCCCTCTATCGAGGTTAGTGGCATTCACCCGAGGCTCTGGCCTCAGTAGGTGATCCTGATAAATAGTAGGTGTGGAAGTGCATTGTTCCCATATTGTGTATTGCTCTTGAGGAATGTAGTGGTTTTCCTCATGCTCCCTTTCGTATATGTGAAAGGGGCGGGCAGAGTTGGCTCGCCATTTCTGAAGAGCCTTGCGCTCTGGATTTGGCCTATTGTTTTTGATAGTAATAAGGGGTAGAGGAGGGATGATGTAATCATGTGGCCCCTCCTTATGGACCCTATGTTGTTCTAGCACTTCATCGCATGGTGGCCACTCATAACGAGTGTCTAAGGGAGCCCTCCCATCTATGTTGAGTGCCACGTGTATGGACTCCTCCTAAAAGGGTCTATGTTGCATGGGCGTGCCCCTCGAAGGGGTGCCTCTATAGTCCCATTCCATCATGGTATGATGTGGACTATTTTGTGGGTCAAGCCACCAAGGTGGTATGACCAAGTCCTTGGGGCTATAGCGGAGGTGACTTGTGCCCCCTTGTACACTTTTTGCAGCTTCTGCCCGTGATTGGGCTTGGCTACGGGTGTACACCATGGTGGTGTCTCTCTAAAAGATATGTAGGTTTTTATCTTCTTTACAATTTTTTATGCTACACTAAACAAAAGGGGACCACACAATCAAAGAAATGATTATCTCATTTATAGATTAAAGGTGTGCCCTAGATCTGGTTTAGTGTGTTTTGATTTTTGTTTTGAAAACCTTGTAAAGAAAATTTTGTTGTATATGCAATATGAGGGCTCTTATATCTCCCAAAATGGTCACCCCTTCAATATACCACTGCCAGGCCATTATACCGAACCTCTCAATATACCCGCCCTTACGTGAGGGAAACTATTGGTACGCGAGAGCAGAACAGTACGTGGAACATAGGCGGTACAGAAGGGGAATCACTCTATTTTTGACACCTACCATAGAAGACTTATCCTCATGCACTAGGAATCACCCTAGCTACACTTGGTCAGCTTTCATCAGGATTTACATCTAGCAATAGTAGCGATCAGGGTTATGTATGCAAAAATTCAAGCCAAGGTGGTGATGAAATCCACCGTTGGTCTTGATCAAGTGTTGGGGTTTTACGACCAACTCCTTGATGTTTATATTATCACGTGGTGTGTGTGGTTCTTTTTACTTGCGCAAAGAAAGGAAACATGTAGTAAAATTTTCCATGCAAGCAAAGAAAATAGAAAAATCATAGAAACAGAGACAAAAAATTATAGAGGATGTTCAGAAAACCTACCTCTTCTCTGCCCACACCGGATGCCTCTGAGTTTCTGCTCAAAAAATGCATAGAGAGCTAATCATCCCAGGGTGGGATGAATAGTAGATCTGTATTCATCATAGGGTGGGATGAATGCCTTATTCATCCCGGGGTGGCATGAATTCCAGTCTGTATTCGTCATAGGGTGGCACGAGCAGCAATCCAACGCTTGAAGGATTAACACCTGCAAGCAAAAACACAAAATTTTGATCAAAAATTTGATCCCAAAATTAGGGGATAGGGTCCCACCATGATCGCCACTGAAATCATGAGGATACGGAAGCAATGGCATACTAGGTGCGATGCAAACAAAAGCAAATGTAACGCTAGCTCCTACGAATGAAGAAAGGACTAAAGTGCATGAAAAGGGAAAACAAATGAACTGAAATGAGATATAAAGCAAATGTAAAGTGCAGCCATTTATTTTATTAATTTTTCTTTGAGATCAGGTTACAATACGTCTCCTTCCTTTTTAGGGGCTAGGAGCGTTAGATATAGTTTTGTTACACCACGGATGGTACGCTTCCCTTCGGGATCTTCCGCGTGCCCACATTTGAAATGGGTGGGCCAAACATCATCGCCACTTGCATGAATGCATCTGTAGTTCCTTGCTACCCCTCCGGTGTTGAGATCCTATATTCAGAGAAATAACAAATGATTAATAGCACCTACGGATGGAGGGAAACATGCAATCCCCAAGGCCTCCGGTTAATGCATGCATGAAATAATTAAAATGGTAATCAAAACATGTCAGAATAAGATGAAATTTGGATAGAAGCATGCAAACACCATCATGAACACACTACAAAAGGAACAGTCAAGAAATCTACTATAGATTTCTAATCGCTCCAGGGTGGGACGATTAGGACTATCATAAAATGTCAGAAAGCAACCTCCTAAATGTCCCATCCAGAGGCCTCCAAAACACCTAAAAAGTTGGGGTTAGGAAAAATAGGGCATTTTGAGATGACCCAGAAGGTCGGATTTTGCAGATTCAGCCTCGATCACCCTGTATCCGAAGATGCTCCCTGTATGTTAGTGAAAGCGAAAAACAATGAAAACATAGTCAAAACTCATCAGAATGGCATGAAATTTGAATGGAAGCATATATGAATGACATAAAATAAGATGCAAAAATAAATAGTGAAGAAATATACTACATATTTCTAATCACTCCGGGGTGGGGCGATTAGGACTACAGTAGTGCAGGGGGCACCCGGGGGCAGGACGCCCATCGTTTGGGGCTTGGTTTCGACACCAATCCACTTGGGATGGGTCCAAAACCTCCTAGGGGGTTGTGTCAGAAAATTGGGTGGGGTATTGTGGCCAAATTTTTGGGTTTTGGGTCCGGATTGCGCTTCCAATGTTCACCCAATAACCTCCCTTCCAAAAGAGAGATCAAGGATGTAAGAAGCACAAGTGAGGGGTGAGGATGTAATTCGGTAGCACTCCATTGCTCCAAATGCTCCTGCTCTATTCCTTTTTTTGGGGTGAGAAGACTCACCATTTTATAGACCTGAAGGTCTACTTTGAATGTGCATGCAGGGGCGCCACTTGGCCATCATGCCTTCCTAGGGGAGAGAAGATTCCTCCCTGATTAAGGGCTCCATGACTGCCTCTATGACTACCTCTTTGAGCTCAAAAATGCTCACTCGCACTCCCATGCATTGAAGGTGGAGTTGAGTGGTGGATCTGAGCTACCATTTGTCAAGGTTTGACCTTTTTCCCATCAAACCTGCTATTCGCCCTATTAGTCTTACAATGACACTAAGAGGGGGGGTGAATCAGTGTAGCTCTATAAACTTAAATTTACAGCTCTTAATACCGCAATAATTAAAAATTATTACTAGATACAACAATTATAACAAAAGGGCATCACACAACACAAGATTTAACGAGGTTCACCAAAGTGGCTACTCCTCAAAAATTGACTACTTGGACTACCATCCAAATCTAGCCTTTGAAAAGAACCAAATTTACAATCAATTTACCAGCACCAACTAGAAGGAGCACCAAACCCTGATTTATATGCACCAACAGAAAGAAGCACCAACCCCTGATTTACTAGCACCAACTGGAAGGAGCACCAACCCCTTATTTATCTGCACCAACAGAAAGGAGCACCAACCCCTGATGCCAAGCTATAACTTGGACTTCAATTTGAATCTATAAGTTTGACAATAAGATACCTTTGCTTTTGCAAGACCCTAACTGGTCTTCTTCACCTTTGCATTCTTTGCGCACTCTGCTCTCTCTGTGAAATCACTTCGCACACTCTGCTTCGTTACAATCGAACTTCATGATCGTCTTCTCCCTTTTGCACACTCAGCTCTATTTGCAAATTTTTCACTTAGCATGATTCAACATGACTTGATCTCTGTGCACAATGACCGTATTTCATGCACATTCAACAATCTACTCAATTCTCCAAATAGCCCTCCTTTTATAACAATATTTTTATGATGAAAACCCTAATCTTAGTCGGTTGTAAATCATAATCTTAGTCGGATTTCATAACAACTGTAAACCCTAATTTTAGTCATCTGTCATCGATCTTCATCGGCTTCAACTCAAGAAGATGTTTGGTTTATCCATCGCTTGATGATTTCATTCTGGACAGACCTTGTAACCGCCATACTGACTTTTGATCACTCTTCATATTTCAACAGTATGAAATCACTCTGTAACTACCCCTGTAAATGTTGTAGTGATGTCGGTCCAGTGTCATACTTCTCATTTTAGTCAGGTTCTCCTTCTTGATGTGCGCATTTATGACCTATCATGAAATCGTGACATTTCTGCCTTTGTAGCTTCTTTTTTTGTTGTTGTCGTGAAAATACAACATGTCACGATATCGTGACACTTTCACCTCTGTACACTTTCTCTATTCTTTTGTCGTGATATCATGACATTTTTGCCTCCATAGACTTCATCTTTTCTTTTATCGTGATATCATGACATTTCTGCCTCCGTATACTTCGTCTTTGCTTTTGTTGTGATATCGCGACACGTCTGCTTCCATAGACTTTGACTTTGCTTTTGTCGCGATATTGCGACACTTCTGCCTCCTTAGTCTTCAACTTAGCTTTTGTTGCAAAATCGTGACACTTCTGCTTTCGTACTTAGATTCTTTACTTTTGTCACGAAATCATGACACTTTTTCCTTCAAAGTCTTCTTCTTTGCTTTTGTCGTAAAATCATGACACTTTTGCTTTCATACTTTACTTCTTTGCTTTTATTGTGAAATCATGACATTTATGCTTTTGAGGTCTTGCTTTCTGCTTTTGTTGCAAAATTGTGATAGTTCTGCTTCCATACGCTTCCTCTCTTTCTTTTGTCATAAAAATGCGACATGTCGCGATATCGCGACACTTTTCAAACTTACTTTCTCTCTCCTATTTTAGTCACGAAAATGCGACATGTCACAAAATCGTGACACTTTTCTTACTTTCTCTTTCTTCAAACTTGTCGTGAAATTATGACACTTTTTCCTGCTTTCTCTTTCTCTTCCCACATGTTGCGAAATCGTGACAATTTTTCCACTTGCATTTTTCTCTTCCAACATGTCACGAAATCGTGACAATTTTTCCTACTTTTTCTCTCTCTTCCAACATGTCATGAAATCGCGACAGTTTTTCCTACTTTTTCTCTCTCTTCCAACATGTCGTGAAATCGTGACAGTTTTTCCTGCTTTTTCTCTCTCTTCCAACATGTCGTGAAATCGTGACAATTTTTCCTGCTTTTTCTCTCTCTTCCAACATGTCGTGAAATCGTGACAGTTTTTCTTGCTTTTTCTCTCTCTTCCAACATGTCGCGAAATCGTGACAATTTTTCTTGCCTGTTGTATATGTCGCGATATCACGACACTTTTCTTACTTGTCTTTTTCTTTGATCTTTTACATATGGGCCACTTTGGTCTTCTTGGAAAATCACTGTACATACTCTGAATAACCTTTGAACTCCTGTCTTCCGCATCTGAATAGCTTTTGAACTTCCTGTCCACTGCATCAACGAGATCTATCTGACTGTGTTGACAACAATGACAATACTGTTGCTGCACCTTGCTCAACAATCTCCCCCTTTGGAATTGTTGGCAACACATGTGCAATTTCCTGTAACTCTTCTCCCCATTTGACAATAATACCAAAGGGCTACTGCAGACTCCCCCTAAGTCCATGCACAACATTCTTAGGCACAATTTATTACACTTAGCAAAAATCATGAACATGAGAAAAAATATAATCAAATACTTAAATTCTCCCCCTGAGAATGTGATCCCTATAGCTAGTCAATTCTTGGGAAGTGTGACCACTCCCAATTTATTGTGAAGGTACTCAAAAACTTCCTTGGGCAATGTTTTTGTGAAGATATTTGCTACTTGCTCTGTAGTTGGAACAAAATCCAACTTAACCTCACCTTTCGCAACTTTCTCCTTCAAAAAGTGATACCTGATAGCAATGTGTTTTGTGCGTGAATGCATAACTAGATTCTTGGAGATGTTAATGGCACTGATGTTATCACACTTAACTTATATTGGCTCACTGAAGCTAATACCAATATCTTTCAGGGTTTGTTTCATCCACAATACCTACGTACAACATGTTGCTGTAATATATTCTGCCTCTACTGTCGATAAAGAAACTGACTCTTGTTTCTTACTGTGCCATGCAACCAATATGTCTCCAAGATAGAATGCACCTCCACTGGTACTCTTTCTATCATCTACACATCCTACCCAATTTGCATCTAAATACAAAATAAGGGTGAAGTATTTACCTTTCGGATACCATAACCCATACTCCATAGTACCCTTGAGGTACCTAAGAATCCTCTTCACT
Source organism: Wollemia nobilis (assembly GCA_028583015.1). Classification (NCBI taxonomy): domain Eukaryota; kingdom Viridiplantae; phylum Streptophyta; class Pinopsida; order Araucariales; family Araucariaceae; genus Wollemia; species Wollemia nobilis. Next base: position 3,871,111 of record JAQPPZ010000622.1, read on the forward strand.
ATTGTCACATGAGTCTCCTTGGGATTAGCCTAAAATCATGCTACCATGCATACTACCTACAAAATATCTGGTCTGGTAGCTGTCAGGTACAGTAAGCTTCCAATCATAGATCTATACATGGTTTGATCAATAGGTGGAGATTTTTCATCCTTGCTCAACTTGCAACTTGTCATCATGGGAGTGCTAACTGGCTTACAATCCTCCATTGTGAACTTTTTTAACATCTCTTTCGCATATTTAACTTGAGAAATAAATATGCCCTTCTTATTTTGATTAACTTGCAACCCGAGGAAATATGAAAGTTCACCAATCATTGACATTTCAAATTTTTTTTGCATATTATTTGCTAAATCTTTACACGACTCATCTTTGTTGTTGCCAAATATGATATCATCTACGTATACAACAAGAACAATAATATGCCCATTTTTTGTTTTGACATACAAATTACTATCCACCATACCTTTCTTAAACCTTTGTTGAGTGAGATAGTTGTCTAGCCTTGCATACCATGCTCGGGGTGCCTATTTTAAGCCATATAATGCTTTATTCAACTTGCAAACCAAGTTGGGATCATAACCAAGTTGGAAACCATCTGGTTGCTCAATATAAACCTCTTCTTAAAGTTTTCCATTCAAAAACGTTGATTTCACATCCATTGATAAAATTTGAAATTCTTGTAGACTGCTAAACCAAAAACATTCTAATTGCCTCTAGTCTAGCTACTGGTGCAAAATTTTCCTCAAAGTCAATGCCTTCAACTTGTGCATAACCCTTACATACCAATCTTGCTTTATTTCTGACTATCTATCTATCTTCATTCAATTTGTTTCAAAAAATCCATTTAGTCCCGATTATATTTTTATTTGCAGGTCTAGGTACTAACTCCCAAGTTTTGTTTTTCTTGATCTAATCTAATTCTTCATTTATTGCCTTCATCCAAATTTCATCTTTGCTTGCATCAGCAACATTTTTGGGCTCAATTTTGGATAATAGAGAGTAGTTACTTACTACTCTTCTTCTTGTCTGAACACCAACTTTGGGGTCTCTAATTATTTGCTCTCTAGGATGATTTTTTTGCTAGCTGCCTGTTTTGAATTTCTTATTTTTTTCCACTTTTGAATCACAACTTAAATCATCTGAGTCAATTTTTTGTATCTTTTTCGTTTCATTTTCCTCATCTCCTTCAATAACCTCTTCATAAATTGGGTAGTTCTTTTCATATCTAATTACTCGTTCTCTACCTTCATCAAATTTAACATCGGCACTATCCACAATTTTCTTTAGCCTCTTGTTGTAGCATTTGTAAGATTTGATTTTTTATGAATAACCAACAAAAATACTTTCATTCGCTCTATCTTAAAACTTACCAAGATTATCTTTAGTTCTTTTGATGTAGCACTTGCTGCCAAAAACTTTGAGGTATTTTGTTGTTGCCTTTTTACCGAACCACAACTCATAAGGAGTTTTGCTTTCATGTGTTCTCAGCATGTACCTATTTTGGATATACACCACAATATGGATTGCTTCTTTCCAAAATCTTTCTGCTACTCTGCTTTTAGCCAACATATTCTGTGCCATTTCCTGCACTATCATGTTCTTTCTTTCTCCCACTCCATTCTACTGAGGAGTCATGACTGCTGAAAACTGTCTCCTAATACCATATTTTTCACAGTACTTTGTAAACTCCTCTGAAATGAATTCTTCTCCTCTATCTGATCTTAAACATTTGATCCTCTTTCCTATTTCATTCTCAACATGGTTTTTGAAAGTCTTGAACATTTTAAAAGTTTCTGATTTATGCTTCAAGAAAAATATCCATGTCATTCTGGAATAGTCATCAATGCACAACATAAAATATTTGTCACCATTTATGCTTTGTGTTCTCATTGGTCCACATAAATTAGTGTGTATTAGTTCCAAATGTTTTCTTGTGTAGTATTCTTTTGTTTTGAATGTGACTCTAGTTTGCTTCCCCTTTTGGCATGAAGCACAAATGTTGTTTACAGGTTTCCTGATGGTGGGAATATCTCTCACTACCTTTTTTGAGTTGATTTTTACTAGATTATCAAAACTTATATGACCGAGTATCTTGTGCCACAACCAATTTTATTCTTCCTATCCAATAAAACAAGCTCCTTCTAAAGTCTCTAAGAGCATGTACAGGTTTCCAGATGTCCTTGATCCAGTTGCTATCAATTTTCCACTGTTTATTTTTCTAACTTCACAACCCTGCTTCATAAAAACTACTTTATGACCTTTATCACAAATCTGAATTACACTCAACAAGTTATGTTTCAAACCATCCATAAACAAGACTTCTTCTGACTTAATTTTTTCGTCACTAATTTTAATTGAACCTTTGCCAACTATCTTAGTTCCATCATTATTTCCAAACTTTACTGAACCACCTTCATATTTTTGTAACTTCTCAAATTTATGTTTGTCACCTGTCATATGACTAGAGCATCCACTATCAAGTATCCAATGTACATATTTATTCTATGCTTTAAATGATGTTTGTATGATTAAGGATTCCTTTTCTTCCTTAAGTAGTTCTTTTTCTTTCCACTCCGTTTTGATAGTAGTTTTGGGTTCTTGTTTTGCATTTCCCTTATCAATAGCTTGTGCATGTTTTTTGGGAAGTTTTCTATTTTGTCTCATCCTATTTGGTTGAAATTTTCTTCCCTGAAATTGATTTGATGCAAATGTACTTCTACAGTTTCTTGCAATGTGCCCAAAATTATGATAGTTATAACATTCTACTGTATAATTCATCAGAGGAGAAAAAGCATTTCTACTGGTGAAATTCCTTCATTTTACATTATATTTGTAGTCTGATATTTTATGTCCATAGCCATTGCATTTAAAACAAAAACCAGAAAAGGGATAATTGAACCTGGGTGATGGTATTTGCCATGTTGCCATAGGAGCCATAGGTCTTCTTCTTCTTTGATGTGTGACATTGGTGAATCCATCATTGTCAATTCTCCTTTCGTGCCTAGCATTATTGCTTTATTTTGCATGAGATGTTTTTCCTTGATCAACCTATTTCTTATCTTCATTCTTTATGGATTCTATATTTCTGGCCTTTGATCCATTTGATGATTCTCCTTCGACGAAACCCAGACCAAATTTTATGCCTGTAGGCCTTTGGTCATTTATAATATTATCCAGCTTCATAGAACTTTCTTTGTGTTTGTGATAGCAACTAATTTTGTGATTCATCTCTTCTATCTGCATCCGTAAACCAACATTATCTTCTTCTAGTTTGTAGCAATAATCTATTTTCATGGTAATTTGTACTTCGAGATCTTCAAATATTTTCTTGTATTCTTCTATCTGTACTTTCAGACTGATTATGATTTCATTTGCATCCTCAAGCTTTTTTGAAATTTTCTTATTATTTTTCCTCTCTATTTTCCACTCTTCAAGTGTAGATATCAACTCACCTTCTAGATCTACTTCAGCCTTAGGTTTTTCACCACATACTTCAGAGTTCCCTCCTTCTTCATTTTCTAATTTTATTTCTTCAAATGCCATGAAAAGATCTTCACATGTTTCCTCTTCAGAATCCTCACTAGAGTTGTCTTCTGATGAACTGACATTCCTGGAGATGAAACTTTTCTTCTTGAAGTTGCATTTTTTGAAATTCATTTTCTTCTTCCAGTCACTTCTTTCTTGGTGTGATCCTTCATCATTTTTTTTCTTCTCATTAAGTGGACATTTAGTTGCAAAATGCCCAATGCCTCCACAATTGAAAAATTTAAACGGTAGCTTTCCTCTGTATTTTCTTTTTCTCATTTTTAGTTTTCTAACAAAGTTTGCTTCTATTTCATCTAATGTCTCTTCTTCCTCAGAATATTGTTTTGCATTTTTATTTTTAAGGGCTTTAAAAGCCGCTTCTTTGTCTATGGGTTTAGATCTTCCTATCCTCATCTCATATGCAGTCAAAGAACCATACATCTTATCTATACTAAAATAATTTAGATTTTTACCTTCTTCTATCACTGAGACTTTAGAATCAAATATTTGAGGAAGAGATCTTAATACCTTTTTCATGATGGTAGAGTCTTCAATATCCTCACCAAGTCCTCTGATCGTATTAATGATTCCATTAACTCTCAGCATATATGCCTCAATATTTTCATCGTCATTCATATTTAATGCTTCGAACTGAGCTCGATGTGTCTGTAACTTGGCCTCCTTAATCTTATCATCTCCATCATGAATACTCCTTAGTTTATCCCATATTTATTTTGCAGTTTTACAGCTCATGATCTTTACTAGTTCATTGTCTGCTAATCCGCACATGATAGAATTCTTTTCTTTTGAGTTATTTTCAAACAATTTCTTTTTGTTCGCCTCTTTTGGAGGAGTGATAGGTATTGTGTATCCACTAACTACTAAATCCTAGATGTCGTATCCCAAAGAACATATATATGTTTTCATACTGATTCTCTAGAATGTGTAATTAGATCCATCAAACAATGGTGCTTTGTTTGGTGAGAAGCATTCACCACCTGCCATTGTGTTACTTCCAAGATCACCCTAGCTGGTTAATCTTGTACAAGAACTTAGCTTTGATACCAATTATTAGTCTTACAATGACACTGAGAAGGGGGTGAATCATTGTAGCTCTATAAACTTAAATTTATAGCTCTTAATACCGTAGCAATTAAAAATTATTACTAGATACATCAAGTATAACAAAAGAGCATCACACAACACAAGATTTAACGAGGTTCACCAAAGTGGCTACTTCACAAAAATTGACTACTTAGACTACCATCCAAATCCAAAATTTGCAAAGCACCAACTGTACAATCAATTTACCAGCACCAACTGGAAAGAGCACCAACCCCTGATTTATCTACACCAACAGAAAAGAGCACCAACCCCTGATTTACTAGCACCAACTAGAAAGAGCACCAACCCCTTATTTATCTTCACCAATAGAAAGGAGCACCAACCCCTGATGCCAAGATGCAACTTGGACTTCAATTTGAATCTATAAGTTTGACAGTAAGATACCTTTGCTTTTGCAAGACCCTAACTAGTCTTCTTCACCTTTGCGTTCTCTACGCACTCTACTCTCTTTGTGAAATCACTTTGCACACTCTACTTTATTATAGTCAAACTTCACGATTATCTTCTCCCTTTTGCGCACTCTGCTCTCTTTGCAAATTTCACACTTAGCATGATTCGACACGACTTGCTCTCTGCGCACAACAACTGTATTTCATCCACATTCGACAATCTACTTAATTCTCCAAACGACCCTCATTTTATAACAATATTTTTATGATGAAAACCCTAATCTTAGTCGGTTATAAATCCTAATCTTAGTCAGCTTTCATAACAACTTTAAACCCTAATTTTAGTCGACTGTCATTGATCTTCGTCGGCTTCAACTAAAGAAGATGTTCGGTTTATCCATCGCTTGATGATTTCATTCTGGATAGACCCTATAACCACCATATTGACTTTTCATCACTCTTCATATTTTAGTAGTATGAAATCACTTTGTAACTGCCCCTGTAAATGTCGTAGTGATGTCGGTTCACTGTCATACTTCTCATTTCAATCAGGTTCTCCTTCTTGACATGCGCATTTACGACCTGTCGTGAAATAGCGACATTTCTGCCTCTGTAGCTTCTTTTGTTGCTATTGTCGCAAAAATACATGTCACGATATCATGAAACTTTCACCTTTGTACGCTTTCTCTATTCTTAGGTCATGATATCATGACATTTCTGCCTTCGTAGACTTTGTATTTTCTTTTGTTCAGATATCGTGACATTTCCACCTTCGTATACTTCATCTTTGCTTTTGTCATGATATTGCGACACTTCTACTTCCATAGACTTCGACTTTGCTTTTGTCATGATATAGTGACACTTCTACCTCCATAGTATTCAACTTAGCTTTAATCATGAAATCATAACACTTCTACTTTTGTACTTAACTTCTTTGCTTTTGTCGTGAAATCATGACACTTCTGCATTTGAAGTCTTCTTCTCTACTTTTGTCATGAAATCATGACACTTCTGCTTTCGTACTTTACTTCTTTGCTTTTGTCACGAAATCATGATACTTCTGCTTTCGAAGTCTTGCTTTCTACTTTTATCGCAAAATCACGACAGTTCTGCTTCCGTACGCTTCCTCTCTTTCTTTTGTCGCAAAAATGCGACATGTCGCGATATCGTGACACTTTTCAAACTTACTTTCTCTCTCTTGTTTTAGTCATGAAAATGCGACATGTCACGAAATCATGACACTTTTATTACTTGTTCTCTTTCTTCGAACTTGTCACAAAATCGTGACAGTTCTACTTCCGTACGCTTCCTCTCTTTCTTTTGTCACGAAAATGCGACCTGTCACAAAAATGTGACATGTCACGATATCGTGACACTTTTCAAACTTACTTTCTCTCTCCTATTTTAGTCACGAAAATGCCACATGTCGCGAAATCATGACACTTTTCTTACTTGTTCTCTTTCTTCAAACTTGTCGCGAAATCATGATAGTTTTTCCTGCTTTTTCTCTCTCTTCCAAAATGTCACGAAATCGTGACATTTTTTCCTGCTTTTTATCTCTTCCAACATCTCATGAAATCGTGACAATTTTTCCTACTTTTTCTCTCTCTTCCAACATGTCACGAAATCGTAACAGTTTTTCCTGCTTTTTCTCTCTCTTCCAACATGTCGCGAAATCATGATAGTTTTTCCTACTTTTTCTCTCTCTTCCAACATGTCACGAAATCGCAATAGTTTTTTCTGCTTTTTCTCTCTCTTCCAACATGTCGTGAAATTGCAACAGTTTTTCTTGCCTACTATATATGTCGTGATATCGCGACACTTTTCTTACTTGTCTTTTTCTTTGATCTTTTGCATATGGGCCACTTTGGTCTTCTTAGAAAATCACTGTACATACTCTGAATAACCTTTGAACTCTTGTCTTCTGCATCTGAATAGCTTTTGAACTTTCTATCCACTGCATCAATAGATCTATCTGACTGTGTTGACAAAAATGACAATACTGTTGTTGCACCTTGCTTAACACGCCCCACCCTGGAGTGATTACTGCTAATCATCCTAGGATGGGGCGAATAGGATTCTATTCACCCCAGGGTAGAACGAGTAAGAAGCAAGGTGCTTGAAAGGTGCCAAATTGACCTTTGACCTTCCAAAACTACTTTGGGAGTGGTTAAGACCACTGTTTAACCTCTAGGGGCTGCCCTGGGGGCTATGTATGCCAATTTGGTTAGTGCTTGTAGCCACCTAATCAGATTGGTGTTATTTTGGTGTCTACACAAGGTATGATCAAGATATGATACAACCATGGAGAGTTATCTCTAATATAATACAATACATAACTTTTCAGTCCTCAAACTATTGCTCTCCTCTACAAATCCAAGAAATGCAACCTTTCACATTCTTTTCATTAAGACAAACTCTCAACATGCCACATGTCAATGTGACTCTTCACTCACTTCTCTCTTTTGACACATTTCACTTTCACAAAGTGACACATATATTAGAACAAAAGGACCAAATAATGTAATACTCACAACATGGGAGGGGGTAAATTGTTGGAGACCATGACTTTCTTATAAAATTCATCAAGGGAATGCTTGTACAAGATAATTTGTAAGTCTTGGTGGATGGGATAGGTGGTCTTCATATTTCTAACATTCGTAATGGATAGCTCGATGGACTTATATAGGTAGTCTGGGATTTGACTTTATTAATTTCCCTAAGGTGGTTAAGAAATGTTAAATAAAAATTGCGAAGTGGAAGGTCTATTTTATCAATTGTTAGATACTATATAATTAGGATTATGACATGATCCTAGGGAGAGGGAAGGGAATATGAAAAATTCCACCATTTTTAGAAATCATATTCTTATCTTTATTCACAAAATTATCCATCCCTAGCACCATAAAATGCCTATTGGAGGCATTTGGATCACATGCCATGGAGTGAGGGATATTTTCTACATGGGAAAGATACCACTACAATAATATTAGCATCAATAGCAAAGAATAAAACATCTTGTAAATGATTGCGCTCTATGGTGGTACATGAAGATTTTCAATTGAAGCAAACCAAGGTGATGCTAATGACCAAGCCAAAAAAATCAAGCACTTGCCATAAGGGATGGAAAAAGGCTGATACATGATATGCTTGGCAAGGATGTTAATAAGATCAAGGTGCACAATAGGACACAACAAGGGTTAAAAAGGTAGTGTATTAGGAACCATGATGAAGATGATGGTACTTAGGAGGGGATGGGTGAGCTACATATTGGTGATGAGGATGGTGGGACATGGGAGGGTGTGGAATGGATTCAGATAAATAGGAGTGAAATGGATGAGAAGGTAAGCAAAGGTTATTGAACATGATATAGGGTAATGGGATTGCGGGTTGGTATGAATGATGGGATACAACATGGGGTGATGGGGATGGGAATGGAAATGGGGGTATTTTGTGACAAGGAGTGATAAGGATAGGGGCTAGGAAGGATGAAAATAAAATCATGAATAGAGCAATAAGACCGCATGTGAGGTTTGGAAAGGATCTGAGGGTTAGACATAAGACACATGGAGGAATACATAATGAGGATTTGGAGAAACTAAAAGGCCAACTAACCAATAAGGATGGATACATTGTGGGACTTACAGGTACCTAGACCAATCATGGACAATGCCATTAATAAGTTTTGGGAAACCCATTATGCCAAATAGTAAGAGATTGCTAGTTTGGACCCATATTGGTTAGAGAGTCATCCACATGGTTGGCTTCACTAAATACATGTTAAATTATACTGTTAGGTTGAATGTGGAGGAGTCTCTTAGCTTATAAAATAGTATTTCTTACCCTCCATGTGGGGACTTTGTTGCTTTTTATGTAGTTAATGATATTCAATGAATCACCTTTAATGAATAGTCTACACTAGAGGTTGCTAATGATTGAAAATCCATAGAAGAGAGCTTTGATATCAGAAAAATGATTAATTTGAGTGCTTATGTTTTTCACAAAGGTGATGATAATTTTTCTATTGTGATCTCTAACAACACCCCCACCTCCATATCTTTCAAGATTTTCTTTAGATGAACCATTGAAATTGAATTTCAGCCATCTTTCAAGGGGAGGTATCCACTTGGTATTGGATCTATTGTTAGCATCGATGGAAGGCTTGGGAGGATCCATGGAAATATTGAGGAATGACGTAATGGTGGTCTCAATTCTAAGGTTAGGGGAACTTGAGCAAGGACATAACTAAGCATTTTTGATGAAAAAATAAAGTATTATGTTTCCAACAAAGAGAGAGTCCCTAGAGACAATGGTAAAGGATCTACTATTGTGCTCAAGCTATACCTACCATAGGAAATTATGGAGGCAAAGGTTCCACAAGGATATAATTTTGTTGTTGCAAAAGAGGTTGGGCCATTGTTTGAAAATCTCAACAAGTGAGTTCAGATGGGCCCAAGCAATACAAAAGGTGCCAAGGAGGAAACTAAGGAAAAATTTAGAGAACATACACTCTAGAAAGATGTGATGAGTAGACTCCCAATTAGACTTGTATAGGTAGCATAAATTAGATATCATCACACATATAGTCATAATATTATCAATGGTCAAATTTTTATTTTGAATCGATATCTAAGAGAAAAATCAACTTTGGGGATAACATATTTACACCAGATGATCTTGATAGGGATCGAGCAATCATGGGGGTTGAGTCTTGATAGTGAACTAGCCATCATCATAATCTCTCCAAAGGGAAGGTTGGGAGGCCTAGAGGAATATATGATATAAGGGTTAAGGATGGAGGATAGGGAACAAGTAGTAATTGAGAGATCTTTGGAAATAATAGTGGGAAGGATTGTTTTCCATGATGGTAAACCATGGATGAGGTTGATAAAGTGGTAGATATTATTATCAAAATGGTAGTCGATAAAGGGTTTAAAATTGATAATAATGGGTTTGATTATGAGGTGGTGGTAACAAACCCAAGGGTCATTACAAAAATGAATGGTGAGCCCATTACCAAGTTTCCATATGATATATTTTTAGATAATAGCTATAGCTTTGGTGACTGAGTTCCATAAAGCAAAACCAGTATGATTGATGTCCTTGTCCAAGAAACTTAGGTTCTATAGGTATTTGTTTTTTATAATAGATACCCAACTTCAAAGAGATGAAGCTTCTAATACAACCCTCTATTCTAACAAGAAGGGTTCTAATAAGAAAGGTAATTTTTAGAAGGGGGGAATTATTCAAGGGATTACATGGAAAAACAACCTCAAAAACCAAAGAGATATTGCAAGATTTGTGATAAGGATACCCATGACATAAATAGGTGTTGGCATAAAACAAAAAACCTAATAACAAAGGCCATAACAAACCACATAATAAAAACAAGCAACCCAAGGTGAATATTGTTGTTGAAGATTCTGAATCTGATTCTGAGTGGGCACACAAGGTGCTCATGACTACCACTACCTCCAAGCAAAAGGATCTTGTATGATATATTGATTCTAGAACCAATAAGCACATGACTGGTGATAAATCATGGTTTGAGACATATGAAGCCAAGGATGGAAAACCCATCACTATTGTTGATGATAAAACCTATAAGGTTTAGGGTGAGGGTACAATTTTAGTCAACCTTCCAAATGGCAAATGTTAGATTGATAGAGTCCTCTATGTTCCAAGATTGATGAACAATTTGTTGTCAGTCACTTAAATTATGGATAAGGGTATGATTTTGATTTTTATATTGAGGATGGAAATAAGTGTTGCTTTACAACCAAGAGGGGTAAACAATCATAACAACTTCATACAAGGATGGTTTGTTTGCATTTAATGATATATCCACCCCTTATGTTGTCATGACAATATCTATAAAAGAGGTAACTTTAATTTGGCACAAGAGATACATGCATCTAAGTTTTGGATATTTACTTGAGCTAAGTAAATATGAGATGGTAAATGGTCTTCCCTACTTTCCTCTACATTTCCAGTGATTGCTTAGCATGGAAGCAACATAGAGTACCCTTTGAAAAGAGCTCTTCACGTTTAAAGAAACCTCTAGAGTTAATTCACACCGATATGTGTAGTCCTTTCACACCAAATAGTTGTGGGGAAAATATGTACTTTAAGTTGTTTGTAGATGACTACTCATGAAAGATGCGGGTTTTCTTTCTTCATCTGAAATTAGAAGCTTTTAGTTACTTCCAAAAATTCAATAAATCTATTGAGGAGTAAAGGACTTTTATAAAGACCCTCCACTCATATCGATGGGGGGAGTTCACCTCTAAGGATTTTTTTGTATATTTTACTACACACAAGATCAAGAGATAGCTCACTGCTACTTATACTCTACAACAAAATAGAGTTGCTAAGTGGAGGAACTGTTCCATTAAGGAATTATTCCATTGTATGCTCATAGGATCCCATCTAGAGAAATACTTTTTGGTAGAATCTATCACCATAGTAGTATACATGTTGAATAGGTCACCCACAAAGGCCATAAAATGAATAACTCCATAGAAAGCATGGAGTGGTCAAAAACTCTCCATCTCTCATCTATGCATTTTTGGATGTAAGGCTTTTACGCACATACCAAAATGGAAAAGGAAGAAGATAGATGAGAAGACCTTGAAATATGTTCTTCTTGGTTATGATGAGCACTCTAAGGGTTATCGATTTATTAATCCTTTGACCAAGAAGATTCATATTAGTAGATATGTTGTTTTTTATGAGGCTTTCACATCACAAAACACATCCGATGTATACCTAGATTTTGAAAAACTTAAATAGAGAAGTCTCCTTCTTTGCCACAGTTGGGAGGACCTTCTTCTTCTTCTTTGTCATAGAAAATATTCCTAAGTGGTATATAAGTACTATTAGAACCTCAAAGATATCCACACACTAGATCTAAATTTGAATAGACCTTGTACTTGTAGTATAGATCGATAGGATAGAGCAACATCAGAGACTACTGAGGTTTATGATCTTTATCAATATTTTGAGGAGCTTTCAGTAGATCCAGATAGATAAATAAAGGATATGGAAGTGGATGATGACAGTTCTTCTATGACTTCACCTGATGAGTATGAACCTACCATAGTACAAGATACTCTTAGTGAGACACAATGGAAGGCTACTATGGATGCATAGTACATGTCTAAAGAAAAATAAGACTTGGAAGCTTGTTGATCTATCGCATGGAAAGAAGCCCATTGGTTGAAAATGGGTATACAAAGTTAATTACAAGGTAGATGGTACAATTGATAAGCATAAGGCTAGTTTTGTTGCAAAGGGCTATGCATAAAAGGAAGGCATCGACTATGAGGAAACATTTGTACCTACTACTCTTATGACAACCATTCAAGTTCTTTGTACAATGGTAGCACAGTATGGGTGGAAAGTACATCAGATGGATGTCAAGAGTGCCAATTAAATGGTGATATTCAATAAGAAGTCTATATGACACAACCTGAAGGATTTGAAGTGGAAGACCAAGAGCAAAAAGTGTACAAATTGGTCAAGTTCTTATACGGTTTGAAAAAATATCCTCAAGCTTGGTATATTAAGATGGATTATCACCTACTATAGCATGTATTTAATACAAGTCCATCTAATGCAAACCTCTATTTCAAGAAATGAGGTTCTAAAATAGTGTTACTTGTACTCTACATGGACAATCTGATCATCACAAACAACTTAGAAACTTTGAGAACTACTATAAAAAGTGATTTGTGCAAATATTTTGAGATGACAGATCTCAGGATTCTCCACTATTATCTTGGCTTAGAAGTGAACTAGAATAAGCACCCCATCAAGGTGTCCCAAAAAAAGCATGCCAAGATATTGTTAGACAAGTATCACATGATTGATTATAAGCCAATGGCAACTCTGATGGAATGAGGGCTTCAGTTATTATGGTATGATGATTCACCTTAGGTAGATGGTACTCTCTATTGATAACTAATTGGGAGTCTCATATATTTGACAAACACTAGGCGAGATATCATGTTTGTTGTCAACTATCTTTTTAGTTTCATGCAGGAGCCTAATATCAGTCATTGGAAAGAAATAAAATGTGTTATTCACTATATCCATGGTACTATTGAGTATGGCCTAGAGTATAAGAAGAATGATAAATTCTTCTTGCAAGGATACACGAGCTTCGACTATGTAGGATCATATGATGATCCAAAGTCAAATTCAGGATATATTTTTTTATCTTGGATCCGATCCTATCTCTTCGCACATCAAGAAGCTAAAGGTGGTTGATATTTCATCTATAGAGGAAAAATATCATACGACACATGAAGCAGTGTGTGAGGCGATATAGTTGCATCAAATCTTGACAAGTATGGATCTTCCATATAAATCTCCAATTCACTTGTTTTGTGACAACCAGGGTGTTTTGAATCTTGTTAAGAATCTAGTGCATCATGAATGAACCAAACACATTGACACACGATGTAACTTCATTCACAATGAAGTTCCAAGGCACATAATTGAACTTCAATACGTTCCCACTAGTCCTCAAGTTGCGAATATATTCACTAAGGCACTTGCATGTGTTAAATTTGAGTTGTTTTGCAACTTCCTTTGTATTGTAAAATAATTTCATAAGGGGGGGGGGATGCTAGCATATATTATTAATCATTGTTATTATTCCATTATTTAGTTGGTAGAGAATATTATTTTTTTAGATTATGGTTAGTCTATAATTAGAACCATTTCATTTCTGGCTCTAAGTTATTACTCAAATCCTCCTACTACGATATAATTTGGAGCTCCTTTATATTATTTAATTATTCTAATAAAATGGAAAGTTGTAATATCTGAAGGATTTGAATGAAAGGACCTATAGAATGCATATTACATATCAAAATTTAGCAAACGATTACCAGGTTGGAACGTTGCTCTTCATATTTTAATTTTTTTTTAGCAAAATAGATGCTTTCAAATTAGATAAAATTGATGTAAAATTGAAATTATTCCTCTATGTGAATTATGTGTGTGCATATTGTGCAACTATGACATTCTCTATAAAAAAGAAAAAGAATTTCAAAATGCACAAATTACATTTGTTATATTATGGACTAGAAATTGTTTCACTGTATGATTTCTTGAGCTATGGTGCAATCGTGGAAGCTCATTATGAAATTGGATAAGTTTTGAAATGAATAAATTTGTTGTGTGTCTACTATTGATTTGAAACCATGGATGACAATGAAACTGTAAATATTTATGGCTTGAATAGCAATAGGTTAACATCAGGTTATTTCTATGAATATTGGTTTTTGTGTTGCATGTGATATTAACTACATTAATTATAAAATTGAATTCATGAATGAGCCAACTTTGATCCCTTGTTCTTTATAAACTTCAATAATGGTAACTTCGGTAGCAGTGGAAGATAGTTGGTAGTAAGGGCAAATATTTTCCACCTTTATGTTATCTAGTACGTTCTGAAGAGGACGTGTGAACTAGAACTTGCAAGCAATTTAGTGAAAACCTTAAATTTGATATATAATGTTGAGATAGTGGTTTAATTCCCAAAAAGAAATATTTTGTTTTAAATTACCATTTGGGAATGACTTATGTCATTTTAGATGAATGCTAGCCACCAAATATTATTAGATGTAAATATTGTAATATGTATGGATTATCTTTTGTACGAAATATTTTGGAAATTGAGATTATTAAGGAAATAGCTATATTATTTTTATAGGATTTTTTTCCCTAATAAGTGAAATTTAACTTCCATTCTAGGTAATAATATTACCTTATGCTTAGCATGTATTTAAGAGTTATGACAGTAGTTCAATAATATGATTTTACTCCATTTATGTGTAAGTTAAGTGGAACTCTTGTTGCAATAATTTTTTTGGGTAAAAAATATAGAGAAAATGTTAAAGTTGAGAGAAGATATATATGATGTTACCTTGTTTATTTAAGGTAATATGATAATGTAAGTACCCAGCGTAAGACTTTATTATAAATGTAATATTCTATTTATTTTTGCAATGTATTCTGATTGTTGTCTTTGAAAATAATGATTCTCATGTTATGCATTTTTGGTCCAAAGTTGAAGTAAAGTTAAATAAAATTTAATTTTGTACATGAATTTTAAATTGGGAAGAGCTCCAAGAAACTTAGTTGTAAGGTATATAGTAGATACATCCTAAAGTAAGCATAATAGGAATATTATGAACTTTAGTTTTATAAAATTTATTTGACAATTTTAAGCATACATACTTTGTATTATTAAATCCTTAATATAGAGCCTTAACTATCAGAGCATTATTATAGGAAAGTATTAGTTAACTTGTGTTATACTCTAGTTTGAGTGCGGTCTCTCATCGTGCTTTACTTCAGTAAAACATTGTTGGTAATAATCCTTATATATATACATAACTCTTGGCCAGAGTGTGAAATGAATGACTACTTTTGTATTTTGCAATATTATAATAATTTTATTATGGCTTTCAAAAAAAGAGTCATCCATAGTAAGATACTAGTTCCTGAAAGGTTTAAACTAAAGAATATGGTCAACCATGGAATTACTTGAGATTAAAAAAGTAATGATAAAAGTGTTCATCCATAGTAAGATACTAGTTCCTGAAAGGTTTAAACTAAAGAATATGGTCAACCATAGAATTACTTGAGATAAGAAAAGTAACTTTTGTATTTTGCAATATTATAATAAATTTATTATGGCTTTAAAAAAAAGAGTCATCCATAGTAAGATACTAGTTCTTGAAAGGTTTAAACTAAAGAATATGGTCAACCATGGAATTACTTGATATTAGAAAAGTAACTTCTTTATTTGAATGATGATTTGATTCATTTTTATCTTGATTTGTGATGGATTTTATCTTGCTTTGTTAAAATTTTATTTGAGCATGAAATAAAATAATCTAAATGACTAACTTTGAAAATGTAGTAGCCTTTGGAATGCCATATAAATTACCCCCTTTTTATGAAAAATTGAAATTGATTGGAATTTTAATTTTCATAAAGTGAAGCTAATTTATTGCTTGAAAACAAAAGTGCAAAGCTTGAATTTTGACTCTCCTTTAAAATGTGAAATCATGTAAAGATTTGAAATTATAAAATTCCTTTTAAAATGTGAACTTTATGTGAAATTTTAGAATTTCAAATTTCCTTCAAAATAAAAATGAAATTTCTTAAAATAAGAATTTAAGCTTAATCTTGAAATCCATGTATGTTCTTTTTAATAAATTTTTTTTTTTTGTATTTTTATTTTATTTAATGAAGTAAAAAAAAAAATGAAAAAGGATAGGGTTAGAAGAAAAACATAAAAATAAAATGTTGTAAACAGAAAGCAAAAGGCTACTGTAAAAATATGCAAATAAGCAAGATGATTTCTGAATAATAAACTTGATCTAAATAGACTTGCATCCACACAATCCATATTATATCGAGAGCTCTGAGGTATTAAAACATGCATCAAAATCATTAAATGATGCTACCATATCTATGCATAAAACACCATTAATAAAAATGACACATGAACAAAAAAAAATGTGCAATGAAAACATCTTTATTCACAAAATCAAAACCTCTTCTGCATTCAACAACAAATTCCTATATCCTGTATACCTTTCTTCTTACAAAACTCCAGTCCCTTCTTTGTAGACATGCATGAATATTTAATATTTTGAAAGGGATTTTCGTTTCTCCTTCCACCTTCGTTTGGTTTCCCAACATTTTTGCTTGATTTTCTTATAATACCTTTTTAATGAAACGTTCACCTTCTATCCTCTTTATTTTTTATTTGTAATTGCAATGCTCTCAGATTCTATTTATCCCAAATAGTTTAATATTCCACCACAACTATTATTAGAATTTCCATCATTCATTCTTTTACGACAATATTTCATCAAAACCGTCCACGTGAAGCAAGCTTTATTTTTTATTTATTTTTTTCAGATTGACCATACCTAGAGCCTTGTATTTGTCATGTAGTGATTTCTCTCACCAGATGCCCTATAAGTGGGGAGCCGCCATAATAAATATGAGTCTACCCATACCACTACAGTAGATGTTATATTATGTACGGTGATACTCTACATATTAAAATCTGAACTAGAGTAGTGGGAATAGTATGGGTTACAGTGAATTATCATGTTATTTTAGAATCCTTCAACTTTAGTAAACTACCATCATCTGCACAGATTGATCACCCCCACCATATAACACTTCGTCCTGTGGTCCACCGTTAAATATTACTTCTTTGAACATCCTCCGTCTTTTCGAGAATGCGCTCACCGGTCAAGTTTCTATCGACCTCCTCAACAACGGTGGAAATTTTCACTGAAGTCACTTTGGCATACAATAATATGATGGGGCATGTACCCATAACCCACATCAGCTATAATTTACCCATCACCCTGTTCCTCACAAGAAACCGATTGATAGGTCATATGGCCCCGAACATCACTATTTTTATTACTGTCATTGTATTAGTCGCCACCATCTATGTAAAAATTGATACGATTTTTGTTTACCTCTTCTTGGCTCTGAGTCTCTGAAAAAATAGTCAAGAGTCTTCCTTTCTTACAGCAATTAATAGCACATGAATACCCCTCCAAGTGATTTACCTCCTTTTCTCCTTCCAATCCATCTAACGTGGATGTACATACCTCAAGTTACCTCACCATGGGCTATGGTATATCGTTGAACACCTTCTAATTATGGTAACACAAATAGCGATGAAAATATTTCTTTTTTCTCGATGCTACATATATGTTTGAACTCTGTAAACGCGTGCCCTCTACACCGTCCATTGTGACTTTACTTAATTTATCCATCAAGACATCCTATAGTAATGTTTACCCATTACTAAATAATCCACTAGTGATGTAAATGTAAATGTTGATACCCTATGTTTACATTGTTACCAGTGTTGTTTTTTCATCTGGAATGATTATCATAATGTTGGACAAAGTAAATTCTAATTCTCAAACACTTCAAAAAAATTGTGCAACTTCACTATCATGTTCATCGACACAAATATCACTAAAATATATGTTATTAGCTTTGAAATCTATGCTATAGCCATGAAATATCAAAGTTATAAAGTTGTAGCCATGACACTAATGTCAGGAACCAAGCTTTTCCTTCCAAAGCCAAAGCCATCTTCACTCCATTACCTAAATACGTAATCCAAAGCTCGCTTGATCTTGATCTTGAAATGACGTTCATTTCCAAGATATTCGGTAGTATCAACAATCCTCAAAGCATTCGTAAAAATCCATCCGGTATATGCATAACACTAGGTATTGGAACTTCATAAGAGGAACACTTTTAAAAATAAGTCAAAGGGCTTCCGGATCGATGACATGTATTTTAGCCTTCCCATCAATCTTGTCCCATCGTAACATCCACAACAAATATTCCCTCTACCGCATTTGAAATCCCTATTGGTCCACATCAAGTGTCCGTTTGTCCATGTCTTATCACGATCAACATACAAGTCACCGCCACATCGTCGCTATGTCGGGCTCTCTTAGGTCATCATCATATCACGCTTGGAAGCCGAATTTACCCATTAGACCTTCGTTGTTGTCCCACATATCATGGCATTGAGCCCTCCAAACATTAAAAACACCTTTCGTTAAATCATTTTAAATTAATTTTTTAAATGTAACACTAATTTTTAATATAAAACCTAAACTAACACATTGAAACCATTAAAACTATAATACTCAAATATAAAAAATAAACTAATGGCAAGATAAATATCATTGGCTTGATTTCAATTATATATATATATATTATTTTCCTTTTTTTTTATTTTGTTTATATTTTATTTTTTATTATTTTTCTATTTTTTTTCTTTCTTTATTTAAATTTGATTTAATTAATTTAAAATATTTGGATTAGCTTAACTCAAAAATCTGAAATCAACTAACAATATCATAAGCTTAACCAAACATTGGATACTAGCAAAGACATTAAGCCTACTAAACCTAACCAAACATTAGACACCCAAAAAGAAGACAAGGAGACATTAGCCAACACTAAACCTTGGAACCTATCAAAATTAGCACTCAAAGAATACCAAAATTCTAAAAAACTCAAAATTTAAGGTGGGTCCCCAAATTTGGGGTATGTTGTGCAATGGCCACAATAGCACCCTCAAAACTAATTTGGCCAGGAGTTCTTTGTTACCTCCATAAGGTATGATGTAAATATGATGAATATTCATGTTGGTAGCTCCTACCAAGATATGAAATGTATACACACAAGAATACTCAAAAGAAGTTAATGGCATTTGTAGAGCCTTTCATGATGAGGCCCTTATTCATGATAGATAAATAAAAAAAGAAATATTGAAATTTGATAAAAAAAAATGCATGATAAATTGAATTAAACTATGTTAGAAAGCAAATGAAGTGTTGCTAAACCTACTACAATTAATACAAATAGTAAAACATATATAACTGAGAGGCCATCCTCAAGAAGGGCGGTCTGGCCTATTGACCATCCTAGGGTTTGGCAGTAGTACTTGCAAGTCATCTTGGGGTGAGGTAGTCGCTAAATAGTGGAAGAATTATTTCATGACCAATGTAGGAAACATCAGGATCAATCTACCAAATTGATTGTTTAAGGTTCATGCTCTTGAAACACATAAATTGTATAAATTAGCATGAAATAAGGTCGTTGATGATGAAAGAATGTTGAATTTGATCTTCAAGCTTCAAAATAGTCCATTGTTGCACTTGAGAACTCCATGACTGAAATCCAGCAGCACTTCATTGCTTATGAGAGTAGAATATCTATGATATTTAATACGACAACACTTCATTATCATCAAATTGCTCTTTTTATCATGAATACAAGGTGTCTTCTTATAGATTTTCAAAATAGGAATCTTGGCTTCTAGGAGAATCCAAGAATAAAGAAATGGTTAGGAGATAGGAAGACCAAACGCCCATTATAGAACCTTATCACACTTGACATTTGGTGCTTAGCTATCATGTAACTGATTTTCCTTCAACTTAGGGGCTTGAGTTTGTTATAGGTGTATCCATCCCAAGTTAGGATAACTGTGATTGTTGGTTGTCCTAGGGTAGGTCGACCTTAGGAGACCATCCCTTGGTAGGATGGTCTAGGCTGCAAAAGACAATTTGCCCTTGTTTGAGTGGTTAAAACCACTATTAAGACCTAAAGGTACCCAAGGTGGATCATATGGCTTGAAAAGATGTCCATATAGGTAGTCTCCTCAAAATAATGTGTTTTAGGTGTCTACAGATACCTCTTTTTGGTATGAGTTGTGTGAGAGCACATCACGAAGAAAAAATAGATGACTTAAATTCAAATTAAAGGTTGATTGATGTTCGTTGATCTGATCAATGTTAGATTTCCTAATCATGTAAAGAGTTTATATTTGTGAATGATTGCTTTTGATGAAATTAAATATTAAAATTCCAGTAAACCTTTTGATGAGGCATACTTGGTCTTGGTACACTATTCCAATGCAATAATACTAAGATATCTATTTAGTTTAAATTTTTGCTTGTAGTCTTCTCTAAGTAAAAAGGGTATGATTATCTCTGGAAATGATTCAGGTATGAATGCAATTAGTATGATTGAGTGTTTGAGTATTGATTTTTATTATGAATTTTGTGATGTAGGTGTTCATATAGGTAGTCTTCTCAAAATGACATATTTTTGGTGTCTATAAGGATAAATACTATCATTTTACTTATCTATTGTAATCCTTTTGCATCCACAATGCTATTTAGTATGAAGTGTTGATTTATGAATTGTAGTTTACCAAGAAGGGAGTCAATTATGTATGTCCTATGAGACTGAGAGTTGGTGATCAAACAAGTATGTAATCGATATGCCTGTCATTTTAGGCATTTTCTAAATTACCATATCCATGTTTGAAACTCAATCAAAGAGTTTTATGCTTTCAATATCTAAACCATTCCCCAAACCCCATAAGGGGGGCAGAGGTCCAAGGTTCACATCTCAAGCCTCGTCGAAATGAACGCTTGTCCCTTTCCTGGTGTTTTCAACGGCGTAAAAGGTTTAAAATGATTGTGGCATGGTGGTTATAGGGGCGGACTGCACGAAGATCTATGTGGCAGATTTTGGGGCGGACAACGCAGAATACTATGGAGTCCATAAAAGCTGGACAGCCTACCCGGATTTGTGGCGGCTATCAATTCCACCAAGTAAATTCAAAAAAAAAAAAAATCCAAACCATTCCATGCAGAAATGACCAATTTATAGATTTTTTTTGGAGTAGCACCAAGTGCTCTATAATTGGTTGCTCATTCCAATTGATTCTTAATAGAATTAGTCACCATCCCCTTTAAAATAGACAATGTTTTAAATTTTTAAATATTTGAATACAACATGCATATAGTTGATTTTATTGCTAATTTGGACATATTTAAAACATAAATTATAGATGAAGAAGACTAAAATTATAGAGTTAGGTAAAGAAGGTTAATTGACTTTGAAGGCAAACACCATTTTTAATGATATGATTTATTTGGAATCTCTATTTGATATATCATGTTCACAAGTAGCATGTTGCCTCATCTTGAAAGGGATCATACATAACATATAATTTGGAAAATATTGATAATCCTCAAATTAAAAAGAAAAAAAATAGAAAAGGAAGATAAATAATTGATTTGAAGCTCATGATATGAATGCTCAAGACTATAGTTTGGTAGCATTATCGCCATATAACAATACCTCCAAAACCCTCCCTCTAAAAACCTTACTAAATCCTACACTACTAAAATGTATCCTAGCAATGCAACTACCAAAGATGCTAACTCCTCTTCATAACTAAAATGTGTCTACCTCATAATTTATATACATAACCAATATCAAATGTAACTTATTTGAGACCCCAAAGGTCCTTTTTATAGATTAGAGTTAACTTTGGAATCTCCACCAAGGATGCATAGGAGGAAGATTTGATACATGTGTTCTAGAGAGATGAGGATTCTAGTTGATTATTAGGTTAACTTGGTGAATCATGGAGTTAACTACCTTAATTTATTGTCATAGAATATTATTGGGAGGTGGAGTAATTAGTTAATTGCTCTTGATTGGTAGTTACATGGATTGATAAATAGATAGATTTATAAGATTAATATTTGCATTGGTAGATTATAGATAGATTGAGGATTTAAGTTGCTTCTAATTGGTAGTCTAGATAGGTAGAAGGTAAAATTTAGGGGAGTCAAAACTATAATAAGAGGTCAAATTTGCCATGGAAGGATGTCAAAATTATTCATGCTTATACTTGTCAAAAAGCTCATTTAGAGAGCTTTCCAACATCACAAGTTTTACAAAATTTAGATCTTATTTGGTCAAGTTTTGTGGAAGTCAAATTTGATGGTGTCTTTTGCCTTGAAATCAGGTTCAAGAGGAGGTTTTGGTCAAACTGGTCAAATGTGTGATGACCGACATGTTGAGTGATCAACATAGGAAGTGAAATTGGGTGTCTACACATATAAAGTTCAATCCATACATAATGCACCATTTTAGGCCCTTGCCTAATGATGCAGACTCTCTATTTATCTCTTGTAGCCTACAACACTATTATTCATGTAACAACACATATCTACTCACCTAGTTGTACCGCATGAAAAATCCAAGCAATATTATAAGGTATTTTTTAATTTTCAAATCATAGTTTGTTCCTAAAAAAAAATTCTTGTTCATAGTAAATTTATTTTACATAATATATCATTATTAATCCTTTGATTCGTACAGACATATCAAGCCACTTATGGGTTCAAGACTATTGTAGATAGCCACCCAAGTGGATAATATTGACAAAATATCATCAAATGATGCAATTATGTGGTAGCAAATTATCTCATTTTAATAACCTTTGGTTATGGAATGAGGGTCATTCCATGACTAAGGTTATCCTCTAGGGCCCATAAAACCTAGAAGGTGAATGCGTAATTCCTCATCCCTTAACATACTAAACCCTTGACTAACCGATTGGCTTGTTTCCTTATGTGTATGAAAGGAGGTTAGTGTAAATATACCTAGTATCTAGCAGATTGTCCACTATCCGGATTCAGCTAGATCTATATCAATACCTTGACCTTGGACTTGATCACACATGCCCATTATGACTCATGATCATTTATCCCATACCAAACATCATGATTGAACTAGCTAAGTCAAATGAACATGGGACTTATCATAGTACTACTTGAGCAGCAACCTAGAGGTGGCATCCCATACTGCCCCTCGCTACCAATTCTGACCAAGTCTCATTTTTTAACTAATTCTATCAAACTATGGTTGCTATCAAGACTTGTTGTGTGCATACTTGCATCTCAACATCATCGGATGTTTATGTTTTGTTAACTTTCACGAGGTTTAAATTTTCCCTCATCATGGTAATGTTCTAGAGTTATTTACTAATTTCTATGAGGATCTCAAATTCTCTTTGCTCTGCATAGGTTAGGTAAAAGAGAACAATTTTCTATTTTTTACTTAAAATTATTAAGCCTCCCTAGCTTAAAAAAACAAGTTCCATTTAAACACGCTTTTATTCTAACATACTTTCTTTATTGAAAACTCTTTCCATATAAGCATATTAGAAACAACCAAATAATATTAATTTAACTATCACCTACTTTTAATGGAACTATTCTACAAAATGAGATTTAAAGCAACATTAATATAAGTATATTTTCACTTAGGCTACTTAAATGGAATCATATTAACTTATCATATGATTACAATATTTAGAAGATTTTCTTAAATAAGTATACCCAATCAGAATTTATTATCGGTTTTAGGATAATATTTACCATACTTATTGATGCTTAGCCATGCACATCTTTCTTTTTAATACTTAATTCTATCAGGTTCAATCCCAAAGGAACATAGACTTATCCTTTTATAACAAAATTTTCCTATATTATCTTAAAATATATCCTAATTGCCTACTTTTATATCAACGCTCATATGAAATACTTTAAGTTTTAAGATGAGTACCATGTCATGCAAGAGTATTTGTATCATGTTTTGTTACAATACTTCTAGAAGGTAAGTATTTAAAAGAATACCAAATCATTATGGTCTCATTTGACCTGCAGATTTGGGTTGACAACTCAACCCATAAACTTCTCTTAATTTCATCATTAAAGGCACATATTGACATCGTAGATATTTTTATATTAAGAATAGTCATTTTATTATTATTTTAATAAAACCCAACCAGGATATATTACAGTGCCATAACATTTGAACTATTTATGAGTTAATAGGGTTTTTAAAATCTAAACCAATTTAACAAGATAACTTTACTATTAACTCACATTATATAGTATGCATACATTTACAGGTATATGTATAGGATTCACTTCGTGTATAAAAAATAAAATTATGGATTCAATGCAATACTAATTTATAAACTTGCTCACCGTATAGAAACAATTAAAGTGTGCACAATATTCAAGTTATTATCAATACCAAAGTATTGCCACTCAGCTTACTCGAGTGAAAGTTATCTATTGCTCAAAAATGTAATGAAGTCTTTTGGTTTGTCCATATATAACATTATTTCAATACAACAGTCATAAGAGTATAAGTTACATACTTTGAAAATTCCAGGTCACAAAACCACATGGGTAAACCCAATTATTTTAGAAAGTTTGGTTGTACATAAATCAAGGTTTTACTACAATATAATAACAAAGCAATTTGTGGGTAGGAAAATCTATATTGGACACTTCAAGAACACACAGGTTTCCATTTTACTATAGTTGTAGTAGCCCACTTGATTAAAATAGTAGTGACCAACATTAACACTACCCATATGACTTAGAATTTTACATTGCAATCATGGTTAAGTTTTTTGTTGAGCATTTCAGTCACATCCACGTGTCGAAATCGTCATCCAAGAAACTCTTTTCCCATTATAACATCGATCAAGGAGAATAACAGTAATCACTTGGAATCAGAGAGGCCCACTTATATATGTATATAATATGTAGGGTCTAAAAGCCACACACTATTCCTTTCTCATTTTCAAACTATTATTGCTTTTAGAGTAGTGCAATTACACATAATTTAAACTATAATTCACAAATAATATCATCGATATGCATTTCCACTTGTTCAGTATATCAATATTTTAAAACATGGTTTTTATTCATCACCCAAGATGTTCCATACAATGAAAAAATATTAATAGAGGTGCAACTAAATTTACCAACTATAAAACTACCCATTCAACCATTCACGATAGACTTCAAAATCCTAACTTAAAGAATTTTAGATAAACATTTTATTCTTTAACTTTCACAAACAGTAAAAACTCAACATTATCAACAACAAAAATATATAAGGATTTAAAGCATGTAATATTAGAAATATTCATATTTCTTCATGCTCATCACAACGAGGGTCTAGAATACATTTATATTTAAATATATACATCAAATATTTTCTGCTATGAAGAATAATCTCAAGAGTAGCAGAGATTTAACATTCAGCAAATAAGATGATACACAACATTCAAATTGAAATACACAAAGCGATATGAAGCTTGATATATTCCAACTATATCCACGTTGCATTTTTTCTATTTCCTTCTTATTTCTAGAACTCCACTTCATGTGTTTTCTTTTTATTTTTTTATAAGCAATAAAAAACTTCTTATAATTGCCCTCTCTATCATGACCCTTCCAGATGGACCTTGGAATATAGAAAAACAATGTAGTAACTGATGATGCTTTAATACTTAATTTTATACAATTAAGAAGCTATGCAATATTATTAGATATTGAAGAGTATTATACTACTAATAAATTGCCAATGTGTAGGATTAGGTGCACTCGTAAGTGGAAGAAGTTGAGTCATCCACCAACTACGAGGGTACTTGAGGTTGGGGAAGTGATGATAAGGTAAAATCAAAGGTAACAAGGATAGATACCTTCATATACGTATGCATTTGGTTAGGGATCATCATCAACATATAGCCACCCTTTGATGGCTTAGTAGCTATCATAAGTTATTGAGGTTGATACAGGTGACTAAATTGATGGAAATATCTCCCTCTTTGTCTGTTGCACATGCTTGATTATCTTTTACTTCAGCACTTTGCCTCAATAATTTGGAAAGTATGAATGAATAAGCTATCTTCATAACTCCTTGGGTGTTCTGATAGAAGAAATGATAAATAGATTTCATTTTTAAATAAATGGTTGATTTATTTTAAATGGTAAATATATTTCATTTTTAAATAAATGGTTGATTTATTTTAAATGATAAATAGATTTATTTTTAAATAAATGGTTGATTTATTTTAAATGATAAATAGATTTATTTTAAATGCTAAATAGAAATAAATGGTTGATTTATCCTAAATAGTAGATAGAATTCATTTAAAATAATGAAATGATAATCAAATGGTCAATTTAATAAAATCTGTCACGTATGGAAAATACCTTCAAAATTGGACCGAGCCACCTGATAAGAGTCCCTATGATATGAAGGGATGGCTCCATTAACACGAGGTATGGCTTTGCCAACATGAAGGGATGGTTTCATCTACATGAGGGAAAGGACTTCAATGTTGGCTACACCTTGGGAAGGTAGAGAGGAAGAGACATCCCCTCTACCACTTGATGGTGGGGTGTGGAGTAATGGTGGGTAGGTGGCAGATGGAAGCTGAGGGGAGGAGATAGATACCAAGGATGAAAGGTAGAGAGGGGGTGAAAGGGAGAAAAAAGAAATTAAGAAGACATAGGGGGGCACACTACACAAAAGGAAATATGGAGGTGTCCAAGCTCGATTAGAACAACCAAAGAAGCCGATAGCAAAAACAACTAGGTTGGTTAGAAATATCGTTTAGATAAAATATTAAGGTTCTTATTGTTGTATGTAGAGCTTCGTTGGCTTGTAAAAGTTGTAGCTCCTTTGTTTTAAAGTGCTATGTGTAGAGATTCACTGCCTTGTAAAAGTCATAGCTCCTTTATTTTAGAGTGTTGCTATATGTAGAGCTTTATTGGTTTGTGAACATTATATCTCCTTTGTTTTAAAGCATTACTATGTGTAGAGATTTATTGAATTGTAAAATTCATAGCTCCTTTATTTTAGAGCATTGCTATGTGTAGAGCTTCTCTAGCTTGTAAATCCATAGCTCCTTTATTTTAGAGCATTGTTGTATCTAGAGCTTTGCTCGCTCATAAAATTTGTAGCTCATTTACTTTAGAGTGTTGTTGTGTATAGAGTTTTGTTGGCTTAGTAAGTCATAGATTCTTTGTTTTAGAGTGTTATTATGTGTAGATCTTTGCTGGCTTGTGAAATTTGTAGCTCCTTTATTTTAAAGTGTTGTTGTGTATAGAGCTTCATTGGCCTATGTAAGTCGTAGCTCCTTTGTTTTAGAAATGGCATTGTTGTTAATGCTTCGTTGATCGTAGGTTAGTGTCTTGTGTCATTCCCTACATCCTTATCATAAAGGTTTACCTCTATTTTAGACTACTCAAGGTAGATGGGAGGAAAACAAGAAAGCTAAGATTTGTGCGGGGTCCTCGACAGGTTAGGTTCCAAGATATGTCCTTACTTAGGTGTTTCAAGGTGTTTCATGTTAGCATAGCCCTCTTGGGCGTTAGGTTGATGTAATATATGGGGATATATCATCCAATTTGTACCACAATACCTAAGAACTCCAACTTAGGTACAATATATGGTGTGATGAGAACCACCTCAAGCCATGCCCTTGTTGCTTCTACGCTTGACCTTATGTTTTGTCCCTGTATTTCTATATTTGGCAGTGGACTTTGTCAATAAAATCTGTAGGGTGCTTAGGTAGAAAATTTCTATTTTTCTTATTAATAAAATGAGGGAGTTTCGATTAAGAAAAAAAGGGGTTTCCTATTTATAGTTTTATTAATTAAATAGTATTTTTTTTTTTGGTAATTATTTTAATAGATTAACAGTGAGTTTTTATAGAGGATCCCAAAACCTTATGTACAAAATCAGCCTGGTTGGAATGTGCATCATGCCTTGTGGTTGGAGGAATAAACCTGATGACAGAAACCAAAAATAGCTAATTGCCTGAAGGCTACAAGTAGGGCCCTTATGCCTTAATATCCTGGAAACAAACCACATTTTACCAAAGAAAACAAAAATACTAGCTAGAGAAATTTGACCATCGAAAGCAAAAACAGCCAAACCAAACGAATGACCTGAAGCGAGGAGAACATCATGAGAGGATATTCGCATTGGCCAAACTCTCCACCTCAGATGGGAAGCATGAGCGCCACACAACAGGACACGTGGTCGCAAGCCCTTTATTGGCCATGTGGTCTGCCACACGATTTCCTTCCCTAAAAATATGGCACGCCTTCCACCTGTCACGTTGAGAGAGGAGAATCCTAGCCTCAAGAATGATGTTGTAGACCCTCCAAGATGGGTCTTTAGAGCCTAGCAGATAGTTTACTATATTGATCGAATCACCTTCGACTATCAAAGGCCGAGGATCCTCGAAGAGGATCTAGATACCTTTCAAAACATTTTTGGCTTCAGCATAGTGATTAGTCTGGGCACCCAAATCTTCATAATAAGCTAGCACGAGATTCCCGTTATGATCTCTAACCACACCACCAGAACTAGAGGGGCCAGGATTGCCTTTGGCCGCACCGTCAAAGTTTAATTTAATCCAGCCCATAGGGGGCTTGGTCCAAATAACATCCCCACGCTGAGACTTAGAAACACCATCATGAATAGGGAAGAGGCCCAAACTTTTGAAGATCACTGCTTCGCCAGGAAGGCAGGGACGGGAACTAGGAACAACTTTAGAATTCTCAATGGCGAAGGATAAGGCTCTCTGAGCGACACGGGGAGGTACTCTAGGGACCTTGCCGAAGACTCTGGAATTCCTCTCTAGCCAAATCTGTCAAATGGAGTGGTGGAAAGAGGCCTCAAGAAGGAAGCAAAGTTTAGGATTATTGAAAGGATTGGGCCATTGGTGGAAGGCATATTTGAGGTAGCGGGGAGTGCACCAAAGGATTTGAAAGGAAGACAGGATAGTGTCGTGGACAGAATGGGGAAAATGACAGTGTAAAAATAAGTGGTCTATCATCTCACAATCAGTAAAGCACAAGAAGCACCTATTGGGAATAGCAAAACCCCTCTTATGGAGGTTGTCGATGGTTAAGGCTTTATTATGAAAGGCAATCCATGCAAAGTAATTAACTTTAGGAATAATACCCTTCCTCCAAATCACTTTCCATCGGTGATCCATGGCAATCTCGCAAGTAAGAAGGTCATAGGCGGTCTTGACAGAGAACAGACCATCCTCCGTGCCATGCCAAATGATTCTGTCATCTCTTCTAACAGATGGAATTAAAACAGACCGAAGAATATTAGACAAAAAAGTCATTTCATTGTTAAAGCCGTCCAGGACTGGCAAATGCCACCGAGGGGGAAGAGAGCTCTGATCAATGAAGTCCGCAACCTTGAGTTGGGAATTTGGATCCACCTGGGCTTTCAGGCCAGCAGGGTCCAATCTCAACTCGAGAGCTCCATCAGTAACCCACCTATCCTTCCAGAAGAGAATGGAGTTGCCATCACCCAAAATCCAGCGAGAACCAGAGCTGATTAGAGAGCGGGCTTGAAGCACTAATTTCCAAAATGCAGATGCTTCAGGAGGAATCCCGACATCAAAAAGAGAACTCGATCCAAGATACTTCCTCTTAACCAGCCTGACCCACTCTGCTGGGTCATTAGTCAGGATCTTCCAAGCGTGCTTAGCGATCAAAGCAGTGTTCATGAGTCTTGATCTCATCATTCCCATGCCGCCTTGGTACTTTTGCAAGAAAACCTTATCCTAGCCCACAAGAGGAATTCTGGATTTTTCTTCATTGCCAGACCACAGAAAGGTCCTCTGAATCTTTTCAATCTTGGAATGGACAAAAACAGGCAGCATGAACACAGACATGAAGTAAGTTGGGATTCCTTGGAGACAAGCTTTGGTAAGGGTGGCTTTCCCAGCTTGCGATAGGAATTTTCCTTTCCAAGTGCTCAGATTTTTGTGAAGACGTTCCAGGATCATGTCCCACAAGCTTCCATTGGCCCGACCATTACAAGCCAGAGGCAAACCCAGATAAGACGTAGGCAGGGAATCAATAGTGCATTCCAAAATTCTGCCTATGCGGAGCTGCCTTCGCATAGGAGTGTTAATAAAGTAAAATTTTCTTTTGATGTAATTGACTTTCTGTCCGGCACTTTTCATAACGGGAGAGGATTTGCTTGATGGATTTGTCTTGAGTGACGGATGCCCCAGTGGAGATGAGGGTGTCATCCACAAATTGCTGATGAGAGACAGGATCGACTCTGGAGGTGGGAAAAATGCCAGAGATCTTATTCTGGCGAAGAGCCTCTTTCAAAGACCAACTCAGAACCTCAGCCAGAAGGATGAATAGAATAGGAGACAGAGGGTCACCTTGTCTGAGGCCTCTGGCACTTTGGAAATACCCAGCAGGGGATCCGTTGATTAGAACAGAAAAGGAGGGAGTGGATATGCAACTACTAACAAGGTCAATCCATTGAGGGTGAAAGCCAAAATTGAAGAGGACAGCACAGAGGAACCTCCTGTCAACTCTGTCAAAAGCTTTATTCATGTCCAACTTGAGGAAAAGAGCAGCATTTTTGGAGCGGTGAGCAGAATGGAGGGTTTCATGGATGGTGATGACACCATCGAGAATGTTTCTGCATTTCACGGTGCTTCCCCGAGAAGGACCAACCAAGGAGGGAAGAAGGGACCTCAGAATGTTGGCTATGGACTTGGTTAAGATTTTATAAAAAACATTGCACAGGCTAATGGGACGATAATCAGAGAAACTTTTGCAGGCGAAATACTTAGGGATGAGAGCAAGAAAGGTAGAATTTAGTTTTGGATGGATGGATCTGGAGGCTTGAATCTCCTGAATTGCTTCACACACATCCGAGCCCACAACATCCCACATAACTTGAAAAAAATGGGGGGGAAAACCGTCAGGCCCAGGGGCCTTGTCTGGTTGCATGGAGAACAAAGCTTCTTTAATCTCAGACATAGAAAAAGGCTCCAGAAGCTTAAATCTTACCTCGGGAGGAACTTTGACTGGGAAGTTATCCAACAAAGATTTTTGAACCTGGAAATCACTGTCGAGAGGAACACCGAGCAGATCCTGGAAGAAGTCAACTGCTTCACTTCAGATTTCCTCAATATCCTTGGTAACGCGTCCATCCTTGCACACCACTTCCCTGATTTTGTTAGCCCCTCTGTGCCGCAAATTTGACGCATGAAAAAACTTTGTATTGGAGTCTCCATTTCTCAACCATAGGTCCCTAGATTTCTGGCGCCAGAAAGTTTCTTCCCTTGCAAGAATAGAATGATAATCCACCAAGAGCCTCCTTTCCTCCTCCCTGAGGCAATCGGTGTAACCTTCGAGCTCCATTCTCTCCTCCACCAATTTTAGGTTCATAGAAATGGACCTTTTGGACTCAAAAATGTTGCTGAACACCTCCTTGTTCCATGTTTTCAAATTCCTTTTTATTAACTTGAGTTTTAAGGCCACTCTCTTGGAAGCGGAACCTGCTACCTTTTGCTGCCACTAGGCTGAAACCAACCCTCTAAAGTCCTTGTGATAAATCCACATGGACTCAAATCTGAAGGGGGTTTTAAAAATAGGCCCATCAACCATCTCCAGGACAATAGGATTGTGATCAGACCCAATCCTCGATAAGGCCGAGAGAGTTGCCACATCGAGTATGGGAATAGCCTCTTGGGATATGAAGAATCTATCAAGCTTGACTTGAATAAGATTGCTCCCAATCCTCCTGTTGCTCCAAGTGAAGGATGCCCCCTTGAGGTCAATGTCAAGCAAGTTATTGGTAGAAACAAAATCTTGAAAGTCTTCCAGACTGTGGCTAGAGTGGTCTGATCCTCCTTTCTTTTCAGATGGGTGAAGAGGATAGTTGAAATCTCCCCCTAGAACCCAAGGGAAATTACAGAATGTTTCCCTCATCTGGGAAATAGCCTTCCACATTTTTTCTCTCTCCGAGATAGAGTTTGGGGCATACACATTGGACAAGATCCAATAAAAGTTAATGGCTTTGGAATGAAACAAAACATTGATAATCCTGTTGGAAGTTGAGAGAAGGCTGCCCTCAAAAATCTCTGGATCCCAAAGAATCATGAGATCGCCTGTCGTTCCCACCGTAAGACTGGAGAGGAATTTTGCCTTAGCCCAAATGACCTTAGCAACTCTGGCAGAAGAGATAGCATCGGTCTTAGTCTCTTGCAAAATTAGGATGGACGGATTCGTCCTCTTTCTGAGATCAGCCACCAATCTTCGTTTGGCAGCTGCATTAAGCCCTCTCACATTCCATGAGAGGACTTTCATCTCAACAGTTTGATATTATTCTTACCTCCATTTCCTTGCTAGATGGGAGGTTTTGGGACAGACGAGTCACCCATATGGGAATCAGAATAATCTTGAAAAAGTAGTCGTTGAGTACCATTTGCAACATTTGTCGCCATCTCATTATCCCGCCTGTCTTTTTTGGGGGGACGACCTTGCTTCCTTTCGCTACCAAAATCAACACCTTGCTTTCGGATTCTTGTATTACGAGGGCTGATATTACCAGACTGCTCAGCCCTTCTTCCTAGTAGGTAATCTTCTAGCACATTTTGGGACTCGGGGTGGTTATGGTCCAAGATTTTGGGTGAATCTGCCTGTGCGGTGATTTGGGGAAGGGACTGGTCCTTCTCCTCTTGTGGTCCAAGGTGAGGGCTTGCACCACACGGCTCAGAGACCGTTTGGGGGGAGATTGCTTCCACTAGGTGGGAGGATTCGTGATGGTCCCTAGACGGGCCTGGAGATTCATGCCCTTTTGCAGTAGGGTGCTTTTTCTAACCTTCACCATGTTCTAAGGGGTTGTTGGAATCCCGTTTCTTCATCCCTGGATTTTGAAGAGGACAGTTGGACTGGAGGTGCCCTTGAGAACTGCACTAGGGGAAGAAAGTCAGTCTGTTCTCATACACAATGGCTTGCTTGTGAAGAATGATATCTCCATATCGGAGAGTGATGGATGATGGAAGGTCAGCCTCCAAATCTGCCAAAACGCAGAACCAAGCTTGAACAAATCTGGTTCAAGATTTGGTGGGAGGGTCAATGGTAACCAACTCACCAATGGAGCGTGCAATTCCTCTGATTACATTTTCATGCCAACAGAAGAGGGGGAGACTCGGGAGTCTAACCCATATTGGAGAAATGTTGATATTTTGGGTCTCGGGGTTGAAGTCCATACCCCACTTCCTTAGAAAGAGACTTCTCGCGGCCTAGGAACCAGGGACCACCGACCAAGATTTTACAGTAGTCCTCCTTGTTATTCAGTCTAATCGCAAAAAAACCTCGGGATAAGGCCTCCAACTCCATGTGACCAGAGGTTCGCCATTTACCTGTCGCCCACTTGCGAATGGTCTCCATGTCGGGACGGCCGCCAATAAACTTACCGATGAGGGTAATTTTTTTGAATTCCACAAAGCTTGAAATAATTTCCATCGGGATGTCCAACTTGCCCCCGACAGGAAACAACTCCTTGGAAAGCAGACCGCTAAGGGTTTCTGAAGCTACTGCCTGAGCGTACGACTTCTGAGGTCCACCTCCCCATTTGTCTGGTGGATCCTTGTCATGACCTACATCCTCTTCGGTTGGAGAGGACTCCTTAGCGCCCCCGATCTCTGACTGCCCTCCCTTCGCCCTGTTGTGCCCCTGGTTCAGTCTATTGGCGTTCCCGTGCTCTCCCGCAGAAGCTTTCCCGCCCGCCATCATCTTGGCCGTCAAAACCCTCGATTAAATAGTAGTTTTAGATTAATGGAAATAAATGGTTTTTATATGAATTCCATTGTTTAAAATAGTTGTCGTAGATTTATGAAAAAGGAGGTTTCTCATAAGGGTTCATTTTTGTAATGATAAATTAAAATGGTGAAAATAGAAACCTTGCATGCTTTCATTTGAATAGGAACTATAAAACTTCAATTAATGAAATGAAGAAAAATGTTTATTTAATAGTTAAAGTAGTTGGATTTAATGGGTTAAATAAACATGGAAATGATTTGTTTTATGAATTAAGGGTATGGGACTTTAGTTCATGAAATGAAAAAATGTTTTATTTAATAGTTAAAGTAGTTGGCTTTATTGGGTTAAATAAACATGGAAATGATTAATTTTATGAATTAAGGGTATGGGACTTTAGTTCATGAAATGAATAAAAAGCTTTATTTAATAGTTAAAGTAGTTGTCTTTAATGGGTTAAATAAACATGGAAATACTTTGTTTTATGAATTAATGTTAGGGGACTTTAGTTCATGAAATGAAGAAAAATATTTATTTAATAGTTAAAGTAGTTGGCTTTAATGGGTTAAATAAACATGGAAATTATTTATTTTATGAATTAAGGGTATGGGATTTTAGTTCATGAAATGAAGAAAAATGTTTATTTAATAGTTAAAGTAGTTGGCTTTAATGGGTTAAATAAACATGGAAATTATTTGTTTTATGAATTAAGGATATGGGACTTTATTTCATGAAATGAAGAATTTTTTTTATTTAATAGTTAAAGTAGTTGGTTTTACTACGTTAAATAAACATGTAAATGATTTTTTTTATGAATTAAGGGTATGGGACTTTAGTTCCTGAAATGAAGAAAAAGGTTTATTTAATAGTTAAAGTAATTGAATTTAATAGGTTAAATAAATATGGAAATGATTTTTTTATGAATTAAGGGTATGGGACTTTAGTTCATGAAATGAAGGGAAAGGTTATTTATGGATTAAAGTAGTTGGATTTAATTTGAGTAAATAATTGAGAACCTAGATTATTCAGTAATTAAAGGTATGGGACTTTAATTGTTGGATAAGGGTTGAGTAATTTATTATAAGTTACAAAATGATCTTGTTGCATTATTGAATAACTCTCTCATAGGGATGTGAGAGGTGAATAGAAAGAATATTTTCTATAAATGCTTTGGAAAGTTGAATTGCTTAGGTTTAATTGTATAGTTGCAATTTGGTATTGAAATGATTAAATGCATTTAGAAGCATGTCTATCCGAAACCATGAGTGTCCTGATCCCCTCCTATCCTCACTTGATCGATGGAAGAGTGGGAGGACCAAAACCATGATATGGACTAATGCACAAGTTTTCTCTCTACCTTACATCTTGTTTAATTATGAAATATTATAGGGAGATGTCCTCGATTAAATTAATGTAAAGTATTATTTGAGGGTATGGGTTTACCATACCTACTTATGTAATAAATGAACAATGTGACTGATGTATCTTGTATTTCATTATTAAATGTGATTGTATTTGTACCTTTCTATTGCATGTTACCTTTACTCTTTGCTTATTGATTCAGTTATCTTTGCTTGTTAATGATTCATGTTTTGTTAGATTTAGTATCTAGACCCATTCTTTATATTCTTGTTTGATTAAATTTCATATAAATCAGTAGTAAGTTCTAGGGTGAACTTAGAGGTTAACCTAAGGGCTTGAGACCCCCTTAGGAATATTGGTAACTAGGTTTAGAAGATCATACTAGAGTTAATATAGCTTGTCAGAGTACAATATTGATAACTTAACTTGTGATGCACGTAGTATACCCACACAATGGTTTTTGAGGGATATGGAGATGTATGTACACCTTCTAAGAATGAAGGTGGTAAGTCTAGCTCATCAAGAATGATGATATGGATGGAATTATGTGCATGATATCATATGTGCCTACACAGAAGGAACTTGCATGAGGGGAGTCTTATATGGTATAGTTCTTAAGAAAAATAGGGGTTGTTAAAAATTAAGTCAATCTAATGTTGGTTAGGGGTTTATGAATATCTCTCATAAAAAAATTATATTTCTTTTTATGTATGTTTTATTTCTTGAATTTTTTGGTTGTTACATTTAGTATCATAGCTCTAGGTTCAAGGGTATAGATATTCTTATGTGTTGAAAAGTATTCGAGTATCTCTAATGAAGACCTGCTTAGGTTTAAACTAAAATTTTGGGATAACCTAGAGTCTCTACTTAATTAGAATCTAATGGAATCAATCCCAAGGAAATATGAATGTTATGATACCTTAGTATGGGATTTGGTGTCAATGATACATCATAACCTTAGAACCTTGTCCTAATTAGATTTCTAATGATTAGCAAAAAAAAATCTTTAATGTGGTTTGAGTTAGTGACTTAGTAAGATAAGTTGCAATCTAATTCTTTTCTTGGTTGGAATTAGATCAAGATGCCACCTAAGGCCAATATAGAAAAGTCTCCACGTAGACAGACTCAATAAAGTAATGTCAAAGAAGAGATCCAAAATGAGGGTCTAGAAATTCCCAATATGGAAATAGAATATCTCACTACCATAGTTTCCGAATAACAAGATCAGTTAAGGCAAGTGTTAGAAACACTTATGAATAAAAATATGTAAGCTAGAGATTCAAAAGTTAACCAAGTTGAAAGATTGACGACATAATATATACAAGCTAGAACCCTCTTGGAAAATGATACGATAAAAGACCTAAAGAATATTTGTATCTCTAAATTTTATGGAGAAGGAGAGGGAGATGCAACTGAGGCTTGGTTAAGGGAATTAGAAGTTTTCTTCACAGTAAAGGGTATTCTTCGGGAACCCGAATGGTTTGGGCTACTATCTATTTCAAACGACTTACCCTATATTGGTGGGAGAATTACTATGAAAAAACTAATATTGAACCAGTAGACATTCCCTGGAAGGAATTCATAGTCATATTCAAAAAGATATTTCTTACAGAGCATTTCTATGCCCTAAAATTCAAAGATTTTTCCAGTTTAAGATAGGGAACCAACTTAGTGGAGATTTACTACAAGAATCTGGTAAATTTTTTGAAGTATGTACCCGCCTATAATGATAAAATGTTGATTCATAAGTTTACTCATGGGTTGCAATCTAGGTGAAAGCACGAGGATACGGAAGCAAAAAGGAAAGCGAATACGAAATGCAAACAAAAAAACTGAACTCAACGCTAAATCCTAGGAATTTGAAAGTGCATGAAAAGAGAGAAAGGCATGAGCGAATCGAAATGAAACACAAGTGAATAAAGAAGACAGCCCTTTTTATTGATATGTTTCACAACTCGGTTACAATGCGCATCCTTCCTTTCCAAGGGCTAGGAGCGTTTAAGCATGCGTTCTTGTTACATTCATGGGTGCCTTTCCTTCTTCCGCGTGCCCACATGTAAGATGGGCGGACCAGAATGTCGCCACCGCTTGTGTCTATGAATGTTGATTCCTTGCTGCTCCTCCAATGTTCCGATCCTACATTCAAGGGAACAAGAAATAGTTAGTAGCACCTGCAGATGAAACAAAACATGCAATCCCCAAGCCTACGATAAGCGAATGAGAAAAATGAATTAAACTATAACTAAAATGAATCCAAATGCTCTAGAAATTTGATAGGGGCATCAGGACATCATCAGGAGGGCACTGCAAAAAGAACAGTTGGGAAATTCCTCACCGATTTGAATTCGCTCCGGGGTGGGACGAATTCACCTACAACAAAATGCCGAAAAGGTACTGTCCCAATGTCCTACCTAGGAAGCTCCAAAAGACCTACAAACTTGGGGTTAGCTAATTGGGGGCATTTTGGGAAGACCCAGATGGTCAGATTTTCCCAATTTGGCCTCCGTTAGCGGGAATTTGATGATGCTACCTGCAAGTTAGTAGAAGCGAGCAAAGATAGAAATATGGTCAAACTTGTTCAAAACGAGACGAAATTCAAATGACAACCTATCTAAGCATCATAGAACTGAATGCAAAAATGAAAGAAAACAAGTCTGCCATGGAATTCCCATCATTCCGAAAAGGGGCGATTAATATTGTGGCAGTGTGGGAGGGGGCGCCCATGGGGCAGGCCGCCCGTCGTTTGGGGCCTGATTTCGGCACCAATCCACTTGGGATGGGTCCAAAACCTCTTGTGTGGTATTGTCGGCAAATTTGGTGGAATATTGTGACCAAATGTCAGGTTTTGGGCTCCAGATTCATCCTCCCAATAGTCACCCAATGACCTCCCCTCTAAAGGAGATCAAGGATGTGAAAGGTGCAAATCCAAAAGGTGTGAGGCGTGTAAATAAAATGGCAGCACTTCGTTGCTCTAAAATGCTCCTTCTCTGTATATTTTGGGGTGAGGAAACTCACCAATTTATAGACCTGGAGGTCTCTTGAAATGGGCATGCAGAGGCGCCACATGGCAACCATGCCTTCCCAGGGGGAAGGAGATTCCTCCCTGAATTGGGACTTCATGACTGACCTTGCAAATGCCTCTAACGCTCGAAAACGCTCACCCATACTCCCATGCGATGAAGGAAGCATTGAGTGGTGGATCTGAGCTGCCATTTGTCAAGATTTGACTTTTTTCCCATCAAACCTGCAATTCGCCCCACCCTAGAGCGAATTCAGAATTCATCCCTGGGTGGGGCGAATCCCAGTTTGAATTCGTTCCAGGGTGGAACGGATATTGAGCAAAGTGCCTGAAGGTGCCAAACTGATCTCTGGCCTTCCAAAACTATTGTGAGAGTGGTTAGGACCACTGTTTAACCTCTGGGGGCTGCCCTTGGGGCTGTGTGTGTCAAAGCGATCAGTGTTTGCAGTCACATAATCGGATTGGTGCTGTTTTGGTGTCTATAGATGCCCCTTTTTGGGATGCGTTGTGCATGGCGCAGCGTCGAGCAAAAATAGATAACCAAAGCACTAATGATTAGGGTTTCTCAGTAACCTAACCAACTTTTGATGCCCCAAGCATGAAAAGGGCATGCATTCTTGAATCCTTGCCTCTGACGAGCTAAGGAACTTCATTCAAGTGTTAACCTTGTTCAGTGAGGTGTTACTTGAACTTGGACATTGATCAGTCATGAATAGGCAAAGGGCGCAACCTTTTGTCTGTGGGAACCTTGAGTTCATGATTCATGAATGCCAAGTGATTTGATCAGCTTGTGATTATTGCTTGTTTGCTGCCCCAAGCAGGAGCGTGATTGTCTTTGTCAATGATTCTTTGAATGCATGCTATTTCCATGATTGGGTGTGTATTTGTTGATTGGTGACTAAGTGTGACTACCCCCTCAAGCGACGAATCGATGAGGGAATGACCTACATGAGAAAAGCGATGAGTCGCTTGACCCAAGATGACTTAGGTAAGGGTGCCTTCAGAGATTTATCTTTGAATTGTGTGCAGTTTTCTGACATTTAGACCTATTTTTGGTGGGTGTTAACCCTTTTGGCGACGCCATTTGGAGCTAAAATTGTCAAAAATCCGTCTTCCCGTGGAGCGGTCCGGCCATGGTGGCCTTCTTAGGGAGTAGGATGGTGATGATTTATAACCCCAACATCTATTTTGGATGCCAAGAATGTCAGGCACGAAGGCGCCTTCGTTCGACAACTCTATTGCTATTTTTGGGTGGGTTTTGACCCTTTTGGGGACGTCGTTTGGGGATGAAATTCTCGAAGATCCATCTTCCCATGGAGCGGTCCAGCTATGGTAGCCTTATTAGGGAGTAGGATAGTGAGGATTTGTGACCCTGACATCTATTTTGCATGCCCAAAATGTCAAGTGCAAAAGCACTCTCATTGGACAGGTTTATTGCTGCTTTTGGTGCATTTTTGTGCATTTTTTTCTATTTTTGAAATTTGTGTGCTGAATTCATTCTAGGGTGGGACGAATTCCTATGTAGTATTCATCCTAGGGTGGAACGAGCACTAACCAGAGTGCTCATTCTAGGGAGGAACGATTACAGGCTCAAAAAGCCTATTTAAAGGCCAAAACTAGGTTTTGGGCTCATTTGCACTTGTTTTTTTTGGCGATTTGGAGCTCTACGGAGGAGGAGGTCAATTCTATGAAGCGAAGCACTACCGAATTTCTCCCGACATCATGAGTGCACAAACCGGATCGAGCGGCAGAGCCGAAGCGAGACCAGTAAGTGCTCCTTAGCGTTATTGCTTTTGTTATATGTTTTAAAACTGCAAGTGATTTGTTTAATTTTCTTTGTTATGTTGCTTTTCAAAATTAAAATTGAAACCCTAAAACTGAGCTGAACACAAACCAAGACTTAGCTTAAAACTGAGTGGAAAACGTAGTTAAAACCTAGGTGAATTTTTTTTTTTATTTAATGTTTTTGTGTTGTTTTCTTTTATAGGTTGTGAAGAGCCGGTATCGTGTACCTACTGCTTTTGCGAAAGCATGGGGGCGCCGACTGTGGCTGACTAGGAGTGGCTTGATGCCCTTGGGCTCAAGCAGGTGGCTCGACTGGAGCCTATGGTTGGGGATCGGGCCTATCTGATGGCCCTGATCAACCTGTGGGATCCCTGGACCAACACCTTCCATCTCCCAACAGGGGAGATGACAGTGACCTTGGAGGATGTCTATCGGCTTCTACGGATTTCGATAGATGGACTACCGATCAGGATGACGTCATGGGATCAGCGGACAGTGGTGCTGATACGATGCTTCGAGCATGGGGAGGAGTTGGGGGTGGATGGTCCAGTGGAGATGGCAGAGGTTGACTGCCAGATGGGCGGGATTCTGGTTCGATGGTGGTTTGAGAGGGGGGTGTTGGGAGTGAGGCACGCATTGCTTATGGGCCTCATTTCCAACATGCTGCTACCTGACTCATCAGGTGCGAGGTTCCCATGGAACCTACTGGATGTGGTCTATCGGCTGGTGGAGTGTTCGACGCAGGAGCCTTTGATCATGAGATGGGGACAGACGCTGTTGGCGTAGCTCTATGGGGAGCTATATGAGGTCCGCTGTCGAAGGTGGAAGGGGATCAGCTATAGCTATCTATTGCAGAGTTGGGGTTGGTAGCACATAGTGGTGGAGAGACCAGGGGGGTTACCATGGATGACACGGGTAGAGATGGTGGATAAGGATATCGGTTATGTGGCTCTATGGAGGTGGTCTGAGGAGCAGGGACAGAGTCGATGGTGGGTAGGTGTCGTAGGGCACTATGTCGATGCCTTCGCTGGGCTTACTCCAGGGGAGGTGTCTTGGTGCCCTTATCGGGACTGTCCAGCCTAGCCAGAGGCTGGAGAGTGGCTTCGATGGGTACGTAGGGAGCGATGGCTGATTGGGCGGCATGGGACCGAGCATGAGTTCTTCCCTTACAGCCGGGTGACACGATAGTTTGGGGTGCACCAGGGGTTGCCTGGTGAGCCCATGGTCTATCGACATCGAGGGGACGAGAGGACTCTGGATCGACCGGTCATCATGCCACTAGGCGAGGATTCAGATGCAATGATCGACGTCCCGAACGTGGATGACGTCGGGACTACCATAGAGTATGACCAATGGTGGGTACTATGGTGATGGTGGGGAGAGGGGCCACTAGGAGGTGGAGGAAGCAACCACGGGTGGGGAGGGTGCCGAGGCACCAGGAGATGCTTGGGGAGCTCCTCGGGAGGATGCAGATATGGTGGAGGTGGAGGATGAGGATGTGGGGGTTCCAGATCAGTCGGAGATGCAGGACATCATGGAGCAGTGGGAGCCAGAGCAGGCTGCTATTCTAGATATGCCTACGCCTCAGGCGAAAGTGGAGGACATGGAGTCCGGGCTATGCGTAGAGATTGCACGGTTGGTGGAGCTGCTGCGGAGGCGGGATGAGGAGTTGGGGGAAGCTTTGCAGGAGAGGGATCTCCTACGGGCTCAGCTGGCAGAGTGGGAGAGCGCATTCATTGCACACCGTCGGGGGGATGGGGACACCAACGCTGCATAGGAGAGGGATCTCCTACGGATGCAGCTAGCATAGCGCGATGATGTAGTAGCTTACTACCATTGGTGGGAGGCAGAATGGTTGCGATGGGAGGCAGATTGGTCTCGACATCGGATGGATATGGAGGGAGAGATTATCCACCTCGATGGGCGGTTACCTGAGCCCTCGGGAGGTGGGTCGTCATGCCGGACGAGGGGCAGTGATACTGAGCAGTCAGCATCATCTCATCATAGGCGATTGGATGAGGGAGGCGGTAGTAGGCATGATGTGGGGGCTAGCAATAGCCACCCTGAGGGGTCCCATAGGACCCACACCATGGGGGGTAGTTCCCATCGCACCGATCCTGCGTGATCATGGTGGCCGATGCCTTAGGCTTGGGGGTTTTGAGATTTTGGATTTTGTTGCGGGGTCAGAGGACCAGCTCTTTGTAGCCTATGGGCATTTTTGCTGATATATATATACAGACTTTATTTTGTTTATGCGCATGTGATGATTTGATTTTATGCATGATGATTGATGAATATGGATGTATGCATGTTAAGTTATAGTGATGAATGCATATGTTGTGCTAAAATGTGAATGTTTGTAATTGATATGATATGCAAATGGAATGGATGAATTGAATTTGTGATGTTTGGTAGTCGCACCATAGACTGTTTAGAACTTTATGGCTTTTTGTCCTAGGCGATTGCTGCGGTGAATAGCTTTGTAGGCATACATGTTTTTTTTTTTTTGGTATGGCGAGACTAAAATATAGCAAGTTGGTTTCGAATGTA
This sequence comes from Wollemia nobilis, assembly GCA_028583015.1. NCBI lineage: Eukaryota > Viridiplantae > Streptophyta > Pinopsida > Araucariales > Araucariaceae > Wollemia > Wollemia nobilis. The sequence goes on from JAQPPZ010000622.1 coordinate 3,913,740, forward strand.
GTTAAGGTTTTCTGAGACTCAGATGTTTTAACTAACTAGCCATGACTGTACTTTATCTCACAAGACTTTTTGAACAAGGTATGAATCTGACTTGTTTTGGACCAAGTTATTTCACATCCCTGTGTGTGCAATTGAGTTCATTTATGTGGTGTTGGTCAGGATACCGCCAGTGCCAGATAGGCTGTCAACCAAACCTATACTGAGGATCACCTGATTAGCTCCACTAACTCCTTTGTTGTATTTAGTCAGATTAATCTACGGTGCTATCGTAGGATACCATAAGCTAGCTCATCCACATGCAAACATTGATCTGTGCACAAGTTAATGTGGCAGATATATCATCATGCGGGAGGTTTACCACCAGTGACCAATAGGCTATCAACCAAACCGGTACTGAGGTTTGCCTCATGACCTGTCGAAATGCTGAGAGTTCCAGGGATTCAAGTTCGACTCCCTTCTTTTCTTCAATTGTATTGGGATACTTGCTCTTTTGTAGTGATAAAAATCACTATTTATTTTTGTATTATATTTTTCTTTTGAGCAAGGGATTAGGATATGGAGTGATGAGAATCACTATTGTTTGTGCCTTTTGATGTGTGCACTTTGGGATATCAAATTTTGGAGTTTTGAATTTTGCAAATTGTTCTGATGTTTTGCAACCTTTTGAGAACTTGGGATTCTTGGGGAATTGGGTAGGGAGGATGCTTGTCCTTTTGCCAACTCTCAGCATTCTTTGGGGTCATTCGCATAGGGGGATGAGCAAGATAGCCATTTCGCTTATGGTGACCTGGATTGCTTTGCAGGGTTCATCTTTCATTCACACAACTTGGGAATTTTGTTATATGTTTTAACTTGTGCTGGGATGCTACGTAACAAGGTGTGATCCAAGTAGAATTCTACCTTCGTAAAATCTGTCTGACTTGGTACAGTATGTGGCTAAAAAGCTAATGATGACTGAATGATGAAAACTCTCGATACATTAGAAACAACTGACTATGATGTGGGAGAATAACGTGAATGGTGGTTATAGGCGATGAACTATTGATAAAGCAAAAAAATGTAGAAGATGATGGTTTTTGCCAAGTAATGACAGTCTATGGTGCTTTGACCTGTATGACCACAAATATGCAATGTATGCAGCTATATATTTTTGTATTTTTGAGGGATTGATGTTTGTGAGTATGCAGATGAGATGCAAAAGAGCTCTGTACTGTTATGATGATTTTGCGTATGCATGGAAATGAGATGCAAATTTTTGTTATTTGTGATGATTTTATTGTTTTTGAATTTTTCTTGTTTTTGACCAAGCGATTATGGGAATCCTTGGAGCCTTTTGGGTTGACCAAGCGATTATGGGAATCCTTGGAGCTTTTTGGGTTGACCAAGCGATTATGGGAATCCTTGGAGCCTTTTGGGTTGACCAAGCGATTATGGGAATCCTTGGAGCTTTTTGGGTGGGCTATGGCTCCTTTAAATATGGAATGGCCGCAAGTGACTGATGTTCAAGGGTTCTAGTTCCTTGATTCCATCAAGAGAGGCTAGCCGGTATGTTCCAGGTCCTATTTTGCTATCAATTACATATGGACCTAACCAATTTGCCGTGAACTTGTCCCTTAGATGGGACGACAAACTAGAGTTCTGTTGGTTTTCTTTTAAGACCAAGTCACCAATCCGAAAGTCCCTCAGGTGAACTTTCATGTTGTATGCTTTCTTAAGTCGCTCTTGATAGATACGTAAATGCTCGAGAGCATTAACGCGTCATTCATCAAGCAACGTAAGCTGGTCTAACCGGGCCTGCCATGCAGTGTCATCATCGATGAACTCTTGCATTGATATGCGCAGGGAGGGAATCTCCAACTCGAGAGGCATGACTGCCTCGGAGCCATACACGAGCAAAAATGGAGTTGCCCCGATGGGCGTCCGAATGCTAGTGCGATAAGCCCATAGGGCAAGTGGGATCTGGATGTGCCAATCCTTATGACTGTCTATGACTGTCTTTTTAAGGATAGCAACTAGCATTTTGTTTGACGCTTCTGCTTGCCCATTTGCCTATGGATAATAGGGTGTCAAAAAACTATGCTGAATTTTGTACTTTGTGGTCAAAGCATGCACATATTTGTTCTTGAATGACGTCCCATTATCCGAGATTATCTTGGATGGAATACCAAAATGACATATGATGTTATGCAAAATGAACTCCACAATGCGGGGTCCAGTCGTAGAGGTTAGCGAAACCGCTTCCACCCACTTGGTGAAATACTCTGTGGCCATTATGATAAACGTGTGATGGTCGGACGATGCAGGGGAGATATTTTCGATGAGATCTAAGCCCCACTGCAAAAATGGCCAAGCCGACTGGATCGGCTGCAAGGCCTAGGAAGGTACATGTGTCAAATTGGCATGATGTTGACACTTCATGCACTTTCGCACATATGCGCAACAATCTCGCTCTAAATATGGCCAATAATAGCCCATGCGAAGGATGCGCTTTGCGATGGCCATACCACTGAAGTGGCCACCGCATGTACCATCGTGTGCTTGGGTGATCGCCCAAGTGGACTCCTGCTGGTCTAAGCAACGAAGGAGGATCCCTTCATAGCTGCGATGGTACAAAATGTCTCCTAACAAGACATACTTTGCCGCTTTCTGCTTGAGTGCTCATTTTGTGGCATGCATCAATCCAAGCGGGAGGTTACCTAACTTGAGGTAGTCCCTGATGGGGGAATACCAATCCTGCTGATCCGAAGCCTCGATGGTATGAACAACTAATCCCTCTTGAAGTTCATCCCTAGCAAAAGCTGAGTGGGAGAGAACTTGTAAGAATAGCATTGTATTGCTATTAAGGGGAGTAGGGGAGAACAAGGACCCCTAATTGGCATGTTTCAGATGATCATGGATTCGAGAGAACCTATCCATGGATGGCTCAATCTGGATCAAGTGGATTCCTGGCATTAAATCAGAGCTTGCTCGCTCCATCGCTGATTGCGATAGTGTTTTGACTTGAATGGTTGTCATATCACCAGAAATGTCTTACGGGATTAGCGACCCCAAAGAGGCCATAGTGTCCACAAAATGGTTCGATGATCGAGGGAGTGCCTCGATGTCGTACCATTCAAGCTTTGCCAAGAATTTGTCCACAAGGGCTTTGTAGGCCTGCAGAACTGGGCATTTGCATTGGAATACCCCTTTGACTTGGTTGACAATTAACAACGAATCACCAAAGATATTCAATCATTTAATGTTCATGGTGATTGTTGTCTGAAGACCTATGAGCAAGGCTTCATACTCTGCATTATTGTTGGTGCATGGGAAATTTAATTTAAATGATAGGGGCATAGGAGCGCCCTACGGTGTGAAGAATACTATTCCCATGCCACCACCTTGCTCACATTTAGAACCATCAAAAAATAGGGTTATGTCGGCCTGTGACTCAAGCTCATCGTAATCTGGTGATTCTGAGACATGGAAGACCCCATCATCGGGTAGTTCTATAGTCAGAGGTTGGTCATCTTCGAGAGGAGCCTCTGCTAGTTGATCGGCTATGACCTGACCTTTTATGGATTTTTGTCCGATAAACTCTATGTCAAATTTTATCAACAACATGATCCATTTCACCGTGCGACTACTATGATAAGTATGACTCATCATGTACCGCAATGGATTCTCCTTAGACACAACATACGTCTTGTTGCTCAGCATGTAATGGCATAGCTTTTTGGTAGCAAACACCACTGCCAAGCAGAGTTTTTCAATGTATGCATAGTTAAGTTCATAGCTGACCAGGGTGCGGCTAAGATAGTAAGTAGCCTGTTCTCTATGAAGTTCATTCTTCTGGGCTAACATGGCTCCCAGTGCCACCTCAGTAGCTGAGATGTATAAGTAGAATGACACTCCTGGTCTAGGTGGTGCCAATACTGGCGATGAAGCCAAGTATTGTTTGATGTCATCAAAGGTTGATTGGCACTCGTCATCCCAGTGAAATGCTACCCCCTTGTGCAACAACTTGTTCATTGGTCGGCACTTGTCAGATAGCTGCGCTATGAAGCGCTTGATCGACGTGACCTTTCCTTGCAGGCTTCTGAGCTGCTTGATGGTAGTTGGGGGAACCATTTCAAGGATTGCCTTGACTTTGTTTGGGTCCACCTCGATGCCTCATTTTGAGACTATGAAACCCAAGAGCTTTCTAGATGTGATGCCAAAAATGCACTTCTTGGGATTCAGTCTGACTTTATGCTCCATGAGGCGATCGAGGATCTTGCTTAAGTCACCGAGATGATCCGAGCGCAAAAGAGATTTGGCCAACAAATCATCCATGTAATCTTCCAAAGTCTTGTGCATGTAATCATGGAAGATGTATGTCATGGCACGTTGGTAGGTGGCGCCAGCATTTTTAAGGCCAAAAGGCATGACCTTATAACAAAATGTTCCCCAAGGCGTTGTGAACGCCATTTTTAGCTGGTCCTCGGGATTGATACAAATTTGATTGTATCCCGAGAAACCATCCATGAGGGAAAGCATTTCATGACCCGTTGTAGCATCTACCAATGCATCGATGCTCGGCAAGGGGAAATCATCCTTAGGACTCGCTTTGTTTAGATCTCAAAAATCAGTGCATATGCGAATCCTCCCGTCAGGCTTCTTGACGGGCACCATGTTGGACAACCATGGTGGATAATCCATGCAGATGACAAACTGTGCATCCAACAACTTTTGCAATTCATCTTTGACCATTAAGGCCACTGTTGGGTGCATCTTGCATAGTTTTTGCTTAACTGGCTTGACTGTCGGATCAAGCGTTAGATTATGCGTGACTAGCTATGGATCTAGTCTCGACATATCTCTGTATGACCATGCAAAAACCTCCTTCTTCTCTTTGAGAAGGGCAATGTAGTCGGCTTGCTCTTCGGGGGATAAACTTACCCCTAGCTTGATGATCTATGGATTCATTGGATCTGAGCCGATGTCTACGTCAGTCGTCTCCTCGACCGACATGTGGGATCCATCTTCCAACTGATGTGGAGTTGGGATCAAGTGGATATCATTTGCTGAGTTTAGATCATCGTTAGGAACCTCGGGTCCCTCTTCAGCATGGAAGATATCCTGAGTTGGCCTAGGGGTAAAATGAAGCATTTCACCGAAAGGCCAGTACTCGGATGGGGATGGAGGGGAATTGACGTGATCCCAGTCTATGGCATCTATGTCTAGATACAATGACTATGCTGGATCGGCCGGATTGTGGATGGGGGTGGTTAAGTCAATGGAGATCATGTTGATGAAATGATTTTGGTCTCCATTACCATGGGTGTGGTTACTCGGACATCCTAGATGCTCTCTATGCTCTGGATCTGGCTCTAGAGGGATGGGCACGAATGGATCGGCCCTATGTGCGGATAGGAAGATAGGGTCTACCCTCGGCACTGATGTCACTATAGGGTCTCTAGGTGGAAGGTGCTCTTCGTATGCCCAGAGTAGTGGATCCAACACTTGGTCCCACCACGTTGGGTCTACGTACCACTCATGCCCTGGCACTATGTTTAATTGTTCAAATATGTCGTTAATCTCCAAGGGGTGTCGATGCTGCATCTACCGCATGTGATTAAGATATGCCATCTCTATTTCATCTTCATAATCACTATCGGAGATCCAAAGGCCTTCATTGGCTCTGACTACTTGTGGCATTAAAGGCTCACCTTGCTCAAGCAAATTGATGTGGTCCCACCTAGGTTGTTCCGCTCTCCATGGGGGGACTTGATTTCCTTGGAGCGGCGCTTGCTCGATGGGAGCATCCAGGGGGAACATTGTCAAGAGGCTTTCTTGATATTCATCCATGGGGATCACCTGTGAGTGATCGCTATCTGATTCGAAGGGGTCATATGATGCTAGTTCATACTCCGACTCATCCTTTGAGGACCCTTCTTGACATTGTCTAGACCCTCCTTGAAAATGAGCTCTCGAGCTTTCTCCTCTCTCGAGCGAAGGGAAGGGATTGCTAGAGCCAACAAGGTTGATTGCCATTAATGGGAGATAATCCCTCAATGTATATGTGGTGTTAGGGTTGGCATATGGATCTGATGCCAATCCCCCCTTGTTGCCTATCCCTAGGCCTTGCATGTTCTCCACCAAGATGTCCAAGGGGAGGGGGTGGTTGAACCCTACTCCTGACTTGTCATATGGCATTTGGTATCTTGGTTGGCAAAGAACACGTATCCCTTGCTCATATCGGCCTAACCCATACCCGTGCCAATTGCATTGGCCAAGGTATCTTAGAGCAAAGTCTGGGTTAGACAAATAGTTGACATTTTTAGCAAAAGGCTCTTCGTCTTCGTCCTCTTGCGTGCATGGTGCAACGCCATGATCAAGGCCCCCATACACAAAATTTGTCTGGTTCGACGGGTAGCCTAGGGGAACAATAGTGCCAATGGGAAGGCGAGGTCTCCCCATGTCCTGCATGGACTCTAGTGTGGGTGTTGCTACAATATTCTACACCAGATACTCCCCCAGGCCCGTATTGGCCATTTCAACGGTGATCGTTGGTGGTTGAGGGGGAGGGAATGGAAGTTCTCCTTGAGTCCACTCCATGTCGGGTGGGCTAGAAGCCTCGACTTCCATCCGGCTAGGCATCTCCTCAGTAGAGATAGTTGATACTGATGGCAATGTCTCTTCCAAAGGTTTTGCCTCTTCCAGGGGTTTCTTCCCTTTGTCCTTCTGTTTGGCCCCCATAGATGGTGTCGTTGGTGGAGGACCAGATGATGAAGATGAACCCGACTGGGATTTTGAAGAACTTGTTAACGGGGATGCCTGTGGAATCGGACCCTGTTTAGATGGATTTAACTAGAAATCCAAATGCGTTGATGGCAGGGTCGATTGCGGCATCAACTGCACCGCATTACAATACTTGAAGGGTTCCAAGTCCGTCGGGACTACATGCACCTCCCCTTCAAATGTATACTTTAAACATTGGTGAGCTATCGAAGGGACACACTTCATGTCCCTGATCCATGGCCGGCCCAGCAAGATGTTGTAGGCCATCTCACCTTCCAATACGTGGCACAATGTGGGTATGGTCTTTTGTCCCACTTGGATTGGTAGGACTATTGTGCCGACTGTCGAGCAGATTGCGTCATTGAATGCTCGTAGAGTGTAGGTGGAAGCTGTGATGTGAGATGCGGGCAACTTCAGATGCTTGAGAGCCATAGTTGTGATGATGTTGTTGGACGAGCCAGTGTCTATCAACACCCTCTTGTATGGGATCCCGTTGACCCATGCGATAACGTGCAAGGGTGGATCCGCCATGTCATCAGTCACTGATCTCAATTCGTCTTCTCGAAATGTGATGACCGGCTCAGTGCATCATTTTACATGCCCCACAAAGTTGTTGAAAGAATTTGTCTCATGGGGCTGCAACTCGATGGCTTTCAAAATCTCCATTAGAGCTTCTCGATGGGGCGTAGATTGTTGTATAAGCTCGTATATGGAGAGCCTAGCCGAGGTGGTCCTCAAACTCTGAGTTAGTTTGGTCCGAAGTGTGGCCATCGGCTTAGGCGGAGGAGGTTGTGCAAGGTGCTGTTGTGGTTGCGAAGTTGTTGGCACCTCTCTTGCCGCTGTCGTAGGAGCATTCATGCTCGGATACCTCCTATTCCGAGTCACTATACTGATCATCCCTACATACCCCTGCATGGGGCAGTTCTGTGTGACCTCATTAACTTGTAGGGTCTTTGCCTATGGAGCATGAGTAGGCAAGGGGTCTTTGAAGACCTCCATTTGTTGATTGCTTGGTGCGACGGGATTATCCACCGCTAGGGTCTTGTTATCAATCAGGTCTTGCACCAAGCCCTTAAATTTCCAATAGGCATTTAGGTCATGTCCCTACCGCCTATGGAACCTGTAGTACAAGTCCTCTCTATACCCCTTAGGCTTGGGTGCATTGGGATCTATAGTCTGAATCTCTGGCAGGTTGATCAGGTTTGCCGCTAACAAGCGGTCAAACAAGGAGTCCCTGGACTCTGTGTAGGGTGTGAATTGTCGCCTAGGGCGATGCTGCTGACCCTGTTCTTGCCTCTGATTTTCTCTGTCATAGTTGTTGGGAGGCACTGCCTGATAATTAGCCTTTTGAGGCTGAGTTGCTTGCATAGGTTTAGGGACATTGATTGCAACTTGGTTAACCACAACGGGTTTTTGTTGCGTGGTCCCAGCTTTAGTGTTTTTAGTCCACTCTTTTTTCTTAGGCTTGGCTATCTCGCCATCCTGTATTTTGATCTCTTCAATAATTCTGGCTTGTGCCAGAGCTTCTTCTAAGGTGGCATATTGCTGCAGCTGCAATAGCACAGAGATCGATCTCAAACAACTTTTGGAGAACATCTGAGTGAGGTCGAACATAGGAGGGAGGTAGGGCAGCTTTGAGAGCAATGTCCTCCACCGATTCCCATAGGCCGCCATGGTCTCCTCCTCATACTGCCTGAGGCTGGCTAAGTCACTTAGTGACGCCTTCTTCTTGGTATTGAAGGTGAAGCATTCGAGGAACGCATCCACTAACTGATCTAAATTATTAATGTTGTGCTTTGGTAACTGAGTAAACCAATCCGAGGTAGGGCCTACGAATGTGGTTATGAATGTTCTCAATAACAAAGCATCATTGTCCTGAATGCCGAAGCATTGGCTCAGGAACCTTGTCACATGCTCTTGAGCATCCTCCTCACCTCTAAAGGTTGCCAACTGAGGCAGCTTAAAGTGCTCAGGGTAAGGAGGTGCTGGCACTGATGGATGCACAGGATGACTGCGGAGCTGGCATAAAGTGGGCTTTTGAGGCCCAAAAGTTTTGGTCTCCATAGACTCCAGCCGCTCTAGCAGTGCTTTGTATGCATCGAAAGATTTAATCTCTTCCTCTTTAGTTTGCTCCCATTGTGGGTTGTGGGAGACTTGAGGCCTCTGAAGGGGTGGCCGGATGGCAACTCCTCCACCTAGGTAGGGCATTTTAGCCCACTCTTCTTCTTGCTCATACTCCTCGTAAGCTTCCTGAGGAGTCTCTAGATGAGACCTATGACCCTGGGTGGGTCCCCGTAGAGGGTACCCATCATTGTTCCAGGGAGTGGCCTCCCGCTCAGGTCTAGGGGGTCTCGGAGGTAGCACTTGGTAAGGTCATGGAGACCTATCTCGCACCAAGGGATTATGCCTCTCATATGGTTTTGCTCTTTGGGTGCATGGGGTTGGAACCCTCTCAGGCACCGGGTTATGGAGCAGCTCATCTGTTTGGTGCCTAATGCGCTCTTTGCTAAGGTGATATAAATGCTCTAGCTACTGTTGGTCTTGCTCAAGCCACGTGATCTACGCTTGGTGGGTGGCATGTCTGGTGACTGCCAGGTCAATTTGTTCTGCCATATTGAGCCTAGGAGGCCTAGATGCCTCTCCTATGCACTTACCTCGATCATGATGATCCGAGATCTCAATAGGTTACTTCCCTCTATCGAGGTTGGTGGCATTCACCCGAGGCTCTGGCCTCAGTGGGTGATCATGGTATCTAGCTGGTGCGGAAGCGCATGGCCCCCACGCTGTATATTGCTCTTGAGGAATGTAATCATCTTCCTCGGGCTCCCTTTCATATGTGTGAAAGGGGTGGGTAGAGTTAGCTCACCCGGTTTGAAGAGCCTTACGCTCTGGATTTTGTCTATTGGTTCTAACAGTGATGGGGGGCAAAGGGGGGAGGCCATCATCATGTGGCCTCTCCTCATGGAAACTATGCCGCTCTAGCGCTTCATCACATGGTGGCCACTCATATCGAGCTTCTAAGGGAGCTTTCTTGTCTATGTTGAGTGCCACGTGTAAGGACTCCTCCTGAAAGGGGCTATGATGAATGGGCGTGTCCCTCAAAGGGGTGTCCCTATAGTTCCATCTTGACATGGACTGATGTGGACTCTCTTGCGGGTTAGGCCGCCAAGGCGGTATGACCAAGTCCTTAGGGCTGTAGCGGAGGTGACTTGTGCCCCCTTGTACACTTTTTACAGCTTTCGCCCTTGATTGGGCTTGGCTACGTGTGTACACCATGGTGGTGCTTTCCTACAAGCTATGTAGATTTTTTTATCTCTTTTATGATTTTTTATGCTACACTAAACAGAAATGAGCACACACATACACAAACAGTGATTATCTCATTTAAAGATTGAGAGTGTGTCCTAAACCTGGTTTAGTGTGTTTTTGATTTTTGTTTTTGTTTTTGTTTCTTTTTGTTTTTGAAGGTTTTTTTAAAGAATGTTTAAATGCAAAATGAGGGCTCTTATGACTCCCAAAATTGGTCGCCCCTTCGATATACCATTGCCAGGCCGATATACCAACCTCTCTATATACCCGCCCTTACGTGAGGGAAACTATAGGTACGTGAGAGCAGATGGTACGTGGAACATAGGCGGTACGAAAGGGGAATCACCCTATTTATGACACCTACCATAGAAGACTTATCCTCGTGCATTGGGAATCACCCCAGCTACACTCGGTCAACTTTCATCAGGATTTACGTCTAGCAACAGTTGCGATCGGGGTAATGGATGCAAAATTCAAGCCAAGGTGGTGATGAAATCCACCATTGGTCTTGATCAAGGGCTGGGGTTTTACGACCAGCGCCTTGGTTTTTAAGTTGCCACGTGGTGTGTGGGGTTATTTTTATTTTGCAAAAGGAAACAAGCAAACAACAAAAAGAAAAACTTTCCCTAAGCAAACAAATAATCCAAAAAAATAGAAACACTGAAAATAGAAAATGACAGAGAAAATGCAGAATCCTTACCTCTTCTCTGCCCGCATCTGTCGGTCCTGAGTTTCTGCCTAGAAACTTCATAGACTGGAATTCATCCTGAGGTGGAATGAATTACAGGACTGTATTCATCCCAGGGTGGGGCGCATTCCAATTCATCCTTGGGTGAGATGAATTACAGTTCTGTGTTCGCCACAGACTGGAACGAACAACAGTCCCACGTTCCAAAAAAAGATACCTGCAAGCAAGGTAAATTTTGATCAAATTTCTGATCCAAAAAGGTAGAGGACAGAGTCCCACCATGATCGCCACTGAAAGCACGAGGATACAGAAGAAAAAAGGAAAGCGAATACGAAATGCAAACAAAAAAACCGAACTCAACGCTAAATCCTAGGAATTTGAAAGTGCATGAAAAGAGAGAAAGGCATGAGCGAATCGAAATGAAACACAAGTGAATAAAGAAGACAACCCTTTTTATTGATATGTTTCAAACTCGGTTACAATGCGCATCCTTCCTTTCCAAGGGCTAGGAGCATTTAAGCATGCGTTCTTGTTACATTCATGGGTGCCTTTCCTTCTTCCGCGTGCCCACATGTAAGATGGGCGGACCAGAACATCGTCACCGCTTGTGTCTATGAATGTTGATTCCTTTCTGCTCCTCCAATGTTCTGATCCTACGTTCAAGGGAACAAGAAATAGTTAGTAGCACCTGCAGATGAAACAAAACATGCAATCCCCAAGCCTACGATAAGCGAATGAGAAAAATGAATTAAACTATAACTAAAATGAATCCAAATGCTCTAGAAATTTGATAGGGGCATCAAGACATCATCAGGAGGGCACTACAAAAATAACAATCGAGAAATTCCTCACCGATTTGAATTCGCTCCGGGGTGGGACGAATTCACCTACAACAAAATGCCGAAAAGGTACTATCCCAATGTCCTACCTAGGAAGCTCCAAAAGACCTACAAACTTGGGGTTAGCTAATTGGGGGCATTTTGGGAAGACCCAGATGGTCATATTTTCCCAATTTGGCCTCCGTTAGTAGGAATTTGATGATGCTACCTGCAAGTTAGTAGAAGCGAGCAAAGATAGAAATATGGTCAAACTTGTTCAAAACGAGACGAAATTCAAATGACATTGTAGACACCAAAATCCAGCCACTTGTAATTCATCAATACCTTCCTGTTAGCCATGTGTTATTCATCCACCTTCCCTCCATTATTTGGCCCAAATCCACACCTTCCCGCCATTATTTGGCCCAATTTCACCTTTTCCCGCCATTATTTGGCCCAATTTCACCTTTCCCGCCATTTTTCATTGCCAAATTTATTTAAATTAATATTTATATATATTTTTTAATATTTAAATATATTTTAATATATATATAAAGATACTTTAAGTGATTTAATCTGAGTCGTCCATCCTTCATTTAATCTCATTCGTCCATCCATCTTAATCTGTTTCACAACCTAGATTTATTCTCTACCCTTGGATCCACTTTAATCTTAGCCACACGTTCAAAGTGTCGTTAAAACCCTAAAGTGTGCCCTAAGAGTAGATTATAAATTGAGTCACCTTGATGGCTCAAACCCTAGGTCTTTTGCTATCTCTTTTACTATCTCTCTTTTGTTATCTATCCATCGTCGTCCCTTTTTTCCGCATCCATCGCCGCATCCGTCGCCAACTTCGCTGCCATCCCTTCTGCAGCATTCTGTAGAATCCCCCATTCTTGTCGCAAGTGCCCGCGGGCGTTTACCTGCAGTCTCAGACGCAGACCGGCATCTTCAACCCCAATCCAGAAGCACGTGGGCGTTCAGCGAGTGCACCAGGGCACCTTCTATAGCTGATTTGACAGTCCCAACTCTTCCAGGTGCCGCCTGGTCTCGCCGCGTTAACAGGAAACAAGTATAAATTAGTTTAAAGCAAGTAACTTATTTTATTTTATTAATCTATTGTTGAACTCCTACATTATGTTTTTCTAGGGTTTTAAATTGTTTTTGAGGGCTCACACAGTGGAGCCCTCTTATTAATTTCTAACTCCTTGATAGTGTTAATGTGTGCAATATTTTAATGGCAGATCCGGTGTGTTGATAGCAGCTGTTTAAGCTGGAGTGGTCCGAGCTACAGGATACAACGAAGCCCACTCATTCTATTGAGGTTAAGGATACATTCTTCGGAGACGCCACCATATTGTTCCAGCTAGGGTTTCGGAGAACCCTAGCACAAATTGTAACATCTGTATCACAAAAAGGGTTACAGGCCCTGTTGTACTCAAAAGGAGTTTCTAAACTCCATTGATTAATAAAAATTGTTTGTTTTGTACAACCGTGTTCTGCATTACTTTTTATCATGATTTATTTATCTTTTATTTGGCGTTGTATCTTTAATCTACAAATGGCGATCATAAGAAACTCCTTTTGAGTACAACAGGGCCTGTAACCCTTTTCGTGATACAGATATTACAATTTATGCTAGGGTTCTCTGAAACCCTAGCTGGCACAATGTGGTGGCATTTTCTGAAGACGTATCCTTAATCCCAACAGAGTGAGTGGGCTTCGTTGTATCCTATAGCTCGGACCACTCCAGCTTAAACAACTGCTATCAACACACCAGATCTGCCATTAAAATCCTGCACACATTAACACTATCAAGGAGTTAGAAATTAATAAGAGGGCTCCACCGTGTGAGCCCTCGTAAACAATTTAAAACCCTAGAAAAATAGAATGCAAGAGTTCAACAACAGATTAATAAAATAAAAGAAGTTACTTGCTTTAAACTAATTTATACCTGTTTCCTGTTAACACGGCGAGACCAGGCGGCACCTGGAAGAGTTGGGACTGTCAAATCAGCTACAGAAGGTGCCCTGGTGCACTCGCTGAATGCCCGCGTGCTTCTGGATTGGGGTTGCAGACGTCGGTCTGCATCTGAGACTGCGGGTAAACGCCCGCGGGCACTTGCGACAAGAATGGGGGATTCTGCAGAATGCTGCAGAAGGGATGGCAGTGAAGTTGGCGACAGATGCAGTGATGGATGCAGCGATGGATGACGGAGATGGATAGATAACAAAAGAGAGATAGTAAAAGAGATAGAACTCCATTGATAAATAAAAATCATTTATTTTGTACAACTGTGTTCTGCATTAATTTTATCATGATTTCTTTATCTTTTGTTTGGCGTTGTATTTTTAATCTACAGACATCCTATATGATAATCATAGAACTAAATGCAAAAATGAAAGAAAACAAGTCTACCATGAAATTCCCATAATTTTGAAAATGGGCGATTAATATTGTGGCAGTGTGAGAGGGGACGCCCATGGGGAAAGCCGCCCGCAATTTGGGGCCTGATTTTGGCACCAATCCACTTGTGATGGGTCCAAAACCTCTTGTGTGGTATTGTCAAAAAATTTGGTGGAATATTGTGACCAAATGTCAGGTTTTGGGCTCCAGATTCGTCCTCCCAATAGTCACCCAATGACCTCCTCTCTAAAGGATATCAAGGATGTGAAAGGTGCAAATCCAAAATGTGTGAGGTGTGTAAATAAAATGGTAGCACTTAATTGCTCTAAAATGCTCCTTTCCTCTATATTTTGTGGTGACAAAACTCACCAATTTATAGACCTGGAGGTCTCTTGAAATGGGCATGCAGAGGCACCACTTGACAATCATGCCTTCCCAGGGGGAAGGAAATTCCTCCCTGAATTGGGACTTCATGACTGACCTTGCAAATGCCTCTAATGCTCGAAAACGCTCACCCATACTACCATGCGATGAAGGAAGCATTGAGTGGCAGACCTGAGCTACCATTTGTCAAGATTTGACTTTTTTCCCGTCAAACCTGCAATTCGCCCCACCTTGGAGCGAATTCAAAATTTGTCCCTGGGTGGGGCGAATCCTAGTTTGAATTCATTCCAGGGTGGAACGAATATTGAGCAAAGTGCCTAAAGGTGCCAAATTGATCTCTGGCCTTCCAAAACTATTGTGAGAGTGGTTAGGACCACTTTTTAACCTCTAGGGGCTGCCCTTGGTGCTGTGTGTGTCAAAGCGATCAATGTTTGCAGTCACATAATCAGATTGGTGCTGTTTTGGTGTCTACACTAGGATAAAGCATTATGTGGAGATGTAGGAGCCTAAATCATTGCAAAAGGTATATAACTGAGAAAAGAAAGCAAAATCACACTTCTATTACAAATATGAAAACATGATTGAGCAGGAGCATCAGGAATTAAAGAAGAGAAATAGCAATGGGGTTATAAAATAGAAATCTAAAAAATAATGGAAGGCTAAAAAACCTCAGAATCCAAAGAAGAAATTCAATGGAAGCCAAAATAAGTTTAATAAGACCTTTTATAAAAAAGGCAACAAACCCAATAATGTTAAGCCCCAACGAATGAAGCCGAGAGTTTTAGTTCTAGCAATTAATGGTGAGGCGTAGAAATTAAAAAAGCAACAAGGGCCCAAAGACTAGTGTTATCATTGTAGAGGGCCATATTTTGCTAACCAATGTCCATATTGACTAGGTCCAAGAACACGTAGCATTAAGGTAAATGAACCTATGCATAATATCTACATTGCAACTGGGAATTAAAATATTGAGGAATAAACCACCCCATTGATAATAAACAATATTATTTTTTATAAGCTAGTAAATATATTAATAGATAGCGGAGTCGCTGATAGTTTAATTTCTTGTAAATTAGGCAAATATATACTTGAAAGGCTTGGGTATTTAGATCATATATGGAAGGTTGAGTATGGTTCTTGATAGAGCTACTCTATAAACCAACGTTTCTTGATGATGGAAATCACTTTAGCCAGTGGGACCATGAAAGGTTGCTTATATGTAGCCCCATTTCATGCCTTCAATGTGATCCTAGGAATGGATTGGTTGCAGGCCTATAAAGTCATCATTAATTTTTGAGATGGATAAAATATTCTTAAGGAGGTAAGGAAAGGCTATAAATTCATATCAAATAGGGGGGTATTCAAACCTCAAAATTTGGAAGCTATTTAGTTAAATAAATCCCTCTACAAAGGAGAGATTGACTATGCAGTAAAACTAAATGAACTTGATAAATACCAAAAGAAATAGGTATTGGAGACAAACCCAATTTTATGGGAATTAAAGTATGTATTTCCTAAGGATTTACCTGAGTTCCGTCCTATGCGATAATTATATTTCACTATTGATATTATACCAGGAATGGAACCCATTCACAAATATTCGTATAGGATGTCTCCCATCGATATGCAGGAGTTAAAGGTACAATTACAAAGGTTATTAGATAAGAGGTTGATAAAACCAAGTGTTTCATCTTGTGGTGCACGTATTTTACTTATGAAAAATAATAGATTATTACGGTTGTGTATTGACTAAATAATGCTAAATAAAGCCACAAAATAGAACCGATAATTCCTACCCACAATCAATTTTTTTTTTACCAATTAAGAGATGCCACAATGTTTATCAATATAGATTTAATATCAGGGTATAATCAGTTGAGAATATGTTAGGAGGACACTCACAATATGACATTTAAGATAAGATAATGATATTATGAGTTCACCTTCCTATCTTTTGGACTGACTAATTCCCCAATAACATTTATTAATTTAATGAACAATGTGTTTAGAAGGCACCTGGACTAGTTTATCCTTGTATTTCTAAACCACATCCCAATATACTCTCAGAATAAGGAAGGACATGATAAGCATCTCATGATTGTGTTAGAGTTGCTAAGGAAAAATCAACTCTACTAAAATATAGCTAAGAGCAATTTCTATGTTTCAAAGGTACGTTATTTAAGGCATATCATATTAGCAAAAGGAATTGTTGTGGATCCAAATAAAATAAAAGCCATGTTAAATTGGTCACCCCTACTAATTCTACCAATGTAAGAATCTTCATGGGATTAATGAGCTATTGCAAACATCACATAAAGGATTTCTCAAAGATTACCTTGGTAATAATTAACCTCCAAAAGAAAGGGAAGTAATTCAAATGGATAGAAAAGTATGAAACCACTTTTTCTTTGTTGAAGCACTCACTATTGCACCAATATTAAATATTCTATATCCTAAGGGTGATTTCACAATATGCATTGATTCATCGTTAGAAGTATTAGGGGGAGTACTCATGCAAGAACATTTAGTAGTGTCTTATGATTGAAGAAAAATTAAGAAGAACAAAGTCAATTATGCTACTCATGATTTAGATCTAGCCGTTGTAGTGCATGCCCTAAAGGTTTGGTGTCATTATCTAGTAGGAAGACCTTTTGAGCTAAAATCAAACCATAAAATTCTAAGGTACATATTTACCCAACCAATACTTAATGTGAGATAGAGAAGGTGGGTCGAGTTCCTCTCTAAGTATAACTTTAAAATTGAGTACCTAAAAGGGAAATATAATAAGGTTGCATATGCCTTGAGTAGAATGAGACACATAGCATCCATAACCAAGAGTCACATAAATCTCATGGACCAAGTAAGGAAGGAGCAAAATCAAGATGAATATTGCTAATAAATTTGAGCCAAAATGGATAAGAATGCTGGGGCCAATAAGGAGTTTGGGGTGATAGATAACATTTTGTGTTACAAAAGCAGAATCATCATACCAAAATCAAGGGATTCATGGAAGCTATTAATGCAAGAAGATAATAGATATCCTTATGCAACTCACCCCGAAGGGGTAAATATGAAGAGGAACTTCTTCTGGGTAGGAATAAAAAATGACATTATAAATTTTGTAGCTTGATGCCTTAAATATCATAAGATCAAAGCATAATGCAACCATCCTATAGGATATTTGTACCCTCATAGTATACCTAAATAGAAGTGGAATGTCATATCAATGGACTTCCTAGTAGGTTTACCGAAGACTAGGTCCAACACGATGCAATCTTTGTAGTAATCAATAAATTGACCAAGGTTGCACACTTCATACATGGTAGCACCAAGGATGATTCTCAAGTGGTGGCTAATATATTTGTCAAGGAAGTGTTTTGATTTCATGGATTTTTATAAGTAATTATATAATATAGGGATTCTAAGTTCACTTTCAAATTTTGGAGAGTAATTCACCAAGTAATAGGTACAAATTTGCACATGAGTTTAGTGTACCACCCTAAAATAGATGGTCAAACAACGTAGGTAAATAAAGTACTAGAAGATATGCTATGCATGTATTTCATGGATCACAAGTCTCATTGGAAAGACTATCTATTATTGGTATAATTTACTTATAATTATGAGTATCACTCTTCTCTAGAAATGACACCTTTCAATGCTTTAAATGGATGAAAATCTAGAGGACAGAACTGTGATTTGACCAACAATGCTCAGATAAATGGAAGAGCAAATAAAGGTAATCAATCAAAGACTCAATGAAGCTACTAATAGGTAGAAGAGTTATGTTAATCTAAATAGGACTCCAAGAGAGTACTTGATGGGATATAAAGTGTTCCCTAAGGTTCAAACCAAGGAAAAGTGTGATCAAGTCCACAAAAATGGATCCACACTTTGTAGGACCCTTTGATATTGTTTATAATATTAGTCCAATTGTATACTGACTCATATTACCTCCTAATCTATCACAAATCCATGATACGTTCCACATATATTTTCTTAGAAAATATATTTTTGACCCTGATCATGTGTGGGATGTTTCTAATTCATAGATGGCAAACTCAGAGGTAATTGACGTGCTTCCAGTAAGGATTCTTGAATTCCACTCTAAGTCTATGCGAAATCAAACCCTTGAGTAATGTAAGGTCTAGTGGGAGAATTTATCTGAAAGGAATGCCACTTGGGAGAAATTTGCGGATATGCAAAAATATTTTTCTTTTTTATTTAATGAAATCTAAAGAAATTCTTTTGTAATAGTTTAATTTTATTGTGTTTACTTGTGTAAAACTGAGAAACATCGAGGACAATGTTTGTCCTAGTGGGGGAGGATGTCATGGCCCTTCTAGATAGACCTTGGAATATGGAAAAACAATGTATTGGCTGATGACACTTTAATACTCAATTTTGTGCAATTAAACAGGTATACAATATTATTATATATTGAAGAGAAAGATACTGCTAACAAATTACCAATGTGTTGGATTAGGTGCACTCATAAGTGGAAGAAGTTGATTCATCCATCGAAGATGTGGGTACTTGAGGTTGGGAAAGTTATGATAAGGTAAACTCAAAGGTAACAAGGATAGATACCTTCATATAGGTATGCATTCGATTAGGGATAATCATCAATAGATAGCCACATCCAGTCTAATAATGATGGCATAGTAGCTATCGTAAGTTATCGAGGTTGAGATAGGTGACTAAATTGATGGAAAGATCTCCCTCTTTGTCTTTTGCACATGATTGATTATATATATATATATATTTTTTTTTTGTGGAAAACCTCCCAAAAGGGATGCTACTTTCGGATAAGAACCAAGGAGGAAGGGGTATCCATTCCACCAAAAAAACCTAGGACTCAAACTTGGCCTACCACATTTGACATACTAAAGAAGCAAACAAACACACAAAACCAATTTAAAAATAAGTAAATAAATAAGTAATTAACAACAAAAATAATAAAATAAAATAAAAAATATGCTCCTTGAGTGTGTCAAAAACAAAATCACAACCAAACACACACACAATAAGATAAAAGAAACCACAACATGAACCACATATAAAAACACAAGAACCACATAACAAAACATAAACAAGACAAAAAAATAGAACAATACAAAGACATAACCCAAAAAAAACATGAAAAAAAACACAACCAAAACCTAAAATATTAAAAAATAAATAAATAAATAAAAATAAAAAACAAACAACAACAGAAAATAAACAAAAATAAAAAACATACAAAAAACTCACACAAAAAACATGAATTAACACAAAAAAAGAGAAACACAAGAACAAGAACGACAAAAACACAAGAACAATAACAAAAAACATAAAAAAACACAAAAGAACAAAAACACAAGAACACCAAAAAACAACACAAAGAACACAAAAATAAAACAAAACAAAAGAACACACACACCTTAAAAAAATAAACAAAATAAACAAAAAAGAAAAAAATTGAACATAACAATGACCTATCTAAACCAGAAGACTATTAAGGAAATAAACAACAAAGGAAATAAAAGAAAGAGAAGAGTGAGCTAGGGAACTAAAAAACCCTGAATGAACCAAAGAGAAGCAAAAAAAAAGCAAGAAGAAACTAGGTACCTTCAAAACTAGAGCCATCCAAAGAAATGATAGAAATAAGAACTTCCCTAATTTACAAAGCCCACCCCATCTAGGAGGGTGGCCATAACAAGTAAGATCACCTTTGTCCAAATCCCTATTAGCTAAAACATCAACACTCTTGTTTTGATATTTGACCACACGATTGTTATCAACTTTCAAAAATACCATATGGATTAATTGAATCTTCTCAATAATTGTGTTTACCTTATGATTCTTGGAAGGAGTCTTAAAAATATTAATCATAATTTGAGAGTCAGACTCAACTAACACTTTTTCCCATCCAACCTTAGTAGCCTCCTAAAGGCCTATGAGGATACCATACCCCTCAGCAAGGTTATTGGAAATAATACCCAAATTCTCAAAAAAAGTAAAAACCAGGGAGCCATTTGAAAGTCTACCAATTTCTCCCACACTGGCTTTTCCAGGGTTCCCTCTAGAGGCTCCAAGAGTATTGAATTTTCCAAAATCCTTAGGATGAGGTTGCCAATTTCTTGTACTATCCATTTCACTAATAGTCACATTCCCTTTAAGTTGGTTACCCTTAGAAGATTTAATATTCAATATTTGCATCACTTGATGCCATCTTTGGTGGGAGTTTTGGGGGTGATTAAGGAGTTGATGGACTGATTCAACTAAGTTGGCTATGGTATTTTGACAAATATAGTGAATATCCTTCCTATATTGATTAAAATTTTGGTTGTTCCTTTCAATCCAAATATTCCAAAGAAGAATGGTAGAACCCATCCAAACTAACTACCTAATAAAATGATCAACACCCTCTTGATTAGGCCAATCCCTACAAAGCTGATCAAAAGTAAAAAAAATTGGACCACTGTAAGCAAAGTAAAGTGGCCATTTTCCTCCATATCTCAGAGGCTAAAGTACACTCAATAAAAATATGGTTGAGATTTTCTACATTCTCTTCACACATTTCACATCTAAAAGTTCCATGAAAACCACGCTTCATAAGTTCCTCGCTAGTAAGCACCCTACAATGCAATAAAATCCAATTAAAGAACCTCACCTTAGGCCATATATTTTGAGCCCACAATTGATAAAATATATCATAAGAATGGTTGGAATTATTTTGGCATAATATCAAATAACATTTAGCACTTGAATACTCACCCTTAGTAGTGTTGTTCCATCCAAAACAATATTTTTCATGGGTCCAAGAGAGAGATCTCATATGAAAGATGATTTGGATATCTTGTCTTTGCATTTATAGGATTTGAATAGGCTAGTACTCAATAGGTATCCAATATCTACCAACCTTTGAATTACCAGTATGGTACCTATAGTAATTATCCACCTTTATCCAGTTAGCTCAGTGAAGCTCCTCCATCCAAGGCATCCAATCATGAAACTGAGTTATCAAAGGCTTGTGACCATCCCAAGAATTTGTCCAAAAAATTACCTATTTAACATTATGAATGATCCAAAATAACATTTTATTTATTAAATCCTCGCCAATCTTAAGAACTGCTAAAATGGGAGAACCTTTGGTAGGAATTTTATAGTGAACAAGGTCTTCAGGACTTTTGTTCTTAGCATATTTAGCACGAAGATTATTGGCCCAAAGAGCATTGGGGTTATGCAACATCCTCCAATATAATTTAGCATCTAAAGATTTGTTGTTATTAATAGAAGACTGAAATCCTAATCCCCCTTTATTCTTAGGAAGACATAAAGTGTATCATTTCACCAAGGCCCATTTTCTTTTCTCCTTAGTACCACTCCAAAGGAAATGATGACTTATTTATTCTAGTTCTCGAAGAACAGCCTTTGGAATATTCAAAAAAAAAAAAACATAAATAGGAATAGCTTGAAGGACTGATTTTACCAAGGTGATTCTACCCCCAGAAGAAAGCCACCTGTTGGTCCACTTTCCAATTTTCTTCTTGACTTTGTCCAACAACCAATTCCAATATTTATTTTTATGCCTTTGAATATTTATGGGAATACCTAAATAAGTGATTGGAAGGGAGGTCTTCTTATATCTTAATTTATCCAAGACCATGGATTCTTGTCTAGAAGAGCAGTGAAAGAAAATAAATTTAGATGTCTTCATTGATCAACTGCCCAGTAGCCTTAGAAAAATAGCTAATGATTTGCTTAATATTAGAAGTTTTCTTAACTGTAGATTTACCTAAAAGAGTAGATTCATCCAAAAATTGAAGATGAGAGATAGGTCTAGATCCATGAGCAATGGTAACTCCCTCAAGGGTTTTGTTTTCCCTATTTTTGGTTATAGTCCTACCCAAGCATTCAGCAAAAATGATGAATAAATAAGGGGATAGCGGGTCGCCTTGCCTAATACCTATGGAAGCTGGGAACGACTGAGAAGGCCTTCCGTTGATAAGAACTAAGTAGGAAACTAAAGAGATACATACCATAATCCAATCCATCCAATACTTATAGAAACTAGATTGCCTCAAAACTTTGATAAGGAAGTGCCAATCCACTCTGTCATAAGCTCTGGATAAATCTAACCGAATGAACATAGAAGGAGATTTTTGCATATCCATGGAATGGATGGCTTCTTGAGCAATAAATACCTCATATACTATTTTACTCCCTTCCACATAACCCCCTTGCTCTAGGGAAATAATCTTATGCAAAAGAGGGTTCAACCTTTCATGATTGATTATCTTTTACTTCAGCACTTTGCCTCAATAATTTGGAAAGTATGAATGAATAAGTTGTCTTCATAACTCTTTGGTTGTTCTGATAGAAGAAATTATAAATAGATTTTATTTTTAAATAAATGGTTGATTTATTTTAAATGATAAATAGATTTCATTTTTAAATAAATGGTTGATTTATTTTAAATGATAAATAGATTTTATTTCTAAATAAATGGTTGATTTATCCTAAATAGTAAATAGATTTCATTGAAAATAATGAAATGATAATCGAATGGTTGGTTTAATAAAATCTATCACGTATGGAACCTACCTTCAAAATTAGACTAGGACACCTGGGCAGAGTCCCACTGATATAAAGGGATAGCTCCATTAACACGAGGGATGGCTTCACCAGCGTGAAGGCATGGTTTCATCTATGTGAAGGAAAGGACTTCAATGTTTGTTGTACCTTGGGAAGCCAGAGAGGAAGAGATATCCCCTCTACCACTTGACAGTGGGGTGTGCAATAATGGTGGGTAGGTGGTGTACATAAGCGGAGGGACGAAGATAGGAACCAAGGATGAAAGGAAAAGAGGAAGTAGAAGGGAGAAAAATAAAATGAAGGAGATAGAGTGGGAAGCACTGCATGAAAGGGAAGACATAGGTGTTGAATCTCAATTAGAGCAAACAAGGAAGCTAACGACAAAAATAACTAGGTTGGATAGCAAGTTATTTTAGATAAATCATTAAGGTTCTCATTGTTGTGTGTAGATATTTGGTGGCTTGTAAAATTCGTAGCTCCTTTGTTTTAAATTGTTGTTGTATGTAGAGGTTCATTGGGTTGTAAAGGTATAGCTCATTTATTTTAGAGCATTATTGTGTGTAGATATTCATTGGCTTGTGAAATCCATATCTCCTTTGTTTTAGAGTGTTGTTGTACATAGAGCTTTGTTGGCTTGTAAAATTCATAGCTCCCTTACTTTAAATCATTGTTGTGTGTAGAGATTTACCGGATTGTGAAAAATGTAGCTCCTTTATTTTAGAGCATTGTTGTATGTAGAGCTTCACTAGATTGTAAAAGCTATAGCACATTTTTTTTAGAGCATTGCTATGTGTAGAGATTCATTAGCTTGGTAAGCCATAGCTCCTTTATTTTAGAGCATTTTTGTGTGTAGAGATTTGCTAGCTTGTGAAATTCATAGCTCCTTTGTTTGAAAGCATTGATATGTGTAGAGATTTGTTGGTCTATGTCAGCCATAACTCCTTTGTTTTAGAAGTGGTACTACTGTTAGAGCTTCGTTGATCGTAGGTCAATAGCTTGTGCCATTTCCTACTTTCTTGCCATAGATGTTTACCTCTATGTTAGACTACTTCGAGTAGATGGGGGGCAGAAATAAAGTTAAGCACTATGCAGGGTTCATCGGTAGATCAAGTTCCAAGAGACATCCTTCCTTAGGTGTTTCACATCTGCATAGCCCTCTTGGGTGTTAGGTTGATGGAACCTATGGGGATCTATCACCCAATTTGTACCATGACACCTGAGCACTCCAACTTAGCTGTAGCAGGTGGTGTGATGAGAACCACCTCAAGTCATGCCCTTGTTGCTTTTGTGCTTGACCTTGTGTTATGTCCTTGTATTGCCAAATTTGGTAGTGGACTTTTTCAATAAAAAGTCATAGGGTGCTTAGGTAGGAAACTTTTGTTTTGCTCATTAATCGAATGAGGGAGTTTAGATTAAGGGAAAAAGGGGTTTCCTCTATATAGTTTCATTAATTAAATAGTAGTTTTTGATTAATATTAATAAATAGTTTTTATATGAATTCCATAGTTTCATTAATTAAATAGATTTATGAAAAAGGAGGTTTCTCATAAGGGTTCATTTTTGTAATGATAAATTAAAATGGTGAAAATAGAAACCTTGCATGCTTTCATTTGAATAGGAACTACGAAACTTCAATTAATGAAATGAAGAAAAAGGTTTATTTAATAGTTAAAGTAGTTGGCTTTAATGGGTTTACATGGAAATGATTTGGTTTATGAATTAAGGGTATGAGACTTTACTTCATGAAATGAAGAAAAATGTTTATTTAATAGTTAAAGTAGTTGCATTTAATGGGTTAAATAAACATGGAAATGATTTATTTTATGAATTAAGGGTATGGGACTTTAGTTCATGAAATGAAGAAAAAGGTTTATTTAATAGTTAAAGTAGTTGGCTTTAATGGGTTAAATAAATGAAAGCACGAGGATACGGAAACAAAAAAGGAAAACTCCAAGCACGATGCAAAAACGGAACTGAACTTAACGCTAAACCCTACGAATTAAAAATGCATGAAATGGAGAAAAACATGAATTGAAGCCCAAATGAAATAACAACCCTTCTCTTTATTGATGTATTTCATGATTCGGTTACAATTCGCATCCTCCCTTTTCAGGGGCGAGGAGCGTTAAATTCATCTCTTGGTGACATCCATGGATAGCCTTCCTTCTTTCGCGTGCCCACATGTAAGATGGGCGGACCAAAATGTCACCACCACTTGTGTCTACGAATGTTGATTCCTTTCTGCTCCTTCGATGTTCCGATCCTGCATTCAAAGGAACAAGAAATAGTTAGTAGCACTTGCGGATGAAACAAAACATGCAATCCCCAAGCCTACGATAAGTGAATGAGAAAAATGAATTAAACTATAACTAAAATGAATCCAAATGCTCTAAAAATTTGATAGGGGCATCAGGACATCACCAGGAGGGCACTACAAAAAGAACAGTCAGGAAATTCCTCATCGATTTGAATTCGCTCCGGGGCGGGACGAATTTACCTGCAACAAAATGCCGAAAAGGTACTGTCCCAAATGTCCTGCCTAGAGAGCTCCAAAAGACCTACAAACTTGGGGTTAGCTAATTGGGGGTATTTTGGGAAGACCCAGATGGTCATATTTTCCCAATTTGGCCTCCATTAATGGGAATTTGATGATGCTACCTGCAAGTTAGTAAAGACAAAAAGTGATAGAACATGATAAGATTTGCTCAAAACATTACGAAATCAAAATTGCAAACTACCTAAGCAGCATAAGATGAAATGCAAGATGAAAAATGATAGAAAGAAAAATCTACCATAGATTCCTAATCGTTCCTAAAAGGGACGATTAGACTCGCGGTAGTGCGGGGGCACCCGGGCAGGCCACCCACCGTTGGGACCTGATTTCGATGCCAATCCACTTGGGATGGGTCCAAAATCTCTTGTAAGGTGTTGTCAAAAAATTGGGGTGGTATTCTATGGCCAAATTTCGGGTTTTGGGCTCAATATTCGACCTTCCAATGATCACCCAATGACCTCTTCTCCAAAAGAGATCACGGATGTGAAAGGCACAAATCGCACAAGGATGTATGGGGAAATAAAATGGTAGCACTTCGTTGCTCCAAATTGCTCTTACTCTGTATATTTTGGGGTGAGAAAACCCACCAATTTATAGACCTGGAGGTCTCTTGGGATGAGCATGCAGGGGTGCCACTTGGCAGCCATGCCCTTCTAGGGGAGGGAAGATTCCTCCCTGAATAGGGACTCCATGACTGCCCTTGTAACAACCTCTAACACTCGAAAACGCTCACCTATACTCCCATGCAATGAAGGAAGCGTTAAGTGGCGGATCCGAGCTGCCATTTGCCAAGATTTGACTTTTTTCCCATCAAACCTGCAATTTGCCCCACCCTAGAGCGAATTGTGAATTCGTCCCTGGGAGGAGCGAATCCCAATTAGAATTCGTCCCTGGGTGGAACGGATATTGAGCAAAGTGCCTGAAGGTGCCAAAATGATTTTTGACCTTCCAAAACTGTTGTGAGAGTGGTTAGGACCATTGTTTAACCTCTGGGGGCTGCCCTTGGGGCTGTGTGTGCCAATGTGATCAGTGTTTGCAGTCACATAATCGGATTGGTGCTATTTTGGTGTCTACAGATGCCCCTTTTTGGGATGCGTTGTGCAAGGCACAACGTCGAGCAAAAATAGATAACCAAAGCACTAATGATTAGGGTTTCTTAGTAACCTAACCAAATTTTGATGCCCCAAGTATGAAAAGGGCATGCATTCTTGAATCCTTGCTTCTGACGAGCGAAGGAACTCAGTTCAAGTGTTAACCTTTTTCGATGAGGTGTTACTTGAGCTTGGACATTGATCAGTCATGAATAGGCAAAGGGCACAACCTTTTGTCTGTGGGAACCTTGAGTTCATGATTCATGAATGCCAAGTGATTGATCAACTTGTGATTATTGCTTGTTTACTGCCCCAAGCAGGAGCGTGATTTGTCTTTGCCAATGATTCTTTGAATGCATGCCATTTCCATGATTGGGTGTGTATTTGTTGATTGGTGACTAAGTGTGACTACCCCCTCAAGCGACGAATCGATGAGGGAATGACCTACATGAGAAAAGTGATGAGTCACTTGACCCAAGATGACCTAGGTAAGGGTGCCTTCAGAGATTTATCTTTGAATGTGTGTGCAGTTTTTTGACATTTAGACCTATTTTTGGTGGGTGTTAACCCTTTTGGGGATGCCTTTCTGGAGCTAAAATTGTCAAAAATTTGTCTTCCCGTGGAGCGGTCCAGCCATGGTGGCCTTCTTAGGGAGTAGGATGGTGATGATTTATAACCCCGACATATTTTTTGGATGCCAAGAAGGTCAGGCACGAAGGCGCCTTCGTTCGACAACTCTATTGCTATTTTTGGTTGGGTTTTGACCCTTTTGGTGACGCCGTTTGGGGATGAAATTCTCGAAGATCCGTCCTCCCGTGGAGCGGTCCGGCTATGGTAGCCTTATTAGGGAGTAGGATAGTGAGGATTTGTGACCCCGACATCTATTTTGCATTCCCGAAATGTCAAGTGCAAAAGCACTCTCATTGGAAAGTTTTATTGCTGTTTTTGGTGCATTTTTGTGCATTTTTGTTGTTTTGTGAAATGTTTGCTCTGTATTCGTCCCTAGGTGGGACGAATTCCTATTGAGCATTCATTCCTAGGGTGGGACGAGCGCTAACCAGAGTGCTCATCCTAGGGAGGAACGATTACAGGCTCAAAAAGCCTATTTAAAGGCCAAAACTAGGGTTTGGGCTCATTTGCACTTGTTTTTTTTTGGCGATTTGGAGCTCTGAGGAGGAGGAGGTCAATTCTGCGAAGCGAAGCACTGCCAAATTTTTCTCGCCACCATGAGTGCACGAACCGGATCGAGCGGCGGAGCCGAAGCGAGACCAGTAAGTGAACTCCCTCTTTATTAGTTTCTTGTATGATAGTTTTTAAAACTGTAAGTTATTTTTCGCGTCTTGTTTTATATTTTGTGTTTCAAGTGTACAAATGAAAAAAACCTTAGTGAAATGTGTTTATTTGTTTTGGTATGACTTCACTAAAACGTAGGTTGAAATCCTAGTGGAACCATGTTTGTTTGTGTTCATGTTTTTTTTTTTATTTTTTTATTCTAATGTGTTTATTTTGTTTTTATTTGCAGGTTGTGAAGAGCCGGTATCGTGTGCCTACTATTTTTGTTGAAGCATGGGAGGCGCTAGCTGTGGCTGACTGGGAGTGGCTTGATGCCCTGGGGCTCAAGCAGGTGACTCGGTTGGAGCTAGTGATTGGGGATCGGGCCTACCTGATGGCCCTGATCAACTTGTGGGATCCCTGGACTAATACTTTCCATCTCCCAATAGGGGAGATGACAGTCACTTTGGAGGATGTCTATCGGATTCTTAGGATTCCAATAGATGGACTATCGATCAGGACGACACTCGCGGGATCAGTGGACAGCAGTGCTGACATGCTGCTTCGGGCACGGGGAGGAGTTGGGGGTGGATGGTCCAGTGGAGAGGGCAGAGATTGACTGCCAGATGGGCGGGATTCTGGTTCGATGGTGGTTTGAGAGGGGGGTGTTGGGAGTGAGGCATGCATTGCTTATGGGCCTCATTTCCAACATGCTGCTACCTAACTCGTCAGGTGCGAGGTTCCCATGGAACCTGTTGGATGTGGTCTATCGGCTGGTGGAGTGTTCGACGTAGGAGCCTTTGGTCATGAGATGGGGACAGACGCTATTGGCGCAGCTTTATGGGGAGCTATATGAGGTCCACTGTCAGAGGTGGAAGGGGATCAACTGTAGCTATCTGTTGTAGAGCTGGGGTTGGCAGCACATAGCGGTGGAGAGACCAGGGGGGTTACCATGGACGACGTGGGCAGAGATGGTAGATAAGGATATAGGTTACGTGGCTCTATGGCGGCGGTCTGAGGAGCAGGGACAGAGTCGACGGTGGGCAGGTGCCGTAGGGCACTATGTCGATGCCTTTGCTCGGCTTGCTCCAGGGGAGGTGTTATGGCACCCTTATCGAGACTGTCCAGCCTGGCCTGAGGCTAGAGAGTGGCTTCGGTGGGTACGTAGGGAGCGGTGGCTGATTGGGCGGCATGGGACCGAGCAGGAGTTCTTCCTATACGGCTGGGTGACATGACATTTTGGGGTGTGCTAGGGGTTGCCTGGTGAGCCCGTGGTCTATCAGCATCGGGGGGACGAGAGGACTCTGGATCGGTCGGTCATCATGCCATTGGGCAAGGATTCGGATGTGGTGATCGACGTCCCGGACGTGGATGACGTCGGGACTACTACAGAGTATGATCAGTGGTGGATACTATGGCGATGGCGGGGAGAGGGGCCACTGGGAGGTGTAGAGGTAGCAGTAGTGGGCAGGGAGGGTGCCGAGGTGCCAGGAGATTATTGGGGAGCTCCGCTTGAGGAGGCGAACATGGTGGATGTAGATGACTTGGGCATGGACATTGGGTCTCTGGACCGGTCGAAGATGCAGGACGTCCCAGAGCAGTGGGAGCCAGAGAAGGATGCTATTCTAGAGGCACCTATGCATCCTCAGGGAGATTCAGAGGACATGGAGTCAGGGGTGCACGCTGAGAATGCATGATTGGAGAGGCTATTGTGGAGGCGAGATGAGGAGTTGGGGGAGGCTCTACAAGAGAGGGATCTCTTACGGGCTCAGTTAGCAGAGCGGGAGAACGCATGGGCTTGCACATCGCCCGAGGGAGGGGGATACCAGCACTGCACATGGGAGAGGGATCTCCTACGAGCGCAGGTCGGCATAACATGACGATGATGTAGTCATGATGTACCATCGGTGGGAGGCGAGTGGTGTGGGAGACATGGTCTAGAATCGGATGGATTTGGAGGGAGAGATCATCCGTCTCGGGGGGCGGGTACCTGAGCCCTCGGGAGGTGGGTCATCACGTCGGATGAGGGGCAGTGATACTGAGCAGTCAACATCGTCTCGTCGTAGGCGACTGGATGAGGGAGGGGGTAGTAGGCATGATGCGGGGGCTAGCAGTAGCCACCCTGAGGGGTCCCATAGGACCCACACCATGGGGGGTAGTTCCCATCGCACCGATCCTGCGTGATCATGGTGGCCGACGCCTTAGGCTTGGGGGTTTTGAGATTTTGGATTTGGTTGCGGGGTCACATGACCGGTTCTTTGTAGCCTGCGGGCATTTTTGGTGATATATATATATACAGACTTTATTTTGTTTATGCGCATGTGATGATTTGATTTTATGCACGATGATTGATGAATATGGATGTATGCATGTTAAGTTATAGTGATGGATGCATATGTGTTGATGAGTGCAAATGTTTCTAATTTATATGATATGCAAATGGAATGGATGAATTGAATTTGTGATGTTTGGTAGTCGCACCATAGACTCGTGTAGAACTTTATGGCTTTTTTTGTTAAACTTTTTCCTTCCTAATTGTATATGTATACATGTTTTTTTTTTTTTGATGGCGATGCGAGGATGAAAGATAGCAAGTTGGTTGAGAATGTATGTTAAGGTTTTCCGAGACTCAGATGTTTTAACTATCTAGCCAAAATTGTAGTTGTATCATACAAGACTTTTGACCAAGGTATGAATCGGACTTGTCTTGGACCAAGTTATTTCACATCCCTGTGTGTGCAATTGAGTTCATTTATGTGGTGTTTGTCAGGATACTGCCGATGCCGGATAGGCTATCAACCAAACTCGTATTGAGGATCACCTAATTAGCCCCACTAACTCCTTTGTTGTATTTAGTCAGATTAATCTATGGTGCTATCTAGGATACCATAAGCTAGCTCATCCACATGCAAACATTGATCTGCACACAAGTTAATGTGACAGATATATCGTCATGCGGGAGGTTTACCACCAGTGATCGATAGGCTATCAACCAAACCGGTACTGAGGTTTGCCTCATGACCCATCTGGATGCTGAGAGTTCCAGGGATTCAAGTTCGACTCCCTTCTTTTCTTCAATTGTATTGGGATACTTGCTCTTTTGTAGTGATAAAAATCACTGTTTATTTTTGTATTATATTTTTCTTTTGAGCAAGGGATTAGGATATGGAGTGATGAGAATCACTATTTTATGTGCTTTTTTTTTATGTATGCACTTTGGTTGTGATGTCAAAATTTGGATTTTTGACGTTTGCAAATTGTTGATGTTTTGCAACTTTTGAGAACTTGGGATTCTTGGGGAATTGGGTAGGGAGGATGCTTGTCCTTTTGCCAACTCTCAGCATTCTTGGGGTCATTCGCATAGGGGGATGAGCAAGATAACCATTTCGCTTATGGTGACCTGGATTGCTTTGCAGGGTTCATCTTTCGTTCACACAACTTGGGAATTTTTTTATGTGTTCTAACTTGTGTCGGGATGCTACGTAACAAGGTGTGATCCAAGTAGAATTCTACCTGCGTAAAATCTGTCTGACTTGGTACAGTATGTGGCTAGACAACTAATGACGACTGAATGACGAAAACTCTCGATACATGAGAAAACAATTGACTATGATGTGGGAGAATAACGTGAATGGCGGTTATAGGCGATGAGCTATTGATAAAGCAAAAAAATGTAGAAGATGATGGTTTTGCCAAGTAATGACAGTCTATGGCGCTTTGACCTTTATGACCACAAATATGCAATGTGTGGGTGCGATGCGTAATGCAACTATATGTTTTTGTGTTTTTGATGGATTGATTTGTGTGAATATGAAGATGATATGCAAAATAGAGCTCTTTATTTTTGTGACGATTTTGAGCATGTATGGAAATGAGATGCAAATTTTGTTATTTTTGATGATTTTATTGTTTTTGAATTTTCTTGTTTTTGACCAAGCGATTGCGGGAATCCTTGGAGCATTTTGGGGATTGACCAAGCGATTGGTGGAATCCTTGGAGCATTTTGGGGTTGACCAAGCGATTACGGAAATCCTTGGAGCATTTTGGGGATTGACCAAGCGATTACGAAAATCCTTGGAGCTTTTTGGGGATTGACCAAGTGATTATGAAAATCCTTGGAGCATTTTGGGGATTGACCAAGTGATTAAAAAACCTTGGAGCATTTTGGATTGACCAAGGATTAGAAATCCTTGGAGAATTTTGGGGATTGACCAAGCGATTACAGAAATCCTTGGAGCATTTTGGGGATTGACCAAGCGATTACAAAAATCCTTGGAGCATTTTGGGGATTGACCAAGCGATTACAGAAATCCTTGGAGCATTTTGTTTGGGCTATGGCTCTTCTAAACATGGAATGGCCACAAATGACTGATGTTCAAGGGTTCTAGTTCCTTGATTCCATCAAGAGAGGCTAGCCGGTATGTTCCAGGTCCTATTTTGCTATCAATTACATAGGGACCTAACCAGTTTGCCATGAATTTGTCCCTTAAATGGGATGACAGACTAGAGTTCTGTTGGTTTTCTTTCAAGACCAAGTCACCGACCCGAAAGTCCCTCAAGTGAACTTTCATGTTGTATGCTTTCTTAAGTCGCTCTTGATAGATACGTAAATGCTCGAGGGCATTAACGCGTCATTCATCAAGCAACGTAAGCTGGTCTAACCGGGCCTACCACGCAGTATCATCATCGATGAACTCTTGCATTGATATGCGTAGGGAAGGAATTTCCAACTCGAGAGGCATGACAGCCTCGGAGCCATACACGAGCAAAAACGGAGTTGCCCCAGTGGGTGTCCGAATGCTAGTGTGATAGGCCCACAGGGCAAGTGGGATCTGAATGTGCCAATCCTTATGATTATCTGTGACTATCTTTTTGAGGATGGTGACTAGCATTTTGTTTGATGCCTCTGCTTGCCCATTTGCCTGTGGATAATAGGGGGTCAAAAAACTGTGCTGAATTTTGTACTTTGTGGTCAAAGCACGCACATATTTGTTCTTGAATGACGTCCCATTATCCGAGATTATCTTGGATGGAATACCAAAATGACATATGATGTTATGCAAAATGAACTCCACAATGCGGGGTCCAGTCGTAGAGGTTAGCGAAACCGCTTCCACCCACTTGGTGAAGTACTCTATGGCCATGATGATAAACGTGTGACGACCTGATGACACAGGGGAGATATTTTTGATTAGATCTAGGCCCCACTATGAAAAATGCCAAGCCGATTGGATTGGCTGCAAGGCCTGGGAAGGTACGTGTGTCAAATTAGCATGGTGTTGACACTTCACGCACTTCTTGACATATGCGCAACAATCTCGCTCTAAAGATGGCCAATAATAGCCCATGCGAAGAATGCGCTTTGCGATGGCCATACCGCTGAAGTGGCCACCGCATGTACCATCGTGCGCTTGGGCGATCACCCAAGTGGACTCCTATTGCTCCAAGCACCGAAGGAGGATCCCTTCATAGCTACGATGGTACAAAATGTCTCCTAACAAGACATGCTTTGTCGCTTTCTACTTGAATGCACATTTTGCGACATGCGTCAATCCAAGTGGGAGGTTACCTAACTTGAGGTAGTCCCTTATGGGTGAATACCAATCCTGTTGATCAGAAGCCTCGATGGTATGAACAGCCAGTCCCTCTTGAAGTTCATCCCTAGCAAAAGTTGAGCGGGAGAGAACTTGTAAGAATAGTGTTGTGTTGCTATTAAGGGGAGTAGGGGAGAACAAGGACCCCCAGTTGGTGTGTTTCAGATGATCATGGATTCGAGAGAACCTATCCTAAGGAGGTTCAATCTGGATCATGTGGATTCCTGGCGTTAAGTCAGAACTTGCACGCTCCATCATGGATTGCGATAGTGTTTTGACTTGAATGGTGGTCATATCACCAGAAATGTCTTGCGGGATTAGCGACCCCAAAGAGGCCATAGTGTCCACAAAATGATTCGATGACCGAGGGAGTGCCTCGATGTCGTACCATTCAAGCTTTGCTAGGAATTTGTCCACAAGGGCTTTGTAGGCCTGTAGAACTGGGCATTTGCATTGGAATACCCCTTTGACTTGGTTGACAATTAACAGCGAATCATCGAAGATATTCAATCGTTTAATGTTCATGGTGATTGTTGTCTGAAGACCTATGAGCAAGGCTTCATACTCTGCATTGTTGTTGGTGCATGGGAAATTTAATTTAAATGATAGGGGCATAGGAGTGCCCTACGGTGTGAAGAATACTATTCCTATGCCACCACCTTGCTCACATTTAGAACCATCAAAAAATAGGGTTATGTCGGCTTGTGACTCAGGCTCGTCAGAATCTGGTGATTCTGAGACATGGAAGACCCCATCATCGGGTAGTTCTATAGTCAGAGGCTGGTCATCTTCGAGAGGAGCCTCTGCTAGTTGATCGGCTATGACCTGACCTTTTATGGATTTCTGTCCAATAAAATCTATGTCAAATTCTATCAACAACATGATCCATTTCACCGTGCGACTACTATGATAAGTACGACTCATCATGTATCGCAATGGATTCTCCTTAGACACAACATACGTCTTGTTGCTCAGCATGTAATGGCACAGCTTTTTGGTAGCAAACACCACTGCCAAGCAGAGTTTCTCAACGTATGCATAGTTAAGTTCATAGCTGACCAGGGTGTGGCTAAGATAGTAAGTAGCCTATTCCCTATGAAGTTCATTCTTCTGGGCTAACATGGCTCCCAGTGCCACCTCAATAGCTGAGATGTATAAGTAGAATGGCACTCCTGGTCTAGGTGGTGCCAATACTGGTGGCGAAGCCAAGTATTGTTTAATGTCATCGAAGGCTAACTGGCACTCGTCATCCCAGTGAAATGCTACCCCCTTGTGCAACAACTTGTTCATTGGTCAGCACTTGTCAGATAGCTACGCTATGAAGCGCTTGATCGACGTGACCTTTCCCTGTAGGCTTTTGAGCTGCTTGATGGTAGTTGGGGGATGCATTTCAAGGATTGCCTTGACTTTGTTTGGGTCCACCTCGATGCCCCATTTTGAGACTATGAAGCCCAAGAGTTTTCTAGATGTGATGCCAAAAATACACTTTTTGGGATTCAGTCTGACTCTATGCTCCATGAGGCGATCGAGGATCTTGCTTAAGTCATCGAGATGATCCGGGCGCAAAAGAGATTTGGCCAACAAATCATCCATGTAATCTTCCAAAGTCTTGTGCATGTAATCATGGAAGATGTATGTCATGGCACGTTGGTAGGTGGCACCAGCATTTTTAAGGCCAAAAGGCATGACCTTATAACAAAATGTCCCCCAAGGCATTGTGAACGCCATTTTTAGCTGGTCTTCGGGGCTGATACAAATTTGATTGTATCCCGAGAAACCATCCATGAGGGAAAGCATTTCGTGACCCATTGTAGCATCTACCAATGCGTCGATGCTCGGCAAGGGGAAATCATCCTTAGGACTCACTTTGTTTAGATCTCAAAAATTAGTGCATATGCGAATCCTCCCATCGAGCTTCTTGACGGGCACCATGTTGGACAGCCATGGTGGATAATCCATGTAGATGACAAAATGTGCATCCAACAGCTTTTGCAATTCATCTTTGACCATTAAGGCCACTGTTGGGTGCATCTTGCGTAGTTTCTACTTAACTGGCTTGACTGTCGGATCAAGCGTTAGATTATGCATGACTAGCTATGGGTCTAGTCCCAGCATGTCTTTGTATGACCATGCAAAAACCTCCTTCTTCTCTTTGAGAAGGGCAATGTAGTCGGCTTGCTCTTCGGGGGATAAACTTACCCCCAGCTTGATGATCTGTGGATTCATTGGATCTGAGCCGATGTCTACGTCAATCGTCTCCTCGACCGACATGTGGGATCCATCTTCCAACTGATGTGGAGTTGGGATCAAGTGGATATCATTTGCTGAGTTTAGATCATCGTTAGGAACCTCGGGTCCCTCTTCAGCATGGCAGATATCCTGAGTTGGCCTAGGGGTAAAATGGAGCATTTCATCGAAAGGCCAGTACTCGGATGGGGATGGAGGGGAATTGACGCGATCCTAGTCTATGGCATCTATGTCTAGAGATAATGACTATGTTGGATCGGCCAGATTGTGGATGGGGGCGGTTAAGTCAATGGAGATCATGTTGATGAAATGGTTTTGGTCTCCATTACTATGGGTGTGGTTGCTCGGACATCCTGGATGCTCTCTATGCTCGGGATCTGGCTCTAGAGGGATGGGCACGAATGGATCGGCCCTATGTGTGGATAGGAAGATAGGGTCTGCCCTCGACATGGATGTCACTATAGGGTCTCTGGGTGGAAGGTATGCTTCGTATGCCCAGAGTAGCGGATCCAACACTTGGTCCCACCATGCTGGGTCTACGTACCACTCATGCCCTGGCACTATGTTTAATTGTTCGAATATGTCATTAATCTCCAAGGGGTGCTGATGCTGCATCTACCGCATGTGATTAAGATATGCCATCTCGATTTCATCTTCATAATCACTATCGGAGATCCAAAAGCCCTCGTTGGCTCTGACAACTGTTTGAGGTATGACAGGCTCGTCCTGCTCGAGCAAATTGATCTGGCCCCACCTAGGTTGTTTCGCTCTCTGTGGGGGGACTTGATTTCCTTGGAGCGGCGCTTGCTCGATGGGAGCATCCAGGGGGAACATTGTCAAGAGGCTTTCTTGATAATCATCCATGGGGATCACCTATGAGTGATCGCTATCTGATTCGAAGGGGTCATACGACGCTGGTTCATACTTTGGCTCGTCCTTCGAGGACCCTTCTTGACATTGTCTAGACCCTCCTTGAAAATGAGCTCTCGAGCTTTCTCCTCTCTCGAGCGAAGGGAAGGGATTACTAGAGCCAACAAGGTTGATTGCCATTAATGGGAGATAATCCCTCAATGTATATGTGGTGTTAGGGTTGGCATATGGATCTGATGCCAATCCCCCCTTGTTGCCTATCCCTAGGCCTTGCATGTTCTCCACCAAGATGTCCAAGGGCAGGGGGTGGTTGAACCCTACTCCTGACTTGTCATATGGCATTTGGTATCTTGGTTGGCAAAGAACACGTATCCCTTGCTCATATCGGCCTAACCCATATCCGTGCCAATTGCATTGGCCAAGGTATCTCGGAGCAAAGTCTGGGTTAGACAAATAGTTGACATTTTCAGCAAAAGGCTCTTCGTCTTCGTCCTCTTGCGTGCATGGTGCAACGCCATGATCAAGGCCCCCATACACAAAGTTTGTCTGGTTCGGCGGGTAGCCTAGGGGAACAATAGTGCCAATGGGGAGTCGAGGTCTCCCCATGTCCTGCATGGATTCTAGTGCGGGTGTTGCTACAATATTCCACACCAGATACTCCCCCAGGCCCGTATTGGCCATTTCAATGGTGATCATTGGTGGTTGAGGGGGAGGGAATGGAAGTTCTCCTTGAGTCCACTCCATGTCGGGTGGACTAGGAGCCTCGACTTCCATTCGGCTAGGCATCTCCTCAGTAGAGATAGTTGACACCGATGGCAATGTCTCTTCCAAAGGTTTTGCCTCTTCCAGGGGTTCCTTCCCTTTGTCCTTCTGTTTGGCCCCCAGAGATGGTGTCGTTGGTGGAGGACCAGACGATGAAGATGAACCCGGTTGGGATTTTGAAGAACTTGTTAATGGGGATGCCTATGGAATCGGACCCTATTTAGATGGATTTAACTAGAAATCCAAATGCGTTGATGGTAGGGTCGATTGCGGCATCAGTTGCACCGCATTACAATACTTGAAGGGTTCCAAGTCCGCCGGGACTACATGCACCTCCCCTTCAAATGTATACTTTAAACATTGGTGAGCTATCGAAGGGACACACTTCATGTCCCTGATCCATGGCCAGCCCAGCAAGATGTTGTAGGCCATCTCACCCTCCAATATGTGGCACAATGTAGGTATGGTCTTTTGTCCCACTTGGATTGGTAGGACTATTGTGCCTGACTGTCGAGAAGATTGCGTCATTGAATGCTCGTAGAGTGTAGGTGGAAGCTGTGATATGGGATGTGGGCAACTTCAAATGTTTGAGAGTCGTAGTTGTGATGATGTTGTTGGATGAGCCAGTGTCTATCAACACCCTCTTGTATGGGATCCCGTTGACCCACGCGATAACGTGCAGGGGTGGATCTGCCATGTCATCAGTCACTGATCTCAATTCGTCTTCCCAAAATGTGATGATCGGCTCGGTGCATCATTTTACATGCCCCACGAAGTTGTTGAAAGAATTTGTCTCATGGGGCTGCAACTCGATGGCTTTCAAAATCTCCATTAGAGCTTCTCGATGGGGCGTAGATTGTTGTATAAGCTCGTATATGGAGAGCCTAGCCGATGTGGTCCTCAAAATCTGGGTGAGTTTAGACCGAAGTGTGGCCACCGGCTTAGGTGGAGGAGGTTGTGCAAGGTGCTATTGTGGTTGCGAAGTTGTTGGCACCTCTCCTGCTGCTGTCGTAGGAGCATTCATGCTCGGATACCTCCTGTTTCGAGTCACTATACTGATCATCCCTACATATCCCTGCATGGGGTAGTTCTGTGTGACCTCGTTAACTTGTAGGGTCTTTGCCTATGGAGCATGAGTAGGCAAGGGGTCTTTGAAGACCTCCATTTGTTGATTGCTTGGTGCGACGGGATTATCCACCGCTAGTGTCTTGTTATCAATCAGGTCTTGCACCAAGCCCTTAAATTTCCAACAAGCATTTAGGTCATGTCCCTGCCGCCTATGGAACCTGCAGTACAAGTCCTCTCTATACCCCTTAGGCTTGGGCACATTGGGATCTATAGTCTGAACCTCTGGCAGGCTGATCAGGTTTGTCGCTAACAAGCGGTCAAACAAGGAGTCCCTAGACTCTATGTAGGGTGTGTATTGTCGCCTAGGGTGATGCTGTTGACTCTGTTCTTGCCTCTGATTTTCTTTGTCATAGTTGTTAGGAGGCACTTGCACGATAGTTAGCCTTTTGAGGCTGTGTTGCTTGTGCAGGCTTAGGGACATTGATAGCAACTTGGTTAACCGCAATGGGTTTTTGTTGCATGGTCCCAGCTTTAGTGTTTTTAGTCCACTCTTTTTTCTTAGGTTTGGCTATCTCGCCATCCTGTATTTTGATCTCTTCAATGATCCTGGATTGCGCCAGAGCTTCTTCTAAGGTGGCATATTGCTGTAGCTACAATAGCATAGAGATCGATCTCAAACAACTCTTGGAGAACATCTGAGTGAGGTCGG
The DNA here is from genome assembly GCA_028583015.1 of Wollemia nobilis. Taxonomy (NCBI): domain Eukaryota; kingdom Viridiplantae; phylum Streptophyta; class Pinopsida; order Araucariales; family Araucariaceae; genus Wollemia; species Wollemia nobilis. The sequence goes on from JAQPPZ010000622.1 coordinate 3,952,854, forward strand.
ACATAGGAGGGAGGTAGGGCAGCTTCGAAAGCAATGTCCTCCATCGATTCCCATAGGCCGCCATGGTCTCCTCCTCATACTGGCTCGAGGCTGGCTAAGTCACTCAGTGACGCCTTCTTCTTGGTATTGAAGGCGAAGCATTCGAGGAACGCATCCACTAACTGATCTAAGTTGTTGATGTTGTGCTTTGGTAATTGGGTAAACCAATCCGAGGCAGGGCCTGTGAATGTGGTTATAAATGTTCTCAATAACAAAGCATCATTGTCCTGAATGCCGAAGCATTGGCTCAGGAATCTTGTCACATGCTCTTGAGCATCTTCCTCACCTCTAAAGGTTGCCAACTGAGGTAGCTTAAAGTGTTCAGGGTAAGGAGGTGCTGGCACTGATGGATGCACAGGATGACTACGGAGCTGGCGTAAAGTGGGCTTTTGGGGCCCAGAAGTTTTGGTCTCCACAGACTCCAAACGCTCTAGCAACGCTTTATATGCATATGAGGATTTAATTTCTTCCTCTTTAGTTTGCTCCCGTTGTGGGTTGTGGGAGACTTGAGGCCTCTGAAGGGGTGGCCGGATGGCAACTCCTCCGCCTAGGTAGGGCATTTCGGCCCGATCATCTTCTTGCTCATATTCCTCGTAAGCTTCCTGAGGAGTCTCTGGATGAGACCTATGACCCTGGGTGGGTCCCCGTGGAGGGTACCCATCATTGTTTCGAGGAGTGGCCTCCCGCTCAGGTCTAGGAGGTCTCGGAGGTAGCACTTGGTAAGGTCACGGAGACCTATCTCGCACCAAGGGATTGCGCCTCTCATATGGTTCTGCTCTTTGGGTGCGCGGGGTTGGGACCCTCTCAGGCACTGGGTTATGGAGTAGCTCATCTGTTTGGTGCCGAATGCACTCTTTGCTAAGGCGATATAGATGCTCTAGCTACTACTGGTCTTGCTCAAGCCACGTGATATGCGCTTGGCGGGCGGCATGTCTGGTGATGGCCAGGTCAATTTGTTCTACCATCTTGAGCCTAGGAGGCCTGGATGCCTCTCCTATGCACTTACCTTGATCACGATGATCCGAGATCTCAATAGGTTACTTCCCTCTGTCGAGGTTGGTGACATTTACCCGAGGCTTTGGCCTTAGTGGGTGATCATGGTACCTAGCTAGTGCGGAGGTGCATGGCTCCCATGTTGTACATTGCTCTTGAGGAATGTAATGGTCTTCCTCGTGCTCCCTTTCGTATGTGTGAAAGGGGTGGGAGAGTCGGCTCACCCTGCTTGAAGGGCCTTGCGCTCTGGATTTTGTCTATTGGTTCTAACAACGATGGGGGGCAAAGGAGGGATGCCATCATCATGTGGCCTCTCCTCATGGAAACTATGCCGCTCTAGCACTTCATCGCATGGTGGCCACTCATATCGAGCTTCTAAGGGAGCCTTTTTATCTATGTTGAGTGCCACGTGTAAGGACTCTTCCCGAAAGGGGCTATGATGAACGGGCGTGTCCCTCAAAGGGGTGTCCCTATAATTCCATCTTGACATGGAATGATGCGGACTCTCTTGTGGGTCAGGCCACCAAGGTGGTATGACCAAGTCCTTAGGGCTATAGCGGAGGCGACTTGTGCCCCCTTGTACACTTTTTGTAGCTTTCGCCCTTGATTGGGCTTGGCTACGTGTGTACACCATGGTGGTGCTTTCCTACAAGCTATGTAGATTTTTATCTCTTTTTATGATTTTTATGCTACACTAAACATAAATGAGCACACACACACACAAAGCAGTGATTATCTCGTTTAAAGATTGAGAGTGTGTCCTAGACCTGGTTTAGTGTGTTTTTTGTTTTTGTTTTTGTTTTTGTTTTTTTTGAAGGTTTTTGAAGGTTTTTGTAAAGAACGTTTAAATGCAAAATGATGGCTCTTATGGCTCCCAAAAATGGTCGCCCCTTCGATATACCATTGCCAGGCCGATATACCAACCTCTCTATATACCCGCCCTTACGTGAGGGAAACTATAGGTACGTGAGAGCAGATGGTACGTGGAACGTAGGTGGTACGGAAGGGGAATCACCCTGTTTATGACACCTACCATAGAAGACTTATCCTCGTGCACTGGGAATCACCCCAGCTACACTCGGTCAAATTTCATCAGGATTTACGTCTAGCAACAGTTGCGATCGGGGTAATGGATGCAAAATTCAAGCCAAGGTGGTGATGAAATCCATCGTTGGTCTTGATCAAGGGCTGGGGTTTTACGACCAGCGCCTTGGTTTTTGAGTTGCCACATGGTGTGTGGGGTTATTTTTATTTTGCAAAATGGAAACAAGCAAGCGGTAAAGGAAAAATAATTTCCCTAAGCAAGCAAGTACCCTAAAACAGAAAAACTAAAGACAGAAATAGACAAGAAAAGTTCAGAATCCTTACCTCTTCTCTGCCCAAATATTTCGGTTCTGAGTTTCTACCCGAAGACTGCACAGAAAAAAAATTGTCCTACGGGGGAATGAATTATAGGACTGTATTCATCACAGGGTGGGGCGAATTCCCATTCGTCCCTGGGTAAGACGAATTACAGCTCTGTAGTCGCCTCCTGATGGAACGAACAACAGTCAACGTGTGAAACTTAGTACAAACAAGCAAAAAACAACCAAGTTTGGATCAGATCTCTGATCTTAAAAACATAGGACAAGGTCCCATCGTGATCACCACTGAAAGCATGAGGATACAAAAACAAAAAAGGAAAACTCCAAGCACAATGCAAAAATGGAACTGAACTTAACGCTAAACCCTACGAATTAAAAATGCATGAAATGGAGAAAAACATGAATTGAAGCCCAAATGAAATAACAACCCTTCTCTTTATTGATGTATTTCATGATTCGGTTACAATTCGCATCCTCCATTTTTAGGGGCGAGGAGCGTTAAATTCATCTCTTGGTGACATCCATGGATAGCCTTCCTTCTTTCGCGTGCCCACATGTAAGATGGGCGGACCAAAACATCACCGCCACTTGTGTCTATGAATTTTGATTCCTTTCTGCTCCTTCGATGTTCTGATCCTACGTTCAAAGGAACAAGAAATAGTTAGTAGCACCTACGGATGAGACAAAACATGCAATCCCCAAGCCTACGATAAGTGAATGAGAAAAATGAATTAAACTATAACTAAAATGAATCCAAATGCTTTGAAAATTTTACAGGGGCATCAGGACATCACCAGGAGGGCACTACAAAAAGAACAGTTAGGAAATTCCTCACCGATTTGAATTCGCTTCGGGGCGGGACAAATTTACCTGCAACAAAATGTCGAAAAGGTACTGTCCCAAATGTCCTACCTAGAGAGCTCCAAAAGACCTACAAACTTGGGGTTAGCTAATTGGGGGTATTTTGGGAAGACCCAGATGGTCAGATTTTCCCAATTTGGCCTCCATTAATGGGAATATGATGATGCTACCTGCAAGTTAGTAAAGACAAAAAGTGATAGAACATGATAAGATTTGCTCAAAACATTACGAAATCAAAATTGCAAACTACCTAAGTAGCATAAGATGAAATGCAAGATGAAAATTATAGAAAGAACAATCTGCCATAGATTCCTAATCGTTCCTAAAAGGGACGATTAGACTCGCGGCAGTGCGGGGGCGCCCGGGCAGGCCGCCCACCGTTGGGACCTGATTTCGATGCCAATCCACTTGGGATGGGTCCAAAATCTCTTGTAAGGTGTTGTCAGAAAATTGGGGTGGTATTCTATGGCCAAATGTCAGGTTTTGGGCTCAATATTCGACCTTCCAATGATCACCCAATGACCTCTTCTCCAAAAGAGATCCCGGATGTGAAAGGCACAAATCGCACAAGGATGTATGGGGAAATAAAATGGCAGCACTTCGTTGCTCCAAATTGCTCTTACTCTGTATATTTTGGGGTGAGAAAACCCACCAATTTATAGACCTGGAGGTCTCTTGGGATGAGCATGCAGGGGCGCCACTTGGCAGCCATGCCCTTCTAGGGGAGGGAAGATTCCTCCCTGAATAGGGACTCCATGACTGCCCTTGTAACAGCCTCTAACGCTCGAAAATGCTCACCTATACTCCCATGCAATGAAGGAAGCGTTAAGTGGTGGATCCGAGCTGCCATTTGCCAAGATTTGACTTTTTGCTCGTCAAACCTGCAATTCGCCCCACCCTGGAGTGAATTGTGAATTCATCCCTGGGCGGAGCGAATCCCAATTAGAATTCATCCCTGGGTGGAACGGATATTGAGAAAAGTGCCTGAAGGTGCCAAAATGATTTTTGACCTTCCAAAACTACTGTGAGAGTGGTTAGGACCACTGTTTAACCTCTGGGGGCTGCCCTTGGGGCTGTGTGTGCCAATGTGATCAGTGTTTGTAGTCACATAATTGGATTGGTGTTGTTTTGGTGTCTACAATAAACATGGAAATTATTTGTTTTATGAATTAATGGTATGGGATGTTAGTTCATGAAATGAAGAAAAATGTTTATTTAATAGTTAAAGTAGTTGGCTTTAATGGGTTAAATAAACATAGAAATGATTTGTTTTATGAATTAAGGGTATGGGAATTTAGTTCATGAAATGAAGAAAAATATTTATTTAATAGTTAAAGTAGTTGGCTTTAATGGGTTAAATAAACATGGAAATGATTTTTTTTATGTATTAAGGGTATGGGACTTTAGTTCATGAAATGAAGAAGCAGGTTTATTTAATAGTTAAAGTAGTTGGATTTAATGGGTTAAATAAACATGAAAATGATTTGTTTTATGAATTAAGGGTATGGGACTTTAGTTCATGAAATGAAGAAAAAGGTTTATTTAATAGTTAAAGTAGTTGGCTTTAATGGGTTAAATAAACATGGAAATGATTTGTTTTATGAATTAAGGGTATGGGACTTTAGTTCATGAAATAAATAAAAATGTTTATTTAAAATTTAATATAGTTGGATTTAATGGGTTAAATAAAAATGGAAATGACTTGTTTTATGAATTAAATGTATGGGAATTTAGTTCATGAAATTAAGGGAAATATTATTTATGGATTAAAGTAGTTGGCTTTAATTTGAGTAAATAATTGAGAACCTAGATTATTCAGTAATTAAAGGTATGGGACTTTAATTGTTGGATAAGGGTTGAGTAATTTATTACAAGTTAGCAAATGATCTTGTTGCATTGTTGAATAACTCTCTCATAGGGATGTGAGAGGGGAAATAGAAAGAGTAGTTTCTATAAAATCCACTATGCTTTGGAAAGTTGAATTGCTTGGGTTAATTGTATAGTTGTAGTTTGACATTGAAATGATTAAATGTATTTAGAAGTATATCTATCTAGAAACAAGAGTGTCTTGATATCTTCCTATCCTCACTTGATCGATGGAAGAGTATAAGGACCAAATCCATGATATGGACAAATGCACAAGTTTGCTCTCTACCTTACATCTTGTTTAATTATGAAATAGATTAGATTTGTGGGGAGATGTCCCTGATTAAATTAATGTAAAGTATTGTTTGAGGGTATGGGTTTACCATACCTACTTATGTAATAAATGAACAATGTGACTGATGTATCTTGTATTTCATTATTAAATGTGATTGTATTTGTACCTTTCTATTGCATGTTACCTTTACTCTTTGCTTATTGATTCAGTTATCTTTGCTTGTTAATGATTCATGTTTTGTTAGATTTAGTATCTAGACCAATTATTTATATTATTTTTTAATTAACTTTCATATAAATCAATAGTATGTTCTAGGGTGAACTTAGAGGTTAACTTAAGGCCTTGAGACCGCATTAGGGAGATTGGTGACTAGGTTTAGAAGATCATACCAGAGTTGAGATAGATTGTTAAGAGGACAATATTAATAGCTTACCTTGTGGTGCACATATTATACCCACACATAATGGTTTATAATGGATATGGAAATACGTGTACACCTTCTAATAATGAATGTGGTAAGTCTATCTCATCAAGAATGATGATATGGATGGACTTATGTGCATGGCATTAGATATGCATATGTAGAAGGAACTTGTGTGAGGAAAATATTGTGTGGCATAGTTCTTAAGAAACTTAGGGGTTGTTAAACATTAAGTCAATCTAAGGTTGGTTAGGGGTTTATGAATCCCTCTCTTTAGTCAAAAAAATAATTATTATCTTTCTTTTTCTGTGTGTTTTATTTCTGGATTTTTTGGGTGGTTACACTCTCCTCCACCTTCCGTTTTTTGGAAACATGGGGAGTTAAAAGTAATGATACTAGGAACTTGCAAATATGCTTTCACCACATCCACCACCATGTTAATACACTCACTACTTTTTAATTTTTTTATTTTTAGATCTATTGTTATTGCTATTATTTATTTATTTATTTCCTTATTCATACAATAGCTATTGCTTATATTTTTAAAATACTCTTTAAACTATTAAATAGTTTAAAAAACACATTTAACAAACTTTATAATATTTTTTGAATTATAAGAAAATAGCTAATCTTATTTCCAAAATAATTAAAATGTCTCCTATGCACTTAGGCACTTATCATTGCCAATAAATATTTCATATATTCATCCATTCAAGTAATCATCAAATAACATTTCAAAACACACTCAAAAAGCAAGTCATTCACGATAACCTATATGATATGCAACTTGTGTGAGTTTCCATGTACTCACGAGGCCAATCCTCACTTCCCACATACATTTTATATTATCCTTCATCATCTCATCGGAATATTTCACTTGGTCCATCAAACATAATGACCATCAATAGTGCCACATTCTAACAATAAAGCAAGTATAAATCATTAATTCATTTGCTATTCAAAATAATATGAGGAGGGTCATTACATTCTCTCCTTCTAGAAGTAAACATAGTCCCTGCATTTAATGCATAGTCAAGTAAATTGAATATATCCAAAAATAGATTTTCACACATTGATAAATTAATCATATCAATTTTATAAATCATTTTTTATTATGTGTTTCAAGGATTATCATTTAATAACAAATCATTCAAACTTGATCATGCAATTAAATAATTTAATATGTCACCTTACATTCAACCATATGTCAATGAATAATCCAAACCATATATCACCACATAAACAAAGTTACTCTAATCAGTAACTCCAAACATATACAAGCTACTCTACTCAATATCTAGTCTCATATCCATATGCGTATATACATATATCATAATATAAAATATTCTTAAAATTTCTATGTCTACTCAAATAGATAGGCAAATTTTTTTTGCATATCTTCCATCTTCTCCTACATGGCATTTTTGTCCGAGTAGTGCTCGCATTGGACCTGAAATTGCTCATACTCCTTTTCCTGAGGTTCTTAGTTCTGTAACCAAGTATACAAATAGACCAAACTTAAATTTGTAGTGGATAGATCATCTGAAAATTAGAAATATTCAAAAAATGAGTGGGATCAAAAATATACTTCCTAAAGAGGGACACATGGAAGACATTATGGATTTTGGATAAGATTGGTGGTAGAGCAAGTTTGTATGCAACAAGGCTTATCTTACCCACAATTTCAAATGGATCCACATATCTTGAGTCAAGTTTGGAATATTTTATGGAAATTTTAGTTGGCTTCACCCTTAAGAATATCATATCTCCCATAGAATACTCCCTCGGTATTATTTTGAGGTCCGCATAGCTCTTTTTGTAGTCTGCGGTCTCCATCTTCTGCTGAACTCTTTTAAATTGTTCTTCCATTTCTTTTACAATTTTTGATTTGATTACTGCCTGATCATTCGGATTATCCCAATATAAAGGAGTTATACACTTTTTTTTGTATAGGGCTTCAAAAGGTGCCATACCTAGTAATACATGACAATTTTTATTGTACGTAAACTCCACTAGATATAAATAGTCTTCCCACCTTGTATGATGATCCATGTAAAACATTCTTGACATATATTTTAGAACTTGATTCACCCTCTTAGTCTACTCATCTATCTCAAGGTGATAAGTGGTACTAATACTCAATTTAGTTTCCAATAGTTCATACATGACAATTTTTATTATACGTAAACTCCACTAGATATAAATAGTCTTCCCACCTTGTATGATGATCCATGTATAAAATTCTTGACATATATTTTAGAACTTGATTCACCCTCTTAGTCTACTCATCTATCTCAAGGTGATAAGTGGTACTAATACTCAATTTAGTTTCCAATAGTTCATGCAAAGCCTACCAAAATTTAGAAGTAAAGTGAGAATCTCTATCTAAGATTATGATTTCTATAAATCCATGTAGTCTCACCACTTCCCTAGTGAAATTGATTGCTATGGTAGGTGCATCATATTACACATTACTAGACATAAAATGTACAACCTTGGTTAACTTATCCACAACTACCAAGATTGCATCATGCTTGAACCTTGTTTTAGGTAATCCTACTACAAAATCCATTGATACCACTTGTCATTTTTGCATAGGTATCTCATGTGGGTATAACTTACCTACTAGATGCAGATATTCCACTTTCACTTTCTGGCACTCCAAACACTTGGCCACATATTTCATGATGTTATTTTTCATAAGTGACCAATAATAGGTTTTTCTTAGACTTTCATGTATCTTTACCCCTCCCAAGTATGCAAAATAAGGAGTATTGTGTACCTCCCAAGAGATTTTTCTCTTAATACACCTACATTTGGAACTTCCAACCCATTCTTATAAAATAACAAGTCATCCTTATATACAAAATTTTTATCCTTTCCAAACTCTTGCTCCATTTGAGCATTGTAAGACTAGCAAAATTCATCTTTTTGCTACTAATTTTTAATTTGATCTAGGTCATATTGAAATTTTTTCAAAGATGCAATATGTCCTATCCTACTCAGAGCATCAAAAATAGTGTTCTCCTTGCCCTTAATATACTCAATGCCAAAATCATACTCAACTAGAAACTCCATTTAACATCGTTGCTTAGTATTCGATAAGGGTTGAGTAAATATGTATCTTAAGATTTGGTGATCTATCTTCATTTCAAATGGTTTTCACAATAAATAGTATCCCCAAATATTAAGGGCATGTACAACAGTTGTCAACGCCAAGTTGTGAGTGGTGAAATTCACCTCATGTCTTTTATTTTTTCTTTATTCTAATGCAATAAATGCATCATCTTAGGTCAAAATCCTTCCTAATCCTTAAATTAATACATCAGTACATACTGTTAACTATTTATTAGGATCATATAATTGTAGAATCGATGTATTTGTCAATATTTATTTCAAAATTTGAAAAGCCTCTTCACACTACTCTGACCATTTGAATGTTTTACCTTTCCTTTGAAGGTTTGTAATGGGCTGGGTGATTCTTGAGAACCATATGAAAGATCATCTATAATAGTCTGCAATCCCCAAAAAACATCATACCTTAATCACATTAGTATGTGTTGGCCAATCAATAATTGCTTCTATTTTCTCATGATCGATTGCAATCCCTTTAGCAAAGACAATATATCCCAAATACTATACTTGTGGAGTATATAATTCACACTTTGGTAGTTTTCCATATAATTGATTCTTTCTAAGAATCTCAAGTACAATTTTCATATGTTGATCATGTTCCTCCTTGTTATTGGAATATATAAGTATATTATCCATAAACACAAGCACAAACCTATCTAATTGCTCTCTAAAAACCCTATTCATGAGATTCATGAATGCAATTGGGAATTAGTTATCCCAAAAGGTAGGAATTTAAACTCAAAATATTCATACCTTGTTCTAAAAGATATTTTGGAAGTGTTTTCTTCTCGAATTCTTAACTAATGATAACCAAACCTCAAGTCAATATTCAAGAATATGGTTTCTTCCTTCAATTTATCAAAGAGATCATCAATTCCAGGTTATAAGTACCTATTTTTTATAGTAAACTTATTTAGCATCCGATAATCTATGCACGTCCTCAAGGTACCATATTTATTTTTAATAAAAAAAAAAATGACCTCCCCATGGTGACACCTTGGGTTTGATTAGCCCTTTTTCCAACAAATATTGAAGTTTCATTTTGAGCTCTTGTAGCTCAACAGGAGTCATCCTATAAAGTGCCCCTGCAATGGGTGCAACTCTAGGTAATAACTCAATAGAAAAGTCAAATTTCTTGAAAAGGTAACCCTAGAAGATCCTCTAGAAATACATACTTGAATTCATCCAAGATAGAACAATATTTGAAGAGGTTCGATCCCATATCTATTTCTTATTTCTTATTCTTTTTAACTACAAAAATCATTCCTTTCTTCCTAATGGATTTCTTTATCTACATTGCAGTCAATAAATGTGGACTAATTTTACCATGACAACAATGAATCATAATACTTTGATTAGACTCATCCTAAAACTCCATCCATATTTCCTCAAAATTTAGAAGAGCTTTACGAGATTTTAACCAGTCAATGCCAAGAATGATGTCGAAAGCATGAAAAGGTACCGCATACAAATACCAATTAGTTTTTCCTTGTTGAAAAATGATGTGAGGGTCAAATAAATATTGGTTGACTTGGTAGGTTTACCCTAACTTGTACTCTACCTTCCAACCATTAGCCAAAACCCTAGGTCTTTCAGGTATGTCCCTCACTAATCTAGTGGAAATAAAGCTATCAGTTGATCCACTATCTATCAAAATATGCATATATTTATAAAACAATTTACCATTGAGTAAAAATGGAGTAACTTGGACATCGAGTATGGGACTACCTACCGCTGCAAAGATCCTGTGGATGGTTTCTTCTAGGGATTTTTGATTAATATAAGCTTTGTGGGGACACTTGTTGGCATAATGAGATCCTTGGCATATGTAACATCCACTTGGAGGGTCTATGTTTCCTCTATTATTATTATCATTTCTACCCTAAGGTATTCCTTAGTCTTCTCTGGATTTGTTGGTCTCTAATCCTATCTTTTGGGAAACTCTTTTCTATCCCTCCTATAATTATTACCCTAAAAGTTAACTCTATTTCTGCCTTCCTGTTTATTATGATCTCCTCCTTTAGGTTTCTTGTTTTGCTCTTTTTCACACTTCATGAACCCAACACTATTTCACTTATTGAGCTCATTATTTTCCTTTTTAGATATATTTTTATAATTAAAGTATATTTTTTCTAGTCTCTTGATTTATTTCTTCTTTCTATGCCAAATCAAAAGTTGTAGGAAGATCCACAGGGTTGTGCATATTCACCACTATCATGATTCTAGGATGCAATCCCAGAATAAACTTCTACACTTTCATATCTTCATTACTTTCATATTGGGATGCATATTTTAGCAATTGAATATACTTTTGGTGGTAATATCGTATTGACATGGTTTCTTGTCGTAGATTAGAAAACTCACCAAATTTCTCCACATAATATTGCTTGGTTAGAAATATATCCTTGAATTCCTTAATGAAATCCTCCCACTTGAGGTCTGCAACTTCAATATTATGCCCTTTCTTATAGGACTTCCACCAATCTAGGGCTACTTTAGTCACATTCATAACTGCCAATGCAATTTTAGATTTAGATGATAAAACTACTAGGGAAAAGTATGACTCTGGTTCACTTATCTAGTTTTTTGTTACATCACCATCACCTTTCCCATTAAAATTGGATATTATGACCTTCTTAAGGTTCCTATACAACTCTTTATTTACACTAGCCCTATGCGTACTAAATCCTATAGGTTTATTAGGTACTTCCTCTGCCTTACCTATTCTAGTTTCTCTTCCCCTGGTAAAGTCTTCTATGACTTTCTGTTGTTGAAAAATCAACTCCTACTATTAGGCCATATGATTATTCTGTTGAGCCATATCCTCCCTTTATTTTCATGTGTATTTGTAATAATTGCATAATATTTGTAAGTTTTTCTTCCCCCTTCTAGGATTATTTGAATGAGGCTCATTCAATCATTTCATCCTTATTCTATGTTGAGTACCTTCTCATATTATTCTTGAACTTGGTCCCCTTATAGGTCTTTTAGTGGCTTCTTCCTCCCTACCTCCCATATGATTTCTCGAAGGCCCACCTCGTGACATTCGTGTCATTTGTCTTGTAGGTTTAATCTAGACAAAAATATGTATTCAGAGTCTACAACTTAAGATCGTTTCAACTTTGATATCATATGCAACAACCTAGATCTACTCACCTAGTTGTATGACATGAAAAATCCAAGCAATCTTACAAGGTAATTTTTTTTATTTTTAAATCATAGTTTGTTCCTAAGAGTATTTTCATGTTCATAGCAAATTTATTTTACCTAATGTATCATTATAAATCCTTTGATTAGTATATGAATATTGAGCCACTTTTAGTTTCAATACTATTGCAGATAGCCATCCAAGTGGATAATATTGGCCAAATAATGACTTGTCTTATTTAGCATCCTTTGGTTTTGGCATAAGGGTCATTCCATGACCGGGTTTATCCTCTAGGGCCCATAACACCTAAAGGATTTATGCTTGCTTCCCCATCCCTTAACATTCTAAAACCTCGACTAACTAATCGAATTGTTCCATTATGTGTATGAAAGGGGTTAGCTTATATATACCTAGTATATAGATGATTGTCAATGACTTGAAGTCAACTAGAGCCATGTCAATACCATGAATTTGGACTTGATCATACATGCCCATTGTGACTCACAATTTTTTATCCCATACCAAACATCATGGCTGAACTAGCTAAGTGAAATAAACATGGAACTTATCATAATACTACCTGAGAAGCAACCTAGAGGTGATGTCCCATACCACCCCTCATTACCAATTTTGACCAAGTCTCATGTTTTGACCAATTCTGTCACATTACAATTGCTCTCAAGACTCATTGTGTGCATACCCGCACCTCAACATCATTGGGTATTTATGTTTTGTTAACCTTCATAAAGTTTAACTTTTATCTCATCATAGTAATGTTCTAGAGTTAAGTTTACTAATTTCTAAGAGGATCTCAAATTATCTTTACTTTGCATAGATAAGGTAAAGTGGAATAATTTTATATTGTTTACTTATAATTATTAAGCCTCCCTAGCCTAAAAAAACAAGTTCCATTGAAACAAGCTCTTATTTTGACATAATTTTTTTAATGAAAATATTTTCCAAATAAGCATCTTAAAAACAACCAAATAATATTAATTTAACTATCACCTAGTTATAATGGAACTATTCTATAAAATGAACTTTAAATCAAAATTAATATAACTATCCTTTTCACTTAGGCTACTTAAATAAAATCAAATTAACTTAACATATGATTACAATATTCAGAAGCCTTTCTTAAATAAGTATGTCTAATAAAAATTTATTATCAGTTTTAGGATAATCTTTACCATACACATTGATGCTAAGCCACGCACATCTTTTTTATAATACTTAGTTCCATCGGGTTCAATCTCAAAGGAACATAGAATTATCCATTTGTAACAAACTTTCCCTATATTATCTTAAAAAATATCCTAATTGTCTACTTTTATATCAATGCTCATCTGAAATATTTTATGTTTTAATATGAGTACCATGTCATGCAAGAGTCTTTATGTCACGTTTTTGTACAATACTTCTAGAAGATAGAATTTAGAAAATAATTATTTAAAATAATATCAAATCATTATGGTCTTATTTGACCTGTAGATTTGGGTTGAAAACTCAACCAACAAACTTCTCTTAATTTCCTTGTTAAAGGCACATATTAACAACACAAATATTTAGAGATTACGGAATAATCATTGTTTTTTTTTTTTAGGAAAACCCAATCAGGATATATTACAATGTCATTACGTTTGAACTATTTTTTATTTAATAGGTTTTTTTAAATCTAAACCAGTTCAACAAGATAAATTTACTAACTCACACTATATAGTATGCATACAAGTATATGTGTAGCATTCACTTCATTTATAAAACATAAAATTATGAATTCAATGCAACACTAACTTATAAACTTGCTCACCATACAGAAACAATTAATGTGTGCACAATATTAAAGTTATTATCAAAACCAAGGTATTGCCACTCAGCTTACTCGAGTGAAAGTTATTTATTGCTCAAAAAGTTAATGAAGTCTTTTGGTTTGTCCTTCTACAACATTTTTTCAATACAATAGTCATAAGCAAGTATAAGTTACATTTTTTTGCAAATTCTAGGTCACAAAACCACTTGGGTAAACCCAAGTATTTCAAAAGGTTTGGCTATACGTAAATAAAGGTTTTAATATACTAACAGAGCAATTAGTGGGTAAGCAGCACTATATTGGACACTTCGAGAAAACGTAGATTCTCATTTTCCTGTAGCTACAGTAGCCCACTTGATTAACATAGTAGTAGTGACTGGCATAAACGTTGCCTGTCTAACTTAGAATTTTCTAGTGTAATCATGGCTAAGTTATTCTTTAAGCATTTCGGTTGCATACAAGTATTGAAATCATTGCGCAAAAAGATCTTTTCCCATCATGAAATCGACCAAGGAGAACAACAATAACCGCTTGGGATTAGAAAGGTCCACTTATATATGTATATAATCATGCATGTAGGGTCTTAAAGCCACACAATTTCTTTCTTACATTCAAACTATTCTAGACTTTAGACACCATTACACATGATTCAAACTGTAATTGACGAAAAAAATAGCATAGATATGCATTTCCACTTGTCCAAAATCTCAATATTTTAAAACATGGTTTTCATTCGGTATACCAGATGTTTCATACAATGAAATAATATCAATAGAGGTGCAGCTAACTTTACCAACTATAAAAATTCCCATTCAACCATTCACGATAGACTCCAAAATCCTAACTTAAATAATTGTAGATAAACATTTTGTTCTTGACCTTTCACAAACAACAAACACTCGACTTCTTTATCAACACCAAATATATATAAGGATTTAAAGCATGTAATCCTGAAAGCATTCATATTTCTCCGTTCTAACCATAGTGAGGATCTAAAATGCATTTATATTTAAATATAAACATCAATTTTTTTTTTTCTATGAAGAATAAGCTCAAGAGTAGTAGAGACTTAACATTCAGAAAACAAGATGATACACAACATTCAAATTGAAATACACAGAGCTACATGAAGCCTAACATGTTCCTGCTATATGCACATTGTGTTTTCTCCATTTTCTTCTTTTTTCTAGAAATCCACTCCCTGTGTTTTCTCTTCTTTTTTTTTAAGCAATAAAAGACTTCCTATAATCACCCTTTCCCCCACCTTTCATTTTTGGAAACATGGGGAGTTAAAAGTAATGGTGACATGAATGTACATATATGCTTTCCCCACATCCGCCACCATGTTAATACACCCACTACTTTTTAAATATTTTATATTGATATCTATTTTTATTGCTATTATTTATTTATTTATTTTCTTCTTCAAACAATAGTTATTGCTTCTCCTTTTCAAATACTCTTTAAACTTTTAAAAGGAAAAAAACACACTTAAAAAAACTGTATACTATTTTTTGATTTGTAAACAAACAACCAATCTTATTTCTCAAATCATTAAAATGACTTCCATGTACTTAGGCACTTGTCATTGCCAATAAATATTTTATATATTCATCCATTCAAGCAATCATAAAATAACATTTCAAAACACACTCACAAAGCAAACCATTCATGATAGCCTATATGCTATGCAACTTGTGTACTCACAGGGCCAGTCATCACTTCCCACTTACATTTTCCATCATCCTTCATCACCTCATTGAAGGATTTCACCTGGTCCTACAAACATATTGGCCATCAAAAGTACCACATTCTAACAATAAAAACAAGCATAAATCATTAATTAATTTACTATTCAAAATTATATGAGGGTCACTACACTTCACCTAAAGCAAGAATAACCAAACTACAAAATATAGTAGAACAAAAAATGATATAAGCACTTAGAAAATAGCCAAAATTGTTTATTCCAATAGTAAAACTACTAGGATAGACATACAACATAGTATATAAAACCCTCAAAAACTAAAACACTAACTAATTCCTATTTTTGGTACCATTAAAACCAAAAATAATTGCTAGATAATAACTACACCTAAACTAGAATCCCCTATTCAAGAGGGAGCCATTACAAAAATAAAAATACACCCAATAAATGAAGAGTGGATGGAGAGGACAAAGAGTGTAGTAAAGACTCTCCACATCATCCTCCCCAACTTTTAAAATTTTGAACCTCTTGGTTCAAATCCCTGATTCAGAGTTATTATTGGTGTATTTAAGAAAATCAATCTCTAAAATCCATGAATTATAGGAGTTTGGTAGCCCCTTCTATTTGACAAAATACAACTTGTATGACTTGGACCGTGTAGCCACCAATTTGGTATCGAACACTCACTAAATTTGTCCTATTTTTTACTTCGATAGGTTCTTGATTGAGATGTTATCTTCTTCTTCTTCAAGTTGTTCAACCTCCCTCAGTCCATCATTTATCTCTATGGAGTGGGGATATAGGTCAGCCATGTTAAAATAGGACTAATTTCAAATTCTTTTGGAATGTCTATCACATAAGCATTATCATTAATCCATTTTATAATTTGACAAGATCCAAATATCTTTAGTTTTAATTTGTGATAAGTTCCTTGAAGGTACCTCTCCTTGCGTAAATGTACCATGACCATTTCTCCTTGTAAAATTCTCCCTCCTCTATGCAAATCTGCTTGTTTCTTATATTGTGCATTCATTTCTTACAATTTGTGCCTAAATTGTTCTTGTATCTCTCGAATATTCTCCACAAAATCTATAGCATCTTCACTAACATGTGGGTTTATTGGAAGATCAATTAAGTCTATAACCCCATTAGGATTTGAACCATAGATAATTTGAAAAGGAGACTTAAATTTAGACCTGTTAATACTAGAATTATAAGAAAATTTTGCTTGAGATTTTAGTAAATCCCATTGTTTAGAATGATCACCAACTAAGCATCTCAGGAGATTTTCCAAACTCCTATTTATAACCTCAATTTGGTCATCAGTTTTGGGGTGGTATACCAAACTATATTGTAGATTGTTGTCTAACCTCTTCCATAATGATCTCCAAAAGTGTGTGTCAAATTGCAAAACAAGGATCACAAAAGTATAAGTCTATAATAATAAAGCCCATTTGGCATGTTTATGTTGGTATTTTTTGCACCTACCCATGTCTAACTTCTAGGAGCTAGATATTAGATTTGATTTTGTAGATAAAGCTAAATATCAACAATACATTTTATCTTCAAGACAAGAAGCATTGTTGAATGAAGAGGTGATGAAGAGGATACCCCTTGAACTTATTGTAACACCTATACCTGATCAAAGTATGGAATAAATATGGGGGTTTATCTTGCTACAATTATGAACCAAAATCTCATTGTTGTTCACCTGGGAACTAAAATATGACCAAAGTAGATTGAGTAGAGAATGTAGCCACCAAAATTATGGCACCTAGATGAAATACTCAAAGAATACATGTTGGTATTGCTACTAGAAAGCAAGTTCCACCAAGAATGATCATATGCCTAAGATACCAGAAGGTTTATACCTGACTAGAATCTTAGGGTGGCACTAATGTCCTATCCATCGACCAAAATCTAACAAGATCAAGATGAAGAAAATGGCTAAGTTATGAGCTAACCGGTATATTTTCACCCAAGCTAAGAACCATCATATGGTTAGATATCTAGTACATGTGGATTTAGTAAATCGGGCCAAGCATCAGTAGTGTCAAAACATATACCATGGCTAGATCCCAGGAAAGTTTCAAACATCTGTGCTAGTCCTAGAGGAGAAAATGAAGATTAAAATGATCAAATTTGAATAGGACCATAACAATCATACCCGATAAAAACCTAGCAAGGTCCCCAAAGCTTGGCCTTCACAAAGAAAGAAAAGTTGATAATAAAGCTGAAATTATTAAGCCGAACCAAAGCCCAAAAGTATCATAAATATCTTATTAGGGAAATAGTAAATTTCCAATAATACTAGAACATTTATGACCTACTAAAGCCCAGTAGGGTCCCAATGTACTAATCCAAAACCTGGAATCCAACAAAGGAGTAGGCAAAGCAAATACCACATACCATATTGGAGGACTATTTTTAAGATGCTATTTGTGTAGTGATAGTTGGTTTTAATGACTAATATATTTGTAGTGTATTTGTCAAAAGAAAATAATGTTGTGTTGCTTGATTACAGGAACATTTATTCTCATAGGTGGAAGACTGGCCACTAAGAGATGAGAAGGGAAATCATGACTATGGAAACTCAACAGGTAAAGCTCATATTCCTATCATCACTAGTTACCTTTGTGATGGGGGTGTTACTTGAGTATTACTCTAAAAATTCCCACATAATCAAAGGAAAAATAGTGATGGGGATTACTGAGCACATGAATCAAATACCTGTATGCTATTTGTGTATGATTTATATTTTATTTCATGATTAATTAGCATGATATTGTTTTAATTGCATTTTACTTTGAAAATGCACATTAATAATTTTTTGCATTTTACAAATTATTCTAGAAAATAGTGAAAAGAATATCATGCAATTTATCATGATTTAGTGAAATATTAATCTAAAGTAAAATATTTATTTGGTTGAGCATGCTTATTTTATCTAGTGATCCTATTTTAGAAGGAAATTAGGTAGTTTATTTTTATGAGCTTGTTCAATTTTAAATTGGATTAAAACATGAAAAAGAAAAAAACTACCTTGTAGATTTAAATAATAAATCTTTCCTTCACATGGCTATTATGGGAAGGTTGAAATGGTGGATAAGATTCTTCTCTTATCTCTATGGATTTCATTTCCATTAAAAATAATATATATCTAGGGAAGCCTGCTCATGGGATAAGAAGAAAGAAGATGAAAAATATATATTTAGAAGCATCTTATCTAAAAGAAAAAAAGGAATAATAAATAAATAAAATATATAATTATAAACATATTTCTTGTCTAAGAAGAATGAAAGATATAAATTACCTTGGATATTGAGAAAACGAGGGGGGATGCTATTTAATTTTGGAAGGATAAAGTTGGATAAGAAGAAGAGCTTAAGGAAGCACAAGGGAAGCATTCAACTACTGGAAAGCTCCAGGTTGGGACTTTCCTACTTACACTTTGCTTTGAAATTTTTTGTGACTGAATTTCATATGGCTAGATTAATTCCTTCTTGATTTTTGTTATTCGAATCTCTCTTCCCTATAATAAGATCTGTGCAAGGTTTAATTTGAAATAACCTCTATATTTACTCGAAGCCTTTAGTCAATTGATAGAATTGTATTGGGTTAACTATGTCATATATTATTATATAATCTTGTGTCTACTTCTTTCTTTGGTAGACTCATTCTCTATTTTTGTCCTATATGACATCCGATTAAAAAATAATTATTATTAGATGACATCCAGGGTATCTACCTATAATGCTATATATTCTAATCCAAATATGGACTAAAAGTGTTGTATACACCTTCTTTTTTGCTATACCCCATGGACATTCACCATACCTGAGAAATGAAGCCTCTGTTTGAATTATTAATGGTTAATTGATGTTAGTATTCATGGTAGATACATAGAAAAACTTATAATTTTATGGTCATAATCGATCCCATTACGTCCCTTGGTCGTCAGTGAACAATAATGGCGTAAGACCTTTCTAGGTAGCTTCATAGGATTTTCATTTGATATTGCTTGATCTAATATCTAATTCATGCATACTCCACCTGAAGGCTTCGAGTTCATCTACCTACTACAAAAGTACATTTACATATTTTTGTAAGCCCAAATCCTCAATTCCTCTTGTTCGCAAATGAACTACCCTAGTTTTAATCCACTGCTATCAAAAGTGATCAAGCACTTATATTAAACTATGGATAATTCACCAATGTATATTACGATGAAACTTGGTGCATTTATTTTATTTTCTCATAGGAAGAAGCTAATAATTTTTGTTATAACCATACCATCACTACATATTATGCAATGAAATTGTTAACGGCCAAAAAATCCCTGTGCATACCTCTATTTGCATTCCTTAACCGTGTTATCTTGTTTACTTCAATATCTAAATATAATCAATTCTCTGGTTAATTATTTCTAAATCTAGGTCTTGCATATATCTAGATAAGCTTAAATATAAGTGGAGTGTCTCCGTAGCCTACAATAATGCACAAATACCTCCACTATCTCCAGAGTTCATTGTAGCACCAACAACATTACACTATAATACAATTAATACCCATGATTCAAATTAATGATGTTGTATGTTTCTAAATGTCAATCCAGCATAGATAGACGGTGAAGTGATATGCTGAACGAATAAACATATACTGATCAATATCTTATTACTACAACCAATGGCAAATTAGCTTCTCTTGCTTGATGCCTTTATGAGTTGATAGAAATATAAAATTTATAATTATATTTGAATTAAATATGATCTGAAGGTATTGGGAAGAATTTTTATGAGGTATTCCAACAAAGGCTATATAATATGTTGCCCTTATGGAAGTCTAGAATATACCTCACATACTTTGTCATATGGATAGAAACTTATGATATATTCTAATACACTCTATGTAATAACATGATAGATGCATGGATTATCTAAACCCAATAGATATTAATATTGATCTTGTAATGTATGACTTTAAAGTTAATTAATAATTCATTTCTTTACCTAAATATAGCTCTATCCTCATAAGTTGTATATGTTGAATTCTCTTCCTTGATATATGTTAGTTTATATTTTTATTGAATGATTTGGTAGAAACCAAATATTATTGGATATTTTTATCAATTAGATTGTCATATTTTATATATTGCATTGATATTATTTGTATCATAATAACATTGATAAATGGATATAACCAACTAGAAGGATGGAAGACCTTCTAGTTTTGGGAAGGATAGATTGGTGTCCATTCCTTTAGAAGAGGTATGGGACTCTTCCTTATGTTTGGTGGTAATCCAAACATATGATGAACGAGACCCATGTTTGGTGATTTTCTATGTTAAAAGTGAGAAGTAAATGGAAGTAATGATTTTAGTAAAATTATAGATTTTGTATGTAAAATACATACTATGAATTTTATGAAATTTTTAATGAGTTCCACTAGAAGAATGGATGATCTTGGTATCCATACAGGAATACATATGGGACTCTTCCAAATGTCCCTGAAAATCAAAGGAATGGCATTCATGTTAATTGGGATTAGAAAAAATAATAATTTAGAGATAGACCTTGATGCTAGATGATTTATGGGATTTTAGGGGGTTTCCCTCTTTTGAGAGATTAATTTAATAGTATTAAAGCAAACCTTGGAGCCAAATTTGGTATCATTTAGATATAAGAGAAATAATATTTGGATTGAACTAGCAAGATAATTAGATATTATGTTGGATCAAATTTTGGAATAAATTTGATAACAGTTTACAAATGTATTCTTGTAGACTTTATTATAGAGGATGAAATAACTGAATGCATATTGGGATCTAGTTATGGAAATGAATTGATTTGAGAGCTAACCTTAGATTGAAATATAAAAATTGTGTAGGATATTTGATGTAACTTTAGCTCATATTTGGAAAGACAATTGAAAGGATTTGGAAAGTAATGAGATGAATCTTGGATCAAATTTAGGAAGAAAATTTGATAACAATTGAGAATAAACTGAATAGATTAATATGTTGTATTCGATGGGTAATTAGACACCTATTGGTTTGTATATAATCAAAGGAAATAACATTAGTATAATAAGTTTTTATATTACCCATGCTAAACCTCTAAGGGTTTACTTTTATTAACCTAATATTAAGTAGAAAGGTGGCTGACATGGGTTGTTACAATAGGATATAATTATGAAATGATAGATAATTTAAATTATTAGATTAAATTATTAAGTTAGGAAGAATGTTTTATTAATGAATTAAAGGTATGGAACTTTAATTCATTGATTGAATTTGTGTCAATTATGTAGAATTAATTTGGAATTCATTCTTGAGGGAACTTATATGGTTCTCTCTAACATTGATATGACTTATCCAAAATAAGATTCCAATGATTATCATAAATATATGAAAATTCTTAGGATGACTTAGAATCAATCGATTCCTTAATTGCATCATGAGTTTAAAGGGGTATATGAATTCCTTATTGGTATGATAAATAGCTTAATGATGCAATGATGAATTAGAGAAGATAATTAGGATATTCCTTAATTGCATCATGAATTTGATAAGGAATGGTTGTATTCCTTGCCATGTATAATGAATTGAAAGGGAACCATAGTGGCCCTTCTATATATGTAATATTTAACATCTTAAGTTTATGAATATGAGTAAAGTATATATTTTGGAGGATAGGTTTATTCCCCATGAGGTTTCCCTAGATAAAAAATGTGTCACTCTATTTGTGGTTTGACGTGTTAATTCTTGTGCATGTTGTTTTCACTTCAAAATAAAAATTATTTAAGTGGATGCTATGGTTAATGCTTGATGAAATAGTTATGATATTCTTAGATTATATCAATGTGCACTATGATGCAAGGAATGAATGCATAACTTTAAGATGTTGATTATTTAATGATATACGATTATGTCAACTATTTTATGGAATGTACTGGGAAATTATGGATGATGTAGTTAGCTAGCTTTACCATTCAACAACTAGCACTTGATGTATTCAATGGTTGTATGGATGTAAAAATTAGAATGTAATGGAATGTAAATATTACTCAATTTGATATATCATGTATGCTATAGTCTCAAGAATCATAAAGTAATGGATTCTACTCTTTAAAGGATTAATTGGGTTCGATAACTTCATAAACATTTATGGTCAGTATAACCTGAAACATGATGATAAAAAATTGAGTATTGATCCTAGTTGAATCTCAGAGTTAGTTGGATCCCATAAAAAGGATAATTTAGATTTGAGTTGTACACCAAGTCAGACCTTACATTCTGAGTTGATAAATGAATGTGCATGAGGGCAAGTTCTCCCATGATGGTTAAATAATATACTTTTATAATGCACTTAATTAAATTATATATATAACAAAAAGGATGCCTAAATAAAAGGGAGGACACATAAGCCTTAAGAGATATAAGGTTATATAATCATGCTTAATATGAAATTCCAAGGATTCTATGAGTTGATCACATATAATTATTTTATTATATTAGTAACCCCATAAGGAATATGTGGGTTGGATCTAAGATATATGAATAATGATTGTTGAGGTTATATCATTATGATAAATGTCTATATTCAAGGCATTCACCTCTATACTAGTCTTGGTGGACAATATGGTTAAGGGTGATTCCCCTTTTAAGAGGGATAAAATCTAATGCTTGGCTAGCGTTCTCATATCCGAGTGGTATGAGGGTTTCATAGAAGCTAATCACTTCTACTCAAGAGTGACTTTGATCAAGTCTTAATATCTCTTGATGCTATTTGCCTTGATAAATTACAATATAAAAGAATTATTCTAAATTATCTCATGATTATGATCCTTGCCTCATGAAATATGAATATGTATATATAGAAAAAAAATTATGGTAACAATTGGGGTTGTTACAGTTGGTATCAGATCCCAAGCTAACTAATATATTCTAGTTAGATCTAGGTTAGCAAAAGATTTAGGCATGAAATAATAGCATGAGAGAAAATCAAAACATAAATTCCCCATCTCTAAATAATCTATTATTGATAAGGACAAGTCAAGTCTTGAGATTATCGATGTCTAAGTTCCTTTCTCCCTCAAATAGATCCATAGTCATTCAAAAGAGAAAGAGCTAATTGAACCCCCCTTCCATGGATTTTAAGTAGTGTACCTTACACTCTTTTGGGAAACTAATTGACAGCTATGTTTCTCGACTTAATCCTTATTTTAAAATGCGTATGAACAAGAGGGATCATAAATTGGTTCAAATCCGCTAAAGGACCCCACAAAGTAAGGTTATAAAATTATTATGTATAACTTATTGATTGCCTAGGCCAAATGGCTCGAAGTGGAACATTGTGTGAATAAGAATTAAGTGAGTTAAAATTTAGTCCCTAGAGATAGCCTAAAAGAATATAAATATCTTTGATATGGTCTAAAGAGTGTAGTCACATAAATACCTATCATCAAACTATAGATGTTCTTAGATTAAATTTTTGTTATATTTAAATTTGACATAGTGTAGTACACAAGACAAGATAAAATAATGTTTTCCTTACTTACTTTTCATTAGAATTTGACCTTTGGCCAAGAATCTGAACATCTCAACCATGATGAATTCTAGTGGATTTCTATTTTGTTTAGCAACTATTAGAATAAGTGAATATTCTCTTAAGTTCTACTAGGATAGACACACTTGAGTTCCCACTCCTCCATGTGTCAGGAGAAATCTCAATGGTGTCTTCATCAGGTTTAATGAGTTGTTGTAATCCAATGACTCTCAATGATCAAATTTGATATTTATACAAAGTTGATCCTTGGAATAAATCAATCAGTTCTACTCTTCTCTTTATATTTTTTGTAATGCTTTGCATGTCTATTTTGGAAAATTCTAACATGGTACCAGAGCAAGATATATTTTGCTAGCATTATCTCTTGAAGGTTCTAGGAGCTGGTTCTTTGTATATTTTTTGTTGTCTTCTCTTTTTTTAAAGGCCTTCAATAAGATTCTATATATAGTTTTTTTTAGCTATATTTAAAAAAAATTGTATGTGGGTTATTCTGATTTTATTTATCTCCTTCTAAATTAAAGAAGGGAAGATTCATGGTCTTCTAAAGTAAAATTTTTTAGATATATTGCCCATTTTTTCTCATAGATCTATTTTAAAATACAAAAAGGAATACATTCTAATTTTTGTTTTTTTAAGATCTTCTATGAAATAATCATACATTAATTATTATTTTTCTATCCTTTAACTTAGCAAAAAGGGTATTTTTTTTCCATAATGAAACTTGATATAATAGAAAAATTCCTATCATAATTTTTGTTTGCAGGAAAATTTTCTATCTCATTGTGCTTGAAACCTCGAGAAGGCTCATTTTTGTGCTAATCACACCTTTTTTTAGGTTCCTTAGCTACAATTAACACCTCTCTTATAACTGTCTATGAGTGTACTTGGTGACCTATTGAGCAAGGTGCAGCAGTAGTATTGTCATTGTTGTCAACACAGTCAGATAGATCTGTTGATGCAGTGGGCAGGAAGTTCAAAAGCCTTTCAGATGCAGAAGACAGAAGTTCAAAGGTTACTCAGAGTATGTACAGTGTTTTTTCAAGAAGACCAAAGTGGCCCATATGCTAAAAATCAAAAGAAAATCACAAGGAAGAAAACTGTCGCGATATCGCGACATGTTGAGCAAGAAAGAAAAACTGTCGCGATATCGCGACATGTTGAGAAGAAAGCAAAACTATCACGATTTCGTGACATGTTCAGAGAGAAAGCACAAGCAAGCAAAACTATCATGATTTCGTGACATGTTTAGAGAGAAAGTGCAAGCAAGCAAAAATTGTCAATTTCATGACATGTTCAGAGAGAAAGCACAAGCAAGCAAAACTGTCATGATTTCGTGACATGTTGGAAGAAAGAAAGGCAAGTAGAAAAAGTGTCGCGATTTCGTGACATATTGCAAGGGAGATAGTACGGAAGAAAAAGTGTCACGATTTCATGACATGTTGGAAGAGAGAAAGGCAAGTAGAAAAAGTGTCACGATTTCGTGACATATTGCAAGAGAGATAGTACGAAAGAAAAAGTGTCATGATTTCATGACATGTTGGAAGAGAGAAAGGCAAGTAGAAAAAGTGTCACGATTTCATGACATATTGCAAGAGATATTGTACGAAGGAAAAAGTGTCACGATTTCATGACATATTGCAAGAAAAAGAGCAAAGGAAAGAAAGTGTCGCGATATCACGACATGTCACATTTTCGCTACCCGAAGGCAAAAGAAAAAGCAAAGGAAAGAAAGCATCATGATATCATGACATGTCGCATTTTCATGAGAAAGCAAGAGAAAGAGCAAAGGAAAGAAAGTGTCGCGATATCATGACATGTCACATTTTCATGACCCAAAGGCAAGAGAAAAAGCAAAGGAGAGAAAGTGTCACGATATCGTGACATGTCGCATTTTCATGACTAAATAAGGAGAGAGAAAGTAAGAAGGCAGAAGTGTCACGATATCATGAAAAAAGTAAAGAGGAAGAGTACGGAGGCGAAAGTGTCACGATTTCGTGACATGCTATGTTTTTGCTGGTACAAGCCAAGAAAAGAGGCAAGGAGGCGAAAGTGTCACGATTTCGTGACATGCTATGTTTTTGCTGGTACAAGCCAAGAAAAGAGGCAAGGAGGCGAAAGTGTCATGATTTCATGACATGCTGTTTTCGTAGGTACAAGCCAAGAAAAGAGGCAAGGAGGCGAAAGTGTCACGATATCGTGACATGTGTTTTCATGGGTACAAGCCAAGAAAAGAAGTAAGAAGGTGAAAGTGTCACGATATCGTGACATGCTGAGTTTTCATGGGTACAAGCCAAGAAGAGAAGCAAGGAGGCGAAAGTGTCATGATATCGTGACATGTTGTATTTTCATGGGCCAAAGCAAGGAGAAAGAAAGAGAAAGTAAAAGTGTCACGATATCGCGACATGTTATGTTTTCATGGTTGAGTTGAAGTCGACGAAGACCTATGACAATCGACTAAGATTAGGGTTTGCTGACTAAGATTAGGGTTTGCAGCCGACTAAGATCAGGGTTTACAACCGACTAAGATTAGGGTTTTTGATCATGAAAATGTTGTTATAAAAGGAAGGTTATTTGAAGAATTATGGATGTCGAAGTGTGCGAAGTTCGATCGTAGAGCGCAGAGTGCAAGTCATGTCGAATCGTGCTAAGTGTAAAATTTACAAAGGAAGCAGAGTGCACAAAAGGGAGAAGATGATCGTTCGACTATGACATAGCAGATTATGTGAAGTGATTTCGTAGAGGAAGTAGAGTGTGCAGAGATCGCAAAGGTGAAGCAGACTAGTTGGGGTCTTGTAAAAGTGAAGGTATCTTTTTTTAATCTTCTATATTCAAATTCAAGTCCAGTGGTGGAGGGTTGGTGCTCCTTCCAGTAGGTTCTGGTAAATCAGGGGTTGGTGCTCCTTTCTGTTGGTGCAGATAAATAAGGGGTTGGTGCTCCTTCCAGTGGGTGCTGGTAAAGTGATTGTAAAGTTGTTGCTTTGCAAAGGCTGGATTTGGATGGTAGTCCAAGCAGTCATTTTTGAGGAGTAGCCACATTGGTGAACCTCGTTAAATCTTGTGTTGTGTGATGCTCTATTGTTATTCTTGTTGTATCTTGTAATAAGTGTTAATTGCTGCTGTATTAAGAACTATAAATTCAAGTTTAAAGAGCTACACTGATTCACCCCCCCTCTCAGTGTCATTGTAAGACTAACAATTGGTATCAGAGCTAAGTTCCTGTACAAGCCTAATCGGCTAGGGTGATCTTGGAACTAACACAATGGCAGGTGGTGAAGGTTTCTCATCAAACAAAGCACCATTGTTTGATGGATCTAATTACGCATTCTGGAGAATCAGGATGCAGACATATCTCTGTGCTTTGGGATATGACATCTGGGATTCAGTAGTTAGTGGATACACAATACCCATCACTCCTCCAAAAGAGGCTGACAAAAAGAAACTATTTGAGAGTAACTCAAAAGCAAAGAATGCTATCATGTGTGGATTAGCAGACAATGAACTAGTAAAGATCATGAGCTGTAATACTGCAAAAGAGATATGGGACAAAATGAAGAGTATTCATGAAGGAGACGATAATATCAAGGAGGACAAATTACAGACACATCGAGCTCAGTTCGAAGCATTGAAAATGAACGACGATGAAAACATTGAGGCATACATGCTGAGAGTTAATGGAATCATTAATGCGATCAGAGGGCTCGACGAGGATATTGGAGACTCTGCCATCGTAAAAAAGGTACTAAGATCTCTTCCTCAAAGGTTTGATTCCAAAGTCTCAGTGATAGAAGAAGCTAAAAATCTAAATTATTTTAGTATAGATGAGATGTATGGTTCTTTGACTGCATATGAGATGAGGATAGGAAGATCTAAACCCACAGACAGAGAAGCGGCTTTTAAAGCCCTTAAGAATAAAAACACAAAACAAGAGTCCGAGGAAGAAGAGACATCAGATGAAATGGAAGCAAACTTTGTTAGAAAACTGAAAAAGGGAAAAGGAAAATACAGAGGGAAGCTACCATTTAAATGTTTCAACTGTGGAGGCATTGGGCATTTTGCGACTAAATGTCCACTTAAAGAGAAGAACAAAAATGATGAAGGATCGCACCAAGAAAGAAGTGACTGGAAGATGAAAACGAATTTTAGAAAAGGCAACTTCAAGAAGAAAAGTTTCATCTCCAAGAATGTCAGTTCATCAGAGAACAACTCCGGTGAAGAGTCTGAAGAAGAAAAAGATGAAGCTCTTTTCATGGCATTTGAAGAAATTAAATCAGAAAAGGAAGGAGTGACCTCTGAAGTTTGTGGTGAAAACCTTGAGGCTGAAGTAGATCTAGAAGGTGAGTTGATCTCTGCACTTGAAGAGTGGAAGATAGAAAAGAAAAAGAATAAGAAACTTTCAAGAAAGCTTGAGGATGCAAATGGAATCATAACCAGCTTGAAAGTACAGATAGAAGAATCTAAGAAAATCTTCGAAGATCTCGAAGTGCAAATAACAATGAAAATAGATTATTGCAAGCAAGCTAGAAGAAGAGATTGTTGGTTTAAGAATGCAACTAGAAGAGATGAATAAGAAAATTAGTTGTTATCACAAACGTGAAGAAAGTTCTATGAAGCTGGATAAGATCATAAATGACCAAAGACCTACAAGCATCAAATTTGGTCTGGGTTTCATCGAAGGAGAATCATCAAGTGGATCAAAGGTCAGAAATGTAGAATCCATAAAGAATGAAGATAAGAGACAGGTTGATCAAGGAAAAATGTCTCATGCAAGAGAAAGCATTAATGCCAGGCATGAAAGGAGAATTGACAATGATGGATTCACCAATGTCACACATCAAAGAAGAAGAAGACCTATGGCTCCTACGGCAACATGGCAAAGACCATCACCCAGGTTCAATTATCCTTTCTCTGGTTTCTGTTTTAAATGCAATGGCTATGGACATAAAATCTCAGACTGCAAATATAATGTAAGACCAAGGAATTTCACAAGTAGAAATGTTTTTTCTCCTCCGATGAATTATACAGTAGAATGTTATAACTGTCATAATTTTGGGCACATTGCAAGAAACTATAGAAATACATTTACATCAAATCAGTTTCAGGGAAGAAAATTTCAACCATACAGGATGAGTCAAAATAGAAAGCTTCCCGAAAAACATGCTCAAACTACTGATAAGGGAAAGGCAAAACAAGAGCCCAAAACTACTATCAAAATAGTGTGGAAAGGAAAAGAGTGACTCGAAGGAAGAAAAGGAATCCTTAATCGTACAAACTGCATTCAAAGCACAGAATAAATATGTACCATGGATACTTGATAGTGGATGCTCCAGTCATATGACAGGTGACAAACAAAAATTTGAGAAGTTACAGAAATATGAAGGAGGTTCAGTAAAATTTGGAAATAATGATGGAGCCAAGATAGTCGGCAAAGGCTCAGTTAAAATCAGTGATGGAAGGATTAAGTCAGAAGAAGTCCTATTTGTGGATGGGTTGAAACATAACTTATTGAGTGTAAGTCAGATTTGTGATAAAGGTCATGAAGTAGTTTTTATGAAGTAGGGTTGTGAAGTCAGAAAAACAAACAGTGGAAAATTGATAGCAACAAGATCAAGGACATCTGGTAACCTGTACACGCTCTCAGAGACTTCAAAAGGAACTTGTTTTATTGGATAGGAAGAAGAAAATTGGTTGTGGCACAAGAGACTCGGTCATATCAGTTTTGATAATCTAGTAAAAATCACCTCAAAAAGGGCAGTGAGAGATATTCCAACCATCAACAAACCTGCAAACAACATTTGTGCTTCATGCCAAAAGGGGAAGCAAACTAGAGTCACATTCAAAACCAAAGAGTACTACACAAGCAAACCTTTGGAACTAATACACACTGATTTATGTGGTCCCATGAGAACACAAAGCATAAATGGTGACAAATATTTTATGTTGTGCATTGATGATTATTCTAGAATGACATGGATATTTTTCTTGAAACATAAATCAGAAGCCTTTGATATGTTCAAGATTTTCAAAAACCAAGTTGAGAATGAAACAGGAAAGAGGATCAAATGTCTAAGATCAGATAGAGGAGGAGAATTCATTTCAGAGGAGTTTACAGAGTACTGTGAGAAATTCGGTATTAAGAGACAGTTTTCAGCAGCCAGGACACCTCAGCAGAATGGAGTGGTAGAAAGAAAGAACAGGACAGTGCAGGAAATGGCACGGACTATGCTGGGTTGAAAGCAGAGTAGCAGATGATTTTGGAAAGAAGCTCCACACTACGTAGGTATATCCAAAATAGGTACATGCTGAGAACACATGAAAGCAAAACTCCTTATGAGTTGTGGTTCGAAAAAAGGGCAACAACAAAATACCTCAAAGTTTTTGGCAGCAAGTGCTACATCAAAAGAACTGAAGATAATCTTGGTAAGTTTGAAGATAGAGCGGATGAAGGTATTTTTGTCGGATATTCATCAAAAAGCAAAGCTTACAAATGCTACAACAAAAGGCTAAAGAAAATTGTGGATAGTGCCGATGTTAAATTTGATGAAGGTAGAGAACGAGTAATTAGCTATGAAATGAACTACCCAATTTATGAAGAGGTTATTGAAGGAGATGAGGAAAACAAAATGGAGAAGATACAAGAAATTGACTCAGATGATTTAAGTTGTGATTCAAAAATGGAAGAAAATAAGAAATTCAAAACAGGCAGCTGGCAGAGAAATCATCCTAGAGAGCAAATCATTGGAGACCCCAAAGTTGGTGTTCAGACAAGAAGAAGAGCAGTAAGTAACTACTCTCTACTATCCAGCATTGAGCCCAAAAATGTTGATGATGCAAGCAAAGATGAAAGCTGGATGAAGGCAATAAATGAAGAATTAGATCAGATCGAGAAAAACGACACTTGGGAGCTAGTACCTAGACCTGCAAATAAAAATATAATCGGGACTAAATGGATTTTTTGAAACAAATTGAATGAAGATGGACAGGTAGTCAGAAATAAAGCAAGATTAGTTTGTAAGGGTTATGCACAAGTTGAAGGCATTGATTTTGAGGAAAATTTTGCACCAGTAG
Source organism: Wollemia nobilis (assembly GCA_028583015.1). NCBI lineage: Eukaryota > Viridiplantae > Streptophyta > Pinopsida > Araucariales > Araucariaceae > Wollemia > Wollemia nobilis. The sequence goes on from JAQPPZ010000622.1 coordinate 3,984,126, forward strand.
CTAGACTAGAGGCAATTAGAATGTTTCTGGCTTTAGCAGTCTACAAGAATTTCAAAGTTTATCAAATGGATGTGAAATCAGCATTTTTGAATGGGAAACTTGAAGAAGAGGTTTACATTGAGCAACCAGATGGTTTCCAACTTGGTGATGATCCCAAATTTGTTTGTAGGTTGAAAAAAGCATTATATGGCTTAAAACAGGCACCCCGAGCATGGTATGCAAGGCTAGACAACTATCTCACTCAACAAAGGTTTAAGAAAGGTATGGTGGATAGTAATTTGTATGTCAAAACAGAAAATGGGCATCTTATTGTTCTTGTTGTATACGTAGATGATATCATATTTGGGAGCAGCAAAGATGAGTCATGCAAGGATTTAGCAAATAAGATGCAGAAAGAATTTGAAATGTCAATGATTGGAGAACTGTCGTATTTCCTCGGGTTGCAAGTTAATCAAAGTAAGAAGGGCATATTTATTTCTCAAGTTAAATATGTAAAAGAGATGTTAAAAAAGTTCACAATGGAGGACTGTAAGCCAGTTAGCACTCCCATGACGACAGAGCTGCAAGTTGAGCAAGGATGACAAATCTCCACCTGTTGATCAAACCATGTACAGATCTATGATTGGAAGCTTATCGTACTGACAGCTACCAGACCAGATATTTTACAGGCAGTATGCATGGTAGCACGATTTTAGGCTAATCCCAAGGAGACTCATGTGACAGCAGTAAAAAGGATTCTTCGATATCTCAAGGGTACTATGGAATATGGGTTATGGTATCCGAAAGGTAAAGACTTCACCCTTATTTCGTATTCAGATGCAGATTGGGCAGGATGTGTAGATGACAGAAAGAGTACAAGTGGAGGTGCTTTCTATCTTGGAGACAGATTGGTCGCATGGCACAGTAAGAAACAAGAGTCAGTCTCTCTATCGATAGCAGAAGCAGAATATATTGCAGCAACAACATGTTGTACGCAGGTATTATGGATGAAACAAACCCTGAAAGATCTTGGTATTAGCTTCAGTGAGCCGATATCAGTTAAGTGTGATAACACCAGTGCCATTAACATCTCCAAGAATCCAGTTATGCATTCACGCACAAAGCACATCGCTATCAGGTATCACTTTTTGAAGGAGAAAGTTGCAGAAGGTGAGGTTAAGTTGGATTTTGTTCCAACTACAGAGCAAGTAGCAGATATCTTCACAAAACCATTGCCCAAGGAAGTTTTTGAGTACCTTCGCAATAAATTGGGAGTGGTCACACTTCCCAAAAATTGACTAGCTACAGGGATCACATTCTTAGGGGGAGCATTTCAATATTTGATTATCTGTTTGCTCATGTTCATGATCTTTGCTAAATGCAATAGAGTGTGCCTGAGAATGTTGTGCATGGACTCAGGGGGAGTCTGCAGCAGCCCTTTGGTATTATTGTCAAAGGGGGAGAAGAGTTACAGGAAATTGCACATGTGTTGCCAACAATTCCAAAGGGGGAGATTGTTGAGCAAGGTGCAACGACAGTATTGTCATTGTTGTCAACACAGTCAGATAGATCTATTGATGCAGTGGGTAGGAAGTTCAAAAGCCTTTCAGATGCAGAAGATAGAAGTTCAAAGGTTACTCAGAGTATGTACAGTGTTTTTTCAAGAAGACCAAAGTGGCCCATATGCTAAAAATCAAAAGAAAATCACAAGGAAGAAAACTGTCGTGATATCGTGACATGTTGAGCAAGAAAGAAAAACTATCATGATATCGCGACATGTTGAGAAGAAAGCAAAACTATCACGATTTCGTGACATGTTCGGAGAGAAAGCGCAAGCAAGAAAAACTGTCATGATTTCATGACATGTTCGGAGAGAAAGCGCAAGCAAGCAAAACTGTCATGATTTCATGACATGTTCGGAGAGAAAGCACAAGCAAGAAAACTATCATGATTTCATGACATGTTGGAAGGAGAAAAAGTGTCACGATTTTGCGACATATTGCAAGGAAGATAGTACGAAAGAAAAAGTGTCACGATTTCATGACATGTTGGAAGAGAGAAAGGCAAGTAGAAAAAGTGTCACGATTTCGTGACATATTGCAAGAGAGATAGTACGAAAGAAAAAGTGTCACGATTTCATGACATGTTGGAAGAGAGAAAGGCAAGTAGAAAAAGTGTCACGATTTCATGACATATTGCAAGAGATATTGTATAGAGGAAAAAGTGTCATGATTTCATGACATATTGCAAGAAAAAGAGCAAAGGAAAGAAAGTGTCGTGATATCGTGACATGTCTATTTTGAGAAGAAAGAAAAAGAAAGGAAGAAAGTTCCGATATCACGACATGTCCATTTTATGACCGAAGGCAAGAGAAAGAGCAAAGGAAAGAAAGTGTCGTGATATCGTGACATGTCACATTTTTGTGACCCGAAGGCAAGAGAAAAAGCAAAGGAGAGAAAGTGTCACGATATCGTGACATGTCGCATTTTCATGACTAAATAAGGAGAGAGAAAGTAAGAAGGCAGAAGTGTCATGATATCGTGACAAAAGTAAAGAGGAAGAGTACGAAGGCGAAAGTGTCACGATTTCGTGACATGCTATGTTTTTGCTAGTACAAGCCAAGAAAAGAGGCAAGGAGGTGAAAGTGTCACGATTTCGTGACATGCTATGTTTTTTGGTACAAGCCAAGAAAAGAGGCAAGGAGGCGAAAGTGTCACGATTATCGTGACATGCTGTATTTTCATAGGTACAAGCCAAGAAAAGAGGCAAGGAGGCGAAAGTGTCACGATATCGCGACGTGTTTTCATGAGTACAAGCCAAGAAAAGAAGCAAGGAGGCGAAAGTGTCGTGATATCGCGACATGTTGTAGTTTTCACGGTACAAGCCAAGAAGAGAAGAGAGAGAGACAAAAGTGTCGTGATATCGTGACATGTTGTATTTTTGAGGGCCAAAGCAAGGAGAAAGAAAGAGAAAGCAAAAGTGTCGTGATATCGCGACATGTTATGTTTTCGTGGTTGAGTTGAAGCCGACGAAGACCTATGACAGCCGACTAAGATTAGGGTTTGCAGCCGACTAAGATTAGGGTTTGCAACCGACTAAGATCAGGGTTTACAGCCGACTAAGATTAGGGTTTTTGATCATGAAAATGTTGTTATAAAAGGAAGGTTGTTTGAAGAATTAAGGATGTCGATGTGTGCGAAGTTCGGTCGTAGAGCGCAGAGTGCAAGTCGTGTCGAATCGTGCTAAGTGCAAAATTCGCAAAGGAAGCAGAGTGCACAAAAGGGAGAAGACGATCGTTCGACTGTGACGCAGCAGATTGTGCGAAGTGATTTCATAGAGGGAGCAGAGTGCGCAGAGATCGCAAAGGTGAAGCAGACTAGTCGGGGTCTTGTAAAAGTGAAGGTATCTTTCTGTTAATCTTCTAGATTCATAATTCAAGTCCAGGTTGCAGCTTGGCATCAGGGGTTGGTGCTCCTTCCAGTAGGTGCCGGTAAATCAGGGGTTGGTGCTCCTTTCTGTTGGTGCAGATAAATAAGGGGTTGGTGCTCCTTCCAGTGGGTGCTGGTAAAGTGATTGTAAAGTTGTTGCTTTGCAAAGGCTGGATTTGGATGGTAGTCCAAGCAGTCATTTTTGAGGAGTAGCCACATTGGTGAACCTCGTTAAATCTTGTGTTGTGTGATGCTCTATTGTTATTCTTGTTGTATCTTGTAATAAGTGTTAATTGTTGTTGTATTAAGAACTATAAATTCAAGTTTAAAGAGCTACACTGATTCACCCCCCTCTCAGTGTCATTGTAAGACTAACAATGTACTCAGAAACTAACAAGGGAGGTTCCCTCGGTACCCATATTTGGGTGTCGTAGGCTGCATTTGTGGTGCCTCTCTTTCGTATATCTAGCAATTTGTGATAGCGCTCTTTAACTCTCTCTCTCTTTTGGCACAGTTCCTTTTTGTGAATGTTGGAGTTTAATATTTGTTTATATCCTTTTTAACTACATTTGACTGCCTCTTTTAGTTGAATTAATAAAAGGATTTGTTCTATGGTGTAATATTTTATTTTGGTGACCATATTAAGGACCAGTTCATGCCAGAGTTTAACTCCTAGCGGCACCAATAATCTCCTATCAATTTGGTGTTCCATAACGGCTACCATTAGGTTCTTTTTAAGCTCGTCTAGGCCATACACCTTGAATATTTCTATCTTTGGTTTCCTTTCTTTTTTCTATATTCATTGGCAAATTTTAGGTGATGCCAAATCTTATTAAGGTATAGTTTCTATACTCTTAAATTATTCTTATGCAATTTTATCGAAGTAACGTTCATTGTGACAAAAGGCACCTGTGGCATTAGAGGTAATCATCTTAGCCTTTCGAGCCATATTCCAAAGGACCTCATAGACCTATTCTTCGTAGGCTCTGAGTTCCTTTCCTTTTTATTTCTAACCTTATTTTTTGCAGAAAGAGAGCTCCATCAAAACGAATCAAATCGTCAATGTGAGGACTTTGCTGCCTATCTTCTTAGGCTTTGATTTTTTTCGTTCTATTTCTAAATTTTTTTTTTATAGGTATATCACAATGTTCCCTCTTCGTCTGAGTTCCAAAGGTTTTCGAAGGCTTATATCTACTTACTTAGCATTGGTTCAGCACTTCATTTTTTTTAAGGCCTATCTCTGTTAAAATTTTTAATGCATATTCATAAGTGCCTTTGTTGTTGTCTTTAATCATTTTTTTTTCAAAGTATTTTCCTTCTATTTCAAAGGTTTACTCCTTTTCTCATTTTATATTTCAAAGGATTTAAAAGATTCATTTGTAACCTCTTTAATACAAGAAATGTCTTTTGGGGAGGTTGTTTTGATGCCTTATTTGCACCAATTGCTGATCCAGGGGGTGTTTTGTGTTTGCGATTGCATTTCTTTTTTCCGTCTCCTTTCCTTTTGCCTTCATATTATATTTGCTTTACATAAAAGAAAAATTTAAAATTTTATTTAACTAATCATAAAAGCATCTTTAAAATTCTTTTGTAGTATAATTTATTTTTCTTAAAAGAAAATATTATTTTTTTCTTCCTTTTTTTCTTTCTATAAAGCAAAATTTATATTACACATCTCTAAATTTAATTTTTTTTTTCATATATTCTTTAATATATAGTCAAATTTAATTAAAAAGTAAGAATTTCTTGATTGAACTTTTCTTTCATATATCTTGCTTAGTTCAAAATTTATTCATATAAATAAGCAAAATATATAGGTTCAAAAGAGTTCTTCATTAAATTTTCATAAGCTAAAGTTTTTCTTATAATTAAAAAGTCAATAAAAATTGGTACTTTCTTTGTCAAAACAAATATTTTATCTCCGCTCTCCCATATTGGAATTGTATATAACTTATAGTTTCCCTCTAGTAAGGGAGAGTTATTACAATAACCAATATAGGCCTGAATGATATTAGCCTATGTTCCAAGTATCAAATCTTTCAAAATACTTATAGTTTCTATCTCATAAGAGCGTGGATATATACTTGGACTATATTCCAACTGAGAATAAAATTGTAGATATCTTCACCAAGTCATTTCCTTCTCTGTGTTACATTTAGTTGTGAGAAAAACTTGGAGTAATACAATTGCATTGACACAAAGGTCTTCCACCTCTCATTATATTTTTGGAGAATGGTTGTTTCCCTTGTGGTTTTTTTATCATCTCTCCAACAACATGTATATTATGAGGACAATCTTCGCCATCCAAAGACATGCCTCTATCTTGGATATTTTTGTGACAAATGGTTTTTCCCCAAAGGGTATTTTCACCATATATATGTTGTAAATGAGTACCTAATAAGGAAAAGTTGTCGAGATTCATCATTACTTTTGTAGTAAGAGGAAAATATTTGCCATCCGAAGACAAGCCTCTTTTATTGTGATAGTTGATTTTTCCCCAAGGGGTTTTTTCACCATCTATATATTGTAACTGAGTACCTAATCAGGCCAAGTTGTCGAGACTCATCTTTTCTTTTGTAATAAGAGGATAATCTTTTCCATCTGAATACAAGCCTCTTCGTTAATTCCTTTTTTATTGATGGTTTTTCCCATAGGTTTTTTACCATTTTTTCAAAAAAGAAGACATTGTACATGAGTACCTCACCAGGCCTTGTTTCTGGGACTCATTTGTACAAACGTCCCCTAGTATCACTTAAGTGGGGTGTTAGAATAAGTGAATATTCTCTTAAGTTATACTAGGATAGAAACACATGAGTTCCCACTCCTCCATGTTTCAAGAGAACTCTCAGTGGTGTCTTCATTAGGTTTGATGAGTTATTGTAATCCAATGGATCTCAATGATTAAATTTGCTATTTATACAAAGTTGATCTTAGAATAAATCAATCAATTCTACTCTTGTCTTCATATTTTGAGTAATTCTTTGCATGTCTATTTTGGGAAATTTTAATAGCAACGTTTCACCCAGATATAGCCGCAACCTAGACCTTTACCATGGTTGAAGATATCATCTTACTTTATCATAATCTAGTAGATGTTATTTGCACTATTTAAGCAAAAAAATATATCATAAAGAAACATGTTTTATGTGTATGTCGACTAAACTCTAGAAGGTCGTAAATGCGTGTTTTTATATAAGAAGTAACTATTCTATGAGTAAGCTAGTTTGTTATAGCCTTAAAAGATTAGAAATAGTAGTCATGAACAAAGGTGAATTTTGTCAATTTAAACATTAATGATATGAGATAGGAGTTAGAAATACAATTGGAGGAAAGTCCTAGAGGAAAGTTGAAAATATTAACCAGAATGGTGGAGTATATTTTTAAGATGAATTTTGAGTTGAAATAATAAGTAAATGACCTTAAGGAACAATTGGTCCAACAAGGCCAACTATTAGATAACTTGGAAGCTCAAAAGTGCAAATCTGGGACATTGCAAATCAAGTACAATTTACAAGAAAAGAGGTATATTTTCAATTATGCCATTTTGTCAATTTCAAGAATGAAAATTTTTAAGGAAGAGAAAGAGTGTTGATTTTATGAAGTGGGAGCAAGAACAATTTTTAAAAAAAGAAGAAATTTCACTTGATGAAGGGACTCTAGAAAACTGAGACTAATAACTTGCAAGAATCATCTTCCATTGTGCAGGAAAAGGGAAAGAAACATGTAGGTTGTTGGACATTTTGAGTACCTAAGCCAAATTTGTTATTGATGTCAAGATGCCAGTGAGAGATCATCTTCAGTTTGAGTGCAAAATTTAATAGAATATAATGGGTTAAAATATTTTATTTTACACCCAAAATATTGGGTCAGAAAAAGGTTTTTATTTCTTCATGGAAGCATTTCATCCGAAGCATTGGAAGGTTAAAAATATTATAATTGTTATTATAATATTTATCAAAGTGGTAAAAATCTAATTTAATATTATAATTTTTAATTATAATATAATTAAATTTTAAAGGATAAATTTTATTTTATTAAAACCCTAAGGTTGGGTTTTGGAAAATTAAAATATATTCGAGCGCAAAGTTTTTAGAAATTAAAAACCCAAAGGTTGGGTTTTACTAAGGCTTTCAAAGCCTTAGATAATCTATGTGATGCATTCAAATCAAAGTGTCGACATCCTAGACAAAGGAGGAGGGTAATATAAATATATGCCCAAAGTTGTTCAGTAATTATCCTTGTTCGAATGAAATTTGTGTGGCATATGCAAAAACGAGCTCGTGTGGTTTAAAACATTTGGAAAAGTAAGTAGAGGATAACACAGAGAGAGACCACCCCCAAATTCATATTGGGAAGTGTGGCCTAGTGGCAACTTGGAGAGCGCAAAGGCATTGGTAGCATGTAGGTCGTGTATTCGATTCTCACAAAGTGGTTTTTTTGTGGCAGTGTTTTGGAAGCACCCAAGGCATACATTTTTGTTAAACTTGGGCAAGGATAAGCACAAAGAAGAAGCATGTGGTGCTTCCCCCTTTATGAATGACTGTGTAGCTCGTTTGGTAACCTTAGCTACGGCTAAGGCGCTCGTGGTGAGGACAAGTCATAAGATTGTTCTAAAGTTTATTAATTTTTAATAAATCTTTTTAAATAAAGGTTGTGGTGATTGATTTTTTAAGGTGAAGTTTTGATGATTATTTGAGTTCTATAATTTGGAAATATTGTTTTGAGAGTTATGTTTTGGGAGGTATAATGAGTTATAATATAGGCAAGATTGAGATTTATTTTAAGACTTGTTGGCTATTATTTTTTATAAGGGTTTCTTCTAAAAAGACTTTGGTGGATGATAAAATTAAGTTGGAGTAATAAGGTGTATTTTGAATTGTGATTTTTATTGAAGTATTCTAACCCTTATTGATATTGGAAAAAAGAAATTTTTGAGTGTGGCAGATTTGTGAGATCAACTCCTTCTCATCAAAAAGGTATGGGAAAATTTCTTCTTTGGTTGAGTTGATTGATTGGCTCTATTGAAAATTAAGTTTGGAGTGAAAAGGACTTGATTAGGGTTTCCTTTTCAAAATTGGTTGAGTTATTTCTTCAAGGTTTTTTGATTTGAGAGTTGAGATTAAAACCTTGTTTTATTATCATTGTTGTTGATATCATTGGTGGAGTGAAGTTTTTGAGTTAATGCTTCAAGGTTTTCTGAAATTGAGAGTTGTGATTAATTTTTTTTTTGATGAGCATGGTTTTTGAAGTGATTTGATATGCAAATAACTTGAACTAGGGTTTTAAAATATCATGAGTATCATTGTTATGTGATATTTGTTGGAAACATTTTGAGTTGGATAATACATGCTTGGACTAGGGTTTATGAGAAAGAGTTGTTTCTTGAGTGATTGGCTGATTAGAGTTGATTAGCCCTAGTCAAGTGGAAGTATGAAGTGATTGTTCAAGTTCCATAAAATAAACTATTCTATATTCTGATTTGATAAAGTGATTGAGTTTATGAGAATAGAACATATTGAGACTCTAACAATTATCTTTATGCTTCTATGAGATTGAGTTGATAAAGAGATTGAGTTAACATATTGAATCTCTAACAATTCTATTTATGCTTCTATGAGATTGAGTTGAGAAAGATATTGAGTTTTGAGTGTAGAACATACTGATTCTCTAACAATTCTCTTTATGCTTCTATGAGATTGATTTTATTTGAGAAAGTGATTGAGAAGATTTGGTCAAGTTATGTGTGGACCTGATGAGCTTATTTGGATAGGTTCTATGTGGACCTATTGAGTAGATCTGTGTAGGTTCTATGTGGACCTATTGAGCAGATTTGAGCAGGTTCTGAGTGGACCTATTGAGAAGAGTTGTGCAGGTTTTGTGTGCACCTATTGAGCATATTTGAGCAGGTTCTGAGTGAACCTGTTGAGCAGAGTTGTGTAGGTTTTGTGTTGACTTGTTGAGCATATTTGAGCAAGCTCTAAGTAGACCTATTGAGTAGAGTTGTGCAAGTTTTGTATGGACTTGTTGAGAATATTTGAGTAGGTTATGAGTGCACCTATTGAGTATGTTTGTGCTAGACCGACTGGACTATGTTTAGTGTATATTTGAGTGGACTTGTGCTGGACCGACTACACTGTGTTTAGTTCAAGATTTGAGTAGAGTTGTGCTAGACCGATTGGACTGTGTTTGGTATAGCATTGAGATAGAGATTTGGAGGTGATAGAGTAGAGAGGACAATGTCTTTAGTGGATAGATATCCGTCAACCAGGACATTGAGGACACGTCTTCTAAGTGAGGACAAGTGTCTTCAAGTGGATATAGATCCACAAGTCGGTGCAGTAGAGGTAATGTCTCCTAGAGGATCACCAGCCAGAGCAGAGGAGAAAGGGTTCTCCTATGGATAGAGATCCAAAAACTATATTTAACGGATCAACATCTCCTTTGGATAGAGGTCCATAAACATTGTAATTGGGAAGGATTCCCAAGAGATTGATTGAGAAAATTTACTGAAATATTTTCTTCGTGGAAGTAGCCATCTTTGGGTGAACCATGTAAATTGTTATGTCTCCATTGTGTGTGGTGTTGTGTACATTTCTTGTATTAGTTCTATTGATATTGATATATTTGTTTGAGAGAAAAAGTAAAAAGTGCTCTTATATTTTTCACCCCCCTCTTAGTATAAGGTTGTGTTCTTAAATTGGTATTAGAGTGAGTTCCTTCAAAAGAGTTTGACATATTTAAGGAAAAGTAGTCAAGAACACAATGGATCAAAAGGATCAAAGGGACGGGTATATCAATAATAAAATACTAGTATTTTATGGAAGTGACTTCTTGTATTAGTGTATGCTGATGAGGTTTCACTTGATGGCACTTGGAAATGAAGTTTGGGATGCAGTGGAACTTGGATATGATTTAGTAGTCAATCCTCCTATAGATAAGGAAGATAAGCTTCTAATGCATGCAAATTCAAGAGCTATGAATGCAATTATAAAAGGATTGTGTAGATCATAATCTATGAAGGTTATGGATTATAAAATAGAAAAATAAATGTGGGAACTACTGCATGACATATATGAAGGAGATAAAGGTGTCATTAAAGCTAAGATCATAAATCTCAAAGGAGTTTGAAAATATAAGAATGCGGTATTATGAAAACATTTGTGACTATCTCGGTAAGATTGATGAAATTGTACATGAGATGAGAGGTCTTGGAATTAAGGTTGATGAATCTGATGCTTGTGATAAAATCTTGAGAACTCTTCCAAAAATGTACAGTGAAAAGGTTTTTGCTATAGAAACTTCAATTGATAGTGAAATTCTGACAAGAAATTATTTACTTGGAATGCTTACAAATTTTGAGATAAGAACAAAAGATTATATCCCTCTGAAAGAGGTTGCTTTCAAAGTAAATAAGAAGTTAAAGGGTAAGAATTCATAATCAAGCAATGAGTCATCTAATGATGGAGAAGCAAATTATGGTAGAAGAGATAAATATTCCATAAGACCCATAGATATAAGATCTATTAAGTGTTTAAATTGTGTAAAGTATAGATATTTTGCAACAGATTGTAAAGAGCCAAGGAACAAAAATGGTGAAGAAAAATAGGATCACAGGTATAGGGAATCAGAAAGACATAGGCACCAAAAGAAAATCAAATATGGATAAATCAGACAAGGAAGGAAGTTCTTTCAAAGAAAAAATAGGAGTTACTATGTGGATAATGCAAGTAAGTACTCAAATGATAGTGATGCTAGTTCTTCAGATAATGATAGAGATGAAGTTCTATTTATGATTGAGGAAATAACCATTTAAGAAAAGGACTCCAGATATTCTCAAGTGTTTTAGATGTGGTAAATTTGGATATATTGAAGATGATTGTATAAGGGATGATTATAGTTTTAGTGATGATGAATATGATAATGCACTTGAAGGACCAAATGAAAATATTCTAATGGATTTAGAAGAAGTAAGTGATCCTATAGAAGATAAGCCAAAAGAAAGTAATGATGTGGACAAAGGTAAAAAAATAGAGGATTATTCAGTATAGAATGGTTATGATATAAAGGGATAACTTATCTATGCCCTTGACACGGTAAATAAGGTAAGAAAGCAACACTCTAGACATGAAATTCAGTTTCAAGAATGTGATGAAGAGAGAAGATTGCTCATAGAGGATTTAGAAAAATCAAAGACTAATGCAAAAAGGTTCAAATATAAGTTAGAAGCAAAGATCTTGGAATGTGAGAAGTTAGCACAAGAAGTGGCACTACTAAAATAATATTTAGATGAATCTAAGATCAAGATGAAAGGATTCAAGAATAGCTCAAATTTTATGGATAATATATTCAAGGTACAAAGAAGGTCAAAAAAAAAATAGGTGTTTGTTTTTAACAAACTCAAAAGAAATAGGAAGGAGAGTTAACTTCAATTTATGAAGAGGAAACTTTAGATGAAGATACTTCAGGAGAATACAATGTAAGAGAAATTCAGATATCAGAGGAAGAGTTGGACAATAGAGAGTTCAACAAATATAGGAACAATACACAGAGAAGCTACAGATGGAACAAAAATCAGAATAGGAGATCGATGAGGTCAAAACAAGGAAGGTTCAATGAAAGATGTTTTTCATATCATAGTTTTGGGTACATGGATTCATAATGCAGGACACATGAAAGACAAGAATATGGGAATGGACAGTTTTTCCATGGGTATTGCTACTCATGTAATCAGTTTGGTCATAAGGCAATGAATTGCAGGGTTCATGAAATAAGAGGATATGAGTTCACTAGGAGAAATCCTAAGATATTTTCACCTCTGAGGAATAATATAATTAAGTGTTATAAGTGTAATAATTATGGTCACATAGCAAAGTGGTGTAGAGCATACATTCTAGAAATAGGTATGAACAGGAATAGGAATAGGAACATGAACAGGAAAATGAACATGAACAGGAACAAGAACATGAATATGGATGAGAACATGAATGGGAACAAGAACATGAACATGAACATGGATGAGAACAGGAATAGGAACAAGAACTTGGATGTGAACAAGAATAGGAATAGGAACAAGAATGATGATAGGAACATGGATGATGACTTGGATAGAAACAGTTAAAGGATTCAGGCAACTCAAAAAATAAGGGAAAATAATAAAGGTAAAGAAAGTGCTTTTAGGGAGTAGAAATACTCCCACCCTAGAATTAACCACCTAATGAGGAGGTGGGGGAGGGGTTGAGCTAAAAGGCTCGTTCTTATCCACAAGCCCCAAAGGTGACCCTTTGTCATTGATGTCAAAGGGTGAGATATTTATGTATTGGGAAGAGATTTTATATCTGAGAGAGAATTGAGCCAGGGGTAGCAATGTCCCAGGGGGAGTAGAAGGAAAAATAAAGGTCATGTTTCAAGTAAAAAGTATGTGGGTTGTCATCAATGACAAAGGGGGATATTATTGGACATTTTGAGTCCCTAACGAAAATTTGTCATTGATGTCAAGATGTCAGTGAGAGTTCTTGTTCAATTTGAGTATAAAATTTAATAGAAGATAATGGGTTAAAATATTTTATTTTACACCCAAAAATATTGGGTCAGAAAGAGGTTTTTATTTCTCCATGGAAGCATTTCATTCGAAGCATTGAAAAATATTATAATTGTTATTATAATATTTACCAAAGTGGTAAAAATATAATTAAATATTATAATTTTTAATTATAATATAATTATATTTTAAAGGATAAAGTTCATTTGATTAGAAACCTACGGTTGGGTTTTAGAAAATTAAAATATATTAAAACACAAATATTTTAGAAATTAAAAACCCAAAGGTTGGGTTTTACTAAGGCTTTTGAAGCCTTAGAGCTCCAACATGATGCATTCCAATCAAAGCGTCGACATCCTAAACAAATGAAGAGGACAATATAAATATATGCCCAAAGTTGTTCATTAATTATCCTTGATCGAATGAAATTTGTGTGTCATATGCGAAAACGAGCTCATGTGGTTTAAAATATTTGGAAAATGAAGCAGAGGATAACACAAAGGGAGAACACCCCCCAATTTGCATTGGGTAGTGTGTCCTAGTGGTAGCTTGGAGAACACAAAGGCATTGGTAGCACAAAGGTCATGCGTTCGATTCTCATGAAGTGGTTTTTTGGTGGCAGTGTTGTGTAAGCACCCAAGACACACATTTATGTTAAACGTGGACAAGGATAAGTGCAAAGAGGAAGCACATGGTGCTTCCCCCTTTCTAAATCAACATGTACCTCTTGTGGCAACCTTATCCATGGCTAAGGTGCTCGTGGTGAGGGCAAGTTGTGGGGTTGAAACCCCTTGAGGCAGGTATGATTTTTAATTAAACTTTTCTGATTTATGCCCTAAGGTAGGAGTGATAAGGTTGTTCTAAAGTTTATTATTTTTTGATAAACTTTATTAAATAAAGGTTGCGGTGATTGATTTTTTAAGGTGACGTGTTGATGATTATTTGAGTTCTATAATTTGGAAATTGTTGTTTTGACAGTTATGTTTTAATATGTTATAAGGAGTTATAATAAAGGTTTAATTAAGATTTATTTTAAGACTTGTTGGCTATTATTTTTTATAAGGGTTTATTCTAAAAAGACTTTGTTGGATGTTAAAATTAAGTTAAAGTAATAAGGTGTATTTTGCGTTGTGATTTTTATTGAAGTCTTCTAACACTTATTGAGATTGGAAAGAGAAATTTGTGAGTGTGGAAGATTTTTGAGATCATCTCCTTGTCATCAAAAAGGTATGGGTAAATTTCTTCTTTGGTTGAGTCGAATGATTGGCTTTATTGAAAATTAAGTTTGAAGTGAAAAAACTTGATTAGGGTTTCCTTTTCAAAAGTGGTTGAGTTACTACTTCAAGGTTTTTTTATTTGAGAGTTGAGATTAAAACCTTGTTTTATTAGCATTGTTGTTGATATCATTGGTGGAGTGAAGTGTTTGAGTTAATGCTTCAAGGTTTTCTGAAATTGAGAGTTGTGATTAAAATATTATTTTATGAGCATGGTTGTTGAAGTAAGTTTTTATACAAAGAACTTGAACTAGGGTTTGAAAAGATCATGAGTATCATTATTATGTGAGATTTGTTGTTGAACATTATTGGAAATATTTTGAGTTGGATGATACATGCTTGGGCTAGGTTTTATGAGCAAGAGTTGTTTCTTCAGTGATTGGTTGAGTGGAGTTGATTGGGCCTAGTCAAGTGGACGTATGAAGTGATTATTCAAGTTCCATAAAATAAACTATTCTATATTATGATTTGAGAAAGTGATTGAGTTTGTGAGAATAGAATATAATAAGTCTTTAACAATTATCTTTATGCTTCTATGAGATTGATTTGATAAAGAGATTGAGTTTTGAGTATAGAATATATTGAGTCTCTAAAAATTCTCTCTATGATTCTATGATATTGAGTTGAGAAAGATATTGAGTTTTGATTATAAAAATATTGAGTCTCTAACAATTATCTTTATGCTTCTATGATATTGATTTGAGTTAAGAAAGTGATTGAGCAGATTTGGATAGGTTCTATGTGGACCTGGTGAGTATATTTGAACAGGTTCTATGTGGACATGTTGAGCAGAGTTGTGCAGGTTCTATGTGGACCTGTTGAGCATATTTGAGCAGGTTCTGAGTGGACCTATTGAGAAAAGTTGTGCAAATTTTGTGTGGACCTATTGAGCAAATTTGAGTAGGCTCTGAGTGGACCTATTAAGAAGATTTGTGCTATACTGACTGGACTGTGTTTAGTGTAAATTTGAGTGGACTTGTGATAGAATGACTGGATTGTGTTTAGTGCAAGATTTGAGTAGAGTTGTGTTAGACTGACTGGACTGTGTTTAGTATAACATTGAGATAGAACTTTGGAGGTGAAAGAGTAGAGAGGACAGAGACTCCAGTGGATAGAGATCCATCAGCCAAGATATTGAGGATAGGTCTTCTAAGTGAGGACAAGAGTCTTCAAGTGGAGAGAGATCCACTAGTTAGTGTAGTGGAGGCAGTGTCTTGTAGAGGATCACTAACCAGAGCAGAGGAGAAAGTGTTCTCTTGTGGATAGATATCCACAAACTAGATTTAGGGGATCAACATCTCCTTTGGATAGAGGTCCATAAACATTGTAATTGGGAAGGATTCCCAAGAGATTTATTGATAAAATTTAGTGAAATATTTTCTCTCTAGAAGTAGCCATATTTGGGTGAACCACGTAAATTGTTGTGTCTCTATTGTGTTTGGTGTTGTGTACATTACTTTTATTACTACTATTGACATTGCTATCTTTACATTGCATATATTGGTTTGAGATAAAAAGTAAAAAGTGCTCTTATATTGTTCACCCCATCTCAGTATAAGTTTGTGTTATTCATAATTCCTCTAGGGATATGATTTACATTTAAAGAGCAACATTATGCAAGAAAATGCCCACAATGTGCAGGAATAAGTAAAATTGTGATGAATCACAAGATCCACATTGCCATCAAAAGTCTAAATTTGGAAGGGTAAGCCACTCTTGTACTCAGGAATGATGGTGAATCCCTTAATCATTACAATAAAATCAACTAAGATTATATATTTTCTCTCCAAGGCTATGAGAAAGTGCAATATTGATTAGTGTAAGGTCTAGTGGGACCAATATTTTAGAAAGAATTCTACTTGGGAATAAGTGGAAGATATGAAAAGACACTTTCCTTATTTATTTAATGATGTTATGTAATAATACAGGTTGAACTATGGGCCACTTATGCAAAGTGGAAACTATGCCAAAAACTATGTTTTATTGATTGTTATGTAATAATGCATGAAAATATAGATGATTGTGTTTAATCTAAGGGGGTGATTATGTCACATTCCATATTGGAAGACTATTTTCAAGATGCTATTTTTGTAGTGATAGGTGGTATT
The DNA here is from genome assembly GCA_028583015.1 of Wollemia nobilis. NCBI lineage: Eukaryota > Viridiplantae > Streptophyta > Pinopsida > Araucariales > Araucariaceae > Wollemia > Wollemia nobilis. The sequence continues at coordinate 4,000,453 of JAQPPZ010000622.1, forward strand.
AATGACTAATATATTTATAGTGTATTTGTCAAAAGAAAATGATGTCGCATTGCTTGATTACATGAAAATTTATTCTCATACGTGGGAGACTGACCACCAAGATATGATGAGGGAAATTATAACTATGGCAACTCAACATGTAAAGCTCATATTCCTATCATCACTAGTTACCTCACTAATGGTGGTGTTACTTGAGTATTACTCTAAAAAGTCCTAAATAATCAAAATAAAAATGATGATGAGGGATATTTAGCATATTCATTGAATTCTTTTATGCCATTTGTGTGTGATTTATATTTGATTTCATGATTAATTAGCATGATATTGGTTTAATTGAATTTTACATTGAAAATACACATTATTAATGTTTTGCATTTTACAAATTACTCTATAAAATAGCAAAAATAATATCATGCAATTTATCATGATTTAGTGAAATCTTAATTGGAACAATTTCTAAAGTAAAATATTTATTTGGTTGAGCATGCTTATTTGAACTAGTAATCCTATTTTAGAAGGAAATTAGGTAGTTTATTTTTATGAGCTTGTTCAATTTTAAATTGGATTAAAATATGAAAAGAAAAAAAACTACCTTGTAGATTTTAATAATATATCTTTTCTTCACATGGCTATTATGGGAAGGTTGAAATGGTGGATAAGATTATTCTTTTATCTCTATGGATTCCCTTTACACTAAAAATAATATATATTATGGAAGCCTGCTCATGGGATAAGAAAAAAGAAAATAACAAATATATATATTTAGAAGCATATTTTCTAAAAGAAAGAAAGCAAATATATATATATATATATATATATATATATATATATATATATATATATATATATATATATATATATATATATATATATATAATTAGAAACATATTTCTTGTCTAATAAGAAAGAAAGTTATAAATTACCTTGGAGATTGAGAAAAAGGGGGGGATGTTATGTAATGTTGGAAGGAGAAGGCTGGAGAAGAAGAAGAGCTTAAAGAAGCACAAGAGAAGCATTCAACTGCTAGAAAACTCTAGGTTGGGGCTTTCCTACTTACACTTTGCTTCAAAAATATTTGTGACTGGATTTCATATGGTTAGAATAATTCCTTCTTGCTTTTCGTTATTCAAATCTCTTTCCCCTATAATCAAATCTATGCAAGGTTTAATTTAAAATAACCTCTATAATCATCTGAAGCCTTTATTCAATGGATATAATTGTATTGGGTTAACTATGTCGTATATTATTATAAAATCTTGTGTCTACTTCTTACTTTCGTAGACCCACTCTCTATTTTTGTTCTATATGATATCCGATTAAAAAAATACTATTAGACGACATCCAGGGTATCTACCTACAATGCTACAAATGCTAATAAAAATATGGACTAAAAGTGTTGTTTGCACCTTCTTTTTAGCTATACCTTGTGGACATCCACCATACATGAGAAAAAAAACCTCTGTTTGAATGATTACTGGTTAGTTGTTGTCAGTATTCATGGTAGATACATAGGAAAACGTATGTTTCTACAGTCATAATCGATCCCATTGCTTCCCTTGGTCGTCAGTGAACAATAATGGTGCAAGACCTTTCTAGTAGCTTCGTAGGGTTTTCATTTGAGTTTGCTTGATCTAATATCTAACTCATGCAAACTCCACATGAAGGCTTTGAGTTCGTCTACCTACTACAAAAGTACATGTACATATTGTTGTAAGCCTAGCTCCTCTAATTCCTCCGGTTCACATCCGAACCATCCTATTTTCAATCTGCCGCTATCAAAAGTGATCAAACACTTAAATTTAACTATGGAAAATTCACCAATATCTTTTATGATGACACCTGATGCATTTATTTTATTTTCTCATAGGAATAAGATGATCATTTTTGTTATGACCACACCATAACTGTGTATTATGCGATAAAATTGTTAACAACCAAAGAATACCTATGCATACCTCTGTTTGCACTCCTTAACCATGGTAAATTTTTTACTTCAAAATTTAAATATCGTCAATTATTTGGTTAATGATTCCTATATATAGGTATTTCATATGTATAGATAAGCTTAAATATAAGTGGAGTGTCTTTGTATCCTATGATAATGCACAAATACCTCCACTACTTTCGAAGATCATTTTAGTACCAACAAGATTAGACTATAATACAACTAATACCCATGATTTAAATTAATGATGTATATTTCTAAACATCAATCCAACATAGATAGATGACAAAGCGATCCGTTGAACGAATAAACATGCACCGACCAATATATTATTACTACAACTGACGACAAATTAGGTTCGGCTACTTGATGCATTTATGAGTTGATAGAAATATTAAACTTATAATTATATTTGAAGTGAATACAATATGAAGGTATTGGGAAGAAATTTATGAGGTATTCTAGCATAGGTTGTATAATATATTGACCTTATGGAAGTCCATAATATACCTTGCATACTTTGTCATATGGATAGAATATTATGATATATTCTAATTGTAGCACCCTAAAATTGGCGTAGTAAAATTATAAAATTTACATTCACCTTAGTAAATAATTTTAAAATAAAATTTAACCTCCCAAACCACCCGTTAACCGCCGGGTATTCCATTTCCTCCTTTTTCGTGCCAATTTTAGAGGTTGTTTTGACCGTTTGACGATATCGTCGCCGATCAGATGATATCGCCCCAGATTTGACGATTTCGTCTGGACTAGGATGTCCAAACGATCTTGTAGCAAAACTAAATTTGCATAGTTGGAATCTATTCCAACGGGTCTCCAATCTGGGAAAAATCGTGTCTGCATCGTTGGGACCCTCCCCCGTTGGAGATCTCCCAAATTGGGATGATCCCCAACCTCCTACCAACTCCCTCTAAGCCTATTTAACCTCTAGGATTTTCCCTCCCCAACCCCTGGCTGAAATTCTTGGTAAATTGATTCCCCCTACGTTGAAACATCCCTACTTTCCATTTGCATTAGTTTCATATTATTTTGTTGCAGGTACAGCATTATTTTTCAACCGGAGCTAGCACCCATCATCGCCAACAAACCTATCCAGATCGGAGGTGATCCTGTCAAATACGAGATGATTTTGTACTGATGCGAGACAATCTCGACTGCAATCCACATCGAGGCAATCAGTGTCTGGAGTTTGTTTTTCTCACCTTTTTCTCTGTCATCTTATGTTGCAAATTAGATAATTTATTCAGTTTTTACATTATTTTGCATCTGGAGTTCACCCATTTAGCCTAGATTGCATATTAAGATCATGTTTTGTCATTTAAGTACAGTAATTTGCTTTAATTTTTGTTCTTAAATATTGTTCAATATTCATATTGCTATTTGGTGTAATTTGCCTCTGTTTGCATAGTAGGATTTCTTGTATTTTGCATCTATTTTTTGTTTTGCAGGTTTCTGACGAATTCATCTGACGAATTCTTCAGATCTCAGATGATTCTATCAGTATCAGATGATTCTGTCAGATTCCAGATGAATCTGTCAGTTTTCAGATGATTCTGTCAGATTGCAGGCAATTCTGTCAAATTCCAGACAATCCAGACTGCCTCAAACGTCATAATATTCTTCAGACATCCGGATCAGGTATTCCCTGTTTTCCTCCTATAAATTCTCTATTTTCTGCTTTCAAATTTGTTTGCTGTATTCATGAAAATTGCATTTTCATGTAGTTTAATTTAGATTCATTCAGCCAAACCTAGGATGAATGTTTAAGATCAAAACGAACTCATCTAAACACATTCCAAAACCTAGGCGTGGAAACTGCCATTAAATGTTTCCTGGTGAACCCACCATCCGTCAAAAAATCACCAAAATACACCTCCCTTGAGATGCGGGACCTTCGTAAAGTCCTCTCATCCGAGGTATCGCGACATCCTTTTCCCATCCTCCTTCCGGGCACGGATCCTATAGCCTAAAGGTAGGGATGCGAAAAATTTGGAGTGATACATTTTGGTGAACCCGACATGAATGCATCATAACCTTTTGAAAACAAAAACAAAAAAAAAAATTAGAACAACTAAAATTTAGATGCATTTTAAAACATTTAAGGTTCAAAGTCATGTTTAGATGGTAGCTCCTAAAAAGAGGTTAGCAGTTACTATAAATGTAGAAAATCAATTGGCAGCTATAGAAGTTAATTCTGTCCTTAGTATCCCTAAAACGAGTAGAAATCAATCCTTGTGGGACGAACTTGACAAGAGACTTAGTATCATCTCATCTAGGTCCACACAACTTAAACAGATTAAGAGGCTAGTCTTGGATAGAATCCTGGATCCTCATCAATTAGTTTTTTATCATGAACTTCAGAGAGCCTGCCATAGATGGTTAGCCTATAGGAGAGCCTTAGTATCTTCAGAGTTGTTCACCTTCGAGGAATACCTCAAGAACGCAGCCATTGTGCACAAATTCCTAGGCCTTGTAGAAGACCAAGAGGTTGTTCTTATAGATAGCGAAAGATGGAATAGAGTTCCTCGTGCTGTGTTATATCGATAGTATTTCCACGAGCTTTACTTCTATCAACCAACATCTGAAACAGATAATATTACCATAGCCCTTTTCATCAAATTTCTAAAAGAAAACTTTCAATTTGAAGAACATTTCATGACCCCTGAACAACTCGAACCTATTAATGATATTCATAAATTGTTCTTAGAAGACTAGCTCATTCACTTTCAGTCTTGTTATTGCGTGCATTTATTGTTTCATTTGCTGTCTTTATTATATTGTTTCAAAGAAAAACTAAAAAAATCAAAAAACTTAGCAAAAACCTAAACATTTCATTTTTAAAATATTATAGTAGGTATATAATAAATATATACCTTTTAATTTGTTGCATATATATATATATATATATATTTGCTGAAATCAAAACTTAGCACCATGCCTAAACTTAGGAATGGCAAAGAAACTTTAGGAGAAGGAGAAGATTGGTTACAAGATACAACTGAAAACCCAAATGTCCTTCTTGGAGATTCAAATCTAGAAGGAGAAACTCTAGGTCAATCAGATGAAGACTTAGGGGAAGATAAATAACAAGAAGCAAATGTTAAAGAGGATGGATCCTCATCCCCTAGAATAGCTCCAAATGGAAATATTGCCTTTGACAATGCAGAGCATTTCAAGAGATTTCTCATGGAAAACATTGATGACCTTAATGTGGCCATTCGCCTTGATAAAGGGCAAATTAGTAAAACTCAAGCAACCATGGAATATATGTGCAATATGTAGACTAATCCCTTGTCTTTCATTGATCAAGAAAGTGACAAGGGTGGACCATCCAATGCGGATATGGTCACTATAGCCCAAAGCATGTCAAAACAACAGGTTACCCAACCTCCTAAGGAACCTGTTACTCAACCTAAAATAACTCCCGCACAAAAGAAAATTCCCTTCACTACTTTATTCCACCAAACTATTGAGCAAAATGCTTTAAATAAATAGAAACCTAAAACTAAGCCAAATACAAACTTTCAACAATCTGGAATACAACATAATACAGCTTCAAAATTCCTCCATAATACTTTTCCTACCAATAATTTACACAACAGTAATATGGCATCTAATCTGCATATTCCTCCATCCTACGCCCATAACACTCATGTCAATGCCCTACCAAACCAATATGGGGGGCAAACTAGTAATCTGGAAGCCATGGTGAAACAATTAGCTTCACGTATGGACCAGATAGATCCCCACCGTCCCTCGTATAATTATCGAGAGATCTGTAGTCAACCTTTGTATCCCATAGTTGTAGCTCAACCATACCCTAAACATTTTCCCATGCCTGTTCTGCCTATATATAAAGTAACCGAAGATCCCATAGAACATATTCGCATGTTTAGGATAGCATGTCACGACAAATCGCATGAGGACTTGCTTTTACTAAAAATGTTAATGAAAAGTTTAGGTGGAATGGCATTAGAGTGGTACTACCAATTGCCCACTCATTCTTTGAGAAACTTCGAAGAAATAGCTGAATCATTTGTCCATCAATTTAGTGCCTACATCGAGAGGCATGTAACTATTAAAGACCTATACAATATAAAACAATATAAGGATGAGTGCTTTGCCGACTTCTTAGCTATATGGAGGCAATTGACAGGAAAACTGCACTTTGTGCTACCCTATAGGGAAATTTTAGACATTTTCATCAACAATTTACAAGAACAACTTTCTTATGAGCTATCAATAGCTACTTTGACTACCTTCGACCAAGCTATAGATTTAGCTCGAAGAGTAGAATATGCCCTCATTAGGAGAGGCCAACTTAGGAAGAAGTATGATGAGAAAACATCTAGAAATCAATATAAAAACAAACAGGTTGTCGGTGATGGGGTCACTGACAGCAAAAATGTTGCTAATATCAATGCAAAAAAGACAACAGAAAAATTCATATTGAAACCTCCTGATAAGCCTCCTCGAGAGTTCACTAGATTAAACCAACCTTTGTCAACTATTTTACCTCAACTACTTGAAAGAGGTTTAATCCAATTACCAGCTATCCGGGAACCTGACCCAACTATACCCGGATATAGAGCTGATTTGCACTCGTGATTTCCATAGAGGACCCGGACATTCTACCAACGCTTGTAAGAGGTTGAAACATAAAATACAATATTTGATTGACAATAATGAAATGGAAGTGCAAGCCTTCCAACCCAAACAAAACCCTCCTAATAATACTCAAAAGACTGTTCCCCAAAATCAAAATCAGAATGCCAATCAGACTTTAGACATATTTCAACACCCTTTACCAAGACATGGTAAAGAGGTAGCTAATCAAATCAAACATCATAATGTTCCCCCTCCTACCGATATGTAGGAACCATTAGCGAATAATTACCTGTTCAGGATTATCAAATATTTGACACAACCTTATCCCTAGTTACAACCAGGCCCTTACATAATTTTCAAACTTCTGATTCTAGTGATATAGAGTCAGATAGTGAAAGTGAAGTAGACACTATTCAATCGAATAGTTCTGAAAATGAATCAGATCCTATTCAACCTGTCACAGATGCTAATGTTCCATAAGAACCATTTCCCAAAAGAGTCACTACTCGACCTTCTTCTAATGTAGTCCTTCCCTATGAAAAAGCCATAAATTCTCAACCGAGACCGTTTCAACGTCGTCACTATAACATTATAGGTACCATCAGAGTCGTCACCCGACAACAAGCTCAAAATTCCCAACAAGAACCAAACCAGAACGATGGATCAGCTCCATTCATTTTGAAAAACCCAAATAAATGGAATCATGCTCCTATTGTTCAACCTAAACCCCCTTACAGCATTAATGAGCAATTGTCTAATACCACGGACATAATTTCCCTCTTAGATTTATTAAGATCCTCTCCCACCCATAGGGATGAGTTGATTCTTACATTGAGCCAAATGATGGTGACTCAAAACATTCAACCTGAATCTATGGCCAATACTATCATCACTCGAGAGATTGATTGTATTGATTTCTGAGATAAAGATATCCCACAACACAGTTTACATAAGGACAATCCCTTATACATTACTGCTTTAATCGGGGGATGTAGCTGTCAAACGAGTTTTGATTGATAATGTCTCATCTCTAAACATCTGCACCTTTGACTTCTACCAAAGATTTGGTTTTAGAAGTGATGAAATGAAGAAAACTGATATGATTATCAAAGCGTTTAATGACGAAACACAAGAAATGTGTGGAGTTATCACCCTACCATTGCAAGTTGGTCCTAGAACCCTAGAAACAACCGTGTTCATTGTACATTGCCCAACATCATACAATATACTTTTGGGTCGCCCTTGGATCAACGCCATGCGAGCGGTCCCATAAACTTTACACCAATGTGTTAAATTTGAGTTTAAAAATCAATTGGTCACTATTCAAGGTGACCCTAGACCTTTTGATATGTGTGCTTTGGCAGAACCAGTCAATTTTGCCCAGCTCTGTCATCCACACATCCTAGTTCTTCTTTTTCATCTAAAACTATGAAACATAAACCCATAACTTCATCGAGTTCCCCTCCATTAACTTCATCCTCCTATATAGATCAACAACCCTCTAAACAAATTACTTTAGAACCTCAAAAATATTTCAAATCTACAACCAATTCTTCAACTATTACCCCTACAAATTCAAAACCTCTAGACACATCTATCATCCCTTCCACATCTCAAGACATAGGTAATAAGCCTTCTACATCTTATGCCCTTTTTGATGAACTTTTACCAGATTTATCTACAACCTTCATATCAGAAGAAATAAATGCTTTCATTCAATATTCAAACCTTTTAAATAAATTGCCGCCATCTCCTCATACTTTGGGCCTCCCACAACCTATGGGAAGTACTTACTAAGTCGGGAGTTGTGCCTTCATTTATAAAGGATATGACTGGGGAAGAATCCCTTGGAATATCAAAACTCACCATGAAGGATACGCTCGGTGTTATTTTACCAATGATTATATTAAAGCTAAACCCATGATGCTTAAAATGGGATATAAAGGGAAAGGCTCAGGACCTTTCCAAAATGGCATGAAAGAACCTTTCGAGGTAGAACCGTGGCCTGCCCGCTGTGGTGTGGGCCTATTTCCTAGTAAGGGACAACCCTTTCCTTTTGAGGATGATGATCATCTCATATGCTATCAAGATTATTTGGATAGGCATGTTGATTTGCCTCTTAATAATCAGTCATTTTCATGCAACATGCTATCCATAGCCTACCTTGAAATGATTGTTGACCCCGATGAAGAGTTGGAAGGAGATATCTTCCATGATGTCTCTGTTGAAGAGATGTTACATAATGGGTTTTATTTTGATGGTTCTATACCAGCTATAGCCCAACTTGAGGCCACTGATCCTCAGAATGAATTATCTAAATTAACCTTACAAGAATTACAAGAATTGGGCATTTCACCCGCCCCACCTAATTTTGAAAGATATCTACACATGGAGGTAGAAAATGTCATTAAAATTAATATTGGAACTGAGGGCAATCCTCACATAATCAATATTGGAGCAGAACTAAGTCAAGAAAAACAAGAACAATACATTGCATTCCTTAAAGAGTATGAAGATGTCTTCGCTTGGACATATGAAGATATGCCAGGTCTAGACCCTTATGTAGTCATGCATCATCTAGTGGTCCATCCGGATGCTAAACCGGTTAAACAAAAACTTAGAAAAATGCATCCCAAAGTGGCTTTGCTAGTCAAAGGGGAGTTAGAAAAACTCCTGAATGTTATCTTTATACAAGCTATTGATTATGCTGAATGGATCTCAAATGTAGTTCCAGTCACCAAGAAAGAAGCTACCAAAGTTAGAGTTTGCACCGATTTTAGAGATATCAACGTTGCATGCCCTAAAGACGACTTTCCTCTTCCAAACATGGATCAAATTATTGACTTTACTGTCGAAAGTGGGATGATGTCCTTAATGGAAGGATTCTCCAGTTATAATCAAATTCGGATAGCTCTTGAAGACCAGGCTAAAATAGCCTTTATTACCCCCTGGGGTACCTTTTGCTGGAAAGTGATGCCATTTGGCTTAAAGAACGCAAGTGCAACTTATCAACGAGCTATGACCTACATTTTTCATGATATGATGCATGATATCCTACATGATTATGTAGATGATATTATAGCTCGCTCTCTTATTGAAGATCATCATTTGGATGATTTGCAAAAAGTCTTTAATTGATTACGAGAATATCTCATTCGATTAAATCCAGCAAAATGTATATTCGGAGTTAAGTCCGGCAAACTATTGGGGGTTTTAGTTTCTTTACGTGGTATCGAAATTGACCCTCTCAAAATTGTGGCTATCATCGATATGCCCACACCTACTAATATATCTAAATTACGAAGTTTACAGGGTAAACTTCAAGCTATCCGTCGCTTCATTGATAAGCTGGCGGACAAAACTGGTCCTTTTCTCAAACTTCTTAAGAAGGATGTCCCTTTCAATTGGGACATAGAATGTAGAGAAGCTTTTGAACTTCTCAAACAATATCTCCTTAACCCACTGGTGCTTTCACCACCTAAATCTGATCGCCCATTTCTCCTCTATATTTCTACTTCAGATTCTGCCTTAGGAGCTATGTTAGCTCAACTCGATGATGAAAAACGAGAACGTGCTAATTATTATATTAGCTGAACCTTCATCAGTTATGAAACCCGTTATACAGCGTTAGAGAATCTATGTCTAGCAGTCATTTTTGCTACGCAAAAGTTACGACATTATATGCTTAGTCAAAAAACAAATGTCATTGCCAAATATGATCCCTTAAGATATCTCATGAGTCGACCTCATTTATTGGGTCGCACAACCAAGTGGGTTCTTGCTCTAAGCGAGTTTGATCTCACCTTCATAGGACAAAAGTCTATTAAGGGTCAAATCATAGCAGATCAATTAGCTGCTGCACCCTTAGAGTCTACTCATCCCCTCATTATCGAGTTTCCTGATGAATGCCTTCAATTAGAGGCAGACCTTGTTGAACAATGGTCCTTATAATTTGATGGAGCCCGATGCATGAGTGGGGCTGAGTGCGGGTATTATTTTAATATCTCCGCAAAAACATCTTATTCCTCTCGTCCTTCAAACTGACCTTTGCTTGCACCAACAATACTACTAAGTATGAAGCTCTAATCCTTGGATTACGAGCTGCTTTATCGCTAAAAATTAAAAACCTCTTAGTTTTTGGGGATTCCCAATTGGTTATAAACCAAATTAATGAATTTTATCAAACCAGAGATGATAAACTTCGCCCATATAAGGCCTATGTTTTACAACTAATGTCCTTGTTTGATCAAGTCACCTCGGAAGCCATTCCTCGAACTAGCAACCGTGCAGTCGACGCTATGGCCGCCGCTGCATCTCTCTTGCCCTTGGAGTTAGACGATGAATATGCCACTATCATTATTCGTCGACTCCAGGAACCCGCTTCAAATAAGTCATGCTTAGAGCCTTTGGATGTGTTTCTAATCAATGAAACTACTCCTGAACCTTGGTATACCGACATATTTGATTTTCTCCAAAATGGGACTTTCCCTACTAATTCTAATCGAAACCAGCGTCGGTTATTACGTCGACGACCAAGTCGATTTGTAATAATTGGAAATACTTTATATAGGAAATATTTTGAAGGTATCCTATTAAGATGTTTAAATTCAGATGAGTCTAAATCAGCCTTGAGTGAAGCCCATGATGGATCTTGTGGAGGACACTTTAGTGGTAGTGCCATTGCTAAAAAGCTCCTTCGGATAGGATACTTTTGTCCTACCATGGAAACGGATGTACATGAGTATGTGCACCATTGCGACAAGTGTCAAAAACATGCTGACCTTTTCTATGCACCTGCACAAGAGTTGTAGGCTATTTCATCTCCTTGGCCCTTTTCTAAATGGGGCTTGGATATTATTGGCAAAATCAATCCTGTGTCATCTTATGGACACAAGTTCATCATAACCGCCACTGAGTATTTCACGAAGTGGTTCGAAGCTATACCTTTAGCTTCTTGCACTGGCACACAAGTTTCTAAATTTATTTTTAATCAAATTATTTGCAGGTTCGGAATTCCCGCCAACCTCATCTCCTCGACAATGGAACTCCTTTCAAAAATAAAGATGTTAAAAAATTATGTCAAAAATATAAGATTCAACATCGCTGGTCGACCCCCTATTATCCTCAGGGTAATGGTCAAGCAGAAGCTTCTAACAAAACTTTAATCAAAATTCTCAAAATATTAGTCAATAAAACTGGCCGTGACTGACATATTCAATTATATCCAGCCTTGTGGGCTTATCGAACTAGTGTTCGAACCCCCATGGGCACTTCACCATTTGTTTTGGTATATGGTGTTGAAGCAGTTTTTCCATTTGAATTGGAAGTTCCTTCTTTGGCTCTGCTACTTCAAGATACCGAAGTAGGAGATGAATATCGTGTTCGCGGACTCGACCACTGGAACTCCTCGATGAAAAATGCATCAATGCTTTGGAGCATCTCCGTGCTTACCAAAACAAGCTTAAAAGACCATATGCTAATAGAGTTCGTCATCGATCCTTTGAGATTGGCGACCTTGTTTTAAAAGAAAATAAAAAAAATACAAATGCAACCAAAGAACTTAAAGGTAAATTTGAGCCCAACTGGCTCGGACCATACATCATTACTGCTAAATTTGAATCAGGAGCATATAAATTATCTATCTTAGATGGTAAAGAACTTAAAGAACCCATGAATATTTTGCATCTTAAACGTTATTATGCATAAATTTGGTCATTTCATCCATGTATATATTCGTTCCAAATTACTATTTTGTATTTCTTTCAAAAAAAAATTAAAAAATTAAAAAAACACCAAAAAAAAAAAAACATTCATAAATCCCTAAAAATCTTCAAAACTATCTATTGCATTTATTTAAAGCACTTGTTAAATTCTTTTTTCTCAAAACAAAAATCTAAATCTAAAAACAGCTATATGCTTGACTCTTTCGAAACCAAAATAAAACAATATACAGAAAGAAAGAGAGAGTCAACATTCTCAAAACTTCTCAAAAATGTTTATATATATTTTCTTACAATTATTGCAGTTATATGTTTCAACTTATTTTGGATAAAATTAGCATTTATTTGGCATCCCTCACTAACACACTCACAACAATAAATATCTTGATTTTATCTGGCATGATTACTAATCTCTCTTATATCAAAGTCCACAAAATTCAATTAAATAAAGTTTGAGCACAGAGAATTGATATTGTTATTTACTTAAACCAAGCACATCTTTTCACAATAAAATGATTATATTTGTAATTTCCATGTTTTGCTACATAGTAGAACCGATTTCTTGAGCGAAAAGTTTCCCCTGCTATCCTATCATGCACATGGTCTAGAATCTTTGAGAATTGGCAAAAGGACAAGCTCACCCCTACCCAGAATAAAAATCCCTTGCTCTACAGCTAATCCGAGCAAGTATCCCTAGCAAAGAAAAAGAGAAGAAAAATTCAAGAAAAAAAAGAGAAAAGAAAAAAATGTTCTTTTATCATTATAGCAATGTTCCAAGCATTATCAAGCAAAAGAAATACAAAAAGAAAAATAAGCAAAGTTCAAAAGAAAGCAAGAAAGCAATAAAATACCTTTCCCTACCCTTTGAAAAGAAAAGAAAGGTTGATGAGCTTGAATCCCTGGAATTCTCAATTATTCGAAAACTGTGAAGTAAGCCCCATAACGAGTGGTTTGTGCCCAACCTGCTTGGCCTTGGGTAACTCCTAGCGTGGTGATATGTCTGTCACATTAGCGACATTCTTTTGTACAGGCCTATGTCTGCTTATGGATTAGCTATCTCTTGATAATCTGACCTACATAGTAGTCTAATATTGTTATATGCATCTACATCATGGTTAATGAACATTTATTTGGTTTTTTCAAATCACTTGTATCATAGTATCTTGCTCAAAACTGGTAAATGAACAATGCAATTGCACACACATTTGTATTTGAGAAATTTTGTTTATCATTAGGATAAATCAAGATCGGAAATGAATGCACATATGCACATGGGATTCCTTATAAATCTAACTTTTGTCTTCAAAATACTTTGAAATATTATTTTTTTGCAACTTGTTTGGAATAAATCAAGTACAGTTGTTTACCACAAAAACAACTATATAATAGAAAAATCAAAAATTTCTTTCAAAACATATCATATATATCGTGTCGACTTTCGCAACGATGGTATAGTTACAAAACCAAAATTGGAATTGTATGCCTAGCGCAAGTCCTCATTTTTCATCTTTTTTGTTCATCAAAAAATCAACCATGCAATAAAACTATCTATTTTTCTTTTGATTTTCATGATGATGGTATAAGTCTATACCTACATATTCTATGCCTAGCACAAACCATTGTACCAATTTTATTTTCCATTTATTCAAAAATCATGAAAACCATATGACTTAATTCATTATGTTACACAAATTATGCTTTTCAACAACAAACACATTTTCATTATTTCATATCATTATGTCAACCTTTAAATTTTGCAATGATGGTATAATTCCTAAGGAATTATTCACAAATTTTATCACACTTAGGAATTTATGCCTAGCGAAAATCATTTTAAAATATTTCATGCATAATATTTTCATGGAAATCTAAAAACAAATCATCATCATCATCATCATTTTTACTATTGCACCAAAGTCTTAAGACAGTCTCTTAAGCACTCTTTTTACTTTTAACAATATTTCTATAAATGGGACTAGCTTGATGACCGAGTGAGCAGCGACTCCATGAAATGGTATGTAATAGCGACAATGTCCCTTGAAATTATTGTTAGAAGTCTCTTTTTATTTTTATCACATTTTCATTACAAACAACCAAATTGTTACATCAGATTATTTCATTTCAAATATTACAAGCATGACATTCCAATTATAATATATCCATCGACATAATCACATGAAATCAATTAATCAAACATAAAAGCATCATAAGCATCACATAAGACAAGTCATATGATCAAAAATATCTCATCTATATATGTCACAAATATATGTACATCATCAAAACTAGATTGGTATGCCACAATCTGTACCTCGGCATACTCAATCCTCTATCAAACAAAAAAATATATATATAATACAACATCAATGTGCAGCCCTCTAGCCTCGAGAGCCCCTCGAGCTCTCTCGCCTCATCTCCTCCCCCCGCCCCCGAGGTGGACGAGATGGCCCCATCGCAATCCGTGTAGTCCTAGTCCTCGATCGGGACGTGGTCCTCGATGACCCGATCCTGATCGGATCTACGATGTTAGTTGGCAGGGGTAGTCTATCTACGTCTGGCACCAGCTGGAAGTACAGTGTCTGATAGAATGTCAACTAGGCGATAGCCCGTGTCAACTCTCCTAAGCTCGCCCCTCCGCCCCGTGCCCTGAGGCATGCAATCTCATCCCGCAGTTGTGACACCTCAGCATGGTGTCGTGCAGCCGCATCCTGTAGCGTCTGCACCTAAGCCTGCAGATGATCTCTCTTCGCTCGAAGAGTAGCCATATTGCTACTCTCTCTTGTGTCCACACCCTTGCCCTTATCGAGCGATGGTGGCCTTTGTGGAGATGGGGGTCTCTCCTCCCTCCTCTCCTTCTATCACGGCCTCTCTTGTGCCCGTGGCCTCCTATGCTCTCTCCCGCCATGACCCTAGGCCGCCTCTATCACTGCCTGGCACCACCTCCCTATCCGACGCACAACTTCATGAATCGGACCCTATGCCCTTGTCATCCGAGGAGGGCGGATGCCTGCATACCACGCATCGTAGCCATCAGCTACCCCTGCGTCGTCCCCATCCACTGGTTAGATGGGGGTATCGTCTGTGTCATGACTCTAGAAGCGCTGCATGTTAGGAGCCCCACTAATAGTGGTGTTATCTTGGACAGTCCGAGAAAACTCGTAATCCCTGAGAGATGGGATCCCCTGCTGTAGACCGAACTACCTCAAAACTCGGTCGTAGCGATGGAGCTCCACCTCTCCCCTCTCCATCCTCAACCAGTAGACTCACCTGATGCGAGCCAACTCCTATCCGTCCTCGGCCCACCCTGGATGCTCCCTCCATGGCCTCCAGGTGATCTGATCTAGGACCAAGTCATCCAGTAGCCTCCGGGACATCGGTAGGTCGATCTATCGCTGTGACCCTCTCTGGAGCCACCAGTAGAAGACTCAGGGCCTCTCCTCATCCACCCCTGTCAGTGGAAGCCCTACCGGCCTCCACACTGCAATGTGCTCCTAGCACCAAACCTGTAGGAGCGATGTCATGACCAAACATCACCCGCCCTTGTACATGACCACATACAGGATCCTATACAATCGGCATAGTACAAAGCTGCCCTAAGAAAACCTGTACCCATGGTCTCGCATATCACAGATCACATCTACGAGCATCTATGGTACCCTGCACCCACTCTGGTGGCACAGTAAAAGTCCACCAACTACCCTAGCAAAAACTCATGTGAGTGTAGATGCCTCAGGCATCTGGCACAGTGCCTCGATGTTAACTCCGCCTTTCTCCAGGGTGAAGCTCGGGTCACCGCATAACCGTCCTATAGCACGGCCCTGATTGGCCGTAGGAGTGATGAGCCGTCCTTGTATGGGGATTCTCAGAATCCTCCATACATCCTCTAGTGTGGGAGCCATCTCCCCTGTCGGTAGCCAAAAACAGGAAGAACCCGGATACCACCTCTCTGCTAGGGCTGTTAGAAGCCCCATGTCAGTGGATACTTGTGGCATCTTTGCCACATGCTGGAAGCCGACCTGTGCCAGCAGATCTTGCTCTGCCTATGTGAGAGTGGCCAAGTCATCTCTCAATCCTCCTTATTTCCACTCCCTACTCTTTAGTAATCCTCTCTGCAACATAAAAAAAAAAACAATAAACAATCATTAATCAACAATTCCAGTAATTAATAATGCAACTTAAAGATCAATTTCATGTAATTGATGATATCGCCCACTATTGGACGATATCGTCCCAAATTTGAGCATAATCGTCTCCGATTTCATAGTTCGAAATCGTCTCTAATTTGACGAAATCGTCCCCCTTTCGACGATTTCGCCCTCGGGCGAAATTGTCGAAATTGAGACGATTTCGTCGAAATAAGGACGATTTCGTCAAAATTGGGATGATTTCATCCCAATGACGTCGACGGCCCAAAAACGGCCGCGATGCTCAAAATTCACCTAAAAATTATTTAAAAAGCATGTCAATTCAAATTAAATCAGTTCTAAACTAAGTTTAGACCCTTACCCGTAGGCCGCATTGGACCTCTGCAGATCTGTGCGTCGTCTCCACCATTTTTGCTTCAGAGCTCTAAAAACCAGAAAAATGAATAGTAAAAATGAATTAGGGTTTTACCCTATTTTTCTTAATTTTATTCAACAATAATTTTGTGCTTTTCCGCGTTTTTACCTCAAACGTTCGATTTGGGTAAAAACACGGAGGGGGCACCATAGTAAGCTGTCGTATGATTCGACCAAGAATCATCGCCTAAAAATAGGTATAATTTTTTGCTTTCTCGTACATCGAGAAGAACTCATCTTTAACACATTTTCTTCGAAAAATTCGCTAAAGAGGGGGCAAAATGTAGCACCCTAAAATTGGCGCAGTAAAATTATAAAATTTACATTCACCTTAGTAAATAATTTTAAAATCAAATTTAACCTCCCAAACCGCCCGTTAACCGTCGGGTATTCCGTTTCCCCCTTTTTTGCGCCAATTTTAGAGGTTATTTTGACCGTTTGACGATATCGTCGCCGATCAGAAGATATCGCCCCAGATTTGACGATTTCGTCTGGACTAGGACGTCTAGATGATCTTGTCGCAAAACTGAATTTGCATAGTTGGAATCTATTCCAACGGGTCTCCAATCTGGGCAAAAGCGTGTCTGCACCATTGGGACCCTCCCCCGTTGGAGATCTCCCAAATTGGGATGATCTCCAACCTCCTACCAACTCCCTCTAAGCCTATTTAACCTCTAGGATTTTCCCTCCCCAACCCCTGGCTAAAATTCTTGGTAAATTGATTCCCCCTACGTTGAAACATCCCTACTTTGCATTTGCATTAGTTTCATATTATTTTGTTGCAGGTACAACATTATTTTTCAACCGGAGCCAGCACCCATCGTCGCCAACGAACCTATCCAGATCGGAGGTGATCCTGTCAAATACGAGATGATTTCATACTGATGCGAGACGATATCAACTGAAATCCACATCGAGGCAATCAGTGCCTGGAGTTTGTCTTTCTCACCTTTTTCTCTGTCATCTTATGTTGCAAATTAGACAATTTATTCAGTTTTTACATTATTTTGCATCTGGAGTTCACCCATTTAGCCTAGATTGCATATTAAGATCATGTTTTGTCATTTAAGTACAGTAATTTGCTTTAATTTCTGTTCTTAAATATTTTTCAATATTCATATTGCCATTTGGTGTAATTTGCCTCTATTTGCACAGTAAGATTTCTTGTATTTTGCATCTATTTTCTGTTTTGCAGGTTTCTGACGAATTCGTCAGACGAATTCGTCAGATCTCAAACGATTCTGTCAGTCTCAGATGATTCTGTCAGATTCTAGACGAATCTGTCAGTTTTCGGATGATTCTCGTCGGATTGCAGAGCGATTTTATCGAATTCCGGATGATCCAAACCGCCTCAAACGTCGGAATCTTCTTCGGACATCCGGATCGGGTATTCCCCGTTTTCCTCCTGTAAATTCTCTATTTTTTGCTTTCAAATTTGTTTGTTGTATTCATGAAAATTGCATTTTCATGTAGTTTAATTTAGATTCATTCGACCAAACCTAGGATGAATGTTTAAGATCAAAATGAACTCATCTAAACACATTCCAAAACCTAGGCGTGGAAATTGCCATTAAATGTTTCCTGGTGAACCCACCATCCATCGAAAAATCACCAAAATACACCTCCCTTGAGAGGCGGGACCTTCGTAAAGTCCTCTCATTCGAGGTATCGCGACATCCTTTTCCCATCCTCCTTCCGGGCGCGGATCCTATAGCCTGAAGGTAGGGATGCAAAAAATTTGGAGTGATACACTAATACCCTCTATGTAATAACATGATAGATGCATGGATTATCTGAATCCAACAGATATCAATATTGATCTTGTAAGGTATAAATTTAAAGTTAATGAATAATTCCTTTCTTTACCTAAATATAACTCTATCCTCATAAGTTGTAGATGTTGAATTTCCTTCCTTGATATATGTTAGTTTATCTTTTTATTGAATGATTTGTTAGAAACCAAATATTGTTGTATATTTTTATCAATTAGATTGTCAAATTTTATATATTGCATTGATATTATTTGTACCATAATGAAATTTGTAAATGGATATAACCAACTAAAAGGATGGAAGACCTTCTAGTTTTGGGAAGGATGGATTGGTGTTCATTCCTTGGGAAGAGGTATGGAACTCTTCCTTATGTTTGGTGGTAATCCAAACAAATTATGAATGGGATTTAGAATTAATCCTCATTATAAAAATATTAATGATGAATGAATTTTTTACTCATGCTTGG
This sequence comes from Wollemia nobilis, assembly GCA_028583015.1. NCBI lineage: Eukaryota > Viridiplantae > Streptophyta > Pinopsida > Araucariales > Araucariaceae > Wollemia > Wollemia nobilis. The sequence continues at coordinate 4,019,544 of JAQPPZ010000622.1, forward strand.
TGATTTTCTATTTTAAAAGTGAGAAGTAAATGGAAGTAATGATTTTAGTGAAATTATAGATTTTGTATGTAAAATACATACTATGAGTTTTATGAAATTTTTAATGAATGGAATCCACTAGAAGAATGGATGATCTTGGTATCCATATCAGAAGAGGTATGTGACTATTCCAAATGTCCTTGACAATCAAAGGAATGGCATTCATGTTAATTGGGACTAGAAAACTAATTATTTAGAGATAGACCTTGATGTTAGATGATTTATGGGAATTTAGGGGGTTTCCCTCTTTTGAGAGATTAATTTAATAGTATTAAAGCAAACCTTGGAGGTAAATTTGGTATCATTTGGAGATAACATAAATAATATTTTGATTGAATTAACAAGATAATTAGAGATAATGTTGGATCAAATTTTGGAAAAAATTTGATAACAATTTACAAATGCATTCTTGTAGACTTTATTATAGAGGATGAAATAACTAAATGTATATTGGGATCCAGTTATGGAAATGAATTTATTTGAGAGATAACCTTGGATTGAAATATAAAAATTGTATAGGATATTTGATGCATCTTTAGCTCACATTTGGGAAGAGAATTTATAGTATTTGGAAAGTAATGAGATGAATCTTAGATCAAATTTAGAAATTAAATTTGATAGCAATCAAGAATTAATTGAATATATTAATATATTGTATACCATGGGGAATTATACCCCTCTTGGTTTGTATATAATCAATGGAAATAACTTTAGTATAATGATATTTATATTACCCATGATAAAATTCTAATGTTTTACTTTTATTAACCTACTATTAAGGAGAAAGGTGGATGACATGGGTTGTTACAACAAGATATAATTATGAAATGATAGATAATTTAAATTATTAGCTTAAATTATTAATTTAGGAAGAATGATTTATTAATGAATTAAAGGTATGGGAATTTAATTCATGGATTGACTTTGTGTCAATTATGTAGAATTAATTTGGAATTCATTCTTGAGGGAACTTATATGGTTTTCTCTAACACCGATACGACTTCTCCAAAATAATATTTTGATGATTATCGTAAACATATGAAAAATCTTAGGATGGCTTAGAATCAATAGATTCCTTAATTGCATCATGATTTTAAAGGGGTAGATGGATTGCTTATTTTTATCAAAAATACCTTAACAATAAAATGATTACTTAGAGAAGGAATTTAGAACAATTCCTTAATTGCATTATGAATTTGATAAGGAAAACTTGTATTCCTTTCCATGTATAATGAATTGAAAGGGACCCATAATGGTCCTTCTATATCTATAATATTTGACATCTTAAGTTTATGAATATGAGGAAAGTATATATTTTGGATGTTGGGTTTATTCCCCATGAGGGTTCCCAGGATAAGCAATGTGTCACTCTATTTGTGGTTTGATGTGTTAATTCTTGTACATGTTGTTTTCACTTCAAAATGAAAATGATTTAAGTGGATGAGATGGTTAATGCTTGATGAAATAGTTATGCAATTCTTAGATTATATAAATGTGTACTATGATGTAATTAATGTATGCTTAACTTTAAGATGTTGATGATTTAATGATATACGATTATGTCAATTATTTTCTAGAATGTGCTAGGAAATAATGGTTGATGTAGTTAGATAGCTTTACCATTTAACAACTAGCATGTGATGCATTCAACGGTTGTATGGATGTAAAAATTAGAATGTAATGGAATGTAAATCTTACTCAATTGGATATCTCATGTGTGCTATAGTCTCAAGAATCATAAAGTAATGGATTCTACTCTTTAAAGGATTAATTGGGTTAAGATCACTTCATAAACATTCATGGTTGGTATAACCTGAAACATTATGATAACAAATTGAGGATTGATCTGAGTTGAATCTCATAGTTGGTTGGAACCCACAAAAAGGGTAATTTGGACTTGAGTTGTACACCAAGTTAGACCTTACATTCTAAGTTGATAAATGAATGTGCATGAGGGTAAGTACTCCCATGATGGTTAAATAATGCCCTTTTGTAATGAACTTAATTGATTCATGTATATAACAAAAGGTAGGCCTAAATAAAAAGGGGGGAACATAAGCCTTAAGATATATAAGGTTATATAATCATGCTTAAGATGACATTCCAAGGATTCTATGAGTTGATCGCATATAGTGATTTTGCTATATTAGTAACCCCATAATGAAGATGTGGGTTGGATCTAAGATCTATAAACAGCCATTATTGAGGTTATTTCATTATAATGGATTTCCATCTTCAAGGCATTCACCTATATACTGGTCTTGGTGGATAGTATGGTTAAGGGTGATTTCCATTTTAAGAGGTAAAATATAACACTTGGCCAACATTCTCATATTTGAGTGGTATGAGGGTTTCATAAAAGCTTATCACTTCTACTCAAGAGTGACTCTGATCAAGTCTTAATATTTTTGATGCTATTTTCCTTGATAACTTACAATCCAAAAGGAATGATTCTAAATTATCTCATCATTATGTTCCTTACCTTATGAAATATGAATATGTATATATATAGAAAAATAATTGTGGTAACAATTGGGGTTGTTACAGTAACAGAGTTAAGAGAACACCGAAAGACTCAAACTTGGTTAGAACTTGATTGGTACTTAAAGGCCTAATGGACACATAATTAGAAGACAAGTTCAATGTCAAAGGTACCAAAAGAATTGTACCCCATCGAGGCCCACTGATATTCTAAAAACCTAGCACAATAGAAGAAGATCCAATCCAGTAGTATAACCATTAGGATGATGATGAATAGCTAAAAACTATCTGAGTGATAGAAAGGTGCCCCATAGATATTCACATGATCTGACTACCATTTTTCAACAAGAATGGGATCTTTTTACCGCTACTCCAATTGGTCATGATCCAATATCATAAAATATTAACAAAAAAATGCTACTATACAAGTGATAATGTGACTAGATAGAGAAGAAATAAAGGGACCAATTGCAACCAAAAAGCAAGGCCAATGCAAGATGGTATATATCGAAGCCATGTCAATCAACGAAGTTTGGGTCATTGGAGCAGCCATGCTTCCAAAATGAACCAACAGGCTAGCAGAATCTCTAACATAACAGTAATCCACTTCTAATAAAATGGTGCTTTTAACTTCTTGAGAATTGTAAGATGTACTATAATCTAAAATAAAAATGGGTTGACTCTTAGGCTTTTACAATTTATATGTATAGATGAATTACTTGCATCTTAATACAAATTGATTGTTGTCTAGCCTCTGGTTCAATTCATCATGTACTTATTTATGATTGCTTATATTTAATTTAAGCATGTTGAATGTTTATGGTGTTAATTCTAAATCCTAGATTTCTGTTATACTCATTCACTTGTTTAGAATTTATGGTCTAATAAAGATACAATATATTTAAATTTAATATTTTGTAATTGATTGCAAAGTAGTTAGTCTATTAGGGAGTTGATTATTTAGTTGTGTGATCCTTGTTCTTGCTTATGTCTTGATGTTGCTTAATTTGTACCACTGTAAGCCTCTTTTATCTCTTTTAACACCATTTTCCCCCTACATTTAGGCATAGTTAATCGAGACTTCAAGGAAATAGCCTCCTCCAAAGATTGACCATTTCAGTTTTCATGATCTCCTAAGTCAATCAATGTTGATCAAGGTCTATGGGTGCACAAACCTTTCCATTAAAAAAAAATTCCAACTAATAGTTTGGCATTCCTGGTGGGACCCAAATGTCCCTTACATAGATAATTTAAGTATTTATTATATCCTTTATTATTAGATATCATAAAAATCATTTGGTGACTTTGTTGAAATCTAGATATCTCACCATATGACCAGTTACCTTTCAGATCTAAATAGAATGTGGTGATACTCTATTTTTATCCACAATCTCCATCCCCTGGTGACTTCCCTATAAAAATAAACTCACTCTAATGATAATTTACCTTTGAAGTATGTGTAATAAGGTAGCTCCACCAAAAATTAACCAAGATTCATGGTTGGTTGCCCTTCTGCATCATTCTCAAAGAACTATCTCCTAGAGGACTCAAGGTTTGATGAGCAGTCTTGACCTCATTAGTAGAGAAGTTATGCTCATTTGATGATTTCAAGGACCCAAGTGCTACAATGGCTCGTTGTGAGTGTTTCTATTAGAATTATTTAGGTCCTCTCAATATTCAAAATCCCCATGATATTCCTAAATTTTTTTTGAAGATCTTGCCAAGTTTTTATGGGACAAATAATACTGCATTTGAATACTTTTAGAATGTTGCTTCCATGTTAATGATTCATAAATTCATGTATTAAGACGTGTTTCTTAGACTCCTGGTTATCTCTCTTAAGAGAATATCCTTGTTGTGGTGCAAATCCTTAAAATATGGGAAAATATGTACGTGGTATGACTTAGCAAAGCCATTATTTGATATATTTGATTACTCTAGTGACCCTTTCCTAATACCCAATTAGTTGTCCTTTATCAGACATGAACCTCAATAAGATATCATTAAATTCAACATTCATTTCAAGAGCTCTTGGAATAGAATCCCCTATGAATAGCAACCATATCCTACCTAGGCATACATGTATTACACCTAGGCCTTCTTCTCAGACATAAGTCTCATTTTGTAGTAGTCTGGAGAAAGGAGATTACTAGATATTTAGAATGAGGATTTTTGTGCTGACAATATTTTAATTTAGGTGAGATGGTTGCCTCCTAGGTATGTACCCACTTTATATCAAACCTTGTGAAAACCACCCCCAGAAGCATATACTTCAGCCTTTGCCAAATGATACATTATGCTTTCCTCATAAATCCCTTTGGAAGCAATACTTTGGTAGAATATGAGATGATAGGTACTTAGATACTTGTAGAAGAAGATGAAGGTTAGATGGATTCCCCTTGTGAGCAAAATGCCAACACCTCAACTTTTTATTAGCCAATACAAAACATGAATCCTTGGGATTTAGTGGCTTCATAATTATCTTTGTTATTAGACTCTCCTATGAGCAAACAATAAGAAGTAGGAGGCCATCACTCTCAATCAGTGATCTTAAGAAAGAAGAGGAAATAACAATGCTCTTTCATGACATATTCGGTAGACCTTATTTTTGATCGATTGAGCTCCAAGATGATTTTAGCTCTAAAAAATAATAATTAGCATGGACATCCTAGTCCATGCCATGTGACACATACCCTTCCACATCACTCTTTGGAGATCCAACTGTAAATTTTCTAGCCCCTTAGCAATTAATGCATGACAATAATAATACTTGTAAAATAAATTAGACCATAGTAGAAATAGACCAAGATGGGGTATGGACCTCGATCCTAATGATATCAAATGGGAGACAACATTGGCAACCTTCCCTAGTCAATTCAAGTGCTAAATTCAACTGTAAAAATACTTGTGCCTCCTAATTAAATATAACTTGGATCTACCAATTCTAAGGGAAAGTACTAGCCCTAGATGGCATCCCATGATACTTGAGAATGGTGGTAGATAGTTTCAAGATTAGCATGATGAGCATCCCAAATTTGGTGTCATCTTGTCTGGGCATTATAGATTAATAGGATGACCTGCAACATTCAATCCCCAAGCATGCCAGGTATTCCAAAATTTTGTGTAAATATGTAGTAAGTAAATAAGATCTGTAGGAAAGGCATGGTTGCTCATAGCTTGCAAGGGAAGCACTCAAGCAAGGAAATACCAACTATCCAAGGTACCAAAAAGTAGAAAGTATAAAAAACAAAAGGAGATTTTATAGGTCACCTCTTGGAATCATAAGACTTTCTTTATTACTTCACTATATTCCTTTGTTCTCTTTGTTCTCTATTTATTTTTAACTTTCTCTCTTTTGTTGTTGTGACTCCATAGCCAAATGAATGATGCCCAAAAATTACAAAATATTTTCATATTGTCCTTGAAAATATAATATCACATGAAGAATAATTTGGGACTCGTGTAAATAGGATAGAGGATCAATGGTGGAGAAAGTCCCTAAAAAAATAGGACCCATATTCACACACCAATTAGACCTCTATGTGATCTAGCGTATGCTAAATATATCTAGAATGGGGTAAACATTCTATAAAATACCTCCATGTACAACTACTAAAGTGGTCAAAGAAGAATGAGTCTCAGATCAGATATGGATAAGAGTGATCCTATGGTGAATGATGATGAGCAAAAGAGATTATTGCTAAATTGCATCGAGAAAAATGGTTTGGGAGGATGGGCAATTATCATTTGGTATTTTTTCTATTCATAAAATTAGGTTGTATATTTTAAAAGTGTGTACACTAGAATGTAATTTTTGGGAGTGTCCCATGGATTGGGTGAATTCTCTTAGCTTTCCCCTAATTTAACCCCATAGTTGCAATCTATTTTATGTTTGTACATTTCTACATCCTTCTCCTTCCTCTATTTTCCATTATTTTTATGGTCACCAACCTCTCCGGTTAGTGGCTTGTGTTCTATTGATTTTGCTATTTCTTGTTGCCTCCCATTTCTTCCTATGTTGTTTTATTATGGTTTTTTTTTGCTTGCTTTTTATGATTGTTATCCCCCTTATTTTATTTTTTCTCATGCTATACCACCATGTTATTTTCTCCCCATCATCCTTCTCTTAGCCTCTTTGTACAACCTCTACTTACTATATTTTTGCCAGATTTTCTTCTAGCTCCTTCTTCCCTTCCCCTTCCCTCAAAAAGTGTTAAGTTCAATTTTTTTTTTACCACTTGGGTTACTTGTTTCTACAAAGAAAAAATTCCCTGTGAGTCACAAAGAAAGTGGGTATTTTTTGCACCTACCCATGCCTAAATTCTACTAGATAGATGTTAGATTTGCTTTTTTAGATAAAGCCAGATATCACCAACACATTTTATCTTCAAGCCTAGAAGCATTACTGAATGAATAAGTGATGAAGAGGATACCCATTGAACTTTTTGTAACACCTATGCTTGATCAAAGTTTGGAATAAATATGGGGGTTTATACTACTACAATTATGAATTAGGAGCTCATTTTTATTCACTTGGGTGCTGGAAGATGATCGAGGTAGATTGAGTAGAGCATGTAGCAGCCATAATTATACCACCTAGAAGAAATGCTCAAAGAATGCATATTAGATCCTACTATTGAAATGATCTATGTTAGGTTAGGTAGATTGAGTAGAGCATGTCATATTTAAGATATTAGAGACTGAGTAGAGCTGGTGGATAAGATATTAGTGCCACCTAGAATGGTCATCTCTTTAAGACACCATAAGGCCTATACCATACCAAAACCTTAGGGTGGCACTAATATCTTATCCACCAGCTAGAAGTTGACAAGATAAAAAATGAAGAAAATTTCTAATTTAGGAGTGGATCGATGGATTTACATCGAAGTCAAGAATCATCAGAAGGTTGGAGATCTGGTTCATGTGGACTTAAAAAGTGGATTAAGCATCAATAGTTTTGGAACATCTACCATGGCTAGATATTGGTAAAGTAACAAGCATATGTCTCAATCCTAGAAGAGCTAAAGAAGATTGAAATGACCAAGTCTGGGGAGGACTAGAACAATCGCACTCGGCTAGAACCCATAAGGTTAACCAAGCTTGGAATTCACCAAGAAAGGAAAGTTGATAAGAATGCCAAAACTATTAAGCTAGACCAAAGACCAAAATCATCATAAACACTTGGTCAAGGAAATGGTGAAGTTACAATAATACTGGAACATTCACAAAATTTTAAAGCCTAGTAGGGTCCCAATGTTTTTATCTGAAGCTCGAAAGACAACAAAGGAGTAGGTAAAGTAATGGATTTTGAAGAACACTAGAAGACTTAGACCCAATCAAAACTTGGTCAATTCTCAAAGTATTAGTGTGTGTAGAAGTATAAGATAAACTAAATATTGGAGGTACCAAAATAATTGCACTCAATCGAGGCCCACTAAGATTCTAAAAAATTGACATAGTAGAAGAATATTCGGTCTAGTAGTATAACCATTGCAACGGTGATGAAAAACCAAAAACTATCTGAGTTATAGAAAGGTTTCCCATATATATTCATGTGATTTGGCAACTGCTTACCAATAATAATGGAGTATTTTTTGCAATATTCCAGTTGGGCATGATCCTATGTTAGAAAATATTAATGACAAAAGGCTACTATACAAGTGACAATGCAATTGGACAAAGAAGATATCAAAGGATAAAATATAGCCAACAAGCAAGACATGATGCAAGATGGTATAGATCTAGGCTACGTCAATCAACCACATTTGGGTCATTGAAGAAAACATCCTTCCAAAGTTATCCAATGAGATAGCATAATCTCTGACATAGAAGTAATCCACTTCTAAGGTAATGATGCTTTTGACTACTTGAGAATTGTAAGATGTCTATAAATACTATAATGTAAAATAAAAATAGGTCAACTATTAGGAATTTATAATTCATATGTATAGATGGATTACTTGCATCTTAATACATATTGAATGTTGTCTGGCCTCTGGTTTGATTTATTTTTAGAGCATGTATATATTTATGACTACTTATTTATAATTTAATCATGCTAAATGTTTATGGTATTAATTTTGAATCCTAGATTTCTATTGTACTCATTCACTTGTTTGGAAATTATGGTCTGATAAAGATACAATATAGTTAAATTTAATGTTTTATAATTGATTACAAAGCAAATGGTCTATTAGGTAGTTGATTATTTATTTGTGTGATCCTTGTTCTTGCTTATGTCTTGATGTTTCTTAATTTGTACCACTATAAGTTCTTGTGGGTGAAATTTTGAACCTCTTAACCCACTCTTCTTTAGGATAATGAAATTTTAGAGCTAGCTAATTTTGAAGGTGAATGACTGAAACTAGATGAACAAGCAATAAGACAAATCATCCAAATATGAAGCCAAATGGAATAATGGGCAGGTATGTGCTCGAATAAATATCTAAAATTATTTCCTTGTCTATTGGATAGAATATTGGAATCCCAAATCCTTGAAAAAAATAATTGGACAAAGGTAAAGCAATCACAAGTTGCAATTTATCATCCGAAAGCTAGAAAAAACTTTGGGAAAGCAGTATTAGAAGTCTGTGTTGAATCCTTTGTCCCTAAATTATGATGAGTAGATGAATTATCCATGACCAAAAATAACATCAATAGGAATAAATCCTCAAGCTAGGCCATTACTAAACACAACTACCCTAGTACAAGCTAACAAGGAGCAAGTGAATGTACGAGGAGCCTATGGTAATTAGTCAAAGTTTTTAGGTGCTTAAATGGTAAAGTAGATATAATTTATTGCTTTAATAGGTGCAAAAAACATTATCAAGGTCCTAGATATTCATACAAGTACCTAATTTTCCCTCCATATGATCACCTTCCTCCCTAAAGTAGAGCATCAACAGATCTTACGACCGTTCTAGTTTGATATTTCCAACTAAATAATGTTAATGCTAAAATTTGAATTCAATGTAAAATCCTCTATAAATAGTGAAATGTTTGGTATTTTAAAGGTTGGCTATGTGGCCTTTACCATTCATATGTAATTTGACATCGCTTGTAAATAATAGTAGGTCACAGTTTGGTCTCTCAATCTATCTCTCATTCTCTTTTTGCCTTTGTGTGAATTTTTATTTCTATGATGGTCATCTGAGTTAATCCGCTTAACTATGATATATGGATTTCATGGGTTTGACTATGTGGTTTTGGAATTCACATTCACCATTGGATGTTGGGGTTTATTTCTATTAAAGCCAATTTGGTGGGAGTGCTCTAATTCTACTATCTATATTTCATGCACCTTCTTGTTGGTTTTGGAATTCACCCATGCATGTCAAGCCAAAAGAGAAGTGAGATATGGGGTGGGCTTATTTATTAGGTGCTTCATTGTTGTTTGTACTAGTGATGTTGGATAAGTGTATCTTGATGTGGCCATACCCTATCCTTATCAGTTCTAGCTATGACATTGTTTTCTTTCTCTCTCACTCTCTTTTCCCCTCTTTCTCCTTCATGACGTAGGTAGCTATAACCTTAGTTGTTAGCCTTCTCTGGAGATCGATCGAATCTACCATTCCAAGACTGAGGGACTATTCAATTTTGGTCAAGAACTTTTGGGCATGCCTCCCATTCATCTGGTGCTAGTTTTTGCACCAATAATTTTTAGCAACTCTACTGGAGAACTCTTTGAGTTTCTATGTTTAAGAAAACTAGGGTTTGGTGATTCTCTGGTTTACCTATATCTTGGTAAATCACTTGGTGACCTTGACTGTGCAACCTCTCTGTATCATGAGATCAATTGCATTTTGTGCTAATATTTTCCATATCCTGAAGGATCCAGGGTTTGATGAGCAACCCAAACCTTACAAGTAGTGATATTATATTCATCTGGTGACTATAAATCTGACAAATGAATTGGTACCTTTGAAGGCCAGTGTATCAATGGCCTACCTGATCTGCCCATAGTGGAATGACCCTGATTTATTAGATCTCCAATGTTGGCTTAAAATCCTTGTAAGTGCCCTGAAGCACCTAACCAAATACAATGGCAGTTCAAGAATTACTTAGGATCACCTTAAATATGTTGTTGCATTAGTGCTCCTCTATAGAATAGTACATGAATATATCATGATCAGGCTCTTGGTCTTATCTCTAGAAGGGAGGGCACTATGGTGGTATCGTACCCTTGGGTGGAGAACCATCCACTCATGGACAAATTTTGTGGGAGCTCTGGTTGATGCATTTGATGGCTCCTTAGATCCTTTCCAACTCTTGATGCATATTTCATTCATCAAGAGGACTTTGAGTCCATAAAAAAACTTCAACATTCAGTTCAGAAGGAGCTAGTGAAGGATTCCATATGAATTCTAGTCATCACCCACCCACACTCACCTATACTACATCTGAATTTTATGATCAAACATAGTCCTCTTCCCACACCAGTTAGAGAAAAGGATATTCCCCCTAATATTTCAAGAGCTATACGAGTAGAGAAACTCCTACTTTAAGTACGAAAGACATCTTTAAATGAATCTGCCCTCCTATTCCCTTTTTCAACTGCTACTATTTCCTTAACCATTGTATAGTGTCTGCCATGGATGCCATATCAAGCTATGCAAAAGCTAAGCACAAGGAGCGGATATACTCTTGACCCCACATAAGGGAGACACAAACATAAATTCTTCCACAAACAATTTTACTACTTGCATATTCACCTAGTATATGGAGGTCCCATCCCTTGCAGGCTCAATCAATAAGGATTGTGGGGAAAATTGCATAGAGTTAACAAAGGTGTGTGAGGCTGGGATTTCACAACAAGTGGATCCCAAGATATAGAAACACAAAAGCCTATTTCTAAAAGAACTAGTATATGAATAAGGCTCCCTCATGATAAAAATTATTGCCACATCAATCATCAATCACATAAGTACTGGTATACACGATAATCTACCAAGATTTAACTTGGTTTTAGCTTGGAAATTGTTTTGGCAATACCAACTAGACTACAAAAAGTACGTCAAGTTTGATATAATCTGGTCTAGATATTGCAGATTCATTGGAAAATTTCTAGTATGATTCAATGGTTATGGTGTGCCATTCAAATCATAATTTTGTGTATAGAAGTCAATTATTAAATAAAATTGTAGTAAGCACGTGGCCAATGATATCATCTTGTTTATCAGTGACTTATGGTGGACTTGTAGAAATTATTGATTTTAAAACTCCTCCTATTGATCTTACTATTATCCTGTAGTAACCCCGTGCCCAATGGACCAAGGCTCAAAAATTCATGTCCCACTTTGCACAATATCCAAAAGGATATCCACTACAATTTTGAAAGTAGTGCCCATCCCTCCATCCAATGGAAAATGAGCTATGAATAGAACCTCAAAAGGGTAAAAGGTAGCATCAAGAAAGGTAAATATAAGATAAAATAAATTTTCTACAGGAGATTCTCCAAAGGCGTAGTAATGTATTGAAGAAGTTTTTGCATGATTTTGAAAAAAGAAAATATTTTGACAGATGATGTTGGCATTTTGTCTATTCTTGAAATGGTCTTGGTCTTTGATGGGGTATGTTTATGGAAGTGCATGATGTATGAATATCATACTAATTGCCTTCCAATTCATCCCTCTACTCTATCTCATTTTCCTTCCTCCTCTCTTACATTTCCTTCTTCTATGCACCTTGGCTTCCTTATTTGTTCATTTTCTGCTATATTCCATCCAGTCAGTGTCTAGACACTTTGTATTCCCCTCCTCCTTTCCTTGTTAGAGTGAGATTTAAAATCAAGCCCTTTCTTTGGTTTATTTTTACAAATTGAAAAATCCATGTAAGTCACCAATAGTGGGTGAAATTTTTTACCTCTTCACCCACTCTTCTTCAGGATAATAACATCTTAGAGCTGACCAATCTTGAAACTGTGATAGAAGTGGATGACCGAAATTGTATGAACAAGCAACAAGATAAATCATCCAAATATTGAGTCAGATGGAAGAATTGGCAGGGGTTTCCTTGAAGAAAGATATAAAATTTGCACCCTAACTATTAGGTAGAATATTGGGATCCTAGATCATCAAACAAAATAATTGTACTAAGGTAAAGCAATCACAATTCCCAAGTTCCTATTTGAAATCTAGATGAAACTTTGGGAAAGCATTATCAGAATTTCAATCTATATTCTCTATCCCTAAAGTATGATGAGTGGATGTCATGTCATTGAGTAGAACTGATGTCAAGGGGAAGGAAGCCTCAAGATAGACCATTAATAAACATAACTACTTTGGTATGAGCTAACAAGGAGAAATTGAAAGTACGAGGAGCTAGTGGCAATCAATAATACTTCTCGAGTGCTCAAAGGGTAAAGTAGATAGAATTTATTGCTTGATCATGTGTAGTAAAAGTGATCAAGAGCCAATATATCTATACAAGTACCTAACTCCACTTTTGGATGATAGCCTTCCTCCTAAAGTAGAAAATCAATAAATCTTTGCCAATTCTCATTTGATCTTTCTTGTCAAACAACATTAATGTTGAAATTTGAATTCAATGTAAAATACTCTATAAATAGCAGAATTTTTGGCATTCCAAAGGGTGACTCTATGGCCTTTAAAATTTATATGTAATTTGGCATCATTTAAAAATAAAAATGGCTCACTATTTGGTCTCTTAATCTATTTATCATTATCTTTTTGCCTTTGTGTGAATGTTTATTTTTGCAATGGTCATATCAGTTGATCTGCTTAATTCTGCTATCTAGATTTCATGGGTCTGATAGGGTGGTTATAGAATTCAATTTCACCACTGAGTATCGAGGTTTATTTCCTACTAAATCTAATTAGGTGGGAGCACTATAATTCTATTGCTTAGATTTCATACACCTTCCCGTCGATTTTAGAATTCACCCTTGCACGTCAAGTTGAAGGAGAAGTGAGAGATGAGGTGGACTAATTTATTATGTGGTTTACTATTGTATGCACTAAAAATATTGGAGGAGTGTTTCTTGATGTAGCCATACCCCATAATTATCAGTTTAGGCTATGGCCTTGTTTGCTTTCTCTCTCACTCCATTTCCCCCCATTTCCCCTTTGAAACGTAAGTAGCGAAACCTCGAGAGCTGGCCTTCTCCAGATATTGACCGAATTTACCCCTCCAAGGATAGGTCGCTATTCAATTTTTGTCATAATTATAAACCTCTAGGCATGCCTCCCACTCGTTTGGTTCCAATTTTTGCACCAAAAGTTCTATATTTATCCTCTTCTATCTCTTTCAACACCCTTTTTCCTTCGCATTTAAGCATAGTTAAATGGTACTTCAAGGAATTGGCGTCCTCCAAATATTGATCATTGTAGTTTTTATGAGCTTCTTTGTAATTCAATGTTGGTCAAGATCTATGGGTGCATAAACCTTTCCAATAGATAGATTCTATGACCAATAGTTTGTGGAATAGCCTAGCTTAGAAATTTATGTACTTCAAAGCTTGATTTTCAGCTAGTAAAATGAATTCTCTATGTAAAATATAATACCTCCAATATCTTGATTCTTGTACAATGTCATATAACTCTTTATCATATGTGGTATATTTCCTTTTTGCATCATTCAATTTCTCACTAAAAAATCCTACAAGTTTACCTTCTTGACTTAACACTCCTTTGATATCTACTCTCGAAGCATCATATTCAATTGTAAAAAGCTTATCAAAATATGGTACAACTAGTATTGGAGCTTCTATTACCTTTATTTTGAGTTATTCAAAACTTATGTTCATTGCATTTGTCCATGTAAAGACATTTCCTATTGTGCAATCGGTCAAGGGTGAACTTATCCCACTAAAATTTCTAATGAACCTTTTATAAAAGTTTATCAACGCATGGAAGCTCTTCATCTGAGTGGTATTTTGAGGGGTAGGCCATTAAAGAATCACCTTATTTTTTTTGAGATCCATGTTCATTCCATATTTAATATAACATTACCCAAGCTTACCAGTATTTTTTTGCAAAACTCACTCTTCTCAAGGTTTATGAACAACCTTTGAATTTTAAGTGTGTCGAGCACCACTCTCAAATGCTCTACATTCTCTCCCATATTTCTATTGAAAATTAGAATGTCATCAAAATAGACTATAAATTTTTTTTCAATATATGGTCTAAATACCTTATTCATGGTTTGCATGAAGGTAGTTGGAGCATTGGACAATCCAAACGATATGACCATCCACTTGAATAAGTCATCATTAGTTTAAAAAATAGTTTTCCCCTCATATCCTTCTTGAATTTGTATATGATATTATCCAATTCTAATTTCAATCTTGGAGAATATTTTGGTACCTGACAAACAATCTAATATATCATCTAATTTGGCCAAGGGATATTGATATTTTATAGTGATTTTGTTAATAACTCTAGAATCCATATATAATCTCCATAATTTTCCTCCTTTCTTGGGGGAGAGTAAAGCATGTGTGGCACATGGACTCATGCTTTTCCTTATAAATATCTTTTACAATAATTCAATAATCTACCTCTTCATTTCCTCATTCTCTAGAGGTGTCAATCTATACGTAGCTTGATTTGGGAGTTTGACATCAAGAATCAAATCAATTTTATGGCTAATGCCTCTAGATGGAGGTAAACCAATAGACAACTCAAATGGGGTCAATTCTAAATATTTAATTAGTAATTTCTACACCTCTAATGGGACTATTTTCTTCTATTGATTGGATTTATCTACCCCTATAGGATATAAAATATAGCAATTTTATCCCTTTGTCTCTTTGAGAAAATTTTTCCAGCCTATTGTAAAAAATATAGGGCTTCTATTTCACTTGAGTCTTCACCTTTAAGAAGCTTCAAAATATGGTGTCTATTCCCATGTTGAATTTCATATGTATTATATTTTCCATGGTGAAATATATTCTTGTCACACTTATAAGGCCTACCTAATAACAAATTACATGCATCCATAGGTACTACATCATAAAGCACTTTGTCCTCATAAGAATCAATTTTGAAAGCAACAAGACAAGACATATTCACTAGCACACCATATTTTTTTTTAGCCAAGAGATCTCGTAAGGGTTACATTTTAGAATGTAAGCAAGTTGCAGTTTGTCTACCATTTCTTTACTTACTAGATTATTGATATATCCACCATCTACAATCACCTTGCACAAATTCTCTCTACACTTGCATTTTGTTTGAAAAATGCTCTTCCTTTTCCAATAAATTTATAGGGCCTCTTTATCCCTTAATATTAGCATACTTACACTGACAAAACTAGATCAACATTAATATCAGGAACATGGAATGCCCATAGAAATTTGACGGTCACCCTGGAATCATCAAAGCTTAGGGATGACATTGAATACCAAGAAACTTAGAGGATCACGGCTCAGGCCCTTTTGATACATCACCATCTTGCCATGGACACAAATAAAGTGGAATGTAGAAGCATTTTCATGAAAACTATTGTCAAGTACTTGTAAATATAGCCAACCATACTGTAGTGGATAATAACCGGCAACATGAACAATATCACCAGCGGCACTAACACCAGCATCAGCACCAACACAAGCATTTTTAGAGTGACAAGTAAATATGATGTTCTAAACAAATGCTCCTGTAGCATGGGTTCACCAGTGAGCCCTCAAGGCTAGTGGAAATTCTTGGCAAATACTAGTGGAATCCAGTATGATTCCACCATCAATACCTTGTAGGAATAGTTTCATTGTGTTTGGTCTCTATTTCTACTACCACTGGCTGTGAGACTACTATCCCAACCATCCGTAGAAAGGGAACAAGAAGCCACATGGGATTGACATACTTTATGCTGATATCATTTAGCATAAGATCTCTATATATCCAAATCTAATTGTCCATGCAGCGACAGGGAAGCCATATAATTAATAAACTAATAACCATATAGCCATATAGTAGTCATAACCAATCATGACTATGTAACATCCCCTATGTATTTGTGATACCCTTAATCTAAATATCAATGTATTGATATTAATAATCTAAATATCAATGCATTGTTGTATCTTAGGTTTAACGGCCAGTTATATATGGATATGTTTTAGTATCCCAACCACATTTACATCTATCTTATTCAATTGAATAACCTCTTGTTCAAGGGAGTGGGAGCTAGTCCTAATTTAATAACCTCTTGTTTGATGGATTAGGAGATAGTACCAATGTTTGGTTTACAATCTATGACATCACATTCCCACAAACACCTAAATCCACCAAATAAATATATATATTTTTATTGGAAATATTAATAGTTAAAGGGAAGTGAAGATTCTATGCTTTCTTTGTATATGGCCATTTGAAAATTAGTAACCTTATTAGTCTCTTTTTATTTTTGTCAAAGATATTTTTAATAAATAAATCCTTTTGGTTAGTTAACTAGGCTACCTAAAATACATAAATTTTTACCTTCGATAATATTATATTTAGGTTTGTGTTGTTCTAAGATTTTCCCTATTTGTGTTGATGGATATTACCATAGATTGTATCAATTTTTTATATGGACAAATGAATACATTTAGTGGTTGAAGAAATACTACTAATTTTATGTACTAGTGCAACCAAATGCCAATATTAAAAATATATTTTTTGTGCAAAGAGTATGTAAAAATAATGTACAATGTTTTAAACATAAAACACCATTAATATTAGATAGTTTGATTATTGGGATAGTGACTTACATGCTAACATTGTATATTGTAGAGTATGTAGGCCCATATTAACTAGAAAAAATGAATGTCTTTAGCCACCTAAAGGAATATGGGTAGTTTTTTTTTTGTCATGTTCATTTATCTTAAAAGTTATTTTAATTTATTATTGTTTTTTATTAACATCTTTTAGCGGAACCATCAAATATTTTCATAGAGAGGATCATTTATCAATATAGATATCAATTAATATATGAGATTTTCTATATATAAAGTTTCATCAATGAAATATTAGGCATTAAAATATAGATATCATTCTTAATACATATATAACAAATAAATTTATTTTAATATACAATTTTTTAAAACAATTTTTTTTTACAATAAATGAAAACATGATAGATATGACATGTTACAATAAATTCTAAATTTTTATACTTTGAGTTTGAAGGAAGGGAGAAAATTGGCTAAGCATGGGTTCTCTTTATTAGCATGTGAAATCCTTAATGATAATAAAATTATCTTTGATCATAATGCCTAATATTCAAATTTTAATTTTAAAAAATTTTAACTTTGTCAAAATTGCAATCTGCAATGTTATTATTGATTAAAAAACTCTTCCTTTATTAATATATGTATAAATCCAACATGCATACTATATATATTTTAAAAGGTGTATAAGTTTCAAAGCATTTAAATTAAATATCTATAGTATTCATTGATAACTAGAGGAGGAGAGAGAGGATAAATGGAAATTCAATCTATCTTCAAAGAGATCATATTATATATCATCATTAATAGCAATTGAACTCTTTTATCTAACTAAGAGTATTTTATCTAACTAAGAGCTATAAAATATGATTACTGGAACTAATGAATTACTTAATCAAAAATAAAAACACATGAAAAGCAAATATAATACTCCTTAATATTGAAAGAACTTGTACCATAAAATATGGAACAAAGAATCCATAATATATATTTGCAAATGACCTTTGATATTCCTAAAATTATTATTGATATTTTACATATAAAATAATGTAATTTATTCTAATATCCCCTTGCATTACATTATTTGAGATGATATTTTCTTGATCTACATAACTGATCTCTAAATATTTAGAACTTGTTTTGAACTTTTATGAATGTATCTACCACTTGTTATTTTTTAGGAATATACTTAAAACTTATGTGACGGTATTAAAAATGATATCTTATGAAGTGATATTGGGTCTCAATATACTTTGTTCATTCATGTAAAATTATATTTTTGATCATATTAAGTACTCTTTGATTATCATAATGGATTAGAGTTGGAGTTCTTTTCATTCCTATATCAAATAATATATATTGTAGATATAAAGCTTCACAAGTTGTATCTCTGGCTGCACGATACTCTGCTTCAATGCATGATTATGCTACTGTATGTTGTTTCTTACTGTACCATGAAATTGGTCCTGAACCAAGTTAGAAAATGTATCCAAAAGTAGATTTTCTATTATCAATAGATCTAAGATAATAAAAATTTGAATACCCCTATAGACAAAAATCTGAATGCCCCTATAGATAAAAATATGAAATATGTTTTGTAGGGCTTCTTCGAATACAAGTGTTGTTAACTAGTTTTATGACAGTATCTTAAATGTTTTCCTTACACTATTAAATGGAGTATGGATTGAAATAGCCATTTTATTTGAGTAAGACTTAATGCTAAAATTCATTTGACTTATCTCTTGCTTTGTTCTATTGCATTCTGCTTCACACTACTATATTCTTCTTTTTTCTCCAAGATTAGAATCTTAAGTAATATGGGCTTCATGACAAATGTCACATGAAGCATTACAAGTTAGGTATCTTCTATATACCTTCAACAATAATGAGGTTAGTGGCAACCTCCAAAGATTCATACTTCCCTCTAAATGAATGTAACTCCCTTTAGGTGAGTGCTTGGATCTTCATGAACATTGGAAATATTAGATAATTTGTGCCAAGTGGTACTCAAATCTTGTTCATGCAATCCTCCTTTCTAACACTCTAAATATGAGCTTGCAACCCTAAGTTTTCCTTTATCTTTACACCCTACATGAGCTTGCTATGTTTCTTGATATGTAAACTTCCTCTTTCATGCTGGCTTGGTGAGGATGACGAACAACTACAACTAGATTACTTCATGGTTTAATGACACACTTTTGAGCTTTCCTCTTGGTGGACATCTGCTTCAATGGATGCCTTAGGTATAGCTCTTATATCTGCACCTATTTATAGGTTTCATAGCTCATTTTTAATGTTGATTTGTGCCCTTCTTTAGTGCTAGTTATAACAGCCAATAGGTAGCCCTTTTGCTTTGTATTTTATGTAGATAACCTATCACTAAATATTACCCTTTTTTCTATGTAAGAATGAGTGATAATGCCTTCTTTCAATGGATTTACTATTGTAGGTGATGCACTTCTTATAGGGTTGGATTTTATGGAGTAAATTGGTGTTTTTAAACACCTTAACTCATGGATATGTGATCTCTTTGTTCATTCCTTTCTTTGGCCACAGATCTATTTGATAAATATGTCCTTACTACCCCCTTGTAAATAGTAATACTTTTATTCTTCCAAGGAACAAAAGAGTTACCTTTTGTAATAAGTATATCTTGCACTAAAATGAAGAATTTTTTTAATCCTTCTTGCTTCTTCTTCTTTGGATGATAGTCAATCCAAGCTAATGGAATATTATTTTGAATAAATATTTCTACACTATGTGCTAAAAAAACAAACCCTTATATTTTAAATGAATCTCAAGATATCCAAAATCCTGATTTGAGGTTTCCTTCAAGGACTTCAATGGTGGTTTCCTACTCCACATTTTTTCTTGTAATGGTGGCTTATTTTAGCCACAAAAGTGCTATATATAGTTTTATAGTTTTTATACTTTTTAACAACACAAATTAATTAAGAGCAACTAGTTAAAAAATCAACTAGAATTGTGCTTAATAGATGCACTTTAAATGCTAAGAATAATTTCACCTTATTGCTCCACTAATTTCTCAAAAATACTCTTAACAATTCCATTGCAACCTTTTAAGCATAATCTAGAATAAATTCATGCAACTTTCACCACAATACAATTTTAGTATCTAGACTTCTTTTTAAAGATATAAGATAGGTAGTTGATTGTAACTTCTGAAATATTATCAACTCCTAATGTGCAAATTAACCTTAAAATATTTTTTTCTCTTTTACACTTTTGAATACGGTAATTGAATTTTCCTCTTTACAAATTTTGATCTAATATAAGGTGTTTTAACAAATTTTATAAATAATATAATTAATGAATCTACTTGAACCAATAGTTGCTTACCATTTTTTATAGCTTTTGAAGAGGATGTAGATCAAGCTTGTTGCTTTAGATTTTTGTAACTTTTGTTAGCTTTTTCAAAAAGCTCCTCCTTCACCAAAAAGAGATCTCAAAATTTCTTTCATGAGCTTGGGGTTTGGTGGTTTGTTCTTCTCGAGTAATCGTCTTCTTTTTGTTTTGGATTTGGAGGAATATTTATGCCTTCTTGAAAGGTATTCAAATATCTCATATTTGATAAGCTTCTTCTGTATTCAAGCCTTCTTGTCAAATTCTGACTTCAAGCAGGATCTTCTTCTCAAGACTCTAAATGTATTGAGGTCTTCTGTATCTTCTTAGGCATTCCTTACCAATTCTACTTCTCTTGATTAGACTTATAATCGAATGGTGATAATTGTTTCAAATATTTCCCTTATCAGAAAGTTAATCCTTAATGGAGAATTTATGCAATGAGTTCTTCTCAAAACTCTTTTTATGATTTTGCTTTAGCAAAAAGGCTCTCCAAGCCTTTTTTTCTTGAGACCTCTTCCTGGTCTTCAATTTTGCAGCTACTTTGGTCTTCCTCAAGACCTTCTTCTTCAACATCTGGAATAGATATCTTCTTCTTGGATCTCTTTATTCTACTACTTCTAGATTTAAATAGGACTCTCCTAGTCCTTCTCGACCTTCCAAGAATGGAAGTTTATTCAATGAGATATTCACCTGATCTCTTCACCTTTAAGTTTGCTTTAGGTGTTGGATTGATTCTAAAGAAAATAATATTCCTATTCTTTTATAAAATTTCCCAACTCACTGAATATCCTTTCCTTACAACAAATGATTAGTATTAAATTTTGAATCTGCTTCTGAATTAGGTACTCTTTTCTGTAGTCTTCTTTAGGATCAAGGATTCTATGACTTTTATTTATATCAAGGCTTTTGTGCCCTTTTATTAGATCAAGGCTTCTATGGTATTTTTAGAATAAAGGCTTCTATGGACTTTTATTAGATCAAGACTTCTGTGGTATTTTTAGGATTAAGGCTTCTATGGTATTTTCTATTGTGAAGTTGAATTTATCGACGTATATCTTCAATATCCAGACTTCACTATGACTCTTTCTCCTAGAGTCTCTTATGTAGTATTCTCCTCTTGTAATAAATAATATCTACACTATGAAGGCACTTCGACCTTCAGGTAAAAAAGTTGAAATATTCTAGCTTTCTATTGTAGAAGGTGTCCTAATAATCCGAGAGTTAGTTCCCTACAATTAAAGAAAATTTAGGTAATAGTAAAAATTTTAGATCTCTTAGATGAGCTTCACTAGTTGATTCATCAAACTAGTGGATCAAATGTTTAGTCTTTATCTTCATGAGTTTTTTTGTAACTCTGTGGGAAGACTCCAAGACAAAGAAATTTTATAATTTCTCTTTCTATTCTATTCTACCAAATAATATTAAGGTAATGGAATTCACATGAAATGGGTTTAATAGAACATCTGGTTTGCAAAACTTGAAGCTATGGTGACTGGCCCTATTTTAAAAATAGTACTTTCCCAAAGATCTTCCTATCATCTTGATTCTTCTAAAGTTTTTTGTAAGAGCTTGTGAACCGTGGTAAATCAGATTTACAAAACGCTAGGCTCAATAATAATGGTGGTTCTTCACTCAATCTACAATAGCTAGTTCTATAGTGACTAGATTTACCATAGATCTAATACCATTATTAGATTTTGATGTAGATTGCAATGGGAGATGGTAATCACTGGATGCAAATATATAATAGAAATTAAATTTATGATATTACAAAAATATGCTATAAATAGAAATGATAGAAATGAATATAATATTTCTATGGAGGAAATAGGCACTCCATGCAATATACTACATAACTACATTGTACTCCATCACTAATGGAGTCACTTAGTAATAATAATACTACTGACTATCATGTCAATCTCTTACAATGAGGTTGTTTTATAATGGAAGAGAGATTCCTTGGCCAATAATCAACCTGGTTGTACAAGGAATACCATGTACATTTACAACTTGCACATTGACACTTGTGCATTTATTACATTGCATAAAGTAACTAGATAACTTTACCCTAAAGTAATCTAATATCCTAAGTATATATCTAGAAAGGTACATTTACATGATCCAAATGATGTAATAGACTCTAAATCTAACAATTGATCAGGAGGAAAGGATCCCTCCTCAGTCAAGCCAAAAAGGCTACCTTAGTAAATTTTACTCCTCAAAGCATTCTAATATTCTTCTTAACTATGTTCAAAATTTTTAATAAGATTTTATCAAGGATTGAACATATTTAGAAGTTGTTTATTTGGTATGGGTTTGATAAGAATAAAAAAATCACTTATTTGATTGGGAGTAAGTCTATATACCTAAAAAGTATGGTGGCTTACATATTTGTAACATCAAGTAGATAAATAATATGTTCAATGTAAAATAGGGATGAAAGTTGGTAAATCAAATAGAAACTAGTTGAGTCAATATTGTGTTAACCAAATGCTTGAGATAAGAGAACATTTTGCTTGATCCTCCATCAACTTTTGGTTTCGCTTTTTGGTTCAATTTGTAAAAGTTAAGCATGCTAGTATCCAAAGGTTGCAAGTGGAGGTTAGGTAATGGAATTAAGATTGATTTTTAGAAATATATTTAGTTTATGGATCAGTCCCTTACATAAATTTCAAATTTCATGTGTTTGAAGCCAATGACTAGATTGGTATTTGGGTCTAAGGTGGCTAATTAGGTCAAGTTTGTCAATGAATTGAAGGTTTACAAATTGTTAGACCACTCTATTCACAATAATGCTAAACTTGAAAATTTGAAATCTAATTGCTAATAAGTTTAAATTTTAGATCATTAAATAAAGAAATTATGAGAATGGGATCTCCTAGGTAAGGGAAAATAATGGATCTTTTTCAATCAAATCTACCTACAATCTACTACCCATTAGGACTCCTCTATGGATACCACATTTCAAAGTATGGCTTAAGGATCTAACACCAAAGGTCAATATATTTTTTGATTTACAAATCAAAATCAGATTTTAACCATTAAAAATATTTTAAAAATAGGTTGGTTGATGCCAAAAATATGTTGCATTTGTGGTGCTAATGAGAAATAGACAATCCATCTATTTTTTCAATGTTTATTTTTTGAGGAAGTTCTTAACTTTATTTTTGTTTTTTTGAGACTGAGTTGGGTGGTGTCAAGTGTGCTTGTTGATTTTTATGCTTAATAGTCATCTCGGTTTTAATTTTCAAGGATAAAATGTTTTTGGAACTTCTATTTGTTGCTTCTTTTTTGGTGGGTGTGGAAGGAAATAAATAGTATAATTGTTAAAAACTTTAAAACATACAATACCTCTATTTGCACCAAAGCCTTGGCTTCTACCCTAGAGAATGTATCCTCTCTAGTTTTAGAGGAGGGTAGATTTGAGAAGGCTAACCTTGAAAGAAAAATTGTCTTTCAATAGAGCAATACAATTGCTAATCTTTGTGTTCCTAATCCTCGGGCCCTTGTAAGGTGGGAATATCCTTCTCCAAATTGGGTCAAACTAAACTTTTATGGAGATTCAAAGGGTATTATTAATAATATTGGTGTTGGTGGGGTGTTTAGGGATGAAAAGGGTGGGCTTTTATGGTGTATGCTAAATTCTTAGATATCTAAACTTGCCATGTTATGAAGTCCAAATTACTTTACCAATGTATCTTACTTGTGGAGAAGATGGAGAACGAAAAATTTTACATTAAAGAATACTAACTTAATATTATAAACTTGAACAAAGGTGATTCAGTCCTCAATTAGAATATTGAGGTTGTGATTGTAGAATATAGGCACACTCTTTAGGCTAGAGAGGACAGGGAGATAAAGCATATCTTTAGAGAAGGAAATGGCCATGCTAACTTTATGGTAAACCTAGGTATAAGTCTCATTGGTCTATCTATTTAGAGAGAATTTTTTGATAGGACTTCTTCAATTGGATTTAATGATGCATGCTTTTTGATGCATTGTAAGATTTTACTGTTTATGAAGAAATATTTTGTGGTATAGTCATGTGGGAGTCTTGGTTGGCTAAGGGGCTCACCAATGATGTTCTAGGTTGTTTCTGATATCAAGTTGTAGTTGATTCACTTGATGATGTGTGGCCCATTGTAGTGCTTTATAGATATTCTTGTCCTTGTATTATTGGTCTTAGGCCATATTTTGTAGGGCTTCTCCTATTGTAAAAGTTTTGGGGACCCTTTCAAAACCCTTTCTATATTTGATATATATATATATATATATATATATATATATATATATATATATATATATATTCTATTTTATAATAAAACACTACAACCATTTCTAAATTATTATATTAACATTATTTAATGAACATAAAATATTTAATAAAAATAATCACTTAATGATTTTGTTAGATGATTTGATTACAAACAATACATAACATAAAACATTTGTGCTAAGAATGTATTTATTGATAAAAGGATGAAAACAAAAGTAAAAAAGACATGAGTAGAATTTATATTTACCTTATAAGCATAAACAAAAGATCTAATTTTTAATAACATTTTAAGTGTTTAATAAAAGAAAATAAACAAAACACCAATTCTTGAAACAAGAAATTGAATCCAAATTTTATACATTACTTTTTTAAGTATTTAAATTAATAATTCATATAAAAAATTAGTTGTATTTTCTTAGGTTATTATTACAAACAATACTTAACATAAAACACTTACACTAAGCATTTATTTATTGATGAAAATATGAAAACAAAAGCTAAAATAAATACCACTAAAATTTATATTTACTTTAAAAGAATAAATTAAAGTTCTTTATTTAATATAATTTAAAGTGTTTAACAAAATTTTCTTTCTCGGATTTTCATGATTTCATCAATCAAGCTGTTCTTCATGACATTGACCTCTCGGGAGCCAAGTTTACTTGGAGTAATCAGAGGACAGGTAATGGCATTATTTTGAGTAGATTTGATAGAATGTTAGCTTCACATTCTTCTGTGGACTTATTTGGGGACGCCTCTTTACATGCTCTTCCTCGCATTGGATCGAATCATAATACTTTATGGATTGTTGTTCTTGAGGGGTTTTCTTTTCTTCCACGTTCGTTATGATTCAAAGTTATGTGGTGTTCCCACACTAATTTCAAAGCTATAGTTTTTGAGTGGTGGCAAGTGCCTGCTCCAGGTGCTGGTATACACAGATTGCTATTTAAGCTAAGAAGGATTAGAGATACCTCAAGTTGTGGAACAAATTCTATTTTCAATTTTTTTTTTAGGAAAAATAAAGGTTAAAGTCTCTCATGTCTTCCATTGAATCCAATATTGAAAGCTAGGGACTCTTTGAAGGTTTACTTTCTGAGGAAATATTTGTTCTTTGCACTTTCCATGACATACAGGATAAAGAAGAACTCTTTTAGAAGCAAAAGTCCAAGGAGTTGTGGCTCAAGGAAGGTGATAGGAATACACATTTTTTTCATTCATCTACCATTCAACGAAGAGCCCAGAACAAAATCAGGGAGATCGATAAGTTGGATGGTGGTAGTTCTACTGATATCTTAGAAATCAGGCAATAAGTGGTGGATTTCCTCAGTTCGTTGATGTGCTCCTTGCCTCCCCATGACTAGGTGGTAGAGGTTAAAATTCTTGAGGCTATTCCATGTTTTGTTATGGATGAAATGAATGATTCTCTTATACCCTGCTTTCGGATGATGATATTATTTTTGCCACCAAGTATTTGGGCCCGTTAAAGGCCCCTGGTATAGATGGTTTCTCGCCCATTTTTTCCTAGAAATATTGGCATATCTGTGGGAAGGATGTTTGTGAAACCATTAGACATATCCAAACATCGAGGAATTTTCCAAGGGTGTTGAATTCTACATTTATAGCTTTGATTCCCAAGAAGGATTCTTCGTCTTCGTTCAATGAATTCAAACCAATAAGTCTGTGTAAAATAGTTTATAAAATTTTCTCCAAGGCTATGGTCAATAGGTTAAAACCTATTTTTTCTTCCATTATTTACGTAACTCAAACCGGATTTGTTCCAGGAAGATAAATTTTGGATGGGGCAATTTTTATCCATGAGATTCTTCATTCGGCTCAGAAAAGCGTACGGGCAATTTTTTTCCTTAAATTAGATTTTAATAAAGCTTATGACAGGGTTTCTTGGCCCTTTTTATTCTCGGTCCTTAGAAAGTTTAGCTTTTGTGATGCTTGGGTTAGTCTAATGGAGGTCACTATTTCTTCAGCTTGGTTCTCAATTTTGATAAATGGAGGCCAATTTTTTTAACTCGTTGAGAGGCTTGTGCCAGGGTGATCCGATCTCCCCCTTTCCCTTTATTATTATGGTGGAAGACCTTGGGTGCACAATTAAGGTTTGGGATTCAGATTTTGGTCTCAGGTCGGCTATGTAGATCCACCCTATTTCACATCAGTAATTTGCTGATGATAAAATGATTTCCTATTTCACATTGGTTTTCCATGCTAGAGATATTAAAAGAATTTTAGATTGTTACAGGATAGCCTCTGGTTAGCTATTTAATTTCCTTAAAAGTAGTATTTTCTTCACTAATACTCTTGAGATCCATCAACACAGGATTGCATCCTTATTGGGATGCCAGATTGTTTCTCTCCTAGTCACGTATTTGGGTCTTCCTTTGTTCTCTGGGTATTTGAAAATGAGCTTTAGACTCTGATTGTGGAGAGGATCCAGAAGAAAATTTCTTTGTGGAAGGGTGCTCTTTTAATTCAGGCTGGTAAATTTACTCTCGTCCAGAGCACTCTTCAAAGTATTCTGATTTATTTTATGTTCATTTTCAATATTCCTGCTAATGTGGTGGCAAAATTTGACAGTATTTGTAAGGCTTTCTTATGGGTGGGCCCAGAGATAAAAGGTAAGATCCATATTTATTCCTGGGAACAAGCTTGTATAAGGAAAAAATATGGAGGTCTTAATTTGAAGAATGTCGCACTCATGAATAGGGCCTTGGTTGCTAAAAAGTCTTGAAGAGTCACTTTCGGGGTGGATAGTATTTGATGTCACATTTTGGCTACCAAATAACAATTCATAAATTTTTTATCCAATCCTCTCCCCTCGAATGGTTATGCCTTCTAGAAAAGCATCATCAAATATAGGGAATTCATTAAATTTAATAGTTCTTGGATGATTGGAAATTGCAGATCAGTTTTATTCTAGGATGATCAGTGGCTTAGGGATCGTCCCTTGGTGGTGGATCAACATTACGATGATTTATGTGCGCTCTCTAAGGAAGTTGGTTTTATGAAAGTGGAGGATTTCATTATTTTCCAAGACAATCAAAGAAATGCTTTTGGAGATTC
This sequence comes from Wollemia nobilis, assembly GCA_028583015.1. Lineage (NCBI taxonomy): Eukaryota > Viridiplantae > Streptophyta > Pinopsida > Araucariales > Araucariaceae > Wollemia > Wollemia nobilis. Next base: position 4,047,446 of record JAQPPZ010000622.1, read on the forward strand.
CTATTACCTCATATGTTATCGTGAGTGTGGAAGGAATGAAATGCACGAGTTTTCAAAAATAAAGAGGGTGACTTGACTCATATTTGCTATAGAATTCTTTGGAAGTTTGGTGAAAACGTTGCTACGGCTCTCAAGGAGACCCTCCCTTATATTTAAAAGGATCATCCTGAATATTTCATGGAGTTAAAATTGGGATTTTGTCTAGATATGAGACCTCCCCCAACACCCAATATTCACAAATCTGTTAAGTGGTCCCCACCTCCTCTTTGGTGGCTAAAATTGAATTTCGACGGTGTGTCAAATGGAAATCCTCGCAAAGCCAATAAGAGTGGTTTAATTAGAGATCATCTTGGTGATATCGTTCTGGCCTTTTATGAAGACCTAGGTTTTCAATCTTCCCACTTTGCTGAGTATAGAGCAGCTTATAGGGGTATTTTATTATTAAAGGATTTGAGAGGGTGTAGGGTCATCATTGAAGGTGATTCGTTGAACACAATAAATTTACTAAAAGTTTCATGTTGTTCGAGTTAGCATTTTTCTAATCTCATTGACAAATCCAAGGCCTACCTTTATTTTTTTGATGATTTCTCTATTAGCCACGTGTATAGGGAAAGTAACATGACAACCAATTTTTTGGCTAATTTGACTATTGGAAGTCAGGGGTTTAAGATTTGGTGCTTGGACTTTTCAACAAAGTTGATTAGACTGGTTAATTATGATAAGCCATCAAGTTGATTGTCTTAGTCTTGGGACTCTAATGATGTTTTGGTATTTATTGAGAATGTCGGTTGATAAGCTTGAAGACGTAGTCAGTGGGCAACTGTTGTCTTGTTTAATGGCCTATCTTCTCTTCACAATTTTTAAATTTCAAATTCAAATTTTAAACAAGTGTTTCGGGATGGGGAGTTTGGTGGCCTCATTTAATTTTGCTTTTATGGGAGAGAGCTTTGATTCAAATTTTAAATGGTGTCCCATTATATATTCTACTAATATTTGGTGGTTTGCCTTAAACATCATGATGATCACTTCCATTTATGATGTTAGTTGGCAGGTGTGGTGCAGTTATCTGAAGGGTCCCATATGGAGGGACTATTTTTTAAATTCTAGTTCTCCTTTGCTCCACTATCTGTTCATTGGGGATTGGATTTCTCTAGCAGTTGTGCTGATGGCAGTTGCTGAGTGTACTTGGTGGGATTTTAGTCCCTTTACGTCAGGAGGAGCTTCAATTTTAGTACATTTCTTGGGATTGCCCATGTTATACAGTTTTATGGGTCCTCTTTTCTGAGACTTCTGATTAAGCATTTTCATACTTTTGAGATGGAAGATCTGACTTCTAGAACGTTCATGAGCATGGTTTCAAGGTTTTGTGATCATCACCCCTTTTTTTAAATGGGTGCCTTATGCTATGTGTTGTTTGTTGGTTTATTTCTAAGCATGGTTGTTGGTGGCATTTCCAAGTTTGGATGGAGGTGGCAGTTGGGAATTTCCCTTCTGCTCAGATTTTTAATTAATTTTCGCACGTCCCTCCTTTATCCTTGGATAAGACAATTGGGCTCCTTTGTGTTACCTTTTTCTCCACTCTCTATTGGGATTTTTTTTCTTCGAAGTGGAGCCATTTTTGGTCTTCGGGTTGGTCCTTAGATAGTTTTTTGTGGATTGGCTCCCTGTGGGATCATATGATTCATGGGTGTCTTGTGCTAGATTGGTTTTTTTAAGTTTTTCCCTCCTTTCCTTCTTAGGATTTCATTGTTTTTGTTCCACGATTTAGTGAGATCATTTCTGGTTTTCTTGCATTCCAGTTTTTGAGCATGGCCCCCGTGAGGAGCTTTCCTCCCTTTCTTGGTGCCATGGTTGCCTCGCTTTTTATCAAGGAGTGGATTTTTGCATTGAGGCCCCTTCCCGATGTAACTTGTGGTTATGTGAGTGGGCTTGCTTTGCCCTTCCTCTCTGTTGGAGGATTGATTTCCATTGTAAAGTTTTTGTACTTGAGTGCTACACTTCCTTGCCTTGTTTATTGTTGGTGTTTGTTGGTCCTTGCTTTTATTTTGTTCAAGGTCTCTTCTATGTGGCCTAAGTCTATAGTCTGTGGGGGTGGTTTACTCATGGGAAAAGCTAAGGTTTACCCTGCTAAAAATAAGTTATGTAAATATCATTTGGAACCTTCATCTATTTATTTTGATGAAGAGGTCAAGTCCATTTTAGTAGAGGGTGGTCTTCTAAACTGCATTTCTAAGTTCCATGGTCATAACCCCTCTCTCACTAATTGCTTGGTATCTTCTTGGAATGAGGGTTGGATCAGGGTCGATTCTTGGTATTTTCATATTTTGGCTGATATTATTAGTAGAACGACTGGTTTGGCCATGGATGGTGCCTCTCACAATCATGAAAGGTATTCTTTATTGCAATAAATCTCTTTATTTTTGGATAAGGAAGTGTTTTTACCATTTATTCAGAATGGTTTTAGTGTTGCGGCTTTACCCCCTCCTTGGAAATGTGTGGTTCGGGTTATTATGGATTATTTTACCTTGGATCCCTCTTATGAAATCATAAGGAGTTTTCATGCAATGTTCTTGAACCATATCAAATGTAAATCCTGCATGAACATTCCTTTATTCCTTTTTCATTCTATGCAAAAGTCTTTCCTTAATGTCCAGGCTAGTCGTGGTCAAGTTTCTATTCACTAAGATTTTGCACTGTTGGTTTTTGAACAAGCAGCTTTGTAGAATGACTTTGATGCTAACAATGTTTTAAAGTATCTTGCAGATTCCTCTAGCCAGTTGGTTCGTGGCCCTAAGCGGAGTATTGACTCCCCCTCCATTGATGATGATTCTTTGTTTACCTCTAGATCGAACTATGACAAGAGTAGGGACACTCTCTCTTTCACTTTTGGTGTTGGCATAGAGTAGATTTCCAAAAATATCCAAATCTCATCGAGAGGGGTTTGGCGTGGCAACCCAAAGGTGATTGAGGTTCTTTCGTTAGATCACATTGATAATTTGGAGTTGACCCCTAAGGAAAGCTTGGTTAGTCTTGGTGGTTTTGATATGATGCCAGATTGTGCTGCTACTATGGAACATCGTTTGTCTAAGTGGCTTCGAAGTAAGGTGGTGGATGATGACTCTCGCTTTGGGATGTCTTCTTCTGATATGAATATTCTTCCATGGGATTTTCCCTCGAAAAAGTCTGTGGAGGAAATCCTTTCTTCAAGAGAGTCGAAAACTTCTAAATATGTGGTTCTCCAGGACTTATTGCTTATTGATATTAACCAACGTAAAATTTGGAGGACGTTGAAACTTACCTTTGATTTGACAGAGAATGTTTCAAGCCTAAAGGCTAATGTTACTCAAGGTGTTCATAAGTTAGGGTAGAACCTTCTCAGTTCTCCTTTCTTTGTCTCCTTTTTGTCTAGCTTCCGTCCTTGTTCTGGTTTACCTTTGGTTTCTTCCATGTTTATTTCGAGTTTTCTCCCGTTTGGTCTTCCTTGTAGTGGTGGTAGTGGGATCCCGTTAAAACCCTTTGTTTTAACAACATAAAATAAATTAAAACAAAGCATCAAAATTGAATCCAAATTTTATATATTATTAGTAATATTATTTTTTAATTTACACGTACATATACATATTAAAAATAACAATTGATATAAAAAAATTGGTTGAAAGGTCAATGATCTACATATTTGAAGTATGCACATAAATACCAAATCAAACCATCCTTTATTTTATTTCGGCATCTATCAAACCGATGTTTCTCGAATTACAAATAATTATTGAATTCCTGATGACATATCCACTCCTAGCAGCACTAATATCAGCCTTCCACAATGTATCCCTTCTTTATTTACTTAGTCTGAAATTCTGTGTAAGTGGATCAAGAATGCTTCTCGAATTACAAATTATTATTGAATTCCTTATCAGATATCCACTTCTAGCAACACTAATATCAACCTTCCACAATGTATCCCTTCTTTATTTACTTTGTCTGAAGTGCTGTGTAATTGGATCAAGAGTGTGCCGGTTTGCAAGAGGAAAAAACAAACAAACAAATACATTTTCAAGTGGATCTTCAATACATGAACTTTGTTAAAGATTTTTAATAATTTAAAAATAAAACCATTATGAGTTCTTAAAGACTTGCCGAAATAAAAGGAGGATCGGAATACTTACACTGATAAAACCAGATCAGCATTAATACCAGGAACATGGAATTCCCACAGAAATTTGACGGTCACCCTGGCATCATCAAAGTTTGGGGTAACGTCGAATACCAAGAAACGTAGAGGATCACGACGCTCGCTCTTTTGATATATCCCCAACTTGCCATAGACAGAAAGAAAGTGGAATGTATGAGCATTTACATGAAGACTATTGTTAAGTCCTTGTAAAGATAACAAAACATTTTGTAGTGGATAATAAGCGCCAACACGAACAATCTCACCAGCGGCACCGGCACCAGCACCGGCGTTTTCAGAGTGACAAGTAAATATGATGTTCTGAACAACTGCTCCCGTAGCATGGGTTCGCCAGTGAGCCCTCAAGGCCGGTGGAAATTCTTGGCAAATATTGGAGGAATCCAGTATAATTCCACCATCAGTGAGAAGCTGCCCGCTGGAGACCCCCTATTACATAAAGCCTTCCGCCCATAGCTGCCATTGCTGAATTTCCAACAGCTCCATCGAAGTAAGGCAGAGAAATAGTTACTCCATATTTTATGTCAAAGGCGTAAAACATTCGCTGGTTTGGAGAGAATGGAAGACTCGTATAGACCAGATACGGAGACGAGAGTATCTTTCTCTTCTTCTTGAATATGGCATCAATTTAAGGACAGATATCCAAAATGATCTCACCATCGACTTCCTTGGAGGTTGCTCAGCGCAGGACAGGAAACCCCCATCTCTAACAAAGGCTCCCAAATTGCTGCTTCTGAGATCCGCTCTAAAATTGTAACAGCAAGAATGGCCATCGAACAATGCTATGGTAATTAAAGACGCAATGTCTACGCCAATAAGACATGCCGCAATTTTACCTCTATAACTTTTACCTTTCAAAACCCATGCCATCGTTTCTTGAACAGTAGATGAACAAATTTGATAACATTATATGGCGCATATCATTGTCCATATTATTGGATATGCTTATATTAATTCTACCCAAATTAGGGTAAGCACAAACCCATGCAACGTTTCTTGAACACTAGATGAAAAAAATTGATAACATTATATGGCGAACATCATTGTCCATATAATTGGATAAGATTGTATTAATTCTACCCAAATTAGGGTAAGATCAATTTGTGCTTAGATATTTTTCTAGAGTGCGAATGCAAGGGGAATATAAAGCCAAATTGTTAATCTTGTAAAATATGTTTGGTAACCATGTCCTTGAGGGGATTGACAAAGGTACTATAGACTTCTCTAATAAAGTTATGCTTTCCTTAACTATTATATAAGCAACATATATCATATAGACTGATCCATTATATTTTCGGTTAGAGATGCCTAAAAGAGTTTAAAGGTACATGAAGTCTTTTATAATTATAATTATATGTATTATAGGTTAAATTAATTATATAACAATGATCTCCAATAATAAATTAATAATTTCAGTTTAGTGAAAAATATTAAATAAAATTTATTCTGAAATTCTTCATGAAGTCTTTTAGTAATTGGAAATTGTTTTTCAATATTTTAAGAATGGATCATCCGCTTGACAACTACCATCCTTATGTTTACACTAAAGGCGGTAATGACAAGCATATCATGCATAAATTTAAGAATTTTTTTTTAATGGTACTTATTCAGTTAATGATGCTCATATCATTAAGGAGGACTAACATGTGTTTAGTGAGTTTTGGATATAATAATTTTAAATTTAATGAAATTGTATCTTTCGCATTCAAAGATCCTATAACAACAATAAACTAAGATCACAACCCTAGTAGCTCAGATCCGATTTCTATGAGTGGTGTGCCAGATTGATGATGAACACTTGTGCGTTTGGTGGTCCCCATATCATGCCGGGTTACCATGTACCGAGATGATGGAAGTCCTGGGAGCCTTCGTAGATAGTTTGAACCCTACCAGCTATGTTGGTAGTTACTAAAAAATGTGATTGTAACCATTGCTTCTATATATAAAAAAAAAACAATAAACTAAGATCGCAATTTTTTTAGTCCTTCCCTTATTGATAATAATATCTTTATTAAGTTTTTTACAACTTATATTAAAAATAAGATGATAATTATTTATAAGTTTTGATGATGTCAAATTAATAATCCAATCCTAGGTGGAATAGGAAGACTGATAAGCAATGTTGACATCCACATCTATATTATATGAAATATCACAATATTCATCTTGTAAAGTACTAATAATTTCTTTGAAAAATCCTTAATCTCCTATAGAGTTTTGGATTAAATGTAATAGCATTTTTTACCATGAAAATCCTTGTATAACTAATAAACAATCCTTTTTGAAATTTTATGGGAAAACATCCCATGCTTGGATAAGTGTATCATATAGTAAATGATAATTGTTACTCTTTCGATATGGAAAAATGCTATATAAAACTTAGTAAAGATATTACAGATAAGGAAAATATTACTAAGCAAAAGATTTGTCTAACTAGAATATTATTTTTAATTCATGTTTTTTATTTTATTTTCTTTTCTCTTACCCTTAAACTTCTAACCTTTCTTTATAATCTATTTATATTAGACGTAGATTATTTTTGTTTAAAATAGTAAAATTAGTTTTTTTCATACACAATTTAAAATTTTATATAATTGTAAGCTAATACTTGATGTTGCATATGATAAAATATGAATTCAATGAATGATATTATTTGGATTATTATAGTTTATATAATTTAAACTAACCTCTATTTTACAAAGTTTAAATACCACTTAGTTATACATATCTTATTACATAGTGTAATCTTTCTACATATTTAAAAAAATCAAAATATATCTTGCAATATGTCAGAAAACTATTGACTTATGATTTCTAATTTTAATTTAAACTTCATGCTTTATTTACGTAGTTGTAAGTTTGCCTATTCCATGTCTTGTAGAGTTACAATTATTTAGGTAGTAAGTTAGCCCTTAGTATATTATGTATGCTCTAAACAATGGAAATTTTTCTAATCAGTTGTATATTTAAGGTAAAGTTAGTATATTTTGAAAGCCTATCTTTTATAGTCATATAAAAAAGACTCCTTGAAGGAACAACTACCATAGACCTATAGTTTTATCCATATCATATAAGACCGAGCCATACCATATCTATTTCAAGTAAGTTGGTTTACCCTTGGAACACCAATAGTTTAGATTTAGCCTCTTCATACCTAATGGAGATAGCACTAAAGAAACGTCAAAGTTGATCACTTGCTTGATCAATAGATTTGGTAGTAGAAGAATGACTTAAAGACTTTAAAGTTAGAATATACTTAGTATAGTGTGTCATACACATTTGAAGTGTTCAATTAGCTAAAGGTGATTTAAAAAATTTCAACCTTTCTTCCTATAGAAGATCTAAAGCCAACAATACTTCTTAGGTTTGTAATAGTTATACTAGAGGTAGTATCCATTTTTTTATCCTTTCACCATCCTCCAATGAAAGCTCATACTCCATGGTTAATAGAAAGAAATCATTTAAATATGCCTACATATTATATGATTAAGAATGTTGAAAGACATATCTCCAGCTATAGGAATGATTGAATAATATTGAATAAATTATATATTCATGAATAACAATTTATTAATCTATTTATAAATTGAATACGAGGATGTTGCTTATAGAATTTTTCCACACACATTCGATGAGTTTACATATGACTAGCACATAAAATTACTTTTAGGCTATATTACTTATTGGGTTTAGCTAGAGGTAACATTTATTAACCATTATAAATTATTTGTTGACCCAACTATGATATATAATCAAATTTTCTCTATCCATAGAGAACCTAATGAACCCATGAGACTATTTAACATTAAGTTATATAAAATATACACGAAATCAGTGACACCTTACACCCTCTTAAAGGAAGCGACCATCTAGATATACCTTAACCATTTTTATATATTTTTATGATTTGGTAACTAGAAACAATATTCTAAATCATACACATAAAAAATAATGAACTAATCTTACCATAATTCCTCAACATCCCTACAATCATAAATAGTAAAATAGTTATACTAGAACCAAGCCAACCTAATACCTTAAATCCTTAGTCATATAACATATAAATGATGGTACAAAAATTGAATAGCAATATGCTTAAACTACAAAGGAAATTTTCTCAAAATCCATCCACCAAAAAAATCTAGAATAAGAATTTTAACTTCTAGAGCATTGATTGTCAATAAAATACTTACCCAAATAATGTAGGAGTACTAAAATTTACTAGAAAATAAAACCAATATAATGACAACCTAAGTACTCTACTAAATTTAGATTATGTTATTTACTTTTTATTAGATAGATGCAGGAGTTTTGAAAGGATCTCCAAATATTACAAAAAGAATTCAAAATATCACTTAAACTAGGATGATATTACAATGATATAGCCAAAATACTTACAAGCCTTGAAGTAAGACAAAAAAACACCAAAGATACAATAAGGATCATAGATAAAATAACAAAAACCCAATAGATCTAACACTAAACCAGACAATAGTCATAGATAAAATTAATCCTTTCTAGAAAACACTATTTGGTACCACTTGGATTCGCTTTATTCTTGGCATTTTATTTATTAATATCCTAGGTCTACAAATCGATGAGAGCTGGGATCTCTTCTGCATATGATATTGTTGCTTTAAGGGAGTTGATACAAGATTTTTGAAGATTAAATTGGTTCTCCTTGATAGATTTAGGGGTTAAACCTCCATTATAATAATAAATAATCCAAGCCTTTCTACTGCTTTTCATACCGAGAGTAATTTTCAACTTCTTGGATGATGGTAGGTACTCTTTGAAGTCAGATCCATCAATAATATTTGGGATTTTCCTAAGTTTTTCCACCTTGGCAACCAATTTCTTTGATCTTATTTTACCTTCTTAAATCCCACTGAAACCTTTTTGAATAGAGTTGATTGCCATTGTCACCACCTTTATCAATAGAGTAGAATCCATAGTATCCTAGCCAAAAGAGCCCATATCTCTAGAGTTTGATGAATTTTGTAGCTGCCATGGGAGGAGGAACCATATTCAGAGACTTCAAAATACCCTTGCCATCCAGACCTATATCTTGGACCACAAAGTAAAAAATCATTTTCAATAGACCTTGATGAATAGGATATGAGACCACTCTTATTTTTACTCAACTAATCAATTTAACTAGATATTAGAATAGGAATGAAGGAATATTCATTGTTCTCTTATGGTGAAGGTGGCTAGAGAACATAAAGTGATAGCTGCACAATATTTCCTAGTTCTCATCTAAGGTGAAATACTACATTATAACCAAAGTTACATAATCCCATGGGCTCTTCAATAAAATTTATTTGAATGCATTCTACATCTTCACTAATTCTTTTTCCTCTCCTAGAAAAAACTGAACCTCCTTTTCCATGGAGTGCTTTTTACGATTATACACACATCGATCTACAAGCTAGTTATATCTACAATCAAAGGGATATCAATATCAAACTCTACATTACCAATCCTGGTCATCCTATTATACCATGAGTAGGATAGGTGTTTGGTCATCTCTCTGTGGTGATCTAAGAAAATTAGAAGACACTAAAGTATATTTACTTTATTTAAAATATTTCTTACCTACTCATAAATTTTTAGGGAGTTAGGCTCCAAAACTAGGGATATAATTCTTAAAAATAAATAGAATAACCACAAGGAAACCCACTTAACTTTACTTCTATATCTATCACTTGATATACCTCCACTGGTAAAAAATATGTTTATATGAATAAAAGAGATCTAATATAAATTAAAGCAACATACCACCCAAATAACCACCTTACTTAATTTCTTGTAAATCTCCCCACCCAACCAAAGAAGGAAGGATTCCATAATCTTAATAAAGTGTAAAAGGTAAGGACTCTAGAAATCATGCTAGATCACTATCCAACTACCACCTGTATACCATCTACCTCCATCAGAAGCAAACCATATAAAAACTATTTTGATTGAATTACCAAAGCATTCTAGGAAGTTATTACACTACATCTTGTCAATATTGGGCCATAATTTCCTTGAGAGGAGCAACGAGGTGATGATACTGATAGTTTACCATGATCTTGAGGTGTGTATGTTAGCCAGCCTACAAATAAGAAAATAAAATATTTTAACTTCACACCACCACCTCATCATTGGAATAAGAGGATAAAATCCATACCAAATGTTTGGATGAATGGTATTATACCAAGAGATACTAGTCCATCTATCCTTTTGCCTAGGAATATCCTTGTTATTAAGAATTTCAAACCATATCCTACCCAATAATATTTTCTAATGCATCATTAATATTTGATCTGAAATAAGATCATTACCATGTTTGAAATCCTTTCTCCATACTCTGAAAGATATTGTGCTATTGAACAATCTCAAACTATTAAAGTTGGCCATTGGTAAGACATGAATGTCATTCAATGTAGAATTATTATTAGAGTTGTTGGTTATGTTCAAGAAAAGTTGATGTAGGACCACGTTCCATCTTGGCCTCATTAAGGATTTTTTAAGAACCCTACCTTACCACCTAGGATAGGTACCATTACATTGGTACTGAGGCAAATATATTTTTAGGAAAGGACAAAGGCTATACAAATTCACCTACCAAATATTGGTTATATTAAACACATAACACCAATATTGTAAGGTTCTAGGAAGGAGATCATTTGAGTTTAAAACTTGACAGGTTAAGAAATTCAAAATTTAACAAGTTGGCTCTTGGGCAAACGAGTCTTACATAGACATCATATAAGGTCTAATTAATATTCTATCTTTATCTAAAATTATTATCGAGGGAATCCAAACCCACTGGGAAACTTTTCCACCAAATATTTAAATCTTGTTGGATGAGACCTTGATTTACCATGAATTTTGCTCCTTGGTTTTTTTCTCTTAATGTTAGATGATCATACTTTACTTTATTTGTGTATGATCCATTATATGGTTAACATAGTGAAACTAATTATTCAAAGTTTAAAATTGCTTTAGATATTATCTAGAAAGAGTTAAAAAATTTAGAATTGGTGCCCACCAATGAGTACTATAGAAGTCAAATTAATTAGAACCTATGGAAAACCCTAGTTTTAAAAACATATGAACTCTCAAGAGTAGATGGAGATAAACTCAAAAATACATGGAATAATAGGTACAAGCTTGCTAATAGTTTTGGAGGAAAAATGATTATATTATCTTGATTAATCGAAAATCATCATTGACATATTCTACACCCTAAATAAAACATCAGTTCCACATGATATGCATGCCAATAAAAACCTAGTGTCACCTAAGGGTCCCACAAGTACCTAGACATCCAAAATTTAATACATCATCACCACAAACAAAAATATCCTAGAACAAAACAAGCCTAGATATAATATTATTGAAGACCTTAAGAATACTAAGGAAAATATTTCTCTATTTGAGGTAGCCTAGTTAACTAACCAAAAGTATTTATTGATTAAAAATCTCTGTGAAAAAAATAAAAATAAAAAAAATACTGAGAAAGTTACTAACTCAAATGATCATCTACAAAGAAAGGATATAATATCCAGCTTTCCTTGTAAATATTAATATTTCCAACAAAAACATACATAATTATTTAGTGCATTTAGGTGCTTATGGCAATGTAAAAATTAGGACTAGCCCCTACTTTCTCAAACAAGATGGTTATTCAATTGAATATGATAGAGGTAAATGTGGTTGGGGTGCTAAACTAAATCTATTTGTAGATGGTTGCTAAACCTAGGATACAACAATACATTGATATCTATATTATGGATATTTCATATACATAGGGGATGTTAAGTTGTCATGACTGGTTATGAATACTAAATTACTATATGTCAGTTGATTTATTAGACATATGGCTTCCCTAGCATGGAATGGATAATTATATTTGCATATAGAGAGAGACTAAGCTAAAAGATATGATCATCAAGTATGCAAACACCAATGAGGTTCAATATTATAAAGGTGAAAATATGATCTCAAGATAATACTCTATAAATGTGGATCCATCGGATTAAAAAAATAACTAATGACTATTTATGTACCCTCAATTTTGATGATTTAAAATCCAAGCATGGTAATGTCACTCAAAATAAATTGGTCAATTTTAGCGATACATACTATCATGTTGCTTACCGATTGTAATCCTTTTGCATCTATAATGTTATTTAGTATGAAGTCTTGATTTTTGTATTGTACTTACCATCAATAAGGGATTCAATTACGTATGTCTTATGATATTGAAAGTTGGTCATCAAACAAGTATGTAATCAATATACCTGTCATGATAGGTATTTCATAAATTACCATATCCATGTTTAAAACTCAATCAAAGCGTTTGTAGCTTTCAATATCCAAACCATTCCATGTAGAAATAACCATATTATAGATTTATTGGTAGTAGCATCAAGTGCCCTACAATTGGTTGCTCATATCAATATAAAGTGATTCTCTATACAATTGGTCACCACCTCCTCTAAACTAGACAATGTTTAAAAAAAATTAATTATTTGAATACAACATGCATATAGTTTATTTTATTGCTAATTTGGGTATATTTAAAACATAAATTATAGATGAAAAAGACTAAAATTCATAGATTTGGATAAATAAAGTAAATTTTTAATGACCCTCCTTGCACGATCATTGATTACAAATAAGTTAATGATTTAAACTTCTCTTTATTTCTAGAATATGGTACTATTGGTGGTCATTATGAATGTAGGACCAAGGACAAAGCTTTGATAATTAGAAGAAGGTTGGCAAGAAAAAATAAAATGGGGAAGTGATTATTAGCTCGTGAGCACATGGAAGTTCACATTTTCAAGCATACATATAGGAATATCATGATTGAAATATTTATGTTATATTGTGTGTAACGATCCTCCTCACACAACCTTTGATTAAAAATTAAATTGATGATATAAAATTTCAATTTTCTTTGGAATGTGCAACTAATAATGGTTTTGTTTACATAGGACTAGGGATATTTATTCAACATATAGGAAAATTCAATGAAAAAGGTAAGTGGGGAAGTGATGATTTACCTCGTGAGTCTCATATAGGTGCATTGGAATGAAAGGTATCTTTTTTTTGTGTGCCATGTATAAAATAATTTATTTATTGTTTGTTAAAAATATATATGCATTCATATATTTTAGGACGACGATGAAAGTGCCAAAGGTATGGGAGACTGCATTCATTAAGTATTGATGATTTAGATTTGTTTGTGATAAATTTGATAAATATTGATAAATATATACATATATATAGATATATATATACCTGCATAAAAATATATAAATAAAATATGCACATATGATTATTGAATAAATGTGTTGGGAATATATTGCACATGTTTACATGCTTTTTAAATTAAAACAAAAGGGAATAAGGATATAGCTCCATTACCGATGATCTAACTGAATGAGTGGGAAAATAATGGCGAAGTAATCTAGGAGTTAATTGTAGGGGAAATTATGGCTTAAGTAAAATGACTTACTGTTTTACTGTATCATAAAATGATCGGTCATAAAATGTTTTACTGTATCATATGGATTGCATAGGGACTGCATGTGGATTGTAAATAGCTAGAAGGTTTGGGTGAAAGGACCTATAGAATGTATATTGCATATCAAAATTTAGCAAATGATTACCAGGTTGGAATGTTGTTTTTCAGGTTTTGATTTTGTTTGATCAAAATGGATGCTTTCATATTAGAGAAATTTTATGTTAAATTGAAATTAGTCCTTTGTGTGAATTTTGTGTGTGCATATTGTGCAACTATGACGTTTTATATAAAAAAAGAAAAATAATTTCAAAATGCACAAATTACATTTGTTATATTCTAGAATTGAAATTGTTTCACTGTGTGATTTCTTGAGCTATGGTGCAATCATGGAAGCTCATAATAAAATTGGATAAGTTTTGAAATGCATAAATTTATTGTGTGTCTACTATTGCTTGGAAACCATGAATGGGAATAAAACTGTAAATATTTATGGTTTTAAAAACAATAGGATAACATCAGGTTATTTATGTGAATATTAGCTTATATGTTGCATGTGATATTAGCTACATTATTTAGAAAATTGTATTCATGAATGAGCCAAAAATGATTCCATTTTTCTCTATAAAATTTAATGGTGGTAACTCCAGTAGTAGTGGAAGATAGTTGGCAATGAGGGTAGATAGTTTCCATATTTATTTTATCCAGTACCTTTTGGAGAGGATGTGTGAACCAGAACTTACAAGAAATTTAGTGGAAACCTTAAATTTGATATATAATGCTAAGACAATGGTTTAATTCCTAAAAAGAAATAGTTTGAGTTCAATTACCATTCAGAAATGGCTTATGTTATTTTATATGAAGGCTAGTTGTTGGATATTATCAGATGTAATGATTGTAACATGTATCTGCTATCTTTTGTATGAGATATTCTGGAAATTGAGATTATTAAGGAAATAGATATATTAATGTTATAGTATTTTGTTCCCTAATCTGTGAAACTTAGCTTCCATTCTAGGTAATAATATTACCTTATGCTTAGCATGTATTGAAGAAATCTAGGAGTAATTTAATAATATGTGAAAGCACAAGGATACGGAAGCAAAAAGTAAAGCGAAGATGTGATGCAAACCGAACCAAACTAGATGCTAAATCCTAGGAATTTGAAAGTGCGTGAAAAGAGGGAAAGCATGAGCGAATTGAAATGAAACAAACACAAATAAAATAAGACAACCCTTTTTATTGATATGTTTCACAACTCGGTTACAATGCGCATCCTACCCTTTAAAGGGCTAGGAGAGTTTAAATAAGTGTTATGGGTACATCCATGGATGCCCTTCCTTCTTTCGCGTGCCCACATGTAAAAATGGGCAGACCAAACGTCGCCGCAACTCGCATTGATGAGTCTTGACTCCTTGATGCTCCTTCGATGTCTATACCCTATGTTCAAAGGAACAAGAAACAATCAGTAGCAGCTGTAGATAAAGTAAAGCATGCAATCCCCAAGCCTACGATAAGTGAATGAGAAAAGTGAATTAAACTATGACTAAAATGAATCCAAATGCTCTAAAAATTTGATAGGGGAATCAAGGCATCCCAAATAAAATATTTCAAATGAAATAGTCAAGAAATTCCTTGCCGATTTGAATTCGCTCTAGGGCGGGACGAATTCACCTGCAACAAAACACTGAAAAGGTACTATCCCAAATGTCCTACCTAAGAAGCTCCAAAAGACCTGTAAACTTGGCGTTAGCTAATTGGGGATATTTTGGGAAGACCCAGATGGTCATATTTTCCCAATTTGACCTCCATAAATGGGAATTTTATGATGCTACCTGTAGGTTAGTAGAAGCGAGCAAAGATAAAAACATGATCAAAATTGTTCAAAACGAGATGAAATTTAAATGATAAACTATATAAGCAACATAGAATTAAATGCAAAAATGAAAGAAAGTGAATTTGCCATAGATTTCCAATCGCTCTGAAGAGAGGCGATTAGGACTATAGCAGTGCGAGAGGGGGGCACCCGGAGGCAGGTCGCCCACCGCTTGGGGCCTGATTTCGACACCAATCCACTTGGGATGGGTCCAAAATCTCTTATGGGGTATTTTAAAAAAATTGGGTGGGATATCATGGGCAAATTTCGAGTTTGGTTTTGGATTTGTGATTCCATTAACCACCCTATGACCTCCTCTCCGAAAGAGATCAAGGATGTGAAAAATACAACTCAAAATGGGTGTGGGTGTGAGTAAAATGACAACACTTTGTTGCTCCAAAATGCTCCTTCATTGTCTCTTTTGGGGTGAGGAAACTCACCAATTTATAGACCTAGAGGTCTCTTGAAATGAGCATGTAGAGGCACCACATGGAAATCATGCCTTCCCAGGGGGGAGGAGATTCCTCCTTGAATAGGGACTTCATGACTGTCCTTGTAACAGCCTCTAACACTCGAAAACACTCACCCACACCCATGCGATGAAGAAAGTGTTAAGTGGCGGATCTGAGCTACCATTTGTCAAGATTTGACTTTTTGCCCGTCAAACCTGAAATTCGCCCCACCCTGGAGTGAATCTAGAATTCGTCCCTGGATGGGGCGAATCTTAGTTTGAATTTGTCCCTGGGTGGAACAGATACTAAGCAAAGTGCCTGAAGGTGCCAAATTGATTTTTGACCTTCCAAAACTGTTGTGAGAGTGGTTAGGACCATTTTTTAACCTCTAGGGGTTGCCCTTGGTACTGTGTGTTTCAAGGCGATCAGTGTTTGCAGTCACATAATCGGATTGGTGTTGTTTTGGTGTCTACAAATGCCCCTTTTTGGGATGCACTGTGTATGGTGCAGCGCCGAGCAAAAATAGATAACCAAAGCACTAAATGATTAGGGTTTCTCAGTAACCTAACCAAATTTGGATGCCCCAAGTATGGAAAGGGCATGCATTCTTGAATCCTTGCTTCTGACGAGTGAAGGAACTTAATTCAAGTGTTAACCTTTTTCGGTGAGGTGTTACTTGATATTGGACATTGATCAGTCATGAATAGGCAAAGGGCGCAACATTTTTTTTATGAGAACCTTGAGTTCATGATTCATGAAATACCAAGTGATTGATCAACTTGTGATTATTGCTTGTTTACTGCCCCAAGCAAGAGCGTGATTGTCTTTATCAATGATTCTTTGAATGCATGTCATTTTCCTTAATTGGGTGTGTACTTGTTGACTGGTGACTAAGTGTGACAACCCCCTCAAGTGACGAATCAATGAGGGAATGACCTTCATGAGAAAAGCAACGAGTCACTTGACCCAAAATGACTTGTGCAAGGGTGCCTTCAGATGTTTAGTGTTACACGTGTAGCTTTTCGATATTTAGACCTATTTTTGGTGGGTGTTAACCCTTTTTGGTGACGCTTTCTTTTTTATTAGGTTAACACCATGATACGGTAAAGCTACACCAAAAAGGGTTAACCCTTTTTGGTGGGTGTTAACCCTTTTTGGTGACTGAAAGCACGAGGATACGAAAGCAAAAAGGAAAGCGAAATGTGATGCAAACCGAACCAAACTAGACGCTAAATATTAGGAATTTGAAAGTGCATGAAAAGAGGGAAAGCATGAGCGAATCAAAATGAAACAAACACAAATAAAATAAGACAACCATTTTTATTTATATTTTTAACAACTCGGTTACAATGCACATCCTCCCATTTCAAGGGCTAGGAGCGTTTAAATAAGCGTTCTGGTTACATCCATGGATGCCCTTCCTTCTTTCGCGTGCCCACATGTAAAAATGGGCAGACCAAACATTGTCACTGCTCATGTTGATGAGTCTTGAATCCTTGCTGCTCCTTTGATCTCTAGACCATACGTTCAAAGGAACAAGAAACAGTCAGTAGCACCTATAGATAAAGTAAAGCATGCAATCCCCAAGCCTACGATAAATGAATGAGAAAAGTGAATTAAACTATGACTAAAATGAATCCAAATGCTCTAATAATTTGACAGGGACATCAAGGCATCCCAAAGAAAATACTACAAATGAAACAGTCAGGAAATTCCTCACCGATTTGAATTCGCTCCGGGGCAGGACGAATTCACATGCAACAAAACGTCAAAAAGGTATTGTCCCAAATGTCCTAACTAGGAAGCTCCAAAAGACCTGCAAACATGGGGTTAGCTAATTGGGGGTATTTTTGGAAGACCCAGATGGTCAGATTTTCCCAATTTGACCTCCATCAATAGGAATTTGATGATGCTACCTGTAGGTTAGTAGAAGCGAGCAAAGATAAAAACATGATCAAAATTGTTCAAAACGAGATGAAATTTAAATGATAACCTATCTAAGAAGCATAGAATTGAATGTAAAAATGAAAGAAAGTGAATCTACCATATATTTCCAATTGCTCTAAAGAGAGGTGATTAGGACTGTAGCAGTGCGGGAGGGGGGTGCCCAAAGGCAGGCCACCCGTCGCTTGGGGCCTAATTTCGGCACCAATCCACTTGGGATGGGTCCAAAATCTCTTGTGGGGTATTGTCAAAAAATTGGGTGGGATATCATGGCCAAATGTCAGGTTTGGTTCCGAATTTGTGCTTCCAATAACCACCCTATGACCTCCTCTCCGAAAGAGATCAAGGATGTGAAAAACACAACTCAAAAGGGGTGTGGGTGTGAAAGTAAAATGATAGCACTTCATTGCTCCAAAATTCTCCTTCTCTATCTCTTTTGGGGTGAGGAAACTCACCAATTTATAGACCTGGAGGTCTCTTGAAATGGGCATGCAGAGGCGCCACTTGGCAATCATGCCTTCCCAAGGGGGGAGGAGATTCCTTCCTAAATAGGGACTTCATGATTGCCCTTGTAATAGCCTCTAGCACTCAAAAATGCTCACCCACACTCCCATGTGATGAAGGAAGTGTTAAGTAGCAGATCTGAGTTGCCATTTTTCAAGATTTGACTTTTTTCCCGTCAAACCTGAAATTCAACCCACCTTGGAGCGAATCTGGAATTCGTCCCTGGATGGGGCGAATCCCAATTTGAATTTATCCTTGGGTGGAACGGATACTGAGCAAAGTTCCTGAAGGTGCCAAATTAATTTTTGACCTTCCAAAACTATTATGAGAGTGGTTAGGACCATTGTTTAACCTCTAGGGGCTGCCCTTGGGGTTGTGTGTGTCAATGCGATCAGTGTTTGCAGTCACATAATCGTATTGGTGCTATTTTGGTGTCTACAGATGCCCCTTTTTGGGATGCACTGTGCATGGCATAGCGCCAAGCAAAAATAGATAACCAAAGCACTAATGATTAGGGTTTCTAAGCAACATAACCAAATTTTGATGCCCCAAGTATGGAAAGGGCATGCATTTTTGAATCCTTGCTTCTAACATGCGAAGGAATTTAATTCAAGTGTTAACCTTTTTCGGTGAGGTGTTACTTGATCTTGGACATTGATCAGTCATGAATAGGTAAAGGGTGCAACCTTTTTTCTATGAGAACCTTGAGTTCATGATTCATGAAATGCCAAGTGATTGATCAGCTTGTGATTATTGCTTGTTTACTACCCCAAGCAAGAGCGTGATTGTATTTGTCAATGATTCTTTGAATGCATGTCATTTTCCTTAATTGGGTGTGTACTTGTTGACTGGTGACTAAGTGTGACTACCCCCTCAAGCGACGAATCGATGAGGGAATGACCTTCATGAGAAAAGTGACGAGTCACTTGACCCAAAATGACTTGTGCAAGGGTGCCTTCATATGTTTAGCATTACATGTGTGTAGCTTTCCGACATTTAGACCTATTTTTGGTGGGTGTTAACCCTTTTTGGTGACGCTTTTTGGGGCTGAGATTGTCAAAGATCCTTTCTCCCGTGGAGCGGTCCGGCTATGGTAGCCTTCTTAGGGAGTAGGATAGTGATAATTTGTGAGACCAACATCTATTTTGGATGTCAAGAATGTCAGGAACCAAGGCGCCTTCATTCAACAATGTTATTGCTATTTTTGATTGGATTTTGACCCGTTTTGACGACATCGTTTGGGGATGAAATTCTCAAAAATTCGTCCTCCCGTGGAGCGGTCCAGCTATGGTAGCCTTCTTAGGGAGGAGGATAGTGAGGATTTGTGACCCCGACGTTCATTTTGCATTCTCGGGATGTCAAGTGCAAAAGCACTTTCATCGAGCAAGTTTATTAGTTGTTTTGGTGCATTTTTGTTCAATTTTTGTTGTTTTTGAAATTTTTGCCCTGAATTCATTTCGGGGTGGGACGAATACCATCTTAGTATTCATCCCAGGATGGGATGAGTGCTAACCATATCACTCGTCCTAGGGAGGAACGAATATAAGCTCAAAAAGCCTATTAAAAGGCCAAAACTAGGGTTTGGGCTCATTTGCATTCGAATTTTCTTGTGATTTGGAGCTCTGAGGAGGAGGTTAATTCTACGAAGTGAAGCACTGTCGAATTTCTCCTGAAATCATGAGTGCATAGACCGGATCAAGTGATGGAGCCAAAGAAAGACCAGTAAGTGCTCCTGATCGTTATTGCTTTTGTTTTCTATATGTTTTAAAACTGCAAGTTATTTGTTTATTTTTCTTTGTTATGTTGTTTTCCAAATTAGAATTGAAACCCTAAAACCAAGCTGAACACAAACCAAGACTTAGCTTAAATCTAAATGGAAAATTTAGTTTAAACCTAGGTTGAAATTCGATTTTACTTTTTAAAACGGAACATAAATTTACTTTTTGCTTTACACTAGAGTAAACCCTAGGAAAAGTTTTGATTTTGCTAAACTAAAACCTTAGGATAAACTGAACGCAAACCCTAGTTTTTTAGGCTAAACTTGCCAGTTTTAGAACATAGGTGAAAACCCTAGGTCAAAAACTATTATTTTAATTTTGCTTTGTTTGTGCATACTTTGTCAGTTTTAAACTTAGAATACAGAAACCCTAAGACTGACAACTATAGTTAAAAAGAATGTTTTTGTGTTTTTATGTTGTTGTCAGTTTTAAACTTAGAGTACAGAAACCCCAAGACTGACAATCTGTTGTTAAAAAATGTTTTTGTGTTTTTATGTTGTTGTTAGTTTTAAACTTAGAGTACAGAAACCCCAAGACTAACAAACTATTTTTGTCAACTTGATTTTATGTTTTTTATTTTTTATTTTTTATTTGTTTTATGCAGTGCTTGTATATGCATGTTATTTTTGTACAGTTTTTCATGATGTTAATGTTTTTGTGTTGTTTTCTGTTGCAGGTTGTGAATATTTGGTATCGTGTGCCTACTACTTTTGCTGAAGCGTGGGAGGCGCTAACTGTGGCTGACTAGGAATGGCTTGATGCCCTTGGGCTCAAGCAGGTGACTCGACTGGAGCCTGTGGTTAGGGATCGGGCCTATCTAATAGCCCTAATCAACTTGTGGGATCCTCGGACCAACACCTTCCATCTCCCAATAGGGGAGATGAAAGTGACCTTGGAGGATGTCTATTGGATTCTTTAGATTCCAATAGATGGAATGTCGATCCGGATGATGTCGCAAGATCAACGGATAGCAGTGTTGACACGTTGCTTCAGGCATGGGGAGGAGTTAGGTGTGGAGAACCCAATGGAGAGGGCAGAGGGAGACTGCCATATTGGTGAGATTTTGGTTCGATGGTGGTTGGAGAAGGGGGTGTTGGGAGTGAGGCACGTAGTACTTATGGGCCTCATTTTCAACATGCTGCTACCTGACTCGTCAGGCACGAGGTTCCTGTGGAACCTGCTAGATGTGGTTTTCCAATTGGTTGAGTGCCCAATGGAGGCACTATTGATCATGAGGTGGGGACAGATGCTGGTGGCATAGCTCTATGGAGAGCTGTACGAGGTTCACTTTCGAAGGTGGAAGGGGATTAGCTACATCTATCTATTGCAGAGCTGGGCTTAGTAGCACATAGCAGTGGAGAGGTCGACAGGGTTACCATGGACAACTCGGATAGAGATGGTGGATAAGGATATAGGCTACGCTGCTATGTGGTGGTCATTTTAGGAGCAGAGACAGAGTCGACAATGGGTAGGTACCGTAGGGCACTATTTTGATTCCTTCGCTTAGCTTACTCCATGGGAGGTGTCCTGGCACCCCTATCAGGACTATCTAGCCTAGCCTGAGGCTGGAGAGTGGCACCGATGGGTACGTAGGGGGTGGTGGATGATTGGGAGGCATGGGATCGAGCATGAGTTCTTCCATTATAGCCGGGTGACATGACAGTTTGGGGTGTGCCAGGGGTTGCTTGGTGAACCCATGGTCTATCGGTGCTGGGGGGACGAGAGGACTCTAAACCGACCAGTCATCACACCACTTGGCAAGGATTCTAATGTGGTGATCGATGTCTCAAATGTGGATGATGTCAAGACTACTATAGAGTATGACAAATGGTGTACACTACGGCGATGGCGATGAGAGGGGCCACTGGGAGATGTGGAGGTAGTAGTAGTAGGTGGGGAGGGTGTCGAGGCACTAGGAGATGATTGGGGAGCTCCGCTAGATGATGCGAACATGCTGGAGGTAGATGATGCAGATGCAGATGTTGGGATTCCGAATCAGTCAGAGATGCAAGACATCGTGGAATAGTGGGAGCCAGAGCAGGCTGCTATTCTCGAGATGCCCATGCCTTAAGTAGGTTTAGAGGACATAGAGGCAGGGGTGCGCATCGAGAATGCACGATTGGTGGAGCTGCTATGGAGGCGAGATGAGGAGCTGGGGGAGGATTTTTAGGAGAGGGATATCCTATGGACTCAGCTAGCAGAGAAGGCAAAGACATTGGCATAGCACGACGATGCAGTAGCTTATTACCATCGATAGGAGGTAGAGTGGTTGCAACGAGAGACAGATTGGTCTCAATGGAAGATAGATTGGTCTTAGCATCAAATGGATATGGAGGGAGAGATTATCCACATCGATGGGTGGTTACCTGAGCACCCGGGAGGTGGATCATCACGTTGGAAAAGGGGTAGTGATACCGAGCAATCAGAATCATCTCATCATAGGCAACTAGATGAGGGAGGGGCTAGCAGGCATGATGCAAGGGCTAGCAACAGCCACGCTGAGGGGTCCCATAGGACCCACACCACGGGGGGTAGTTCCCGTCACACCGATCCTGCATGATCATGGTGGCCGATGCCTTAGGCTTGGGGGTTTTTGGGCTTTTGGATTTTTGCGGGGTCAGATGACTAGATATTGTAGCCTGCGGGCATTTTTGATGATATATATACAAATGATTTTATTTTTTGTTACACATGTGTCGTGATTTGATGTTATGCCTAATGATTGATGAATGTGTATGTTTGCATGTTAATTTACATTGATGGATGCATGTGTTATGGTGAATGCAAATTTTGCTTAATGTATGTGATATGCAAATGAAATGGATGAATTGAATTTGTTATTTTTGGTGATGGCACCATAGATTATTTAGAACTGATGGCCTTTTGTCTTAGGTGATTGTTGTGGTAAATGACTTTTTATGTATACATGTTGTTTTGTGTATTTTATGATGGTGAAGCAAGGATGGAGGATAACACAGTTGGTTTAGAATGTAGTTAGGTTTTCTGAGACTCAGATGTTTTAACTAACTATCCAAAACTGTATTTTATCTTACAAGACTTGTGAACAAGGTATGAATCTGACTTGTCTTTGACCTAGTTATGTCACATCCCTGTGTGTGCAATTGAGTTTTTTTGTGGTATTTGTGAGGATACCACCAGTTCTAGATAGGTTGTCAACAAAAATTATACTGAGGATCACTTAATTAGCCCCACTAAATCCTTTGTTGTATTTAGTCAGATTAATCTGGAGTGTGATCCCAGATACCATAAGCTAGCTCATCCACATGCAAACATTGATCTGTACATAAGTTAATGTGATAGATATATCGTCATGCGGGAGGTTTGCCATGTGTGACTGATAGACTATCAACCAAACCGGTACTGAGGTTTATCTCGTGACCTTCTGAATGCTGAGAGTTCCAGGGATTCAAGTTTGACTCTCTTCTTTTCTTCAATTGTATTGGGATACTTGCTTTTTTATAGTGATAAAATCACTATTTATTTTTGTTATTTTTTTTTTTGAGCAAGGGATTTGAATAATGAGTGATGAGAATCACTATTGTATGTGCCTTTGGATGTATGCACTTTGGTTGTGATGTCAAATTTTTGGAGTTTTGACCTTTTACAAATTTGTATGATGTTTGCAACTTCTTTTGAGAACTTGGGATTCATGGGGAATTGGGTAGGGAAGATTCTTGTACTTTTGCCAACTCTCAGCATTCTTGGGGTCATTTGCACAGGGGGATGAGCAAGATAACCGTTATGCTCATGGTGACCTAGATTGCTTTGTAGGTTTCATCTTTCGTTCACACAACTTGGGAATTTTTATGTGTTTTAACTTGTGTTGGGATGCTATGTAACAAGGTGTGATCCAAGTAGAACTCTACCTTCATAAAATATGTCTGACTTTGTACAACATTTGGTTAAAAAGCTATTGAAAGCTGAATGACGAAAACTCTTGATACATTAAAATTCAACTGACTATAGTATGGCCAAAAGATGTGAATGGCATTTATTTTTGATGGACTGCTTGTAGAATGGAGAAATGTGGAACAAGATGGATTGGCAAAGTAATTACAGTCTATGGTGCCTTTGACTTGTATGATCACAAATATGCAATGTATGGATGTGATGCTTAATGTAGCTACATATTTTTGTGTTTTTGATGGATTTATTTTTGTGAATATGAAGATGAGATGCGAAAAGAGCTCTTTATTGTTGTGATGATTTTGAGAATGCCTGGAAATGAGATGCAAATTTTTGTTATTTTTGATGATTTTACTGTTTTTGAATTTTCTTATTTTTAACCAAGTGATTGTGGGAATCCTTGGAGATTTTTGGTTGACCAAGCAATAACAGGTACCTTTGGGGCATTTTGGGATTGACCAAGCGATTGTAGGAATCCTTGGAGCATTTTGGGATTGACCAAGCGATTGTAGGAATTCTTGGAGCATTTTGGGATTGACCAAGCGATTGTAGGAATCCTTGGAGCATTTTGGGATTGACCAAGCGATTGTAGGAATCCTTGGAGCATTTTGGGATTGACCAAGCAATTTTAGGAATCCTTGGAGCATTTTGGGATTGACCAAGTGATTGTAGGAATCCTTGGAGCATTTTGGGATTGACCAAGCGATTGTAGGAATCCTTGGAGCATTTTGGTATTGACCAAGCGATTGTAGGAATCCTTGGAGCATTTTGGGATTGACCAAGCGATTGTAGGAATCCTTGGAGCATTTTGGGATTGACCAAGTGATTGTAGGAATCCTTGGAGCATTTTGTTTGGGTTATGGCTCTTTTAGATATGGAATGGCCGCAAATGAATGATGTTCAAGGGTTCTAGTTCCTTGATTCCGTCAAGAGAGGCTATCCGGTATGTTCCAGGTCCTATTTTACTATCAATTACATAGGGACCTAACCAATTTGTCGTGAACTTGTCCCTTAGATGGGACGACAAACTAGAGTTCTATTGGTTCTCTTTTAAGACCAAGTCACCAACCTGAAAGTCCCTTAGGTGAACTTTCATGTTGTATGCTCTCTTAAGTCGCTCTTGATAGATACGTAAATGCTCAAGAGCATTAACGCATTGTTCATCAAGAAACGTAAACTAGTCTAACTGGGCCTACAACGTAGTGTCATCATCGATGAACTCTTGCATTGATATGTGCAGGGAAGGAATTTCCAACTCGAGAGGTATGACAGCCTCAGAGCCATACACGAGTGAAAACAAAGTTGCCCCAGTGGGCATCCGAATGCTAGTGCGATAAGCCCATAGGGTAAGTGGGATTTGAATGTGCCAATCCTTATGACTGTTTGTGACTATATTTTTGAGGATGGCAACTAGCATTTTTTTTGATGCCTCTGCTTGCCCATTTTCTTGTGAATAATAGGGTGTTGAAAAACTATGCTGAATTTTGTACTTTGTGGTCAAAGCACGTACATCTTTTTTCTTGAATGACGTCCCATTATCCAAGATTATTTTGGATGGAATACCAAAACAACATATGATGTTATGTAAAATGAACTCCACAATGTGGGGTCCTGTTGTAGAGGTAAGCGAAACTACTTCCACCCACTTGGTGAAATACACTGTGGCCAGTATGATGAACTTGTGACGGCTTAACGACGTAGGGAAGATCTTTTCGATTAGATCTAAACCCCACTGCAAAAATGGCCAAGCCGACTGGATCGGCTGCAAGGCCTGGGAAGGTATGTGCATCAAATTAGCATGATGTTGACACTTCATGCACTTCCTGACATATGCGCTGTAATCTCGCTCTAAATATGGCCAATAATAGCCCATGTGAAGAAGGCACTTGGCAATAGCCATACCACTGAAGTGGCCACCACATGTACCATCGTGCACTTGGGCGATCGCCCAAGTGGACTCTTGTTGGTCCAAGCATCGAAGGAGGATCCCTTCATAGCTGTGATGGTACAAAATGTCTCCTAACAAGACATGCTTTGCCACTTTCTTCTTGAATGCTCATTTTGCGACATGCATCAATCCAAGTGGGAGGTTACCTAACTTGAGGTAGTCCCTTATGGGTGAATACCAATCTTGCTGATCAGAAGCCTCGATGGTATGAACAACCAATCCCTCTTGAATTTCATCCCTAGCAAACAATGAGTGGGAAAGAACTTGTAAGAATAGCATTGTGTTGCTATTAATAGGAGTAGGGGAGAACAAGGACCCCCAGTTGGCGTGTTTCAGATGATCATAGATTCGAGAGAACCTATCTTGAGGTGGTTCAATCTGGATTATGTGTATTCCTGGCATAAAGTTAGAGCTTGCATGGTCCATCATAGATTGCGATAGTGTTTTGACTTGAATGGTTGTCATATCACTAGAAAGGTCTTACGGGATTAGTGACCCCAAGGAGGCCATAGTGTTCGCAAAATGATTCGATGACCGAGGGAGTGCCTCGATGTCATACCATTCAATATTTACCAAGAATTTGTCCACAAGGGCTTTGTAGGCCTACAGAATTGGGCATTTACATTGGAATACCCCTTTGACTTGGTTGACAATTAGCAGCAAATCACCAAAGATGTTCAATCACTTGATGTTCATGGTGATTGATGTCTGAAGAGCTATTAGCAAGGCTTCATATTCGGCATTATTGTTGGTGCATGGAAAGTCTAATTTAAATGACAGAGGCATTGGAGCCCCTTGTGGCATGAAGAATACAATCCTCGTGCCATCTCCTTGCTCACATTTAGAACCATCAAAAAATAGGGTTATGTCGGCCTGTGACTCAGACTCATCAGAATCTGGCGATTCTGAGACATGGAAGACCCCATAATCGGGTATTTCTATGACCAGAGGCTGATCATCTTCAAGAGGAGCCTCTACTAATTGATCGAATATAACTTGTCCTTTGATGGATTTTTGTCCAATAAACTCTATGTCAAATTCTATCAACAACATAATCCATTTTGCCGTGTGGCTACTATGATAGGTATGACTCATCATGTATCGCAATGGATTCTCCTTAGACACAACATACGTAGTGTTGCTCAGCATGTAGTGGCATAGATTTTTGGTAGCAAACACCACTGCCAAGCAAATTTTCTCAATGTATGCATAGTTAAGTTCATAACTGACCAGGGTGAGGCTAAGATAGTAAGTAGCATGTTCTTTGTGAAGTTCATTCTTCTGGGCTAGCATGGCACCCAGTGCCACCTCAGTAGCTAATATGTATAAGTAGAAAGACACTCCTGGTCTAGGTGGTGCCAATACTAGCGATGAATCCAAGTATCATTTAATGTCGTCAAAGGCTGACTGGCACTCGTCATCCTAGTGAAATGCTACCCCCTTGTGCAATAATTTTTTCATGGGTCGGCACTTGTCAGATAGTTGCACTATGAAGCGCTTGATTGATGTGACCTTTCCTTGCAAGCTTCTAAGTTGCTTGATGGTAGTTAGGGGAAGCATTTCAAGGATTGCATTGACTTTGTTTGGGTCCACCTCGATGCCTCACTTTGATACTATGAAACCCAAGAGTTTTCTAGATGTGATGCCAAATATGCACTTCTTGGGATTCAATCTGACTTTATGTTCCATGAGGTGATCGAGGATCTTGCTTAATTCATCGATATGATCTGGGCACAAAAGAGATTTGGCCAACAAATCATCCATGTAATCTTCCAAAGTTGTATGCATGTAATCGTGGAAGATGTGCATCATGGCACGTTGGTAGGTTGCACCAAAATTTTTAAGGCCAAAAGGCATGACCTTATAACAAAATGTCCCCCAAGGCATTGTGAACGCCATTTTTAGTTGGTCTTCATGATTGATACAAATCTGATTGTATCCCGAGAAACAATCCATGAGGGATAGCATTTCATCGCCCGCTGTAGCGTCTACCAATGCATCAATGCTTGGCAAGGGGAAATCATCCTTAGGATGCACTTTTTTTAGATCTCAAAAATTAGTGCATATGCGAATCCTCCCGTCGAGCTTTTTGACAGGAACCATGTTAGACAACCATGGCGGGTAATCCATGTAGATGACAAACTATGCATCCAACAACTTTTTTAGCTTGTCTTTGACCATTAAGGCCACTGTTGGGTGCATCTTACATAGTTTTTGCTTCACTAGATTGACTATCGGATCAAGCGTCATATTATGCATGACTAGTTGCAGATCTAGCCCCGACATGTCTTTGTATGACCATGCAAAAACCTCCTTCTTCTCTTTGAGAAGGGCAATATATTCAGCTTGCTATTTGAGGGATAGACTTACTCCTAGCTTGATGATCTGTGGATTCATTGGATCTAAGCCAATGTCTATGTCAATCGTCTCCTCGACCGACATGTGGGATCTATCCTCCAACTGGTGTGGAGTCGGGATCAAATGGATATCATTTGTTGAGTTTAAATCTGCATTGGGAACCTCGGGTTCCTCTTCAGCATGGAAGATATCCTGAGTTGACCCTAGGGTAAAATGAAGCATTTTATCAAAATGCCAGTACTCTAATGGGGATGGAGGTGAATTGACATGATCCTAGTCTATGGCATCTATGTCTAGATGCAATGACCATGCTGGATCAACCGGATTGTGGATGGGGGCGGTTAAGTCAATGGATATCATGTTGATGAAATTATTTTGGTCTCCATTATCGTGGGTGTGGTGATTTGAACATTCTATATGATTCCTACCCTCTGGATCTGGCTCTGTAGGGATTGGCACAAATGGATCGGCCCTATGTGTCGATAGGAGGACAGGGTCTTCCCTCGACATTGATATCAATCTAGGGTCTTGGGGTGGAAGGTGCTCTTCGTATACCTGGAGTGGCAAATCCAACACTTGGTCCCACCCCGCTGGGTCTATGTACCACTCATGCCCTGGCACTATGCCCAGCTATTAAAATATGTCATTAATCTCCAAGGGGTATGGTTGCTGCATCTATCGCATGTGATTAAGATATGTCATTTCTATTTTGTCTTCGTAATCACTATCGGAGATCCAAAAGCCCTCATTGGCTCTGACAACTATTTGAGGTATTACAGGCTCATCTTGCTTGAGCAAATTAATCTGGCCCCATTGTGGTTGTTCCACTCTCCATGGGGGACCTAATTCTCTTGACGTGGCACTTGCTCAATTGGAGCCTCTAGAGGGAACATTTTCAAGAGGCTCTCTTGATAGTCATTCATGGGGATCACTTGGGAGTGATCACTATCTGATTCAAAGGGGTCATATGATGTTGGTTCATACTATGAATAATCCTTCGAAGATCCTTCTTAACACTTTCTATACCCTCCTTGAAAGTGATTCCCCAAACTTTCACCTCTCTCCAGCAAAGGGCAAGGGTTAGTGAGGTTAAAAAGGGTGGTTGTTGACCATGGGAGGTAATCCCCCAACGTATACATTGTGTTAGGGTTGGCATATATATCTAATGCCAATCCACCCTTGTTGCCTATCCCTAGGTTGTGCATGTCCTCTACCAAGATGTCCAAGGTAGGGGGTGGTTGAACCCCATGCCCAACTTTTCATAAGGCATTTGGTATCTTGGCTAGAAAATGACATGCACTCCTTGCTCATACTTGCGTAGCCCATATCCATGCCAGTTGCATTGGCCAAGATATATTAGAGTGAATTCCGGGTTAGACAGATAGTTGACATCTTCTAAAAAAGGCTCTTCATCTTTGTCCTCTTGCATGCATGGCTCAGTACCATGATCAAGGCCCCCATACACAAAGTTTGTATGGTTTGCTGGGCAGCCTAAAGGAACAATTGTACTGATGGGGATGCGATGTCTCCCCATGTCCTAAATAGACTCTAGTGTGGGCGTTTCTACAACATTTTACACCAGATACTCCCCCAGGCCCATATTTGTCATTTCAACGGTGATTATTGGTGATTGAGGGGGAGAGAATGAAATATTTTCCTAATTTCACTCCATGTTGGGTGAACTAGGAGCCTCAACTTCCATTGTGCTAGGCATCTCTTCAATAGAGATGGTTGATACTATTGGCAGCGCCTCTTCCAAGGGTTGAGCCTCTTCTAGGGTTTGCTTCCCTTCGTCCTTCTGTTTAGCCATGATAGGTGATGTCATTGGTGAAGGACCAGACAATGAAGATGCACCTGACTGGGGTTTTGATGGATTTATCACTAGGGATGCTTGCAGAATCAGACCCTGTCTAGATGGATTTAACTAAAAATCCAAGTGTGTCGATGGAAGGGTCGATTACGAAATCAGTTGCACCGCATTGTAATATTTGAAGGGTTCCAAGTCCGTCGAGACTACATGTACTTCCCCTTCAAATGTATACTTCAAACACTGATGAGCTATCAAAGGGACACACTTCATGTCCCTAATCCATGGCAGCCCCAACAAGATGTTATAAGCCATCTCACCTTCCAAAATATGGCACAATGTAGGTATCATTTTTTGTCCTACTTGAATGGGTAGGACAATTGTGCCAACTGTTGAACATATCACATCATTGAATGCTCGTAGTGTATAGGTGGAAGCCATGATGTGAGAAGCTGACAACTTCAGATGTTTC
Organism: Wollemia nobilis; assembly: GCA_028583015.1. NCBI lineage: Eukaryota > Viridiplantae > Streptophyta > Pinopsida > Araucariales > Araucariaceae > Wollemia > Wollemia nobilis. The sequence goes on from JAQPPZ010000622.1 coordinate 4,078,221, forward strand.
AATGCCGTTGTTGTAATGATGCTACTATACAAGCCAGTGTCTACCAACACCCTATTATACGAGATCCTGTTGACCCACATGATAATGTGCAAGGGTGGATCTGCCATGTCATCAGACACTGATTTAACTTCATCCTATTGAAAGGTGATGACTGGCTCCGTGCATCGTTTGACATGTCCCACAAAGTTGTTGAAGGAATTTGCTTCATGGGGCTGCAACTCAATGGCTTTCAATATCTCCATGAGAGCCTCCCGATGGGGCGTTGATTGTTGTATAAGCTCATATATGGAGAGCCTAGCCAATGTGGTCCTCAAACTCTATGTGAGTTTGGTCCGAATCATGGCCATGGGTCTAGGCGAAGATGGTTGCATAGGGTGTTGTTAAGGTTGTGAAGTCGATGGAACCTCTCTTCTGGCTACCTCAGGGGCAACTCCTGGGTATCTCTTGTTCCTAGTAACTATGCTTATCATTCATACATACCCTTGAATGGGGCAATTTTGATGCACCTCGTTGACTTGAAGGGGTTTTTCCTATGCCTCACAAGCAGGCAAGGGGTCTTTGAAAACTCCCATATACTGGTTGTTTGGCGCTACAGGGTTGTCCACTTCTAATGTCTTATTGTTAATTAGGTCTTGTATCAAACCTTTGAACTTCCAACATGCATTCATGTCATGTCCCCTCCGCCTATGGAACCTACAATACAAGTCCTCCCGATATCCCTTAGGCTTCGGTGCATTGGGATCTATGGTTTGGATCTTTGGAAGGTTGATCAAGTTCGTCACTGACAAGTGGTCAAATAGGGAGTCCCTAGACTCCGTATAAGGTGTGTACTATCACCTAGGGTGACGTTGCTGATTTTTCTCCTACTTATGGTTTTATTTTTCATAATTATTAGGAGGCATCGCCTGATAGTTAGCCTTTTGAGGCTGTATTTCTTGTGCAGGCTTAGGGACATTTATGGCAACTTAATTTACTACAACGGGTTTTTGTTGCATAGTCCCTTTTTTAGTGTTCTTAGTCCACTATTTTTTCTTAGGTTAACACCATGATCACCATTGAAAGCACGAGGATACAGAAGCAACAAGGAAATCGAATATGCGATGCAAACCGAACCAAACTAGACGCTAAATCCTAGGAATTTGAAAGTGCATGAAAAGAGGGAAAGCATGAGCGAATCAAATAAAAAAAAATGCAAATAAAAGAATACAACACTTTTTATTGATATGTTTCACAACTTGGTTACAATGCGCATCCTCCCATTTCAAGGGCTAGGAGCATTTAAATAGGCATTCTGGTTACATCCATGGATGCCCTTCCTTATTTCGTGTGCCCACATGTAAAAATAGGTGGACCAAAAATCACCGTCACTTGCGTTGATGAATCTTGACTCCTTGATGATCCTCCGATGTCCAAACCCTGCATTCAAAGGAACAAGAAACAATCAGTAGCACCTGTAGATAAAGTAAAACATGCAATCCCCAAGCCTACGATAAGTGAATGATAAAAGTGAATTAAAATATCACTAAAATGAATCCAAATGATCTAAAAATTTGACAGGGGCATCAAGGAATCCCAAATAAAATACTGCAAATGAAACAGTCAAGAAATTCCTCGCCGATTTGAATTCGCTCTGGGGCGGGATGAATTCACCTGCAACAAAACGCCGAAAAGGTACTGTCCCAAATGTCCTACCTAGGAAGCTCCAAAATACCTGCAAACTTGGGGTTAGCTAATTGGGGGTATTTTGGGAAGACCTAGATGGTCATATTTTCCCAATTTGACCTCCATCAATGGGAATTTGATGATGCTACCTATAGGTTAGTAGAAGCAAGCAAAGATAAAAACATGATCAAAATTGTTCAAAATAAGACAAAATTTAAATGATAACCTATCTAAGCAGCATATAATTGAATGCAAAAATGAAATAAAGTGAATCTACCATAGATTTCCAATCACTTTGAAGAGAGGTTATTAGGACTGTAGCAGTGCAGGAGGGGGGTGCTCGGAGGCAGGCCGCCCGTCGCTTGGGTCCTAATTTTGGCACCAATCAACTTGGGATGGGTTCAAAATCTCTTATGGGGTATTTTCAAAAAATTGGGTGGGATATCGTGACCAAATGTCAGGTTTGGTTCCAGATTTGTGCTTCCAATAACCACCCTATGACCTCCTCTTCGAAAGATATCAAGGATGTGAAAAACACAACTCAAAATGGGTGTGGGTGTGAAAGTAAAATGACAACACTTCATTGCTCCAAAATTCTCCTTCTCTGTCTCTTTTGGGGTGATGAAACTCACCAATTTATAGACCTTGAGGTCTCTTGAAATGGGCATGCAGAGGTGCCACTTGTTAATCATGCCTTCCCAGGGGGAGGAGATTCCTCCCTGAATAGGGACTTCATGACTGCCCTTGTAATAGCCTCTAACGCTCGAAAACACTCACCCACACTCCCATGCGATGAAGGAAGCATTAAGTGGCGGATCTGAGCTACCATTTGTCAAGATTTGACTTTTTTCCCATCAAACCTGAAATTCGCCCCACCTTGGAGCCAATCTAGAATTCGTCCTTGGATGGGGTGAATCCCAGTTTGAATTTGTCCCTGGGTGGAACGGATACTGAGCAAAGTGCCTAAAGGTGCCAAATTGATTTATGACCTTCCAAAACTGTTGTGAGAGTGATTAGGACCACTATTTAACCTCTAGGGGATGCCCTTGGGGTTGTGTGTGTCAATGTGATCAGTGTTTGCAGTCACATAATCGGATTGGTGTTGTTTTGGTGTCTACAATATGGTTTTACTTTATTTATGTGTAATTTAAGTGGACCTCTTGTTGCAATATTTTTTCTTGGGTAAATAGTTTAGATAAAATGTTAAAGTTGAGAGAAAAAGCTTATGGCATTACCTTGTTTACTGAAACTAATCTGATAATGTAAGTGCTCAATGCAAGAGTTTATTATAAAAGTAAGATTCTATTTATTGTTGCAATGTATTCCAATTACTGTCTTTGAAAATAATGATTGTCCCATTATGTGTTTGTTGGTCTAGAGTTGAAGTAAACATAAATAAAATTTAACTATGTACACGACTTTTAAATTGAGAAGGGTTTCAAAAACCTTGGTTGTAAGGCTTCAGGTAGATACATCTTAAAGCAATCATAATATAAATATTATGAATTTTATTTTTATAAATTTTATTTGATAGTGTTAAGCATGCAAACCCTATATTATTAAATCCTTAGGGTAGAGCCTTAACTATAAGAGCATTATTATGAGAAAGTATTAATAAAACTATGTTATAGTGGAGTTTGAGTGCGGTCTCTCACCATTTTTTACTTCAAAAAAATATTATTGGTAATAATAATTATATATATACATACATAACTATTGAATAGAGTGTGGAATGAATGACTATATCTTTATTTTACAATCTTATAACAATTTTATTATCACTTTTAAAATAAAAAAGAAAAGAGTTGACCATAGTAAGATATTAGTTCTGAAAGGTTCAAACTAAAGAATATGGTCAACCATGGAATTACTTGATATTAAAAAAGTAACTTCTTCATTTAATGGTAAAAGTATTTTAATAAAGAATTATCAATATTTATAATTGTTAAGTGATGTTTAAATGATATACATTTATCTTGGAATAAAATGTAAAATAGAAGTGCATTTTTTTAATTAAATAAATTAGAGTATATATTTATTTTTAAGAAGGTTGCCTTTGATAGAAAAAATCAGATTTTAATGAATTTTATCTTTAAAATTTTGGGCCTTTTAATTTATTACTTTATTTGGGTATAGTAGAATTAAGTGACCAAGTCCATGCCAAACTATATCCTATGGCTTACTATAGTGGATTTAAAGTACATGATAGACAACTAAACCATAGGATATCTAATATTATCTAAAGGATAAAACTTAGTAGCCTTTGTATCCTTTAGTTAGATAGTTACAAAGTATATATTATTTATGAGAACTATTTATTCCATTGTGTAGAATTAAAAAAAAAAATAGAAACCTAATGATGTTGAGATGTGGGTATGCATACAATATGTCTTGAGAGTTACTATAGTCTGGTAGAGTAGGTCAAAGTAAGGGACCTAGTTATTACTAGTACTAATATATGGTATGGGATGTATTATCTAGATCACTGCTCGAGAGTACAATGATAGGTCAGTGCATCACAATGGTTAAAAAGGCTAGCATAATATTAGTAGCTAGTCCTGCTACATCATTTGGTATGGGATAAACAAATGTGAATTACATTGGGCATTGAGACTAAGTGTAGTGTTACCATAATGGCATAGCTCTTGCTAACTCTAGGTAGTAGCACAATCAACAAGATACTAGGCATATGTACGCTAATCCCTTGCATACTAAATTGGAACAAGCTGATCGGTTAGATCAAGGTTAATATGCTAAGGGATGGGAAATGTATGCATCCACCATTTAGGTGTTATGGGCCCAAAAGTAAAACCTATATCATTGTTCATACCTCATGCCAGATCAAGAAACTAATAAATGAGATAATTCAACTCGACAAAATGATATTTTCTATGGGATTTGGACAATCTTATCCACTTGGGTAGCTTCTTGCATTATTCTTGGAACTCAAAAGTGGATTTATATACATGTAATGATTTATATATTTGGTAATGATTCATTCGATGAAAAAAATTTATCGTAAACAAGATAGCATTATTAGGGATAAACAATAAACTTTAAAAAACCATGTATTAGTGTTTGGCTTATTCTTGCGGTACAACCAAGTGAGTAGACTTGGTTTGTTATATATGTTATTAGAGTAGAAAATATCCTTGAGTTGTAGGACTCTAGATAAATGTTAATTTTAGAACTACTTAAACCATATATTAACTTAATCCTTTTTCATTTGATGGCACACAGAATGCAAGGTGGATCTTCGAGAAATCCTAGGGGAGTTAGGAAGGAAGAAACCATCACAAGATTACCAAGAGGACTAATAACTTAGGCAAGGAAAGAATACCCTCAAAGGGAAAAACGATGAAATAGATTAATGAGCCTCCACTAAATGAATCTAGTGGGGAAGAAGAAAATCTTGCAAGAATAGTACAACTATTACAAACTCATATGGAACAACAAAGAGAAGAAATGACCCAATAGAAAACTCAAATGACCCAACAATAGGATATGATAGTTCAACAATAGAAAATCATAGAAGACTTGGCTAGGGGTAGGGAAAATATAGGGAGGATAGAAGAAATACCTAGTGAACCTACATAATTTGATACTAGTAGGGCCAAAGTAAGTGTGGAATTGACTAGAAATCTAAGAAAAGTGATAATATCTATGTTTAATAGAAGAGGTGATGGTGATGTAGTGGAGAATTGGTTAAATGAACTAGATTTATAATTTTCCTTGGTGATTTTATCACTAGAATCTAAAACTGCCTTGACTATTATGAATATGGTTGAAGTAGCCCTAGACTAGTGGAAGACCTTCAAGATAGAGGAGGGTATTGAAGCTATAGATCTCAAATGGAAATATTTTATTAAGAATTTAGGAACATATTCTCAAATAAGCAATATTATGTAGAAAATTTCTAATAATTCACTAATCATTAGTAATAGGCTATGACAGTACGTGAATATCATCAAAAGTATATCCAACTGCTAAAATATACCACCTAGTAAGATAGTAATGAAGAAATAAAAGTTCAAAATTTATTTTGGGACTGCATCCCAAAATTGGGATGATGGTAAATATGGACAATCTAGTAGATATTCCTACTAATTTTGATTTGGTATGAAAAGAAGAAGTAAATTAGGAGATCATATTTTAATTATCAAAATTTGTCTTAAAAGGAAAAATATAAGCTTATGAAGTGAAAAAGCGCTAGATTTATGAAGTGGGAAAATTATTAGGAAAAGAAACTAAAATTTGGAGATCAAAATAGACAAGGAGGTAAGAAAAAGAATAGCTTTCAAGGGAATACATTCAAGAAAGATGACAAAGAATATCCTAGACAAAATTATCAGAGGACACCAAACTAGGAGAATCCTAAAGATGTTGTACCTCAAGGCAAGAATGGTAATAATAACATAAGTGATAGAGCTTCTTCAAATGGTTTCTATGTATGTCAAGGACCTCATTTTACCAAAAAGTACCCCCATAGAGCTAATATCCGCTAGAAAGCATGAGAAGAAAACACCCATAAAATATTTGCAGTGATAGGTAGTCCCATTCTTGATGGTCAAATTACTCCTTTTTTGTTATATGATAAAACTTATAATAATGATATACGTATTTTGATAGATAGTGGTCGTGGATCAACTGATAGTTTAATTTCTACTAGATTAGTGAGGGATATACCTATAAGACCTAGATTTATGGCTAATGGTTGGAAGGTGGAGTATGGATCAGGGTAAACTTATCAAGTAAACCAATGTCTATTTGACCCTCACATCATCTTACCTCAAGGAGAAACCAATTGGTATTTGTATGTGGTACCTTTGCATACCTTTGACATCATTCTTGGTGTTGATTTGTTAAAATCTCATAAAGATCTTTTGAAATTTGAGGATAGGTGGGTGGTGTTCATGGACAAATATAATCAAAGGATTAGGATTCATTGTGATCATGGTGCAATTAATCCACATCTATTGCATGCTATACAGATAAAGAAATCCATTAGGAATAAGGGAATGATTTTTGTAGTTAAAATGATTAAGAAATAAGAATCTGAAATAGAATTTAATCTATTCCAAAAGCATCATATTTTGGAAGAATTCAAAGATGTATTTTTAGAGTACCTTCGAAGATTATCTCATCAAAAGGAGTTTTATTTTTCTATAGAATTATTTCTTGGAGTTGTGCCTATTTCTAGGGCATCATATAGAATGAATCCTATTGAGATATAAGAGCTCAAGACACAACTACAAGATTTTTTTTGGATTAAGGACTAATCAAGCCCAGTGTGTCACCATGGGGATATCTTATTTTATTTGTTAAAAATAAAAACAAAAACTTAAGGATGTGTATAGACTACCATATGTTTAAGGTTACTATCAAAAATAGGTACTTGTTACCATAGTTTAAGATACATATTTACTCAACCCTTATTGAATTCTAGGTAACGATGTTGGATGTAATTTCTAACTGAGTATGACTTCGGCATTGAGTACATTAAGGTTAAGAAGAACAAGGCATTTTATGCTTAAAGTAGGAGAGGGCACATCACTACAATGAAAAAATGTCATAATGATTTGTTAGATTGAATTAAAAATATGCAATAGAAAGATGAATTTTGTCAATCTTGTAGTGCTCAAGTTGAGCAAGACCCTAGAAAAGATACAAGCTTTGTATATAGATATGACTTACTGTATTATAAGAATAGATTAGTTATTCCAAATATGAATGGATTGAGGGAAAAAATCCTTAAGGAGTCACATGATACTCCTTATTCAGTGTATCTTGGAGGCGTAAATATGTGTGAGATCTTGAGAAAGGCCTATTATTGGCTAGGTATGAAATAAATATCAATGATTATGTGGCTAGGTGCTTGGAATACTATAAAGAGAAAGTAGAACATTTACACCCGACTGGTCGATTGTACCCATACATCATACCTATGTAAAAATGGTAGGTGAATTCCATGGAATTTATAGTGAGTCTACCTAAAACAAGGTTTAGGCATGATGCACTCTTGGTAGTTATGGATAATTTAACCAAGGTTGCACATTTTATAACTAGAAATATATAGAATGATGCACCTGTTATAGCAAGTAAATTTTCTAGAGAGGTAGTGCAACTACATAGGTTTCCTAAAGTCATGATCTTAAATAAATATTTCTGCTTCATATTAGAATATTGGTAGGTATTACATGAAGCATTGGGTACTAAATTAAATATTAATTTAGCATATCACCCTGATACAGATGGATAGACTAAGAGGATGAATCATGTTTTAGAAGATATGCTGAGAATGTATCACATGGATCAACACACCAAATGGGAATATTACTTATACCTACTTTAGATTATATAAATACTAGTTATCATGCATCACTATGTATGGCATATTTTGAAGTGTTGTATGGAATAATATGTAGGACTCCCTTATCTTGGGATATTATGAAAGATTGGGTAGTGATAAGATAAAAAACTATAAAAGAAACTAAAGATCAAATATAAATAATTTAACAAAAGCTGAAAGAGGTTGTAGATCACCAAAAGAGCTACACAAATATCAAAATAACACCAAGAAAATATTCTATGGGAGATAAAGTATTCTTAAGGGTGAAACCAACTAAATGTTCTATAAAATATTCCAAACTTAATCCTAGAGATGTGGGTCCATTTGAAGTTGTGGGTATGATAATCCCTGTTACATACATACAAACTTGATCTACCACCAAGATTATCCAAAATCCATAATGTCTTTCATGTTTCCCTCTTTAGGAAGTATATTAATGGCCCCTCATGTTTAGGATGTTTTGAATTTGTAGATATTTGACTTATTGAAAATTGAAGTTCGACATGTTCATATACTTGTTTATAGGTCCAAGAACATGAGAAATATAAATATAGAGCAATGTCAGGTCCAATAAGACCACTACTCAGATAGAAATACCATATGGAAGAACATGACATATATGCAGCAATAGTTTCCTTATCTATTTGAGTAGACATAGACATTATAAAATATTTTGTATGGATTGATGATGTATATGTATATATGGATGTGTGACTGGACTACTGAGTAGAGTAGCTTTGTGTATGTTTTGGTTTGAACATAAATATGTGGTTTAATATATTATGAAACCTCATGTGAGTAGAATATGCAAACAAGTTTGAGTTACTAATGAGCTATGAATGAATGTAATTGCATGATGTATGATTTGTAAAAAAAAATCTATTGTTGATCTAATGAATAAATATATTCTAAATTTTACTAACCATGTGTGAAACATAGGGGCTTTATTTTTTCTAGTGGGGAAGGATGTAATGACCCTCCTTGCATGACCTTTTATTAGCAATTAAATTTATGATATGAACTTTAATTTTCTTTGGAATGTGGTATTGCTAATGGTTTTTTTTTTTTTTTTTATGCAGGACTAAGGATATTTCTTTGACAAATAGGAAAAGTTAATGAAAATGTAAGTGGGGAAGTGATGATTTGGCTCATGAGTACATGGAAGCTCACATGGGTGAGTCTCATATAGATGCATTGGAATGAAATGCATTATGTTTGTGTGTGCCATGTATAAAATGATATGTTTTTTGTTTGTTAAAAAAATATATGCATTCATATATTTTAGGATGGCAATGAAAGTACCAAATGCATTGAGTATTGAGTAATCTACAAGTTACTTGTGGAGGAAGTTATGTCTTAAGTAAAACAAATTCATATTTTTTGGGTATGAGAAGAGAGGTGGTTAAAAATAATGAAAATAACTTGGAAAAGGATGCATAGGGATCGTTCATAAAAAAAAATTACTGTATCATCTGGATTGCATGTGGATTGGCAATAGTTGGAGGATTTGGGTGAAAGGACCTATAGAACACATATTGCATATCAAAATTTAGCAAATTATTACTAGGTTGGAATTTTGCTTTTCATGTTCTGATATTGTTTGAGAAAAATGGATGCTTTCATATTAGAGAAAATTGGTATGAAATTGAAATTATTCCTTTGTGTGAATTCTATGTGTGCATATTGTGCAACTATAATTTTTGCTATAAAAAAGAAAAGGAATTTCAAAATGCACAAATTATATTTATTATATTCTACACTTGAAATTATTTCATTCTGTGATTTCTTGAGCTATGGTGCAAGCGTGGAAGCTCATAATAAAATTGGATAAGTTTTGAAATATATAAATTTGTTGTGTGTCTACTATTGCTTGGAAATAATGAATGACAATGAAACTATAAATATTTATGGCTTTAACAATAATAGGATAACATAAAATTAATTTTGTGAACATTGGATTATGTTTTGTAGGTGATATTAACTACATAAACCAGAAAATTGCATTCATTAATGAGCCAAATTTGATGCCTTGTTCTCTATAAACTCCAATGGTGGTAACTTCGGTAGTAGTGGAAGATAGTTGGTGGTATTGAGACAATGGTTTAATTTCCAAAAATAAATGGTTTGTGTTAAATTACCATTCGGGAATGACATATGTCAATTTAGATGAAGGTTAGACACTAGATATTATCAGATGTAAAGATTGTTTTTTTTTTTTTTTTTTAGATGATGGAATTGGTAGCTGCCAAAAATTCGGGCAGAATATCTAGCTTTTTATGGTTTCTATAGTATTTTATGTTTTTTTCCCCAGAAGCCACCACACAGATCTCCACGCAACAAATTCCACCCTTATAACCACCATTCCATGATCATTTTAAACCTTTTACGCCACTGAAAGCACCAGGAAATGGAACAAGAATTTAGTCTAGTGAGACTCAATATTTAAACCTTGGACCTCTACCCCCATACAAGGTTTGGGAGAGCCAACTGGTCTACACCTCGGACCTTCAAATTTTTTTTCAATGATTTTATACATATTTTTATGATGGGTCATGGTCCCCTCATACTGAGTGGGGTTTGAACCTTAGACCTCTCAAAGATAAGCCAAAGCCCTTACTACTGTAGTAAGCTTACAACTTACAAGATGTAAATATTATAACATGTATGTGTTATCTTTTGTATGAGAGATTTTGCGAACTAATATTATTAAGAAAATATCTATATTCATGTTATAAGATTATTTTCCCTGATCAGTGAAACTTAGCTTCCATTCTAGGTAATAGCATTACCTTATGCTTAGCATGTATTGAAGAAATCTAGGAGTAATTCAATAATATGGTTTTACTTCATTTATGTGTAAGTTAAATGGAATTCCTGTTGTAGTATTTTGGCCTGGGTAAACAATTTAAAGAAAATTTTAAAATTGAGGGAAGATGTGTATGACATTACATTGTTTGTTGAAGGTAAACTGGTAATGTAAGTACCCAATGCAAGACTTTATTATAAATATAAGATTCTATTTATTGTTGCAATGTATTTCAATTATTATCTTTGAAAATAATGATTCTCCTATTATGTGTTTGCTGGTCCAAATTTGAAGTAAACTTAAATAAACTTTAATTCTATACATGACATGTAAATTGGGAAGGGTTCCAAAAAACTCGGTTGTAATGCATCAGGTTGATACATATTAAAGCAAGCATAACATGAAGATTATGAAATTTATTTTTTTTTTAAATTATTTGATAATGTTAAGCACACAAACCCTATATTGTTAAATCCTTAGGGTAAATCCTTAACTATAGGAGAATTATTGCAAGAAAGGATTAGTTAACCTGTGTTATAGTGGATTTTAAGTGTAGTCTCTCACCGTGTTTTACTTAAGCAAAACATTTTTGGTAATAATTGACATATATATAGATATAACTCTTGGTCAGAGTGTGAAATGAATGACTAAATGTTTATTTTACAATCTTATAATAATTTTATTATGGCTTTTAAAAGAAAAATAAAAGAGTCGGCCATAGTAAGATATTAGTTCTTGAAAGGTTCAAACTAAAGAATATGGTCAACCATGGAATTACTTGAGATTAGAAAAGTAACTTCTTTATTTAATGGTAAAAGTGTTTTAATAAAGCATTGTTGATATTTATAGTTGTTAAGTGATGTTTAAATGATATACATTTATATTAGAATAAAATGTAAAATAGAAGTGTATTTTTTTAATTAGAATAAACTAGATTAGATATTTATTTTTAATAAGGTTGCCCTTGGTAAAAAAATTGATACTATAATGAAGTCTATATTTAAAAATGTGAGCCTTTTATTTGATTCCTTTATTTGGATATAGTAGAATTAAGTGACCAAGTCCATGCTAAACTTCATCCTTTGTCTTACTATAGTGGATGTAAAGTACATGATAGACAACAAAACCATAGGATATCTAATATTATCTAAAGGATCAAACTTAGTAACCTTTGTATCCTTTAGTTAGATAGTTGGAAAGTATATCTTGTTTATGAAAACTATTTATTCCATTGTGTAGAATTAAAAAAAAAACTTTAGAAACCCAATGATGTTGAGATGTGGGTATGCATACATGTCCCGAGAGTTATTGTAGTTTGGTAGAGTACGCAAAATCAAGGGATATAGTTAGTACTAGTCATGAGAGATGTTATGAGACATCTTATCTAGGTCATTTATTGGGATGCAGTGATAGGTCAGTGCATCACAATAGTTAAAGAAACTAGCATGATATTAATAGCTAGTCATGCCATATTATTTAGTATAGGATAAACAAATGTGAATCAATGTGGGCATTGGATCTAAGTCTAGTATTAGGGTAATGGCATATCTCTTGATTACTTTGAGTAGTAGGACAATCAGCAAGATACTAGGCATATGTATGCTAGCCCCTTGCATACTAATTTGGAACACGTTGATAGATTAGATCAAGATTCAATATGCTAAGGTATGGGGAATTTATGCATCCACTCTTTAGATGTTATGGGCCCTAAAGGATAAATTTTTTTATGGTTTAACCCTCATGCCAGATCAAGAGGAGGATAAATGAGACAAGTTGACTCCACAAAAAGGTATTTTCATGGGATTTGTCCAATCTCATTCACTTGGGTAGTTGGCTATAGAAGTCTTAGAACTCAAAAGTGGTTTTATATGCATGTACTAATTTATCTATTTGGTAATAATTCATTGGGTGAAACAAATTTATTGTAAACAAGATAGCACTCTTAAGGATAGACAATAAATTTTTAAATAAAATTTTCTCTATATTAATGCATGGATTATTCTTGTGGTAAAAATAGGTGATTAGACTTGGGTTGTTACATTATGCCTTGATATGACTATATATTTTTTGCTTGGTAAAAAATAAAAAATAGATTGCATATAATCTTTGTTGGCAAGGAAAATGCCTAGAGGCGTAGGAACCATTTTGAGTAATTTAAAAATATTTTGATAATTACCATGGAATTGATTGAAAAGAGTATGAAGTCTATGCATGCTTATTTTATGATTATTTATAAATCTTGTGAATGAATAGTTGTGGGAGTTATTAAATGATATAAATTTATTAATGAAAAAATATTTATCAATAAGCAAAAGTGATATAAATGCAAGGAGATCTACTATACTTAATGGTTTTAATTGGAGTGATTTTTATGTCATTTTAGATGAAGGCTAGCCACTAGATATTATCAGATGTAAATATTGTAATATGTAATTGTTATATTTTGTATGAGATTTTAGGAACTAAGATCATTAAGAAAATAGCTATATTCATTTTATAGGATTTTGTTCCCTAAATAGTGAAACTTAGCTTCCATTCTAGGTAATAACATTACCTTATGCTTAGCATGTATTGAAGAGTTCTGGGAGTAATTCAATAATATGGTTTTACTTCATTTATGTGTAAGTTAAGTGGAACTCTTATTGCAGTATTTTTGCTTGGGTAAATAATTTGAGAAAAATATTGAAGTTGAGAGAAGATGCATATGACATTACCTTGCTTATTAAAGGCAATCTAATAGTGTAAGTACCCAATGCAAGACTTTATTATAAATGTAAGATTCTATTTATTGTTGCAATGTATTTCAAGTGTTGTCTTTGAAAATAATGATTCTCCTATTATGCGTTTGTTGGTCCAAAGTTGAAGTAAACTTAAATAAACTTTAATTCTATACATGACTTTTAAATTGGGAAGGGTTCCAAAAAACTTGGTTGTAATGTGTCAGGTAGATACATCTTAAAGCAAGCATAACAAAAAGATTATGAAATTTAGTTTTATAAACTTTATTTGACAATGTTAAGCATACATACCCTGTATTGTTAAATCATTAGGGTAGAGCCTTATGTCATTTTATATGAAGGCTAGCTACTAGATATTATCATATGTAAATATTATAACATGTATGTGTTATCTTTTGTATGAGATATTTTGATGCACCTTGTCGAAGCCATAACTTGTGAACCGTACGCCCATTTACCTTGAAATTTAATAGGTGTTTCTGCATGTTTTTTCTACATTACGATAATTTTTATCCTCCTGAACCTCAAAAAATCATGTTTTCGGGACCTAAATCCTCCATCTAGTGCCCCAAAATTAGCTTTTAGAATAGGTTCCTAGGTTTTTTGGGTTTTTTTGGTTGTTAGAAGTTTATTATATTTTGTTATACCTTAAGTTGAGACCTAATATTTTAAAGTAAGGTTATTTATTGTAATAGGGATGTGTGCACCGAATTTGGGTGCAATCCGACTCATTTCTATTTTTAGCAATTTTTAGAAAAAAATATCTATTTTTAGTAGTTTTAGAAAAAATACATTTTTAGGGTTTCTTTAGGGTTTTTTGGTTTTCGGTTGCTATATGATGGATTGTAATATTTTGTAGAAGGGGTGTGAATTCAGGAATGATAAGAATATCAATTTGTAGTTTTCTTCCATTATTGCATTTGTGTTATGTGATTGGAGTCCATTTTGTTGGTCTCTTGTAGCTAAGTTTACACCAAATTTTGAAAACTAAGATTATTAAGGAAATAGCTATACTCATTTTACAGCATTTTTTCCCTAATAAGTGAAACTTATCTTCCATTCTAGGTAATAACATTACCCTATTATTAGCATCTATTGAATATTTTTGGGAGTAATTCAATAATATAGTTTTACTTCATTTGTGTGTAAGTTAAATGGAGCTCTTCTTGTAGTATTTTCTCTTGGGTAAAAAAATTAAATAAAATATTAAATTTTAGATAATATGCTTATGATTTTACCTTGTTTATTTAAGGTAATCTAATAATGTAAGTACATAATGCAAGAATTTATGATAAATGTAAGATTATATTTATTGTTGTAATGTATACCGATTGTTGTATTTGAAAATAATGATTCTCCTATTATGTATTTCTTGTTCCAGAGTTGAAGTAAAATTAAATAAAATTTAATTCTATACATGACATTTAAATTGGGAAGGATTTCAAAAAACTTTGTTGTAAGGCATCAGGTACATACATCTTAAAGCAAGCATAATAGGAAGATTATGAAATTTAGTTTTGTAAACTTTAATTGATAATGTTAAGCACGTAGACCCTTTATTGTTAAATCCTTAGGGTAGAGCCTTACTATCAGAGCATTATAACAAGAAAGTATTAGTTAACCTATGTTATAGTGGATTTTGAGAGCAGTATCAAACTGTGTTTTACTATAGCAAAATATTTTTGGTAATAATCCTTATATATATAGACATAACTCTTGTCCAGAGTGTGAAATAAATGACTAAATATTTATTTTTCAATCTTATAATAATCTTATTATGACTTTTAAAAGAAAAAATAAAAGAGCTAGTCGTGGTAAGATATTAGTTCTTGAAAGGTTCAAACTAAAAAATATGGTCATCCATGGAATTACTTGAGATTAAAAAAGTAAATTATTTATTTATGGTAAAAGTATTTTAATAAAGCATTATCGATATTTATTATTGTTAAGTGATGTTTAAATGATAAACATTTATCTTGGAATAAAATGTGAAATAGAAGTGTATTTTTTAAATTAAAATAAATTAGAGTAGATATTTATTTTTAAGAAGGTTGCCTTTGATAGAAAAATTGAGACTTTAATGAAGTTTATCTTTAAAAATGTGAGCCTTTTAATTGATTCTTTTTTTTGGATATAGTAGAATTAAGTGATCAAGTACGTGCTAAAATATATCATTTGCCTTACTATAGTGGATTTAAAGTACATGATCGATAAAAAACCATAGGATATCTAATATTATCTAAAGGATCAAACTTAGTAACCTTTGTATCATTTAATTAGATAGTTGGAAAGCATATCTTGTTTATGAAAATTATTTATTCCATTGTGTAGAATTAACAAAAAAATAAAACCCAATTATGTTGAGATGCGGACCTACATACAACATGTCTCCAGAGTGACTGTAGTTTGGTATAGTAGTTCAGAGAAAGGGACCTAGTCAGTACTAGTAATGGGAGAGGATATGAGACGTCTTATCTAGGTCATTATTTGAGATATAGTGATAGGTCAGTGCATCACAATAGTTAAAGGAGTTAGCATGATATGAGTAGCTAGTCCTACCACATCATTTTGTATGTGATAAACAAATGTGAATCAAAGTGGGTATTGATACTAATTCTAGTGTCAAGGTGATGACATATCTCTTGCTGACTTTGAGTAGTAGATCAATCAACAAGATACTACATATATGTATGCTAATACCTTGCATACTAAATTTGAACAAGTTGATCAGTAATATCAAGTTCCAATATGCTAAGGTATAGAAAATGTATGTGTCCACCCTTTAGCTATTGTGGGCCCTAAAGGATAAACTTTGCTATGGTTTGACCCTCATACCAGATGAATAGGTGGATAAATGAGACAAGTTGACTCCACAAAAGGTATTTTCAATGGGATTTGGTCAATATCGTCCACTTGGGTAGTTGCTTGTAGTAGTATTGGAACTCAAAAGTGGTTTGATATACCTGTATTGATTTATCTACTTGGTAATGATTCATTGGGTGAAACAAATTTGTTTTAAACAAGATAGCACTCTTGGG
This sequence comes from Wollemia nobilis, assembly GCA_028583015.1. Taxonomy (NCBI): domain Eukaryota; kingdom Viridiplantae; phylum Streptophyta; class Pinopsida; order Araucariales; family Araucariaceae; genus Wollemia; species Wollemia nobilis. The sequence continues at coordinate 4,094,814 of JAQPPZ010000622.1, forward strand.
GATAAACAATAAAATTTTTAAATATAATTTTCCTTGTATTAATGTATGGCTTATTCTTGTGGTACAACTAGGTGAGTAGATTTGGTTTGTTACATTATACCTTAATTTAATTATACATTTGTTTCTTGGTAAAAAAAATAATTGCATATAATCTTTGTTGGCATAGAAAATGCCTAGGGGTGTAGGAACCATTTTGAGTAATTTGGAAATAATTTGATGATTACCATGGGATTGAATAAAAAAGTATGAAGTCTATGCATGATTATTTTATGATTATTTATTAAGTGTGTGCATGAATGGTGGTGGTATTTATGAAATGATACAAATTTATTAATAAAAATAAAATTTTCAATAAGCAAAAGTGATATAAATGCAAAGATATTTGTTGTACTTAATGGTTTTAATTGGAGTGATGTGAATGTGTTGAAGGGGATTATTCACATCCATTTGTAATGATTATCTCAAAAACCTCCCCATGTTTTTGGAAATGAAAATTTAGAAAAATGAGTAAGGAGGGGGAAAAAGCATCATTACAATTTTTATAACTTGCATTCAGGGAGATATACCATTATCTTATGTTGGTTGAAAGAGAGGAGCATCTAAAACCTAAGAATAAAAAAAGGATTGTATTACACTATGCATATTGGGAAAGGATAAAGTAGATGAAAAAAAAAAATCAAAACCAGAGAAAGCATGATTTTATTAGGTTGGTGATTCAAACCATTTGATTGTTTTGTTCTTCTATGTTATATGTTTGAAAACCATGCAATTAAATAAATTGTTTTTGTTGGATGGTATGACTATACACTATATTTATGTGTTGGTTGTACTTCCTGAAAATAATGGTTAGATATATAGAAAATATGTACTATTAAATTGGAGTATGCAATATTGTAGGAATGAATGAGGATTGTGCATGATAGTTGAGAAATTTTAAATATAAAGCTTACAATAGAGTTTCCTATGTGTGACAACTGAAATACTAAGTGCATGCATTGTTGAGCTTTGTCTATTGAAAAGTAGAGAACATCAGACTATAGAAGAAGTCTTGAAAGTATTTAATATTCTTTATTTCAGATTTTGGAAACCATTCCTTTACTAGATTGCTCTTAATGTGTGACAATGTTTCTCTGCATTAAAAGTTTGATTTTCTAGAGAATTACCATGAGATTGTGGGCACGTATTTTATTGAAATTAGTTAATGTTATGGAATTTTTTCATTATTGTGCATGAGTGTATGATTTTCTATGGTTTGGTTGCATATTAGATAAGTTTAAGTGAATGCATTTGTAATTGCATACATTCATGGAATTTCTTGGTCTAAACTGATCCCTATATATATAAATATCTAAATATTGGATGCCAACTATGACGTTAAAAAAGAAGACCCTAATGTCATGGATGAATGTCTTTGGATTGAGATTTGCCTTGAACCGAACCACAAAAAAAAGTGGAATAAACAAAAGTGCCAAGGTCTACTATAAAAAAATTGGAATCTTGCATGAGTTTTGAACCTTGTGGTTATAGCTTTCGAGATGGAAGCAACATCCTTAAACTATTATTAACATGTCAAAGACATTCAAAGATAGAATTTGTAATTAAATATTCTAGTTAGGAATTTTATTATAGTGCTTATGCCTTTGTTGTAATCATTTTTGTAAATTAAAATGATTATACTGCGAAGTGAGATATGTGTGTACATAGAAATTTATTATATAAAGAAGAGAATGCAATTAGAAATTGTGATTTTTGTAAACAAGATATAAATTTCTATGTGAATATTTTTAAATAGGAGATTCTAAGAGAAATTTTCTTTCCTTTAGAAAATAGATGCAGTCACATTAAATAATTTATGAGACTAGTCAACTATTGAAGGTGTTACTGTATTACTTCATCCAATAACTAGTCTATATCCAACAATAGATAATCAACCAAGTTTTATTTAATCATTGTGTATTGAGATATGGGATACAAAAAAAAAAAAAATTCTATAAAATTTGAAGGGGATAGAAATTGGTTGTTTTATCCATGTTGTGCACCTGAAGTCATTCCATGTAACTCATATCTTTTGTATGATTAGTGGTAATATTAGGGGAAAATATTAAGAAGTTATTATGTTATCAAACTTGAATGGTAAGGTTTCGATCATAGCTTTTACCTTTCAAATGATAATGGTTGTGTTAAACTGATTAAATCGTAGCAAGATGAATAAAAAAGTATTGAACCCTTGAAGTGAAAGTTTAATTAATGAATTATTCCTTGGTGGGTTATGGAAACTTTATGTTGAAATCTTATTTTAAGATATTGATTCTAAATCCGACTTTAGTTATAAGTGTGATGTTTTCCTTTCAATTATATTAATTATTCGATTTCAAGCATGTGGATTTAAAAAAGAGAAATTACTATGGTTTTGATATATATGTTAAATGTTATATCTAGGCAATTATGGAGCTACCATATGAAATGGTTATTATCATAAATAAAATAGGATCCTTTTAATTTTACTAAAATATAATTACATATTTGTTAACAATGGCTTAAGATGGAATACTTAGGGACTTTTTGAGTGTATATTTTTCCCAATTACAAAATATCACCACATGTAGAGTATTGAACAGAAAAATCCCTCTTGAAAAGCAACCAAATGACAAACATTCAATTTCTCCAAGGTTCTGGTATAATATCTAAAAGATTACAATAATGCCATAAATAATTCAATGATGCATGTGACCATAAACAATGGGTATTTTTTGGTTCTAAATAATGCTTAGTGATTGAAAGATCTAACTAAAAGCACATGCAAAATAAAAACATTTCTTTTTAGGTTTTTTTTCTTAAATTGGTGCTACCCTGAATCCTTGTTAGTAAGTATTTTATCTTCACTTAAAAGGTTTCAAATGATAAAATATGGAATTTTCCACCCCATTTTAATGCTAGCGCCTTTAAGATGAAGTAAATTTTAGATAGTGGGTTCGTTTTATCTTCCTTATGTTGATGTCGCTACCCTAATGGTGATTAGTAGAAGTTAGCATGTTAGTAATGTTAGCAAAGTTAGATTTCACTTCTTATATTAACTTACTGTGAGATTGTAGGGTAGTATCCCTCCTAAACCATGTGTTTTATCTGAAAATTTAGATTAATGAAGTTTGAAGGTGCAAAAATTATGGAAAATAACCAGAATGGAAACAACTTGAAAGCTTAACAATTCCATAAATGGACCAGAATAGAAGTAAAACTGAAAGGAAATTAGAAAAAAATTTGGAAAAGGACTAGAATGGAAGTAATAAGAAATTAGCAAAAATTTTGGAAAAGGACCATAATGAAAATAAAATAAATTAGCAGAAATTCTGGAAAAGGACTAGAATAAAATGATTGAGTGCTTGAAATAAACTGAACTTAACAAAAATAAATCAAAATGCAAATTTGGTTAGCTGAAAAAGTCAAATTTTGAATTAGTTTAGCAAGCTCCTCCCTGCGAAATCCGAAGTTATGAGGTAATCATAAAACAACCTGAATTAATGGACTTGCAACATAAGCAGAATACCATTAAATCAAGAGCAAGACTCAAAGGAAACATAGAGAAACTACATCATCTTGATCTTCGCCTATTGCAACCCATTTCATGGCATAAGACAATGGCTAGAAGTCACTAAAATGCAGAAATGATAAGACACTAAAACATTAGTTTTATGATAAAAACCATCCTTTTGATTTTGCTCCCAAAAGTTTGCTACTCCTTCAAAATTTGAAAAAATGCTCTTTCTTATTGTTTTTCAGAATGTTACATCATTTTCAGCCCCCTATTTTACAATGGCATTCATGTTCATTTAAATATTTCCATGAAGTGATTCGTTTCATCTTCTCTTTCTTTACGATGTTAAATGAATAACAAAAATGCAAAACAACACCTTGTATTATTTCATTTTTCCAATAACATTTTCTTTAACATCAATAAATAAAATTGAGGCTTCCAGACCCAAAAAAAGAAATATTTTATAACACCTTATCACATATATTATATAATAAATATCATAATATTGCTCCTCATAACTCCTATTATAATATATATGATGGGCCTTTTGAACCCTTCTTTATACTTCACTGGATCTTTAAATGATAATAAAAAAAATAAAAATCAACCTTTATACCCTTGAGCTCTCCTTATAACTCCCCTATGCCTTGTATTACCAAATAAATCTCCAAAAAAAACCTTTATAACATGGTTAATGAATAACTAACAAAGCATTCTATATTTGGCTTCATATGGTTAAACACAGTCTTACTACAGACTTTGGGTGTCGAATCCGATATTAGGCACTATTTAACAAAGGCATTCAATATTAACTACACCCACTATAAAAACAAAAATAAAAGAAAAACTCTTCAGGAATGAAGCAATTTACCTTGGTTTTGGTACCCCTACGGGATGCGACTACGACTCCACAACAAGATGTGATGTCGACTTCGATATTCAAGCATTAATCCTGCTCCCTGAACTTGATAGCTCCTTCCATGAACCTTCAACTAAAAAATGAATCTTCCCAGATCAATGAGGTTTCATAGTTTGAGTGCTAGGGTTAGGTTTCGTTTGCATGCCAATGATGCATACTGTTGCATGTGTCAGCCCTTTCCATGTTGTCTCTGCTACCAACTAACGAACACTCGCAATCCCACATTTTCACCTATATACTTATGGGTTGCTCGACTTGGCTATTTATTCGATGCCATGTCATCGATTTTCCACCTACGTCTGCTCTTTCTACATTGTTTAAGCGATCCAAACCCACATGTGGTTCTTTATTTGACTCATCTATCACATGCTGGCATAGCACCTATTCATGTGGGGCCTTGAATGCTTGTCGAGCTTTGCCTTGTCTTCATTATTGTATTCATTTGATCTAGCCATACTGGCGTCACTGACATGGTCTATTAGATTTATCCACCATGGTCTCGTGAGTCTCGTAGACCATCTCACCGCTCGGTGCTAACCTCGACGTCCTCTACCTAGTGTATGGCTATGAAATTTTTGGCTATTGGTCCACATTCGCTTGAGACCACATCATTGTTTATGACTTTGAACCCTGGCCTTGTTCTTTCGCTGATAGAAATTGTCATGTGGGGTCATTCTACAACCATTGATGCTCATCAATACCTGAAAGCGTGTCCTCACCATCCACTTGGCTACACTCTTCAAACCCATCGTGTTGGCACCACGTGATCTCCGGTCGCACACACCTCTCTACACATCCATGTCTAGCTTGAATGTTGGATGGGTTCACCTTGCCTCTACTATGCTATATGTCGTCTAACCAAAAACATCCATAGGCTTCCCGTTTGAGTGTCATCGTCAAACCTGACATGTGACATTGGGACCTACATCGATCCATGCGTATCACTCCTCGAAACACTCATTGATTAGCCATGTTGTCGCCCATATTTGCCACAACATTAGTCGTTGCCTCCGAGAAGAACCAGATCTGCACATATGAAAGAAAACACATTAACCATAACTTTAATAACATGACATTGAGACTTTATGTGCATTAAAACTGAGGCTTTTACTTTTTATTTTGTTTTAATATATTATTATTATAATATATAAAATATATTATTATAATAATAATATATATTTTATTATATAATATATATATGTACAGAGAAAGAAAGGCTTTAAAGTGGAATAAAATTTTGACATTATGATACTTCACTTTCACCTTTAATTTTATAATATATACATTTATAAATATAAATATATATATTATATTTATTTTATTTATTTATATTATTTTCGTTTTTTGTTTCCTATATATATATATATTTATAATAACCTTTATATATATATATATATATATATATAATGGTATGTATATATACAAAAGATATTACTTCATTTTTAATTTTATTTTGATTTTTTTTATTTATATAAATATATATATATATTTTATATTTTTATCTAAGCATAAATATATATATATATGATAGCATGTATATACATATATACATAACCATTATTTACATGAATTTAAATACTTGAGTTTTACAATAATAAAATTCAACTATTTGTTTAAATTAAGCTCAAACACCAAAGTTAAAACCACAAAGGTCATTTAATCAAAACTAACAAGAACAAATGGAAACAGGACTTGAAGGACTAAGGTGACCCCAAACACAATTATTACTACAAAACTATGACTTGAGAAACATCAATCAAGCGACAAGGCTTGCATGCATACTGAAATATGACTGCCAAATATAAAGCATGTTAAACTCACATCCCCAAGGATCCCAAAATCCCCCAAAACACAAAAAAAATGGCGAGTCCCCAATTTTAGGTCTAGTTGTGGAGTAGCTACAACAAATGGCGACTCTGCTAGGAAGTTCTTCTCAGCACTTTGGTGAGAACCCAATATGAAATGGAAACACATAAAAACCAAAAATTAGAAATACAAGGATCAAAAAATATCTAGAGAATGAAGAATAGACCCAAGAAAACATGAAGCATCAGAATTATTTAGCATTAGCTCAGTGTGTGCCAAGTGATTCGTTCCTTATCGTTTGAAACCATTCAACCTTCCATTGTCAGTTTTACATGTTGTTTATGATTTATGCACATGATATTTTATGGATGATTATTCCAAGATCATATGTATGCACGACCTATTTTGTAGAGACTCAAACATTATAGTACCATGAACAAATATACTAAAACTGTCTAACTCTCTTAGGACTAAATATGTGTGCAGTGAATTCATTTACTAGATCAAGAGTTTAGTTATGAGCCACTACAATCCTGAACTAGTGTGTACAAGAAAACTCAGATCTTTGGGGAATCATATTCTCAACCTAAGTATGATAAGAATTTGACCCTATCTTTACTACTCTGATCATTGAGTTTATTACCTCATTTTGACCAAAATGGTTAAACCTGTTATGGATGAAACTCCAAGGCTAGCCTATCCATTTGAGCAGTTAGAGGTCTCACTTTTAAATGAGATATGTCACCACGCATGAGCCTACTCCACTGCCATTCAAGTGTCTATAGCCCTAGTGGAGGTTAACCCCATAGTCCATGGTTTGTCCTTTTGATTTCTTGAATCTTGAGGATGAATACCCATCCTTCTGAGAGGACATATAGTACGATTCTTACAATCCAATAGTCAATGATGATATGGAAATTGAATAATGAATACTTTACTTTTGCTTTCTTGAATCTTGGGGATGACTACCCATCCTTCCGAGGGACATGTAGTATGATCCTTACAACCCAATAATCAATGGTGTGATGGAGGTAAAATCAAAGCCTTGGGGAATAGGATTATCAACGTAAGTATGATGAGAATTTGACCCTATCCTTACTACTCTGATTTTGAGTTTCAAGTATTGTAGGAGTGGTGAAAACCATTATTTTATGGACTATGTTAAATGATAGGACTGATGAGAATGATTCTTTTCACCTTATATTTTCTCCCAAGTATGGTTTTGATCATTTTATCCAAAAAAAAATTAACATTTGCAAATATTGTTTGGTTATAGATAGTTTTGGCATCAGTTCCCAAGCTCAAGATCCTCTTAGTGTATATTGTGCAATTATCCTAAGAGAATTTGACATATTTTTGGTGATTGCCTTTGAAATGTATATGCAAGTGATATGCAATGCAAGGTGGAATGTACCATGAAATGAGGATGAATGAGATGGAGCACGTAAAACATTTCACCCTAATTATTAAAATTGACAACTTCATGCATCACAAGTTTCAAATGATACTCTTTAATGTGCTTGTGATACTCATGGAGCTTTCTGCACTACAATTCCAACATTTCACATTTTCCTAATATTAATGAACATTCATGAGGACATGAGCTAACATTTCAGTCTAAAATACTAGAAAACAACCACAACTTGGAAGTGAATGAATACAAAATACACAAACCAAACTTGCCAACATCAAAACAAAATCCAAACCCAAACTGAACACGAAAAACAAAATCTATATACAAATGTACAATACGGTACAAAATGATGCAATTTTTGAACTATCACTTCCATGGATCCCAAACATAATTAGAACATTTCAAAAGGTATATAATGTGATGCACATGCCAATATTTGTAGGAATACAACAAAATTAATATTAGACCAAATATTGCAATAGACTCCAACTTGCCCCTGTCACCATACCCGCTTGATTTAGTTCCATTAATAATCCTATGGTGGAGTTTCAAGTTCTAAAATTGATCAGAAACTAATTGATATTCACTTTCTTCATGTCTATTCCTTATTATATCCATTCCACACTTTGATTCTTGGTGTAAAAATAAGCTTTCATTTTTAGGTACGAGCTCTTGCAAATAGGAACCTATTTCTAAAATTTTTAAAGACAAATCATTTTTCAAGTCTGTACGCCAATCAAATTCATGTAACCATTCGCAAATACCTAGGATATTTATTAAAAGAGCATCATTATAAGTTTTTATCCTATATTTTATTACTAATTGATTATGAACCCGATTTAACATTTTGAGCATACCAATTTCATTTTCATTCAATAAAGCAATATCATTAGTGGTGTGAAAAATAAGTTAAGTCAAATTCTTTATCCACCACAAATGGCATTTCATCATTGATAGCATTTGAATCCAACAAGCAATTAGGAAAACCATCACCTGAAGTTCGAATGGCAAAAAACAAAGGGTAATATTTTACCTTTTGCATATTCTCATTTGATAAAACTTTATGAGCATTTGTAATCTTCACCTTTTATCCATGACTTTCATCATCATCAGACACTTGTTTCTCAAAGACTCCAAAATTAGATACCCAATCAAAAACACATACAACCTTTTCAAACCATAAGTCTTTTCTATCTAGGGATGGTTCAACTAACATATCTCCATGATCAATCATTTGGGTTGTTTTAGATAACATGAAATTTTCAATTGGATCATCAATAATATCAAACCCAAACCATTCAGGTTCTAAAACTTTCTCGCTTTGAGATGGCATAGACATTGTAGAATCATTTTGTGGATTAAGATTTTCAATTTCTTTTTCCTCAATGGGATCCAAAGAAAATGGTTGTCCCACTTCATCCATGTATTATATTTTTTAGAACTTTATTAGATTTTGATTCTTCTTCCAAAACTTCCTCAGATTGTATAGGATTTGTAATATCGTCATGCAAGATAACTATCATATTATCTTGCATATTAATTGACACAACAAGTTCATTAGAAGTTTTTGAGTGAGTATGCTCTTCCCATTTCTTGTTAACCATCCATGCTATTTCTTCTCCAAAATATTCAAGAAATTATTCTTCACATTTTCCTTGGTCATCATATCTAGCTTGTTGAAGGCTTTTCTCATCAAATTTACCCTCCTCTTCCAAATTTGTGGAATCTCCTGATTCATCATCATTTCCAAAACCATTACACTTTGTAATCACTTCTTTGTCCAAAATAATATCACTTTTAGTATCTTCAATATTCATTTCACAGGAATGATTTGGAATATCATCTAGATATGCATCTTGAGGCTTTTGTTCTTGTAGTTTAGAGATGTTTTCCTTGAGTTGTAAAACTAGCTTTTGCAACTTGTCCTGCATATCAAGTGAAGTGAGTGCTTCATTAGAAATAGTGGTAAAGTTATCCCATTTATTCCACCAACAATGATCATCTTCCAAGATTGGGGTGTGATGTTCAACTATACCTTCACATTATTTAAATGCATCAATGGGTTGGTCCTCAAAATCACCTTCACCTTCCTTATATGGTTCAATCATTTCCAAAAGTTGGTTACTATTTATATTTAAATTTACAAGATCATGATTCACATTTGTAACCCAAAATTATATTTTATCACAATTTGGAAGGTGTGGGTTTTCTTGATTATTAGTATCAACAATATCATCCAATGTATCTTCCAAAAACAAGTGATGAGATTCTATTGGATCTTCAGATTCATCTCTTGGATTTTCAATTTTAGTCTCAACCACCTTTGTTGAGTCAAGGGTTTGTTCAATAGGATAAATTCTTGTATCTTTCTCCCAAAATTCATCCCAATCCTTGGTAACCAAACATGACCAAATAATATCTTGATGGGTTTGTTCATCCCAATCCTCAATAATGGATCTTGGATTTGAGACTTGCACATCCTCTTGGATGGAATCTAGGGTGGTTGTTGTATTTGGACATTCAAATTCATCCCATTTATTGTTCACCCTAGGGTGAGGCAATGATGGTTGATTCACCTTTTCTCTTATCGAAATGGCCCATTGTTCTAATTATTTCATGGCCTCATAGACTCTATGCAAATATGGGTCATCAAGACTTCCCCTTAACAATGTAGCCACTTCAGGTGGCATAGCTCCCATGTATATTTCAATAGCTCTCTCTTATGAAATGAAGAAATGGGACACCACTTCGGTATACAACTTATGAAACCTATCATTGAATTCACTCATGGACTCATTAGGTTCGCTAGAGATAGAGACAAATTGATTTAACATCCGAACAGGGTCAATTTGTCTTTTAAAATGGCTAGTAAATTATGCTTCTAATTGAGCTCAAGAAGTAATGGAATCTATAGGTAGGTGTATGTACCACTCATATGCAACTTAATCCAATATGTATGAAAATAATCTACAAGGAACATCTCCTTTCCATATTTGCAATTACCTTAAGGTATTCTTGTATCTTTGAATATGTTCCTTAGCCAAGGTCATGTCATGCTTAAACATAAGCAAATGATTTTCTACCCCTTGAGGAATTTTATGAGTAGGCCTATCCAATTGACGATAATAGCCCTCTATCCATAGTGAAATTTGGTCCCTAGTTAGAACAACCAATGCCATTAGTGAAATTCAAAGGATAACTTCAAAACCAATTTGTTAGTCAAATAAAAATATCTTACAAATAAGAATAAAGTGACTAACCAATCTCAAATATGTACCCTATGAATCATCATGTTAGCATCAACCAAGAGATATATATCCATTAAACCATGAAATTGAAGAACATTCTCAAATTTGAAAATAGATTAGCATTAGCACATCATAAAATAGAGAATGTTAGAATTAATGAAAGTAATGATATGGAAACAAAACCTCGTTATTCAAAACTAATGTTTTATAAATAAATATTTCAAGTAACATGAACGATTTAGTCTCGTTGGACTGAACGCTTGTCCCTTTCCTGGTGCTTTCAACGACATAAAAGGTTTAAAATGATTTTGGCATGGTGGTTATAGGGGTGGACTGCGCGAAGATCTGTGTGGTGGCTTCTAGGGTGGACAACGTAGAATACTTTGGTGGCCATAAAAAACTGGACAGCCTACCCAGATTTGTGGTGGCTACCAATTCCACCATGTAAATTCAAAAAAAAAAAAAAACATGAACGATTTAGCATCTAAATGGCAATAAAATAATTCAATTCAAATCCTCCTAAATCCCAAAGTATGAGTGTTAGAGGAAACAAAATATGCTAATAAAATGAACTTGAAATATTTAGTAATTAATATTCTTGAGTAACCATGAACAATCCAAAAGTGTTAGATCAATTAAGACTAATTCATGAATTGCTTAGGATAAACAAAATAAATTAAACCAATTCAGGCCCTCCTTCTAGCACCAAAATGTTGAGTGTATATTTTTTCCAATTACAAAATATCACCACATGCAGAGTATTGAACATAAAAATCCCTCTTGAAAAGAAACCAAATGAAAAACATTCAACTTATCCAAGGTTCTGGTAAAATATCTAAAATATTACATTAATGCTAGAAATAATAAAATGATGCATGTCACCATATACAAGGGGCCTTTGTTGGTTATAAATAATGCTTAGTGATTGAAAGATCTAACTAAAAGCACATGCAAAATAAAAGCAGTTTTTTTTTAGATTTTTTTTTTTAAATTCGTGCTACCTTGAATACCTGTTAGTAAAGTATTTTATCTTCACTTAAAATATTTCAAATGATAAAATGTGGAATTGTCCACCTCATTTTAATGCCCATGACTTTAAGATGAAGAAAATTTTACATAGTGGGTTCGTTTTATCTTCCTTATGATGACACCACTACCCTAATGGTGATTAGCAGAAGTTAGCATGTTAGTGAAAGCACGAGGATACGGAAACAAAAAGGAATATGCCAAGCACGATGCATGTAGAACCAAACTTAACGCTAAAAGCCTATGTATTGAAAAATGCATGAAATGAAAGAACATAGACGAATCGACACAATATAAAAGCAATATGAAATATGCTATCCTTTTTATTGATATGCTTTCAAATTTATGTTACAATACGTCTCCTTCCTTTTTAAGGGATAGGAGCGTCAAATATGTTTCTTTTCACATCCATGGATAGCAATCCTTCTTCTATGTGCCCACATGTAATATGTGAAGACCAAAACATCACTGCCACTTGTATATATGAGTGTTGAATCCTTATTGCTCCTCTAATTTCGAAGACCTGCGTTCAAAGAAACAGAAAATATTAGTAGCACCTGCAAATAAACTAGAACATGTATTTCCCAAGGCCTACTGTTAGTGTATGCACGAAAATATTAAATTGATAACTAAATAATATCAGAACGATATGGAAATTTTATAGAAGCATGAATATGTTACCAAGAAGCCACTGCAAAAGGAACGGTTGGGAAATTCCTTACAGATTTGTATTCGCTCCGGGGCGGGATGAATAAACCTATAACAATTTGTTAGAAAGCACCCTCTTCAATGTCCTACCTAGGAAGCTCCAAATGACCTGTAAATTTGGGGTTAGCTAATTGGGGTTGTTTTGGGAAGACCTAGATGGTCATATTTCTCCAATTTGGCCTCTAGCACTCATATTTTGATGATGGCATTTGTAGATTAGTAAAGGCAAGAAATGATAAAAACCTGGTCAAAAGTGCTCAGAATGAAATGAAATTTAAACTACAACCTATTTAAATAACCTAGAATAATATGCAAAAGAAAAATCAAAAAAATATATCAAAAATTTATAATCACTTCGGGGTGGGGCTATTAGGGCTGCGACAGCTTGGGGGGCGCCTGGGTGCAGAATGCCCACCGTTTGGGACTCCATTTCGACACCAATCCACTTGGGATGCATCCAAAAATTCTTATGGGGTGTTGTCAACAAATTTTGTGGGATATTGTGGCAAAAAATTGGGTTTTTGGTCTTGATTCATGCTTCCAAAAGTCACCCAATAACCTCCCTTTCGAATGAGAGATTAAGGATGTGAAAGGCACAAATCACAAGTAGGTATGTAAATTGGCAGCACTTCGTTGCTCAAATGCTCCTTCTCTGTATATCTTTTGGGTGAGAAAACTCACCAATTTATAGACCTAGGGTCTCTCTGTTTGAATTGCGCATGCAAGGGCATTACTTGAGTTGCTTGTCCTATTTTGAGAGAAAAGATAATTCCCTGATTTAGAATCTCCTTGCATGAGGTCTCTAAAATAAAGACATGCATGAATGAAGTCTCTCTTCTTGATTTTGAAGTTGTTCCTCGCAATTGCATGGCCTGCAACTTTAGTTAACTGGAAGAATTGTTGAGGTTTGACTTTTTTCCAGTCAAACTTGCTATTTGCCTCACCCTAGGGCGAATGCTGATATTCATCCCTGGGTGAGATGAATGCCAGTTTGTAATCATCCCTAGGTGGGACGAGTAGATAGCAAGGTGCTAAAAAGGTGCCAAATTGACCTATAACCTCCAAACTACTTTTGGGAATGGTTAGGACCATTGTTTAACCTCTAGGGGCTGCCCTAGGGGCTGTGTGTGTCAATGCGATCAGCACTTGTTGTCACATAATCGGATTGGTGCTGTTTTGGTGTCTACGAGTTAGTAATATTAGCAAAGTTAGATTTCACTTCTTATCTTAACTTAATGTGATATTATAGGTTAGTATCCCTCCTAAACCATGTGTTTTATCTAAAAATTTAGATTAATGAAGTTTGGAGGTGCAAAAATTATGGAAAATGACCAGAATGGAAACAACTTGAAAGCTTAACAATTCCGAAAATGGATCAGAATAGAAGTGAAACTTAAATGAAATTAGTAAAAATTATGAAAAAGGACTAGAATGGAAGTAAGAAGAAATTAGTAGAAATTCTGGAAAAGGACCAGAATGGAAATAAAAGAAATTAGCAAAAATTCTAGAAAAGGACCAGAATAAAATGATTGAGTGCTTGAAATAAACTGAACTTACCAAAAATAAATAAAAATGCAAATCGACCTTTGATCTCCAAACTACTTTTGGGAGTGGTTATGACCACTGTTTAACCTCTAGGGGATGCTCTAGGGGTTGTGTGTGTCAATGCGATCAGCACTTGTTGTCACATAATTGGATTGGTGTTGTTTTGGTGTCTACAAATGCCCCTTTTTGGAAAGCGTTGTGCAAGGAGCAACATCAAGCAAAAATAGATAACCAAAGCACTAATGATTAGGTTTTCTCAGTAACCTAACCAAATCTTGATGCCCCAAGTATGGAAATGTCACACATTCTTGAATCCTTGCTTCTGACGATCTAAGGAACTTAATTCAAGTGTTAACCTTGTTCAGTGAGGTGTTACTTGAACTTGGACATTGATCAGTCATGAATAGGAAAAGGGTGCAACATTTTGTCTATGGGAACCTTGAGTTCATGATTCACAAATACCAAGTGTTTGATCAGATTGTGATTATTGCTTGTTTTCTGCCCCAAGCATGGGCGCGATTGTCTTTATCAATGATCCTTTGAATGCGTGTCATTTCCTTGATTGGGTATATTTTTGTTGATTGGTGACTAAGTGTGACTACCCCCTCAAGTGACAAATCGATGAGGGAATGACCGACATGAGAAAAACGATGAGTCGCTTGACCCAAGATGACTTAGGTAAGGGTGCCTTCATTTGTTTACCATTGAATGTGAAAGCAGTTTTCAAACATTCTAACCTATTTTTGGTGGGTGTGAACCCTTTTTGTGACGCATTTTGGAGCTGAAATTGTCAAAAATCCATCCTCCCGTGGAGCGGTCCGGCTATGATAGCCTTCTTAGGGAGTAGGATAAGGAAAATTTGTAACCCCAATGTCTATTTTGGATGCCAAGAATTTCAAGCACAAAATCGCCTTCGTTCGGTAATGTTATTGCTATTTTTGGTTGGGTTTTGACCCGTTTTGCGACGCCGTTTGGGGATAAAATACTCGAAAATTTGTCCTCCCGTGGAGCGGTCCGGCTATGGTAGCCTTATTAGGGAGTAGGATAGTGATTATTTGTGACCTCGACATATTTTTTTCATACCAATAATATCAGGTGCAAAGAAGCCTTCGTTCGGCAATGTTTATGCTATTTTTGGTTGGGGTTTGACCCGTTTTATGACATCATTTGGGGATATAATACTCGAAAATCCGTCCTCCCTTGGAGCGGTCCAGCTATGGTACCATTCTTATGGAGTAGGATAGTGAGGATTTGTGACCCTGACATCTTTTTTGCATGCCTAGAATGTTCAGTGCTGAAGCACTCTTATTGGACAGTTTTATTGCTTTTTTTTGGTGCATTTTTATGCATTTTTTGCTATTTTTGAAACTTTTGCTCTGTATTCATCCCTGGGTGGGATGAATTCCTGTTTAGTATTCATACCAGGGTGGTATGAGTGCTAACCATAGTGCTCATACCAATGGGGAACGAGTATAGGCTCAAAAGCCTATTTAAAGGCCAAAATTGAGTTTTGGGCTCATTTGCATTTGTTTTTCTATGGCGATTTGGACCTCTGAGGAGGAGGAGGTCAATTCTGCGAAGCGAAGCACTGCAAAAATTTTCTTGTCACCATGAGTGCATGAACTAGATCGAGTTACAGAGCTGAAGTGAGACCAGTGAGTGCCCTTCCTCTTTATTGTGTGTTTGTAGTACAATTTTTAAAACCATAAGTTATTTGTTTTTTTATCTGTTTGTTTGTTTTTCAAATTTAAAAATGAAACCCTAGTTTATCAAAATTAACACTTAGTTTAAAACTTAGTTGAACCCTAGTTAAACAAATATCAAAAGTTTAGTTTAAAACTGAGCTTAAAAAAAAATTAGTTTAGAACATAACTTAAAACTTCGCTTAACCCGAATTTAACAAAGATCAAAACTTAGGTTAGAAACGTAGGGTAAAACTGAACGTAAAAATGTAGCTCAACCCTAGTTATTTTTTGTGGTTTGTGTTTTTGTGTTTGTAAGTGATCAGTCAATTTTTTAGAGTTAAAAACCCTAGGACTATCAAACAATTATTTTGATTTAAGGAATTAATTTTTTTGTTTTTAATTTATTAGTTAGAGTTAAAAACCCTAAAATGAACAAATTAAGTTTTTTTTTTTTTTGTTTGTTGTTTCAAATTTAACAGTTAGAGTTAAACCCTAGACTGACAAATTATTTTGTTGAATTGTTTTGTTATTTTTTTGTTTAATTTATCAGTTGAGAGTTAAAACCCAAGAACTGACAAAATAATTTTTTGAATTTTTGTTGTTTGTTTTTCAATTTATCAGTTGAGAGTTAAAACCCTAGAACTGACAAATTAGTTTTTGAATTTGGTTATGTTTTTGGCTGTACATTTGCATGCCTTGTTGTATATTTTTTCATTATTTTTAATGTTTTTATGTTGTTTTATTTTGCATGTTGTGAAGATTCGGTACCGTGTGCCCACGCTGTTCACTGAAGTGTGGGAGGCACTGACTTTGGCTGACTAGGATTGGCATGATGCCCTTGGACTCAAGCAGGTGACTCGACTGGAGCTAGTGGTCAAGGATCAAGCCTATTTGATGGCCCTGATCAACTTGTGGGATCCCCAGACCAACACCTTCCATATCCCAATAGGGGAGATGACAGTGACCTTAGAGGATGTCTATCGGATTCTTCGAATTTTGATAGATGGACTACCAATCTGGACGATGCCATAGGATCAGCAAACAACAATGTTGACATGTTGCTTTGGATATGGAGAGGATATGGGGATGGATAGCCTAGTGGAGAGGGTAGAGGGTGACTTCCAGATTGATGGCATACTGGTTCGATGGTGGCTAGAGAGGGGTGTGTTGGGAGTGAGGCACGCATTACTTATGGGCCTTATTTACAACATGTTTCTCCTCGATTCTTTGGGCACGAGATTCCCATAGAACCTACTAGAGATGGTGTTTTGTTTGGTGTAGTGTCCTACGGATGCACCTATGATCATGAGATGGGGACAGACTCTACTAGCACAGCTCTATGATGAGTTGTACGAGGTTAACTGCTAGAGGAAGAAGGGGATTAGTTGCAGCTACTTGTTGTAGTGCTGGGCTTGGTAGCACATAGCAATGGAGAGGCCGATAGGGCTGCCCTGGATGACTCAGGTGGAGATGGTAGACCGAGATATTGGATACGAGACACTATGGTGGAGGTCTGAGGAGTAGGGTCAGAGTCGACAATGGGTAGGTGCCGTAGGGTACTATGTCGATGCCTTCACTCGGCTTGCTCTAGGGGAAGTGTTCTGGTGCCCCTACCAAGACTGTCCAACCTTGCATGAGGCTGGAGAGTGGCTTTGATGAGTACAGAGGGGGTGGTGGCTGATTGGGCAACATGGGATTGAGCAGGAGTTATTCCCATATGGCTAGGTTACATGATAGTTTGAGGTACGCTAGTGTTTCCTGGGGAGCCCATGATCTATCGACGTCGGGGGGACAAGAGGACTCTAGACTGACCAGTCATTGCACCATTGGGTGAGGATGCAGATACAGTGATTGATGTCCCAGATATGGATGACATCAGGGTTACCATCGGGTATGAGCAGTGGTGGAATTTGCAGCGATGGTGAGGCGAGGGGCCTCTAAGGGGTGCAACAGGGGCTGAGGGTGCAGAGGCACCAAGAGAGGGCTGGGGATTTCTACTAGATGATGCAAACATGGTGGAGGTTGAGGATGTTGGATGGGAGTTTGGGGTGCCATATCAGCCAGAGATGCAGGACGTGCCAGAGTAGTGGGAGCTAGAGTAGGCTGATGTCCTAGATTCATCGATGCTTTAGGCAGTTTTGAAGGACATGGAGGTAGGGTTGCACGCTGAGAATGCATGATTGGTGAGGCTACTTCAGAGGTGCAATTAGGATCTAGGGGAGGCTATGCAGGAGAGGGATCTCTTGCAAAATCAACTAGCTAAGTGGGAGAACACATGGGTTGCATCCCGTTGGTAGGAGGGGAATACCGATGTTGTGCGGGAGAGGGATCTCCTGTGGACGTAGATAGCACAACGTGATGATGTAGTAGCTTATTACCGTTAGTGGGAGGAAGAGTGGTTTTAGTGGGAGGCAGAGTGCTTTCGACATCGGATGGATATGGAGGGAGATATTATTCACCTCGGTGGGTGATTACCTGAGCCTCCTAGAGGTGGCTCTTCACATCGGATGAGATACAATGATACTGAGCAGTCAACATCATCTCATCATAGGTAGCTAGATGAGGGGGGCACTAGTGGGCATGATGTAGGGGCGAGCAGCAGTCACCCTGAGAGGTCCCATAGGACCCACACCACGGGGGTAGTTCTCATCGCACCGATCCTATGTGATCATGGTGGCCGACGCCCTAGGCTTGGGGGTTTTTGAGATTTTGGTATTTGTTGCGAGTACAGAGGATCGGTTCATTGTAGCCTATGGGAATTTTTGATGATATATATACAAATGACTCTTTTTTGGTGTTTATGAACTTTTCATGGTTTGTTTTTCTATTTATGGATAGTTATTTATGATGATGTATGCATGTGGTATGATGAATGCGATGGTGCTATTTTATATGATGTATGCATATGGAATGAATGAAATTATTTTTTGATAACTTGTCGATGGCACCATAGACTATGCAAGATTGACTAGCTTGTTGTACTTATGGGATGGCTTTGTGGAATGACTTTACATGTGATAACTTTGTTTTTGTATTTTGCATTTTCTTTCTGATGGTGATGTACGAAATGAAATGTACCAGTTGTTTTAAAATGTAGTTAAGGTTTTCTGAGAGTCAGATATTTTAACTAACTAGCCAAAACTATACATTTATCTCCCAAGAATTTTGAACAAGGTATAAATTCGACTTGGAGGTTAACCAAGTTATTTCACATCCCCGTGTGTGTAATTGAGTTCGTTTATGTGGTATTTATTAGGATACCGCCAGTTCCAGATAGGCTATCAACCAAACCTGTACTGAGGATCACCTAATTAGCTCTACTAACTTCGTTGTTGTATTTAGTAAGATTATTCCATGGGACAATCTAAGGTACCATAAGCTAGCTCATCCACATGCAAACATCGGTCTGCTCACATGCAAAGCTAATGTGACAGACATATAGTGCCAAGGTGCCAAAAAGGTGCCAAATTGACCTCTGACCTCCAAAATACTTTTGGGAGTGGTTAGGACCATTGTTTAACCTCTAGGGGCTGCCCTAGGGGCTGTGTGTGTCAATGCGATCAGCGCTTGTTGTCACATAATCAGATTGGTGTTGTTTTGGTGTCTAAAAATGCCCCTTTTTGGGAAGCACTGTGCAAGGTGCAGCGTCGAGCAAAATATATAACCAAAGCACTAATGATTAGGGTTTCTCAATAACCTAACCAACTCTTGATGCCCCAAGTATGGAAATGGCACACATTCTTGAATCCTTGCTTCTAATGAGCTAAGGAACTTAATTCAAGTGTTAACCTTGTTCAGTGAGGTGTTACTTGAACTTGGACATTGATCAGTCATGAATAGGCAAAGGGCGCAACCTTTTGTCTATGGGAACATTGATTTCATGATTCATGAATGCCAAGTGTTTTATCAGCTTGTGATTATTGCTTGTTTCCTACCCCAAGCAGGGGCGCGATTGTATTTATCAATGATCCTTTGAATACGTGTCATTTCCTTGATTGGGTGTGTTTTTGTTGATTGGTGACTAAGTGTGACTACCCCCTCAAGCGACGAAACGATGAGGAAATAACCAACATGAGAAAAGTGATGAGTCACTTGACCCAATATGACTTAGGTAAGGGTACCTTCAGTTGTTTACTGTTGAATGCAAAAGCATTTTTTGAACATTCTGACCTATTTTTGGTGGGTGTGAACCCTTTTTGTGATGCATTTTGGAGCTAAAATTGTCAAAAATTTGTCCTCCCGTGGAGCAGTCTAGCTATGATAGCCTTCTTAGGGAGTAGGATAGGGACAATTTGTAACCCCAACATCTCTTTGCATGCCCAGAATGTTAAGTGTCGAAGCACTCTTATTAGACAATTTTATTGCTTTTTTTTGGTGCAATACGTTGGGATACAATACTGAAATTGCACAGAGAGCTATTTGTCCTGGGGTGAGATGAATAACAGATCTATATTCATTATAGGGTATGAAAAATTCCTACTCGTCCTTGGGTAATACAAATTCCAGCTTTGTACTCGTCACAGACTGAAACGAACAACAGTCCAACATTTGAAAACATGGTACCTATAAGCAAAAACAAGCAAATTTAATCAGAAAGTTAATATTAAAACTCAAGGGACAGAGGTCCCACCGTGATCACCACTGAAAGCATGAGGATACAAAAACAAAAAGGAATATGCTAAGCACGATGCATGTAGAACCAAACTTAACGCTAAAAGCCTATGTATTGAAAAACACATGAAAGGAAAGAACATAGATGAATCAACACACGATAAAAGCAATATGAAATATGCTGCCCTTTTTATTGATATTCTTTCAAATTTGTGTTACAATATGTCTACTTCCTTTTTAAGGGATAGGAGCATCAAATATGTTTCTTGTCACATCCATGGATAACAATCCTTCTTTCGCATGCCCACATGTAATATGGGCGGACCAAAACATCACCGCCACTTATGTATATGAGTGTTGAATCCTTATTACTCCTCTACTATCAAAAACCTGCATTCAAAGAAACAAAAAATATTAGTAGCACCTGCAGATAGAATAGAACATGTATTTCCCAAGGCCTACTGTTAGTGTATGCATGAAAATATTAAACCGATAACCAAATAATATCATAATGATCTAGAAATTTGATAGAAGCATGAATATATTACCAGGAAGCCACTACAAAAGGAATAGTTGGGAAATTCCTTACAAATTTGTATTCGCTCCTTGGCGGGACGAATAAACCTGTAACAATTTGTCAGAAAGCACCCTCTTCAATGTCCTACCTAGGAAGCTCCAAATGACCTACAAAGTTGGGGTTATCTAATTGGGGTGTTTTGGGAATACCCAGATGGTCAGATTTCTCCAATTTGGCCTCTAGCACTCAGATTTTAATTATGGCATTTGCAGATTAGTAAAGGCAGGAAATGATAAGAATATGGTCAAAAGTTCTCAGAATGAAGTGAAATTTAAACTACAGCCTATTTAAATAACCTATAATAATATGCAAAAGAAAAATAAAAAAAATCTATCACAAATTTCTAATCACTCTGGGGTGGGGCGATTAGGGCTACGATAGCTTGGGGGCGCCCGAGGGCAGAAAACCCATCGTTTGGGACTCCATTTCAGCACCAATCCACTTGGGATGGGTCCAAAAATTCTTATGGGGTGTTTTCAACAAATTTTTGTGGGATATTGTGTCCAAAAATTAGGCTTTGGGTCTTGATTCGTGCTTCCAAAATTCACCCAATAACCTCCCTTTTGAATGAGAGATTAAGGATGTGAAAGGCACAAATCACAAGTAGGTATGTAAATTGGCAGCACTTCATTGCTCAAATGCTCCTTATCTGTATATATTTTGGGTGAGAAAACTCACCAATTTATAGACCTAGGGTCTCTCTGTTTGAATTGTGCATGCGAGGGCACTACTTGAGTTGCTTGTCCTATTTTGAGAGAAAAGATAATTCCCTGATTTAGAATCTCCTTGCATGTGGTCTCTAAAATAAAGACATGCATGACTGAAGTCTCTCTTCTTGATTTTGAAGTCGTTCCTCACAATTGCATGGCCTGCATCTTCAGTTAATTGGCGGACTTGTCGAGGTTTGACTTTTTGCCAGTCAAACTTGCTATTCGCCTCACCCTGGGGCGAATGCTGATATTCGTCCCTAGGTGGGATGAATGCCAGTTTGTAATCATCCCTGGGTGGGATGAGTAGAGAGCAAGGTGCCAAAAATGTACCAAATTGACCTCTGACCTCCAAACTACTTTTGGGAGTGGTTAGGACCACTGTTTAACCTTTGGGGGCTACCCTAGGGGCTGTGTGTGTCAATGCAATTAGCGCTTGTTGTCACATAATCAAATTGGTGCTATTTTGGTGTCTATAGTTAGTAATATTAGCAAAGTTAGATTTCACTTCTTATCTTAACTTAATGTGATATTGCAGGTTAGTATCCCTCCTAAACCATGTGTTTTATCTGAAAATTTAGATTAATGAAGTTTGGAGGTGCAAAAATTATGGAAAATGGCCAGAATGGAAACAAATTGAAAGCTTAAAGTTTTTGAAAATGTACCAGAATAGAAGTGAAACTAAAAGGAAATTAGTAAAAATTATGAAAAAGGACTAGAATGGAAGTAAGAAGAAATTAACAGAAATTCTGGAAAAGGACCAGAATGGAAATAAAATAAATTAGCAAAAATTCTAGAAAAGGACCAGAATAAAATGATTGAGTGCTTGAAATAAACTAAACTTAACAAAAATAAATAAAAATGCAAATTTGGTTAGCTGAAAAAGTCAAATTCTGAATTAGTTTAGCAAGCTCCTCCCTAAAAAATCCCAAGTTATGAGGTAATCATAAAACAACCTGAATTAATGGACCTGCAACATAAGCACAATACCATTAAATCAAGTGCGAGAATCAAATGAAACATAGAGAAACTGCATCATCTTGACCTTCGCCTATTGCAACCCATTTCATGGCATAAGACAATGGCTAGAAGTCACTAAAATGCAGAAATGATAAGACACTAAAACATTAGTTTTATGATAAAAACCCTCCTTTTGATTTTGCTCACAAAAGTTTGCTACTCTTTCAAAATTTGAAAAAATTATCTTTCTTATTATTTTTCGGAATGTTACATCATTTCCAGCCCCCTCTTTTACGATGGCATTCATGGTCATTTAGATATTTCCATTAAGTGATTCATTTCATCTTCTCTTTCTTTATGATGTGAAATGAATAATAAAAAGACAAAACAACACCTTGTCTTATTTCATTTTTCCGATAACATTTCCTTTAACATCAATAAATAAAATTGATTCTTCCAGAACCAACACAAGCAAGATTTTATAACTCCTTATCGCATATATTATAAAATAAATCTTATAATATTGCTCCTCATAACTCCTATCATTATATATATGATGGGCCTTTTTAACCCTTCTTTATACTTCACAGGATCTTCATAAATGATAATAAAAAAAATAAAAATCAACCTTTATACCCATGAGATCTCCTTATAACTCCCCTATGCCTTTTATTACCAAATAAAATCTCCAAAAAAAACCTTTATAACATGGTTAATGAATAACTAACAAAGCATTCTCTATTTGGCTTCGTATGGTTAAACATAGTCTTACTACAAAATTTGGATGTCGAATCCGGCCTTAGGAACTATATAACGAAGGCATTCAATATTAACTACACCCACTATAAAAACAAAAACAAAAGAAAAACTCTTTGTCAATGAAGCAATTTACCTTGGTTTTGGTACCCCTGTTGGATGCGATTGTGAATCCACAACAAGCTGCGATGTTGATTTCGATATTCGAGCATTAATCTTGCTCCCTAAACTTGATAGCTCGTTCCATGAACCTTCAACTAAAAAATGAATCTTCCTAGATCAATGAGGTTTCATATTTCGAGTGTTAGGGTTAGGTTTCGTTTTCATGCTAATGATTTGTACTGTTGCATGTGTCAGCCCTTTCCATGTTGTCTATGCTACAAACTAAAAAACACTAGTAGTCCCACGTTTTCACCTATATACTTATGTGTTGCACGACTTGGCTATTTATTCGATGCCATGCCATCGATTTTCCACCTATTTTTGCTCTTTCTACACTATCTGAGTGGTCCAAAACCACGTGTGGTTCTCTGTCCAACTTGTTTATCACACACTGGCATGGCACCTGTTCATGTGGGGCACTGAATGATTGTCTAGCTCTACCTTATCTTCATTATTGTATTCATTTGATCTGGCCACGCTAGCATCACTGACGTGGTCTATTAGATTTATCTTCCATGGTCTCATGAGTCCCACGGACCATATAAACACTCGGTGATAACCTCAACGTCCTCTACCTAGTGTATGGCTATGAAATTTTTGGCTATTGGTCCACGTTCCCCTGAGACCATGTCACTATTTATGACTTTGAACCCTAGACTTGTTCTTCTGCTAATAGAAATTTTCATGTGGGGTCATTCTACAACCACTGAAGCTCATCAATCCCTGAAAGTACCGATTGGCGTGTCCTCACCATCCACTTGGCTACGCTCTTCGAACCCATCACGTTGGCACCACGCGATCTCTAGTCGTACACACCTCTCTACGCATCCATGCCTAGCTCAAATTTTGGGTGGGTTCACATTACCTCTACTGTGTTATGTCATCTAACCGAAAACGTCCACAGGCTTCCCATTTGAGTATCATCGTCGAATCCAACATGTGATATTGGGACCTACATCGATCCACGCATATCACTCCTTGGAACACTCATCGATTAGCCATGTCGTCACCCATATTTTCCACAAAATTATTTGTTGTCTCTAAGAAGAACCAGATCTACACATATGAAAGAAAACACATTAACCATAACTTTAATAACATGACATTGTGATTTTATGTGCATTAAAACTCAGGCTTTTACTTTTTATTTTGTTTTAATATTATAATATATATAAAATATATTATTATTATAATAATATATATTTTATTATAATATATATATATATATATATATATATATATATATATATATATATATATATAGAGAGAGAGAGAGAGAGAGAGAAATAAAGGCTTTAAAGTGGAATAAAATTCGACATTATGATACTTCACTTTAACCTTTAATTTTATAAGATATAATATTTATAAATATAAATATATATATATTATATTTATTTTATTTTATTTATTTATATTATTTTTGTTTTTTGTTATATATATATATATATATATATATATATATATTTATAATAACTTATATATATATATATATATATATATATATATATATATATATATAATGGTATGTATATATACAAAAGATATTACTTCATTTTTAATTTTATTTTGATTTTATTTATTTATATATATATATTTATATATTTTTATCTAACCATAAATATATATATATATATATGATATCATGTATATACATATATACATAACCATTATTTACATGAATTTAAATACTTGAGTTTTACAATAATAAAATTCAACTATTTGTTTAAATTAAGCTCAAACACCAAAGTTAAAACCACAAAGGTCATTTAATCAAAACTAACAAGAACAAATGGAAATAGGACTTGAAGGACTAAGGTGACCCCAAACACAATTATTACTGCAAAACTATGACTTGAGAAACACCAATCACGCAGTAATGCTTGCATGCATACTGAAATATGACTGCAAAATATAAAGCATGTTAATCTCACATCCCCAAGGATCCCAAAATCCCCCAAAACACAAAAAAAAATTTGGGTCCCCAATTTTAGGGCTAGTTGTGGAGTAGCTACAACAAATGGTGACTCTGTTGGGAAGTTCTCCTCAGCACTTTGGTGAGAACCCAATCTAAAATGAAAACACATAAAACCCAAAAATTAGAAATACAAGCATCAATAAATATATATAGAATGAAGAATATACCCAAGAAAACATGAAGCATCAGAATTATTTAGTATTATATCGGTGTGTGTGAAGTGATTCATTCCTTATCATTTGAAACCATTCAACCTTCCATTGTCAATTTTACATGATGTTTATGATTTATGCACATGATATGTTATGGATGATTCTTGCAGGATCAGATGTATGCATGACCTATTTTGCAGAGACTCAAACATTCTAGTACCATGAACAAACATACTAAAACTATCTAACTCTCTTAGGACCAAATGCGTGTGTAGTGAATTCATTTACTAGATCAAGAGCTTAGTTATGAACCGCTACAATCCTAAACCAGTGTGTGCAAGCAAACTCAGAGCTTTGGGGAATCATATTCTCAACCTAAGTATGATGAGAATTTGACCCTATCTTTACTACTTTGATCCTTGAGTTTATTACCTCATTTTGACCAAAATGGTTAAACCTGTTATGGATGAAACTACAAGGCTAGCCTGTCCATTTGAGTGGTTAGAGGTATCATTTTTAAATGAGACACATTGTCATGCACGAGCCTACTCCACTGCCAGTCAAGCATCTATATCCCTAGTGGAGGTTAACCCCATAGTCCATGGTTTGGCATTTTTATTTCTTGAATCTTGGGGATGACTACCCATCCTTTAGAGGGGACATGTAGTACAATTCTTACAATCCAATAGTCAATGATGATATGGAAATGAAATTATGAATACTTTACTTTTTCTTTCTTGAATCTTTGGGATGAATACCCATCCTTTTGAGGCACATGTAGTATGATCCTTACAACCCAATAATCAATGGTGTGATGGAGGTAAAATCAAAGCCTTGAGGAATCATATTCTCAACCTAAGTATGATGAGAATTTGACCCTATCCTTACTACTATGATTTTGAGTTTCAAGTATTGTAGAAGTGGTGAAAATCATTGTTTTATGGACTATGTTGCATGATAGGACTGACGAGAATGACTCTTTTCACCTTATATTTTCTCCTAAGTATGGTTTTGATCATTTTACCCAAAAAAAATTAACATGTGCAAATATTGTTTGGTTCTAGACAGTTTCGGCATCAGTTCCCAAGCTCAAGATCCTCTTGAAATGTATATGCAAGTGAGATGCAATGCAAGGTGGAATGTACCATGAAATGAGGCTGAATGAGATGGAGCACGTAAAAAATTTTACCCTAATTTTTAAAATTGACAACTTCTTGCATCACAACTTTCAAATGATACTCTTTAATGTGCTTGTGGTACTCGTGGAGCTTTCTGCACTATAATTCCAACATTTCACATTTTCCTGATATTAATGAACATTCATGAGGACATGAGCTAACATTTCACTCTAAAATACTAGAAAACAACCACAACTTGGAAGTGAATGAATACAAAATACACAAACCAAACTTGCTAACATCAAAACAAAATCCAAACCCAAATTGAACACAAAAATCAAAATCTATATACAAATGTACAATATGGTACAAAATGATGCAATGTTTGAACTATCCCTTCCCTAGATCCCAAACATAATTAGAACATTTCAAAAGGTATATAACGTGATACGCATGCCAATATTTTTAGGAATAAAACAAAATTATTATTAGACCAAACATTGCAACATAATCCAACTTGCCCCTCTTACCATAACCACTTGATTTAGTTCCATTAATAATCCTATGGTGGAGTTTCAAGTTCTCAAATTGATTAGAAACTAATTGATCTTCACTTTCTTCATGTCTATTCATTATTATATCCATTCCACACTTTGATTCATGGTGTAGAAATAAGCTTTCATTTTTAGGTATGAGCTCTTGCAAATAGGAGCCTATTTCTAAAATTTTTAAAGCCAAATAATTTTTCAAGTCTGTAGGCCAATCAAATTCATGTAACCATTCGCAAATACCTAGGATATTTATTAAATGAGCATCATTATAAATTTTTATCCTAGATTTTATTACTAATTGATTATGAACCTAATTTAACATTTTGAGCATACCAACTTCATTTTCATTCAATAAATCAATATCATTTTTGGTGTGAAAATAAGTTAAGTCAAATTCTTTATCCACCACAAATGACATTTCATCATTGATAGCATTTGAATCCAACAAGCAATTGGGTAACCCATCACCTGAAGTTTGAATGGCAAAACACAAAGGGTAAGATTTTACCTTTTTCATATTCTCATTTGATGAAAATTTATGAGCATTTGTAATATTCACCTTTTATCCATGACTTTCATCATCATCAGACACTTATTTCTCAAAGACTCCAAAATTAGGCACCCAATAAAAAACACATACATCCTTTTCAAACCATAAGTTTTGTTTATCTAGGGATTGGTCAACTAACATATCTCCATGATCAATCATTTGGGTTGTTTCAGATAACGTGAAATTTTCAATTGGATCATCAGTGATATCAAACCCAAACCATTCAGGTTCTAAAACTTTCTCACTTTGAGATGGCATAGACATTGTAGAACCATTTTGTGGATTAATATTTTCAATTTATTTTTCCTCAAAGGAATCCAAATAAAATGGTTGTCCCACTTCATCCATGGTATTATAATTTTTCAAAACTTTATTAGATTTTGATTCTTCTTCCACAACTTCCTGAGATTGTATAGGATTTGTAATATCCTCATGTGAGAGAACTGTCATATTATCCTACATATTAATTGACACAACAAGTTCATTAGAAGTTTTGGAGTGAGTATGCTCTTCCCATTTCTTGTTAACCATCCATGCTATTTCTTCTCCAAAATATTCAAGAAATTCTTCTTCACATTTTCCTTGGTCATCATCTCTAGCTTGTTGAAGGCTTTGCTCATCAAATTTACCCTCCTCTTCCAAATTTGTGGAATATCCTGATTCATCATCATTTCCAAAATCATTACACTTTGGAATCACTTCTTTATCAAAAATAATATCCCTTTTAGTATCTTCAATAAATCATTGCACAAGAATGATTTGGAATATCATCTAGATATGCATCTTGAGGCTTTTATTCTTGTAGTTGAGAGATGTTATCCTTGAGTTGTGAAACTAGATTTTGCAACTTGTCCTACATATAAAGTGAAGTGAGTGCTTCATTAGAAATAGTGGTAAATTTCTCCCATTTATTCCACCAAAAATTATCATCTTCCAATATTGGGGTGTGATGTTCAACTATACCTTCACATTATTTATATGCATCAATGGGTTGGTCCTCAAACTCACTTCACCTTCCTTATATGGTTCAATAATTTCCAAAAGTGGGTTAATATTTATATTTAAATTTGCAAAATCATGATTCACATTTGTAACCCAAAATTCTATTTTATCAAAATTTGGAAGGTGTGGGTTTTCTTGATTATTAGTATCAACAATATCATCCAATGTATCTTCCAAAAACAAGTGATGAGATTCTATTGGATCTTTAGATTTATCTCTTGGATTTTCAATTTCAGTCTCAACCACCTTTGTTGAGTCAAGGGTTTTTTCAATAGGATAAATTCTTGTATCTTTCTCCCAACAGTCATCCCAATCCTTGGTGACCAAACATGACCAAATCATATCCTGATGGGTTTTTTCATTCCAATCCTCATTAATGGATATTGTATTTGAGACTTGCACATCCTCTTGGATGGAATCTAGGGTGGTTGTTGTATTTGGACATTCAAATTAATCCCATTTATTGTTCACCCTAGGGTTAGGCAATGATGGTTGATTCACCTTTTCTCTTATCGAAATGGTCCATTGTTCTAATTATTTCATGGCCTCATAGACTCTATGCAAAGATGTTTCATCAAGACTTCCCCTTAACAATATAGCCACTTCAGGTGGTATAGCTCCCATGTATATTTAAATAGCTCTCTCTTCTAAAATTAATAAATGGAACACCACTTCGGTATACAACTTATGAAACCTATCATTGAATTCACTCATGGACTCATTAGGTTCCCTAGAGATAGAGACAAATTGATTTAACATCCAAATAGGGTCAATTGGTCTTTGAAAATGGCTAGTAAATGATGCTTCTAATTGAGCCCAAGAAGTAATGGAATCTATAGGTATGTGTATGTACCACTCATATGCAACTAAATCCAATGTGTATGAAAATAATCTACAAGGAACATCTCCTTTCCATATTTGAAATTACCTTAAGGTATCCTTGTATCTTCGAATATGTTCCTTAGCCAAGGTCATGTCATGCTTAAACATAGGCAAATGATTTTCTACCCCTTGAGGAATTTTATGAGTAGGCCTATCGAATTGATGATAATAGCCCCCTCTATCCACAGTGAAATTTGGTCCCTAGTTAGAACAACCGATGCCATTAGTGAAATTCAAAGGATAACTTCAAAACCAATTTGTTAGTCAAATAAAAATATCTTACAAATAAGAATAAAGTGACTAACCAATCTCAAATATGTAACATATGAATCATCATGTTAGCATCAACCAAGAGATATATATCCATTAAACCATGAAATTGAAGAACATTCTCAAATTTGAAAATAGATTAGCATTAGCACATCATCAAATAGAGAATGTTAGAATTAATGAAAGTAATGATATGACAACAAAACCTCGTTATTCAAGACCAATATTTTATAAATAAATCTTTCAAGTAACATGAATGATTTAGCAACTAAATGGCAATAAAATAAATCAATTCAAATCCTCCTAACTCCCAAAGTATGAGTGTTAGAGGAAACCAAAGATGCTAATCAAATGGACTTGAAATATTTAGTAATTAAAGCTCTTAAGTAACCATGAACAATCCAAAAGTGTTAGATCAATGAAGACTAATTCATGAATTTCTTAGCATAAAAAAAAATAAAGTAAACCAATTCAGGCCCTCCTTCTAGTGCAAAAATATTGAGTGTATATTTTTTCCCAATTACAAAATATCACCACATGCAGAGTATTGAACATAAAACTCCCTCTTGAAATGAAACCAAATGACAAACATTCAACTTCTCCAAGGTTTTGGTAAAATTTCTAAAAGATTACAATAATGCCAGAAATAATTCAATGATGCATGTGACCATAAACAAGGGGCCTTTGCTGGTTATAAATAATGCTTAGTGATTGAAAGAGCTAACTAAAACCACATGCAAAATAAAAGTAGTTATTTTAAAAAAAAAAAATTAAATTGGTGCTACCCTGAATCCCTGTTAGTAAAGTATTTTATTTTCACTTAAAAGGTTTCAAATGATAAAATGTGGAATTTTCCAACTCATTTTAATGCCCGTGCCTTTAATATGAAGTAAATTTTAGATAGTGGGTTCATTTTATCTTCCTTATGTTGATGCCACTACCCTAATGGTGATTAGTAGAAGTTAGCATGTTAGTAATGTTAGCAAAGTTAGATTTCACTTCTTATCTTAACTTAATGTGAGATTGCAGGTTAGTATCCCTCCTAAACCATGTGTTTTATCTGAAAATTTAGATTAATGAAGTTTGGAGGTGCAAAAATGATAGAAAACGACCAGAATGGAAACAACTTGAAAGATTAACAATTTCGGAAATGGACCAGAATAGAAGTGAAACTAAAAAGAAATTAGCAAAAATTCTAAAAAAGGACCAAAATGGAAGTAAGAAGAAATTAGCAAAAATTCTAGAAAAGGACCAAAATGGAAATAAAATGAATTAGTAAAATTCTAGAAAAGGACAAGAATAAAACGATTAAGTGCTTGAAATAAACTGAACTTAACAAAAATAAATCAAAATGCAAATTTGGTGAGCTGAAAAATTCAAATTCTGAATTAGTTTAGCAAGCTCCTCCCTACAAAATACCAAGTTATGAGGTAATCATAAAACAACCTGAATTAATGGACATGCAACATAAGCACAATACCATTAAATGAAGTGCGAGAATCAAAGGAAACATAGAGAAACTGCATCATCTTGACCATCACCTATTGCAACCCATTTCATGGCATAAGACAATGGCTAGAAGTCATTATAATGTAGAAATGATAAGACACTAAAACATTAGTTTTATGATAAAAACCCTCGTTTTGATTTTGCTCACAAAAGTTTTCTACTCTTTCAAAATTTGAAAAAATGCTCTTTCTTATTGTTTTTCGGAATGTTACATCATTTCCAGCCCCCTCTTTTACAATGGCATTCATGGTCATTTAAATATTTCCATGAAGTGATTCATTTCATCTTCTCTTTCTTTATGATGTTAAATGAATAACAAAAAGACAAAACAACACCTTGTCTTATTTCATTTTTTTGATAACATTTCCTTTAACATCAATAAATAAAATTGAGTCTTCCAGACCCAACACAAGCAATATTTTATAACCCCTTATCACATATATTATAAAATAAATCTCATAATATTTCTCCTCATAACTCCTATTATAATATATATGACGAGCCTTTTGAACCCTTCTTTATACTTCACAGGATCTTCATAAATGATAATAATAAAAAAAATCAACCTTTATACCCGTGAGCTCTCCTTATAACTCCCCTATGCCTTGTATTACCAAATAAAATCTCCAAAAAAAACCTTTATAACATGGTTAATGAATAACTAACAAAGCATTCTATATTTGTCTTCGTATGGTTAAACATAGTCTTACTACAGACTTTGGGTGTCGAATCCGGCCTTAGGAACTATATAATAGAGGCATTCAATATTAACTACACCCACTATAAAAACAAAAACAAAAGAAAAACTCTTCAGCAATGAAGCAATTTATCTTGGTTTTGGTACCCCTATCGGATGAGACTGCGAATCCACAACAAGCTGTGATGTCGACTTTGATATTCAAGCATTAATATTTCTCCCTGAACTTGATATCTCCTTCCATGAACCTTCAACTAAAAAATGAATCTTCCTAGATCAATGAGGTTTCATAGTTTGAGTGTTAGGGTTAGGTTTTGTTTGCATACCAGTGATTCATATGGTTGCATGTGTCAGCCCTTTCCATGTTTTCTCTACTACCAACTCACAAACACTAGCATTCTCGCATTTTCACCTATATACTTATGTGTTGCTTGACTTGGCTATTTATTTGATGTCATGTCATCTATTTTCCACCTACATCTAATATTTCTACACTATCTGAGCAGTTCAAACCCGTGTGTGGTTATCTGTCCAAATTGTCTATCACACGCTGGTGTGGCACCTATTCATGTGGGGCACTGAATGCTTGTCTAGCTCTACCTTATCTTCATTATTGTATTCATTTGATCTGGACACACTGGCATCACTGATGTGGTCTATTAGATTTATTCACCATGGTATCATGAGTCCCATGGACCATCTCACCGCTCGTGCTAACCTCGATGTCCTCTACCTGATGTATGGCTATGAAAATTTTGGCTATTGCTCCACGTTCACCTAAGACCATGTCACTATTTACGAATTTGAACCCTAGCCTTGTTATTTCGATGATAAAAATTATCATGTGGGATCATTCTACAACCACTGACGCTCATCAATCCCTGAAAGCACCGCTTGGTGTGTTCTCACCATGCACTTGGCTATGCTCTTCGAACCCATCACATTGGCACCACACGATCTCTAATCACACACACCTCTCTACGCATCCATGCCTAGCTCAAATTTCGGATGGGTTCACCTTACCTCTACTATGCTATATGTCATCTAACCAAAAACATCCACAAGTTTCCTGTTTGAGTGTCGTCATCGAACCCAACATGTGATATTGGGACTTACATCGATCCACTTGTATAACTCCTCGGAACACTCGTCTATTAGCCACATCGTCGCCCATATTTGCCACAACATTAGTCATCTCTAATAAGAACTATATCTGCACATATGAAAGAAAACACATTAACCATAACTTTAATAACATGACATTGTGATTTTATGTGCATTAAAAATCAGGCTTTTACTTTTTACTTTGTTTTAATATATTATTATAATAATAATATATATTTTATTATAATATATATATATATATATATATACATACGAGAGAAAGAAAGGCTTTAAAGTGGAATAAAATTCCGACATTATGATACTTCACTTTCACCTTTAATTTTATAATATATACATTTATAAATATAAATATATATATTATATTTATTTTATTTTATTTATTTATATTATTATTTTTTGTTTCTTATATATATATTTTTATAATAACCTTTATATATATATAATGGTATGTATATATACAAAATATATTACTTCATTTTTAATTTTATTTTGATTTTTTTATGTTTATATATTTTTTTATATTTTTATCTAACCATAAATATATATATGTATGTATGTATATATGTATGTATATATATGATAGCATGTATATAAATATATACATAACCATTATTTACATGAATTTAAATACTTGAGTTTTACAATAATAAAATTCAACTAATTGTTTAAATAAGCTCAAACACCAAAGTTAAAACCACAAAGGTCATTTAATAAAAACTAACAAGAACAAAGGGAAACAGGACTTGAAGGACTAAGGTGACCCCAAACAAAATTATTACTGCAAAACTATGACTTGAAAAACATCAATCAAGTGGCAAGGATTGCATGCATACTGAAATATGACTGCCAAATATAAAGCACGTTAAACTCACATCCCTAGGGATCCCAAAATCCCCCAAAACACAAACAAAAATGTGGGTCCCCAATTTTTGGGCTAGTTGTGGAGTAGCCACAACATGACTTACAAAGTTGTGAATATAATTATAAGAGTGTAAGATTTGCAAAATCTAGATTGGTTTATCTTCAGTTTTATGTAACTCTTTTTATATTATTATACAACCATATACTATTTTATATAATATTTTGCTTTTGTATGATCAAGATACTAATTTTTAATCCATGTAGGAGAGATAAACCCTATATTTTGCATTATTAAAGAAAACTCATAAACTCTATAAATATGATCTAAAAAGCCTTATTGTTATTCATCAAGAAGGATG
Organism: Wollemia nobilis; assembly: GCA_028583015.1. NCBI lineage: Eukaryota > Viridiplantae > Streptophyta > Pinopsida > Araucariales > Araucariaceae > Wollemia > Wollemia nobilis. Next base: position 4,129,521 of record JAQPPZ010000622.1, read on the forward strand.
AATAAGAATTAATACCAAAGGAAACAGATGGCTTGAAACACCCAATATCATTATGATACAAGTAAGCATGCAACGCGACTCGAGAGTGACCATTTTTTGATAAGAATGAGGTCAGATTAGGTGACCCTGTTATAACTTGTAACAAGGGGTGGTATGTGATGCTTTCCTCTAGGTCATTGCTCGATATTATAGTGATAAGTACCTATACCATTTGACTATTAGAGAGCTAGTATGATAAATAAACTAGTTATACCATGATGTTTGGTATATAATAAATGGTCATGAGTCATAATGAATAATTGGATCAAGATCAAGGTTAGGGTATATAGACATTAATCCCTTGCATACAAAGTTTGAAATACCAACTGGTTAATTCGAGGTTCAATGTGCTAAGGGATGGGTAAAGTATGCATCCATCCTCTAGGTGTTATGGGTCCTAGAGGATAACCCCAATTTTAGATTGATACTCATGCCAAATCAAGAGTCTGATAAATAAGAAAGTTAGATCTATAAAATTACACCTTCTATGGGATCTTATCACTCTTGTCTACTTGTATGACTATCTATAGTAGTGTAAATTACCAAAAGTGGTTAATATGCTTTGTACTAATTGAAATTTATGTTATTATATCATTGGGTGAACCAAATTTACTATAATCATGAAATCTCTTTCTAGGACAAAGGATGAACTTAAATAATTAAAAAATTACCTTTAAAACTACCTGGTGTGTTTTATGTGATACAACCAAGTGAGTAGACTTGGGTTGTTATAGAATTGAGTTTGAAGATAAACACCATTTTCAAATATATGATTTATTTGGAATGTATATCTAATATGGATTATCATATTCATAGGTAGCATGTTACCTCATCTTGAAAGGTATCATGCATAGCATATAATTTGAAAAATATTGATAATCCTCAAATTGAAAATAAAATAAATGGATAAGGAATATAAATCATTGAGTTGAAGCTTATTATATAAATGCTCTAGACTATAGTTTGGTAGAATTTTCACCATCTAACAATACCTCCAAAACCCTTCCTCTAAAACCCTTACCAAATCTTACACTACTAAAAAGTATCCTAGCAATGCAACTACCAAAGATGTTAACTCTTCCTCATTACTAAAATGTGTATGCCTCATAATTTATATGTGTAACCAATGTCCAATGTAACCTATTTGACATCCCAAGTATCATTTTTATAGATTAGAATTGGCTTTGAAATCTCCACCAGTGATGCATGGGAGGAAGATTTGATGCATGTGCTCTAGGGAGGTGAGAAGTCTAGTTTATTACTGGGTTAGCTTGGTGAATCATAGATTTAGATACCTTAATTCATAGTCATAGAATATTATAGGGAGGTGGAGTAAGTAGTTAATTATCCCTAATTTCTAGTTGCATGGATTGATAAATAGATAAATTTTTAAGATTAATATTTGCATGGGTAGATTATATATAGATTGAGGATTTAAGTTGCTCCTAATTGGTAGTCTAGGTAGGAAATTTTTTAGAAGATCAAAGTTAGGGGAGTCAAATATGTAATAAGAGGTCAAATTTGCCATGGAAAATTTACCAATTTTCCATGGATGTCAAAATTGGCCATGCTTATACTTCTCAAAAATATCATTTAGAGAGCTTTCTAACATTACATGTTTTATGAAATTTGGATTTGATTTTCTCAAGTTTCATGAAAGTCAAAGTTGATGGTGTCTTTTGCCTTGAAATTAGGTTCAAGATGAGGTTTTGGTCAAATTGATCAAATATGTGATGAGCAACATGTTGAGTAATCAATAGAAGAAGTGAAAATGGGTGTCTACACATCTAAAGGTTAATCCATAAATAATGCATCATTTCAAGCCCTTGCCTAAAGGTTAATCAATCCAAAAAGTGCCCTTTAGGTGTCCATGTAAATATTAATCTATGCAAAACAAGCCTTGTAGACCATTTCCCAAAGGTTTATCACTAAAAAAATTTATTTAAAGTCTAATCTACGTTAGAAATTCCATTTAAAGCTTAACCAATAAAAAATTGTTTCTTTAGATACTCAATTAAATGTTAATCCATACAAAAATTGGCATTTAGACCCTTTTCCTAAGGGTTATGTAGCACCCTAAAATTGGCATGGTTAAACCTTAGTAAAAAGATAAAAGATAAAAATTTGAATTTTAACCCCAAAACTACCCCAAAACTGCTTGTTACCCATTTCTTCATTTTTCGTGCCATTTTTAGGATTTGTTTTGACCGTTGGACGATATCATCACAGATTAGACGAGATCGTCCCAGATCTGACGAAATCATCATGGACAGAACGTCTAGATGATTTTGTCCCAAAATCAAATTTTCATAATTAGATTCTATTTCAACAACCTCTCCAACTTGGACAGAAGCACGTCTATGCAATTGGAGATTTCCCTGTTGGAGATATCCCAGATTGGGATGATCCCCAACCTCCTAGACTCCCCCTAATCCTATATAAACTAGGATTTTTCTAGTTTATCGCCCTGATCCTGAACCCCCTAAATACCTTAGCTAAAGGATTTCCCTGTAGATTTAGTTCCTTATTCCCTCGCACTACTGTCTGTATTCTATATTTCGCATTTTCTTACAGGAACTCTACTATTTTTTAGTCGAAGATAGCTTGGATCATCGCAAATGATCTCGGATGATTACAGACGATTTTTTCGAGGAGCATAGACGATCACGTACGATTGGAGGTGATCTTGACTGTAATCTAGATTGGGGGTAATCCGAGCCCAGATTTTGCATCTTCTTAACTTTCCTACATTTTTCCATTATAATTCTGCATTATCTTAGGTTATTATGTTTATGCATCTTGGAGTTCACCTCATCTAGTGTAAATGCATGATAAAATCAAAATAAATTGTGAAGCTAATGTTTTTCCTATTTAATTACTATTTGGATTTGTCATTCAGATAAATTTATAGTTATTTCTATCATTTCTCTTCGCTTATGTAGTTGCATCTTGGGTATTTCGTATCTATTTTTGTGATTGTAGGTTTCTAACGAATTCATCTGATGAATTCATCAGATTTTAGATGATCCTGTCTGATCTCAAATGACCTTCTATGATTTAAGACGATCCTGTTTAATATCAAATGATTACATACGAACTGAGGTGATCTAGACTGCTATAAAACTCAGATTTTTCATCAAAAATATGGGATCAGGTATGATACATTCTAGCTAGCATATTCTCTGTTATTAGTATTCATTCTTGTTTTCTGTATTCATTTAAATTAGTATTGGCATATATAATAGTTTAGATTCATTTTGGCCAAACCTATGAATTGAATGATTGAGTATAAAACTAACACATCAAACCCATTCCCAACCTAGTCGTGGAAACTGCCACTCAAAAGTTTCCTAGTGAACCCACCATCCGTCGAAAATTAACCTTTATACTCCTTCCCCAAGAGGTAGGACCTTTAAAGGGCCTCTCAATCCGAGGTATTGTCCCATCCTTTTCACATCTCCCTTCCGGGTGCGGATCCTATAGCCTGAAGGTAAGGATGCGAAAATTTGGAGCGATACATTTTTGGTGAACCTGACGTGAAAAAAAAACCTTTTGAAAATAAAAATAAGAAAAAAAATAAATCAAAACATAAATGCATTTAGACTTAAAAATTTGTATATCATATTTAGATGGTAGACTATAATAAAAGACGAGTTGTCGCAATTAATGTTGAAAATCAATTAGTAGCTATAGAGATTAATTCTTTTCTTAGAGTAGCTCCAACATATAGAGTCCCACCTTTATGGGATGAGCTTAATAGGAGATTGAATCTCATTTCATCTAGAGCAACTGAAATTAGGCAAATCAAGAGGTTTGTCCTAGATAGAATCCTGGATCCCGATCAAGTGACTTTGTATCATGAGCTTCAGAGATCTTGCCATAGGTGGTTAGCAGATAAAAGAGCACTTGTGTCTTCTGAGTTGTATACCTTTGAGGAATACCTCGATAATGCAGCCATAGTACATAACTTTTTGTCTCATATAGAGGACCAAGAGGTCATTCTTACGGATAGACAAATATGGAATAGAGTCCCCAAAGCTGTGTTATATCGAGAGTATTGCCATGAGATTTATTTTTACAAGATAAAATCTAAAACATATAGTATCACTATAGCACACTTTATCAGATTTTTGAAAAACCATTTCCAATTTGAAGAAGAGCATTTTATGACTCCTGATGAACTTGATCCTATTAATGACATTCATAAACTCTTTTTAGAAAACTAAGCTATTATTTTATTATTGTTATTTCTTGTATTTAGTGTGTTTTTTATTGTCTTTATAAGCATAAAATAAAATAAAAACCAAAAAAAAAAAAATCATAACAAAAAAAAAAATCAAAACATTTTCTTTTAAGCATTATAGTAGGTATATAATTAAAATATATACCTCCCAAAATCTGTCACAAATATATTAATATATATTTGCTAAAATATAATATTTAGACATAATGACTAGACTCAGGAATGGAAAACAAATTGAAGTAGAAGAAGATTGGTTAAGGAAAATAGAAAACAACCCAGATGTCCTTCCTAAAGACCCAATTTAGGAAGAAGGAACTCTAGACCAACAAGAAGAAGATTATGTTGATGCAAATGAACAAAGAGAAAATGTTAGGGAGGAAGAATCCTCATCTCCTAAAATATCTCCAGAAGGAGTTGTTACTTTTGAGAACATGGAACATTTTTGGAAGTTCCTCCATAATAATATGGGCACCCTTAATAGAGCAGTTCATATGGACAAAGATCAAATTAGTGACACTCAAGCAACCCTAGAAGACATATATCACACACACACTAATCCTTTGTCCTTCGTTGATCAAAAAAGTGATCAAGCTGGACCATCCAATTTGGATATGGCTGCTATAATCCAGAACACGCAACAATAACAGGCTACCCAACCACCTAGAGTGCCTGTTACTAAGCCAAGGGTTATTCCCACACAAAAGAAACCTTCATTCATTGCTCTATTTCACCAAGCTATTGATCAATATACCTCAAATCAACAAAAGCCTAAAATAAAACCAAATACCAATTTCCAATAATTTGGGATACAACATAATACTATAACAAATATTCTTCATAATACTCTTCCTACCAACCATTTGCATAACAACAATATAGCATCTAATCCTTATGTCCCGCATTCCTACGCTCACAAATCCCATACTCATGTACCACCAAACCAATATGGTGGACAAAATGGTAATTTGGAAGCCATGGTGAAATAGTTAGTCTCTCACATGGACCAGATAGATCCCTATCGTCCCTCGTACAATTATCGAGAGATGTGTAGTCAACCTCTAGATCCTATAGTTGTAGCACAACCATATCCCAAACACTTTCCTATGCCTGTCCTACCTATATATAAAGGAACTGAAGATCCCATAGAGCATCTTCATATGTTTAGGATAGCATGTCATGACATATCACATGATGACTTGTTATTACTAAAAATGTTCCCAAAAAGTTTAGGGGGGATGGCATTGGAGTGGTATTACCAATTGCCCACTCATTCTTTGAGGAATTTCGAAGAGAATGCTGAGTATTTTGTGCATAAATTTAGTGCCTATATTGAAAGGCATGTAACCATTAAATATTTGTACAACCTCAAACAATACAAAGATGAATGTTTTGATGACTTATTAGCTTGATGGAGGCAGTTGATAGGAAAGTTACACTTTGTTTTACCTTATCAGGAAATGTTGGATATTTTTATCAATAACTTACAAGAACAACTATCCTATGAATTATCAAATGCTACATTGACCACCTTCGATCAAGCTATAGATTTAGCTCGAAGAGTGGAAGACGCTCTCATTAGAAGAGGTCAGCTCAAAAGGAAAGATGATGAGAAAACATCCAGAAATCAATATAAAAATAAACAAGTTGTGGGTGACGGAGTCACTGATAGCGTAAAACATTACCAATGTTAATACTACAAAACAATAGAGAAGTTCATATTGAAAACTCCTGATAAACCACCTCGAGAATTTACTAGGTTAAATCAACCTTTATCAATCATTCTCCCGCAATTACTAGCATGAGGATTGATCCAATTACCAACTATCTGGGAACCTCATCCAACCATACCCGGATACAGATATGATTTACATTGTGATTTCCATAGAGGACCTAGACATACTACCAACTCTTGTAAAATATTAAAACATAAAATACAAGACCTGATTGATAACAATGAAATGGAGGTGCAAGCCTTTCAACCTAAACAAAATCCTTCTAATAATGCTCAAAAGAACATTCCCCAAAATTAGAATCAGAATGCAAATCAATCATTGGATATATTTCAACATCCTTTACCAAAGCATGGTAAAGATGTGGCTAATAAAATTGATCATCATAATGTTCCCCCTCCTACCCGATATGTGGGGACTATTAGTGGACAATTACCTGTTCAGGATCCTCAAATATTTGACACAACTTTATCCATAGTTACGACTAGACCTCTACATAATATTCAGACACTTGATCTTAGTGACACCGAAAATGAGACTGAAAGTGATATGGAAATAACCTCCAATCAATCAAATAGTTCTAAAGATGAATCAGATCCTATTCAACCTATCACAAGATCTATGGTTCCAGAAGAACCATTTCATCGAAGAGTCACTACTAGACCATCTTCTCACAAATTACTTTCTAATGAACAAACCATAAACACTAGACCAAGACCTATTCATCACCCACAAAATAATATTGTCGGAACCATCAGAGCCGTTACTCGACAACAGGCTCAAAAATCTCAACAGGATCAAACTCAGAATGATGGATCAGCTCCATTTGTTTTGAAAAATCCCAATAAAGGGAATTATGCGTCTAATGTTCAAGCTAAGCGTCCTTATAATATTCATGAACAATTATCCAATACTACAGCTAGAATTTCCCTTTTGGACTTGTTAAGATATTCTCCCATCCATAGGGATGAATTAATGTTCACATTAAGCCAAATGATGGTACCACAAAACATTCAACCTGAAGCCATGTCTAATACTATCATAACTCGAGAAGTTGATTGTATTGACTTTCGGGATAGAGATATCCCACAACATAGTTTACATAAGGATAACCCCTTATATATTACTGCCCTAATTGGAGATATAGCCATTAAACGAGTCTTGATTGATAATGGTTCATCTTTAAACATATGCACTTTTGACATCTACCAAAAATTTGGGTTTAGAAGTGACGAAATGAAAATAATTGATATGATTATAAAAGCCTTCAATGATGAGACACAAGAAACGTGTGGAGTCATTACTATACCCTTGCAAGTTGGTCCTAGAACCCTAGATACGACCGTGTTTATTGTACATTGCCCTGCATCGTACAATATACTTTTGGGTCGCCCTTGGATCAATGCGATGTGAGTGGTTCCATCCACTTTACATCAGTGTGTTAAATTTGAATTTAAAAACTAGTTGGTTACCATTCATGGTGATCCTAGACCCTTTGATATGTGTGCTTTGGTAGAACCTATTGGAGTTCAATTTTGCCCTGCCCTGTCATCCACACATCCTAATTCTCATCATCCACCCAAACGTGTGAAACACACACCCATAACATCATCTACTCTTTCAACTACACCTATACATATAGCTCAACCATCTTCTGAACAAACCACATCAGGACCTCGAAAAGATCCCAAAATTACAACCGATGCTTCCTATTTTACTCCTATACATTCCATACCTATAGACTCACCCATCAATATCCCTATAACATCTACATCCACTACAGGCATCCTTTCCACATCCGATGATGTAGGAAATGTTCCTTCTACCTCTTATGCTCTTACTGATGAACTCCTACCCGATTTATCTCAAATTCTTGTATCAGATGAAACCAACACTACCGTACAAGCTTCCCTTGTTTTAAATAAACTCCCACCCTCTCCTCATACATTGGGCCTCCCATAGCCTATGGGAAGTATTTACCAAGTTGGGAGTTGTGCTTTTATTTATAAGGGATATGATTGGGGAAGAATACCCAGAAACATCAAGACACATTGTCATGGATATGCTCGATGCTATTTTGCTAATGAATATATTAAAGCTAAACCCATAATGCTTAAATTGGGATATAAAGGGAAAGGTTTGGGACCTTCCAAAAATGGTATGAAGGAAACTATTGAGGTAGAACCGTGGCTTGCCCGATGCGGTGTGGGCCTATTTCCTAGTAAAGGTCAAACCTTCCCATTTGATGAGGATGACCATCTTACATGTTACCAAGATTATCTGGATAAACAAGATTCTTTGCATTCAAAGAATAATCCCTTTACCTGTAATATGCTATCCATCGCCTACCCTGAGATGATTGCTGAATTCGATAATGAGTTGGAAGGGGATATCTTCCATGATGTCTTCGTTGATGAATTGTTACATAACGAATTTTATTTTGATGGCTCTATACCTAGTATAGCCCAGCTTGAGGCCTCAACTCCTCAAGATGAATTATCCAAGCTAACTTTGGAAGAATTACAAGAAGTGGGTGTTTCACCCACCCAACCTAATTTTGAGAGAGATTTACATATGGAAGTTGAAAACATTATAAAAATTAACATTGGAACCGAACATAATCCTCACATAATCAATATTGGATCAGAATTAAGTCAAGAAAAACAAGATAAATACATTTCATTTTTTAAAGACTATGAAGATGTCTTTGCTTGGACATATGAAGACATGCCAGGTTTGGACCCTTTTGTAGTTATGCATCATCTAGTAGTCCATCCAGATGCTAAACCGGTTAAACAGAAACTTAGAAAAATGCATCCTAAAGTGGCATTACTAGTCAAAGGAGAACTAGAAAAACTATTGAAGGTCATTTTTATACAAGCCATTGATTATGTTAAATGGATCTCAAATGTAGTTCTAGTAACTAAGAAAGAAGCCACTAAAGTTAGGGTTTGTACAGACTTCAGAGATATTAATGTTGCCTACCCTAAAGATGATTTTCCTCTTCCTAACATGGATCAAATCATTGATTTTACTTCTGGGAGTAGAATGATATCCTTAATGGATGGATTCTCTGGTTATAATCAGATCAAGATAGCTCCTGAAGATCAGGCTAAAACAACCTTTATTACCCCTTGGGGAACCTTTTGTTGGAAAGTAATGCCATTTGGTTTAAAGAATGCAGGTGCAACCTATCAACGAGCCATGACTTATATCTTTCATGATATGATGCATGATATCCTACATGATTATGTAGATGATATTATAGCTTGTTCTATCAAAGAAGATGATCATTTAAATGACTTGAGAAAAGTATTTGATCGGTTAAGGGAGTATCTTATCCGATTGAATCCATCCAAATGTATATTCGAAGTTAAGTCTGATAAATTATTGGGGGTTATAGTCTCTTTACGTGGCATTGAAATTGACCCTCTCAAGATCGCGGCTATCACAGATATGCCCGCACCCACCAATATATCAGAATTACAAAGTTTACAAGGTAAGCTTCAAGCTATTCGCCGCTTCATTGATAAGTTTGCAAATAAAATCAGACCCTTTCTTAAACTTCTTAAGAAAGATGTCTCTTTTCATTGGGATGAAAAATTTTAGGAAGCATTTGAACTCCTCAAGCAATATCTCCTCCAACCACCGGTGCTTTCCCCACCTAGATATGATCGTCCATTTATTTTGTATATTTTTTCTTTCGATTTTGCCTTAGGAGCTATGTTAGCTCAACTTGACGATGAGAAGAAAGAACGTGCTAATTATTACATCAGCAGAACCTTGATCAGTTATGAAACTCGCTATACCATATTAGAGAAGTTATGTCTTGCAGTCGTATTTTCTACATAGAAACTATGACATTATATGCTTAGTCAGAAAACGTATGTTATTGCCAAATTTGATCCTTTGCGATATCTCATGATTCGACCATACTTATCTAGTCGTACAGCCAAGTGGGTTCTTGTGCTAAGCGAGTTTGAACTCATGTTTATAGGACAAAAGTTTGTTAAGGGTCAAATCATAGCAGATCAATTAGTTGTTGCACCCTTAGAGTCTACTCATCCCCTCATCATTGAGTTTCCGATGAATGCCTTAAACTAGAGGCAGACCATCCAGAGCAATGGTCCCTATACTTTGACGGAGCCCAATGTATGAGTGGGGCTGGTGCGGGTATTATTTTAATATCTCCGCAAAAACATCTTATACCTTTGTCCTTTAAATTAACATTTGCTTGCACTAATAATACTACTGAATATGAGGCTCTAATCCTTGGATTACGAGCAGCTTTGGCACTAAAAATAAAAAATTTATCAATTTTTGGTGACTCTCAACTTGTCATAAATCAAATCAATGATGTTTATTAGACCAGAGATGATAAATTACACCCATATAAAGCATATATTTTGCAATTATTATCCTTGTTTGATCAAGTTACTTTGGAAGCTATTCTTCGAACTAGCAATCGTACGACTGACACTATGGCTACAGTTGCATCTCTTTTACCCTTGGAGTTAGACGATGAATATGCTACCATAATCATTCGTCGACTCCAGGAACCTACTTCAAGAAAATCATGCTTAGAACATTTGGATGTGTTTCTCATCAACAAAACAACTCTTGAACCGTGGTACACTGATATATTTAATTTTTTGTAGAAAGGAACCTTCCCTGATGGTTGTACTAGCAACTAGCGTAGGTTATTACGTAGACAAGCAAGTCACTTCATGATTATTGGTAATACCTTGTATAGAAGATCTTTTGAAGGCATCTTATTGAGATGTTTGAATCTAGAAGAATCTAGATCCGCTTTGAATGAAGCCCACAATGGATCTTGTGGGGGACATTTTAGTGGTAGCGCCATTGCTAAGAAACTCCTTCGGATAGGATATTTTTGGCCTACCATGGAAAGTGATGCACATAATTATGTGCAACATTGTGACAAGTTCCAGAAACATGCTGACCTTGTCCATGTGCCTGCATAAGAACTGCAAGCTATTTCATCTCCTTGGACCTTTTCAAAATGGGGCTTAGACATCATTGGAAAAATCAACCCTGTGTCATCCGATGGACACAAATTCATCATAACTGCCACTGAGTATTTCACGAAGTGGGTTGAAGCTATGCCATTAGCTTCTTGCATCAGAACACAAGTTTCCAAATTTATTTTTAACCAAATTATTTGTAGGTTTGGAATTCCTGCCAATCTCATTTTCGATAATGGAACTTGTTTCAAAAATAAAGATGTTAAAAAATTATGTCAAACATATAAAATTCAACATCATTGGTCCACTCCCTATTATCCTTAGGGTAATGGCCAAGAAGAAGCATCTAATAAAACCTTAATCAAAATTCTCAAAAAATTGGTCAATAAGTCCGGTCGAGATTGGCACATTCAATTATATCCTGCTTTGTGGGCCTATTGAACTAGAGTTCGAACCCCCACTGGAACTTCACATTTCATTTTGGTTTATGGCACTGAAGTTATTTTTCCATTTGAATTAGAAGTTCCTTCTTTAGCTCTACTACTTCAAGATACTGAAGTAGGGGATGAATATCATGCTTGGCAGATTTAGTCAGCTAGAACTTCTAGATGAAAAGCACATCAATGCTTTGGAGCATCTTCGTGCCTACCAAAACAAGCTTAAGAGAGCATATCTCAAGAAAGTTCATCATCGATCCTTTGAGATCGGTGACCTTGTCTTAAAAGAAAATAAAAAAAATACTAATGCAACTAAAAACCTTAAAGGCAAATTTGAGCCCAACTGGCTTGGACCATATGTCATCATTGCTAAATTTGGATCGGGAGCATACAAATTATCTACCTTAGATGGTAAATAACTTAAATAACCTATGAAAATTATCCATATCAAAAGCTACTATGCATAAAATTTGGTCATTTCATCATTGTATATATTTGTTTTGCATATTATTTCTTTTAGTCACTTATATACAAAAAAAAAAACAATCACATTGTATTTCTTTCAATTCATCAATTAAAATCAAATACAAAAACATCAAAATTGTCAAAATCTTCAAAAACATCTTTTTCATACCTGTCAATTCTTGGAGCTTGCAGTTATATTTTCAATTATTTTGGATAAATGAGCATTTATTTGGAATCCCACACTATCACACTCACATGAATAAATATCTTGATTTTATTTGGTATGATTATTAATCTCTCTTATAACAAAGTCCACATTGGCATTAAATAAAGTTTTGAGCATAGAGAACTGATCTTGTTATTTACTTAAACCAAGTATATCTTTTCACATTAAAATTATTTCATTGCAAATTCGATGTGATGCTACATAGTAGAAGTGGTTTCTTGAGCAAAAAGTTTCCCCTACTATCCTATCATGCACATGGTCTAGAATCTTTGAGAATTGACAAAAGGACAAGCTCACCCCTACCCAGAATAAAAATCCCTTGCTCTACAGCTAATCCAAGTAAGTATCCCTATCATAAGAAGAAAATTAAAGTTCAAGAAAAAAAGAAAAAGAAAAATGTTATTTTGTATCATCACAACAATGTTTCAGCATTATCTCAAATATCAAGCAAAAATGCAAAAAAAAAAAAAAAAAAAAAAAGAGAAAAGGAAAAAGAGAAAAAGCAAAAGCAAAATGCAATAAAATCCTTTCCCTACCCCTTGAAAAGAAAATAAGGGTGAATGAGCTTGAATCCCTAGAATTCTCAATTATTTGAAAACTGTGAGGTAAGCCCCATAACAGGCGGTTTGTGCCCAACCCGCTTGGCCTTGGGTAATCCCTAGTGTGGTGATATGTCTGTCACATTAGCGACCTTCTTTTGTACAGACCTTTGTCAGATTATGGATTAACTAGCTCTTGATAACCTGACTTACATAGTAGTCTAGTACGGTTATATGCATAAAATCATGGTCAACAAACATTTATTTGGTTAAGGCAAATTACTTGTATCAAATTATCTTGCTCAAAATTGGTGAATGAAAAATACAATAGCACACACATTTGTATTTGAGAGATTTTGTATCATTATAATAAATCAAGATCGGTAATGAACTCACATTTGCACACGAGGATCCCTTATAAATCTACATTTGTCTTTGAAATAATTTAAAATGTTTCTGTAATTCTTTTCGAAATAATTTTATTCTTTTATTTCAGAATTTTTGTTTTGTATAAAAGCAATTACATACATCTTTTCACAAAATCTCAAAAAAATATATTTCAAACAACATGTTCATATTATTATTTTTCTTTTTATCGAAAGTCAAAAATTCATCTTGCAATAAAATCAAAATATCTATTTTCTTCTTTGGATTTCGCAATGATGGTATAAGTCTATACCTATAATTCTATGCCTAGCGCAAACCATTGTTCTAATTTTTCCCATTTATTTTAAAAAAAATGCATAAAAAGCATATGACTTGCATCATTATGATACATAAACATGATTTAAAACAAACGAATGAACACTTATTCTATTTCATGTCATTATGTCAACATTCCATTTTGAAACCATGGTATAATTCCTAAGGAATTGTTCAAAATTTTATCACACTTAGGAATTTATGCCTAGCAAAATCATATTTCTTTTAAGTATCTCATGCATACTATTTTTATGAAAATCTAAAAACAAATCATCAGACCATCATCATCTCCATCATCACAACACAAAGTCTTAAGACAATCTCTTAAGCACTCTTTTACTTTTCAACAATATTTCTATACTGGGATTAGCTTGACGACTGAGTGAGTGGCGACTCCATGAAATGGTCTATAACAGTGACAATGTACTTTGAAATTATTGTTAGAAGTCTCTTTTTATTTTTTTCAAATCACAACCTAAAAAAAAACCAATTTATGCACATCAGATTATTTCATTTACAATTTTATGGCATGACATAACATTATAATTTATTTCCAATGACATAATTACATGAATCAACAAATTCAAACATTGCAGCATCATAAAAATATGAACAAGTCATATCAAAAAGATCATATATATATATATATATATATATATATCACAAAAATTATATACATCATATCAAAACTAGATTGGTGTGCCATAATCTACACCCTAGCATACTCAATCCTCTCAAAAATATATACAAAATCTCTATAGTCTATAGCCACCTAGTCTCGAGAAGCCCTCGAGCTCTCAGCCTCATCTCCTCCCCCACCCTACCATGGAGGAGGTGGTCCCATAGAGGTCCGAGACGTATCTCGGGTCCTTGTCGTCGATCATGAGGATGTCCTCGCCAATCCCATCTTGATTGGTTCTGCAATATTGGCTGGTAGCTATACCCTCTAGCCCTCTAGAACCAGCTAGAAGTATACCCCCTGGTAGAATGTGGTCTGCATCATAGACCGCACTAGCTCATCCTTGCTTGCCCCTCCACTCCGAGCCCTGAGCTGAGTAGCCTCGTCCTGCAATGACTGCACCTGAGCTCAGAGGTGGAAAACCTCATCCTAGAGAGCCATCGTCTCGCTGCTCTCCCCTACCTCGACACCCTTGCCCTTATCAAGAAATGATGGTCTCTCCCTCTGCTACAAAGGGAGTATCTCCTCCCTCTGCCCTATCTCCCATGACCTCTGTGGAGCCTGACCCATCTACTGGCATCTCTCCTGTGGGGACCGTTGCTACTCTCTCCTCCCGTGACCCCACGCTACCTCAATAGCAGCCTACCATCACCTCACCATCTGGCACACCATGGCATGTACTGGACCCTGTGCCCTCGTCATTCGAGGAGGGTGGATGCCTGTGTACCAGGCATCATAGCCGTTTACAACCCCAACATTATCACCATCCACTGGATGGATGGGGGAATTATCTACATCCTAACTCCAAAATTGTTGCATATCTGGAGCCTTGCTCAGTGTAGTACTATCTCGAACAGTCCGGGAGTACTCATAATCCCTAAGAGAAGGGATCCCCTACTATAGACCGAACTATCATAGTACCCGATCGTAGCGGTGGAGCTCTACCTCTCCTCACTCCATCCTTAGCCAATAGACTCACCTAATGTGAGCTAGCTCCTACCCATCCTCTGCCCATCCAGGGTGCTCTCGCCACGACCTCTAGGTGATCTGGTCTAGGATGAGGTCATCTAGCAACCTCCGTCACATTGATAGATCTATCCACCATTGTGACCCCCTCTATAGACACCAATAGAAAACCTGGGGTCTCTCTCGGTCAACCCCTATCAATGGGAGCCCTACCGGCCTCCGCATCGTAATGTGCTCCCAAAACCAAACCTGTAGCAGTGATGTCAAGACCAGACATCGACCTCCCTTGTATATGACCCCATGCAAGATCCTATACAAATGGAAAAGTACAAAATTGCCCCATGCAAATCTATACCCGTGGTCTCTCATGTTGCAGACTATGTCTGAGAGCACCCATAGTAGTCTACACCTACTCTGGTGGCACAACAGTAAGCCACCAACCACTCCTACCAAAACCTGAGTCAGCATAGATGCCCCAGGCATCTATCATAGAGACTCGATGTTTACCCCAACCTTCTCTAGGGCAAATCTTGGGTCTTTGGTCAGTCTCATCATCGCCTGGCCTTGATTGGTCATAGGCATCATCAACCATCCCTGTATGGGGATCCTCATGATCCTCCATACGTCCTCTAGAGTGGGAGCCATCTCCCCTATCGGTATCCGAAAGTAGGATGACCCTGGATACCAACTCTCTACTACGGCTATCAGTAGCCCCATGTCAGTCAATACTTGTGGCATCTCTGTCATATGCTGTAGATCGATCTGTGCTAGTCGGTCATGCTATGCCTGGTCAAGCCCGACTATGTCATCTCTTAGTCCATTGTATTTCCATTCCTGGATCTTTAGTAATCCTTTCTGCAAAACAAACAATAAAACAACACAATTTATTAATAAATCAATCATTAAAATCAAATTAAACACATTTTAAAATCAAGTTAAAGATGCTATCATCCACCATCGGATGATATCGTCCCAAATTGGGAAAAATCATCCTTTGTGAGGATGAAAGCATCTTTGATTTTGCAACTTGGGGGTTGCCCCTAGTTGAACGAGATCACCCCTATCTCGTTGATTTTTCCCTTAGACGAAATCAATGAAATAGAGATGATTTCGACGAAATAGGGACGATTTCGATGAAACATTGTCGACGGCCTAAAAACGGTTGTGATGCCCCAAACAATCAAATTTAAATCCACAAACTTTCACAAAGTTAAATCAAACCTAATCTACTAGGATTAGATCCTTACCCATAGCCCATGCCGGACCTCTGTCGCTCTATGCGCTGTCTCCACCATTTTTCTCTCTGCAGAGCTCTAGAACAGTAAAAATGAATTAGGGTTTTACCCTATTTTCTTAATTTTATTTAAAAATCAACATTTTAATTTTGCTTTTTTGTGTTTTTACCTCAAACGTTCGATTTGGGTAAAAACACGGAGGGGGCACCATAGTCAACATTTGTACGATTCGACCAAGAATCATCGTCTAAAAAATTGAGTATATTTTTGCTTTCTCGTAAAACGGGAAAAACTCATATTTAACACATTTTCTCCAAAAAATACGCTAAATATGGGGCAAAATGTAGCACCCTAAAATTGGTACGGTTAAACCTTAGTAAAAGGATAAAAGATAAAAATTTGAATTTTAACCCCAAAACTACCCCAAAATCGTTTGTTACTCATTTTCTCATTTTTTGCACCATTTTTAGGATTTGTTTTGACCAATGGAAGATATCGTCGTAGATTAGACGAGATCGTCCTAGATCTGATGAAATCATCATGGACAAAATTTCCAGACGATTTTGTCCCAAAACCAAATTTTCATAATTAGCTTATGTTTCAACAGCCTCTCCAACTTGGGCAGAAGCACGTCTGCACAGTTGGAGATTTCCCTATTGGAGATATCCCAGATTGGGATGATCCCCAACCTCCTAGCCTCCCCCTAATCCTATATTAACTAGGATTTTTCTAGTTTATCGCCCTGATCCTGAACCCCCTAAATCCCTTGGTTGAAGGATTTCCCTAAAGATTTAGTTCCTTATTCCCTCGCACTATTGTCTGTATTCTGTATTTCGCATTTTCTTGCAAGAACTCTACTATTTTTCAGTCAGAGATAGCTCGAATCGTCGTAAACGATCTCGAATGATTACGGATGATTTTGTAGAGGAGCACAGACGATCATGTACAATTGGAGGCGATCCTGACTGTAATCTAGATTGGGGGCAATCCGAGCCCAGAGTTTGCATCTTCTTAACTTTCCTACATTTTTCCATTATAATTCTACATTATCTTAGGTTATTATGTTTATGCATCTTGAAGTTCACCTCATCTAGTGTAAATGCATGATAAAAATCAAAATAAATTGTGAAGCTAATGTTTTTCCTATTTAATTACTATTTGGATCTGTCATTCAGACAAATTTATAGTTATTTCTATCATTTCCCTTCGCTTCTGTAGTTGCATCTTGGGTATTTTGTATCTATTTCTGTGATTGTAGGTTTTTGATGAATTCGTCTAACAAATTCGTCAGATTTCAGATGATCCTATCTGATCTCAGATGACCTTCTGTGATTTGAGATGATCCTATTTAATATCAGACAATTACGTACGAAATGAGGCAATCTAGACTGCTACAAAACTCAAAATTTTCATCAGACATCCGAGATCAGGTATGATACATTCTAGCTAGCATATTCTCTATTATTAGCATTCATTCCTATTTTTTGTTTTCATTTAAATCAGTATTGGCATATAGAATAGTTTAGATTCATTTTGGCCAAACCTAGGAATTGAATGATTGAGTATGAAATGAACACATCAAACCCATTCCCAACCTAGGCGTGGAAATTGCCACTCAAAAGTTTCATGGTGAACCTACCATCCGTCAAAAATTCACCTTTATACTCCTCCCCCAAGATGCGGGACCTTTAAAGGGCCTCTCAGTCTAAGGTATTGTCCCATCCTTTTCACATCCCCCTTCCGGGCGCGGATCCTATAGCCTAAAAGTAAGGATGCAGAAAATTTGGAGCGATACAGGTTAATCAACCAATTTTGTTTCCTTTAAGCATGTGTCTAAAGGTTAGTCCATATCCTCAAAATTTTAATAGATGATACACAAATATAAAAATTTATATATTTTTGCATTGTTCCGTTTCTAAAATAAACTATATATTTCTTATTGTTAAGACCCTCATTTATTTCAACTAATGTGGAATACCCATATTAAATAAGAAGACTCTAAATATTATTATATATTAATATAATAGATTATTGAACATGAAATAGTAGAATGACAAGCATAAATCCTCCATTATATAAGAGTTTGTTAATAGTACAATCATTTAACAACACTTATCTAAATCATAGTAGAATACTTTGTTAATATTTTCTTCCTAATAATTAGGATTATAATTTAAAACCTAAGACATATAAAGATAAATCCATATAATTGAAGTTCATATAATAAAACTTACTTTCTCATACAAGAATTTTTTAAAAGAACTATACTAGACATAAGAATGTCACTTCTACAACTCTCCCATTCATAGATTAAATGCATATTTATTTGTCCATCTATCAATCCCAATTCTTTTGGAATTATGAAATTATTGGATTCCTTATCAAATATCCATTCATAGCAGCACTAATATAAGATTATCAACCTTCCACGATGTATCTCCTTATTATTTACTTAGTCTAAAGTGTTGTGTAATTGGATCAAGAGTTTTTCAGTGTGCAAGAAAAAAAATTGTTAAATATTTTGAATAATTAAAAAATAAGACCATTACGAGTTCTTCTAGACTCGATGAAATAAAAGGAGGCACAAAATACTTACATTGATAAAACCAGATCAACATTAATATCAAGAACAAGGAATTCCAACAGAAATTTGATGGTCACCCTGGTATCATCAAAGTTATAGGGGTGATGTCGAATACAAAGAAATTTAGATGATGTTGTCTCTTTTAATACATTACCAACTTACCATGGACATAAAGAAAGTGGAATGTAGAAGCATTTTCATGAAAACTATTGTCAAGTACTTGTAATGATAGCCAAAAAATTTGTAGTGGATAATAAGCACCAACACAAACAATCTCACCAGTGGCATTGCCATCGGCACGGGTGTTTCCAGAGTGGCAAGTAAATATAATGATATGAACAACTAATGCCATAGCATAAAGTACAAATATTTTCTTTCATAAATCCTTAATTATTCATCATCTCCTAAAGTTTTTTGGTTTAAATTTAATTTCATTTTCCACCATGGCATTCCTTATATAACTAATAAACATCTAAATGATTCATAAGATAGGTATATTAAAATTCATGGGTAGAGTAAAATCCAAGGCACATATTTTCCTATATATATGTTTAAGATATAGTGTGAGAGAGTGAGAAGGATTAAAGTTACTATAGTGATTTTTAGTTAGAGTACAATGTAGTTCTTTCATTGAAATTATGGAGTTTTCATATCTTTCATTATAATACATTATACTATTTTCATGAGCATTCATTAATGGAATATTTATGAGTTATCGTAGAAGTTTATATTATATTTTTCCTGCATATTATAGTGTCATTATCATATAGTTATCATTGCTTGCTCATTTTACATCTTGTGGTTGTATTTCCTTTAATATAAATAGTCAAAAGCTAACAATTTCTATGTCTATGAAAAAAGCTCCTCAAATTAAATCTTTGCCATTGGAATATAGTGAGGCTTTAATAGTTTAAGGATAATTGATGCCTCGAGGTTTTAATTTATGTTAATTACCTTTACTTGGACAAGCAAGAGATTAAATTAGATACCGCTCATAAACCTAGCACTTATGTAGCACTTTTTTGTGCTAAACCCATTGCCAAGTGTCATGTATCCCAATGAGAAGCAACCCTTCAATATTATGCACCTAAATCAAATGATATCTAACATAAGGAATCAGTTAACCATTTTGATATGCTTTTATAATTAGGTAACCATAAACAATATTCTAAATCATACACATATAGCAAATAATTAATAGATATTACCATCATTCCTAAAAACCTCTACAACCACAAATAGTACAACAGATAAATGAGGACCAAGCCAACCTTATACCTTAAATCCTTATTTAGATAACATACAAATGATGATTCAAAAATTGAGTAGAAATATGCTTAAACTATAAATGCAAGTTCCTAAAAACCCATCCACCACCAACACCTAGAATAAGAACTTTAACTTCTAGAGAACTAACTGTCAATAGAATACTTGCCCAAATAATGGAGAAGTACTAAATATTACTAGAAACCAAAACCAATCTAATGATAACCTAATTACTCTAGTAAATTTAATTGATATTTCTTTACCTAATTTGTGTATGGTCCATTATATGATCAACATGGTGAAACTAATTATTCAAAGTTTAAAATTGCTCCAGATATTATCTAGAAAGAGTTAAAAATTTCAGAGTTGGTACCAACCAATGAGTACTATAGGAGTCAACTTAATAAGAACCCAGTGACAAACTTAGTTTTAGAAACATGTAAAATCTCAAGAGTATATGAAGATGAACCCAAATAATGTATGGAAGAAGAGATACAAGATTACTAACAATTTTAGAGGGGTAGTGATTATTTTCTCTATATTAAAGTAAAATCATCACTGACTACTTCTACACCCTAAAAAAAACCTTAATCTCACATGATAAGCATACCAATAAAAACCCAGTCTCACCTAAGGGTCCCACAAGTACCTATGTAGCCAAAATTTAATACATCATCACCAAAAATAGAGAAAATCCTAGAAAAACATACGCCTAGATATATTCTTATCAAAGACCTTAAGAAAACCAAGGCAAATATTTTTATATCTGAGGTAGCCTAGTTAACTAACAAAAAGGATTTATTAATTAAAAATATATTTGACAAAAATAAAAAAGAGACTAATAAGGTTACTAATATTCAAATTGCAATATACAAATAAATCATAGAATATCTAACTTTCCTTGTAACTATTAAGATTTATAGTAAAAACTTATATAATTATTTTATGGATTCAAGTGCTTGTAGCAATGTGATGCCATATAGTGTAAGCCAAGAATTAGAATATATACCTACTCCCTCAAATAATATGAATATTTAATTAATAATATAGAGGTAAATATAGTTGGGGTACTAAAGTAGATCCATATATAACTAGCAGCTAAACCTAGGATACAACAATGCATTGATATCTATATTATGGATATCCCAAATAAATAATGAATGCTATGTAGTCATGATTAGTTGTGAATACTAAATGGCTATATGGAAATTGTTTTATCATATATGGATTCACTAGCATGGCATGGCCCAATAGATTTGGATATAAAGAGAGAATAAGCTAAATGATCTCATCATCAAGTATGTCAACACCAATGAGGGTCAATTTTATAGAGCTAAAAACATGATCTAAAGATAATACTCTAGTAGTTTAATCTAAGAATAAATAAATAAATAATGACTATTTGTGGACCCTCAAGTTTGATGACTTAAAATCCAATAATTTTAATGTCACTCAAACTAAATTGGTCAACCCTAGAGACAAATCCTATCATGTTGCTTATTGATTATAATTATTTTGCATCTACAATGATATTGGGTATGAAGTTTTGATTCATGGATTGGAGTTTACCATTAAGATAGGAGTCAAGTATTTATATATCCTAGGATATCTAGATTTTGTGATCAAATAATACAAAATTGGTATACCTATCATGTTAAGTATTTCATAAATTACCATAGCCATGTTTAATACTTAGTTAAATATCTTGATGTTTTCAATATCTAAACCATTTCATGTCTAAATAACCATATTATAGATTCATTGGAAATAGCATCAAGTGCCCTACACTTAGTTGCTCATTCCAATATAAAGCAATTCTCAATAGAACTGGTCGCCACACCCTCTAAACTAGATAATGTTTAAAATTTTAAATATTTAAATACAACATGCATATAGTTGATTTTGTTGCTAGTTCAGGTATATTTAAAATATAAATTATAGATGATGACTAAATTGCATAGAGTTGATAAAGAAGGTGAATCAAATTTGAAGAAAAACACTATTTTGAAAGGTAAGATTTATTTGGAACATCTATTTGATATGGATTATCATGTTCACAAGTAGCATGTGACCTCATCTTGAAAGGGATCAAACATACCATATAATTTGGAAAATATTGATAATCCCTAAAATAAAAAGAAAAGAAACAGAAAAGGAAGATAAATCCTCAAGTTGAAGCTCTTGATATG
Source organism: Wollemia nobilis (assembly GCA_028583015.1). Classification (NCBI taxonomy): domain Eukaryota; kingdom Viridiplantae; phylum Streptophyta; class Pinopsida; order Araucariales; family Araucariaceae; genus Wollemia; species Wollemia nobilis. Next base: position 4,151,806 of record JAQPPZ010000622.1, read on the forward strand.
GAGGTTCAAGACTACTATTTGGTAGCATTATCGCCAGGTAATAATACCTCGAAAATCCTCCCTCTAAAACCCTTACTAAATCATATAGTTATAAAAAGTACCATAGCACTGCAACTACCAAAGATGCTAACTCCTATTGGTCTCTATAATGTGTCTAGCTTAGATTTATGTGTGTAACCAATGTCCAATGTAATCTATTTCGGATACCAAGGGTCCCTTTTATATATTAGTGTTGGCTTTAGAATCTTCACTAGGGATGCATGGGAGGAATATTTTGATGCATGCATTCCAAAGAGGTGAGTATTCCATTAACTTAGTGATTCATGGAGTTAATTACTTTTATTAATAGTCATAGAAGATGATTGGGAGGTGGAGTAAATTGTTAAATGTACATAATTACTAGCTGCATGGGTAGAGTAGAGGTAGATTGGGGAGTTAAATTGCTTCTAATTGGTACTTAAAGTAGGTATTTATTAAGAAGGTCAAAGTCAGGGCAGTCAAAATCATAATAAGAGGTCAAATTTTCCATGGAAATGTTTCCATAGCAAAATTGCCATGGATGTCAAAGTTCACCATGCTTATACTTATCATAAAGCTCATTTAGAGTGCTTTCCAACATTACTAGTTTTATGATAGTTAAACTTTATGGTATCTTTTGCCTCTTTTTTTTTTTATATTTGAGGATTGGGTTTTTAAAGGATTCCAAAACATTATTTACAAAATGAGTAACAAAAGGTACAAGCTCGAGAAGACACACTTCTAGAGACAAACAAATATTAACTAAACCAAGGAGAAAACCCTCTTAAGACTAATAACTATAACTAAAATTTGAAAAGGCCTTTCCTTCTAGGACTACGAAAAGCCCGAACATAACTAAAACAAACTAAAAATGAAAAAAAAATTCCACGAAGACCAAGGAAAGCCTATACACATTCGAGATGGTCTAAAATTTAAACAATATTTTCCTGCCAAACCAAGCAAAGCCATAACACAGTCAAGATGATTTAAAATTTAAACAATATATTTTCACCAAGACCAGGGAAATCCTATGCATAGTCGAGATGATATAAAATTTATACAAGGTTTTCCCACCAAACTAGGAAAAACCAGAATGTAGCTAAAATAGGTCTTGCAACAAAGGAAGTGGCTAGAGAACCCTTAGCCTAGACTGAACCATCGTAAAAAAAAAAGAACAACCAAATATTCACAAAAATGAGATAGGAATCCTAAAGGTTAATTAGTACAAAAATTAATCATCGCAATTATATAAAGGTTATTCCATATAATAAATTCCATTTATGCCCTTTAGTAAAGCTTAACCAATCAAAAAATACACTTCTAGGTAACCAACTAAAGGTTAATCCATAAAATTATTTCCCTTTAAACCCTCGCTTGAGGGTTAATCAATACAAAGAGTTCCCTTTAGGTATGTGTCTAAAGGTTAGTCCATATCATCAAGATGTAAATAGATGATACACAAAGATAAGAATTTATATATTTTTGCATTATCCCATTTCTAAAATAAACTCTACAATTCTTATTGTTAAGTCTCTCATTTATTACAACTAGTGTGGAATACCCATCTTGAAAAAGATCACTCTTTATACTAAGATAAAAAGTTATTAAACATGGCAAAGTAGACTAACAAACATAAATCATCCTTTATATAATAGTTTATTAATAGTAGAATCATTTAACAATACTTATATAAATCATAGTAGAATACTTTATTGGTATTATCTCGCTAGTAATTATAGTTGTAATTTAAAATCTGTGACATATAAAGATAAATCTATATAATTAAAATTTATATAAAAAATTACTTTCTCACAGAATAAATCCCTAAAATAACAACAGTAGACATAAGAAAGTCACTTCTGTAACTCCTCATTTTCATAGATTAAATACCCATTAATTATTATTCTTAGTTAGCACAAAAGACCATTTATTTCATAGAATGAATATTCCAAATAATTATTTTTAAAGAACTCAAATGGTATCAAGTATTATACGATATTATAATTTATGTCTCAATGGCATCTATGACTTCAAAATTTATTCTAATAGAGTAACCTTATGCATGTACTCCATGTTTTTATTTTAACATATAATCTCCATTTCTTCTAGTAATAGCAACCAAGAGTAACATTTATAAAAATAAAAAATAAAATTATAATAAGTTTATAGAGATAGAAACATAACCATCAAGTTTCATACTTTGCTAGTTCATAAAGGGAAATTAAAAAACTACAAAATATATTACTTGAAAAACTACTCCTTTTGAGTTTAACTAGCACTCATCAAAATTCCTAGGAAAGTGATTCAAAGCAAAAAATAGATCAGTTCCATATTCTTGATAGAAAACCAAGTTAAAGACTATGATTTATAACTTTGTCGATATTGCTCATATATATGGCCCTCTCTATATAAATAAATTTTTAATATTGCTAACACAATCTAAATATCTAATATATAAATATGAATTGGAAAATAGAAATTGCCTTCTTCCTTGTGAGTAAAGAATGTAAAATCATCAACATGTCTCAACTAACCTCATATCCTAGAACATATTAAATTGAAGATTGTAGCCAATCCTATATTAATAATTAAACTAAATGGTATAATACAATGACAAAATACTATAATGTAAGAGTTTTCTAATGAAATATCTAGGTAGTTCTTCTACATGAAAATTTACCAAAATTATATGAAGTTGCAATGCAACAACAATATTTTTAACAATGCAATAATGGTTCAATGAAAAAATTTAATAGTAGAACTATACGATGTATAACATGTAACCTTATATTTTACAAAACATTTATATATATGTGATTTATATTAAAAGATTCATTAATATGAAAATATATTTTTATACCTCTTTGTGTTTGATTTTAGACCACCTCAATTCATATTTACATAAATGTATTAATATATTTTGTATAAAAGATATGCTAATTTAAAAATTAAATATTCAATTATAAAATATGGAAGATTAGGTAATTTTATTGATATCACAAAATTAAGAGATTGTGATGTTGATATGTCATCCTTCCCAAGTCAATAATTTTATTTTTTGATCCATTCTAAATCTTTAAAGAGCACTATATTATCACATGCATATGCAATGAATGAGGATCTATGGTGATATTTTAATATGATCTCTTTAAATATAGATTGGATTTCCATTTACCCTCTCCTCTTCTATTTATTCATGAACACTATATATATTTAATTGAAATGCTTATGAAATCATACACTACTAAAATGTATCATAGCAATGCAACTACTAAATATGCTAACTCCTCTTGATTATTTGAATGTGCTTGCGTTAGAATTTATGTGTGTAAAAAATATCCAATATAACATATTTGGGACCCCAAGGGTCTTTTTTATAGATTAGATCTAGCTTTAAAATCTCCATCATGGATGCACAAGAGGAAGATTTGATGCATGCATTCTAGGGAGATGGGGAGTCTAGTTGATTACTAGGTTAACTTGGTGAGTCATGGAGTTAACTACCTTGATTTGTATCCATAGAATATGATTTTTAGGTGGAGGAAGTAGTTAACTACCACTAATTGGCAATTGCATGGGTAGATTAGAGGTGGATTTAAGAGTTAATTTTATTCTAATTGGTATTTTAGGTAGGTATTTTTTAAGAAGTTCAAATTTAGGGGAGTAAAAACCAAAATAAGAGGTCAAATTTTCCATGGGTGTCAAAATTGGCTATGGTTATACTTGTCAAAATGTTCATCTCGAGAGCTTTCCAACATTGCTAGTTTTATGAAATTTGGATTTAGTTTGGTCAACTTTTGTGAAAGTCAAATTTTATGGAATCTTTTACCTTGAAATTGGATTTAGGAGGAGGTTTTAGTCAAATTTTTCAAATATGTTATGAGTGACATGTTGAGTGATTTATTTAGAAAGTGAAATTGGGTGTCTACACATCTAAAGGTTAATCCATACAAAATGTATCCTTTAGGCCCATTCCTAAAGGTTATTCAATCCAAAACATGCCCTTTAGGTGTCCATATAAATATTAATCTATGTAAAATTTTCCTTGTATGCCCTTGCCTAAATTTTATCACTCCAAAAAATATGATTTAGATATTCAACTAAATATTAGACATTCAGGAAATCAAAAATGAAGTTGCCAATCATTTTGAATCCTTTCTTTGTTTCCAATCCCCAAGCTCTAGTCATTCCATATATTCCCTACTTCATCACATCCCAACCTTCATACCCCCTAATATGAACCAAAAACTCCTTAAAATATTTTCTCATGATGAAATCAAGCATGCCCTATTCTCCATGCAACCTGACAAAGTGTTAGGGCCTGATGGCTTTCCTCCCTATTTATTCCAATTCTTCTAGGACATCATTAGCAAGGACATATGCCAAGCCATACAAGACATCCAAAGTTCAAAATTCATCCCCAGGTATGTTAACTCAACCTTCATCACTCTCATCCCTAAGCATGTTGAGTGTAGGTCAGTCTCTAACTACAATTCCATAAGCCTTTGTAATGTGCTCTAAAAAATAATAACCAGATTCATAATTTTTATAATGAAATAGGTTCTCCACCTTATCATTGACCCCTGCAAAGGTATAACTATCATAGACAAGGTTATCACTATCCATGAACTTTTAAATTATGTCTCCAAAAGTAAAAAATCTAGTTTATTTCTCAAGCTTTACATGAACAAGATGTTTGATAGAGTCTCATGGGATTTCATGTTTGTCCTCTTTCTCAAATTTCACTTCCAATTTGAATGGTTTAAGCTCATAAAATATTACATAAATTCATATTAATTCTCTATTATTGTCAACGGGTCTACTACAAACTACTTTAGAAGTGCAAGAGGGCTCAAATAGGGTGACCCCTTATCTCCTCATTTATTTATCATTTTAGCCAAGTCCTTAGGGAAAACCCTAAAAGCTACTTTCTCTCTTTGGGAAATTTTAGGCATCAATCCTATCTCTCTTCAGAATCCCATCACCCACCAACAATTAATTGATGACATGATTTTAGCCACCCTCGCATCCGTTGTTGAAGTTAAAGCTATCAAATAAATCCTTAAAATTTATGAAAAGGTTGTTGCTCAAATGGTCAAATTTATTAAGAGAAAAATATTTTTCATTAACACTCCCTTTGATCATCAATTGAGAATAGCTAATATCCTTCAGTGCAATATTTATGATCTTCCCTCATTCTACCTAGGCCTTCCCCTCTTCACCGATATCCCAAGTGATAATATGTGGAATAACATCCTTGATAGAATCCTTAGAAATATTTTTGGTTGGAAGGACATCCTCCTTAGTCAAGCTACTAATGCAACCCTTTTCCAAGCTTGTTTTCAAAGCATACCGATCTATTTTTTATGTCTTGAAGGCACCTATAATTATATGCATTAAAATTGAGAAAATCCAAAAAACATTCCTTTTATTTGGTTTGGGTGATAAAAGGAAGTTCTATTTGGTGTCTTGGGATAAATATGCATCCCCAAATCCCATGATGGACTTAGTTTCAAAAGGATTGGTAAAATGAACCTAGCCCTCATTTCCAAACAAGTCTAGAAATTTTTTACCAATGCTAATTATTAATGGGTCTCCATTATAAAATAAAATACTTACATAACCTGAGTTTATTGGATGAGGAAATCCATCAAATTGATTTCACTTTCTGGAACTTAGTCACCAAAGCTATAGTTGTTACCCAAAAAGGTATCAGATGTCAACTTGGTAATGGGCTCACCATTGATTTTTGGAATGACCCTTGGGTTTGTGACCACCTCCTCATAATCAATCCCCTACTTGCTACTTTGAAACCCCTTACTAACCACCTTTTTTGTAGTAATATATCCCACTTTATTACCCTCACCCATGGCCAACAATCATAGAAAACCATCCCTCACACTGTTCTTTCTAGACACATATCCATTGCTACTAGTTACATGTCCTCCATCCTTAACCTCCATATCATCCCTTTATCTGGGCCTCCCAACATTACACTTTGAAGAGATTATGATGATATCCAGTTCACTATCAATACTATTTACCTTTTATAAATCAACCCCAATGATTGCTCGATCCTTATCAAGCTCATATAGCATAAAAATATTATCCCCAAAGTTGGTATTTTTATCTTATCTATTGATTCAAAACAAAATTTTCACCATTTATAATCTTATGACTAGAGGTGTGATGATACCCAATCATTACTACTTGTGCAAGTCTAATTAGGATTCTACTCATCATCTCTTTCTAGAGTGTATGTTCTCTAAAACCATCCTTAGTTTCCTACTCGACATATTTTGTATTGCTTAGGCCCATTCAAACTCACTTGTTGAGATTTTTAAATAATGTCCCAACCCATTTCACAATAGAAAAATAAAATACCTATGGGCCTCCACCACTTCCTATGGCAGGTTTGGCTTGAGCGCAATAATAAAGCCTTTACCTTTGTGTCTAGGGACCCTATCTCTATTATAAATAGAGTGCTATATTTTGCCATAAAAAATTATTAGTTATGTACTTGCTCAAGTCTCTTTGACCTTAGAATTGAGACCACCATCACCTCATCCCTCAATATTTTTGTGGATTCTCCCAAGCCCCCCATCCATGCTAATAATAAATCCAATGCCAACTGGATCCCTCCCCCTGAAGGATGGCTAAAATTTAATTTTTATGGTTCATCTAAAGGTAATCCTGGAAGAGCTGGAGGTGGCGATGTTGTTACATATCATAATGGTAAAATCATCATCACCTTTATGAAAAACCTAGCCAATAAAACTAATAATTTTTCTAATATCAAAGCTCTCTTCCATGGCCTTTCAATCACCAGTAACCTCCAGTGTAGACTCATTTTTGAATGTGATTCATTTAACATCATCAAATACATCAAAAGAAACAAAGTCCCCACTTGGAGGGTAAGCAATACTATTTTAGAAGCTAAGGAAATCCTCCATGTTCACCCTAAAACCATCATATTTCATATCTTTAGGTAAGTCAACCGTGTGACTAATTCTCAAGCCAATCTAGAACCAAACCAACAATCCCTTACTATTTGGCATAATGGGTTTCCCTATAATTTTATTAATGGCATTGCCCATGATTGTTCCAGGTACCTATAATTCCCATTTTTTGTCCATACCCATTGGTTAGCTAGCCTTTCAACTTCTTCAAATCCTTATTTTGTATCCCTCCATGTGTCTTATGTATATTATTTGGCCCCTTTTTGAACCTCATGTGTGGTGTTCCTGATTTACCCATACTTTCCTTTTCATACTTCCCAACTTGTATCCTTGTCACCCCTTGTCATGAACCACCTCCATTTTCAATCCCCATCTCCATCACCCCATGTCGTGTCCCATCATCCATATCAAACTGTAACCCTATCACCCCATGTCATGAATTGCCACCCTCGCTTACCTTCTCATACACACCCATTCCACATCCTCCCATGTTCCATTGTCCTTATCACTAATTAGTATCCCTTTCATCCCCTCCTAGATCCCATTATATTCATCACGGTTCCTAATCCACTATCTTTTCAACCATTATTGTGCTCCATTGTGCACCTTAATCCTATCAGTATCTTCATAAGGCATATCATATATCGGTCTTTTTCCATCATCTATGGCAAGCGCTTGCTTTTTTTGGCTTGGTCATCAACACCACCTTGGTTTGCTTTGATTAAAAATCTTCATGTACCACCCTAGAATGCAATCATTTCCAAGATGTTATTTTCTACTCTACCATCGATGCCAATATTGCTATAGTGGTTGCTTTCCAATGTGAAAAACATCCATCTCTCCATGGAACATGATCCAAACACCTCCAAAGATCAAAGACAATAATTATTCCTAGGGAAATTATACTCAAATAATTTGGAATACACATTGATCATATTTATAATCCCACACATAGTAAGGGCTTGATTCAAACTCATTGTTCCTTTCCATATTCTCTACCCTTGATCCAATCCTCCCACCCCCTATATTTGCTTAATCATGGCCTTGCTCAAGCCCTAGATGCTTCTGCTCAACCCTGTGTTCAAGAATATTTTAGGAAACCATGATTTTTTACCCTTCTTCAAGATTTTTTTTGGCAATGATATTGAGGTCTTAGAGGAGATCATCTAATCATGGAATCAAGATCATGATTTGGAGTAGGGATTGGAATTCTTGATCAATATCCAACTGCTTGCTAAATTTTCTAGTTTCCTAATTGATGGGCACGTCATCAGGAAAGATAAGCATTCCATGGTGCTAGATATGTATAACTTTGTGGACAAAGGTAAGAATATAATTTCTAAAAATGGTGGTATTATTCATATTTCCCTACCCTCTCCCTGGGATCATGTCATTATCCCAATTATGCAGTATCTAATGGTTGACAAAATAGAACTTCCACTTTGCATTTTTCATTTAGCATTTCTTAACCACCTTAGGCACATTAAGAAATTAAACATATTGAACTTCCTATATAGGTCCATAGAGCTATCCATTAGAGTTTTAGGAATATGAAGTTCACCTAACCTATCCACTAAGACCTACACCTTATCTTGTACAAGCATGCCCTCGATAAATTTACCAAGAAATTCATGGTATCCAAAAATTTACCCCCTTCCAACCCCAATCAAAGCCTCAACCATGAGACCCTTATCCAGGAGGTTCCTAGTGATGATGATGTTCCTGAATTGGCTTCCCCTATGTCCAACAAGCACACCCCTAGCTCTAGGCAGTGGGGATATTCTTAATTTGAGTATGAGTTTAGGTGCATGTCCCTTCGAAGATCTACACCTAAGGTTAAAATGTGATTCCAACCCTATGTCCATCCGAACATCTTCTCACCTCAAAAATTTGAAAACTAAGGGATCATCCCCAAAGGTCTCTAGTGAGAAGAAACCCCCTAAGGCAAAGACATATGAGTCCAAATATTTTTCTTTGACATATTTCCTTTAGAATTCTATCCTTAGCCACATCACCAACACTATGGCCACATTTTTTGCAATTGCAAATTCATCCAAATTATCTTGGACCCTCTATCACCAAGCAACAAAAGTGATGGATGATCTTCATGGGCAGCTTAAGATCCTATTCAATAATGTCAAAAATATAGTAGATGTCAACATGAAATATTAGTGGTGTAGTTTTCTCTTTCGAGTTTTGAACCTCTATATGGTTCTTGATGTATATTGGGATCATCCCATTTTTATTAGATGTGACTAGTTTTATTAAGTCAATATCTCCCCTATAGACTCGCCTGTTTCTTATTGGTTGTGGTATGTTGACCTGTTACTCCTAGTTTTATCTTGTAATAAGGTTTTGTGGTCCATTTCAAAAACCAAATTTTAATAAAATCTACCTATATAAAAAAATATTAATCCATACAAAAAGTTCTCTTTAGGCCCTTACTTGACGGTTAATCAATGAAAGAATCTCCCTTTAGGATTTTATATAAAGGTTAGTCCATATCCTCAAGATGTAAATAGATGATACGCATAAATAACTATTTATATATTTTTGCATTGTTCCATTTCTAAAATAAACTCTATAATTCATTTTGTTAAGTCTCTCATTTATTACAACTAGTGTGCAATACCCATCTTGAAGAAGAACACTTTAAATATTAATTTATATTAAGATAAAAAATATTCAACATGGAATAGTAGAATTGAAAACATAAATCATCCTTTATATAAGAGTTTCTTAATAGTAGAATCATTTAACAACACTTATCTAAATCATAGTAGAATACTTTTTTAATATAGTTTCCCTAGTAATAATAGTTGTTAATAAAATATGTGGCATATAAAGATAAAGCCATATAATTAAAGTTCATATGATAAAATTTACTTTCTCATACAAGAAATACCTAAAAGAACAACACTACACATAAAAACATCACTTCTACAAATCCTCATTTTTGTAGATTAAATACCCATTAATGATGATTCCTAGTAAGAAAAAAAGACCATTTATTTTGTGGTGTGAATATTCTAAATAATTACTTTTAAAGAACTCAAATGGTAGCGAGTATTAAATGGTATTACAATTTATGTGTCAATGACATCTATGACTTAAAAATTCACATTACTATACTAGCCTTATGCATGTACTCTATGTTTTTATATTTTTATTTTAACATCTAATCTCTAGTTTTTCTAGTAATAACAAGCAAGAGTAAAATTAATCAAAAAAACTAAAAGATAAATGATAGTAACTTTATAGAGATAGAAACATAACCATCAAGTTTCCTTATATTATTTTTCATAAAGGGAAAAACCACAACTACAAAATATATTATTTGAAAAACTACTCTTTTTGAGTTCAACTAGTACTCGTTAAAATTCCTAGGAAAGTGATTCAAAGCAAAAAAAAAAAAAATTAGTTCCGTATTCTTGATAGAAAACCAAGTTAAAGACTATGATTTATAACTTTCTCTATATTGCTCCTATACATGGTCCTTTCTCAAAATATATTTTTAATCTTCCTAGTACAATCTAAAGATCTAATAAATCAATGGGTCAAAATTTTATATGAATTGAAATATAGAAATTGCCTTCTTCCTTTTGAGTAAAAAATGTACGGTCATCAACATGTCACTACTAACCTCATATCATAAAATATATTAAATTTAAGATTGTAGAAAATCCTACCTTAATGATCAAATTAGAGGGTATAATACATCAACAAATTACTATAGTGTAAGAGTGTTTCAATAAAATATCTATGTAGTGTTCCTACATGAACATTTACCAAAATTATATGAAGGTGAAATGCAACAACAAGTTTTTTAACAATACAATAATGGTTCAATGAAATGTTTTAATTGTAGAACTATACCATTTATAACATGTAACCTTATATTTTACATATATTTTTCATATATATGATTTGTATTACAAGATTCATTAATGTGGAAATATATTTTCATACCTCTTTATGTGTGATTTTTTCCACCTTGATTTATATCTATGTAAATGTATTAATATATTTTGTATAAAACATATCCTATATTTTGTAATAAAATATGAAAGCTTAGATAATTTAATTTATATCACAAAAATAATATTCTTGATGGATTTCACAAAAATATGTTAACTAATCAATTTAAGAGATTGTGATCTTAATGTGGCATTCTTCCCAAGTTAATTATTATTTTTTTATCCATTATAAATATTCAAAAAACACTAGACTATCACATGCATATGCAGTGAATGAGTATCTATGATGATATATAATATGATATCTTAGAATATAGATTGAATTTTTATTTATCCTCTCCTCCTCTGTTATCAATGAACACTATAGATATTGAATTGAAATACTTTGAAAAGTATATACCGTTTTTTAAAATATATGGTATACATTTTGTATTGATACATATATCAATAAAATAAGAGTTCTTAGTCAATAATAACATTGCATATTGTAATTTTGACAAAGTTAAAATTTATTAAAATTAAAACATGAATATTAGCTATTATGATCAAGAGGAGTTTATTTATCATTAAGAAGATCACATGCCATTAAAGGGAATACATGATTAGCCAATTATGTCCCTTTCCTTAAAATAAAAGTATAAAAAATTAGAATTTAGAATTTATTTTAAGATGTCATATGTATCATGTTGTCATTTATTGTAAAGAAAAACTATTTTAAAAAATGGTATTTTAAAATATATTTATTCGTTATATATGTATTAAGAATGATATACATTTCTAAAATATTCTGTAGGGAAATTGATTTTTTAATTCAACTTCAAGTGTGTTTTATTTGGGAACGTTAGTCTTGGCGGGCCACCCACACGTGGCTCTCGACGTCCTATTGATGAAAATTTATATATATAAAAACCTTTATACATTAATCAATATCTATCTTGACAAATGATCCTCTCTCTATGAAAATACTTTATGGTACCACTAAAAGGTGCTAATCAAGAACATTAATTAATTAAAACAACTTTTAAGATATATGAAAATGACACAAAAAACCTACCCATATTCCTCTAGGTCCTCTCTAGGTGGATAACAACACTCATTTTGTTCTATTTACTATGGGATTACATACTCTAAAAAATACAATGTTAGCATGTAAGTCACTATCCCACTATTCAAACTATCTAATATTAATGGTATCTTATGTTTAAAACATTATCAATTTTTTCTAAAAACTCTTTGTACATAAAATATTATTCTTAATATTAGGGTTTTGTTGCACTAGTAGGAAAATTAGTAGTATTTCCTCAACCACTAAAAGTATTTCTCTATTTATATTAAAATTTTATACATTCAAAAAATGAAGGTAAAGTGATCTCTTCTTCTTATAGTTTCATTAACACATTTTTCTACTAAAGAGTTTCTAAAATATACTAGACTTTAACCAAGGTGTATGTTCAAAATTTAGTTATGGAAAGAAGAAGACTATGGGAGGATTTGAGCATAAATAGAAATGCTTTCTTTGGCCTTGCTTGGATGTTGGATGGGGATTTTAATTCCCCCCTCTTTTCCTTAGAAAAAAGGAGAAAACCAATCTCCCTCTAATGGTATGCAACACTTCAAACTTTTTGTCAATACTAATGAGATGATGAACATTGAGCTCAAAGGAAGTAAATTCACTTGAAACAATAGAAGGCTAGGGAAACATCTTATCCAATAAAATCTAGATAGTTTTTGTATTTCTAAAAAAGGGCTTCATCATTTGGAAATTCTATTCTCTCTTCTCTTCCAAGAATAGGTTTAGATCACCTTTGGTATTGTATGTTTTAGTTAGGAATAGAATTTTTATGTTTCCCTTATATTTTTAATTTATGTGGATAAAAAGTGATAGCCTTGAGGTCATGATAGATTATTGGTGGAATAAGGATTTTATAGATCCCCTAATATCTCAAGTTGTCCATCAGTTAATATTTGTGAAGAGCAATTTAAAATAATGGAATAAAAATGTCTTTGATAATATTTTATGAAAGAAGAAATCCTTGAAACTATAACTTTCAATAATTGAATCTATTGTAGAATTCTTACCCCCATAAAAGGCTGACATAGATCTTGAAAGGAATTTGTTGACAGATTTCCATAATGTTTTGGTCTATGATGAATCCTACTGGAAATAGAAGTGCAAGGCTCTCTAGTTGAAATTTGGAGATAGAAATACCAGGTTTTTTTCATGCCACAACCTTGAGACACAATATTTTTGTTATTGGTAAAAATTCAAAATACCCTTCATATTCCAAACAATATTAATTCCACATGTTTGTTTTCAATTCCTAAATAGCAAAGGCTAATTCCTTCAATAATTTCAAATCCATAAGTCTATGTAATACTCTTTATAAAATATTGGCTAAAGTCATATCTAACAGAATGAAGGTCATTCTTCCTCAGATTATTGATCCCTTCCAAGGTGCATTTATTAAAGGGAGTCAAATCTTAGATGGTATGATTACTAATCATGAAGTTCTTCACTTCATAGATAAAAGTGATAGAGATGGATTTTTGTTGAAATTAGACATGAACATGGCATATGATACAATATCCTAGGAATGTTAGTTTAAATTTATGGGTGAATTTGTATTTCACCCTGCTTGGATAGACCTCATCAAAGGATGTTTGTGCTTAGTTAAAAATTCTATCCTAATTAATAGTTCTCTAGCAAGTTATTTTAGAAGCCTCTAAGGCCTAAGATAAGGGGAGCCCCTATCTCTTTATTTGCTTCTCATTATGGTTGAATACTTGGGTAGATCCATTTATACAACTTGATCTAAGGGTTTAATCTAAGAGATAAAGCCTACCTCCTATTGCACCATAACCCACCAAAAATTTCCAAATGATACTCTTCTTGCTTCAAGAACCTCTATTTTGAAAGTGAAAGGGATTAATTTTATTCTATATTCTTATGAGGCTACCTATAGATAAAATATAAACTTCAATAAAAGCAATGTATTTTTTTAACATCCCCCTTCAAAGGCAATTAGAAATCACAAAAATATTTGAATTTTCTATTGGGAAGCTTCCTTTCATTTAGCTAGCTTTACCTATTTTCAATGGAAGATGACAAGATTCTTATTGGCTTCCTATGGTGTAGAGGATTAGGAGAAAGTTGGCAAGCTAGAAAAGTTACCTCGTCAACTAAGCTAGTAAGGCATGGATAATTAAATCCATATTACAAAGTATCATAGTATTCTATTTGCTATTATTCAAGATGTTGCAGAAAATTTGCCAAAAGATTAATAGTATTTAAAAGACCTTTGTTTGGACAGGCATGAAATAAAAAATATAGAAATCCCCTAGTGGATTGGAAGCTGGTTTGTTCTAGAAAGAGTAAGGGTTGATTAAACCTCATGAAACTAAAATAAATTAATGTGGCCCTTATTGCAAAACAAGGTTGGAAGGTTTTCAAAATGGATGAAGTTGGATGGGGAGAAATTTTAATAGCTAAATATCATGGTAGAGATGGTAATTTCCTTAATATTCAAGCCAATCCAAAGAGATCTATTTTTTGAAAACACCTTCTTGATTCTATATTTATTATTCAAAAAGATCCACTATGGAATATTGATGATGGTAGAAAATTTAACTTTTGGGAAGATAGTTTGATTCATAACGAGTCTTTGATTAGAGATAAACTTCTAAAATACTTAGATCCCTTTATTGTGCAATCATGTGGTTCTAGTGTTATTAAATTTCTTGAGGTAAGGGATGGAAAAATGGCTTGGAAGAATCTATATCTTGTGAACCCCTCCCCTAGGAAAATCCTTGCTCTAATTTCTATATCCAATCTTCTCATAATTTATCTCTTAAATCCTAACTCCTCAACTGATTCCCTTGTTTGGAAAGTGGATAATAAATTCATTTTCATGGTTTAATTTACTTACTTTCTTTAGTTGTATGAGTAAGAGGACTAGTTTCCATATAGTAAGTTATTGTTGAAACACCTCATACCTAAAATTAATTTCTTCTTTTGGTTGAGTACCTAGAATAAAATCCTTACTATTGAACCTTCAAAAAAGAGGCCTAACGATTTTGAATAGGTGTTATTTGTGTGAAGTTGTCTAGGTGAATGCTAATTATTTGTTTCTTGAGTGTCCCTTCTTAAAATTTATCCACTTTCATCTCATCAAATTCAATTTTACTTGGTTCATGCCTAATAACATTCTAGACCTATATTTGTAGTGGGTTGCCTCCTTTTGAAATATTTTGCTTAGAATATGCTAGTATTTTTTTTACCACATTTTATATGGGATATTTTGAATGAAATAAATAATAGAGCCTTTAAAAATATTAAAAATTATCCCTTGCATATGGAAGCTAAAAATTTTAATTCCCTAAAATAAAATATTTTTGTAATCCATATAAAAGATGAAAAATGGTCCCATAGTGAAGGTAAGCTTGCAAGCCAACTAAGTATCTTGAATATAGAATTTATTTGTAGTATGCCCATACCTAATTCTATAGATCTTGTCAAATGGTAGCCTCCACATCAAGGTTATATATAACTAAACTTTTATGGGTTGCTAAGGCTAACTTGGGTACCATAGGAGCTAGAGGAATCATCAAAGATGACAAAGGGGTTATTATTTTTGTATTTGCTAACTTCTTAGCTATTTAGTTCATTTTTTTTAACAAATACCAGGTACTTTATCAAGGGGTAATACTCATAGAAAAGCTTAATTTAATTAATGTGGTGATAAAAGGTGTCTTCCTTTCTATCATTAATATTTCTAAGGAAAAACATTCCTTCCATTGGTACATTATAAATTTAATAGAAGATATTTATTATCACAATGAGAATTTTGAAGGCATTGAATTCAAACACACCTTTAGAGAAGAAAATAAGGAAGTTGATCTATTGGTCAACAAGGGGGTCCATCAAAATGCCCTTCAAATATGGATGAAGTATTTCCTTACCTTTTAGACTTAGTATATTTTGGTTTTAAATTTTTGTCTCTTTTGTCCTTGGTTGATAAGGTGCACCCTCTTGTTTTTTTTTAAGGTATTTTCTTCATTTTGCATATTTATGGCTATTGTTTTGTATCCCCTTGTCCCATGGGGTTTTTCTCCTATTGATATACTTATTATTATTGTTTCTATTATGTATCTCATTGTAAAAGGTTAGGGATCCTTTTAAAATCCTATATTTTCCTACCTAATAAAATTTTTTAAAATCATATATTCAATGGTAATATCCCCATGTCAATTAGTTAATTTATAATAATTTATAAATTTCATAGTGACGAATTAAATTCAATGATCATTAGAAATAAAATACCTTGTGTTTTAATACTTTGTTATTGTACCTATCATATTAATATTGATATCACATTGACTCATATCACTGATATATTGTTTGTAGATATATTTATCACATATACAAGATTAATTATATGACTAAATATATTTAACCCAACTATAAAAAAAAATATATTTACAGATATATTACATTTATCTTTATTTATAAGATTAAAAAATAATATTTTTCTACATACAAGATATAAAAGTTTTGTACTTATTTAATGTTGTCTTATATATCTTATAATAAAATTATTAAATAATCATCTTAGGAATTGCGGTAGGAGTGGGTCTAGGGTAGGAACAAAGGTGAGTTAGATTGATATGGAGGTGTGGGAGCTAGAATTTGAATGGTGTTGATCAAGGTGGAAAAGGGTGGGAGTGGGAGTCTTTGAATCTTATTTACATGGGTTTGTGTAAGGGTGATGGGAGATATCAAAATATGTAAAGGTTGTAATTGGATTAGATGTGAATATTATTGTTTCATGTTGGCCAGAGGCTGTGTCTACAGGATGTTCTAATACTGGCTTCATCGATCCATCAAGAAGTCATGTGTTATCAAATGGTAAGTTGGAGGATGGGTCTCATTCTCATGGCCCATATTTTTCCCATAAAAACTTAAACCTCAATATTTTGTATGTTGTAGTAACATCTAAATGTGTGAGGGTGACCTTATCTAAACCTATTTTAAATATATCCCCTATGGGTAATGCCATTAGCATTCTGAGTGAACTGGTTAAGTTCACCATGGGTGATTATGGTTGTGATCTTGTGGGAGATTTTAAAGGATTTGGGTGGTAATTCCTTAAATGTGGGAGAAGGATAAGTTCATCATCCATAGATGGATGAGTCTCTTAATCTAAAGTCTTTGGTGGAGGAAATTTTACAACCCTCATAGTTGATCCTAGCCATCTTGGTGGTGATTGAGAAGGCATCTAAGGAGAAGAATGTTGCCTTGAAGCTTGGTGTTACCGAGGTATGTTAATCGTATATCATTTTTGAAACCATTTTTTATAAGGATATTCTTCATAATTTATTTGATGGGCTTTGTATTTATTTTTATTTTTAGGAGCATGTGATTCAGTTAGCAATTCTTGAGGTAGGGTCTCTAATTATCTCTCTAAAGACGTATATGGAGAAAGGTTCTTTGGGTCCTAAAACTCAGAGCCAAAGTAAGGGAAAATGTGGGTATTGAGAAAAATATAGGAAATCCCTCTAACAAGTCAGTGTGAAAGAGAGAAATAGATTCTAATATCGTGAATGGATCTCAAGCTCTACTCAAATATGAATAAGGGGAGGATGTCAGATAAAGACAACTAAAGCTAGAATATTTCTATTGGAGTAACCCTAGGGTGTCTGGAGGAAATAAATCTAATTCCAAATCCCATAAATGAAGTGGCTCTCTTGGAATGTTAGGGTTTTGAATGGACTTTCTAAATAATGGGTGGTCACTTCCCTACGTAAATAAATTTTACCTAATATTTTTTTCTTACAAGAAACCAAGTTGGATGGTCATGATATAGAATTTGTTATTAAGAATTATTTGGAAAGAAGCCCATTTTGTTGCAAGCCTAGAAAATGGTTCCTCTAAGGGACTCCTTTGTCTGTAGGATATCTACAAGTTTAAGGGCTCTATAATTTCTTCCTCAGATATTATTATTAATATTCTCTTCAGCAATAGAGAAAGTAGTAATAGGTGGGTTATGACTAACATGTATGCACCAAACTATGGCCTTAGTAAAAAATTGTTATGGTAAACTTTGAGTTACATGAGAAAGATTTTTGCTCAAGAAGCCTAGTGCCTAGCAAGGGATTTTAATTCCCACCTTTTTTTTGGATAAAAATGTGGTAACTCCTCAATCTCGAAAAGCATGGAAGAGTTTATAAATTTTGTGAATTATAATGAGCTATCAAATGTTGATTGGGTTCAAATTATACATGGAGCAATATAAGAGTGGGTAAATAGATCATCCAAATCAGGTTGGATAGGGTTCTTGACTCTAAGGAGTGCCTTCTACTATTTGGGAATTTATCTCTCTATTCTTTGCCTAGAATTGGCTCCAACCATAACCCCTCATGCCTTGAAGTTGACCAAGGAGAAACCATATTCTCCAAGTCATTTATATTTGAAGCAATATGGTATCTTCATTCTCAATTGGAAGCTAAAATTAGAAACTGGTGGTTGATAAGGGTCCAAGGATTTAACTTTTCCAAAATTGTGGTACTTATAATTGTTAAAAGTGGTCTTAAAGAATGGAATAAAAGGGTTTTGGGGGATATTTTACAAAACAAGAAAGACCTAAAAATTCAACTAAATGCTATTGAATTTGAGATATAACTTAGAAATAAATCTCAAGAGTTCATATGCAAAAAAAGGAGATGTTGGAAAAATTTTATAAAACTATAGCCAATGAGGAAATTTTGTGGAAACAAAAGTTGAGGCTGTTTTGGTTAAAGGATGGAGATAGAAATTCTAATATTTTTCACATTATGACCTTGAAGCACAAAAGTGCCAATAATATTAGATAAAATTAAAAAGTTGATGCATCCAATGCCACTCACATGAAGAATATTAGAGATGAGGTTTTAGATATTTTTAGAAACCTCATCAAAGTGGAAGAGGTTCGTAATGAGAAAATCTAAAATAAGTTGCTTGGTAGTATTCCTAGTATTGTCACAACTTTTATGAACCAAGCCTTTATCTCTCCCTTCAGCGATGAGAAATTCAGAGTTATTATCTTGACGATGGAAGGAATGAACGCTTTAGGTCATGATGGTTCCCTCACCCCTCTTTTTTTAGAAGTATTGGTATATTATGGGGAAGGATATTATTGATGCCCTTTGGGAGGTCTAAACTATGAATCATATCATGTTCAAAGTGAATTCTACTTTTTTAACTATAATTCCCAAAGATTGTTGGTGTCTATAGACCCATAAGCTTATGTAACACTATTTATAAAAATTTTACAAAGGCCCTTGTTAACAAATTAAAAAAAATTCTTCTAGCCTTGATTGATTTAGCGCAAAGTGGATTTGTGTTAGGGAGACAGATCTTGGAAATTATCATAGTTATCCATAAAATCCTTTATTCAACTGATAAAAGTGGTAGAGCTAGTATCCTCCTCCAATTAGACATGAATAAGGCTTATGAAAGGGTTTCCTAGGAATTTTTGTTAAAGGTTTTGGAAAAATTTAGATTTTTCCAAAGTTGGATAAAACTTGTTCATGCTTTTATCTCTTCTACCAAGTTTTTAGTCTTAATAAATAGGTCCCCAATAGGTTATTTTTCAAGTCTAAGAGGTATTCATGGAGAGGACACCTTGCCATCTTACCTCTATATCTTAGCGACAAAAGCTCTGGGTAGGGCTATCAAGTTAGAAACCTTTGGGGAAGGTATCAAGCCTACTTTGTTGATGGATCCTACTTCTCACCACTAATTTGTAGATGATGTTTTCTCTCCCTCCTTGCTTTAGTTCCCCAGGTAATGTTTAAAGGAATCTTAGAGGTATTTGAAATTGCAACTAGGTAAAAGATAAATTATATAAAAAGTAAAATATTATTTTGGAATACCCCCTTAGTAAGGTAGAGGATAATTGCTCGCATATTGGGTTATGATATGGTTTCCTTACCATCTCCTTACCTTGGAATACATTTTTTTAAGAGTAGGATTCATGATTTATTTTGGGAACATGTGGTGGAAAATTTGTAGAGGAAGTTATTAGGGTAGAAAGGATCCCTCCTCAATCAAGCCAAAAAGGTTATCTTGGTAAAGTTTACTCCTCAAAGCATTCCATTATTCTTCTTATCTATGTTCAAAATTTTTAATAATATTTTATCGAATATTGAACATATTTAGAATTCATTTATTTGGTATGGGTTTGATAAGAAGAAAAAATCACTTAGTCAGTTGGGAGTAAGTCTATAGACCTAAAAAGGATGGTGGCTTAGGTTTTTGTAACATCAAGTATATGAATAAGGTTTTGGTTGTAAAATAGGGATAGAATTTGGTAAATCAAGCTAAAATTAGTTTAGTCAATATTATTTCAAACAAATACTTGAGACAAGAGAAATTTTACTTGTTAATCCTCTACCAAATTCTAGTTTATCTTTTTGGTTGAGTTTGCAAAATTTAAGGGTGCTAGTCTACAAAGGTTGTAGATGGGGGTTGGGTGATGGACTTAACATTAATTTCTAAAAATTATTTGGTTGATGGATGAAACCATTACACAAATTCCAAATTTTGTGTGTATGGAGCCTAGCACTAGATTGGTATTGGGTCTATGGTGGCTAACTTTATCAAGGTTGTCAATGGGTTAAAGTTTTACAAATCATTAGACCACTCTATTCTCAACAATGCTAAACTTGAAACTTGAATTATAATTTTAATAAGTTGAAGTTTTAGGTCATTAAACAAATAAATGAAGAATATGGGATCTTCTAGGCAAGGGAAAATAATGGATCCTTTTTAGTCAAGTCTACCTACAATCTATTGTCTTTTATGACTCCTCTATGGGTCTTGCATTTCAAAGTATAATGTAAGGATCTAACACAGAAGGTCAATATATTTTTTGGTTGAAAAATTAGAATCAAATTTTAACCTTTAAAAATATTTTTAAAAGAGGTTAGTCAATGCCAAACATATGCTGACTTTGTGGTGCTAATGAGGAATAGACAATCCTTATATAATTTCAATGCTAATTCTTTGTGAAAGTTCTTAACCTTATTTTTTATTTTTGAGACTGAGTTGGGTGGTGTCAAGTGTGTTTTTTGATATTTATGCTCAATGGTCATCTCCTTTTTACTCTCCAAGGCTAAAAATATTTTTTGAACTTTTGTTTGCTACTTATTTTCTGGTGGGTGTGGAAGGAAAGGAATAGTAGAATTTTTCAAAACTTCAAAAGAAACCATGTCCTATTTGCACCAAAGACTTGGCTTCCACCCTAGAGAATGTGTCCTCTATAGATTTGGAGGAGGGTATACTTGAGAAGGCTAACCTTGAAAGAAAAATTATATTTCAATAGAGTAATAGGGTTGGTAGTTTTTCTGGTCCTAATACTCACGCCCTTGTGAGGTGGTAACCTCATCAAAATTGGGTTAAACTAATATTCTATGGAGTTTCAAAGGGTAATCTCGATAATGTTGGTGTTGGTGGGTGTTGAGGTATAATTTCACCTATTTGTGAAATCACACTCATAGTTAGGATTTTGGTTGGAAAACCCTATCTTGCAAAGAAATGTAAATTTCTCCAAGGTTCCTTTCACTTAATGTATTTATATGTCATGAAAATGAATTAAAACAAGTTCTTAGAATACCTTAGTGGCTGGCAAAAAACTATTAACAAGGGACCTGGTTTGTAAATATTCAATTTACAGAATTCAGCCTGGTGTTCAAAGATTTATTATCCAAATGAAAAGATTAATAATTAAATATTATTAATAATCAACCTTCTCAATTGCCAATACTTAATTATATATTTATCAAATATTTTGATTAAATTAATTCCAAATGATTAATGTTTGCAATTTAATAAATCTATTTGGAAGAATTTAATCAATTTGCAATTCTAATGTTTATTTCATAAATGTGCATTGTTGTGAGTTTAATGAAAGAAATAAACATTTAACCCTAAATTTATATTAAAATTTTATATTCAAATTTAGGGTTTTTATTTATATGTGAAATTAAATAAAACAAAAAATATTAGGGTTAGGAAAATAAAAATAAAATGTGCAGAAAATTGGAACAAATAGAAAAATTACCAAAATACAATTTAGCAACCTTACATTTACATAAAATAATTTCCTAAAAATATTAACCTACTCTACTATGATCTACATTCGCACTATCAATAGTAAAATAGATGCAATCTTCTAGGGTAATTAAATGAATGACATATTAAATTATTTAATAAAATCACCATCCGCATGCACAATTTTTTTAAATAAAATAATAATGTGAAATATGATTGATATTTCAATTAAAACATTAGACTTCAGAAAAAATGAACTCTATAACAGTGGATGACGTCCTTGATGCAACAAATCTATTCTTCAATTCTCCAATATATCTTTCTCTCCCAATATTGTCTTTCCAATATGTTAGACATCTCTTTTGGCTTTCAAAACTTTGTTTATAATTAAAGAAAATTCAATTTTCACCATTTCATAATTCATTCTTTCCATTCTCTACAGTTTGAAATGTAACTTCTTTTGCAAAACCACCACATCCTCATTCTTATTTATGATAACATTTCACTTTCTTGTAAAATTTAATACTTGGAAAATATAAATATTTCTCCCCTTTCACTTTACCACCTTGAGTCTATCATACATTAATCCATGCAAATCAAATCGGCGAATCCTTTAAAACCTATGGCTACTATATAGATATAAATTTACTACATTATCATCATTGCCATATTGGTTTTCAGGGTAAACCAATTTTATTCAACAAACGACCCTTGATTCTTGTGAAGATAACACCTATTTTTGATGTATCACTTCTTCATTGCAGTATTTGTTTGTTGCTTCACTATAACATTTGCTACATGAGATATATAATAATTAAACATCATTGGTTTTATTTGTATATTTAACATGGTGTTCTCATGATGCCACCACTTCACTTATACTGTTTTTTCTTTAGGATTATTTTAATTAACCCTACCACTTTGTTATGTAAGATAAACATTATCAACTTTGTATTAAACCACATGGCCCTATAAACCATACATACATTGTTATGAAATATGCAATGGCCATATGTACCAATCTTTGTACGATTTGCTCTAATTGAACAATTCATGAAATATGTAATAAATAATAGATAAGACTATTATTATGATTCGTCATGCCATTATTTATCATTGTTTGTTCCAATGTGCTTCCAAACATCCTCACTAGGTAATTGTATTTCCCATGACTCCCGATCATAACACCTTTTATCTGTAAATATGAGTTCTCACCTATAACTCACATCAAGATGATGTTCATGATGGGATTAACGGTGAGCTTGGTGTACGACAACACCACCACCATGTTGTCACTATTGTGGTTTTATTAAAATGTATAACTATCATGATTCATGTGCAACTTCCACCAACACCATGATGAAATCAATGTGACCACACTTGGCTATGATGTGAAATGCAATGTATTCTTCCCATATTATCTGTTCTGAAACTACCATTGTTCAACTGCTATCCATCACTTGGGTTTCCGTACAAAAGGTTTATTTCTAGTAGAATATTCTTATGTTGGAATTTTGTTCCACTTTAATACATATCATTCTATACGTAGTCTGTCCACCTTAAATCACACTTCCAAGAAATCCTGGCTACTACTTCACACATGAATGTTTCTGTGTAAAACCATTATGATCCTTATGTTTTGTTAGTCGTCAACTTATAATCATCCTATGCATCCTGTGATACTTCGAACATAATATCATACTATATACTTGAAACAAAATCCACCTCAACTCGAATCGCTTGACACATCAGCAGTATCCACCATGTCCAACAATGTTTGTGTCCATGTCCAAAATGTAGGTCAACCTATATTAAATCAGATAAATACAGAAGATACCTTGAACTTCATGCACTTTCGATGACCACCCTCTGGTATTTTGAATTTTGCATCAAGTAGTGAACCATGGAAATATCAAATGAACACCCTTTTAAAAATTATAACACTAAATCATTATAAAATAAACCTTTATAACTTTAAAATAAATACCGTTCAAAACTATTTAACATTTATTTAATGCATTTCAAACAAATTTAATTTAAAAATTTAAAAATTAAAGTTTTTAAATCAAAACATTTAAAATTACACTCTCAAACTCAACCAATACATTAAGTAAAATAAAAAAATTGATTTTAATCAAATAACTAAAATTATGAAAATACAAAACATTAAATTTCAAAAAAAAAATCTTGATGGATCCCCAATTTTGGGGTCATTGTGAATAAGTCACAACAAATGGTGACTCTGCTAGGAAATGTTCCTAAATATTTTGGACTTATGATCCCAACTCAGAAACCAAACAAACCCAAATATTAGAAAATGAACACTAATAATATCCAAATAATATGACTAGACAAGTTCAACATGAAATAATGGAATCATTCATATTTGCTCATGTGTGCAAGATGGTTCATTTTATATCCCTAAAAACATTTAGATTTCTATTATTAGCTTTAATTTTAGGTTTATAGAACTTTCCTCTTTTAAGTGTACCTCTGCATTGCTCTCTTAAATACATTGCTCTACTTTAATCCAGGTATTTATAGCCTCGATAGAGGTTGTCTGAATCACCCAAATATTAGATGAATTTTGCATATTATTCTCTTTCTTTATTTCATTATAGACATGGATTCACTACCAGTTAGGCTTCTATAGCCCCGATGAAGGTTATCTAGACTGTAGTGACTGATTTGACTTTACTTTCCATTATATTTGCTTTTCTTATGTTTTATTCAAGCTTAATATTACTTTTTCAAAATTCGTCTACAACTTAGGTTAAAGATCAAGTAAGGTTGAACGAATTGAGTATATTGAATTTTCACCTTAATTTGCAAAACTAAAAAACTTCATCCTTCAATATTTCAAGGAATATTCCTTTAAGATGTGTAGTACTTGTGGAGCATTTGCAAAATGATTTCAGTGTTTCAAACTTTACTGTCTTGATTCAAATTCATGAGGATATATATTAACCATCTCATTTTCATTTTCTTCAAGTTTCAAGTGTTTTCAAAATAGGCAATTTTTTTGATAAATAAGGTACTTTATATTACTAATAGGGTTTTAAAGGATCCCTTAACCTATATACAAAAGTAGCCAAAATGGCATAGTCATAGTAATATAAGTGTTTAAAGACTGTAGCAGAGTCTGTAGTAACATAAGAAAAATCTGAGGACGTAGCCTCAGACTTGGAATGCCAAACATTATAGACATAACTTAAAAAAGGAGGACCCTGCCTCAGACTTGAGGAAAAAATAGAGAAGAAGACAACTTAAGATAGAAAGCTAAAATAGATTGTCGGTATACTACCACACAGGAGAGACATGGGAAAAAAAATAGTAAAGGTCACACCAAATCATGTGAATATTGAAGTAGCAAAAAGGAACTTGGATATTATTCCTTAGTTGAGGTTTTCTCCTCTTCCTTGGTATTGTCCTTATCAGTGTCCTCAAGCTTGTCATACTTGGATTCGCTCTTCACTGTGACCTTGTCTGCTTCAGATCCTTCCTCCACTTCCTGATTAGGCTAGTTGTATAAAAGCATCTGAAGACCTTCTATGATGTCCAACATCTAATTCACCATTGAATTCATCATTGTCGTGGTGGGGGCAATGATGAAGTCCTTCAGCTATTTATTTTCATCCTATAGTTATTCCTCATCATTAGAAATTTTGATGACACTCCCCCTGGTAGATATGTTTTGGATCCTAGCAGACTTCATAACTGGTTCCTCGGAATTGTCAAAAATTATACTTTTCCTTGCCCTTAA
This sequence comes from Wollemia nobilis, assembly GCA_028583015.1. Classification (NCBI taxonomy): domain Eukaryota; kingdom Viridiplantae; phylum Streptophyta; class Pinopsida; order Araucariales; family Araucariaceae; genus Wollemia; species Wollemia nobilis. The sequence continues at coordinate 4,177,612 of JAQPPZ010000622.1, forward strand.
TTTGGCAACATTTATCATGGCCTTTTTCTTTCTCTCAGCAAGGGGAAGTTTGGTCGTAGGGTATTTAGCAGATCTGGCTATGATGAGATTAGGCTTAGGTCTGGTGGCTAGGATGTGAGTATAGATGACCTTGAACAAACCCTGATACTAGGGGAGGTCATGGTTTTTCTTGTCCCTACAGTTTGGAATAGCATGGTTCAAGGAATTGAGGAGAAATAGAGGAATGTTGAGGGGGTTTATTTCTCTAAAATGATTGATGAAGGCTAGGTGATAAGTCTTGAAGGCTTTATCAGGGTTGTCTACTGCGATGAAATCCATGATTGGTTTCATAATAGAATCCCACGGTGAATTGAATTCGCTTTTGTAAAGGCTGAAACTCTTGGATTTTTTTTGGATTTTGTCATTCCCTTGAAATTTTGCTAATTCAACCTCCTAGTTATGCTTGTGGCGGTGAATGGAATGACCTATGGGGTTATGGCCAGTAATAGTCTCTAAAAGGTGGACATCAACCATGAAATTTCTGCCTCGAACAAATACATCCCCATTATCCTAGGTCTCAAGGAAGGCAATGGTAATTTTAAGGTCATTTCCAGATAACATGAGGAAGAAAGGCAAAAATTATTTGTCCTGGAGGACCCTTTTTGAGATATCATCGTAGATGAGGGAATCAGGATCCACGAAATCATTAGACATGGTGGGGGCGGGTGAAAGACTAGAAAAATAGGCAATTTTATCCTAAATGACACAATAACAAATACCAAACCAAAATCATCAAGTTTTTATTGTAACTACCATAATTACCTCAATAAAAAAAAAAAAAACTGTCACAAACAACAAAATGACAACTTACCAAAATTGTGGCATAATCCAACATTATTGAATAACAACAATGGAAACACATCCAATAATTTTACAAAGACAAAACTTCAACAAATAAGCAAATAATTTTTTTTACAAAACAACAAATTATGTTCAAAACAAAACAAAAACACAAAAATCCAAAAAGCTATTTACAAAAATATACACTATATACAATATGATGCCAAATTTATGCTATAACTTCCCTAGATTTAAAATACAATTAGCACACTTTAGAAGACATATATCACAATATGCATGTCAATTTTTATAGATATAAAACCAAAGTAAGATTAAACCAAACAATGCAAATTTCATTTTGCCTTTCTCATCCCACCAATTTGATTCAAGTTTATAAGCAATTCCATGTTTAATATTTGATTCATTAAAATTACAAGTTAAAACATGATTTTAGATTATCTTTTTCTTATTTAATGAGATGAAACTTTCAAAATCTAATTTTTCACTTTGACTTAAGTTCTTATTTTCATAAGCATATAGGATTTCTTTCAAATAAGAGGCTACTTATGAAAATTTTAAAGCAAAATTTTCATCTATGTTCTTAGGCCAATCATACTCATGAAACAATTTGCAAAAATCTAGGATATTTACAACATAAGAATCATTATAGTTTTTTTATCATAGATTGAATTGTTAGTTGTTGATGAACTTGATTCAACAATTCAAGAATATCTACATTTATTTAATTTAACAAATCAATCTTATTTGTGGAGGGAATAGGAATCCACTCTAGTTCTTCATCAATATCCAATGGAATTTCATCAAAAATAACATCTAAATCCAATAAATGATTATGCAAACGTTTACCTAATATTTGGATGTTTAGACACAAATATAAGATTATACCTTTTGTACACTTTCATTTATCACTACTCAATGAGTCACTATAGTCTTTTATTTCTCTTCATGATCTTTATCATCATCATAATTTTATATCCCTTTACCTTCATCCATGACATGCTTTTCAAAAGTATCAAAATTAGGCATCCAATCAAGAATATGTCTATCCTTTTCAAACCCTAAATCTTGTTGATCAAATAAAACAATATTTTATTTAGGAGGAATAAAAAATTCTAATTCTTTATTAACCATACATGGATTTTCTTCATTTGAATATTCAATACAATCATGAAAATTTTCACTCCAATCTTCAGTATTCAAGAATGAAAGAAAACTTTTTACCTCTTCCTCATTTAAAATAGATGAATCGTAAGAAAATTTTACCATTTATTCCTCTTTTATTTGAACAATATGTTCCACAAAATTATGTTCAAAATGATCAAATATTGGAACCTTCTCTATTTTTGAAACTGACACGTCATTTTCTAGTTAGATAGAAATTTCTAGATCTTCATGCAAGATAGAGGTTTCAACATCCTGCATATCAAGTGAAATAGAAAATTCATCAGTAGGATAATTAGAAATAAATAATTCCTCATATATTCTCCAAACATTATAATAATCATCTTCCTAAAATATTTTATGAGATTGCATCCCTTCTTTCATTTCTTTTTGATCATTATTTTGAAGATATTGAAAATTTTGATCATCATTTTCAATGATCTCATACAAATTTATGGAAGGTCCTGATTTGTCATGTATTTCAACACTAGTCCACTCTAGGACTCCTCCACTATCTAAAATAATATCACTTTTATTATCTTCGATCTTTTTCTCATGAGGATGATTTATATAATTATCAAGATATGCATATTGATGCATTTGTCCCTATACTTGATCGTTGTTTCTTTTAATATGTAGAACTAACATTTGCAACGTGTCCTACATTTTAGGTGAAGTGAGTACTTCATTAGAAAGAGAGGTAAAATCCTCCCATTTATTCCACCAATAATAATCATCTTCTAAACTTAAGGTGTGATGTTCAACCACTTATTCATACTTTGTAGGTTCAACAATCAAATGCTTTTCAAATTAACTTTCACCAATTTTAATAAACTTATCTTCAATAAGAACTTCATCTTCCTCAAGTAATAAAATGTTATGATCAGTCATAATAACATTACAACTAGAGTCTTTCAATTCTTGGGTTTTAATTGTTTTATTCAACTCTATAGAATATTCTATTCTATCATATGTTTCAAAGCTATTTAGATATAGAACTTCTCTAATGTTTAAAGACGCATATATTTTTATATTTTGATAAAATTGATTACCACAATCCTCATTAGTGGATATTAGATTTGAAACTTGCACATCATCTTGGACAATATCAAAAGTGGTTGTAAAACTAGGACATTCAATTTTATCACATGGATTGTTTACATTGAACATCATTTGATTCGAGGGTGCCAGATTAGATGATTGGCATTAATTGGAATCCATAACTCCTGAAGAATAGTTTAACATGAAATATAAATGTGTATCATGACTCATAGGTGGTATTTTATTTGAAACCTTAGGGTTAAGTAATGATAATTTACCCACATCAACCCCTTTAGAAATCCATAATTTTTCTATAGCTATTGCCCCACCATAGGCATTAGACAAGGATAAATTTTGAAGAAGTTTTTCAAGAAACTTAACAGTGAAAAAATCTAAAGCTTCCAAGTATATTTGAATTACTTCTTCTAAAATGATGAAATGTGTCTCTATTTTAGTATACAACTTATGAAACCTATCATTAAACTGACTCATTGATTCATTAGGATATTTACAAATATAGGCAAATTGATTTGATATCATATCCGTGTCAACCAATTTTCCAAAATTTTCAAGAAATGTTGCTTCTAGTTGATCCCAAAAAGTGGTAGAACCTGTAAGTAAATTAATAAATCAATTATGAGAAAATTCATCTAATGTGTATGGAAACATTCTACAAATAACAACTTCATGCATAATTTGAAAGTGAAACATAATATTTTTATATATCTGAATATGTTCCTCAGTCGTAATTGTTCCATCATGCTTATAATAGGGTAAATAATTTTTTACCATTGAATTAGTTTTAACATGCAAGGCTATGTATGAAAAAATTTACAACAATTGAATCATAACCATTTTTTTGAATTTATAGCAGATTAACATTAATATAGCATAAATCAAAAAATTTCAAAAAAAAATTCAAAAACAAATTTGACCAATTTTAAATGCTGAAAATTAAAAATATTACCTTTTAGGCCCTCCTTCTAGCGCCAGTTATTTTGAGGTATAATTTCACCCACTTGCGAAATCACACTCATAGTTAGGATTTTGGTTAGAAAACTCTCACTTTCAAAGAAATGTAAATTTCTCCAAGGTTCCTTTACTTAATGTGTTTATATGTCATGAACATGAGTTAAAATAAGTGCTTATAATATCTTAGTGATTTGCAAGCAATTGTTAAAAAGGGGCCTAAATTGTAAATATTCAATTTACAGAAAATTAATAATTAAATATTGTTAATAATCAACATTTTCAATTGCCAATATTTAATTATACCTTTAGCAAATACTTTGATTAAATTAATTCCAAATGATTAATGTTTACAATTTAATAACTCTATTTGGAAGAATTTAATCAATTTGCAATTCTAATATTTATTTCATAAATGTGCATTGTTGTGAGTTTAATGAAAGAAATAAATATTTAACCCTAAATTTAGATTAAAAATTTATATTCAAATTTAGGGTTTTGATTTATATGTGAAATTAAATAAAACTAAAAAGAGTAGGGTTAGGAAAATAAAAATAAAATGTGCAGAAAACTGGAACAGACAGACAAATTACCAAAATGAAATTTCTCAACCTTGCATTTACAAAAAATAAAAATCCTAAAAATATTAACCTACTCTATTGTGATCTGCATTCACACTATCAATAGTAAAATAGATGCAATCTTCTAGGGTAGTGAAATGAATGACATATTAAATTATTTAATAAAATCACCATCCCCATGTGCAATTTTTATTAAATAAAACAATAAGGTCTAATATTATTGATATTTCAATTAAAACATTAGACTTCAGAAAACCTGAACTTATAACAATGGATGACGTCCTTGGTGTAGCAAATCTATTCTTCAATTTTCCATTATATCTTTCTCTCAATATTTTCTTTTCAATATGTCCAACCTCTCTTTTGTCTTTCAAAACTTGATTTATAATTGAAGAAAATTTAGTTTTCGTTGTTTCATAATTTGTTTTTTCCGTTCTCTATAGTTTGAAATGTAACTTCTTTTGCAAAATGACCACATCCTCATTATTATTTATGATAACATTTCACTTTATTGTAAAATTTAACACTTAGGAAATATAAACATTTCTCCCATTTCACTTTACCACCTCGAGGCTATCATACATTACTCCACGCAACTCCGGCTGACAAATCCTTTAAAACTTGTGGCTACTATCAAGATATAAATTCACTGTATTATCATCACTACCACATTGGTTTTTAGGGCAAATCAGTTTTATTCAGCAAATTACCCTCAATTCTTGTGAAGATAACACCCATTATTGATGTATCACTCCTTCACTGCACTATTTTCTATTGCTTCATTATAACATTTGATGCAAGAGATATATAATAATCTAACATCATTGGTTTTATTTCTATATTTAGCATGGTTTTCTCATGATGCCACCACCTCACTTATACTAATTTTTATTCAGGATTATTTTAATTAACCCTACCACTTTGTTATGTAAGATAAACATTATCAACTTCGTATTAAACCACATGGCCCTGTAAACCATGCCTACATTATTATGAAATATGCAATGGCTGGTACCAAGCTTTGTACAATTTGTTCTAATCAAATAATTAATGAAATATGTAATAAAAAACACATAGGACTTTTATGACAATTTATCACGTCATGATTTATCATTGTTTTGTGCCAGGGAACTTCCAAACATCCTTGCCAGGTAATTGTATTTCCTATGACTCCCAATCATAACACCTTTTATCTATAAATCTAATTTCTCACCTATAACTCACATCAAGATGACATTCACGATGGAACTGACAATGAGCTTGGTGTACAACAACACCACCACCACATTGGCGTTGTTATGGTTTTATTAAAATGTGTAGCTATCATGATTCATGTGCAACTTCCACCGATACCCTGATGAAATCGGAATGACCACACATGGTTGTGATGTAAAATGCAGGGTCTTCCTACCATAACTGCCACTATTCAACTGCTATCCATATCATGAGTTCCTCTACAAATTGTTTATTTCCGATAACATATTCTTATGTTGGAATTTCATTCCACTTTACATATATTTATGTTAAATCACACTTTCAATAAATCCTCACTACCACTTCACACATGACTGTTGCTGTGTAAAACCATTGTGATCCTTATGCTCTTTTAGCCGTCATCTTATAATAATCCTCCGCATCATGAGATACTTTGAACACAATAGGATACTATAGACTTGAAAAAAAATTCACCTCAACTGGAATCGCTCGACACACTATAGACTTGAAAAAAAATCCACCTCAACTCGAATCGCTCGACACACTATAGACTTGAAAAAAAATCCACCTCAACTCGAATCGCTCGACACATCAATAGTATCCACCATGTCCAGTAATTTTTTTGTCCATGTTTGGAATGCGAGTCAACCTATACTAAATCGAATAAGCACCGAAGGTACCTCAAACTTCATGCACTTCCAATGACCACCCTTAGGTATTTCAAATTATGCGTCAAGTAGTGAACCATGGAAATATCAAATGAACACCATTTTAAACATTATAAAATAATACTCTATAACTTTTTTTTTTTTTTGAATGAAAGGACCTTATATTAATTGGAAATAAGCACTTTCATACAAAAATGTTGGGTGGAATTAACACACCCCGTGGAACACACCCAAAAAAATTACAGGATCACATGAATCAACTCAAAACAGGGACAACTGTATAGAAAAGAAGACAAAACAGGGACAACTGTAGGCAGTTACTGGATCAATTGAAATCAAGCGAACATCCCATCCACTAGAGGTTTGAAAGTGGACTACAGTGGAGACCAATGATGCTAAGAAGTTGGAGCAGATAAATGATCTCTTCGACCACTGTGAGAACAAGTTGAAGGTGAGCCTGTGCGAGAGAAGCCACGAGTTCTGGACACATGGTTGTTGGAAGGAAGTCGGCTAACAGAGCAAGGTACATTAGCCCAATGATCAATAAGTGATCTAAGATATTGTAGCTCCACCTGAACTTTCTCCACCTGAGTAAGGATCTGTAACCAACAATCATAGAAGAGAGCATATCTAGCAGCAACAGAGAAGGAGGTAGAAGCCTCCTGTCTCCCAAAGATAATATTATTTCTTGTTTTCCAGAGATGGTATAAAATACTAAGACGAAAAATATGCCAAACTTCATTGAGGGGAAGAGAAAAATCTAGGGGATCCCCAAGTAGTGCATTAACCCAAGAACATTGCTCCAGGAAAAAGGAATTGAAAAAAGAAAGAACCCAATCCCAAGCATTTTTGGCTGTTTGACAAGCCCAGAACACATGAACAAAATTGTCAGGACCTCTACAAAAAGCACAAATAGAATTAGCAACCCCCATATATTGTAACCTATGACCAAGGGGAAGGCCTTGATGTAATAAACTCCAGACAAAAAAACAATGCTTAGGTTCAAGATAGGACTGCCAAACCACAGAAAGCGAAGGCTCCATCTAGATTGAGAAGAAACTAGATCCCAACGGTGGTTTAAAGTATCAACCAAAGGAGAATGAGGGGACAACATATGATACCCTAAATAAGGTTTATATTTCACCAGAGGAGTATGATTAGGCCAACACCAATCAGATGACCAATGCTGTGGAAAGTTCTTACCAAAATGTAGCCAAATAGAGAAAGGAGTGTTGTCAAGAACCACATCAAAAGTTGCTCGATCATCTGGCTTAAGACCAAACTTCTAGCAAAACTGATCCCAAGAATACCAATGCTTGGTATGAGCATCAAAGAAATCTGAAAATGTTACAATACCCTTTTTGAAGAAGCGTAATGCTCTGACCCATCAATACTCTATAACTTTATAATAAATACTACTCAAAACTAATTAATATTTATTTAATACATTTCAAAAAAATTAATTTAAAACTTAAATTTTTAAAATCAATTTCAGAATAAGTAATTATTCTCTTAATTTTTATTAGGATAGACTTACTTGAGTTTCTACTCCTTCATGAGTTAGGTGAACTCTTAGTTATATTCTAGATCAGATTTAATGAGTTGTTGTAATCTAACGACTCTCAATGATCAACTTTGTTATTTATACAAAGTTGATCCATAGAATAACCAATCAATTCATTGAGCTTCTCTACAAGTCTTGGGATGTGTTGCAGAATTATTTCATTCTTTCAACAGAATATTGTTTTCTAACATGGTACTAGAGCTAGTATAGTTCTTTGCAAGCATTCGATTTTTTGAAGCTCTTATTTTTAAGATCTGGTTCAGTTTTATGAATAATTTTAGACTGTATTCATCTTGCTTAAGGGTTGTGGTATAGTTATTTTTTATCCATATATATATATATATATATATATATATATTTTTAACAATTTTTTTTGGTTGAAAAAAAAATATATATCTTTGGCTATTTTTTCACCCTGTTCAAATCATAGAGATATATTTTATAAACAAAATAAGCTCTTCTATTTTCTATAGATTTTCCTATCTTCTACTGCGTGCTACCTATTTCAAGTGATAGCCCTACGCTTTCTTTAAGATAGCTTCCCCTAAGCCTTAGGGGGTAATTTATTTATAATTTTTTTTCTCTAAATTTTGAACAGGAAGGGCCCTCTTTCGAAAACATAGTGTTCACTCTCCCATTGGTCTTTGCATTTGTGCTCTCTCCCATGGGTTTCACCGGTTTTCGTTTGATGTCTTTAAGTGCTCTCTCCCATTAGTCTTCACTTCGGGTCTAGCTTATTTTTTTAGGAACACCCTTTATTGTTTGGTTGGCGCCTCCTCTCTAAGATCTTTGGCATCCATTTTTTTAAATTTTGATAGTTGTCATTTAAAAAAAAATGTTGCCTCTTCTTTTATTAAATCTTACTTCATTGGTGTTCGTTTTTTAATAAATTTTAATACAGTTGTCATATTTTTTTAAACGTTGCCTCTGTCGTATCTTTTTTGGCATCCGATCTTCCTCAGTAGTGCGCCCTTTTCCATTGGGTGGTCCTTCAAAATATGTTAATAAACTACAAGTATTTCACAATTTTTTATATGCCAGCTAGGTCGATCTTAAAATAAGAGTTTTTACCTCATTTAAGATGAATGTTTTTTGTCTATCAAATGTTCTTCTGGACTTTCTGGGACTGAGGTATTCCTATAAATACGTTAATAAACTACAAGTATTTCACAATTTTTTATATGCCAGCTAGGTCGATCTTAAAATAAGAGTTTTTACCTCATTTAAGATGAACGCTCGCTATCTATCAAAAATTATTCTTGGACTTTCAAGCATTGAGGTATTTCTATATATCTACAAATCATTTTTCATCTTAAGAAGATCTTGCTTTGTTTCCTTATCTTCTCTTATTTTCAGATATATCATCCAGGCCACTTGCGTTGATGATTTTTTAATATCCATATTTGTTCATTTATGACAGCAACATTGATGTTTTAGTATTTGGTTTGGAGGTTAAAACGTATTCTGCAGATCGATGCTCAAAACATTTTGATTTCTCTGGTGAAACAGAGCTATAACGTTCACTTTGATTGGATTAATCTCTCTCTAGTTTTGTAGGAGCTCCACTTTTAAAAATCATTCTCAAATATTTATGTTCACCCAGTGTTCACTTTACTTGGATTAATCTCTGTCTGGTTTTGCAGGAGCTCCACTTTCAACAAATCAATATCAGAGATATACGTTCACCTAGCGTTCACTTTGCTTGAATTAATCTATCTCTAGTTTTTTAGGAGCTCCTTTTTCATCTAAAGCAGATCATTGATAGAGATCTACGTTTGCCCTCCTGAAATTTTGTTTTTTATGTTTTGCTAACACTTATATTTCGTAGGAAGACTCTTTCAAAGTCTTGGCTAGAGTTTCCTTCATTTGGCAATGAGATAAATCTTATTTTCATGGCTACGTTCTGCTCCAATGTGCAACATTAACGTTAAACGACTTGGAGTCAAAGCACTCTCCTCGCCCAGACTTAATCTTGCTTTTCCTTTGTAATGAATTTTTTCTTTGGTCTCTTCATTTTCAAAACTGTGATCCAAGTATATTGTTTTTATTAAGTTAAATATCTGAAATTTTTACCTTTTTTCATAGCCCTTTTATTTTTCAAAAGGCTATCTTCAAAAAAAAAAATTCAATTGTAACCTAATAAATATAAAAAAAAAATGTGGGGGGGGGGGGGATTTTTAGTGTTGGTTCTAGCACCTTTTTTTTTTTTCATTTAGTTTAAAATTGGGGGTCTCAATTTGTCTAATTCTTATTGTCATCTCTATAGCCTCCCTTTATAAGTGGCACCCCTTTTTTTCATAATCTTGCTTGTTATTTAAATACAATTCTTTTCAGCTATATTCATTTATTATATTTAAATATAGAGATAAAATAAATTCTATTTCTCATAATCATTCAAGCACTCAAAACTAAATTTTACATAAAAAGTAGATAAATTTTTTTCACTTCTTCTTGTTCATTAAATACACTTCTTTTCAGGTATATTCCTTTTTTATATATAAATATAAAAATAAGTCTATTTCTAGAATTAAATTCAATCACTCAAAAAATTCCAAAACTAAAGTTTTCCTTCAATATATATTGTCTACGTTCATTGTACCACTATTCTTCAAAGACTTATAGTTTCCCTCAAGTTAGGGTGGGTTTTTTGAGAGACTTGGTATACAAGCCTGGAAAAAAAAATTTGGTCACCATATTTCACATGTTGGATATCTCTCTTACTTATAGTTTCCCTCTCGTAAGGGTGAGTCATTGATATATTTCTATATCCAAATCTGGTTGATCATCTTTGCATTTCAATTCTATGTTCCAAATATTATTTCTACTTATTACTTAAATTTTACCTCAAGTAATGGCGAGTAATTGAGAAGAATAATATGGGGCATGGCATTGTCTCTAAAGCAAATTTTAATATAACAAAACTCTATTACTTATAGTTTCCCTCTTTTTAGGGTTGGTAATCTGAGGATTGTGACATTAAAGAACTTACATATCTTCTATCAATTGCACTAATCAACACTTGAAGTTGTAAGGGGGGGTATATTGGTTAACTTCAACTTTATTTGGAAAAATGAATACAATTGATCTTCTCACCCCTCATAACTATCACACTTGGAAACCCAAAAATTTAAATCGTATCTCTCAAAAATGGCTCACTCACTTGCTAGAAGAAAAACAACATGAATTTGAGAAAGAATATGAAATATTTATTCATAAAGGAAATATGTATGAAACAATGGGTATTATAAGCACTAATGTACATGAAAGCTTATGGTTTCACATTACAGATTGTAAAACTCCATATGAAAGTTGGCAAAAACTAAAGAACTTGTTTGGGAAAGTAGATCAAATAAGATCAATGCAATTAGAGGCAGAATTAATAACTTTATATCCTCAAGACTTTAGCATTATTGTTGACTTTCTCACAAAATTCAAAGAAGTCCTTACTCAATACAAAGGCAATGGAAAGAATAAAACTAAAAAAAATGCATCTATATAATTATCTCTAAATTAAATGGTGTATTTCAAATCTTTACAACCACCTTTCTATCTACAAAATATGCTCTTGGTGAAACCTTTAAAATGCCCTCCTTAGAAGAATTTTGTGATTGACTAGCTAGGGAAGAAAAAAAAATTACAAAATATGAGATCTCTTCCTCTTCCTCAAAAGCCTTAGCAGCCTCCATCTCTACTAAAGAAAAATTCAAAAAGAAAGAAATGAGTCCCATAACTTGTACTCACTACAAAAATAATGGCTATTCTACAAACAAATGTTGGAAAAGACTTCAACAACTAGAGACAACTATGAAGGATCAAAATATAGACAATAAAAATTAGATAGGAAAAGACTTAAATTTTCAAGGAAATAACATCAATACTTCATCTAAATATTGGGTCCTATATTCTTGAGCAAATCATCACATGACTACTTCATATGAGTCATTCTATTCTATCTCCTCAAGTTCAACAAGTAGCATAGAATTTGGTGACTCATCCTTTATCCCATTCAAATGAAAAGATGACATATCTATTGATGGTGGTTCTATCAATAATGTTCTCTATATTCCAAACATTGCAACAAATCTCCTCTTTGTCTATCATATTTGTACTTATGGAAAGGGGAAAATAGTTCTCTTCTCTCCAACAGGAGTTGAGATAAGAGACTTTCAAGACCCCAAATCTCTTATAGCCAAATGATATATTTATCACAACACTCGTCTATTTCACTTCAAAGGATTCAAAAATATAGAAGGGGCCTCCTATTTTGTGGCTCATGGAGATCTTGAAAGTAAAATTTGGCATGAAAGGTTTGGTCATCTTAGTTATAACTACCTAAAGGAATTGAATACCCATGAAATGGTAATATGTTTACCTCAAGACTCTTCTATTTATGGAGTATGTCTTGGATGTGCTCTTGGAAATCAACATCAAGATCCTTTCCATCCAAGTGGTACTCTAAAAGCCTCATCCTCTCTAGAGTTAATCCATAGTGACTTAATGGTTTTTCTAGAGCCTTATTTCAAAGGAGAAAAATATGCTCTAACCTTCATTGATGAATTTTCCAGAATAACTTGGGTCTACTTCCTAAAATACAAAAGTGATTTTCTATACCACTTCAAAATCTTCAAGGCCTTAGTTGAAAACCAGGCCTCTTGCAACATCAAGAAAATTCATACAAATAATGGGGGAAATACTACAATAATGAGTTCTCTATAATCCTATCAAGTCATGGCATCATTCATTAGAATTTTGTCTCTCATACTCCACAGCAAAATGGCATTGCAGAGAAGAAAAACCAAAAATTAAAGGAAATGACAAACTATATGCTCCATTCAAGAGATCTTCCAGAAGTTTTTTGGGTAAAAGATATTAACTGTGCAAACTATATTCAAAACTACACACCTCATAAAGCTCTTGACCATTTAACTCCTGAATAATCATGGACTGACTCAAAACCAAATGTCTCCTTCTTCAATATTTTTGGGTGTATTGCTTGGGCACATATCCCAAATAAGAAAAGGAAGGCTCTAGATAAGAAAAGTAAAAAGCTCATATTTGTTGGTTATTGTGAGGAAATGAAAGCATATAGGCTCCTTGATCCCACAACTCATGAGGTCTTTTTCATAGGAATGTCCAATTGGATGAAAAATTCCCTCATAAATATCCTCAACCATCATCTTCCTCCATTGAGCCTTCTCCTGTAGTAAAACATCAATATAATGAAGAACCAATTTTAGATATTGATTATCAATATGAATAACCTATAACTCCAACTCAAAGTATTTCCACTCCTTCTACTCCTTCCACTATGCCAAAATGGGCCTGCACCATTGTTAAAGAAGCTACTCCTTACATCCAAAATATTCCATCATCCATATTAACCAACTCCATAGGCACTGGTCTTGTCTGTCAGTCTATTTCCACTGATACTCAATCCTTCAAAGAAGCCACTGGTATTAAAGAATGGAATGATGCCATGGAGAATGAATTCTCTTCCTTAATCAAAAACAAAACTTAGGATTTAGTTCCCCTACCTAAAGAAAGAAAATTAGTTCATTGTAAATGGATTTAAAAAATAAAATATGGGCCTAATGGAGAAATTTACAAACACAAAGCTCACCTGTAGCCAAAGGTTTCTCTCAAATTGAGGGCATTGATTATGCTAAAACCTTTTGCACCATTTGCCAAAATAGATTCTGTTAGACTGGTTCTTGCTTTGGTTGCTTCCCAAAAGTGGCATGTCTTTCAAATGGATGTAAAAAGTTCTTTCTTACATGGGGACTTAAAGGAAGATATATTCATGGAAGAACCTGAAAGCATGAGATTCCGGAAGCTTTTAGAAAGGAAAACTACTTCGATGCATTCAAATCAAAATAACGCTTAAGTCCTAGAATATGAAGTGCATTAAACGAAAGAGGCAAATTGATTGAAATCAGTTACAAGAATTTGAGAGAAGTCACAGCCCTTTTATTAAACTCTCTTGACCTCGGTTACAAAATCGCCTCCTCCCTTTTTAGGGGCTAGGAGCGTTAAATGGATTTGGTTACAATCGTGATCAATGATCCCTCTTCCGCATGCCCACGTTTGAAATGGGAGTGTTGCCGCCGCTTATGCTGATGAATCCTCACTTCTTGTTGCTCCTCCTGCAATCAAAGAAACAAACAAGGCGTTAGTAGCACCTGTGACAAAAAGGAAAGTTCGTTCTTTGAAATTGCCAAAAGATGCATATGAACAGTTGTCTAAAACAGTGAGTAAAGTGAATCTAAATGACCTGAAAACCTGACAGAGGACAGAAGACATTACCAGAGGGCCACTGCCATTGAAACAGTCGGCCAATCTACTTTCAACTAGAATTCGTCCCTAGGCAGGACGAATTTTGACTGCTATTCGTCCCCGGGTGGGACGAATTCGACTATGTTAGAAAAGCCGAAGTGATACTGCTCCAATGTCGACTCTCGAGACCTCCAAAACACCTGCAAACAGAGGGGTTACGTAATTGGGGCCATTTTGGGATGACCCAGATGGTCGGATTCTCCCAATTTGGCCTCTATCCTCGAGAATTCGATATCGCCACCTGCAAGTTAGTGGGACAACAAAGCGACAAAAGGCATGATAAAATCTGATCAAAATGTTATGGAATTGAAGCTATGAGTTAATTAAACAGAATAACATAAAATAGAGATGAACAAATGATCTAGAATACTTTAGAATGAAACTTAAACAAATGCGGGATGCCCAAGTGGGCCTCCCACCGTTAGCACTTGATTTTGGCGCCAATCCACTAGGGATGGGCCCAAAACCTCTTAGGATTGGGGTGTCGGCAAATTGGTGGTTTAAGGTGGTCAAATGTTGGATTTGGGTTAGATCCACGCTTCCAAAAGCCACCCAATAACCTCCCTTGCGAAAGAGATTAATGGATGTGAGAAGGTGAATCAAAAAGGATGCAAATGGGTGTTCAATTGGGCAGCACTTCGTTGCTTGAAATCGCCTCCAATCTGTCTTCTTTTGGGTGGGAAAGTCCACCATTTTATAGACCCATGGGGTCTCTTTGGAGGGGCATGCAGGGATGCCATGTGGCGGCCATGCCTTCCCAAGAGGGAGGAGACTCCTCCCTGACTTGGGCTTCCATGACTGCCCTTGTGACAGTCCACTAACTGCCAACCTACCCACCTACACGCGCATGCATGGCAGGAGGCAATAATTGACTGTCCTTGGCTGCCACTTGGCGGCATTTTTCTTTTGGCCCGTTAAACCTGGAATTCGTCCTGACCAGAGACGATTTCAGAATTCGTCCCTGGGTGAGACGAATCCCAGTTAGTATTCGTCCCTGGGTGAGACGAATACTGGACAAAGTGCCTAAATGTGCCAAATTGCTTCTTGACCTTACAAAATTGCTATGAAAGTGGTTAGGACCACTGTTTGACCTTTGAGGGCTGCCTTGGGGCTGTGTTTGTCAAAGCGATCAGTGTTTGCAGTCACATAATCGGATTGGTGTTGTTTTGGTGTCTACAGATGCCCCTTTTTGGGATGCGCTGTGCATGGCACAGTGCCGAGCAAAAATAGATAGCCAAAGCACTAATGATTAGGGTTTCTTGGTAACCTAATCAACTTTTGATGCCCCAAGCATGGAAAGGGCATGCATTCTTGAATCCTTGCTTCTGACGAGCTAAGGAATTTGATTTCAAGTATTAACCTATTTTGGTGAGGTGTGACTTGAGCTTGGACATTGATCAGTCATGATTAGGCAAAGGGCGCAACCTTTTGTCCACAGGGGAACCTTGTGTTCATGATTCACGAATGCCAAGTGTTTGATCAATTTGATTGTTATTGCTTGTTTATCGCCCCAAGCAGGAGCGTAATTGTCTTTGTCAATGATTCTTTGAATGCATGTCATTTTCCTTAATTGGGTGTGTGCTTGTTGATTGGTGACTAAGTGTGACTACCCCCTCAAGCGACGAATCGATGAGGGAATGACCTTCGTGAGAAAAGCGACGAGTCGCTTGACCCAAGATGACTTGTGCAAGGGTGCCTTTAGATGGTTTATCGTTAAGCATGTGCAATTTTTCCAACATTTGGACCTATTTTTGGTGGGTGTTAACCCTTTTGGTGATGCCATAATGGGGTGAAAGTGTCGAAAGTCCGTCTTCCCATGGAGCGGTCCGGCTAAGATAGCCTTCTTAGGGAGTAGGAGAGTGACAATTTGAGCCCCGACATCGATTTTCTATGCCAAGAGGTTAAGTGCAAGAGCACTTGTGTCCGACAATGCTTATTGTCTATGTTTTTGTGTTGCATTTATTTGTTGTTTTTGTTGTTTTGATTTTCTTATTGTTTTTTAGTGGGCTTTGACCCATTTGTGATGCCATTTGGGGGTGAAATTGTCAAAATTCCGTCTTCCCATGGAGCGGTCCGGCTATGGTAGCCTTCTTAGAGAGTAGGATAGTGACAATGTAAACCCCGACATCAATTTTTCTATGCCAAGAGGTTAAGTGCAAGAGCACTTGTGTCTAGCAATGTTTATTGCTTTTTGTTTGTGTTGCATTTTTTTGTTGTTTTGTTGTTTTGATTTTCTTTGATCTTATGCATGATGGTTGATGAATATGGATGTATGCATGTTGATTTATTTTGATGGATGCATATGTTATGATGAATGCAAATGTTTTTGATTTATATGTGATATGCAGAGATGAAATGGATGAATGGGATTTGTGATGTTTGGCTATGGCACCATAGACTGTTTAGAACTCTGTTATTTTGTTTTTAGGCGATTGCTGTGATGCATGACTTTGTATGTATACATGTGGTTTTTCTCTTTTTTGTATTTTTTGATGGTATTGTAAGGATGAAAAGTAGCGCAGCTTGGTTTAGAAATGTAGCTAAGGTTTTCTGAGACTCGGACGGTTTTAACTCACTAGCCATGACTGTACTTTATCTTACAAGACTTTTGAACAAGGTATGAATCGGACTTGTTTTTGACCAAGCTATTTCACATCCCTGTGTGTGCAATTGAGTTCATTTATGTGGTATTTGTCAGGATACCGCCAGTGCCAGATGGGCTTTCAACCGAACCTGTACTGAGGATCACCTAATTAGCTCCACTAACTCCTTTGTTGTATTTAGTTAGATTAATCTGCGGTGTTATCCAGGATACCATAAGCTAGCTCATCCTTATGCAAACATTGGTCTGCACATACGCAAAGCGAATGTGACAGACATATCGTCATGCGGGTAGGATACCACCATTGCCGGATAGGCTATCAACCAAACCTGTAATGAGGATCACCTAGATGGTTTTCGAATGCTGAGAATTCCAGGGATTCAAGTTCGGGATATTTGTTGGCTGAATGATTTAGAAAGTTGCTCGTCTATATAGTGATGAAAATCACTATTTATTTTCTATTAATTCTTTTTGAGCAAGGATTTTGAATAGTGGTGATAACCACTATTATTTGATTTTGTATTTTGAGTATTGTGAGTTTGGGCTGGTGAGTGGCCTTGATCCTTGTGGCCTTGGGGATGACTACGCATCCTTTGCAGGGACGTGTAGTACGAATCCTTACGACGTTGGGAACCAAGGGGGTGATGGAGATTATGGAGTAAGGGCATTGATCTGTTAGGCCTTGGGGATGACTACCCATCCTGGTTAGGGGCGGATAGTACGAATCCTTACAACTTGGAGACCAAAGGTGAATGGAAAGTGTTAGGATGATGATTTGTTGGAATTTTGTTTGTGAATGGTGTTGATCCTTTTAGGTCTTGGGGATGACTACCCATCCTTGGCAGGGACGTGTAGTACAAATCCTTACAACTTTGGGAACCAACTATGATTGGGATTTGGTAGTGGTGAAAACCACTATATATGGAGGTGAATGGATAGGAAAGAGCTTGTCCTTTTGTCAATTCTCAGCATTCTAGAACCATTCGCACAGGGGGATGAGCAAGATAACCGTTTCACTTATGGTGACCTGGATTACTGTGCAGGTTTCATCTTTCGTTCACACAACTTGGGAATTTTTATGTGTTTTAATTTGTGTTGGGATGTTACGTAACAAGGTGTATTTCAAGTGTAACTCTACCTTCGTAAAATCTGTCTGACTCGATACATTACATGGCTAAAGAGCAAAATGATGACTGAATCACGAAAACTCTTGATACATTAAAAGACCACTGACTCTAGTGTGGTAAAAAGCAATGCATGGTGTTTTTGTTGTTTTTGTAAAATGGAACAAGTGTGGAACAAGATGGACTAGCAGAGCAATTACAGCCTATGGTGCCTTTGACCCGTACGACCACAAATATGCAATGTATGGATGCAATGCTTTAATGCAGCTATATATTTTTGTATTTTTGATGGATTGATTTTTGTGAATATGAAGATGAGGTGCGAGAAGAGCTCTCTATTGATGAATTTGAGTATGCCTAGAAATGAGATGCAAATTTTTGTTGTTTTTGATGATTTTTGTTGTTTTTGAATTTTCTTGATTTTTGACCAAGCGATTGTGGAAATCCTTGGAGCATTTTGGGATTGACCAAGCGATTTTAGAATCCTTGGAGCATTTTGGGATTGACCAAGCGATTGCAAGAATCCTTGGAGCATTTTGGGATTGACCAAGCGATTGCGATAATCCTTGGAGCATTTTGGGATTGACCAAGCGATTGCGATAATCCTTGGAGATTTTGGGTTGACCAAGCGATTACGATAATCCTTGGAGCCTTTGGGGTGACCAAGCGATTGCGATAATCCTTGGAGCTTTTGGGATGACCAAGTGATTGCGATAATCCTTGGAGCTTTTGGGGTGACCAAGTGATTGCGATAATCCTTGGAGCTTTTGGGTGACCAAGTGATTACGATAATCCTTGGAGCTTTTGGGTTGACCAAGCGATTACGATAATCCTTGGAGCTTTTGGGGTGACCAAGTGATTGCGATAATCCTTGGAGCTTTTGGGTTGACCAAGTGATTGCGATAATCCTTGGAGCTTTTGGCTTGCTCTTCAGGGGATAGAGGTACCCCCAGCTTGATGGTCTTTGCACTCTGGATCTGGCTCTATAGGGATTGGCATGAATGGATCAGCCCTATGCACGGATATGAGGGCAGGATCTGCCCTCGGCATTGATATTGCTATGGGATCTCTGGGTGAAAGTTGATCTCTGTATGCCCAAAGTGGTGGATGTAACGCTTGGTCCCACTGCGATGGGTTAACGTGCCACTCATGCCCTAGTATTATGTTTATCTGTTGAATTGCTTCATCGATATTTATGGGATGTCGATGCTGTCGCATGTGATTGCTATGGGCTATCTCTATTTTATCCTCACCTTCGACCAGTGAGTACAGCTCATCAGAATCTAGAGATTCTGAGACATGGAGGACTGCATCATCAAGTAGCCCTACGGTTAAAGGTTGATCCTCTTCGAAAGGAGCCTCATGTAAGTTGGGCCTTGGGAGCTCCAAAATCTTGGTCTCTATCGACTCTAAGTGCTCTAGCGCTTTGCATGTATCGGGAGATTTGAGCTCCTCCTCTTTGGTTGGTTCTTGTTGAGGAACTTGGGGCCTATGGAGGGGTGGCCAGATAGCACCCCCATGCCTTGGTAGGGCTTTTCATCCCGCTCTTCTTCTTGCTCAGATTCCTTAGAGGCTTCTTGATGAATTTCTAAGGGTGGCCCATAAACCTGAGTGGGTTCCTGAGGAAGGCACCCATCATTGGTTATAGGAGTGGCCTCCCGCTCATGTCTAGGAGGCGTTGGGGGTGGTGCTTGATGAGGTCGCGAAGACTTGTCTCGCACCCAGGGGTTGTGCCTCTCATAATGTTTTGTCTTATGCGTGTGAGGGGTTGGAGTCCTCTCCTGCATAGTGTGTTGGAACAACTCATCCTTCTGGCGCTGAAGGTGCTCTTTATTTAGAAGATACCATTGCTCTAACTGTTGTCGTTCTAGCTCAAGTTGCGTGAGTTGCATCCGGTGTGCGAAATGCTTGATAGATTCTAAGATAGTTGGTCCTACCGCCTCATGTCTAGAAGGCCTAGATGCCTCTCCTAGATATCTATCTCGGTCGTAGTGATCCAAGATCTCTATAGGCCGCCTCCCTCTGTTGGAGGTAGTGGCATTCCCCCGAGGCTTTGGCCTCAGTAGGTGATCCTAATAGATAGCATGTGCGGAGGCGTATTGCTCCCGTGATGTATATTGCTCTTGAGGAAGGTAAGGGTTTTCCTCATGCTCTCTTTCATAAGTGAAAAAGGGACGGGTGGAGTTGGCTCGCCCTGCCTGAGGAGCCTTGTGCTCTGGATTTGTCCTTGTAGTCCTGACAACTAGAGGGGGTGAAGGAGGGATAGTGTAATCATGTGGTTCCTCCCGTCGAACCCTATGTTGACTTAGCGCTTCATCGCGTGGTGACCGCTCATAGCGAGCATCTAAGGGAGCTCTCCTATGGATGTACCCCTCATGGAAGGGTGTGTGTTGGGTGCTATGCTGAACAGGAGTGCTCCTAGAAGGGGTGCCCCTATAGTCCTTATCCGTTAAGGTGTGGAGGGGTCTGCCTTGTGTGTCAGGCCGCCAAGGTGGTATGACCAAATCCTTGGGGCTATATCGGAGGTGACTTGTGCCTCCTTGGATATTCCCCATAGCGTCCGCCCGTGATTGGGCTTGGGTCGTGGGTGAGCACCATGATGATGTCTCTCTAAAAACCCTAAAATTGAAAATGAGTCAGATGGGGCCCAAAATTGGCGTGCGCATCCCTCTTACAATAGATAAGACAAAAATGAAGTTTCAAGTCCTAACTCTAAATACATTAGGAGATATTGACCTCCGAACAGCTCAAAAAGCGTAAAAAATTAGGTGAGCAATTTTAAAACCTAATTTCGGGGCCCTAGATGATGGAATTTGGCCCCGAAAACTGGTTTTCTAGGAAATACAACTCTAGATTATTTGTTTAAAATTATCCCAACTAACTCCCTGTAAAATTTCAAGTCAATCGGAGCTACGGTTGAGAAGTTATGGCCCCGACAAGATGCACTAAAATTTAGGGAAAAATATAAGATTTCCCATATTTTGTTGGATGCTCCTGCATCACTTATGGGCACCTTTGGGGTGCTTTTGGGTTGACCAAAGGGTTCATGGACACCTTTGGGGCCTTTTGGGGATGACCAAGCGATTGCGGGAATCCTTGGAGCTTTTTGGAGCGAGTGACAAAATGCATAGATTTTTATCTTTTGTTTATGATGATTTTTATTTTTTTTTTTTGTTACACTAAGCAGAAATGAACACACACATACACAAACGGTGATTATCTCTTTTAAGGATTAATAGTGTGTCCTAAACTGGTTTAGTGCATTTTGATGTTTTGTTTTGTTTTTGCAAGTTTTGAAGAACGTTTAAATGCATAATGTTGGCTCATATGACTCCCATAAATGGTCGCCCCTTCAATATACCATTGTCGGACCGATATACCAACCTCTCTATATACCCGCCCTTACGAGAGGGAAACTATAGGTACGTGAGAGCAGATGGTACGTGGAACATAGGCGGTACGGAAGGGGGATTGTCCTGTTAATGACACCTACCATAGAAGACTTATCCTCGCGTGCATGGGAATCACCCCAATGACACTCGGTCAGCTTTCATCAGGATTTACGCCTAACAACAGTGACAATCGAGGAAATGGATGCAAAGCTAAGCCAAGGTGGTGATGAACCCACCGTTGGTCTTGCTCAAGGGCTGGGGTCTTACGACCAGCTCCTTGGTTTAAAACGTGCCACGTGATGTGTGTGTGGTTTATTTTACTTAGAAAAATGAAACATGCAATCAACCACTATTTTCTTTAAGCACGCAGGATTAACGAAAAAATGAAAGCAAAGAAATAGAAACAAAAAATGACAGAGATTATGGAACTTTACCTCTTTTCTGCCTGGACTTGCTGTTTTCGATCTTCGGCTCTAAAAATTTACAGGCAAGAATTCGTCCCTCTGTGAGACGAATTACAGAACAGAATTCGTCCCTACCAGAGACGAATTTAAATTCGTCTCAGGGTCAGACGAATTACAGTAAGGTATTCATCACAGTCAGAGACGAATAATAGTCTGCTTTAAAAAAACTTGTACCTGTCAAGCACAAAACATAAAAAGGATCAGTTATTTGATCTAAAAACATGGGGACAGAGTCCCACCGTGATCGCCACTGAAAGCATGAGATTTCGGAAGCTTTTAGAAAGGAAAACTACTTCGATGCATTCAAATCAAAATAACGCTTAAGTCCTAGAATATGAAGTGCATTAAACGAAAGAGGCAAATTGATTGAAATGAGTTACAAGAATTTAGAGAAGTCACAGCCCTTTTATTAAACTCTTTAACCTCGGTTACAAAATTGCCTCCTCCCTTTTTAGGGGCTAGGAGCGTTAAATGGATTTGGTTACAATCGTGATCAATGATCCCTCTTCCGCATGCCCACGTTTGAAATGGGCGGGCCAGAGTGTTGCCGCCGCTTATGCCGATGAATCCTCACTTCTTGTTGCTCCTCCTACAATCAAAGAAACAAACAAGGCGTTAGTAGCACCTGTGACAAAAAGGAAAGTTCATTCTTTGAAATTGCCAAAAGATGCATATAAACATTTGTCTAAAACAATGAATAAAGTGAATCTAAATGACCTGAAAACCTGACAGAGGATAGAAGACATTACCAGAGGGCCACTGCCATTGAAACAGTCGGCCAATCTACTTTCAACTAGAATTCGTCCCTGGGCAGGACGAATTTTGACTGCTATTCGTCCCCGGGTGGGACGAATTCGACTGTGTTAGAAAAGCCGAAGTGATATTGCTCCAATGTCGACTCTCGAGACCTCCAAAACACCTGCAAACAGAGGGGTTACGTAATTGGGGCCATTTTGGGACGACCCGGATGGTCGGATTCTCCCAATTTGGCCTCTATCCTCGGGAATTCGATATCGCCACCTGCAAGTTAGTGGGAGCAACACAAGCGACAAAGGCATGATAAAATCTGATCAAAATTTTATGGAATTGAAGCTATAGAGTTAATTAAAATAGAATAACATAAAATGCAACATGAATAAATGATCTAGAGTACTTTATAATGAAACTTAAACAAATGTGGGATGCCCAAGTGGGCCTCCCACCGTTAGAACTTGATTTTGGCGCCAATCCACTAGGGATGGGCCCAAAACCTCTTAGGATTGGGGTGTCGGCAAATTGGTGGTTTAAGGTGGTCAAATGTTGGATTTGGGTTAGATCCACGCTTCCAAAAGCCACCCAATAACCTCCCTTGCGAAAGAGATTAATGGATGTGAGAAGGTGAATCAAAAAGGATGCAAATGGGTGTTCAATTGGGCAGCACTTCGTTGCTTGAAATCGCCTCCAATCTGTCCTCTTTGGGTGGGAAAGTCCACCATTTTATAGAACCATGGGGTCTCTTTGGAGGGGCATGCAGGGATGCCATGTGGCGGCCATGCCTTCCCAAGAGGGAGGAGACTCCTCCCTGACTTGGGCTTCCATGACTGCCCTTGTGACAGTCCACTAACTGCCAACCTACCCACCTACACGCGCATGCATGGCAGGAGGCAATAATTGACTGTCCTTGGCTGCCACTTGGCGGCATTTTTCTTTTTGCCCGTTAAACCTGGAATTCGTCCTGACCAGAGACGATTTTAGAATTCGTCCCTGGGTGAGACGAATCCCAGTTAGTATTCGTCCCTGGGTGAGACGAATCTTCGGACAAAGTGCCTAAATGTGCCAAATTGCTTCTTGACCTTACAAAATTGCTATGAAAGTGGTTAGGACCACTGTTTGACCTCTGAGGGCTGCCCTGGGGGCTGTGTTTGTCAAAGCGATCAGTGTTTGCAGTCACATAATCGGATTGGTGCTGTTTTGGTGTCTACAGAACCTCCTGGTTTCACTCAAGACTCCTCTCTTGTTTTTAGGCTAAGGAAGTATCTCTATGGCCTCAAACAAGCTCCTAGAGCTTGGTATGAAAAAATGAACTCCTTCCTTATTTCCTCTAGTTTTTCTCATTGTGATTCTGATAACACAGTCTACATTTGGAAAGATGAATAAAAAATCACCATACTTGTTCTCTATATTGATGATCTACTACTCACTGGTAGTGACTTTGCTCACATTAATACTATAAAATACTTCCTCTCTAAAAAATTTAAGATGGTCGATTTGGGTTTAGCTCATTACTTTCTTGGGATCCAAATAAATCAAACAGATATAGGAATTTCATTGTGTTAATAAAAATACACTCTATATCTTCTTCAAAGGTTTAAAATAATAGATTGCAAACCTTCTCCTACATTTTTTCAGTCGAGATTCAATCTAAGTACTTCCTACATATCCCTTCTATGTGATACAACTCTATACTATCAACTTGTAGGGAGTCTATTATACCTTACTCATACTCATCCATATATCTCATATGTTGTTGGCTTAATATCTATATTCTCACATCAACCTCATTTCAATAATTGGAAAGTAGCAAAAAAATCCTCCTTTGCTTGCAAGGAACTACTCCTTTTGGGATCTTATATGAGGAAAAATCAATAATTATCATTGGCTACACAGATTCAGATTGGGAAGGTTCAGTAGAAGATAGATGTTCAACTTTTGGCTATGTATTTTGTCTTGGTTCATTGCCAATTGCTTGGTTATGCAAAAAATAACAAGCAATGGCCTTATCATATATATAGGCAGAATATAGGATAACAATTTTAGCAAGTTAGGAAGCTCTTTAGATTCGTTAGGTTCTAAGAGAATTTGATTTTTCCTATGACAAAACTATTACTCTTTGGTGTGATAATCAGAGCATAATTCATATTGCACGTAATCCAGTTGAGCATCAGCGCACCAAGAATATTTAGATACACATGCACTTCATTTGACAACATATTCAAAATAGGAAAATATACTTGGACTATATTCCAACTGAAAATCAAGTTGCAGACATCCTCACCAAGTCATTTCCTTCTCCGCGTTACATAGAGTTGCGAGAGAAACTTGGAGTAATACAGTTGCATTAAAATAGAGGTCTTCCATCTCTCATTTTATTATTGTATTCTTTGGAGGATGGTTTTTTCCCATGTGTTTTTTTACCATCTCTCCCTCACATTGGAAATATCACCATAAAAACACCCCTCTTCTTTTTTTTGTTTTTTCGTTATTGTACATGAGTACCTCATCAGGCAAAGTTTTTGGGACTCATTATTTTTTGTTATTAAGGATAATCTTTGCCATCCGAAGACATGCCTCTTTATTTAATACCAGATGGTTTTTCCTATGTTTTTTTTCACCATCTCTCATATATATTATAAATGAGTACCTCATCAGGCCATGTTTCTAGGACTTGTCTTTTTTTTGTATTAAGAGGACAATCTTCACAAACTAAAGATATACCTCTTCCTTTTTTCCTTTTGATAGATGGTTTTTCCCATGGGGTTTTTACCATCTCTTCAAAAATAAACCATTATACATGAGTACCTCATTAGGCTCTGTTTTTAGGACTCATTTGTATAATACACCCCTAGTATCACTTAAAGAGGATGTTAGAATAAGTAATTATTCTCTTAAGTTCTACTAGGATAGAATTACTTGAGTTTCCACTCCTTCATGAGTCGGTGAACTCTCAGTTATAGTCTATATCATATTTTATGAGTTATTATAATCCAACGGCCCTCAATGATCAACTTTGTTATTTATACAAAGTTGATCCATGGAATAATCAATTAATTCATTGAGCTTGTCTACATGTCTTGTGATGTGTTGTAGAATTATTTCCTTATTTCAATAGAATATTGTTTTTTAACAATAAAAACATCTAAAATTTCACTCACAAACTCAACCAATACATTAAGTAAAATAAACATAAAATTGATTTAAATCAAAAAACTAAAATTAGTGCTAGGGGGACAACACAATGGTTTGGGATTTGGTTCTTCTTTGGGATATCCAAGGTTCAAATCATGGTGTTGGTAAGTGTGTGAGGGGGGTGGGTATGTGTTCATCAAAAATAACTAAAATTATGAAAATACAAAACATTAAATTTCAAAAATATTTCTTGGTGGGTCCCCAATTTTAGGGTCGTTGTGAATAGGTCACAACAGTGGGGCACTTAGGGATGATAAAGGTTAGATTCTGATGGTGTATTCTAAATTCTTAGATATCCGAACTTGCCATGTTGTGAATTTCAAAGCCCTTTACCAAGATCTCTTACTTGTGAAGAAGATGGAGTACCAAAAATTATGTATTAAAGGAGACTCACTTAATATTATAAGCTTGGTCAAAGGTGATTCAATCTCTAATTGGAATATTAATATTGTGATTATGGAATATAGAAAAATTCATTAGGCTAGAGAGGATAGAGACATACAACATTTCTTTAGAGAAAAAAATGCCACACTATCTTTATGGTAAACTTGGGTACATGTCTCATTGATTTATCTATTTAGAGAGAATTTTTTTAAAGAACTTCTTCAATTCGACTTAGTAATGCATACTTCTTGATGCACTATAAGATTTTACTATTTATGAAAAAATATTTTGTGGCATAGTCATGTCAGAGTGTTGATTGGCTAGGGGGATCACCAATGATGTTCTAGATTGTGTTTCTTATATCAAGTTGTATATGATTCACTTGATGATGTGTGGCCAATTTTAGTGCTTTATAGTTATTCTTATCCTTGTATTGTTGGTCTTAGGCCATATTTTGTAGGGCTTATCCTATTGTAAAAGTTTCAGGGACCCTTTTAAAACCCCTTCTCTATATATATAGTTGTATAATAAAATATCACAACCATTTCTAAACTATTATATTAACATTTATTTAATGAACATAAAATATTCAATAGAACTAATTTATTAGATTTATATAATGAAAAGAATACTCTATTTTTTAATAATTAGAATAAATCATTTAATGTTTTTCTTAGATTATTTGATTACAAACAATACATAACACATCTAAGCTAATAATTTCTTTATTGATGAAAGGATGAAAACAAAAGCTAAAAAAGATACAAGTAAAATTAATATTTATCTTAAAATAATAAACAACAGTTCTAAATTTTAATACAATTTTAAGTGTTTTAAAAAAAAACAAAGTACCAATTCTTGAAAAAGAAGAAATTGATCCAAATTTTATACATTACTTTTTCTTTTTCTTGTTTTTAAATTAATAAATACATATAAATATTAAAAATAATAATTGATATAAAAAAAAATGGTTGTCTTCTACATTTGTTACTTTATTTTATTACAAACAATACATAGCTAAGAATTTATTTATTGATAAAAAGATGAAAACAAAAACTAAAAAAAGATATAGTAAAATTTATATTTACTTTTAAAAACAAAAAAAATTATTTAATATAATTTTAATTGTTTGATAAAATAACACAAAACATCAATTCTTCGAAAAAAAAAATGGATCCAAATTTTACATATTAAATATATTATTAATTAACACGTACACATATTAAAAATAATAAATGATATAAAAAGTCGGTTGTCTTTTACATTGAAAAGGTCAACGATCTACATATTTAAAGTATGGACATAAATACCATAATAAACCATTTTTTATTTTATTTTTGCATCTATCAAACCAATGCTTCCCAACCTTCCACAATGTATCCCTTTTTATTAAGCAGAGAGGCGTTCCTACAGGGTAGAGGTCATACCTGTCATGTTGTAAACAATTGTTTTTTTATTAAGAAAACTGACATTAACAAAAAAAACATTTAAAATATTTAAACTAAAACAGCCCACCAGCTAACCAGCCGTTGCAAATATTTTCTGCTAAGAAATGAGATAGGCACCTCGAAATTAATAACTCTCAACATTTTTAGATATATATCCTTTATATCTAAGCTAGTCTACTTAATCTGAAATGTTGTGTAAATGGATCAAGAATTCTTCTCGAATTACAAATTATTATTGAATTCCTTATAAGATATCCACTCCTAGAAGCACTAATATCAGCCTTTCACAATGTATTTCTTCTTTATTTTCTTAGTCTGAAGTGATGTGTATTGGATCAAGAGTGTGTCGGTCTGCAAGAGTAAAAAAAAATTGTTAAAGATTTTGAATAATTTAAAAATAAAACCACTATGAGTTCTTCAAGACTCTGAAATAAAAGGAAGAGGCTTGGAATACTTACATTGATAAAACCATATCAGCATTAATACCAGAAACATGGAATGCCCACAGAAATTTGACGGTCACCCTGGCATCATGAAAGTTAGGGGTGACATCAATTCCTAAAAGATCATGACGCTTGCTCTTTTGATATATCATCAACTTGCCATGGACAGAAAGAAAATGGAATGTATGAGCATTTACATATAAACTATTGTCAAGTCCTTGTAAATATAGTCAAACATTTTGTAGTGGATAATAAGCGCCAACACAAACAATCTCACCTGCGGCACCGCCATAGACACCAACACTGATGTTTTTAGAGTGACAAGTAAATATGATGTGATGAATAACTGCTCCTGCAGGTGTTGGCCGATTTCATAACACTATTGCCAAGAAGAAATTTTTGTGGAAACAAAAGGTGAGGGTGCTTTGGCTAAAGAAGGAAGATATAAATTCTAAGTGTTTTCATATTATAGCTTTGAAGCACAAAAGTGCCAACAAGATCAAAGAAATTTGAAAAGTTGATGGATTTACTGCCACTCACATTAAGGATATAAGAGCTGAGGTTGTGGATTGTTTTAGAAATCTCATCCAAGTGGAAGATGTTTATAATGAGAAAACCCAAAATAAGTTTCTTGGTAGTATTCCTAGCCTTGTCACAACTAATATAAACCAAACCCTTATATCTCCCTTCAACGTTGAGGAAGTTAGAGTTTTTATATTTACGATGGAAGGAATGAAGGCTTTAGGTCATGATGGTTCCCTTCCCTCTTTTTTTAGAAGTATTGGCATATTGTGGGGAAGGATATTTTTTATGCCCTTTGGGAATTCTAAACCACCAATCATATACTCTTCAAAGTGAATTCTACTTTTTAACTCAAATGCCCAAGACTGTTGGTGCTTTTAGACCCATAAGCTTATATAATACTATTTATAAAATTTTGATAGAGGCCCTTATTACTAAATTAAAACATTTTCTTCCAACCTTGATTGATTTAGCCCAATGTAGATTTTTGTTAGGGAGACAAATCTTTGATAGTATCATAGTTATCCATAAAATCCTTAATTCAACTATTAAAAGTGGTATAGCTAGTCTCCTCCTCAAATTAGACATGAATAAGGCTTATGACAAGGTTTTCTAGGAATTTTTGTTAAAGTTATTGGGAAAATTTAGATTTGTTTTAAGTTGGATAATACTTGTCCATGCTTGTATCTCTTCTACCAAGTTTTTAGTCTTAATAAATAAATATCCAATAGGTTATATTTCAATTCTAAGAGGTATTCATGAAAATAACCCCTTGTCATATTACCTCTATATCTTAGTGGTAGAAGCTCTAGGTAGGGCTATCAAGTTAGAACTCTTTATGGAAGGTATCAAGCCTTCTTTGTTCATGGATCCTACTTCTCACCACCAATTTGTATATGATGTTTTTCTCTCCCTCCTTGCTTTAGTTTCCCAATAAAAAGTGTTAAAAGGAATCTTAGAGGTATTTGAAACTGTAATTGGGAAAAAGATAAATTCTATAAAAAGTAAAATATTATTTCTAAATATCTACTTAGTAAGGTAGAGGATAATTGCTCACATCATGGGTTATGATGTGGATGTCCTTCCATCTCTTTTATTCGGAATACCTTTGTTTAAGAGTAGGATTCAAGATTCATTTATGGAACTTGTGGTGGAAAGATTGCAGATATAGTTAGGCGGGTGGAAAGGATCACCCCTCAGTCAAGCTGAAAAATCTTGGTAAATTTTACTCCTCAAAGAATTCCAATATTCTTGTATCTCTTGGTAAATTTTTTTAAAGCTGGATAATACTTGTCAATGCTTGTATCTCTTCTGCCAAATTTTTAGTCTTAATAAATAAATCCCCAATAGTTTATATTTCAATTCTTAGAGGTATTCACGAAAATAACCCCTTGTTATATTACCTATATGTCTTAGTGGTATAAGCTCTAGGTAGGGCTATCAAGTTAGAACTCTTTATGGAAGGTATCAAGCCTTCTTTGTTCATGGATCCTACTTCTCACCACCAATTTGTAGATGATGTTTTGCTCTCCCTCCTTGCTTTAGTTTCCCAAGTAAAAGTGTTAAAAGGAATCTTAAAGGTATTTGAAATTACAATTGCGCAAAAGATAAATTCTATAAAAAGTAAAATATCATTTCTAAATATCCCATTAGTAAGGTAGAGGATAATTGCTCGCATCATGGGTCATGAGGTCGATGTCCTTCCATCTCTTTTATTTGGAATAACTTTTTTTAAGAGTAGGATTCAAGATTCATTTTTGGAACTTGTGGTGGAAAGATTGTAGATATAGTTGTTCAGGTGGAAAGGATCACTCCTCAGTCAAGCTGAAAATTCTTGGTAAATTTTACTCCTCAAAGAATTCCAATATTCTTCTTATCTATGTTCAAAAAATTTAATAATATTTTATCCAAGATTGAACTTATTTAGAAGTGATTTATTTGGTTTGGGTTTGATAAGAAGAAAAATTTCACTTTGTTGGTTGGAAGTAAGTCTACAGAACTACAAAGGATGGTGGCTTAGATATTTGTAACATCAAGTAGATGAATAAGATTTTGGTTGTAAAATAGAGATGGAAGTTGGTAAATCAAACTGAAACTAGTTGGATCAACATTGTGTCAACCAAAAACTTGAGGCGAGAAATTTTTGGTTGTTGATCCTCTATTGACTTATGGTTTAGCTTTTTGGTTGAGTTTGTAAAATTCAATGGTACTAGTCTCTAAGTGTTGGATGTGGAGGTTGGGTGATGAGATTAAGATTGATTTCTAGAAAGATATTTGGTTCATGGAAGAATTCCAAATTTGGTGTGTTTGGAACCTAGGACTAGATTGGTATTTGGGTCTAAGGTGGCTCACTTTATTGATATTGTCAATGGGCTGAAGATTTACAAATTATTAGACCATTCTATTCTCAATAATGCTAAACTTGAAACTTGAATTCTAATTGCTAATAAGTTGAAGTTTTAGGTCATTAGATAAATAAATAAAGAGAATTGGATCTTCTAGGGAAGGGAAAATAATGGATCCTTTTCATTCAAGTCTACCTACAATCTACTACCTGTTAGGACTCCTCTATGGGTCTCACCTTTAAAAGTATGGCTTAAGGGTCTAACTCCAAAGATCAATATATTCTTTATTGGTAACTCAGAATCATATTTTAACAATTAAAAATACTTTAAAAAGAGGTTGGTTTATGCCAAAAATATGTTATATTTGTGGTTCTAATAAGGAATAGATAATCCATCTATTCTTTCAATGCTAATTATTTGTGCAAGTTCTTAGTTTTATTTTTAATTTTTTGAGACTGAGTTGGGTGGTGCCAAGTTCACTTGTTGATATTTATGCTCAATGGTCATCTCCTTTTTACTCTCCAAAGCTAAAATATTTTTGAAACTTTTGTTTGTTGCTTCTTTTCTAGTGGGTGTGGAAGGAAAGGAATAGTAGAATTTTTAAAAACTTCAAAAAATATCATACCTTTGTTTGCACCAAAGCCTTGGCTTCCACCCTAGAGAATGTATCCTCTCTAGATTTGGAGGAGAGAATATTGGAGAAGGCTAACCTTGAAAGGAAAATTAACTTTCAACAAAGCAATAGGATTGCTAGTCTTCTGGTCCTAATCATCGGGCTCTTGTGAGGTAGGAATATTCTTCTCCAAATTAGGTTAAACTAAAATTTGATGGAGCTTCAAAGAGTAATTTGGATAATATTGATATTTTTGGGGTGCTTAGGGATAATAAATTTGGGCTTCTCATGGTGTATGCTAAATTCTTAGATATCCAAAATTACCATATTGTGAAGACCAAAGCCCTTTACCAAGGTTTCTTACTTGTGGAGAATATGGAGTACCAAAAACTTTACGTTAAAGGAGACTCACTTAATATTATAAACTTGGACAAAGGTGATTCAGTCCCTAGTTAGAATATTGAGGTTGTGATTATGAAATCTAGGTAGATTCTTTAGGCTAGAGAGGATAGGGAGATAAAGAATATCTTTAGAGAAAAAACTTTTTAATCAACATATTAATAAGTATTAATAAGTGTTTAATGAACATAAAATATTTAATAAAACTAATTTATTAAATTTAT
Source organism: Wollemia nobilis (assembly GCA_028583015.1). NCBI lineage: Eukaryota > Viridiplantae > Streptophyta > Pinopsida > Araucariales > Araucariaceae > Wollemia > Wollemia nobilis. The sequence continues at coordinate 4,209,889 of JAQPPZ010000622.1, forward strand.
ATAGTGAAAAGAATACTCTAATTTTTAATAATTAGAATAAATAACTTAATATTATTCTTAGGTTATTTTATTACAAACAATACATAACATAACACATTTGTGCTAAGAATGCATTTATTGATGAAAAGTTAAAGAAAAGCTAAAAAAAAAAAATAAGCAAAATTTATATTTACCTTAAAAGAATAAAAAAAAATTCTAAATTTTCACGCAATTTTAAGTGATTAACAAAAATAAATAAAAATAAAACAAAGCACCAATTCTTGAAACAAAAAAATTGGATCCAAATTGTATACATTACTCTCTTTTTTATTTATTTAACAAGTATAATTGATATAAAAAAATGATTGTCTTTACATTTCTTAGATTATTTTATTACAAACAATACATAACACATTTACACTAAGAATTTATTGATTGATGAAAAGATGAAAACAAAAGCTAAAAAAAATACCACCTTAAAAGAATAATAAAAGTTCTTTATTTAATATAATTTTAAGTGTTTAACAACATAAAATAAAACACAGCATCAATTCTTGCAACAAGAAATTGTATCCAAAATTATTTTATACATTATTATTAATTTTTTTGTAATTAACAGGTACATATATAGATATTTAAAAATAACCATTGATATAAAAAAAATGGTTGTCTTTTACATTGGAAAGGTCAATGATCTACATATTTATGGGCATAAATACCATAATAAACCATCCTTTATTTTATTTCTGCATCTACCAAACGAATGCTTCTTGAATTACAAATTATTATTGAATTCCTTATCAGTACTCCTAGCAGCACTAATATCAGCATTCCACAATGTATCCCTTCTTTATTTACTTAGTCTGAAGTGCTGTGTAAGTGGATGAAGAATGCTTCCCGAATTACAAATTACTATTGACTTCCTTATCAGATATCCACTTCTAGCAACACTAATATCATCCTTTCACAATGTATCCCTTCTTTATTTACTTAGTCTGAAATGCTGTGTAATTGGATCAAGAGTGTGCCGGTCTGCAAGAGAAAAACAAAAAAACAAACAAAAAAATAATTTTCAAGCGGATCTTTAATACATGAACTTGTTAAAGATTTTGAATAATAAAAAAAGAAAACCATTACGAGTTCTTCTAGACACGGCGAAATAAAAGGAGGCACGGAATACTTACACTGACAAAACCAGATCAGCATTAATATCAGGAACATGGAATGTCCACAGAAATTTGAGGGTCACCATGGCATCATCAAAGTTAGGGGTAACGTCGAATACCACGAAACTTAGAGGATCACGACGCTCGCTCTTTTGATACATCACCAACTTGCCATTGACAGAAAGAAAGTGGAATGTGTGAGCATTTTCATGAAAATTGTTGTCAAGTCCTTGTAAAGATAGCCAAACATTTTGTAGTGGATAATAAGCGCCAACACGAACAATCTCACCAGCGGCACCGCCACCGGCGTTTTCAGAGTGACAAGTAAATATGATGTTCTGAACAATTGCTGCCGTACCATGGGTTCGCCAGTGAGCCCTCAAGGCCGGTGGAAATTCTTGGCAAATATTGGCGGAATCCAGTATAATTCCACCATCACTACCTTGTAGGAATAGTTTTTGAGTGTGGTTGGTCTCTATTGCTGCCGCCACTGGCTGTGAGACTACTATACCAACCGTCCGCCGAAAGGGCGCAAGAAGCGCCATGGGATTCCATGAACGCGCATTCCTGTCATACGCTTCAGCCCAATATTCTGTGGATGAATTGCACCCTCCGAAGACACAAATCGTTCCGTTAAATGCAACAGCCACCGCCTTGTTCCTCGGTGTGTGGGTGTTTCCTGCACCAACCCATTCGTACGTTGTCGGATCGAATTCCATGACCCGTCGGAGAGGAGCTGCCCGCTGGAGACCACCTATTACATAAAGCCTTCCGCCCATAGCTGCCGTTGCCGAGTTTCCAACAGCTCCATCGAAGTAAGGCAGAGAAATACTTACTCCATAATTTATGTCAAAGGCGTAAAACATCCGCTGGTTTGGAGAGAATGCAAGACTCGTATAGACCAGATACGGAGACGAGAGTATTGCTTGGAATAAGTATCTGTCTCTTCTTCTTGAATGTGGCATCAATTTGACGATAGATATCCAATATGATCTCAGCATCGACTTCCTTGGAGGTTGCTCAACGCAGGACAGGAAACCCCCCATCTCTAACAAAGGCTCCCAAATTGCTGCTTCTCAGATCCGCTATAAAATTGTAATAGCAAGAATGGCCAGCGAACAATGCTATGGTAATTAAAGACGGAATATCTACGCCAATAAGATTGTACTTTTACCTCTTTAGCTTTTATCTTTCAAAAGCCATGCCGCCGTTTCTTGAACATAAGATGAACAAATTCCATTATATGGTGAACATCATTGTCACCATCTTATTGGATAAGATTATATTAACATTTACCCAAATTAGGTAAGATCAATTTCTGCTTAGAAATTTTCCTAGAATGCGAATGCAAGAGCAATATAAAGCCAAATTGTGGATCTTGTAAAATATGTGTCGTAACCATGTCTTTGACGGGATTGGCAAAGGTACTGGCAAAGGTGCTATAGCTTCTCTAATGAAGTTATACTTTCCTTAACTATTATATAAGCAACATATATCATATATAATATCCATTATATTTTTGGGTACAGATACCTAAAAGAGTTTAAGGGTACGTGAAAACTTAAGAGTTTAAGGTACGTGAAATCCATAGGTGAAATTAATTATATAACAATAATATTCAATAGCAATAAAATAATAATTTTTTTTTAATTTGTGGAAAACATTTTAGAAGGGATGCCACTTTCGGATAAGACCTAAGGAGGCAGGGGTATCCATTCCGCCAAAATCACCACTTTTGGATAAGACCCAAGGAGGCAGGGGTATCCATTCCGCCAAAATCGCCTAGGACTCGAACCTGGCCTACCACCTTTGACATACTCAAGGAGAAAACAAACATACAAAAACATTTTTAAAAAAAATAAAAATAAATAACAATAAAAATAATAAAACAAAATAAAAACATGCTCCTTGAGTGTTTCAAAAAGAAAAGCACAACCAAACACACACACAATAAGATAAAAAAAAAACCATGTGGAATCATCATGAGTATCATTGTTATGTGAATGTGGAATCATCTTGAGTCAAGGATTGAGATTCATAGTGTGAGTTGTTGGAAGTGTAGTGAAACACTTGTTTAGGGTTTGTAAGCAAGTTGTGTTTCATTGAGTGATTGGTTGAGTGGAGTTGATTGAGCATAATTGATTGGAAGTGTTGGAGTGATAGTTCAAGTTCTGTGAAACAAATTGTTCTTTATTCTTAATTGATTTGAAAAGAGTTTGGAAGTGATTGAGTGTTTGTGAGTGAAACATATTGAGTCTCTAAAAATTCTCTATATGCTTCTGTGGTTTAACAAGATTCTGAGTGAAACTTGTTAGTGTGGTTGAAGAGGTTTTCTATGAGAGATTGAGTTGAGTTTTATATGCAAGTTAGCAATTGATTTGAATAAGCTTTTGTGAAATCTAGTGAGCAGATTTGAGTAAGTCCTAGAGTGGACTTAAGGACATATTTGTGTGAGCTTTTGTGGAAGCTTACAAGTAGATTTGGGACAAGTCTTGGTGAAGACTTGTACATATTTGAGATAGAGATTGAGTAGATTTGTGCTAGATCGATGGACATTGTTTAGTGTATATTTAAGATAGAGTTTGAGCAGATTTATGCTAGATCGATGGACATTGTTTGGTGTAGATTTGAGATAGAGATTGAGAAGATTTGTGTAGGGTAGAGGATAGTGTTCAGTACAAATATGAGATAGAGATAGAATAGAGTAAGAGCAGACTTTGGAGGTGATAGAGTAGAGGATAGTAGTCTCCAGTGGATAGATATCCATTAGCTAGGGTAGTGAGGACAGAGGTCTTCTGAGTGAGGATAGGGGTCTTCAGTGGAGAGAGATCCACAAGCCAGTGTAGTGGAGGTAGTATTCTTCTAAGAGGATCACCAACCAGAGTAGAGGAAAAAGAGTTCTCCTGTGGATAGAGATCCACAAAATTGATTAGGGGATTGGTGTCTCCTTTGGATAGAGGTCCATAAAAATTGTAATAGGAAAAGGATTCCCAAGAGAATTTATTGAGAAAATTTTATAAGGAATATTTTCTCCGTGGAGTAGCCCACATTGGGTGAACCACGTTAAATCATGTCTCTCATGTGTGTGATGCTTTGTGTAATGTTTATTGCTTTAATATTGTTGATGTTATCATATGGATTGAAAAGCAAAAAGTTTTATCTTATACTGTTCACCCCCCTCTCATTATAAGCACATGTTCTTCAATTGGTATCGAGTGGGTCCCTCCATGAAAAGACTAACAACTTGGAGGAAGATCCATCATAATTGCACATGACTTAAATGAGTGAAGAAGAGACCATGTTTGACATAAAATAGGAATTCTTTTCTACTCTCAAGAACCTTGAAAAGGTTAAAAATAAGAACTCAAGTTTGAAGGATTAAATTCAAGAGGATGAAGAAGAAAGGATAGAACTTCTATAGAGTCTCACATAACTCAAGATAAAGGTAGAAGAGGGAAATAAAATTGAACAAGATATGACAGATCTGTTAAGAGAAAGGGAAGTAAAGTGTGAAATATTGGAAGCAAAAATTATTTCTCTAAGGAATGAAGTTGAAAATACCAAGTTACAACAAGATATAAAGTTAGAAAAATAGAAAGAGGAGTCAAGATTTCATGAGGTAGAGACATAAAACAAAGATAAGCTCATGACTCATACTCTGGAAAGAAAATACATAATAAAAGAAGAAGGCAAAGAAGAACCATGGACAAGAGTTAATCACAACAAAAGGAGAAGCACTCGACCATATTTTCCAAGGCATTCAAATAGGTTACATAATATCTTCCATGGCTATTGCTTTTCATGTAATAAATATGGTCATAGATATGTACATTGCACTTGGTTATGTTAAAAAGGATGTTAATAGAAATTTCAATTCTTTTGCACCTCTTATGAATAGTGATGTCATATGTTATAAATGCAATAATTTTGGGCACAAGGCTAGATGGTGCAAAATGGTATTGCCTGAGTCAAGTAAAAAGAATACAACATCAACAAGTAGGAAAGAGAGAAAAGGGCATGAGAAAGCTAGATCAATGTTAGTACAAATAACTCTTCATGTTTAGGATAAGGGAAAACAATGGTTTCTTGATAGTGGATGTTCTAGTCACATGACAGGAGATAAAAGTAAATTTCTTGTACTCAAAGAAACTGATGGAGGATCAGTAAGATTTGGTGATAATGGATCAACAAAAATTTGTGGGAAAGGAACTCTGAGTTTAGATAATGGGAAAACAAAAATAGAGAATGTATTATATGTCAAAGGGTTGAGGCACAATCTATTAAGTGTGAGCCAACTTTGTGATCAAGGGCACATGGTTACTTTTCATCCAAGTAGGTGTGAGATTAGGAAGTCTAAAACTGGAAAACTTATTGCAAATGCAAATAGAACTACAAACAACCTCTACATGTTAAGTGATATTAAAGGGGAAAAGTGTTTTCTATCACAAGAAGATGAGAGTTGGTTGTGGCATAGAAGAATGGGTCATTTGAACTTTGACAACATAGTAAACATAAGCAACAAGCAGGATGTCAGGGATTTACCAAAGCTAAAAAGGCCACAAAACACAATTTGTTCACAATGTCAGCACGAGAAGCAAACTAGAACAAGTTTCAAGTCAAAAGGATTTATGTCATCTGAGCCATTGAGGCTAGTGCACACTGACCTATGTGGTCCTACAAGGACAAAGATTTTACAAGGTGAAAGTTACTTTATACTATTTATAGATGATTATTCTAGAATGATTTGGGTAGCTTTCCTAAAAGAAAAGTCAGAAGCTCTTGAGAAGTTTAAAGCTTTTAAAGAGTTAGTGGAAAATAAAATAGGTAAAAGGATTAAGAGTTTAAGATCAGATAGAGGAGGAGAATTTACCTCAAATGAATTTGTAGACTTTTGTGAACAACATGGGATCAAAAGAGAATATTCAACAGCAAGAACTCCTCAACAAAATGGGGTAGTTGAAAGGAAAAATAGGATAGTTGAGAATATGGCTAGAGCTATGTTAAATGAGTCTAAGATTTCAGATGGTTTTTGGAAAGAGGTAGTACATACAACAACATATATCATCAATAGGGCTCAAATAAGAGTGAACCATCACAAGACTCCATATGAGCTTTGGAAGGGAAGACCAGCCATTGTGAAATACTTCAAAAATTTTGGAAGCAAGTGTTACATAATATGGGAAGAGAAAAACTTGGGAAAGTTTGACCCAAGATGTGATGAGGGTATTTTTCTTGGTTATTCCACCAAGAGCAAGGCCTATAGATGCTATAACAAAAGGACACATACTATTATAGAAAGTATAAATATAACAGTTGATGAGAAGATAGGATCAAAAGAACCAGTTCAAGAAATTGTGTATCAAGAAGATGAAAGTTGTCAAGAAGAGTTATGTGAAGAATCAGAGGAAGAAGATGAAACACAAAGACCATTTCCTAAGACTCCATCCAAGTATGTATAAAAAAATCATCCAAGGGATCAAATCATTGGGAATCTAGATGAGAGACAGACAAGGAGAAGGATAATAGCATCAAATCAACAAGTAAATTTCTCTTTGTTATCTAAAGTTGAGCCAAAATATTTCAATGAGGTAAGTGAAGATGAATTTTGGATTAAGGCAATGAATGAGGAACTAGATCAGATAGAGAAGAGTAAGACTTGGGAACTTGTCCCACGACCAAAGGACAAGAATGTGATTGGCACTAAATGGGTATTCAGAAACAAGTTAAATAAATATGGTCAGGTAGTCATAAATAAAGCAATATTAGTATGCAAAGGTTATGCACAGGTAGAGGGAATTGAATTTGATGAGACATTTGCTCCAGTTGCATGACTTGAAGCTATCAAAATGTTCTTAGCCTTTTCAAGTTTCAAAAACTTCAAAGTATATCAGATGGATGTTAAATTAACCTTTCTAAATGGTGTTCTAGAAGAAGAGGTTTACATTGAGCAGCCAGAAGGATTCAACTTGACTGATAAACCAGACTATGTATGCAGATTGAAGAAAGCACTTTATGGACTAAAGCAAGCTCCTAGAGCTTGGTACTCAAGATTGGATAAATACCTACAGGAACAGGGTTTCAGGAAAGGAATAGTGGATAGTAACTTATACATAAAAAATGAAGGGAATGAATTACTAATTGTGGTTGTTTATGTGGATGATATTATTTTTGGAGGCAACAATGATAAGATGTGTCAAAAATTTGCAAAGAGCATGCAAAATGAATTTGAGATGTCAATGCTTGGTGAGTTGTCCTTCTTTCTTGGACTTCAGATTTCACAATCAGAGAAAGGAGTATTTCTTTCTCAAACTAAGTATATAAAAGAGATGCTAAAGAAATTCAAGCTAGAAGATTGTAAACTAGTAAGTACCCCCATGGTTATAGGATGCAAGTTAAGTAAATATGATGAATCTCCAGAGGTAAATCAAAAATTATACAGATCTATGATTGGCAGCTTACTATATGTCACAACTACAAGACTAGATATCATGCAGGCAGTGGGACTAGTGGTAAGGTTTCAAGAAGCACCCAAGGAGACACATGTAGTAGTAGTAAAGAGGATTCTCAGGTATCTAAAAGGGACTATGGATTTTGGGCTCTGGTATCCCAAAAGTGATAGTTTCACTCTCACAGCTTATACAGATGTAGATTGGGCTGGCAACATTGATGACAGAAAAAGCACAAGTGGAGGAGCATTCTTTCTTGGAGACTATTTAGTCTCTTGGCTAAGTAAGAAACAGGCATCAGTATCCTTATCCATAATAGAGGTAGAGTATATTGTAGCAGTTGCTTGTTGTACACAGGTATTATGGATGAAGAAAACTCTAGAGGACTTCAAGATAAAGCATGATCACCCTATTTCCATATTGTGTGATAATACAAGTGCTATAAATATCTCAAAGAATCTAGTGATGCACTCCAGGATAAAGCACATTCCGATCAAGTATCATTTTCTGAGAGAAAAGGTGATAGATAAGCAAGTCAGGTTGGAATATGTTACTACAAAGGAGCAGATTGTGGATATTTTTACTAAGCCACTTCCAAAAATACTTTTGAGTATCTTAAGGAAATGTTGGAAGTAGTTCTACTCCCACCCCAGAATTAACCACCTCAAGAGAGGATGTGGGGGAAGGGCTAAGCTAAGAGTCTCATTCTTAGCCCCAAGCCCCAAAGGTGGCCCTTTGACATTGATGTCAAAGGGGGAGAGATTTGAGTTAGGGGGAGAGCATTCAGTTAGGGGGAGCATTATTGGAAAAAGGAAAATGAATGGTTACAAAAAAAGGGGTTGCCATCAATGACAAAGGGGGAGATTGTTGGAAATTTTGAGTTAGTTGTGTTGTCATTGATGTCAAGAGTCAATGTCAGGAAATAGTGCAGGACTTGGAAAAATAAGGGTTAAAATATTTATATTTTAAGCCCAAGAGATTTGGTTTAAGAGCTCCACATGATTGGTCAAAAGGACGGTTAAATACCCTGAAGAAAAGGCCTAAAGGAAATAATATTATAATATTTATTATTATAATATTAAAGGTGGTCAGAAAAGGTCTAAGGGTGAAAGAGAAAAATACCTAGGCCTAATGGAAATAATATTATAATATTTCTATTATAATATTAAAGGTTTAATTAAAGCCTAAGGTAATTTATAAATAATTTATAATATTTATATTATAAATTAATTTATAAAAATAATAATATTATAACCCAAAGTTGGGTTGGGTGCAAAGTTTAAATTAAATTTTATTCTCCCTACCAACGTTGGAGGATAAAAGCATATGGTATAAATACCATATCATTTATTTCAAAATGCTAAGTCTCCGAATATCATGTTCATGTGATTTGTGAAAGGGAATGCGAATAATTCATGAGCAAACAAAGACAAAGGTTTTTTAATTTTTAATTGCACCCAAAAATATGGAGTACAAGGTGACCAAGGTGTAAAGATTTAACACCAACCAATTGGTTGGGCTAGCGGCAAGTTTGAGGTGTGTAAGGCATTGGGAACGCAGAGGTGTTGCATTCGAGTCTCGATGGCTGTGAAAGGACAAAGCCTTTTTGGCTTTGGCGCGGGAGGAAGAGACAAAGCGCTCAAGGTACTTTTGCCTCCCATGTGAGCGCTTAGCTCACGCAATAGGGTAGCCACGGCTAAGGCGCAGGTGGCGCTTCGACCAAGGATCGAGTCCCACTCCCACCAAGGAGTGCACACGAGAAATGATAAAAGTGTTTGGGTTAATTTGTGCATTGTGGGTATGATATGAGCACGTGGTGTATTTGATTTAGTGAGTGCCTAAGGAGTTAAAAGGAGGGTAAGGTAAATTATTTTTTACCTTAGACAAAAAGTGATAAATAGTTTTATTGAAGGTTAAAAGTAAATTGCATTATTTTATAAAGTCAATTATTTTGAAAATGCAATTTTAAGTAGGGAGACATAAGTAGGATTTTGGATTACCTCATGCATTAAATTTTTGAAAGGGGTTATAGTGAAACTGAGTGATTGAAATATTTATTTGATAAGTTTGGAGATAATAAGGTGTATTTGAGTCTTGTTAATTTTGTAATGGTGAATTAATATTGAGGGAATATTTGAGTGAAGATTTTTGCTATCTAACCATTGAGATTGGCAAAGAGGTTGATTGTGATTGAGATAGATTTTGAGGTCAAAACTCCATCAAACAAAAGGTATGGGCATATCTTCCTTGTGAGTGAAATATTGGTTGGATGTTGTGAATGCTAAGTTGGAGTGAAAAGGTTTGTTTGGTAAGCTTTGGGGGGGTAAATTTGAAGTGCTGGGTGGGAGATGGGTGGGAGAAAAGTTGGGGGGGGAGAGGGGGATCTTGTGTGAGTGGGGTGTGAGAAAAATTTGTTTGATAAGCATTGTTGGAAATATTTGAGTAAACCTTCATGTGCATGATTAGGGTTTGTGAAAATATCATGAGTATCATTGTTATGTGAATGTGGAATCATATTGAGTCAAGGATTGAGATTCATAGTGTGAGTTGTTGGAAGTGTAGTGAAACACTTTTTTAGGGTTTGTAAGCAAGTTGTGTTTCATTGAGTGATTGGTTGAGTGGAGTTGATTGAGCATAATTGATTGGAAGTGTTGGAGTGATAGTTCAAGTTCTATGAAACAAATTGTTCTTTATTCTTAATTTATTTGAAAAGAGTTGGAAGTGATTGAGTGTTTGTGAGTGAAACATATTGAGTCTCTAACAATTCTCTATATGCTTATGTGGTTTAACAATATTATGAGTGAAACTTGTTAGTGTGGTTGAAGAGGTTTTCTTTGAGGTGATTGAGTTGAGTTTTATATGCAAGTTTTGCAATTGATTTGAACAAGCTTTTGTGAAAGCTAGTGAGTAGATTTGAGTAAGTCCTAAAGTGGACTTAAGGATAGATTTGTGTGAGATTTTGTGGAAGCTTACAAGTAAATTTGGGACAAGTCTTGGTGAAGACTTGTTGTGTAAATTTGAGATAGATATTGAGTAGATTTGTGCTAGACTGATGGATAGTGTTTAGTGTAGATTTGAGATAGAGATTGAGCAAATTTGTGCTGGGTAGAGGATAGTGTTCAGTATAGATCTGAGATAGAGATAAAATAGAGTAAGAGCAGACTTTGGAGGTGATAGAGTAGAGGATAGTAGTCTCCAGTGGATAGAGATCCATTAGCTAGGGTAGTGAGGACAGAGGTCTTCTGAGTGAGGATAGGGGTCTTCAGTGGAGAGAGATCCACAAGCCAGAGTAGTGGAGGTAGTAGTCTTCTAAGAGGATCACCAGCTAGAGCAGAGGAGGAGTTCTCCTGTGGATAGAGATCCACAAAATTGATTAGGGGATTGGTGTCTCCTTTGGACAGAGGTCCATAAACATTGTAATAGGGAAAGGATTCCCAAGAGAATTTATTGAGAAAATTTTATAAGGAATATTTTCTCCGTGGAGTAGCCCACATTGGGTGAACCACGTTAAATCATGTCTCTCATGTGTGTGATGCTTTGTGTAATGTTTACTACTTTAATATTGTTGATGTTATCATATGGATTGAAAAGAAAAAAGTTTTATCTTATACTATTCACCCCCCTCTCAGTATAAGCACATGTTCTTAAGATGTGTGGTCAATTGTAGTGCTTTATAGCTATTCTTTTTCTTCTACTGTTGGTCTTAGGTCATGTTTTGCAGGGCTTCTTCTCTTGTAAAAGTTTCAGGAACCCTTTCAAAACCCCTTGTATATCTTTTTTTTATATATAGTTTTATAATAAAATACCACAACCATTTCTAAACTATTATATTAACATTTATTTAATGAACCTAAAATATTTAATAAAACTAATTTATTAAATTTATATAGTGAAAAAAATACTCTATTTTTTAATAATTAGAATAAATCACTTAATATTCTTCTTAATTTATTTGATTACAACCAATACATAACACATTTGTGCTAAGAATCTATTTATTTATGAAAAGATAAAAAGAAAAGTTGAAAAATATTTGAGTAAAATTTATATTTTAAAATAATCAAAAGTTCTATAATTTTAATACAATTTTAAGTGTTTAACAAAAGAAAATGAAACAAAGCACCAATTCATCCAAATTTTAAACATTACTTATTCTTTTTCATTTTTTAAATTAACAAGTTCATATACATATTAAAAATAATAATTGATATAAAAAATTAATTGTTTTATATTTTTTAGGTTATTTTATTACAAACAGTGCATAATATAACACATATAAATGAAATTTTGAAAACCAAATCTTAAAAAAATACTATATTTACCTTCAAAGAAAAAATAAATTTTTTTATTTAATATAATTTGAAGTGTTTAATAAAATAAAACAAAGAATCAAGAAATTGGATCCAAATTTTACACATCATTATTATTATTTAATTAACAGGTACATATACATATTAAAAATAATAATTGATATAAAAAAATTGGTTGTCTTTTACATTGGAAAGGTCAATGATCTACGTATTTGAAAAGTATGGACATAAATACCATAATAAATCATCCTTTATTTTATTTCTGCATCTATCAAACCTATGCTTCTCGACTTACAAATTATTATTGAATTCCTTATCAGATATCTACAGCTAGCAGCACTAATATCAGCCTTCCACAATGTGTCCCTTCTTTATGTACTTAGTCTGAAGTGCAAGAATGCTTCTCAAATTACAAATTATTATTGAATTCCTTATCAGATATCCACTCCTAGCAACACTAATATCACCCTTCCACAATGTATCCCTTCTTTATATACTTAGTCTGAAGTGGTGTGTAATTGGCTGTGTAATTGGATCAATAGTGTGCCGGTCTGCAAGAGAAAAAAAAAAACAAAACAAAACAAACAAACAAATACATTTTCTAGTGGATCTTCAATACATGAACTTGTTAAAGATTTTGAATAATAATAAAAAAAAACCATTACTAGTTCTTCTAGAATCGGCGAAATAAAAGGAGGCACGGAATACTTACACTCATAAAACCAGATCAGCAAAAATATCAGGAACATGGAATGTCCACAGAAATTTGAGGGTCACCATGGCATCATCAAAGTTAGGGGTGGCTTCGAATAACAAGAAACTTAGAGGATCACGACGCTAGCTCTTTTGATATATCACCAACTTGCCATTGACAGAAAGAAAGTGGAATGTATGAGCATTTACATGAACACTATTGTCGAGTCCATGTAAAGATAGCCAAACATTTTGTAGTGGATAATAAGCGCCAACACGAACAATCTCACCAGCGGCACCGCCACCGGCGTTTTCAGAGTGACAAGTAAATATGATGTTCTGAACAACTGCTCCCGTAGCATGGGTTCGCCAGTGAGCCCTCAAGGCCGGTGGAAATTCTTGGCAAATATTGGCCGAATCCAATATAATTCCACCTTGTAGGAATAGTTTTTCACTGTGGTTGGTCTCTATTGCTGCCGCCACTGGCTGTGACACTACTATACTAACCGTCCGCCGAAAGGGCGCAAGAAGCCGCAAGGGATTCCATGTACGCGCATTCGTGTCATGCGCTTCAGCCCAATATTGTGTGGATGGATTGCACCCTCCAAAGACACAGATCGTTCCGTTAAATGCAACAGCCACCGCTTTGTTCCTTGCACATTCTTGGAGAGAATGCAAGACTCCCAGATAAGGAGACGAGAGTATTGCTTGGAATTAGTATCTGTCTCTTCTTCTTGAATGTGGCATCAATTTAAGGACAGATATCCAGAATGATCTCAGCATCGACTTCCTTGGAGGTTGCTCAACGCACGACACGAAACCCCCCTTCTCTAACAAAGGCTCCCAAATTGCTGCTTCTGAGATCCGCTCTAAAATTGTAACAGCAAGAATGGCAAGCGAACAATGCTATGGTAATTAAAGACGCAATGTCCACGCCTGTAAGATTGTACTTGTACCTCTTTAGCTTTTATTTTTCAATGATTGAGTGATCCACCTAACAACTATCATCATCATGTTTATGCTAAAGGTGGTAATGACCAACATATAGCTCATAAATTTAAGAATTTATTTGTTTATTCAGTTAATGATGCCCATATAATTAAGGACTAGTATGTACTTAGTGGGATTTGGAAATACTAATTTTAAATTTATTGAAGTTGCATATTTCACTTGTAGCATTCAGAAGATCCAACAACAATAGACCAATTAAATAAGAGCTATTTTTTTCAGTCCTCTTCTCTCAGTAATAATAACTATCTTGATATGGAACATCCGGAGGTTAATCCATACAAAATGTATAGTTTTAAGCCCTTGCCTAAAGGTTAATCAATTCAAAAAGTGTCCTTAGGTGCCCATCTAAGAATTAATCTATATAAGATGTGCCTTGTAAGCCCTTGCCTAAAGGTTTATCACTCCGAAAGTACCATTTAGACGTTCATCTAAAGGTTGATCTATATAAGAAACTTCATTTAAGCCCTTGACTAAAGCTTAAATAATCTAAAAAGTACCCTTCAGGAACTCAACTAAAGGTTAATCCATATAAAAGTTACCCTTTAGACCTTTGCTTGAGGGTTGATCAATCCAAAAAAAATTCCCTTTAGGTATATGTCTAAAGGTTAGTCCATATCCTCAAGATGTAAATAGATGATACACAAATATAAGTATTTATATATTTTTGTATTGTTCCATTTCTTAAATAAATTCTATAATTTTTATTATTAAGTCTCATTTATTACAACTAACGTGGAACATCCATATTGAAGAAGAACATTTTAAATTTTAAAATATATAAAGATAAAATATTAATGAACATGAAAAAGTAGAATGAAAACATAAATAATTTTTTATATAAATGTTTCTAAATAATAAATCATTTTGTAACACTTATCTAAACCATAGTAGAATACTTTGTCCTAGTAAATATAGTTGTAATTTAAAATTTAAGAAGAACACTCATATTGTATTGAAGAAAGAACACTCTAAAGTTTAATTTATATAAAGATAAAATATTAATGAACATGGAAAAGTAGAATGAAAACATAAATCATCCTTTATATAAGTGTTTTTAAATTGTAAATCACTTCATAACAATTATCTAAACCATAGTAGAATACATTGTCCTAGTAAATATAGTTGTAATTTAAAATCTGTCACATAAAAATAAAGCCATATAATTAAACTTCATATAATAAAATTCACTTTCTCATACAAGAAATCCTTAAAATAACAACACAAGACATAAGGTCACTTATACAACTCTTTTTCATAGATTAAATACCCATTAATGATGATTCCTAGTCAACACAAAAGACCATTTATTTCATAGCATGAATATTCTAAATAGTTATTTTTAAAGAACTCAAATGATATCAATTATTATATAGTATTACAATTTAGGTCTGAATGACATCTATGACTTCAAAATTCACTTTAATAGAGTAACCCTATACATGTACTTTAAGTTTTTATGTTTTTAATTCAACATATAATCTTCAGTTATTCTAGTAATAGCAAGAAAGAGTAAAATTATTCAAAAAAACCAAAAGATAGTTGATAATAACTTTATATAGATAGAAACATAACCATCAAGTTTCCTTCTATGCTATTTTTTAAAGTGAAATAACACAACTACAAAAGATATTATTTAAAAACTCTCTTTTTGCTAGCACTCATCAAAATTTCTAGGAAAATAATTCAAAGAAAAAAGAAGATATTAGTTTCATATCCTTGATAGAAAACCAAGTTAAAGACTATGATATCTAGCTTGTTCAATATTGCTCCTATACATGATCCTCTATCTCTCAATATATTTTTAATCTTCTTAATACAATATAAATATCTAAGAAATCAATGGGTCAAAATATTATATAAATTAGAAAACAGAAATTGCCTTCTTCCTTGTAAGTAGAGAATGTATGGTCATCAACATGTCTCAACTAGCCTCATTTCCTAGAACATATTAAACTGAAGATGGTAGCAAAGCCTATCTTAATGATAAAATTAGAGGGTATGATACAACAATTTATTATAGTGTAAGACTATTTAAATAAAATATTTATGTAGTGCTCCTACACAAACATTTATCAAAATTATATGAAATTGCAATGCAACGACATTTTTTTAACAATACAATAATGTTTTGATGAAATATTTTTGTAGTAGAACTATACCATGTATAACATGTAACCTTATATTTTACAAACCTTTTTCATATATATGATTTGTATTACAAGATTCATTAATGTAGAAATATATTTTCATACTTCTCTGTAATTTATTTTAGACCACCTTGATTCATATCTATATAAATGTGTTAATATATTTTTTATACAAGATGCACTATTTTTATTTAAAAAAATAATCGATTATAAAATATGGAAGCTTAGGTAATTTCATTGATATAAAAAAATTAAGATTCTTGATGGCATTCATAAAAATATGTTAACTAATCAATATAATAGATTGTGATGTTGATGTGGAATCCTTCCCAATTCAATTAATTTTATTTTTTTGACATATTCTAAATATTTTAAAAGCACTAGATTATCACATGCATATGCAGCGAATGAAGATCTATGATGATAAATAATATGATCTCTTTGAAGATAATATTGAATTTCCATTTATCCTCTTCTCCTCTAGTTATCAGTTAACACTATACATATTTACCTTAAATAATTTGAAAATTATATGCCTTTTTAAAAAAATATGGTATGCATGTTGTATTGATACATATATTAATAAAGGAATACATTTTTAATCAATAATAACATTGTAGATGAGCTCTGGGGACCCACCTCTAGGATCCAAACCTTCTACTTTGGGTGGATCGTCTTACATGGTAGTTGTATCAAGTGGTTTGGTATTCAGAAGTCTAAATTTTTATTTGACTTATCTTCAAAGCATAATAAGCTTCTCATCCCTAAAGGTCTAGTGAAACTTACTATGGACCAAGGAGCTTCAAATCTAGTGGGTAAGTTTCTAGGGGTGAGGCCAAAGATGGATGTAGTGAGAAGGTGGGCTATTGCTAAATGGAGACCCCTAGGTTAGCTATATGTCATAGCCCTTCCAAAGACCTTCTTCCTTTTCAAGTTGAACTATTAGGAAGATTTGATATATATTATGGGTGGTTGTCCTTATATTTTTAGGAAGAGAGATCTCTTCCTTTTTTGATGTAATCTAGATTTTGACCTAGATATCTAGAAGACTAACTCTACTCCCCTCTAGGTCAAGCTCCTAGGTCTATTGATTTAATATTGGCATGATGATGTTATGCAAGGGATAACAAAAGCAATGGTGGAATTGGTTTCAATTGATCTGAGTATGAGATCTAAGTCCAAAATGATTTTTGTGTATATGTGAATTAAGGTAAAATTGCAAGTAGATTTAGCATCATCCATTGAGATTATATCAAGTTTGGGCTCTTGGATTCAACACATAGTCTTTTAAAAATGGTTAGTATTTTGTAGTAATTGTAAAAAATTAGGGCATATCCCTAACAGTTTTCCTACAAAGAAGTTAATAGAAAAGTATTAGAAAAATATTATCCCCAAAGGCAAGAAGCCCCTTTTGTATAAGGGGGTAATATCCTCGTATAAAGGATAGGAGGTTGTTGGATCTCTAGTCTTATCTCCTTCTAGTGTCTTAGTTGCTTTGGAATGAGAGGAATCTATTTTGGATCCTATGAACCTAGTTTTAGAATACATTTCAAGGAAAGCTGTGGGTTTGTATCATCCCTTGATTAGTTTTGCCCCTTCATTTCCCTTTTTGAAGGTGCAAAAACCTTTTAATTGCTTAGGCTTCAAAGCTAATTTCTAGATTGATTTGGGAATGGTAGTAAATTTTAGTTTGGATATTCCTCTTGTAGAGCTAGTGGTGGTGATAAAAGGTATTCTAATGTTCAAGAAGGGTTCCCTATGTCCAAAAAAAATACATCCATAAAAAAAATGTGGTCGATGTAGGGGTGGAATAAAACCCTTTGGATCACTCTCCCCTCATTGAAATGGAGGAGGAATAAAATCCTCCACAAATATCATAAATGAAACTCTTATCCTAGAATATAAGGGGTTTGAATGGCATTACAAATTAGCAAGTAGTGGCATCATTGAGGAAAGATTTTTTACCTATATTATTTTACTTCAAAAAATAAATTTTGGGTAGGAGAGGATTGATTCAATCAAAATAACTATTTAGAGGAGTGCACATTTTATTGTCAACCCAAGTCAATGGATTTCAAGAGGGTTTATGTGTCTCTAGTGGGCTCAGTGTTATCATCCTCAAATAGAGTTATTAACATCCTTTTTTCTACAAGGATTCCAAGGGAGTGCACATTTAAGGTCCTTTCTAGTATTTATGCTCCAAACTAATATACTAATAGTTACCTACTTTTGGACTCGTTGAGCACTATAATAGAAGCCTTCAAAGGGAAAATTTCAATTTTGGCTTAATATTTCAACTCTCTTCTCTTCTAATATGGTAAGAAATTTGAACTACAAGCATTTCAAGAGGTATGAAATATTTTGCTTTATTTGTGAATCAAAATGAATTAATGGATCTTGATCTTAAAGGTAGTAAATATACATGGAGTAATAGGAGAATTGGGGACCAACTCATTTAGATTAGGTTAGATAGAATCATGATTTCTAAGGAAGCCTTACCCATTTTTGGAGATACTTCTTTGTGCTCTCTCCCTAAAGTGGGATCATACCATAACCCTCTATTGATGTGTTTGGATCAACCTTCCAAGAGGTTTCCAAGGCCCTTTATATTTGAGGTGATGTGGTGCCAACACCCTAATCTGGAAGAAAATATTAAGGACTAGTGGTCCCAAGACTTCTCTAGCCCCTTAATTTCCCAAATAGCTTCTAAGCTTAGGTGGGTTAAGTCAAACATTAAAATCTAGAACAAGGTTATCTTTGGTCAGATCTCCCAAAGAAAGGATTATATGTGATCTTAATTGATGGAAATTGAGAGAGTAGTTAGTGTTGGGGATGATTCTAGGGATATTAGAGATAGAAAGAAATGGGTGTTTGCTAAGCTCCATAATGCTTTGGATAAGGAGGAGATTCTTTGAAAACACAAGTCAAGGAAATTATTGCTCAAAGCAAGAGATTCTTTGAAAATATGCTTGGTGTTTTACCTTCATTCTTGCTCTTTGATTTTGGAGTTTTTTATCTACATCTTGATGTATTTACTACCCTTCTAGTATTATGCAAAAATAGAGCAAGATTGTTGGTGTCTCTAAAAGAAAGTTGAGTAAAAATTCTCCTTTATGCCCTAGTGAGTGGTGGGCTGGTCTTTATTTTTGGATGGTTGTTTTAGTTTAATTTCTATTTATTTTGGCCTTGGAGGTTAGCTTGTACTTAATTTACCTTATCTTTCTCTGCCTCCTTTAATGTAAAAGGTTATGGGATCTTTAAAACCCAGTTTTTTCACCATTAATAAAAAATAATAATAAGTGATATAAAAAATTAGTTGTCTTTTATATTTCTTAGGTTATTTTATTATTAAAAATACATAACATAACACATTTACACTAATAATTTATTTATTGATGAAAATATGAAAACTAAAACTCAAACTAAAAAAAATGATAAAGTAAAATTTATATTTAGCTTAAAAAAATAAATAAAAGGTTATTTAGTATAATTTTAAGTGTTTAACAAAATAAAATAAAACAAAATACATCATCATCATCAGTTGTCTTTTGCATTGGAAAGCTCAATGATCTACATATGGACATAAATCATCATCATCATTTATTTTTTCCTACATCTAGCAAACCAGTGCTTCTCGATGGTGTTGTGTAAGTTGATCAAGAATGCTTCTCGAATTACAAATTATTATATTAGATATCCACTCCTAGAAACACTAATATCAACTTTCCACAATGTATCCCTTCTTTATTTACTTAGTCTGAAGTGTTGTGTGTTTACTTATTCTGAAGTGTTGTGTATGTCGGTCTGCAAGAGGGAAAAAAACAAATAAACAAATACATTTTAAAGTGGATCGTCAATACATGAACTTGTTAAAGATTTTGAATAATTTAAAAACAAAACCATTACTAGTTCTTCCAGACTCGGCGAAATAAAAGGAGGGGGCACATAATACTTACACTGATAAAACCAGATTAGCATTAGTATTAAAAACATGGAATGCCCACAGAAATTTGATGGTCACCCTGGCATCATTAAAACTAGGGGTGACGTCGATTACCAAGAAACTTAGATGATCACAGTGCTGGCTCTTTTGATACATCGCCAACTTGCCATGGACAGAAAGAAAGTGGAATATAGAAGCATTTTCATGAAAACTATTGTCAAGTTCCTGTAAATATAGCCAAACATTTTGTAGTGGATAATAAACGCCAACACTAATAATCTCACCAGTGGCACCGCCACCGGCACCAACACTGGTATTTTTAGAGTTACAAGTAAATATGATGTTCTGAACAACTGCTCATGTAGCATGGGTTCACCAGTGAGCCCTCAAGGCCAGTGGAAATTCTTGGCAAATATTGGCGAAATCCAATATAATTCCACCAGCACTATTTTTTGACTGTGGTTGATCTCTATTGCTGCTGCCACTGGCTATGAGACTACTATACCAACCGTCCATCTAAAGGGCAGAATAAGTAGCATGGGATTCTATGTACACACATTCCTATCATACGCTTCAGCCCAATATTTTGTGGATGGATTGCACCCTCCAAAGACACAGATCATTATGTTAAATGCAACAGCCACCACCTTGTTCCTCCATGTGTGGGTGTTTCCTGCACCAACCCATTTGTACGTTGTCAGATCAAATTCCATGACCTGTTGGAATTTTAGCCAGGGTAATGAGGATACGTCTTTTGAGTGAGTATATGAGTCTTCAGTGGATAGATATCCATAAGCCACTATAGTGGAGGAAACAATTCTTCTAGAATATCACCAGTTAGAGCAAAGGAGAAGGATCCATGAACTTGATTAGGTTATTGGCATCACCTTTAGATAGAGCTCCAAAAAAATTGTAATAGGGAAAGGTTTCCCAAGATATTTGTTGAAAATATTTTAGTGAAAGATTTTTTGTGTGGAGTATCTCACATTGGGTGAACCACGTTAAATTGGTGTCTCTATTGTGTATGGTGATTTGTGAATTGCTTTGATTACTACTATTGATATTGCCATTAATTGGGAAAGAAAAGTAAAAAGTGATCTTATACTGTTCACCCCCCTCTTAGTATAAGCTTGTGTTCTTCAATATAGGTTAATTACCTTCACTTGGACAACCAAGATTATAATTAGATACTAGTAATAAACCTAGCTTTTATGTAACACCTTTCCATGCTAAATCCATTACCAAGTGTCATGTACACCAATCAAAACCAACCCTTCAATCTTACACATCTAAATCAAATGATATCTAATGTAAGCAATCAATTGAACATTTTGATGTGATTTTATAATTTGGTAACCACAAACAACATTCTAAATCACACACATGAAATTAATTAACTTAGCTCACCATCATTCCTCAACTCCTCTAAAACCACAAATAGTGCAATAGTTAGACCAAAACCAATCCAACCTTATACCTTAAATCCTTAGTCTGATAACATACAAAGGATAGTTTACAAATTGAGTAGAAATATGCTTAAACTATAAAGGCAATTTCCTCAAAACCCATCCACCAACAAAATCTAGAATAAGAATTTTAACTTCTAGAACACTGATTGTCAATAGAATACTTGCCCAATTAATTTAGGAGTACTAAATTTTACTAGCAAACAAAACCAATATTATGACAATCTAAGTACTCTACTAAATTTAGATGATCTTACTAAAAGCATGAGGATACAAAAGCAAAAAGGAAAGCGAAGATGTGATGCAAACTAAACCAAACTTGACGCTAAATCCTAGGAATTTGAAAGTGCATGAAAAGAGGGAAAAGCATGAGCGAATCGAAATGAAACAAATGCAAATAAAGAAGACAACCCTTTTTATTGATATGTTTCACAACTCGGTTACAATGCGCATCCTCCCCTTTCAAGGGCTAGGAGCATTTAAATAAGCGTTCTGGTTACATCCATGGATGCCCTTCCTTCTTTCGCGTGCCCACATGTAAAATGGGCGGACCAAACATCATCGTCGCTCGTGTTGGTGAGTCTTGACTCCTTGCTGCTCCTTCGATGTCCAGACCCTACATTCAAAGGAACAAGAAACAGTCAGTAGCACTTGTAGATAAAGTAAAGCATGCAATCCCCAAGCCTACGATAAGTGAATGAGAAAAATGAATTAAACTATGACTAAAATGAATCCAAATGCTCTAAAAATTTGACAGGGGCATCAAGGCATCCCAAAGAAAATACTGCAAATGGAACAGTCAAGAAATTCCTCGCCGATTTGAATTCGCTCCGGGGCGGGACGAATTCACCTGCAACAAAATGCCGAAAAGGTACTGTTCCCAATGTCCTGTCTAGGAGGCTCCAAACGACCTACAAACTTGGGGTTAGCTAATTGGGGGCATTTTGGGAAGACCCAGATGGTCATATTTTCCCAATTTGGCCTCCATAAATAGGAATTTTATGATGCTACCTGCAAGTTAGTAAAGGCGAACGAAGATAGAAACATGATCAAAATTATTCGAAACGAAATGAAATTAAAAGGGGAACCTATCTAAGCAGCATAGAATTGAATGCAAAAATGAAAGAAAGCAAATCTACCATAGATTTCCAATCACTCCGAAGAGGGGCGATTAGGACTGTAGTAGTGCGGGAGGGGCGCACCCGGAGGCGGGCCGCCCGTCGTTTGGGGCCTGATTTCGGCACCAATCCACTTGGGATGGGTCCAAAATCTCTTGTGGGGTATTGTCGAAAAATTGGGTGGGATATCATGGCCAAATGTCGGGTTTGGTTCTGGATTTGTGCTTCCAATAACCACCCTATGACCTCCTCTCCGAAAGAGATCAAGGATGTGAAAGACACAACTCAAAAGGGGTGTGGGTGTGAAAGTAAAATGACAGCACTTCGTTGCTCCAAAATGCTCCTTCTCTGTATATTTTGGGGTGAGGAAACTCACCAATTTATAGACCTGGAGGTCTCTTGAAATGGGCATGCAGAGGCGCCACTTGGCAATCATGCCTTCCCAGGGGGGAGGAGATTCCTCCCTGAATAGGGACTTCATGACTGCCCTTGTAACAGCCTCTAACGCTCGAAAACGCTCACCCACACTCCCATGCGATGAAGGAAGCGTTAAGTGGCGGATCTGAGCTGCCATTTGTCAAGATTTGACTTTTTTCTTGTCAAACCTGCAATTCGCCCCACCCTGGAGCGAATCTGGAATTCGTCCCTGGGTGGGGCGAATCCCAGTTTGAATTCGTCCCTGGGTGGAACGGATACTGAGCAAAGTGCCTGAAGGTGCCAAATTGATTTTTGACCTTCCAAAATTGCTGTGAGAGTGGTTAGGACCACTGTTTAACCTCTGGGGGCTGCCCTTGGGGCTATGTGTGTCAATGCGATCAGTGTTTGCAGTCACATAATCGGATTGGTGATGTTTTGGTGTCTACAGATGCCCCTTTTTGGGATGCGCTGTGCATGGCACAGCGTCGAGCAAAAATAGATAACCAAAGCACTAATGATTAGGGTTTCTCAGTAACCTAACCAAATTTTGATGCCCCAAGTATGGAAAGGGCATGCATTCTTGAATCCTTGCTTCTGACGAGCGAAGGAACTTAATTCAAGTGTTAACCTTTTTCGGTGAGGTGTTACTTGATCTTGGACATTGATCAGTCATGAATAGGCAAAGGGCGCAACCTTTTGTCTGTGAGAACCTTGAGTTCATGATTCACGAAATGCCAAGTGATTGATCAGCTTGTGATTATTGCTTGTTTACTGCCCCAAGCAAGAGCGTGATTGTCTTTGTCAATGATTCTTTGAATGCATGCCATTTTCCTTAATTGGGTGTGTACTTGTTGACTGGTGACTAAGTGTGACTACCCCCTCAAGCGACGAATCGATGAGGGAATGACCTTCATGAGAAAAGCGATGAGTCGCTTGACCCAAAATGACTTGTGCAAGGGTGCCTTCAGATGTTTAGCATTACACGTGTGTAGCTTTCTGACATTTAGACCTATTTTTGGTGGGTGTTAACCCTTTTTGGTGACGCTTTTTGGAGCTGAGATTGTCAAAGATCCGTTCTCCCGTGGAGCGGTCCGGCTATGGTAGCCTTCTTAGGGAGTAGGATAGTGACAATTTGTGAGCCCAACGTCTATTTTGGATGCCAAGAATGTCAGGCGCCAAGGCGCCTTCGTTCGGCAATGTTATTGCTATTTTTGATTGGATTTTGACCCATTTTGACGACGCCATTTGGGGATGAAATTCTCGAAAATCCATCCTCCCATGGAGTGGTCCGGCTATGGTAGCCTTCTTAGGGAGGAGGATAGTGAGGATTTGTGACCCCGACGTCCATTTTGCATGCTCGAGATGTCAAGTGCAAAAGCACTTTCATCGGGCAAGTCTATTAGTTGTTTTGGTGCATTTTTGTTCAATTTTTGTTGTTTTTGAAATTTTTGCCCTGAATTCGTTTTGGGGTGGGATGAATACCAGCTTAGTATTCATCCCAGGGTGGGACGAGTGCTAACCAGAGCGCTCATCCCAGGGAGGAATGAATATAAGCTCAAAAAGCCTATTTAAAGGCCAAAACTAGGGTTTGGGCTCATTTGCATTCAAATTTTCTTGCGATTTGGAGCTCTAAGGAGGAGGAGGTTAATTCTATGAAGCGAAGCACTGCCAAATTTCTCCCGACATCATGAGTGCATAGACCGGATCGAGCGGCGGAGCCGAAGCGAGACCAGTAAGTGCTCCTGATTGTTATTGCTTTTGTTTGTTATATGTTTTAAAACTGCAAGTTATTTGTTTATTTTTCTTTGTTATGTTGTTCTCCAAATTAGAATTGAAACCCTAAAAACTGAGCTGAACACAAACCAAGACTTAGCTTAAAACTGAATGGAAAACGTAGTTTAAACCTAGGTTGAAATTTGATTTTTCTTTTTAAAATGGAACATAAATTTACTTTTCGCTTTACACTAGAGTAAACCCTAGGAAAAGTTTTGATTTTGCTAAACTAAAACCCTAGGATAAACTGAACGCAAACCCTAGTTTTTTAGGCTGAACTTGTCAGTTTTAAAACATAGGTGAAAACCCTAGGTCAAAAACTGTTATTTTAATTTTGCTTTGTTTGTGCAGACTTTGTCAGTTTTAAACTTAGAATACAGAAACCCTAAGACTGACAACTGTAGTTAAAAAAAATGTTTTTGTGTTTTTATGCTATTGTCAGTTTTAAACTTAGAGTACAGAAACCCTAAGACTGACAAACTATTTTTTTTATTTTTTTTTTTTGCAGTGCTTGTATATGCATGTTATTGTTGTATAGTTTTTCATGATGTTAATGTTTTTGTGTTGTTTTCTATTGTAGGTTGTGAAGAGCCGGTATCGTGTGCCTACTACTTTTGCTGAAGCATGGGAGGCACTAACTGTGGCTGACTGGGAGTGGCTTGATGCCCTTGGGCTCAAGCAGGTGACTCGGCTGGAGCCTGTGGTCGGGGATCGGGCCTATCTGATGGCCCTGATCAACCTGTGGGATCCTCAGACCAACACCTTCCATCTCCCAACAGGGGAGATGATAGTGACCTTGGAGGATGTCTATCGGATTCTTCGGATTCCAATAGACGGACTGTCGATCCGGACGATGCCACGAGATCAGCGGACAATAGTGTTGACACGTTGCTTCGGGCACGAGGAGGAGTTGGGTGTGGAGAGCCCGATGGAGAGGGTAGAGGGTGACTTCTAGATTGGCAAGATTTTGGTCCGATGGTGGTTGGAGAAGGGGGTGTTGGGAGTGAGGCACGCAGTACTTATGGGCCTCATTTCCAACATGCTACTACCTGACTCGTCAGGCATGAGGTTCCCATGGAACCTGTTGGATGTGGTTTGCCGATTGGTTGAGTGCCCGACGGAGGCACCATTGATCATGAGGTGGGGACAGACGCTACTAGCACAGCTCTATGGTGAGTTGTACGAGGTCCACTATCGGAGGTGGAAGGGGATTAGCTGTAGCTATCTATTGCAGAGCTGGGCTTGGTAGCACATAGTGGTGGAGAGGCCGACAAGGTTACCGTGGATGACTCGGACGAAGATGGTGGATAAGGATATAGGCTACGTGGTTCTATGGCGATGGTCTGAGGAGCAGGGACAGAGTCGATGGTGGGAAGGTGCCGTAGGGCACTATGTCGATGCCTTCGCTCGGCTTACTCCAGGGGAGGTGTCCTGGCGCCCCTACCGGGACTGTCCAGCCTGGCCTGAGGCTGGAGAGTGGCTCCGATGGGTACGTAGGGGGCGGTGGCTGATTGGGAGGCATGGGACCGAGCATGAGTTCTTCCCTTACAGCTGGGTGACATGATAGTTTGGGGTGCACCAAGGGTTTCCTGGTGAACCCGTGGTCTATCGACGTCGGGGGGACGAGAGGACTCTGGACCGGCCGATCATCACGCCACTAGGCAAGGATTCTGATGCGGTGATTGATGTCCCGGATGTGGATGACGTCGGGACTACTACAGAGTATGACCAGTGGTGGACACTATGGTGATGGCGGGGAGAGGGGCCACTGGGAGACGTGGAGGCAACAGCAGCAGGCGGGGAGGGTGCCGAGGCACCAGGAGATGATTGGGGAGCTCCGCTAGATGATGCGGACATGGTGGAGGTAGATGATGCGGATGCAGATCTTGGGGTTTTGGATCAGCCGGAGATGCAGGACATCATGAAATAGTGGGAGCAAGAGCAGGCTGCTATTCCTGAGATGCCCACGCCTCAAGCAGGTTCGGAGGACACGGAGGCAGGGGTGCACACTGAGAATGCATGATTGGTGGGGCTACTATGGAGGCGAGATGAGGAGCTGGGGGAGGCTTTGCAGGAGAGGGATCTCCTATAGACTCAGCTAGCGAAGAAGGCGAAGACATTGGCATAGCGTGACGATGCAGTAGTAGCTTATTATTGTCGACGGGAGGCAGAGTGGTTGTAGCGAGAGGCAGATTGGTCTCGATGGGAGATAGATTGGTCTCAACATCGGATGGATATGGAGGGAGAGATTATCTACCTCGGTGGGCGGTTACCTGAGCCCCCGAGAGGTGGATCATCACGTCGGACGAGGGGCAGTGATACTAAGCAGTCAGCATCATCTCATCACAGGCGACTGGATGAGGGAGGGGGTAGCAGGCATGATGCGGGGGCTAGCAGCAGCCACCCTGAGGGGTCCCATAGGACCCACACCATGGGGGGTAGTTCCCATCGCACCGATCCTGCGTGATCATGGTGGCCGATGCCTTAGGCTTGGGGGTTTTTGGGCTTTTGGCTTTTTACGGGGTTAGATGACCGGATATTGTAGCCTACGGGCATTTTTGATGATATATATATAGATGATTTTATTTTTTGTTACACATGTGTCGTGATTTGATGTTATGCCTAATGATTGATGAATGTGTATGTTTGCATGTTAATTTACATTGATGGATGCATGTGTTATGATGAATGCAAATGTTGCTTAATGTATATGATATGCAAAATGAATATGAATGAATTGAATTTGTGATTTTTGGCGATGGCACCATAGACTATTTAGAACTTATGGCTTTTTGTCTTAGGCGATTGTTGTGGTAAATGACTTTTTATGTATGGTTTTTTGTATTTTTTGATGGTGAAGCGAGGATGGAGGATAACACAGTTGGTTTATAATGTAGTTAGGTTTTTTGAGACTTAGATGTTTTAACTAACTATCCAAAACTGTATTTTATCTTACAAGACTTTTGAACAAGGTATGAATCCGACTTGTCTTTGACCCAGTTATGTCACATCCCTATGTGTGCAATTGAGTTTGTTTATGTGGTATTTGTCAGGATACCGCCAGTGCCAGATAGGCTATCAACCAAACCTGTACTGAGGATCACCTAATTAGCCCCACTAACTCCTTTGTTGTATTTAGTCAGATTAATCTGCAGTGCGATCCAGGATACCATAAGCTAGCTCATCCACATGCAAACATTGATCTGCACACAAGTTAATGCGATAGATATATCGTCATGCGGGAGGTTTGCCATGAGTGACCGATAGGCTATCAACCAAACCAGTACTGAGGTTTATCTCATGACCTTCTGAATGCTGAGAGTTCCAGGGATTCAAGTTTGACTCCCTTCTTTTCTTCAATTGTATTGGGATACTTGCTCATTTATAGTGATAAGAATCACTGTTTATTTTTGTTATTTTTCTTTTGAGCAAGGGATTTGAATAATGAGTGATGAGAATCACTATTGTATGTGCCTTTGGATGTATGCACTTTGGTTGTGATGTCAAATTTTTGGAGTTTTGACCTTTTGCAAATTTGTATGATGTTTGCAACTTCTTTTGAGAACTTGGGATTCTTGGGGAATTGGGTAGGGAAGATTCTTGTCCTTTTGCCAACTCTCAGCATTCTTGAGGTCATTCGCACAGGGGGATGAGCAAGATAACCATTTCGCTTATGGTGACCTGGATTGCTTTGTAGGTTTCATCTTTCGTTCACACAACTTGGGAATTTTTATGTGTTTTAACTTGTGTTGGGATGCTACGTAACAAGGTGTGATCCAAGTAGAACTCTACCTTCATAAAATCATGTCTGACTTTGTACAACATTTGGTTAAAAAGCTATTGACAGCTGAATGATGAAAACTCTTGATACATTAAAAGTCAACTGACTATAGTATGGTGAAAAGATGTAAATGGCATTTATTTGTGATGGACTATTTATAAAACGGGAAACTATGGAACAAGATGGATTTGCCAAGTAATTACAGTCTATGGCGCCCTGACCTAGATGACCACAAATATGCAATGTATGTGTGTGATGCCTAATGCAACTATATGTTTGTGTTTTTGGATGGATTGATACTTATGAGGATGAAGATGAGATGCAAAAAGACCTCTTTCTTTTTGTGATGATTTTGAGCATGCATAGAGATGAGATGCACATTTTTGTTATTTTTGATGATTTTGTTGTTTTTTTTTTTTTGGATTTTCTTATTTTTGACCAAGCGATTATGGGAATCCTTGGAGCTTTTTGGGATGACCAAGTGATTTATGGGAATCCTTGGAGCTTTTTGGGTTGACCAAGTGATTATGGGAATCCTTGGAGCTTTTTGGGTTGACCAAGCGATTATGGGAATCCTTGGAGCTTTTTGGGTTGACCAAGCGATTGTGGGAATCCTTGGAGCTTTTTGGGTTGACCAAGCGATTGTGGGAATCCTTGGAGCTTTTTGTTTAGACTATGGCTCTTCTAGATATGGAATGGCCTCAAATGACTGATGTTCAAGGGTTCTAGTTCCTTGATTCCATCAAGAGAGGCTAGCCGATATGTTCCAGGTCCTATTTTACTATCAACTACATAGGGACCTAACCAATTTGCCGTGAACTTGTCCCTTAGATGGGGCGGCAAGCTAGAGTTCTGTTGGTTCTCTTTTAAGACCAAGTCACCAACCTGAAAGTCCCTCAGGTGAACTTTCATGTTGTATGCTCTCTTTAGTCACTCTTGATAGATACGTAAATGCTCGAGAGCATTAACACGTCGTTCATCGAGCAATGTAAGCTGGTCTAACCGGGCCTGTCATGCATAGTGTCATCATCGATGAACTCTTGCATTGAAATGCGTAGGGAAGGAATCTCCAACTCGAGAGGCATGACAGCCTTAGAGCCATACATGAGCAAAAATGGAGTTGCCCTAGTGGGTGTCCGAATGCTAGTGCGGTAAGCCCACAGGGCAAGTGGGATCTGAATGTGCCAATCCTTATGACTGTCCATGACTATATTTTTGAGGATGGCAACTAGCATTTTGTTTGATGCCTCTGCTTGCCCATTTGCCTACGGATAATAGGGTGTCAAAAAACTGTGCTGAATTTTGTACTTTGTGGTCAAAGCACGCACATCTTTGTTCTTGAATGACGTCCCATTATCCGAGATTATTTTGGATGGAATACCAAAATGACATATGATGTTATGTAAAATGAACTCCACAATGCGGGTTCCAGTCATAGAGGTAAGCGGAACTGCTTCCACCCACTTGGTGAAATACTCTGTGGCCATTATGATGAACATGTGATGGCCTGACGACGTAGGGGAGATCTTTTCGATTAGATCTAAGCCCCACTATGAAAATGGCCAAGCCGACTGGATTGGCTGCAAGGCCTGGGAAGGTACGTGCATCAAATTAGCATGATGTTGACACTTCACACACTTCCTTACATATGCGCTACAATCTCACTCTAAATATGGCCAATAATAGCCCATGCAAAGAATGCGCTTGGCGATAGCCATACCACTGAAGTGGCCACCACATGTACCATCGTGCGCTTGGGCGATCGCCCAAGTGGACTCTTGTTGGTCCAAGCACCGAAGGAGGATCCCTTCATAGCTACGATGGTACAAAATGTCTCCTAACAAGACATGCTTTGCCGCTTTCTTCTTGAATGCTCATTTTGCGGCATGCATCAATCCAAGTGGGAGGTTACCTAACTTGAGGTAGTCCCTTATGGGTGAATACCAATCCTGTTGATCAGAAGCCTCGATGGTATGAACAACCAATCCCTCTTGAAGTTCATCCCTAGAAAATTTTGAGCGGGAAAGAACTTGTAAGAATAGCGTTGTGTTGCTATTAAGGGGAGTAGGGGAGAACAAGGACCCCCAGTTGGCATGTTTCAGATGATCGTGGATTCGAGAGAACCTATCCTGAGGTGGTTCAATCTGGATCATGTGGATTCCTGGCATCAAGTTAGAGCTTGCACGGTCCATCGTGGATTGCGATAGTGTTTTGACTTGAATGGTTGTCATATCACCAGAAAGGTCTTGTGGGATTAGTGACCCCAAGGAGGCCATAGTGTCCACAAAATGATTCGATGACCGAGGGAGTGCCTCGATGTCGTACCATTCAAGATTTGCCAGGAATTTGTCCACAAGGGCTTTGTAGGCCTGCAGAACTGGGCATTTACATTGGAATACCCCTTTGACTTGGTTGACAATTAGCAGTGAATCACCAAAGATGTTCAATCACTTGATGTTCATGGTGATTGTTGTCTGAAGACCTATGAGCAAGGCTTCATATTCTGCATTATTGTTGGTGCACGAGAAGTCTAATTTAAATGACAGAGGCATTGGAGCCCCTTGCGGTGTGAAGAATACAATTCCCGTGCCACCTCCTTGCTCACATTTAGAACCATCAAAAAATAGGGTTATGTCGGCATGTGACTCAGGCTCATCAGAATATGGCGATTCTGAGACATGGAAGACCCCATCATCGGGTAGTTCTATGACCAGAGGTTGATCGTCTTTGAGAGGAGCCTCTGCTAGTTGATCGGCTATGACTTGTCCTTTGATGGATTTCTGTCCAATAAACTCTATGTCAAATTCCATCAACAACATAATCCATTTCGTTGTGCGGCTACTATGATAAGTACGACTCATCATGTATCGCAATGGATTCTCCTTAGACACAACATACGTAGTGTTGCTCAGCATGTAGTGGCATAGATTTTTGGTAGCAAACACCACTGCCAAGCAGAGTTTCTCAACGTATGCATAGTTAAGTTCATAACTGACCAGGGTGCGGCTAAGATAGTAAGTAGCCTATTCTTTGTGAAGTTCATTCTTCTGGGCTAGCATGGCACCCAGTGCCACCTTAGTAGCTGAGATGTATAAGTAGAATGACACTCCTGGTCTAGGTGGTGCCAATACTGGTGGTGAAGCCAAGTATCATTTAATGTCATCAAAGGCTGACTGGCACTTGTCATCCCAGTGAAATGCTACCCCCTTGTGCAATAATTTGTTCATGGGTCGGCACTTGTCAGATAGCTGCGCTATGAAGCGCTTGATTGACGTGACCTTTCCTTGCAAGCTTTTGAGCTGCTTGATGGTAGTTGGGGGAAGCATTTCAAGGATTGCCTTGACTTTGTTTGGGTCCACCTCGATGCCTCGCTTTGAGACTATGAAACCCAAGAGTTTTCCAGATGTGACGCCAAATACGCACTTCTTGGGATTCAATCTGACTTTATGTTCCATGAGGCGATCGAGGATCTTGCTTAAGTCATCGATATGATCTTGGCGCAAAAGAGATTTGGCCAACAAATCATCCATGTAATCTTCCAAAGTTGTATGCATGTAATCATGGAAGATGTACGTCATGGCACGTTGGTAGGTGGCGCCAACATTTTTAAGGCCAAAAGGCATGACCTTATAACAAAATGTCCCCCAAGGCGTTGTGAACGCTATTTTTAGTTGGTCTTCGAGATTGATACGAATTTGATTGTATCCCGAGAAACCATCCATGAGGGATAGCATTTCATGGCCTGTAGTAGCGTCTACCAATGCGTCGATGCTCGACAAGGGGAAATCATCCTTAGGACTCGCTTTGTTTAGATCTCAAAAATTAGTGCATATGAGAATCCTCCCGTCGAGCTTTTTGATGGGCACCATGTTGGACAACCATGGCGGATAATCCACGTAGATGACAAACTGTGCATCCAACAACTTTTGCAATTCATCTTTGACCATCAAGGCCATTGTTGGGTGCATCTTACGTAGTTTTTGCTTAACTGGCTTGACTATCGGATCAAGCATTAGATTATGCATGACTAGTTGCGGATCTAGTCCCGACATGTCTCTGTATGACCATGCAAAAACCTCCTTCTTCTCTTTGAGAAGGGCAATGTAGTCGGCTTGCTCTTCGGGGGATAGACTTACCCCGACTTGATGATCTGTGGATTCATTGGATCTGAGTCGATGTCTACGTCAATCGTCTCCTCGACCGACATGTGGGATCCATCCTCCAACTGGTGTGGAGTCGGGATCAAATGGATATCATTTGCTGAGTTTAAATCCACGTTGGGAACCTCGGGTTCCTCTTCAGCATGGAAGATATCCTGAGTTGACCCTGGGGTAAAATGAAGCATTTTACCAAAATGCCAGTACTTTGATGGGGATGGAGGTGAATTGACGCGATCCCAGTCTATGGCATCTATGTCTAGATGCAATGACCATGCTGGATCGGCCGGATTGTGGATGGGGGTGGTTAAGTCAATGGAGATCATGTTGATGAAATGATTTTGGTCTCCATTACCGCGGGTGTGGTGATTTGAACATTCTAGATGATTCCTGCCCTCTGGATCTGGCTCTATAGGGATTGGCACGAATGGATTGGCCCTATGTGCTGATAGGAGGATAGGGTCTACCCTCGACACTGATATCACTCTAGGGTCTCGGGGTGGAAGGTGCTCTTCGTATACCTGGAGCGACGGATCCAACACTTGGTCCCACCCCGTTGGGTCTACGTACCACTCATGCCCTGGCACTATGCCCAGTTGTTCAAATATGTTTTTAATCTCCAAGGGGTATGGTTGCTGCATCTATCGCATGTGATTAAGATATGTCATTTCTATTTCATCTTCATAATCACTATCAGAGATCCAAAAGCCCTCGTTGGCTCTGAAAACTATTTGAGGTATTACAGGCTCATCCTACTCAAGCAAATTAATCTGGCCCCATTGTGGTTGTTCCACTCTCCGTGGGGGGACCTGATTCTCTTGACGTGGCACTAGCTCGATTGGAGCCTCTAGGGGGAACATTGTCAAGAGGCTCTCTTGATAGTCATTCATGGGGATCACTTGGGAGTGATCACTATCTGATTCGAAGGGGTCATATGATGTTGGTTCATACTCTGACTCATCCTCTGAAGATCCCTCTTGACACTATCTATACCCTCCTTGAAAGTGAGTCCCCAAACTTTCGCCTCTCTCCAGCAAAGGGCAAGGGTTAGTGAGGTTAACAAGGGTGGTTGTTGACCATGGGAGGTAATCCCCCAATGTATACATTGTGTTAGGGTTGGCATAGATATCTAATGTCAATCCACCCTTCTTGCCTATCCCTAGGCTGTGCATGTCCTCTACCAAGATGTCCAAGGGCAAGGGGTGGTTGAACCCCATGCTCTACTTGTCATAAGGCATTTGTTATCTTGGCTGGCAAAGGACACACACTCCTTGCTCATACCTTCCTAGCCCATATCGATGCCAATTGCATTGGCCAAGATATCTTAGATTGAATTCTGAGTTAGATAGATAGTTGACATCTTCTACAAAATGCTCTTCATCTTCATGCTCTTGCATGCATGGTTCACTACCATGATCAAGGCCCCCATACAAAAATTTTGTCTAGTTTGGCGGGTAGCCTAAAGGAACAATTATATCGATGGGGAGGTGATCGGGGTTTCGTCAGGATTTATGTTAGGATTTACACTCGATCAGTTTTCGTCAAGATTTACACTCAGTCAATTTTCATTAGGATTTACATCTAGCAACAGTAGCGATCGGGGTTTATGAATGCAAAATTCAAGCCAAGGTGGTGATGAAATCCACCATTGGTCTTGATCAAGGGCTGGGGTTTTACGACCAGCTCCTTGGTGTTTACGTTACCACATGATGTGTGGGGTTCTTTTTATTTTGCAAAAGGGAAGCAAGAAAGCAGTAAAATAAAATTTTCCCTAAGCAAACAAGTAACCTAAAAACAAAAAAACTGAAAACAGAAAATGACAAGAAAAGTTTAGAATCCCTACCTTTTCTCTGCCCAAATCTGTCGGTTCTTAGTTTATGCCCTAAAATGGCATAGAAAAAAATTCATCCTAGGGATAAATGAATTACAGGACTATATTCGTCATAGGGTGGGGCGAATTCCCATTCGTCCCTGGGTAGGACAAATTATAGCT
Organism: Wollemia nobilis; assembly: GCA_028583015.1. Lineage (NCBI taxonomy): Eukaryota > Viridiplantae > Streptophyta > Pinopsida > Araucariales > Araucariaceae > Wollemia > Wollemia nobilis. The sequence goes on from JAQPPZ010000622.1 coordinate 4,244,289, forward strand.
CTGTATCCGCCTCCTGATGGAACGAACAGTAGTCAGCGTATGAAAACTCGATAACTGCAAGAAAAAACAACCATGTTTATATCATATATTTGATCTTAAAATCAGAGTACAATGCCCCACCATGATCACCACTGAAATCATGAGGATACGGAAGCAAAAAGGAAATTGAAGATGAGATGCAAATCGAACCAAACTTGATGCTAAATCCTAGGAATTTGAAAGTGCATGAAAAGAGGGAAAGCATGAGCGAATCAAAATGAAACAAATGCAAATAAATAATGCAGCCATTTTTATTGATATGTTTCACAACTTGGTTACAATGCGCATCCTCCCATTCCAAGGGCTAGGAGCGTTTAAATAAGCATTCTTGTTACATCCATGGATGCCCTTCCTTCTTTTGCGTGCCCACATGTAAAATGGGCAGACCAAATGTCACCTCCACTCACATTGGTGAGTCTTGACTCCTTTCTACTCCTCTGATGTCCATACCCTATGTTCAAAGGAACAAGAAATAGTCAATAGCACCTGTAGATAAAGTAAAGCATGCAATCCCCAAGCCTACAATAAGTGAATGAGAAAAATGAATTAAACTATGACTAAAATGAATCCAAATACTCTAAAAATTTGATAGGGGCATCAAGGCATCCCAAATAAAATACTACAAATGGAACAATCAAGAAATTCCTCGCCGATTTGAATTCACTCTAGGGCAGGACGAATTCACCTGCAACAAAATGCCAAAAAGGTATTGTTCCAAATGTCCTATCTAGGAGGCTTCAAAAGACCTACAAACTTGGGGTTAGCTAATTGGGGGCATTTTGGGAAGACCTAGATGGTCATATTTTCCCAATTTGGCCTCCGTCAATGGTAATTTGATGATGCTACCTGCAAGTTAGTAAAGGCGAACGAAGATAGAAACATGATAAAAATTATTTGAAAATAAATGAAATTAAAAGGGGAACCTATCTAAGTAGAATAGAATTGAATGCAAAAATGAAAGAAAGCAAATCTACCACATATTTCCAATCACTCCGAAGAGGGGTGATTAGGACTATAGCAGTACAGGAGGGGGCACCCGGAGGCAGGCCGCCCATCGTTTGGGGCCCGATTTCGGCACCAATCCACTTGGAATGGGTCCAAAATTTCTTATGGGGTATTGTCAAAAAATTGGGTTGGATATCATGGCCAAATGTCAAGTTTGTTTTTGGATTTGTGCTTCCAATAACCACCCTATGACCTCCTCTTTGAAAGATATCAAGGATGTGAAAAATACAACTCAAAATGGGTGTAGGTGTGAAAGTAAAATGACAGCACTTTGTTGCTCCAAAATGATCCTTCTCTATATATTTTGGGGTGAGGAAACTCACCAATTTATAGACCTAGAGGTCTCTTGAAATGGGCATGCAGAGGCGCCACTTGGCAATCATGCCTTCCCAGGGGGGAGGAGATTCCTCCCTGAATAGGGACTTCATGACTACCCTTGTAATAGCCTCTAATGCTTGAAAATTCTCACCCACACTCCCATGCTATGAAGGAAGCATTAAGTGGCAGATCTGAGCTGCCATTTGTCAAGATTTGACTTTTTTCCCGTCAAACCTACAATTCGCCCCACCCTAGAGCGAATCCGGAATTCATACCTAGGTGGGGCGAATCCCAGTTTGGATTCATCCCTAGGTGGAACGAATACTAAGAAGAGTGCCTGAAGGTGCCAAATTGATTTTTGACCTTCCAAAACTGCTGTGAGAGTGGTTAGGACCACTGTTTAACCTCTAGGGACTACCCTGAGGGCTGTGTGTGTCAATACGATTAGTGTTTGTAGTCACATAATCGTATTGGTGATGTTTTTGTGTCTACACTTACATTACTTAATTTGTGTATGGTCCATTATATGGTTAACATAGTGAAACTAATTATTCAGATTTTAAAATTATTTTATATATTATCTAAAAAGAGTTAAAAATTTTAAAGTTGGTGCCCACCAATTAGGACTATAGAATTCAAGATAATTAGAACCCATGGAAAACCCTAGTTTTAAAAACATATGAAATCTCAAGAGTAGATGAAGATGAACACAAAAAAATACATGGAAGAAGAGGTACAAGCTTACTATTAATTTTTAAGGGGTGATGATTATATTCTCTTTATTAATGGAAAATCACCATTGATTTCTTCTACACCCTAAATAAAATCTCGATCCCACATGATATGCATGCCAATAAAAACCTAGTGTCACCTAAGGGTCCAACAGGTACCTATGCATCAAAAAGTTAATACATCATCACCAAAAACAAAAAAAATCCTAGAACAACACAAGCCTAGATATAATATTAATGAAGAAATTAAGAATACCAAGGCAAACATTTCTCTATTTAAACTAACCTATTTAATTGAAAAAAAGGATTTATTGATTAAAAATATCTTTGAAAAAAAAGACTAAAGAGGTTACTAATTCTCAAATGACCATATACAAAGAAATGATAGAATCTCCACCTTTCCTTGTAACTATTAATATTTTCAACAAAAATATACATAATTATTTGGTGGTTTTAGGTTCTTATGGCAATGTAAAAATTAGGACTAGCCCCTACTCCCTCAAACTATAGGGTTATTCAATTGAATAAGATAGAGGTAAATGTGGTTGGGGTTCTAAACTAGATCTATATATAGATGGTTGCTAAACCTAGGATACAACAATGCATTGATATCCAGACTATGGATATCCCATTGTAACAACTCAAATCTACTCACCTAGTTGTATCAATTATTTTGGTTCATAATGCATAATTTTTTAACGCAATATTACTCAAACTATTTTCAAGGTTTAAGGTTTTTGGTTTAATGTTCATCCATTTCACTATCATTTTTAAGTATAAGGTATATCATACCACTTTTGTATTTTAGAACTACTATAGATAGTCTCCCAAGTGGATGAAATTGGTCAAATATTGTAAGTAGTGCCATTTTGTAGAATTGGCTTTTCTCATTTTACTTCCTCTTGTTCTAGCATGAGGGTATAACCATGACTAGGGTTATCCTCTAGGGCCCATAACACCTAGAGGGTGGATGCATACTCTCTCCATCCCTTAGCATGATGAACCTTGACTCAACTGGTCAACATGTTCAAGAATTGGTATACAAGGGGTGAGCATACATATGCCTAATGCCTAGTTGATTGTCCTCTTTCCTAGAGTTAGTTAGAGCCATGTCATTACCCTAACACTGGACTTGGTCTCAATTGTCCATTATGACTCATGACATTTTATTAAATATCAAACATTATGGGTGGACTAATTTCATAATATTACTAATCCACTTCTAGTCAAATGGTATAATATTAATCACCGTACTCCCAAAAAACGACCTAGAGGAAGCATCCCATACCATCCCTCATTACAAGTTCTGACAAGGTCACTTGATTCGACCTCATTTGTGTTATAAAATGGTTGGTCTCGAGTCTTGTTGAATTCTTATCTATATTACAATAATATTGGGTGTTCAGTTGAGTTATTTTTCTTGATGATTAATCTTATCATGGAGTAGTTGAGTCCTTAATCCAAGGTTTTTTCAAGGTATGATTTCTAGTATTGTTTAGTTAAGTATTCCAAAATAGATACTTCCACATCACAATACATTTTGTTTTTTCAATGGATGTAAATGTTTTCTAGGCTATAGTTGGCCTAAATAAAATAAATTAATGTTATCTTTAGAAAGTAACACAAGTAACCCTCTTATTACAAATTATTATTGAATTCCTTATCAAATATCCACTCTTAGCAACACTAATATCAACCTCCCAAAATGTATCCCTTCTTTATTTACTTAGTCTGAAGTGCTATCTAATTGTATCAACAGTGTGCCGCTTTGCAAGAGGGAAAAAAAAAACAAACAAACAAATATATTTTCAAGTGGATCTTCAATAGATTAACTTGTTAAATATTTTTAATAATAAAAAAATAAAACCATTACGAGTTCTTCAAGACTTGCCAAAATAAAAGGAGGAGGCTTGCAATACTTACACTGATAAAACCAAAACCCCATTAATATCAGGAACGTGGAATACCCACAAAAATTTTGTGGTCACCCTTGCATCATCAAAGTTAGGGGTGACATCGAATACCAAGAAACTTAGAGGATCACGATGCTCACTCTTTTGGTATATCACCAACTTGCCATGGAAAAAAAGAAAGTGGAATGTATTTTCAAGTCCTTGCAAAGATAGCCAAACATTTTGTAACCCCTCACAATAAGCGCCAACACGAACAATATCACTAGTGGCACCGCCATCGGCACTGGCGTTTTAAGAGCGACAAGTAAATATGATATAAAAAACTGCTACCATAGCGTGGGTTCGCTAGTGAGCCCTCAATGCTGGTGGAAATTCTTGGCAAATATTGATAGAATCATACTACTATACCAACCATCCATCGAAATGGCGAAATCAAACTACTATACCAAATATTGGCATAAAAGGTGCAAGAAGCGGCATGGGATTCCATGAACTTGCATTCCTATCATACGCTTCAGCCTAATATTTTAGGGTATTTTCCAATTAAATTGGGTGAATAGGAGATTCACTCAATGTTATCAACATGATTAATGGCAACCAAAATCTATTACATATTATTGTAAATTTTATAATTAAAACCAAGAGAATGATTAAAAATTTAGAAGAAATTCAATTCAAGTTTTGGTTCGGGGAAGATAACAAATTTGTGGACTAGCTAATCAAGGTCTTACACAACAAGATCTTTGGAAAGGTAATTTACCATATGGCCTTAGATCATTGGATAATGAATTTAAGAAAATGTCAAACTTGAGTCAGAATACTTAAGGTGGGTGGTTGGAACCCTCCGCATTCGATGTTACTTTTTGAATGTTTTGGTTGAGCCTATGTACCTAGTTTTTTGTCTCTATTTATCCATGCAAGCCTGCATACCCAATTTTTATATATGTTTGGCTTATGCGTCTAGGTATATTCGGCTAGTATATATTGGTCTAGGTGTAGGTAGTTGTGTCCAAGGGCTCTGGTTGGCTTTAATGTTTGAAGTGTCCTTAGTCTCCTAGTGGTTAGAGATTAGCTTCTTTTTTTTATAATGTTTGGAGGTCCTTTCAAAACTCCTTTCATCCAACTAATAAAAACAATGATCTCCAATAACAACAAAATAATAATTTTAATTTAGGTGGAATAATTTGAAACATAATTTATCCTGAATTTCATTATGAAGTCTTTGTGTCTTGTAATTGGAGGATTTTTTTTAATATATTGATAATGGATGATCCACTTGACAACTACCATCATTATGTTTACATTAAAGGTAGTAATTACCAACACATAGTGCATAAATTTAAGAATTTATTGATGGATTTTATTTATTCAATTAATGATACCCATATCATTGAGAAGGAATAGTATGTATTTAGTGAGTTTTGGATATAATAATTCTAAATTTAATGAAACTACATCTTTGACTTGTAGCATTCATAATATCCTACAATATAATAAATTAAGATCAATTGTTTTATTCCTTCTCTTATATCCATAATAATAACTTTCTTCACTCTGTTACAACTTATAGTAAAAATAAGACGATGATAATTATTTATAAGCTTTGATGATGTCAAATAAATTATCCAATCCAATGTGGAATAGGAAGACAAATACATAATATTGACATCCATATCTATATTATATGAAATTTCCTTATTAGTACGAGTTAAGCAATGCTAGTTCGACGTTCTTCTAAGATTTCTTCGAGTTGGTTGCTTGCATGTTGGCAGGTCTTATTGTTTTACTTTTTTGGATTGGTTTCTTTTATCTCTTTATTAGGTTATATCTTGGGTGGTATCTTAGCTGAGCCAATTTATTTTGAGTGTTCCATGTAATGTTCTTCTTATCCACTTGAGCATCGCTTATGTGGTAGTTTTTGACCACTTATTTTACCTTTGTGAGCCTTCTTTCCTTTTAAGCTGCATTGGGTGGTTTCCTCTTCTATTTTAGCATACCTAATACTATGGAGTCAAGTGTTTTCCTACGTACCTATGTCTTTAGTAGTGCATTTGGGATCATATGTATGCATGTTTTTGTTGCTCTTTTCTATGCAGATCTTGTGTGAGCCATGTGTTAGATGGTGATTTATGTTCTTTTGCTAAAGGTTTTGTTTGTTTAGTTGAATTGAAAGTTCTTAAATTTAAAGCTAATAAATGTTTTGGATGATTTACTCATCCTATAAAGTTGTATCTTTTGGTAGTTAGGGTCCTAAATAAATTAAATAAATAATTTTTATCTATTTTTTAAATGAGGTTAAATTTTTGAATGAGGTCTTTATTTTTAATAAAGAGTATTATGTTGCTGATTGTAAGTAAAATATTTTATTTGGTCTCTATTTTTTAAATAGAGATAGTATTTTAATGAATGATATTGTATGGAATAAAAATAGAGATTAGTTTGATTTCCTATCTTGTTAAAGTAGTTTAATAGAATGTTAGAAGGTGGGTTCTTCTATATATATATAGGTAGGGAAATCATTATAGAGATAAGTATGGGATTCTCTCATTGATTTCCTTTTAAAAATATATTGTGCATGTTTGGTTTGCAATTACATAGTGTGTAAAAATAAATAGAGAAATTTGGGATCTTCTCTAGTTTATTTCCTTTTAAAAGTATTGTGCATGGATGTTTGCAAATACAATTAGCATGTTAGATTGCATTGCATAATAAGTTGTCATGATCCCTAAATGTTCCTCAAGTTGGTGGGTAACTCCTTACATGAAGAAGGTCATCAAAGGAAGGTGGTACAAAGGCCATTTAGAAAAAATGACATTGTTGTATCTTGGATCAAAAAATGGTTATGTAAATGAGAATTTGCTTTATAATTTTTGAGGGAAAAAATTTATCTATTTCAAGATTTGTAGTTTTGTTTTAGAGCAATAATGAAAAGAAGAAAAATGAATATTTGGAATTAATTTTTTTTTTTTTTTTTTTTTTTGGAAAACATCCCAAAAGGGATGCCACTTTCGGGTAAGACCCAAGGAGGCAGGGGTATCCATTCCACCAAAAATTCCCAGGAATCAAACCTGGCCTACCACCTTTGACATTCTCAAGGAACAAACAAACACACAAAACCAATTTAAAAATAAGTAAATAACAACAAAAATAATAAAATAAAATTAAAAACATGCTCCTTGAGTGTGTCAAAAACAAAAGCACAACCAAACATGCACAATAAGATAAAAGAAACCACAACACGAACCACATAGAAAAACACAAGAACCACATAACAAAACACAAACAAGACAAAAACAACAAAACACTACAAAGACAACCCAAAAATAAACATGAAAAATAAACACAACCAGAACCTAAAAAATTAAAAAAATAAATAAAATAAAAATAAATAAAAAAACAACCAACAATAGACAATAAACAAAAAAAAAAACATAGAAAACACTCACACATAAAAACATGAATTAACACAAACAAAGAGAAACCCAAGAACAAGAATGAAAAAAACACAAGAACAATAACAAAAAGCATAAAAAAAAATACAAAATAACAAAAACACAAGAACAACAAAAAACAACACAAAGAACACAAAAACAAAACAAAACAAAAGAACCCACCCACCTTAAAAAACTAAACAAAAAAAATAAAAAAAAAAAAAAAAATTGAGCATAACAATGACCTATCTAGACCAGAAAACTATTAAGGCAAGAATCAACAGAGGAAATAAAATAAAGAATAGAATGAGCTAGGGAACTAAAAAAAACCGAATGAACCAAAGAGAAGAAAAAAAAAAGCAAGAAGAAACTAGGTACCTTCAGAATTGGAGCCATCCAAAGAAATGATAGAAATAAGAGCTTCCCTAATTTGAGAAGCCCACCATCTAGGAGGGTGGCCATAACAAGTAAGATCACCTTTGTCCAAAGCCCAATTAGCTAAAACATAAACACTCTTGTTTTGATCTCTAACCACATGATTGTAATCAATTTTTAAAAATCTCATTTGGATTAATTGAATCTTCTCAATAATTCTTTTTATTCTCCAATCCACCTTATGATTCTTAGAAGGAGTCTTCAAGATATTAATCATAAGTTGAGAGTCAAACTCAACTAACATATTTTCCCATCTAACCTTAGTAGCCTCTTGAAGGCCTCTGAGGATACCATACCCCTCAACAAGGTTGTTGGAAAGAATACCCAAATTCTTAGCAAAAATAAAAACCAGGGAGCCATCTGAAAGTCTACCAATTCCTCCCACACTAGCTTTTCCAGGGTTCCCTCTAGAGGCTCCATCAGTATTGACTTTTCCAAAATCATTAGGATGAGGTTGCCAATTTCTTGTCCTATCCATGTTACTAATACTCACATTCCCTTTAAGTTGGTTGCCCTTAGAATATTTAATCTTCAATATTTGCATCACTTGATCTCATATTTTGTGGGAGTTTTAAGGGTGATTAAGGAGTTGATGGACTGATTCAACTAAGTTGGCTATGGTCTTTTGCCAAATATAGTGAATATCCTTCCTATCTTGATTAAAAATTTGGTTGTTCCTTTCATTCCAAATATTCCAAATAAGAATGGTAGAACCCATCCAAACTAACTGCCTAATAAAATTATCAACACCATCTTGATTAGGCCAATCCCTCCAAAGTTGTTCAAAAGTAAAAAAATTGGACCACTATAAGCCAAGTAAAGTGGCCATTCTCCTCCATAGCTCAGAGGCTAAAGTAAACTCAATAAAAATATGGTTGAGAGTTTCTACATTCTATTCACATATTTCACATCTAAAAGGGCCATGAAAACCATGCTTCATAAGTTGCTCACCAGTAAGCACCCTATGATGCAATAAAATCCAATTAAAGAACCTCACCTTAGGCCAGAGCTTTTGAGCCCACAATCAAGAAAAGATGTCAGAATAATGGTTGGTATTATTATGGCATAAGGTCAAATAACCTTGAGCAACTAAATACTCACCCTTAGTAGTGTTGTTCCATCCAAAACAATCTTTTTCATGGGACCAAGAGAGGGATCTCATATGAAGGATGCCTTGGATATCTTGTCTTTGCCTTTTTGGGATTTGAATAGGCCAATCCTCAATAGGGATCCAATATCTACCAACCTTTGAATTACCAGTATGGTACTGAAAGTAATTAGCTACCTTTATCTAGTTAGCTCGGTGAAGCTCCTCCATCCAAGGCCTCCAATCGAGAAACTGAGTTATCAAAGGCTTATGACCATCCCAAGAATTTGTCCAAAAATTTACCTGTTGATCATTATGAATGATCCAAAATAATTTTTTCTTTATCAAATCCTCACAAGTCTTAAGAACTGCTAAAATGGGAGAACTTTTGGTAGGAATTTGATAGTGAACAAGGTCTTCAGGATTTTTGTTCTCAGCATATTTAGCACGGAGATTATTGGCCCAAAGAGCATTGGGGTTATGCAACATCCTCCAATATAATTTAAGGAGTTACCATTGAGGGAAAACAAAACCCTTGATGAAGTTACCATTGCTCATGGAGCTAGACCTATCTCTCATCTTCAATTTGTGGATGACTCTACTCTTGTAGGTAAAGCTACAATTAAGGAAGCTTCTAATATTAGGAAAATCATTAGCTATTTTTCTAAGGCTATCGAGCGATTGATCAATGAAGACAAATATAAAGTTATTTTCTTTCATCGCTCTCGCTAGATAGGAATCCATGGTCTTGGATAAATTAAGATATAAGAAGACCTCCCTTCCAATAACTTATTTAGGTATTCCCATAAATATTCAAAGGAAAAAAATAAATATTGGAATTGGTTGTTGGACAAAGTCAAGAAGAAAATTGGAAAGTGGACCAACAGGTGGATTTCTTCTGGGGGTAGAATAACCTTGGTAAAATTAGTCCTTCAAGCTATTCCTATTTATGTTTCTTTCATTTTGAATATCCCAAAGGCTGTTCTTTGAGAATTGGATAAAATCAGTCATTGATTCCTTTGGAGTGGTACTAAGGAGAAAATAAAATGGGCCTTGGTGAAATGGGATACTTTATGTCTTCCTAAGAATGAAGGGGAGCTAGGATTCTAGTATTCTATTAATAATAACAAAGCTTTAGCTGCTATATTTGGAATTATGTTAGTCTTCATGCTCAATGATTTATTTGTTGCTATAAACATGTGATCTTGTGATGAAATGTTAATGATTTTTAAGTGGAAATTGATAGTGTTATAAATAATTTTTTTGGTGATCTATGGTAATTCTCCTTTATTTAATCTCCTTAATAACTAAATATAAGCATGTGGATTACTATAAATGTGTTAGCTTTAGATGAAGCTTATTTTTATTTGATATGAATGTGATTTCATTCTCAATCGATATGATTCTACGGTTTAAGTATTTTGAGTATAAAATATTTTGTATTCATATTTCTCCCTAGGTAGAAAGAAGTTTCTTGGGTTGAATATAAACCTTCTTTTAGAGTTCGAGTTAAAGTTTTAGCCCAATCCTGAGAGGAATTGTGGGATGCAATAACTAGGTAGAAGTAAGTCCTAGAAGGAGTTACGAGAATACAACAACTAAGTGCTCACAAGTTTGGAAGGATTTGTAAGAATGAAATAGGAAAATACTTGTGAAATGATACACTTTGAATAATGAGGATCGGGTATTCCCATATCTAAAATACTGTAGGAATCCTTCACAATATAGCAGTTGTGGTACCTCACACATGTAGATTCAAGTGATCATGATCTTACCAATTGAGAGGTACTGACCTTAGTTATCTCATGGAGGCATGGTAACTAATCACCAAGGTTTTATGTCTAATTAACCTACCTAGATGGACTTAGGTTGAGGTTAGGGAATAGGCATCCCCCTTAAAGTGTTATGGGTCTTAAAGGATAATCCCTACACTATGGTCACATTGTCCTATGTTGGTGAGGGTATGGGAAAGGTGAGGGGACCACTTTTGGCATCCTTCTAAATGATAAGGTTTAGCAAGGTGAACCCCAAAAATAATGAGTTGGTAGTTTTGATTTGTTACACTCCTTGTCTAATTCTGTATACTTCAAGATTATTAGGGACTACCAAAATTTTTTATTTTACGAGTTCTCTTGAGTTTGGATTTGGTCATTTTGCTATCCTTCACTCTTTTATGCCACAATTCCTTTTTAGGGAGTATTTATTTGGGTCAAACAAATCAAATAAGGTTACCAACTCTCTATCTAAACACCTCATCCCCTTTCCTTCGAGTTTATTGGGTTTTATTTTATTGGCATATTTTTGGTGTCATTTAACAAATAAGTTAGGATTACAATTGTAAACTTAATTACAAAATGTAGTTGGCTCAGCTTTTGAATCACATATTATTTGGGAAAAGGATCTATATTTGTTGAGTGAATAGAAACCCTACCAACAATAGAGCCCTCTTAGCTACCATTGAACATTTTTTGGGGTCTCTACTTAAGTTAAGGTTTGGCTTAGCTACCACTAGAAAGGCTAAAAATAGTTTATCTATATAGTCTTGGTGGTTAGCATCAGATTGTGGTTGGGAGCTTTAAATTTACTAGTAAATTTTAGTACAGTCTCTTCCTATTTGGCATCTTTATGAAATCAAATATTCGATACATGTAAGCAAATTTATATCCCCTCATATTGTTCAGCCTTATATAATCACCTTGCTCTAAAATTTCTCTTCTAGACATGATTCCCAAAGAAATAGCTTTCTTTCTTGGGGGGCTAGCTTTACTCGAGAGTTTATAAATTTTATGAAGAGATTTATATACTTATGCCTTTGGGAAGGTGATTGAATATTTTTTCTAACAAGTTGATGATTTTGTGTGACTGAATTAACAATGGCATGGTTATTTTCTATCCTCCTTCATGTTTAGCCATGGTAGTTATATTTTCTTCAATTTGATAGGCACATGGATGGTGGGCAATAATCCCTATGGGTATGTTGACTTCTAATGATATTGTTAGTTGTCAATTACCCTCACCTTACATGGATGCATTCTTTCCATTATTCCACCTTCAAGAATGCGATTAATTTCTCCCACAAATTATGATGTTATTACTTATTCTAAGAGATTTTAAATTTGTGCCTATCCTATAGAATCCACGTGTTTATCCTTGATGAGCATAGTTCCCCTTGCTACCTGTAAATAAATCCCAGACATTAGATTTAAATACCTACCACGAGAATCCCTATTACCCTCTCTTTGATTCAACATGTGCCTCCTAGTTTTTGATCATCATGGCCTTCAAGGGATCACCTTGAAATTGAAGTTAAGGTATACCTACCTAGGTTATATTGATAGCCTACAGACTAGTATTGGGTTATGTACCATCATTAATATTGAAGTGGTGTGTCATTAGTTAAAAATATTTTCTAATTTAACAATGGTTAGGACCATCATAGGTTTTGTTTTATGAATATTTAGCCCTTTTGCATCAAAAATCCTTCCTAATTGAATTCCCCATTTATATCTAAACTATTCACAATATGTACAATAGAGTACCTAGTGATTAATCACCCCATCCTAGTTAAATTGAATGCTTTATTATGATCTAGACCCGATGTCTCAGATGCCCATTTCTCTAGATGATCATCAAAGATGTATGGATGCACCTCATCCATGAAATATTTTAACAACTCCTCTTATTCCATGTATGCTTGTTGCTCTTTCCTTTTATTAGAGGGGAATTTCTCTATCTAGTGTATGTGGGGGGGTTTTAATGGGATCTTGAATTTAGTCCTATACCTAGTTTAGATTAGCATATAGACCTAGTCTAGTGACAGGTATCCTCTATTCTTTATGATGAAATCCCTTAAGAGGTAAATTCTAAATGTGGATGGTAGATTAATCACTACTATTTCTTGGTGCACTATTAATTTAGAGCATGCTTAGAGTAGCAAAGGAATTTCCATATCAATCTAAATATTGGTACTAAGATTTTGTATAACTAAAACAAATTGTTTTTGTTATGCTACAATGTTAAGCCAAGTGCCTCTACTACCCTTTTTGGCATGACCGATGTGCTTGACCTTGAGTCTACTAGATAGTTGTGAATTAGCTTGTCTTTGCAGATCAAGGTTAGTTAGAATAGACTAGGCTTGGGATAGTTGGGTTTTGATATAGTGACTTTTACCACAATAGGTGTCTCTTGTCCACTTAGCTCTTTTGCTTCTTTAGGGTCTCTTCCAAATTATTCATTAGTTCAAGAATCAAGAGGACATCCCAAAGAGATATTGCAACAATTGAATTCCTTACATGCTCCACATTAAAGTGTATGATAGAAGGAGCCTTCAGAATGATATTAAATGATATGAGAGGCCTAGCTCCTTCTGCTATCAGAAGGGGTCTTGGAAAATCTACAATAGATTACCTTAAAGGCTTAGAGTATGCTCTTATGATTGTCAAAACTTCTCGAGCTTAACCTTTTGATGTAGCTTCTATTGAAGCACTCCTCCAATTATATACTTCCCTTCTCTAGCATCTAGTATCTATCAAACTAGATTTCCCTTCTCTTCAATGACCCTTCTCTTAGACCTAGTAATATATTTGTATTATATTTTTGGCCTCCTAAGGATCAAGAGGCATACTTCATTCGATATAGCATACACTTCTACTTCATACTAGGTAATAAAGGTTTGCTTTGAAATGGATGAGTAGATAGACTTAACATTTAGGCTTTCAACTAAGAAGAATGTGCAATATTCTAATTGAAAGGAGTCATTCTAATTTCTTGAGACACAATATCAACATAATAGTAAAAATGGTATAACTGAGAGTAGGATAGTACTAGTTGCTAGGATCTTAAACATAGTTATTTTGTATTGTAACTAAGTCCTTGATTAAGCTTATAGACATTTATTATACTGGGACTGATATGGTACTATCTACTAAGTTGAATCCTATGATTGATCAATATTCCTATTATATGAGCAGATTACACTTGTGCCTCATGTAGAGTGACACATCAAAAAGTGGCATGATCATAGGAATCACCTACGAGGAAACCTTCAAGGTTTTTTAACCGAAGTTAGCTCCTTGTCAAATTATTCTTTGGCACATAGAGACCTTTGCGAACGAAGGCCTAATTTTCTTTTAGGGTTTGCAAGGAAATGAATTTCAATGAAAGTAAATAAAATGTAAAGGAATAAGAAAGTAAAATTTGCAAAAAATTAAACCTAATCTATGGGGGTGGTGTGCCAATATTAAAGTACCCCTATCTAATGAATGAAATGGTCTTAAATAAAAACACTCACCATAGTCTAATATCTATCAGTGAATACAATAAATTTTACATAACCTAGAATAAAAAACACACTAAAGTAGGAAAAAACAAAATTACTCACTTCTTCCATTCATGTGCTAGAATGATCACAAGGTATGAAACCTAAAGAGGCTTGATGTTCCTTAAATACCAGCTTGAGCCACAAGCTCTTCTTATTAAAATCAAGAAGAGAGGATGAAAGGATAATCTCACAAGGCCAAATAAGAGGCATGAGTAGACAACTTCCAATGCCTTTATAATATAATTATAGTCCTATTTATAGGTCAAGAGGAGGGATTCTTCCCTTCAAAAATTTATGCAGAAAACCTATATATTTTCTTATCTTTGTAGCCAAAATCCTTATATAATGGTAGTCAATAGATTTAAGGTCTCTAGATCTAGTACCATCAATATTGGGAGTTTCCTAGCCTTTATATGATGAATCATCATTGACGTATCTCTTTTTTGTGTTGGTATTGTCACACTATTAAGGCTATACCAAATCTTCTTTCAAATCCCCTACTTTATGATGTGATGGGTATGGCATATCTAATTGTAATAGGATGGCATGGTAGGATTCCTTGTGTGATAGACAATCATCACACTTACACGTGATTGGCTTTGATAGGTCAAGCTATAAAAGTTACTTTTGATGACCAATGATAGAAATCTCTTAAATTCCATGTTGGACTACCTTTTAGTATGTGCACGTAGTTGCCATGTATCCTTGGATGGGACAATATCTTCTTCAACCAATGGTAGTCCTTCTTTGTATGGGTGTTGGCACCTTTCTCCTTTAGTTTTTGACTAGCCACCACATGTCTAGCATTAGATATTGTCAGGGTATTTTCTCCTTTCCACCCTCTTCTACATCTAAAGGACCATGTAGACCATTAAATGGAAAATTGATGGCTAGAAAATCTTAGCACCCCAATTCCATTAGCTTTAGGTAAAATATGAATATCAGTTGTTGATGAAAATATAATAGTTGATATGGTTTTTAACTTTTTTACATTTATCTTAACATCCCTCCTTTTGACTAAATTTTGGAGGCACATCCTGACTACCTTATTTAGCGTATCTCACTTCCAATTGAGCTTTTTATTGAAGTGGAGGCTATAGGGGAAACTTCCCTAAATGAAGAATCATAGGGAGACTTTTCCAAAAGGGATTATAATATGGGTTGCTCACCCCTTGGACATTATACATAGTGATACTTATGGACCTATTGGAACACCATATTTTTCTATAAATAATTACTTTTTATTAATTATTGTTCTAGATATGTATGGATTTATATTATTTTTACTAAGGATGATGTCCTTGAGATATTCAAGTCCTTCAAGTTTGTTATTAGTTAGATAGGAAAATCAAATTCCTCAAAATATATGAGTCATATAAGTACATAAATAACACCTTTCTTGATTTTTTGGTTTTCATGGGATAGCATATTAGAGGACTATTCACTATAATCCTAAGCAAACTAATATGTTTAAAAGGAAGAATAGGGTAATCTTGGAGATGACATAGTGTGTGATTCATGCTATGGATATAGAGCATACATTCTTGGGTGAGATGGTCACTTGTATAGTATACATCATCAAAAATGTTTCAACAAGGGTTGTTCAAAGCATGACATCTCTTAAGATATTGATAGGATATAAGCATGATGTATCTCATTTTCATATATTTGGATATTTACCATAGGATCACATACCCAAATATATTCAAAATAAGGAGGCACCAAAGTGTCATAGGTGCATATTTATGGAGTACTTAGATATCTGAAAATCATATCACCTTTATGACCCTCAAAAGCATGAGGTTTTGATTTAGAGAGATGTAATTTTTAATGAGGCTCTTCCACATGCTTATTCTAGTCCACCACCTAAGATTTTAGCACATGACTCTTATAATCCTTTGACTAATTCATATTTAGTTGTTTCTTTAGATATTTTTGTTGGATTTGTTTCCATTATAATAACTTATTCTTGAAGTGTAGGTCCATTGCCTATAGATTTGACACCTTCACAAATAGCACCACTAATAACACTTTTTTTTTTAGATTCAGGGTATGTTGAACAAGACACATCAATTCAAACTACTTGAATTTTACATGATGAGGTGATTGGTGATTTTGAGTTGGATTATTTAGTTTTGTCTTCTAATGTTTCTTTTCCATAGAGTGCATTTTATTCTTCCTCAGTTTTTCCAACATCCAAGTGGGTTAAGACACTTTTGAAGGATGCTCTATTTGTTCTGTCTTTAAATTAATATTGGAAGACTTATTCTCAAGCATTCCTTTCAAAGGTTGCTCATTCTTAGGATCCTCTTACATATTCTTAGGCTATAGATTGACTAGAGTAGGAATATGCTATTCTTGTAAAGTATGAGGTCATGATGAAGAATAAGATGAGAACTTGTTTCTCTTCTAGAGAGAAAGAATGTAGTTGGATGCAAATGGGCCTAGGATACCAAGTATACTTTGTATGGTCAAGTGGAGAACACAAGAAATACCTTATTACTAAGGAATTATCTCAATAGGAGGGAGTTTATTATTCCAAGATATTTTCTTTGGTTTCTAAGAAAGAAATAGTCAATATGATTATCTCTAAGTTACCTCATATGGATGGAAGGCACATCAGATGGATGTGAAAAGTGCCTTCCTACATGGTGAGATTTAGGAGGAGATCTACATGTAGTAGCAACTTAGATTTGAGCTTAAGGGCCCTACTCTTGTTTACCAATTGACATGGTCCTTATGTAGACTTAAGAAGGAACCTTACACTTGGTATGAGAATATTATCTCTTTTTTTCATAGTTGTGGGTTTTGAATATGTAAGGTCAAACATAATGTTATATAAAATATCAATATGGGAAGACTTTTGTGATTATTCTTTATGTTAATGATCTTCTAATTACTAGCATCTCTCCTACCTTAATTTAAGATATGTAGTCATAGCAAGGGTCCAATTTTGATATGATAGAATTGGGCTCCTACACTACTCTTTGGGGATTCAAATTAATTAGAAAATTTCTAACATCATCATTTTATAGCCCAAGAATGCATTGGATATTCAATATTTAGGATGGAGGATTGAAATTCCGCTCAAACTCATTTTGCTTAAGTCTAAAGCTTTGGGATAATTTTATAAATCCTTCAGTGGATGCTATTATGTATCAGTATTTTATGGGACTTCTTTATCTCATTCACACAAGACTCAATATAGTTTTTTTTTTTAAATATTATTCTAGGTACATGCAAGCACCTAGAGAGAGTCAATGGACTACAACCAAGAATATTCTCATATACATGTGATGGAATTATTAGATAGATACTCATTACTCAATTAGATCCTCTCTGATTCTAATATGTTTTTAGACGTTGATTGAGATGATGATTTGTGTGAGTGATGATGCACCACAATATTTTTGTTCTATTTAGGATTTGACCATATTTCTTAATGTTCCAAACACCAATACACCATATATCAATATTTTGTAGAAGTTGAATATTACATTGATAATGAGGTACTTATGTATATTTAGTGGATGTTCATGATTTTGGAGGAGATTGGCATTCCTCATAATTTTCCAATCACTTTTTTTGTGAGAATCAAAGCACCATCTAGCTTATCTACAGTCTAGTGCTTTATCAATGGACCAAACATAGAGGTTTAGATGCATTTTATGATAGCTTCATGCATGTGAGGTGCTTGATCTAGTTGTTGTACCTTTAGCATAGTAGATAGTAGATTTATAATGAAGCTTATGCTCAAGGCTCCTTTTATGTGAATGTAGAAGCTACTTGGTGTAGGAGAGTTTCCCTTAAGGGTGGATGAGAAATAAGGGTCTTTTTATTTGTCCCCTCTTTAGCTTAAATATGGGTGCTAGAATATGTGGTGGTTTAGGGTGGAATTTATGCACCCTTAATATATTTATCAAGCTACAAGACTTCCTTGATCTAATCAGCATTTTGGACTCTGATTGATCCACCTATTTAACTCGTAAAAAAAAATATCCTAAGACTCTAGATAGATAGATTAGGGTAAGAAAAACTCATAGGTGAGCCTATAATATTTTTGATATGCTCATGCTCATCCATATTTGCAAAAATGAAATAAAACTACAACATAAAATTTGACCAAGCTTTGAAGTAACTCCTAGCTAATGCTTCAATCAGTAGATCAATGCCTTATCCATTGGGAAATTGTAGCTAAACTTAAAATATGGTGAGGAGAGAAAGGGGAAAAGATAAAAATTAATGCAATCACATCCATTAAAATAAATTTAAAAAATGATTGAACATACTAGTGAAGGAAGGCACCATTTACACATTCAAATTATCTAACAAGTAAATAGGAGAACACATAAAATTGCACATAGAACTATTGAAAATAGGAAGCATGATTGTATTAATTAATAGATAATTACAATGGGAGTCTGGTCAAGATAACTAGATCTCACTAAGAAAATACAAATGAGTTATCCATTCAAATGATGCAATAGAGAACTACAACTCTTTGTTCAAATGATGTAATAAAAAGCCTCCTAGCTTTCGATCTCATCCACTGGAAATGATCTTAGTTAATTGAGCACCTCCTCAATAAACCTACACAATAATGGGGAATAAAAAGGGGTGACTAGATGAGACACAAAAAGGAAAATACAATTGAAAAGTATGGGCACTTTGGTATACCTCTTGTAAAATTTTACTATGCAAAATCTTGATCCCTTTTATTGTTGTAGCAACTCTCTCATAAAGCTTAAAAATTGGTTCTCATTCAAAGCTCCATGATGGTCCATAACTATGACTGACATTTATTAAAACTAGGAGATGACCCATAATGACTGCAACTACCTCCATATTTGATCTACAATATTGATTGTATTTATAATGACTTTCATTTGTGGCCTGATAGTGGTCTCAATTAAAAATACCTCCATATTCACCTATTATGATTTCCCTCAAAGTTGGCCAAAAATGGCTTTAGAAAATTAATTAATTTTTAATTGTTTATTTGATTATATGGCTAACCTTAGCCAATATAATAAAATAAAATAAAAATGAGGCATTTTATAATTATTCATTACAACTTTTTAAAAAAAACCTTTGAGTAATAATAATAATAATTTTATTATTATTATTCTTATTTTCTTTCTTTCTTTATTATTTTTTATAATATTTAAAAATATATAAACAAAAGGTTTTTATTAAAACCGTAAACCTTAGACATAACACTTAATAGGAAAAAAACTAAAATAAAAGTATGACCTCATGGGCCGCCTACACAGGGCCCTTGCGTAAGCTGCTCCACATGGTCCCACAGGGGAGGTGCCTCGAGGGGGGGTTCAAAAATGAGATACCATGACCACAAAAATATGGTCAATCAACCATGGTTTCCTCATCACCCTTAAATTGCTTGAGGTTCGACCACATCCCTAATGTGGGATAAAGAATGAAATCAAAATCTTTCCCCCTGCGCTTGCCCAAACTAGTGATCTGTAAGCCACCACGTGGAACTTTATCATTGGATCATGTTGAAATTTGTGCTACCCTCACTTACACATGTGCCATTGATCTATGCACTCTCATATAGGTTGTTGATCCCCTACAGTTTGACTTTGATAACCTTGATATCTTCACCCATGTAGGCTCTTGGATTTCATGCACCCCAACGCGGGCCCTTGGATCATGTGCATCCACATGCGCCCTCAAATCTTGCGTGCATCAATGCGGTCTATCGGATCTCCACATCATCACATGGGTATTTATATTCTTTCCCTTGTTACAATGTGTGGTCGAATTCTTTTCAAGTACCACTATCATTTACATAAATCGTCGTTTGATTTTTTTTATTATTTATTATTATTATTATTTCAAAGGTTGAAATGGGGAGGAAGGAGGGATGGTTTAATTAAATGGGGAGGGATGTGCAGACTTAGGAATTAGGTGGGGGGTGGGCTAGGTGGTAGGGGAATAGGATTTAGGTAGTAGACTTAGGAAAAATATAGTGGGGGTGGTCAGGATAGAATTAGGAATTATGATGGGAGTGGGGGGTATGTTATGGTAGAAATGACTTAGGAAATAGCACGTGGAGAGATAAGGTTAGTAAACAAAATAATTAAGGAAAATACTTTAGGAAGGGATTCCAAATTAAATTTAATTAAATAAATAATAAAATTTAATTAAATATTCAATTAAATTTAATATAATCAAATTTAATTAAATATATAATTAAAACATACATATATAAGGGAAAATTTTAATTAAATATTTAAGACCCTTGGGGATAAAAAATAATTAAATAAACCTTAATTAGACCAAAAAAAACACTAACAAAATACCTTAGAAAAACTAAAACAAAGACCTAACCATGACAACACAAAAAATTCATTGCTCTTGGAGGGTGATATGGGACTTCAAAAAGACCAAAATTTTTAATAGTTGAAAAGGACCCAAAAATTTATTAAAAGGAAACTAACTAGGGGATTATTGTAAATTTTGGAAAGACCTGAAACTAGGACTCACAAGACACTAAAATTTTAAAAAATAGAGCAAACTCAAGTTTGATTTTGAGGATCCAACACGGGCTCCAACTAGGATAGGTGATGAAAAGACTCTTTGACAATGAATTACCTAAGAACTCCATAATCTCGAACAGACTAGGAGGACTTAAAAACTTACCTAGTCACCTAGAGAGAACACATTAATCACCTAAACAAACAATACTGAAACACATGGAGGAAAGAACATCCTAATCACCTAGAAAGAACACCTTAATAACCTAGAAAGAACAAGATTGAAACACTTTTTTTTTGTGAGGCTTCTCAATCCCTCAGTGTTGAATGATACAATTTCACATTTTGGCCATTGATAGGAATTTAAAATTACATACCATCTTAAGTATGCAATTTGTAAGTATGTTGGCCTACATTTTGAAGGATTTTATAGGGGCAAAGTCATTTGGGATCCCATTTCCATTTTTCACCATGCTTATCATTTTTGGGGCCCTAGTAAAGCACTATATCTCCTCCCTAAAAAGGTTTACCCATGTATTTCTTATTGAATAACCACCTTGTTTTGTGAGCCTAGTTAGTTATCTTCATTAATGAATCCTTTCTATCTTTCTGCAATTTTATAATTTGATCAAGTCTTCTCTACAAAATATTTGGATTTTCATGATCTTGAATAAGTAAGGATAAAGCATGACCTTCCACCTGAGGGAGTAACAAAGCGTTCTCACCATAAACTAGTTCATAAGAATATTTTTTTGTGCTTCTTTTGATAGATATTCTATCAGCCCATAAAGAAAACTTTAGCTCCTTATCACAATTTCTTTTGTTTCTGCCTAATGCTCTGTTGATTCTTGTGATCAAATTATTATTTGAGGATTCTACTAAACCATTTCCTTAAGGATAGTAATTCACATAATGATAAATTTCTATGTTGTACCTAACAAAAAATTCAATCATCTCAAAATAATTGAAGTAGTTACCATTGTTTGTGACTATATTCCTAGGAATCCCAAATCTTGTCAATATGTGTTCTTCCAAAAACCTGATGACCACTTTTGTAGTTGAATTTTTGAGAGGTGTTGCTTCTACCCACTTGGTAAAATATTCTATTATTGTAATGATCCACCTATGACCCCTCGAATAATTAGTATTAATCTCACCTATGAGTTATATTCCCCATTGAGTAAAATATTCCACAATTACAGGCTTCAAGGGCATGGCTGGAAAATTCTTTTTCCCTACAAAAATTTGATAGTTATGTAAACTTCTAATAAACTGATAGACATCCTTGAACAAGGAGAGCCAATAGTACCTATATATCATTATTTTATGAGCAATAGCCTTTGGAGTAAAGTTCCCCCCACAAAATCCATAATGATTTTATTTTAGTACTTGGAGGGCCTCTTTCTCAAACAAGTAGAGAAGCAACACACCATGTGGATGCCTACAATACAATATACCTTCCTAAATGTAATATATTTGAGCTAATTTCTTGATAGAAATTTTATTTTGGGTATATATCCTAGAAATGATAAGTTCTAAAGGTAAAACATAATGTCATCATACCATCTGCAATCAGAATTATCAACTACAATAGATTCTTGCTGCTTATCTACTAAGATAGTGATATTTATGGCTTCCCCTTATTTTTTAGCCAGATACTTTGCCAATGCCTATCCTCTAACAACCTGTACTGCTTTGAACTCTACATCATATTATAATAAATTAGCCATCCATATTGCAGAACTGCATAAAAATTCAAGCTGAGTAAAAACTTTTTTAATAGCAATGTAGGGGATACAGACTATTACCTTGTTGGATCTAAAGATATATTTGAAATGATCTAATACTTTGAATAATGCATAAGCCTATTTTTCTATTATAGAGTATTTTAGTTTAGCTCCCTTCAATCCTATACTCATAAATGCTATAGGCATTTCATTTTTTTCTTCATTTTTTTGAGCTAGAACTACAACAATAGTGTGTTCTAAGGCAAATGAGTATATTTTGAAATCTATAGAGTAATTGGGACATTTTAATACTAGAGCTTGAGTAATTGCATCTTTGATATTTTAAAAAGTTATATTATTTTCCTTTGTTCACCTTATTTTCTTGCTTTTCTTAATCATATTATTTATTGGGTTAGCAATCTGAGCAAAATCAGAAACAAACCTCCTAACAAAGTTAATCTTCCCAAAGAATGATCTAACTCCCTAAAATTTTAAGGAGGGAGAATTTTAGTAATTTCTTCAATTATTTGTGGATAAATGCTAATCCCATCCTTTGAAAAAATTGTAATATCATCAAGATTCACCACTACTATCTTAAACATTAGACCCTTAAATGCAACATCCATGGCCCTCTGGAATGTGGCCCCTGCATTCATCAACCCAAAGGGCATCCTGATGTATTCAAATGCTCCCCATGGTGTGGTGAAAATTTTTTTGTGTCTATCTTCTATATTCACTACAATCTGATTGCAACCTAAAATGCCATCCAATAAAGACATTATTGATGATCCAACCACTGCTTATTCCATATTCATAAGTGGATAGTTGTCTTTAAGAGAGCTTTTATTTAGAATCTTGAAATATACACAAAGCCTGATCTCACAATTATTTTTTCTAAATGGAACTAGGTTATGCCAACCAACAAGCAAATCTCATCTTCCTAGTTATCTTAGTATCCAGTATGCACTTCTTTCTACATAATTGGATGTAAAATAGGATTGAAATTTCTCTATTTATACCTAAAAGGTTTGGTATCCTTCTAAAGGGATATTATGTGAGTCATTACCTTTGTGTTGAAGGTCTTCAAATCCTCATAATGCCAAGCAAAAGTATTAATTTTATTTTTTAAGAATTTTATATACTGATGTTTCTCTTTTCCTAATAGAGCTTTATTGATCCTAACAATATTAGGCTCTTATTCTATTTTGATATTAACTTCATCTACCTAAAACTCCTAAACCAAAGGTTTATATGCTCTATCAAAGTCATTAAACAAGATCTCTAAAGATACCAACCCCCTGGAGGTATGACTTTTGGAGGTTCTCCAATAACATCCTTCAGTTTTTCTTCATCATTTTCATCATAAATAACATCAAATTTTTTATTTTGCATAGTCATAAAATCTAATGTGTATATCATCATGAAAACTTGTAAATATACCACATTATCAAGGATAGATGACTTATAAATATATATGGTTGGGAACCTATCCATAAACCAAGTGTTCATCTTAGGGATATCTTCTCTAAAAGCATTGACTACAAATAAATTTACATTATGATTTTGTTCTCTAGGAATGTATTGCAAATAAAAATCCAAGAATCTATCTATTTCATACAACACTTCCTGCTTATATTGCTTTAATCTAGGGTGCTTTGTTTGATATTTCCCCTTGATCTATTCAATTGTTAGCTCAGCATCCCCACTAACTTTCAGGTAACCGAATTCCTTGGCTTTGCTTAGACCTAGCAATAAATCTTCATACTTTGCAACATTATTTGTAAAATAAAATTCTAACATGTATGGTATACCAAGATAGCTTCCATTGATGTCCATCAAAATTAGCCCAGCTCCTACTTTTTCCTAATATTTTTCCCCATAAAAGGTTGTAGTCCATAACTCCGAGGTCAAAATCTTGTCAGTTTCTACATCCACTTTAGCCTTCAGTTTTGAATCCATATTCTCAACATCAGGTACTTCTAACCAGAAAGGAGAATGCCAAATAGAGTAAACCTCCCTATATTTTTCCTTAATAGAATTCATGATATTAACCATATTATAATTATGATCTATGAATTCAACTAAATACCTATTGAAGGGTTATCTTTTCAAGATGATATTTTCCTTACCCTGCATCAAGATAGTGGCATATGACCAATCTAACTGAATTGTGCCACCTAGCTACTTTTCCAAATTCCTAGAGAGTAATATGGAAAAGGAAGGGTCCACATCTACAACTACAACATCCATTACCACACCTTTATTAAGATATTCTTCAAGATAGACAAGAAGTTTAGTGATAATGCATACATAAGGTACTCTCCTATTATCCATTATAAAAATAGGGGGATGCTCTTTTTGACAAATTAAGCCTAACTAATTTTCTACCTATTTTGACATCATATTCATGGAAGCACCACTATCAAACATGTTGTTATGAATAACATATTGGTCCCCATAGTGTGATGTATACCTTAGTGATATGTAAAATAGATTAACTGAAGATGGAGATCTGATTTCATTTTTCTCAAGGCCTACAGGGGTTTTAGGTTGTCCTTATTACTGATCAGTTAATTTGAAGGCTCTACATACCTGATACTGGTACTTTGAAATGGTAATTAACTTACCAAAAGTGATGCTTGATGAGCATCGAAATTGCTTATATTTTTCGTATATGTTTCTAATATTTCTGTGAAAGTATTATATCATATTTGTACTTTTTATGAATGGCTATATGTATTTAATGGTAAAATTATGTATGTTGTTTAACTTGTGTGAAAAGTGTGCTTTTTGTATATATTTGATCATTTTAGTTATTTTCTGCATAACTACATTGAGGTCCCACTTAGACTTGGCATCATCTATTTTCAAAGGAGTTCAATAAATATTAAGGAAGGCATATAGCCACAAAAGAGAAGGGCACCTTACTCTCATATTCTTATGGGAAGGCACCTTACTCCCATATTTTGATGAAAATGTACCTTACTCTCATATTTCTATGGAAAGGCACCTTACTCCCATATTTCTATGAAAAGGCACCTTATTTCCATTGATGAAGTCAAATATGGTTGAATACATGTAAGAAAAATGAAGCACCTAACTCCTGACCTAATGGTGCCTAACCCTCGTTAACTGATGAACATGTAAACTGCTCCATTTTTGTATGAAATAGAGTAACGACTTTTTGAAGGTAGAACATGAGTGACGATGACCAGATAAGACCAAAAGCTATTTAATCAGATCATAGACAAATGATGCAATAAATAGAATCTATTCTAAATACACTAAATTTTCCTAAATAGTGCACTGTTATTGTAATCATATTTTTAGAAAAGATTTATTATTGTAACAACAATCTAAATATTGCAATAGAGAAACCTGTACGATATATATACGCACATGACTTCTCTAAGATCGGGAGAAAATAAAAAAATAATCGAACTCTAATGTAATTTCATTTATGCAATAAAATTCTTTTGAAGTTCTTTAATTTAGTTTAGCATACGCAATTAACAAGAAAAAATATACTAGATCCTAGGCCCACTCTTGGCTAGTATTCCTCCCCTCTCCTTTATTTTTCTATAATTTTATTTCAATTTTATTTATTTTATTTTCTTGCATTCAATTTTTTTTTTGCAACTTGATTTATTTACAGCTTTCTTTCATTTCTACAAAGTGTGGTATGATTTCATTTCCAATAATTTATATTTTGTAAAGTGGATTGGATTAAAATGAATGTTATACAAACAACAACCTCTAAAGTATAGATTTAGTGGACTCATCTCAAAATTATTGTAGTATATCTCTACTTGGTACATCACAAGTTTATGAACATCCTTGGGTTGAAAATTAAGTGAAAGGGCTATGACATCAATGTAGAATTTAACCAATATTTTTTCCTCAACATTTTGTTTCCATTGTCGAGGATGTGCCAATAGTAGATACCATTACAATACCCAGTTCTATAGAAATTCTTATTCAAGCTTGAAGAACTTTTTCCATCTGATCTTGCATGATTCCACCAAGAAACAAAGACCAAATGGTTGTTTTCTTAAAAATAAGAGCCCATAAGAAAATTTTGAACCAATTGTAGACTCTAAACCTGAAATAGTGTTGCCATAGTTACTTTGGCTAGTGCATTGGACTGAACACCCAATTTCTGCACAAAGATCTTTTATACCAAATCAATCAAACCTTAGTGAAGAGTGGATAAAAATAAATATATTTTTTTAAATAACCCTATATGAAGAGGATTTATTGTATGAATAACAGTGGAAAGCTTTTGAGAAAAGAACCATTTCACCAGCTAATTTGAATATTCTTGTGCAAAAAACTTAGAGTGACCGGAAGGCCTTATAAATTGCTTCAAGGACAATAGATCTAGATACCACATTTCCTAAAAAAATGGTTGAGGTAGGAGATACATCAACCAGCTTTAGCTTTGCAATAGAAGAGACTATGGGAGAAACAAAAATGAATAACATATCCCCTACCCATATTCCTACCTTCAAAGGATTTCCAATAGAATACTCAAACCTATTTTTGTTCAAGTTTGATGTCTTGTGCAGGTTTGTGGACTATAATATATATACCCAAAAGTTGAAATTGTTTCCTTCAACACTAGATGATTCAGCCCTACACTAGTTTATCAACTTCGGGAACAAATAGATCACTACCTGGGAGGAGATGAAAAAACTCTTCCTAGAGCAATACCAAGAATTAGGTAGAGAATGGGATTCTAGAGAAGAGTTCTTGAACATGATGCAGAAGGAAGTTGAATCCCTGGAGGAGTATTGCGATAGATTTAGTTTCAATTTGTTGAGATCTCCCCATGTGAAGATAACTTACAAGTCCCTTAGAAGCATATTCTTAAGGGGATTCAATAGTGAATCTCTTAAAGTGTTGAACATGATCTCTGGAGGAGATATTTACTAGCACTAAATGTCAGATGTCCAATAATTATGTCATAGTTATTCTCGATGGAAAGGTAAACTAACCTTTAGGATCACTAATTCAATAACCTCAATCACAAAGATAGAGATAGGCAACATGCTCGAGGACTTGAAGATCAAAATGTTGTCTTCCCTAGAACTACAAATGGATACTCTCCTACTAGAAAAGAAGAAACAAGAGAATGAGGTAGCATTGGCTTATTTTTGTCCAAAATGCAGAGAAAAACATGCAAGTAATGTGTGTCATGAAGATAATATTAAGGTATGTATTATTTATCGAAAGAATCACAATATTAGAATATACCCACAACTACCAACTATAAAAGAGGATGCTAATGTTTTAGATGCATACTTTACAGGAAATCGAAGAAACTAGCAGTAGTCCCCTATGGGGAATATAAGAGAAGGAATGTCACCCTATGGAAGGGAAAATTACATGCCACATTGTTAGGCTTAACCACCCAATATGGGATGGTAGGGAAAACCACCATGTATGAATACCTCCTAGAGAGCATCATTCTCAAATCAGTACCCATGGATGTCATATCAAAAACCAAGGCAAAAATGGAGAAACTACAGTCCATGGAATGCAGCTCCACCAAATGTAGTTCAGGTTGCATCACAGAAAATCTTACCAGCTCCCCCTATAATGAGGTTTGCACAACTCCCAACATAGCCCATAGTAAATCCCAATAATAAGATAAACTAGTAAGCATATAAATTGGAAAGTGAGGTATTTCCTATGTATAATATTAGGAATTGCAATCCTATACAATTGAGGTTGGGTAGATAATTAGGATGAGAGGCTCCTCCTTTGATAGAAAATGAGGAGTATATACATATTATAGTAGGAGAATCACCTCTAGTTGAAGAGGTTGATGAAGAACCAGCTACTGAGAAGACTGAAGAAGAAGCTCCTCCTTTTCCTAAAAGGTTATGGGAGTAGATAAAGCCAATACAACTAAAATTTTATAACCTCTCAAGTCTAAAGAATTTAACAGTGATAATCCCTTTGTTCCAAGCCATAAGAGATGTCTTGATCTACACTAAGGCTATCAAGGAGCTATGTTTGAGAAGGCCAAATTGTAAGCAAATATAGATAATAAATGTGATGGATAAATTGGATGACCTAATGCTAGTAAATACCTGCCACCCAAAATATGCAAATACAGGCAACCCAATCATGATAGTGAAGATTGGTGGCCACTCGTTGACCAACACTTTAGTGGACCTGGAAATAGCCATCAATGTTACGCCAAAGGAGACCATGTAGAAGCTTAATATTATAGGCTTGAAGCCTACCAAGACTATTCTATAGTTGGTTGATAGATCAATTGTATCACCAGAATGACTATTGGAAGATATCATTGTTATAATAGATGCATGGAAATACCCAGCTGATTTTTTGGTACTGCAGTCCAAGTCTAGGCTGGAGGGTTATCCGCTCATCCTAGGAAGGCCTTAGGTAATAGAATATGCATATATAAGCTACAAAAATAGATATATGATTATTTTAGATGGTTTAAATGTTAAAAATATGACCATCTCTCCATCTACACAGTCCATTGATGCATTAGAAGAACCCATCTTAGAAAATTAGGATGATGGAATATTTTCAATGGTGCAGCCTATAATAGAATTGATGGAGTTGGATAATGATTTTGATGAGGATAGAATTATTACAAATTTATTCCATGAATAATCCTCCTACATCTCTCCAGAGTCACCATTGGTAGGCAGCCAAGACCACCATGTCAAACAAATTCATATTGAGCCTCAAAAAATGTTGAATGTAGTAAGTTGACACCAACTCAACTAATAGCATTAAAAGAGATACTAACCAAGTATCAACAGGATTTTACCTAGGATTATTTAAATATGAGAGAGATAACTCCAGAGACTTATATCCATCACATTTACTTGGAATAATAGGTAAGTTCAATCAGGCATCCACAACAAAGAATGAATCCTACCTTGAAGGATATAGTCAATGTAGAGTTGTAGAAAATCCTGTCAGCTAGATTCATTTACCCCATATCTAACAATGAGTGGGTGTCACTTCTAGTGGTGGTGACAAAAAAGAATAGAAAGTGGTGGATCTACGTTGACTATAGATTGTTGAACAAAGCAACTAAAAATGACCACTTCCCACTACCTTTTGTTAACGAGGTTCTTGATACACTAGTAGGAAGAAAGTACTTATCCTTTATGGATGGGTTCAGTGGGTATAACCAGATCTAGATTAGAGAATAAGAGGAAAAGATAATATTTACTTGTTCCTAGGGTAAATTTGTGTATAGATTTCTTCCCTTTGATCTGTGTAATACACCAGCCACTTTTTAGAGGGAAGTATTGAGAATTTTTTTATATGATGGGAGAAGCAATGGAGATATACATGGATGACTTCACTGTGTATGGAAAAATATTTGAAGAGGCTATGACCAACCTAGAATGTGTGCTCCAGTGGTGTGAAGAGATTAAATTGTCCCTGAGCAATGAGAAGTTCTTCTTGATGATGCAAGAAGGGATTATTTTAGGGTACCACCTCTTTGCAAGAGGGATAAGGGTGGACAAGAAAAATATTGAAGTTATTAAATACCTTTCCAATCCTACAACATAGAGATATGTCAGGAGATTTCTTGGTTCTACTAGATATTAAAGGAGATTCATAGCATACTTTAGCAAAATTGTGAGGCCACTACACACTTTTTTATCCAAAAATGTAGAGTTTGTCTAGACAGAGGAGTGTGAACAAGCCTTCCATATTTTGAAGAAAAAATTTATCACTACTCCAATACTACAAGGTTTGAAATGGGCCATCACCTTCCATATATATTTGAATACATCTAATAATGCTATAGGGGTAGTTATGGGATAGAAATATGGCAAGGATTTGTATGCCATCTACTATATAAACAAGAATCTCATTGGGACTGAGTTCAACTACACTTTCATTAAGAAGGAATTCCTTGCATTTTTCTATGTCATAAAAAAATTATACCACTATATTATAGGGTACAAGGTATTGTTACACACTGACCATGCAGCCATTATATATCTAATTAAAAACCTGCGATTAATGGTAGAATAATTAGATGGCTTCTACTCTTGTAAGAGTTTTATGCTACCATCATTGATAAACCATGTAAGGATAATGTAGTTGCAGATTTTCTATCAAGGTTGATACCTCCAGACCATTCAGCTATGGAATACCAATTCCTAGACGAACATATTTTTTCTTTGAGTGAACAAAAACCATGGTATGTAGATATGGCTAATTACTTAACCACTGGTAGAGTATCCCCTGTACTCTCACCCATGAAAAGTGAATATTAATAGATAAGAGTGCAACCTTCTCATGGTTTTATGGCTATCTATTCAAAATAGGGCCTGATCAAATCATGAGGAGGTGTGTTACTGAGCATGAGTTTTCAAAAATCCTTAAAGTCTATCATGATGAACCTTGTGGTGGCAACTTTGCAAGAAAAAGAATTGTGTTCAATATATTGTAGACCATATATTATTGGCCCTCGCTATTCAAGGATGTAGAAAAATATGCAAATTAGTGTGATCATTACCAAGGGATGGATAGACCAATATTCAGAGATGAGATGCCCCTCTAACCACAGTCAGCAAGAAAAATATATGTTTTGGTTTGTATAGATTATGTAACCAAGTGGGTTGAATTACAGGTACTAAGGGATTCCAAGGAGAAATTTGTAGCTGACTTTATATTTTCACACATCTTCACAAGGTTTGGAGTGCCAAAAGATATCACTACTATTAGGATCCCCAATTCACCTCAAGTCTTATTCAAGATACAACAGTATAGAATCAAGTATAACAAGACTACCCCTTATCATCCTCAAGAAAATGTATAGGTAGAGATTACCAACAGAGAGTTGAAGAATATCCTCACAAAAATTGTACAACAACATAGGAAAGATTGGGCTATAAGGTTTCTAGAGGTAATATGGGCCTATAGGACTACATGGAAAATAACTACTGGTTTCACACCTTTCCAATTGGTGTATGGAAAGAATGCAATGATACCCATTGAGTTCAAAATTAGAACCCTCAGGACTACAATATAATTGAACCTAAGATTGGATGATGCACAAAAAGAGTAGATTCAGTAACTGAATTAGTTGGATGAACACTGGTCAAATTCTCTACATAGAATAGAGGTCATCCAGAGACAAAGGACATAATGGCATAACCACCACATTAGGATGAAGTAGTTCAAAGTAGGAGAGTGGGCACTGCTATATGATTCTCAATTTCAATATCAAAAAGGAAAACTGATGAAATGATGGATGAGGCCATACAAAGTGATTGAGTTGATAAATAATGTTGTGTGCATCAAAAATATTTATGGCAACAACACCATACTAATATTTAACGATCATAGGTTGCGGTCTTACCACATATCTAAAAATATTGTGATGGAGTCCAAGATAGGCATGGGGAGACCCCATATGATTAATTTTTTTTTAAATTTCAGCAGTTAGTGAATAGGAATGTCCACACAAAAATAATTTATTCTTTTATTTTTCTTTCTTTACTTTTGTTTTTGTTTTGCAATTTTTAGTGCTCTGAGTGCAATCTATAGGTATCCTGGGAAACCTAGGCCTATCAGGCACAGATTCCACTAACTTGCATCTTACTTCTTTTTAGTTTTTATTTTTAGATTTTGCAGGAATGATGCCTTAAATACATGTTGTATGTAACCTAGGATACCTAGGCCTAACAAGAATAGGATCCATGAACCTACATGATTTCTAGTTTTCTAGGAGTAGAAGCTTGATTGTTTACATCTAGAGGAGATAGTCACAATCTGGATATGTACGTGTGTGTGAAATATTTGCAAGAAAAAAAATTTCCATCTGCATGTTCGGACAAGCAGTTATTGATAGATCTCAAGAAGGAGGAAGTGCTAAAAGTCCTGATCAACTAGGAAGTTTTGACTACAGAACATGCCATCATATGCTAAATTTTTAGTTGTAGGGAGGCACCTAACTCCTAAGTACTTCAAGGGCATATAACTCCCTTTTAAATGTCCCATATATGAGGAAGAGAACCAAATTCCAATAAAGGCATCTGGCCTGAGAGTTTTTCAAAGTGATAGATTTTCACTTGTCTCCCATCCACTAGATATAGGCATCTATCATCAAGTAAGATAAAACCAATATCTGATACACATGTCAGATATTAGTGCCTAACTTTCGATAGGAAGGTGCCTAACTCTTGTGTATCTAGAGGAAGGTGTCTATCTCCCTTTAAAAAGGTTCCTAACTCCAAGGTATTTGTAGGAAGGTGCCTAACTTCTGTTATGAAGGCATCTGACTCCCATGTACCTAAAGTAAGGTGCTTATCTACATTTTAATTAAGGCACCTATTCTCACCGAAGAGGTGCCTATATTTCATTAAGCACTTATATCTGACATAAATAATTTGGTGGCATTGGGAATCGGTCAAAGCCACACTAGCATACCACATGATGGAAAGGTCAAATATTTCACGAGAAATTACTGTAAAATCTTGTGGAGGATTTTAATATATTTCAAAGCAATCAACACAGGGATGTGTGTCATCCCACACAGACCATCAATATTTCTTATTTTCAGCATGAGACTTTGAATGAATATTTTTGCAATACCCAAGAAGAATAGTTCAAAGAAATTTCTCACATGAGGAATATGCAGTTATTTTGGTTATCATGAAACAACGAATCAGAACACTCCACGATCACCGTCATTCTTGGTACATATAGATCATTGATAAGGTACGTACATAATTTTTTGTTAGATGCATATAATTTTTATAATTAGAATATTTCTAAAAATAGTTCCATAACAACATTAGCAAAAACATTCAACCACTGATCACCGCTTTGTCTGGTGTGACATGGTAAACATCGGTTGGGAAAGGCCACCATCACAATACTCCATGCAAAATATAATGTGCCTACCTCTACAATTGACGAGGCACCTTCATGCAGTGAAATGAATAAACAGTCATAGATAAACCCAGAGAACAAATAAAAGTTGTAAAAGTAGACACAAATCAAATTTTCCATAATTGGAGGAAAATGGATGAACCACAGTTAGAAGAAAAGTTAACCTTGCAATGTAACAAGAATTAATAAAGAGTTTTAATCCCAATTCAAAGTTTTCAGGTGGATGGACTATTACCACCTGGTCATCCAAAACCAGGACTTGAAAGTAGTAGAGGAGTTTGTTGTGTCTATGTACAAGGAAGTTGTTCGACTACGCAGACTGGAAATTCTAGTCACAAAGGAGTATGTTTTGGCCATAAGTAGTCTCCCTCAAATAGGGGACCATATTTAAAAGGATTAATATTTAGTTTAGTGCATAGAATAACTCCTTGGGTACCTAC
Source organism: Wollemia nobilis (assembly GCA_028583015.1). NCBI lineage: Eukaryota > Viridiplantae > Streptophyta > Pinopsida > Araucariales > Araucariaceae > Wollemia > Wollemia nobilis. Next base: position 4,278,146 of record JAQPPZ010000622.1, read on the forward strand.
CAATGAAATTGATTCGGTCAAGGTTGCCAAAACATGACCTCTTAGGGCTCTAGCAGTAGATTTTTGACTAGCTGGCTAGGTTCTTTACTTGTACAAGTAAGTATTTGCACCTGAATGCCAACCATATGAAGTTCCTGAGCCACCTACTACATGTAGTAAATATTAACATCCCGTTCTACCTAGCCTATGCCCTACAATATGAATCTAGGTGGTACCAGTTAAGGATGGCCTCTGCCCTAACACGTCACAAGCTAATTTCAGCCCTAGTCCAGTATGTAGAAGCACACAAAGAAGTTCCAAGAGTAGATAAGGAGAGTTTTTAGGTGCCTAACTCCCAAAAATAGTCAACTACAAATATACACAAATAATTTCCAAAGCCAGAGGATAAGAGGACTAAAGAACCTAACTCCTAATAATATCTATCTACAGAGGATCCAATAGTAAAAAAGGCACCAAACTTTTAGGAGCCATCAGCTACAGAGGAGCCTACAGTAGAACAAACATTCAAATCCCAAGATGATCTAGTTGAATGGAAAGCAAGGCAAAGCTCATAGGCTACCTCTCCATAAAATAATGAATAGGTTGAGCAGAGCATCCCTAGCCCTATTCAGATAGCTAACTACCCAAGAACTAAGAGTAGGATGAAGCAGTTAGTAGCCTCGATTACCCACAACTCATCCAGTGATGGTGAAGAAGTTGAGATTATCATTGAAGAAGTTGTGGCCTAGGTGCTATAAAATTTTGCCAGTGGTGAGTTATCTTTCTAGGAAACTCAAGGAAATCTACAGGAAAATTTGTAGAAGGCAAAACAATAGGCCTTCATCTAGGAAAGCAAATTAAAGGTACAAGAGACACTTTTTAAAGTATCTAGGAAAGTAGCTGTAAAAAAGTATCTAGAATTGGGCAACACCATACACCAACTACAACAAGTTGTACAAAAGCTTAAATAGGAAAATTAAAAATTGAATGTCAACCAAACAACAAAGGTGGATGTTACCACCCAAATAGACTGGGCTATGGAAGAACCCATATCTTCTCCATACTCTATGAAGAAATTTGTTTCTTTTGGTGCATTCAAGTTATATGCTAGAAAGGAGGAAGCAGAGGTAAGAGAACTTTCATCCATATTTGCTAGAACATATGATGACAAATAGGAGGACCTCATGTTACAAAAATAACCCCTTATAATTAAGATCACAAAATATGAGGGTGAGCAATCAGCTCACAACCAATAATATGTAGGAGATATAGAGCAGAAAGCGAAGGCTAAGCAATCAACCCATAACTAGAAACCTGAAGAAGAAGAAATAAATTAAGTATTTGAGGTAGAGATAACATAGTCTTAGCAATAGGTACACTCTATAGAGAAATTAGCAAGCCAATCACCTATCAAAACACTAGTGATAGAGTAGGAAGTGGTAGAAATACCTACCAAAGAAATACTAGCAACTGAGTAGAAAGCTAAAGATGTACCTATTGAGGCAAAAATAGAGGATCAAGCACCATAACCCTCTAGTGTTATGTAAACAGCATCACCTACACCTGAGGATAAAATCCCCCTCACACAACCACCCTAGAGCACTCGGTGTAGCTAAGGTCTAAGAGGAAATTGACCAAGGAACCCCAAATGAATCATAGAACTAGAGCCAAAACCACAAAAGTATCAAATCCTATAACTAGGGCTAGAACTACATAAGTACAGAAGTCAATAACTAGGTCTAGTGTTACAAAAGAGGAGACCCAACCAGCCCTTAATTTATATGAAGAATGGGTTGGATCCTTGAATAATTTTTCCAAGCAAAAGGAGTAGTTTGACAAGATTTAAGAAGCGTTTAATGAGGGAAAGAAGGTAATAAAAGACTTCAAAAATGTGACCAAGGAGCTTGGGATTAGCATTAACCTTACTCCTAAGAAGCAGTTCTTGGAGATATATGGGTCCATTGGAGATCAACCCCTAAAAATAAAAATATACCTATAGGATATGGGGGTATTCATCCCATAGGAAGCTACAACCTAGGGCAAAGAAGCCAACAAGAAGCCAATTTTTGAAGGAAGTACAAGACCACCTAAATATTTTAAGCTTCCTCCTAAAGTGGCCTAGTCACATAAGGTCAAAGTAGTGGAGGAATCCCAAATTTCTTTTTGGGAAAAATTAGGTATCCTAGACATAAAGCCCTTTCTTCAATATCATGAGCTTTGGAAGGAAGTAGAGCCTACATTTCAGAAAGGGACCACTACCTTTATAGGATATTACATGTAGGAAAAGCAAGCGAGAAAACATATGTCACAAAGCCACCAAGAACAAGTTTTAGGCCTAGCAAAATATTTAGGCATAGCCCACGCTAGCAAAAGCTAAAGCAAGATGCCAGTACCCTACATACCACCAAGAAGAGGAATCCCAGGGATAAGGAAAGAGATAAGGCCACCACCAAGAAGAGGAAACAAATGAATAAGGCTTACTAGGAGGTTGTAGATAAAACAGGGGAATACCAATACAAGGTGCCATGAGGAGGTGATAATCCTTAGGCATGGGGGATGATGAGCACCAAAATTGCTCATATTTTTTTATATGTTTCTAATGTTTTGTGTAGCAGTTTTATATCAGATTTGTAATTTTTATGAATGTTTATATGTATTTAATGGTAACATTGTGTATGTTGTCTAACTTGTGTGAAAAGTGTGCTTTGTGTATATATTTGATCATTTTAGTTGTTTTATGCATAACTACGTCAAGGTCCCACTTGGACCTGGCATCATTTGTTTTTAAAGGAATTCAATGAATATTAAGGAAGGAGTTCAACCATGAAATATAAGGGTGCCTTATTCCCATATTTCGAGGAGAAAGTGTCTTACTCTCAAATTTCTATGGAAAGGCACCCTACTCTCATATTCCAATGGGAAGCTGCCTTAATACCATATTTTTATGGAAAGGCACCGTATTTCCATTAATAAATTCAAATATGGTTGACTCCATGTAAGCAAAAAAAAGCACCTAACTCCTGATCTAATGGTGTCTAACTCCCATTAACCGATGAACTTGTTAGTTGCTCTATTTTTTTATGAAATAGAGTAACAAAATTTTGAAGGTAGAATGTGAGTTATGATGACAAGATAAGACCAAAAGCCATTTGATTTAACTGGATCGTAGACAAATAATGCAAAAAACAGAATTTATTATGAATAAACCAAAATTTTCTAAATTAGTGCATTGTTATTGTAATCACACTTTTAGTAGAGATTTTTTATTGTAACAACAATCTAAATATTGCAATAGATAAACTTGTGCGATATACATACACACAAGACTTTCCTGAGATCGGGATAAAAATAACAAAAGAAATAGACTGTAATGTAATTTTATTTATGCAATAAAATTCATTCAAAGTTCTCTAATTTAGTTTAGCATACATAATTAATAAGGCAAAATATACTAGATCCTAGGCCCACTCTTGGTCAGTATTCCTCCCATCCCCTTTACTTTTCTATAATTTCATTTCAGTTTTATTTATTCTATTTTCCTGCATTCGATTGTTTTTCTACAACTCAATTTATTTACTGCTTTTTTTGTATTTCTGCAAAATGTGGTGTGATTTCATTTCCACCAATTTATGTTCTATAGATTAAGTGGTTTATATTAAAATGAATTCTTTACAAATAACACCCCCCAAACTATAGAATTAGTGGACTCATCTCAGAAGTATTGTAGTATATCTCTGCTTGGTACATCGTAAGTTTACGGGCATCTTTGGGTTGATAATTAAGTGAAAGGGTTGTGACATCAATGTAGAATTTAACCAATATTTTTGCTCCAACAATGTTGACCTTCTATTTGGAAACCTTTATATCCAAGTAAAATTGTTATCTCTTATCATCAATTAATTTTCTAGATCTCTAATTAACCAAGTCATTTTGTTGCTTTTGGATAATTTCCTCTACATCAGGCTCTTTAGGAATCATTTATAACTTCATTTTATTTACCTTTTTTTGTGAAATCACTCCTGTAGTTTTCTCCTTTTGTGTAGGTCCATCAATTTTGTCCTCCACTATTCTATTCTTGAATTTGATAGCATGTATTCTCTCTAAAGATCCAACCTTTTCTATTGTAGGTATAAGCTTTCCTTGTTTTATTCTATCAAATCTGGTATTATGGGACTCATTTGAGGTTCATGCCTCTCCAAATACTAAGGCTCTTTTTTCAATACTATTGGCAAATAAGTCCATATTTCTCTCAAGTTTATTTTCTTTGATATCATCCTCCTAAGTCCAACATACATTAATTCTAATATCTTCATCATTTGATTCAGCATTTAAATCAGCATTAGAATGCAGACTTAGATAAATAGCACAATCAATAGGGTTATGGGATGCATCACAGGAAGAGCAATAAAAAATATGATCCGATGCTATATTGTTAGATGGCATTGGGTTTGGAATAGAATATAGATCACTCTCCATTAATTATTTTTTGTAATTTCCATTCTGATTCTTGTTTCCCTCTTCATTCCCATTATTATTTTAATTTCTATTAAATTTTCTTTTAAAAGGAGACCTATTATCTCCCTATTTTCTATCAACCCAGTGAAGTTTTTGTAATTTTGTATTTGTATTTTTTTATTCTAGCCAACCTGTTATTCAAAGTGGTAAACATCTCACTCAACTGATTAGCTAGTTTATTCATAAGATCTTGATATGGCTTCATAAGGACAAAGAACTCAACCTTCTTGGGATTTATTTTAGGTTGATTGGGATCTAGAGAGTATGCTTTCATCTAACCACTATAAATCATACTTATTTCTATTTCAATAGCCCTTTCCATACATATATTAATGGTTGATGTTGCTTACTGCCTTAGCTCAAAACTAAAATCTCTATGGAAAGCATTTCTGTAGAAAAAAATGGATCATTCATCCTTTAGCCTTAATGCTATCAAAACCTTATTTTTTATTTTAAATAACCTCCTATTGAAATCTTCCACTGATTTATTTTCCTTATTTTTCATGGTAGCTAACTCTATCAGCAAGGACTGTTCATTCTTCCACTCTCCATATTTCCTAAGAAAAGTTTTCTCTAGCTCTTGAAAATTATATATAGTACCATCTTCAAGGCTATTAAACCATTCACTACCATATTTTTCTAAAGTTTGAAATAACAATCTAAGGACAACATATTCATCATCTACCTCAAGACTATCCATGGCATACAAAAAATCCCTAATATGATCTTCACCGATGATAGCATTGTTTCCTTAAAATTTAGGTAAGTACTTGTGAGCTTAACTAGGGAGAGGATTCATATTTGGAGTTAAAACACAACATCTATATCTATTGGTTCTCCACTAATTGATATTTTTGTTAGAATTGACATTTTTATTAACATTGAAATTTTTATTTTCATTAGGGGCTTCCATACTCACTACAGGTTGATTCACTATAGGTACTTGGTTTACAATACGATAGGACTGATATAAATAGATTTGGACTAGAAACAAGAATAACATGAATAGAAATTGAAGTATTTTTGTGAGATTTTAATAATACCTTAGGATTTGGCACTACAACAAGCACTTATTTTCCACTTCTTCTTGTAGACACTAGATATAGCTCCTCCTTATTTCTTTGTTTTCAAGGTTCTGAGTTCATTTGAATTCACCAACATAGATGTGCAAAGAAGAAATAAGATCTTCAACAATACTTAGGCCAAAATTGCTCAATATGATATTCACTCAATTCTTACAAATTTTAGGGGGCCATTAAATACTATGATAAATGCAAAACACAAAATAGTACTAAGCCTCCCTGGAAATGGTGCCAAAATTTTTTGACTAACTATTGCCACACAAAAATGGTTCATTAATAAAATACATAGATCTTAGAACTTCCAACAACAAGAATTCTAATCCTCGACAATGGTACCAAAAACTATTGGTTAACTATTGTTGCAACAAAAATGGTTCATAAATAAAATACACAGGTTTTAGAACTCCCAAAAACAACAATTATAATCCCTAGCAATGGTGATAAAAAAATTTGACTGACTATTTTTGCAATAAAAATGGTTCATAATGAAAATACATAGGTCTTAGAACTCTCAAAAACAAGAATTTTAATCCTCGGAAACAACACCAAAAAATATTGGAGGAAATTATTGCACCCTTAAGATATTTTTCATGTTGCAAGACTTCCCTAATCCAATTAGCACTGTGGACTCTGGTGGATCCACCTCTTTGACTAAATAAAATTTTATCCTAATACTCTAGATATACTGAGTAGGGTAAAGAAACCTTGGAGGTGAGCCTATAATATTTCTCATATGATCATGCTCATCCATATTTGCAAACATAAAATAAAACTACAATATAAAAGTTGACCAAACTTCGAAGTAACTCCTAGATAATGCTTCAATCAATAGACTGGTACCTTATCCATTGGATAATTGTAACTAAACTTAAAATATAGTGAGGAAAGAAAGTGAAGAAGATAAAAATTGAACCAATCACATCCATTCAAATAATGTAATAGAAATGATTGAACATACCAGTGAAATAAAACACCATTTACACATTCAAATTATGTAATATGTAAATAGGATAACACACAAAATCGCACATAAAAATATTGAAAAGAGGAAGCGGGATTATATTAATCAATAGATCATTATAATGGGAGTCTAATAAAGATAACCAGATCTTACTAAGCAAATACAAATGAGTTATCCATTAAAATAATGCAATAAAGAACTACAACTGTTCATTCAAATAATGTAACAAAGAGCCTCATGGCTTTTGGTCTCAATCACTAGAAATAATCTTAGTTAACTGGGCACCTCCTCAACAAACCTACACAATAATGGGGAAGAAAAAGGGGTGACTAGATAAGACACAAAAAGGAAAACACAACTGACAAGGATGGGCACTCTAGTATACCTCTTGCAAAATTTTACTATGCAAAAACTTGATTACTTGTACTACTGCAGTAACTCTCTCATATAGCTTGGAAATTGGTTCTCATTCCAAACTCTATTATGGTCCATAACTATGACTATCATTTATTAAAATTAGGTGATGGCCCATAATTACTGCAAATACCTCCATATTTGATCTGCAATATTGATTGCATTTATAGTAGCTTTGTGGTCTCATTTAAAAATACCTCCATATTTGTTTGTTATAATTTCTCTCGAAGTTGGCCAAAAATGGCTTTAGAAAATTAATTAATTTTCAACCGTTTATTTTATTATATGGCTAACCTTAGCCAATATAATCAAATTAAAAAATGAGGTATTTTTTAATTAGTCATTACAACTTTAAAAAAAAAAAAATCGAATAATAATGATAATTTTAATATTATTATTATTTATTTATTTTTTTATAATTAAAAAAAGTAGAAAAGGTTTTAATTAAAACCTTATACCTTAGTCGTAACACTTAATAGAAAAAAATAAAAATAAAAGTATGACCCTGCGGGCTGTCTAAGTGTAGTCCCTGTGTAGGCTGCTCCACTCGGACCCACGCAACCCCATGGGGGAAGGAACCTCAAGGGGAGTCCACGAAGGAGGTACCTTGACCACAAAAATATGGTCAATCAACCATGGGTACCTCCACACCCTCAACCCACTCGAGGGTCGACCACATCCCCAATGTGGGATAAAGAATAAAACCAAAAGATTACCCCTATGCTCGCTCAAATCAATGATCTGTAAGCTACCACATGGCATTCTATCATTGGATCACATTGAAGTTCATGCTACCTTTATTTACATGTATGTCATTGATCTATGTTCTCTCATCTAGGCCATTTATCCCCTATAGCTTGAATTTTATCACCTCGATGTTTATACCCACGTAGGTCCTTGGATTTCACATGCTCCAACACGAGCCCTTGGATCATGTGCACCCACGCACACCCTCAGATCTCATGTGTATTAATGTGGTCCATCATATATCCATACTATCATGTGTACCCTTATATTCTCTCCCCTATTAGTGTGTGTCGTTGGATTCTTTTCAAGCACCACTATCATTTGTGTGGACCATCGATTGATTTTTTTTTCAAAGGTTGAAATGGGGAGGAAGGGGTGTGATTTAATTAAATGTGGAGGGATGTGTGGACTTCGAAATTAGGTGGTGGGGTAGGCTAGGTGGTAGAGGAATAGGATTTAGGTGGTAGACTTAGGGAAAAGATAGTGGAGAGGGGTGGTTAGGATAGACTTAGGAATTAGGATGGGAGTGGGGGGGGCATGGGATGGTAGAAATGACTTAGGTAACAGTGCATGGAGGGATAAGTTTAGGAAACAAAATAATTAAGGGAAAAAATTTAGGAAGGGGGTCCAAATTAGGTTTAATTAAATTAATAATTAAATTTAATATAATCAAATTTAATTAAATATATAATTAAACCATATATATATATAGAAAATTTAATTAAATATTTAAGACCCTTGGAGGTCAAAAATAATTAATTAAATCTTATTTAGGCCAAAAACAAATTACTAACAAAAGAGTTTAGAAAACCCAAAACAAAGACCTGACCTTGACGACAAAAAAAATTCATTACTCTTGGAGGGTGAGAGGAATTCAAAAAGACTAAAATTTATAATAGTTGAAAAGGACTCAAAAAATTATTAAAAGGAAACTGACCAGGGGATTATTGCAAGGTTACCAAAAATTCAAAAATTAGGGGTAAACTCAAGTTGGATTTGAGGATCCAATAGGTGGCTAAGCTTCTCCTAAGGCCATGAAAAAATTTATATTTTATTGTACATATAAGCCCTTTAGGCCCTTTTAAACCTTGAAAAAGTATTTTTGTAATATTTTAATATTTAATCTTTAAGATCAAACACTTAACCTTAATATAAAGGTGACTTTTATTTGGGTGTAAATGCCCCTTCCTAATAACTATTTCACTATCGGTTGGAGTGTTATTTTATTATTTTATAGTGATATTATTTGGTTTCCATAGGCACCCCTACATATTGTGTGCATTACTTTATGTATATTTCTTTTTCAAAAATATTGGGAATGTGTTAATTTTATTCATTCTACAAACCACTATGAGATCTAATAAGTTTATACCTATGTTAACTATAATTTAATGACTCTGATATAGCCAAATTGAATATATTTGTTATTGATTAGGTTAGGCCCTAGGATTAGATTCATGGCTTTTGAAGCCTTAATATTAATGTAAAACTCACAAGATAAATTCCACAGGATAAAATATAATATAGCCACGATATAGTAGGATCAAGATAATGATGTAAGTATATTAGAACAAGAAATTTAATATGCAAATCAAGGTTTATAATATATCAATACTCCTGAGTATTTTTTTTAGTCAATGGAGCTTTCTGTGTCCAGCATCAGGGAGGGTAAGTCTTCTTATCCGAAGAACCAAGGTTTTCATATGATCATATACAAGCATATTATCCAATTTCAATCTTAGATACCTGCTCTATTTATCGTGGGCAGCCCCATTGACTGCCCATCTACTTCAGCCCTCAATCAAGGATCACCCTAGGAGAAAGACTCATCCGACTTTGAGGTGAAGGTTGAAATTGTTGCTCCAAACATTGTGGGTAAGAAAAATCTCATCATTGGCTCCTCTTAAATCATGAACTCCATTTATCGCTACTCGACTCGGAGCAAATATTCTAGGGATAAACTCAAAAGTGTTATTGTAAGGCACCAAGACAAATAAATTTCTAGATCATCTCCTCTGAATTGCAAGATATAGAAGTTGATAGTTACTTCTAACCATTCGATCCTCCTTAAGGATATACTTTACCCTGACAGGACCTTTTCCTAGTTACAATTTGGATATGAGTCTAACCTGATGGAAAACCTAGATAACCTTGTCAATCTAGCATCAACTCTACTCCTTCAAGCTATTAAGATAATAAATAGGATCATGAATCAAAATGTGGCCACACATGCAACAAATAATATCCAAAATGTTGTTTGTGGGGAGTAGGACCATCCTACAATGTTTGAGTAATTAGGCTGATCCTATCCTTCAACTTTTTGTTGCTTGAGATCCTCTGTTTTATCTACTTCTTGGGTTTATGGTCCTCCATCCTCGTGGTCTCTATTTTATTACTTTTTTTATTTTAGTTTGTTGATATTTTCTCATGTTAGATACCTCATTTTATCTCTTGCATTGTAAAAGGTTTGGGGATCCTTTCAAAACCCTCTTTTACCAATAAAAAAAATAAAAAAAAAATAAAATGCTTATAATATATTAAATAAAATTCATTAATATGCAAAAATATATTAATGTAATAACTTGATTCATACATGTAAGAAGAATATAGCAGAATTTACATTATTAATTTCTCAGATGTATGCAATCCTTTACTACTCCATTTTCCTTAAAAATGCAGTAACTGACACTCTCATATTTGATATATAATGCTTCTCTATGAAGTACTATATAGCCATAGTAGAATGAATATTTGGATACTTAACTATTCCTTTCCATATGCCAAGTCTCATGACTCTTGGCTTCTCTACTTTATACTTGCACACACATGACTCTATTTTGTATGCACACCTAGACATGACTCTTCACTTAGTACTCTCTAATCTAAATACATGTGTGCACACTTACATATAAGACACTTGTGCGCATATACTCACATTACACTTGCACACTTACTCACATGACACTTGTGCATTTCCTGCACATACACACTTATGTAACACTTGTGCATTTCCTAAACATTATTATATTATATAAAATATTATTCACACTCTAATCTAACACTTGAAATTAGTCTAATATTCACAAGCATGTACCATGAAGGTACCATGGGGGTAATTTAGCATATACCAAATAATGTAATATGCTCCAACATACATTAGCTAACCCTTGAGCATTAGAGCTAAGGTTACTTATTTTACACTATAAATAGAAGATTTATGTTGTAGTGAAGATCATCATTCACACTTGTTATCTTAATTCACCTCTATTGCACATAAGAGAGTGTTACCTCTCTAATTGGCTATGAAACTTACCCTCTCTAAGTGGACAGGATTTGTATCGATTTGAAATTTTGTAACTATTTCTTACAATATTGATTTCCTAATATATCATTTGAAAATTATGTTTCAATAAAGTATTTATGTTTTGCATTTCTACATTTACTACTATTATTGATGTTTATAGATGTTTTTCATTACAAATGGTATCAAAGCTTTGATCTTGGCTTCTATGGTGATGCAATAAAATAGAATGAGCATGTGCAAGCGACTCTAGAACCTCATTTGGCTAGATTTGCATCTATAATTTAGATAAATTTGTTATATTTTTTGTTCCATCTTCTAGTGCATTTTATTTTGTAATATTGTAAATTAAGTGTTGTTTATATTTCTTGATATCATTTTTTTGTATTGAGAGCACCAAGACCTATCTCATCTTGATAGTCTCGTCAAGCCAATAAAAATAAAGTATACCTCTAGTAACACTTTTTTAAATGTACTCAACATTATCTTTAGGGTTTGCTACTATTTTCTTGTGTATGAGTTAACCCTTGGCATCCATCAACTAGGAATGATTCAATGGGTATTGAAGCAAATATATCCACCTAAGAGTTTTTTCATGAATATAAAGAAGCACTAGCCAAGGAATCCATGAAATAACTTTAAAATTCTATCTCAAATAAATAATTTTGACTTAAATATTTTTGTTACTTTAGATACTATAACTACCTTACCCACTCCTCCCCATGAAAGTCTTTATCCTCTCCCTAAGGATTTTTTATCTTTATTTTAATTGTATGAATAGACTTAGCTAGATAGTAGCATATCCAGCATTGTTCATCACATTCCCATAAGCAAAGGTAGCTTGATTCAATTGAGTCATGGTTAAGACAACAAGCAATCCAAGATTCATTAAACCTTCTACTTGAATAAATACTTGCACTAAGTGTTCCCTAGACAATAATTTTTAAGAGCCTTTTGGGTAGCAACAACATGATAAATATAAAGATTCTAAATATTAGTCAATTTATTTTCCTCTAAGAGGAATGTTTAGTTTGATGATTCATAATATGTTTTATAGCCTCCTTATTGGCAAACTCTAGGGTCCTACCCACATCAATATTTTAGATTCACCTAAAATTTTCCCTTTGATTACCATTTTTGTGACTAGTGTGTAGGATATATGCCTCCCCCCTCAATCGTGGATAATTATCTAGGTATGGGTGAGCTTAACATGGAATACATTTATAATATTGATTCTTCTAAAGGTGTTTCTACTTTCTTACTTAACTCATGACTCTATCTTGTATGCACACCTAGACATGACTCTTCACTTAGCACTCTCTAATATAAATACACTTGTGCACACTTACATATAAGATACTTGTGCACATATACTCACATTACACTTGCACACTTACTCACATGACACTTGTGCATTTCCTGCACATAACACTTGTGCATTTCCTATACATTATTACATTACATAAAATATTACTCACACTCTAATATAAGACTTGAAACTAGTCTAATGTTTACAAGCATTTACCATGAAGGTACCATGGGGGTAAATTAGCATGTACCAAATAATGTAATACTCTCCAACATATATTAGCTAACCCTTGAGCATTAGAGATAAGGTTACTTATTTTACACTATAAATAGAAGATTTATATTGTAGTGAATATCATTATTCACACTTGTTATCTTAAGTCACCTCTATTGCACATATGAGATTTTTCCATCTCTAATTGGTTATGATACTTACCCTCTCTAAGTGGACAGGATTTGTATAGATTTGAAATTTTGTAACTATTTCTTACAATATTTATTTCCTAATATATCATTTGAAAATTATGTTTCAATAAAGTATTTATGTTTTGCATTTCTACGTTTACTACTATTATTGATATTTATGGAATTTTTTCATTACAAGTGATATCAAAGCTTTGATCTTGGCTTATATGGTGATGCAATAAATTGGAATGAGTATGTGCAAGTGACTCTAGAACCTCATTTGGCTAGATTTGCATATATAATTTAAATAAATTTGTTATATTTTTTGTTCCATATTCTACTGCATTTTATTTTATAATATTGTAAATTAAGTGTTGTTTATATTTCTTGATATCATTTTTTCATATTGAGAGCACCAAGACCTATCTCATCTTGATAGTTTCATCAAGCCAATCAAAATAAAGTATACCTATAGTAACACTTTTTTAATGTACTCAACATTATCTTTAGGGTTTGCTACTATTTTCTAGTGTATGATTTAACCCTTGGTATCCATCAACTAGGAATGATTCAATGGGTATTTAAGCACATATATCCACCTAAGAGTTTTTTCATGAGTATAAAGAAGCACTAGCCAAGGAATCCATGAAATAACTTTAAAATTATATCTCACATAGACAATTTTGACTTAAGGATTTTTGTCACTTTAGATACTATAACAACCTTGCCCACTCCTCCCCATGAAAGTCCTTATCCTCTCCCTAAGGATTTTTATATATTTATTTTAATTGTATGAGTAGACTTAGCTAGATAGTAGCATATCCAACATTGTTCATCACAATCCCATAAACAAAGGTAGCTTGATTCAATTGAGTCACGGTTAAGACAACAAGCAATCCAAGATTCATTAAAACTTCTACTTGGATAAATCCTTGCACTAATTGTTCCCTAGACAATAATTTCTAAGAGGTTGTTGGGTAGCAACAACATGATAAATAGAAGGATTCTAAATATTAGTCGATTGATCCTCCTCTAGGAGGAATTTCTAGTTTGATGACTCCTAATATCTTCTATAGCCTCCTTATGGGAAAGCACTAGGGTCCTACCCACATAAATATTTTAGATTCACCTAACATCCTCCCTTTGGTTACCATTTTTGACTATTATGTAGGATACATGCCTCCCCCTTCAATCGTGGCTAATTATCTAGGTATGGGTGAGCTTAACATGGAATACATTTATAATATTGATTCTTCTAAAGGTGTTTCTACTTTCTTACTTAACTCATGACTCTATTTTGTATGCACACCTAGACATGACACTTCACTTAATACTATCTAATATAAATACACTTATGCACACTTACATATAAGATACTTGTGCACATATACTCACATTACACTTGCACACTTACTCACATGACACTTGTGCATTTCCTGCACATATACACTTACATAACACGTGCATTTTCGACATATGATTACATTACATAAAATATTGCTCACACTCTAATATAATACTTGAACCTAGTATAATATTTACAAGAATGTACCATGAAGGTACCAATGGGGTAAATTAGTATGTACCAAATAATGTAATATTCTCAAATATAATGTAATATTAGCTAATCCTTGAGCATTAGGGCTAAGCTTACTTATTTTACACTATAAATAGAAGATTTATGTTGTAGTGAAGATCATCATTCACACTTGTTATTGTAAGTCACCTCTATTGCACATATGAGATTTTTATCCCTCTAATTGGCTATGATACTTACCCTCTCTAAGTGGATAGGATTTGTATCGATTTGAAATTTTGTAATTATTTCTTACAATATTTATTTCCTAACATATCATTTGAAAATTATGTTCCAATAAAGTATTTATGTTTTGCATTTCTACTTTTACTACTATTATTGATATTTATGGAATTTCTTTGTTACAAGTGGTATCAAAGCTTTTATCTTGGCTTCTATGGTGATGCAATAAAATGTAATAAGTATGTGCAAGTGACTCTAGAACCTCATTTGGCTAGATTTGCATCTATAATTTAGATAAATTTTTTATATTTTTTGTTCCATATTCTAGTGCATTTTATTTTATAATATTATAAATTAAGTGTTGTTGTTTATTTTTCTTGATCTCATTTTTTTGTATTTAGAGCACAAAGACCTATCTCATATTGATAGTCTCGTCAAGCCAATCAAAATAAATGATACCTCTAGTAACACTTTTTTTAATGTACTCAACATTATCTTTAGGGTTTTCTAGTATGAATTAACCCTTGGCATACATAAAATAGGAATTATTGGGTATTGAAGCACATTTATCCACCTAAGAGTTTTCTCATGAGTAGAAAGAAGCACTAGCCAAGTAATCCATGAAATAAATTTAAAATGTTATCTCATATAAATAATTTTGATCTAAGAATTTTTGTTACTTTAGATACTATAACTACCTCACCCACTCCTCCCCATGAAAGTTCGTATCCTCTCCCTAAGAACTTTTTATCTTTATCTTAATTGTATGAGTAGACTTAGCTAGATAGTAGCATATCCAACATTGTTCATCACAGTCACATAAACAAAGGTATCTTGATTCAATTGAGTTATGGTTAAGACAACAAGCAATCCAAGATTCATTAAACCTTCTACTTGGATAAATCCTTGCACCAAGTGTTCTCTAGACAATAATTTCTAAGAGGTTGTTGGGTAGCAACAACATGATAAATAGAAGGATTCTAAATATTAGTTGATTGATCCTCCTCTGGGAGGAATGTTTAGTTTGATGACTCCTAATATATTCTATAGCCTCCTTATGGGTAAGCTCTAGGGTCCTACCCATATCAATATTTTAGATTCACCTAACATCCTCCCTTTGGTTGCCATTTTTGTGACTATTGTGTAGGATACATGTTTCCCCCCTCAATGATGGATAATTATCTAGGTATGGGTGAGCTTAACTTGGAATACATTTATAATATTGATTCTTTCAAAGGTGTTACTGCTTGCTTACTTAACTCATGACTCTATTTTGTATGCATACCTAGACATGACTCTTCACTTAGTACTCTCTAATCTAAATACACATGTGCACACTTACATATAATACACTTGTGCACATATACTCACATTACACTTGCACACTTACTCACATGACACTTGTGCATTTCCTGCACATACACACTTACATAACACTTGTGCATTTCCTACACATTATTACATTACATAAAATATTACTCACACTCTAATCTAAGACTTGAACCTAGTATAATATTTACAAGCATGTACCATGAAGGTACCATGGGGGTAAATTAGCATGTACCAAATAATGTAATATTCTCCAACATAGATTAGCTAACCCTTGAGCATTAGGGCTAAGGTTACTTATTTTACACTATAAATAGAAGATTTATGTTTTAGTGAAGATCATAATTCACACTTGTTATCTTAAGTCACCTCTATTGCACATATGAGATTTTTCCATCTCTAATTGGCTATGATACTTACCCTCTCTAAGTGGACAGGATTTGTATCAATTTGAAATTTTGTATCTATTTCTTACAATATTGATTTCCTAATATATCATTTAAAAATTATGTTCCAATAAAGTATTCATGTTTTGCATTTCTACGTTTACTACTATTATTGATATTTATGAAATATTTTTATTACAAGTGGTATCAAAACTTTGATCTTGGCTTCTATGGTGATGCAATAAAATGGAATGAGTATGTGCAAGTGACTATAGAACCTCATTTGGCTCGATTTACATCTATAATTTAGATAAATTTGTTATATTTGTTGTTCCATATTCTAGTGCATTTTATTTTATAATATTGTCAATTAAGTGTTCTTGTTTATATTTCTTGATCTCATTTTTTTGTTTTGAGAGCACCAAGACCTGTCTTATCTTGATACTCTCTTCAAGCCAATTAAAATAAAGTATACCTCTAGTAACACTTTCTTAATGTACTCAACATTATATTTAGGGTTTGCTACTATTTTCTAGTGTATGAGTAAACCCTTAGCATCCCTCAACTAGGAATGATTCAATGTGTATTGAAGCACATATATCCACCTAAGATTTTTTCCATGATTAGAAAGAAGCGGTAGCCAAGGAATCCATGAAATAACTTTAAAATTCTATCTCACATAGACAATTTTGACCTAAGAATTTTTTTTACTTTATATACTATAACTACCTTGCCCACTCCTCCCCATGAAAGTATTTATCCTCTCCCTAAGGATTTTTTTATCTTTACTTTAATTGTATGAGCATACTTAGCTAGATAGTAGCATATCCAAAACATTTCATCATAGTCCCATAAGCAAATGTAGCTTGATTCAATTGGGTCATGGTTAAGACAACAAGAAATTCAATATTCATTAAACCTTCTACTTGGATAAATCCTTGCACTAAGTGTTCCCTAGACAATAATTTCTAAGAGGTTGTTGGTTAGCAACAACATGATAAATAGAAGGAGTCTAAATATTAGTCGATTGATCCTCCTCTAAGAGGAATGTTTAGTTTGATGACTCCTAATATCTTCTATAGCATCCTACCCACATCAATATTTTATATTCACCTAACATCCTCCCTTTGGTTATCATTTTTATGACTATTGTGTAGGGTACATGCCTCCCCCCTCAATCGTGGATAATTATCTAGGTATGGGTGAACTTAACTTGGAATACATTTATAATTTTGATTCCTTCAAATATGTTGCTACTTGCTTGCTTAACTAACCTCATGATGTTTCTATCCCTTACATAGGTATTTCCATATTCAAGGATATAGATCCACATATTTGGGCATCCAATATGGAGGGACCTATGTGCGTACATGGTGTTCCTAATAACATTTGTGTTACCTGTTAACTGGTAATTTTGCCCAATTGTAAAACCACCCTCACAGTTAGAATTTTGATTAGAAAACCCTCTCTTGCAAAGAAAAAACATTTCTACAATGTTATTTTTTACTTAATGTGTGCATGTATGCTCATATAAATGTGTCAAATAAGTGCTTGGAATACCTTAGTGCTTTGCAAAATAATTGTTAACAAGGGACCTGTGTTGGTGTTACTTTATTATGTTGTGCTATTATTGTTCATAAAACTTAAAAGAAGAGAAAATATGATTGGCCCTCATATGACCACAATGTAGAAGCAAAATTTATTTTATCTTGAAGTGTTTTAGATAGATTTTATCTTTCTTTGTTAAGCAAGTTTTAACCAATTTTATCCTTTTATTAAACCTTACTTTAAGCATGAAATAAAATATTAAAATCTACCTCTAAAATGTGAATCTGAAAATGATGAGTGGATTCATTTTATGTTGCTTTGAGCCCCAAAGAAAGTAAATGTGCATAAGTAACTTCTAAAATGTGATGGCCTTTGAAATACCACATAAATTATTTTTCCTTTCATAAAATTAAGATTTTCATAAAGGGAAGGTAACTTATTGTTTTAAATAAAATAGCCTTTTAAAATGCTTTATAAATCATCCCCCTTTGAATGAAATTATGATTTTCATAAAGGGGAACTGTATCGCTCCAAATTTTTCACATCCTTACCTTTAGGCTAAAGGATCCATGCCCGAAAGGAGGATGGGAAAAGGATGGGACAATACCTCAGACTGAGAGGCCCTTTGAAGGTCTCGCATCTCGGGGGAGGGGTATTAAGGTGATTTTTTGACGGATGGTGGGGTTCACCAGGAAACGTTTAGTGGCATTTTCCACGCCTAGGTTGGGAATGAGTTTAATGTGTTCAATTTTAGCTTTAAACATCCAAGTCCTAGGTTTGGCCAAATGAATCTAAGTTATTCTATATGAAAATGCAAATTATATGAATGCAGAAAACATATTTAACAGAAAACATAGAGAGCAAACTAAGTGAAGAAATCCATACCTGGTCTCGGATGTCTAATGGAGATTTTGATTTTTGAAGCAGTCCAGATCGTCTGGAATTTGATAGGATCATCTCCTATCTGACAAGATCGTCTGAGATCTGACAAATTCATCAGACGAATTCGTCAAAGACCTGCAAATAGAGAAATAGATACAAAATTCCAAAAATACAACTATTCTGATAGAGGAAAATGATGTGAAATAACAATAAGAATGTTAACAAGATAATCCCAAATGGAAATACAAGTAAATTATGATTCTTTAATAGCTAATCATGATCTTATTATGCAATTAAACTACATGGGTGAACTCCAAGATGCAAGATAATAGGAAATACTAATAAAACTGACTAAATGCAAAATAAAGTAGCAGCAAAGTATAGGAAAAGCGCAAACTCTGGGCACTGATTGCCCCAATGTAGACTGCAGTCGAAATCATCTCGGATTGATACGAAATCATCTCAAATTGGACGGGATCATCTGCGACGATCTGAGCTTGCTCCGGATGAAGAATGACAAGGTTCCTGAAACAAAATTTGGGTAGGACAAGTGCAAATGGTGATCCAGGGTGTTCTAATGCGTGTAAAGGTCAAGTTTACAGAAAATATAGCCAGGGGAAAGTCAAGGGGAGGTCCTATGGTTTAAATAGACTTAGGAGGGAAGTTGGGAGGTTGGAGATCATCCTAATTTGGAAGATCTCCAATGGGGGAGGTCTCTAATGGTGTAGACGCGTCTCTGCCCGAGTTAGAGAAGCTGTTGAAACAGAAGCTAATTATGAAAAATCAATTTTGGGACAAGATCGTCTGGACGTCCTAGTCTAGATGAAATCGTCGATCTAAGGCGATATCATCTGATCGGCGACGATATCGTCCAACGGTCACAACAAACTCTAAAAATGGCACGAGAAACGAGGAAACAAGTTAAACAGCGGTTTGGGAGCAGTTTTGGGGGTTGAATTTGAATTTGAATTATTACTAAGGTAATTTTGATTATTGCTAAGTTTTACTACACCAATTTTAGGGTGCTACATTTTTCCCCCTCTTTAGTGAATTTTTTGAAAAAAATGCGTTAAATATGAGTTCTTCTCGATCTACGAGAAAGCAAAAATTATTCCCATTTTTAGGCGACGATTCTTGGTCGAATCGTATGACAACTTACTATGGTGCCCCCTTTGTGTTTTTACCCAAATCGAATGTTTGAGGTAAAAACGAGAAAAAGCAAAATTAAAATGTTTTTAATTGTTTTTTGAATAAAATTAAGAAAAATAGGGAAAAACCTTAATTCATTGTTACTGTTCATTTTTACTGTTTTCTAGAGCTCTACAGACAAGATGGTCGAAACAGCGCACAGATCGACAAAATTCATGCGTGGGCTACGGGTAAGGGTCTAAACTTAGTTTAGAATGTTGTAATTTTGATTTTCTATGCTTTTTAGATTAAATTTTGATGATTTTTGAGCATCGTGGCCGTTTTTGGGCCATCAACATCGTTGGGACGAAATTGTCTTGATTTCATCGAAATTGTCTCGATATCGCCGATTTCGTCCAGGGGCGAAATCGGCGAAATGGGTATGATTTCGTCAAAAAGGGGACAATTTTGGCTTGCAAAATCGGAGACAAAATTGCTCAAATTTGGATGATATCATCCAATAGTGGACGATATCATCATTGATGAAATTGAACTTACTTTACTTGTATTTTTAATCACTGTTTTATTAATGATTTGGATTAATGATTTTTATTGTTTTGTTGTTTATGTTGCAGAGAGGATTACTAAAGAGCAAAGAATGGAAATACGGTAGGCTGAGGGATGACTTGGCCGCTCTATCTCAGGCAGAGTGATATCAGTTGGCACAAGTCAGCTTGTAGCATGTGGCAGAGATGCCACAGGTTTCTATAGATATGGGGCTATTGACAGCCCTAGCAGAGAGGTGGTATCCGGGCTCTTCCTATTTTTTATTATCGATAGGGGAGATGACTCCCACACTAGAGGATGTATGGAGGATTTTGAGGATCCCCATACAAGGATGGTTGATAACTCAAACGGCCAATCAGGGCCACATGATGATGCGACTGTGCGGAGATCCGAGCTTCGCCCTGGAGAAGGGCAAAGTGAACATCGAGTCGCTATGCCAAATGCCTGGGGCATCTAGACTGACATAGGTTTTGGCTGGGGTTGTAGGTGGTCTGCTGCTATGCCATCAGAGTGGATGTAGAGTACCATGGCTACTGATAGATTTGGTCTACGACATGAGAGACCATAGATACAAGTTTGCTTGGGGGAGTTATGTACTATGCCGATTGTATAGGATCCTGCATGGGGTCGTATACAAGGGCGATCGATGTTTGGTCATGACATCACTACTGTAGGTTTGGTGCTAGAAGCACATCGCAATGCGGAGGCCGGTAGGGCTCCCACTAACAGGGATTGACGGGGAGAGGCCCCAAGCTTTCTACTGGTGGCTTTGGAGAGGGTCACAACGACAGATAGATCTGCCAATGTCCCAGAGACTACTTGACAACCTTGTCTCTGACCAGACCACCTGGAGGCTTTGGAGAGATCATCCAGGGTGGGCCAAGGATGGATAGGAGCTGGCTTGTGTCAGGCGATTCTGCTATCTAAGGATGGAGAGGGGAGAGGTGGAGCTCCACCACTATGACCGAGTTTTGAGACAGTTCAGTCTATAGCAGGGGATCCCATCTCTCAGAGACTGAGTTTTCCCAAAACGTCTATGATAACACCATAGTTAACAAGGCTCCAAATATGTAGTGCTTCTACATTTAGGATGTAGATGATGCCCCCATTCATCCAGTGGATGGATAAAACGTAGGGGTAGCTGACGACTAGGATGCCTGGTACGCAGGTATCTACCCTCCTTGGATGACGAGGGCTCAGGGTCTAACTCATGTAGTTGTGCATCGGATGGGGAGGCAGTGCCATGCGGCCATTAAGGTGGCATGGGGTCATGGATGGAGAGAGCAGAGGAGACCACAGGCTTAGTAGAGGCTATGGTAGAGGGAGATGAGGGAGGAGAGACCCCCTTCTCCATGGAAAGAGAGGCCACCATCGCTCGATAAGGACAAGGGTGTGGACACAGGAGAGAGTAGTGATATGGCTACTCTCTAGGCAGAGACTATCCATCTCTAGGAATAGGTGTAGACTTTATAGGATGAGGTTGCACGCCATCGAGCTGAGGCTACACAACTCAAAGATGAGGTTGCATGCCTCAGAGCACAGAGCGAAGGAGCGAGCACTTAGGAGCTAGCACGGTCGATTGCTTAGACCACGTTCTACCAAGGTATCTACTTCTAGATGGTGCCAAAGGACCAGAGGGTACAGTCACCAGTTGGCATTGTGAATCCGATCAGGGTTGGGTTGTCGAGGACTTCATCCCAATCAATGACTAGGACTCGCAGTACCACACATACTGTGATGGGGCCACCTCGTCCACCTCAGGGTTTGGGAGGAGATGAGGCTGAGAGCTCGAGGGGTTCTCGAGGCTAGGCTATTGCACTGTATAGACTGATTATATGATTGAGAGGATTGAGCATGCCAAGATGTAGATTGTGGCATACCAATCCAGTTTTGATATGATGTACATATATTTTGGATATATATATATATATATATATATGATATTTTTGATCATATGACTTGTCTTATGTGTTTGTATGATGCTTTATTGTTGTGGTGTGATTGATTTTATGATTCATGTAATTATGTCGGTTGGAAATATTATGGTTTGAATGTCATGTTTTTAAAATTTAAATGAAATAATCTGATGTAAACAAATTGGTTGTTTGTGATGTTATTTGATAAAAAAGAAAAGGGACTTCTAACAATAATTTCAAAGGACATTGTTGTTACTATAGACCATTTCATGGAGTCGCCACTCACTCGGTCGTCAAGCCAATCCCAGTATAGAAATTTTGTTAAAAGTAAAAGAGTGCTTAAGAGACTGTCTTAAGACTTTGGTGTGATGATGCAAATGATGATGATGATGATGATTTGTTTTCATATTTCCATGAAAATATTATAAAATGACTTTTGCTAGGCATAAATTCCTAAGTGTGATAAAATTTTTGGATAATTCCCTAGGAATTATACCATCATTGCAAAATTGAAGTTTGACATAATGACATGAAAATAGAGTAAGTGTTTGTTTTGTTTTAAAGCATAATTGTGTAACATAATGATTTAAGTCATATGTTTTTATGATTTTGAATAAATGGAAAATAAAATTGGTACAATGGTTTGCGCTAGGCATAGAATATTTAGGTATAGACTTATACCATCATCACGAAATCCAAAGAAAAAATAATATAAGAGTTTTATTGCATGGTTGATTTTTAATTTTTGAAATAGTCAGAAAATATGAAGATGAGGACTTGTGCTAGGCATAAAATTCCAATTTTGGTTTTGGAACTATACCATCGTCGTGAAAGTCAAAAGTTATATATAAATGTAACTGGATTGTATGTTTTGAAAATAATTTTGATTTTTGATAATGCATATAGTTGCCTTTACACTAAACAATTGTTCTTTAAAGAGGAAAATGAATTTATTCCAAACAATTTGCAGAAATATTTCAAAGTATTTTAAAGACAAAAGTTATATTTATAAGGAATCCCATGTGCGTAGGTGAGTTCATTACCAATCTTGATTTATCATAATGATACACAAAATCTCTCAAATACAAAATGTGTGTGCAATTGCATTGTTCATTTACCAGTTTGAGCAAGATACTATGATACAAGTGATTTGAATTAACCAAATAAGTGTTCGTTAACCATGATTTAGATGCATATAACCATACCAAACTACTATGTAAGTCGGGTTATCAAGAGCTAGCTAATCTATAAGAAGACATAGGTCTGTACAAAAGAAGGTCGCTAATGTGATAGACATATCGCCATGCTAGGGATTACCCAAGGCCAAGCGGGTTGGGAAAAAACCACTTGTTATGGGGCTTACCTCACAGTTTTCGGATAATTGAGAATTCTAGGGATTCAAGATCATCAACCCTTCTTTTCTTTTCAATGGGTAGGGAAAGGGATTTTATTGCTTTTGCTTTTGCTTTTTTCTTTTTCTTTGCTCTTTTTTTTTTTTTTTGTATTTTTGTATTTTGGCTTGATATTTGAGATAATGCTGAAATAACTTGTTTCTTTTTCTCTTTTTCTTGAACTTTGCTTTTCTTCCTATGCTAGGGATACTTGCTCGGATTAGCTGTAGAGCATGGGATTTTTATTCTGGGTAGGGGTGAACTTGTCCTTTTGCCAATTCTCAAAAATTCTAGACCATGTGCATGATAGGATAGCAGGGGAAACTTTTCGCTCAAGAAACCACTTCTACTATGTAGCATAGCATGAACATTACAAATATAATCATTTTATTGTGAAAATATATGCTTGGTTTAAGTAAATAACAAGATCAATTCTCTATGCTCAAACTTTATTTAATTAAATTTTGTGGACTTTGATATAATAGAGATTAGTAATCATGCCAGATAAAATCAAGATATTTATTTTTGTGTTTGTGATAGTGGGGGATTCCAAATAAATGCTAATTTATCCAAAATAACTTGAAAATATAACTACAATGCTTGAAGAAGAAATATATACAACAAATATTTGTGAAGAGTTTGATAATTTTGACTCTCTTTCTTCTTTATTTTTTTGGGTTTCAAAAGAGTCAATAATATTGCTATTTTGACTTTTTATTTTTATTTTTCATTTGTTTTTGTGTAAACAGTTATATATATATATATATATATATATATATATATATATATATATATATATATATATATATATATATATATATATATATATTTTTTTTAAAATGAGACAACATGCAAAATATGTACAAATTATGAAATGACCAAATTTTATGTGTAATATCGCTTAAGATGCATAATATTCATAGGTTCTTTTAAATATTTACCATATGAGGTAGCTAATTTGTATGCTCTCGATTCAAATTTAGCAATGATAATATATGGTCCAAGCCAGTTGGGCTCAAATTTACCTTTAAGGTCTTTAGTTGCATTAGTATTTTTTTTATTTTATTTTAAAACAAGGTCGCCGACCTCAAAGGATCGATGATGAACTTTCTTGGCATATGATCTTTTAAGCTTGTTTTGGTAAGCACAAAGATGCTCCAAAGCATTGATGCACTTTTCATCTAGAATTTCCAACTGACTGAGTCTGCCAGCTCGATATTCATCTCCTACTTCGGTATCTTGAAGTAGTAGAGCCAAAGAAGGAACTTCTAATTCAAAAGGAAAAATGGCTTCAATGCCATAAACCAAGACAAAAGGTGAAGTTCCAATGGGAGTTTGAACACTAGTTCGATAGGACCACAAAGCTGGATATAATTGAATGTGCCAGTCGCGGCCATATTTATTGACCAATATTTTAAGAATTTTGATTAAGGTTTTGTTAGATGCTTCTGCTTGGCCATTACCTTGAGGATAATAGGGAGTGGACCAGCGATGTTGAATCTTATATTTTTGGCATAATTTCTTGACATATTTATTTTTGAAACAAGTTCCATTGTCTAAGATGAGATTTGCAAGAATTCTAAACCTACAAATGATTTGATTAAAAATAAATTTAGAGACTTGTGTTCCAGTGTAGGAAGCTAAAGGCATAGCTTCAACCCACTTCATGAAATACTCAGTGGCGGTTATGATGAATTTGCGTCCATAAGATGACACAGGATTAATTTTGCCAATAATGTCTAAGAGCCCCATTTCAAAAATGGCCAAGGAGATGAAATAGCCTGCAACTCTTGTGCAGGCGCATGGACAAGGTCAGCATGTTTTTGGCACTTGTTGCAATGGTGCACATAATCATGTGCATCCTTTTCCATGGTAGGCCAAAAGTAGCCTATCCTAAGGAACTTTTTAGCAATGACACTACCACTGAAGTGTCCTCCACAAGATCCATCGTGGACTTCACTTAAAGTTGATCTGGATTCTTCTAGATTCAAACATCTCAATAGGATACCTTTAAAATATCTCCTATATAAAGTATTGTCAATTACTACAAATCGACTTGCTCGTCTACGTAATAACCGACACTGGTTTCTATTAGAATTGACAGGGAAAGTCCCATTTTGAAGAAAATCAACTATATCTGTATACCAAGGGTTAGGAGTAGTTTCATTGATTAGAAACACATCCAAAGGTTCTAAACATGACTTATTTGAAGCGGGTTCCTGGAGTCGACGAATAATTATGGTGGCATATTCGTCATCTAACTCCAAGGGTAGAAGAGATGCAGTTGTGGCCATAGTGTCAGCTGCATAGTTGCTTGTTCATGAAATAGCTTCCAGAGTAACTTTATCAAACAAGGATAACAATTGCAAAACATATGCTTTATATGGGCACAATTTATCATCTCTGGTCTGATAAACTTCATTAATTTGATTTATGACAAGTTAGGAATCACCAAAAACTAGCATATGTTTGATTTTTAATGCCAAGGCAGCTCGTAATCCAAGGATTAGAACCTCATATTCAGCAGTATTATTGGTGTAAGCAAATGTTAATTTGAAGGACAGAGTAATGATGTGTTTTTGCAGGGATATTAAAATGATACCCGCACCAGCCCCACTCATGCATCGGGCTCCATCAAAGTATAAGGACCATTGTTCAATATGGTCTACCTCTAATTGAAGGCATTCATCAGGAAACTCAATGATGAGGGGATGGGTAGACTCTAAGGGTGCAGCAGCTAACTGATCTGGTATGATTTGACCCTTAACTGACTTTTGTCCTATGAATGTGAGTTCAAACTTGGTTAGAGCAAGAACCCACTTGGCTGTGCGACTCGATAAATAAGGTCGACTCATGAGATACCGCAAGGGATCATATTTAGCAATGACATATGTTTTGACTAAGCATATAATGGCATAATTTCTACGTAGAAAATACGACTACTATACATAGTTTTTCTAATGAGGTATAATGAGTTTCATAACTGATTAAAGTTCGGCTAATGTAATAATTAGCACATTCTTTCTTCTCATCATCAAGTTGAGCTAACATAGCTCCTAAAGCAAAATCTAAAACTGAAATATATAGGAGAAACGGGTGATCAGGTCTAGGCGGTGAAAGCACAGGTGGGTTAAGGAGGTATTGTTTGAGAAGTTGAAAAGCTTCTTTACATTCGTCATCCCAATTAAAAGGGACATCCTTCTTAAGGAGCTTAAGAAAGGGAGTGGTTTTGTCCACCAGCTTATCGATGAAGCGACGGATGGCTTGAAGCTTACCTTGTAAACCTCGTAACTTAGATATATTGGTAGGTGCGGGCATATCAGTGATAGCCACAATCTTAAGAGGTTCAATTTTGATACCATGTAAAGAAACTAAAACCCCTAATAATTTACTGGACTTAACTCCGAATATGCATTTGGCTGGATTTAATCGAATAAGGTATTCTCTTAATCGATTAAATACTTTTCTCAAATTATCTAAATGATCATCTTCTTTAATAGAGTGAGCTATAATATCATCTACGTAATCATGTAGGATATCATGCATTATATCATGAAAGATATAAGTCATAGCTCGTTGATATGTTGCGCTTGTATTCTTTAAACCAAATGGCATCACTTTCCAACAAAAGGTACCCCAAGGGGTAATAAAGGTTGTTTTAGCCTGATCTTCAAGAGCTATCCTGATCTGATTATAGCCAAAAAATCCATCCATTAGGGACATCATTCCACTCTCGATGGTAAAGTCAATGATTTGGTCCATGTTTGGAAGAGGAAAATCATCTTTAGGGCATACGGCATTAATATCTCTAAAGTCTATGCAAACCCTAACTTTGGTAGCTTCTTTCTTGGTGACTGGAACTACATTTGAGATCCATTCAGTATAATCAATAGCTTGTATAAAAACAACATTCAGGAGTTTTTCTAACTCCCTTTTGACTAGCAGGGCCACTTTGGGATGCATTTTTCTAAGTTTTTGTTTAACAAGTTTAGCATCCGGATGGACTACTAGATGATGCATGACTACGGAAGGGTCTAGACCTGGCATATCTTCATATGTCCAAGCGAAGACATCTTCATATTATTTAAGGAATGCAATGTATTCATCTTGTTTTTCTTGACTTAATGCTGATCCAATATTGATTATGTGAGGATTATCCTCCGTTCCAATTTTAACTTTAATGACATTTTCTACTTCCATGTGTAGATCTCTTTCAAAATTAGGTGGGGCAGGTAAGACGCCCAATTCTTGTAATTATTTTAAGGTTAAGTTGGATAACTCGTCTTGATGAGTGGTGGCCTCAAGTTGGGCTATAGTTGGTATAGAACCATCAAAATAAAAACCATTGTGTAACAACTCTTCAACAGAGACATCATGGAAAATATCTCCTTCCAACTCCTCATCGGATTTAGTAATCAATTCAGGGTAAGCTATGGATAGCATGTTGCAGGTAAAGGGATTATTCTTTGAACACAAAGAATCTTGTTTATCTAGATAATCTTGATAACATATGAGTTGGTCATCATATTCAAAAGGGAAGGGTTGACCCTTACTAGGAAATAGGCCCACACCACATCGGGCGGGCCATGGCTCTACCTCAATAGGTTCTTTCATACCATTTTGGAAAGGTCCCAAGCCTTTCCCTTTATAGCCCATTTTAATCATTATGGGCTTAGCTTTAATATATTCATTAGAAAAATAACATTGGGCATATCCCTCATGATGAGTTTTGATATTCCTAGGTATTCTTCCCCAATCATATCCTTTATAAATAAAAGCACAACTCCTAACTTGGTAAGTACTTCCCATAGGTTGTGGGAGGCCCAAAGTACAAGGAGATGGTGGCAAGTTGTTTAAAAGAATTGAATCTTGCATAAAAGCATTTGTTTTTTTTTATATTAAGATTGTGGATAAATCCGGTAAAAGTTCATCAGAAAGAGCATAAGATGTAGAAGGATCATTCCCTATATCTTTAGATGTGGAAGGTATGATAGATGTTGATAATGTGGAAGTGTCAATAAATGGGTCTATAGGTTTTGAAATTATAGGGATAGAACATGAAGGATTGGTTGTGGATTGAAGATCTTTTTGAGGTTTTAGTGTGGTTTGTTCAGAAGATGTTTGAGTTAAATGTATAAGTGTAGTTGATGGAGTAGATGATGTTATGTGTGTGTTTTTCACACGTTTAGATGAAAAATAACAATTAGGATGTGTGGATGACATAGCAGGGCAAAATTGAACTCCAACAGGTTCTGCCAAAGCACACATATCAAAGGGTCTAGGGTCACCATGGATAGTGACCAATTGATTTTTAAATTCAAATTTAATACACTGATGTAAAGTGGAGGGAACCGCTTGCATCGCATTGATCCAAGGGTGACCCAAAAGTATATTGTATGATGTTGGGCAATGTACAATAAACACGGTTGTATCTAGGGTTCTAGGTCCAACTTGCAAGGGTAAGGTAATGACTCCACACGTTTCTTGTGTCTCGTCATTGAAGGCTTTGATAATCATGTCAATTTTCTTCATTTCATCACTTATAAAGCCAAATATTTGGTAGAAGTCAAAAGTGCAAATGTTTAGAGATGAACCATTATCAATCAAGACTCTTTTAACAACTACATCTCCAATTAGAGCAATAATATATAAGGGGTTATCCTTATGTAAACTATGTTGTGGGATATATTTATCCTAAAAGTCAATACAATCAACTTCTCGAGTGATGATAGTATTGGACATGGCTTTAGGTTGAATATTTTGAGGTACCATCATTTGGCTTAATGTAAGCATTAACTCATCCCTATGGGTAGGAGAAGATCTTAACAAGTCCAAAAGGGAAATTCTAGCTGTAGTATTGGATAATTGTTCATTAATATTGTAAGGAGGTTTTGGTTGAACATTAGACATATGATTCCCTTTATTGGGATTTTTCAAAATAAATGGAGCTAATCCATCATTCTGAGTTTGATCCTATTGAGAGTTTTGAGCTTGTTTTCTGGTAACGGCTCCTATGGTACCTACAATGTTATATTGAAGACGCTAAACTAGTATTGGTTGAGCATTTATGGCTTGTTCATTAGGAAGGAATTGATTAGAAGAGGGTCGAGTAGTAACTCTTCTAGGAAATGGTTATTCTGGAACCATAGCATCTGTGATGGGTTGAATAGGATCTAATTTGTTTTCAGAACTATTCAATTGGTTTGAGGTGATGTCTATTTCACTTTCATTATCTGATTCTACATCACTAGGATCAGAAGTTTGAATATTATGTAGAGGTCTGGTCGTGACCAGGGATAAGGTTGTGCCAAATATTTGAGGATCCTAAATAGATAATTGTCTGCTAATAGTCCCTACATATTGGGTAGGAGGGGGAACATTATGATGTTCGATTTGATTGGCCACTTCTTTACCATGGTTTGGCAAAGGATGTTGAAATATATCCAATGATTGATTAGCATTTTGATTTTGATTTTGGGGAGTGGTCTTTTGAGCATTATTAGGAGCATTTTGTTTAGGTTGGAAAGCTTGCCCCTCCATTTCATTATTATCAATCAGATCTTGTATTTTATGTTTCAATCTTTTGCAAGAATTTGTAGCATGTCTAGGTCCTCTAAGAAAATCACAATGTAAATCAGCTCTGTATCTAGGTATAGTTGGATCAGGTTCCTGGATAGCTGGTAATTGAATCAAGCCTCATGCTAATAATTGAGGAAGAATGGTTGATAAAGGTTGATTCAATCTAGTAAATTCTCGAGGAGGTTTATTAGGAGGTTTTAATATAAATTTTTCTATTGTCTTCGTTGTATTGATATTAGCAATGTTTCTACTATCAGTGACTCCGTCAC
This sequence comes from Wollemia nobilis, assembly GCA_028583015.1. Taxonomy (NCBI): domain Eukaryota; kingdom Viridiplantae; phylum Streptophyta; class Pinopsida; order Araucariales; family Araucariaceae; genus Wollemia; species Wollemia nobilis. The sequence goes on from JAQPPZ010000622.1 coordinate 4,308,612, forward strand.
CTACAACTTGTTTGTTCTTATACTAATTTTTGGATGTTTTCTCATCATATTTCTTTTTGAGCTGACCTCTTCTAATGAGATCATCTTCTACCCTTTGAGCTAAGTCTATAGCTTGATCGAAAGTAGTTAAGGTGGCAGTTGATAACTCATAAGATATTTGTTCTTGTAAATTATTAATAAAAATGTCCAACATTTCCTATAAGGTAGCACAAAGTGCATTTTTCCTATCAAATACCTCCATCTAGCTAAGAAATCAAAAAAACATTCATATTTGTCTTGTTTTAAGTTGTACAAATCTTTAATTGTGACATGCATCTCGATGTAGGCACTAAATTTATGGACAAACGATTTAGCTGTTTCTTCAAAATTTCTCAAAGAATGAGTGGGCAATTGATAGTACCACTCTAATGCCATTCCTCCTAAGATTTTTGGGAACATTTTTAGTAATAGCAAGTCATCATGTGATATATCATGACATGCTATCCTAAACATGCGAAGATGCTCTATGGGATCTTCAGTTCCTTTATATATAGGCAGGACGGGCATGGGAAAGTGTTTAGGGTATGGTTGTGCTACAACTATGGGATCCAAAGGTTGACTACATATCTCTCGATAATTGTACGAGGGACGGTAGGGATCTATCTGGTCCATGCGCGAAGCTAACTGTTTCATCATGGCTTCCAGATTACTGGTTTGCCCACCATATTGATTCGGTAGGGCATTAATATGGGATTTGTGAGAATATGATGGAGGGACATGGAGATTAGATGCTATATTGCTATTGTATAAATTTTTGGTAGGAAGGGTGTTATGAAGAAATTTTGAAGTTGTATTATGTTGTATGCCCGATTGTTGAAAATTGGTGTTTGGCTTCATTTTAGGTTTTTGTCTACTTGAAGCATATTGATCAATAGTTTGGCGAAATAAAGCAGTGAATGAAGGCTTATTTTGTGTGGGAATGATTTTAGGCTCAATAAAAAGTTCCTTAGGGGGTTGGGTAACCTGTTGTTTTGGCATGTTTTGAATCATAGTGACCATATCTCTATTGGATGGTCTAGCTTTATCACTTTCTTGATCAATGAAAGACAAGGGATTAGTGTGTATGTCAAACATATGTTCCATGGCTACTTGAGTGTCACTAATTTGTCCTTTATCAATACGAACTGCCATATTAAGAGCACCAATGTTATTATTGAAAATTTTCTAGAAATGATCAAGTTATCAAAAGCAATAGTTCCATATTGAGTTATTCTAGGGGATGAGGATCCTTCCTCTTTAAGATTTTCTTGTTGTTCATTTTCTTCAGCCAGCTCATCTTCTGGCTGTTCTAGAGTTTCTCCTTTCGTAATTGATTCCTCAGGAAGGACATTTGGGTTTTTTGTTTTATCTCCTAACCAATCTTCTCCTTCTTCTTCAGTTTGTTTACCATTCCTAAGTTTAGGCATTGTGCTTAAATTTAGATTTTAGCAAATATATATATATATATATATATATATATATATATATATATATATATATATATATATATATGCAACAAGCTTAAGAGGTATATATTTTAATTATATACCTACTATAGTATTTGAAATAAAATGTTTTTGGTTTTTGTTATGTTTTGGTTTTTCTTGTTTTTGTAACAATATTATAAAGATAACAAACAACACACTAAATGCAAGAAATAATAATGATGAAAGCAATGATCTAGTTTTCTATAAACAATTTATAAATATCATTAATGGGCTCAAGTTCTTCAGGAGTCATGAAGTGTTCTTCTTCAAATTGAAAATTTTCTTTCAAGAATTTGACAAAAAGTGCTATAGTGATATTATCTGTCTCAAATTCTAGTTGGTAGAAATAAAGTTCGTGGCAATACTCTCGATATAACACAGCCCTAGGAACTCTATTCCATCTTTCCCTATCCATAATAATGACCTCTTGATCTTCTACATGACCTAGGAATTGGTGTATAACAGTTGTGTTCTCGAGGTATTCCTCGAAAGTGAACAATTCTGAAGACACAAGAGCTCTCCTATAAGCTAACCATCTATGGCAAGCTCTCTCAAGTTCATGATAAAAAATGAGTTGATGAGGGTCCAATATCCTATCTAGGGCAAACCTCTTGATTTGTCTAAGTTTGGTTGATCTAGATGAAATGACACCTAGCCTCCTATCAAGTTCTTTCCACAGAAGTTGGTTTCTATCTGTTTCAGGCACACTAAGCACAGAATTAACTTCTATGGCTGCTAATTGGTTTTCAACATTTATAGTAACTGCTCATATTTTCTTAGGAGCTACCATCTAGACATGATATGCAACTTAGTATTTTTCTAATGATTTGAAATGCATCTATGTTTTTGTTTTTTGTTTTTTTTTCAAAAGGTTTTAGTTTCACGTCGGGTTCACCAAAATGTATCACTCCAAGTTTTTCACATCCTTACCTTCAGGCTAAAGGATCCACGCCCATAAGGAGTATGGGAAAAGGATGGGACAATACCTCAGACTGAGAGGCCCTTTGAAGGTCTTGCCTCTCGGGGGAGGGGTATTAAGGTGATTTTTTGATGGATGGTGGGGTTCACCAGGAAACGTTTAGTGGCAATTTCCATGCCTAGATTAGGAATGAGTTTAATGTGTTCAATTTTAGATTTAAACATCCAAGTCCTAGGTTTGGCAAAATGAATCTAAGTTATTCTATATGAAAATGCAAATTATATGAATGCAAAAAACATATTTAATAGAAAACATAGAGAGCAAACTAAGTGAAGAAATCCATACCTGGTCCTGGATGTCTGATGGAGATTTTGATTTTTGAAGCAGTCCAGATCGTTTGGAATTTGATAGGATCATTTCCTATCTGACAGGATCATTTGAGATCTAACGAATTCATCAGACGAATTCGTCAGAGACCTGCAAACAAAGAAATAGATACAAAATGCCAAAAATACAACTGCTATGATAGAGGAAAATTATGTGAAATAACAATAAGAATGTTAACAAGATAATCCCAAATGAAAATACAAGTAAATTATGATTCTTTAATAGCTAATCATGATCTTATTATGCAATTAAACTACATGGGTGAACTCCAAGATGCAAGATAATAGGAAATACTAATAAAACTGACTAAATGCAGAATAAAGTAGCAGCAAAGTATAGGAAAAGCGCAAACTCTGGGCATTGATTGCCCCAATGTAGACTGTAGTCGAAATCATCTCGGATTGATACAAAATCGTCTCAAATTGGACAGGATCATCTGCAACAATCTAAGCTTGCTCTGGCTGAAGAATGACAAGGTTCCTGCAACAAAATTTGGATAGGACAAGTGCAGATGGTGATCCAAGGTGTTGTAATGCATGTAAAGGTCAAGTTTATAGAAAATCCATCCAGGGGAAAGTCAAGGGGGGGTCCTAAGGTTTAAATAGACTTAGGAGGGAATTTGGGAGGTTGGATATCATCCTAATTTGGAATATCTCCAACGGGGGAGGTCTCTAATGGTGCAGACGCATCTCTGCCCGAGTTAGAGAAGTTGTTGAAACAGAAGCTAATTATGAAAAATTAGTTTTGGTACAAGATCGTCTGGACGTCCTAGTCCAAACGAAATCGTCCGATCTAAGGCGATATTGTCTGATCGATGACGATATCATCCAACGGTCACAACAAACTCTAAAAATGGTGTGGGAAACGAGGAAACGGGTTAAACGATGGTTTGGGAGCAGTTTTGGGGGTTTAATTTGAATTTGAATTATTACTAAGGTAATTTTTATTATTGCTAAGTTTTACTACGCCAATTTTAGGGTGCTACAGGAACTTATTTATTGCTTGCAAACAAAACATAAAACCTAAAATTTAAAATGCTCTTGAAATGTGAAAACATGTAAAACTGGAAATTGCAAAATTCCTTTTGAAACTGTAATTATAATAATTTTTTAGAATTTCGAATTTCTGTTAAAACAAAAATTACTTTGCTTTAAATGGAACATTAAAGTGTATTCTAGAGATTTGAGCATTTATTTTGGATTTTTATATTTTTTTATATTTTTTATTTTATTTTGAAAACATTAAAAAAATGAAAAATAGGGTTAGAAAAATAAAAATAAAATGAATCTAAAATAAAATAAATGTTGCAACTTAGAAATCTCCATAAACCCTGCAAATATTAGTATCCTAAAGAAAAACCACATTAAGGTGATCCATATTCATGCAATCAAGCCTTCAAACAGGTGTGATCTTCTAAGGGAAAATACAATATATTATAAAATAACAAACATATTAACCATAAGTATGCATAAAATCTGCAGAAATTTCAATATATTGATAGATAATAGATTTTTAATTAGCTCAAAAATGCATAATACAAACTCCCCTTTGGCATTAATGGTGAAACTACAGTCCAACGAGGTGGAAGGAAAATATTCAAAACCATTCCAGTGTCAACATCTCAGTCTTCATTCCTGCAACCACGTCCAAAAAACTTCCAACACTTTTTTTCAGGCATGAGGATCAATATTTAAAGTCTCACTGAAGCCTTTCACTACCCCTTTTTCCTTTGGTTCGTAACACCCTTTCATTCAATGTGTAACGTTCCTTTGGTGAATTATAGTTGTATCCTCATGTGGGAGCCTTGTGTCGTAGAATTAAAATTCAACCTCCTTTGTCTTTCAAAATGCCCTCTTTTTCATTTGCGTACCACACTTTTTATTTTATTAGAGAAGGCTAATTAGTGTGGAATGTAGTGGCTTGCTTGGAAACCATTTCAGTCATAACTATCACATTTGATAGTTCTAACTTATATTCGGTAACGCCTTCGCATAGGCATTCACTTTACTATTTATCGTTGGTAGCCATTGATCAAAATTCCTATAATGAGCATCTTCACGATCCTCACCATCCGTAACATTGCTATCCAATATTCTTGCGCATGGTAGAATTTCACATGTTGTATTAGGCTCATACATGCTTAGCTTAACAAATAAACTACTCATTCCCTTTTAAAATACCCTCTAGACTGTAACCGTAATATCTTATATGACTTTCCAGCATGATTCTCATTCGTGACAACATTTTCCATATGGTGGTAGACCTATCATCTACAAAATATGATATGTTATATAACTCACCTCACGCCACATGGCAAACCACCCAGAATTAACCTCAGCACCAGGTGAAGGTATTTATCAGCTACCATGATAGCCTGGAAATCCCATGTGAGTATTAGCCTCATTCGTGTACTGAGCTAGGAACATACTTCTATTTGTACTACAATTTTTGATTGATTCTCAGGTAATGTCTTGTCATCTCATCCCTATGGACACCCCCTACGGTGAATCCGAATATGTGAGACTCCTTAGTCTGGCTACTTTTGAAAACAATGTTTTAATTTTTCCATTTGACATTATGATTATTGTTATGAAAATGATACAATGGACTCAAATATTTTGAATTCGTTTGATCAATATCTAAATTACTCTAAAATTGAACCATTAATTCTTATTTTTGGGTAACATTGAAATCACCCCTTAGAAATTTACCCCTCCTATAAACTTTGACTATGCGGTAATGTTCTGTCAGATCGATATTTCTGGCAACGAAGGTGTGCCATAGGTCCGGTGATGTTTCTCTCACGAGCACATCATCCTCTTGATATTTTTTGGCATGATGATGGTGTCCATGAAATTGTATGTTAATTAAAATGTATTTATATTGAATTTACCTCCCTGCCTATGTTGACGTGAGAAAATTATGTATTGTTTAAGCCTTCATCGGATAGCCCCTCAAACGTAAATTTCACACATTTTAATATTCATCGTCTTGAATATTCACAACAATGTGTAACCCAAATTGTTACTCCTCTTATGTTACTCAAAACCTGCCACTACCACCTAGACACGGTGTCATGTGGCTTATATGAGCCATACACTACTGTCATCATCACTATAAACTCGTACGTTCTAGGTGTGATATGTAGATCCCATCATCATAGTTAGGACTCACAATTTATGTTGTTCAATGCTAATCACAGGTCTTCATCGTTGATCGCATAGGACTTCACTCTATCTGGTTAATAGTATCGACAATCACATATTTTGTCTCCCTTTCCTAGTAAGCTACCTGCCACCCACATCACTGCCATGTGGCTTTAGACATCGATGTTCACTGCCATATCTATTTAGATCCATCTAAACATCGTGAGCATCGTCATTCTAATAATTTAATATTTTATGGTCATGCACGTCATCTGCATCATCCCCCATTATGCCACGTAAAGCACCTATCATCCATTGATAGTTCATGTCTAGCTTCCACGGTGTTTGAATTCATCTAGTCAATAGTTTGTCATAACATCGGATTTCCAAGTTTATTGGCCTAAGTCGTCAATGTCTTTCCTAGTCACTAGTCCCAATCACTTCCAAGACGTTGCCATGAACCATATTATTATCCATTGGTCGGTGTCCATATTAGGTGTTTGATTTCAGTACTTCTTATCCATAACCTTTACCTACAGTCTTCGCATCCACCGGTTTGCACTATTCGACGTCACCACTAAACCTCCATTTATGTCGAGTTCTAGCTGTCGTCGGGTCCATCATATTCCAAAATTAAAACTATTAGTTGAAGCTCTTAACACCCACATCCTCTAATACTAAAAATGAGTTCACCAAAATTTATTTTGCCCTTTAAAAATAAGTGACAAACAAATTAACACTTTTTCCTATAGTGATTTTATTTCATTTTTTATTTTTTATTTTTTTTAAATTTATTTTATGATTTCCTTTTCACTTTTATAACTATGAAAGTAATCATAATGAAAAAGCAAAACCAAAGAAAATTTAAAATTATTATTTTCTTATTTTTATTTTTTATTTTTATTTTTATTTTCATTTATCAAAATAAAATCAACCACTTGAACTTGTGTTAACTATTGACATTCCAAATCAGAAAGAAACATTAAATTAACACTCAAAACTTAAAATCAATATTTAAACTACACAATATAAATGTGCAACACACAAGCCTACAAATAAACCTTAGAAACTATCAAACTAAGCACTCAAAGAATACCAAAAATTCCAAAACAACCCAAAATTTAAAGTGAGTCACAAAATTTGGGGCTAGTTGTGGAATGGCCACAACAAATGGTGACTCTACCAGGAAATGCTCCTCGGCATTTCGGGTGAAGAACCCAGAATATTTGATTCTAAAATTCAACAAACCAAAAATTAGAAACAAAACTATTCAGCAACATCCAAAGATGATGAGGATAAACAACTTCAATAAAAAATGTATGAACCATTGCTTTAGTTAAGTGTGTGAAAGTGTTTTCATTATGGCATTCTTGACACTATTCAAAATTTTTCACATGATTCGCATTTAGGATATAAAAATATTACTCATTAAAGAATGTGCCTATGCATTTCTCCACTACCAACCATGTGTTTATAGCCCTGGTGGAGATGGCCTTGTTCAACCAGGTATTAGATGAATTTGCATTTTCATATTTTATAAATATTGATCCACTACCAACCAGGCATCTATAGCCCTGGTGAAGATGCCCTAATCCATTTGATTGATTTGGATTTTTATTTTCATTTTATTGCTTTAAAGACTTCACATGCCATCTAGGTTATATATCAAGGTTAAATATTGAGTATACAAAACATTTTACCTTGATTTGCAAACCAAACAACTTCATCTTTCAATATTCCAAGAATACCCCTTAATATGATGTGTTCATGTGTAGCTTTAGCAAAAGGATTCATTGTTCCCAAATGCACTATCTTAATTTCCAAAATTGATGATCAATTACTAAACAATTTTATCCCCTTTTCCTTGATCCACATGATAGGTACTTCATCCTTCATGAAAAAGGAACACAATAATCATCCAAGAGGCCAAACACTAGCAACTACCATAAAACACAACCACCAATGGAGGGACCAACCCAAAACTTAGAAACAAAACCCAAAATAGAAAACCAAAACAAAAAACATGAAAACTAAAACTTATATACAAAAATATATAGGATGATGCAAAATTTGGGATATCACTTCCCTGGATCCCAAACATAATTAGCACCCTTTAAAAGATATATATTGTGACATGCATGTCAAGCTTTACATAAATCCAACCAAAGTAATATTAGGCCAAACAATACAACAACTCTCTCTTTATCTCTCTCACCCCACTAATTTGATTCAAAATTATTAGTAATTCAATGTTGAGCATTTGACACATTAAACTTGCAAGCGATTACATGATTTTCAACTATATTTTTCTTATTTAATGAGATGTAAATTTCAAAATCAGATTCATTTTCACAAGCATGTAGGATTTCCTTCAAATAGGAGGCTATTTCTAAAAATTTTAAAGCAAAGTCATCATCTATGTCTTTAGGCCAATCATACTCATACAATAATTTGCAAGCATCTAGGATATCTACTAAATTAGGATCATTATAATCTGGTATCCTAGATTCGATTATTAATTATTGATGAACTTGATTTAACAACTCAAGCATATCTACATCTTTATCATTCAACCAAGCAATATCATTAGTGGTGGAAGTAAGAATCCACTCTAGTTCGTTATCAACCTCTAATGGCATTTCATCATAAATAACATGTAAATCCAACATAGAATTAGGCAAACCTTTACCTGGAGTTTGAATGGTCGAACATAAAAGGTGAGATTCTACCTCTTGTACATTTTCATTTACCAAACCTTGATGATCATTTGTAATTTCTTCTTTTTCCTCATGATCTCCATCATTGTCATGTTGTAGTCCTTCTTCATTGATTACCTCTTCCTCATCCATAGCAAATGAATCATTAGAAGCTTTTATCCTTTCCTCTATTTCAACAAGGTCTTCATGTGATATAGCGATTTCAGCATCCTGCATATCAAATGAACCATAAATTTTATCAATAGGAGTGTGAGAAAAAAAAAAGTCCTCATATCTTCACCAACTATTATAGTAATCATATTCTAAATCCATGGGATGAAATTCTACCATGTTTTCAAATGGCATATGAGTCTCTAATTGTTCAATAATTTTAGGTTCTTCATGCAAGATAGCAATTTTAGTGTCCTGCATATGAGACGAAGAAAACAATTTATCAGAATGCGTAAAAGGAACACATTCCTCATATTTTTCCAAAACATCATCATAATCATCTTTTAAGATCAAAGGATCATATTCTATCAAGTCTTCTGTATAATATTTAGATTCATCTATTGATTATCTTTCCTCAATTTCAAAAAATTCATCTTCCTCAGATTCATCCTCTTCAATTTCAAAAAATTCCTCTTCCTCAGATTCATCTTTTGGTAGGTCAAGGGTTTCTTCAGTGGGATCAATTCTTGTATTCAAATTTCTATAGTTGTCCCAATCCTCCTTTGTAAATAGTGACCCTAAGCTAATCTCTAGATTTTTATTAACTTGATCATCATGATCCTCATTGATGGGCATTGACCTTGATACTTGCACCTCCTCTTGGATGATATCTAAGGTGGTTGTAATATGTGGACATTCAACTTTATCCCCTTGATTGCTCACATTAGACCTCATTAAATTCAAGGGTGCTAGATTAGATGGTTGGTATTGGTTGGAATCCATAGCTCCTGAAAAATAGTTCATCATAGGAGAAGGTGGTTCCTCAATTAGATTCATTGGTAGCATTTGATTGTGAGCCTTAGAGTTGAGCAATGATAATCGACCCACATCCATACCTTTTGAAATCCACCATTGTTCTACTATTATTGCCTCATTGTAGGATCTAGGCAAGGATGGCTCTTTGATAATTCTCCCTAGAAATGTAGAAGTAAATGGGTCTACGGCTTCTAGGTACACTTGGATGGTTTCTTCTTCTAAAATGATGTAATGAGTCCCATATCGGTGTACAACCTATGGAAATTATCATTAAAATGGCTTGCAGACTCATTAGATTCTTTACAAATAGAAACAAACTGATTTAATATCTTATCCGAATCAATCAATTTTCCAAACTACTCAATAAATGATGCCTCTAGTTGATCCCAAGAGGTGATAGAACCTGTAGGTAAACCAAGATACCAATCATAAGTAAATCCATCTAATATGGATGGAAACATCCTACAAACAACATCTTCATGTATAATTTGCAAATAAATTAAAATGTTCTTATATGCCTCAATATGATCTTCAACTAGTTATATTCCATCATGCCTAAACTTAGGTAAATTACACATAAGATCTATAGGCATATGATGTGAAGGCCTAGGTATATTTAAAGGACTACCTATCATCGTTGGAGTAAAAATTACAATTTGAGAACCTTAAAGATTGTAACTTTAGCATAAATTTTGTTAGTCAAATAAATACAACTTGCAAAGAAGCATGAAATGACTAACAATTTTCAAATGGCTAGAAAACTAAATTATCATGTTCATCCATTGTAATGCATGAATTAAACCATAGCAAAAAAAAGAAATTTTCAAATTTGCAAAAGCGTTAGCATCAATGCATCATGAATTAAAGAACTTTCAAATCGATGAATGTGATCACATGTAAACTAAAATTCATTAAACAAGACCAATACCTTAAAAATAACCTTTCAAGTAACAAGAACAAGTTAGCATCTACAACAAAAATAACCAAATCAGACCCTCCTAGCACCAAAATGTTGAGTGGTAATTTTTCCCAATTACAAAACCACACTCACAGTTAGAATTTTGATTATAAAACCCTCTCTTGCAAAGAAATAAACATTTCTCCAAGGTTCCTTTTTACTTAATGTGTGCATGTATGCTTGTATAAATGTGTCAAATAAGTTTTTGGAATACCTTAGTGCTCTATGAAATAACTATTAACAAGGGGCCTGTGGTGGTATTGTTTTATTATGTTATTCTATTATTGTTCATGAAACTTAAAAGAAGATAAAATATGATTGGTCCTCATATGACCATGATGTATAAGTGAAATTCATTTTATATTGAAGTATTTTAGATAGATTTCATATTTCTTTGTTAAGCAAGTTTTAACCAATTTTATCCTTTTATTAAACCTTGCTTTAAGCATGAAATAAAAGATTAAAATCTACCTCTAAAATGTGAATTTGAAAATGATGAATGGATTCATTTTATGTTGTTTTGAGCATGAAATAAAGTAAATGTGCATGAGTAACTTTTAAAATGTGATGGCCTTTGAAATACTACACAAATTATTTTCCCTTTCATGAAATTGAGATTTTCATAAAGGGAAGGTAACTTATTGCTTTAAAAAAAATAGCCTTTTAAAATACCTTATAAATCATCCCCTTTTGAATGAAATTGTAATTTTCATAAAGGGGAACTGATTTATTGCTTGCAAATAAAACGTAAAACCTGAAATTTAAATATGCTCTTGAAATGTGAAAATATGTAAAACTGGAAATTGTGAAATTCCTTTTAAAACTGTAATTTTTATAAATTTTTAGAATTTCGAATTTCTATTAAAATAAAAACTTCTTTGCTTTAAATAGAACATTAAATTTTTTTCTAGAGATATGTGCATTTGTTTTTGGAGTTTTATATTTTTATATTTTTTATTTATTTTGTAAACATAAAAAAAAATGAAAAACACGGTTAGAAATATAAAAATAAAATGAAACTGAAATAAAATAAATGCTACAACTTAGAAATATCTATAAACCCTAAAAATATTAGTATCTTGCATGAAAAAACACATTAAGGTGATCCATATTCATGCAATAAAGCCTTCAAACAGGTGTGATCTTCTAAGGGAAAATACAATATATTGCAAAATAACAAACAAATTAACAATAAGTATGCATAAAATCTGCAGAAATTTTAATATATTGACAGATAATAGATTTTTAATTAGCTCAAAAAATGCAGAATACAAACTCCCCTTTGGCATTAATGGTGAAACTACAATCCAGTGAGGTGGAAGGAAAATCTTCAAAACCAGTCTAGTGCCAGCATCTCTATCTTCATTCTTGCAACCATGTCCAAAAAGTTTCCAACACTTTTTTTGTGCATGAGTATCGATATTTAAAGTCTCACTAAAGCCTTTTACTACCCCTTTTTCCTTTGGATCATAACACCCTTTCATTTGATGTGTAAATTTCCTTTGGTGAATGATAGTCGTATCCTCATGTGAAGTTGAATTCTTATAGAAGCAATATGAAATGAATACGAAAGATAAAATCAAATAATTATTTCCCACTATAGGAGAGCTAAGTTATTTGCCACTAAGGAGGGATAAGTCCTTGCGATTACGCAAATAATATTCCAAATGATAATATTATTAATTGTAAATCAACCTACAACTATTAATAATGATAAATCAATAAATCAATGACAATTGGAAATATAGTCGACTTGGCTATATTGGTGTTGTAACATGGCTCCCCTCCTCGGAAAGCTTTATCCTCAAAGGTAGAAATGATTCAAAAATACTTTTAGGTTCCCATGTAACATCTTCTATTGGTATGTCCTACCATTTTATTAGAAATTCTTTGATGTGGCGAGATCGAATATGTCGTGATCTACTTTGCAATATTGCTTCTGGTTGAAGATAGATACATCCTTCTTCATCAAGTACTAGAAGCTCTGACTGAGAATGTACTATTTGTCCAATCATCTTTTTTAGACATGAGAACATAAAAGACTAGATGTATACGGTATGAGGAAGAAAGCTCTAGTTGATATGCCACTTCACCTATGTGACGTTCTATCTTGTAAGGACCATAAAATCTTGGAGCCAACTTCTGATTAGTATTAATATTTAATGATAGTTTTTTTAAGGTTGCAAACGTAAGAAAACCATATCACTTATATTAAATTGTTATTCTGAATGGTGTGAGTCTTGTTGATGCTTCATACAATTTTGTGCTTGTATCAAATTGTCTTTGAGAATGTTAAGCATAGTTCATCGATTCTGGAACCAAGCATCTATTTGAGCTACTTTGGAATATCCTAGTGTATAATTTGTTATTTTTGGTGGTTTTACCCCATATAATGCTTCAAATGAGGACATCTTGATGAGTAATGGTATGAAGTATTGCACCACCATTCTACTAATGAAAACCACTGACTCCATTGATACGACTTATATTGAACAAAGCATCATAGATAGGTATCCAAAAATTTGTTAACAATTTTCATTTGGCCATCAGTTTGAGGATGGTATGCAAAGGACATATTTAATTTGGTACCACTAATATGGAATAATTCTCATCAAAAATTGCTCGTAAATATGGGATCACGATCACTTACAATATTTTTAGGTATTCCATGTAACTTTAAAATGGAGTCCATAAATACCTTAGCCACTTTGCTTGTTGAATATGGGTGTTGTAGAGCATTGAATTGAACATACTTGGAGAGACGATCCACTACCACAAAAATCATTGTTTTACCTTCTAATTTGGGAAGACCTTCAATAAAATCCATTGATATGTTTTCCCATTGATGGTTATGAATTGATAAGAGTTGAAGGAGTCCTGGAGATTTGACTGTTTCACCCTTATTACATTGGCATACTTCATATTCAGCAACCCATATTTTGACATCAAATTTTTTATCCTTTCCAATAAAAGGATTGTTTTACCCACATATACATCTTCAAAAATCCTAAATGCTCTTCTGATGGAGAAGCACATGATTATTCAAGGACCCATATTTTAATAATGGAATTTAATGGAATGTAAATATAATATTTATTTCTTAACACCTTGTTAGTATATGAAAAATAAGGATGCTTGGATGATCCTAGAATCAAATCTTGAATAATTTGAGCAATTTTAGTGTTCACCAATCATTCTTCTTGGAGCTGAGAAACCTAATGAGAACAAGGACCTAAAGTGGTATTTATGGAAACTTCATATTCATATTTACAAGACAATACATCTGCTACCATATTTTCTTTGTATTTCTTATACTCGATAATGAAATCATAGTTAGCCATAATATTTTGAAGATCCTTTGAGGGAATTTCCGTTGTATATTATGCTTGTACTTCCATGTAGTTTATTTGGGCTATGAATCCATAACCTCCTTTCCTTAGTATTTTTTCCATGCTGTGAGAACTCACCACCTGTGATGATAGAGTTTGAATTTCTTGGATTCAAATAATCTTTCCATTTTATTTCCATTCCACAAATAATTTTTGAAAATTAAAACTAACAGTGTCGAGTTGTTCTAGCCATTCAACACCCAAAATAACATTTGAACTTCCCAAACTCATAACAAAGAGAGTTCCTCACCATATGTAACTTCTCATTTGTATTGAGATTGAAGAGGTTCGACCAATACATTGAGCATTTCCTCCATTTGCAACTAAAACTTGAAACTTGTCTTGGTTGGAAGAATTAATGTGCAAATTCAATGCTTGAGTAGTCTTTATGTCGATAAAGTTATGAGTACTACCTAAATCAATCAATACATTTATTTTTTGTGCCTAATAAATCTAGGTACCTTGGTTGTATGGTGAGTTATTAATCCCATGAGAGCATATATTGAGATAGCCATAGTATCCTCTTCTAGTATTGTATCATTATTATCAATTTGTTCTTCATCTATGGGTTATTCTAGTTGATTGATATCCTCTACTTCATATTCTTAATTTTTATTATTGTATTCTATTTGAAAGGTTTGTCTTAGTACACATGCTTGATCTCTTGGATGATGATTACAATATTTATAGAAAAAAATATCTTGATGGTTGTTCATTTTTGTGGAAGGAATTATTGCGATATTGAGGATATGTATTAGAGTCTCATCTAGAAGATGTCCAATTTCAAAACTTCTTTTCAACAATTTTAGCAATCCTTATAGTTTCATCCAAGGTGTATGGATCATGTAAGTCCACTTCAAGTTGAATATTTTCCCTTAAACCATGTTGAAAGGTAAAAACCACCACTGACGCATCTACTATTTCTATGTAAGTGAGAAGACTTGTGAACTCTAAAATATAATATTGGATAGAACTAGTTTTTTTGAGGCCCAATAGGTGAACAATGTAGGAAGAAGAACTACCTTCATAAAATCTCTTGAGAAAAATATCTCTAAATTCGGGCCATAATATGTGATGATTATGTTGACGTTGTTGCCAATGTTGAGCAAGGTGCAACAACAGTATTGTCATTGTCGTCAACACAGTCAGAAAGATTGGTTGATGCAGTGGACAGGAGTTCAGAGGTTACTCAGAGTATGTGCAGTTTTGTTAAATGCTTATGAGGATGTTTCTGATGTTTGGGTGAAGTTGCTACAGGTTGTCCAAGAGGATCGAAGTGGCCCATATACTAAAAATCAAAAGAAAATCACAAGGAAGAAAATTGTCGCGATATCGCGACATGTTGAGCAAGAAAGAAAAATTGTCGTGATATCGTGACATGTTGAGCAAGAAAGAAAAATTGTCGTGATATCGTGACATGTTGAGAAGAAATAAAAATTGTTGCGATTTTGCGACATGTTCGGAGAGCAAGCACAAGCAAGCAAAACTGTCATGATTTCGTGACATGTTCGAAGAGAAAGCGCAAGCAAGCAAAACTATCACGATTTCACGATATGTTCGGAGAGAAAGCGTAAGCAAGAAAAACTATTGTGATTTTATGACATGTTCGGAGAGAAAGTGCAAGCAAGCAAAACTGTCATGATTTCGTGACATGTTCAGAGAGAAAGCGCAAGCAAGCAAAATTGTCATGATTTCATGACATGTTCAGAGAGAAAGCGCAAGCAAGCAAAACTATCATGATTTCACGACATGTTCGGAGAGAAAGTGCAAGCAAGCAAAACTGTCGCAATTTCGCGACATGTTGGAAGAGAGAAAGGCAAGTAGAAAAAGTGTCATGATTTTGTGACATATTGCAAGAGAGATAGTACGAAAGAAAAAGTGTCACAATTTCGCGACATGTTGGAAGAGAGAAAGGCAAGTAAAAAAAGTGTCACGATTTCATGACATATTGCAAGAGAGATAGTACGAAAGAAAAAATGTCATGATTTCGTGACATGTTGGAAGAGAGAATGGCAAGTAGAAAAAGTGTCATGATTTCACGACATGTTGGAAGAGAGAATGGCAAGTAGAAAAAGTGTCACAATTTTGCGACATATTGCAAGAGAGAGAGTCCGAAAGAAAAAGTGTCATGATTTCGTGACATATTGCAAGAGATATTGTATAGAAGAAAAAGTATCGTGATTTCATGACATATTGCAAGAGAAAGAGCAAAGGAGAGAAAGTGTCACGATATCGTGACATGTCACATTTTTGTGACCCGAAGGCAAGAGAAAGAGCAAAGGAGAGAAAGTGTCACGATATCGCGACATGTCACATTTTTGTGACCCGAAGGCAAGAGAAAGAGCAAAGGAGATAAAGTGTCGCGATATCGTGACATGTTGCATTTTCACGACTAAAGGAGGAGAGAGAAAGTAAGAAGGCAGAAGTGTCATGATATCACGACAAAAATAAATAGGAAGAGTAAGGATGCGAAAGTGTCATGATATTGCGACATGTTGTGTTTTTATGGGTACAATCCAAGAAAAGAAGCAAGAAAGCAAAAGTGTCACGATATCGCGACATGTTGTGTTTTCGTGGGTACAAACCAAGTAAAGTAGCAAGGAGGCAAAAGTGTCACAATATCGTGACATGTGTTTTTGCGAGTTCAAACCAAGTAAAGTAGCAAGGAGGCGAAAGTGTCGCGATATCGCGACATGTTGTGTTTTTGTAGGTTCAAACCAAGTAAAGTAGCAAAGAGGTGAAAGTGTCACGATATCATGACATGTAGTGGTTTCACGAGCTAAGAAGAGAACCCAGCCTAAATAATATGTGTGACAGTTAACTGAAGTTATACAGCAGTTACAAGGGCCGTTGTAGAAGAAAATCATGCAGCTAAAATAAGAAGAGTTAACTAAAGTCAGTACGACAGTTACAGGTGCAGTTACAGAGAAAGATCATGTAGCTACAATAAGAATAGTGAACTGAAGTCAGTACGACAGTTACAGGTGTACTTATAGAGAAAAATCATGCAGCTAAAATAAGAACAGTGAACTAAAGACAGAATGATAGTTATAGGGCCAGTTACAGAGTCATCAATCGAAGACCAAACAAAGAGCCATAACTATTAATAGGTTGCATGAGAGAATATTGTGTGTTAAATGAGTTACATATAGAAGTTTCTATTTATAAGTTGCATGCAAAAATATGTATGTTAAAAATAGAGTCAGAACTTTGTTATAAAAGGAGGCCTGCATGGAGAATTACATAGCTGCTGAAAAGAGGGAAAGTGCTGCAAAAAAGAGGATTGGAAGAGTGTCATAAGAGAGTGTTTAGCAGAACCGTGAGAGTCGTAAGAGTGCAGGAAGAAGCACAGCAAGAGGGATATAAGAGGGCCATAAAAGTGCAATAAGCAGGGCCCTAAGTGTGTATGATGTTTTGGTGAATAGCAAGAGAGGTTGGGTTAGTAATAGACCAGTCAGGGTCTTGTATAAGCGAAGGCATTTTTATGTCAATCTTATAGTTTCAAAATTTTAGTCCAAGTTGGTACTTGGAATTAGGGGTAGGTGCTCCTTTCTATTGGTGCAGATAAATTAGGGGTTGGTGCTCCTTTCTGTTGATGCAGATAAATTAGGGGTTGGTGCTCCTTTCTATTGGTGCAGATAAATCAGGGGTTGGTGCTCCTTCCAGGTGGGTGCTGGTAAATTGATTGTAAAATTGATATTTTGCAAAGGCTAAATTTGGATGGGAGTCTAAATAGTCAATTTTTGAGGAGTAGCCAAAACTGGTGAACCTCGGTACATCTTGTGTTGTGTGATGCTCTCTTGTTATATTTGTTTTATGTGGTTTTAAGTTTTCATTGTTTTGGCTTTAAGAGTTGAAGATTTTAAGTTTTAAAAAGCCACACTGATTCACCCCCCCTCTTAGTGTCATTATGAAACTAACAATTGGTATCAGATCCAATTTTCCTTGTTAGGCTAAATCAGCTAGGGTTGATCTTGGATTAGTACGCAATGGCAGGTGGTGAAGGCTTCTCATCAAACAAAGCACCATTGTTGGATGAAACTAATTACACATTTTGGAAACTCAGGATGCAGACATATCTTTGTGCTTTGGGATACGACATTTGGGATTCAGTAGACAGTGGATACATAATACCCACCACTTCTCCAACCGATGTTGCCAGTAAGAAACTATTTGAGAATAACTCTAAAGCAAAGAATGCTATCATGTGTGTTGAGCAAGATGCAGCAAAAGTATTGTCATTATTGTCAACACAGATAGATAGATCAGTTGATGCAGTGGATAGGAGTTCAAAGGTCAGTCAAATCATGTACAGTGAATTTTTGAGAAGACAGAAGTGGCTCAGATTCAAAAAATCAAAGAAAAAGACAAGGAAAACTGTCACGATATCGCGACATGTTTACTGTCACAATTTTACGACATCTCGAAGGAGAGAGAAAATGCATGCCAAAATATCACGATTTCACAACACAACGGAGGAGAGAGAAAATGCATGCCAAACTGTCATGATTTCATGACACAATGGAGGAGAGAGAAAATGCATGCCAAACTGTCGTGATTTCGTGACATAACAGAGAGAGAAAATGCATGCCAAACTATCACGATTTTGTGACATAATAGAGGAGAGAGAAAATACATGCCAAACTATCATGATTTCATGACATGGTCGAGGAGAGAGAAGGTGCAAGAAAAATTATCATGATTTCGCGACATGGCCAAAGAGAGAGAAAGCGCAAGGATAACTGTCGTGATATTGCGACATGGTGAAAAGCTAGAAAAGAAGATGTCATGATTTCATGACATGTCAAGAAGAAATAAAAGAAAACTATCATGATAACGTGACATGGTGAAAATCTAGAAAATAAGATGTCGTGATTTTGTGACATGTCAAGAAGAAAGAAAAGAAAACTGTCACGATTTTGCGACATGGTGGTAGAAAAGAAGTCAAGTGGAAATACTGTCGTGATTTTGTGACATGTTCAGATAGAAGGAGCTCACAAATAAAAGTGTCGCGATTTCACAACAATTTGCAAGAAGGATGGTACGGAAGAAAAAGTGTCACGATTTCACGACAGGTTCGACGAGAAAGCACTAAGGAGAAAAAGTGTCACGATTTCATGACAGGTTCGAAGAAGAAGCGCCAAGGAGAAAAAGTGTCACGATTTCATGACATGTCAGGTTTTCACTGGGGCTTGCGGATAAGAGTTTACGGATGAGAAAGATGTCACGATTTCGTGACATGTTCCGTTTTCACGGGCAGAAGGCAGAAAAGGCACAAGGCAGAGAAAGATGTCGCAATTTTGTGACATGTTTCATTTTCACTGGTTGAAGCCAAGAGGAGTGTACGGAAGTGAAAGATGTCATGATTTCACGACATGTCAGGTTTTCGCTAGTGCAGGAAGAATAGAGTGCAATGAAGCGAAAGATGTCACAATTTCATGACATGTCTGGTTTTCACGGGTGCAAGCGAAGAAGTGGACAAGGAGGCAAAAACTATCATGATTTTGTGACATGTCAAGTTTTTTTTGAGTGAAGTCGAGAAGAGTAGCAAGAGGCAGAAAGTGTCACGATTTCGTGACATGTCGAGTTTTCGCTGGGTGAAGCCGAGAAGCGTAGCAAGAGGCGAAAAGTGTCACGATTTTGTGACATGTCGAGTTTTCGTTGGGTGAAGCCGAGAAGCATAACAAGAGGCAAAAAGTGTCGTGATATCATGACTGGTCATGTTTTCATGGGTAGAAGGTGAGAAGAGTGCAAAGAGACAGAAGTGTCACAATTTTGTGACATGTGGTAACAGCACGCTTACCAACAGTTGACTGGAACAAAACTACAGTTAAAGGGGCAGTGGTAGAGAAAAAGTAGGGAGCCAAAATTAGAAAATTTAACTAGAGTCAGTGCGATGGTTACAAGTGCAGTAACAGTTAGAAGCAATTTTTTTTAACATAGTCGAAGAAAAAGAATTCGAACAGTCGTATACGAAGAATCAAGAAATGCATTCAAACAGTCGCATAAGGAGAATCAAAAAATGCATTCGAACAGTCGCATACGAAGAATCGAGAAATACATTCAAATAGTCACATAAGGAGAATAAAAAAATGCATTCAAACAGCCGCATAAGAAGAATCAAAAAATGCATGCACGGATAGAAAAATATTTGAATAGTCGCATAAGTAGAATAAAAAATGCATGCACGCATAGAAAAGAATTCGAATAGTCAGAGAATGTTATTTGACTGCATGCGGGATTCCAAAATTCATAGAAGACAAGGAGTCTCGATGAGAAAAAAGGGTTATAAAAAGACAGTCGCACAGAGAATCAGGTTGCTGCTATAAGTGAAAAATTACTACGAAAAGAGGGTTAGAAGAGGGCCGAGAGAGAAATATGCAGAGTCATGAGAGTGTGTAGAGTTTGGTTAGTTGCAGACTAGTGAGGGTCGTGTAAACAGTGAAGGCATTTTTATGTCATTGTAATAACTCAGAATTGCAGTCCAAGTTGGTGCTTGGAATTAGGGGTTGGTGCTCCTATCTATTGTAGTAGAAAATTAAGGGGTTGGTGCTCCTTCCAATGGATGCTGGTAAAGTGTTTGTAAAATTGGTGTTTTGCAAAGGCTAGATTTGGATTGAAGTCCAAGCAGTCATTTTTTAGGAGTAGCCAAATTGGTGAACCTCGTTATATTATGTGTTGTGGTGTGCTCTCTTGTGAAAATTGCTTTACCTATTTTCAAGTTCTCTTTGCTTCAGATTTAAGTGTTGTAGATTTGAATTTGAATAGCTACACTGATTCACCCCCCCTCTCAGTGTCATTATGAGAATATCAATTGGTATCAAAGCCAAGTTTCTTGAACAAGCTTAATCAGCTAAGGTGATCTTGGAAGAAACACAATGGCAGGTGGTGAAGGATTCTCATCCAACAAAGCTCCCTTGTTCGATGGAACTAATTACTCATTCTGGAAACTTAGGATGCAGACGTATCTGAGTGTGTTGGGATATGACATTTGGGAATTAGTACAAAGTGGATACACAACACCCACTAATCCTCCAACAGATGTTGCCAAGAAGAAAAAGTTTGAGAATAACTCCAAAGCAAAGAATGCCATAATGTGTGGGCTAGTAGACAGTGAACTGATAAGAGTCATGAGCTGTAAATTGGCAAAAGACATGTGGGATAAACTGAATAGCATTCATGAAGGAGACAACAAGATCAAGGAAGCCAAACTGTAAACTCATCGAGCTCAGTTTGAAGCATTACAAATGAATGAAGATGAGAACATAGAGGCCTATATGTTGAGAGTTAATGAAATCATTAATGCAATCAGAGGACTCGATGAAGAAATCAAAGATATAGTTGTCGTGAAAAAGGTTCTCAGAACTCTTCACAAAAGATTTAACTCTAAAGTTTCTATAATAGAAGAGGCAAAAGATCTAAACAATTTTAGCATGGATGAGATGCATGGTTCCTTGACTGCATACAAAATGAGAATAGGACAAACTAAGCCCATAGACAGAGAAGCTACTTTTAAAGCACACAAAAATATAAAAGCTGAACAAAAATCTGAGGATGAAGAGACACAGGATGAAATGGAAGCTAACTTTGTTCGAAAAATTACAAAGGGAAAAGGAAAGTATAGAGGAAAGTTACCATTTAAGTGCTTCAATTATGGAGGAGTCGGTCACTTTGCAGCTAAATGTCCAATGCATGAGAAAACCAAAAATGGTGAAGGGTCACACCAAGAAAAAGGTGACTGGAAAAAGAAACAAAATTTTAGAAAAAATAACTTCAAGAAGAAAAGCTTCATATCAAAGAATGTCAGCTCTTCTGAAGAAAGATCAGGTGAGGATTCTGAAGAAGAAACAGGTGAAGCTCTGTTCATGGCACTTGAAGAAGAAAGAAAAGAAGAAAATCAAGAAGGTGATGAAAATATTAAGGATGAGGCTGAAGTATATTTGGAAGGAGAGTTGGTTGCTACACTTGAAGAGTTGAGTGTAGAAAGGAAAAATAATAAAAAGTTTTCAAGAAAATTAGAGGATGCCAATGACATAATAAACAGTTTGAAAATACAGACAGAGGAATTTAAGAAAATGTCTAAAGAACTTGAAGTAAAATTAACCATGAAAATAGATGAGTGCAGCAAACTAGAAGAAGAAATTGATGGTTTAAGAATACGACAAGAAGAACAGAATCAAAAATTGAGTTGCTATCACAAAGTTGAAGGAAGTTCTGCACAACTTGAAAAAATCATAAATAGTCAGAGGACCACAGGCATCAAATTTGGCTTGGGCTTTGTCGAAGGAGAATCTTCAAGTGGATCAAAAGCCATAACTGCAGAACCAGTAAAGAAAGAAGATAAGATCAAGATTGACCAAAGAAAATTGAATCATGCTAAAGAAAGCAACAATGCCAGGCATGATAAGAGTGTTGACAATGAGGGATTCAAAAAAGTCACACATCAAAGGAGAAGAAAATTTGTGACTCCTACTACAAATTGGCAAAGACCAACTCCCAAGTTTAATCATTTCTTTTTTGGTTATTGTTTCAAATGCAATACTTACGGTCATAAGATTTCAGATTGCATTTATAATATAGGACAAAGAAATTTCACAAGTAGAAATGCATTTTCACCCTTGATGGAGTATGCTGTAGAATGCTATAATTGTCATAACTTTGGACACATTGCAAGAAACTATAGAAGAACATATGCAGCAAATAAATTTTAGGGAAGAACTCAACAAAAAATTTTAAAGCAAAATAGAAAATTCTTAGAAAAACATGCACAGGCCACTGACAAAGAAAATTCTAAACAAGTGACCAAAACTGCAGTCAAAACATAATGAAAAGAAAAGGAGCAACTCAAGGAAGAAAATGAATCATTGATTGTATAGACAGCATTCAAAGCACAGAACAAATCAGCACCATGGATATTGGATAGTGGATGTTCCAGTCACATGACAGGAGATAAACAAAAATTTGAAAATTTATAGAAATATGAAGGAGGCTCTATGAAGTTTGGAAATAATGATGGAGCCAAGATATTTGGCAAAGGATCAGTCAAGATAAGTGATGGAAAGATCAATTTCAAGGAAGTTTTTTTTGTGATTGGTTTAAAGCACAACTTACTGAGTGTAAGTCAAATCTGTGACAGAGGTCATGAAGTCATTTTTAAGAAGTAGGGTTGTGAAGTGAGAAAAGCACACAGTGGTAAATTGATAGCTACTGGATCAAGGAATTCTATAAATCTATATACTCTCTCAGAAACTGTAGAAGGAACATGTTTGATTGGACAGGAAGATGAAAATTGGTTGTGGCACAAGAGGCTCGATCATATTAGCTTTGACAATCTGGTAAAAATAAGTTCAAAAAGGGCAGTAAGAGATATACCAACCATTGGCAAACCAGTAAATAGCATCTGTGCTTCATGCCAAAAAATAAAGCAAACCAGATCCACTTTTAAATCAAAGGAATACTTCACCAGCAAATCATTGGAGATAATTCATACTGATTTGTGTGGACCCATGAGAACACAAAGCATAAACAAATACAAATACTTTATGTTTTTCATAGATGATTACCCTAGAATGACATGGGTATTATTTTTAAAGCTTAAATAAGATGCCTTTGAGGTGTTCAAAATTTTTAAAAAATAGGTTGAAAATCAAACTGGAAAAAGAATTAAATGCCTAAGATCAGACAGAGGAGGAGAGTTTATTTTAGAAGAGTTTGTAGAGTACTATCAAAAATATGGGATCAGAAGACAGTTTTCAGCAGCAAGGACACCTCAGTAGAATGGTGTTGGAGAAAGGAAGAACAGGACAGTGCAGGAGATGGCACGAACAATGTTGGCTAAGAACAAAATAGCTGACAGATTTTGGAAAGAGGCAGTCCATACTGCAGTTTACATTCAAAATAGGTGCATGCTAAGGCTGCATGAAAGCAAAACACCTTATGATTTGTGGTTTAGCAGAAAGGCAATAACAAGATATTTCAAAGTGTTCAACAGCAAGTGCTACATCAAACGAACTGAAGATAATCTTGATAAATTTGAACATAGAGCTGACGAAGGTATTTTTCTTGGTTAATCAACAAAAAGCAAAGCCTACACATGTTACAATTAGAGGCTAAAGAAATTTTTTGAGAGTGCTGATGTTAAATTTGATGAAGGTAGAGAACGAGAAATTACGTATCAAGAAAACTTCCCTATTTATGAAGAATTCATTAAAAGAGATGAAGAAAAGGAAAGAGAAGAGAATCAAAAAATTGACCCAGATGATTTAAAAACTGACTCAAAAGAAGAAGAAAACAAGACATTCAAAACAGGCAGCTGGAAAAAAAATCATCCCAGAGAACAGATTATTGGGGACCCCACAGATGGTATTCGGACAAGAAGAGCAATGAGTACGGAACTATTCTCTCGTTATCCAAGCATTGAACCTAAAAATGTTGCTGAAGCAAGCACATATGAAAGTTAGATGAAGGAAATTAATGAAGAACTAGATCATATTGAGAAAAACAAAACCTGGGAATTAGTACCATGACCAGCAAATAAAAACATAATCGGCACTAAATGGATTTTTTGAAATAAATTAAATGAAGACGGACAGGTTGTTAGAAATAAGGCAAGATTGGTCTGTAAAGGTTATGCTCAGGTTGAAGGCATTTATTTTGAGAAAACCTTTGCACCAATAGCCAGAATAGAGGCAATCAGAATGTTTTTGGCTTTAGCAGTCCATAAAAAATTCAAAGTATATCAAATGGATGTAAAATCAACATTTTTGAATGGAAAACTAGAAGAAGAGGTGTACATTGAACAACCAGATGGCTTCCAACTCGGTGACAATCCTGATTTTGTTTGCAGGTTAAAGAAAGTGTTGTATGGACTAAAACAGGCACCCAAAGCCTGGTATGCAAGGCTGGATAACTATCTTATTAAACAAGGGTTCAAGAAAGGTATGGTGGACAACAATTTATATATCAAAATAGAGCATGGCCAGCTTATTGTACTTGTTGTTTATGTAGATGATATAATATTTTGCAGCATCATGGATGAATATTGTAGAGACATAGCAAATAACATGAAGACAAAATTTGAGATGTCAATGATTGGTGAAATTTCTTATTTTCTTGGACTGCAAGTCAATCAAAGTGAAAAGGGCATTTTTATCTCTCAAGTAAAATATGTGAAAGAAATGCTGAAAAAGTTCACAATGGAGGATAGTAAACCTGTCAGCACTCCCATGACAAATATCCAGATGTAAATCAAACAATGTACAGGTCTATG
This sequence comes from Wollemia nobilis, assembly GCA_028583015.1. Lineage (NCBI taxonomy): Eukaryota > Viridiplantae > Streptophyta > Pinopsida > Araucariales > Araucariaceae > Wollemia > Wollemia nobilis. Next base: position 4,333,868 of record JAQPPZ010000622.1, read on the forward strand.
ATTGGAAGTCTGTTGTATTTAATAGCCACCAGACCAGATATATTACAGGTAGTATGCATGGTTGCAATATTTCAGGCTAGTCCCAAAGAAACTCATGTGACAGCTGTAAAGAGGATTTTCGGGTACCTCAAGGGTACTATGGATTATGGGTTGTGGTACCCAAAAGGTAAAGACTTCACTCTGATTGCATATTCTGATGTAGATTGGGTAGGATGTATTGATGATAGAAAGAGTACCAGTGGAGGAGCATTTTATCTTGGAGACAGGCTGGTAGCATGGCACAACAAGAAACAAGAATCAGTCTCTCTATCCATAGCCGAGGCAAAATACATTGTAGTAACAACATGCTGTACACAAATATTATGGATGAGACAAAATTTGAAATATCTTGGTATTCACTTCAAAGATCCAATTTAAATTAAATGTGATAACACTAGTGCTATCAACATATCCAAGAATCTGGTTATGCATTCTCGAACCAAACATATTGCAATCCGATATCACTTCTTGAAGGATAAAGTTGCAGAAGGAGAGGTCAAATTGGATTTTGTTCCAACTACAGAGCAGGTAGCTGATATATTCACAAAACCATTGCCCAAGGAAGTTTTTGAGTACCTTCGGAGTAAGTCGGGAGTGGTCACATTTCCCAAGAACTGACTATCATTTGGGATCACATTCTCAGGGGGAGCATTTATGCCTATGTTTATATTTTTGCGTATATTTATGATATTTGCTAACTATAACAATATTTGTCTGAGAATGGTGTGCATAGACTCAGGGGGAGTCTGCAGCAACCTTTTGGTATTATTTTCAAAGGGGGAGAAGAATTACAAGAGAGTGCATGAGTGTTGCCAACAATTCCAAAGGGAGAGATTGTTGAGCAAGGTGCAGCAAAAGTATTTTCATTGTCAACATAGATAGATAGATTAGTTGATGCAGTGGACAGGAGTTCAGAGGTCAGTCAGATCATGTACAGTGAATTTTTGAGAAGACAAAAGTGGCCCAGATTCAAAAAATCAAAGAAAAAGACAAGTAAGAAAACTGTCGCAATATCGCGACATGTTTTTTGTCATGATTTCGCAACATCTCAGAGGAGAGAGAAAATGCATGCCAAATTGTCATGATTTTGCGACACAACAGAGGAGAGAGAAAATGCATGCCAAACTGTCACGATTTCACAACACAATGGAGGAGGGAGAAAATGCATGCCAAACTATCATGATTTCACGACATAACGAAGGAGAGAGAAAATGCATGCCAAACTATCATGATTTCATGACATAACGGAGGAGAAAGAAAATGCATGCCAAACTATCACGATTTCATGACATGGCCAAGGAGAGAAGGCGCAAGCAAAATTGTCATGATTTCGTGACATGGCCAAAGAGAGAGAAAGCACAAGGATAACTGTCGTGATATTGCGACATGGTGAAAAGCTAGAAAAGATGTCGTGATTTTGTGACATGTCAAGAAGAAAGAAAATAAAATTGTCACAATAACGTGACATGGTGAAAAGCTAGAAAAGAAGATGTCGCAATTTCGTGACATGTCAAGAAGAAAGAAAAGAAAACTGTCGCGATTTCATGACATGGTGGCAGAAAAGAAGTCAAGTGGAAATACTATCGTGATTTCATGACATGTTCAGAGAGAAGGAGCTCACAAAGAAAAGTGTCATGATTTCACAAAAATTTGCAAGAAGGATGGTACGGAAGAAAAAGTGTCACGATTTCGCGACAGGTTCGACGAGAAAGCGCTAAGGAGACAAAGTGTCACAATTTCGCGACAGGTTCGACTAAGAAGCGCCAAGGAGAAAAAGTGTCATGATTTCACAACATGTCAGGTTTTTGCTGGGGCTTGTGGAGAAGAGTGTATGGATGAGAAAGATGTCATGATTTCGTGACATGTTCCGTTTTTGTGGGCGGAAGGCAGAAAAGGCACAAGGTAGAGAAAGATGTCGCAATTTTGTGACATGTTCCGTTTTCGCTGGTTGAAGCCAAGAGGAGTGTATGGAAGCGAAAGATGTCACGATTTCATGACATGTCAGGTTTTTGCTAGTGCAGGCAGAACAGAGTGCAAGGAAGCGAAAGATGTCACGATTTCATGACATTTCTGGTTTTCACGGGTGCAAGCGAAGAAGTGGACAAGGAGGTGAAAACTGTCATGATTTTGTGACATGTCGAGTTTTCGCTGAGTGAAGCCGAGAAGAGTAGCAAGAGGTGAAAAGTGTCACGATTTCGTGACATGTCGAGTTTTTACTAGGTGAAGCCAAGAAGCATAGCAAGAGGCGAAAAGTGTCACAATTTTGTGACATGTCAAGTTTTTGTTGGGTGAAGCCGAGAAACATAATAAGAGGCGAAAAGTGTCATGATATCGTGACAGGTCATGTTTTCGTAGGTAGAATATGAGAAGAGTGCAAAGAGACAGAAGTGTCACAATTTCATGATAGGTGGCAACAGCACGCTTACTGATAATTAACTGAAACATAACTACAGTTAAAGGTGTAGTGGTAGAGAAAAATAGGGAGCCAAAATTAGAAAAGTTAACTAGAGTCAGTGCGACGGTTACAAGTGCAGTAACAGTTAGAAATCATGCAATTTTTTTTAACACAGTCGAAGAAAAAGAATTCGAACAGTCGTATACGAAGAATTAAGAAATGCATTCGAACAGTCAGATAAGGAGAATCGAAAAATGCATTCGAACAGTCGCATATGAAGAATTGAGAAATGCATTCGAACAGTCGCATAAGGAGAATCAAAAAATGCATTCAAACAGCCGCATAAGAAGAATAAAAAAATGCATGCACTGATAGAAAAATATTCGAACAATCGCATAAGTAGAATAAAAAATGCATGCATGTATAGAAAAGAATTCGAATAGTTAGAGAATGTTATTCGACTGCATGTAGGATTCCAAAATTCATAGAAGACGAGGAGTCTCGATGAGAAAAAGGGGTTATAAAAATACAGTCGCACAGAGAATCAGGTTGCTGCTGTAAGTGAAAAAATACTATGAAAAGAGGGTTAGAAGAGGGCCGAGAGAGAAATAAGCAGAGCCGTGAGAGTGTGCAGAGTTTGGTTAGTTGCAGACCAGTGAGGGTTGTGTAAATAGTGAAGGCATTTTTATGTTGTTGTAATAACTTAGAATTGCAGTCCAAGTTGGTGCTTGGTATTAGGGGTTGGTGCTCCTATCTATTGCAGCAAAAAATTAAGGGGTTGGTGCTCCTTCCAGTGGATGCTAGTAAAGTGTTTGTAAAATTGGTGTTTTGCAAAGGCTGGATTTTGATTGAAGTCCAAGCAGTCATTTTTGAGGAGTAGCCAAATTGGTGAACCTCATTATATTGTGTGTTGTGGTGTGCTCTCTTGTGAAAATTGCTTTACCTATTTTCAAGTTCTCTTTGCTTCAGATTTAAGTGCTATAGATTTGAATTTGAATAGCTACACTGATTCATCCCCCCTCTCAGTGTCATTGTGAGAATATTAATGTGCGGTTTAGTGGACAATGAACTGATAAAGATTATGAGTTGTAAAATGGCAAAATACATGTGGGACAAATTAAGGAGCATTCATGAAGGAGATGAAAAAATCAAGGAGCCCAAGTTACAAATGCATCGAGCTCAGTTCGAAGCATTAAAGATTAATGATGATGAGAACATAGAGGCATACATGCTGAGAGTTAATGGAATCATTAATGTGATTAGAGGACTCGAAGAGGAAAAGGAAGATGTTGTCATCGTGAAAAAGGTACTAAGATCTCTTTCCCAAAGATTTGATTCTAAATTTTTAGCAATAGAAGAAGCTAAAGATATAAATACTTTTAGTATGGATGATATGCATGGTTCTTTGACTGCATATGAGATGAGAATAGGAAAATCTAAACCCACAGACAGAGAAGCTGCTTTTAAAGCCCATAAAAATATGAAAGCAAAACAAGAATCCGAGGAAGAAGAAACATCAATGAAATGGAAGCAAACTTTGTTCGAAAACTAAAAATGGGAAAAGGAAAATACAGAGGAAAGTTACCATTTAAATGTTTCAATTGTGGAGGCATTGGGTATCTTGCAGCTAAATGTCAACTTAATGAGAAGAACATAAGTGATGAAGGATCACACCAAGAAAGAAGTGACTGGAAGAACAAAACAAATTTTAGAAAAGGCAACTTCAAGAAGAAAAGTTTCATCTCCAAGAATGTCAGTTCATCAGAAGATAGCTACAATGAGGATTCTAAAGAGGAAACAGGTGAAGTTCTCTATATGGCACTCAAAGAAAAAAAAATAGAAAAAGAACAAGTATATGATGAAAACCTAGAGGTTGAAGTAGATCTAGAAGGTGAGTTGATCGCTGCACTTGAAGAGTTGGGTTTAGAAAGGAAAAAGAACAAAAGACTGTCCAAGAAGTTGGAAGAATATGGGGATAATATTGAATATCTCTTCTTACAAATTCAAAAAGCCAAGAAAATAGAAGAAGCCTTGAAGTCACACCTGGATGATAAAGGCGATGTATGTTGCAAACAAGAAGAGGAGATTGTTTTATTGAGGAAACAACTAGAAGAGGCCAATACAAATCTCAAATTTGAGAAGAGCACAAAGCTACTAGATAAAATGATAAGGCAACAAAGAAGCCCCATGTGTAAGTATGGTCTTGGATGTGAAGATGAACAACCTTTATCTTCTAAATCTGTAGAGAAGAAGAAGTCCACTGTTGAAGGAGCAAAGCAATAAAAGCTTGAAGCTGAATCCTCAAAAGGAAGAAAATCTCAAAGGAGATCTACAACAAAGCAACCACATCAAAAGAGGTTCTATCACTCTCACCTTATTCATAATAATGCTTTTAAAGGCTATTGTTTTAGATGCAATCATTATGGTCACACGACAATTTATTGTGGATTGAATAATAGATCAAAGAGTTATGCTGGTAGAAATACATCTGTTATTCCAGTTGAACACCATGTGGAATGTTTTAAATGTAATGGTCATGGGCACATAGGAAGGTCTTGTCCAAGAACTTTTGTATCTAATCTAAGGCAAGATAGTAGATTTCATCATACGCAAAGAATGCAACACAAACAGGGAAGAAATCATGTGCATCAAAGAAAGGAAAATAATCATCCATCAAGGATGTACAAGAGACAACCACCCAAGAGAAATGTTCAAATTCACGAAAAGGTTCAAAATAGGGATGCAGTTAAAAAACTTCAACCTAAGTTCAAGAAATATTGGAGAAATAAAGAAGAGAGGAAATCGTGTCTCCTTGGACTGAAGGAGATTACTCCTCTATTGCACTAAGCAGCTCTAGGTAGCACATCCTCAAGGGAAGCAATGTTAAAGTTTTATTTTAATGCTCCTATGTATTTGTGTGGATATTTGAGGATGAAAGGAAAGTAGTCAGGGAGTTGTCGTATAGTTGTCAAAATGTGTTTTAGTTCATGTAGATGTTTGTAGAGATAGTATCAAACTGATGTGCTTTAGCAGAAAAACATGGTGAAAAACTAGGTTTTCGATGCAACAGTTGATAGGCATTATCTGAGATATAACATGCAGCACAGATCAACGTGTCATGGAAGCATAAGCTGGTAGGTTCTGGTTTTGAAGCCTATAACATTCCCAATCTGCAGATAAAATAGAATCCATGTTGTGAGTGGGAAGGTGTGCTTTTCTTAACAAAAAATACAACACATCATTTGGTATAAGAGAGCATTAATTTTCTCTAAAGAAGTAGCAGTTGTCAAAGAGATGCCAGAGTCAAAGCAAACAATGGCACTAGCACCTAGTTGGTCAAGAGTGCAAATTGGCACATGCAAGGTAGCCCTGACATATGCCCTAGCAAGAAGTAGAATATCGAGTGTTGATGACTATGTGCAGATTGAGGTTCCAACGCTAGATGTAACGGTCCACTGTCAATACCTACGCAAGTGATGAAAACATTCATGGTAGCCATTAGAAACCAGAGACATTGAGCTGCACAACTAATGAGAGGTAAAGTCATCAGTCATGGAGGATATGGCAGTCAAAAGGCTGAAGAAATTACGCGTAGGTTGTCTGGAGAGTCGATCATTTTTAATTTGGGAGTAACTTTTGCGCAATTGAAAGTTGAGTGTTGATCATACTATACTAAATAAGTAAAAGCAAGGTACAAAATGAATTCTAATATGATGAGCAGAGATTAGAGTTCTTATCCAAGAAGACTTTATGACAGAAAGAGTACCAGTGGAGGTGCGTTCTATCTTGGAGACAGGTTGGTCATGTGGAGCAATAAGAAACAAGAGTCAGTTTCCTTATCCACACTATAGGTAGAATATATTGTAGCAACAGTGTGTTGTATGCAGGAGAAAATTGTGGAAGGTGAGGTTAAGTTGGATTTTGCTCCAACAATAGAGCAAGTAGCGAATATCTTCACAAAACTATTGCCCAAGGAAGTCTTTGAGTATCTTCGTAATAAATTGGGAGTGGTCATGTTTTCTAAGAACTGACTAGCTATCGAGACCACATTCTCAAGGGGAGCATTTATATATTTGATTATCTTTTTGCTCATGTTTGTAATTTTTTCTAACTGTAATAATTTGTGCCTGAGAATTTTGTGCATGGACTCAGGGGGAGTCTGCAATAGCCCTTTGGTATTATTGTCAAAGGGGGAGAAGAATTACAGGAAATTGCCAACAATTCCAAAGGGGGAGATTGTTGAGCAAGGTGCAGCAACAGTATTGTCATTGTTGTCAACACAGTCAAAAATATTAGTTGATGCAGTGGACAGGAGTTCAGAGGTTACTCAAAGTATGTCCAGTGCTGTTAAATGCTTATGAGGATGTTTCTGATGTTTGGGTGAAGTTGCTACAGGTTGTCCAAGAAGATCGAAGTGGCCCATATACTAAAAATCAAAACAAAATCACAAGGAATAAAACTGTCCCGATATCGAGACATGTTGAGCAAGAAAGAAAAATTGTTGCGATATCACGACATGTTGAGCAAGAAAGACAAACTTTCGTGATATCGCGACATGTTGAGAAGAAAGAGAAAATATCACAATTTCGCGACATGTTCAGAGAGCAAGCGCAAGCAAGAAAAATTGTCATGATTTCATGACATGTTCGAAGAGAAAGTGCAAGCAAGCAAAAATGTCATGATTTTGCAACATGTTCGAATAGAAAGTGCAAGCAAGCAAAACTGTCATGATTTCATGACATGTTCAAAGAGAAAGCACAATCAAGCAAAAATATCATGATTTCGCAACATGTTCAGATAGAAAGCACAAGCAAGAAAAACTATCATGATTTCATGACATGTTCGAAGAGAAAGCGCAAGCAAGCAAAACTGTCACGATTTCGCGACATGTTCGGAGAGAAAGCGCAAGCAAGCAAAACTATCATGATTTTGTGACATGTTGGAAGAGAGAAAGGCAAGTAGAAAAAGTGTCACGATTTCATGACATATTGCAAGAGAGATAGTACGGAAGAAAAAGTGTCACGATTTCGCGACATGTTGGAAGAGAGAAAGGCAAGTAGAAAAAGTGTCACGATTTCACGACATATTGCAAGAGAGATAGTATGGAAGAAAAAGTGTCACGATTTCGTGACATGTTGGAAGAGAGAATGGCAAGTAGAAAAAGTGTCGTGATTTCATGACATATTGCAAGAGAGAGAGTCCGAAAGAAAAAGTGTCACGATTTCGTGACATATTGCAAGAGATATTGTACGAAAGAAAAAGTATTGCTATTTCATGACATATTGCAAGAGAAAGAGCAAAGGAGAGAAAGTGTCATGATATCGTGACATGTCACGTTTTTGTGACCTAAATGCAAGAGAAAGAGCAAAGGAGAGAAAGTGTCACGATATCGTGACATGTCACGTTTTTGCAACTCGAAGGCAAGAGAAAGAGCAAAGGAGAGAAAGTGTCGCAATATTGCGACATGTCACATTTTCATGACTAAAGGAGGAGAGAGAAAGTAAGAAGGTAGAAGTGTCGCGATATCACGACAAAAGTAAAGAGGAAGAGTAAGGAGGTGAAAGTTTCACGATATCGCAACATGTTGTGTTTTCGCGGGTACAAGCCAAGAAAAGAAGCAAGGAAGAAAAAGTGTCATGATATCGTGACATGTGTTTTCATGGGTACAAACCAATTAAAGTAGCAAGGAGGTGAAAGTGTCGCGATATCACGACATGTTGTGTTTTTGTAGGTTCAAACCAAGTAAAGTAGCAAGGAGGCAAAAGTGTCACGATATCATGACATGTTTTTTCACGGGTTCAAACCAAGTAAAGTAGCAAAGAGGTAAAAGTGTCACGATATCACGACATGTAGTGGTTTCATGAGCTAAGAAGAGAACCCAGCCTAAATAAGATGTGTGATAGTTAACTGAAGTTATACAGCAGTTACAGGGGCCATTGCAGAAGAAAATCATGCAACTAAAATAAGAAGATTTAACTGAACTTAGTATGATAGTTACAGGTGCAGTTATAGAGAAAGATCATGCAACTACAATAAGAATAGTGAACTAAATTTAGTATGACAGTTACAGGTGTAGTTACAGAGAAAAATCATGCAGCTAAAATAAGAATAGTGAATTGAAGACAGAATGACAGTTACAGGGCCAGTTACGAAGTCATCCATCGAAGACCAAACAAAGAGCCGTAACTATTAATAGGTTGCATGAGAGAATACTGTGTGTTAAAGGAGTTACATATAGAAGTTTCTATTTATAAGTTGCATGCAAAAATATGTATGTTAAAAATAGAGTTAGAACTTTGTTATAAAAGGAGGTCTGCGTGGAGAATTACATAGCAGCTGAAAAGAGGGAAAGTGCTGCAAAAAGGAGGATTGGAAGAGTGTCGTAAGAGAGCATTTAGCAAAGCCGTGAGAGTCGTAAGAGTGCAAAAATAAGCACAAAAAGAGGGCTATAAGAGGGCCGTAAAAGTGTAGTAAGCAGAGCCTTAAGTGTGTGTGATGTTTTTGTGAATAGCGAGAGAGTTTGGGTTAGCAATAGACCAGTCAGGGTCTTGTATAAGCGAAGGCATTTTTATGTCAATCTTATAGTTTCAAAATTGTAGTTCAAGTTGGTGCTTGGAATTAGGGGTTAGTGCTCCTTTCTGTTGGTGCAGATAAATTAGGGTTTGGTGCTCCTTTCTGTTGGTGCAAATAAATTAGGGGTTGGTGCTCCTTTCTCGTTGGTGCAGATAAATTAGGGGTTGGTGCTCCTTTCTGTTGGTGTAGATAAATCAGGGTTTGGTGCTCCTTCCAGTGGGTGCTGGTAAATTGATTGTAAAATTGATATTTTGCAAAGGCTATATTTGGATGGGAGTCCAAACAGTTAATTTTTAAGGAGTATCCAAAACTGGTGAACCTCGGTACATCTTGTGTTGTGTGATGCTCTCTTGTTATATTTACTTTATGTGGTTTTAAGTTTTCATTTTTTTGGCTTTAAGAGTTGATTTTTTTAAGTTTTAAAAAGCCACACTAATTCACCCCCCCTCTTAGTGTCATTGTGAAACTAACAGCCAAGAGAACCATTGGTAAGCTTATGTATCCAATTTGGAAGAGGCATAAGAAATTGTTTTGGCTTTAGGAATATGATATAAGTATAGGATACCCTCCATTTTAGCTAACCAACCATGTGGATCCCCACCCCTAAAGGTGGGAAAATCAGTACGTAGAACATTAACACCTATATACCATATTGCATATTGATAAACTTCCTCAGTATCTTGATTCGTATTATCTTTTTATTTATGGTAATTATTTTGGGAAGGGGAAGCTTCTTGGCTTTGTTTATTTACTATTTGTCCAAGCACTAGTGACATGTTCTTATTAGTCATTATTTGAGTCAAACATGCTTGTAACTCTTGATTTCCTATGTTGGGGTTTACTATTTTCTCATGTGTAATATTTTCTTGGGATGGATGAGTTAGAATGAGCCATGGGATTAATAGCAGGATGGTTGGGGTTAAACTATTAATGCACAAAGTGGAATTATGTTGTGTACCTTTATTTTGTGGAGGTCTTCTTGGTGGGTTTATTGGTCCTTCATTTGGAATATATTTGTTATGCAATATTTCATTTGAATCTTGATTCCACCTATCACTCATGCACTTGCTTTATAAAATTCAGCAAAAAAATTTAGACCAAGTTGACCAAAATTTGGTTATTTTCTTGCAAAACAAAAATGTGTTAATTTTGTTAATTGGACAAAAATTTGTTTGTTTTGTCAAATTTCACTCCAACTATGATTTTGAAATTTTTCTTTACGTAATTTAAATCTCAATGGCTAGTTTAAACTGAACCCAATGGCTAGCAACAGATTGTGAATGTTGACAAGGTGATGATCCAACAACTAGTGGCTTGTGACCTATGGATAATAACATAGAGGATAGTACATAAGTGGGAAGATAGGGAGACACAAGTATCGATGTGAACACGAAGGATGAGGGAGAACAAGATAGCAGTGGTAGGGTGCAGTTTAACGAAGTGGTGACTCAAACGGGGTTAATGAGCAGACTATTAATCAGAAGACACATGGTGATGGGAGAACTGACTAGGGATTTGGTAACCGAGGTCAACAAAAAACACACATGGAAGTTTAGAGATGGTGAAATAGTTTGGGTATGCATAAAAGGGACAGATGGGAGATATGACCAACAAGCTAGTCAATCACCTATGTGTGCCTTTGTGCTTATAAACCATGAGGATTTGTTCATAAGATAAATGTGGGATTTCTTCAGCGTACAAAAATTGGAGTTTGGCGATATTTAAATTTTAGTAAGCCAAATTAATTTAATGAATAATATTTAGGTTTTCTCGTAAGTATCACAACCTTCTTATGCCTTTCTTTTGATTTGTATTGCACGTAAGGCTTGATAGTAAAATATTTTTTTATTTTTTGTCACGTGTTTCATCACCTTTTAATATGAATGCACTATTGTTTGAGCGATGCGTACCAGAATCCTATGTATGTTAATTGACTTTCCCTAAAATATCATGGTATGATGCCATAATCGCTATTGCAAACTTATTTCAAAATGAAATAAATGTATTATTGTCAACATCTTCCAATTTACTAAAGTCAGAATTTACTCACTGGTATCTTGATGCTAGAAACCTTCAAAAAATTGAAGCACACATGTTAGATACATATTTGAGAAGTACCCTGATGCATTTTAGGGTTGAAATTTTATGTACTAATTGGATGAATAATGGATTAAATAAAATTCCTTCCACCTGCTAAATTTAACACCTTTTTTTGGACTGATTTAAATATTCTACATGTTTTTTATGTGAAACGATTTCGAAATGAGAAAGAAACATGAACTTAACACTCAAAAATTAAAATCAATATTTAAACCACGTAATATAAATGAGTAAGACACAAGCCTACAAATAAACCTTTCAAACTATCGAACTAAACACTCAAAGAATACCAAAAATTCTGAAACAACCCAAAATTTAAAGTGGGTCCCCAAATTTGGGCCTAGTTGTGGAATGGCCACAACATCACCTTGACCTCTTCTAACCTCAAAATTTAGACTTACCATTAGATTTTCTGGGAACTCAAGCTTCATATTTGTCATCTCATATGGTCAATTTTTAGGAATATGTTCTTAGTAAATTTTGATAAACTCTCCTCTCCCTCTTACATGGTTCATTTGATGTAAATCAAATAGACATGATAAATCTAGGACTTTTACAATTATTCATCAACTTATATATACATGTAGTGGTGGTCTCGGCCTTTTCCCATATCCCTAAGAAGGATATTAAATGGAAGGTTAATATATTAGGTCCTTATACCCTCCATGAGTTAGAACATTTAGCTCACATAATTGAAAAGAAGCTCCAATTACCTCATCCCCAATCATGATATGATATAATCCTAGACTATACTATTTTGATAACCATAATAAGGAGCATTCACAAGGATTTTTTTTATCTTTAAATCTAGATCATGCCATCCACAATATTAGGTATGTGAGGAGTGACATAACTTTCACCTAGAAACTAAGCACAAGGTTAGTTTAGAGGAAGAAGTTTAAACTCCACAATAGTAGGAATTATTTATTGAAGAAAAGTATTCTAATAAATATGTGAATACCATGGCTCTTGTAACATTTTCTATAATGGGGATACAATACCATCACAACATCAAAATAATAGGCTTCATCAAATACCAACATATAAATGTGTTGATTGATTCCAGTTGCATGCATAATTTTATTAGTAGCAAAATAGCAAAGGTTTCAGGATTGCATATCAATTATATTATCCATGAAAAAATTTAGGTGTTGATTGCCAATGACACATTTCTAAAGTTAACATCTATATAAGAAACTATACCTAGATTGACTATATTTTTATCATGATCTAGATAATGTAGATGTCACTTTAGGAGCTTAATGACTCTCAGTTGAGAGATACTACTTTTAATCTACAACAATTGTATGTCCAATGGGTGGAATTCAACAAGGTCATTCATCTCCAAGGTTTCAAACTTCCTCCTTCCCAAGTTTTCAACTCCCACCAAATGAAAAATATCCTAAAGAAGAGAAGAAGAGACTTCTTTACCCAAGTAAATTACATGAATTCTAGGCCTCTAATCCCTTCTAACATGTGTTTCTTGTTGATCACTATGTATTATTTTTCTACAAACACATGGATATTCCACCTAAGTATATGTATGATCATGTCATCCACCTTATCCTGAGAATTCAATACCCCAATATTTTTTCTTATGACTATCCCCAACTAGGATTGAAATCTGATGACCATTTGTCCATATTGAGATTTTTTTTTTTCAAATACCATCTTAAATTTTGTGTATGTCATCATATATGTTCATATTTTACAAGTAAATGTCAAACTAAATTTTATATTTTTAAATTAATTATTAATAACATACACACACATGTACGCACACATACACATATATATCATGAATTATAAATTTTAGTTGTCCCTCCAAAAAGAATATTTTTGAATCACATGCAATTTAATTTTAATTTTTAAATATATAAACATCTATGACATCCAAATTACGCAATGTCTCACCTAGGTGTTGTAGGTGAGTTGGAGAGGAGAGGGCAATCATCCAAGAGAGGTCCCAGGTTTGAATCTCCACCCTACTAAAAAGCTGAATTGGGTACCCAAAATCCAATTGCTAATGTTGGTGCGGGCAGGGCTGGGTGTGACTCCCGGGTGACTTTGACGGTGTAGAACCCCCTGTTCGTGGTCTCTCAGACCAAGGCGGACCCACAAGGGGTTTTTCGCTTTAAAAAAAAAAAAATTATGCAATGTCTCTCAACAAAATTATTAAGTAGAGAAATCTAATCAAAAAGTTCAATAGCTTTAAGGAAAAAATATAAAAAACATGTGTCAAGTTCATCAACAAAGAGAAGGCTAAATTTGTGTAATTAGGTTAGTATTTTTTATAAAAAGCCCATAAAATTTTTAAGTTCATATAGTATTAAAAAATATCAATAATAAATTTACTCAATACAATCTAAGTGGGCCTAGCAGTGAACACTTTGAAACTCTAAATACGAGGTCCAAGGTTCAAATCCTATGGATGTAGGGTTGTATGCCATGCTTTAATAACTAGAGTATGGCTGGATAACCATCTATTAGGTAAAAAACATCCTCCATGAAGATTAACCCATATGGCCTATGGTCTCATGGACATTAAATCTACTTTACCTTTTACATTTTTTCAAATTATGAAGCTTTTTCAATATCACTCTTCTATCTATTTTAGTTACAATTTTAATAGAAAAGAGAAGCATACGTTTTTGTTACTTTTTTTCATAGGTTAGGAAATTTTATTAATATTTGGGTTTTAGAGGAGGATCCCAAAACCTATTTACAAAAACAAGGACCTACTGAAAGACATCAAAAAAGAGGATCTAATGAGGGATGCATCCCCTATAAAAGATATGCTAAAAAAAAAAAAGTGGATGCAGCCCCTAGCAAAGAGATGCTAAAACAAAAAAGGATACGCAGCCCCAATCACAATCAAGAAAGCCTAGAAACAACATACATTTTTGTTACTAGGTTGGTATATTTTATGTATTTACTATTAAAGTTTTTAATTTATTTATTATTAGAAATATCAATAATAAATTTTTTCAATATTCCTTTCAACATTTTTAAGCTTGTTCAATCTCCCTCTTCTCGTTGTCTTAGTTACAAACTTAATAGAAAAAATTACAAATATTATATTTTTTTAATTTTAATTACTTTTTATATATTGAAATTTAATTTATTAGATTTTTAAAAATTTAAGTACAACTAAAAATTATCTAAATTCAAATCATTACTTCAAAAAATTATACAAATGTTGAACCACTTTTAAATCTACCATAAAAATAATTTTAATGTTGATTAATATTTTTAACATGCAATATTAAAATATAAGTATCAACTCATGTGCAATATTAATTTACAATTTTTCCTAATGGGCAAGGTTACCCATTAAATTTCAAATTTACCTCTAGTCCCAGAAGTTAAAGATAGAGAATTTGGTTCAAGAGATGTTGGAGCAAGGAATTATTCATCCAAGCACTAGTCCTTATTCCTCTTTGGGGGTCATGGTGTAATGTAAGGACAATTCTTAGTATATGTGTCTAGATTTATGCCCTCTCAACAAAATTACCATAAATAATATGTTTCCTATCCTTATTATTGATGATTTATTGGATGAAATACAAAGCATTAAATACTTCATAAAGTTTGACTTGCATTTTGGGTTCCATCAAATTAGTGTTAGAGAAGAGGATATTACCAATACCATTTTTCTTACACATGAGGGTACCTATGAGCTTTTAGTCATGTCTTTTGATCCTACTAATGCTCCTTTAACTTTTCAATACCTCATGAATTTTATCTTTCATTCTTTTCTTTACAAGTTTGTATAAATATTCTTTTATGAAAATTTACAGGTCTTGGGACACTCATTTAGGTCATGTTGAACAAGTCTTCCACCTAATATAGAAAGAAATGTTATTTATCAATACATCTAAATGTTATTTTGGGGTTCCTGAAGTAGAATACATGGATCATATTGTATCTTAGGATGGAGTCAAGGTGGATCCCAACAAGATCAAATCCAAGTAATAGTGTAATCTATCTAAATCCCTCAAGTAGCTATGGGGATTTTTAAGTCTTACTATGTATTGCAAGATATTTATCTATAAATATGATAAAATTGCAACTTCCTTTTCTACTCTTGCTAAGAAGGATAATTTTAGTCTAGTCAAAAGTAGTTTCCCAAGTCTTCAATGCTTTATAGGAAGTTATGTGTACCTCCCCTATTTTAGCTACTCTTTACTTTCATAAGCATTTTTTTAGTAAGTGTGATGCTTTAAGGATAAGTAATGGAGCTATTTTGATGTAGGATGGACATCCATTGGCCTTTGATAGTAAGTAACCCTCAAGCAAGAATATAGGTCAATCCACTTATGAGGAGATATTAGACATTTTGCATTCCATAGAGAAATGATTTTTTTTTTTATTGGGTTGTTATTTTATTATCAAGACCAACCACAATAGCCTCAAGCACTTATTAGAACAATATTTCTCATATCTCAAACAAAATAAATTGTTCGCTAAGTTGTTGTGTTATGGTTTTGATAATAAATATAAGAAAGGAAAGGGGAAAGTAGTGGTTGATACTCTTTCTTGTAAATATGAGGATACCATTATTTTCAATGCTATCATTAGCTAATGATGAGATTATTTCAAAGAAAGAAGTTCAAGCTCCTTCATAGTAGGAATCATTTACCAAAGAAAAATATTCTAAGCAATATGCAAATACCGTGTCTCTTTCAACATTTACCCAAATGGGAAACATGCCTATTACACCATCACAGTACAAGGATTCATTAAACACACGTGATTTAATGGATTGATTGATTCAAGTATCATGCATTATTCTATAGATAACAAAATGACCAATAACTTGGGATTGTATATTAATAATACTAACCAAGATAAATTTCAAGTGTCGTTTGTCAACGGAGGTATGACTTAGTGTGTGGGTTGTATTGCTAATGTTAGCATACACGAGAAAAAATACCTAGAATGACCATATTTTTCATCACCTTAGGTATTTTAGATGTCATATTAGGGTCTTAATTACTCTCAATTGAGATATGTAATTCTTAATCTACAACTATATGTTCCATGGATAGAAGTCAGCAAGGTAATTCATCTCTAATATCAAACCACATCCTTCCTAGGTAGTCAATTCCAATCAAATGAAAATATACTAAAGTAAGGAAGAAGAGGCTTATTTACCCAAATAATTGCATGGAAGTTCAATCCTATAAGTAGATCCTTTTGGATTTTCCTTCTAACATGTACTCTCTTGTTAATCACAATGTCAATGTTGATGAGCACATAAAATGCTCATATTATTTATATTTTTGGGGGTATCATTACTAGTTTAATTAGAATTCAAGATGCATTTTTGTATAAATCTTACCCATAATGAATAAAAAAATTTATTTATGCCTAATCTATGTTTTTAGCTGTGCATTTGTGTAGTTACAGATTTATTTGTATTTTTGAGTCAAGGTCCTATACAAGCCTAGCATTTTATGGATGAGATACTACTTCTTGAGATGGATACATTCAAAAGGTAGTCTCCATGGGTTTAGGAAGTTTCTACACACTACCAAGGGTAATGAACTTACCTCCCACAAAGTGTATGAGGTGCCTACATACCAAAAAGGGTGAAGCACCTACATCCCACAAAGTGTAGGAGGTGCCTACACCCCACCAAGAATGTAGCACCTACATCCCATAGAGTATAGAAAGTGCCTACACCCCATCAAAGGTGTGGTACCTACTCTCAACATGAATGTAGCACCTACATCCCATGGATTTTAGGAAGGTGCTTACACCCCACCTAAGGTGTAGTTCCTACTCTTAACACAAGCATGGTGCTTACACCCTGCTAGAGAGCACCTACACCCTGACTATTGAACATTGACCAAGACCATTCAAATTTTGGAAAAATGACAAAAATAGTTGTAAACTCTAATCAAGAATTAGTTTTAGCCACTAACATCTAACTTCAATGAATGATCAAACTTTTTATGTAAAATATTATAGCTGCACTCATAGCTATTGTAACAGATCAACAAAGTGTGTCTTATTTTAGATTATTAGTTCTACATGGTTATAATAGGCATCACTTGCATACTGTATAAATATGTAGTGACCCTAATATAAATTTTTATTTGAGTCTAGTCCAAATTTTATCCAAATAATTTGATCAATAAAGACTAGAGGTTTCTAGTGTTTATTATTTGCATCAACTTAAAAGATACTCCTTAGCAGTTTGTTGGGCAGATCATCTGCAGGAGCTTAGGCCCACTCCAAGTAGTAATCCTCCTCTTCTTTTCATTATTTTCTCTAGTAGAGTGCATGTGTTTTATTTATTTATAACATAGACATGTGTTTGCTTTTATTCACTTTAGTTTGATTAATATTTCTTTATGCATGTGTGTTTCATTTAGTTAATTTAATATGCAGATGTACATTTATTTTCCAATGTTAATTTATTGATTGTATTTATTTTTATCAATACATCATTTTATTTAAATTGGGTTAGAACATCTTCATGCAAAAATCACCCCCCATTAAATGGTAGTCTTAGAAGCGACTCATTCCCACACTATAGACATATACTTTGCATGGCATCTTTCAAGTTTATGATCTTCCTAATTGTCATTAGTTTATAGGACTCAACCTTTTATAAAACACTATTTTTGCCTATCATTTTGGTTCCATTGTCGGGTTGTTGCCAAAATTGTAGTGTTTAGAGTCCATAGAGTAAGTCAGCATGAAAGTGCACATTCAGGTTGCCTCACCTATAGACCCACTACTTGAGATGCATGAGTCCACCAAGACCTAGAGGACCCAATGGATGATTTATTAAGAGAATAGAAGTCACCTCAAAACCACAAGCTCAGGCTACTCTAGAAATACCTATCAAAGAGTTGGAAACATCCCTTGAAGAGAGATAATCCCCTCTACTTGAGACACCTTGGTACAAAAATGCATTATACAAAATAGCAAGTGGATCAAACTATAATTGTGACCAAGATAGAAACATATCTTGAAGGTGGAAAGAACTTGAGGAAGGTACTATCTCAGATCTTGATCTGATAATATTACTAGAGGATAAAAAGAATGAGTCTGATACTCTATTAGTTACCATAAGAAAAAACTAAACCTACACCCCCTATAAGAATAGAAATGGCTCAAAATAATGAATCGTTTGTAAGTTTTGAGTTTTCAATTGAATAACCGATGGAAGATACCAAATTGAAAAATATTTTTCCAAAACATCTCCCTACTTTCAAAGGATTACCAATGGAGGACCCCGACCTTTTCATTTTTAAGTTTGATGTCCTCTACAAATAATTTGACTATAAAATCTTCATCTAAAAATTGAAACTTTTTTCTTCTATGTTAGATGATGCAGTGTTATGATGGTTCATTGGTCTAGGGAATAGGCAAATCAACGCTTGGTAAGGAATGAAGAAAATTTTCCTAGTTGGAAGTGCATGAGATACCTTGTAAGAAGTCTTGGATATGTCATAGATGGAGGAAGAATCATTAGAATATTATTGGGGAAGGTTTAATTTTAATCTTCAATGCTCACCCCATACAAGGCTAGGAGAAAGATTGCTAAAAATCATATTACTGAGGGGGCTTACAAATGAATCATTAGAAATATTGAATTTATTTGTATGAGATGATGTTTACCAAGCTTAGATATTAGAAATCCAAAAATTATGCCAAAATTATTCTAGGAGAACCAACACAAGGAACCAAAACAACAACCTCCATAACCAAGGTAAAAATAGGAATGTTGCTTGAAGATATGAAGAGTGATATTTTATTATCTCTTGCTTTACAATTAATCATATTCTAGTTACATAAGAAGAGGTAATAAATAGAAGTAGCATTTACCTTTTTTCTCAAGGTGTATAAAAAACATGCAATAAATGAATGTCCAAAAAAAAGTGAGTCTTCAAGATTTACCACCTGGATCATAAGATCAAGTTGTGTCCAAAACTAGCAACCATGAGAGAGGACCCAAAAGAATTAGAAACCTACTTTGTAGGTAATAGGAGGAAAAATCCCCCTATACTAGTAGGAATGTTAGAAGTATCATTCCCATACAGTGTCCCAAGCTTCATGAATCAAGGGAAATCCTAATCATCCAATATGGGTTGGTAGGGCAAGCCACCATGGATGAATGTTATCCTGAATCCTTCCTAATATATGCCAAATTCATGGGACTCATACCAATAACTTGCAACACAATGGATTAATTTTAACACATGGGCCCCACCTCTACAAACACAACCACCAATACATCCTAGTTTACCATCTCCACCTACAAGGCCACAATAGTTATCAGTACAACCAACATCAAATCCTAGTGGCAACAAATCAAACTCACTAGCCTATCAAGTAGACATGGAAATGTACCCAATATATCATATTAGTATATAAAACATAGACTATAGTCCAATTCAACTTATATCAGGTAGATATGTAGGATTAGAAAAACACCTTTGATAGTGGGAGAAGTAGAAGTAGAAGAAAACCATGTTGTTGAACAACCAAACAATGAATAAATTGCACTGTATCTTAAAAGGCTATGGGAAACTAAGAGAAGAATACAACCTAATTTTGATATTATGGAAGAGTTAAAAAATATTGTTGTTGTTGTAGACACCAAAATCTAGGCATTCACAAAACCTCATTTTGCATCCCACATCACAACCTTGCATAGAAAAATTATATACCTAAGTCCAAACTTAGGTGTATAAATCCTGCACATTATCCTATTTTCTAAATTTTAATAAATCTAGAAAATTTGCTTATGATACCATGCCTAATCACTATACATGTGTCCTGGACACATCACCACCATACCATGCCAGATCTCCAACACTCATGTCCCCCTTGTACCTTCAAATGGTACATCCCTTACACCTCACTCCACTTGCACCAACCCATTAGCCACATCATCCCAGTTAAGTGAGACACCATAGGTGATTCTTTATAATTGCCCCTTCTATTTGGTAGCCCTGAATTTCCACATGGAAATTATGGCTTGCCACCTCCCTTTCCCTCCAAAATTCCAAAATGGCCTACAAAAGCAACCCCATTCCATAAAGTAAAAGATACAGAGATAACACACCCTTAGGCTTCCTGGAACACACTAGGAGCTTGTCCACATCCCAAGGAGATCAAATATTTGAAGCCCTAGAGTGCCCTTTTTGGATATTTTTACCATCTAGCCTCAACCGCTCGTTTGCAATTACACAATCATAATTGTCCCTTCACGGTTTCCCAAATGTACTCCCAATATTAACCAACCCAAAATACGTGCTTGCAATTACCCAAAATATAGAAAAAATCATGAACAACACATATCAAGTATGTTTCAATTTGTTAGCAAGGTATTTTGATTTTGATTTCTTTGTTTCCTGCATCTTTACTTTCATGTTTACAGCTAGGTTTTCATATGTATTTATTTTTTATTATGTTTGCAGGTGCTATTGACCCTTGTTTGCTTTCCATGTGTGCAGGAGATAGATAGTTTAAGAGCTATTGGAGCTAGGAGTGGTCCTACATATAGAATACAAAAGCCCACTCATTTTTGGAGTTGTAGTAGAGGAGCGAAGAACACCCTGTAGCTTGTTGAAGACTTGGAATACCCTCCTATTAAAGCATTGAGCCTAGACTATATTTTGAATAAAATCCTTTCCTTTTCTATAGAGAATGTTTTCCTCTATCCTATTTCATCCCGTCCTTCCTCTTGGTTTGAGACTTCCTTGGGACTATCTCTCAACCTTCCCATTGTGGACAATCACATGAATCCTTCTAACCTAAGGGCTCATTCCAAGTGTATTCCCCCTCCTTCAAGTTGGCTCAAGTTAAAATTTGATGGTGCTACCAAGGGAAACCCTATATTAGCTGGAGCTGGGGTATCCTTAGAGATATCAATGGCAAGGTTATCCTCGCCTATGCAGAATTTTTGGAAATTCAAACGAATCAAGTTGCTGAATCCAAAGCATTGTGGCAAGGTATTGTTCTAGCAAAATAATTTTCATATAAACTCATGTTCGAAGGGGATTATCTAACTATTATCAACTATATAAATAATTCCCAAAATACCTCATGGAGGATTAGGGACTGCATTGATGAAGCCAGGTCTTTAAGTCAAATATTTCAAGAGATTATTTTTCAACATGCTTTCAAGGAAAGCAATAAATTCACTGACAAGATTACAAATATTAGTGCCCACTCTACAAGCTTTATGACTTGGACAAGTGGCCTTCCTTAGGAGCTAAATGTTGTTCTGGATCTAGATAGAATATCCTCAAATGAGACAAATTTTGACATGAAGCAAGTCAGATTTTCCACAAATGGGTTAAAATCTTATTGATTTTATTTCCATTTCCACGTATTCCCATTTAACCTCGTTACGTGGTTCAACCAAGTTTATTGGTTTTTTCAATATTAATTTTGTCCACCACTTTTCAATAAAAAAAAATTTGTAGTTTTTCTAATCCTGCATGCCTCGTCGTCCATCCTTTCCATGTTGGCCTCCATTTTCTTGTCATTCACTCCCACCTCTCCCCCAATGCTATTATTTCATTTCACCCCATCATCATTGGTTCACCCATATCCCTCGATCCTCCTTTACCACACCCTCCATATTCCATCCACGTCTACCTCTCCCCTCGTGCATTTTTCATTGATTCCATCACTAGTACACTTTTTTCATCATGTGGAAGGTTGGATTGACCATTCACATCTTCCATATCCAAGATTATTCAAGCGAAGTCTATCACAATCACCTTGATTCATGCAGACTTACCTTTCCTCGATTCACTCAACACCCCAGACGATATGGAGATTTTATTGCTTCCAAAATTGGACCCAAGGCTACTTCTTTTTATAGCAGTCCTTGCTTCTCTTACCTCCATCATTGTCCTTTCCAAATTCATTCTTAGAACCTCTATTTTTATGTCAGTATGAGTTTCACTGAGCCATACTTCATTGTCATGGATTCTATTGTAGAAGCTATCCTCACTGCTAGATTTTTCCTTTCATTTTTTTAGAGTTTCAATTGAGAGGATCTTGAAATCATCGCTACATTTATGGGAACTTGTGACAATGGACAGGTGACGATCCATGACAGGACCTTCTAAGTTGGTATCAAGAATTTGGTTGATCTTACAGGGCAGCAAGTAGAAGGGACTTCAATTCACCATGAAAAACATAATTGGGAGGCTAAAATTAAAAAAATCAAAGACAAGGACTTGTGTAAAAAGGCTTAGATGTAAATGCATCGAGAGGAGCTCCCCTCCCCCTGGAACAGTGTCATGAAACCCATCATGGATTTCATCAATGTGGATGACCCTGATAAGGTTTTATGTAACTTCCATTTTGCTTTCTTCAATCATTTTTGTGATGTCAACCTGATGAACATTCCTCTATTCCTTTTCAACTCCATCAGCTACACTCTAGACCATATTTGTAAGAAAAATAGCAATGAGTTGCCTTCCCATCAGGGCCTGTTCAAGGTCATGTGTAGCCACTAGCTGATCCACTGCCCTCAAGGTGTCATCCCTCCTCCTGCTCCTAAAGCTAAACCTAGCCTTATCCAACCCAATATTTCCCAGTCCACTCCTCCATCCTCTAGCTCTCCTGCTCTGTCTACCAAAAATAGAGTGGTGGTCGAGACTATTTGTATGTTGAGTAAAAGAGCTAAAAGAAAATCACCTAAGCTAAAGTGTATTCGTTCCTTTGCACGATTACAAAAATTGGTGTAAGAAAATAAATCCCTTATAATTAACTTTGAGGATGATAAGGACATCCCTAATAAGTATCTACAACAATTTATAATCAATTCTATTTCCAATTACATGTCCTAGTTGGCTAATCTCCATAATACTTTGAACCTACTCTTCTTTAGGAAATCCTTTTCTAAGGACAGTGGTAAGGTCTCTACTATCAAGGAGGATGTCAATTTTGTTGTTTCTCCTGTGGATAACAAAGATGAGGATAAAGATATCAACATGAATGAGTCAAATGATGAGCTCTAGGAAGTCTATGTGGAACCCAATGATGAAGCTTAGGGGCTTTCTTTCTTGCCAATTTTTTTTGTAAAGGGCATCCTCTATGTCACCCTTAGTGTCTTTCTACTATTCAAGGGTATCCTTAGTGTTACCCTCTATTTATTTTTGTCTATGTTTCAATGAAATCCTCACTGGCACTTCTAGTTTTGTGGGACTATGTTCCCTATCCTTGCCTTTCTAGTTTTAACCGTTGGTTTCAGCCTTCTCTTCTATGTTGTAATCAGGTTTTGGGTACCTGTTAAAACTCATTTTTAATCAAATTTTTAACTGATAAAAAAAATGTTGTATTCAAAAATTAAAAGATCATTGTAATATTTCTCCCAATACATTGGGGCAAGCAAAAGCATTGTAAAATTGGGAGATTTAGGCTCCCCTATATTAATATAAATAGAATCATTTTTCATAATGCAATCTCTCCTTTTCTATTTCGTATTTTATGTTCAGTTCTTTTTGCTACAATTACCATTTCATTGTATCAATCTATTACGGATGTTCCTATTTACACAAAAACCATTAGGTATTTATGCCTTAAGATACTGATATGAAGGCCATAGTCCAAAGTAGTATAGGTAACAGGTCAACTCATTGATTTAATGTTGGGTAAAACCTACCACCTTAAATATAATAATCTAGGAAGCTTAGTTTTAATAGTATAAATTGAAGGCTTAATATTACCCAACACTTTGGTGGACTTAGGTGTAGCCATTGATGTCATACCCAAAGAAATAGCTAACGAATATAAGGTCAACTAATTCAATATTATAGATGGTAGATAGGTCTATAGTTCTTCTAAAGGGCATGTTGGAAGACGTAATAGTAACTATTGGGCACTGAATTACATCAAGTTTTACTCAATACTATGACTATTTATCTTCCTACTTTCTATTTAGACATGCACCCGATAGCTACAACTCAGCATTCAACATTGGATGGACCAAAACAGGGTTTCAAATCCAACCTCCATAATAGATTGGTTCCTTGTCAACTTAAATAGTGTGTTTACACAATTATGCTCACTTAGAGTTTGGATATTAGGGTTAATAAAGAGATTAGGGTTAGAAAATGTGAACAATAGTGGATGGATAGGCTAACAACAATTTCACTATGGTAAAAAGCTCACATAAACTATCTCAAGATACTCATTACTTTAGATCAACATTATATCAAATCAAATGAACCTTCATATATTAAAGCACAACAGAGAAATATTGAAGACAATAATTTCAATATCCAAACAATGATAATCCAAATAAAAAAATTAATCAACACTCAAATTTTACAAAAATGCACTCTCTACCAATATAGATCTAATCATAAGCATATTTCAATTACCCTAGCAGTTAGTAATCCAATAAACTATCAAAAACTAACCATTCAAATATTGACAAAAATGCAAATCTAAATTTTGAACCTCTGATACAAAATAATGAAGACACAAATTTGAGGTGAAAATCAATATAATGCTCCTTTCATTAGCTCATAGGAATATTTACAATAGTTTAGGCAAACACACTAGAGCTAACCTCAAAAAATGAGGGTTTGACCTCTATTTATAGTTTGAAAATTAAAGAATAATAAGAAACATTACAAATATTTTCTTTTCAAAAGCTCAGCAGAGAGTTCTTGCTAGCACTTTCTTACTAGTTTGGCCTCCGAGAAATCCATTGCAAGTAGACCACCATGGTAGCTCAGAGCTTATGCAACTTGCCAATTGGAGTTCAGGTCATTAGAGATTACATCTGCTCCATGAACTTTTCTTGGAAGCTCACATCATAGTCAATTTGCAACTACCTCTGGTTCTTGTTTCTTGAAATCCTTTGATGCTTTGGCTTCCAGTCTCCAAAATAGCTCTGTTTGAATTAGGTGAGAAAAAACCTTTAAATACTTCAAAATCATAAGCAAAATCTTGACCGTTGATCTTACCCATTGCACAGCTATGATTTGATCTGAAACATATTTTGTATAATGGCAAGGAAAAACCAAAGCACCATTATGCTTCTTTAAGTTGATGATGTCACCTTTTTTATCTTTGAATTTGTGAAACACCAATCCAGCATAAAATACTCTAACACCTTAAATTTGACCCATTTACATAAAAAAAAGATAAAAATATTGGAAAATAATAATTGTTGCACTTATTACCTTGAAATTTGTGCTTAACTAGAGAGATCTTACTATGATCAGTGAGATCATACTACGATCAGTGAAATCGTAGTATGAATTTCATTATCTAATCTTTACGATCGGAGTACGATATCGACGATCGACATACGATCTTGCCTAGAAATAGAAAATCAAACTTAGAAAAACAACAAATTTAGCTTAACACCTTTTATCCCTATCTATTTAACCTCTTAGAAATTTTAGGATCGGATTCATTTGATCAGGCCAAGCTTGGAATAAAATTATAACCAAATATTTCCCTCCCTATTCTGGTTGCTCCTCCCAGCTTATTTAATCAAGCTCCCCTCCTTTGAATTCCTCCTAGAAAATTAGAATAATTTCACATCATTTCGCATTAGAGCTCTAGTTATTTTGTTGTTGTGTGCAGTATCAAAGGATTTTGGTATAGATCATAGGGTTATGATATCGCTAATTATAGTACAATTCTATGGGTTCGGCATATGATCTCATGCAGAAGGCTACGATATTGCTTGCAGTCTACTTGGGGGCAACCCTAAGCACCGGTTTGTATATTTTGATAATATTTTATTTGATCAGCATCCTATTTGTCATTTCGTGTCACATAGAATATTATTTTTTTCATCTGCATTTATGGACTTCACCTAATATCATATAATTACACATTTTCATGTAGTTTAAGACATTTATTTATCAGTTGACGTTATCATAGTCATTCAACATTAGACATTAGATCTTAATATTGCATGCCAACATATATAGAATTGTCTTTTATTTTTTGTTCTCTGCCCATGACTCTATTGGCTCCTATCAAAATCATAACATTTGGACCTTGATCATAATATGATCTTGTCGATTGTAATACGATCTTGTAAATTGTAGTATGATATCGACCTATTTTTTACGATCTCGACTACATACAAAAATCATAAACTTTATCAGACATTCGGGTATAGGTAAGAGTCTAAAATCTCTTTTTAAGCATCGCACTATATTTCTACTTTCTATTTTCTGTTATCTGATGTTTGC
Source organism: Wollemia nobilis (assembly GCA_028583015.1). Classification (NCBI taxonomy): domain Eukaryota; kingdom Viridiplantae; phylum Streptophyta; class Pinopsida; order Araucariales; family Araucariaceae; genus Wollemia; species Wollemia nobilis. Next base: position 4,360,184 of record JAQPPZ010000622.1, read on the forward strand.
ATTTGAATTAAAATTACATATAGGATAGAATAGTTTACATTTTGGCCAACCTAGGTATATATGCAATTTGAATAAAAGGAACACATCAAAAAAAATCCCAAAACCTAGGCCTAGAAACAACCATAAATTTTTTCTGGTGAACCCAAAATAATTCATAAAAAAATCATCATATAGAAGATACGATTAAGTACCTCTCTTTTGAGGTGTAGACCATTTATTCTCCCATTCCCCTCTAAGGCATGGATCTATCAGCCTTGAGGAAAGGAGTGCAAGAATTTTTGGGTTACATTCTTTGGTGAACCCGACGTGAAACATAGGCATTTATTCTGATTTTTAAATAGTCACAAAACAAAACAAAAACAACAAAATCAAATAAAAAAGCATTAGTTTAAATCACATAATTTTTGTATTTTATAGATGGTAGATTATAACATAAGGAGATTTGTTCATATTAATGTTAGTACAATACTAGCAAACCAAGAATTTTCTTCATTAGGTAGTGTGCCATACCCTGATATTTGGAGAAGATTAGATATTATAAGAGCTAAGGAACATTAACTTAAGAGAATCATAAGGTTTGACTTGTCCAAAATCCTAGATCCCGATAGTGCACCTTTTTACTTTGACCTTCAAAGATCCTATGATAGGTAGCTAGCAGATAAGAGAGTTGTAATTTCTCTAATTCTTTATTCCTTTGAAGATCATCTTGAGAATGCAATAGTAGTACATAAATTTCTATCATGAGAAGAAATTAAAAATATTGTTTTATACGATAAGAGAAGATTTAATAGAGTTCCTAGAGCTTTGCTTTATCGAGAATACTATCACAAATTGTACTTTTGTACATCAAATTGTGAATTTGATTGCATTACTATAGCACATTTCATAAAATTTCTAAAAGCCAATTTCCAGTTTGAATAAGAACACTACCTGTCACCAGATCAACTAGAACTTGTTAATGATATCTATAGGATTTTTCAAGAAAATTAAAATATATCTATAGTATTATAGTTGTGTTTACTTTTTTGTTTGCAATTCAAAAACTATAAAAACCCAAAAACATAGTATAATATATTAGTTAGGTATATATAATATATACCTCAAACCATTAGGCACATATATATATATATATATATATATATATATATATATATATATATCTCGCAAGATAAAATATTTTAAGTAAAATGCATAAATTAAGAAGTGGAAAACAAGTAGAACATGAGCATATAGGAGAACAAGATCAAGAAAATCCTGAGGATGAGGTTCGAATTGAAGATTATGTATCATTAGAATCATATGAAGAAAATCATGATAAATAATAAGAGGTTTTCTGTCATAAGCCTCAAGTAGATGAAGAAGGAAACCTTAAATTTACTTCCACACATCATTTCACTCAGTTTCTAAAAGACAATATAGATGTCATTAACCATGTCATACAAAAAGAAGCTCAACTCCCTATGGGAGATTATTCGACGAAGCTTCCATAGAGGCTACTCTCTAATTGAATGGAAATCCATTAACATACATGAACAAAAATAAAAATCAAACTAGCACATCTCAAAATGTAAATCAAAATTTGAATTAGAATATAGCTCAACCGCCACCAGTAACCAATTCAAATTCTAAAAAAAAGCAACCATCTTCTGCTTCACATAAAGTAGCATAGAGAATTAAGAAAATGTATAATCTTAGTCAAAATCAGTAAAGGGTTCAACAAAACCAAATCCCCTATCAGCTTCATAATATTCCTCCTAGTAACACTTTGCATAATAGTGTTTCAGTTGGAAATCGTAGACAACAACACCAACTTATTATCAAAGACACAACAATACGATACAACAAAACCAATTTGGTGGACAACAACAAGGACTTGAAGCCATGGTTAAATAGTTAGCTTCAATACTATATCATATAGACCCCTACCATCCCTTTTATAGTTATAGAGAGATGTGTAGCCAACCCTTGGATCCCATTATGGTAGCTCAACCTTATCCTAAACATTTTCCTATACCTGTTCTCTCGATATATAAAGGAACTAAAGATCCTATTGAGCATCTTCGCATGTTTAGGACAACATGTCATGATGTCTCTCATGATGATTTATTATTTTTAAAGATGTTCCCTAAAATTTTGGGAGTCATGGCCCTAGAGTGGTATTATCAGTTACCCACTAACTCTTTAAGAAATTTTGAGGAGATAGCAGATATGTTTGTCAACCAATTTAGTGCCTAAATAGAGAGGCATGTGACTATTAAATATTTATACAACTTGAAACAAGGAAAGATGAAAGTTTTACTGAATTCTTGGCTAAGTGGAGATAACTTTTGGGTAAACTGCATTTTGCATTACCTCATCATGAAATGTTGGACATATTCATAGGTAATTTGTAGGAACAACTATCTTATAAAATTTCTACTACAACAGAAGCATATTTTGATCAAGCTATTTATTTAGCAAGGAGGGTAGAAGATGCCCTCATTAGAAGAGTTCAATTTAAGAAGAAAGATGAAGATAAAACTTCTAAGAATCAATATAAGAACAAATAATTAGTGGGTGATGGAGTTACTGATATTAGAAACAATTCAAATTTTAATCTTGCTAAAGTTGTAAAAAAAATTGTATTAAAATTTCTTGATAAACCACCAAGAGAATTTACAAGATTAAATCAGCCATTAACTATGATTTTACCTCAACTATTGGAACAAGTCTTGATATGGTTGCCTGATGTATTGCTCCAAATTTTTTGCATCCTTACCTTCAGGCTATAGGATCCACGCCCGAAAGGGGAATGCGAGAAGGATGGGACAATACCTCAGACTGAGAGGCCCTTTGAAGGTCGCGCCTCTCGGGGGAGGGGTATAAGGGTGAATTTTTGATGGATGGTGGGTTCACCAGGAAACTTTTGAGTGGCAGTTTCCATGCCTAGGTTGAGAGTAGGTTTGATGTGTTCATTTTGTGCTTTAATCATTCATATCCTAGGTTTGGCCAAGATGAATCTAAGCTATTCTATATGCCAATGCTGATTTATATGAATACAAAGAACATAAATAAGTGCTAAACACAGAAAATATGCTAAATGAGATAGAATATACCTGATTTCGGATGTCTGATGCAGATTCTGAGTTTTGTAGAAGTCCAAATCATCTCAAATCATACGTAATCATCTGAAATGTCACAGAATCATCTCAGATCTCAGTCGGTCATCTGAGATCAGACGAGATCATCGTCGATCTGATGAATTCATCAGATGAATTCGTCAGAAACCTACAGTCACAGAGACAGATACCAAAAACCAAAAATACAACTGCAAAAGCAAGGGGAAATGATAGAAATGATAGTAAATTTACCTAAATGATAGATCCAGATAACGATTAAAGGAAAATGTATTACTTTAATAATTTATTTTAACTTTAGCATGCATCTATACTAAATGAGGTGAACTCCAGGATGCAAGAATAAAATAAACCAAGTTAATGCATAAGAAAATGAAGAGAAAAGATAAGAAAATGCAAACTTTGGGCTCTGATTGCCCCCAATCTAGACTGCAGTCGAGATCACCTCAAATCATACGAGATCATCGCCGATCTACGACAGGATCATCCGAAATCATCTGGAATCGTCTGCGACGATCCGAGCTTGCTCCGGCTAAAAAATAGTAGAATTCCTGCAAGAAAACTTGAAATACGCAATGCAAACGAAAGTATGAAGGTGTTCTAATGCACGAAAAGTTAAGGTTGCAGGGAAATCAGTCATCCAAGGGGTTTAGGGGGATAAACTGAGAAAATCCCAGTTTATATAGGATTAGGGAGAGGTTAGGAGGTTGGAGATCATCCCAATTTGGGAGATCTCCAACAGGGGAGACTCTAACTGTGCAGACACGCTTTCTGCCCAAGTTAGAGAAGTTGTTGAAACAGAAGCTAATTATGAAAATTTGGTTTTGGGATGAAATCGTCTGGACGTTCTGTTCTAGACGAATTCGTCAGATCTGGGATGATTTCGTCTGATCGACGATGATATCATCCAACGGTCAAAACAAATCCTAAAAATGGCGCGAAAAACAAGGGGAGCGGGTAACGGGCGGTTTTGGGTTAAAATTCAAATTTTTATCTTTTTACTAAGGTTTAACTGTGCCAATTTTAGGGTGCTACATTTTGCCCCCTCTTTAGCGAATTTTCCAAAGAAAATGCGTTAAAGACGAGTTCTTCCCATTTTACGAGAAAGCAAAATTTTACTCAATTTTTTAGACGACGATTCTTGGTCGAATCGTATGACTATTTACTATGGTGCCCCCTCCGTGGTTTTACCCAAATCGAACGTTTGAGGTAAAAGCGAAAAAACTAAAAAAGTTGTTTTTAAATAAAATTAAGAAAAATAGGGAAAACCCTAATTCATTGTTTACTGTTCATTTTTACTGTTGGAGAGCTCTGCAGACAAAAAATGGTTGAGACAGTGCACAGATCGACAGAGGTCCGACGCGGGCTACGGGTAAGGATCTAATCCTAGTAAATTATGTTTGAATTTGATTTGTGCAAATTTTTGTTTTAAATTTTGACTGTTTGGGGCATCGCGGCCATTTTTAGGCCGTCGACGTCGTCGGGATGAAATCGTCCTCATTTCGTCGAAATCGTCTCTAGATCATCGATTTCGTCTGAGGGCGAAATCGATGAACTAGGGGCGATCTCGTCCAACAAGGGGTGATCCCCAAGTTGCGAAATAGGAGACGATTTCATCCTACAAAGGACGATTTTACCCAATTTAGGATGATATCATCCAATAGTGGACGATATCATCATTTGATGAAATTAAGCTTGTTTGAATTGCATTTAATTGATTTTAATAATTGGTTTATTAATGAATTTTATTGTTTTATTGTTTGTTTTGTAGAGGGGATTACTAAAGAGTCGGGAGTGGAAATACGGGGGGCTGAGAGATGATATAGCCGTGCTCGACCAGGCGAAGCGAGACCGACTAGCACAGGTCGGACTACAGCATGTGGCAGAGATGCCACAAGTACCGATAGACATGGGGCTACTGACAACCCTAGCAGAGAGATGGTATTCGGGGTCATCCTGCTTCTGGTTATCGATAGGGGAGATGGCTCCCACACTAGAGGATGTATGGAGGATCTTGAGGATCCCCATACAGGGACGGTTGATGACTCCTACGGCCAATCAGGGCCAGGCGATGATGAGGTTGAGCGGAGACCCGAGCTTCACCCTGGAGAAGGGCGGAGTGAACATCGAGTCTCTGAGGCAAATGCCTGGGGCATCTAGGTTGACTCGGGTGTTGGCCGGGATAGTGGGTGGCTTATTATTGTGCCACCAGAGTGGGTGCAGATTACCCTAGCTCCTATCCGATGTGGTCTACGACATGAGAGACCACGATACAGGTTTGCATGGGGCAGCTTTGTATTATGCCGCTTGTATAGGATCCTGCATGGGGTCGTATACAAGGGAGGCCGATGTCTGGTTGTGACATCACTACTATAGGTTTGGTGCTGGGAGCACATCATGATGCAGAGGCCGGTAGGGCTCCCACTGACAAGGGTTGACCGAGAGAGGCCCCAAGTTTTCTATTGGTGGCTCCAGAGAGGGTCACAGTGATGGATAGATCTGTCGATGTCACGGAGGTTGCTAGATGACCTCATCCCAGACCAGATCACCTAGAGGCCATGGAGAGAGCACCCAAGGTGGGCAGAGGATGGGCAGGAGCTGGCTCGCATCAAGCGAGTCTACTGGCTGAGGATGGAGTGGGGAGAGGTAGAGCTCCATCGCTACGACCGAGTTCTATGATAGTTCGGTCTTCAATAGGGGATCCCTTCTCTCAAGGATTATGAGTACTCCTGAACTATTTGAGATAGTACTACACTGAGCGGGGCTCCGGATATGCAACGATTCTAGAGTCAGGACATGGATGATGCCCCCATCCAGCCAGTGGATGGAGACGATGTTGGGGTCACTAATGGATACGATGCCTGGTACGTAGGCATCCACCCTCCTCGGATGATGAGGGCATAGGGTCCGATGCACGCCATTGTGCGATGGATGGGGAGGCGATGCCAAGCTGCTATTGAGGCAATGCAGGGTCACGATGGGAGAGAGCAATGATGGTCTCCATAGGAGAGATGCTAGAGGATGCCACGAGCTCCACAGAGGCCACAGCAGATAGGGAGGAGGGAGGAGGGATTCCCTTATTAGTAGGGGGAGAGGCCACCATCGCCCGATAAGGGCAAGGGTGTGGGGGGCTCTCTAGGGCTGAGGTTGCCCGCCTTCGGGCTCAGGTGTAGACTTTACAGGATGAGGCTACATGGCTCAGGGCTCAGAGCGGAGGGGCGAGCATGCAGGAGTTGGTGCGGTCTATTGCTCAGACTATGTTCTATCAAGGAGTATACTACCAGCTGGTTCCAGAGGGCCAGAGGATACAACTGCCAGCCGACATTGCAGAGCCGATCAGGATGGGATCATCGAGGACATCCTCACGATCGATGACGAGGACCCGAGACACTGCCCGGACCTCTATGGGACCACCTCCTCCATGTCAGGGTGGGGGAGGAGATGAGGCGGAGAGCTCGAGGGCTTCTCGAGGCTAGCCGCTCACTGCACAGAGATTGTATATATTATTATTATTTTTTGAGGGGATTGAGTATGCCAGGGTATTGATTGTGGCATACCAATCCAGATGATGTACATAATTTATTGATATATATATATATCATCTTTTTGATGATATGACTTGTGTATATGTTGTATGATGCTTTAATTTTGGATTTGTTGATTGATTATTCATGTAATTATGTCATTTTGAAATAAATTATAATTTTTATGTCATGGCATAAAATTTAAATGAAATAATCTGATGTAAACAAATTGGTTGTTTTGGTGGTGTGTTTTGATGAAAAATAAAAGGGACTTCTAACAATAATTTCAAAGGACATTGTCATTGTTATAGACCATTTCATGGAGTCGCCGCTCGCTAGGTCGTCAAGCTAATCCCAGTATAGAAATATTGTTAAAAGTAAAAGAGTGCTTAAGAGACTGTCTTAAGACTTTGTGTTGTGATGATGAAAAATGATGATGGTGATGATTTGTTTTCAGATTTTCATAAAAATATTATGCATGAGATATTAAAAGAAATATGATTTTTTGCTAGGCATAAATTCCTAAGTGTGATAAATTTTTTGAATAATTCGCTAGGAATTATACCATCATTGCAAAATTGAATGTTGACATAATGAAATGAAATAGAAAAATTTGTTCGTTCTTTTGAAAGCATAATTTGGGTAACATAATGATGTAAGCCATAAGTTTTTATGAATTAAAATGGATGGGAAAATAAAATTAGAACAATGGTTTGCGCTAGGCATAGAATTATAGGTATAGACTTATACCATCATCGCGAAATCCAAAGAAGGAAATTGATATTTTAGTTTTATTGCATGATTGATTTTTGATTTTTGAGATAAAAAGAAAATAATAATATATAAACATGACTTTATTTACTAGGTTTTTGAATATGTTTGCGAAAAGAAAAAGAAAAAATTTTGGATTTGTGGAAAGAAATATATTTAACTGTTTTGATGCTAAGCAAATGTTCTTAAATAAGAAGATGAAATGGTTCCAACAAGAATTGCAGAGATATTTTAAATTATCTCAAAGACAAAATGTAGATTTATAAGGAACCCTCATGTGCAAATGTGAGTTCATTCCCGATCTTGATTTATCATAATGATACAAAATCTCTCAAATACAAATGTGTGTGCAATTGTATTGTTCATTCACCAATTTTGAGCAAGATAATTTGATACAAGTAATTTGAATTAACCAAATGAGTGTTCGTTGACCATGATTTATATGCAAGTAACCGTACCAGACTACTATGTAAGTTAGGTCATCAAGAGCTAGCTAATCCATAAGCCGACATAGGTCTGTACAAAAGAAGGTCGCTAATGTGACAGACATATCACCATGCTAGGGATTACCCAAGGCCAAGCGGGTTGGGCACAAACCACCTGTTATGGGGCTTACCTCACAGTTTTCGAATAATTGAGAATTCCAGGGATTCAAGCTCATTCACCCTTCTTTTCTTTTCAAGGGGTAGGGAAAAGGATTTTATTGCTCTTTGCTTTTGCTTTTTCTTTTCTTCTCTTTTTTTTTTTTGGATTTTTGCGTGAAATTGAGATAATGCTGAAATATTGCTGCGATGGTACAAAATGATATTTTTCTTTTTCTCATTTTCTTTGACTTTTTCTTTTTCTTCCTATGCTAGGGATACTTGCTCGGATTGGCTGTAGAGCAAGGGATTTTTATTCCGGGTAGGGGTGAGCTTGTCCTTTTGTCAATTCTCAAAGATTCTAGACCATGTGCATGATAGGATAGCAGGGGAAACTTTTCGCTCAAGAAACCATTTCTACTATGTAGCATCATATCGAATTTGCAATGAAATCATTTTAATGTGAAGAGATATACTTGGTTCAAGTAAATAACAAGATCAGTTCTCTATGCTCAAAAACTTTATTTAATTCAACTGTGGACTTTGATATAAGAGAGATTAATAATCATACCAAATAAAATCAAGATATTTATTCATGTGAGTGTGAAAGTGCGGGATTCCAAATAAATGCTAATTTATCCAAAATAATTGAAAATATAACTGCAATACTTCAAGAATTGACAGGTACGAAAATAAAAGATGTTTTTGAAGATTTTGATGATTTTGAAGTTTTTATATTTTGATTTTAATTTATGAATGGAAAGAATAAATACTATTACTATTTTTTTTGAAATTTTTATATGGATGACGAAAATGAAACAATATGCAAAATAACAATATATACAAATGATGAAATGACCAAATGTTATGCATAATAGCGCTTAAGATGCATAATGTTCATAGGTTCTTTAAGATCTTTACCATCTAAGGTAGCTAATCGGTATGCTCCTGAGCCAAATTTAGCAGTGATGATATACGGGCCAAGCCAGTTAGGTTCAAATTTACCTTTAAGATCTTTAGTTGCATTAGTATTTTTTTTATTTTCTTTCAAGACAAGGTCGTCGATCTCAAAGGATCGATGATGAACTTTCTTGAGGTATGCTCGCTTGAGCTTGTTTTGGTAGGCACGAAGATGCTCCAAAGCATTGATGCGCTTCTCATCTAGGAGTTCCAGCTGACTAAGTCTACCAACATGATATTCATCTCCTACTTCAGTATCTTGAAGTAGCAGAGCCAAAGAAGGAACTTCTAATTCAAAGGGAAAAACTGCTTCAGTGCCATAGACCAAAACAAAAGGTGAAGTGCCCGTGGGAGTGCGAACACTAGTTCGATAAGCCCACAAAGCAGGATATAATTGGATGTGCCAATCTCGGCCAGATTTATTGACCAGTATTTTGAGGATTTTGATTAATGTTTTATTAGATGCTTCTGCTTGGCCATTACCTTGAGGATAATAGGGAGTGGACCAACGATGTTGAATTTTATATTTTTGACATAATTTCTTGACATATTTATTTTTGAAACAAGTTCCATTATCCGAGATGAGATTTGCAGGAATTCTGAACCTACAAATAATTTGATTAAAAATAAATTTGGAAACTTGGGTTCCAGTGCAAGAAGCTAAGGGCATAGCTTCAACCCACTTCATGAAATACTCGGTGGCGGTTATGATAAATTTGTGTCCATCAGATGACACGGGGTTGATTTTTCCAATGATGTCTAAGCCCCATTTTGAAAAGGGCCAAGGAGATGAAATAGCCTGCAGCTCTTGTGCAGGTGCATGGACAAGGTCAGCATGTTTCTGGCACTTGTCGCAATGGCGCACATAATCATGTGCATCATTCTCCATGGTAGGCCAAAAATATCCTATCCTAAGGAGCTTCTTAGCAATGGCGCTACCACTGAAATGTCCCCCACAAGATCCATCGTGGGCTTCACTCAAAGCTGATCTAGATTCTTCTAGAGTCAAACATCTCAATAGGATGCCTTCAAAAGATCTCCTATACAAGGTATTACCAATAATTACGAAGTGACTTGCTCGTCTACGTAATAACCGGCACTGGTTGCTATTACAACCTTCAGGGAAGGTCCCATTTTGAAGAAAATTAAATATATCGAGTGTACCAAGGTTCGGGAGTAGTTTCGTTGATTAGAAACACATCCAAAGGTTCTAAGCATGATTTATTTGAAGTGGGTTCCTGGAGTCGATGAATAATGATGGTAGCATATTCGTCATCTAACTCCAAGGGCAAAAGAGATGCAGTTGCAGCCATAGCGTCGACCGCACGATTGCTAGTTCGAGGAATAGCTTCCAAGGTAACTTGATCAAATAAAGATAATAATTGTAGGACATATGCTTTATATGGATGTAATTTATCATCTCTGGTCTGATAAACATCATTGATTTGATTTATGACAAGTTGAGAGTCACCAAAAACTAATAAATTTTTAATTTTTAGTGCCAAGGCAGCTCGTAATCCAAGGATTAGAGCCTCATATTCAGCAATGTTATTAGTGCAAGCAAACATTAATTTGAAGGACAGAGGTATAAGATGTTTCTATGGAGATATTAAAATAATACCTGCACCAGCCCCACTCATGCATCGGGCTCCGTCAAAGTATAGGGACCATTGCTCAGGATGGTCTACCTCTAGTTTAAGGCATTCATCGAGAAACTCAATGATGAGGGGATGGGTAGACTCTAAGGGTGCAACAACTAATTGATCTGCTATGATTTGACCTTTAATAGACTTCTGTCCTATAAACGTGAGTTCAAACTCACTTAGCGCAAGAACCCACTTTGCGGTGCGACCAGATAAGTACGGGCGACTCATGAGATACCGCAAAGGATCGAATTTAGCAATAACATACATTTTATGATTGAGCATATAATGGCATAATTTTTGTGTAGAAAATATGACTGTGAGACATAACTTCTCTAATACTGTATAGCGAGTTTCATAACTGATTAAGGTTCGGCTAATGTAATAATTAGCACGTTCTTTCTTCTCATCGTCAAGTTGAGCTAACATAGCTCCTAAGGCAAAATCTGAAGCAAAAATATACAAGATAAATGGGTGATCAGATCTAGGTGGTGAAAGCACAGGAGGGTTAAGGAGATATTGTTTGAGGAGGTCAAATGCTTCCTGACATTCATCGTCCCAATGAAAAGAGACATCTTTCTTAAGAAGCTTAAGAAAGGGTCCTGTTTTGTCTGCCAACTTATCGACAAAGCGACGAATAGCTTGAAGTTTACCTTGTAGACTTCGTAATTCAGATATATTTGTGGGTGCGGGCATATCAGTGATAGCCACGATCTTGAGAGGGTCAATTTTGATGCCACGTAAAGAAACTATAACCCCTAATAATTTACCGGACTTAACTCCGAATATACATTTAGTTGGATTCAATCGGATAAGATATTCCCTTAACCGATCAAAGACTTTTCTCAAGTCATCTAAATGATCATCTTCTTTGGTGGAACGAGCTATAATATCATCTACATAATCATGTAGAATATCATGCATCATATCATGAAAGATATAAGTCATGGCTCGTTGATAAGTTGCACTTGCATTCTTCAAACCGAATGGCATCACTTTCCAACAAAAGGTCCCCCAAGGGGTAATAAAGGCTATTTTAGCTTGATCTTCAAGAGCTATCCTGATCTGATTATAACCAGAGAATCCATCCATTAGGGATATCATTCCACTCCCAACAGTAAAATCAATGATCTGATCCATGTTGGGAAGAGGAAAATCATCTTTAGGGCATGCAACATTAATATCTCTAAAGTCTGTGCAAACCCTAACTTTGGTAGCTTCTTTCTTAGTTACTGGAACTACATTCGAGATCCATTCAGCATAATCAATGGCTTGTATAAAAATAACCTTCAAGAGTTTTTCTAATTCCCCTTTGACTAGTAAGGCCACTTTAGGATGCATTTTTCTAAGTTTCTGTTTAACAGGTTTAGCATCCGGATGGACTACTAGGTGATGCATAACTACAGAAGGGTCTAAACCTGGCATATCTTCATATGTCCAAGCAAAGACATCTTCATATTCTTTAAGAAATGCAATGTATTTATCTTGTTTTTCTTGACTTAATTCTGATCCAATGTTGATTATGTGAGGGTTATCATTGGTTCCAATGTTAATTTTTATGACATTCTCTACTTCCATGTGTAGATCTCTCTCAAAATTAGGTGGGGCGGGTGAAACGCCCAATTCTTGTAATTCTTCCAAGGTTAGCTTGGATAATTCCTCTTGAGGAGTCGTGGCCTCAAGCTGGGCTATACTAGGTATAGAGCCATCGAAATAAAATCCATTATGTAATAATTCCTCAACGGAGACATCATGGAAAATATCTCCCTCCAACTCATCGTCGGATTCAACGATCATCTCAGGGTAAGCTATGGAGAGCATATTACATGTAAATGGCTTATTTATTAAATGCAAAGGATCACGTTCATCCAAATAATCTTGGTAAGATATGAGATGGTCATCATCCTCAAATGGGAAGGGCTGACCTTTACTAGGAAATAGGCCCACACCACATCGGGCAGGCCATGGTTCTACCTCAAAAGGTTCTTTCATACCATTTTGGGAAGGTCCCAAACCTTTCCCTTTATATCCCAATTTAAGCATTATAGGCTTAGCTTTAATATACTCATTAGCAAAATAACATCGAGCATATCCATCATAATGTGTCTTGATGTTTCTAGGTATTCTTCCCCAGTCATATCCCTTATAAATAAAAGCACAACTCCCAACTTGGTAAATACTTCCCATAGGTTGTGGGAGGCCCAAAGTACGAGGAGAGGATGGCAAATTATTTAAAATAAGGGAATCTTGCATAGCAACATTTGTTTTTTTTGATATAAGAATTTTAGATAAATCGGGTAAGAGCTCATCAGTAAGAGCGTAAGAGGTAGAAGGAACATTTCCTACATCTTTGGATGCAGAAAATATGCCTTTAGTAGATGTAGATGTTGTAGAGATGTCGATGGATGGGTCTATAGGTATGGAAGTTATAGGAGTAAAACAAGAAGCATTGGTTGTGGGTTTAGGATCCTTTTGGGGTCCTAATGTGGTTTGCTCGGAAGATGGTTGAACTATATGTAGAGGTGGAGTTGATGGAGTAGAAGTAGATGATGTTATGGGTGTGTGTTTCACACGTTTAGATGGATGATTAGAATTAGGATGTGTGGATGATAGAGTAGGGCAAAATTGAACTCCAACAGGTTCTACCAAAGCACACATATCAAAGGGTCTGGGATCACCATGAATGGTAACCAACTGATTTTTAAATTTGAATTTAACACATTGATGTAAAGTTGAGGGAACAGCTCGCATCGCGTTGATCCAAGGGTGACCCAAGAGTATATTGTACGATGCAAGGCAATGTACAATAAACACGGTCATGTCTAAGGTTCTAGGACCAACTTGCAATGGTATAGTAATAACTCCACACGTTTCTTGTGTTTCGTCATTGAAGGCTTTTATGATCATATCAGTTCTTTTCATTTCATCACTTCTAAACCCAAATATTTGGTAGAAGTCAAAAGTGCAAATGTTTAAAGATGAACCATTATCAATCAAGACTCGTTTAACTGCTACATCTCCAATTAGGGCAGTAATATATAAGGGGTTATCCTTATGTAAACTATGTTGTGGTATATCTCTATCCCGAAAGTCAATACAATCGACTTCTCGAGTTATGATAGTATTGGCCATGGCTTCAAAGTTGAATATTTTGTGGTACCATCATTTGGCTTAATGTGAGCATTAATTCATCCCTATGTGTAGGAGAAGATCTTAAAAGGTCCAAAAGGGAAATTCTAGTTGTGGTATTTGATAATTGTTCATTAATATTATAAGGAGGTTTAGGTTGAACATTAGGCGCATGATTCCCTTTATTAGGAACTTTCAAAACAAATGGAGCTGATCCATCATTCTGAGTTTGATCTTGTTGAGAATTTTGAGCCTGTTGTCTAGTAACAACTCCGATGGTACCGAACAATATTTTTTGTGAGATGATGAATAGGTCTTGGTCTAGCATTTATGGCTTGTTCATTAGAAAGTAATTGGTGAGAAGATGGTCTAGTAGTGACTCTTCTTGGAAATGGTTCTTCTGGAACCATAGAACTTGTGATAGGTTGAATAGGATCTGATTCATCTTCAGAGCTATTCGATTGATTTGAGGTGATTTCCATGTCACTTTCAGTCTCATATTCTACATCACTAAGATCAGGTGTCCGAGTGTTATATAGAGGTCTGGTCGTAACCATGGATAAAGTTGTGTCAAATATTTCCACATCATGAGTAGGTGAATGCCCACTAATAGTTCCTACATATCGGGTAGGAGGGGGAACATTATGATGCTCAATTTGATTAGCCACTTCTTTGCCATGCTTTGGTAAAGGATGTTGAAATATGTCCAATGATTGATTGGCATTCTGATTCTGATTTTGGGGGATGTTCTTTTGAGCATTATTGGGAGGATTTTGTTTAGGTTGGAAGGCTTGTACCTCCATCTCATTGTTATCAATCAGGTCTTGTATTTTATGTTTTAATATTTTACAAGAGTTGGTAGCGTGTCCAGGTCCTCTATGGAAATCACAGTGTAAATCAGCTCTGTATCCGGGTATAGTTGGATCAGGTTCCTGGATATTTGGTAATTGGATCAAACCTCGTGCTAGTAATTGTGGGAGAATGGTTGATAGAGGTTGATTTAACCTAGTAAATTCTCGAGGTGGTTTATCAAGAGGTTTCAATATGAACTTCTCCGTTGTTTTCGTAGTATTAACATTGGCAACGTTTCTGCTATCGGTGACTCCATCACCCACAACTTGTTTATTTTTATATTGATTTCTGGATGTTTTCTCATCATCTTTCTTTTTAAGCTGACCTCTCCTAATGAGAGCATCTTCCACTCTTCGAGCTAAGTCTATAGCTTGATCGAAGGTGGTCAAGGTAGCGGTTGATAACTCATAGGATAGTTGTTCTTGTAAATTATTGATAAAGATATCCAACATCTCCCGATAAGGTAACACAAAGTGTAATTTTCCTATCAACTGTCTCCACCGAGCTAGGAAATCAGCAAAACATTCATCTTTGTCTTGTTTTAAGTTGTACAAATCTTTAATGGTTACATGCCTTTCGATGTAGGCACTAAATTGATGAACAAAAGACTCGACGGTTTCTTTGAAATTCCTCAAAGAATGAGTGGGTAGTTGATAATACCACTCCAATGCCATTCCTCCTAAACTTTTTGGGAACATTTTTAGTAATAACAAGTCATCATGTGATATATCATGACAGGCTATCCTA
This sequence comes from Wollemia nobilis, assembly GCA_028583015.1. NCBI lineage: Eukaryota > Viridiplantae > Streptophyta > Pinopsida > Araucariales > Araucariaceae > Wollemia > Wollemia nobilis. Next base: position 4,375,507 of record JAQPPZ010000622.1, read on the forward strand.
AACATACGAAGATGCTCTATGGGATCTTCGGTTCCTTTGTATATAGGTAGGACAAGCATAGGAAAGTGTTTAGGATATGGTTGTGCTACAACTATAGGATCTAAAGGCTGACTACACATCTCTCGATAATTGTACGAGGGATGGTAGGGATCTATCTGGTCCATGCGGGAGACTAACTGTTTCACCATGGCTTCCAGATTACTAGTTTGTCCACCATATTGGTTCGGTGGTACCTGAGTATGGGATTTATGAGCGTATGATGGCGTGACGTAAGGATTGGATGCTATATTGCTATTATGCAAATGGTTGGTAGGGAGAGTATTATGAAGAAGATTTGTAGTAGCATTATGTTGTATCCCAGATTGTTGGAAATTGGTGTTAGGTTTCGTTTTAGGCTTTTGTTGATTTGAGGTATGTTGATCAATAACTTGGCGAAATAGAGCGAGTGAATGAAGGTTTCTTTTGTGTGGGAATAACTCTAGGCTTGGTAACAGGCACTCTAGGTGGTTGGGTAACCTGTTGTTGTTGCATGTTCTGGATTATAGCGGCCATATCCAAATTGGATGGTCCAGATTGATCACTTTCTTGATCAACGAAGGACAAGGGATTAGTGCATGTGTGATATATTTCTTCTAGGGTTGCTTGAGTGTCACTAATTTGATCCTTGTCCATATGGATTGCTCTATTAAGAGTGCCAATATTAGTATTGAGGAACTTCCAAAAATGTTCCATGTTCTCAAAAGTAACAGCTCCTTCCGGAGACATTTTAGGGGATGAGGATCCTTCCTCTCTAACAGTTTCTCTTTGTTCATTTCCTTCAACAAACTCTTCTTCTTGTTGGTCTAGTGTTCCTTCTTCCTGAATTGGGTCTTCAGGAAGGACATCTGGTTTATTTACTGGTTTTCCTAACCAATCTTCTTCTACTTCAATCTGTTTTCCATTCCTAAGTCTAGTCATTATGCTTAAACTTAGATTTTAGAAAATATATATTTATATATATATTTGCAACAAGTTTGGGAGGTATATATTTTAATTATATACCTACTATAATACTTAAAAGAAAATACTATTTTTTATTTGTTTTTGTGATTTTATGTTTTTATGATTATAAAGACAACAAACAACACACTAAATGCAAGAAATAATAAAAGAATGGCTTAGTTTTCTATAAATAGTTTATAGATGTCATTGATGGGATCAAGTTCATCAGGAGTCATGAAATGCTCCTCTTCAAATTGGAAATGGTTTTTCAAGAATTTGACAAAGTGTGCTATGGTGATGTTATCTACTTCTGACTCGACTTGTAAAAATAGAGCTCATGGCAATACTCTCGATATAACACAACTCTAGGAACTCTATTCCATCTCTTTCTATCCGTAAGAACGACCTCTTGATCCTCTATACGAGATAGAAATTTATGTACTACAACTGCATTGTCGAGGTATTCCTCAAAGGTGTACAACTCGAAAGACACAAGGGCTCTTTTATCTGCTAACCACCTATGGCAAGCTCTCTGAAGTTCATGGTACAAAGTCACTTGATCAGGATCCAAGATTCTATCTAGGACAAACCTCTTGATTTGCCTAAGTTCGGTTGATCTAGATGAAATAAGATTCAATCTCCTATTAAGTTCGTCCCATAAAGGTGGGACTCTATATGTTTGAGATACTCTAAGCAAAGAAGTAATCTCTATGGCTGCTAATTGATTTTCAACATTAACGGTGACAGCTCGTCTTTTATTATAATCTACCATCTAAATATGATATGCAATCTTTAATTGTTTTTCTGATGATTCTAAATGCATTTATGTTTTGTTTTTTTTTTGGATTGTTTTCAAAAGGTTTTTAGTTTTCACGTCGGGTTCACCAAAATGTATCGCTCCAAATTTTTTGCATCCTTACCTTCAAGCTATAGGATCCACGCCCGGAAGGGGAATGCGAGAAGGATGGGACAATACCTCGGACTGAGAGGCCCTTTGAAGGTCGCGCCTCTCGGGGGAGGGGTATAAGGGTGAATTTTTGATGGATGGTGGGTTCACCAGGAAACTTTTGAGTGGCAGTTTCCATGCCTAGGTTGAGAGTAGGTTTGATGTGTTCATTTTGTGCTTTAATCATTCATATCCTAGGTTTGGCCAAGATGAATCTAAGCTATTCTATATGCCAATGCTGATTTATATGAATACAAAGAACATAAATAAGTGCTAAACATAGAAAATATGCTAAATGAGATAGAATATACCTGATTTCGGATGTCTGATGCAGATTCTGAGTTTTGTAGAAGTCCAAATCATCTCAAATCATACGTAATCATCTGAAATGTCATAGAATCATCTCAGATCTCAGTCGGTCATCTGAGATCAGACGAGATCATCATCGATCTGACGAATTCATCAGATGAATTCGTCAGAAACCTGCAGTCATAGAGACAGATACCAAAAACCAAAAATACAACTGCAAAAGCAAGGGGAAATGATAGAAATGATAGTAAATTTGCCTAAATGATAGATCCAGATAATGATTAAAGGAAAATGCATTACTTTAATAATTTATTTTAACTTTAGCATGCATCTATACTAAATGAGGTGAACTCCAGGATGCAAGAATAAAATAAACCAAGTTAATGCATAAGAAAATGAAGAGAAAAGATAAGAAAATGCAAACTTCGGGCTCTGATTGCCCCCAATCTGGACTGCAGTCGAGATCACCTCAAATCATATGAGATCATCGCCGATCTACGACAGGATCATCCGAAATCATCTGGAATCGTCTGCGACGATCCGAGCTTGCTTCGGCTGAAAAATAGTAGAATTCCTGCAAGAAAACTTGAAATACGCAATGCAAATGAAAGTATGAAGGTGTTCTAATGCACAAAAAGTTAAAGTTGTAGGGAAATCAATCAGCCAGGGGGTTCAGGGGGATAAACTAAGAAAATCCCAGTTTATATAGGATTAGGGAGAGGTTAGGAGGTTGGAGATCATCCCAATTTGGGAGATCTCCAAGGGGGAGACTCTAACTACGTAGACACGCTTTCTGCCCAAGTTAGAGAAGCTGTTGAAACAGAAGCTAATTATGAAAATTTGGTTTTGGGATGAAATCGTCTGGACGTTCTGTTCCAGATGAATTCGTCAGATCTGGGATGATTTCGTCTGATCGGCGACGATATCGTCCAACGGTCAAAACAAATCCTAAAAATGGCACGAAAAACAAGGGGAGCGGGTAACGGGCGGTTTTGGGTTAAAATTCAAATTTTTATCTTTTTACTAAGGTTTAACTGTGCCAATTTTAGGGTGCTACACTTGAAGTAAGACAACCTGATACAACTGTAGCTGGATTTAGGGCTGATTTACATTGTAACTTCCATAGAGCTGATGGTCATTCAACAAACTCATGTAAAATATTGAAACATTTGATACAAGATCTAATTGATAAAGGTGAAATGGAAGTAGAAAAATTCCCGCCAAGAGATGCTCAAAATAATACACAGAAACCTCAAAATCAAAATGCAAATCAAAATTTGGATATATTTCAACACCCTTTACCAAAGCATGGTAAAGAAGCTGTAAATCAAGTGGAACATCATAATGTTCCTCATCCAACTCGATATGTGGGAACTATTAGTAGTTTTCTACCACATCAAGATTTGCAAAAACATGTCTAACTATTGAATCCCTAGTCACTATTAGACCTCTAAAAATTTGCCAAAGTGCATCCTTAGAAAGTGACACAGAAAGTGAAACAAGAAGTGAATTAGAGATTGCTTCAAATAGTTCTGAGTATGAATCAGATCAAGTCACACCTGTTATGGATTCATTAGTTCCAGAAGAACCATTCCCAAGAAGGGTAACTACTAGACCATCATCTCAACAATGGCTTTCAAATGAGCAAGAAAAAAATGCTAGACCCCATTTTGGTAACCCATGACATAGTAACATTGTAGGTACCATCGGAGTTGTTACAAGACAACAAGCACAAAACCAAAATTCTCAAGATCAAAGTCACAATGAGAAGACAAATCCATTTGTATTAAAAGCTCCTACTAAAGCAAATAATGTGACAAGTTCACAACAAAGATCTCCATATGATATTAATGAACAATTAGCTACCATCACAACAAGAATATCTCTTTTGGATCTCTTAAGAACTTCTTCTATACATAGGGAAGAATTAATGAGAACTTTAAGCAAGATGATGGTACCTAAAGATATTCAACCTAATGTTGTAGTAAATTTTGTAACTTTGGATGAAATAAATTTCATAGATTTTCGTGATAAAGATATTCCTCCTCAAAGCTTGTATGGAGATAATCCTTTATACATTACAGCGTTGATTGGAGATGTAGGAGTTAAAAGAGTCTTAATTGATAATGGATCATCATTAAATATATGCACCTATGATTTCTTTCAAAGGTTTGGATTTAAGAAAGAAGATATGAAAAATATTGAAATGATCATCAAAGCATTTAATGATGAAACTCAAGAAACATGTGGAGTCATGAAGATCCCATTGCAAGTTGGTCCAAGGATTTTGGATACGACTGTGTTTGTTGTACCTTGTTTTGCATCATACAACATTATTTTAGGTCGACCTTGGATCAATGCAATGAGAGCAGTGCCTTCCACATTACATCAATGTGTTAAATTTGAATTTAAAAACCAATTAGTCACCATTCATGGTGATCCTAGGCCATTTGATATGTGTGCTATGACGGAACCTATAGGAGTTCCGTTCTATCCTGCTATATCTTTTGTTCATCCTAGTACACCCTCATCATCAAAACCTTCCAAGTATAAATCATCATCACCTTCTAAATCCACATCATTAAAAACACAATCTAAAACATCAACATCAACAAATTCTACATCATTATCATCATCACCTTCTAAGCCTATATCTAATCCATTTCCTAAATCTATAATAGTAGACTCACCTCCTGAGTCCACAGTATTCAAATTCACAGCATCTAAAGAACTAGTTAAGGAGGATAGTCCATCTACTTCATATGCCACTTCGGATGAAGTATTACCGGATTTATCTTCAGTTCTTGCAACTACAGAAGAAGTTAATTTTTCTACCCAAGATTCCTTGGTATTATCTAAGTTACCACCATCTCCCTGAACATTAGGCTTACCAAATAAAGGAAGCATTTGTCATATTGGGAGTTGTGACTTTGTATATGCAAGGTATGATTGGGGTAAAATTACAATTGTAGAATTTACAATTGATCAAGATGGATTTGCTAAGTGTTACTTCTCTAATGGATATATAAAATCAAAACCAATGATGTGTAATATGGGTTATAGAGGTAAAGGTTTAGGACCTCATGAAAATGGTATAAAAGAACCTTTGGAGGTCAAAGAATGGCCTACCCGATGTGGTCTTGGTTATATTCCTACAAAAACAGAACCATTCCCATATGAAGATGATGACCACCTTATAACATATCAAGAGTATATGGAACAAAAATAACTTCTTAAAAGAACACATACTTGTAATATGTTGACTATGGTTTACCCAAAAATGATTACTTCTATGGATGAATGTTTAGAAGGAGATATTTGTCATGATATATCTCTTGATGAAGTTCTAAGAAATAAATTCTTCTTTGATGGATCAATGCCATGTATAGCTCATATAGAAGCTACTACTCCTCAAGAAGAGTTAGCTAAATGCACATTAGAAGAATTACAAGAAATGGGGGTGTCACCCGCACCACCCAAATTTGAAAGAGAATTAAATATTGTTGTAGAAAATTTTATAAAATTTAACATTGGGACAGAAGAAAACCCTCGCATGGTCAAAATTGGATCTGAATTAAGTGAAGAAAAACAAAAGCTATATGTTGAATTTCTTACAGAATATTCTGATGTTTTTTCTTGGACATACACAGATATGCTAGGCCTAGATCCTTCTGTAGTTATGCACCATTTAGTAGTGCACCCTGATGCTAAACCTGTAAAGCAAAAACTCAAAAAAATGCATCCTAAAGTAGCACTACTAGTTAAAAGTGAGCTAGAAAAGCTTTTGAATGTAACTTTTATACAAGCTATTGACTATGCTGAGTGGATATCGAATGTTGTTCTAGTAACTAAGAAAGAAGCTACTAAGATTAGGGTTTGCATGGATTTTAGAGATATTAATGTTGCATGCCCTAAAGATGACTTTCCTCTCCCTAATATGGATCAAATCATAGATTTTACAAGCTGGGAGTGGGATGTTGTCCCTTATGGATGGTTTTTTAGGATACAACCAAATTAGAATAGCTCCTGAAGACCAAGCTAAAACAACCTTTATTACTCCTTGGGGAACGTTCTATTGGAAAGTAATGCCTTTTGGATTAAAGAATGTTGGTGCAACTTATCAGAGAGCTATGACATATATTTTTCATGATATGATGTATGATATCTTGCATGATTATGTAGATGATATTATAGCTCGTTCAGCTAAAGAAGATGATCACATTAATGATTTAAGAAAAGTGTTTGATAGATTAAGAGAATATCTGATACGTTTAAACCCAGACAAATGTGTATTTGGAGTAAAATTCGAGAAATTATTAGGAGTTATTGTTTCTATGTGAGGCATAGAAATAGATCCTCTAAATATTAAGGCTATCCGTGATATGCCACCTCCTAAAAACATATCAAAATTAAGAAGCTTACAAGGAAAATTACAAGCTATTCGTCGCTTCATTGATAAATTGGCAGATAGAACAGAACCTTTTCTTAAATTGCTTAAGAAAAACATTTCCTTTCAATGGGATAAATAATTTCAAGAAGCTTTTGATAGCATTAAACAATATCTTCTCAATCCTCCAGTGCTTGTTCCACCTAGACCATATTGTCCTTTCATTTTATATATCTCTGCTTTGGAACTTGCACTTGGAGCTATGTTGGCTCAAATGGATGATGAAAAGAAAGAACGAGCCACATATTATATAAGTAGAACTTTAATAAGTTATGAAACAAGATATACTCCATTAGAAAAGCTTTGTCTAGCAGTTGTGTTTTCTACACAAAAGTTGCATCATTATATGCTTAGTCAAAAAACATATGTCATTGCTAAATTTGATCCATTAAGGTACTTGATGAGTAGACCTTACTTATCAGGACGCACAACTAAGTGGGTTCTTGCTCTTAGTGAGTTTGAACTCACATTTATCAGCAAAAAATATATAAAAGGCCAAGTTATAGCAGATCAGTTAGTTGTTGCACCTTTAGAGTCTACTCATCCCATGAACATTGAATTTCCTGATGAATGCCTTAATTTAGAAGAAGACCATTCGAAAACTTGGACATTGTTTTTTGATGGAGCTAGATGTATGAGTGGTGCAAGTGTAGGTATTATATTAATATCTCCTCAAAAGCACCTTATTCCTTTATCTTTTAAATTACAGTTTGCTTGTACTAATAATACTGTAGAGTATGAGGCTCTAATCCTCGGATTACGAGTCACTTTAGCTTTAAAAATTAAAATCTTATTAGTTTTTGGAGATTCTCAGCTTGTAATAAATCAAATCAATGAATTTTATCAGACACGAGATGAGAAACTTCATCCTTATAAAGAATATGTCCTTAAGCTTATATCATTGTTTGAAAAAGTAACTTTAGAGGCTATTCCTAGAACTAGCAACCGTGTCATCGATGCTATGGTTGCGGTTGCTTCTCTGTTGCCTTTGGATCTGGATGATGAGTATGCTACTATCATTATTCACAAACTCCAAAAACCTGCTTCTTCTAAGTCTTTTTTAGAACCATTAGATGTATTTTTGGTCAATGAGATTACCCCAGAGCCTTGGTATATAGATATCTTTAACTTTTTGCAGAACGGGACCTTCCCTGAAGGGTTAGATAGAAACCAACGTAGGCTATTACGTAAGAGAGTTGTTCGCTTCGTAATTGTTGGTAATACTTTATATAGAAGATCTTTTGAGGGTATATTGTTAAGATGTCTTAACCTAGAAGAGTCTAAGAAAGCCTTAAGTGAAGCCCATGATGGATCCTATGGAGGACACTTTAGTGGAAGTGCCATTGCTAAAAAGCTCCTTAGAATGGGATATTTTTGGCCTTCCATGGAAAAATATGCCAATGATTATGTGTGTCATTGTGACAAGTGTCAAAGACATGCTGACCTTGTCCATGCTCCTGCTTAGGAACTCCAAGCTATAGCCTCTCCTTGGCCCTTTTCTAAATGGGGTTTAGATATTATTGGTAAAATCAATCCTGTTTCTTCTGATGGTCACAAATTCATAATAACAACAACAGAATATTTCACAAAGTGGGTAGAAGCTATGCCTTTAGCTTCTTGCACAGGAGTTCAAGTTTCTAAATTTATTTTTAATCAAATTATTTGCAGATTTGGAATTCCATCTAATCTCATCTCTGACAATGGTACATGCTTTAAGAATAAATATGTTAAGAAATTATGTCAAAAATATAAGATCCAACATAGATGGTCTACTCCTTATTATCCACAAGGCAATGGCCAAGCTGAAGCATCTAATAAAACATTGATCAAAATCCTAAAAATATTAGTTAATAAAATAGGTCGTGACTGGCATATACAATTATATCCTGCCCTATGGGCTTATCGAACTAGTGTTCGTACTCCCACAGGTGCTTCACCTTTTGTCTTGGTTTATGGTGCCGAAGCAGTTTTTCCATTTGAATTAGAAGTTCCTTCTTTAGCTCTTCTACTTCAAGATGCCAAAGTAGGAGATGAATATCGTACTGGCAGGTTGAGTCAGCTGGAACTTCTAGATGAAAAGTGCATTCATGCTTTAGAGCATCTTCGTGCCTACCAAGACAAACTTAAAAGATCATATGCAAAGAAAGTTCACAATAGATCCTTTGAAGTTGGAGATTTAGTCTTAAAAGAAAATAAAAAAAATACTAATGCAAGAAAATATCTTAAAGGAAAATTCCAACCAAATTGGCTTGGACCATTTATCATCACTACTAAATTTGGATCAGGTGCATACATATTGGCTACCTTGGATGGAAAATATCTCAAGGAACCCATGAATATTATGCATCTGAAAAGATATTATGCATAAAATCAAAAATCTCATCATTGTACATAGTTGTAAATAATGTTTCTCATGCATTTCAATATATCATCAAAAACAACTAAAAAAATCACAAAATCTAAAAATCCATAAAATATTTCCAAGGCATTATTAGATTTATTTTTGCATTTATTATTTACTAAATATTGCAAGCTATATTTTAATTTACTTCAGATAAATTCAAAAGTTATCTTGAACCATGCACCAAAATTTCACATATTTAATAAGTTTTGATTTTGTTATTTTGATTATAAATCTCTCTTGTATCAAAGAACACTATTACTTCATTAAATAATTTTGAGTTTTGAGAATGATCTTGCTACTTCTTGAACCAAGAACACACTTTACATCTTAAAATGATTTGTTGCAAAATTCGACAAAGTGATTCTACATAGTAAATCTTAATACCTTAAGTGAAAAGTTTCCCTTGCTATCCTATCATGTGCATGGTCTAGAATACTGAGAAATTGGCAAAAGGACAAGCTCCTCCCTACCCAAATAAAATCCCTTGCTCTACGTCTAATCTGAGCAAGTATCCCGATAGAAAATAAAAAGAAAAAAAAAAAAAAAGAAAAAAAGAAAAAGAAAGAAGAAAAGAAAGAAAAAGAGAAAAAGAAAGAAAGAAAAAAATCAAGAAAAATGTTCCAAAGCAATAAAATCCCCTTGTTCAAAAATGGACAAGAAATCCCTATTCCAAAAATTTGAAGAAAATAAGGGAGTATTGAACTTGAATCCCTGGAATTTCTCAGTTATTCGAAAACCATGAGGTAAACCCCATAACAGGTGATTTGTGCCCAACTTGCTTGACATTGGGTAATTCCTTTCACGTGGCGATATGTCTGTCACATTAGTGACCTTATTTTGTATAGACCAATGTCCGCTTATGGATTAGCTAGCTTTTGGTAATTTGATTTACATAGTAGTTCAGTACCAATGCATGCACAAAATCATGGTTAATGAACATTTCACTCGCACACACATTGGTTCATAAAAGTTTGCTTGTATCATTACCTTACTCAAAATTGGTAAAACAACCTCACAAAGCACACACATTTGATCCTTGAGAGATTTTGTATCATCATGACAATCAAAATAAATAATGAATTCACCTTTCACACACTGGTTCTGGATAAATTTGAATTTGTCTTTGAAATAAGTTAAAATATTCCTTTGGAATTTTGTTAGATAATTAATTTCAATCCTTTGCATTAATTCCTACAAATTATTTTATTATCATAAGCACAATAAATCATCTCAAATAATATTGCAAAATTAAACATAAGCATCATGCATTTCATTGTGATTTTCATGATGATGGTATAGTTCCTAAGTAACTATTTCCCTTCAAATTTCACACTTAGGAATTTTATGCCTAGCACAAGTCATCTTTCTAATTTTTCATGCCCACAAATGAGTCCATATTATTATCAAAATATTTTGAACATGTGACATAATGACCTATCCAACATTAATTTTGCATTTTAAAAGAATACACAAAATTTATATCATCTTGCATTTTCATCTTGATTTTCGTGATGATGGTATAATTCCTAAGTAATTATTTATACACCTTCACACTTAGGAATTTTTATGCCTAGCACAAATCATCTTTTGAATTCTTCATGCTTAAATCAATACATTTTCACAAACACTTGTTAAACACATTGTTCCAAAACAACATCAAATATTTTCTTTTCATCATAAAAGCCTTAAGATTATTCTTAAGCATACGACTATTTTATTTAGCAATATCAAAATATTCCTCACAAACAGGATTAGCTTCATGACTTAGCGAGCTTTGAACTCCACCAATAGTCATATAACAACACAACATCCTTCGAGGTCTATTGCTAAATCTATCAAAATTTATCATCACACAAAAACATATTTTTCAAAAACACATCTTCAAAAATCAAATCATTTTATATAATTTATTTATTTAAGCATGATTATTAACATTCATAAATACCAAAAACATGATCATCCAAAATTAAAATGCAAAAATAATTAATTAAAACATGAAGTCACATAAGACAAAATATCCATATATATATATATATATATATATATATATATATATATATATATATATATATATATATATATATATATATATATATATCATCATGAAACTCTATACACAATATAAGGTTGATTGATACCTAGGTGTTGTAGGTGAGTTGGAGAGGAGAGGGCAATCCTCCAAGGGAGGTCCCGAGTTCGAATCTCCACCCTACCAAAAAGCTGAACTGGGTACCCAAAATCCAATTGATAATGTTGGTGCGAGCAGGGTCGGGTGTGACCCCCCGGTGACTTTGACAGTGTAGAACCCCCTGTTCATGGTCTCTTAGACCAAGGTGGCCCCGCAAGGGGTTTTTCACTTAAAAATATATATATAAGGTTGATTGATATGCCACAAAATCTATCATTGGCATACTCAATCATCAAAAATACAAAAAAGGAATCATCCCTAGACTCCTCTAGAACCCCTAGAACTAGTAGCCTCCTCCTCTTTGCCATGTGGTGGTGGAGATCAGAACTGCCCACCCTCTGTCACTATAACTATCCTAATAGAAGTCACCTTGGATGTAGAGTGGGATGACGATCCAAAATGAATCAGTGTCATGATATCTGCAAGCAAAGGTTGTCTTTGCTCTGCAAGTACTGTTGTAAAGTATAAGGCTTGATAAAAGATCATCTATTGTACTACTCGTAGAATCTCATCTACTATCTGAATCCACTCATATCGACTTGTTTGAGTTAGTGTCGTAGCCCTAGCTCTATGTGCCCCATGAGCCCTAGCCTCTGCTAGCTCCTCCTCTAGAGTTTGAATCTTGTTGTGCATACTCACATCTTGAGCTATAGACTGTGCTAGGTCTCCCTCCAGAGACTCTATCGTAGTCTTCTAGAGGGTATTCTCCCCTTGTAGCCTAGCCACCTCCATCTGTAGAGCAACCATATCACTTCTCTCCCCCTACTCCAATATCCTTTTGCCATTCCTGGGTGAGTATAGTCTCTCCTCCTGATGAGTAGATGCTCCTCCCTCCTCTTAGGGTGATTCTCTCCTCTCTTGTCTATCCTAGTGGATCCGTCACCTCTGATATATGTGTCCACCTCAAGTGTGAGGACTTGGTCTCCTAAAATAAGCCTGTGTAGATGACTGCTCCTGCTAACTAGCTACATGACACTACCTAAAAATTTGATCAGCTACTTACCGTATTGTGCTCCTCTATGGTGTCAACTGGGCAGGCCGGATACTAACATACCACTATCGATATCTATTAGTAACCCCAACGTCATCTCAAACTACTGTATCTACTAGAGAATCATCAGGCTCAGGGTCCAAAAATTGAGCCAAGTTGGGAGCCCCACTGAAAGTGGTAGGATCTCGAGTAGATCTAGAAAAAGTGATATTCCTATGACGAGGAATATCTTGTCAAATCCCAAACTAGCATTGTACCCAATCAGCATGGTGTAACTCTACCTCTCCCTCATGCATCTATACCCAAATGGTCCTCCTGACATGGGCCAACTCAAATGCATCCTCCCCCCATCTCGGTAGTCCTCTCCAAGACCTCCACATAATATCATCTGGTAATAACTCATCCAGGAGCTACCTCACTCCACTAAGGTTAACTCATCTCCCATGTACTCCCTGTAAAGGCCAATAGAACACCCTAGGCCTATCATCCTCTACATCAAGATCACCATATACTACTCAAACTAGAGGAATCCCTATAGGCCATTGGATAGCTATCTAATCCCAACACCACAACTATAGAAAAAATTTCAAAATGAGGCCCTTCTCCTCCTTGTAAACCATCCTATGCAAAAACCTGTACAATCTACATAGAAGGAAGGGACCCCAAGAAAATTGGACATTTTGATCCCTCATATCATAGATCACCTCTGCTAGTGTCCATGGCAAGTGAAACCCACTGAGATGACATAATATCAAACCCCCCATGATGCCACTCAGTAGAACAGTTAACCAAGAGACTCCCTCAGTCCATCTAAGTCTCTCAATAGGAACTCCACCCTTATTCAATAAGAAGATAGGATCTCCCATCAACCTCCTCATCACCTGGCCTTGGTTGCCAAATGTAACTACACGTACACCCATCAAGGGTAGTCTCAAAATCCTCTAGACATCCTCCAAAGTAGGAGTCATCTCCCTTGTCGATAATAAAAAATAGGATGATTCTAGATACCATATTTCTGTTAGAGCTATTAGTATCCTCATATCTATAGGAAATTATGGCATTTGTGCCACATGCTTTAGACCCACTACCTCTAGGTAGGTCAACTCTAGGTCTGTCAATGCATCCATATCATATTGGAGAGTAGCATGTCTCCATTTCATGTTCTTTAGTTCCTCCAACTATCAAAATAAAACACAAAATAATAAAATATTAGTTATTGGATTTAAAAATATTTAATCGAAACAAACAAGAGAAAAATTATATCAAAATAGGAAATATTGTATCGATTTTGTGATATCGTATCATATGATATCGCTAAAATCGATACGATATTGAAAAAATTGTATCGAATTCTTCAATATCGTATGATACAATATTGCAAAATCATTACAATTTTGTGAAATCATTACGATTTTGTGAAATTTTTAAGATTTTACAATTAGGGCTATGCGACGACAATCGTGCCCTAAAAATCTTAATTCAATCAAAACTCAAATTAAAAATATACAAAATCTAAGTTAAATAAGCAAGAAATTTATACCCAGAGTGTCCCGTCTCCAACCCAGACCAAATCGATGCGATGGGTAGCTCCTGCCATATTCTTTCTCCAAAGCTCTGAACAATGAAGCAATAAAAAGAAAATGAATTAAAGTTTTTCTCTTTTCTTTCTTATTTACTCTTACTTTTTGAGTTTTTCCACCCAAAATATCAATTGGGCGCAAAAAAATGAAGGGGGCACCATAAATATCATATCTTAAAATAACTTACATTAAAACTTAAAATCATCAACAAAAATTGCAATAAATTTTTACTTTCTCGTAAAACGCACCACACTTTTATTTAATGTAATTTATTTTGAAATTGTGCTAAAGAGGGGGTAAAATGTAACACCTTAAATTTGACCCATTTACATTAAAAAAATATAAAAATATTGGAAAACAATAATTGTTGCACTTATTACTTTGAAATTTGTGCTTAACCAGAGAGATCGCACTATGATCAGCGATATCATACTACAATAAATGAAACCGTAGTACGATTTTTCTTATCTGATATTTACGATCGGAGTACAATATCGACGATCTACATACGATCTTGCCCATAAATAAAAAATCAAACTTAGGAAAGCAACAAATTTAGCTTAACACTTTTTATCCCTATCTGTGTAACCTTTTGGAAATTTTTGTAGAAGGCTCTGATATTTCCTGTAGCCTAATTGGGGTAACCCCAAGCTCTGGTTTGCATATTTTGATAATATTTTATTTTATCAACATCCTATTTGTCATTTCTTGCCACATAGAATATTAGTTTTGTCATCTGCATTTTTGAAGTTCACCTAATATCATATAATTACACATTTTCATGTAGTTTAAGACATTTATTTATCATTTGATGTTATCATAGTCATTCAAAATTAGATATTAGATCTTAATCTTGCATGCCAATATATATAGAATTCTATGTATTCTAATTTTTGTCCTATGCCCATGACTCTGTTGGCTCCTATTAAAATCGTAACATTTGGTCCCTGATCAAAATACAATCTTGTCGATCGTAATACGATCCTGCAAATCATAGTATGATATCAACCTATTTCATATGATCTAGACTAGATACAAAAATTAGAAACTTCATCAGACATTCGGGTATAGGTAAGAGTCTGAAATCCCTTTTTAAGCATTGCACTATATTTCTACATTCTATTTTGTGTTATCTAATGTTTGCATTTGAATTATTGCATATAGGATAGAATAGTTTACATTTTTACCAACCTAGGTATATATGTGATTTCAATAAAAGGAACAAATCAAAACAAATCCCAAAACCTAGGCCTAGAAACAACCATAAATGTTTCTTGGTGAACCCAAAACAATTCGTCAAAAAATCACCATATAGAAGGTATGATTAAGTACCTCTATTTTGAGGTGTAGACCATTCATTCTCCCATTTCCCTCTAAGGCGTAGATCCATCAGCCTTGAGGAAAGGAGTTCGAGAATTTTTGGGCTACAAATACACTAAGAATTAAGTGGGATGAAATCCGCTCGTCAACCTTCCCTTTTCTTCTTGGAACTTTGAAGCAACCAAAAATCCACATTACAAAAGCTGCTGACGTCATCTTTGCTAAAAACTTTTGCGGAATCAAGAATCCGCACTTGGGCAAGTGTAAATCTTCCCTCATCTCCAATCCGCACTTGCCATAGTGTAAAATAGCTTTTCCTCCATTTCGTACTAGAGTTAGTGTAAAATGCATCCTTGTCTCCAATCCGAAAAGAAGTCTATTCAAAATGCTTCTTTGTCGCCAATCCACACTTCTTCCATAACTTTCTACCTCTTCATCACCATTCTAGAACAAAATACTCTATAAGCTCACCATAATTAGCCTCTTCGACACTTAGCCACTTGGAGGATATCAAAACAAATAAGCAATTGCTATTCTGCACTTCTCCTTGCATTGACGTCATCTTCGCCCAAAACTTTTATAGAATCAGAACGTGTTGCCAGTCTACTTCCAAATACATTATAAATTGTGTGGAATTTCTCCAAGTGAAAAATACACTAAGTGTTTGGTGGATTAGAAAACCCCTATTGTGGATCCGCTCCAAAATGCACTGAAAATTATGCGGAATCAAAACTTCATACCTTAGATAAGATTTTCAATGTTTTCTAAGGATGTGGCCTTTTTGGGCCTACATTCTGGCGCCTCTCGGGTGGATTTTCTCACAAAGCCATCGAACTCAGAGTCTTATCCATTGGGCATCAGGAGTCAAAAATGCTTTAAATAATAACATCCATATGAACACTACCCTCTAAAAATTTTATGGTTATCTTCGAGGATAAACGTTCATATCGAGACCATGCTTCATACATACTAGAGGATAATGGTTCATATGGAGAATATGCCATAAGCATTAATGTCTATGTGATCTTAGCAAAACTACCTCACTGCTCTAGCAAAAAGAAACACAACCATGTTCTCCTTATAAAGCCTTTTTTACAATTCATGATAAAAATACCTTCACACAAAACTATTTTTTTGTCTCTCTCTAGACTCATGCTTTTATTGTTTCTTTCTGACCATGTTAGAGTAAAAATGAATCAAGCAAAAATACAAAACTTATGACTATATATGTACAAAGCAAAAATGGCTAAGTTTGTGCCCCTTTAGGGCCTGTAGTGGTTCGGTCCGGCTCTTCTTCTTGCTGAGCCTCTTCTTCAACTTCCTCTTCAGCTTTTGCCTCAGATTCTTCTTCAAGAGAAGATTGCTCTTGATTTTTCTCTCCAACATCATCACCAAACAATTGCACCATTAACTTCAAATTCTGTAAGGCCTATTTCTAGGTTACCTCTGAGGGATTGGAAGTCTCTATTAGTTGCTTGTAAATATACTGGAGTTCACCAATATCTTCATAATTAGCAACATTCCCTCTATTTATCAGATCTTCCATGAGGTCTCTCAATCTAGTGAAATCAATGATCATTTGTGAAGCTTGCTCTTGGTCCAGTGGCTCTTCCAGAGAGTCAATCTCAGATTCATCCCGTAAGGTCTCTCCAGTACTTTTCTTAATCTCTTCGACTGATAGCAAGCTATGATCTTCCATCCACAAACCTCTAAAACCAATTTGTATCATTTCCTTGTTCACATCCACTACATCCTTGATTATCCCTTCAATTTTATCATACAACAGCCAAGCCTTCTAAAGTGCTATGTGCTTCTTTACTACAATCCTGGTAGCAACTCTAGCAATGTTCCATTCTTTATTAGGGATTGGCTTGGTAGAATCATTGAGTCTACTATCCACCAGCCTATAAATTTGCTCTGCTAGAATTACCATAGGCTATAGTTCTCTAGTGATTTTGTCCAAATCCTTCTGAATGCTCTGGAGTAAGTGGTTGGCATCATCTAGGTAATCGATAATAAGCTGGAGCCCTGAGCATTTTTCTTGGACTTCAGAGAGCAGTTCTTTTCTTACTTTCTTTAATCCATATTTGGAAAAACCAAAAGATTTAGCTCTCTCAATCTAAAGCTGCTGCTTCAAACTTTGAATTTCTTTAGCCTGCTCTTCATTCAATTTTTTTGCTCTGTTAGCTACTCCTTGAGCTTATTGGCTTCTTGAAACTTTTCCTACTAGCTCTTAGCTTCCTTTTTCAAAGCTTTCTCCACTTCTTTCTGATTGCTAACAGTTTTCTGAAGTTTTTCAATTTGTTTTTCTAGCTTGCCCACATTTTCTTTAAATATATCATTCTTCACATAAAAAGTATCCAAGTGGGCTCTGGCTACTACCAATTCATCTTCATCAGGTAGCTTCTCAATGTCTTTAGTATGCTCTTCAATACGATAATCTTGAATTGTCATCTCAGTTTTAGGCTTGCTTACAAGGGGAACCATGATCCTAGAAGTTCTTTGCCTTGAAACCGGATCAACAATCATGCTTCTTCTCCTGGTAGCCATCCTATTAGAAGGCTTAGATAGTTTTTCTACCCAAAAATCATTGATTTTCTGTGTAGCCCCTTGCTCCTTCTGTAGAATTTCCTGGGTAGGGTAACTTGTAGCAAGAGGAGAAGAAGATGCAAGTAATGAAAGAGCAGAAACAACCGTTGATGCTAACTATCCAGAAGTTTTATAGTAGACTCTGTTGTGACCATTGTTGTTGTTGCAATTGGTATACCTATGAATAATGAAGAAAGACTCACATATGGGCAAGGGGATGACCTAGAAATAATTTATTTCTCATAGGATGGTGGTGGTAATGGTGAAGTTGAAACTATGGGGGATGATGAGAGTGGAACCTCAGCTGATGAGTTTGGAACTTTGGATGATAAAGGTGGAACCTCAGATAATGAAATAGGGACTTGAGGTGACGAAGAAGGAATTTGTGATGACCTTGGGGGAGATGGATTAGCTTGCACCTCAGTAGAGACTGATGAAATAGGAGGTGAACTATGGGGTGGGGAAGATACCTTCATTACAACCTCTTGTTCAGAAAGGGAAGGAGATTTCCTTGGGGACTCTAGAGGAGGAAGAGGAGAAGAGGGATTAGAGACCATACCTTCACCTACTAAAGTAGGGTTTTCTAGAGCTATCTCTATGATCTACTATTATTCTTGTTGTATCGATTCTTCAATAGCTGAAATAATTATTTTCTCAATTACATCCTCTTTATCCAACCTTTGATTCTTTCAGATATCCTTCTCAAATATTTCTGAGGTCATTTTGGTATTTATTTGAAAAACCTAATAGGTAAGTTTCTCAGCTTCCATGTCATCCTAAAATAGTCCTTCCTGTATTGTTTCCTCCAATAATACCTACTAAGAAATGGGATTTATCTCTACTATCACTATGGTAGTGAAATTCAGAGGTGTAAACTTGAATCTCTCATATTTTTCCTTCCAGTTAACATCTATATCTAGAGGTTGAGCACCCAGGGCTAGGTGTTTAGGCCTATTTGTTGTTTCTATAACTGGTGTGCTGACAGTCCTCTCCTCAGAATAGTGCATTTTACTCATCAACCTTGCTCCTTTTGGAAATTGTTCTATCTGCTCGATTGAAGGCTGAAAAGGCTTCAAGACTTCAACAATGGTTAATGGAGTATCAGACTCCTCTTCTTCTTCTTGTGGGGATGGAGAGTTAGGCCTAGATTGTGACTTGCCATATATGAGCACTATATTCCTTGTGTCTTTGGGCCTCCAAGTTTGAAGATTATTGTCATATAATTTAGAAAATGCAACATCCATTTTAGTCCCAAACTTGGACTTTGTTTTACCAGTCTCGACTCTCATCCTCCACCAATATGATATTTTGGCCTCATTCCATTTCCCTTTATGCTCTAGCTTCTCATCATCAGGCTCTTGAGATTGAGAGTCTTCTTTCTTTTCTATTTTTCTCTCAATATCCTTAATTGTAGACTCTTTCAACTGATGTTTTACATTGTTGTCTAGGTCAAAATCCACAATTTGCTCATAAAAGTCCAACCATGGGGGAAGTTGATCCATTTTAGCAACATTCCATTCCAAAAGCTCAGTTTCTTTGTTGTTTCTGCCTTGCTCAAAATGGGGCCTAGACTTCTTTTCAAATTTGTAGGCCTTTTCCCCATTTAAGTCAATATTTCTTTTGCGGAATATGTCATCTGGATCATAACTCCAATGCTGAGGAATATAGAATAGACCCAACCTATCTAGGTATTGGTCAATTTGTTCACCCTACCACTTCTTTGTAATAGTTATATCACTAACATTCTGGTAGGTCAACATAGATTTCCTCTTCCTCCCAGAACCATAGTTCAAATCAATAGATTCTGCTTGTCTCAGATATTCTAAGGTAAATAGCCTTTTAGTGACAAAGTGAGGTAGCAGAAAAGGCTTGCCTTGGAAGCCATACAGTCTAATGATTGTGCCCTCTGTTAGGAGATACCAGTCTCCTTCCTCTGCACCCTCTGTTCTCAATATTTTCTTAGCCAGCAGTGGTATCCTAGGGCAAACCCCATACATTATTTTCAATGCTGGTTCTAAGAATTCCAAATTGAATCTATACATAGACTCAGTGCTTGTCAAATGAGAAGTCCAATAATAAACGAGAATGGGATCTCCTTGATCATTCTTGTATTTAATTAGAATCCAGGGCATCTTGTCTCTTATGGCAGCGAAGAACATCCAGATTAGACTTGAGCAATGCCTAAATCTAGGTGCATCAGAGCTTCTTTTCATTCTCACTAATTGTTCGTGCATCCTCTGGGCAAGGAACACTGGCCAATCAAAATAGATAATGCTAACACCCTTTTCAGTCGTGCCTTCCTCATACATCTTCATGTTGGATATGCAATATGCGGTGGCTATTTGCCAATCATTCACCATCCTATCAGAGTCCAAACCTTCCATACAAGCTAACATAGAATAGAGCTCTGGGTTAGCGAATTCATTGATAGGAATCAAGACCTCGGGTATTTCTTGATCCTTTCTTATTCTTCTAAATTGGAAATGAAGCCATCCTTCTAAAGCTTTCTGTTCTTCCAAAGCCATTAACGAAGCATAAACCCTAGCCTGTTCTGCTATGTCAAATTGTTTGGGTTTTGAGGGTGGGGTTACCCCTACGACAAACAAGTTAAGGCAGAGCTCTTTGGTAATAGTGAATAGTGTTGTGCCATCAAGCATTTTCACTGCTCTTTTCTCAGGATCATAATATTTAATTATCTCAAAAACCAATTCAGGGCAATGATGAACATAATCACAAATATAGGAGAATAGGAAGGATTTTATGGCAATGGTACCTTGAGGCCGATTTGGTCACCCCTCAAAATGTCTAAACTCAAAATTACTTCTCAAGAAGGTCCTTCTAACTTCAGTCATCACCGTATCTACCAACCATCTGGTTTGGTCCACATGATCATCTAGCTCTGCTCCTATTTTCTTCGCCTTTGTAAGCGCCTTCTTCGAAGCCATATTCATTCGCAATGCCTTAGATTTTCTCTATTGAAGTTGTAGGTAATTCTTCTACTAACATTTTGCTCTCTTCCGCTTAACAAACGCTGCTCTTGTCAAATGAATAGGACTCTGTGCTTTGTTCTTCCAATTAATGTTGCGTGCATGTCTTCCACCATTAATGCGGCTACTGCACGACCTGCCCATTGGCACGCTTCTCAACTAGCACTTTATCCCTTTTGGTAGCTTAGAGGTGGCGTTCTGACTTTTGATTGGTCAAAATTCAAACGTGCTTTACCCTTGTGGTGTCGCTTTGTCCTCTCCTTCAGGTGCAGGAAAATTTAGCATTTATTATGGACCTTTTACCCTTCTTTAAGTGATAAGATGTGGAAATACTACCCCACTTAAATGTAGACTTAAAAGAAAATGGTGGATTAGCGACACCTTATTTTTTCACAACACTTAACTCTGAATTACAATGGATTAGGCCTTTCCTCATTTCATGCCTTACAAGTCTAGAAACCCGATGGATTGGAACCCGCTCCTCACTCCACTTGTGTCATGGTTCATTTGGGTGTGGATAAATAGCGCAACAACATTCGCAATAAAATGTAGCTCATTTAGGTGCGGATTGGAATCCGCTCTTTACTCCGCTAGTGTGATGATTCTTTTGCATGCGGATTGGAGTCCAGAAATATTTTACTTCACACTTATAGAGTATTTGAGTGCGGAATAGGAGCTGCTGCATCCTGTGGGAACACTTAGCCAAATTTTGCCAAATTTTCTCTTTCTTTTATTTATTTTTATACATTTTGCACAACATACTATTAAAACAAAACTTGATACAAAGTGCAGAAAGAAAGGGGATATGATACAATGTATATACATATATTACAATGAGCTTATATTTCAATCAAAGTAGAGTTTGAGATGAAAACCATTAACCAGAATTGGTTGTATGTTTCCTTCTAGATCTTCAAGTTGGAAAACAATTGTCTCCTTGACCTCTACTATCTTGAAAGGGCCATCCCAGAAGGAGTCAAACTTCTGATGGTGACCTGGTTTTGCTCTTTCGACATTCCACCTTAGGACTGAATCTCCAACTTGGAATTTTTTGAATCTTGCTTTTTTATCGAACCATGCCTTAATGTCCATAGAATGCTTTTGAAAGTTCTCATATGCCTGAGCTCTACTCTCTTCCAACTGTAGTAGGTGTGTTAACCTTGTATCCACTGGATTTTCCTCTGATTCTTCTTCTGACTTTATCAGTTTGAGTGCTAGGATTTCTAAATGGATAGGTAGAACTGCCTCCTTGCCATATACCAGAGCATAAGGGGAAGTCTTGATGGACTTCTTGATGGTAATCATGTCTACCCATAGAGCTTGTTCCAACATTAGGTGCCAACTTCTTTTATTTCCTTCTAGTGATCTCCTCAAAATCCTTAACAAATTTTTGTTGGTAGACTCTACAAGTCCATTCCCTTGAGGGTAATAATTTGAAGTATTCTTAATGGTAATGCCATACTTGCTGGAAAATTCAATATACTTGGCTCCTATGAAAGCTGGCCCATTGTCACTCACCAAGGCCTCTGGAACTCCAAACCTTGAAATCAAACTTTCCATAAAATTGATCACTACTTCTTGATCTGATTTCTTGGTAGGGATAGCTTCTACCCATCTAGTGAGGTAGTCTATGGTAGTTAGAATATACTTGTGCTCAGCTAAAGAATTTGGATTTATGACACCTATGAAATCTAACCCCCATTGCTGAAATGGTTCTTCTACCTATATTGGCCTGAGGGGAAATGATGCAATCCTTGTTCTCCCTACATGTCTCTGGCACTTGTCACAAGCTCTAGTGATTTTGAAAGTATCAATAAATACAGTGGGCTAGTAATAGCCTACTTTTATGATTTTCAAAGTTGTGACCCTACCTAAGAAATGTCCTCCAGATGGCCCTCCATGAAACTCCTCAATAACCCTCTGTTGTTGATCATATTTCAAGCATTTCAGGAGGACTCCATCCAAGTTTCTTTTGTACAAGCCTTCTGGTAGTAATACATATTTCAAAGCCTGCAGCCTGTATCTTCTTCTTTGGGATGCATTAAGGTCAGGAGGGCATACTCCAGTTTCAAAGTATTTGATCATCTGATCAACCCAATCAGAGTCTTCTGGTTGTACTCCTTCAACCTGATCCTCTTCTGCTATCTGGTAAGCTGTCACTTCTACTAATGTTGCTACCTTTGTTAGACCTTGGCATAGGGCCCTACCTCTCACCAACTTGGTGGGATGTATTTCTACATCATATTCTTGGATCTTAGTAATCCAACCAACCCTTTTATCTCCTAGTTCACCCTATAGAATAAAGCTTCTTACATCTGGATGAACAACATATACCAGGGTTTTACTCTGAACCAAGTACTACCTAAATTTCTTCAGTGACTTCATTACAACAAATACTTGTCTTTCAATAAAGTTATACTTGACCTGGTAGTCATGGAGTGTCTGGCTCCAAAATAATATAGGATGTTCCTCACCTTGGTCATCTTTTTGAGTGAGCACTGAGGCATAACTCTCTTCAGCTCCATAAGCATAAAGGATAAAATATTTACTAAAATCTGGGTTTACCAGTACTGGGGCTATTGCAATGGACTACTTGATTATCTCAAAAGCTTATTTTCTAACTTCAGTCCATTTAAACTCGACATTCTTCTTGAGTAACTCAGATATGGGCCTCACTTTCTATGCAAAGTCAGAAATAAATTTCTTGACAAAGTTTATTTGACCCAAAAAGGACTGTAAGGCCTTCTTGTTTGCAGGCAATGGGAGAGCAAGAATGGACTTGATTCTATCTAGATCTATGGCCATACCTTCTTTTGAGACCACATGGCCTAGCAATTTTCCTTCATGGAATGCAAAGAATGATTTCTTAGGATTGAGTGAAATACCAAATTCTCTGCACTTTTGAAAAACTTGCTCAAGGTGTGCTAGGTGGTCGTGCTTATCATGGGAAAACATAGTCATGTCATCCAAATAGATCAGAATGACTTTATTGATAAGTTCCCCAAAGGCATAATCCATGGCTCTCTAAAATGTGGCTCCTGCATTGGACAACCCAAAAGGTATTCTCTGGTAGGCAAATGTGCCCCATTTTGTGGTGAATGTTATTTTATATTGATCTTCATCTTTCACCCAAATATGATTGTATCCAGAGAAGCCATCTAACAATGAGAACCTTTCTGCCCCTACCACTATCTATAAGATCTGATCAATCTATGGGAGGGGATAGTGATCCTTAAGAGATGCTTGGTTAAGATTTCTGAAATCTACACACAAACGAATATCACCATTCTTTTTTCTCACCGATACCAAGTTGGCTACCCAGGTTGAATGTTTTATTGGATAGATGATCTTAGCCTTCAACAACTTTAAGAGCTCCTCTCTCATAATGGCTTCGATCCTTGGATTTAATGGCCTTTGCTTCTACCTAAAAGGCTTCGCATCAGGCTCTAGCTCAATAGTATGTTGGATAATCCTTTTGTCATATACCTTGAGGTCTTCATATGACCAAGCCACAATGTCTTGGTATTTTAGGCATAAGGCTTTGATATCTTCTACCTCCTCTAGTGAACATCACACTCCAACATTGAGCTTCTTTTCAGTATCGACTTCAACTTCTTTATAAATATTTTCATTGACTTTCATGGCTCTGATCTTTTTCTATCCTCATTGTCAAACAAGCTTTCTAGGGTGACCAACCCTCTAGGGATGTGATTGTTCCTCAACTGAATAACATCTTGTTGATCAATTTCTTCTATATTTTCTTCTTGGATAGTGGAGAGACATGCTTCTCTTACTAGAAAGTCAATTATCTACTCATCACTTTCAAAAACCTACCAAAAAATTTGCTTATCTGGTACTGTAGGTCTGAAAATCATTTTGATTCCCTTGGCTTTCTTGCTTCCAAAGTCTACAGAAGGGTTGAAGTTAGCTCCCTTCATTGCTAAGGAATATTCCAAAGTATTCTTTTCTCTGGGAATAAAATTTATATTTAGGGCATCAAAGGATTCCATCAGATCCCATACCCTATTTCTGTATGCTTTTAGGTAATGGTGCTTACTATTGCACCTCTTTCTTACCTGATGGATGATCAACTCAGAGTCACCATATATGTTTAGAATCTTAATACCCATGCTTTCTACCTATATCAGTCCGAGGCACAGGGCCTCATATTCTACAACATTATTTGTACATGACCATGTTAGTCTATAGGCAAAACTCTTTGTCCCCTCTGATTGGGATTGTAGTACCACACCAGCTCCTACACCATTTCTGCATTTAGCACCATCAAAGTGCATGATCCATGTTTCCTTTTCTCTCAGATACTGATTGGATATAGTAGGGATCTTCTTCTCTAATTCAGCTGAAATACTATATGTCCCCATACCAGTTCCAAACTGACTGTAATCTTCTCTGAAGGGCAACTCATCCTCAATATCCAACTCCTCAAAATCTTCAACTAGCTCAAACTCCTCTATGGGAGTAAGGTTGCACATGTCCTCCCCTATATTTTCAATATGATAGGACACTGGATTTTTAGGTGTTATCCTTATCCTCTTCCCTTTGAAGGGAATGATCATGCTAGAATAATCCATGTACATGCATCCACCTAATTTTGCAGTGAACTCCCTTGAGAGGCATAAACCAAAGTAGGGCTCTAGGTCAACCACTACTATTTCTTGTACTATTGTCACCTCAGGGGCTCTATGTAGCCTCATTAAAACATCCTTTATGACTCCCACTATCTTAACAGGTGTCCCATCCAATTGTAATACTCCAGGACAAGATCGGGTATACTCCATACCCATCTCTTCATAGACTGCCTTAGGCATGACTGTAGTTGATGCTCCTGAATCTATCATACAATTTTGGACTACCCAACCTTCCATTCTTAGAGAGATGTAGAAAGGAGGGGGTTTATTCTTCAAAACCATAGGGGACATTTCTTTCTTCTCTAAGGGCATACTAAGGATTGTGGTGGCCTGCTTATCCTATGGGTACTTGTTGAGAGAAGCCTTAAGCAGGTCTATCTAGCCAAGAATGAAAAGAGTATCATATAAACTAGATTTTGATGGAATATTTTTCATCTCTTCAATAATATTATACTCAGACTTAGCCAGGGTAGGTCTTTCAGGCCTTCTTTCTAGCTCACCATATTTTCTTTTATACTGTTGAGTGGCTTCTATTCTTTACCTTTTGGTAATAGAGGGGAATCTAAGCCTTTCTTGAGCCTCATATTTAGACTTCATTTGGTCTCCTTCAGTTTCTCTCTCGAATCTCTTGGGGAGACTATCTGTCTTCTCTTTCCCTTTAGCCTAGGGAATAGGAAAAGTATCACTACTTTGGGGAAGTGGGTCATTTATTTTTTGAGAAGGAACTTGGAATTGTCCCATAT
Source organism: Wollemia nobilis (assembly GCA_028583015.1). Classification (NCBI taxonomy): domain Eukaryota; kingdom Viridiplantae; phylum Streptophyta; class Pinopsida; order Araucariales; family Araucariaceae; genus Wollemia; species Wollemia nobilis. Next base: position 4,401,641 of record JAQPPZ010000622.1, read on the forward strand.
TTTGGGGATCTACTTGCAAGGTTTTCTTTCCAGACCTTGTCATAATAATAATTGGGCAATCCTCATCCAACTCTTTTCCAACCATGATTTGGTCAGGCTGCCATAACATATTTACTCTTCCCTTTTGATTCCTCTCAGCTTGATCCATAGCTTGCTGAACATGATGTTGGTACATGACACAAGACTATGAATCATGAGGGTCATTACATACCAAACACCAGACATTAACTAGACTTATCTCTGAAGAACACTCTGGCTCTTCATATGTTGCATTTACTCTGACCCCAATACTATTACTAGGACCAGGTCTCTGATCTTTGTTCACATATGGAAATCTCCTCTATTGTGACCTTTCCTAATCTCTCTTTTCCATTGAATTCATTATGTTACTCAGAGTTTTTAGAGTATTTTGTATATCAAGAATAGCAAAAAACTCTTGAGATGATTGAGAAGGAAGGGGAGGGAAAGGAACTATAGCAGATGATGCTTTCAACTGAGGGATAGGATTCATTTGTAGATATGGGGATGATAAGGAAAGGGGATCCATGTAAGATGAGTTTGTAGATTGGCTTTGGCCATTAGTGGTTTTTGAACCGTAAGGTAGCACAACTTTGGGAGGTAACCTCCCCACATTAATTAAGATGTTCTCTACATGAACTATTACATTATAAACTTGTGGAAAAGTTTCCACCCCATATTGTTGGGTTTGCAAGCCTAGCTCTGATCCAAGAGCTTTGATATAATACATATAGGCCAAGCATGCAGTTGGTCTAGCTATAGGGGGAATTCTTTTCCATGTTCTACTAAACCTCAAATTGAAATCTGAGATAGTCTCTTGCTAAGATTTTTGCATGGATGTAAACTGGTTAAGCAGGGAGAAAGGGTCAGTAGATTCATTAAATTCTTCCACAAAAGGCTCAGCCAATGCTTGCCATGAAGTGATGGTGTTATCTTCCAGAGTTCTAAACCAATGCAAAATATTTCCTCTAAAGGATAGGGCTAGAATTCTTACAATAATATCCTCCTCTTTTATGTTGTGGATTATTGCCAGGTTCAAAATATCCTGATAGTGCTCATATGCTGTCTTCCTAGATCCATCATAAGTGGGAATAGCTTTGGACACAGCCTGGGGAATGGCATTCATATGGGCTAACCTAAGGGGACCAGTTGTGTTCCAGCTGGGGTATTTCTGTAATGGCTGATTAGGGGCCACATTCCCCTGATTTTGGGCTGCATTACCTACCATATTTCTAGGTGTATGTCTTGTTGGAGGGGTTGTTGGATTAACTACAAGATTCTCCTCAGGAAGCTCTTCTTTTGAGAGGAAATATTGATTCAAACTTTTGATAACAGTAGACCCTCTATAAGGTAGCTCACAATAGAAATAGGAGTTGGGGTTATTCCTTTTGAAAGATCTGGTATACATGAAAGGACACTGGTCTACAGGGGTGATTCTTTTATGGGTTTAAATACCAGGGAGTCACCAGGTGAATTTTCTATTCTCCACTTAACAAGGTCAAGATAATTCACCAAATCTTGATTCCTTTGGGTAGAGATAAAATATAACTCATATGATGGGTTTTCATGTTCCTTGTGAACTGGTCCCACCGGGCATGCCAAAAACTATTGGGCACTAAATTGCATCAAGTTTTACTCAATACTATGGTTATCTATCTTCCTACTTTCTATCCAGGCATGCACCCGATAGCTACAGCTCAACACTCAACATTGGATGGACCAAAATAGGGTTTCAAATCCAACCTCCAGAGTAGGTTGGTTCCTTGTCAACTTAAATAGGGTGTTGACACAATTATGCTCACTTAGGGTTTTGGAGATTAAGGTTAAGAAAGAGATTAGGGTTAGAAAATGTGAACAATAGTGGATGGATAGGCTAACAACAATGTCACTATGGAAAAAAGCTCCCATAAACTATCTCAAGGTACTCATTACTTCAGATCAACATTATCTCAAATCAAATGAACCTTCATATATTAAAGCACAACAGAGAAATATTGAAGACAACAATTTCAATATCCAAACAATGATAATCCAAATAACAAAATTAATCAACACTCAAATTTTATAGAAATGCACTCTCTACCAATATAGATCTAATCAGAAGTAGATTTCAATTACCCTAGCAGTTAGTAATCCAATAAACTGGAAAAAACTAACCATTCGAATATTGACAGAAATGCAACTCCAGATTTTGAACCTCCGATACGAGATAATGAAGATACAAATTTGAGGTGAAGATCAATGTAATGCTCCTTTCATTAGCTCACAGGAAAATTTACAATAGTGCAGGCAAACACACTAGAGCTGACCCTAAAAAATGAGGGTTCGACCTCTATTTATAGTTTGAAAATTAAAGAATAATAAGGAACATTACAAAGATTTGCTTTTCAATAGCTCAGTAGAGAGTTCTTGCTGGCATTTTCTTACTGGTTCGGCCTCCGAGAAATCCACTGCAAGTAGACCACCATGGCAGCTTAGAGCTTCTACAACTCGTTGGTTGGTTGACGTCAGTTGGAGTTTAGGCCGTTAGAGACTGCATCTGCTCCATGAACTTTTCTTGGAAGCTCGCATCACCATCGATCTACAACTACCTCTGGTTCTTGTTTCTTGAAACCCTCTGATGCTTTGGCTTCTAGTATCCAAACTAACTGTGTTTGAATTCAGTGAGAAAAAGCCTTTAAATACTTCAAAATCATCAACAAGTTCTCGACCATTGATCTTCCCCATTGCACGACTACGATTTGATCTGGAACATATTTTGTACAATGGCGGGGAAAGACCAAAGCACCATTCCACTTCTTTAAGTTGATGATGTCACCCTTTTATCTTTGAATCTATGGAACGCCAATCCGGCATAAAATACACTAAGAATTAAGTGGGATGAAATCCGCTCGTCAACCTTCCCTTTTCTTCTTGGAACTTAGAAGCAACCAAAAATCCGCATTACAAAAGCTGCTGACATCATCTTTGCTAAAAAATTTTGTGGAATCAAGAATCTACACTTGGGCAAGTGTAAATCTTCCCTTATCTCCAATCCACACTTGCCATAGTGTAAAATAGCTTTTCCTCTATTCCACACTAGAGTTAGTGTAAAATGCATCCTTATCTCCAATCCGGAAAGAAGTCTGTTCAAAATGCTTCTTTGTTGCCAATCCGCACTTCTTTCATAAATTTTCACCTCTTCATCACCATTCCAAAAAAAAATACTCTATAAGCTCACCGGAATTAGCCTCTTCGACACTTAGCCACTCGGAGGATATCGAAACAAATAAGCAATTGCTATTCCGCACTTCTCCTTGCATTGACGTCATCTTCACCCAAAACTTTTGTGGAATCGAAATGCATCGCCAGTCCGCTACCAAATACATTATAAATTGTGTGGAATTTCTCCAAGTGGAAAATACACTAAGTGTTTGGTGGATTAGAAAACCCCTATTGCGGATCCGCTCCAAAATGCACTAAAAATTATGCGGAATCAAAACTTCATACCTTAGATAAGATTTTCAATGTTTTCTAAGGATGTGGTCTTTTGGGCCTATAGTAACCATCAATACATGGGAGTACCAAGCTAACTTTTTAGTTTTACAATCAAAGTCAAAATTGGGTGGTTACCCACTCATCCTAGGATACCCCTAGCTAGTGATGGTTGATACCTACATTAGTTGTATAATAGGAAATATGACAATATTTGATGGAAGGAATGTAAAAAAATTATCATTTACCCACATGCACAATCTACCAATAAGTAGGGTGAGCCTAGTTTCATGGCCATATATGATGATGCTCCACATGATACAACACATCATGGAACTTGATGAAGTAGGATATGTAGTAGATGAAGATGTAGTTATATTAAAATTCTTAGAAGGTGAATCTGAATTGCCACTTCTAGCCTCACCACTTGTCAGAGATAAAGAGCATCACACCAAACAAATTGAAGTAAATATTGAATATTAGTAGTGCATTAACAACCACCTAGGAGAGAAAGTTGAAGGAAATATTGAACACGCATAAACTATATTTTTCTTGGGATTACAAAGATATGAAAGGGAATGCACCCAAATTTTACACCCATCAAATTTACCTCAAAAATAATTTAAAATCAGTAAGGCAGCCTCAAAGAAGGATGAACTTGCAAAAACTATTATCTTCTGGATTCATCTATCCCATCTTGGATAGTCAATGGGTATCACCACTAGTGGTAGTACCCAATAAAAATGGTAAATAGAGGATTTGCATAGATTATAGGATGTTAAATAAGGCAACTAGGAAATACCATTTCCCTTTACCTTTCGTAGATCAGGTCCTAGATACTCTAGTTGGATGAATTTTTTTCATTCCATGATTGATACCATGGGTAGAATCAAATCCAGATAGGGGAACAAGACCAAGAGAAAAGCACATTTACCTATCCTTAGGTAACATTTGCTTACCAAGTTTTACCCTTCAGATTATGGAACATGCTTGTGACTTTCTAGTAGGTAGTACTAGATATCTTCTCATATATGGTAGGAGAAACTATAGAAGTTTATATGGATGATTTCACCATTTACAATGAAAACTTTGAAGAAGCTACAACCAATCTGGAGAAAGTGCTTCAATATTGTCAAGAGACTAATATATCCCTAAGCAATGAAAAATATTTTATGTTAATGATAGAAGGGATAGTTTTGGGGCATCACATTTCGGTTGAGGGGATAAAAGTCAATGATAAAAAATAGAAGTTATTAAAGGACTCCCTACCCCTAAAAAGTAGAAATATGTATGAATTTTCCTAGTCCATGCATAATATTACCAATGGTTTATAAAAGACTTTAGCAAAATTGCTAAACCATAGCATGTGTTACTTACCAAGGAAGTAGAATTTTTTTGGACATAGGAATTTGAACAGTCATTCCAGACCTTAAAATAAAAAAATGACTACTTCAATCCATAGAGGTCCAAATTGGAACCTCTTGTTCCATATATATGCTAACACGTCTAAAAATGCAATAGGAGAGGTACTAGGACAAAATAAAGAGAACGAAGCATATGCCATATATTACGTTAGTAAAAACCTCATGGGAACTAAACTAAATTACACAATCATAGAAAAAAATTGGGAGTAGTACATGCCATCAATAAATTTTACCACTATATCACATGCTACAAATTTTTATTTATGAAAGTACTTAGTAAGTCCTCAGAGGAATATAATAGTTATGGAAAATGAAGAGGCTAGCACATACGAAAATGCGTATTGGTGCTCAACATAAAATAAACAAACTCATGCATAGCCTACTCCCATGTGATCAGCAATATTTAAAATCTCTTAGACCAAAAATCAGCTTTAGCCTGCTTCTTCCTTACTGTTGTCAGCTCATTTGATATTGTCCTTAAAACTAAGTTATTAGATTTCACCTCTTGTAACAGCATCGTGTAGGGATAAATATTGTACTTATATGCAATCTTGATGTCCTTACATGTTTCACATTCCAAGAGTGGATAATGGACCCTAGAATCCACAAGGGAAATCAACCAATGAAAACCACACATGGGGATAAATTCACACTCACCACCATCAAGTGATACTCCCACAGGAGAGGATGGAGCATATAGAATGGCTATTATTTGCTTGTTTTATGGGCTCGATCATGGTTGACCTACTTCCACTAGGGCATTTCACCCAAAATCCTGTTTCCTAATTTGCAGGACTGCCCAAACTACCAAACTTGTTTTGGCCATATTTCACTCATCCGGACTCGGATTGAGTTGAAATTTTGAGGGTATATTTCTAAAAAAAAATATAACATATCCATAAATTTTCAAATTATTTGGAGCAAAAAATATCCTAGAACATACCTATATGTGAATATGTTTGTTGTCAAGTGACTATGTGAGGGTTTCATTTGGGTTAAGTGCAAGCAGCTCTAGAGGTTGGTTTTCGGGGCCTTTGATCCCTAGTGGCCAATATGTTTATGTTTTCTACTCAATATTTTAGTAGGATATGTTGTAGGGGATGCAATATGGGTTATAAATATATCCTTCAATAGATATTCATGTTGTGAACTTTAATAACAATAGCATCCAATTTTTTGCACAAAAGAAAAGTGAAAATCATACCTTTCCATGGAATCTAGGGCATGGATTAAAGATATCACAAAAAAAATTTCAAGTCGCTAATTAAAAAAATGACTCAGATCTCAAGTAAATTTGGTGTTAAGGTGCACCCACAAAATAAATCTATTATGGAAACCCTTATCAAGGGTAAGAATTTCAAATACTTAACCCCAAAAATAAATTTTAGGGATGTCCTCCATGGTGGATAGCCTCAACCTAATGCTAATATTAATCTTAGGGATTCTCATAAACCTCTAAGAATGCCTAATATTGATCCTAGGAAAATGAATTCGGGATGTCTTAAATAATCTGATGGAACTCCTATTGTTAACGTTGATATGGGTAACATTCAGATTGGCATTAAAGATCTAGAAAAAATAGGACTAATTTTTCATTCATGGGTTTTCGTCCGAGCCTATATGCTTTTAAATTTTGGGCTACAAAAATCTGGAAAACTAAAGGTGAGTTACAAATCTCTATTTATCCAAATGGTTATTTTCTTGTTTTATTTTCTAATAATGAAGATAGAAAACTTTTCAATGGGGTACGTAGTTCTTTGGAAGATCAGGGATTTTTGTGAAGCCCTAGCATACTAAATTTAAATCCGAAGAAGAGATGCCTTCTACAGGTCCCATGTGGGTTAGAATCTTTGGCCTCCCAATTGAATTTTAGAATCCGACTGGTTTTTCTTCAATTGGAAACTCTTTAGGAACATTTATGATGATTGTTGATTGTACTCAAAAATTTGAACATATTATTTATGCTCGAATTTATGTTTTAATAGATTTTGACAAACCCCTATCTAAAAGATAACATTACAATTTGGGGAGCACACTTGGGATCAAGTAGTGTACTATGATAAAATTTCTTTTCATTGTAGAATTTGCCATGAATATGGTCATTTGGCTAGTATTTTTCCAAATAAAATTCTAGATCAAAAGAAAGAAGATATAAACTCAACCGGTTTCCAAATGCCTAAGAAGAAGAACACTAAAAAAAAACTAGTTATGAAGGATCAATCAAAGTTATTTTGCTAATATATTTGAATTTTTTTCCAAAAATGATATCCCAAGTGAGGAAGAGGAAATAATGGAAATGGAAATCTTAGAAACACAATTTAAATATAAAGGGAAGAAATTAGAGACAAACCAACAAATCAAAGGTTTTCAACAAAAAAAAAAGGAGAAAATATACACAGGAAAATAATCTTTTAAATGTTAAAACTTCAAATAATACAGATCCCAATATAGACTCTACTGAACCTTCTAGTAACATTCTGGCTATGTACAAGCATTCTTCAAGGTTAAAATCCATATCAGATTCAATTGGATTAAGTTAAGAAATACAGAAAAAATCCGAAGATGGATTCTAATCAAAGGGTAGGTCGCAAGACCAATCAATATCATATGGTAAAAGAAGGTGAAAATATTGTAGAGGAAGGTAATATTAATGTCTTTCCTAACTTTTTTAGCCCTGGTATTAATGAATATCATCACTTGGAATATTAGAGGACTCAAAGGGAGTCTTTCAAACAAAATGAAATTAGAATAATGATTCAAATAAATCATTCGCATCTTATTTTCCTTCAAGAAACAAAGATGTCAATAAAGGATAGGGAATCAATTGCTAGTAAAATTTGGCCAACTAGAAAAGTGGTTTCCCTCAGTTTCCAGGGGACTTATAATTGCATTGCTTGCCTTTGGGACCCAAAAGAGGTAGTTATTCACCATATGTTTGGCAGTTGGGGTCTTTTGGCTATAGCTAAAGCAAAAATTCCAACCAAATTATGCTCATCATTACTATTTATGCTCTAACTAATTTAGACAAAAAAAGAAGACAATGGAAGAATATAACTTATATTATCTCTCATTTTTTTAAAGCTTGGATCTTTATCGGAGGAGATTTCAATACCATCCTCTCTCTGGATGAGAAAATGGGAGGAAATATAAATTTGTATAGGAGCACTGACCTCATGAGAGAATATATTGCAAACCTCCATCTTGTGGACATCCAACCATATAATGGCCTTATGACTTGGTCTAACAGAAGGCAAGGCTTAGCTTGTATAATGGATAGATTGCATAGCTTCTTGCTCTCTGATAATTTCTAAATACATGGTCACATTCCTAAAGTTAAGACTCTTAACAATGTTGGTTTGGATCACTGGCCGATCATGGTGGAAATGTGGAAAACCAACGTGAGTTTCTCTCCTTTTTTATTTTAGTTAATTTGGCTTAGAGATAGTTCCTTTAAACCTCAAGTTCAAAAATTGTGGAAGGAATGTAAACCTAGGTATGGGACTAAGATGTTATGTTTTGCCAAAATATTGCAATACATTAAATCCAAAATCAAGACTTGGAACTGGAAGGAGTTTGGGGATGTTCATAAAAAAACATGAAGTTATTACTTAGCTCAAAAATTTGAATAAGAAAATCTGTTTAGTTGGCCTCACAAAGAGTACAAGTGTAGATGAAATTAAACTCATAGCTCAATTAAAGGAATGGAAAAAAATATAACTCTCATGGAAGAAAAAATCTAGAATTCGATGGCTCAAAGAAGGCGATCAAAACACATATTTCTTCCACAAATATCTTCTAGCTCGAATATCTCACAACTTTATTTCTTCCATGAAATTAGATTTTGGAGATTTTGTCTACACTTGGGATGGCATGAACTCTATTGTTATCAATTAATTTTCCAATATTTTTGCAGCTACTCCTCTCGACTCGACTTCTCAACAAGATTTTCCTCAAAAAATCCCTTCTCTTATCACTTCTGAAGAGAAATCTATTTTTACTACTCATGTTACTATCAATGAGCTTCAACAGGTGGTTTTTAAAATGCAAAAAGAAAAAACTCCAAGTCCTGATGGTTTTCCCATTAATTTCTACCAAGAGTTCTAGGATATCCTTCATGCTGATTTATTGGAAGTGGTGGAAGAAGACAAGAAAGCCAAAGAAATTTTGAAGGTTATCAATAAAATTTATATTAATCTTGTTCCAAAATCTCAATAGTCTGAACATATCTCAGATTTTAGACCTATTACTGTATGTAATATTATTCTCAAAATCATTAATAATATCATGGCAAAAAGGTTGAAGCCTCTTTTGCATAAAATTATTTTCCCTGAACAAGGGGGTTATGTGGAAGGGCATAAAATAGTGTATGAGATGGTTATTTCTTAGGAAGCCATCCATTCCATGGATATGCAAAAATATCCTTCCATGTTCATTCATTTAGACTTATCCAAAGCTTATGACAAAGTGGATTGGCACTTCCTTATCAAATTTTTGAGGCAATTTGGTTTCTCTCAAGATTGGATGGATTGGATTATGGGATGTATTTCTTCAATTTTCTACTTAGTTCTTATAAATGGTAGGCCTTCTCAGTTGTTCCTAGCTTCCAGAGGTATTAGGAAAGGTGACCCCCTATCCCCTTAATTATTCATCATTATTTTTGATTGCTTAGGTAGTACTATAACCAAAAAGAGAGAAAACAAAATCCTTGAGGGAGTTACCATTGCTCATGGAGCTAGATCTATCTCTCATATTCAATTTTTTTATGACTCTACTCTTTTAGGTAAAGCTACATTTAAGGAAGCTTATAATATTAAGCAAATTATTAGTTGTTTTTCTAAGGCTACCGAGCAATTGATCAATGAAGACAAATCTAAAGTCATTTTCTTTCACTACTCTTCCAGACAGGAATCCATGGTCTTGGATAAATTAAGATATAATAATACCTCCCTTCCAATCACTTATTTAGGTATTCCCATCAATATTCGAAGATAAAAAAAATATTGGAATTAGTTGTTGGACAAAGTCAAGAAGAAAATTGGTAAGTGGAACAATAGGTGGCTTTCTTCTAGGGGTATAATCACCTTGGTAAAATTAGTACTTCATGTTATTCCTATTTATGTTTCTACCGTGTTATATATCCCAAAGGCTATTCTTAAATAACTTGATCAAATCAGTCATCAGTTCCTCTGGAGTGGTACTGAGGAGAAAAGAAAATGTGCCTTGGTGAAATGGGACACTTTATGTCTTCCTAAGAATAAAGGGGCATTAGGATTCTGGTCTACTATTAATAAAAACAAAGCTTTAGCTGCTAAATTATATTGAAGGATTTTTCATAACCCCAATGCTATTTGGTCCAAAAATCTTCGTGCTAAATATACTGAGAATAAAAGTCCTTAAGACCTTGTTCACTATCAATTGCCTTCCAAAGGTTCTCCCATTTTAGTAGTTCTTAAGACTGGTGAGGATTTGATAAGTAAAAAATTATTTTGGATCATTCATAATGGTCAATAGGTAAATTTTTGGATAGATTCTTGGGATGGTCACAAGCCTTTGATAACTTAGTTTCCCAATTGGAGGCCTTATATGGAGGAGCTTCATCGAGCTAACTGGATAAATATGGATAATTACTATCAATACCATACTGGTAATTCAAAGGTTGGTAGATATTGGATCCCTATTGAGGACTGGCCTATTCAAATCCCAAAAAGGCAAAGACAATATATCCACTGCATCCTTCATATGATATCTCTCTCTTGGTTCCATGATAAAGATTGTTTTGGATGGAACAACACTACTAAGGGTGAGTATTCAGTTGCTCAAGGTTATTTGGACTTATGCCATAATAATCCCAACCAATCATCTAACATATTTTCTCATTTGTGGGCTCAAAAGCTTTGGCCTAAGGTGAGGTTCTTTACTTAGCTTTTATTGCATCATAGGGTGCTTACTAGGGAGCATCTTATGAAGCATGGTTTTTATGGCCCTTTTAGATGTGAAATGTGTGGAGAGAATGTGAAAACTCTCAACCATATTTTTATTGAGTGTACTTTAGCCTTTGAGCTATGGAGAAGAATGACCACTTTACTTGGCTTATAGTGGTCCAATTTTTTTACTTTTGAAAAAATTTGGAGGGATTGGCCTAATTAAGAGGGCATTGATCATTTTATAAGGTAGTTAGTTTGGATGGGTTCTACTAGTTTTCTTTTGAATATCTAGAATGAAAGTAACAACTAAATTTTTAATCAAGAAAGTAAGGATATTCACATCTATAAAAATACCATTGCCAACTTAGTTGAATCAATCCAACAACTCCATAATCACCCCCAAAATTCCCACCAAATATGGGATCAAGTGATGCAATATTGAATATTAACTATTTTAAGAGCAACTAGCTTAAAGGGAATGTGAGTAATTGTAATATGGATAGAACAAGGAATTGGCAATCTCCTCCTAAGAATTTTGGAAAACTCAATACTGATGGAGCCTCTAGAGGGAACCCTGGAAAAGCTAGTGTGGGAGGAATTGGTAGACTTTCAAATGGCTCCCTGGATTTTACTTTTGCTGAGAATTTGGGTGTTCTATCCAATAACCTTGTTGATGGGTATAGTATCCTTAGAGGCCTTCAAGAGGCTACTAAGTTTGGATGGGAAAATGTTCTAGTTAAGTCTAACTCTCAACTCATGATTAATCTTTTGAAGACTCCTTATAAGAATCATAAGGTTGATTGGAGAATAAAAAGAATTATTGATAACATTAAATTAATCCAAATGGGATTTTTTATAGTTGATTACAATCATGTAGTCAGATATCAGAACAAGAGTTTTGATGCTTTAGCTAACTGGACTTTGGAAAAATGTGATCTTACTTGCTACAACCACCCTCATAGATGGTGGGCTTCACAAATAATAGAAGCTCTTCTTTCTATCATTTCTTTGGATGGCTCCAGTTATGGAGGTACCTAGTTTCTTCTTGTTTTATTTTTGCTTCTCTTTGGTTCAATCAGGGTATTTTAGTTCTCTAGCTGAAACTAATATTTCTTATGTTTCCTCTATTGATTCTTTCCTTAAAAGTAGTTTTGTCTAGAAAGGTCATTGTTGTGTTCTCTTTTTTTTTTTCCTTTTTTTGCTTAGTTTTTTGAGGTGTGTGTGTGTTTTTTTGTTTTGTTTTGTTTTTGTGTTTTTATTTTATTTTTTGTTGTTATTGTATTTTAGTTGTTTTGTGTTTTTTGTTGTTGTTCTTGTGTTTTTGTTATTCTTGTGCTTGTGTTTCTGTATGTTTTTGTTAATTGGTGTTTTTGTATTTTGGTGTGTGAGTGTTTTCTATGTTTTTGTTTTTCTTTGTTGTATGTTGTTGGTTGTTTATTTAAGGTTTTGGTTGTTTTTGTTTTTAATTTTTTTGTTGGTTGTGTCTTTGTAGAGTTCTATTATTTTTTGTTTGTTTGTGTTTTGTTATGTTGTTCTTGTATTTTTTTTGTGTAGTTCATGTTATTTTTTTATCTTATTATGTGTGTGTTTGGTTGTGCTTTATATTTTTTAATAACTCAAGGAGCATATTTTTTTTTATATTTTTGTGTGTTCTTGTTTTTTGTTGTTTCAGGTTTTCTCCTTGAGTATGTCAAAGGTGGTAGGCCAGGTGTGAGCCCTAGGTAATTTTGGTAGGAGAGATACCCCTACCTCCTAGGGTCTTACCAACCCTCCTGGGATGTTTTCCACACAAAAAAAACATGCTATAATTTTTTTGTGCACACAGATCATGTAGCGATTAAATATCTCATGAATAAGTTGATGGTAAGCAACAAAATTATTTGATGGCTCTTACTTCTATAGGAATTTTATGTCACTATTATTGATAAACCTAGGAGAGACAATGTGGTGGTAGACTTTCTATCCAAATTAATTTCAAAGTATAAAATGACAATTGAGGACATGTTCCCATATGAACATCTCTTTTTCCTTGAAGACTAGATGCCATGGTATGCTAACATGGCCAATTACTTGGCAACCGATAAGGTGTCCCTTACACTCACTCCCTAAGAAGCTCAAAAACTAATGGAGAAAAATGTAGCATTATCATGTATTAATGAATTTCTATTTAATATTGGTCCTAATAAAATTATGTGAAGGTGTGTAGTAGAAGAAGATATCCCAGCTATCCTAAAGGCTTATCATGATGAGCCATATTGCTTCCACTTTGCAGGAAAAATAACTAATTTTAAAATTTTACACATAGGATATTATTGGCCCTCATTATTTAAAGATGTAGCCAAACATGACAACCAATGTAACCAATGCCATAGAATGGGATGACCAATGACAATATATGAAATGCCTATTCACCCCCAATTGCATTTAGAACCATTTGATAAATGGGGAATGAATTTTTTCAACCTTATAAACTCCCAAGAAAATGGTAAAAGATATATTTTAGTATGTACTTACTATGTGACTAAATGGGTTTAAGTGCAATCCTTACAAACTGCAAAGGAAAAAAATATAGCTCAGTTCTTGTATGAATTCATCTTCACCTAATTTGATGTTCCTAGGGAGATCACCACATACCAAGGGGCTCAATTCACCTCTAGGATGATATAGGAACTTATGCAACAATATCAAATCCACCATAATAAATCCACCCCATATCATCCATAGGCCAATGGCCAAGTGGAGGTCACCAACCATGAGTTGGAAAATATTCTAACCAAAATTGTGTAATAGCATAAGAAGGATTGGGATAAATGTCTCCCTGAAGCAAAGTGGGCATATCAAACCACTTATAAAACTACTATAGGGTTCACACCATTTTATTTGGTGTACAAAAAATACAATTATTCCCATCAAATTTAAAGTAAAAACTATGTGAAAATTAGTTGGACGAACATATACATGAACCATTATAGCACACTAAAATAATGTAGAAGTAGAGGGTTATGTGGTATGACCACCACATCTAATAAAAATAGTTTAGAGAAGGTGAATGGACACTACTATATGACTCTTTGTTCCAAGAGAGAAAAGGCAAGCTCACGCAAAGATGGCTTGGTCCTTATGAGGTAGTCATAGTATTCAACAATGGGGTTGTCCATAAAAAAACCATCAATAGTAGCAAGGTGACCTTTGTATTCAATGGTCATAGGCTAAGGCCCTATCATAGGTCCAAAATTATAGAATTTGGCTCAAGTGTAGGCATGGGGAGACCCCACCTTCAATGTTATCATCAACACAATGAACATTGTTATGGCATTTGACAACAACAAAAAGAGTTTTTTTATCAATGCCATTAGTCTAGATTTTTATTTTTGTTTTTACTATGTTTTTTAGGATGGCATGGAACCCTTTGTAGACTGTAGGTAGTCGAGCCTATCAATAAAGAGCCATTCCATCCTATTTTTCTTAAAAACAAAAAAAATGAGAGGAAGCACCTACACTCAAATGAGGGGTGCCTACACTTAAGCAAGTGTAGGAGTGATGCCTAAACTCAAGAAAACATAGGAATGATACCTACACTCAGGTGAGTAGCACCTACACTTAGCAACATATAGGAAGAATACCTACACTAAATTAAGCATAGGAGTGGCACCTACACTCATGTGAGTGGTACCTACACTTAGGAAAGTGTAGTAATGGTTCCTACACTCATGTGAGTAGTGCCTACACTCAAGTACACATAGGAGTGGTGTCTACACTTAGGCGAGTGCAAGAGCAATGCTTACTTCCTACAATGAATGTGATGTCTACACTTAGGTGAGTACAATAGGTTCCTACTTCCCACAAGGAAGGTGATGCCTACACCCAAGCGAGTGCAGGAGTAGTACCTACACTGAAGTGAGCATATGAGCAATGCCTACTTCCCACAAGGAAGGTATTGCCTACACTCAGGAAAGTTTAGGATGCACCTACCTCCCACTAGAAGGCACCTACATTTTGAAGGTTAGTTCCTAATTTCATATTTCAATGAGAAAATGGCACCTACTCCTAAATTATTGATGATGAAGTATGTCTACTTCCAATAATTCAAGAAAAAAGTATACCTACTCGCATTTGGCATGATATCAAGGCAATAATAGTTGAAATTTTCAAAAATAGAACCTCAAGATCCACATTGATATAAACCTTGATAAACCAACCATCAATGAGAACACATGAATACAAGGAGTACTATGACTTCCTCATTTGTTGATACACAATTATTAAAGCAACATTCAATCAATTTACACCACTTTGCATAACACACATCATGTCTCACAAACTACACCGAGTAAGTGTTGTTATTTATTTTAATTATATACATTGTTATCTGTAAATCATTTCTATGTTAATTCTAGTACATACCCCCACAATTTTCTTATCCAATCCCACATCAGTGTTTAGCCACATGGAACTAATCATATGCAAGAAAATTTGCAATCGGATATCACTACATCCAAGCACACATATCAAAAATAAAAATAATGATTACTAGGGTGTAGTGATAAATTTTATAGTAATGGGGGTAGGCACATGTTACGAAATTATATCAACCAATGGTGTAGTCACCACCAAGAATTACAGTGAAACTAAAAAAACAAATACAACAACCATAGGAGGACCATCGAAGAATCATATTAAAAAATGAAATGATCCTGTAGATTTTTTTTTCATGATAGGGGTAGGGAGAGTGAAGAACATAAGATTATACTGAGAGAGGGGTGAATAGTATAAGATAAAACTTTTACTTTTCAATCCAAATGATAATAGCAATAATATCAAAGTAGTAAACAATGCACACATCATCACACACATGAGAGACATGATTTAATGTGGTTCACCCAATGTGTATTACATCCACGGAGAAAATATTCTTTATAAATTTTCTCAATGAATATTTTGGGAATCAAATCCCTATTACAATATTTATAGGTCTCTATCCAAAGGAGACACCAATCCCCTATGCTCAAGTTTGTGGATCTCTATTCACATGAGACCTCTATCCCCACTACTCTAGTTTGTGGATCTCTCTCCACAAAAAAACTCTATTCCCTCTACTTTGGTTTATGGATATCTCTCCATAGGATAACTCTATCCTCTCTGATATTCTCAACTCTGATAAAATATGCTCACAAATTTAATCCAATTTGCTCATAACACTGATTTAATCTAATCTCAACACTAATACAATATGCTCTCAACACTGATTCAATATTCTCACAATACTGATGCAATCTGCTCTCAACACTGATGCAATATACTTTCAACATGTCTTAGACCTACTCTCTATCTCTATCTCAAATATGTTCTAATACATGTTCATAACTACTCATAAGACACACTCAAAAATATTTCACAAAGATGCAAAAACTAGTCTTCACACCTAGCCCAAGTAGTTCACAATCTCTAGCATAAATGTCTCAATCTCTTTCAATCAATGAAAGCATAATATTTTTCTCAACCTTTATTCAAAATTTTATCAAAACCATTTAACAATGAAGTACACGCTCCAATACAATAGTTTCCACTTTCTCTCAATAATTGATGCACATATAGGTCTCAAACCCTAAAATATTTTCAACTATGCTTACCAAACAACCCTTTTAACTCCACCTTATGTTCCAAAACATTTGTTAGATAAAACAGCAATCAAATTTTATTAATCAGCAGATTAAATAGACATTATATGCCCTATTAAGCCCGAAGGTTACGAAACCACCCGTGGCTGAAATAGGCACTATTACAACAATAATGTAATAATAGTGCAAATATAATATACGCTAACATCCCCCCTTATTACATTATTTGGGTAATAATATAACTACTAGCTATACTAATATCCCCCTGATTACATCATTTTGCAATACAAAGAGAGCTGCGAAACAATTCAAATTTGACACGTGCAAGTGCCTTAGTGAAAATGTCTGCAACTTGAGCATCGATGGGAATGTGTTGAAGCTGAATTCGGTGCCTCAAAACTTCATCTCGAATGAAATGACATTGTGTGTCAATGTGTTTTGTTATTTCATGATGGACTGGATTCTTGACTAGGTTCAGAACACCCTGATTGTCACAAAACAAGTGTATTGGAGATTTGGATGGATGACCCATACTTGTCAGAATGTGACACAACCATATCACTTCGCACACAGCTTCATGTGCAGTGCGATACTCTACCTCTGTTGATGAAATAGCAACCACCTGTTTCTTCTTGATGTGCCAAGAGACAGGACCGGATCCAAGATGAAAAATATATCCTGAAGTTGACTTGCGATCATCAAATGATATGGCATAGTCAGAGTCCGTGTATCCCTGTAAGAAGAATTTGTTGTTCCTCTTGTATTCTAGGCCATATTCCATTGTGCCACGGACATAGTGAAGAACATGTTTTGCTGCTTTCCAATGAGTGGTCTTAGGCTCCTGCATGAACCTCGAAAGATAGTTGACATCAAATACGATATCTGGCCTAGTATTGGTCAGATATATGAGACTCCCAATCAACTATCAATAGAGAGTACCATCTACCTGAGGTGAATCATCATATCGCAATAACTAAAGTCCAGTCTCCATCGGAGTTGCCATTGGCTTGCAATCAGTCATGCGATATTTTTCTAGCAATGTCTTGGCATATTTTTTCTGAGACACTTTGATGGAGTTCTCCTTCTGGCTGAATTCCAGACCAAGAAAGTAATGGAGAAGTCTAAGATCTGACATCTCAAAAGATTGACACAAGTCTCTTTTGACAGTAGAGATCATAGTTTATGAACTCCCTGTAATGAGCGGATCATCAACATAGAGTACAAGCAACACTATCTCGGAACCCTATTTCTTGAAATAGAGGTTTGCATCTGACGGACATCTCTTAAAACCATGTTGTAGGAGGTGATTGTCCATTTTTATATACCAAGCTCGAGGATCTTGTTTCAGGCCATATAAGGATTTGACCAATTTGCAAACTTTTTGTTGTTGGCCTTCCACTGCAAATCCTTCTGGCTGAGTCATATAGACTTCTTCTTGGAGATCACCATTCAGAAAGGCACTTTTGACATCCATCTGATGAAATTTCCACCCAAAATGTGTTGCCATAGCACAAATAACTCGAATTGTTGTCATCCGAGCAGTAGGTGCAAAAGTTTCCTCATAGTCAATGCCTTCCTTTTGAGCATAGCCCTTTGCAACAAGACGAGCCTTATGCTTATCAATTGTCCCATATGCTTTGTACTTGACTTTATACACCCATTTGTAGCCAATGGGTTTCTTTCCATGCGACAAATCGACAAGCTTCCAAGTTTTGTTTTTCATCAAAGACTTATACTCTGCATCCATAGCAGCCTTCCACTGAGGCTCACCGAGAGCAACTTGTACTGATGCAGGTTCAAGATCATCTATGGAAGACATAAACACCTTATCACTATCAATATCCATATCTTATGTATCTCTTGCTGGATCTACAGAAAGTTCTTCAAAATACTGACACAGATCATCAACCCCAATATTCTTTGTTGCAGCTTTCTCCTGTCAAGCCATGCTGCGAGTACGAGGCCTATCGAAAGTCAAATCTGGTGGAGTAGATAGCTTAGATTCTTTGATTGTATTTGTATACCACTTTGGATTCTTCTTATTAGGTTTTGAAGAAGATCCAGAAGAACCTCCAACATTTGATGAAGGAGATTTAACAACCTAAGTTTCCACAAGGTCTAGTTATACATCTGATGTGTTTGCTGATGTGAAAGCCTCATAAAAAACAACATCTCTACTTATGTGAATCTTCTTGGTTAAGGGATCAATCAAACGATAACCCTTAGAGTGCTCATCATACCCAAGAAGGATACACTTCAATGACTTCTCATCTAGCTTCTTCCTTTTCTCTTTTGGTATGTGCATGAAATCTTTACACCCAAAAATGGGTAGATGAGAAATGGAGGGTTTCCTACCACTCCATGCTTCCTGTGGAGTCATTCCTTGTAGGGCCTTTGTGGGTGCCCTATTCAACATATATACTACTGTGGTGATAGCTTCTGCCCAATATAGTTTCTCAAGTCTAGCTCCTGTGAGCATGCAACGAACCATTTCCATGATGGAACGATTCCTCCTTTTAGCAACTCCATTTTTCTGAGGAGTATAAGTGGTAGTTAATTGTCTTGTGATCCCATTTTATTTCAAGAATGCAGAAAATTATTTAGAGGTGAACTCCCCCCCTCGATCTGAGCGGAGGGTCTTTATAGAAGTCCCTGACTCCTTCTAAACAGATTTCTTGAATTGCTGAAAGAAGCCAAATGCTTCAGATTTCAGTTGAAGAAAGAATACCCACATATTTCGTGAGTAATCATCCACAAATAACTGAAAATACCTCTTACCCCCACAAATTTTGGGAGTGAAGGGACCGCATAGATCAGTATGAACCAACTCCAGAGGTTTCTTTGCTCTAGTAGAGATCTTTTCAAAAGGCACTCTATGCTACTTTCCTGCAAAGCAGTCAGAGCAAACTGGTAAAGTGGTAGAAAGGGAAGGAAGACCCTTAACCATATCATACTTACTTAGCTCAAGTAAGTAACCAGAAATCAAATGTCCATGTCTCTTGTGCCATAGGGAAGTTGCCTCCTTTGTAGATACTGTCATGGCAACATGTGGAGTAGAGATAGTATCTAATGCAAATAATCCATGCTTATATGAAGCGGTTGCAATGTTCTTACCCTTCCTGGTAATAGAACAACACTTCTTGCCTCCCTCAACACTAAAGTTCACAACCATATCTTTGTCTAGAATTTGTGTGACTGACAACAAATTGTTTGCCAATCCTAGAAC
The DNA here is from genome assembly GCA_028583015.1 of Wollemia nobilis. Lineage (NCBI taxonomy): Eukaryota > Viridiplantae > Streptophyta > Pinopsida > Araucariales > Araucariaceae > Wollemia > Wollemia nobilis. Next base: position 4,421,325 of record JAQPPZ010000622.1, read on the forward strand.
ATAGAGAACTTTATCAATCTGACACTTGCCATCAGGAAGAGTGACTGAAACAGTGCCTTCTCCCTAAACCTTGTAGGTTTTATCATCATAAATAGTGACAGGTTTGCCCTCTTTGGCCTCAAAAGACTCAAACCATGATTTGTCACTAGTCATGTGCTTACTGGCTCTAGAATCAACATACCATATAGGATCCATTCTGCCTGGACACTGTGGTAGTCATGAGAACTTTGTGAGCTCTCTCAGAATCCATGTCAAATTCTTCAACAACAACATTCACTTGTTGTTTGTTCTTTTGTGGTTTGTTTTAGCCTTTCTATTTTGATTGCTTATTCTTATGCCATCATCTGTTTGTATCATGATCTTCTTTGTCACAGATCTTGCAATATCTCTTTTTCTATTGAGGTTGTTGAGTTTGTTTCCCTTTTGAATACTTTTGTGAATTCCATCCCTTCTGAAAATTACCCTTCTTCTGGGTTTGCCCTTTCCTATTGATGTAGAGAGCAGTGTTAGGAGAATCATCTCTCTGTAGTTGGCGTGCTTCCTCCTCTTGAAGCATATTAACCAATTCTACAAAATTAACTTTTCGTTGTGATACATGAAGGGAAGTAATCAACACCCAATAAGAATTAGGTAAAGCTCTCACTACAACTGAAGTAAGGAGCTTGTCTTCAACTGGTTCTCCCAAAGAATTCAACTTTGCTTTCAATTCGAAACTCGCAAAGAAATAATTCAACTGTCTCACCCTGCTTCATGCTCAGACTGTGTAATTGAGATTGAAGAAATAGAATGGTGGAATCATTATTTCCCTCATATATAGTATTAAGAGCATACCATGCCGCTTTACTAGTTGCACAGTCAGCAATATGGGGTTGGACTTCATCAGACACAGCAAGCAAGATGAGCACTTTTGCTTTACTATCTAGCTTATCAAAGTCTCTTTGAGCATTAGATGGAGTTGTAGCACCAGACAACAGGTGAAGGTCTCGGTTGTTGCTCCGGATACAACATCCCATAAATCATCCATTGCTCGGGATGGCCTTCATCTTATTTTTCCATGGTGTGTAATTAGGACCTTTCAACAACTGATGAGAATCAGTCATTAGTTTTGCAGACATGATGAAGGTTCCTTATAACACCAATTGGTCCCTCTTTCGATATACCTTTTGCTAGGCTATTATACCGTACAAAATACTCGCCCTTACGTGAGGGAAACTATAGGTATTTATAAAGATCAACAAAAATCACCCGCCCTTACGTGAGGGAAACTATAGGTGAGTTTTAGAGATCATACGATACATGGAACATAAGCAGTACTGAAAGGGAATCGCCTTGTTGATGGCACCTACCATAGAAGATTCTTCTCATGCGTGGGGCGTAAATTCCCCTAAACACTATGAAGAATACTTCATCAGGATTTACGCCTAAACACAAGAGCGATTAAGGGTAGTGGATGGAGTAAAAAAAATGCAAAATGGTAAACTTATCTCTCCCCGATGATTTATAGAGAACAAGCTCAGATGTTGTTGTCGCAGCTATATTAGGTGACAGATACAGTAACACAATCACAACAACTTTACCTGTAAGTGCTGGCCAGAGGTATCACAAATACCGAACGCTGTAGTGCAATAAATTGCATGGATGGGTTTTAATTATTTTGAGGACTTAAGGAGTGAATTTGATTTTAACTTTTAATGTTATAGTGCAAGAAATCAAATATGCAACATACAACAAAAAAAGTGCCCACAGGAATAACCCACAAGGTGTCAGGCGTAGCCAAAAATGCACCTTTTACAATTTGCCAAATTGCTATTTTTCAAAAAATTACTCTCTCTATCCCCCCCTTTTTATGGTATTTTAGCAATTTATAAATTTTGAAAAAAGTAAAATTTAATCTTTTAATAAAAATATTTCAAAATTAATTAAATAAGTTTCTAATTAAATTTAAAAAAATAATTAAGAAACAATTTAATTAATATAAAATATTAATTATTAAAAAATAAAACTTTAATCAAAATTAAATAAAAAAAACTTATACCTGATTTTGGGGTCGACAGGATTGGAACCTGCAACCTCAGGGCTCCCCAAGCCCTACCGCATAGCTCACTGCCAAGTGAGCTAGCGGGCTGATCCGCTTGGATCAGGGGGATCCTCCTCTTTCTACAGAAGGCACGAGCCCATAGCTCATCCTGGCTGTGCCTCCACCACTGCCTGGTGGCGTGTTGGGGTGTGATGGGCGACGATGCTGAGTAGCGCGCGGGTTGGCTCCTCCACAGCGTCGGTGCTGCTCCTCCACTACGTTGGCACTGCTCCTCCACGTAGGGCCTCCCGATGTTGCACGAACGCGCGACACACGTCTGTGCGATGGGAGTGGGAGGGAGGTGGGGGGGCCTCCCCAACGTCATGCGAACGCACGACATGTCGCGTCTGTGCGACGGGAGGGGGAGGGAGGTGGGGGGCCTCCCCAACATTGCGGATGCGTGACATGGCGCGTCTACACGACGGGAGGGGGAGGGAGGTGGGGGGGCCTCCCTAATGTCGCACGAACGTGCGACATGTTGCATCTGCACGATGAGAGGGGGGGATGGGGGGGGCGCTCCCACAGTCGCGCGAATGCACTACTGGAGTAAATTCTTGTAAAAATTTAAATTCTCGCTGCGACGCCGCACGATTGTGCGCGGCGTAAATTTTTTTTTTTTTTTTAAACTTCGCGGAACGTCGCGCGATTGCGCACGGGCCTTCCCAGCACAGAAGGAAAAAAAAATTGTGTCCTCCCAACACAGAGAAAATGCGTCCTCCCAGCACAAAAAAATGCGTCCTCCCAGCACAGAAAAAAATGCGTCCTCCCAGCAACTGTCTGCAATTTACAGTCGCACGTCCCAGCAAGCGTCTGCAAAAAATTTCAGCACAAGCTCGGATACCATGTTAGATAAAACAGCAATCAGATTTTATTAATCAACAGATTAAATAGACATTATATGCCCTATTAAGCCCGGAGGTTACGAAACCACCCGTGGCTGAAATAGGCACTGTTACAACAATAATGTAATAATAGTGCAAATATAATATACGCTAACAACATTCACTCAAAAAAACACTTTAAACAAGGAATGATGTTCCCATACCTCTTAATTGCTCTTATGGAGATATGTCTTCAAAAACCTATCTCATAAACAACTGATATTTCTAGTGCCACTTCAAAAGTTAGATAGAAAAATACTTTCTCAAAACATCCACATGAATTTCCTTCTCAAAAATATGTACACAATGAAATCTGAAAATGTTTCTTTATGGCCCTCCTTATGTCTTCATAAACAAAGCGACATTATACAACAACAATATCTCATATTTTTCCTTTTACTGTGTAATATTTACAATACAATATTAAGCCACTATGACACCTTATTACTCCTATGCTTGTAGAATAATATTCAACATACCAACCATAAATTATATAATCACATAACCTTTGTCACACCTTATTTATCCTAGCTAATAAAAATTAAACACACCCTAATGTCAAATCACAAATCTCAATGCAAATATTTATTATCTTAAATGCCCTTATATCTCCTAACCTTATAAAGATCAAGATTATTTTATTACCTTTGATCAAATGTCGTGCACCCTGCCAACACCAACAACCTTAGAAATGATATAAAAATTATTTAATCTACCTTGATCAACGATGTCGCATGCTCTACCAAAAAAAATCACTCAATAGGATTTGACCTGCAAACCTCTACCTCAACAGTGCTTTTAGAAGTGCCCTAACCAACTACTCTACCATGTTGCTTGGAACCAAAAGATATTCCACTTGATATTGTTATTGTCTTAGCGCAATCATGATTTTTGAAAATAAAAACCCTCAATGAAATGGAGCTCATGTGATTCAAAATGTAGACCAACTCCCCACAAATTCTTAGCATAAATCCAAGCACCATCTGGTCTACACGGTAAGATTATGTCAACGAATGAGTGTGCTCTCCATTCTCTTTGTTGCACCGTCCACTTGCAAGAGAAGCGTACATCTCTTACCTCCTTTCTCTTGATCGATCACTGTGCGCTATACTCTCTAATGGGATGCTAAAGAAATTTGAATGCCAATCAATACTTTCACTCCCTTTGCCAAACGATTTTTAATCCACCTTTTATATGTATTTTGACTTAGGGTAAACAACATCGGCACTTTTCAAAACAATTTTAATTTTGGCACCATAGGTAATTTAAAATATTATTATAATATTTAATTTTTCAAATTAAATATTATAATTAATATTCTTAGAACCTTTATATTTTGCCTTGGGATATTCTTCAAATTTTCAAATAATGAACCTTTCTCAATGAAGCCCTTGTTACTTTCAAATTTTCTTAATAATATTTAAATATTTTAATCCTTTTCTTCAAAATTCTTTGTGCTTGCTTTCACAACCATGTAAAATTCTTTTGCATTTATATTATAACCTTGAAGACAAAATTCAAAGTTTTCACTTTTGACATCAATGACCACCAATGATATCAAACCTTTGATATCAATGACAACACTATACTCAAAATTTCCAACAATCTCCCCCTTTGTCATTGATGGCAACCCTTTATTAAAATTCCTTTTCCTACCATTGGATTCCAATTTTACTCCCCATGAGGAACTAATCCCCTAGACTGAATTCTCTCCCCCTTACTCAAATATCTCCCCCTTTGACATAAACGACAAAGGGAATCCTTTGGGACTAAATATAAGACTCTTATTTTAGCTCCCTTCCCACATCCTCTCCTTGAGGTGATTAATTTTAGGGTGGGAGTAAGACTACTCCCAATTTCCTTATAAGATACTCCAAATTTTTCTTTGGAAGTGGCTTAGTGAAAATGTCCATAATCTATTCCTTTGTAGTAACATATTCTAATTTTACTTGCTTATCCATCACCTTTTCTCTCAAAAAATTATATTTGATCGAAATGTGCTTGGTCCTTTAGTGCATCACTGAATTCTTTGAAATGTTTATGGCACTTGTATTATCACATAGTATGGAGATGGGATGATTATGTTCTATCTTAAAGTAATTTAATTTTTACTTCATCCATAACACGTGTACAACAAGAAACTGTTGCAATGTACTTTGCCTCTATTGTGGATAAAGATACTGAAGCTTATTTCTTGCTCAGCCAAGAGACTAAACAATCTCCAAAAAAGATTGCTCCTCCACTTGTGCTTTTTCTATCATCAATACTACTTGGCCAATCTACATATGTATATGTTGTAATATTAAAATTGTCACCTCTAGCATACCAAAGTCCAAAATCCATAGTTCCTTTTAAATACCTAAGAATTCTTTTTACTGCCAGTACATGTGTTTCCTTTGATGTTGCTTGAAATCTTACCACTAGTCCCATTGCCTGCATTATATCTAGTCTTGTAGTTGTGACATATAGTAAGCTACCAATCATAGATCTATACAATGTTTGATTTGCCTCAGGAGGTTCATCATCTCTATTCAAATTGCATCCTGGAACCATGGGGTACTCACTGATTTGCAACCCTCCAATTTGAAATTTTTTAGCATTTATTTTATATACTTCATTTGTGAGAGAAATACACCCTTTTTTTATTGTGAAATCTATAGTTCAAGGAATAAGGACAACTCACCAAGCATTGAAATTTTAAATTCACTTTGCATAATATTTATAATTTTTTGACACATATTATCATTACTACCTCCAAAAATGATATCATCCACATAGACAACCACAATTAATAAGTCATTTCCATCATTTTTTATGTACATTTTTTTGTCAAATATTCCTTTTTTGAAATCCTACTTATCCAACCTTGAATACCAAGCTCTAGGAGCTTGATTTAATCTATAAAGAGCCTTATTTAATTTACATACATAATCTGGCTTATCACTTAGGATGAACCCCTCAAGTTTCTCAATGTGGACCTCTTCTTCCAAGACACCATTGAGAAAAGCTAATTTTACATCAATTTGATATAATTTGAAGTTTTTGAAACTTGAGAAAGCTAAAAATATCCTTATGGACCCAATTTGTGCAATAGGAGCAAATGTTTCATCAAAATCAATCCATTGAACCTCTGCATAGACTTTGCATACCAGTATTTGTTTATTCCTAACTCCCTGACCATCTTCATTTAGCTTATTTTTGTAAATCCATTTGTGAAAATTACATTCTTGTCTTTTGATCATGGGACAAGTTCTCAAGTCTCACTTTTTTATATTTGATCCAACTCCTCATCCATTGTTTTGAACCAAAATTTATCTTCTCTTGCCTCATTGAAACCCTTGGGCTCAATTTTAGACAACAAAGACAAATTTACATGTTCACTTGCCCCTATTATCTATATCCTTGTTTATCTTTCATCTGGATTTCTAATAATCAGATCTCTTGGATTATTATTTTGCACATACTTGGATGGAGTCTTAGGTGGTGTTCTTTGTATTTCATCTTCTTCTAATTCTTCACCTATTTCTTCTTGGTAACTTTCTCTTTCTTGATATACAATTTCTGGAATTGGTTCTTTTGACCCTGTCTATTCATCAACCATCATATTTATACTTTTCATAATTGTATGTGTCCTCTTATTATAGTATTTATAGGCTTTGTTTTTAGTGGAATACCCAAGGAAGATGTCCTCATCACACCTTGAGTCAAACTTACCAAAAATTTTCTCTTCCCGTCTAATATAGCATTTACTTCCAAAAATTCTAAAATATTTCATAGTACCTAGTCTTCTCTTCCAAAGCTCATATGGAGTTTTATGATGATTTACTCTCACCTGAGCTCTATTGATGATGTAGACAGTTGTGTGAACTACCTCTCTCTAAAACCCATCTAAAATCTTAGATTCATTTAGCATAGCTCTGGCCATATTCTCTACAGTTCTATTTTTTCTTTCAACTACTCCATTTTGTTGTGGGATCCTTGCTACTGAGTATTCTCTTTTGATCCCACTTTGTTCATAAAATTTTATGAATTCACCTAAATTAATTTCTCCTCCTCTATCTTATCTTAGACACTTTATCCTTTTACTTGTTTCATTTTCTACTAACTCTTTGAATGCCTTGAACTTCTCAAAAGCTTCTAAATTTTCTTTTAGGAAAGTGACCCAAGTCATTCTGGATAAATCATCTATAAATAGCATGAAGTAAATTTCACCTTGTAAACTCTTTATCCTTTTAGGACCACATAAATCAGTGTGAACTAGTTTCAATGGTTCAGATGGGGTAAATTATTTCGACTTGAAACTTGTTCTTGTTTGCTTTCCATGCTAACATTGTGCATAAATTATGCTTTGAGGTGTTTTTATCTTGGGTAAATATCTGACTGCCAATTTGTTACTTATTTTCACTATGTTTTCAAATTTCAGATGACCCATTCTTCTATTCCATAGCCAACTCTCATCCTCTCATGATAAGAAACACTTTTCTCCCTTAATTTCACTTAGTATGTAGATATTGTGTGTAGTTCTACTGGCATCTACAATGAGCTTTCCTGTTTTATATTTTTTTATCTCATATCTATTTGGATGAAAAGTCACCGTGTGCCCTTGATCACAAATTTGACTTACACTTAGTAAATTGTGCCTCAATCCCTTAACATATAATACATTTTATGTATTTGATTTTCCATTATCTAAACTCAAAGTTTCTTTCTCCACAATTTTTGTTGAACCATTGTCACCAAATTTTACTGATCCTCCATTGATTTATTTAAGTACAAGAAATTTACTTTTGTCACCTATCATATGAATCGAACAACCACTATCAAGAAACCATCGATTTCTCTTATCTTGTACATGAAGAGCTATTTGTACTAACATTGACTTCTTCTTTTCCTTTTATTTTCTCTTTCCAATCTATCGAGGTTGTATTGTTGTGAATATTTTGTTCCTTTTTTTTTTTTTTGATTTAGGAAATACTATTTTACACCATTTGGCCTTGTGGCCAAAGTTATTGCATTTGTAACTGATGATATTGTTATTCATGAGGGGTGCACATAAATTGAAATTTCTATCAATGTTATTTCTCACACAAACAATGCAATGTACAACTCTATGACCATTTTTGTTACATGAAAAACAATAGCTATGGAAGAAATTTTGTAACCTGTTAGATTGCTTTGAATAATATGGTCACATGCTTCTTCCTTTGCTATTTTTGTAATTGAATTTTATCGATGAAGCTTCTCTATTTTCTTCCTTTTTGATGCTTTTGTTTTTCAATGCATTAGCATATATCATGAGCTCTTCTTCTTTTGATATATTTTTTCCTTTGGATCTTGAATCCTCTTTATATTCCCCTAACTTTATCTCTTGTTGTATCTTATATTTGGTCTTTTCAATTTTCTTTCTTAGAGAGATAATTTTAGATTCTAGTGTAAACTCAGCTACAAGAGATCAACAAAATGGACTCCAATCACATAACACAAATGCAATATAATGGAATAAACCTACAAATAAATATTCTTCTCATTCCTGAATTCACACTCCTCCAAAAGAATAAAATCCATCATATAGCCGCCAAAAACCAAAGAAACCCTAAAAAAAAAAATTTCTAAAAATTGCTAAAAATAGAAATGAGTCGAATTGCACCCAAATTCGGTGCACACATCCCTCTTACAATAATAAACCTTAATTTAAAATATTAGGTCTCAACTTAAGGTATAACAAAAGATAATAAACTTCTAACATTCAAAAAAACCCAAAAAACCCGGGAACCTATTCTAAAAGCTAATTTTGGGACACTAGATGGAGGAGTTAGGTCCCAAAAGTATGTTTTTTGGAGGTTCAGGCACATTAGAGATGAGATTTATGCATAACATGCATGTGGAACCACCTGTTAAATTTCAAGGCAAACGGGTGTACAGTTCACAAGTTATGGCTCCAGCAAGGTGCATCATTCTCCTCTGGTGAAAAAAAACTCAGCTCCTGCAAGTTTAGCTGAATTGAAATCCTATAGCAACTGATTATCAAATTTCTTTAGCTCTGACTCTAAAACCCAAGTGTTATACAATTGTGGTAATCCTTCCCACTGAACCAAGTATCTGTTGTAGCTCCCATGTCTAGTGGTGATCACCTTCTTATCAAGCACATGTGTAACTCTGTCTTATTTCTTCTTAGGCATCTATCATGCCCAATTTACTATCTCCTATAATTCACCATCCTCGAAAGTACCAGGATACTGAAATAAATCAAAAACATTAAAAATAGGCAAAATATCAAATTCATCGGGCAACTCCACTTTATAGGCATTATCATTGATCTTCTTCAAAATCCTGCATGGCCCAATTTTCTTAAGTTTTAGTTTGTTATACGTCCCCTTAGGAAACCTTTCTTCCTAAGATGAACCATGAACATATCACCCTCTTCAAACACTTTCACCCTTCTTTGTGCATCAACAGACTCTTTGTAGTGAGCATTACTACACTACATTTTTTCCCTCACTGACTCTTGCACTTTTTGGAAATGCTCAGAAAATGCTTTTGCATCATCACTAACTTGTTCCCCAATTGGTAACTCAACCAAATCTAATACACCTCTAGGATTTCAACCATAAATAATTTGAAAAGGATATTTACCTGATGACCTATTCACTAAACTGTTGTATGCAAATTTAGCTTGTGACAAGGCTAAATTCCATTGCTTTGGTTTTTCTCCAACTATGCACCGTAAGAGGTTTTCCAAGCTTCTATTCACTACCTATGTTTGCCCATCAGTATATGGGTGGTAAACACTACTGAAATGTAGCTTGGTGTTCAAATTATTCCACAACATCCTTCAAAAGTGATTCAAGAATGTAGTATCTTGATCAAAAGTAATAGTCTTTGGAACACCATGCAACCGCACAATCTCATCAAATAATAAGATTGTAATCCTAGTTGCATCATTATTTTTCTGGAAAGCAATGAAATGCACCATTTTTAAAAATATGTCTACCATAAAAAAAACTGAATCCTTACCCCTTTGTGTCTTGGGCAACCCCAACACGAAATCCATACTCATATCGGTCCATGGTCCTATAGGAACTGGCAATGGCATATACAACCCTATATTTTGTGCATGGTCCTTAGCCATTTGACATACTCTGCATCTAGAGACAAACTTGATTATGTCTCTCTTCATTTGTGGCCAATAGTACTTCTCCTCTACAAGAGTGGTAGTTTTGGCTACTCCAAAATGACCAGCCAAACCCCCACTATGTAATTCCCTCAAGATGTTATCTCTCATAGAGCCATTGGGAATGCATAATTGATTACCCTTAAAAAAGTAACCATTCTATAAAAAATACTCTTCAAAAATAGTACAGAACTCACCCTCTACCACACTTTTACACTGTTGCACAATATTCCCAAAATCTGCATCAAATTCATACAGATATTTAATCCCCTCAAATCCTACAACTTAATTCTCCATAGTGGTCAACAACAAGACTCTCCTACTCAATGCATCAGCAACCTTATTTTGTTTTCCATACTTGTGCTTCAATACAAATGTATACTGTTGCAAAAATGAAACGCATTTGGCATACCTACTATTTAACTTTTTATGAGAGTTGACATACCTCAATGCTTCATGATCAGTAAACAATACAAACTCCTTTGAGAGTAAATAGTGCCTCCAATGTTGCAATTCTTGTACAATTGCATAAAATTCCACATCATATGTAGAATAATTCTTCCTTGCATCATTCATCTTCTCACTGAAAATGCTACAGGTTGGCCCTCTTGACTTAAGACCACCAATTCCAACAAATGAGGCATCACAATCAACCTCAAACACCTTACTGAAATCTGGTAACACTAGAATAGGGTCTTTCGACACCTTCTTATTTGAGAGTTCAAAACTCTTTGTTGTTGTTGTAGTCCATACAAACTCTTTTCCCTTTGTGCACTCAGTTATAGGGGCAGCTATACTACTGAAGTTCTTGATGAACTTTCTATAAAAGGTATCTAGGCCATGAAATCTCCTTACTTCTATTATAGTTCATGGAAGAGGCCATTCTAGAATCACCTTCACTTTCTCGTCATCCATCCTCATGCTATCTCTTGAGATTACAAATCCTAACAACACTAAACTATCCTAAAGAAATATACATTTCTTCTGGTTGATATACAATTTCTCCTTCTTGAGCACGTCTAACACTAATTTTAGGTGTAAAGAATGCTCTTCTTCACTTTTACTATAAATCAAAATATCATCAAAATACACAACCACAAACTTACCATTATATTCTTGTAGTACTCTATTCATCAATCGCATAATTGTACTGGGTGCATTAGACAACCCAAATGGCATCACCATCCACTCGCACAACCCATAATTTGTATTAAAAGTTGTCTTCCATTCATCCCCTTATCTAATTCTTATTTGGTAGTATCCACTCAGCAGATCAATTTTACTGAAGTATTTAGCTCCATCCAATCCATCCATCATGTCATCCACTCTCGACATATGATACCGATAATTTATTGTGATCTTTTTTATGCCTCTACTATACATACACATCCACCAATCACCATATTTTTTAGGGGTCAGCAATGCTAGAGTCGCACATGGACTCATACTCTCCCTAACTAATCCCTTCTTTATCAAATCTATCACTTGCCTACTCAACTTTGCATTCTATGTCAGGTTCAACCGATAAGCTACCTGATTTGGGAGTGCTGATCCTAGAATCAAATCCATGTGATGCTAGATATCCCTCTTTGGTGGTAGCTCCTCTAGTGTGACATATTTATATTCACTTAGCAACTTAGTTGTTGTTGTAGGCATAACAACTTCCTCTATTTTTAGCTTCCTAGCTATTAAGGCATAGCAAAAACTAGTGTCCTTGATCTCTATAAGAAAATCCTTCATCATCAACAAGATCTCACTCGGTCCATCCTCGTTCAGAGGTACAAGAACTACCTGTTGTGGGCCAAACAAGGTGAATGGTTTCCTATTTTTGTCACATGCCCGTGCATTTAATTATCAACCCAGGGAGCTTCGTAAACTTGCGAAGAGTCAGAATTAGGTTACTACAATACCACTGGAGGTGGGTCTGCTAATCCTACATTGGGGGGTGTTCTTGAGATGGTTGTCAATCATTCCCGCACTCCTCAATAAATTACGTAAGAAGAACAAAATTTAAATCTACAAAAATAAATCATGTACATATTCTTGAAAATAAACCTACAACAATCACTAGTAAAGCAATAAACATTCCTATGAAAGCAATAAACTAATTAAAATAACTGAACAGAAAAGGAAATGGGGAAGAAATACTGGCTTGGAGTGGGCCTAGGCTCCAGCAGACTTCTTCCCGATCGAACACGCGCTTTAGAACTTCTCATAATCGTAATATATTTATCAACGCATTACAATGTAACTCTTAATTATTTCTATATCGCTATATATCTCTTCAGAATGATCTGCGTGTGTTTATATAACACACCCGTAGAACTTATGTTACAGAAGTGGTTACAACAGTCGATTCTTCCCAGACTAAATTAGAACAGTCTGGCGAATGCAATCGACGTCTGGCATTCTGTTCTGAAGGTGGCATGTTCATTTCGGTTCGTGCTTTGCCTGGCATCGGTAAGACATTTGGGTACGTTAGGCGCTATCTCCAATTTAGCTTGCATGACGTAGAGTTGGAACTGCACCAGCCACTGTCATCCACGTCGTTCAACTCTGGTCAACGGGCAAAGAATTAGTGGCGCCTTTCGACTGTAGGGAGGCGCTCCCATTCAGTTGGCGCCTTTCGACTGTAGGGAGGCGCTCGTCTTTGGTTTGGCGCCTTTCGACTGCAGGGAGGCGCCTATGTTCAATCGGCGCCTTCTGACTGCAGGGAGGTGCTTGTATTCACTTGGTGCCTTTCGACTGTAGGGAGGCACCTATGTTCAATCGGTGCCTTTCGACTGTAGGGAGGCGCTTATGTTCAATCGGCGCCTTTCGACTGTAGGGAGGCGCTTGTATTCACTTGGTGCCTTCCGACTGCAGGGAGGCGCTTATATTCACTTGGCGCCTTTCGACTGCAGGGAGGCGCCTATGTTCTCTTCATTGACTCCCGATGAAATAAAGTGCCAGGTCCATCGAAAGGACCTCGACTGTTCCAAATCTAACTAAATCAACTGCAATTCCACAAAACATACTAAAAGCACACAAATTAGATAACACGCATAATTATATCAAATATCTATATAATCATTTATAAAAGTACGCAATCCTTATTATACAGCCGCATATTAATCAAAGAAGTATGTACAAAATATGAGCATTTCTGGTGCTCATCATCCCCCCACGCCTAACATATGCCACGCCCTCGTGGCATCCAAACTGTAGGTAGCCCTCTGACTTTTCATCATCGCCATCTCTTGGAGGATTCGGCTGCTCCTGCGGCCCGAGTCTATCTTTTCGTGTCGGCATGTGAAGGTGTGGTTCGCCTGTGCCTATGGGAAACTGTGGCTGTTAATTGTCCCCTTCTTGTTCTGGCCGCTACTGGTGGTGGTTGAGCCAACGTTGTTCCTGTCGATTGAAATGCAGCTTCGACAGCTTGCCAGAGGTCGGCGTCTAGAGGTTTGACCACTGCCAGAGGGATATCCGAGTTATCCTCTCTGGAAGGCACTACTTGGGCCTTGTATAATCCGGCCACTTCAGGGGTAAGCCCTGCATTTTCCTTTGCAATTGCAGCAGCCTCCAATTGTGGGCCATATACTCCCCACCATTCCAAATACCTCCTCATCATGGAAGGCCACCCTCGGGATGAACCATAGATGTCCCAAAACTGGCTGTCTTCCGTCGGATTGACGCAGATGCCAGAATCTCCTTTTATCCTCGAGGATGCCTTCCTGGCCGCCTTGGCTGCTTTCATTTCGTTGCGCAGCTGCTCAAAATATTTTTGCCTTTCGACGAATGGCTGCATATCCCATTCGTCCTCCTCTGACTCGGCGAAGGTCACTTTCACCTTCTGTCGAGCCGTCCTGGGCCTCTTTGCCTTGGCCTCTGCAGAAAATGTGGTGGCTCGGTCAGGGGTCTCTTCTTTCTCTTTTGGGGACTTCTCTTCACTCCGAAGGATCGACTGTGCTGCTATCTCCGGGGGTGATTCATCCTCCTATCTTCCTGGTGTCGACCCCTCAGGCTCTTCTCCTTCTTCAGGCCTGGGGAGGTCCTCCGTATCCTCTGGTCTTATCTACTACTGGAGGCCTTCGTCCTGCTCTGTGTCACTCAGGACAATGACAGGGGGCATCGTAGGACTTCTGTCCTCTTCACCCCTAAAAATAGAGGAATCCTCCCCTGCCTCGGGGCTGCTCTGTCGGGCATCTGATCGAATCTCCCTCGAAGAGAATACTCTTTCGATGGATGTGGGAGAGTTCGTCGGCACTGCTTCTGCCCAATCAGTCTGCGTGGCCGCCTCTTGTCTTGTTGTTCCTCTGTCCTGAAGTATTTGATTTTCCTCCTGCAACTGTTGGACCAGCTGCTCAAGCTGAGCGATACGTCTATCCTTTTCCTCCAATTCCTTTTGATGCTGGTTCTGGCAATCTTCCAGAACCTGTTGTGCCATCCAACAATCAGTTTGCCAGTCGAGCGCCTCCTCCAAGGCCGCATCGATCTGGTCGTTACCCTCGAAAGTCCCTGCATTCCGTGGGCTCTGGTTCATTAATTCTTGGAGGGTTTGGGCGGCAACGTCTATCTCTGTGTCACTCTGTTCTTCCTCTATCGAGAGGAATCACCGCAGACATTTCCTCCTGGGAATTGGTTCGTCTTCACCACCAGCAGGTGGCGCTCCTTCCTCCTCATACTCGAGCACTAGGGAATGCCCTCTATCCTCTATGTCTGCGGGCACCGGTGACTGTTCTGCCCTTCCTAGAAAATAGGGCAATGCCAATTGCCCGATGTTTGCTATCTCCTCTGTAGGGGATGCTTCGCCTTGCCCTAGTTCGGCAACCGCATTGTGTTGCTCTATTTGGTCGCCTTCTCCCCCTGCATCGCGGTTCTGTCTCTGTGCTTCTGCGTGGCGGACCAATGCCGATATCAGCCCATGATGGGCTAAGGCGGATGGTGCCCCCTTCTGGTACCGAGCCGCTTCATCCTTCAGAGCAGTTGCCAGGTAGAAGGGTATATTTATTTTCCTCCCATGCACTAGGTGATTGAGGAAGTGCACATGATTAATGTTCAGATGCGTATACTTCCCTGTGCATGTGAAGAATCGAGCAATCTGCTCGAACATCTTTCGTATATCCATGGGGAGACTGCTTTTGAGTAACCCCTCCCTTTCTATCTGCACGTTCCCTCCTGGCAGTAGTATTTTGGTGTATAGCTTTAGCACTCCACCCTTGTATGCACATTCCCCCGTGAGAGGCAATCCAGTCGCCTGTGAGATGAACTCAGGGGTGACTAGAATTTCCACCCCTCGTACTTGGGCCGCATCGCCCCTCAAAGAGGTGGCAAATTCTCTAGCTGCCTCCACATCCTGGCCCTGACTGACCAGGGTGCAGTATTCGAGCCACCCCTCGGCTTCGAATTGGGTCCTCACTGCCCCTCTGATTCCATCAGTATCACTGGGTTCGTTCTTCTTGATCGCGTGGTTCTTGGACCTTCCTCCCATGGCGCCTTTCGATGCTGTATATTTTTCTGTCCTTCCTTCTGTAGGAAGGCGCCTTCTTATAGAAAATATGCCTAACCCTAGCAGTTATGGAAGGCGCCCTATCATTGGCACGTGATTCCGACTATGGGGGGATACGATCTTTATGACAGCTGTATTTTTTTGGTACTACGTATTTATAAATAATTATATAAAAGATTTGATTTAGTATGCGCGTACCTGATTCGGCATTCCAGTTGTCGTGGTAGCCGCTGATTGGCTGATTTGTGACATGAGGGAGGGATGTGGTCATTTGATATCGCTGCTTCGTGCGATGCTTCGTTCTGCCCGAGGTGTCCGGTAGATGTAAATGTTGTACGTGGAAGGCATTCTTTGGTACCTTCCCCATGTGGATGGTGCCCTTGTAGCGCCTTTCCAACGTTGTCGGTGTTCTTCGTCGAATGCGCCTTTCGGCTGTAGGGAGGCGCTCGTATTGGCTGGGAGGCACTTTTGCCTGCATGCATCTTCCCAATGTGGGAGGCGCCTCCTCCTGGTTCATGCCTTCCCGATGTTGGAAGGCGTTCGTCTTGATGAATGCGCCTTCCTGATGTCGGAAGGCGTATTCGGCTAGATGCATGCGCCTTCCTGATGTTGGAAGGCGCCTCGACTAGATGAATGCGCCTTCCTGATGTTGGAAGGCGCCTTCGGCTGGTTTTTTTTTTTTTAATTGGGTGCCTTCCTACCACGGAAGGTGCCTATTATATATATATATATATATATTTTTTTTTAGAACCTTCTTCTGGATGGGCGCCTTCTGACTGCAGTAAGGCGCCTTCTTCTGGATGGGCGCCTTCGTGTAGTAAGGCACCTTCTTCTAGATGGGCACCTTCTGACTGCAGTAAGGTGCCTTCTTCTAGATGGGTGCCTTCTGACTACAGTAAGGCACCTTCTTTTGGACTGGCACCTTCTGACTATAGTAAGGCACCTTCTTCTGGTTTGGGTGCCTTCTGACTGTAGTAAGGCGCCTTCTTCTGGTTGGCGATTTGACTGGAAAAAGGGTGATCAAACCTTCCCAATTTTTTGCACTGCCCAAATTCTATCTACGAGCCGGTGTCGAAATGCTGAGCCGAATCAGGCCTGGTTTCCCAGATACCTATCCCTCGTGCTGTCAGGTCCTCCACCTACAAAAAGCAACCAAAAAAGAAAAGAAAATAAAGGCAGTTAGATGCGTTCCGTGCCTGTTAGGCCCTGGATTAGGATGCCTGCAGCTTGCATGCGGGCGTCGTCCCTGCAAAAAAACACACATTAAAAAAAACTATAATTAACTAAACAAATTGGGTGAGCACTTTCGTGCCCACCATTTCACCTGTGAGAGTTCGGTCCAGATCTAGCAAGATGGGGTCTCCCCCATGCCTACTCTGGATTCCACCTGTAACATTTTGGACGTATTATAGGGGCGTAGTCGGTGGCCATTGACTGTGAACATGGTGTTGCTGTCGTCAATTGTCTTGACGTGCACCGCCCCATTCCTAATGAGCTCTGCCACCTCATACGGCCCCATCCACCTCTGCATAAGTTTGCCCTTCCTTTCCTAGAATCGAGAATCGTATAACAATACCCATTCCCCTACCTGGAACTTCTTCAACTTGATGTGGTTATCATGCCACTTCTTTCTCTACTTCTGTATAATCTCTGTCCTTTGCAAAGCATCCAGTCAGATTTCGTCCAGCTGATCTAGCTGGCGAATCCTCTATTTTTGAGCTTCGTCCAGGCTCAAATTCAATTCTGAAGCCGTCCTCAGAGTTTTGATTTCGAACTCGATGGGCATCATCGCATTTTTCCCATAGACCAGTTGGAAAGGTGTGCATCCTGTGGTGGATTTCCACGTGGTGTTGTATGCCCAAACTGCCTCCGGCAACCGTGTGGCCCAATATTTCTTGTGTTGCTGCACGATTTTGGTCAGGATGTTTTCTATCTCCCTGTTTGTCACTTCTACTTGCCCGTTCGCCTGCGGATGGTAGGGCATGGTTTTGTTGTGCCAAACTCTATACTACTCCATCAGCTCCTCAATCAATTTGGAGGTGAATTGGGGCCCTTGATCTATTGTTATCTCCCGAGGAACCCCAAATCATGTGAAAATATGAGCAAATAAGAAGTCGACGACCGTTCTTTCCTTTGAGTCCCTTAATGCCTGCACTTCCACCCATTTGGTGACGTAATCCGTGCAGACCAGAATAAACCTCCTTCCCATCGAAGGTGGATTGAATGGTCCCACGAAGTCCATGCCCCATTTATCGAAAGGTTCCAGGTGTACCTGGGGCTACAGGGGCATTTCATCTCTGTGGGTCGGTCTACCCATCCTCTGACACTCGTCACACTTGCTGGTATACGCTGCCGCGTCCTTGAACAGAGTGGGCCAAAAATACCCAGCCTACAGGATTTTGTAGGCAGTTCGTTTCCCTGCAAAGTGTCCTCCGCATGGCTCATCGTGACATGCCTTAAGCACTTCTGAAAACTCCTGTTCTGCTATGCATCTTCTTATAATTTGGTCCCGTCCTATTTTAAATAGGAGACCATCCATCCAAAGGAATGATGCGCTCTTCTCTATGACCGCCTACTTTTCTCGATAGGAGAGAGCAGGTGAGGTCCTTCCGGTGGCCAAGTAATTGGCTATGTCTGCATACCATGGAGTTTGTTCACTAATAGCGAACAGATGTTCATCCAAAAACTGGTCTTCCACTGCTTGATGATCTGCTGGTATCAATCTGGACAGAAAATCTGCCACGACGTTGTCCTTGCCTGGTTTATCGACTATAGTGATGTCGAATTCCTGCAATAGCAACAGCCATCTGATAATTCTGCCACCAATGGCCGGCTTGCTCATTAGATACCTGATAGCCGCATGGTCCGTATGGACGAAGACCTTGTATCCCGTTATATAGTGACGGAATTTGTTTATTGCATGGACAACTACGAGGAATTATTTTTCTATCACTGTATAGTTGAGCTCTGCTCCCGCCAAGTTTTTACTGACATAATAGATGGCGTAGAATTCTTCGCCATATTTCTGCTCGAGGACTGCTCCGATCGCACCGTTGGATGCATCACAGTAAATATGGAATGGTATGGCCCAATTCGGTCCTCTTAAGACTGGTGCGAGATATCAATTTTTCTTTCAAGCAATTGGAACGCTTCTTTGCAATCTCCCATCCAATTGAACTCTACGTCCTTAGAAAGTAGGGTGTGCAGTGGTTTGGCAACCTTACTAAATTCGGTGATAAATCGTCGGTAGTACCCGGCTGAACCAAGGAAACTTCTTACCTCTTTCTACGTTCTGGGGCTAGGTAGGTCTCTGATGACCTCGATCTTCCTCTTGTCTACTTTTATCCCTTCTGCAGAGAGGTGGTGTCCCAACACGATGCCTTCCTGCATCATCATAAAACATTTTTCATTACTTAGGGACAAATGATTTTCCTTGCTCCTGTCGAGCACTCTTTCCAGATTTGTCATTGCCTCCTCGAAGGTTTCTCCATAGGCGGTGAAGTCGTCCATGTATACTTCCACCCCATCTCCTATCATATCAGAGAATATGCTAAGCACCACCCTTTGAAAGGTGGCCGGTGCGTTGCACAGTCCAAAAGGCAATACCTTATAGGCAAACGTTCCCCATGGACAGGTGAACGTTGTTTTATCTTGATCTTCTTCCCCTATCTGGATCTGGTTGTAACCACTGAAACCATCCAGAAAGGAGAAGTATTTTCTTCCTGAGAGTGTGTCCAAGACCTGATCGATGAACGGGAGTGGGAAGTGGTCTTTCTTAGTGGCCTTGTTCAGCGCCCGGTAGTCTACGTAGATCCGCCATTTCCCATTCTTTTTGGGGACCACCACTAATGGTGACACCCATTCACTATCAAAAATTGGATATATGAATTCGACGACCAGAAGTTTGTGCAGTTCTTCTCTGACAATGTCTTTCATTGCTTGGGTTCATCCTTCTCTGTGGCTGCCGACTAGGAGTTGCCTGGTCATCTAAGTAAATCCGATGGGTACATATTTTTGGGCTGATGTCGTGCATATCTATGTAGTCCCATGCAAATGCTTGCTGGTGGTTTACTAGAAGCTCTTCCAATTTTTCTAGTTGTATGGGCGTCAACCTGCTGTTGACGTTTAACGTCCTCCCTGGCCCAACGTGTATTTGTTGGATGTGCTGATCTTGGGCGCCAGTCAACGGTGATCCAGGTGCGGGGGTGGATGATTCTCCATGGAGAAACTCCATGATAGCACCATCCTCATCCTCTTCTGCCACCTCCTCCAAGGTCATTACCGGCTGGATTATGGACAACTCCGTAGTTCCATGCTCGGTGATCCTGGATTCTTCTGTCGAGTCCATAGACTGAGCTGGCGGAGAAATGGTCAGCCTTTTGACATTTTGCCCATTGGAGATGGTCATTAGCCCATCCCGACAGCTGATGTAAGCATCAGCTGTTGCCAGCCATGGCCTCCCTAAAATGAGCGGGTAACCACCCAGCCTGGTCTTGGTCTGCAAAACTAGAAAATCGGCTGGATATTCCCATGCACTGATTGTTACGATCACATCTTCCAGCATTCCTTTCGAGCGATACGGTTGATCGATCGGCTAACTTGCAGCACTGTCATGGTTGGCTTCAGGTTCGTGAGCCATAGCTTCTGCATGGTCTCTTGAGGCATCACGTTGATGGCTGCCCCGAGGTCAACCAGTGTGTTGGACAGGGAATGTCCTCCAATTTTTATGGTCAGCACTGGGCTGCCTGGGTCTGCATACTTCGGATGATGTGTTCTACCCATCATTAGATCTGCCAGTTTACCCACGACGTTGATAGTCTGGGTAACTTTCCGTCCCGGTCTCCATAGACACATTTCTCTAATTGCCTTGGTGTAAATGGGGACATCTCGAATTGCTTGAAATAATGGGATTGTCACCGTGAGATTCTTCAAGCTCGACAAGATGTCAAATTCTGGCTGTGTTGTTTTTCTTTGTTCCTACAGCCGGCTAGGAAATGGAGCCTCCGCTCTCTCAAGTGCTTTTCCTTCTTCTACCAGAGGTGTCTCCTCTATTTTTGCCTCCTCTTCTACCAGTGGAGGTATCTCTACCATTTCTTCCTCCTCTTCTACCAGAGGCGGAGTCTCTACTCCTAGTTGCCTACCTGATCTAAGCTGAATATTGTACATATGGTACATCTCACCTTCTACGTTGTATGCCGACTGATTTACTTTGTTGTTCGGGTTTGCTGTTGGTTGTGCTGGTAGCTGCGTAGGTCTCGCTACTGGCAATGCTGGTAAGTTCTGTTGGATGTGAGCAGGAGCTGCATTCTATGGAGTCTGATTCCATGCATTGTGGCCTCTCCACTGCTGCCCAGGATATGGATATGGCATCCATGGCTGCTGATTCGGGAATGCTGCTGGGGGTGCGTTCGTCCAGGGTGACGGTCCCCACCACCCCATATTAGGTGGTTGAGGGGGTCCTTGGTGCATGTATGACCCTCCCCCATATGTTGGCATTCCGGTTGGTATATTCCCCATGGGGGGCTATGGCCAACTCTTCCTATTGCCTATGAAATAGGCCTCCGTGCTCTCAGCCGCTTCCTAGTTACTGGGCAGTTGTGGGCACAATCGAGTTTTATGATTCAGCCTGCAAACTGCGCATTCTCTGACCTTGTTTTCTGGGCATGCATTCTTTGCGTGCCTTCCTCTACATTTTGGGTAGAAATAGGCTAATGTTGCATCATTTTCTTGTTTCTTCTTTTCTAACAGTAGTGTATCCATCTGCAGTGCTAGAGATGAAAGCATTTCGCTCTTCAAATCCTCCAGCATGTTGCCTATCTCTATTTTGGTGACTGAAGCAGTCACCTTCATGGTCCTGGGGGTGACTTTGCCTCGCCTTCTCGAGTAGTTCCGGCATAATTTCTGGATGTCATCCATAGCATGCTGATAGACATCACCTCCAGAGATCATGTTGAGAGCCTCCAATGACTCATTGGTAAGTCCCCTCAAGAAGATGCTTTTGAGGGACTTATCGGATAGCTTCGAGTGAGGGGACCGTTGAAGATTAAAGGTGAATCTCTCCCAATACTCCTTGAGAGACTCATCTTCTCTTTGTGTCATGCTCAGGACCTCCTCCCTGGAGTCTCTTGCTCTCCCGAAATCTTGATATTGCTCTAAAAAGAGCGTCTTCATCTGGTCCCAGGTGGTGATGTGTTTGTCTCCCAGACCGATGAACCATCGCAGAGCTGCATCGTCTAATGTAGAAGGAAATAATTTCAACTTCTATGCATTTGATTTGTAATCCACAGACCTGCACAAAACATCAAATTTGAATAAAAACAGGTCAGGGTCCTCAGTCGGGTGTCCTCTGAAGGACGGGAGGTGAGCAGGGGATATGTTTTTCATTTTGGTATCTCCTACTCCCTCCTCTATGGGGAAACTAAAGCCAGATGAGACTTCATCATTATCTACCATTTTTTTAGGAAATGTGGTTTCTAATGCAACGTTTATGGCCTTCTGGTCATTTAAAACTTTTTGAGTCAATGCTCTAAGGTTGTCTGGCGAGATCGTCTGATCCTCCACAGCCTTCCACAACAGGGCTTCCTCTAGAGGAGTCCTATTAAACAGGGGATTTGTGATGATTCGTTCATCCCCTTGTTGATGGGATGAGGCGGCACTTTGCACAAAGTGCGGTTCCTCACTCCAATGGACTGTCGGTAGGTCGGACGGGTCTAGCTCAAATCCAAAATGCTCGGCTGACTCAGGTCCTGATGGATTAGTTCTTATAAAGTGACCGTCAGGTCCTCTTCTTCTCGAAGAACTCATACAAGGTCGGATAGAAGGTTTCAGGGTATTGCAAGTAATCTAATTAAGACGCTTCCCGACAACGGTGCCAAAATGTTGTGGGCCAAACAAGGTGAATGGTTTCCTATTTTTGTCACATGCCCGTGCATTTAATTATCAACCTAGGGAGCTTCGTAAACTTGCGAAGAGTCGGAATTAGGTTACTACAATACCACTGGAGGTGGGTCTGCTAATCCTACGTTGGGGGGTGTTCTTGAGATGGTTGTCAATCATTCCCGCACTCCTCAATAAATTACGTAAGAAGAACAAAATTTAAATCTACAGAAATAAATCATGTACATATTCTTGAAAATAAACCTACAACAATCACTAGTAAAGCAATGAACATTCCTATGAAAGCAATAAACTAATTAAAATAACTGAACAGAAAAGGAAATGGGGAAGAAATACTGGCTTGGAGTGGGCCTAGGCTCCAGCAGCTTCTTCCCGATCGAACACGCGCTTTAGAACTTCTGTAACTGTAATATATTTATCAACGCATTACAATGTAACTCTTAATTATTTCTATATCGCTATATATCTCTTCAGAATGATCTGCGTGTGTTTATATAACACACCCATAGAACTTCTGTTATAGAAGTGGTTACAACAGTCGATTCTTCCTAGACTAAATTAGAATAGTCTGGCGAATGCAATCGACGTCTGGCATTCTGTTCTGAAGGCGGCATGTTCATTTTGGTTCATGCTTTTCCTGGCATCGGTAAGACATTTGGGTACGTTAGGCGCTATCTCCAATTTAGCTCTGCATGACGTAGAGTTGGAACTGCACCAGCCGCTACCGTCCACGTCGTTCAACTCTGGTCAATGGGCAAAGAATCAGTGGCGCCTTTCGACTGTAGGGAGGCGCTCCCATTCAGTTGGCGCCTTTCGACTGTAGGGAGGCACTCATATTTGGTTTGGTGCCTTTCGACTGCAGGGAGGCACCTATGTTCAATCGACGCCTTCCGACTATAGGGAGGTGCTTGTATTCACTTGGTACCTTCCGACTATAGGGAGGCGCCTATGTTCAATCGACGCCTTTCGACTGCAGGGAGGTGCTTATGTTCAATCGGCGCCTTCGACTGTAGGGAGGCGCTTGTATTCACTTGGTGCCTTTCGACTGTAGGGAGGCGCTTATGTTCAATTGGCGCCTTTCGACTACAGGGAGGCGCTTATGTTCTCTTCATTGACTCCCGATGAAATAAAGTGCCAGGTCCATCGAAAGGACCTCGACTGTTCCAAATCTAACTAAATCAACTGCAATTCCACAAAACATACTAAAAGCACACAAATTAGATAACACGCATAATTATATCAAATATCTATATAATCATTTATAAAAGTACGCAATCCTTATTATACAACCGCATATTAATCAAAGAAGTATGTACAAAATATGAGCATTTCTGGTGCTCATCACTACCTTTACATAATCCTTCTAGAAAGTGTAAGTATTATTTCTTCCATTATGGTTAGTATCTTTGTCGTATTGCCAAGGTCTTCCCAACAGAATGTGACATGTATCCATCGAGATCACATCACACCACACTTCATCCTTGTAAGTGCTCCCAATTGAAAATTTAATTAAACACCTCTGATCTACTATTAACTCATTCTCCTTCTTAACCCATGATATGTGATATGGATATGGATGCTTTTGAAATTCTAGGTTCATTTTATCAACCATGATATTTGACACCATATTATCATAGCTACCACCATCAATGACAATGTTACATACCTTCCCTCCTAATGTACACCTTGTTTGAAATATGTTCATTCGTAGCCTAGAATCATCACCATATATGGTCTGCCCCTTCGCTTTGCTCTACACCTTCTCTTTATTAGGAATAATCAGCATCCTCCTTATCATAAGTGCTTCCCCCATGTTAGCAACAACTTCATCCTCATCCTGCTCTTCCATCTCAACCATATTAACCCTTCCTTGTCCTCCTTGATCCCTTTCTTGGACATCACATTGGGGACACTCAAATGCTCTATGCCCCTCCTCACCACATCCATAACAGGTATATAACCTTCTTGGATCATTTCCATTATGTCCACCACCGTAACCTCTACCTTGTTGGTATCCTCTTCCTCTTATATTCTACCCATCTTCTTCTTGTTTAGTAGGTATTGAGGATTCTCCCTTGAGAAAATTAGATCCACTTTGACCCCAACCTAAATAGGGTGTGAATACCTTCTTACCTCTTCTATTAACCCTTTTTAATTTCTCCTCTACCTTGAGGGCCATTTGATATGCATCCTCCACTATAAGAGTGTGATGCATGCTCATCTCATCTTGGACAACAAAACTTAAGCCATTTACATACCTAACAACATTTTGGTCCTCCATATCATTGTTCTCCACTCGAATGGATAGCTTGTAGAATTCATTAGTATAGTCCTTAATACTTTGATCCTTCTGTCAGATATTCTAAAATCTATGAAATAGGTTTTGGGAGTAGTCTATAGGTATAAATTTTTCCTATAACTTCTTCTTCATCTTTGTCCAATCCCTGATATTTTCCTTTCCATTCCTCTGTTGTGTAGTCTATAAATTATCCCACCAAATCAATGCATGTCCCTTCAACATTGTGCATGCGAGCTTAACCTTCTTCTCTTCAACAAGGTTACTCCATTCAAAATATTTTTCTAGGCTATTGATCCAATCGATCAACTTCTCTAGTTTCAACCCACCAGCATACTCAAGAACCTTGATCTTGATCCCATATCGATTCTCCTTAAGCCCATCTAGAGCTTGTATTAGCCAATTTTCAAAACTGTACCCTTCTTCCTCTAGATCCTCTAGTTCTACTTCTGCGTGGACCTCAGATTCATGTTCCTTAGGTACGTTTTCATCATCAAATCCTTGATCTGCATATGCCCTAGGATGTATCTCTCCCATGTTATCAATAACACTAGTCAGTTGTGCTATTTTTGCATTCATATCCTCAATCTGCCTATTCATTTTGGCATATCTTCTAGGCAGCATATTCCCTTCACTAACGAGATCACACCCACTCTAATACCAAATGGTGTAAACTCAGCTACAAGAGACCAACAAAATGGACTCTAATCACATAACACAAATGCAATATAATGGAAGAAACCTAAAAATCGATATTCTTATCATTATTGAATTCACACCCCTTATCCAAAAGAATATAATCCATAATATAGCCATCGAAAACTAAATAAACCCTAACAATATTTTTTTCTAAAAACTGCTAAAAATAGAAATGAGTCGGATTGCACCCAAATTTAGTGCACACATCTCTCTTACAATAATGAACCTTAATTTAAAATATTAGGTCTCAACTTAAGGTATAACAAAAGATAATAAACTTCTAACATTCAAAAAAATCCACAAAACTCGGGAACCTATTCTAAAAGCTAATTTTGGAACACTAGTGATGAGCACCAGAAATGCTCATATTTTGTACATATTTCTTTGATCAATATGTGGCTGTATAATAAGGATTGCATACTTTTATGAATGATTATATAGATATTTGATATAATTATGTGTGTTATCTAATTTGTGTGCTTTTAGTATGTTTTGTGGAATTGCAGTTGATTTAGTTAGATTTGGAACAGTCAAGGTCTTTTGATGGACCTAGCACTTTATTTCAACGAGGGTCAATGTAGAGAACATAGGCACCTCCCTGCAATCGAAATGTACCAAGGGAACAAGTGCCTCCCTGTAATCGGAATGCGCCAAACCAAATACAAGTGCCTCCCTGCATTCGGAAGGCGCCAACTGAATATCAATGCCTCCCTACAGTTGAAAGGCGCTAACTGAATGCAAGTGCCTCCCTGCAGTCAAAAAGCACCAACTGAATGTGAGTGCCTCCCTACAGTTGTAAGGCACCAACTGAATGTGAGTGCCTCCCTGCAGTCGAAAGGTGCCACTAATTCTTTGCCCATTGACCAAACTCAAAGGATGTGGATAGCAGCGGCTAGTGCAGTTCCAGCTCTGCGTCATGCAGATCTAAATTGGAGATAGCACCAATGTATCAAAATGTATTATGGATGCCAAGAAAAGCACGAACCAAAATGAACACGCTGCCATCAAAATAGAATGCCAGACGTCGATTGCATTTGCCAAACTGTTCTAATTTTTGGGAAGAATCGACTGTTGTAACCACTTCTGTAATAGAAGTTCTGCGGGTGTGTTATATAAACACACGCAGATTGTTCTAAAAAATATATAGAGATAATAAGGAAAGATATAGAGAAATATATAGAAATTCCATTTAGAGCTACATTGTAATGCATTGATAAATATATTACAGTTACAGAAGTTCTAAAGCGCGTGTTCGATCAGAGAAGAAGCTGCTGGAGCCTGGGCCCACTCCAAGCCAGTATTTCTTCTCCATTTCCTTCTTGTTTATTTATTTTAATTAGTTTATTGCTTTCATAGGAACGTTCATTAGTTTGCTAGTTCTAGTATTTGCAGTAGATTCATTTTCAGGAATGTATACATAGTTTATTTTTGTAGATTTAAATTTTGTTCTTCTTACGTAATTTATTGAGAAGTGTGGGAATGATTGACAACCATATCAAGAACACCCCCCAAGCGTAGGATTAGCATGTGACAAAAATAGGAAACCATTCACCTTGTTTGGCCCACAACATTTTGGTGTCGTTGCTGGGGAAGCGTCTTAATTAGATTACTTATAATACCCTAAAACCTTCCATCTGACATTGTATGAGTTCTTCGAGAAGAAGAGGACCTGACGATCGCTTTATAAGAACTAATCCATCAAGACCTGAGTCAGCCGAGCATTTTGGATTTGATTTAGACTCGCCTGACCTACCAGCAGTCCATTGGAGTGAGGAACTGCACTTTGTGCAAAGTGCCACCTCATCCCATCAACAAGGGGATGAACGAATCATCACAAATCCCCTGTTTAATAGGAATCCTCTAGAGGAAGACCTATTGTGGAAAGCTATGGAGGATCAAACGATCTCGCCAGACAACCTTAGAGCATTGACTCAGAAAGTTTTAAACGATCGAAAGGCCATAAACGCTGCATTAGAAACCACATTTCCTAAAAAAATGGCAGATAACGATGAAGTCTCATCTAGATTTAGTTTCCCAATAGAGGAGGGAGTAGGAGATACCAAAATGAAAAACATATCCCCTACTCACCTTTCGTCCTTCAAAGGACACCCGACTGAGGACCTTGACCTATTTTTATTCAAATTTGATGTTTTGTGTAGGTCTGTGGATTACAAATCAAACGCGTAGAAGTTGAAATTATTTCCTTCTACATTAGACGATGCAGCTCTGTGATGGTTCATCGATCTAGGAGACAAACACATCACCACCTGGGACTAGATGAAGACGCTCTTTCTAGAGAAATATCAAGATTTTGGGAGAGTAAGAGACTCCAGGGAGGAGGTCCTGAGCATGACACAAAGAGAAGATGAGTCTCTCAAGGAGTATTGAGAGAGATTCACCTTTAATCTTCAATGGGCCCCTCACTCGAATCTATCTGATAAGTCCCTCAAAAGCATCTTCTTGAGGGGACTTACCAATGAGTCACTGGAGGCTCTCAACATGATCTCTAGAGGTGATGTCTATCAGCATGCTATGGACGACATCCGGCAATTATGTCGGAACTACTCAAGAAGGTGAGGCAAAATCATTGCCAGGACCATGAAGGCAACTACTTCAGTCACCAAAACAAAAATAGGCAACATGTTGGAGGATTTGAAGAGCGAAATGCTCTCATCTCTAGCATTGTATATGGATACGCTACTGTTAGAAAAGAAGAAACAGGAAAATGATGCAGCATTAGCCTATTTCTGCCCAAAATGTAGAGGAAGGCATGCAAAGAATGCATGTCCAAAAAACAAGGTCAGAATATGCACAGTTTGCAAGCTGAATCATAAAACTTGATTGTGCCCACAATTGCCTAGTAACCAAGAAGCGACTGAGAACATGGAAGCCTACTTCATAGGCAATAGGAAGAGTTTTCCACAGCCCCCCATGGGGAATATACCAACCGGAATTCCATCATATGGGGGAGGGTCATACATTCACCAAGGACCCCCTCAACCACCTAATATGTGATGGTGGGGACCGTCACCCTGGACAAACGCACCCCCAATAGTATTTCTGAATCAGCAACCATGGATGCCATATCCATATCCTGGGAAACAGTGGAGAGTCCATAATGCATGGAATTAGACTCCACAGAATGTAGCTCTTGCTCACATCCAACAGAACTTACTAGCATTGCCAGTAGCAAGACCTGCGCAACTACCAGCACAACCGACAGCAAACTCGAACAAGAGAGTAAATCAGTCGGCATACAACGTAGAAGGTGAGATGTATCATATGTACAATATTTAGCTTAGATCAAGTAGGCAGCTAGGAGTAGAGACATCGCCTCTGGTAGAAGAGGAGGAAGAAATAGTAGAGACACCTCCACTGGTAGAAGAGGAGGAAGAAATAGAGGAGACACCTCTGGTAGAAAATGGAAAGGCACTTGAGAGAGTGGAGGCTCCATTTCCTAGCCAGCTGTAGGAAAAAATAAAAACAACACAGCCAAAATTTGACATATTTTCGAGCTTGAAGAATCTCACAGTAACAATCCCATTATTTCAAGCAATTCGAGATGTCCCCATTTACACCAAGGCAATTAGAGAAATGTGTCTAAGGATACCAGGACAAAAAGCTACCCATACTATCAACGTCGTGGGTAAACTGGCAGATCTAATGATGGGTAGAATACATCATCTAAAGTATGTAGATCTAGGCAGCCCAGTGCTAACCATAAAAATTGGAGGACATTCCCTGTCCAACACATTGGTTGACCTTGGGGTAGCTATCAACGTGATGCCTCAAGAGACCATGCAGAGGCTACGGCTCATGAACCTGAAGCAAACCATGACAATGTTGCAGTTAGCCGATCGATCAACCGTGGGCATACAACAAGTTTGGGCATACAACACCACGTGGAAATCCACCATAGGATGCACACCTTTCCAATTGGTCTATGAGAAAAATGTGATGATGCCCATTGAGTTCAAAATCAAAACTCTGAGGATGGCTTCAGAATTAAATTTGAGCTTAGACGAAGATAAAAAATAGAGGATTCACCAGCTAGATTAGCTAGACAAAATCTGACTAGATGCTTTACAGAGGACAGATATTATACAGAAGTAGAGAAAGAAGTGGCATGATAACCACATCAAGCTGAAGAAGTTCCAGGTAGGGGAATGGGTACTATTGTATGATTCCTAGTTCCAGGAAAGGAAGGGTAAACTTATGCAGAGGTGGATGGGGCCGTATGAGGTGGCAGAGCTCATTAGGAATGGGGTGGTGCGCGTTAAGACAATTGACGACAGCAACACCATGTTCACATTCAATGGCCATCGACTACGCCCCTATAATACATTCGAAACATTACAGGTGGAATCCAGAGTAGGTGTGGGGGAGACCCCATCTTGCTAGATTTGGATCGAACTCTCACAGGTGAAATGGTGGGCATGAAAATGCTCACCCAAAATTTTTTAGTTAATATAGTTTTTTTTTTAATGTGTGTTTTTGCAGGGACGACGCCCGCATGCAAGCTGCAGGCATCCTAATCTAGGGCCTAATAGGCACAGAACGCGTCTAACTACCTTTATTTTCCTTTCTTTTTTGGTTGCTTTTTGCAGGTGGAGGACCTGATAGCACGAGGGATAGGTATCTAGGAAACCAGGCCTAATTCGGCTCAGCATTCCGACACCGGCTCATAGGTAGAATTTGGGCAGCGTAAAAAAATTAGGAAGGCTTGATCACCCTTTTTCCAATCAAATCACCATCCAGAAGAAGGCGCCTTACAACAGTCAGAAGGTGCCAAGTCCAAAAGAAGGTGCCTTACGGTAGTCAAAAGGCACCATCCACATGGGGAAGGTACCAAAGAACGCCTTCTGCATACAACATTTACATCTACTGGACACCTCGGGTAGAAATAAGCATCGCACAAATCAGTGACATCAAATGACCACACCCCTCCCTCGTGTCACAAGTCAACAAATCAGCGGCTACCACGACAACTGGAACACTGAATCAGGTACGCGCATACTAAATCAAATCGTTTATATAATTATTTATAAATACGCAGTATCAAAAAAATATCGTTGTCATAGAGATCATATCCCCCCATAGCCGAAACCACGTGCCAATGAGAGGGCACCTTCCATAACTACTATTGTTAGGCATATTTTCTATAAGAAGGCACCTTCCTACAGAAGGAAGGATAAAAAAATATACAGCACCAGAATGTGCCATGGGAGGAAGGTCCAAGAACCACGCGATCAAGAAAAATGAACCCAGTGATACTGATGGAATCAGAGGGGCAGTGAAGACCCAATTCGAAGCCGAGGGGTGGCTCAAATACTGCACCCTGGTCAGTCAGGGCCAGGATGTGGAGGCAGCTAGAGAATTCACCACCTCTTTGATGGGCGATGTGGCCAAAGTACGAGGGGTGGAAATTCCAGTCACCCCTGAGTTCATCTCATAGGTGACTAGATTGCCTCTCACGGGGGAATGTGCATACAAGGGCAGAGTGTTAAAACTATACATCAAAATACTACTTCTAGGAGGAAATGTGCAAATAGATAGGGAGGGGTTAATCAAAAATAGTCTCCCCATGAATATGCGAAAGATGTTCGAGCAGATTGCTCGATTCTTCACATGCACAGGGAAGTATACCCATCTAAACATTAATCATGTGCACTTCCTTAATCACCTAGTGCATGGGAGGAAATTAAATATACCCTTCTATCTGATGACTGCTCTAAAATATGAAGCGGCTCAGTACCAAAAGGGGGCACCGTCTGCCTTAGCCCATAATGAGCTGATATCGGCATTGGTCTGCCCCTAGAAGCACAAAGACAAAACCACGACACAAATGGAGATGGCGGCCAAATAGAGCAACATAATGTGGTTGCTGAATTAGGGCAAGGCGAAGCATCCCCTGTAGAGGATATAGCAAACATCAAGCAATTGGCGTTGCCCTATTTTCCAAGAATGGCAGAGCAGTCATCAGTGCTCGAAGACATAGAGGACAGAGGGCATTCCCTAGTGCCCGAGTATGAGGAGGAAGGAGCACCACTCGCTGGTGGTGAAGACGAACCAATCCCTAGGAGGAAACGTCTATGGTGATTCCTCTTGATAGAGGAAGGACAGAGTGACCCGGAGGTAGATTTTTCTGCCCAAACCCTTCGAGAATTAATGAACCAGAGCCCACGGAATGAAGGAACTTCTAGGATTAACGACTAGATCGATGCGGCCTTGGAGGAGGCGCTCAAATGGCAAACTAATTTTTGGATGGTATAGCAGACTCTGGAAGATTTCTAGAACCAATATAAAAGGGAATTGGAGGAAAGGGATAGATGAATTGCTTAGCCCAAGCAGCTGGTCTGGTAGTTGCAGGAGGAAAATCAAATGCTCTAGGATAGAGGAACAGCAAGACAGGAGGCGACCACTCAGACTGATTGGGCAGATGAAGTGCTGACGAAATCTCCCACATCTGTCGAACGAGTATTCTCTTCGGGGAAGATTCGATCGGACACCTGACAGAGCAGCTCGGATGCAGGGGAGGATTCCTCTATTTTTAGGGGTGAAAAGGAAAGAAGTCCTACAAGGCCCCCTTTCATTGTCCTGAGTGACACAGAGTAGGACAAAGGTCTCCCGCAACAGATAGGACCAGAGGACATGGAGGACCTCCCTAGGCCTAAAGAAGGAGAAGAGCCTGAGGGGTCGACACTAGGTAGATAGGAGAAGGAAGGATCACCCCTAGAGATAGTAGCACAACCGATCCTTCAGAGTAAAGAGAAGTCCCCAAAGGAGAAAGAAGAGACCCCGGTCCGAGCCACCACATTTTTTGTAGAGGCCAAGGCAAAGAGGCCCATGGCTCAACATAAGGCAAAAGTGACCTTCATCGAGTCAGAGGAGGATGAATGGGACATGTAGCTATTTGCTAAAAGGAAAAAATATTTTGAGCAGTTGCACAACAAAATGAAAGCAGCCAAGAAAGCCAGGAAGGCATCCTCGAGGATAAAATGAGATTCTGGCATCTGCGTCAATCCAAAAAAAGACAACCAATTTTGGGACATCTATGGTTCATCCCGAGGGTGACCTTCCATGATGAGGAGGTACTTGGAACGGTGGGGAGTATATGGCCCACAATTGGAGGTCGTTGCAATTGCAAAGGAGAATGCAGGGCTTACCCCTGAAGTGGCTGAATTATACAAGGCCCAAGTAGTGCCTTCTAGAGAGGATAACTTGGATATCTCTTTGTCAGTGGTCAAACCTCCAGACAACAACCTCTGGCAAGTTGTCAAAGCTACATTTCAATCAGCAGGAACAATGCTGGCTAGACCACCACCAATAGCAGCCAGAACAATAAGGGGACAATTGACAGCCATAGTTTCCCATAGGCAAATGCGAACCACACCTTCACATGCCAGCATAAAAAGATAGACTCGGGCCACAGGGGTAGCCGAATCCTCCAAGAGATGGCGACGATGAAAAGTCAAAAGGCTACCTGCAGTTTGGATGCCACAAGGGCATGGCATATGTTAGGCGTGGGGGGATGATGAGCACTAGAAATGCTCATATTTTGTACATATTTCTTTGATCAATATGCGACTGTATAATAAGGATTGCATACTTTTATGAATGATTATATAGATATTTGATATAATTATGCGTGTTATCTAATTTGTGTGCTTTTAGTATGTTTTATGGAATTGCAGTTGATTTAGTTAGATTTGGAATAGTCAAGGTCTTTTGATGGAACTGGCACTTTATTTCATCGAGGATCAATGTAGAGAACATAGGTGCCTCCCTACAACTAGAAGGCACCAAGGGAACAAGCGCCTACCTACAATCGAAAGGTGCCAAACCAAATACGAGCGCCTCCCTACAGTCGGAAGGCACCAACTGAATATCAGCACCTCCCTGCAGTCGGAAGGTGCCAACTGAATGCGAGTGCCTCCCTGCAGTCTAAAGGTGCCAACTTAATGTAAGCACCTCCCTACAGTCAAAAGGCACCAACTAAATGCGAGCACCTCCCTATAGTCGAAAGGCGCCATCGATTCTTTGCCCGTTGACCAGACTCGAAGGACGTGGACAGCAGCGGTTGGTGTAGTTCTAGCTCTGCATCATGTAGAGCTAAATTAGAGATAGCACCAACGTATCAAAATGTATTACAGATGCTAGGAAAAGCATGAACTAAAATGAACACACCGCCATCAAAACAAAATTCCAGACATCGATTGCATTCGCCAGACTGTTCTAATTTAGTTTGGGAAGAATCGACTGTTGTAACCACTTCTATAACAGAAGTTTTGTGGGTGTGTTATATAAACACATGCAGATCATTCTGAAAAATATATAGAGATAATAAGGAAAGATATAGAGAGATATATAGAAATTCCATTTAGAGCTACATTGTAATGCGTTGATAAATATATTACAGTTACAAAAGTTCTAAAGTGCATGTTCGATCGGGAAGAAGCTGCTGGAGCCTGGGCCCACTCCAAGCCAGTATTTCTTCCCCATTTCCTTCTTGTTTATTTATTTTAATTAGTTTATTGCTTTCATAGGAACGTTCATTAGTTTGCTAGTTCCAGTATTTGTAGTAGATTCATTTTCAGGAATGTATACATAGTTTATTTCTATAGATTTAAATTTTGTTCTTCTTACGTAATTTATTGAGGAGTGCGGGAATGATTGACAACCATCTCAAGAACACCCCCCAAGCATAGGATTAGCAAATTCACCTCCAGTGGTATTGTAGTAACCTAATTTTGACTCTTCACAAGTTTACGAAGCTCCTTGGGTTGATAATTAAATGCACGAGCATGTGACAAAAATAGGAAACCATTCACCTTGTTTGGCCCGCAACAACTAGATGGAGGAGTTAGTCCTGAAAGTAAATTTTTTGGAGGGTCAGGTTCATCAAAGATGAACTTGATGCAAAACACATGCATGGAACCACCTATTAAATTTTAAGGCAAACGAGCATACGGTTCACAAGTTATGGCTCCAACAAGGTGCATCAGATTCCAACCCTTCACATTCTAACTCTTTTCTCTTTAACTATTTTGTTATATCTTGTTCAAATTTCCTTCCCTCTTCAAATTTTACCTTGAGATCTATGAGATTTATAGAAGTTTCATCTTTTCTTCCTCATCCTCTTGGATTTGAGCCTTCAAACTTGAATTCTTCCTTCTAACCTTTTCTAGGTTTCTAAGAGCAGTAATAAATTCCTCTTTTATGTCGATCATGGATTCTTATTCATTTTTTGAGGTCATGTATGTTCTTGTGGGATATTATTTCAAGTTTTTAAACTTTTCACGAAGGAACCCACTCTGATACCAATTGAAGAACATAAGCTTATACTAAGAGGGGAGAGTGAACAATATAAGATAAAACCTTTTACTTTTCAATTCAAATTATAACAACAATAATATCAAAGTAAATAATGTACACATCATCACACACATAAGAGACATGATTTAACATGGTTCACCCAATGTGGGTTACATCCATGGAGAAAATATTCTTTATAAATTTTATCAATGAATCTTTTGAGAATCAAATCCCTATTACAATTTTTATGGATATCTATCAAAAGGAGACACCAATCCCCTATGTTCAAGTTTGTGGATCTCTATCCACAAGAGACCTTTGTCCCCACTAATATAGTTCATGGATCTCTCTCCACAGGAAAAATCTATCCCCTTTGCTCTAGTTTGTGGATCTCTCTCCATAGGAGGACTCTATCACCTATGTTCTGCTCAACTCTGATCAAATCTACTCACAAATCTGATTCAATCTGTTCACAACACAAATCCAATCTTCTCTCAACATTGATCCAATCTGCTCTCAAATTTGATCCAATATACTCACAAAATTGATGCAATGTACTCTCAACACTAATTCAATCTGCTTTCAATACTATATTAGACCTGCTCTCTATATCTATATCAAATATGTTCTAATACATGTTCATAA
Source organism: Wollemia nobilis (assembly GCA_028583015.1). Lineage (NCBI taxonomy): Eukaryota > Viridiplantae > Streptophyta > Pinopsida > Araucariales > Araucariaceae > Wollemia > Wollemia nobilis. The sequence goes on from JAQPPZ010000622.1 coordinate 4,456,794, forward strand.
CTGCTCATAACACATACTAAAAAATATTTCATTAAGATGGAAAAACTGGTCTTCACACCTAGCCCAAGTAGTTCACAATCTATAGAACAAATGTCTCAATCTCTTTCAATCAATGCAAGCACAATCTTGTTCTCAACCTCTATTCCAAATGTTTTGAAAACCATTTAAAAATGAAGTACAAGCCCTAATACAATTGTTTCCACTTTTTCTCAACAATTGATGCACATGTAGGTCTCAAACCCTAACTCAAGTATTTTCAACAATGCTTACCAAACAACCCTTTTAAATCCACCTTATGTTCAAAAAAATTCACTCAATAAAACACTTTAAACAAGGAATGATGTGCCCATACCTCTTAATTGCTCTTATGGAGACATGTCTTCAAAAACCTGTCTCACAAATATCTGATCTTTCTAGTGCCACTTCAAAAGTTAGATAGCAAAATACATTCTCAAAACATACACATGAATTTTCTTCTCAAAAATATGTGCACAATGAAATATGAAAATGTTTCTTTATGACCCTCCTTATTTCTTCATAAAAAAAGCATCATCATACACCAACAATCTCTCATATTTGTAATTTTACCTTGCAAGATTTACAATACAATATTAAGCCACTATGACACCTTATTACTCGTATGCTTGCAGAATAATATTCAACATACCAACCATAAATTATATAAATACATAACCTTTGTCACACCTTATTTCTCCTAGCTAATAAAAATTCAACACACCCCAATGTCAAATCACAAATCTCAATGCAAGTATTTATTATCTTAAATGCCCTTATATCTCCTAACTTTATAAAGATCAAGATTATTTTATTACCTTTGCTCAAATGTCGTGCACCCTTCCAACACTAGAAACCTTAGAAATGATATAAAAAATATTTTATTTACCTTGCTCAATGATGTCACGTGTTGTACCAACAAAATGCACTCGACGGGATTTGACCCGCAGACCTTTACCACAATAGTTTTTTCACAAGCGCCCTAACCAACTGCTATATCATGCCACTTGGAACCAAAAGAGGTTCCACTTGATATTGTTTCTGTCTCAGCGTAATTATGATTTTTGAAAATCAAAACCCTCAAAAATATGGAGCTCACATGATTCGAACCATAGACCAACTCCTCACAAAGCCTTAGTGCAAAGCCAAGCACCATCTAGTGTACATGGGCAGATGACATCAACGAATGAGTGCACTCTCCCTTCTCTCTGCTACATTGTCCACTTGCAAGAGAAGTGTGCATCTCTTTCCTCCTTTCTCTTTATCGATCATTGTGTGCTATACTCTTGAATGGGATGCAGAAGAAATTCAAATGTCAATCAATACTTTCACTCCCTTTGTCAAACAATTTTTAATCCACCTTTTATATGCATTTTGACTTAAGGTAAAATGACCTTGGCACTTTTCAAAAACAATTAGGTAATTTAAAATATTATTAAAATATTTAATTTTTTAAATTAAATATTATAATTAATATTCTTAGAACCTTTGTCTTTTGCCTTGATATCTTCTTAAACTTTGAAAATAATGAACCTTTATCAACAATTCTCTTAATAATATTTAAATATTATAATCCTTTTCTTCAAAATTCTCTTTGCTTGCTTTCACAACCATGGAAAATTCCTTTGCATTTATATTATAACCTTGAAGACAAAATTTAAACTTTTCACCTTTGACATCAATGACCACCAATGACATCAAACCTTTGACATCAATGACAACACTATACTCAAAATTTCCAATAGAGAGAGCAATTCATAGTTGTAGTATGTGTGGATTCCTATAATTTGGTTAGTCAAGACCAAGATCTTTCCATGGCCTATGAATTTGTGGTATCCATGGAGGGAATGATTATGAGCATGAGGGGGCTTGTTATCCCAATAATAAAAGAGTATATTTTAGAGGTCACAGGCTTGCCATTCATAGGAGAAAGATTTTATAAAGGTGATAAAATTGAACCATGTATACAAGGTTCTTCGACCAACCTTCAACATAGTTGACACATTTGAGGTTGCCCAAACAACACTTGTTTAATGAATGGAAGCCTATTTTTGAGCAATTGGTTTGATTCTTCACTTGCAGTGGGTGATATTCCTTCATGCATGCAAACCATTTATGGTTCTTAAATTATTTATGACATGGATATGCCATTAATATCCTATTCTATCTTGACAATGCCCTATAAAATGAATCCAAAAAATACCAAGTAGGCACACAAACTTTGTTGGTCCACCATGGGTTTATCTTGGCCCTTGTATGACATGTACAAAGGTAATAGGTAATATTGTCACCACTGGATCCCATAGAAGGGAAAAAATACAAATGCATCATTGAAAGAATGAGCATAGCAAGAGGGCACTATCAATGGAGGCATATAGGTGTCTACATCTCAACAAAATAGTCCAATTAATGAGGAGGTAGGGTAGCTAGTATTGAGTCCACACAAGACAACACTAGGTACCACACCCAGATTAGAAGCAAGTGTAGGTGCACTAGTAAATGATATATTTCTAGAATAACACACCCTAGCCAATGCACAAGCCACCCAAGTATTGTAGGACCTAGTCTCTACTAAAATGCCTTGTAACAAGCCATCCAATAAGGATATCAATGGCCAATGTATGAGGCACAAGAAAAATCCTCCCACTAGGAGGATAACTACAAGGTAGTATAGGAAAAATATGAGAAATATCAACAAACTACCATCATGAAATAATAGTAGTTGAAAGTAATCATTCAACAATTAAGGTAATTACTAAATGCAAGAGAAAATTGAGCAGATACCACCACTCAGATAGACTAGGCCATGGACCTAAAATTGTCTTCCATCGATGATGAGATAGAGGTGGCCTCTACAAGGGCATATCAATCTAATTTTAGGAGGCCAACATTAGATGGTCAAAAATCTGATGTAAGCCTTGTAGCAAAATGCATCCATGGCATATACCTCAAAATAATAGAGAAGCCCTATAGCTCAATAAGGGCTTGTAATTGTGGATATCTTTGACAACGAGGGCACACAACCTAAAGCAGATCAATCTGCCAATTCAAACCAACTAGGAGTAGAATAATCTATCAATTTAGAACACCTTAAACTAGAACACTCTACACCAAATCAATCTACAACAAATGTTGTGTAGGATCAACTTGCATGAGAACCCTTTGAACACATATTGCAGTATGACATATTGGAGGAAAGCTTCATCCCTACCCCTAAAGTTCCTATGGCCATGACATATATCAACATGGGTAAGGGATAAAGGAAACGTAATGTAACCCTAGCATTGAATCACATTAATAGGAGATCATAATAGCAAGCCTCTAACTCTGATGAGGAATGGACCACCTTCATGCAAACATATCAGGCCAAGTGACAATGATTGGTCCAATATATGGAATATGAGCAGCTAACCAATACAAAATAAAATCAAACTAGGAAGAGAGTCAAAAAATATCTAGTCATCTACGTAAAACTCTCAACTAAGAACTAGGTAAAAGAAATGATTACCCCTATTTATGGATACCCTTCTCTCATGTTCCCAATAGTACCTCCAATACTAGAATACTTCTTTTAAAGTTGCCTATTTGGAACATAGTCCATGTGGCTAAAAATGAAAAATGTAAGCCACACTCTACCTCCAGATCCTAAGGAACCCAAAGAAGATATCAAAGAAGAGGAAGCACTAGTAGGGGATCCCCAGTAATTAATCCTCCTAGAGGCTAAAATTTCTATCTTGCCATGGACAATGCCTTGGGATACTCTGAATGTTGAAGAAACAGTGTCCTTGGACAAGGATTGTTTGTTATGGTAGCAAGTAAAAGTAGAGCATCAACAGGGTAGGGTCACCCTCGCTAGGCTCCCATCACCAAGAGATCCTATGAGGTAAAAAAACAAAGGTGGCCAATGAGTAAGGTACAAAGTAAGGGCCAACACCTAGAATAGAGAATGGTGTAGGTGCAACCCGACATACTAGCAAAGTATGACATGAGGACATATCACAAAGTAGGTATAAGGGTATGATGAGCACATAAAATGCTCATATTATTTATATTTGTGGGGATATCATTAGTTTTTCAATTAGCATTTGAGATGCATTTTTATATAACTCTTACCTATAATTAATAGAAATTGTTGTACTTATTCCTAGTCAAAAATTTTAGCTATGCATGTATGTAGTTATAGAGTTTTTATATTTTTAAGTTGAGGTCCTATATGAACCTGGCATTCTATGGATGAGATGTTTCTTATTAAGATGGAGACATTTGAAAGGTAGTCTCAATGGTTTTAGGAAGCACCTACACCCCACCAAGGGCGAGGTATCTACCTCCTATGAAGTGTAGGAGGTTCTTACACCTCAACAAGGATGAAACACCTACCTCCTAAAGAGTGTAGGAGGTGCCTACATCCTATGGAGTATGGGAAGCACCTACACCCCATAAAAGGTGTGGTGCCTACTCTCAACATGAATGTAGCACCTACATCTCATGGAGTGTAGGAAGGCACCTACACCCCACCTAAGTTGTGGTGCCTACTCTCAACACAAATATGGTATATACACCCCACTAGAGGGTGTCTAAACCTTGATCATTGAATGTTGATCAAGACCATCCAACTTTTGGAAAATGATAAAAGTAATTATAAACTCCAGGAAAGCATTATTTTTAGCCACTAACATTTGAATTCGATGAACAACCAACCTTTTTATGGAAAATATCATAGATGCACTCGTAGTTGTTGTAATAGACCAACAAAGTGTATCTTATTTTGGATTATTAATTGTACATGGTTGTAATAGGCATCACATACATACTATATAAATATGTAGAGCAGCCCTGAGATGAATTTGTATTCGAGTCTAGTCTAAATTTTATGCAAATAGTATATATTGTAATTAATCAATAAAGACTTGAGGGTTATGGTGTTTATTGTTCACATCAATTTAAAAGCTCTTCCTTAGAAGTTCAGTGGGTAGATCATCTGTGGGAGCTCAGGCCCACTCCAAGTAGTAATTCTCCCCTTCTTTTCATTATTTTCTCTAGTAGAGTGTGTGTGTTTTATTTCTTTAGAACATAGACATGTGTTTGCTTTTATTCATTTTAGTTTGATTAATATTTCTTTACGCATGTGTTTTTTATTCATTTAATTTAATATGCAGATGTACATTTATTTTCTAGCATTAATTTATTGTTTGTCTTTATTTTTATCAATACTTCATTTTGTTTAAATTGGATTAGAACATATTCATGTAAATTAGACCCCCATTAAACGGTAGGCTTAGAAGGGAATCATTATTCCACTACAAGCATATACTATGTGTGTCACCTCGTAAGTTTATGATATCCTGGATTGACATAAGTTGATAGGACTCAACCTTTTTAGAAACACCAACCTATTAATAGTTTTTAAGAAAATCCATGGGTCTTCCACCTAAGCATATGCATGGTCATGCCATCCACATTTTCCCAAGAAGATAGCCCCCAATGTTTGTCCTTATGGCTATCCCTAGTTATGCTTGAAATTTGACTATCATTTGTATATATTAAGGTTTTTTCCATCAAATAACATCTTAAATTTTTGCATGTCTATCATCATAGATATTCATATTTTCCAAGTACATTTCAAACAATGGGTCTTCTCCCCTCCCCTCCATTTTAAAATGGGCCATCTATTATCTATAAATAAAACACACATGCATGTACATTTACGCATGCACATCACATCATGCATTCAAAAGTTTTGTTATTTCTTACAAAAAATGATATGTTTTAATCATGTTTTAATTTCAATATTTAAAACAATTATTTTTTAAAACATATAAGCATTTGTGTCATCCAAATTATAAAATATATCTCAATAAAATTATTTAGTAGAGAATTTTAATCAATTAGTTCAATAGTTTTTAGGAAACAATATTCAATATATGTAATCATGTTCATCAACAAATTTTGTTACAAAAGAAAGAAAAAGTTTTTTTGCTAGAATGTGTGTCTTTGTTGAATTAAGATAGAAACTACCTAAGGAGATCAATTTGATCTTGAGATGGGGGTATGGAATCAAAGCATAATTTATTAGAATGATACCTTTGCTATAGAAGTTATGCCAAAATAGGTCATCTACCAAAGGGTTTCCCAAATAAATAAAGGAGGAATTACAAAGAAATATAGAGCAAGAATGAAGAAAGAAAAAAGGCTTAATATGGAAGAAAAATGGGTAGATGTCTGAGGAGAAGGGTAAAGAGATTCAAAGACATGAATTTGAGGAGAGGAAGCAGCCACAAGAGAATAAGAAAAAAATAAAGAAAGATGGTATTGGTGTAGGGAAGGAAAACTCATAAAAGGAAATGGAGATGGAAGAAGGTGAAATACTAATTCTAAGAGAGGAATCTAAAAACGTAAAAAGCCAAGACATTACTCAAAGGATAATATCTCCAGTACCATGAGCTCAGGTGACTAAAAAGGATGAAGAAAATATGGATCAAATTGAATAAAATGATAATTAAATGGTAGGGGATAGATTCACATGGAGAATCAGATCCAAATGTTATATTTTGTATAATTATAGACACAAAAAATTGACCCATCCAAATGAGTCAATTCTTCCTTAGATCCCTAGCTAGCCACCCAAACTTGCTAAGTGCAAATTTGGGGCCCTTTTTCCCTCCCCCTTGGCCTTGTTTCCTTAGCTTTACCAAATTCGCACTCGGTCCATATGGGGCATGAATTTGGCTTGCTATATTCATGCCTTGTAATGATGGGGCATGAATTTGGCATTCTAGGGATTTTTCTCACTAAAACCCCTCCCCTTGTCGGACTCGTTTTGGGGTTGGCCTTTGCCCACGATGAAATTTCATTTTCCTACCTATTTTTCCCTCCAAACCTCTTATAAATAAGGGTTTGGATTCCTTTCCTTAACCCCAACAAGTTCTTTTGAGATCCTAATTCTTGACTTGCTCATTTTTCATGCTAACAAGTGCTCATCTGCTCCAAATTGCTATTTTTGTTATTTTGTGCTTTGGTGGTGGCTGCCCTTGGGGATTGAGTGGAGGAGTCTTGATGATTGGATAGATCAACATTCTTGGAGTGCTTCATCCACCTCTTCATTGCTTCTTGACCTCTCCATCAGCTCATCAGGTTTGGTATTCATGTTAGTCACTTTTTAAGTCTATTTTTCATTGTTTTGTGCCCCGTTTTTCATCGTTTTAGGGCCCGAAAAGGGCATCTGAACCAAATTCATGTCCCATCCTTACAGGGCATGAATTTGGTCGACCATATTCATGCTCCCTCTTTACAAGGCATGAATTTGGTAAATTAGGGCTTGGGGGCAAGTTTCGCACCCCAAAACCCTAATTCACATCTTGCATTTTAGCATTCTGTTGTGTCCATCTTGTCTGTATTTTATTTTACTATTACATATCTATTTCCATTTGTTTGTGCATGTTCCAAAGGTCAAAGATCAAATTTTATTTTAAATGATCAACTAAAAGGACCAAGGGGGCTTGACTAATGTACCTCCAAGCTCAGTCTTATAGCGGCCTAAGTAGGCCCCCAAATATTAATCAAATTTTCTAGGGTTTGTGAAGTTATTTTGTAGGTTTGAAACTATTGGATATTCTGGATGCAAGATAAATCTTGGATCAACCACCATATCAGATAAGTTCCCTAATAGATATTTAGGTTATTTGGTGTTTTCTTTCTATTCATTTTTTCTCAAAACCTAGATTACAAGTAAAGGAAAAATATTTGATTGAATTTCTAGGCATTTGAAAGAATAAAAGCATATAGTGTGCATCTAGGGTTTTAATCTTGTTTGTGCATTTCCCTTGGACCCTTGCTCAAAGGCTTTATTTTGCAATCCTAGGGTTAGACATCATTGAATTACAAAATCATACTAGGGTTAGCTCTTGTCTTCTTGCATCTTGTGTGTCTTGCATTGTTCTTTCATTTTCATAGTTTAGTTTAGAAAGGCCAAACAATAGGTGTATGCTTAATTGACACATCAAACACTTCCACCCCAAACTTGGAGCGAGTCCTAAAACCATTCCTAGTGAACCCATCCTTTCCTGTCCCACTAAGTGTAGAGAATATAACACACCCCCATAGTTCACCTTAGCTCCCAATAGATCCAACCAAGAATCATATATGACAAGGTAGTTTTCCCCCTCTACATCTTTGGTGAACCCAACATGAAAACACATCTTAGTGGCCAAGATAGGAAGCCTCTTCCTTTGATTTTTTTGAAAACTTTAAACAAGACCACTAATTCTATTTGTTTAGATCAAAAAATATCTAAAAATATCTTAAGAATCTTCTTGTGTGTCTCTCCTTAGTTTTCTCCTCTATCCTTTCACTTCTTCTAATGGCTCCTTTCCTTAGGAGTCAATGAAGGTATCTAGAATCTGATAAAATTCCTCAAGAAGATGATCAGATTGATAGGGAGAATCATAACCTTGAGATAGAAGAGCAAGAACATGTTGAAATTGATACAAACTATGATCCCTATGAGGGGCCCAATGGTGGCTTCACTTTTACATCAGTTGATCATTTATGGGGTTTCATAAAACATCATGGAGAGACTTTAATTAGAGTTATGGAGCAGGAAGCTCAGCTCGAAAGAGGTGAGGTGCCTCCTCCTCCTACCATCTCTCCTAGGAATGTTCATAACAACCCCTTGTTTGAATCCTTACATCATAGTAATCCTTCTCATCAACCAACATATGCTACTACTATAACCACCAATGTTGGAAGGGTTTTACAAATTCCTCCAACTAGTAGTGCATCTCAAGATTATGTTCAATTTCCTCCTCATTCAACTAATCTCAACATCCATGCTTCTATTCCACCAAATGTTAGTTATCCTCTCCATCAAGATACCACATATCATAACCCATACCATAACAGTGTCAATACCTCCAACATAAGCCAAGTTCCCTTTCAACAACCTACCTATACCCCTCCTTTAGGGAACCTAGGGGTATTGCACAACAACAACCCTGAAGTGCAGAGTTTAACAAATATGGTGAAACAATTAGTTTCAAGAGTGGATATGATTCAACCACCTAGTTTCACCTACAACTATAGAGAAATGTGCAATCAACCCTTAGACCCTATCATTACCTCTAGGCCCTACCCTAAGCATTTTTTGATGTCGATTTTGCCTATCTATAAGGGAATAGAAGATCCAATTGAGCATTTAAGAATGTTTAGAACAACATGCCATGATATCATATATGATGATATGTTGTTACTAAAAATATTCCCTAAGAGCCTTGGTGGTATGGCATTAGAGTGGTATTATCAGTTGCCTAATCATTCTTTGAGGAATTTTGAAGAGACAACTAAAATGTTTGTTCAACAATTTGGTGCTTATGTTGAAAAGAATGTTACTATGAAAGATGTCTATATGTTGAAACAAGCTAAGGATGAAAGTTTTTTAAAATTTTTATCTCAATGGAGGAGTCTAGTTGGACGCTTGAGATATACCTTACCTCCTCGAGACATGCTTGAGATATTTATTGGAAACTTACAAGAACAAATCTCTTATGAGTTGGAAACTACAACTATCACATATTTTGATCAAGCTATAGATCTAGCAAGAAGGGTAGAGCAAGCCCTTATAAGAAGAGGTCAACTTAAAGTAAAAGAATATAGGACCACTAAAAATTAGTATAAGAACAAGCATGTGGTTGGTGATGGGGTAATAGATAGTAGGCCTATTAACAATGTTGTTAATACCCTACAAAATATGGTGCTTAACCAACCCCAAAAACCCCCATAAAGGAATTTCACAAGACTCAACACGCCTATGAATGTGGTCCTACAACAACTTTTGGAAGCTAATATGATTGAGTTACCTCCCATAAGGTAACCTAATACCACAACTGATTGGTATAAGCATGGTCAACATTGTGAGTATCATAGAGTGGAGGGGCACTAGAAAAACTCTTGTAAGAGGTTGAAACATGTGGTTCAAGACCTAATTGATGAAGGATGACTTATCATAGAAGGTTCTTGATCCAATCCTCCAACAAACAATCAACCTCCTACTCAACAAGCACCCACAACTAATCAAGACATGGGGATCTTCCAAGATCCTCTCCCTAAGCATGGTCAGTAGGTAGCTAATCAAGTGTCATATCAGAATGTGCCACCTCCCTATGATAATATGGTTGGTATGATAGCAATAACTACAAGGCAACAAGCATAGAATCAATAGACTCAACATTCTTAGTAGGAGATGAGTTCTTCATCCAACCCACCTTCGAAACCCACCTTAGTTTTGAAGAATACCCAAAAAAGGAGCACAAGGTTAGAAAACCCACCTTTAGTGTTGAAGCCACAACCTAAAGTCTCCTTTGACATTCAACAATAGTTAGCTAGTACCCCAACCAAGATCTCCCTCTTAGAGATTTTGCAAACTTCTTCTATTCATAGGGAAGCTTTGTTGAAACTTCTAAGACAACAATATATTCCTCAAGATATTTCCCCTAGTGCTATAGCTAATGTTGTAAGTTCTCTTGGGATACATCATATCACATTCTCGAATGATGATAAGCCTTCCTTAGACTTACGAGGGATTCTTCCCTCTACATTACTACATTTATTGGGGAAAATTTTATCAAGAGGATTTTGATTGATAATGGTTCTTCCCTCAATTTATGCACCTATCAATTCTTCCAAAAGTTTAGATTAAAAGAGGAAGACTTAACTAAATCTGATATCATCATCAAAGCTTTCAACAATGAGTCCCAAGAAGCTTGTGGTATTATATCCCTCCCCCTTAAGGTTGGACCTAAGATCTTAGATACCTTGTTCTATGTGGTGTCTTTCCCTACATCTTTTAATCTGCTTCTTGGATGCCCTTGGATCCATGTGATGAGGGTGGTCCCTTCTACTTTTCATCAATGTTTGAAGTTTGAATCTAAAGATCAATTGGTCACCATTTTAGGTGACCCTCACCCATTCAAATATTATTTGATGGTTGAGAAAGCTCAATATGATCTCAATTTATGTCCATCAATTTCCTCATCTCACATAACCAAGCAATTTGAAAATCTAAAGGTGAGTGAGGAACCTCTCATCAATGTTTCATCATGGGATCAAGTTAATTTATTTCTTCAAACACCTCTTCTAGATCTTGCCAAGCTACCACCTTCACCAAGGATTATAGGTTTACCTCGTAAGAAGGGTGAAGTCATACACATTGGCACATGTACCTTTATCTTTGTAGGTACATCCCTCAAAGAAAAGATTCATGGTAGCAACCCTTGTCCTATTGAGCATTCTTTTACCCATTGTTACCTATCCAATGATTACCCACTTCCCAAGAAAATCCTATCTAGTATGGGATATATAGGTAAAGGTTTGGGGCCATGATAGAAGGGTATTCAAGAACCCTTGGATGTTGAGATTTGGCCTGGGAGGTGTGGCGTAGGCTACATTCCTAATAAAACCCAACCTTTACCCTTTGATAATGATGATCATCTTGTTACTTATGCTGAATATTTAGATCATCAAAGCTTGGAGTGGAGTGATGAGGATGAGGGACCCCCTTATCCCTCAAATATTATATTTTACAATATGGTAACCATTGGGCATCCTAAGTCTAGTGTGGCCCCAAAGAAGAATGCTAAAAGGAGTACCCCTTGTGACATAGCTCATAAGGATATCTCCTAGAATAACTTTTCCTTCGATGGGTCTATCCCTTGTGTTGTGCATGTCAAGTCTTCTCATTCTTGAGAAGACCCTATTCCTCTATCTTATAGGGACCTTGCAAAGTTGGGGATCACTCCCCCTTTTATCAAAAAGGATGGTACAATCAAAGTTTGCACTAACTTTCATGCAACATCTTCCAAAGAATGTACTATGGGAGATTCCCTTCATGATGAGAATCATGAAGATATCCTCCATCATAGTCCTTTCTTTGATGGGTTAGATCCTTGCACCACCATCATGTTTGTTAAAATAGGTGACACACTCAGAATTTGTGCCGAATTTAAAAATCAATGAATATAATTTAAACCTTAAAATAAAAAAATAAATAAAAAGATAAAAATAATAATAACCTAAAACATTGTGCATGGTGTTATGTTTCCATTTCATCTAGTTTGCATCTGGTTTGCTTGTTCATACTGCATGATTGCTTGTCATATCTTGCATGGTTTGCTTGACATTCTGTTCCACTTGCATTTTTGCTTGTCATACAATTGCATTGTTGCTTGTTCATACTTGCATGGTTGCTTGATCATATAGATTCTTGGGGAGTTTGCGACAATGGCAAGTGATGACACCTAGTTAGGTCATAGCTCACATGCATTGCACTCTCACTAGGGCTCTGATGCCTAGAAAATCCCCAACCTAGGGCCCACTATGCATTTCCATCATTGCATCCACCCATCTCATATTTTCCTTATTCCTTGACCTTGAAAGTTTTCATTGCTTATATCTCTCCAAGTCAAGGGATATGGTTCTTGTTTTGCTCCATTGGCCTTGTCCATACACTTTATTGCACACACCACACCCCTATCGGGTAGTACTCACTTTGGCAATATCATTCACATCATTTCAACACCCCATAGTGGATAGCTTCATGGTCACGAGCGAGGGGTAGCCTCCATTCGACCATTTGTGAGCATACATCCCAATGGGTATATCTCTTCTTTTCTGACCATATTAGTGAGCACTACACCCATAGTGGGTACAACTCCACCTTGTCCATATTTTCAAGTCAACAACCCTCATAGGATAGCTTCATGGCCACACATGAGGGGTAACCTCCATCTCGATCATTTGTGAGCATACATCCTCATAGGGTTTTGTTCTTTTTTTTTCTTTGGCCTTTTGGAGCTTTGTTTTCATTTGCCCATGCATTTCATTTAGGTTTGCATTTTAGATGCATTGCATTTAGTTAGATTCATACCATTCCATCTCATTCATTTAGGATTCATTCATTGCATCCATTATGTTTGTGTTCACCATGCATACACAAAAAATAAAAATATATAAAAATATATAAAAAGCAATCACACATAAGCACACACATTGCACCATAAACACAAATAAATTATAGCTAGTATTACTCGATAGCACTAAGTGCATGTTTGTAGGTCAGTGTGCCACAATAGAGAGCTTGGCACACTCGACCATCCCTAGGGGTGCATGCCACAATCAAAATTGACATGTCATCTCGATCCCAACCCTAGCCATGTGAGCCTACTCCCTCTGCTCTACCTACTGGAGGTGGTGGGGGAGTCATGTTCATAGATCATGACATAGATCATGCCTATGACTATGAATGACTCTATGATCATTGAGATGATGGTTCTAGAACCCTCTAATTGATTGGGATGGCATGGTAATAGGCCATATGGTAGTAGGCTACCCTCCATACTACCATCTCATACGACTCCCTCATCCTCTATAGCTCCATTAGTAGTAGGTGGTCTCCCTCACCCTATTGGTTGCCTACCATGATAGCCATCCCCTCTACCTAGGTCTATTAACCTATCTCCCCTCTAAGGTGCTCTACCTCAACTTGTATCACATTCCAGTCTACTCAAGCCTAGTCTAGTGCACTACGGATGGACTCCATATTTGTCAGCATCATTGCTACCATGGCTTGTAGCCCCTCTACCTCCCCTAGATCTATCGCCTCAGGTCCCACCTATGCCATAGTAGGGGTAATCCATGTGGCTCCCCCTCCTCCTAAGCTAGATATCATGATGGTCCCCCTCATGGTTGTCACTATCTCCACCTAAACTTATGCCTATGATGGTCTGTATGGGATCATGCCTCTCTGCTACCTCTCGGTGGCATGTCGAGTGGCCTCTCAAAGTACCAACTACACTCATTAGCTCATCACCTAGCATCTCTACACTAGCACTAGTGGGGAGATCCTCGAGGGTATAATTCTCCTATACCATCTCCTGTACCCGAGGGCCACCCTAACATTGTCCACCCTTAGATCCATATATAGTGGGTCATCCAGGTCCTCCTCTACCCACCTAGCCACATCAAGAGTACCTCTACATCCTAGTGGGTCCCTCCTCACCCATCAGAACCAATAGTCTCCTAGGTCTGGAATCTCCTATAGAATGTCAAACTAGCATTGTACTTGATCAAACCTGAATAGCTCCCGCTCACCCTTCTCAGTGATAAGCCACTAGATCCTCCTCACCCAAGCTAGCTCCTCTATGTCCTCCCTCTAGCCTGGGTGTAGATGCCATGGATACCATATGATATGGTGCTCTCATAGCTCATCTATCACCTACCTCCCTAGTGGTAAGACTCCAATATACGACCTATGCCCACACTCATAGAGTCAGGACAACCTATATTGTTGCATAAGTTTATTATTATTATCATAAACCATTCACCAATATGCAAAAATATCAAATCATTCATCCACAATACATTATCCACAATAACAATCTACAAATGAGAGAGATAGATAATACCCTTAAGGTAGGGCAACACCAATAATAATCCTTAATGAGGAATAAATCCACAAGATCTCCCAAGGTGAGATGCCACTTCATGGTCACGATGATTACATAAGATTCTTCTTTAATGATATGAGTAATTACAATGACAAATATCTCTTCTTTATATATCCATTCTTATTCTACTTTGGAGAGCCTACTACCAATATAATATTATATTATAATATAATATAATATTATAATACAATCAACCTTGGATTATGTGTGGTCCATGCCAACCCTTATACAATATAATAATATATCCCCAAATATCTATTCCTAGGTACCCTACCATGCCACCCTCCTTACAAATGTTTTGTCCTCGAAACATATGAAAAAACCTGATAGTATGATTTGCTACGGAATGTTAGCAACTGGTACCAATATTGATCATCCATCCATCCAAGTGAAACCCCATGATGTTGGTACGCTATTTTTTTACTTGAGTATCCAAATCTACTTTGTTGGCTCCATGCTTCTGTTGCTATATTTTGATAACTTTAATGATGGGTCCACTTATTCCTTGATGCTGATGAACCATGTTGAAAACCATGACCACTATGCTTTCTTTGCCAAACACTGCCATAGTTGGTGCCCTTCTGATTCAATGTAGAACCATAATATTTTTACCTTGAACCATGCCTCCAATATTGTTTCTGCTCATGATGGTGTGGATGGCGATATGGTGCAACCTTTACTTGATGTTCTACCTTATTTGACTTTTCAACCTTTGTAAAATACAACCTTAAATACAAAAATTGGTCAAAGAATGTTGCATTTATTTGGGGATATATTATTATATTGTATAAGAGTTGGCATGGGCCACAAATAATCCAAGGTTGATTGTATTATAATATTATATTATATTATAATATAATATTATATTAGGAGTAGGCTCTCCAAATATCTATTCCTAGGTACCCTACCATATATGCTACTGGTAACTTTGCGATGGGTAGTGGTCCTGGTAGTGCCTGCAATATTTGAACTACCATGTATTCCTAGCAACACACCTAGAGTAATGTCATACATATCAACCCCATATTTATCTTGTACACAATGTCATGTAACATCCTGTACAGGTAAGCTAGCATAGATGGTCCCCGTGTAAATTTGACCTCTTGATCTCGCATGTCTACCACTACTCCTACAAAATCCCATGGTATGTATCAGCTACTAATATGGCACACTAGCATCCCTACCACCACTTCATATAGTACAAACATTAGTACCCTGACTCCATATCAATGTGATATCTCATTGAGATGAAATCCACTCTACTAGATCACATGTACTAGATATCTTGACATCATCACTAAAACAACCATCGACACCCATACCATATAAATAATCCTCCCACTAATAGGAATCCTCGAGATGCACCACACATCCTCCAGTTTGATCATCATCTCCCCTATCAGTAGCCATAATATGGATGATTTTGAATACCATCTCTCTACCAAAGCCATCAGTAGGGTCCTATCTACCTCAATGTGGGGTATCTCTACTAAGTGATGTAGTTCCACATTCTTTAGTGTCTACCTCTCCTACATTGATATCTTCTCTAGGGTAGTCTCTAGTATCTCAAGCACCACTCTCTCCTCTAAAGTACATCTAACTACATAATCAACATACATCATTAAACTTATAAAACTCGTAAATATTCAAAAATTCAAAAATAAATGATATTTTTGTGCAAAATTTGTGAAATTCATGCCTTGGAATGATTGAGCATGAATTTGGAAAATTTTCCTAACCAAATTTGTGTCCCATCCATATAGGATTCGAATTTGGTTGGGGCATCCTACCAAATTCATACCCCACTCATACAAGAAATGAATTTGGCTTAAGCAGACTACCAAATTTGTGATCCGTGACTAAATTTGCACCCCATGATGAATTTTACCTAAAAATCATTAAAACATTAAAATAAATGCAAAAAATTATTAATTATTTTATGTTTGCAAGTGTAAAATACAAAATGAGCAAGTGGGTCTCGATCCATACCTTCGCTCGATCAACAACAATGCCAGTGTCACCCCTCACCATGACAACATAGTGAGTTGGTAAGGCCATTCTCCTCTTTATTCTCTAGAGCTCTTTTGTCCTTCTTGCACAATGAAATGAGCCTCTTTTACCTCATTTTCCTCTTTTCTTCCTTCCCTTTCTTCTCCTTCCTCCCCTTTCTTCCTTTTTTCTCTCCTTGTCGTCTTGTGTCATGCTTCACTTTTTTTCACTTTTTTACTCTATATGTGTCTTTTTCAAGTTTTTATCTAGAATTTGGTATTCCTTCCAAAAACTTGAGGGGGTACCCTATCCCTAGAAGCATTAATGGTAATATTTCCTTAATTTAATAGTAAATTTGTGGTGTTCACACTAACACCCTTTTTTTACACTGCCCCTTCATCTAAACCCAACCACCCCTTTTGTATTCATTGCTTTCACCCTTAGGAGTCTACATATTCTTTGACTTATTTATTTGGCCATAAATGCATCAAAGAGGGGGTAAAATGTAGACACAAAAAATTGACCCACCCAAATGAGTCAATTCTTCCTTAGATCCCTAGCTAGCCACCTAAACTTACTAAGTGCAAATTTAGGACCCTTTTACCCTCCCTCGTGGCCTTGTTTCCTTACTTTACCAAATTCATGCTCGGTATATACAAGAATGAATTTGGATTTCCATATTTATGCCCTGTAATGACGGAGCATGAATTTGACATTCTAGGGATTTTTCTCACTAAAACCCTCCCCTTACTAGCCCATTTTAGGGTCAACCTTTACCCACGGTGAAATTTCATTTTCCTACCTATTTTTCCCTCCAAACCTCTTATAAATAAGGGTTTGTAGTCCCTCTTTTCCCTGAGATCCTAATTCTTGACTTGCTCATTGTTCATGCTAACAAGTGCTCATCTACTCCAAATTACTATTTTTGTTGTTTTGTGCTTTGGTGGTGGTTGCCCTTGGGTATTGAGTGGGGGAGTCTTGATGACTAGATTGATAAACCTTCTTGAAGTACTTAATCCACCTATTCATTGCTTCTTGACCTCCCCATCATCTCATCAAGTTTGATATTCATGTTAGTCACTTTTTAAGTCTATTTTGTATCCCATTTTTTGCTATTTCAAGGCCTGAAAAGGGTGTTTGAACCAAATCCATGCTCCATACTTATAGAGAATGAATTTAGGTGACTATATTTGCACTACCTCTTTACAAGGTGTGAATTTCATAAATTAGGACTTGAGGGTAAGTTTCACACCCCAAAACCCTAATTCGCACCTTGCATTTTAGCATTTTGTTGTGCCCATCCTGTCTATATTTTATATTACTATTTGTTAAGATCTCACTATTAAAAATAAGCACACTCACACAAAATACTAAAAAATAACTCAAATACATCAAATAACTCAATAAAACTATGCAAAAATCAAATGCAAAAATGGAACAATCTCACAATAACATAGAATCGCAGGCCTCTTCGAGGGGTCAACCTCCTTCAATATTTCATTAGCTTGCAAAAGGATGAATTCTTACATGGCTTCATATCATTTAAAGAAAAACTTCATGCAACCCTACCTAAAGGCTCAATATTTAGCTTACATGCAAAATGCCACTCGAGCTAGAATCTCCTACCTACCATCAGTTACAATCTTGATAAAAATGGTTACATGAGATGGCACCACTTGGCTAGGCACCATACTTGCCACATACATTACAAAGTATTACAAAATAATATCATAATGGGATCCCCCATGTTGGAAGTGGGTCATTACATAAGTAAATGAGAATTACAAAATGGTGTTAGGATAGGATCCTAACATGTCCTTCTCCTTCAGAAAGCTTTGTCCTCAAAGCTAAAAATGAGGGAACTAGTGCTGGAGCTGATGGAGAGACTCCCATGTAGCATCTTTTGGCTAGATCTCGCACCACTAAACAAGAAATTCTGTGATGGTACTATTGCAAAGAGTGCAGGTTCAACAATCCAATAATTATTTAGGTTTGAGTAATATGGACCCTTCTTCATCCAATTCTGGTAATGTTGACTGAACCTGTACCTATGTGCCCACAAATTTTTTGAGAGAGGAAACATGGAAAATAGGATGGATCTTGGAGGTGGGTGGAAGAGCCAATTTATAAGTAGTGGAACCAATATGTTGAAGAACTTGGTAGGGTCCATAGTATTTTGTAGCAATTTTATGGCACCGACGGAGTTGTAGAGATGATTGTTTGTATGGTTGCAAGCGAAGGAAGACCATATCACCCACATTAAAGCTATGCTCAACCTGTTGTCATATCTAATTCTGGGCCATGTCCAAATTTTACTTCAACTAGTGGAGAACATCGATATGTTGGCTGATAGTAGTGTCGACTTCCTAGACCTTAGAGCTGCCTGGGATGTATGAAGAAGGTGTGAGTGGAGGGCACCTATAAACGACCTCAAAAGGGGTGATTTTGGTTTTTGTATGATAGGAAGTGTTGTACCACCATTCGGACAAAGGAAGCCACTTTACCCATTGAGTAGGATGATCTGATGCAAAGCAATGAAGATAGGTCTCCAAACATTTATTGACAATATCAGTTTGACCATCCATTTATGGATGGTAGGCTGAACTCATTTTGAGTTGAGTTCCCTGCAACTTAAACAATTCTTGCCAAAAATGACTAGTGAAGGTTGGGTCTCGATCGGACACAATGGAGGTGGGCATACCATGAAGGAAAAAAATAGAATCAAGAAATATTTGGGCAATGGTGGAGGTTGTGTAAGGATGTCCAAGGGAACAAAAATGAGCATACTTCGAAAGGCGATCCACTACCATGAGAATAACAGAATTATCACTAGATTTAGGTAACCCTTCTATAAAATCCATGGAAATATCAATCCAAACCTGATCTAGAATGGGTAAGGGTTGAAGAGTACCCGGAGAACATACCATTTCACCTTTCATCAATTGGTAGGTATCACAAGTTGCTATAAAATCATGGATGTCCTATTTCATACCTTTCTAGAAGAATGTGCACTTGAGGCATTCATATGTTTTAAGAAATCCTAAATGGCTTATAGAGGGAGTAGTATGTAGTTCCTTCATAAAAATCTCATGAAGTGGGGACGTGCGAGGAAGAACAAGGTATTGGTGATAACGTAGGTCATGGCCATCCCAATTGTAGCCTAGGAATGAAGTAGGATCATCACGGAGCAAGGCCACCAAAGCTTGCAAGTCTACATCCTAAAGTACCTCCTATCATAAGGAATCTATCCATTAAGGAACCAGTGAGGAAATGGCACATAACATACTGAGGGCCTCAAATTGCCAAGAGAGAGCATCAACCATAAGATTCTCTTTGCCCTTATTATAGGTGATATCGTAATCATATCCCATGAGTTTAGAAACCCATTTTTGTTGTTCTAGGGTAGCAACCCATTGTTCCAAGAAGTATTTGAGACTCTGATGATCTATTTTAATAGAGAAATGGTTCCCAATGAGATATGGTCACCAATGGGTTACGACATGTAATATTTCCAACATCTCCTTGGCATATGTAGATTTTCCCAAGTTACGATCAGAGAGTGCCTTACTAGTGAAAGCAAAGGGTCTCCCTTCCTGCATCAACATTGCCCCGATGCCATGACCAAAAGCATCACTTTCAATGACGAAAGGCTTGGAAAATTTTGGCATGGCTAAAACTGGTGTTGTGGTCATAGCATGCTTCAATTCGAGGAAGGCTTGGTCAGCGGGCCCTATCCAAGTAAAAGAGTCCTTATTTAACATGGATGTGAGGGGGACTGCTATTTTACCATAATTACGAATAAATTTGTGGTAGTAACCTGTAAGCCCTAAGAATCCCCAAAGTCCCTTGAGAGTGTGAGGTTTTGGCTAGTCCTGAACTACTTGAATATTCTTGGGGTCGACCTTGATGCCATATTTGGAGACAATGTGTCCTAGATACTCCACTTCAATCAGACCAAAGGAACACTTGGACCACTTAGCAAAAATTTGATGTTGTGCCAACAATTGTAATGTTTGATCCACATGGATAAGGTGTTCCTCCCACGAGTGACTATAAACCAAGATATCATCAAAGAAAACCAGGATGAAATTTCGTAGGAGAGGGAAAAAGATGTTCATCAGGCTCTAAAATGTGGAAGGAGTATTTGTTAGACCAAATGGTATTACCAAGAACTCATAGTGACCTTCATGAGTACAAAATGTAGTTTTGGGAATATCCTCGTCCTTGAGCCAAATTTGATGGTAGCCAAAATGAAGGTCTAACTTGGAGAAGTACATAGCTCCATGTAATTCATCCACTACCAAAATGGGGAATTTATCCTTGATGGTCATTTTGTTGAGCTCACGGTAGTCTATACACAATCACCACGAGCCATATTTCTTGTAAACTAGTAAAACTAGGAGAAGAGTAAGGGTTGGTACTAGGTCAAATGACACCATATTTGAGCAATTCTTGTACCATATGCTTGATTTTAGACTTGAGAGCATGAGGATACCGATATGATCTGATTTTGGATGGTGCATTACCTAGTAGTAGTGGAATAGCATGGTCATGTGAGTGACGAGGTGGTAGGGTAGTTGGTTTTGAAAAAATGCCATCGTGCTTGGTCAAAACAAGTTGCAAATCTACTAGAATTTGATCCACTATGGAAGTGCTTGGTTGAATTGAAAATATTTGTGCAATGACCCCATGGGATGAATTTTTTAATAATTTCTCCATACGATTAGAAATGATAATTTGGGAAGGGCCTGTTTTGGCACCATGGAGGGTGTGTGTTTGTCCATGTTGTGAAAATTGCATCCATAGTTCTGAAAAGTTCCAGTTGATAGTGCCCAAGGTGCTCAACCATTGGGATCCCAACACAATGTCACATCCTCCCAATTGGAGGGCAAACATGTCTTGCTTGAGTTCATAAGCCCCCATCTTGATTTTAACATTGCGACATTTACCTTTACAAGGTAAAGTGCCTCCATTTGTCACCATGACTTCAAATGAATTACATATGTGTATATAGCAATTGGCCTGCTTAGCAACTTGAGGATCAATAAAGTGTGTGTACTGCCTGAATCAATAAGAATAGTAAGGCATTGGTCTTTGAAAAAACCCACAAATTTCATGGTTTGTGGAGTGGTAACCCTAGCAAGAGCATGGACAAAAAATTTTGCTTGAGGTTCTTGGGTTTCCTCTTCCTGTTGAGTTGGTGCTTCAACTGTGTCACTCTCCTCATCACTATGGTCACTACTATCAGGTTCCTCTACATCTATTAAGAAAAATATCTTATTTGCACATCTATGTCCCTTCACAAAATTTTCATCACAATTATAACATATCCCTTGGGTGCGACGTGCATCCATTTCATCTGTAGTCAGTCACTTAGGAGTAGGAGGTTTATTATCAATATTATTTTTGAATCAAGGAGGAAAGGGAGGTCAAGTTTAAGAAAATCATGATGTTCATCGTTGAGCTGAGAGTTTAGATTCGGCCAATCAGGCTAAAATGATAGCCTCCATCATGGTTTGTGGTTTAAACATCTTGACTTCAGCCTGAAGATCATATTTCAACCCACTAACGAAACAACTCATAAAAAATCCCTCATTCAAGCCCCTTGTTTTATTGGCCAATTTCTCAAATTATGTCTGGTAATCATGAACTATGGTAGTTTGTTTCAGCTTTGTCAATGCTCCTGTAAAATATTCATAGTCACTAGGGCCAAATCATGTGAGTAGTTGGGACTCAAAGTCCTCCCAAGATAGATCGGGGGTAGTGGCTCATAGCCATTGAAACCAATGTAAGGCTTCAGATTCTAAGTTGAAGGAAGCCATCTGAACCCGATGATATATAGGGACATTGTGGAGTCTAAAGAATTGATCAACTCGACATAACCACCCATCGACATCATTTTCCACTGAACTTTGGGAAATCCAATTTAGGTATTTTGAAGGTCATATCATGGTCATAGTGAGTGTCTTTGGTTCCCCTTCTTTGGTCTTCTGTTTCCCTTCTTCGACCTCATTCAGAGTTTTCATCTTGGTGTTCAGATGTGAGAGTACCCTACAATTGTGTCTCCACCTCTGTAAGTTGTTTTTCTAAGAGGATTCTAGTGGTATCCTGATCCGTTTGGAGCTCTCGAATATCTTCTCTTATGGTGTGGTTTGTAGTGGTCAAGTAGTCAAGGAATTTTTACATATCGGCCAATATTATGGCAAGTTCTAACTCCTTTTGTCCATGAGTGTCACTCACCATTGTGGGCCCTCTTTTACTTAGTTACTAAAAATAGATGTGGGGTTTTAGGAGTTACTATTTTTAGTAAGGTTCCAAAATTTAATTTGGGAAATGGATTGCAACACTGATTTTAGGATAGGGTCCACTTTGGTGGTTGCTTGATCTGAGTGCTCAATGAGGAGGTATACTAAATTTTTTGACTTTTTGTGATCTCCTGGTTGGTTGCAAGTTGATGTCAAGGTAATTTCTTCCACGTGGACTTAAAATTTCACCAATGATTCCTTGAGGGTCTTTGGTGCAGAATAACAAGTATCTTATATTCCCAAAAATTTGGATCAATTTGATTGATCGTTGAAAAGTTATGGCCTTAGCAAAAAAAAACAAAAATTATTATTTTTGGAAAATCGATGTAAAATTTGACCAGGGGCTGCCAAGGACAATTTTATCTAGAATAGAGTGTAGAATTATCTGCTAAATTTTTGAGTCATTTTGAGCTTTGTGTGAAGAGATATCCCTGTTTTAATAAAATTTCAATCTTTTTTTTTTCGTTGTCTTAACGATTCTACTGGTGTTTACCCCTTGACCATCCTGTCACTATCCTCTCTCTTCCTCTATCACCCATACTACGATTACTACCATGGCTCATGTTACTAACCCTGGGGATTCTTTGACACTGATAGTACTGTTTCTAAAATTGGAGGTCTATAATTTTGGACTATTATAGAGGGTTGTTACTATCGACCTGACTATCACTATTACTGACCAAACTATTTTTGTCACTATCCTAACTATTTTGTCTCTGACCATGACTGTTGCAGACACTTGCAAAATCTATCCTAAATTTTGGTGCATGCAAGTTTATTTTTTGTGATAAGGAATGCCTTCTTCGTATGCTCACTTTTGGGGTTGTGAATGTAGGATAACAGAACAGAGATGGTGTTGATTTGCAGGTGGAAGTTATATTTTGTAGAACTAGGGTATGCTAAGTAAGGGAGTATGTAATACCCATAGGCCCTCTATTATACCGTAGTGATGAACAATAGTGCTCGGACCAATATTTTAGGCCACTACCCAAGGAGGATTCCACACATACCCTTGAGCACACTATCTACCTCTCTGATAGTATGGGAGGGTGATCGTATGAGATGTTGTCTCGTGGACTATGGATAATACAAGGCCGAAAAGCTTCCTACTGGATAAAATTTTGTTTAAACCTAGATTATCTCCCGATACACCCAAATATGCATGGGAGCTCAAGTCCATGTGTGAGTGTTGTTTAAGGCCTAGGTATTGGAGCCTGATCACCCCTCACTTCACTAGATGCTTTATGGGCTATCTAGCTTAGCCAATAATGATAGCTCCTTCACGATATTTTAAAACCCTCGGCACAGGGTTTCTAACCTACACAACTACTAAAAAAGAGACTGTATTTTTTTGTGTTTTCTGGTTTTTTGGTCGAAAAAAATAGACTATATTTTTTTGGATTTTTAATAAAGGAAAAAATAAAAATGAAAAACACATAGAAAATTATACCTAATAGGTGGAATGGATGGCAAAAATCATCTTAGTTGCAATAGAACTCGGCCCTAGAAAGCGCTCTGATACCACTTGTTAGGATCTCACTATTAAAAATAAGCACACTCACACAAAATACTAAAAAATAACTCAAATGCATCAAATAACTCAATAACACTATGCAAAAATCAAATGCATAAATGGAACAATCTCACAATAACATAGAATCATAGGCCTCTTCAAGGGGGCAACCTCCTTCAATATTTCATTAGCTTGCAAAAGGATGAATTCGTACATGGCTTCATATCTTTTAAAGAAAAACTTCATGCAACCCTACCTAAAGGCTCAAGAGTTGGCTTACATGTAAAATGCCACTCGAGCTAGAATCTCCTACCTACCATCGGTTACAATATTGATAAAAATGGTTACATGAGATGGCACCACTTGGCTAGGCACCATACTTGCCACATACATTACAAAGTATTATAAAATAATATCATAATGGGATCCCCCATGTTGGAAGTGGGTCATTACATAAGTAAATAAGAATTACAAAATGGTGTTAGGATAGGATCCTAACACTATCACATATCTATTTCCATTTATTTGTGCATGTTCCAAAGGTCACATATCAATATTTATTTTTAATGCTAGTTAAAGTACCAAGGAGGCTTTACTGTTGCACCTGTAAGCTTGGTCTTATAGCAGCCTAAGCAAGCCCTCGAACACTGATCAAATTTTCTAGGGTTTATGAAATTATTTTATAGTTTTATAACCATTGCATATTCTAGATGTAATATAAAGCTTGGATCAACCACCATATTATATAAGTGCCCTAATATATCTTTAGGTTGTTTGGTGTTTTCTTTCTATTCAGTTCTACTCAAAACCTAGATTACAAGTAAAGGAAAATATTTGATTAAATTTCTAGGTAATTGAAATAATAAAAGCATCTGGTGTGCACCTAGGGTTTTAATCTTGTTTGTGCATATCCTTTCGATCCTTGATCAAAGTATTTAATTTCACAATCCTAGTGTTAGACATCATTAAATTGCAGAATCATACTAGGGTTAGTTCTATCTTCTTGCATCTTATGTGTCTTGAATTGTTCTTTATTTTTTATAGTTTAGTTTAGAAAGTCCAAACAATAGATGTATTATTCATTTACAATAGTTGTATCTTTCTCCTTGCCCACCAAGTGTACATAATATAACACACCCCCACATTTCACCTCGGTTCCCAGCAGATCCAATTAAGAATCATATGTGACAAGATATTTTCCCCCTCTATAATAATTAATCAAGAAGAAGTAGATGTAGTGACTTCATGAAAATTACCATACATAAGGATGTTGAGGATTGTTAAGAAGTGCCTAGATGCAGGAGTAGACGATGGTAATAATGTGGACAAGTCATATTTGAAGGAAAAATGCTTAAATGAAACACAGAAGGATTTGAAATATAGAAACAAATGATCATAATCTTGAGTGGAGAAATCCCATTACAAGAAGTAAAACATAAATTCATATCATGGATGTTAGGGGAATTAATTTCCCTAATAAATACATATTAGTGATATCCATGTTGAAGGACCACCAACCTAAAATAGTATTATTGCAAGAAACTAAATTAACGTGTGTAAAGTGAGAAAGTATTCAAAGTGGATTATAAAAAAAGAGTAAGAGCTATCAAGTGGGATCCAAGGGAGTCTTAGGAGGTTTGTTTTTTTTTTTTTTAATTTACATGGTGGAATCGATAGCTGCCATGAATCCGGGCAGGTTGTCCAGCTTTTATGGTCACCATAGTATTCTACGTTGTCCACCCCAGAAGCCGCCACACAGATCTTCGCACAGTCTGCCCCTATAACCACCATGCCACAATCATTTTAAAACTTTTACGCTGCTGAAAGCACCAGGAAAGGGACAAGCATTCAGAAGGGTGAGGCCCAAGATTTGAACCTTAGATCTCCACCCCCCCTTATGGGTTTTGGATGAACCAGGCTTAGGAGGTTTGTTAACTCTATGAAACTATAATATTTATGAGGGAAAATTCATCTCTAGAAGTGTAAATCATTTATATGTTCTTATCTTGGCCAAGTCTTCGAAGTTGGCTTTCCTTATTAAAAATGTTTATGCTCCAAATGTAAGTAGAATTAGAAAGGAGTTTTAGAAAGAACTAGAACAAATGGGATAGTATGTAAGGGGGATAATATAGATATTTGTAGGAGACTTAAACACTCCATTAATTCTAGGTGAGAAGAAAGAGGGGATCCAAGGATTCATCGAGAGTATGGAGGACCTTAGCAATTTTATATCAACATCAAGTCTTTATGATGTTGATTTGAGTGGAAATGATTTCTTGTGGACTAACAATAGGTTAGAGGAGGGTTTATCTAGGTGGTATTATATAGGTTTCTACTATCCTTGGGGTGGTTTGAGGAAAATTATGAACATACATTGGCACCATTTCCAAGAATAGAATCATATCATAACCCTATTTTCTTTCGGTGTAGTATGGAGGATAGAAAAAAACAACCCCTTAAAATTTTAATTCATGTGGTTGCAACACCCAAGTATTTCTAAGGAAATGGAAAGATGGTAGATGCATCCTATAAAGGGATCCTAGATGCATATGATTGCTATAAAATTAGAATATGTGAATAGGGAAGTAAAAAAGTGGAACAATAAGGTCTTTGGAAATATCTTTTTAGAAAAGGAGCGGTTAAGGCAGAATTGAGCAGTATTGAAGACGAAATAAGTAGAAATGGGATGGACCATGTCCTTTATGGTAGAGATAACTTTATCCAAGTAGAATTACATACAATAATGGCAATGAAGGAGACGTACTAGAGACAAAATTAAAGGAACCAACGGTTAATGGAAGGAGATAGGAACACAAGACTCTTCATTGTTTCTATCATAAGATATAAATATGCAACAAAGATAACTAGAATTAAAAAGAGTATCGAGAAGTAATAAGAGAGAAAAATCAAATCAGATAAGGGGTGATGGACTTCTTTAAATTGTTGCTAAGAAAGGATAGGGAGGATGATTAAGAAGTTATGGAGGAAATAATTCAGCATATCCCAAGGATTCTGTCTAGAGATATAAATGCAAAACTTATCAAAGATTTGAGTGATGAGGAGGTCAAGGAAGCAGTATTCGATAAAGCTCTAGGACATAATGGATTTCAAGTGAGTTTCTTCTACTATTTTTACATTAGTAAGGATGTAGTAGTAGTAATCAGAGAGACACCACTTAGGCAAAGTGTTGAGGTAATATAATATTATTTTTCTAGTGCTCATTCCAAAGAATCCTAGGCAAAAGGGATTGAAATACTTTAATCCAATTAGTCTATGTAGTGCCATTTATAAGATAATATCAAAAGTGATTGTATTAAGACTACAACATGTTCTCCTAGAGATTATTGCAAAGCAGCAAAGGGGATTTATGAAGGATAGAAAATATTTTGGATGGAGTAATCACACTCCATAAAACCATGCATTCAGTTAAAATTAGTAAAAGAGAGGAAATGGTGTTAAATCTTGACAAAAACAAATCCTATGATTGGATCTCATGGTGTTTCTTGGATAGATTTATAGAGAATTTTGGCTTCAGTAGATGTTGGAGAAGGTGGGTGAATAACTATTATGGATGACCTAAATTCTTAGTTACAGTGAACAATTATTTAATTGAATTCTTTGGAAGGAAAAGGGACTTAAGGCAAGGGGACCCATTGTCCTTGTATCTCTTCATAATAATGGAAAAATTATTAGGAAGGTGCATTGGATCTACAAAACAAGTAGGAAAATTAAGTGGGTTGAACCATTACCAACAATTTGTGGATGACATATTTTTGTTGGGGGGACCATCTATAACTGAGGTAAAGGAATTTAGGAGGATATTAAATATCCATGAAAAAGCATCCCAAGTTGAATATGATATCAAAAAAAATTTGTAGAAAGGAGACCTCATGGACTGTATCCTAAAATTTCATAGGCATCATTTTAAAATTTTAAAGCATATGGCACACTCTTGGAGAAATGGTTGGGTCAAAGTTGGTGGATTATAATTTGAGTTCTCTATTGCTTTAGTTGCTGAGATGACTGGTTTACCCTCTGATGGATACTATCATAATAGGGAAAAATATTCCTTGACAAGAGAATTGGGGTACTTTTTGGATAAAGGTGAGTATTTGTCAAAAATTCAAAATGGTTATCAACCAAAGGTGCTTAAGACCCCATGGGATAGTGTTATTATGGTGGTGATGGATTAATTTTTTTTGGACTCAAATAGATATGTTTTGCATAGCTACCATGCCATGTTTATTAACCACTTGTATCATAAGAAACATATGAATATTCCTTCCTTTTTGTTAAATCTTTGTTTGATGTCAAGAAGGAAAAATGTTTGGACCCTATTCATCAGGGATTGGCCTTTTTTATTTTTGAGCACATCATGATGGGTAAGGGATTTCCTATGAAAGCAATTCTCAATCAAATGGACCCTTAAAAAGTGACTTTGGTTATTGATCGTCCTCCTATGATTTCCAATTCCAATTCCAACAGCTATTCAGATTTTGAGGATCTAAAAATTCCTATTATTTCTACAAATATGGTGGAAAAATCCTTGAAGTCTTTAGGTAGGGTTTTTGTATCAAGGTAATCAAATGTGGGATAGCATGGTGGTCAAAATGTTTATTTGTAAAATTAGTTAAAAATAAAAAATTCCCTATTCCTATGGATAAGTTGGGCTTGGAGGGTCAAGCTCCAAAAAAAAAGGAGAAAGTTTCTAAGAATTTTGTTGTCTATCATGGGAAGCCTCTCCCTACTTTTCTAGATCCTCCTAGTCTTACAAATCCATTCCTTAATATAATTGAATATAAGTAGAAGGTCCTTGTTGGGACCTTTAAGATGGCAATCACCTATGCGAAAGAGATACAAGTCATGATACATCATCAGGGTGATCTGAGGGCTTCCAAGTCATATCTTTGGGACATGGAAGAGGCTTCTCCTTTGAAATTATTTCTTGATGGCTTCTGCTCCTTTTTTATCTTTTGCAAGGATATGTCCCTTTCTTTATTTTTTCTATTCTCAAGGGCTCAGGTCTTTGTAATTTTCTAATATTTCTTGTTAGTTGGGATTTTTATCTGTAGGTTATTTGTGGTAGGATTAGTTCCTTTATTTTATCTTTAGGATAATTGTAGATTTTTCCTCTATAATCCTTTTCTCTACTTTTATAAAAGTTTTAAGGTTCCTTTCAAAACCTCTTCTTTTATCTTATCAAAAAAACAAATGTTAAATATGATAAGAGTAATGTATTTTTTATAAACACTACAGAGAATTGACATAGAATAATTACAATTAAGTTTGGATGTAGTGTTTATATTCTCCCTTCTAATTATTTGGGAATGCTAATATTCATCTGGGCATGTAAGTATTAGATGTGGAATGTGTTGATTGACAGGATCCAAAGTAAATTAGTTGGTTGGAAATGGAATTTGATGAGTTACTAGGTAAGATATAGTTTCTTAAGAGTACTCTCCAAGTAATATCTTTATATTTATTATCAATGTTTAAGGTCCCACTAAAAATAGTTAAAACAATAGAAATTATTTAGAGAAGCTTTCTTTGGTTAGGACTAAAGGAGAAGAGCAAAATTTTACTTGTAGCTTAGAAGAGAGTTTGCAATGATAAATCAAGTGGGGAACTTGGACTTAGAAGAATAAGGGATATGAATAAATCTTTGGTAGTAAAGGTAGGATGGAGGCTAGTTAAGGAGGGTCATGCCTTATGGATAAGAATTCTAAGATACAAATGCCTTGACAACCAAGAGGATAGCAAATTTTTTACCACACTAGAGCCTTGCCAAGGATATTTATTGTGGAATAACATAGTAAAGGGTGGAGAGATGTTATGGAAAGGCATCCAATAGAAGTTATAAAATTATATGTTTATTCACTTCTAGGAAGATGCATGGTTGGATAAGTACCTTTTAGTGAAGGACAAGGAGTTAGAAAGAATCAGAGCAGAGACAGATTAGAATTATGGGAATATGGTGAATGATTATTTAGTTATAAAAAGAGTAGAGGTAATATGGAAGGAGTTGAGGATCCATAATAAATATGAGGAAGAGATACAAAATCCAATAGCTAAACTAAAATCTTATTATGTAAGCCTTAATTTGGTTGAGGATACAATAGTATGGGGAGCTACTCAAGAAGGATCATTCACTATTAAATCAACCTATGATATTTCACTTGTAGTTCCTAAGGAGGCTTCCAATGGGGTATATTAAAGGGAAGGAAATCAATACCAAATTTAATAATTTTTCTTTGGTTGGAATTCTAATAGTAGATAGCCTGCATAAGAGGGGTTTTAAATTCCCTAATAAATGTTACGTTTGTGAAGCTCATGAGGAATTAATGAGTCACATATTTATAGAATGTAAATACTCCCTCAAAATATTGTATGATATAATAATGAATATGGGGGTGGTTTAGGTGTTGCCTAATAACATGGTAGGTTGGATAGAATAGTGTGAGAATCCACTTAAGAGCCTATATTTGAATTAGATTTGGAATTCAAATCTATTTTATTATGCATAGGGAGTTTGATTGGAAAGACATGAAAATAATTATAAAGGGGAGAAGAGATCTATAGCTAGTAATAGAGAGCACATCATAGTAGCCATAGTGTAAAATGCTAAAGCATTGAAAGTACATGACATTCCAAAGTCATTGGAGGAGGCAAAATTAAGTGAAAATTTGAACTTAAATCCAATTAGGATGAATGATAATCCCTAAGGAGATTTGACGATCTTGACCAAGTGGAAGCCACCCAAGAAAGGATGGATGAAGCTAAATTTTTACGGGGCTTCTAAAGGTAACTTGGTAAAGGTTGGAGGAGGAGTAATATTAAGGGATATCCAAGGAATGGTAATTGAAGTGATGAGTGAGAACTTAGGAATTCAAGCTAAAGCTAGAGTGGACTTGTTAGGAATAAATATAGAATTTTAGTAGGAGATAAGAAATTAATAATAGAGGGAGATTCACTAAATATTTTTAATTGCCTCAATAAAAGGGTGAGGGTGAGATAGAGAGTAACAAACATAGTAATAGATACACTAAGATCCTTGAATTCACTAGAAGAATTTCAAGTGGTACATGTGTATAGAGAAGGAAACGAGGTGGTCGATTGGCTAGCCAATTGGGAAGCTCTTAGAGAGGAAGATAAAAGATGGATATTGCTATATGGGATCCATCTAGATATACACTACTTAGTGGTGAAGAAGGGAGGAAATATAGAAAGTCAATTGACTGGGTGAAATTTTCAATTTTAAGATGTCCATAGTAAAATTATTTTTTGGAGATCTGTGGACTTATCTACTGAGGAATTTTCTTGGATATCAATAGGATTTGTCTACTTTCAACTATAAGAAGTTGAGAAATAAACTAGTTTGGTTTTTTGAGGGATTTGTCTACTGAGAGTTATATTTTTTGGAGATCTATGAATTTGTATGCTATGAGTTCCATTTTCTAGAGATATATGGATTTTCTATTGAGGGTTCTATTTTTTAGAGACTTGTAGATTTTTTTATTGAGCTTTTTTATTGATGAAAAGGGGTTTTGAAAGGACCCCTAAACCTTTTGTAAGCTAAAAAATAAAGGAGGGACCCAATGATAGGAAATATTTAGCAATCAAGAAGGAAAAAAAGATCATAGAATCCAAGGGAAGGTAATCCAACAACCTAAAAAGAAAAAAAAGTAAAAAAAAAAAGTAGGAAGATCTATAAATAAGGTTAAACAAAGGTATAAGTATGATCCTACTCATCACCATCAATGTTTTAAACCATATCCAAATCCTAGGCCACCACCTTTTGATTCTTGATCCTTCTGATAACTTTGACTGAAGAAGTAGGGATGATGCCAAACTGATGAGGTCATCCCTATTAGACATTGGATCAGAGTCATCAATCGAGTGCAACTGAGTCATGGTTCCACCAAGGAAAAGAATGTTGCTATGACCAACCTCCTATTTTTTTTCTTATGGCTCATATTAGATGATCCTAAGGTAGGATTATCTTGGTCCAAGACAATGACACTCTTGTGTTTGTTTCCAAAGGATTTAATTTGAGTAGAAGATCAACATAAAGAGGGAGTCATCTCAGACAATCCAAAAACCAATTTATTCTTACCCAATTTTCCTGAGGTGGCCATTTCAATATTTATTTCAAAATCACTTGGTTCATTACCCTGAGGAGACCCATGATTAGGTATTGAGGTAGAGGGCTAATCATCAATTATATCCATAATTGATAGTGTAGGACATTTATATTGGAGTTGAATCACATGATTTAAAATTATTAAGTGAAGCCCTTGGTGCTTTGGATGTGAAAACTTCCCTTCCCTAACACTAGTGATGGATAGATCCATAGATCAAAATAGGTACTTGAGAATATTTATAAACTTGATGTCCCTTAAATGATTAAGGAACACCAGGTGAAAACTTTGAAGGGGGAATTAGGATCATATATGGTAAAGTACTACATTATAGGAATGAGTACTCTATTCCATGGAACACGAAGATCCTTCCTTATGATACCACTATTCTCTTTGGTAATGTGATTCCCCTTGTCCCTAAAATATCCTAGCTCCATGGACATTAAATACTTTTCCCTGCAAATTAAGTCACCATTATTGATCAATTCAGTTACATCTATGATAAAATTAATGTCGAATTTGAAAGAAACACCTCTGAGAGTCACTCTACTATTGTCCCATCACTTGACGAACTCCACTGATAAATCTAGATTGTTGTCTCTAAAATTTTGAAGGAAAGGGAGAAACCCATGCAAGATTAGGATCCCCTCGATGGTAGCATCAAGATGCAAGTTAACAATATCTAACAAATCTATTGATGACCACCTCCAAAAACTCACTACTTGCTTTGTGCCTCTCCAAACCACCATATGAAAACTGCACAAAATAAGTATGAATGCAGATAGAACCATATGAGGAGAGGGATTTTTGTTGCAATAATATAAACTAATACGAGGAGTCAAAGTGACAAGGTTGACGTGGGTTGATAGGATTTTCTATTGAGGGTTTCATCTTCTAGAGATCTATGGAATTTTCTATTGAGGTTTCCATTTTCTATAGATCTATGTACTTGTCTGCTAAGGGTCCTATTTTTTGGAGATTTATGGATTTGTGAATTTTTGGTGAGGTTTTGAGTAAGAAATCTATCAATTTGATTTTTCATGGCATTTGCCTACTATGCATTCCATTTTTTAGAAATCTATGGATTTGTCTACTTAAAATTTCATTTTATGAAGATTTGTGGGTTTTTCTACGAAGGGTTCTATTTTATGGAGATCTATGGTCTTGTTTTCTAAGGGTTCCATTTTTTGAAGACTCTTCAAATATATGAATTTAAATAAGGTGGTAGTGAATGTAAGTCTATAGATTTTTGAAACAACATAGTTCAATGTTTTGATTGTCTTGTAGCCTTTGGAGATGAGGCTTTTGGTTGGTAAGATTGGACAAACTAGTCTATGATTGTGAAAGGGTTCAAGCCCTTTCAAAAACCTAGATTTTATCCTAATAGAAAAAGGTGTTCATCAACAAATAAGAGAGAAGGCTAAGTTTTTTGTAAGTAGGTTCGTATTTTTTATGCATAGCTTGTTAAAATTTAATAAGTTTATTTAGTTTTAAAAAATATATCAATAATAAAATTGTTCAATACTCCATCTCAAATTTTGAAGCTTTTTCAATCTCAATCTTCTATCTATTTTAATTACAATTTTAATTAAAAAAGAGAAGCCTAAGTTTTTTTTACTAGGTTATTATATTTTAAGCCTTCACTATTAATTTTTTTTAAATTATTTATTATTAAAAGTATAAATAATATTTTTTCAATTGGTTATATAGGATTGAAACAAGTCCCACATGTATTACATCATCACCACATGCTAGTATTACAATAGTTCTATTATGCATGTATAATTAGGCTAGATTCGAACTTGGGTCTTCTCCTTCAAAGCCAAGGAATTGAATTGATTGAGCCAATGTCATTTGATATGAAAAAATAAATAATAAACTTCTCAATATTCCTTTTCAAAAGTTGTAAGTTTATTGTAGTGGTAAGGGATTTGGCGTCTCTTTGAGAGTTCCAAGGTTCAAACCCCACATAGTATAATGGGACCGAGACCCCTCATAAAAACTTGTGTAAATTCATTAAAAAAATATTCTTTTTATAGAAATATCGAACCACTTCTAAATATAAAAGAAAATTAATATCAATATTGTTTAATATATTTAACATGCAATATTAAAATATAAATTTCAACTTACATGTGATCTTAATCTATAAATTTTCTTGAAAGGCAAGGTTTCCATTCAAATTTCAAGCTTGTTTCTAGTCCTAGAAGTCAAATATAGAGAGATGTTGAAGTGGGGAACTATTTATCCTAGCACCAATACTTATTCCTCTTTGGTGGTCATGTTGTAGGGTAAGGACAATTCTTGGCATCTATGTCTATATTTATGACCTCTCAAAAAAATTATCATCAAATATAAATTTTCTATCCCTATTATTGATGATATTTTAGATGAACTACATAGCGCTAATTAATTCAAAAAACTTGACTTGCATTATAGGTTCCATCAAATTAAAGTTAGAGGAGGATATTCCCAAGACCATTTTTCATATACATGAGGGTAACTATTAGCTTCTAGTCATGTCTTTTGATCTTACTAATTTTCCTTTCACTTTTCAAAGCCTCATGATTTATATATTTCATCCTCTTCTCTATAAGTTTGTATTTATCTTTTTTAAAAATAGTTTACAAGTAGTCTTAGAAGGTCATTTAGTTCATGTTGAAGAAGTCTTCCACCTATTACAGAAAGAATACTTGGTCCATATTATTTTGAGATTCCTAAAGTAGAATACTTGGTCCATATTATATCTTAATATGGATTCAATGTGGATCCCAAAAATGTCAAATACATGCAATATTTACCTCTACCTAAATCTCTCAAAAAAACTTTACAGATTTTTAGGTCTTACCATGGATTACAAGAAATTTTTCTATAAATATCTCAAAATTGTAACTCTCCTTACTGCTCTCACTAAGAAAGATGTTTTTTTCTAGTTAAAAGTAACTTCCCAAGCCTTCAATGTCGTAAATTAGGCTATGTGGACCACCCTTATTTTGTCTTCTCCTAAATTTAATAAATCTTTTGTCAATGAGTGTGATGCTTTAGTAATAGGTATTAGATCTATTTTGGTGTAGGATGGACACCCATTGGCCTTTGAAAGTAAGAAAATCTCAAACAAGAATTTGGATCAATCCATCTATGAGAAGGATATGTTAGCCATTTTGCATGTCATAGAGAAATGAAAGTTATTTTTTAGGTTATCCCTTCATTATCAAAACCAACCAAAATAAACTTGATTATTTCCTAGAATATCATCTCTCATATATTTAATATTTATTGTTGAATTATTAATATTTCCTTCAAAAATTTAGTGCTAAGTGTCTTGATTAAGATATGTTAGAATTGAAAAACTTTAAAGAATTATAGCAATAAAGACTCAACTCTAGTAAGAATATTACTAGTTTTGAATCTCATGTTAACACCTTCCATTATTATTGCCATTGATTTGAGCCTTTCGAATGTCCTTGACTTTGCTTACCTATTGATTTGAAGCTTCATCCAAAAAAATTCATCAACCTTCAAGCCAAGAAACTATATTCACATATATATTTTCTCCCCATT
The DNA here is from genome assembly GCA_028583015.1 of Wollemia nobilis. Taxonomy (NCBI): domain Eukaryota; kingdom Viridiplantae; phylum Streptophyta; class Pinopsida; order Araucariales; family Araucariaceae; genus Wollemia; species Wollemia nobilis. The sequence continues at coordinate 4,492,810 of JAQPPZ010000622.1, forward strand.
TTAATATTTTTAGAAAATATTTTCCAATAGTATTGGGTGAGAATAATTAGTATTATCCTAAAAAGTAGAAACTTTGGGTAAATTAGAGGTGAAAATATTATTTTTTGATAATTATTGTAAGTGATTAAAAATCACAATAATGTTTTAACATTAATCAAGTTCTTTGTACATTTCTAGGCATGATTAGCCACGTGAGTGATATTTACTAATGCACAATGTTAAATACCATATCCATAATATCACGGCTAAACAAAACGTTTTCCATTAGACGAGTTCAAATTTTTCTTTTTATTTTGTACCATACCATAAGAGTTTTTTTTATTTTGTTCTTAAGGATAAATAATATTCTTTTGGAGCTTGAAAATTGAATCCAAATCTACCTTTTTAGGTTGAAGAACATATTTTATAAAGGTGATTCTATCTACTAATAACCACCACCATCCTTTCCAAGCTACCAATTTACTTGGCATATGTTTCACAAGCCTTTTTCATAAGCTAGTTTGAGTTTCATCTTGGAAAAGTGGAACTCCTAACTAAGGATCTAGTAATGATATTAATTCAAAGCCAATGATATGAGATAAAATAGATCTTTGAGTTTTTAATGTTTTGATGTTTATCATATTGTCATAATTCTATTGAAATCCTCAACATTTATAATCCATTGAAATGAAGGAAATTTAATTAATATTGAAACATCAACAAATTGAGTATGAAAAACTAGAAGAGCATTTTTTGTAATTTGAAGCCTTTACAACTATTTTCTCTCTCTACCTTTTTATGTGCTTCTATTCACAACCTTGACCATAATGATATATGTAGTGAATTCTCACTATACTCAAATCTTGCCTTGAGAAAATATTCAGAGGTAGCCTAAGTGGAGGAGAAGCTAATGAGAGGCAAGGATTAAATCAATAAATAAGTGAGGAAAAAAGGTTCCAATAAAAATTTTAAAAAGATAAAAGGTGGGGAGAAGTTCCAAGGGATGATTCTACTGAGATTTCCATTCAAATTTGGTACTACTTTGTAAACATTTCAACAAGAGGAGAAAGTTAAATTTTTGATGACCTGCCATATTTGGAGCTTCAAAAGCTAGAAATTGGAAAGAGTCCTAAAAGGCTCAAAAGGAACAAATATATAAAGATTAGAAAATTTAAAAATTTCGAAGCAAAAAGAAAATTCTAACCATTGTGATTTTTTAAATTGTTTTGAGCACATCTCCCAAAAGTGGTAGTTGAACTTATAAAAACAATAATGGTAGAAACATCCCAGTCTCACCTACCTCCATGACATAAGTAGTTGGTGCATTAAATTTTGTATCATGGGAGACACAATAAGGACAAATTTAGATCCAAAACATCATTCACAAAAGATCATCTACATCTATACTTTAGGAATTCAAAAAAGCATAGTTGGCAATAACATCAGCAATGGCACATCCAAGGTTATGCATAAGGGATCGAACCCGAAATGTAATTATAAAAAAATGTGAATCTGTTTTGAAATCTAGGTGAATCCTAACCAAATTCAAGTAGGATACATGATGAATTACCTTAATTTTCACCAAAAACTATAAAATAGTGGTAAATTTGATAATTTTGATCATACTAGGTGTAAAATAGGGCCTGGATGTGGACCAGGTGCAAAACAGGGTCCATATGAACTTCGGTTATAACCTAGGAAAACAAATTCATTTTAGAGGGTGCAAAACTGGGACTTCCTAGGAGGTCACCTATCTTAGTACTACTCCAGTAGAGCATGGTTAATTGTGGATTTTTTGATGGGTTGGAAAACATCAAGTCATATCGGTTTTTAAAGTTTTTGGTTGTGGTTGTGAGGTCTTAAGAAAAATTTATTTTTTGTTGCTTGCCTTGAAACCCCTGAAATTCCATTTTTCCTCTACCCTATTTTTTCCTTCCCATGCCACACCTAGACCACTTTCTACAACCAGCTTGTGACCAGACCACTTTCTACACCTGGTCCACATCCGAACCACTTTTTGCAACCAACCTGCATCTGAACCACTTTTTGCAATTGGCCCGCATTCAGATAACTTTCTACATTTGACCCATATCTGGACCACTTTTTGCACCTAGGGCTAGATGCAAAAATACTCCAGATGTGGCCCAAGTGTAGAAAGTGGTTCAGATGCATTTTGGATGTAGAAAGTGGTCTAGATGTGACCTGAATGTGAAAAGTGGTCTGGATGTAGCTCGGGTGCATAAAGTGGTTCAAATAGTGCACTTTTGCATTTGGATTGTAGGTCAGGTGTAAAAAGTGCCCTGGATGTAATCTGGGTGCACTTTTGCATCTAGCCTCTTTTGCATCTGGCCTTCAAACCAACATACATGAACTGCACTCTAATGTTTTAGTTGTATGGGTATGGTTGTCATGTTACATTTATATACTACTATAAGAGGTAAATTTGGTAGGATAATTTAAAAGTTTTATAATTTCAAGGTGAAAAAGGTCCTCAATTTAGGTGGGAGTGCTGGTGATTTAAGAAAAAAAAAGTTAATAGTATTATTATCAACGTACAGCGAGCCGAAACCTAAAAATGTTTGGACCCAAAAATTTTAGGTGAATGGGCCAATGTCGAGGGTCCCCAAAATTTACCAATTTACATTTTTGAAAATTCTAATATTTTCTTATTAACAAATATTCACCATTGTGCATAATCCTAGGCACATCCAAGAACCAAAAACCATTCAACATTAATGAGTACATATCCATAGACCTTGAATGAACTAATGGCATGAATAAGGATATGACCTAACACATAGAAGAAAAATCATCCTTGAAATCTCTATACAATTTTGAATGGAAAATCTTCCCTTTTGAATCTATAAATAGTAGTTAGTTTAGCATTGTAAAATACCAACAAGTTATATCTCTACAAGTTATATAGTTTTCCCTTCATTTACTTCTATATAGAAGTACTCATATTCCTAAGTGGTCTTGTAGGCATGCCTTAAATACCCCACTTTTGGCATAATATTGTAATATTTCTATATTCATATATACATAATAGAGGCATGTGACTATTTGGTTCCAATTGTTTGGTTATTCTTGTCTCATTTCCTTTATATATGCGTGTCTATCTATGCTTATATATGTTCAAAGGAGTATGTTTTTACCTATTTCAATGCATTACACACAAGGCTATTATGTAGGGGGGTTTTATCTTTATCTTGGTGCATCACCTTTGTTAGCTTAGGTTTTCTCTTTTTGCCATATTTGTTTTTCTACATTTCTCTAACCCTTTTCCCCTTGAAGCAAATAGATTAGGCTAAAGTAATAAAAGTGCACTTAAGATCACATATTAAAAGGATTCAACCTTATAAAATATCCTAGAGGTTCTCAATTGAGTTGAATCCCATGCTCTCAAAAATGATTCTATTGTGTCGCTTTATGTGAGGCATGATAGTCCTGATCATCTAGTCCAACCTATTCGATAGTTGAGATAATCATAGATGATAATATTTTAATAGTATGTTTTGTGGGACCCCATTGACTCATCATTGGTCCCACAATTGAAATAACAAATTAGGCTTAAACTTTGGTGAGGGTATTTGCCTATCTACTTGTTGAAACACCTAACAAATTCACTTGGTAACTACACTCAAACACAAACATTTAGAATAAGTCACACTTAAAGATATTATATTGATATTTTAATGAAGATATCAATATATTTGTTCATAGATCACATGTTGTATTCACTTGGAAACTCTACTTATACCAATGGACCCAAAATATTATGAGAAGTCTACCACTAGATTAGCATGCCAAAGCATGGTCACTTCTCCACCAAAGAGTTTCTCAACATGGAACAATAAAATTCTCTTGTGACCTCTATTGCCACCAAAATTAGGGGATGACATTCCAACATTAGCACTCAAATTTATTCCATACTACACTAGAAAAGATATGATAACCCTACTAAAGCATTTATAGGATATGGTTTGCTGGTATCAATTACACAACATTACAAAGCAAGACATAGCCTTGATATTGCTTGTGGCATCATTTAGAGGTAAAGCTTGTAATTGATATGACTCTCTTTCTCCACACTCCATTTCTAAATAGGATCAACTTGATTCCCTATTCATGGATGGATTTAGAGAAAAAAATAAACTAACTCCAATCATCCAATATGATACTCCCTAACCTTCTCATAAATAGTATCCCATTACATTTGACTAGATTACAATAATCTAGGATAAAGAAGAGTACATGGAGGTAAAGTAAGCAAACACTCTATCACCCAATAGGCCATAAGACCAAATTGATGACCAAAGAGGCTAGTTGGTAACTAAGGTAGTGGAGTCAAATACCTTCAAAGTGCTCGAGTAATGAGCATGGGTACTCTTTTGGTCTACAAGGAGAGCTTCTTTACCTCTAGGGCATAAAAGCAAAAAAGGATTTGACTTAGGGGTGGAAGACATACTATGACTAGGCCAAGAGCAAAAGGTGAGTCAACACTAGTACCAGTCTAATTTTACAAAGGGAATTGCTCATCCCTGATACCAATCTACCTGCAATAAGAAAGTTGCTCAAGAATCCCAAATTTTTAAGGTAAACATATTTTACCTAAGGAATGAGAAAAAGTAAAATAAACAAATGACTCAAGTAGTAACTTGGGGGTCTTTTGAATCAATGCCCAACGAATGAAGGCCATGTTGTGATGATTTTTTGTATCCTTAAGCAATTGGGTTGTCACACCATGAGAAAATCACTGGTTCACAGATAGCAATATGGACTTTGGTGAATCCACCTCTTTAACTCTAGAAAATATTATTATAAAGACTAGACAAATTTTGTATGGTAAGGAAGCCCTAGAGGTGAGTTTACAATATTTCCTATATGCTCATGCTCATCCAGATTAACAAAAATGAAAGACAACTACAACATTAAAAATGATCCAGCTTTGAAGTAACTCCCAGCTAATGCTTCAAGGAGTAGACTAGTGCCTTGTCCATTGGGAAATTATATCCAGACTTAAAATATGATGAAGAAATAAGGGGTAGGAGATAAAACTGAGTCAATCACATCAATTCAAATAATGTAAAAAATATGATTAAGCATGCCAGCGAAAGAAGACTCCACTTATACATGCAAATAATGTAACATATAAATGGGACAACAAGCAAAATTGCACATGAAAATGCTAAACGGAGGAAGCAAGATAATATTGATCAACAAATCATTATAATGGAGTTTGATCAGTGTAACCATATATCACTAAGCAAGTAAAAACAAGTCCTCTGTTCAAATGATGTAACAGAGAATTACAACTCTTCTTTCAAATGATGTAACAAAGAGCCTCCTAGATTTTGGCCTCAGCCACTAGAAATAATCTCAGTTAACTGGGCACCTTCTCAGAAAACACCTGCACAGTGATAAGGAAGAAAATAGGGTAACTAGACAAGACACACAAGAGAAAATACAATCGACAAGGATGACACTCCGGTATACCTCTTACAGAATTAGTACACAAAAACTTGATGATCGATGTTGTTGCAGATGCTCTCTCATATAGCCTGTAGATTGGTTCTCATTCAAAGCTGATGATGGCCCATAATTAAAAATTGTAACTGCTCTAGTGATGGCTCATAACTGCAACTGTTACTAAAACTGGATGATGACCCATAAAAATTATAACTACCTCCAAAATTGATCCACCATATTGCTTGCATTAAATGGTTCTCATTCATGGCTTGGTAGTGGTCTCCACTGATCAAAAATGCCTCCATTCGTCTTAAAAATAACCCAAAAATAGCTTCAAGAAATTAATTTTTGACTCATTGAAACTTGATTATGTCATAATTTTTAATTATTTTCCATTTTTTTAAGGCTAACCTTAACTGGTTTTAATCTTTTATTTTAAAAATTAAATGATAATAATTAAACTATTATTATTAATAAATAATAATAATAAAGTTATTATATTATATTATTTATTTAAAAGCACGATTTATTTAAATTAATCTACATATTACATACCATATTTCTAATATATTATAAAATATAAAAAAATAATATAATATTAATATATTAATTAATTAAATTTTGATGGTGCAGCCAAGGAGAACCCGGGAAGAGCTGGAGCTGGAGGAATAATCAAGGATCATCAAGGAAATTTGGTCAAGGCCTTCTCTGAACCATTGGGAATCAGAACTAATAACGAAGCAGAAGCTAGAGCCCTTTGGAGAGGGTTGCAAGTAGCCCAAGCAACTCACGGTAACTTGATGATTGAAGGTGATTCTATGAACATCATCAACCTGTTAACCAATGGCAAAAAACCTCCATGGAGAATCTAGGGAGTCATCCATGAAGTGAGGATCCTTTTTGCGACAAGATAGAACAGGAGGGCTCGCCACGTGTACCGTGAGGCCAACAGGTCAGCCGACAAATTAGCCAACATAGGTGTTGATGTTGGTAGTTTGGTGACATGGACACAAGGTGTGCCACGTGAAGTGGAAAACATTATTAGTCATGAAAAGAAACCTACCCGTTAAGAAGAAATATGAATGGGTGTTCTTTCCACATGGAGCTAGTAATGACTATGGGGTTTCCCTCTAAATCATACCAAATTGGAAATGAAGGTAAGAGGGTGTAAGCCTTGGAAGATTCCAACAGCGAATAGGAAATGGACAAGCAACAGGTTTCACAAGTGCAAAATTCCAAACTTCAATTCATGTCAATGTAAGTAATGTTTACAGTTATGTTTAGGTATGGGTGTGCTTTGTTAGTAAGGTGTTGTAGGGGATTCAACACAATTTCTTGTAAGAAATTTTCAAAGATGACTAGAATCTACAATCTCAACAGAAGGCTGGATATTGTAATAGGTTTTGGGTTAAACTGCAAAACCCGGTAATTAATGAAGACTTTTATTTACCAAAAAATATATATTAATGAATTTATATATTATATCTAATTATTTCCTTTATAATATAAGAGAATGACCATGGCCATTCCCTTACATTATAAAGGGAATTATTTCCCTTTATAATACAAGGGAATGACCATGGTCATTCCCTTGTATTATAAAGGGGATTATTCCCTTTATAATACTTCCTATTATAGGAATTTCCGATGGTCATTCTCATCAGTCAAATGACATTTCCTTTGGTCGATGGTAATGAACATCCGCAAAAAATTTTAATTCTTTTTTATTTTATTTTTTAAAAATGGTCGATTGGCCATTTTCAATTACTAATTGACTGATGAACGAATGGTCGATTGGACATGCCTTTTTTTTAGTTTTAACTTTATTTAATTTGAATTTTTTTTTGAACTTGCTTTATAAAAAGCATAAGCATGGAAAGCCAATCGGCCGACTCCTCTTAGGAATCGGTCGATCGGCTAAACTTAATGAAAACTTGATTTTAATTAACCTTTTTTAACATTTTAATTATATATATATATATATATATATATATATATATATATATATATATAAATAATACTATCATATATAATAACATTATTAATATATATAAATTTTAATTAAATATTTAAATAAATTTAATTAAAAATAATCAAATTTAATTAAATATGTAATTAAATATGTAGTGTTCTTGTTGCAAACATCAATGTTTTTGTTAATTTTTGTGCTCTAGAGGATGACCTTGGCACTGCTATTGGCATTGTGGGGGACACTTCCAATGTGGAAAATCAAGATGCTGGTGTTGTGCTCAAGGAGAAAGCCTAGTTGCTTCGGCTTACTATTTTTGGGTCCTAGTTTCATATTTGTCTAGTTGTTCTTGCTTGATGCTCTGTCTTGGCGTTGGTTAAGGATATCCTCCTTTATATTTTGTCTAAGGATAGCCTCTTGAGGCTTACTTTGTTGATCAATTTTATCCTAAGGATTTCCTCATTTATGTTTTGTATTAAGGATAGCCTCTTGAGGCTTGCTTCAAAACTTTTGGGTTCTTGGGCTAACAAAGCCATTTTGTAATCAGGTTTTGGGATTCCTGTTAAAACCCATTTTTAATCTAAATATTTTAACCGATAAATATATATATATATATATATATATATATATATATATATATATATATATATATATATATATATATATATATATATATATTTAATTAAATATTTAAGACCCTAGGGTCAAAAATAATTAATTAAATTTTCATTAAGGTCCAAAAATGATGAAGAGACCAAAATGATGACCCAACTTTGGCGATGCAAAATTTTTCAAAGATGCTTTCAAAAGGTGAGACAAATTGGGAAAAGACCCGAGGACTCGAAAATTTATTGAACGAAGACAAACAAGCAAAAACCCAAAGACTCAGAGGACACCAAAATTTCAAAACTTAGGGCGACTTAAGTTGGATTTTTGAGGATCCAATAGGCCACCCATAACCTTTGTATATATTTATTATATGTAACATATGTTGTATTTTTGTAGTAAGCTTCAAACATCAATGCTTGGAGAGTAATCCTAATTTTATGAGACAATCAAGGTTTTAAATTTTGTAAATATTATAAGTCATAGATCTACTACTCAAATTCCCACCTTGGATTCCCTTCCAATTTTGGCCTCCTTTGACTTTGTGCCTAGTGGGCAAGGCAACTTATTATGGGTTCTTTATCTCCATCAAGCTAAATATCCCATGTGAGTCACCAAAAATGTAGTGAATTCTCACTACACAAATAGTACCTTGAGAAAATCTTGATAGGTAGCCTAAATGGAGGAGAAGTAGATAAGAGACGAGGAATAAATTAGCAAAAAAGTGTGGAAAAAATGTTTTGATCAAAAGTTTTGGAAGGTGGAAGGAAAAGAGAAGTTTCAAGGGATGCGTCAACTAAGATAAATAAAAAGTTTTGATCCAAAGTTGAAGTCACTTTGTAAAAGTTTTGACAAACGAGGAAAGCAAAAGCTCTAGAAACCTACAATTTTTGGAGCCCCAAAAGTTTAAAAATTTCCAAAAGTCCCAAAATTTTCAAAAGGAACAAATATCTAAAGATTAGAAGTATATAAAATTTCAAAGCAAAAGAAAGAAGAAAAGTTCTGGAAATTATGAAACATCTAAAATTTTTCAGCACGTCTCCTAAAAGCAATAGTTGAACTTATAAAAGCAAAAATGGCAAAAAATTCCCAGTATCACCTACCTACATGACATAAGTAGTTGGTGCATAAAAATCTACAACATGAGAGCCATAGCAATGATAAATTTAGATCTAAAATAACAATTATAGAAGATTTTTTTGTGTCTAGACTTCAAGAATCCCAAAAAGGGTAAATGTAAATAATAGCAATAATGACACATCCAAGGGTTAGAAACCATTTGGCATTAATGAGCACAAATCCATAGACCCTAAAGGAACCAATAAATTGAATGAGGATATGACTTGACACACAGAAGGGTAATCATCTTTGAAGTCTCTACATAGTTTTGGAGGTAAAATCTCACCTTTAAAACTTATAAATAGTAGTTATTTTAGCATTGTAAAACATCAACAAGTTATTTATCTTTCTCTTTATTTCCTTTTGTATAGCAGTACTTGTATTCCTACATTTTCTTGTGGGCATGCCTTTGAGACCCTATTTCTAGCATAATATTGTAATGTTTTTATATTCATATATACATATTGGAGACCTACGACTATTTAGTTCCAATTGTTTGGTTCTTTATGTATGTGTGTTTATTTGTGCTTATATATGTTTAGAGGAGGAAGTGTTCACTTTATTGACACATTACACTCAAGGTTGTTGTGTAGGGGGATCTTATCTTGATATTTTGATATGGATCCAGGATTCGAATTTGGTATTTTATTCATAATCAAAGTCCTTTTATAGGTATTTCTACCCAAAATATATAAGTATCTCCACATCACAATAGAATTCTAATTTGGGAGATAAATCCTAACAAATGCTAATATTTTAAGCTTACAATCCTATCTTCTAAAAGGTTAAAAATATGCTCAAATAACAACCTAATCTAGAAGCACACATGAAATTAGAGCTCACATTGATATTTTTATTGAAAAAGAAACCTAGGAAATAAACTAATCCTAAGGTTTAAAATTGGGGTTATGCATAGGGGTGAATATTCACAAATAGGGCGAATATTAGGTTTTTTAAAATTAGAATTTGGTGAATTTGGGGACCCTAGAAGTTGGCCCATTCGCCCAAAATTTTTGGGATCAATTTTTTTAGGGTCAATTCACCCCACTATCATACTTATTAGTCCCTATTTCATGTAGCTTTCCCACCTAATTTTTGCCTTCAAATTATAAAAAAATTATTTATCCCACCAAATTCACCTCTTATACCCCATTATAAATAGCTAACATGAGAGCGACACTCATACATTTGAAACATTAATTTTCCCTAAGTGAAAGAAAGTAGAACAAAGAGAGTGTGCAATAGATAAAGTACGATAGAAGTAGTGTGTCAGAAGGTGACTAAAAGAGTGCAACTGACAAAGCAACGGGTAGAAAACAAAGCACGGAAGGGGGCAAGGATGCAACTAATGAAGCATGATTGGTAAAGTACAACTGGCAAAGGGTGATTTACAAAGTGCAACTAATGAAGCATGACTAACAGAGCATGACCGATAGAGTACGACTAATATAGCATGACTGGAAAAGGGTGACTAGCATAGGGTGACAAGCATAGGGTAACTAGCATAGGGTGACTAGTAGATGGTGACTTGCATAGGGTGACTTCTAGAGCATAAAAGATAGAGTGCAATTAGTAGAGCACAACTAGTAAAGGGTGACTAGCAGAGGGCAACTAGTAGAGAGCAACTGGAAAATGGTGACTAGCAAAGAGCAACTGACAGAGGGTGACTTGTAGAGGGTGATTGGCAGAGGGCAACTAACAAAGGGTGACTGGCACAAGGTGATTGGCACATAATGACAGCCAATTATGGGTAATTTTATTTTACCATTAATTTTCCTTTTTTAAACATCTTGTTCATAGACACTCAATAGAGAGATTTTCCTATTATTTGGGTACCAATATCAAGCCTATTTTATTTCTTCTATTCATATTTTCTATAGACACCCAAAATTATCGTTAAACATCATGTTGTCTTGAATAGTAGTTCTCTTTTACCAGTTATTTTCATTTTTTAAATTGATGTTCATGTTCCTCTTTCATTTATACAAGTAAAATATCACCTGTTGGCAATGGAAAGAAGGGAGGCCAGTCTTTCAATAAAAGGAGTATCCTCAAATACTTTCATAATATTTCAAAATCCAATCAGCCATCAACATCTACACAAATTCAAGGTATGAACACCTTTTAGTTACTATATACATTGTTAATTTTATATATAATATATTTATTCATTAAGAAGGGTGTTTTTTGGTTGATGGATTTGTCCAATGTTTATCTATATTTTTTAACAGAATGTATGTTTTTAAATGAAAAAATGATATAAAAAAATTCTTTGCAGAAAACACTATTGACCCTGGTATGCCTCCACTTCCACATATCCACGATAATGAAATGTCCATAGATGAGTCTTTTCTTAATGAAATGCAACAACAACATGAAGATATTCCTAAAACTAACACACCAAACGCAAATAAAAATAATAGTTCTCATGCAATATCTACTTCTGGAGAATCTTCTTCTAAGAAATCTAAACGAGCCAGGTTATCTAGGTGGACAATTAATAGATCATTTTAGCCTAATTGGGTATCAAAATTTCCATTTATTGAGCCAATGCAGCCAAAGAATAGTAGTGAAGAAATAAAAGAATTGAGATGCATAATTTGTAGTTGGAAACATGGGAGGGATCATAGATTGCAAGTTAAGAAAGATACAGTAGAAAAACATTGTGGAAAAGTTTATATAAAAACAAATGAAAGTGATGGAACAATATCAAAAAATTATAGGTGGAATGATGCATCATAATGTGCACATATCAGATATGCACAAGAATATGATAAAGAAATGAAACAAAAGCAAACTTTGGTTGAGAAAGGTGCAACGATTCAAGCCCAATTTTGAAAAATGAATAAGTTCACTTTAGCTTCAAAAAGTTTGCAGTTTGTTGTTGTATACACTATTCTTAAAAAGGGTAGACCTATGTCTTATTTCATTGATTATAAATATCTATTTCAACTAGCTAATGTGTAGAACCTTCCCATTGCCCATTGGTCAAATCGAAGTGGTTGGGAAATTGCAAAATGTCTCTCATTGGTTGAGCAGGATGACCTCAAAGAGAAAGTAAAAAAAAACCAAATTTATTTCACTTTCAATTGGTGATGTGACTGTTTTTGAAAACACATATTGGATTTGCATTCATGTTTACACATTGTAAAATCATTTAAGGCAACCTCATTTACATGGAGTACGTAATATGGTGGAAAATTGCAATGCAGAAAACCTTTACAATGTTGTTGTAACTAGTTTAAAGGAAATAGTAGGAATGAATGATATGGAAATAGCCACTAAGTTAATATGTGTCAAAGTTGATGGTGATGCTATAATGCAAGGACATAGGAATGGTCTTTTTGTTCGACTACAAAAATTTATTACCCCATATTTGATCCATATTCATTGCATGGCTCATAGAATGAATCTTGCATACAAAATTGTGGATACATTTAAAAATATAGCGAGAGTGGAAGAGCTTGTCCATGAAATTCATGATTATTTTTCATGCAGTCCAAAAATATTTTTAGAGTTTCAATAGTTTGCACTAGGAGTTACTGAAGGTAAAAAACTATTAAAAGATGTAGATACTAGGTGGATTTCGTTGTATCAACCGGTATATAGAGTTTTCAAATAATATCAATCCTTGGTAGGGTTTATGTATGCAAATCATAGGGCAGTTGATAAGGCTAAAGATTTTTTTTTTATTTTGAATGAGTGACTTTGAAACACTTCTCACATTGTGTGGTATTCTTCCAATGTTGGAAGAAATGAATACTTTGATTAAAATTATCCAACAAAGATCAATTTATATTGTGGATTTCATCAAGGTGAGAAAATAAATTTGTATGCATATTGATATGATGTACGCGTCTGGTGAAAGTTTTATGGATCCCATGTTTGAGAGTTGGAGAGCATTAACAAAAATCAATGATCCTCAGAACTTTTTAAAGTTCAACATAAATGATCATCTATGTATTAATGTCCATGGAAAGGAAATACCTTTATATTGTTTTGGTTAGCGAATGGATATAGCTACAAATGAAGTTGAACAAATACCCATAACATACAACATATTTCATGTAGTTGTACATGATACAAAAATTAAACTAAAATAAATAGCAGAATCATTGACAAAATAAATAAGAGACCATTTTCAAAGAGATGAATTGCTTGAGGCTATGGGTGTGGTTAACCCGATGTTTTGGGATCCTTGTAATGAATACCAGACTATAAATGGTTTGTTTCTCAAATACATGGGCACTCTTGCTAACCATTTCACTAAACATGTGGAAGTCAATGGTATTGAAATCAATGGTATTCTCAACAAAGATCTTTTGACAAAACAATCAAACTATTTTGGAATGATAATGTCTGCTCAAGTTTCACAATTGACTAACCATCATGAAACAGGTTCTATTTCACGTTTGTGGAAAATATTACATCCCAATAGTATCTTACAACATACTATGAGTGAATATTTTATTTTATATGAATTATGTCAAACGATGATTTTAGGATCAATGGAAGATGAAAGGGTATTTAGTGCATTATCATATGTAAAATCTAAAGTTTGAAATAGGTTGGACAAAAATTTAGAAAATTGTTTGAGAGTATATGTGTCAACCTATGAGGTGGACAAGTACCCTTATGAAAGAGCTTTGGCATATTGGAAATCTCTGGCAGAGAGAAGAGGTGTCATGAATACTCATGATGATGAGGATAATGGTAACATTGATCAGACTGTGGTGATAGAAATTTTGGGTATGAGTATAGAATATTTTGTACAATCTAAAAAGAGTTTGTTCTAGCTTCCAGCATTATAATCAATGGATGCTTTCATTTGAATAGATTTCACATATTATGTTATTAATTTTCTATAGAATATTGAGATTTGATTATAATTTGAGACATGTATTTTTTGATATCATATAATATGAGATCAGATATGCTATTGGATATTATGTATATCATAGCCCTATTAATTGATTATGTATATGTTGATGAAATTGGATTATTTGATTACATATATGTTGATTATGGATCACTGGATTATTTTTTTATATCATAGACGTGTTATTGGATATTTTGTATATCATGTTATTTAAGCCTTGTTATTGGATTATTAGTCTATGATATTCAAATTATTTATTAGATTTGTATTTTATAAACCATTTATGGCAAAGTAAATATCTATGCTGCATTTCAGTTTTTCAAATGATATTATAAAACATAAAAGAACATTTTGGCTATGTAAATTTTTCCTAGCAATTCATTCATAATATAAAATTATTTATTGCATCCACATAACTAATCAAAACATCACAATATTGAAAATAAAATTTCAAAAAGATAATACAAAATTTTGAAATTGTCTCTTTTATTGATTTGAAACCATTCTTGTACAATTTACAAAAAAACCATACAACATGTTTGGTCATTCCTTAATAAAAAACAACATTAATCTAGTTTTCTTTCTCCATGGTGCTTGAAGGTTCAGCTGGATCTTCCTCAATATCCTTTGCTTGCAATGCACCAGCTCTTACCAGAATTTCAGTTGTAGTTTTCATCCCCGCTAGCAATACACCTTCTTCCTTCATAGGATATTCTCTAAAAGGTGCATTCAATTCTTATTTTTTTATTTTAATACCACCTCCACATCCAGGCCCTTATCTTTGATAAACTTCTTCAGCCAATTGTTTTCTCTAACAGTGAATTATAATATTTTCTTCACTTCCATAGCATTAATCACACTAGTTCTTGCAGTCTTAATCAACATTTTCATGGCACTGAATTGCACCTTTAAGTGTTCAAAATTAGACTGCAAAATAGAAGAGAAAAAGGTTAATATTTATAAACAAAATATATTTAAGAAAAAAATAATTTTTAGTTATAACTTATATGTAAAACTTACATCAATGGTAAGTCTTACAGTTTCTGCAACTGCTACTTTTTTCTTATCTATTTATCATTCATTAAAATATGCTTGGGCCTCGGTATTGAGGTTTTCTAATTGATTCAATGTAATTTTCAAAACTTCATCATGGTATATAGACTCGGCCTGCACGGTGCCAGATTCATTTTTATGTAACAAAGCATCCAACTTTTGTGGCTCATTCTCCACCTTTGAAAACAACTCATTTTTTTTGAAAAATTCCTATATCGAGCATTTATTTATTTTATCAAAACCTTGGCCCGATATTCCCAATATTTTAAACCATCAATATCTAAAAGTAGACTATCATTAACTGTAGCTTTACATCTATTAGCTAATAAAATATTTTCTAAAAAATTAACTTTATCATCATCATTCTAAGGATGATGGGTGGTGACTTGATGGGGGGATGAGGAAACTCTGGCGACATCTACCTCAATAGTATCTTATGCTTCATGATGGCTTTGCAGACCCTAAAGCACATCGCTTGCCTTGAAAGGTAAATTTTCAAGATTGGTATCCTGATAAAGAAAATCATCATCAAGATTCCCAAAGGGTATTTGAGACGTGCTCTACATATTTGAGAAATTCCCAAGGGATAACGTTGGGAAGGCTAAAACGTTAGAAAAAGTGTGTGTCTTGGAAAAACTTTTGCTTGCTCCAGGAGGTGGTGGTGTGAGGAACTATTTTCCATGCATTTGGTTCCTCACCAATGGTACTACCTGCAGTGGATGGACTTGTTGTGGCACTTGTTGTGGGTGTGGAGATAGTGGAGGCATTTTTTTTTGGTCTTTTGAATGTAACCGATGCATCTGTAAAATTTTACATGAAAATATCAATTAAAACTAGTGTAAAAAATAATTCCATAAAAAGATATTTAATTTAACCAAACATACCAGACTCAGACTCTGCACCCGTTGGTGATGCATCCACTTGTCCTTGCTCTGAAAACATATAAAATATTTTCTTAAACTAAATATAATTTAAAATCATTAAAATACATCATTTAAAATAGTAGTTTTGAATAATAAGGTTACCTTGTGACCTTGAGGTTACTTCTTCAACATCAAAAATAAAAGGAGCCGTAGGTGTATGTTGCTTAGTAGGAGACCTTGAACGTTTCATGGTTCTTTAGGTACTTATTGGTGATGATTACGACTACATAGCATAATCTGTAGTGGCTTCCTACATGCTAATGGTGGCATCCCTTTTACTAGAATATGGAGGTGTTTTTTTCTACTTTCAAAAGAAAATTAGAAAATAAAAAAATTGATTGGAAAGAAAGAAAACATAGATTTTTAAAAAAAATAATTTTACCTTTATTTCTTCCTTCGTCATACCAATAGCCATCAAGCTTGGGTGCAATGCAGTTGGAGGAGGGCCATTTTGAATATTGTAATATACTTCATTAAAAAGAGACATAATAAAATTGCTGGTTATTACTGCATAAGAAGAAGATTGTATTTTCTAGGCGTTCAGAAGATCCTGTTTAACATGGTTTGAAATGTGCATGGACCAATCAAATCTGGTGCCTGAAATACATTGAACCAAATAGGCCAATGCCCAAAATGGGATATCTGTAGGTCATCCCTAAAAAATAAGTCTTGACTAAAAAATTCAATGCAAGCATGAAGAAATTTATCTCCAACATTGGAAATGTTTAAGCCCCTTTTGGACTTAGTAGAATTAACTGAAAAAAAAAGGAAAACATTATTAGAAAATAAAAATTACAAAAGGGAGAACATTATTAGAAAATGGAAACTACAAAACCTAAAAAATGCAAAAAAATAAAAACTAAATTTTAAAAATATACCTTTCAAATTGTTGAAATGGACACCGTAGGTGGTCTCCAATAGTCGTTTGTCATCTTTGCTCAAGGTGTATTGGTTTCTCACCAGGTGACCATCCATAAATGAGAGCCCTATTAGTCGTTGCACATCTGAGGGTTTCACAGAAAAAATAATATCCTTGTTATCCACTTTGATGTGAATAGTGGACTCATCATGGTCATAGGAACTAACTATCCTTTGCATCAGGGAGACGTTGATGTTGAAACGTCATGGTCATAGGAAGTAACTATCCTTTGTATGAGAGAGATGTTGGCATTGAATTGTGGCATATTTATCACTCCTGTGACTCCAAAGGTGTAAACCCAATACGAATATATTCTAGGTGTGCCAATAATGTTCAAAATATTGGGGCAAAATTTTTTCTTGAATGAGACTTTTGTAGGTAGACGAGAGAAAGAGCTACTCATTTTTGCATTGAAAATACCTAAAAATGGTCTAAAAATGTTTTGAATACAGTCTAAAAATACCCAAAAAATGTTCTGAAAATACCCTGAAAATGCCACAAAAAATACCTCAAAAATACCTTTAAAATGCTCTAAAAACACCACAAAAACATCCTAAAAATGCCTTGAAAATGCCTAAAAAACACTCTAGAAAAAACTCTAAAAACATTTGCACTGGAAAAAAAGGTTAAAAAATGAGCCTGCATTCCTATTTATAGAATTATGCATGGATGAAGTCTATGGATGCGTGACACATGGCTAAGAAGAGGGTATGTGGCAGCATCTTATTGATGCTGGTAGAGGTCACCCTTTGCTAGTCACATTATACCAGTTGCCTTTTGCCAGTCGCATTCTACCAATCACATTCTACCAGTCACCCTCTACTAGTCACACTCTGTTAGTCACACTCTACCAGTTGCCCTCTACCATTCACCCTTTTTCAATTGCCCTCTGTCAGTCACACTTTGCCAGTCACATTCTATCAATCACACTCTACCAGCTGCCCTCTGCCAATCATCCTCTACTAGTCACCCTTTGCTAGTTACACTATACTAGTTACCCTCTACTAGTCACACTTTTCTAGTTGCCCTCTGTCAGTCATGATCTACTAGTCATCCTCTACCAATAATCCTCTACAAGTTGCACTTTGCCAGTCATGCTCTACTAGTCACCAAATTTTTATAGTTTTTACAAAAAAAAAAAAAATCACCAAAATTTGATAATTTTTCTGCAAAATTTTGAAAAATTTGCCACCTAGTTTAGACATGATTCACCTTGTTTGCATTTATATTCACAAATTTTTTATAAATATTTTTTGGTATTACCCCTTATGTATAATCGTATTTAAAATAATAAACCCTATGTAATAGGAATCCTCATTATTCCTCCCAACAATAGAAGCATTGGACTCCAATGCTTTTACAAGAAATGGGATAGACTGTGGTAATGTGCAATCCAACACCCATTCAAATTTCTATTGTATTATATCACCCTCATTGTATATCATGGTCCTACTGCCCCCTAACTAATGAATTATGCTCCTTGATAATAGGCATTCATTGTGAGGACATTTGCATGTACAAAAATTTTCTAGCAGTCTTTGCTAGTGCTATGTTGTGATGTAACTAAATTTGGTGTCATATGTAATGTTATTTTTCTTGGATTCATTATACTCAACTCATCAGTGGAATCAAAATACAGATGAGTAACATGACTATATGGTAAGGATAGTGTTATGGGTTGCCTATGCCATGTTGTATGAGATGATTATAACAAAAATATGCAGAGACATTTGTCTTCTCCATGTGAAAAAATCACAATATCTTCTTGTTGATTTCACTAGCATCATTTTCCTCTAAAAATTCAACAAAGGGTCCTCAATTGGACATGATCGATTCTTTTTTTAGAGTTACAAATCAAGTTTAGATCTATAGAATACATGTGTTGATATTCCTTATCATCCTACAATGACCAACAGTATGAGGACATTGAATTGTTGTAGATCCATGAATATTTTTGTGGTTTCTGGAAGGATTACCACTAACCTCTAATTACTAAAATTCCAAACTAACATGAAATGAATCGAGGAGAATTAAGAATTACAGGAGGAATATGGGTAATTTTCCTTGAGGTAAATTCCCCCTCATAGGTTAGAATCCATGTGGCTCTGATACCAATGATATGGATCTAGGATCCAAATTTGGTATTTTATTCATCATCAAAGTCTTTTTATAGGCATTTCTACCCAAAATACACAAGAATCTCCACATTGCGACAAAATGCTAATTTGGGATATTAAATCCTAAAAAATGCTAATATTGAGCTTACATGCCTATCTTCTAGAAGGCTATATAATTGTGGCTAGAGTAGGAAAAGTGCACTCAAGGTCACATCTTAAAAGGAGCTATCCCTGTAAAAAATCGTAGAGGCCACCAATAAATCTAAACCTTATGCTCTTAGAATTAGTCCTATTGTGTCACTCCAAATGAGGTGTGATACTCTTGAACATATAGTGCAATCTATCTGATAGTTGAGACAATCAGAGAGGACAACAATTTAATATCATGCCTAATGGGACCCCTTTGACTCATCATTAGTATTATAATAAAAAGGAAAAATTAGGCTTAGACTCTTGTGAGGGTCTTTGCCTATTTGCTTGTTAAAGAATCTAAGAAATTTACTTGAAAAATTCTCTCAAAGATAAACATCTAGAAGAAGACACACTAAATACCATCAGATTGAGATTCCACTAAAGATATCAATCGATCTACTCCTAGATCACATTTTGTATTCACTTAGTGACTCTACTTAGACCAGAGGACCTATAATATTATAAGAATCCTACCATTAGAACCATACACCAAAACATGGTCATTTCCCCACCTAGGAGTTTCCCATCATGAAATAATACAAGCCCCTTGTGAAATCTAGTACCACTAAAAGTATGGGATGACATTCCAACATCAAAATTCAAAGTTGATCCATACTACACCAAATAAGATATGATGACCCTACTAAAGAATTTATAGTATATGATTTGGTTGTATCAAATTTATAACATTACAAAGTTGAACATAGCCTTAATATTGTTTATGGTATCATTTAAAAGAACAACTCATAAGAGATACAACTCTCTTTCTCCACACTCCATTTTTAAACGAGATCAACATACTACCTAGTTCATGGATAGATTTAGAGAAAAATAGTAACCAACTATAGCCATCTAGCTTTTTATTTCCCAGCCTTCTCCTACATAGAATCCCATACATCTAACCACATTACAACAATCTAGGATGAAGAAGAGTACATGGAGGCAAAGCATGTAGACACTCTAGCACCCAATAGGATGCAAGACTAGATTGATGACTAGAAAGGCTAGTGGGTAGCTGAGGTAGTGAAGTCAGATCCCTTTAGAGTGCTCAAGCAAATAAGTATGGGAACTCTTCTAATCCATGAGGAGTATCCCTTTACCTCCATGGGCATAAAATCATAAAAGGATATAACCTAGGATGGGAGAGGTACTTTGACTAGGCCAAGAGCAAAAGGGGAGTCAGCATTAATACTTATCTAGTTTTACAAAGAGAATTGCTCATCCCTAGTACTAGTATGTCTACAACAAGAGCATTGCTCAAGAATCCTAGTTATTTAAGGGTAAAAGTATTTTATCCAAGGAAATAGAAAAAGTAAAATAAATAGATAACTCAAGCACCAATTGGAGAGCCTTTTGAATCCATATCCAATGGATAAAGACCACCCATAACCCTTGTATATATGTATTATATATAACATATATTATATTTTTTTTACAAGATTCAAATCCCAATGCTTGGAATCCTTATTTTGTGAGACCACCAAGGTTCCAAAAATTATAGAGATCATAAGTGTGAGAAAAATAAGATCAACACCATAATAACAATAATAGATGAAAAAAAAAGTAATGAAAGAATAATATTATATTGATTTAGGGATCCTAGATCTCCATTGTTACAACATTGATATACCCCAAATAACGGGGATTACATAATATTGCTTATTTTTATACAATCTGTAGCACCCTAAAATTGGCACAGTTAAACCTTAGTAAAAAGATAAAATTTGAATTTTAACCCCGAAACCGCCCGTTACCCGCTCCCCTCATTTTTTGTGCCATTTTTAGGATTTGTTTTGACTGTTAGACGATATCATCGATGATCAGATGAAATCATCCTAGATCTGACGAATTCGTCTGGAATAGAACGTCCAGAGGATTTTGTCCCAAAATTAAATTTTCATAATTAGATTTTGTTTCAACAGCTTCTCTAACTTGGGCAAAAAGCGTGTCTGCACGGTTAGAGTCTCCCCCGTTGGAGATCTCCCAAATTGGGGTGATCTCCAACCTCCTAACCTCTCCCTAAATCCTATATAAACTTAGGATTTTTCTTGACTTCCCCTGGCTGATTTTCCCTGCAACTTTAGTTTCTTGTGCATTAGAACACCTTCGCACCATTGTTTGCATTGTGTATTTCAAGTTTTCTTGCAAGAATTTTACTGTTTTTCAGCTGGAGCAAGCTCAAATCGTCATTGGCAATTCCAAACGATTTTAGATGATCTTGTCACATATCAGCGATGATCTCGAATGATTGGAGGTGATATCGATTGTAGTCCAGATTGGGGGAAATCAGAGCCCGGATTTTGCATTTTTTTTATCTTCTCTCTCCATTTCCTTATGCATTAACTTAGTTTATTCTATTTCTACATTATGGAGTTCACCTCATTTAGCATAGATGCATGATAAAGTTAAAATAAATTATTAAATTAATGCATTTCTTTTAATTGTTATCTGGATTTATCATTTAGGTAGTTTACTATTATTTCTATCATTTCCCCTTTCTTTTGAAGTTGCATTTTTGGTCTTTGGTATCCGTTTCTATGATTGCAAGTTTTTGACGAATTCGTCTAATGAATTCATCAAATCGATGATGATCTTGTTTGATCTCAGATGACCGACTATGATATTATATGATTCTGTGTAATTACAGATGATTATGTAATATTTGAGACGATCTGGACTTCTACAAACCTCAAAATCTTCATCAAAAATCTAGAATCAGGTACATTCTATCTTATTTAGCACATTTTTTGTGTTTAGCACTTATTCATGCTTTCTGTATCCATATAAATCAGCATTGGCATATAGAATAGCTTAAATTCATCTTGGCCAAACCTAGGAATTGAATGATTGAATATAAAAATGAACACATCAAACCCATTCTCAACCTAGGCGTGGAAACTGCCACTCAAAGTTTCCTAGTGAACCCACCATCCATCAAAAATTCACCCTTATACCCCTCCCCCGATAAGTGTGACCTTAAAATGGCCTCTCAGTCCAAGGTATTGTCCCATCCTTCTCGCATCCCCCTTTCGGGCATGGATCCTATAGCCTGAAGGTAAGGATGCAAAAAATTTGGAGCGATACATTTTGGTGAACCCGACGTGAAGACTAAAACCTTTTGAAAAAAATCCAAAAAAAAAAAAATGCATTTAGAATCATCAGACAAACAATTAAATATTGCATATCATATTTAGATGGTAGATTATAATAAAAGACGAGCTATCACCATAAATGTTGAAAATCAATTAGCATCCATAGAGATTACCTCTGTGCTTAGAGTACGTCAAACAAATAGGGTTCAACCTTTGTGGGACAAACTTGATAGGAGATTGGGTATCATTGAATCTAGATCAACCAAACTTAGGCAAATCAAGAGGTTTGTCCTAGATAGAATCCTGGATCTTGATCAAGTAACCTTATATCATGAACTTCAGAGAGCTTACCATAGGTGGTTAGTAGATAAAAGGGCACTTGTGTCTTCTGAATTGCACACCTTTGAAGAATACCTTGAGAATGTAATTGTAGTACATAAATTTCTATCTCGTATAGAGGATCAAGAGGTCACTCTTATGGATAGAAAGAGATGGAATAGAGTTCCTAGAGCTGTGTTATATTGAGAGTATTGCCATGAACTTTATTTCTACAGGTCATAGTCTAAAATAGATAATATCATCATAGTACACTTTGTCAAATTCTTGAAAAACCATTTCCAATTTGAAGAGGAGCATTTCATGACTCCTGATGAACTTGATCCTATCAATGACATCCATAAACTATTTATAGAAAACTAAGTCATTTATGTTATTATTGTTATTCCTTTTGCAACTAGAATGCTATTTGTTATCTTTATAATAATATTATAAAACACAAAAACAATATAAAAACAAAACAAAAATTAAAATGTTTTCTTTTAAGTATTATAGTAGGTATATAATTAAAATATATACCTCCCAAAATTTTCGCATATATATATAAATATATATTTGCTAAAATCTAAGTTTAAGCATAATGACTAGACTTAGGAATGGAAAACAGACTGAAGTAGAAGAAGATTGGTTAGGAAAACCATTAAATAACCAAGATGTCCTTCCTAAAGACCCAATTCAGGAAGAAGGAATCCTAGATCAGCAAGAAGAAGAGTTTGTTGTAGGAAATGAACAAAAAGAAACTGTTAGAGAGGAAGGATCCTCATCCCCTAAAATGTCTCTGGGAGGAGCTATTACTTTTGAGAACATGGAACATTTTTGGAAGTTCCTCAATACTAATATTGGTGCTCTTAATAGAGCAGTCCATATGGACAAGGATCAAATTAGTGACACTCAAGCAACCCTAGAAGAAATATATCACACATGCACTAATCCCTTGTACTTTGTTGATCAAGAAAGTGATCAAGCTAGACCATCCAATTTGGATATGGCTGCTATAATCTAGAACATGCAACAACAATAGGTTACCCAACCACCTAGAGTGCCTGTTACCAAGCCTAGAGTTATTCCTACACAAAATAAACCTTCATTCACTGCTCTATTTCGCCAATCTATTGATCAACATACCTCAAATCAACAAAAGCCCAAAACAAAACCAAACACCAATTTCCAACAATCTTGGATACAACATAATGCTACTACAAATCTTATTCATAATACTCTCCCTACCAACCATTTGCATAATAGCAATATAGCATCTAATCCTTACGTCATGCCATCATACGCTCACAAATCCCATACTCATGTACCACCGAACCAATATGGTGGACAAACTAGTAATCTGGAAGCCATGGTGAAATAGTTAGTCTCCCGCATGGACCAGATAGATCCCTACCATCCCTCGTACAATTATCGAGAGCTATGTAGTCAGCCTTTAGATCTTATAGTTGTAGCACAGCCATATCCTAAACACTTTCCTATGCCTGTCCTACCTATATACAAAGGAACCGAATATCCCATAGAGCATCTTTGTATGTTTAGGATAGCATGTCATGATATATCACATGATGACTTGTTATTACTAAAAATGTTCCTAAAAATTTTAGGAGGAATGGCATTAGAGTGGTATTATCAATTACCCACTCATTCTTTGAGGAATTTCAAAGAAACAACCGAGTCTTTTGTTCATCAATTTAGTTCCTACATCGAAAGGCATGTAACCATTAAATATTTGTACAACTTAAAACAAAACAAAGATGAATGTTTTGCTGATTTCCTAGCTCGATGGAGACAGTTGATAGGAAAATTGCACTTTGTGTTACCTTATCGGGATATGTTGGATATCTTTATCAATAATTTACAAGAACAACTATCCTATGAGTTATCAACTACTACCTTGACCACCTTTGATCAAGCTATAGACTTATCCCGAAGAGTGGAAGATGCTCTCATTAGGAGAGTTTAGCTTAAAAAGAAAGACGATGAGAAAACATCCAGAAATAAATATAAGAATAAAAAATTTGTGGGTGATGGAGTCACTAATAGCAGAAACATTGCTAATGTTAATGCTGCGAAAACAATAGAGAACTTTATACTGAAACCTCCTAATAAACCACTGCAAGAATTTACTAGGTTAAATCAACCTCTATCAACCATTCTACCACAATTATTAGAATGAGGTTTGATCCAATTACAAAATATTTGGGAACCTGATCCAACTATACCCGAATACATAGATGATTTACACTGTGATTTCCATAGAGGACCTGGACACACTACCAATTCTTGTAAAATATTAAAACATAAAATACAAGACTTAATTGATAACAATGAGATGGAGGTGCAAGCATTTCAACCTAAACAAAATTGTACTAATAATGCTCAAAAGAACATCCCCGAAAATCATAATCAGAATGCCAATCAATCATCGGACATATTTCAACATCCTTTACCAAAGCATGGTAAAGAGGTGGCTAATCAAATTGAGCATCATAATGTTCCCCCTCCTACCCTATATGTAGGGACTATTAGTGGACATTTACCTGCTCATGATCTACAAATATTTGACACAACTTTATCCATGGTTATGACTAGGCTTCTACATAATATTTAGACACCTGATCTTAGTGATACTGAATATGAGACTGAAAGTGATATGGAAATCACCTCAAATCAATCGAATAGCTCTAAAGATGAATCAGATCCTATTCTCCCTATCATAAGTCATATGGTCCTAGAAGAACCATTTCCAAGAGGATTCACTACTCGACCATCATCCAACCAATTACTTTCTAATGAACAAGCCATAAACGCTAGACCAAGACCCATTCATCATCCGCAAAATAATATTGTAGGTACCATCGGAGCTATTACTAGACAACAGGCTCAAAATTCTCAAGAAGATCAAACTCAGAATGATGGATCAACTCCATTTGTTTTGAAAGTTTATAATAAAGGGAATCATGCACCTAATGTTCAACCTAAACCTCCTTATAATATTAATGAACAATTATCAAATACTACAACTAGAATTTCCCTTTTGGACCTTTTAAGATCTTCTCTTACACATAGCGATGAATTAATGCTCACATTAAGCCAAATGATGGTACCACAAAATATTCAACCTGAAGCCATGGCCAATACTATAATAACTCGTGAAGTTGATTGTATTGATTTTTGGGATAGATATATACCGCAACATAGTTTACATAAGGATAACTCCTTATATATTACTACCCTAATTGGAGATGTAGCAGTTAAATGAGTCTTGATTGATAATGGTTCATCTTTAAACATTTTCACTTTTTACTTCTACCAAATATTTGGGTTTAGAAGTGACGAAATGAAAAGAACTGATATGATCATAAAAGCCTTCAATGACAAAACACAAGAAACGTGTGGAGTTATTACTATCCCATTGCAAGTTGGTCCAAGAACCTTGGATACGACTGTGTTTATTGTACATTGCCCTACATCGTACAATATACTCTTGGGTCACCCTTGGATCAATGCGATGCGAGTTGTTCCCTCAACTTTACATCAATGTGTTAAATTCAAATTTAAAAATTAGTTGGTTACCATTCATGGTGATCCTAGACCCTTTGATATGTGTGCTTTGGCAGAACCTGTTGGCATTCAATTTTGCCCTGCTTTATCATCCACATATCCTAATTCTCATCATCCATCTAAACGTGTGAAACACACACCCATAACATCATCTATTTTTTCTCCATCAACTCCACCTCTACATACAGTTCAACCATCCTCTAAACAAACTACATTAGGACCTCAAAAATATCCTAAACCCACAACCAATGCTTCTTGCTTTACTCCTATAACTTCCATACCTATAGACCCGTCCATCGAAATTTCTACAACATCTACACCTACCAGAGGCATAGTTTCCACATCAAAATATATGGGAAATGTTCCTTCTACCTCTTATGCTCTTACTGATGAGCTCTTACTCGATTTATCTAAAATCCTTATATCAGAAAAAATAAACGCTGCTATGCAAGATTCCCTTATCTTAAATAATTTGTTGTCCTCTCCTTGTACCTTGGGTCTCCCATAGCCTATGGGAAGTATTTACCAAGTCGGGAGTTGCGCTTTTATTTATAAGGGATATGACTAGGGTAGAATACCCAGAAACATCAAGGTTCATTATGATGGATATGCTCGATGTTATTTTACTAATGAGTATATTAAAGCTAAGCCTATAATGCTTAAATTGGGATATAAAGGGAAAGGTTTAGGACCTTTCCAAATGGTATGAAAGAACCTTTTGAGGTAGAGCCATGGCCCGCACGATGTGGTGTGGGCCTATTTCCTAGTAAAGGTCAGCCCTTCCCATTTGAGGATGATGACCATCTCATATGTTACCAAGATTATTTGGATAAACATGATACCTTGTGTTTAATGAATAATCCATTTACATGTAATATGCTATCTATAGCCTACCCTGAGATGATCATCGAATCCGACGATGAGCTAGAGGGAGATATCTTCCATGATGTCTTCGTTGAGGAATTATTACATCATGAATTTTATTTTGATGGATTTGTACCTAGTATAGCCCGGCTTGAGGCCATGACTCCTCAAGATGAATTATCCAAGCTAAACTCAGAAGAATTACAAGAATTGGGTGTTTCACCCATCCCACCTAATTTTGAGAGAGATCTACACATGGAAGTAGAAAATGTCATAAAATTAACATTGGAACCAAAGATAATCCTCACATAATCAACATTGGATCAGAATTGAGTCAAGACAAACAAGATAAATACATTGCATTTCTTAAGGAATATGAAGATGTCTTTGCTTGGACATATGAAGATATGCCAAGATTAGACCCTTTTGTAGTTATGCATCACCTAGTAGTCCATCCGGATGTTAAACCTATTAAACAAAAACTTAGAAAAATGCATCCTAAAGTGGCCTTACTAGTCAAAGGGGAATTATAAAAACTCCTAAAGGTTATTTTTATACAAGCCATTGATTATGCTGAATGGATCTCGAACGTAGTTCCAGCAACTAAGAAAGAAGCTACTAAGGTTAGGGTTTGCACAGACTTTAGAGATATTAATGTTGCATGCCCTAAAGATTATTTTCCTCTTCCCAAAATGGATCAGATCATTGATTTTACTGTTGGGAGTGGAATGATATCCTTAATGGATGGATTTTCTGGTTATAATCAGATCAGGATAGCTCCTGAAGATTAGGCTAAAATAACCCTTATTACCCCTTGGGGGACCTTTTGTTGGAAAGTGATGCCATTCGGTTTGAAGAATGCAGGTGCAACATATCAACAAGCCATGACTTACATCTTTCATAATATGATGCATGATATTCTACATGATTATGTATATGATATTATAGCTCATTCCATCAAATAATATGATCATTTAGATGACTTGAGAAAAGTATTTGATCGGTTAAGGGAATATCTTATCTGACTGAATCCAACCAAATGTATATTTGATGTTAAGTCTGGTAAAATATTGGGGGTTATCGTTTCTTTACATGGCATTGAAATTGAGCCTCTCAAGATCATGGCTATCACTGATATGCCCACACCCACAAATATATCATAATTATGGATTCTACAAGGCAAGCTTCAAGCTATTCGTCGCTTCATCGATAAGTTGGTGGACAAAATAGGACCCTTTCTTAAGCTTCTTAAGAAATATCTCTTTTCATTGGGACGATGAATGTTAGGAAGCATTTGAACTCCTCAAACAATATCTTCTTAACCCACCTGTGCTTTCGCCACCTAGACCCGATCGCCCATTTATCTTATATATTTCTGCTTCAGATCTTGCCTTAGGAGCTATGTTAGCTCTACTTGACGATGAGAAAAGAGAGTGTGCTAATTATTACATTAGCCGAACATTAATCAGTTATGAAACCCGCTACACAACATTAGAGAAAATATGTCTAGCAGTCATATTTTCTACATAAAAATTATTCCATTATATGCTCGGACAGAAAACCTATGTTATTGCTAAATCTGATCCTTTACGGTATCTCATGAGTCGACCGTACTTATCTGGTCGCACAACAAAGTGGGTTCTTGCCCTAAGTGAGTTTGAACTCATGTTTATAGGACAAAAGTCTATTAAAGGTCAAATCATAGTAGATCAATTAGTTTTTGCACCCTTAGAGTCTACCCATCCCCTCATCATTGAGTTTTTTGATGAATGCCTTAAATTAGAGGCAGGCCATCCAGAGCAATGGTCCCTATACTTTGACGGAGCCTGATGCATGAGTGGGGCTGGTGCAGGAATTATTTTAATATCTCCATAGAAACATCTTATCCCTCTATCCTTTAAATTAATGTTTTATTGTACTAATAACACTGTTGAGTACGAGGCTCTAATCCTTGGATTACGAGCTGCCTTGGCATTGAAAATTACAAATCTATTAGTTTTCTATGATTCTCAACTTGTCATAAATCAAATCAATGATGTTTATCAGACCAAAGATGATAAATTGCACCCATATAAAGCATATGTATTACAATTATTATCTTTATTTGATCAAGTTACCTTAGAAGCTATTCCTCAAACTAGCAACCGTGCAGCTGACGCTATGGCTGCAGTTGCATCTCTTTTGCCCTTGGAGTTAGATGAGGAATATGCTACCATAATTATTCATCGACTCTAGGAACCTGCTTCAAATATATTATGCTTAGAACATTTGGATGTGTTTCTAATCAATGAAACTACTCCTGAACCTTGGTACACTGATATATTTAATTTTCTTCAAAATGGGACCTTCCCTGAAGGTTGTAATAGCAACCAACATCGGTTGTTAAGTAGACGAGCAAGTCGCTTCGTAATAATTGGCAATACATTATATAGGAGATCTTTCGAAGGTATCCTACTGAGATGTTTGAATCTAGAAGAATCTAGATCAGCTTTGAGTGAAGCCCACGATGGATCTTGTGGGGGACATTTTAGTGGTAGCGCCATTGCTAAGAAACTCCTTAGGATAAGATATTTTTTGCCTACCATGGAGAATGATGTACATGATTACGTGCACCGTTGCAACAAGTTCTAGAAACACGTTGACCTTGTCCATGCGCCTACACAAGAACTACAAGCTATTTCATCTCCTTGGCCCTTTTCAAAATCAGGCTTTTTCTTCATTGGAAAAATCAACCCTGTGTCATCTGATGGACACAAATTCATCATAACCGCCACCGAGTATTTCACAAAGTGGGTTGAAGCTATACCCTTAGCTTCTTGCACTGGAACCCAAGTTTCCAAGTTTATTTTTAATCAAATTATTTGTAGGTTCAAAATTCCTGCAATTTCATCTCAGATAATGGAACTTGTTTCAAAAATAAATATGTCAAGAAATTATGTCAAAAATATAAAATTCAACATCGTTGGTCCACTCCCTATTATCCTGAGTGTAATGGCCAAGAAGAAGAATCTAATAAAACATTAATCAAAAACCTTAAAATACTGGTCAACAAATCTGGCCGAGATTGGCACATTCAACTATACCCTACTTTGTGGGCTTATCGAACTAGTGTTCGTACTCCCACGGGCACTTCACCTTTTTTTTTGGTTTATGGCGCTAAAGTAGTTTTTTCTTTTTAATTAGAAGTTCCTTCTTTGGCTCTTCTAATTCAAGATACTGAAGTAGGAGATGACTATCGTGCTGGTAGATTTAGTCAGTTGGAACTCCTAGATGAGAAGCACATCAATGCTTTGGAACATCTTTGAGCCTACTAGAACAATCTTAAACAAGCATACCTCAAGAAATTTCATCATCGATCCTTTGAGATTGGCGACCTTGTCTTAAAAGAAAATAAAAAAAATACTAATGCAACTAAAGATATTAAAGGTAAATTTGAACCTAACTGGCTTGGACCGTATATCATCACTGCTAAATTTGGCTCGGGAGCATACAGATTATCTACCTTAGATGGTAAATATCTTAAAGAACCTATGAACATTATGCATCTTAAACGCTATTATGCATAAATCTTGTCATTTCATCATTGCGTATATTGTTATTTTGCATGTTGTTTCATTTTAGTCATTCATATAAAAAATTTCAAAAAAAAAATCACATTGTGTATCTTCTCAATTCATCAATCAAAATCAAAATATAAAAACATCAAAATCTTCAAAAACATCTTTTATTTTTGTACTTGTCAATTCTTGAAGTATTGCAGTTATATTTTTAGTTATTTTGGATAAATTAACATTTATTTGGAATGTCGCACTTTCACACTCACATGCATAAATATCTTGATTTTATTTGGTATGATTATTAATCTCTCTTATATCAAAGTCCAAAGTTGAACTAAATAATTTTTTGAGCATAGAGAACTGATCTTGTAATTTACTTGAACCAAGCATATCTTTTCACATTAAAATGATTTCATTGCAAATTCAATATGATGCTACATAGTAGAAGTGGTTTCTTGAGTGAAAATTTTCCCCTGCTATCCTATCATGCACATGGTCTAGAATGTTAGAGGTGAGCTATTCGATGCAAAGGTAAAACTTGCATTAACCATTAACTTGAATATTAGGTTACAAATGATTTAAATAAACACAAAATAACCATACTAGAGAAAATGGTGGAATAGGAGAAGTTAAGGGAAGGGAGAAGAAATTAAATTAAAACTCTCTTGCTTCCCAAAGATGCTACCGTCCAACTGCCTTCCAGGTAAGGTAAAAGGTAAGTAAACTTACCCAAGGTAAAATACTCTTTTTAACCTTTTACCAATGGTAATTTTTCAACATTCTCCCCCTTAAAGTTGAGAGGACTGACTATACAGTCTCTCAACTTTATAAATTGAGCTTTAGCCATGCCTTTGGTGAAGATGTCTGCTAGATTATCCAAAGTGCTACAGTATTGAAGCTCAACTATCTCGCTATTCCACCATATCTCTTATGAAGTGATACTTCATATCAAAATGTTTTGACCTTTTGTGGTGGATCGTATTATATGCCAACTGTATGGCACTAATATTATCACAATTCAGTTTGGTTGGACCAATTTTTTTTTTCCAATCTCTTCAAGGATTTTCCTCAACCAGAGGATTTGAGTACTAGCATGGGTAATGGCTATATACTCAGCTTCTGTAGATGATAATGCTACAATAGATTTCTTCTTGGAACTCCAAGTTATTAGTCCTGAACCTTGACTAAAATAATTCCCTGATGTAGATTTTTTGTCATCTATATTACTACCCCAATCGCTGTCACTATAACCAACTAACTTCACAGAGTTAGACTTATGGTAATGTATTCCAAAATCCAATGTACCTTTTACATATCGTAAAATTCATTTGGTTTCTTGAAGATGCAGCTCGGATGGGCATGCCATAAACCTTGATACTAGAGAAACAGCATACTGTATATCTGGCCTAGTGTTGGTGAGAAACATTAAACTCCCAACCATGCTTCTGAAATTGGTCATGTCAACTTTTGGTGCTCCATCATCTTTGCTTAGCTGGATTCCATGTCCTGTTAGTGTTGCAACTAATTTGCACTACTGCATAGCAAATTTCTTGATCATGTCATGAGCATATTTCTATTGACATATGAAGATCCCATTCTTTGATTGATGTACTTCCATTCCTAGGAAGTATCTCATTAATCCGAGATCCTTCATCTCAAACTAATTCATCATGGAGTTTTTGAACTCCATATTCATTTTATTATTACTACCCATAAATATTAGATCATCCACATATAAAAAAACTATGAGGATATCTACTCCATTCTTCAGGTAGTATAAATTTGGTTCACTCTTGCTTTTTGTGAAACCATACTCACTGAAATAGTCGTCAATTCATGAGTACCACGATCGTGGTGCTTGCTTGAGGCCATAAAGTGCTTTTTTCAATTTATAAACAAGGTTCTCTTTTCCTTGTTCTTTGAAACCTTGAGGTTGTTGAACATACACCTCTTCTGTCAGGTATCCATTTAAAAATGCACTTTTCACATCCATGTGTTGAATGTTCCATCCTTTATGGGATGCCAAGGAAAGAACAATTCTGATTATTTCTTGTCGAGCAACTGGAGAAAAGGTTTCCTCATAATCTATTCCATATTTCTGAGTAAAACCCTTAGCTACTAATATTGCCTTGTTACTTTCAATGCTTCCATCAGCATTGAATTTGGTCTTATAGACCCATTTACATCCAACACATTTTTTTCCCTTGGGAAGCTTCACAAGCTCCCAAGTATCATTCTTTTTAATTGAGGATATTTCCTCTTCCATGGCATCTTGCCATATACTTTCAGTACATGCTTTTTCATAGCTAGATGGTTCTAGTTGTGCAGTAGCCAACAAAGCATAATTGACTACATCACCCCTTGGTTCATGAGACTCATCATCTCCTAACATTTGAAGATTTTTAAGTCTTGACAAAATTTCATCCATCTCACTAGCTTGACTCCTAGTGTATCTTTGTTGGAAATTCCTATCCAACATTTGAGAAGATGGATGACTCTGTAGTATGCGCTTTCCTCTATTTGTCTCTTTCCTTTGAGAAACTGGATCAATATCCATCGGACTTGGAGCACTTACAGATCTCTAAAATTGTTTCGAAGAGTTTGGGGGTGCCAACAAATGAGTCCCTCTTGGACTTGGTGTACCACTTGATGTACTTGATGAAGATTCCTGATGTGTACTTTGTGGAGGGGAACTATTTCCACTACTTTTCTTGGGGTGTACAAATGTGGAACTTTCTGAATTAGAGTCTATATCAACAAATTTTTTATGACCCCACTCTCCCTCTTCATCAAAAATTACATCCCTGGAGATAATTATTTTATGTGTCTTGGGATTGTACAATCTATACCCTTTGGTCGATTCACAATACCCTACAAAAATGCATGCTTGAATCTTGGGATCAAGCTTCTTTCTCTTCTCCTCGGGAATGTGTGCATAAGCTAAAGAACCAAATACTCAAAAATGTTTGACATTTGGTTTCTTACCGTACCATCCTTCATAAGGAGTGATACCATCTAAACTAGAATTCAGACTTCTATTTAGAATATATGCACTAGTTCTCACTACATCTGCCCAATAGTTGTATGTTAGATGCTTTGTCTGAAGCATCGTTCATGCCATTTCAACAAGGGTGCGGTTCTTTCTCTTGACCACACCATTCTGCTGTGGGGTATAGGCAGTGGTGAACTGCCTTTTTATCCCATTTTGCTTACAATAATTTAAAAATTCATTTGAGTACTCTCCTCCTCTATCAGTGCGAAGACATTTGACATAGTAGTCACATTGCTTTTCTACATTATTTTTGAAGTCTATGAAGCAATAAAATTCTTCATCTTTGTGTTTCAGAAAATAGATCTAGCACATTCTAGAATAATCATCTATGAATGTTAGAAAATAAGAATTTTTTCCAAGGCTTTTTTTTTGCATTGG
Organism: Wollemia nobilis; assembly: GCA_028583015.1. Taxonomy (NCBI): domain Eukaryota; kingdom Viridiplantae; phylum Streptophyta; class Pinopsida; order Araucariales; family Araucariaceae; genus Wollemia; species Wollemia nobilis. The sequence continues at coordinate 4,526,878 of JAQPPZ010000622.1, forward strand.
ACCACAGATGTCCGAATGTACTAGCTGAAGATAATAGCTTGCTCTCCACGCTTGGCCTCTTGGAAACTTCATTCTGCAGTGATTTCCCAAAGCACATGCTTCGCATACCTTCTTATGTTCTTGAATTTTTGGTAGTCCTGTCACCATAGCTTGTGATGTTAACATTTTCAAGCTAGCGGAATTGAGGTGACCATATCTCAAGTGCCAAAATACACTTGGATTTGTAAAGCAATTTTTGCAAGTTGAGCTCCCCTTGGCTCACCAAATTTTAGAGGGAATAACCTATTCTTTGTCATAGGTATTTCTGTGATGACTCTGTTACAATTGTTTTTATCAAGGATTGTACATTTTCTTTCATCAAAAACTAATTTGTAATGCTTCTCCATCATTTGGCCACAACTTAACAAATTGTGTTGTAGCTGTGGAGTATAGTATATGTCATTCACTTTTTTAAGGCCTTCTTTTGTTGGAACTTCCATAGCTCCAATGCCTTCAACTTGCAAAGATTTATTATCCCCTAACTTAACATGGGATTTGTAATTTGAATCTAATGTAGCAAAGAGATTTTCTTTGCCACTCATGTGGTTGGAGCAACCAAGTATCAAAAATCCATGTATCTTTAAGATTTTGATCTGACTATCCATAAGAGAGAAAAAGATTTGATGGACCTTCTTCTTCTCTGTAGAATGAGCCATATTGATCGCTTTGATCTTTTGAAGACTTTGACCAGCAGTCACGAGCGAAGTTTCCTTGTTTCCCACAATTGAAACAAGTTGTTTTAGTCTTGTTACTTCCTCGTCCTTGATTTCCATGGCCTGCATTGCTACTTTGGTTCTAATTGGCTCCTCTGTTTTGATTTCCACCTCTATTTTGATTTCCTCCTCTATGGGAGTTGCTTTGGCCTTTGCCTCTTTGTTGTTGTCCTCTACCTCGACCTCTTCCTTGTCCTCATCTTGTAGCTTTGTTCGAAGTGAAGGATTTGTCATCACCTCCATAGCTTGTTGAAGGTGCTCCTTGAAGTCTCTCTTCATGTGATGTTAATGATCCAATCAAACTATAAAATGTAAGAGTAGAAAGGTCTTTTGATTCTTCAATTATTATGGCAATGTGATTCCACTTAGGAAGAAGTGTTCTCAACACTTTCTTCACAATTGTTTCAACTTTTGTGTCATCATCTAAAGTTTGCATCATATCAACTACTGCTTTGACTCATACACAGTAGTCACCGACGCTTTCATTTTCCTTCATTCTGAGATTTTCAAAATCTCTTTTTAAGGTTTGAAGCCTGACTTGCTTCACTTTATCACTTCCTTGGAATCCTTCTTTCAAGGCATTCCATGCATCTATGGTAGTTAAGTAAGATGCAATTCTAGGAAAGATACTTGGATCTAATGCCGCTTGAAGATGGTATAAGGCAAAAGAGTTATTTTTCTGTGCATATTTGAAGATCTTCTTGTCGGTTGCACTTAAAGTAGTCCAATCTGTTGGAGTAGTGTAACCATCTTCAATACTATCCCATAGTCCTTTTCCTATAAGTAATGTCCTCATTTTGATGGAATAGTACTCATATTATCCCCACTAAATTCGGGGATTGGTAGATTGTTATTTGATCCCATTACAATCTACTAAAACAAGAAACATTTCCTATATAGTCTTATTTCAAAAATACTTTACAAACTATCAAGCCTTTCTTGATTTACAATCATAAACAACTCACTCTTGTTGTTGTGATTCAGCAATTACAAAATTGTCAGCGACTTGTTCGTCATCGTCACTGATCAATATAATTTTAGGAGAAGAAGGTTGTAGGATTTCAACTGAATTAAAATAATGAGTATATTCAGATCCTTGTGGAGCAATATCCACTTTGTTAGATTGTTCAAATCTGCTCCCAAAGGAGTTATCTTCTGAATCTGCTTCGTATCCTAGATTAGGATTTCTCTGTTGTGCAATAACTGCGTTTTGCAACTGTGAAAAGACTGAATTTATGCCTAGTGTTCTCATGTGCTCATCAAATCTTTCAACGTTTGTTCTCAGTAACAAACTACAAAGTTCTTGGTAACATCCTTCCGATCTTATCATTTAAGAAAATTTCCTAGAAATTTTCTGTTACAAAGATTTCCTCTTAGGAAATTTTACTAATTTTTTTTTGTACCTCTTAAAGCGTAAAATTTTTTTTACAACTATTTCCTCTTAGGAAATGTCAATCATCAACTCAAATGATAAATAAAACCTTTCAAAAAAATTTAAATTACCTTAAAGGTTTTTTAAAGAAATTTTCTTTTAAAAAAAACTTTTGACCCCATCGAGGTTCGACCATGCGACCTCATGGGCATCAAGGCAAAGGGTAGCCATTGTGCTATCGGGAAGATTCAGGAGTACTAGCTGGCTCTCTACCTTTATTGCATTCACATAGAATGCAAAGCAATGTTTTGGCTTCACGCTTAGGCGCGAAGCAAATTTTTTTATTTGGGACTTAATAGTCCCACATCGTCGATGCGGCGATGTTGATGCTCTTTAAAAAAAGCAAAGCACTATATGTGCTTTGATTTCCTACGAGAAGTCTGCAACCTACATGATCCTTTTGCCATGTACCGCATGTAGGTCACCTCGGGCCACATGTAGGTGGCCTCTCCAAAGAACCACCTCGAGCCACATGCCACCCTCTCCAATGTGCCACCTCAGGCTGTGTGTCGCCTCATCAACGAATCACCTCGGGCCATGTGTCTGCCTATGCCTATCATGTCCAGCTCCACCAACGCCTCAAGAATCATGTCGATCTGCTCCTGTGGGCCGCCTCGGTTCCTGCAGGCTACCTCAAGATTCATGCTGCCACCTCGAACTGCAGGCCCCATCCCTCAGGATTCGTGTCGATCTCGGCTCTCGGCTCTGATACCAAATGTGAGAGGTGAGCTATTCGATGCAAAGGTAAAACTTGCATTAACCATTAACTTGAATATTAGGTTACAAATGATTTAAATAAACACAAAATAACCATACTAGAGAAAAGGGGGGAATAGGAGAAGTTAAGGGAAGGGAGAAGAAATTAAATTAAAACTCTCTTGCCGCCCAAAGATGCTGTATTCCAACTGTCATCCAGGTAAGGTAAAAGGTAAGTGAACTTACCCAAGGTAAAATACTCTTTTTAACCTTTTACCAATGGTAATTTTCCAACATAGAATATTTGAGAATTGACAAAAGGACAAGCTCACCCCTGCCCAGAATAAAAATCCCTTGCTCTACAGCCAACCCGAGCAAGTATCCTTAGTATAGGAAGAAAAAAAAGAAAAGTCAAATAAAATGAGAAAAAGAAAAATATTATTTTGTACCATCACAAAAATATTTCAGCATTATCTCAGTTCCAAGCAAAAATACAAAAAAAAAAGAGAAAAAAGATAAAAAGAAAAAGCAAAAGCAAAAGCAAATAAATCCCTTTCCCTACCCCTTGAAAAGAAAAGAAGGATGAATGAGCTTGAATCCCTAGAATTTTCAATTATTTGAAAACTGTGAGGTAAGCCCCATAACAGGTGGTTTGTGCCCAACCTGCTTGGCCTTGGGTAATCCCTAGCGTGGTGATATGTCTGTCACATTAGCGACCTTATTTTGTATAGACCTATGTCTCGCTTATGGATTAGCTAGCTCTTGATGACCCGACTTACATAGTAGTCTGGTACGGTTACATGCATATAAATCATGGTCAATGAACATTCATTTGGTTAATTCAAATTACTTGTATCAAATTATCTTGCTCAAAATTGGTGAATGAACAATACAATTGCACACACATTTATATTTGAGAGATTTTTGTATCATTATGATAAATCAAGATCGACAATGAACTCACATCTGCACATGGGGTTCCTTATAAATCTAAATTTTGTCTTTGAGATAATCTAAAATATTTATGCAAATATTTTGGAATAATTTCATCTTCTTATTTAAAAGAACATCTGTTTAGTATAAAAATTTTACATACATTGTTTTCAAAAAATCCAACATTTCTTTCAAACAACATATTCACAATCTAGCAATAAAGTCATGTTTATATTTTTTTCTGTTTACCTCAAAAAATCAAAAATCAATTATGTAATAAAATTATTTTTTCTTGGATTTCGCGATGATGGTATAAGTCTATACCTATAATTCTATGCCTAGTGCAAACCATTGTTCTAATTTTATTTTCCCATTCATTTTTATTTATAAAAACATATGGCTTATATCATTATGTTACACAATTGTGCTTTAAAAAGAACGAACACTTTTTCTATTTCATTTTATTATGTCAACATTCCATTTTGCAACCATGGTATAATTCCTAAGGAATTGTTCAAAATTTTATCACACTTAGGAATTTATGCCTAGCAAAAATCATTTTTTAAATATATTTCATGCATAATTTTTTATAAAAATCTGAAAACAAATCATCACCATCATCATTTTCATCATCACAACACAAAGCCTTAAGACAGTCTCTTAAGCACTCTTTTACTTTTAGCAATATTTCTATTCTAGGATTAGTTTGACGACCTAGCGAGCGGCGACTCCATGAAATGGTCTATAACAGTGACAATGTCCTTTGAAATTATTGGTAGAAGTCCCTTTTATTTTTCATCAAATCACACCACAAAACAACCAATTTGTTTACATCAGATTATTTCATTTTAATTTTACAGCATGACATAAAATTATAATATTTTTAAATGACATAATTACATGAATCATCAATCAACAACCAAAAAAATCCAAAATTAAAGCATCATACAACATATACACAAGTCATATCATCAAAAATACCATATATATATCAACAAATTATGTACATCATATCAAAACTGGATTGGTATGCCACAATCTATACCCTGGCATACTCAATCCTCTCAAAAATAAATCCAATCCAGTCTATAGCAGCTAGTCTCAAGAAGCCCTCGAGCTCTCAGCCTCATCTCCTCTCTCGTCCTAAGGTGGAGGAGGTGGTCCTATAGAGGTTCGTGTTGTGTCTTGAGTCCTCATCGTCGATCGTGAGGATGTCCTCGATGATCCCATCCTGATTGGTTCCACAATGCCGACTGGTAGTTATAACCTCTGGCCCTCTAGAACCAGCTAGAAGTATACTCCCTGATAGAACACAATCTGAGCCATGGACCATGCCAACTCTTACATGCTCGCCCCTCCGCTCTGATCCTTGAGTCATGTAGCCTCATCCTTTAGTTTCTACACCTAAGCCCAGAGGTGGACAACCTCAGCCTAGAGAGCCACTATATCATTGCTCTCCCCTACCTCGACACCCTTACCCTTATCAGGCGATGGTGGCCTCTCCCCCTGCTAAGAAGGGAATTCCTCCTCCCTCCTTCCTATCTACTATGATCTCTGTAGATCCTGTGGCATCCTCTGGTGTCTCTCCTGTAGAGATCGTTGCTACTCTTTCCATCCGTGACCTCGCGTTGCCTCAATGGCAGCTTGGCACCACCTCCCCATCTTTCATACAATCGCATGCATCAAACCATGTGCCCTCATCATTCAAGGAAGGCGGATTCATGCATACCAGGAATTGTATCCATCAGTGACCTCAATGTCATCCCCATCCACTGGCTAGATAAGGGCATCATCTGTGTCCTAGCTCCAGAATCGATGCATATTCAGAGCCCCACTTAGTGTGGTATTATCTTGGATAGTCCATGAGTACTCATAGTCCCTAAGAGATGGGATCCCCTACTGTAGACCGAACTGTCACAAAACTTGGTCATAGTGGTGGAGCTCTACCTCTCCCTGCTTCATCCTCAGCTAGCAAACTTGTCTGATACGAGCCAACTCATGTTTTTCCTCTCCCCACCCTGGATGCTCTCTCTATAGCCTCTAGGTGATTTGGTCTGGGATGAGATCATCTAGTAACCTCCATGACATCGATAGATCTATCTGCCATTGTGACCCTCTCTGGAGCCACCAATATAAAACCTGTGGTCTCTCCTAGTCAACCCCCGTCAGTGGGAGTCCTACCGACCTTCGCACCATGATGTGCTTCGAGAACCATACTCATAGTAGCGATGTCAAAACCAGATATCAGCCTCCCTTGTATACGACCACATGCAGGATCCTATACAGCCGGCACAGTACAAAGCTGCCCCATGCAAATCTATACCTATGGTCTCTCATGTCACAGACCACATCTGAAAGGAGCCATGGTAATCTGCATCCACTCTGGTGGCATAGTAGCAGGCCACCCACTACCCCTACCAAAACCTAAGTCAACCTAGATGCCCTAGGCATCTGCCTCAGAGACTCGATGTTCACTTCGCCCTTCTCCAGGGTGAAGCTTGGGTCTTCACATAGCCTCATCATAGCTTGGCCCTGATTGGCCATAGGAGTCATAAATCGCCCTTGTATGGGGATCCTCAAGATCCTCCATACATCCTCCAAAGTGGGAGCCATCTTCCCTGTCGGTAACCAGAAGCAGGATGACCCCGAATACCATCTCTCTGCTAGGGCTATCTGTAGCCCCATGTCTATCGATATTTGTGGCATCTTTATCACATGTTGTAGTTCAACCTCTTCAAGTCGGTCTTGCTCCACCTGGTCGAGCATGGCTACATCATCTCTGAGTCCCCTATATTTCCATTCCTAAATTTTTAGTAATCCCCTATGTAAAATAAATAATCAAACAATAAAAATCATCAATAGATAATCATTAAGATCAGTTAAATCAATTTAATCTTCTAAAAACAATGATGATATCGTCCTAAATTGGGTCAAATCATCCTTTGTAGGATGAAATCGTCTCTGATTTTGCAACTTGGGGATCACCCCTTGTTGGACGAGATCGCCCATATTTTGTCGATTTTGCCCTCAGAAGAATTCGACGATCTAGGGATGATTTCGATGAAATTGGGACGATTTCATCCCGACGTCATTAATGGCCTAAAAAAGGTCGTGATGCCCCAAAATAATCAAAATTTAAATAAAAAATTACACAACTCAAATTAAAAACATAATTCACTAAGTTTCGATCCTTACCCATAGCCTGCGCCAGACCTCTGTCGATCTGTGCGTGGTTTCGACCATTTTGTCTACAGAGCTCTAAAAACAGTGAAAATGAACAGTAAAAAATGAATTAGGGTTTTACCCTATTTTTCTTAATTTTTTTTTTTTTTTAAAACAACATTTTTTAAAATTTTGTTTTTCTGCGCTTTTACCTCAAATGTTTGATTTGGGTAAAAACACGGAGGGGGCACCATAGTAAGCAGTTGTACGATTCGACCTAGAATCATCGTCTAGAAAATTGAGTAAATTTTTGCTTTCTCGTAAAACGGGAAGAACTCATATTTAACGCATTTTTTTCGAAAAAATCGCTAAAGAGGGGGCAAAATGTAGCACCCTAAAATTGGCACAGTTAAACCTTAGTAAAAAGATAAAATTTTAATTTTAACCCCGAAATCGCCTGTTACCCGCTCCCCTCATTTTTTGTGCCATTTTTAGGATTTGTTTTGACCGTTGGACGATATCATCGACGATTAGACGAAATTGTCCCAGATGGGACGAATTTGTCTGGAACATAACGTCTAGATGATTTTGTCCCAAAACTAAATTTTCATAATTAGCTTCTATTTCAACAGCTTCTCTAACTTGGGCAGAAAGCGTGTCTGTGCGGTTAGAGTCTCCCCGTTGGAGATCTCCCAAATTGGGGTGATCTCCAACCTCCTAACCTCTCCCTAAATCCTATATAAACTTAGAATTTTTCTTGACTTCTCCCTGGCTGATTTTCCCTGTAACTTTAGTTTCGCGTGCATCAGAACACCTTCGCACCATCGTTTGCATTGTGTATTTCAAGTTTTCTTGTAGGAATTTTACTATTTTTCAGCTGGAGCAAGCTCGGATCGTCGCTGGCAATTCCAGAAGATTTTGAACGATCCTATCGCAGATCGGTGATGATCTTGAATGATTGGAGGCGATCTCGATTGCAGTCTATATTGGGGGTAATTAGAGCTCAGAGTTTGCATTTTTTATCTTCTCTCTTCATTTCCTTATGCATTAACTTAGTTTATTCTATTTTTGCATTATGGAGTTCACCTCATTTAGCATAGATGCATGATAAAGTTAAAATAAATTATTAAATTAATGCATTTCCTTTAATTGTTATCTGGATTTATCATTTAGGCAAGTTTATTGTTATTTCTATTATTTCCCCTTGCTTTTACAATTGCATTTTTGGTCTTTGGTATCTATTTCTATGATTTTAGTTTTCTAATGAATTTGTCTAACGAATTCATCAGATCGACGATGATCCCATCTGATCTCAGATGACCTACTGTGATCTGAGATGATTCTATGCAATTGCAGATGATTATGTAAGATTTGAGACGATCTAGACTTCTACAAACCTCGAAATCTTCATCAAACATCCAAAATTAGGTGCATTCTGTCTTATTTAGCACACTTTTTATGTTTAGCACTTATTCATGCTTTTTGTATCCATATAAATCAGAATTGGCATATAGAATAGCTTAGATTCATCTTGGCCAAACCTAGGAATTGAATGATTGAATATAAAAATGAACACATCAAACCCATTCTCAACCTAGGCATGGAAACTGCCACTCAAATTTTCCTAGTAAACCCACCATCTATCAAAAATTCACCCTTATACCCCTCCCCGAGAGGCATGACCTTCAAAGGGCCTCTTAGTCCGAGGTATTGTCCCATCCTTCTTGCATCCCCCTTCCGGGCGTGGATCCTATAGCCTGAAGGTAAGGATGCAAAAAATTTGGAGCAATACACAATCATTATAAAAAGGGTGATAAAACCCTTGATCAACAGAATGCATTATCCTTATAAATCAACTACCTTGTCAAAAATACCTAATTTACGATATGTGCATTTGGTGGTTTGAAACTATGTTGCACGGATGCTTGGTAGTTTTTGAGGTTGGTTGGAAGTCCTCCTGAATTTCGTAGATGACCTAAAATTTTTGAGAGATACTCTATAGCATTCGAGATATGCCCTAATGCATATGTATACTATGGTGAACACTTAGTAGAGTTTGGATCTAGTTCATACGTACTCCAGTAAGCAAATGGTAGCAGTGGTCGTGGCTAGGGTTTTGTACATAAGTATGAATGATATTTCTATGCAAAGTGTTTTTGACCTCCAAAAATGTTTGACCCTTATTCATGAAAAGTGAATGAGCTTTTATGATTTGTCTCATTCATCTTAGGGTTGTGATTACTTCAATGACTGGATAGGATTAAGACATGATGAGTGGCTAATATTGCAACTTGGTAAGTGACACAAATTACATTTAATGAGTGGCAAGGATTACCACAAGATCCACTAGAATGGAGTTTTGATGGATGGCTTGGATTTATTTATTTATTTATTTATATATATAAATAAATTATGAATGGTTGTTATTTTATGAGGATGAGTGGACAATGAATGGCTAGGATTTGGTGTCTACAGATGCCCCTTTTTGTATCACGTTGCATGAAACACAATACGGTGCAAAAACAAAAGACACCTGGTTGGATGGAATGGACTCAACGTGCAAGAAGATTTGAAATTTTAGGATTATGGCTTATCCCCTTAATTGTAAAATGGATTAAGAATGGAACCCACGAGCCAATTAACTAAATGTAAATGATAAAAAAGTGGTGAATGTGATGGATGCAAGTGTTGGAAATTAAGATAAAGTAATTTTTCCCAATTTTGAGGTGTTTTTGTGCTTGTCGTAAATTTACCTTTTGGTATCATTGAAATGCAAAATAATGAATATGTAGAAGGAACCAATCACCCTCATATCGGGTGATTTCTAGGAGTGGATGTCCTAGTGATTGGTGCAATTCCTAAATTTAAAATGTTAAAGTAGGAATTTTCTATGTTTATAACCCCATAGAGAGGGTATCAATGATAGTCTTCGACAAAGTTGCTTGAGTGCACTTAGACTTCCAGAATTAAGGTACCAAATTAGTTTTGTTTTGATATGGATGATGTGTAATAATGATTTGGATGCAATGGTTCAATGACTTGATAATTTTTGAACAAGTTTCCTTATGGTGAGTTACCAATCCTACCAAATTGCATGGATAATCAATCATTGCAACCACTAGGGGAATAGGGTAAGCCATCGAATATGAGGTTCACTTGATAATATAAGTGGATTTGATGATGTGAAATGATTATGTAAGTGGATTGATGTGTTGGCATGATATTTTTGTGAAATTTGGAATCGTTTTGAGATGTTTAGAAGTGTTTTGGGTATTTGTGTGAATTTTGGTTGCATTTGAAAAGTAGACACCCAAATCAATCCATTTTATCACAAAATGTGATATGAATATGTGATGGATGTTTGGATAACTTTTGGGATGATTTTATGGAGTTTTTCTAGGTTTTGAGACCCTTTGAAATATTTTGTAGCATTTTGAACACAAACATCAGTCTATGTTTATATCTCCACAAATACAGGATGGCATCTATCACTTTGCAAGCATAGGGACATTTGGGTGTGCCTATCTGACACACTGAGGCATTTGGGTGCATAGATTTTTTAACAACTGAATCAGGGATAGAAAAAAAAAAAAAATTTAAATGGATGAGATTCTTATGTGCATTTGCTTTTGTGTTGTGTTATAGTTAAGGATTCTAGAGGCTTGACATTGATTTTTACCTATCCTATCAGGGGTGAAAAAGGCACTTCGAGAGGCTGACTAGGAGTGGCTATAGGAGGTGGGATTGGATGGGTGTGCAAGGATTGAGGTATTGAGTGTTTATGAGGGGTACCTCTCTACCTTAGCAGAGAAGTGGAATCCAAATAGGGGTATCTTCTAGCTCTTGATAAGGATATTATATTTACACTCGAGGATGTGTACCACATCTTATATGTACTTGTGGAGGGATTGCATGTTCAAATTGGACATAACAAGGGATATGAGCTGATTCAATTTTTTAGGGATGGTGGAGAGGAGTGAATATTAATGGTGGTGGTGTCAAATACTAATATTTGTACTCATAGCGATGGTTAGATGTATTGCTAACTTTGGTCATTTTTCTAATAGCTAATGTGTTGGTGCCTAACAACATCGGATATCAGTTCCTATGGAACATGATTCAGTTAGTATTTGATATTATCAATGAACCTTGAGTGTATGCTTGGGTATCTACTCTACTAGCTTAGGCATACATGGAGTTGCATGATGTGAAGAGGTAGGGGTAGAAGGGGTTGGGCTATAGTGTGCTACTTCAGATATGGAGGTAGGAGCATTTTAGCATAGCTCATCGTGTGGGTCAACCATGTGAGTGGGATAGGGCTCAATCCTATGTTTTGATATGGCAAGCAATGGAGGATATATAGCTAAATTATCCTAGTTGTAGTGACCAAGAGTGTAGAGATCTATGGGTAGGGTTGACACCTGATCAGGTGTACTAGAAACCATAGTGAGAGGCTAGGTGGCCTACTAATGGAGAGTAGTTACAGTAGGTTAGGCATGCCATATGGATAGTTGGTTGGCATGGCAATGAGGTGGAGTTGATCTAGCTCTTTTGGGTTATGCAACAGCTCAAGATACGGTAGGTGGTTCCATATGCTTTAGTGATGTATAGGTATTGGGCTAATAAGTTGAGCCTACCTTGTGCTAAGACATGGTGGGTGTATTATGAGAATGATGAGGTGATGGATATCTCATATGTGGATGATGTTGGAACCACAGTAGAGTATGATATTTGGTTTACCTCATAGCATCCATAGGTACTGAGTTAGGTGGTGAATGAGGGTAGTGGTGATAATGGGGAGGTGGCAATTAAGGTAGAGGAGGCTCCTCGATGATAGAGACATCATCGATCTAGTGGTGAGGGGAATAAATCGAGGGCTATGGTAGATCAACCTCATAATATTGGAGGTGATGATGAGGATGGAGGAGGTATGGAGGATATTTTAGAGAGACCTCCTGGTTGTAGTGAGGAGGAGTGGGCTATGCTCTAGGTTGAGCAGGATAGTCTGGTTGAGGAGCAAGATCAACTCCTCCAGATGCTGGTAAAGTAGGATGTGGTGGTGGTGGCTCAGGATGTGGTGATGGTGGCTCAATATACCAAGATTTTTTAACTACAGAGGGACTTGGAGATGCGGACTACTACAGATAGAGGTGAGGATGCCAATATGATGGCCAGGATTTAGGTAGAGTTGGCATTGAGGGACGCTCATTAGAGATAGAATATATCTCACCTTTGATCCTAAGATAGCTATATTTACAAGCTTGAGGATAGCTTTGTACAACATTACATTGGATTTCCAGTGTAGCCTTCCTTATGTGTATCAGGATCTGTTAGGTGTAGTGACTCTAGGTATAGTGACTCTCACTTGAGGGCTCCTTGGGTTCTTAATCCTTCAGAATCACAGGGGTTTGCATTTATATTCTAGTTAAGGGCCTCTCATTTTTGTATATGATCCTTAGTGCTCTCTTGTATACAACCTTTGGGTGTACTTTGTACATGCAATATTTATACATACATATATATATGGCTTTTTCTTTTATATATGATTTTTGTGTGTTTATTGTTAATGCATGTATGGATGTATGTGTATACAATGACATGGATGCATTATGATATAAATGTGAGTGCTTTATGATGACAATGTATGTGAACTGATGCTCTAGGAATCATTTGTAGTAGTTTAGATTTTTTCTTGACCATTTTTGTTGCTTAATCAAGGACACCAACATCTAATAGTGGGATATCAAGTGGAAAACTCATGTAATGATATGATTATGGTATTTATGTTGTTTTTATTTGTGGAAAATGAATATGGAATTGTTTTTTAGAGACTCAATCATCCTAATAATTTTGAAGAAACTCATAAATTTCTATCATTTTTCTTAGAGATAAAATGTGTGTGCAGTGAATGTTAATTTACCAATCATGAGCATGGTAATGACTCAAACCAATCAAGAACCAATGTGTGTGCAAGTGAATTCATTTAACCATATTGAGTAAGGTGAGATGAAAACCTATCATAGAGAAGACCAAGCTAACTTGTCCTTATGTGCAATCAAATGTCTCTTTAAGATAAATGTATCACCGTGCATGAGTGTAATCCACTACCAGTCAGGTTTCTATAACCTTGACAGAGGTTAACTCCATAGTCCAATGGGAAATGATATTTAATATTTGGTGAATCGGACTACATAACCATCTGGATGGAAGTGTAGTGCTATCCTTACTACTTGGGGACCTGTGATGTGTGGTTTGTAAAATATTTAGAGCTTTGGGAAATCAAATTCTCAACTAAGGTGTGATGAGAATTTTACCCTATCCTTACTACTCATTCTTTTATTTGGAAGTTTTGTTACAGTTAAAAACCACTATATTTATTTTGGACTATGTGCATAGTGGAAAAAGCAAAAGTAACTTTTTTGACTTCGAGGTTCAACCCAATCCTGGTGTTATCCCTCTTTGACACAAGATTTTTTTAATAAGTTTTAGTTGTGTTTGGTTCAATAATGTTAGATTCAACTCCCAAAACTCAATATTTTCTTAGTGAAAATGTGCTTTGGTCCTAGAGGAAACTTGATATGTAATGGAGGTTGCTTGGAACACTAGGAGTGGTTGAGTGATCGAAAACACCTAGGGGTGATGATATGTTATTTCAACTTGTGACATGACTTATGAAATGGTAAAATAGGATGTATGTGAAATCAAAGTTGCCCCTGATTAAGGAAAAAAGACTTATTGGATTAACAATTATCCAAACTACATAAATTACCATTAATATGATGAATGAAATGCATTGAAATAACATGAATGTAATTATGCAAAATAAATGTATGGAATGAAGTATGGATGAATAGTTAACTCTCTTTTTTTAGCCATGTATATATATATATATATATATATATATATATAAGTTGCATTAAGCATAGAATGCTCTCAAGTGGATGATGTTCAATGGTTTGGGCTCTTCTATTCCCTCTAGACTGGCAAGCCTATATGTTCCTTGATCTACTTTTTATTTGACAATGTATGGACCTAACCAATTAGCTATGAATTTATCATGAAGATACAATAATGCATTGGTGTTTTGTTGATTTTCTTTAAGTATGAGATCTCCTACTTGGAATTCATGTAGATGAACTTTGGTATTGTAAGCATGCTTTAGATAATTTTGATATACTCATAAGTAATCCAAGGCATTGATTCACCTTTCATCAAGGAGCATGAGTTGGTCAAGATGTGCTTGTCTAGTGGTATCGTCATCTATGAATTCTTGCAATGAAATGCATAGTGAAGGAATCTCAAGCTCAAGAGGTATGATTACTTTGACAACATAGATCAATGAGAATGATGTTGCCCTGGTAGGCATGCGAATACTCATTCGATAAGTCCATAATGCCAAGGGAATTTTAGTATGCCATCTCAATAATTTTCTTTGACTAATTCTTTAGAATAATGATTAATGTCTTATTGGTTGCCTCAGCTTGTCCATTTGTTTGTGAATAGTAAGGAGTTGAGAAACTATGTTGGATATTATATTTTTTGCAAATTTCTTGAACATATTTGTTTTTTAAATACTTACCATTGTCAAATATTATTTTCAATGGAATACCAAAGTGATAGATAATATGTTGGAATATAAACTCCACAATTCAAGGTCTTGTTATATTGGTTAGAGGAATTGCTTCAACCCATTTGGTGAAGTACTCATTGGTAGTGATGATGAATGTGTGTTTTCCTAAGGAAGGAGGTGATATTTTACTAATAAAGTCAAAACCCCATTGTGAAAAGGGCCAAAGAATTTGAATGGGTTGTAATGCTTGTGATGGCACATGAGTTAAATTAGCATATTGTTGACATTTTTTACACTTATTGACATAAGTGCAATAGTCGCACTTGATCTCACTTCCACGAGGAGCCCCTACCTTAGAAAGAGGTTTCCGCGCAGTTACCCCTAAGAGCAAGGCGAGGCGGGCTATTTCCGGTTTTCAAGAAAATCTTTTTCCCTCTTAAGATTATGGATAGAGAGCTTGGCCGCTTAAAGTTTTAAAGGGGCTGTTTGTTACAAGCACTCGACCTTTCTCCCCACCCCCCTCGACCTCTCTAAAAGGTCATTCCATGGTGGGTCAATAATAAACCATGCATAAGATACACTTTTTGATGGTCATTCCATTAAAGTGACCACCAAAAGTACCATCATGAGCTTAAAATATGGCTCATTGTGCCTCTGCAAGCTCAAGACAACGAAGGAGGATTCCATCATAACCATGTCTATACAACACATCCCCCAAGAGAGTGAAATGAGTTATATTTTATTTGAATGTTCATTTGGTAGTTCATGATATATCTTATGGGAGTATTCTAAACTTGAGAAATAATTTTACTTGGTTAACCCAACGCTTGTATGGTTCTATGCAAATAAATCAAATGTACTTATCATCTTTAGATTCAACTCGAGAAATTACAGATTTAGAGATGGTTGTAATAATCAGAAACTGAACCTCTCCTATGAATTTCTTTGGAATCAATGATCCTAGAGAAGCCATCACATCTACAAATCTATTAGTCAAACAAGGCAAGTTATCAATCTCATACCAGTCAAATTTTACAAGCAATTTCATTACTACTTCATGGTAACATCTTAAGACTAGTTCTTTGCATTGGTATGTTTTATTTACTTGATGAATGATAAGCTGGGAATCATCAAATATTCTTATACACTTTATACCCATAGCTATAGATACTTAATTCTTAATATTAGGGCTTCATACTTTGAATTATTGTTTGTGCATGGAAAATTGAGTTTGAATGATAAGAGAATGGGTATCCCTTGTGGTGTATGAAATATGACTCCTACACCTTGTCCTTTATCACACTTCGAACCATCAAATAATAGGGTGATATCCACATACTCTTTGGGGATGACATTTTCTTCCTCTTCAGTGACATTAAAGAATGAATCATATGGAATCTCATTAGGAAGTGGAGCTTCTGTACGATTATTGGCTATTACCTAACCTTTAATAGATTTTTGGATGATGAATTTAAGGTCAAATTATATTAGAAGTATTATCCATTTTGTAGTATAGGTATTCTTGTATGTGTGATACATCATATAACGCAAAGGGTTTTCTCAAGCTATGACATATGTGGTGTGACTTAGCATGTAATGTCTAAGTTTATTAGTGGCAAAAACCATCACTAGGCATACTTTTTACACATAATCATATCTAGTTTCATATCTTACTAATGTTTAACTAATGTAATAGACTACTTTCTCTCAGTTGTTTTCATTCTTTTGTGCAAGCATTTTTCCTAATGCAAAATCCATTGCTAAAACATAAATATGAAAGGGGACCCTTGGGTGAGGTAGAATTAAGATTGGCAGAGAAGCCAAGTAATGCTTGATATCATCAAAATATTTTTGACATTCTTCTATCCATGAAAACATCACCCCTTTTATAATAAGTTATTGAATGGCCTACACTTATCTGAGAGTTGTGCAATGAAATGACAGATCGATTGGATATTTTCTTATAAGCTACGTAACTCTTTCAAGTTTATTGGGGGAGGCATTTTCATAATGGCCTTGACCTTGTTTGGGTCCACTTCAATGCATCACCTTGACACAATGAATCCTAGAAGATTACTTAAGGTGACACCAAAGACATATTTCTTTGAATTCAACCTTATGTTATGCTCGATAAGTTAGTCAAAAACTTTATTCGAGATATTTATGTTCTCTTGACATGTTTTAGATTTTGCCAATAGATCATCCATATAATATTCAATGATCTTATGCATGTAATCATGGAATATGTATGGCATGGCACGTTAATAGGTAGCACCCACATTTTTAAGACCAAATGGTATTACCTTGTAGCATAAAGTCCCCCAAGGTGTTGTGAATTTTGTTTTGTGTTGGTTATTAGGATTAATTTGAATCTAGTTGTATCCTAAAAAACATTCATTAAAGATATCATTTCATGGCCAATGCAAGTGAAAATAAAAGTATTGATGTTTGGTAGAGGAAAGTCATCCTTAGGATATGCTTTGTTAAGATATTGAAAATTAGTGCAAATGCAGATCACCCCATTAGACTTGTGAATGAGTACCATATTTGAAAGTCACTTAGGGTAGTCAATGGGTTGAATGAAATCCACATCTAACTTTTGAAGTTCTTATTTGACCTTGAGAGCAATGATAGGATGTAAGTTTACTAGTTTTTGTTTGATTAGCTTAGCATTAGGATGCAAGGTGAGATTGTGAACGGCCAAGTTCATGTTAGGACCAGGCATATTTTTATAAGACCATGCAAATATGCCCTTATTTCTCATGAGGTGATCTGGAAGTTACTCATGTTCACCAATGGATAAACTATTTCCAAGTTTCATATCTTGTGGACTATCTAGATTTATGTTTAGGTTCACATCTATAGTTTCTTCAATGGCCATGTGTGAACCTTACTCAAGCTTATGGGGCATTGGAATCAAATGAATATCATCAATGATATTTTCAAACTTTTTTGGCATAGTCTCTTCTATTTTTACTTGGAAAATAGCAAAAGTTGAGGGTGAAGGTGAAGGTGAAATTGAAGGTTGTGGAGGAATGTAAGTGGTGGAAGCTCTTAACAATTACTCTAAAAGGATGAATTTAGAAAGGGATGATGGTGATGAAATATATTTCATATCAATGAGTTTTATATTAATAGGAATTGGTTTTACCAAATCATATGGATTGCAGAATGGTGTGAACAAGTCAACTGTATTCATGTTGACTTGGTGGGGAATGGTGGTTGTGATATGGAGGATTGTTTTCCTTTGTGGTTAGAGGAATTTTAATTTTTATTTTTTTTACATATTTACATTTTTTTTCAATGAGGTGGACAAGGTGGAGGTGGTGGTTCACCTGTTGGCTCAACTTACTCTCTTGGAAGGAGAAAATGAAATATGGGTTGGTGGATTGGTAACATCTAATATATTACTCATCGTGTTCGATGAATGGAGTGACTCGGGTTGATTCTTCTTTGGATTCATTTGAGGCTATCAACATGATATCATATTTCTCATACAATTCATCCTCATAATCATTGTTATCATTATCCTCTTCTCCTTTAGGGTGTAGATTAAGACTTTGAAAAGCTCATTCTAAATAAGAAGACGAAGATTTTGGATTAAATCCTAGGCCAGAATGATCATGTGCTTCTCGATATTGAGGTTCAATAATTTCATGCATGTCCTATTCATGTCATCCTAGCTCATATCCTTACTAATTAACCTGAAAAAATATCATGATGGGAAATTAGGGTTAGACATATGCTCAATATTGGCAATGAATGGTTTTCTAGGTTCTTCTAGAGGGAGTGGATCAAACAATGAATCAACCCCCCCATATATAAAGTTAATCATGTTTGGTAAGTGTAGCCGCTGAATTTTGACACAATTCAAAATTCCTAATTCTTATTAAAATATCCTAATCATCCTAACAACATGAAACTCACCCTCAAATACCCCTACCTTGATATTCATGCCAAAAAATGGAAAAATAACTTAATTTCCCCCTTTACGATAAATTTGGACAATCCCGATGAATTTGGATGCATCCAATAAAATCGAACACTTCAAATTTTTTCCAAATCCCATGTGCACCTAGTTGGATTTTAAATCTAATCTGGGCATTTCCAAATTCTCAATAATTTCAAACAATCTACTAAAATTGGATGGATCTGAATTTGTCTAAATGGAGCCAAAAACTAATTTTTCTTAACAACCCAACCTAATCTCACCAATCTACCTAATTATTCAAACTATAGTAACCATTTAAACCCCCCACCTCACATTAAATAGTTTGTATAGTGATATTTGTAGTAAGGCTTGGATTGAAGAAGGGGAATTTTGGAGCTTTTTTGCAAGTTGTAGTGAAGAATTTCGTTGCTTGATCACCATTAAAGGAGCACACAGACATGGAGATATTTTAACGTGCACAAATTTGGTTTACACTTAATTATTATTTGATTTTTTGCATCATTTGTACAAATTTGGATGCATCCAAATTTGTCATTGTGCATTTGATTTTATTCTTTGTTTTGTAGAACTAGTCGTTGGATTATTTTGGCTTCGATCAAAATCATACACAGTGTTCAAAATCATACATTGCATTTGAATGCATACTAGTGGTCCATTGGGGGTAAAATTCTGATGTTAGATCATTAACTACTTTATATTTGCATTACATTCTGTTTATTATTCTAGTATTTTACTGCATCTTGCTGTTATCATTAGATCTACTGCATTTAGAATCATATGTTTCATGTTCAAATAATTAATATTTCATTTTCTTTACGATTGGCTAAAATAACTAAGGGGATTTAACTATCACATACCATGATCTACTATGGCCTATGCAGATACCCCATCCCTGATTTCAAATTTCAATGTTCTATTTTACAATTACAGGTTTTTGATAGATTCATACACATTTGAATTCGCCTAATGAATTCGTATGATCAAATTCATCATGTTTGCATCTGAATTCATCCTGTAAACATGAATGTACCCCAAATAAAACATCCAAATTAGTTAAGGACGTAAGATTATTTCTTAGTATCTATATTTATATTTTTCTATCTCATAGGCATCTGTCTTAATCAAAAGAAAAGCAAAAAAATTCAAAAACATAGGTTTTATTATATCTCTTCACATGCAAAACATAAAAATACAAAAAGAAAACATGTTGACATAAACAAAACCTTTGCATCTTAGTTAAACTTTGTAAAGCTTTCTAGATAGCTTTGTATGCTTTGTCTTCATTTAAAATTGAATTGCATATAGCTAGGTAGAAATTACATTTTTTCCAAACCCTAGGTGTATGATTTCAAAACAAAGAAAATAAAAACACATCAAAATACTACCTCACCTAGGTGTGGAAACTACCATAGCAAGTGTTTCCTAGTGAAACCACCCAATTTTTTGACAATCACCAAGGAGAGCGCAACTCAAGTGCTTCTCATCTGAGGTGTAGATCCTTCATTTTCCCTCCCATTTTAGGTACAAATCCATTATCCTAGGAGAAAGAGGTGCAAAAATTTTGGGCCTACATTCTTTGGTGAACCCAACATGAACTACACAATTATTATTAAACTTTATTTTCTTTACAAAAATAAAAACAGAAACAAAAAAATCTCACTAGATGGTAGAAAATAGTCTTAATGAGTCCTTATTTATAGACCTTAGGAGAACACTCATATAACAAGAGGTTGATATCTTCTATAAAAGTGATATCATTGAACATCAAGTAGATTTGTAGAAAAAATTTGGCATCATTGAAAATAAATCACAAGAAATTAGAGAAATTAAGAGAATTGATGTTGCTAGAGCTTTAGGACCAAGTTTCCACTCTCCTTACTTTGAAATTAAAAGAGGTTGTGAGTGTTGGCTTGTAGATAAACAAGCTTGTATCCACTCAAACATTTATCCTTGGGATAATTACTTGGAATAAGCCTTAAACATCCACAAATTCTTAGCATACTTAGAAAACGATGAGGTAACCATAGAAAAGAGAAAAATATTTCATAAAGCACCTAGTGCAATCCTATTTTGAGAGTATTGTTACGAATTACAAGTCCAAACTTAAAAAAAAAACTAAGGAATTTACCTTTTTTCGCTTCATTCAACTCTTAGTAGATGATTTCTCTTTTGAGAAAGAACACTACATGAGTCCTGAAGATCTAGAACCCATCAATGATATCCATAGGCTTTTTAAGGAATATTGAAACCACTTAGAATTGTTTAAAAAAAAAATCTTGTGAATACTTAAGTTAAGAAATAGATATATTGTTTTCCTAGTTTCAATCAAAATCAAAAAACTCAAAAGAAAATCAAAACACTCAAAAACTACATAAATAGTCGAAAAAAAAAACTTTTAATTAGCATTGATAGTAAAGATGCCTAAACATCTAATAAGTTGTAAACAAGTGGTAATTGGATATGAATATAAGCTAGATATTGATCCTAATGTAGAAGCTAAAATAGAAGAAGTCTTAGAAGAATGAGAACACCAAATGAAACAAATTGAAGAATATGAAACCGTCAACGATATGGACCCAAAACTAGGGCCTCAAGGAGACATTCATTTTTAGTCCATGCAATATTTTTGTGACTTCTTAAACCAAAATTGATCTGCCATCACTAATGTGTTGGAGATAGAAGATCAGCTCACAAAGGGTGATTTCTCGATGGAAGCAGCTTTAGAAGCGGCTTTTCGACTTCACCCAAAACCTGAAATATACATAAACACTTCATTACAACATGCCACTGACAATGATCTCTCTTTAGATAATACCAAAAATATACCTCCTCCAGAGGGTAATTCCCAAAAACAAGCATATGAACCACCGCAACAACAACTCATTGGTGTAACTACTACAACTACTTTTAATAAAAAGCAACCATCTTCATCTAATAACCCTACTTTGCTTTCTCAATATTTTCAACATATATTTGCCCTAAATTCTTCTTTCCAAAAAAATAAAAATACACAAGTTCCAAGTTCTCCTCGACCAAATTTCCAATAAAATGCAACTCTCTATAGACTCTAATATCCTCCTCCTACTTCGAACCCTATGCATAATAATATTTCTATTTCAACCCCTTATATGGCATCACAACAAATGTATTATCCTCCACACGACAACATAGTAAACCAAAATAAAAATAGTGACCCATCACATCATCTTGAAGTTGTAGTAAAACAATTAGCTTCACAATTAGATCAAATATACCCATATTGTCCTAAATATAGCTATAATGAGATGTGCAATTGACCATTAGATCCTATGGTCATTGCTAAACCATATCCTAAACAATTCCTTATATCGGTTCTTCTGATCTATAAGGGAAAAAAAGATCCCATAGAGAATCTTTGTATGTTTAGGACAGCATGTCATGACATTTCTTATGATGATATTTTATTGCTAACAATATTCCTAAAAAATTTAGGGGGTATAGCATTGGAATGGTATTATCAATTGCCAACACATTCCTTGAGAAATTTTGAAGAAACCGCAAAAATATTTGTACATCAATTTGGTACCTACATAGATAGGCATGTCACAATAAAGGAATTTTACAACGTTAAACAAGGAAAATAAGATTTTTAGAGAATTCTTAGCTCAATGGAGGAAACTTTTAGGAAAATTATAGTTTGCTTTACATCCAAGAGAAATGCTAGATATTTTTATTGGGAATTTGCAAGAACAATTATCTTATGAGTTAGCTACAGCTATCATAACATCCTTTGACCAAGCTATAGATTTAGAAAGAAGAGTAGAGGAAGCCCTAATAAAGAGGAGACAATTTAAAAGGAAATATGAAGACAAGTCATCTAAAAATCAATACAAAAACAAGCATGTGGTAGGAGATGGGGTCACGGATATTAGACCCCCTCAAAATGTCAATACCATAGAAACAACAATAATGTTTGTGTTGAAAGCACCACAAAAACCTTTGCTATGGAATTTTACAAGATTAAATCAACCCTTTAAAATAGTCTTACCACAACTAGTAGAAAGAGGTCTAATAAAATTACTGGAGATACGGCAACTTGATCCCTCTCAACATTGGTATAGACCCAACCAACATTGTGATTACCACCAAGTTGATGGACATCCAACAAAAACTTGTAGAAAATTAAAAAAATTATTACAAGACTTAATTGGTGATGGAAATATGGAAGTGGAAAGTCCTCCACATAATAAAAATCCTCCAACAACAAATACACAACAACAACAAGCACAAAATGTAAATCAAAACTTGGATATTTTTCAAAACCCATTGTCAAATCGTGGCAAGGAAGCTATAAATCAGCTAGACTATAAAAATATGCCTCATACAACATGTTATGTGGGATAAATTAACATTTATTTACTATCTCAACTTTCACAAACTATTTTGTGCCTACTAAATCCAACATGACAAGTAAGCAACTCCAAGGAATAAAACCACAATTGTCATCCTTGGATGAAATGGAAAGTGAATCAGAATCTGAAATAGATATTAGTTCACAATATTCTAATAGTTCAAAAGATGATTTAGGGATAATCTTACCCATTACCAATTTACTAATTCCAGAAGAACCATTTACAAGAATAATAACTACTCATCCTTCATTACGATAAGTTTTACATATTGAACAAAGTTCAACTACAAGACCACAAGTTGTCCAATCAAATAACATTGTTGGTACAATTGGAGTTGTTACTCGATAGTAAGCTCAAACACAAAACTCTCAACCTCAAACTTAATCAAATTATGTTTATTAATCACATGTTGTTCTCAAACTACATCATAAGAGAAATAATATAATTTGACCTCAATAAAAGACTCCATTCGATATCAAAGAAAAACTAGCTAACACAACAGCTAGGATTTCCTTTCTTGATCTTATTAGAACTTCAACTATCCATAGAGAAGAACTAATAAATACTTTAATCTTGATGATGGTACACTAGGACATAGAGCCAACTATTGTAGTCAATGTTGTACTCTCTCACAAAATAGATTACATTGATTTTTATGATAAAGACATCCCTCCCCAAAGTATGTTTAGAGATAATCCTCTTTATATAATAGCTTTAATTGGGAATGTCTATTTTTAAAGAGTATTAATCAATAATGGCTCATCCTTAAATATATGTACATATGATTTTTTCAAAAGATTTAGATTCAAGAAAGAATATTTAAGACAAACTGAAATGATTATTAGATCTTTTAACAATGAAACACAAGAGGCTTGTGGCATGATATCTATTCCACTAGAAGTTGGTCCTAATATTTTAGACATGTCCATATATGTTGTATCTTGCCCAGCATCTTACAACATTCTTATGGGATGTCCTTGGATCAATGCAATGAGGGTTTTTCCCTATACTTTGCATCAATGTGTTAAATTTAAATTTAAGAATTAGTTGGTCACTATCCATGGTGATCCCATACCATTTGAAATGTGTGCAGTAGCAGAACCTATAAATGTTTCCTTTTGTCTAGCTTTGTCATCAATGGAACCTAAACCTTCTAATACCTATTTCACCAAATCATAATCATCACCTCCTTCTAAATTACCTAATATTTCTAATGATAATAATCCCTCTACATAATACCCTTTTATAGATGAAGTCTTACAGGATTCATCCACTGTATTGGAGCCCACAAAACAGGATAATTTTAATATACAAGATTCCCTTGTCTTTTCCTGATTACCACCATATCCCCATACAGTTGGGTTACCATAGAAACAAGGAAACATCTATCATGTTGGAAATTGTACTTTCATTTATGTTGGATGTACTCTTGATCAAATTAACATTAGGTAAATGAGCTTTACGTATGATGAGAATAGTTTTTCTCAATACTTATTTTCTATTAAGTATATAAAATCTAAACAAATGATGTGTGATATGGGATACAAAGGTAAAGTTTTAGGCCATCTTGAAAATGGAATACATGAGCCTTTCAAGGTAGAGGAATGACCTGTCAGATGTGGTATAGGCTATATCCCCACAAAAACTCAACCTTTCCCATTTGATAATGATGATCACCTTATCACATATGGAGAATATTTAGAAAAATAAGAACAACTAAAGAAATGCAAGAAATCTCATGGGTTTTCTTACAACATGTTATCAATAGTACATCCAAAAATAATGGTTGCTCCATATGAGTGTGTATAAGGAGACATATTGTATGATATATTTCATGAAGAAATTATGAGGAATAGGTTCTTCTTCGATGGGTCTATTCCATTTATAGCTCACATTCAGACAACCACACAAGAAGAGTTAGCCCACTTATCCTTAGAAGAACTTCAAGAAATGGGTGTTTTGTCCACTCCTCCCAACTTCAAAAGATATTTAAGTATCAAAATAAAGGCTATTTTAAAAATTAATATTGGAACAAAAATAATCCCCGCATGGTTAAAATTGGAACTGATTTAAATAAAGAAGAACAAATTAAATATACAAAACTTCTCACAGAATACCCTGATATCTTCACTTGGACATACGCAAATATGCTAGGTCTAGATACTTCTATGGTTATGCACGACTTAGTGGTTCGTCCTGATTCTAAACTTATCAAATAAAAACTTAGGAAAATGCATCCTAAATTTGACAGAAAATTGAGTGTAAGCATTCTTAACTATATTAAAATGTAATGGTTTAATAACATATGATTTAGGCTATCAATAGCCTAAATCAACTGTTTTCCCCTTAGGTAGTAAACAATGTGAATCTTCCCCCCTAAGGTAGATAACAACATTATAAATTGATGCAAACAACTAACTAATATTATTCACGTTACAATGTAAATAATCCAACATACCATTAACCATAGGTAATAGTAAATCAAAGTAAATAATGGAATAACCTAGTGGTAAAAATAAAAACTACTTTTTACCATGTGTTAAATGAAATCTACCCTAATGTAGGAATATGGTTAATATTCCAAATAATGGAATATTACTATAACATCCCCCCTTATTACATTATTTGGGTAATGTATATAATTTTCCCAATATACTGAAAAATATGTTGATCTACTAACTCTTGCTTTGTCACAGTGCTCTAGCTGCTCGAAGCAAAAAGTGGGTCATTCCTCACTTTGTCTTCACATCAATGAATGTCCTTATTGTAATCTTGTCATCCAACCGGATTGCATGGGTAACTAGTCGTTGCAACCACTAGGTGTACTAGAGTAGATCACTACATACGAGGTTCATTCGGTTACAATATAATTTTGCAAAAGTTTTGATAAGGTAGCTAAGGTGTCGGTCGCTACCAAAAATACACCCTTATAAGTTTCCCTCCATTTTGCAAAACATTTTGTAATGGAATTTCTGAAAGAAGTGTGACTAAGGTGTTGGTTTCTACCGAAAATGCACCCTTATAAGTCGTCCTCCCTTTTTACAAAAAATTATGTGAATTAGGAAAAAAATGTTTATCCCCCCTTAATTGCAAAAGATGTGCAACTCATGAAGCTTGTTAAGGCTTTTACAAATATTACATCCTAGGCAATTTTTACACCAAAAAATCCTCCCCTTTTGTTACAATTACTTCAAACAAAGAGATTTTAATATCTATGAATCCTAAAAGAGGTTCAATCACCCCTTTATTACAATTACTTCAAACAAAAACTTATGCTATTTATGAAGCCTAAAAAGAGAGTGTAAATGGTGCTTTGCCTAACGTGACAAATTATTTTCCCTTTATAATATTATTTTAACCATGAGCACTTTGTGTGCTCTTTTTGAACCAGAATCAGAATCGGAGTTAGATACTTCACTAGCAACATTGCTTCTTCGTGATGTACCTTTGCCATTTTTGTTTTGCTTATTTTTAAACCAACACCGATTGGTTTCATGGTTGTCCTTTTTACAAGTGCAAAATTTCTTTTGAGGTTGCTTTTCCTTACCTTTTGAAGATGATCCTCCCTTATAAAATTTTCCTTTCTTCTTTCCACCCTGATTTTTCAAGTAAAGTGCATTGTTTGTCACTTCATCACTTTGGAGTTTATTTGCTTCCTTTGTTTGAAGCAAATTGACTAACTCCACAAATATTATTGTTCTTTGAGATACATTAAGGGATGTTATTAACATCTTGTATGATTCTAGAAGAGCCCTCAATATTACTGAATTCAAGATAATATCTTCTACTTTTGCTCCTAAAGCATTCATCTTTGACTTCAATTCTACTACTTTACGGAGGAATAGTTCTACTAATTCTCCTGAATTCATATGGATTGTATGAAGTTTTTTTTGAATGTTTAGCATAGTCAATTGATTCTTACCTTCAAAAATGGTATAAAGTGCATCCCATGCATATTTATAATGTTTAGCTTCACTTATGTGAGGTTGGATCTCATCAGTAGTAGCTAGGAAGATCAACATGAGAAGACGATTGTTCTTTTTATCCCATGCTTTTTGATCTGCTCTTGGTGATGTGGGTCTTGTTTCAGTGCCATCCACTAAATATACATTTCCTCTATAGTAAGTATGGCTTTCATCTTAGTTTTCCATGTTGAATAGTTAGGAGATTTAAGCAATTGTGTATCATTTAAGTATTTGTTGATAGTTGCCATGATGAAGGTTCTATAATTTGCACTAAGATGATCTTTCTTTCACTCTTAAGTGGTATTTAATGGCACCTTCTTGAAAACTCTCTTTGAAGAAAGATGATAAATTTGAGGATATTTAAGACAAACAAATAAGAAGTGAAAGAGTATTCACTCAAAAAGATATTTAATGGCACATGCTTGAAAATCCTTTTGAAGAGGAATAATCAATTTAAGTATATTGAGCCAAACAAATAAGAGTGAATTTTTAGGGTAGTATGGAGAGAATATCAATTTTACAAATGGCTTATACTTGTGCAAATGAATTACATAATTTATTGTGAAATTTTGGGGTTTTGAGTGCTCTTGATTTTTATGACTTATAATTGCAAAGAATAAGAAATTAAATGCAATAATCAATCAAAGAGTGCCCACAAAATTATTATCACTTAGGTGTCAGATGCAACCAAAAATGCACCTAATTTTCCAATTTGTAATAAATGTGTCGAGTAATATCGAAAATGCACCTTTATCACCAACTTTTACAACAAAATTTTGATTTGTGTTGTGCAAAAATTTGATATTTTATGTCTCCTCTTGTTTTTCAATTTTGCAAAGAATGTGGCATAAAACAATTGCCTTTCCTTTTTGTGTTGCAAATAAACAAGTTTGATTTTTAAGTGCCCCTCACTTTGTGTTACAATATTGCAAAGAAATACAATTTCTTGTCTTCCCCCCTTTGATTTGCAAAATGAAAAAAGTAGCACTCCTTTCAAGTCAATTCGACACACGACCCGAGTTTGAAAGTATTTTCAAAACCAATCGACACACGACTTGGTTTTTATGGACTTAGGGTCTTAAATTTCTTCTTAGTTTTGCAAAAAATATAATGTGCAAATTATTTTGTTATATTCCTCCTTGGAGAAAACAAATGCACACTTTGCCTTTAAATTTTACAAAATTTGTGTCTCCTTATGTTACAATTTGGCAAAAAATAATTCAAGTTTGATCCTTTATTGTTTGCAAAATTAATAAGGTTTTGAGAAGAATTAAGGTTCCCTAATTTTGTAAAAAAATAGTGTTCTTCCTTGTCTTATATCTCCCTTTTTGGAGAAAACAAAATCTCTCATTTTGTTTGAAAGTGCAAAATATAGGCTCCTAAGTCTTAATTTTTGCAAAATTTAAAAATAAAGTTAATTAAAACATTTTTAATTAATAATAAAAATAAAATAGGTGTTTTAAAAAAATTAATTTAAAGTTTTAAAAGAAAAATATTTAAAATAAAACATTATTTAAATTTAAATTATTAAAAAAAATAGTAAAACAAAACTTTAATTAAAAATAAATGCAAAATAAAATAAAAAATATTTAATTTTACCTTTTGAAATACCCAATGGAGCAAAATAGAGGATTTCAAGCCTCTGCAAGAGTTGACCCGCGATCGGGTGAGCGGCAACCCTCTAGCTGCCAGCCCCATTACTGGTCGGGCTAAAGAGACTGATGTGAATGGGAGGTTAAAA
The DNA here is from genome assembly GCA_028583015.1 of Wollemia nobilis. Taxonomy (NCBI): domain Eukaryota; kingdom Viridiplantae; phylum Streptophyta; class Pinopsida; order Araucariales; family Araucariaceae; genus Wollemia; species Wollemia nobilis. The sequence continues at coordinate 4,555,472 of JAQPPZ010000622.1, forward strand.
CCTCCTATTGCAAGCCGCTCAGTCGGCTTAATTTTTTTTTTTAAACATTGTGGAATTTATCCCACACGCAGCATAATGATGTCTTTAGATTTATTTAAAACCAACTCTCCTACCTTTACTCAAAGATTACCTTTGGACAATCAAGAAAGCAAGCTTTTTGACACCTGAACCAGTAATTATTTGACCACCACATAAGCACAAGATGTGGACAAACCACTAGATACCACATAAACCTCGATAATCGCTCCCTCCACATCAGCATTGTGCCACATCACATGCCATTTCAACACCAACTTCCACCACGTCAACAGAGCTTCATCCAACCAAGTTGTGCCACATCAGTTTGATGTCAGGCTATTGTCAGAGGTTGTTAGCACTTTGGTTGTTCGTGCCCTCAAGATCCATACCCATCAACTATTGTTAGAGGTTTTTATCTGCTTTATATGATGTGCACCTGGAATATTTGCATTAGATGTCATGGAAGTTAGCGGAGTCATAGAATTAGGTGTAGTCACCATCAATCGTGCAATGGTCAAGGGTTATTTAGGATGGCATGGTCATAGGTCATGTGGGAGGTCACCAGCGGGGTGGATTTTGGTCATCATACTATAGAGGGTAGTCAAGATATCAGTCTAACAGCCAAGTTGTTAGTACCGTCTATGGGATAACAATTGTTGTCAGATGGATTGACTTGTTGTTAGCCTGATGCCGATAGAATTGGGTTACTTCCCAATATTTTTTCCTCAAAAAGAAACTAGAAGATAGAAATTCCATACTTGCAAATCACCTCAAAAAATTCCACACCACCAAATTATGCAAGCACCTTGGGAAATGAGCTCGGTACCTCGAGAAGCGTCATGTCAGTTACAATGTGAATAATCCAACATACCATTAACCATAGGTAATATTTAAAGGTATTTACAATAGTAAATCAAAGTAAATAATGGAATAACCTAGTGGTAAAAATAAAAACTACTTTTTACCATATGATAAATGAAATCTACCCTAATGTAGGAATATGGTTAATATCCTAAATAATGGAATATTACTCTAACAAAAGTAGCCTTATTGGTAAAAAATGAATTACAAAAACTCTTGGATGTAAATTATATTCAAGCTATAGATTATTCTGACTAGATATCCAATATTGTTCCAGTAACCAAAAAAGAGGCTAATAAAATCAGAGTTTGTACTGATTTTAGGGATATCAATGTTGCATTTCCCAAATATGAATTTCTTATTCTGAATATGGATCAAATTATTAATTTCATGGTAGGATGTGGAATATCATCACTTATGGATGAATTTTTTGGATACAATCAAATTCGTATAGCACCAGAAGATCAACCTAAAATTGCATTTATTACACCTTGGAGGAATTTCTATTGGAAAGTAATGCCCTTCGACCTAAAGAATGCAGGGGCAAATTACCAATGAGCTATGACATTTGTATTTCATGATATGATGTATTAAATCTTGTATTATTATGTGGATGACATCATAGCTTGATTTATAAAATAAGAATATCATATCCCTAATTTATAATTAGTCTTTGATAGACTCTATCCAAACAAATTTGTATGGAGTAAAATCAGGTAAGTTATTAGGGTTTATAGTTTCTATGCATGGTATAGAAATAGACCCTATAAAAATTAAGGTTATCATTGATATATCACCACCCAAAAACTTAACAGAACTCAAGATTCTTCAGGGTAAGCTCCAATGCATCCATCATTTCATTGATAAATTGGCAGATAAATGTAAACATTTTCTTAGGTTGCTTAAGAAATACACTCCTTTCTTATGGGATAAATAATGTCAATAAGCTTTTGAAACTCTTAAGACATATTTTTTTACCCCACTAGTGCTTGTTCTACATAGGCTAGAACACCCTTTCACTTTATATATCTCTACCTCATAACTTGCGTTAGGATAAATGCTAGCACAACATGATGAGGATAAGAAAGAGTGAGCCATTTAATACATAAGTAGAACTTTAATAAGCTATGAAACTCATTACACCCCCTTATAAAAGCTCTGTTTAATTGTATTCTCTATGTAAAAACTGTGTCACTACATGCTTAGTCAGAAAACCTATGTCATCACAAAATTTGATCAATTGCGATATTTGATGAGTAGACCCTATTTATCAAGACTAGCAGCAAAAATAGGTTCTCCCTTTAAGTGAGTTTGACCTAACCTTTATTGGGTAGAAATATATTAAAGAGCAATTCATAGCAAACAAACTTGTTGCTGCCCCTCTTGAGTCTACTCACCCCTTGATGATAGAATTCCCTTATGAATGTCTTAATCTAGATAGTATAGTGATTTTTTGGAATCATGGTCTTTATTTTTTGATGGATCCTATTGTATGAGTGGTACAAGTGTAGGTATCATATTGGTATCCCTACAAAAGCAACTTATCCCATTATCATTTAAACTCCAATTTACTTGCACAAATAATACGGTAGAATATGAAGCTTTAATCCTTAGATTACGAGTAGCTTTAGCTCTCAATATTAAAATATTATCAATTTTTGGAGACTAGCAACTCATGGTGAATAAATTTAATGATATTTATTAAACCCAAGGTGAGAAATTCCATCCTTATAAATAATACATTTTAAAACTTATTTCTTTATTTGAGAAGGTTACTATGGAAGCTATCCCGCGCACCAATAATTGTTCTATGAATGGTATGGCAGAAGCTCCTACAAATGGGATACTTTTGGCCCTCCATGGAAAAATATGCCCATGAATATGTATGTAAATGTGACAAATATTATAAGTATGCAAAATTTGTCCATTCTTCTACCCAAGAGCTTCAAGTTACTTCTTCCCCATGGCCTTTCTCAAAATGGGGCCTAGAAATCATTGGAAAAATCAACCCAATTTCTTTAGATGACCATAAATTTATTATTATAGCAACTGAGTACTTTACAAAATGGGTAGAATATATACCATTGGCTTCTTGCACAGGAACCCAGGTCTCTAAATTTATTTTTAATCAAATTATTTGTAGATTTGAGATTCCATCTATGCTTTTTTCATACAATGGAACTTGTTTCAAAAATAAAGACATTCAAAAAATTTGTGCAAAATATAAAATTCAGCATAGATGGTCTACTTATTATTATTTGCAAGGAAATGATCAAGCTTAAGCATCAAATAAAAAATTAATTAAGATCTTAAAAACATTGGTAATATAAATCAAGATGGGATTGGCATATCCAATTATATCGAACCAGAATTCGAACCCCTACAGGTGCTTTTTCCTTTGTCTTTGTTTATGGCACTGAAGTCATTTTCCTTTTGAGTTGGAAGTACCTTCCTTAGCTCTATTACTTCAAGATGCTAAAGTAGGAGATGAATATCATGCTGGACAATTAAGCTAATTGGAATTACTAGACAAAAATCGTATAAATGCTTTAGAGCACCTTCGCTCATATCAAGATAAAATCAAAATATCATATTCTAAGAAATTTCATGTTTGACCTTTTGAGATTGGTGATCTAGTTCTTAAAGAAAATCAAAAAAATAAAAATGCTCGAACTGATTTAAAAGGAAAATTCTAACCAAATTTGTTAGGACCATTTATCATCATTGCAAAATTTGGATCTGGTGCATATCGATTGGCAAATTTAGATGAAAAATATCTTAAGGAACCCATGAACATAATGCACCTAAAAATATACTATGCATAAAGTTAACAAGTCTCATCATTGTATATAATTGTTAATATTGTACATACATTTCTTGCATTTTCACTTCATCATCACATATAAATCATTTTTCATTTAGTTGCATTTACCTATGCATTTTTCAAAAATAAAATGGTGATCCAATTACATATGTAATATGGTCACATCCAATCAACATCCTACTTTAATATTAAACCGATGTTGTCAAAAATTCATAGTTAATTTTGGTTTCTTTCGAAGGAATTCAAAAATTATCTCGAACCACTCACCAAAGTACACATTTTAATAAAATATTTATTCTCAATATTGATTATAAATCTCTCTTGACCCGAAAACATGATTGCTTCACTAAATAAATTTTAAGTTTTAGAAACTGATCTTACCACTTTTCGAACCAAAACACACTTACACAAATTAAAGATGATTTTGTACAAGGAAAGGTGATACTACACAGTAGTCGTAGCTCCTTAAATGAAAGGTTTTCCTTGCTATCCTATTATGTGCATGGTATAGAATATTGAGAATTGGAAAAAGGACAAGCTCCCCCCTACCCAAATAAAATCCCTTTCTCTTTGTCTAAACTGAGCAATTATCCCTTGAAAAGGAAAAAAAGAAGAAGCAAAAAGCAAAAGAAAAATAGTTTTACTATAAAGTAATAAAATCCCCTTGTTCAAAATAAAAAGTGAACAAGAATCCCTACTCAAAGAAATCAAAAGAAAATAAGGGAGTAATGAGCTTGAATCCCTAGAATTCCTTAGTTAGTTAGGTGGCATCAAGCCTGCTTGGAAATGGTGGTATTCTTACACGTGGTGACATGTTTGTCACATTACTGACCTTCTTTTATACAGATCAATGTCATCTTGTGGATTATATAGCTTTTGGTAGCTCGTATTACATAGTAGTTAAATCTAACTGAATGCATGCAATCATGGTAAATGAACTCCTCATTTGGCACACACATTGGTTCTTAAAAGTTGGCTTGCATCACTACCTTACTCAAAATTGGTAAATGAATTCCATAAGCACACACATTTGATCCTTGAGATATTTTTATCATAATTAAGGTCAATATGGAAAATGAATACACAAATCACACACTGGTTCTTGATACATTTGACTTCATCCTACAAATGACCAAAATTATTCTTGAAGTTTGATTAGCAAACGTTATTATTTCATCGTTGATTTTTATGATTGTTAGAATATGCAATTGATACTAAAAAATAGTTAATATTGCTTTCTTATACCTATCACTTATCATAAAAAATTCCATTTTATTATATTGCATGATTACTTATCATTCAAAAAATCTTACATTTTATCATACATAATCACTTTCCCATATACACTACATATTGATTTCGCGATGATGGCATGAGACAACCCTAACAAAATATTTCTAGGAACCCTATGCCTAGTGCAAGTCCTTTATCCAAATTTATCATGCTTAATTACTATCATTGCAAAATACTTATTTTAAGATTAAAATAAAATTAATTTTAAAAACACACACATTACTTATCATCAACAACATCACTTTCAATCAATAAATTCAAAATAATTTTGGATCATAACCCTTTACTATCAGCATAACATCAAATACTCGCACAATATATGCTTCACGAATAAATTTAGCAAAAAAACTGCATAAACAGTCATATACAATCACACATCTTTGAGGTATTATTGTTGATTGATCAAAATTGTAAGGCTATATTTCCCAAAACAATATTTTTTCCACAGACAACTCAATCACACTATACTACAAACATCAATTACATCAAATCACACTTTACTTTTCTACAATGATATCTTGATTAAAGCATGAGAAAAAGTACATGAGAAACCATAAAACAAGACTAAAAGCATGATTATGTAGATCATCAAAAATAAATTATATTACACATTCATACATCCACACATAAACATCAACAAGCAAGATGGCTTGACTTGCTGTCAACCTAACGTGAATAGAATTGGATTACTTCCCAATATTTTCGCACCAAAAAGAAACTAGAAGATAGAAATTCCATGCTTGCAGATCGTCTCAGAAAATTCCACACCATCAAATTATGCAAGCACCTCAGGAAATGATCTCGATACCTCAGGAAGCGTATCCCATCCAAAGGAGATCCCATTTCAGGATTTGTGCCCCTGTGGTTCATATAGGAACAACAAAGTGTCGTCTTCTCCCACTAAAGGTCACCTCAAACTCACCGAGTGTTCCAAGTACCCAAGTAAGTCTTTGCTCCAATACCAATGATAAAAAATTGAGTGTAAGCATTCTTAACTATTTTTAAATGCAATGGTTTAAATAACATATGATTTAGCCTAAATCAACTATTTCCCCCCTAAGATAGCTAACAACATTTCCCCCTTAGGTAGTAAACAACGTGAATAGTTAGCCTAAATCAACTATTTCCCCCTTAGGTAGTAAACAACGTGAATAGTTAGCCTAAATCAACTATTTCCCCCTTAGGTAGTAAACAACGTGAATAGTTAGCCTTCCCCCCTAAGATAGCTAACAACATTAGAAATTGATGCTAACAACTAACTAATATTATTCATGTTACAATGTGAATAATCCAACATACCATTAACCATAGGTAATAGTTAAAGGTATTTACAATAGTAAATCAAAGTAAATAATGTAATAACCTAGTGGTAAAAATAAAACTACTTTTTACCATGTGGTAAATGAAATCTACCCTAATGTAGGAATATGGTTAATATCCCGAATAATGGAATATTACTCTAAAAAAAGTAGCCTTATTGGTAAAAAATGAATTACAAAAACTCTTGGATGTAAGTTCTATTCAAGCTATAGATTATTCTGACTAGATATCCAATATTTTTCTAGTAACCAAAAAAGAGGCTACTAAAATCAGAGTTTGTATTGATTTTAGGGATATCAATGTTGCATGTCCCAAAGATAATTTCTCCTTCCGAATATGGATCAAATTATTGATTTCACGATAGGATGTGGAATATCATCACTTATTGATGAATTTTAGGATACAATCAAATTCGTATAGCACCAGAAGATCAACCTAAAACTGCATTTATTACACCTTAGAGGACTTTCTATTGGAAAGTAATGCCCTTCGACCTAAAGAATGTAGGGGCAACTTACCAACGAGCTATGACATATGTATTTCATGATATGATGTATGACATCTTGTATGATTATGTGGATGACATCATAGCTCAATATATAAAACAATAAGATCATATCCCTGATTTACGATGAGTCTTTGATAGACTTTGTGAATATAAAGTTTGATTGAATCCAAAAAAATGTTTATGGAGTAAAATCATGTAAGTTATTAGGGTTTATAGTTTCTATGCACAGTGTAGAAATAGACCCTATCAATATTATCATTGATATACCACCACCCAAAAACTTAACGAAACTCAGGAGTCTACAGGGTAAGCTCTAGTCCATCCATCATTTCATTGATAAATTGGCAGATAAATGTAAACCTTTTCTTAGGTTGCTTAATAAAGACACTCCTTTCTTATGGGATAAATAATTTCAATAAGCCTTTGAAAATCTTAAGACATATTTTATTACCTCTCCAGTGCTTGTTCTACATAGGCCAGAACACCCTTTCACTTTATATATCTCTACCTCATAACTTGCATTAGGAGAAATGCTAGCAGAACATGATGAGGATAATAAAGAGTGGGTCATTTACTACATAAGTAGAACTTTAATAAGCTATGGAACTCATTACACCCCCTTAGAAAATCTCTTTTTAGTTATATTCTCTATGTAAAAATTGTGTTACTACATGCTTAGTCAGAAAACCTATGTCATCGCAAAATTTGATTCATTGCAATATTTGATGAGTAGACCATATTTATTATGACTAGTAGCAAAAATGGGTTATCGCATTGAGTTTGAATTAACCTTTATTGGGTAGAAATCCATTAAAGGGCAAGTCATAGCAAACCAACTTGTCGATGCCCCTCTTGATTCTACTCACCCCTTGATGATAGAATTCCCTAATGAATGTCTTAATCTAGATAGTGATTTTTTGAAATCTGTAATGTCCCCTTTCCTAACTAGCTACTAGGTACAGTATGGACTTGCCTATACAATGGTTCCCGTAGGCAATGTCATGGGTTTGGGAGCCTCCAGGTGTTATGGAGTTACTGTTGGACATTCATTTTTTAGTGTGGACAGCTTTCAGGACCATTTCCAGCAGGTTTCAGGGGGACTTACTATTTTTAGTAAGTCGATCAGAGGTAGAATCGATGGAAACAAACAGTACGATTGAATGCCTCGACGAAATGGGTATCTGTTTCAGGATTTCAGGGTTTAAGAGGCAGATATTTTAATGTGTAAAGTTAATTATATTAAATTAAATATTTAATATAGTTTAACTTTATAATATTTCATATGTGGGAGATATAAGGTTTATTAGTCACTTAAAAAACAAGTAGAAATATAAAGGTGACTTATCAATTGTTAATATGGTCGTCCAAGTTATGAGAATTAAAATTAAAATGTTTTATTTTAATGTTGCTTTGGAAAGAGGAAAAAAGAGGTCGACCCCTCTTGGAGAGTTATAAAAAGAGCAATGAAACTTCATTTTTGGATCTTTGGCATTACTTATTTTTGGAGTTGTGAAGAGGGATTCTTGCAGTAGTAATTTGCAAGAGATATCTTGGCTTGTTGGTGACGAAATCCATCAGCAAGAACACCAGTGTCGGGAGTGAAAGATCTCCTCATATTGGTTAGTTGCACTCTCACTTCAGGGAGTGACTTTGAGCTTTAAAGAGAGGAATTTTGAAGGGTTTTTTGGGCACAAATTGAAGAGGGTTTTGGAGATCTCAGCTGCACATTAACTTCAGACTTCTTTTCATGTCTTGGCTGAACCAAACATGAGCATATTTTAGTGCATGGTGAATTATTTATGTAAGGGTTTTGTAAGAGAAGGCCAAGAACTTCAAATTCTAGCCAGCCGATCCATTTTGGAGCATGATAGAGGAAAAACATTGTAGATTTAGAGGGTTTTCAAGGCAGCCGTACCACCATCAGTACTCAGGCCGTACATAATAGAAATTGTGCCCTTCATCCGAGTGCCAAACACCTCATATAAGGGTTGTTTTTGGTTGGGTCTTCATCATTGGAAAAAAGGGTATCTTGAAAGTATAACAGGACCCTAGAGAAGCATGTCTTTGAAGATTTATGAGAAAATAATGAAGATTTTTGTATGCTGATATATTTTCCAGAATTAATCAGATCACCATATTTCGGGTATACTCCTTTTAATACAATTTCCTTTATTGGGTTTGTTTATCTATATTGGAAGAAGTTAGTGTTCGAATTTGGTAGCATTTGGATTGATAGTTTTCAATGTGTGATCCATTCTTGAGAGCTGCCCTGTTATTTATGAGTATGCATGACAAATGTTTGTCAAAATGTCTTGTTGAAAATTCATGAGTTAATATGATATTTGAAAATTGGAGTTAGTGCATTGAATGTTCATATGATCTCCAAACATACAAAACACTAAATAACCCAAATCAGCAAACAATACACTCAATTTTTTCAGTTTGGAACCCAAGATCGAAACCTGGTTCTTTTGGTGGCAATTTTTTTTTGTCTTAAAAAAGGGGTGGGACATTACAGAATCATGGTCTTTATTTTTTTACGGATACCATTGTATGAGTGGTACAGTTGGAGGTATCATATTGGTATCCCTGCAAAAGTAACTTATCCCTATTGGGCACTGAATTGCATCAATTTTTACTAATACTATGGTTTTCTATCTTTCTACTTTCTATCCAAGCATGCACCCGATAGCTACAACTCAGCACTCAATATTGGATGGACCAAAACAGGGTTTCAAATCCAACCTCCAAAGTAGGTTGGTTCCTTTTCAACTTAAATAGGGTTTTGACACAATTATGCTCGCTTAGAGTTTTTGAGATTAAGGGTTAAGAAAGAGATTAGGGTTAGAAAATTTGAACAATAGTGGATGAATAGGCTAACACTGTCACTACGATAAAAATCTCCCATAAACTATCTCAAAGTACTCATTACTTTAGATCAACATTATATCAAATAAAATGAACCTTCATGTATTAAAGCACAGTAGAGAAATATTGAAGATAGCAATTTCAATATCCAAACAATGATAATCCAAATAACAAAATTAATCAACACTCAAATTTTACAGAAATGCACTCTCTACCAATATAGATCTAATCAGAAGTAGATTTCAACTACCATAGCAATTAGTAATCCAATAAACTGGCAAAAACTAACCATTTGAATATTGAAAGAAATGCAACTCCAAATTTTGAACCTCTGATACAAGATAATGAAGATACAAATTTGAGGTGAAGATCAATGTAATGCTCCTTTCATTAGCTCATAGGAAAATTTACAATAGTGCAGGCAAACATACTAGATATGACCCTGAAAAATGAGGGTTCGACCTCTTTTTATAGTTTTAAAATTAAAGAATAATAAGAAAAATTACAAATATTTGCTTTTTAATAGCTCAACAAAGAGTTTTTGTTGGCATTTTCTTACTGGTTCAGCCTTCGATAAATTCATTGCAAGTAGACCGCCATGATAGCTTAGAGCTTCTACAACTCGATGGTTGGTTGACGTTAGTTGGATTTTATGTCATTAGATACTGCATCTACTCCTTGAACTTTTCTTGGAAGCTCGCATCACTGTTGATCTCCAACTGCTTTTGGTTCTTGTTTCTTGAAACCCTCTAACACTTTGGCTTCTAGTCTCCCAACTGACTATGTTTGAATTCGATGAGAAAAAGCCTTTAAATACTTCAAAATCATCAACAAGTTATCGACCATTGATCTTCCCCATCACACAGCTACGATTTGATCTGGAACATATTTTGTACAATGGCAGTAAAATTCCAAAGTACCATTTTGCTTCTTTAAGTTGATGATGTCACCCTTTTATCTCTAAATCTGTGGAATGCCAATCTAGCATAAAATACACCAAGAATTAAGCGAGATGAAATCCGCTCGTGAATCTTCTTTTTTCTTCTTGGAAATTAGAAGTAACCAAAAATCCGCATTACAAAAGTTGTTGATGTCATATTTACTAAAAACTTTTTTGAAATTGGGAATCTGCACTTGGACAAGCATAAATCTTCCTTTATTTCCAATTCGCATTTGCCATAGTGTAAAATAGCTCTTCCTCCATTCCACACTAGAGTTAGTGTAAAATGCATCCTTATCTCCAATCCAGAAAGAAGTATATTCAAAATGCATCATTTTTGCCAATCTGCACTTCTTCTATAACTTTTTACCATTTTCGTCACTATTCCTGAAAAAAATACTCTATAAGCTCACCAAAATTGGTCTCTTCAAAACTTAGTCGCTCGAAGAATATCGAAACAAACAAACAATTTCTATTCCACACTTCTCTTTGCGTTGACATCATCTTCACCCAAACTTTTGCAAAATCGAAACACATCGCCAATCCATTGCAAAATACATTATAAACTTGTGTGGAATTTCTCCAAGTGAAAATAAATTAAGTTTTTGGCAAATTAGGAACCCCCTATGGTGGATATGCTCCAAATTGTACTAAAAATTGTGCATAATCAAAACTTCATACCTTAGATAATATTTTCAATTTTTTCTAAGGATGTGGTCTTTTTGGGCCTACATTTTGGTGCCTCCTGGGTGGATTTTCTTGCAAAGCCATCAAACTCAGAGTCTTATCCATTGGGCATCAGGATTCAAAAATGCTTCTCTTCAAAAATTCTTTAAATAATAACATCCATATGAACACTACCCTATGAAAAATTTATGGTCATATTTGAGGATAAACGTTCATATTAAGACCATGCTTCATACATACTAGAGGATAACAGTTCATATGGAGAATATGCCATAAGCATTAATGTTTGTGCCATCCTAGAAAAACTGCCTAATTTCTCTAGCAAAAATAAACACAACCATGTTCTCCTTATAAAGCCTTTTTTACAATTTATGATAAAAATACCTTCATAAAAAAATTGTTGTTTTTCTGTCTCTCTATGGACTCATGCTTTTATTATTTCTTTCTGACCATGTTAGAGTAAAAATGAACAAAGAAAAATACAAAACTTATGACTATATGTACAAAGCAAAAATGGCTAAGTTTGTGCCCCTTCAGGGCCTGTAGCAGTTCGGTCCAATTCTTCTTCTTACTAAGCCTCTTCTTCAGCTTCCTCTTCAGCTTCTGCCTCAACTTCTTCTTCAAGAGAAGATTGCTCTTGATTTTTCTCTCTAGCATCATCACCAAACAATTGCACCATTAACTTTAAATTTTTTAAGGCATGCTTCCAGTTTATCTCTGAGGGATTTGAAGTCTCTATTAGCTTCTTGTAAATATACTAGAGTTCACCAATATCTTCATAATTAACAGCATTCCCTACGTTTATTAGATCTTCCATGAAGTCTCTCAATCTGGTGAAATCAATGATCAGTTGTGAAGCTTTCTCTTGGTCTAATGGCTCTTCCAGAGAGTTAATCTCAAATTCATCTCGTAAGGTCTCTCCCGTACTTTTTTTAATCTCTTTGACTAATAGCAAACTATGATCTTCCATCCATAAACCTTTGAAATCAATTTATATCATTTCCTTGTTCACATCCACTACAGCCTTGATTATCCCTTAAATTTTATCATACAATGGCGAAGCCCTCTAAAGTTCTATGTTCGTTTTTACTACAATATTGGTAGTAACTCTAGCAATGTTCCATTATTTATTAGGGATTGGCTTGGTAGACTCACTGAGTCTACTATCCACAAACCTGTAAATTTGCTCTATTGGAATTACCATATGTTGTAGTTCTCTAGTGATTTTGTCCAAATCCTTCTAAATACTCTGGAGTAAGCGGCTAGAATCATCTAGGTAATTAATAATAAGTTGGATCCCTGAGAATTTTTCTTGGACCTCAAAGAGAAATTCTTTTCTTACTTTCTTTAGTCCATCTTTGGAAAAACTAGAAGATTTAGCTCTCTCAATCTAAAGCTACTACTTCAAGCTTTGAATTTCTTTAGCCTGCTCATCATTTAAATTTTTTTCTCTGTTAGCTGCTCCTTGAGCTTATTGTCTTCTTGAAACTTTTCCTGCCAACTCTTAGCTTCCTTTTGTAGAATTTTCTTTCTCCACTTCTTTCTGATTGCTAATCGTTTTCTTAAGCTTTTCAATTTGTTTTTCAAGCTTACCCACCTTTTCTTTAAATATATCATTCTTCACATAAAAATTATTCAAGTGGGCTCTAGCTACTACCAATTCATATTCATCAAGCAGCTTCTTAATGTCTTCATTATGCTCTTCAATACACTAATCTTGAATTTTCATCTCAGTTTTAGGCTTGCTTACCAGAGGAACCATGATTCTAGAATTTCTTTGCCTTGAAACCAGATCAACAATCATGCTTCTTCTCCTGGTAGCCATCCTATTAGAAGGCTTAGATAGTTTTTCTACCCTTTATCCTTCTGAATAATTGCTTGTAGGGTAATTTATAACAAGAGGATAAGAAGATGCAAATAATGAAATAGAAAAACGACCGTTTATGCTAATTGTCTAGAAGTTTTTATAGTAGACTCTATGACCATAGTGGAATCTGTGACCACTCCTATTGTTGCAATTGGAAAACCTATGGATAATGAAGGAATACTCATAGATTGATGAGGGGGTGAACTAGAAATAGTTTGTTTTTTAGAGGATGGTGGTGGTAATGGTGAAGTTGAAACTATGGGGGATGATGAGATTGGAACCTTAGATGATGAGTTTGGAACTTTGGATGATAAAGGTGGAACCTCAAATAATGAAATAGGAACTTAAGGTGACGAAGAAGGAATTTGTGATGACTTTGGGGGAGATGGATTAGCTTGCATCTCAGTAGATACTGATGAAATAGGAGGTGAACTATGGGGTGGGGAAGATACCTTCGTTACAACCCCTTGTTTAGAAAGGGAAGGAGATTTCCTTGGGGGCTCTGGATGAGGAAGAGGAGAAGAGATTTTAGAGACCATACCTTCACCTACTAAAGTAGGGTTTTTTAAAGTTGTCTTTGTAATATATTGTTGTTATTGTTGTATCGATTCTTCAGTAGCTAAAATAATTATTTTCTCAATTACTTCCTCTTTATCCAACCTTTTTTTCTTTGATATCTCCTTATCAACTCTTTATGAGGTTCTTTTGGCCTTTCTTTGAAAAACTTGATAGGTAACTTTCTTAGCTTCCATGTCATCCTCATACATTCCTTCTTGTACTGTTTCCTCCAATAATACCTGCTTATAAATGGGATTTATCTCTATTGTTGCTACAGTAGTGAAATTCAGAGGTGTAAACTTCAATCTCTCATCTTTTTCCTTCTAGTTAACATCTATTTCTGGAGGCTGAGCACCCAAGGGTAGGAATTTAGGCCTATTTGTTATTTCTATAACTAGTGTGTTGATAGTCCTCTCCTCAGAATAGTAAATTTTACTCATCAACTGTCCTCCTATTGGAAATTGTTCTATCTGTTCATTTGAATGCTAAAAAGGCTTCAAGACTTCAGTGGCGGTTAATGGAGTATTAGACTCATCTTCTTCTTATTTATGGGATGGAGAGTTAGGCTTAGATTGTGACTTGCCATATATGAGCACTATATTCCTTGTGTCTTTGGGACTCCAAGTTTGAATATTATTGTCATATAATTTAGAAAATACAACATCCATTTTAGTCCCAAATTTGGACTTTGTTTTACCAGTCTTAACTCTCTTAAAAAAAATGGCTGATTAGTGACACCTTATTTTACACAAAACTTAACTTTGGATTGCAACGGATTAGGCCTTTACTCATTTTGCACCTTACAAGTCTTATAAACCCAATAGATTGGAACCCGCTCCTCACTCCGCTAGTGTCATGGTTCATTCGGGTGTAGATAAATAGCGCATATCACATTTTGCAAAAATGTAGGTCATTTAGGTACGGATTGGGATCTGCTCTTTACTCCACTAGTGTGATGATTCTTTTATATGCGGATTAGAGTTTGGTAATAGTCTACTTCACACTTATAGAGTATTTGAGTGTGGAATAGGAGTTGTTGCATCCTATGGGAACACTTAGCCAAATGTTTCCAAATTTTCTCTTTTTTTATTATTTTGTTTTTATACATCTTGCAAAACATGTTGTTAAAATAAAACTTGATACAAAGTACAAAAATAAATGGGATATGATACAATGTATATACATATATTACAATGAGCTTATATTTCAATCAAAGTAGAGTTTGATATGAAAACCATTAATTGGAATTGGTTGTATGTTTCCTTCTAGATCTTGAAGCTAGAAAACATTTGTCTCCTTGACCTCTACTATCTTGAAAGGGTCATCCCAAAAGGATTAAAACTTCTTATGGTGACCTGGTTTTGCTCTTTTGACATTCCACCTTAGGACTAAATCTCCAACCTAGAATTTTTTGAATCTAGCCTTTTTATCGAACCATACCTTAATGTCTCCAAAATTCTTCTGAAAGTTTTCATATGCTTGAGCTCTGTTCTCTTCCAACTGCAATAGGTGTTTTAATCTTGTATCCATTGGATTCTTCTCTGATTCTTCTTCTAACTTTATCATTTTGAGTGCTATAATATATAAATGGATAGGTAGCATTGCCTCCTTGCCATATACCAAAGAATAGGGGGAAGTCTTGATGGACTTCTTGATGGTAATAGTGTTTGCCCACAGAGCTTGTTCCAGAATTAGGTGACAACTTCTTTTATTTCATTCTAATGATCTCCTTAAAATCCTTAACATATTTTTTTTGGTGGACTCTACAAGTCCATTCCCTTGAGGGTAATAATTTGAAGTATTTTTAATGGTAATGTCATACTTATTGGTAAATTCAATATAATTGGCTCCTATGAAAGTTGGCCCATTGTCACTCACCAAGGCTTCCGAAACTCCAAACCTTGAAATCAGAATTTGCATAAAATTGATCACTACTTCTTGATTTGATTTCTTGGTAGGGATAGCTTATACCCATATGGTGAGGTAGTCTGTGGTAGTTAGAATATACTTGTGCTCAGCTAAAGAAATTGTATTTATGACACCTATGAAATCCAACCCCCATTGTTGAAATGGTTCTTCTACCTATAGTTGCCTAAGGGGAAATGATGCAATCATTGTTCTTCTTACATGTCTTTGGAACTTGTCACAAGCTCTAGTGATTTTTAAAGTATCAGCAAATACAGTGGGCTAGTAATATCCTACTTTTATGATTTTTAAAGTTGTGACCCTGCCTAAAAAATATCCTCCAGATGGCGCTCCATGAAACTCCTCAATAACCCTCTATTATTGATCATATTTAAAGCATTGCAGGAGGACTCCATCCAAGTTTCTTTTGTACAAGCCTGCTAGTAGTAATACATATTTTAAATCCTACAGCCTATATCTTCTTCTTTGGGATGCATTAAGGTCAGGAGGGCATAATCTAGTTTTAAATTATTTGATCATCTAATCAACCCAATCAGAGTCTTCTAGTTGCACTCCTTCAACCTAATCCTCTTTAACTATCTGTAAAACCATCACTTCTACTAATGGTGTTGCCTTCATTAGACCTTGGCACAAGGCCCTACCTCTCACCAACTTGGTGGGATTTATTTCCACAAAATATTCTTGTATTTTGGTAATCCAACCAACCCTTTTATCTCTTAGTTCAATCTACAGAATAAAGCTTCTTACATCTATATGAACAACATATACCAGGGTTTTACTTTGAACCAAGCACTACCTAAATTTCTTCAGTGACTTCATTACAAAAAATACTTGTCTTTCAATAAAGTTATATTTAACCTGGTAGTCATGAAGAGTCTGGATCCAAAATAATATAGGATGTTCCTCACCTTGGTCATATTTTTGAGTGAGTATTGAGGCATAACTCTCTTCAGCTCCATAAGAATAAAGGATAAAATATTTATTGAAATTTGGGTTTACCAGTACTGGGGTTATTGCATTGGACTGCTTTATTATCTCAAAAGATTATTTTCTAACTTCAATCCATTTAAACTCAACATTCTTCTTGAGTAACTCAGATATGGGCCTCATTTTCTATGCAAAGTCATAAATAAATTTCCTAACAAATTTTATTTGACCCAAAAAGAACTATAAGACCTTCTTGTTTGCAGGTAATGTGAGAGCAAGAATGGACTTGATTCTATATGGATATATTGTCATACCTTATTTTAAGACCACATGACTTAGAAATTTTCCTTCATGAACTACAAAGAATGATTTCTTAGGATTGAGTAAAATACCAAATTCTCTGCACTTTTGTAAAATTTTCTCAATTTGTGCTAGGTGGTCATGCTTATTATGGTAAAACACAGTCATGTCATCCAAATAGATCAGAATGAATTTATTGATAATTTCCCCAATGGCATAATCCATGGGTCTCTAAAATGTGGCTCCTACATTGGACAGCCCAAAAGGCTTTCTCTGATAGGCAAATGTACCCCATTTTGTGGTGATTGTTATTTTATATTGATCTTCATCTTTCACCCAAATGTGATTGTATCTAGAGAAGCCATATAACAATGAGAACATTTCTACCCCTTCCACTATCTATAATATTTGATCTATATGTGGGAGGCGATAGTGATCCTTAAGAGACGCTTGGTTAAGAGTTTTGAAAACTACACACAAATGAATATCACCATTATTTTTTCTCATCGGTACCAAGTTCGCTACCCAAGTTAAATGTTTTATTGGATATATGTTCTTATCCTTCAATAAATTTAATATATCCTCTCTCATAACAACTTCAATCCTTGGATTTACTAGCCTTTTCTAATACCTAAAAGGCTTCGCATCAGGCTCTAGCTCAATAGTATGTTGGATAATCTGTTTGTCATATACGTTGAGGTCTTCATATGACCAAGCCAAAATGTCTTGGTATTTTAGGTATAAGGATTTGATATCTTCTACCTCCTCTAGTGAAAATTGCACTCCAACATTGATCTTCTTTTCAGTATCGACTTCAACTTCTTTATAAATATTTGCATTGACTTTCATGGCTCTGATATTTTTTTTGTCCTCATTGTTAAACAAGCTTTCTAGGGTGACCAACCCTCTAGGGATGTGATTGTTCCTCAACTGAATAACATATTTTTGATCAATTTATTCTATATTTTCTTTGTGTACAATGGATATACATGCTTCTCTTACCAGAAAGTCAATTATCTGCTCATCACTTTCAAAGAACTACCAAAAAATTTGCTTATCTAGTACTATAGGTTTGAAAATTAGTTTGATTCCATTGGATTTCTTGGTTCCAAATTCCATAGAAGGTTTGAAGTTAGCTCCCTTCATTGCTAAGGAATCTACTAGAGTATTCTTTTCTGGGAATAAAATTTATATTTAGGGCATCAAAGAATTCCATTAGATCCCATACCCTATTTCTGTATACTTTTAGGTAATGGTGCTTAATGTTGAACCTCTTTCTTACCTGATGGATGATCAAATCAGAATCACCATATATTTTTAGAATATTAATGCCCATGATTTCTTCCTATATCAGTTTGAGGTACAAGACCTCATATTATACAGCATTATTTGTACATGACCATGCTAGTCTCTAGGAAAAACTCTTTATCCCATCTGATTGGGACTGTAGTACCACACTAGCTCCTACGATATTTTTTTCATTTAGAACAATCAAAGTGCATGATCTATGTTTTCTTTTCTCTCAGATACTAATTGGATATAGAAGGGATCTTCTTCTCTAATTCAGTTGAAATACTATATTTCCCCATACTAGTTCCAAACTAACTGTAATCTTATCTGAAAGGCAACTCATCCTCAATATCCAACTCCTAAAAATATTCAACCAAATCAAACTCCTCTATGGGATCAAGGTTTCACATGTCCTCCCCTATCTTTTCAATATGATAGGACACTGGCTTTTAGGTGTTATCCTTATCTTATTCCCTTTGAAGGGAATTATCATGCTAGAATAATCCATGTACATGCATCCACCTAATTTTATAGTGAACTCTCTGGAGAGGCATAAACTAAAGTATGGCTCTAGGTCAACCACTACTATTTCTTACACTATTGTCACCTCAGGGGTTCTCTATAACCTCATTAAAACATCCTTTATGACTCCCACTATCTTAACAGGTATCCCATCCAATTGTAATACTCCAAGACAAGATCAAGTATACTTCATACCCATCTCTTCACATACTGCCTTAGGCATGACTGTAGTTGATGCTCCTAAATATATCATACAATTTTGGACTACCCAACCTTCCATTCTTTGAGAGATGTAGAAAGCAGGGGGTTTATTCTTCAAAACTGTAGGGGACATTTCTTTCTTCTCTTAAGGTATACTAAGTATTGTGGTGGCCTTCTTATCATGCAGGTATTTATTGAGAGAAGCCTTAAGTAGGTCTATCTAGCCAGGAATGAAAAGAGTATCATATAAACTAGATTTTGATGGAATATTTTTCATATTTTCAATAATATTATACTCATACTTAGTTAGGGTAGGTATTTTAGGCGTTCTTTCTGGCTCACCATATTTTCTTTTATACTACTAAGTGGCTTGTATTATTTACCTTTTAGTAATAGAGGGGAATCTAAGCCTTTCTTGAGCCTTATATTTAGACTTCATTTGGCCTCCTTTAGTTTATCTCTCGAATATCTTAGGGAGACTATATGTCTTCTCTTTCCCTTTAGCCTAGGAAATAGGAAAAGTATCACTACTTTGGAGAAGTGGGTCATTTCTTTTCTGATAAGAAACTTAGAATTGTCTCATATTTTGGGGATATACTTGCAAGGTTTTCTTTCTAGAACTTGTTATAACAACAAATGGGCAATCCTCATCCAACTCTTTTCCAACCATGATTTGGTCAAGCTACTATAACATATTTACTCTTCTCTTTTTATTCCTCTTATCTTGATCCATATCTTGCTAAACATGATGTTGGTACATGACACAAGACTATAAATCATGAGGGTAATTTCATACCAAACATTAGATATTAACCATAATTATCTCTAAAGAACACTTCGGCTCTTCATATGTTGCATTTACTTTGACCTTAGTACTGTTACTAGGACCAGGTCTCTGATCTTTATTCACATATGGAAATCTCTTCTGTTGTGACATTTCTAGATCTCTCTTTTCCATTGAATTCATTCTATTACTTAAAGTTTTTAGAGTATTTTGTATATCAAGAATAGCATAAAAATCTTGATATGATTGGGAAGGAAGAGGAGGGAAAGGAAATATAGTAGATGATGCTTTCGACTGAGGGATAGGATTAATTTATGTATATGGGGATGATAATAAAATGGGATCCATATAATATGATTTTGTAGATTGTTTTTGGCCATTAGTGGTTTCTAAACTGTAAGGCAACATAGCTTTGGGAGGTAACCTCACCACATTAATTAATATGTTCTCTGCATGAACTCCTGCATTATAAACTTGTGGAAAATTTTCCACCCTATATTTTTGGGTTTGTAAGCCTAGATCTGATCCAAGAGCTCTGATATAATACATATAGGCCAAGCATGCAGTTGGTCTAGCTACAGGGGGAATTATTTTCTATGTTTTTCTAAACCTCAAATTGAAATCTGATATAGTCTCTACCTGAGATTTTTGCATGGATGTAAACTAGTTAAGAAAGGAGAAAAGGTCAGAAGATTCATTAAATTCTTCCACAAAAGGCTCATCCAATGCTTGCCATGAAGTGATGGTGTTATCTTCCAGAGTTCTAAACCAATGCAAAATCTTTCCTTTGAATGATAGGGCTAGAATTCATACAATAATATCCTCCTCTTTTATGTTGTGGATTACTGCCAGGTTCAAAATATCCTGATAGTACTCATATGTTGTCTTACCAGATTCATCATAAGTGGTAATAGCTTTGGATACAGCCTGGGGAATGGCATTCATATGGGCTAACCTAATGGGACAAGCTATGTTCCAACTAGGGTATTTTTGTAATGGTTGATTAGGGGCTACATTCCCCTAATTTTGGGTTGCATTACCTACCATATTTTTGGGTGTATGTCTTTCTAAATGGGCTATTGGATTAACTACAAGATTCTCCTTATGAAGCTCTTCTTCCAAGAGGAAATATTGATTCAAATTTTTGATAATAGTATACCCTCTATAAGGTAGCTCATAATGGAAACAGAAGTTGGGGTTATTCCTTTTGAAAGATCTGGTATACATGAAAGAACATTGGTCTACAAGGGTGAAGCTTTTCTAGGTTAAAATACCAGGGAGTCACGAGATGAATTTGCTATTATCTACTTAACAAGGTCAAGATAACTCATCAAATCTTGATTCCTTTAGGTAGAGATAAAATATAACTCATATGGTGGGTTTTTTGTGTTCCTTAAGAAATGGTCCCATCGGGCATGCCAAAAAATATTGGGTACTAAATTACATCAAGTTTTACTCAATAATATGGTTGTCTATCTTCCTAATTTCTATCCAGGCATGCACGTGATAGCTACAACTCAGATTGGATGGACCAAAATAGGGTTTCAAATCCAACCTCTAGAGTAGGTTAGTTCCTTGTCAACTTAAATAGGGTGTTAACACAATTATGCTCACTTAGAAGTTTGGATATTAACGTTAAGAAAGAGATTAGAGCTAGAAATGTGAACTGTAGCACCCTAAAATTGGCGCAGTGAAATCTTAATAATTACATTTACTCTAGTAAATAATTTAAATTCAAATTTTAACCACCCATTAACCGCCGTGTAATCTGTTTCTGCATTTTTTGTGCCATTTTTAGAAGTTGTTTTGACCGTTTGACGATATCGTCGCTGATAAAATGATATCACCCCAGATCTGATAATTTCATCTGGGCTAGGACGTCCAGACGATCTTGTCCCTAAACTGATTTTGCACAATTAGCTTATGTTTCAACGGGTCTCTAATCCAGTCAGAAGTGTGTCTGCGCCGTTAGGGACCCTCCCCCATTGGAGATCTCCCAAATAGAGATGATCTCCAACCTCCTAACCTCCCTTCTAAGCCTATTTAATCCTAAGCCCTCCCCTTAGCACCCCCCTGGCTGATAATTCTTGTAACCCGACTTCATACACGTTAAAGCATCTCAAATTCATATTTGCAGTAGTTCTATTCAATTTTTGTTGTAGGTACCTTAGTGTTTTTCAGTCGGAGCAAGCTTACATCGTTGTTGATGATCCTGTTCAGATCGAAGGCGATCCTGTTGAATCAAAGACGATTTCGTACCAATGCGAGATGATTTTGACTGCAGTCAACATTGAGGCAATCAGTGCCTAAAGTTTGCATTTCTTCATCTTCTCTGTTGTTTTATTCTATAAATTAGCTAGTTTATTTGATATTTTATGCTATTTTGCATTTTGGAGTTCACCCATCTAGATCAAATGCATAATTAAGTCATAATTATTATGAAATCAATATAATGCATGCATGTTTTTGCTTATAAGTTTTAGTTTGATAGTGCTACTATCATTTTATACTATTTCTCTCTGTTATCATTGTTGTATTTTCTATGTTTTGCACCTATTTCTCTAATTGTAGGTCTCTGACGAATTCGTCTAATGAATTCATCAGATCTTAGATGATCCTGTTAGATCTCAAATGATTATATCAAATTTTAGATGATCCTGACTGCTTCAAGAATCAGAATCTTCATCAGACATCCAGATCAGGTATTTTTCTTTTAATATTCTTTAATTTCTCTGTTTTTTGTCTTAATTCTATTTTTTGTATTCATTTAATCTGCATCTTCATATAGAATAGCTTAGACGCATTTTGGAAAAACCTAGGATTTGAATGCTTAAGGCTAAAATGAACACATAAAACACATTCCCAACCTAGGCGTGGAAACTGCCATTAAATGTTTCCTGGTGAACCCACCATCCATCAAAAAATCACCAATATACACCTCCCTTGAGAGGCGGGACCTTCGCAAGGCCTCTCAGTCTGAGGTACCGTGCCATCCTTTTCCCATCCTCCTTCCGGGCACGGATCCTATAGCCTGAAGGTAGAGATGTGAAAAATTTGGAGCGATACATTTTGGTGAACCCGACGTGAAGAAGAAAGTAGGTATATAATTAACATAGCAAAAACTTAAACATTTCATTTTAACTATTGTAGTAGGTATATAATTAACATATACCTCTTAAGCTTGTTGCATATATATATATTTGCTGAAATCAAAATTAAGGCACAATGCCTAAACTTAGGAATGGTAAATAAACTAAAGGAGAAGAAGAAGATTGGTTACAAGATAAAACTAGAGACCCAAATGTCCTTCCTGAAGATCCAATTCTGGAAGGAGAAACTCTAGATCACCCAGAAGATGACTTAGGTGAAGACAATGAACAAGAAGAAAGTGTTAAAGAGGATGGACCCTCATCCCCTATAGTAGCTCCAGATGGAACTATTGCTTTTGACAACATAGATCATTTCCAAAAATTTCTCAATGATAACATTGACACCCTTAATGTGGTAGTTCGTATTGATAAAGGGCAAATTAGTGACACTCAAGCAGCCATGGAACATATGTATGATGTGCGCACTAATCCCTTGTCTTTCACTAATCAAGAAAGTGATAAGGTTGGACCATCCAATACAGATATGGTCACTATGATTCAAAACATGTCCAAAAAATAGGTTACCCAACCTCCTAAGGAACCTGTTATTCAACCTAAAATCATTCCCATACAAAATAAAACTTCCTTCACTACTTTACTTCGCCAGACTATTGAACAATATGCTTCAAGTAAACAAAAACCTAAAACGAAGCCAAACACCAATTTTCAACAATCTGGAATACATCATAATACCACTTCAAAATTCCTTCAGAACACTTTTCCTACCAACAATTTACACAATAGCAACATAGAATCTAACCTTCATGTTCCTCCATCATATGCTCACAAATCCCATATCAATGCCCTATCGAACCAATATGGTGGGCAAACTAGTAATCTAGAAGCCATGGTGAAACAGTTAGCTTCGCGTATGGACCAGATAGATCCTTATCGTCCCTCGTACAATTATTGAGAGATATGTAGTCAACCTTTGGATCCCATAGTTGTAGCTCAACCGTACCCTAAGCATTTTCCCATGCCCATATTGCCTATATATAAAGGAACCGAAGATCCCATAGAGCATCTTCGCATGTTTAGGATAGCATGTCATGATATATCACATGATGACTTGCTATTACTAAAAATGTTCCCAAAAAGTTTAGGTGGAATGGCATTAGAGTGGTACTATCAATTGCCCACTCATTCTTTGAGAAACTTTGAAGAAACAAATGAATCTTTTGTCCATCAATTTAGTGCCTACATCGAGAGGCATGTAACCATTAAAGATTTATACAACTTAAAACAAGACAAAGATGAATGTTTTGTTGATTTCTTAGCTATATGGAGGCAATTGACAGGAAAACTACACTTTGTGCTACCTTATAGGGAAATGTTGGACATTTTTATCAATAATTTACAAGAACAAATATCTTATGAGCTATCAACTGCTACTTTAACTACCTTTGATCAAGCTATATATTTAGCTTGAAGAGTAGAATATGCCCTCATTAGGAGAGGCCAACTTAGGAAGAAGGATGATGAGAAAACCTCTAGATATTAATATAAAAACAAACAAGTTGTTGGTGACGGAGTCACTGACAATAGAAATGTTGCTAATATCAATGCAACAAAGACAACAAAAAAAATTATATTGAAACCTCCTGATAAGCCTCCTCGAGAATTTGCTAGATTAAATCAACCGTTATCAACTATTTTACCTCAATTACTCGAAAGAGTTTTGATCCAATTACCAGCTATCCGAGAACCTGATCTAACTATACCCGGATATAGGGTTGACTTACACTGTGAGTTCCATAGAGGACCTGGACACTCTACCAACACTTGTAAAAGGTTGAAACATAAAATACAGGATTTTATTGATAATAATGAAATGGAGGTGCAAGCCTTCCAACCTAAACAAAATGCTCCTAATAATACTCAAAAGACCATTCCCAAAAATCAAAATCAAAATGCTAATCAATCATTAGACATATTTCAACATCCTTTACCAAGACATGGTAAAGAGGTGGCCAATCAAATCGAACATCATAATGTTCCCCCTCCTACTCGATATGTAGGAACCATTAGTGGACATTTGCTTAATTCGGATCCTCAAATATTTGACACAACCTTATCCCTGGTTACAACCAGGCCCTTACATAATATTCCAACTTCAAATTCTAGTGATATAGAATCAGATACTGAAAGTGAAGTGGACATCACTTCAAACCAATCGAATAGTTCTAAAAATGAATCAAATCCTATTCAACCCATCACAGATGCTATGGTTCCAGAAGAACCATTTCCTAGAAGAGTTACTACTCGACCCTCTTCTAATCAGTTCCTCTCAAATGAACAAGCCATAAACGCTCGACCGAGACTAGTTCAGGATCCTCAATATAACATTGTAGGTACCATCAGAGTCGTTACCCGAAAACAGGCTCAAAATTCTCAACAAGAACCAAACCAGAATGATGGACCAGTTCCATTCGTTTTGAAAAATCCCTATAAAGGGAATCATGCTCCTAATGTTCAACCGAAACCCCCTTACAATATTAATGAGCAATTATCCAATACTACAACCAGAATTTCCCTTTTGGATTTATTAAGATCTTCTCCTACCCATAGGGATGATTTGATGCTTACATTAAGCCAAATGATGGTACCTCAAAACATTCAACCTGAAGCTATGGCCAATACTATCATCACTCGAGAAGTTGATTGTATTGACTTTCGGGATAAAGATATCCCACAACACAGTTTACATAAGGATAATCCCTTATACATTACTGCTCTAATTGGAGATGTAGTTGTCAAACGAGTCCTGATTGATAATGGCTCATCTCTAAACATTTGCACTTTTGACTTCTACCAATGGTTTGGCTTTAGAAGTGATGAAATGAAGAAAACTAATATGATTATCAAAGCTTTCAATGACGAAACACAAGAAACATGTGGAGTTATTACCATCCCATTGCAAGTTGGTCCTAGAACCCTAGATACAACCGTATTTATTGTACATTGCCCGGCATCATACAATATACTCTTGGGACGTCCTTGGATCAACGCAATGCTGGCTGTCCCATCAACTTTACACCAATGTGTTAAATTTGAATTTAAAAATCAGTTGGTCACTATCCATGGTGACCCTAGACCCTTTGATATGTGTGCTTTGGCAGAACCCGTTGGAGTGCAATTTTGCCCCGCTCTGTTATCCACACATCCTAGTTCTTATTTTTCATCTAAACGTGTGAAACACACACACATAACATCATCTACCCCATCAACTACACCTATACATTTAACTCAACCATCTTCTAAACAAATCACTCTAGAAACTCAAAAAGATCATCCTTCAGGTTCTATCCCTATAATTTCAAAACCTATAGACACAACTATCATATCTTCCACATCTAAAGATATAGGGAATGATCCTTCTACATATTATGCTCTTTTTGATGAACTTTTACCAGATTTATCCACAATCTTAATATCAGAAAAAACAAATGCTTTCATGCAAGATTCAATTCTTTTAAATAACTTGTAGCCATCTCCTCGTACTTTGGGCCTCCCACAACCTATGGGAAGTACTTACCAAGTCGAGAGTTGTGCTTTCATTTATAAAGGATATGACTGGGGAAGAATCCCTCAAAATATCAAAACTCATCACGAGGGATACGCTCGGTGTTATTTTACCAATGAATATATTAAAGCTAAACCCATAATGCTTAAAATGGGATATAAAGGGAAAGGCTTGGGACCTTTCCAAAATGGCATGAAAGAACCTTTCGAGGTAGAACCGTGGCCTGCACGCTGTGGTGTGGGCCTATTTCCTAGTAAATGCCAACCCTTTCCTTTTAAATATGATGATCACCTCATATGTTATCAAGATTATTTGGATAGGCATGTTGATTTGCCTCTAAAAAATCAGTCGTTTACACATAACATGCTATCCATAGCTTACCCTAAAATGATTGCTGACCCCGATGAAGAGTTGGAAGGAGATATCTTCCACGACGTCTCTGTTGAAGAGATGTTACACAATGGATTTTATTTTGATGGTTCTATACCAAATATAGCCTATCTTGAGACCGCTAATCCTCAAGATGAATTATCTAAATTAACCTTACAAGAATTACAAGAATTGGGCGTTTCACCCGCCCCACCCAATTTTGAAAGAGATCTACACATGGAGGTAGAAAACGTCATTAAAATTAATATTGGAACTGAGGATAATCCTCACATAATCAATATTGGATCAGAATTAAGTCAAGAAAAACAAGAGCAATATATTGCATTCCTTAAAGAGTATGAAGACGTCTTCGCTTGGACATATGAATATATGCCAAGTCTAGACCCTTCTGTAGTCATGCATCATCTAGTGGTCCATCCGGATGCTAAACTTGTTAAACAAAAACTTAGAAAAATGCATCCCAAAGTGGCTCTACTAGTCAAAGGGGAGTTAGAAAAACTCCTAAATGTTGTTTTTATACAAGCTATTGATTATGCTGAATGGATCTCAAATGTAGTTCCAGTTACCAAAAAAGAAGCCACCAAAGTTAGGGTTTGCACAGATTTTAGAGATATTAACGTTGCATGCCCTAAAGATGACTTTCCTCTTCCAAACATGGATCAAATCATTGACTTTACTGCTGGGAGTGGGATGATGTCCTTAATGGATGGATTCTCTAGTTATAATCAGATCAGGATAGCTCCTGAAGATCAGGCTAAAATAGCCTTTATTACCCCCTGAGGTACTTTTTATTGGAAAGTGATGCCATTTGGCTTAAAGAACGTAGGTGCAACCTATCAACGAGCTATGACTTATATTTTTCATGATATGATGCATGATATCCTACATGATTATGTAGATGATATTATAGCTCGCTCTATTAATGAAGACAATCATTTAGATGATTTGAGAAAAGTTTTTAATCGTTTACGAGAATATCTTATTCGATTAAATCCAGCCAAATGCATATTCGAAGTTAAGTTCGATAAACTATTAGGGGTTTTAGTTTCTTTACGTGGTATATAAATCGACCCTCTCAAGATTGTGGCTATCACTGATATTCCCGCACCTACTAATATATCGGAGTTACAAAGTTTACAAGGTAAGCTTCAAGCCATCCGTCGCTTCATCGATAAGTTGGCGGACAAAACTGGTCCTTTTCTTAAACTCCTTAAGAAGGATGTCCCTTTTAATTGGGACGATGACTGTAGAGAAGCTTTTGAACTTCTCAAGCAATACCTCCTTAATCCACCGGTGCTTTCACCGCCTAAACCTGATTGCCCATTTCTCCTATATATTTTAGCTTCAGATTCTGCCTTAGGATCTATGTTAGCTCAGCTTGATGATGAAAAGAGAGAACGTGCTAATTATTATATTAGCCGAACCTTCTTTAGTTATGAAACTCGCTACACAGCATTAGAGAAACTATGTCTAGCAGTCATGTTTGCTATGCAAAAATTATGACATTATATGCTTAGTCAAAAAACTTATGTCATTGCTAAATACGATCCCTTAAGGTATCTCATGAGTCGACCTTATTTATCGGGTCGCACGACCAAGTGGGTTCTTGCTCTAAGCGAGTTTGATCTCACATTCATAGGACGAAGTCCGTTAAGGGTCAAATCATAGCAGATCAATTAGCTGTTGCACCCTTAGAGTCTACCCATCCCCTCATCATTGAGTTTCCTAATGAATGCCTTCAATTAGAGGCAGACCATATTGAACAATGGTCCTTATACTTTGATGGAGCCCGATGCATGAGTGGGGCTGGTGCGGGTATTATTTTAATATCCTCGTAAAAACATCTTATTCCTCTGTCCTTCAAATTAAAATTTGCTTGCACCAACAATACTGTTGAATATGAAGCTCTAATCCTTGGATTACGAGCTGCCTTGGCACTAAAAATTAAACATCTGTTAGTTTTTTGTGATTCTCAACTGTTTATAAACCAAATTAATGAAGTTTATCAGACCAGAGATGATAAACTACACCCATATAAGGCCTATGTTTTACAACTAATGTCTCTATTTGATCAAGTTACCTTGGAAGCTATTCCTCGAACTTGCAACCGTGCAGCTGATGCTATGGCCGCAGCTACATCTCTCCTACCCTTGGAGTTAGATGATGAATATGCCACTATCATTATTCGTCGACTCCAGGAACCCGCTTCAAATAATTCATTCTTAGAACCTTTATATGTGTTTCTAATCAATGAAACTACTCCTGAACCTTGGTACACGGACATATTTGATTTTCTCCAAAATGGGACTTTCCCTGCCAATTCTAATAGAAACCAGCATCGGTTATTACGTAGATGAGCAAGTCGATTTGTAATAATTGGCAATACCTTGTATAGGAGATCTTTTGAAGGTATCCTATTAAGATGTTTGAATCTAGACGAATCCAAATCAGCCTTGAGTGAAGCCCACGATGGATCTTGTGGAGGACACTTCAGTGGTAGTGTCATTGCTAAAAAGATCCTTAGAATAGGATATTTTTGGCCTACCATGGAGAATGATGCACATGATTATGTGCGCCATTGTGACAAGTGCCAAAAACATGCTGACCTTATCCATGTGCCTGCATAAGAACTGCAGGCTATTTCATCTCCTTGGCCCTTTTCAAAATGGGGTTTAGATATTATTGGCAAAATCAATCTTGTGTCATCTGATGGACACAAATTCATCATAACCGCCACTGAGTATTTCATGAAGTGGGTCGAAGCTATGCCTTTAGCTTCCTGCACTGGTATACAAGTCTCTAAATTTATTTTTAATCAAATCATTTGCAGGTTCAGAATTATTGCAAATCTCATCTCTCGACAATGGAACTTGTTTCAAAAATAAAGATGTTAAAAAATTATGCCAAAAATATAAGATTCAACATCGCTGGTCCACTCCCTATTATCCTCAGGGTAATGGTCAAGCAGAAGCATCTAACAAAACCTTAATCAAAATCCCCAAAATATTGGTCAATAAAACTGGCCGTGACTGGCACATTCAGTTATATCCAGCCTTGTGGGCCTATCGAACTAGTGTTCGAACCCCCACTGGGACTTCACCTTTTGTTTTGGTTTATGGTGTTGAAGCAGTTTTTCCCTTTGAATTAGAAGTTCCTTCTTTGGCTCTACTACTTCAAGATACCGAAGTAAGAGATGAATATCGAGCTGGCAGACTTAGTCAGCTAGAACTCCTAGATGAAAAATGCATCAATGCTTTGGAGCATCTCCGTGCCTACCAAAACAAGCTTAGAAGATCATATGCTAAAAAAATTCGTCATCGATCCTTTGAGATCGACGACCTTGTTTTAAAAGAAAATTAAAAAAATACAAATGCAACTAAGGACCTTAAAGGTAAGTTTGAGCCCAACTGGCTTGGACCATACATTATTACTGCTAAATTTGAATCAGGAGCATACAAATTATCTACCTTAGATGGTAAAGAACTTAAAGAACCCATGAATATTTTGCATCTTAAATGTTACTATGTATAAATTTGGTCATTTCATCCATGTATATATTTGTTCAAAATCACTATCTTGTATTTCTTTCAATTTATTCAAAAACACCAAAAACATTCATAATCATCAAAATCTTCAAAACTATTTGTTGTATTTATTTATGGCACTTGTTAATTCTTTCAAAAAAATGAAAAAAATAAAATTAAAAAACAGCAATATTTTGACTCTTTCGAAACCAAAACAATATAAAGAAGAAAGAGAGGGTCAACATTCTCAAAAATTCTCAAAAATCATTTATATATATATTTTTTCTTACAATTATTGCAATTATATGTTTCAAATTATTTTGGATAAATTAGCATTTATTTGGAATCCCTCACTTGCACACTCACAAAAATAAATATCTTGATTTTATCTGGCATGATTACTAATCTCTCTTATATCAAAGTCCACAAAATTTAATTAATTAAAGTTTGAGCACAAAGAATTGATCTTGTTATTTACTTAAACCAAGCACATATTTTCACAGTAAAATGATTATATTTGTAATTTCTATGCTTTGCTACACAGTAGAAGTGGTTTCTTGAACGAAAAGTTTCCCCTGCTATCCTATCATGCACATGGTCTAGAATCTTTGATAATTGGCAAAAGGACAAGCTCACCCCTACCCAGAATAAAAATCCCTTGCTCTACAGCTAATCCGAGCAAGTATCCCTAGTATAGAAGAAAAAGCAAAGTTCAAAAGAAAAAGAAAAGAAAAAGAAAAGAAAAAGAAAAAAGAAACAAGTTATTTCAAGCATTATCTCAAAAATCAAGCAAAAATACAAAAGAAAAGAAAAAGAAAAGAACAGCAAAAGAAAGAAAAATAAAAAGCAATAAAATCCCTTTCCCTACCCTTTGAAAAGAAAATAAGGGTTGATGAGCTTGAATCCTTGGAATTCTCAATTATTCGAAAACTATGAGGTAATCCCCATAACAGGTGGTTTGTGCCCAACCTGCTTGGCCTTGGGTAACTCCTAGCGTGGCGATATATCTGTCACATTAATGACCTTCTTTTGTACAGACCTATGTCTACTTATGGATTAGCTAGCTCTTGATAATCCGACTTACATAGTAGTCTAGTATGGTTATATGCATCTACATCATGGTTAATGAACACTTATTTGGTTTCTTCAAATCACTTGTATCATATTATCTTGCTCAAAACTGGTAAATGAACATAGCAATTGCACACACATTTTATATTTGAGAGATTTTGTGTATCATTATGATAAATCAAGATTGGAAATGAATTCACATATGCACATGGGATTCCTTATAAATCTAAATTTTGTCTTTAAGATACTTTGAAATATTTTTTGCAAATTGTTTGGAATAAGTCATTTTCTTCTTCAAGTACAGTTGTTTAGACAACTATATGCATAATAGAAAAATCAAAATTTCTTTCAAACCATCCAATCAAAAACATATATATATATATATATATATATATATATATATATATATATATATATATTATCGACTTTCGTGACGATGGTATAGTTCCAAAACCAAAATTGGAATTTTATGCCTAGCGCAAACCATTGTAACAATTTTTATTCCCCATTTATTTAAAAAATCATGAAAACCATATGACTTAAATCATTTTGTTATACAATTATGTTTTTTTAAACAAAAAGCATGCACATTATCATTATTTCATGTCATTATGTTAACCTTAAATTTTGCAATGATGGTATAATTCCTAATGAATTATCCAAAAAATTTATCACACTTAGGAAGTTATGCCTAGCAAAGATCATTTTAACATTATTTCATGCATACTTATTTTCATGGAAATCTGAAAAACAAACTATCATCATCATTTGCACCATTGCACCAAAGTCTTAAGATAGTCTCTTAAGCACTCTTTTACTTTTTAACAATATTTCTATACTGGGATTAGCTTGACGACCGAGTGAGCAGCGACTCCATGAAATGGTCTATAATAGCGACAATGTCCTTTGAAATTATTGTTAGAAGTCTCTTTTTATCTTTTATCACATCACATCACAAACAACCAATTTGTTACATCAGATTATTTCATTTAAAATCTTACAGCATGACATCAAAATTATAATATTTCCAATGACATGATTACATGAATTATCAAATCAATCAATCAAACATAAAATCATCATAAACATACACATAACACAAGTCATATGATCAAAAATATCTCATCTATATATATCAACAATATGTACATCATCTCAAAAATGGATTGGTATGCCACAATATATATCTTGGCATACTCAATCCCCTCAATAAAATGTCCTCTGTGCAGTGTCTCAAGAACCCCTCGAGCTCTCAGCCTCATCTCCTCCCTCGCCCTGAGGTGGACGAGGTTGCCCCATCGCAGTATGAGTGGTACTGCGATTCCTAGTCATCGATCGAGAGGAAGTCCTCGATGACCCAATCCTGATAGGGTTAGCAATGCCAGCTGGTAGTTGTACCCTCTAACCCTCTGGCACCATCTGGAAGTAGATGCCCTGGTAGAACACGGTCTAAGCAATAGACCATTTCAGCTCTTGTGTGCTCGCTCCTCCACCCCGTGCTCTAAGGCATGCAATCTCATCTTTGAGTTGTGTCACCTTAGCTTGGTGGCATGCAGCCTCGTCCTGCAATGTCTGCACCTATGCCCGGAGACGGACTATCTTCGCTCGGAGAGTCATTGTCTCGCTACTCTCCCTAGTGTCAACACCCTTGCCCTTGTCGGGCAATGGTGGCCTATCTCTCTATGGAGAAGGGGGTCTCTCCTCCCTCCTCTCCTATGCCTGTGGCCTCCTTAGCTCTCTCCCGCTGTGACCCTGGGCCGCCTCAATAGCCGCCTGGCATCACCTCCCTATTTGATGCACAACTGCATGAATCAGACCCTGAGCCCTCGTCATCCTAGGAGGGTGGATGCCTGCATACCAGGCATCGTAGCCATCAGCTACCCCTACATCGTCCCCATCCACTGGCTAAATGGGGGCATCGTCCGAGTCCTGACTCCAGAAGCACTGCATGTCTGGAGCCCTGCTCACTGTGGTGTTATCCCGGATAGTCCAGAAAAACTTGTAATCCTTGAGAGATGGGATCCCCTACTGTAGACCAAACTATCGCAAAACTCGATTGTACCAATGGAGCTCCACCTCTCCCCTCTCCATCCGCAACCAGCAAACTTGCCTGACACGAGCTAACTCTTGTCTATCCTTGGCCCACCCTGGGTGCTCTCTGTGACCCTCTCTGGAGCCACCAGTAGAAAACTTGGGGCCTCTCCCTATCAATCCCTGTTAAAGGAAGCCCTATTGGCCTCTGCACTACAATGTGCTCCCAACACCAAACATGTAGGAGCGATGTCATCACCAGACATCGATTGCCCTTGTACGTGACCCCATGCAGGATCCTGTACAATCGACATAGAACAAAACTGCCCCAAACAAATCTATAACCATGGTCTCGCATATTGCAGATCACATCTGCTAGCATCCATGGTACCCTACACCCGCTCTGGTGACACAACAGAAGTCCACCAACCACTCTGGCCAAAACCTATGTGAGTCTTGATGCCCCAGGCATCTGACGCAGTGCCTCGATGTTCACTTTGCCCTTCTCCAGGGCAAAGCTCAAGTCACCACACAACCACCCCATAGCATGACCCTGATTGGCCGTAGGAGTGATCAACCGTCCTTGTATGGGGATCCTCAGAATCCTCCATACATCCTCTAGTTTGGTAGTCATCTCCCCTATCGGTATCCAAAAATAGGAAGAAATCAGATTCCACCTCTCTGCTAGGGCTGTCAGTAGCCCCATGTCTGTAGAAACTTATGGCATTTCTGTCACATACAGTAAGCCGACCTGTGCCGCCTGATCCCGCTCTGCTCGTGTTAGAGCGGCCAAGTCATCTCTCAAACCTCCATATTTCCATTCTCTGCTCTTTAGAAATCCTCTGCAACATAAACAACAAAATAATAACAATCATTAATAACAAACTCAAGTGATTAATAATGCAAGTTAAAATAAGTTCAATTTCATCAAATGATGATATCATCCACTATTGGACGATATCGTCCCCAATTTGAGCACAATCATCTCTGATTTCACAAGCTGAAATCATCCTTAATTTTATGAAATCGTCCCCCTTTCGTCGATTTTGCCTTTAGATGAAATTGGCAAACTTGAGACGATTTCGTCAAAATCGGGACGATTTCATCCCGACGATGTCAACGGCCCAAAAACGGCCGCGATGCTCAAAATTCATTTAAAATTCACCTAAAAAGCATGTAAATTCAACTTAAAACACTCTAAACTAGGTTTAGACTCTTACCCGTAGCCCGCGTCGGACCTCTGTCGATCTGTGCGTTGTCTCCACCATTTTTGCTTACAGAGCTCTAAAACCAGAAAAAATGAACAGTAAAAATGAATTAGGGTTTTACCCTATTTTTCATAATTTTATTCAAAACACAATTAAAAACATTTTTAAAATTTTGCTTTTCCACGTATTTACCTCAAACGTTCGATTTGGGTAAAAACATGGAGGGGGCACCATAGTAAGTTGTACGATTCGACCAAGAATTGACTCCTAAAAATGGGAATAATTTTTGCTTTCTCGTAGATCGAGAAGAACTCATCTTTAACGCATTTTCTTCGAAACATTTGCTAAAGAGGGGGCAAAATGTAGCACCCTAAAATTGGCACAATGAAATCTTAATAATTACATTTACTCTAGTAAATAATTTAAATTCAAATTTTAACCCCCCGTTAACCACCGTGTAATCCGTTTCTGCCTTTTTCGTACCATTTTTAGAGATTTTTTTGACCGTTTGACGATATCGTCGCCGATCAGACGATATCACCCCAGATCTGACGATTTCGTCTGGGCTAGGACGTCTAGACGATCTTGTCCCTAAACTGATTTTGCATAATTAGCTTCTATTTCAACGGGTATCTAATCTGGGTAGAAGCGTGTCTACGCCGTTAGGGACCCTCCCCCGTTGGAGATATCCCAAATAGGGATGATCTCCAACCTCCTAACCTCCCTCCTAAGCCTATTTAATCTTAAGCCCTCCCCTTAGCACCCCCCTGGCTGATAATTCCTGTAACTTGACTTCATACACGTTAAAGCATCTCAAATTCATATTTGCAGTAGTTCTATTCAATTTTTGTTGCAGGTACCTTAGTGTTTACATCGTCGTTGATGATCCTATTCAAATCGAAGGCGATCCTGTCGAATCAAAGATGATTTCATACCAATGCGAGATGATTTCGACTGCAGTCAACATTGAGGCAATCAGTGCCTAAAGTTTGCATTTCTTCATCTTTTCTCTGCTATTTTATTCTACAAATTAGCTAGTTTATTTGATATTTTATGCTATTTTGCATTTTGGAGTTCACCCATCTAGATCAAATGCATAATTAAGTCATAATTATTATGAAATCAGTATAATGCATGCATATTTTTGCTTATAAGTTTCATTTTGATAGTGCTACTATCATTTTATACTGTTTCCCTCTATTATCATTGTTGTATTTTTTGTGTTTTGCACCTATTTCTCTGATTGTAGGTCTCTGACGAATTCGTCTAATGAATTCATTAGATCTCAGACGATCCTGTTAGATCTCAGACGATTCTATCGAATTCCAGACGATCCTGACTGTTTCAAGAATCATAATCTTCATCAGACATCCGGATCAGGTATTTTTCTTTTAATATTCTTTAATTTCTCTATTTTCTATCTTAATTCTATTTTCTGTATTCATTTAATCTGCATCTTCATATAGAATAGCTTAGACGCATTTTGGCCAAACCTAGGATTTGAATGATTAAGGCTAAAACGAACACATAAAACACATTCCCAACCTAGGCGTGGAAACTGCCATTAAATGTTTCCTGGTGAACCCACCATTCGTCGAAAAATCACCAATATACACCTCCCTTGAGATGCGGGACCTTCGCAAGGCCTCTTAGTCCGAGGTACCGCGCCATCCTTTTCCCATCCTCCTTTCGGGCATGGATCCTATAGCCTGAAGGTAGGGATGTGAAAATTTTGGAGCGATACATGGACAACAGTGGATGGATAGGCTAACAACAATGTCACTACAAAAA
Organism: Wollemia nobilis; assembly: GCA_028583015.1. Taxonomy (NCBI): domain Eukaryota; kingdom Viridiplantae; phylum Streptophyta; class Pinopsida; order Araucariales; family Araucariaceae; genus Wollemia; species Wollemia nobilis. The sequence continues at coordinate 4,591,853 of JAQPPZ010000622.1, forward strand.
AAAACTCCCATAAACTATCTCAAAGTACTCATTACTTTAGATCAACATTATCTCAAGTCAAATGAACCTTCATGTATTAAAGCACAGCAAAGAAATATTAAAGACATCAATTTCAATATCCAAACAATGATAATCCAAATAACAAAATTAATGAACACTCATATTTTATAGAAATGCACTCTCTAATAATATAGATCTAATCAGAAGCAGATTTCAATTACCCTAGTAGTTAGTAATCCAATAAACTGGCAAAAACTAACCATTCAAATATTTACAGAAATGCAACTCTAGATTTTTAACCTTCGATACAATATAATAAAGATACAAATTTTATGTGAATATCAATGTAATGCTCCTTTCATTAGCTCACAGAAAAATTTACAATAGTGCAGGCAAACACACTAGATCCGACCCCAAAAAATGAGGGTTCAACCTCTACTTATATTTTCAAAATTAAATAAAAATAAGGAACATTACAAATATTTACTTTTTAACAGCTCAATAGAGAGTTTTTTCTGGTATTTTTTTACTATTTTGGCCTTCGATAAATCCACTACAAGTAGACCGTCATGATAGCTCAGAGCTTCTGCAACTTATTGGTTGGTTGACGTCAGTTGGAGTTTGGGCCGTTAGAGATTGCATCTACTCCATGAACTTTTCTTAGAAGCTCGCATCACCGTCAATCTCCAACTACTTCCGGTTCTTGTTTCTTGAAACCATCTGATGCTTCGAATTCCCATATCCCAACTGAATGTGTCTGAATGTAGCAAGAAAAAGTCTTTAAATACTTCAAAATCATCAACACGTTCTTGATCATTGATCTTCCCCATTGCACGACTACGATTTGATTTGAAACATATTTTGTACAATGGCAGTAAAAGACTAAAGCACCATTATGCTTGTTTAATTTTATGATGTCACTCTTTTATCTCTAAATATGTGAAACACCAATTCGATATAAAATACACCAAGAATTAAGCGGGATGAAATCCACTCGTCAATATTCATTTTTCTTCTTGGAACTTAGAAGTAACCAAAAATTTGTATTACAAAATTTTATGATGTCATCTTTGCTAAAAAAAATTGTGGAATCAGGAATTTGCACTTGGGTAATCGCAAATCTTCCCTTATCTCCAATACACATTTGCCATAGTGTAAAATAGCTTTTCCTCCATTCCGCACTAGAGTTAGTGTAAAATTCATCCTTGTCTTAAATATGGAAAGAAGTCTCTTCAAAATGCATCCTTGTTGCCAATCCATACTTCTATAACTGTTCACCTCTTTATTGCCATTTCAGAACAAAATACTCTATAAGCTCACTAGAATTGGCCTCTTCAACACTTAGTCACTTGAAGGATATCAAAACAAACAAGCAATTGCTATTCTGCACTTCTCTTTATGTTGACGTCATCTTCGCCCAAAAAATTTGTGAAATCAAAATACGTCATGAATCTGCTACCAAATACATTATAAACCTGTGTGGAATTTCTCCAAGTGAAAATACACTAAGTGTTTGGTGGATTAGAAACCCCCTGTTGCAAATCTGCTCCAAAATACATTGAAAATTGTGTGAAATCAAAACTTCATACCTTAGATAATATTTTTAATGTTTTCTAAGGATGTGGTATTTTTGGGCCTACAATCCCATTATCCTTTACGCTCTAATTTACTTGCATAAATAATACAGTAGAATATGAAGCTTTGATCCTTGGATTACGAGCAGCTTTAGCTCTCAATATTAAAATATTATCAATTTTTGGAGACTTGCAACTCATGGTGAATCAAGTTAATGATATTTATAAAACCCAAGATGAGAAACTCCATCCTTATAAAGAATACATTTTAAAACTTATTTCTTTATTTGAGAAGGTTACTATAGAAGTTATCCCATGCACTAGTAATTGTTCTGTGAATGCTATGGCAGTAGCTGCTTCCCTTATCCCTTTGAAGTTCTGATGATGATCATGATACTATCATCATTCATCAACTCCAAGAACCCACATATTTAGAGTCATGTCCATAACCCTTGGATGTATTCACAATTAAAGAAGCATTTGTAGAAACATGGTATGAAGATATTTTAAAATTTCTCCAATATGTATCATTCCCAAATGGCTTAGATAGGAATTAATGACAATCATTGCGTAAACGAGTTGTTCGCTTCATAATAATCAGAGGTACTTTATATAAAATATCCTTAGAAGGTATCCTCTTATGATACCTCAACCTCAATGAATCCAAAAGATATCTAAACAAGGTCCATGATAGATCTTGCAGAGGTCATTTTAGTAGGGGTGCTATAGCCAAAAAGCTCCTACAAATGGGATATTTTTGGCCCTCCATGGAAAAATATGCCAATGAATATGTACATAAATATGAAAAAAATCAGAAGTACACAAACCTTGTCCATGCTCCTGCCCAAGAGCTTCAAGTTATTTCTTCCCTATGGCCTTTCTCAAAATGGGGCCTAGACATCATTGGGAAAATCAACCCAATTTATTTCGATGGCCTTAAATTTATTGTTACAACAACTGAGTACTTTACAAAATGGGTAGAAGCTATACCATTGGCTTCTTGTACGAAAACCTAGGTATCTAAATTTATTTTTAATAAAATTATATGTACATTTGGGATTCCATCTATGCTTGTTTTAGACAATGGAACTTGTTTCAAAAATTAAAGACATTCAAAAACTTTGTGCAAAATATAAAATTCAGCGTAGATGGTCTACTCCTTATTATCTATAAGGAAATGATCAAGTTGAAGTATCAAATAAAACATTAATTAAGATCTTAAAAATATTGGTTAATAAATCAATATGGGATTGGCATGTCCAATTATATCCAACATTATGGGCTTATCGAAACAGCATTTGAACCCCTATAGGTGCTTCTTCCTTTGTCTTGGTTTATGGTGGTATCAAACCTTCTTGGAAATGGTAGTATCCTTACGCATGGCGACATGTTTGTCACATTAGTGACCTTATTTTGTATATATCAATGTTAGCTTGTGGATTATCTAGCTTTTGGTAGCTCGTATTACATAGTAGTTCAGTCTAACTGAATGCATGCAATCATGGTAAATGAACTCTTCATTTGGCACATATTTGTTCTTAAAAGTTGGTTTGCATCACTACCTTACTCAAAATTGGTAAATGAATTCCATAAGCACACATATTTGATCTTTGAGATATTTTTTATCATAATTAAGGTCAAGATGGAAAATGAATACACAAATCACACACTGGTTCTTGATAAATTTGACTTCATCCTACAAATGACCAAAATTATTAGTGAAGTTTGATTAGAAAACGTTATTTTTTCATCATGGATTTGTATGACTATTATAATATTCAATTGATCCTAAAAAATAGTTAATACTGCATTCTTATACCTATCACTTAGCATAAAAATTTCCATTTTATTATATTTCATGATTACTTATCATTCAAAAAAACTTGCATTTGATCATACATAATCACTTTCCCATATAAACTACATATTGACTTCACCATGATGGCATGATACAACCCTAACAAAATCTTTCTAGGAACCTTATGCCTGGTGCAAGTACTTTATCCAAATTTGTCATGCTTAATTACTATCATTGCAAAATGCTTCTTTTAAGATTAAAATAAAATTAATATTAAAAAGACACATATTAATTATCATCAACAACATCACTTTAAATCAACAAATTCAAAATACTTTTGGATCATAACCCTTCACTATTAGCATAACATCAAATACTCACACAAGATTTGCTTCATGACTAAAGTGAGAAAACAACCTCCATAAATAGTTATATACAAGCACACATCTTCAAGGTATTATTGTTGATTGATCAAAATCATAAGGGTATATTTCCCAAAATAATATTTTTTCCACAGACAACTCAATCACACTATACTACAAAATTCAATTACATCAAATCACACTTTACTTTTGTACAATGATATCTTGATTAAAGCATGAGAAAAAGTACATAAAATACCATAAAATAGGACTAAAAGCATGATTATGTAGATCATCAAAAATAAATTATATTACCCATTCATACATCCACACATAAACATCCATGTCAATAAGCATGATAACAAACTTAAAGTAAGCAAAAAATTGAGCATCTATACTTAAAACCTTTTAACTAAAAACCTTGAGTTTTTTGGATTACAAGACAACTTAACAAAATAAGAGAAAAATTATCAAATTTTCAAAAAAATGGGTCCCTAATCAATGTATATTAGGTATGTTGTGCAAGCGCAACAATAAACCATCTATTATATGGACTCCTTTTGTTCTCTTTATCTTTGTAGTCGGATGGCATTTCTGAACCAAGCGGCTATTGTTTTATGAGTTTTTTCCTTGTAATTCATTGAAGTGGACAAATCTAAAACAATGTATTCAATGACTATATTTTTAATATAAAGGCTTTTAAAAAAATTTGTGTTCAATTTGTGCATGTTGATGGTGGTTGCACTCAGTTCATTTCATAGCTTTTTGTTCTTCTGAAGATTGCACCATCTCATACCTCAGGATGTGTGAATATTGGTCAGGTTAGGATTGGTATTGCTATAATATATTATATTATTTGATACATAAGAATATCAAGTGTTCCTTAGCTAGATGTCATAACAAGAATATCAAAGGTCTATTATGAAAGCTATGTTTTGGATACCAAGCTCCATGATTGTATTGTACAAGATCCTTCTATAACGAAATCTCTATACATTCTTTCTTGAGTATTATGTAAGTATCTTTATTATTCTTTACTGCTTTATTACTTTATTATATTGCACTTTCACTATATTATATTGTATGATTATTTTATTATGAGATTTACATTAAGTATAAGGCTTTAAAATTCATCAGTTGTATCAAAACCATAGTAAGTTTGCTTGCATAGGAATTTAGGACAATCGTTTCTATCTAATTATAGGCCCATAAAGTTGTAGATAGATTGAATTTAACTATTTCAAGAACATATTTGGAATAGAAGGTAGTCTACAACATAGATTTAGGTCTTTGAGATAGACCTTGATGTTGATAAAGATAGGAGACTCAAGAAAAGAGGTCCCATAGAAGGCAGAGATAGGAGACTTAAAGAAAGAGGTCCCATATCTAACAAAGATAGGAGACCCAAGGAAAGTGGCCCCATAGAAATTAGAGACAAAGAGAATACCTGAGGGAAAGAGGTCCCATATTTGGTAGAGATAGGAGACCCAGGGAAAGAGGTCCCATATAAGCCATTAAAGTCAAAATAAACGACCCGAGCAAAGAGGTCCTCTTGAAAACTAAAGAAGTGTATTCTGAAGAAGACTTTGAGCATTTGAAGACAGAATAGAATACTGATGTAAATTATCATAAGAGTCCACATTAGATAGTAAGCTCAAGTATTCATAACAACATAAACCACAAGGGTGTAATTATTATTCAGCAAGAGAAAGTAGTAACAATAAAACACAAGGGTAAAATTATTATTTAGTAAGAGAAAGTAGTCACAAAAAACCACAGGGGTGAAATAAAGAGATTAAAAAGTTTTATAGTTTCTAAATGCCAGCCTTATAAGGTACATTGGAATCTTTATGAAAAAGTCTTAAGAGTTTTTTCCAACTTGATATTTACACCTACAAAAAGAAAATAAAAGTTAGGACAACAAATGATTGCAGAGTTAGATAAAGATAGTGTAAAAGAACTATCATTATTTGTGCTATTGATCCAAAGAAGACCATTATTTAGAGTCAACTGAACATAGGCCCATAGTAATGCACTAGAAAATTTCCTAAAGGAGTGCCATAGCACTCACAACATACAGGTCATAGAACATAGTGCCCACTAGATGACCAACGTCATCATGGAATACAGTGTAATTTATACAAGTAGCACAGTGTCATCTAGAAGCCACCATGGAAGAAAATATCATCAATGTGATAAATTCCATCTAGGTATATAGTGACATCTAGGCAAACAAAACCATAGTAGATATAGACATAAATAAGGAGGATAGCATTATTGAGGAGTTTAAGCACCATCAAAGTTTGCAAGTGCCATAGAGAAGTGTAAGCATAACTTAGCAAAGTAAGCACCACAGGGATAACAAGTGTCAAGCTAAGATGAGTCATTTGTGTTACTTGAAATGATTTGCATCAAAGTACAACAAAAAAGAAGCTCAAAAAATGAGCCAAGGAAGTCAAATGATTAAGCACCAAAGAGAGGAAAGAGAATTAGTCTTCTAAGCACAATCGCTAAGTAGAAGGTGTGCAATCAAGAGTTACTCCAAGCAATTGAACATTTAAATATTATTACTCAAGCGTTACTCCATGCATTATGTTGTGTGACATAAATAATATGAACGAGTATATATTGATATGTTTTGAGGGGAGTTACAAATAGGGATCCATGCAAGGAATCTTGATCAAACCTCACACATTTGAAACCAAGCCATCATCTATCCTCGCATGTTTTTAGACAAGGGAAGCATAGTGCATTAGTGAATGTTTTTCAAACAAATGCACCATTGAGGATGTAATTAGGGTTTATAAATTTATTTATTTATTGCTAAGGTTTATTAAGTTTAATGGAGAGATAAGAAGTAAATTAATACCTTAGTTATTTCTAAAGTTTTGTAGTAATAAGTAGACATTAATTTGAAGTTTCAAAAAGGTTATTTAACTACTATTATTTCTTTTTAGAAGCACAATGAGGAGTGATAAGGCATAGTGATAAATTAATTAAATATTTGATTAATTATGAGTGATAAGTATCTATAAAAGTTTTATTAAAGTATAATTTGAAGAAATTTTATACTTGCAAAACCATTTTGGAGAAATAAGGAATCCTACATCAAATTTAGAAACATCAAACATTTATATTACTTAGGGGGACATAAGGAAGTCTACTCATAGAAACTCATTAAGTAAATCATCATGGAATATTGGTACAGACTCTGGAGCTAGTATACACATGACTAGAGACAAACATTGGTTTAATACACCACAAGAAAAATATGAGAAACCAATTGTTATAGTAGATAGTAAGACCTATGAAGTAAAAGGAGTAGGAAATATCCTAATCAATCTAATAAATAGAAAAGAAATAATTAGAATTCTTTTATATGTTCTTGCATTTACTACTAATCTTCTTTCAGTATCTCAACTCATGGATCAAAATATGACAGCAGAATTTAAAGTTATCAATGGAATGAAATAATGTCATATTACCAAATAGGGAAAGTTGATAGCCTCAAGATCCTATAAAATAGTTTGTGCTAAATAAAACTACAAATTTGGCCATCTCAATAGGAATATCTAAAATTAGATAACATGGCATAAACGGTTAGGACATTCTAGTGCATCATCCTTAAATGAGATGGTTAAATATCAAATGGTAGAATATCTACCAAAAATTTCTTGGGAATCTATTATATGTCCAAAATTTTAGTAGGAAAAAAACATAGAATTCCTTTTGAAGTTCATCAACATAGATCTCAACAACCTTTGGAATTGATATATACATACTTATGTGGTCCAATGAATATCACTAGTATTGGAGGACAGATATTTTTAATTTTTGTTGATGACAACACTTTAAAAATGTGGGTATACTTTATGCAATATAAGTCTGAAGCATTTAGTTGTTTTAAATAGTTCAAACTTCAAGTAGAAAAAGAATCAGGGAGAACCATCAAAACCCTTTGTTCAAATAGAGGAGAAGAATTTGTGTCAAAATATTTTGATCTATTTTTATAACACAATGTGGAATTGTAGAAGAAGAAACAAATCTATAATGGAAATGGTAATATGTATGTTAAAACAAGCTCATCTTAATCATCAATACTAGGAAAAAGCAGTCAAAATAGTTGTATACATGCATAATAAACTACCTACAAGGATACTCAAGAATGTTACACCAGAAGAAGTATGGTAAGGAAAAACCAAATATTGGATATTAAGAATTTTTGGGTGTAAATATTATATGCACATTCCAAAATAAAAATAAAAAAGGATAAAATTAGATGAAAAAACTATGTTAGGTATATTTCTTGGTTATGATGATGAATATGCATGATATATAATCATTATTCCAATCACAAAGAAAATCTATATAAGCAAGGATGTTATATTTGATGGAAAAATCAAAGAAGACATTAAAGAACAAAAGAATGATTCAGAGTTCCTTCTAAAATTCTTAGAAGAAAATTAAAAAAGGAAACATAATAAAAATCTCAAGAGGAACAAAGTGAAAATACAAAAATGTCTATGATTTCACAAAGAAAGAAACCTATTTGGCTCAAAAATATAGTTAGAGATTCAAATATTGAACAAATGCCTGATCTGATTACTACAAGATCTCAAACTCATAGTTTAACTAGAATAAATAGGATATTGATGAACAACATGACAAAACCAGTAACAACATGTCAAGCATTAAGCCATTCAAAATGGAAAACAACCATGAAATCAAAATATTCATCATTGCAAAAAAATAAAATATGGAGTTTAGTGGATCTACCTCTAGGAAAAAGAGTAGTAGGTTGTGAATGGGTCTATAAGATTAAATATAAAGCATATGGTTCCTTATATAAGTACAAAGCTCTATTAGTAGCAAAAGGTTATACTCAAATAGAAGTAATAAACTATGAAAAAAAAATTACACCAATAGCTAAACAACTACTATCATAATAGTATGTACTTTAGCAGCACATCATGGTTGGAAACTTCATCAAATGGATGTAAATGGTGATTTAGAAGAAGAATTCTATGTCTCAACTAGAAGAATTTATTGTTAAAGGTCAGGAACACAAGGTTTGTAAATTAAACAAATCCTTATATGGACTAAAGTGGGCTGCCAAAGCATGGTATATAAAAATAAATAATCACTTTTTGTAGCACAATTTTAAGTGAAGCTTATTAGATCCAAATTTATATACAAAGAAATTTGGAAATGGGATATTAATACTTATAGTATATGTTGACAATACAGTGATTACAGGAAGCTCATAGAATTGAATAAGTGAAGTAAAAAAATATCTTGAAAAGGATTTTGAGATGACTAATTTGGGACTTATGCATTATTGTCTTGGTCTGGAAGTTCATCAAAAATGAAGACAATATTATAATTACATGTACACACCTAAAACACGTCATGTCGAGGGCGACTACTCATATGGACATGCTACAAGACCATATGGAGGATCTTGGATAGACTCCAAGATAGAGCAGTGGTTCTAACCACTCAATTTAGGCATTTTGGCCTAAGCAATCTGAACCGTAGCCCAAATCTATGGTCTCTAGTCTAAATCGTGGGTGACACCTGTGGTCTATAGTCTGGAGTGCAAATGTGACCTATGGTCTTAACTGAAGTTCAGTTAGGCCTTCCATCCGAGCCAAATCAGTTGGAACAGCCAAAATATCTAGGAGGCAGTTGAAGAACAGAATATTCCAGAGGCTTCCATACCAACTGTCCTAACCACCCTTCTTGGTATTGGCTTCTCCATGAAGCCACCCCTAGCCCTAGGGGCATGCTATAAATACCCCCTACAAATAGGGAGAGAAAAGAGAGCAAGCATTGGATATTTGAGCAGCGAAGCCGTAGCGAATTGTACACTCAAACTGAATATACTAAGAGATAGAGATATTGCACTTAATCTCTGACCCTTTTGCCACCATTCATGATGAATTGCATTACGGATGCCCTAGGTGCTTAGGAGGATCAAGAAACACAAATTTGGGCAAATGAAGGCCCTTCACATCGAATTGACCACCAAATCATTCTGAGGACAATGAAGGCGACCCTTGAACATCAATTTGGACAAGGAGGTTAAGCCCACTACCCTTGGAATTGAGGGTAAGCCTATCAGAGTGCTAACCATGGTTGTCAACCATGATTTACAATGCAGACCGCACACCAAAGCTATAGTTTAGAGTAGAGGTATAACCACCTTCCTATTTTTATTCATGTTTGGCTAGTTAGGTTAGATTAGCTATTTTGTTGATTTAATAGCATTTTAGAAGACTTCTGACCATAGAACTAGGCTAGATTCACATTTTATGCTTATGTTTTAATTAGGACTAAAATGCTTTATTTATGCATGTTTATGCTTCATTTTCTATATTTGATCCATGCATAGTGTAGCTACTATTTTACTTTATGCTATTACAAGAATCTTGATTCAATTTGCATAGTTTAGCAGCTTTCTTTATGTTTTCTTGATTATGCATGTTAATGGTGTCATTATGCATTTTACCTAAAAGGGCCTCATCATGAGAGGCTGTATATATTTTTGACATTTTTGTTGTTTCTTGATCATAGGGAACGGGATTTGAAGTAGAGATAAAGCATCCAATTCCTTCCTCAATGCAAAGAAGAGGGTCATCGACACCCTAGAGCAGTTCGTGTCACCCTGAGGAGCATTTTGATCACACCCTTGATAGGGATTAGACACTATTGTAATTGATGTATCAAATGGGTATCCCTAAGAGGGACGAATTTGTAATTTGACTCCATTAAGATTAATAAATTATTCCTTGTATTCATGTTATTTCTTGTTATCAAATTATGCATGTCTATTTGTGTATCTTTCTTCAATTGCAATAGTTAGATCGGGTGTGAGCCTTTTTTGTGGTTACAAATGGCAATCACGATGGAACTCCGTATTTCTAGCCCCTTAGTGCTGACATTCTTATTTGTTTTATCTCAGGTACTAACCGTAGCTAACAGCTATGATTATTTTTTGGCCCGTGGCTGTCACATGTGGTTCACACTATAGCCCATAGACCATAGTTGCAGTTTATAGTAGAAGCAACAGATAGTAGAGAAACTACTTGGCATCAGATCAAGAGCTGAGGTAGCCATTATTTTCATTCTATGTTGTGCATTTTCTCATCTATATTTTTATAGTAATCAGAAAATCGATGGCAAATTAGGTATATTAAAGGAAAATTATGAATGAATAATTCCTAATTTACTTTCACATTCTTTACATTAGAAAGGTGTTGCTAGGAACCGCGGACCTCTGATTGCAGTTCACCCTAGAATACAGTGACCTTGATTAAAACTGTGTAGTTCATTTACATGCTTGAGGCCCAATTAGAGGCTATGTCATCGTAATTGCATTGTCATAACATCATTGTAGCACCCTAAAATTGGTGTAGTTAAACCATCAGTAAAAAGTAGAAATTTGAATTTTAACCCCGAAACCGCCCGTTAATCGCTTACCTCATTTTTCATGCCATTTTTAGAGGTTTTTGTGACCATTGGATGATATCATCGTCGATCTGATGATATCGTCGTCGATCTGACGATATCGTCCCAAATTGGATGAATTCATCTGGAACAGAATGTCCAGACGATTTCGTCCCAAAACTGAATTTTTAAAATTAGCTTGGGCAGAAGCATGTCTGCATGGTTGGAGATTCCCACGTTGAGGATCTCCTAGATTGGGATGATCACCAACCTCCTAACCTCCCCCTAATCCTATATAAACTAGGATTTTCCTAGTTTATCCCCCTGACTCCCTCCCTAACTCCCTACCTGGCTGCCTAGCTGATTATTTCCCTACAATTTTAGTTTTTTTTGTGATCTCCCATCATTTGCACTTGTGTTTTCAAGTTTTTTTGTAGGATTTCACTGTGTTTCATCTGGAGGTAGCTTGGATGTAGGCGATTCAACTACAATTTTAGACGATCCTATCAAGATCGGTGATGATCTTGTACAATTATAGACGATCTGGTCTACAATTCAGCTTGGGGGCAATCAAAGCCCTAATTTTGCATTCTTTATCTCATTTTCCTTATTTATTGGTGCATTAGATTAATTTACTTCTGTTTTGCATCTTGGAGTTCACATCATTTAGCATAATTACATGATAAAATTCAAAATAAGTTTCCAAAATAGTGCATCTCATTTAATTTGATATCTGGATTTATCATTCAAACATCTATACTCGTATTTCTATCATCTTGCATCATTCTTGCAATTGTATTTTTAGTTTTTGGTGTGTGTTTTCTTGATTGCAGGTTTCTGACGAATTCGTTAGGTCGTTGAAGATATTGGGTGATCTCAGATGATCTCCTATGATTTGGGATGATTTTGTACAATTACAGATGATCATGTCATATCCGGGATGATCTGGACTCCTACAAACTTCAAAATCTTCATCAGACATCAAAAATTAGGTGTACTCTTCTCTATTTTATATATTCTCTGTATTCAATCACATTAGAATTCATTTATGTCTGTTGTCTTCATATAAATCAGAATCTTCATATATAATAGCTTAGCTTCATTTTGGCAAACCTAGGAATCTGAATGATTGAACATAAAACAAACAAATCGAACCCATTATCAACCTAGGCATGGAAACTGCCACTCAAAGTTTCCTGGTGAACCCCACCATCCATAAAAAATTCACCTTTATACCCCTCCCTTAAGAGGTGCAACCTTCAAAGGGCCTCTCCGTCCGAGGTATTGTTCCATACTTTTCCCACCCACCTTTCGGGTACAGATCCTTTAGCCTGAAGGTAAGGGTGCAAAAAATTTGGACGATACATTTTGGTGAACACGACATGAAACTAAAAACACCTTTTGAAAACAATCCAAAAAAAACACATTATTAAGTACATCTAGAATCATTAGAAAACTGTTAAATTTGCATATCATACTTAGATGGTAGATTATAATAGAATACGAGTTGTCTCCATAAATGTTGAAAATCAATTAACGGCCAAAGAGATTACTTTTGTTCTTAGAGTACCTCAAACATATAGAGCCCAACCTTTGTACGACGAACTTGATAGGAGATTGGGTATTATTAAATCTAGATCTATAGAACTTAGGAAAATTAAGAGGTTTGTCCTAGATAGAATCCTGGATCCTGATCAGGTGACTGTATCATGAACTTCAGAGATCTTGCCATAGGTGGTTAGCCGATAAAAGAGCACTTGTGTCTTCTGAATTATACACCTTTGAGGAATACCTTGAGAACATAGTTGTAGTACATAAATTTCTATCTTGTGTAGAGGATCAAGAAGTCATTCTTACGGATAGAAAGATATGGAATAGAGTTCCTAGAGCTATGTTGTATCGAGAGTATTGCCATGAACTTTATTTTTACATGTCAGAGTTTGAAATAGATCATATTACCATAGCACACTTTGTCAAGTTCTTGAAAAACAACTTCCAATTTGAAGAGGAGCATTTCATGACTCCTGATGAACTTGACCCTATCAAAGATATCCATAAACTATTCATAGAAAGCTAAGTGATTCTTTCTACTATTGTTTCTTACAACTAGCATGTTGTTTGTTATTTTTATTCTTGAAAAATAATAATATAATAAAATCACACAAAAAAAAAACAAAACAACAAAACATTTCCTTTTAAAGTATTATAGTAGGTATATAGTTAAAATATATACCTCTCAACCCTATCGCATATATATAAGTATATATATTTTCTAAAATCTAATTTTAGCACCATGCCTAGACTTAGGAATGGAAAACAAACCGAAGAAGATGAATATTGGTTAGGAATACCATTAACTGACCAAAATGTCCCTCCTGAGGACCAAGTTCAGGAAGAAGAAACCCTTGACCAGCAAGAAGAAGAGCTTGTTGTAGGAAATGAACAAGAAGAAACTATTAGAGAGGAAGGATCCTCATCCCCTAAAATGTCTCCGGGAGGAGCTATCACTTTTGAGAACATGGAACAATTCGGAAGTTCATTAACACTAATATTGGTGTTTTTAATAGAGTAGCCCATATGGACAAGGATCGAATTAGTGACACTCAAGAAACTCTAGAAGAATTATTTCAAACACACACTAATCCCTTGTCCTTTATTGAACAAGAGAGTGATCAAGCTGGACCATTCAATTTGGATATAGTAGTTGCGATCCAGAGCATGCAACAACTTCAAGTTACCCAATGATCTAAAGTACCTGTTAACAAGCCTAGGGTCATTCTCGCATAAAAGAAACCATCATTTACTGCTTTATTTTGCCAAGCTCTTGATCAACATACCTCAAATAAATAAAAACCCAAAACAAAACTGAACACCAACTACCAACAATCTAAGGTACAACATAATACTATTACAAATCCCCTTCATAATACTCTTCCTACCAACACTTTGAATAATAGCAATATAACATCTAATCCTTATGTCACACCATCATACACTCATAGATCCCATACCTATGTGCCACCGAACCAATATGGTGGACAAACTAGCAATATTTAAACCTTGGTGAAACAGTTAGTTTCCCGCATGGACCAGATAGATCCCTACCGTCCCTCGTACAATTATCGACAGATGTGTAGTCAGCCTTTATATCCTATAGTTGTAGCACAACCGTATCCTAAAAATTTTCCTATGCCTGTTCTTCCCATATATAAAGGAACCGAAGATCCCATAGAGCATCTTTGTATGTTTAGGATAGCATGTCATGATATATCACATGATGACTTGTTATTACTAAAAATGTTCTTGAAAAGCTTGGGAGGAATGGCATTAGAGTGGTATTATCAATTACCCACTAATTCTTTGAGGAATTTCAAAGAAACTACCAAGTCTTTTGTTCATCAATTTAGTGCCTACATCAAAATATATGTGACCATTAAATATTTGTATAACTTAAAACAGGGCAAAGATGAATGTTTTGCTGATTTCCTGGCTAGGTGGAGATAGTTGATAGGAAAATTGCACTTTGTTTTACCTTATAAGGAGATGTTGGACATCTTTATTAATAATTTGCAAGAGCAACTATCTTATGAATTATCAACGGCTACCTTGACCACCTTCGATTAGGTTATAGACTTAGCCCGAAGAGTGGAAGGTGCTCTCATTAGGAAAGGCCGACTTAAAAAGAGAGACGATGAGAAAACATCCAAAAATAAATATAAGAATAAACAAGTTGTGGGTGATGGAGTCATCGATAGCAGAAATACTGCTAATGTTAATGTTGCAAAGACAACATAGAAGTTTGTACTGAAGCCTCCTGATAGACCTCATCGAGAATTTACTAGGTTAAATCAACCTTTATCATCTATTCTACTGCAATTATTAGAACGAGGTTTGATTCAATTACAAAATATTCAGGAACCTGATCCAACTATACCCGGATACAGAGTAGATTTACACTGTGACTTCCATAGAGGACCTGGACACACTACCAACTCTTGTAAAACATTAAAACATAAAATACAAGAGTTGATTGATAACAATGATATGGAGGTGCAAGCCTTTCAACCTAAGCAAAATCGTCCTAATAATGTTCAAAAGAACACCCCACAAAACCATAATCAGAATGCCAATCCGTCATTGGACATCTTTCAACATCCCTTACCAAAACATGGTAAGGAGGTGGCTAATCAAGTTGAACATCATAATGTCCCTCCTCCTGCCCGATATGTAGGAACTATTAGTGGGCATTTACTTGTTCATGATCTGGAAATCTTTGACACAAATTTATCCGTGGTTACAACCAGGCCTCTATATAATATTCAGATACCTGATCTTAGTGATACAAAATACGAGATTGAGAGTGATATGGAAATCACATCAAATCAATCAAATAGTTCTAAAGATTAATCAGATCCTATTCACCCTATCACAAGTTATATGGTTCCAGAAGAGCCATTTCCAAGAAGATTCACTACTAGACCATCATCTCACCGATTACTTTCTAATGAGCTAGCTATAAACGATAGACCAAGACCCATTCATCATCCACAAAATAATATTGTGGGTACCATCGGAGCTGTTACTAGACAACAGGATCAAAATTCTCAACAAGATCAAATTCAAAATGGTGGATCTCCCCCATTTGTTTTGAAGGTTCCTAATAAATGGAATCATTCACCTAATGTTCAACCTAAACCTCCTTATAATATTAATGAAAAATTATCAAATATTATAGCTAGAATTTATCTCTTGGACCTTTTAAGATCTTCTCCTACACATAGAGATGAATTAATGCTCACATTAAGTCAGATGATGATACCACAAGACATTCAACCTGAAGCCATGGTCGATACTATAATAACTCGTGAAGTTGATTGTATTGACTTTCGGGATAGAGACATACCGCAACATAGTTTACATAAAGATAACCCCTTGTATATTACTACCTTAATTAGAGATGTAGTAGTCAAACGAGTTTTGATTGATAATGGTTCATCTTTAAATATCTACACTTTTGACTTCTACCAAATATTTGGGTTTAGAAGTGATGAAATGAAAAGAACTTATATGATCATAAAATCTTTCAATGACGAAACACAAGAAACGTGTGGATTTATTACCATTCCATTGCAGGTTGGTCCAAGAAACTTGGATATGACTGTGTTTATTATACATTGCCCTACATCATACAATATACTCTTGGGTCGTCCTTGGATCAACGCGATGTGAGTTGTTCCCTCAACTTTACATCAATGTGTTAAGTTTGAATTTAAGAATCAGTTGGTTACCATTCATGGTGATCCAAGATCCTTTGATATGTGTGCTTTGGCAGAACCTATTGGAGTTCAATTTTTCCCCGCTCTATCATCCACACATCCTAATTCTCATTATCCATCTAAACATGTGAAACTCACACCCACAACATCATATACTTCTTCTCCATCAGTTGCACCTCCACATATAGCTCAACCATATTTTGAACAAACCGCATTAGGACCTAAGAAATATCCTAATCCCACAACCAATGTCTCTTGTTCTACTCCTATAACTTCCATACCTGTAATAGACCCATCTATCGACACCTCTACACCGTCTACATCCACCAAATTCATATTTTCCACATCGAAAGATGTAGAGAATGTTCTTTCTACCTTTTATGCTCATATTGACGAGCTCTTACCCGATCTATCTAAAATTATTATATCAGAAGAAACGAATGCTTCTATGCAAGATTCCCTTATTTTAAATAATTTACCACCATCTCCTCATACCTTGGGCCTCCCACAGCCTATGGGAAGTATTTACCAAGTCGAGAGCTGTACCTTTATTTATAAGGGATATGACTGGGGTAGAATACCCAGAAACATCAGAATTCATTATGATGGATATGCTCGATGCTATTTTACTAATGAGTATATTAAAGCCAAACCTATAATGCTTAAATTGGGATATAAAAGGAAAGGTTTGGTACCTTTTTAGAATGGTATGAAAGAACCTTTTGAGGTAGAAGCGTGGCCCGCCCGATGTGGTGTGGGCCTATTTTCTAGTAAGGGTCAGCCATTCCCATTTGAGGATGATGACCATATTATATGTTACCAATATTATTTAGATGAACGCGATGCTTTGCATTTAATGAATAAGACATTCACATGCAATATGCTATCTATAGATTATCCTGAGATTATCGCTGAATCCGACGATGAGTTGGAGGGAGATATCTTTCACGATGTCTTCATTGAGGAATTATTACATAATAGATTTTATTTTGATGGCTCTATACCTAGTATAGCCCAACTTCAGGCCACAACTCCTCAAGATGAATTATCCAATCTAACCTTGGAAGAATTACAAGAATTGGGTGTTTCACCCACCCCACCTAATTTTGAGAGAGATCTACACATGGAAGTAGAAAATGTCATAAAAATTAACATTGGAACCGACGATAACCCTAACATAATCAACATTGGATCAAAATTGAGTCAAGAAAAATAGGATAAATACATTGTATTTCTTAAAGAATATGAAGATGTTTTTGCTTGGACATATGAAGATATGCCAGGTTTAGACCCTTCTGTAGTTATGCATCACCTAGTACTGCATCCGGATGCTAAACCTGTTAAGGAAAAGCTTAGAAAAATGCATCCTAAAGTGGCCTTACTAGTCATAGGGGAGTTAGAAAAACTCTTGAATGTTATTTTTATACAAGCCATTGATTATGCTGAATGGATCTCGAATGTAGTTCCAGTAACTAAGAAATAAGCTACTAAGATTAGGGTTCGTATAGACTTTAGAGATATTAATGTTGCATGCCCTAAAGATGATATTTCCCTTCCCAATATGGACCAGATCATTGATTTTACTGCTGGGAGTGGAATGATATCCTTAATGGATGGATTTTCTAGTTATAATCAGATCATGATAGCTCCTGAAGATCAGGCTAAAACAACCTTTATTACCCCTTGGGGGACTTTTTGTTGGAAAGTGATGCCATTCAGCTTGAAGAATGCAAGTGCAACCTATCAATGAGACATGACTTATATCTTTCATGATATGATGCATGATATACTACATGATTATGTAGATGACATTATAGCTTGTTCTACTGAAGAAGATGACCATTTAGATGATTTGAGAAAAGTATTTGATCGGTTAAGGGAATATCTCATCTGATTGAATCCAGCCAAATGTATATTTGGAGTTAAGTCAGGTAAATTATTGAGGGTTATAGTTTCTCTACGTGGCATCAAAATTAACTATATGCCCACACCTACAAATATATCTGAATTACGGAGTCTACAAGGTAAGCTTCAAGCTATATGTCACTTCATTGATAAGCTGGCGGATAAAACTGGACCCTTTCTTAAGCTTCTTAAGAAGGATGTCTCTTTCCATTGGGATGACGAATGTAAGGAAGCATTTGAACTCCTCAAACAATATCTTCTTAACCCACCTATACTTTTGCCACCTAAACCTGATCGCCCATTTATCTTGTATATTTCTACTTCATATTTTGCTTTAGGAGCTATGTTAGCTCAACTTGATGATGAGAAAAGAGAGTGTGCTAATTATTACATTCGTATAACATTAATTAGTTATGAAACCCGCTACACAACATTAGAGAATTTATGTCTAGCAGTCGTATTTTCTACACAGAAACTACGCAATTATATGCTCAATCAAAAAACATACATTATTGCTAAATCCGATCCCTTGCGGTATCTCATGAGTCGACCTTATTTTTCTGGTCACACAGCAAAGTGGGTTCTTGCTCTAAGCGAGTTTGAACTCATGTTTATAGGATAGAAGTTTGTTAAGGGTCAAATCATAGTAGATTAATTAGCTGTTGCACCCTTAGAGTCCATCCATCCCCTCATCATTGAGTTTCTTGATGAATGCCTTAACCTAGAGGCAGATCATTCAGAGCAATGGTCCCTATACTTTGATGGAGCCCGATGCATGAGTGGGGCTAGTGCAAGTATTATTTTTATGTCTCCATAGAAACATCTCATACCTCTATCCTTTAAATTAACATTTGCCCGTACTAATAACACTGTTGAATATGAGGCTCTAATCCTTGGATTACGAGCTTCCTTGGCACTAAAAATTAAAAATCTATTAGTTTTCGATGATTCTCAACTTGTTATAAATCAAATTAACGATGTTTATCAGACCAGAGATGATAAATTGTGCCCATATAAAGCATATGTATTACAATTAATATATTTATTTCATTAAGTTACCTTGGCAGCTATTCCTAGAACTAGCAATCGTGCGGCTGACACTATGGCCACGACTACATCTATTTTACCCTTGGAGTTAGATGATGAATATGCTAACCATCATTATTCATCGACTCCAAGAACCCGCTTCAACTAAATCATGCTTGGAACCTTTGGACATGTTTCTTATCAACAAAACTATTCCTGAACTTTGGTACACTGACATCCTCAATTTTCTTCAAAATGGGACCTTCCCTGAAGGTTTTAATAGAAACCAGCATCGATTATTATGTAGACGAGCAAGTAACTTCGTAATAATTGGCAATACGTTATATAAGAGATATTTTGAAGGTATCCTATTAAGATGTTTGAATCTAAAAGAGTCTAGATCAGCTTTGAGTGAAGCCCACGATGGATCTTGTGGGGGACACTTTAGTGGTAGTGCCATTGCTAAGAAGTTCCTTAGAATAGGATATTTTTGGCCCACCATGGATAATGATGCACATGATTACGTGCGCCATTGTGATAAGTGCCAGAAACATGTTGACCTTGTCCATGCGCCTGCACAAGAACTGCAGGCTATTTCATATCCTTGGCCCTTTTCAAAATGGGGCTTAGACATCATCAGAAAAATCAATCTTGTATCATCTGGTGGACACAAATTCATCATAACCACCACCAAGTATTTTACGAAGTGGGTCGAAGCTATGCCCTTAGCTTCTTGCACTGGAACGCAAGCTTCCAAGTTTATTCTTAATCAAATTATTTGTAGGTTCAGAATTCCTACAAATCTCATCTCGGATAATGGAACTTGTTTCAAAAAAAAATATGTAAAGAAACTATGTCAAAAATATAAAATTCAACATCATTGGTCCACTCCCTATTATCCTCAAGGTAATGACCAAGCAGAAGCATCTAATAAAACACTAATTAAAATCCTCAAGAGACTGGTCAATAAATCTGGCCATGATTGGCACATTCAATTATATCCTGCTTTGTGGGCTTATCAAACTAGCATTCGTACTCCCACGGGCACTTCACCTTTTGTTTTGGTTTATGGCGTTGAAGTTGTTTTTCCCTTTGAACTAGAAGTTCCTTCTTTGGCTCTGCTACTTCAAGATACTGAAGTAGGAGATGAATATCATGCTAGCAGATTTAGTCAGCTGGAACTCCTAGATGAGAAGTGCATTAATGCTTTGGAGCATCTTCGTGCCTACCAGAACAAGCTCAAATGAGCATATCTCAAGAAAGTTCATAATCGATCCTTTGAGATCGATGACCTCGTCTTAAAATAAAATCAAAAAAATACTAATGCAACTAAAGACCTTAAAGGTAAATTCGATCCTAACTGGCTTGGTCCATATATTATCACTACTAAATTTGGATCGGGAGCATACAGATTAGCTACCTTAGATGGTAAATATCTTAAAGAACCTATGAACATTATTCATCTTAAGTGCTATTATGCATAAATCTGGTAATTTGGTCACTGTATATATTATACATATTGTCTCATATTAGTAATTCATATAAAAATTTTAAAAAAACAGTAATATTATGTATTCTCTCAAATAATAAATTAAAATCAAAATATAAAAAAAATCAAAATCATCAAAATCCTCAAAAACATCTTCTATTTTGCACCTATCAATTCTTGAAGTATTGTAGTTATATTTTCAGTTATTTTGGATAAATTAGCATTTATCTGGAATCCCTCACTTTCACACTCACATGAATAAATATCTTGATCTTATTTGGTATGATTATTAATCTCTCTTGTATCGAATTCCACAGTTGAATTAAATAAATTTTTGAGCATAGAGAACTGATCTTGTTATTTACTTGAACCAAGTATACATTTTCACATTAAAATGATTTCATTGCAAATTCAAAATGATGCTACACAATAGAAGTGGTCTCTTGAGCGAAAAGTTTCCCCTGCTATCCTATCATGCACATGGTCTAGAATCCTTGAGAATTGACAAAAGGACAAGCTCACTCCTGCCCAGAATAAAAATCCCTTGCTCTACAACCAATCCAAGCAAGTATCCCTAGTATAGGAAGAAAAAGAAAAAGAAAAAGAAAATCAAGAAAAATCATGAGAAAAAGAGAAATTATTCAGAAGCATTATTTCAGTATCATTTTGTACCATCTCAGCAATATTTCAGCATTATCTCAGTGTCAAGAAAAAATACAAAAAAAAAAAAAATAGAAAAGGAAAAGAAAAGAAAAATAAAAAAGCAATAAATCCTTCCCCCCCTTTGAAAGAAGGAAGTGTGAAGCTTGAATCCTTGGAATTCTCAATTATTCAAAAACTATGAGGTAAACCCCATAACAGGTGATTTGTGCCCAACTTGCTTGACATTGGGTAACTCCTAGCGTGGTGATATGTCTGTCACATTAGCAACCTTATTTTGTACAGACCTATGTCTACTTATGGATCAGCTAGCTCTTGATGACCCGACTTACATAGTAGTCTAGTACGGTTACATGCATATAAATCATGGTCAACGAACACTCATTTTGTTAATTCAAATTACTTGTATCAAATTATCTTGCTCAAAATTGGTAAATGAACATTACAATTGCACACACATTTGTGTTTGAGAGATTTTGTATCATTATGAGAGATCAAGATCGGCAATGAACTCACGTATGCACACGGGGTTCCTTATAAATCTAAATTTTTTCTTTGAGATAATTTAAAATATTTATTCAAATCTTTTGGAATAATTTGACTTTCTTACTTGAGAATATCTGCTTAGCGTAAAATCAATTAAATACATTTTTTTCAAAAATCCAAAATTTTCTTACAAAACATGTTCAAAAATCTAGCAAAAAAATCACATTTATATATTTTTTCGACTTTTGAGACGATGGTATAGTTCCTAAACCTAAATTGGAATTTTATGCTAGTGCAAGTCCTCATTTTTATATTTTCTGTTTATCTCAAAATCAAAAATCAACTATGCAATAAAACTATTATATCAATTTCTTCTTTGGATTTCACAATGATGGTATAAGTCTATACCTAAAATTCTATGCCTAGCGCAAACCATCATTCTAATTTTATTTCCCATTTATTTAATCCATAAAATCATATGGCTTAAATCATTATGTTACACAATTGTGCTTTAAAAAGAATGAAAACTTTCCTATTTCATTTCATTATGTCAACATTCATTTTTTTTTGCGACGATGGTATAATTCCTAGGGAATTGTTCAAATTTCTATCATACTTAGGAATTTTATGCCTAGCAAAAATCATATTTTTAATATTTCATGCATAATATTTTCATGGAAATCTAAAAACAAATCATCACTATCATCATTTTTCATCATCACAACACAAAGTCTTAAGAAAGTCTCTTAAGCACCCTTTTACTTTTAGCAATATTTCTCTCATATCGGGATTAACTTGATGAACTAGTGAGCGGCGACTCCATGAAATGATCATGTAACAGCGACAATGTCCTTTGAAATTATTGTTAGAAGACACTTTATTTTCATCAAAACACACCACAACAACCAGTTTTTTTACATTAGATTATTTCATTTAATTTTATAGCATGACATAAAATTATAATATTTTCAATGACATAATTACATGAATAGTCAATCAACAATTAAAATATTAAAGCATCATAAAACATATGCACAAGTCATATCACAAAAATAACATCATATATATATCAAGAAGTATATACATCATATCAAAACGGATTGGTATGCCACAATATATACCCTAGCATACTCAATCATCTCAAAAATAGTCTATGTACAATGTGCATCTAGTCTCGAGAAGACCTCGAGCTCTCAGCCTCATCTCCTCTCCCACCCTGAGGTGGAGGACGTGGTCCTATCGAAGCCCGTCCTATATCGTGGGTCCTCGACGTTGATCATGATGATGTCCTTGATGACCCCATCATGATCGGCTCTGCAATTTTGACTGGCAACTATATCCTCTAGCCCTCTGGAACCAATTGGTAGTACACTCCTTGATAGAACGTGGTCTGAGCAACCGACCGTGACATATCTAGAATGCTTACCCCTTCACTTTGAGCCCTGAGTCGTGTAGCCTCATCCTGCAGAGTCTGCACCTGAGCTCGTAGGCAAGCATTCTCCACCCGAAGAGCTACCATCTCAATACTCTCCCCCACCTCGACACCCTTGCCCCTATTGATCAATGGTGGCCTATCCCTCTATTGAGGAGGGAGTCTTTCTCTCCTATCCTCTCTCCTCTTCTCCCTCCTCTCTAGTTGCTGCTGTCTCTCCAAAGCTTATGGTACTCTTCGATGTCTCTCCTAAGGATGTCGTTGATGATCCCTCCCTTTATGAACCCTCACTGCATCGATGGCAACCTGGCGCTGCCTCTCCATCCATTGCACTACAGCGTGCATCGGACCCTATGCCCTCGTCATCCAAGGATGGTGGATGCCTGCATACCAGGCATCATATCCATCTGCTATCCTCGCATCATCCCCCTCCACTGGCTAAATGGGGGCATCATCAGCATCCCAACTCCAAAACCACTACATGTCTGGAGCCCTACTCAGTGTGGTACTATCCTGCACAGTTCGAGAGTACTCATAATCCCTAAGAGTAGGGATCCCCTCCTGTAGACTAAACTACCTCAAAACTTGGTCGTAGCGGTGGAGCTCTACCTCTCCCTACTCTGTCCTCAACCATATGACTCACCTAATGTGAGCCAACTCCTATCCATCCTCTACCCACCCTGGATGCTCTCTCCATGGTCTCTAGGTGATCCGATCTAGGGTGAGGTCATACAGCAACCTTTGAGATGTTGACAGATCTATCCGCCATTGTGACCCTCTTTGGAGCCACCAATAGAAAACTTGGTGTCTCTCTCGATCAACTCCTATCAGTGGAAGCCCTATCATCCTTTGCACCACAATATGCTCCTAGAACCAAACCTGTAGAAGCAATGTCAACACCAGACATTGACCCCCCTTGTATACGACCCCATAAAGGATCCTATACAAGTGGCACAATACAAATCTTCCCCAAGAAAACCTGTATCCGTGGTCTCTCATGTCACAAACCACATCTAAAAGTAGCCACGATAATCTGCATCCGCTCTGGTGGCATAGAAGAAGGCCATCCACCACCCATGCCAAAACTTGGGTCAACCGAGATACCCTAGGCATTCACCTCAAAGCCTCGATGTTCACTCCACCCTTCTCCAAGACAAATCTCGGGTCCTCGCATAATCTCATCATAGTGTGGCCCTGATTTGCCGAAGGGGTCATGAATTGACCGTGTATGGGGATCCTCAAGATCCTCCATACATCCTCTAGAGTGGGAGTCATCTCCCTTGTCAATAGCCAAAAGCAGGATGACTCCGGATACCATCTCTCTGCCAAGGCTATCAGTAGCCCCATGTCTGTAGGAATTTGTGGCATCTCTGCCACATGCTACAGTCCTACCTCTGCCAATCTATCTCGCTCAACCTGATCGAGCGTGGCCAAATCATCTCTTAGACCTTCATATTTCCACTCCTTACTCTTTAGCAATCCCCTCTACAAATAAAGCAATAAAACAAAAATCATTAGGACATAATCATTAAAACAACAATTAAAATCAAATCATCTCATAAAACTTGATATCGCCCATTATTGGATGATATCATACCAAATTTAGATAAAATCGTCCTTAATAGGATGAAATCGTCTCCTTTATTCAATTTGGGGATCACCCCTTATTGGACGGGATCGCCCCTATTTCTTTGATTTCATCCCTAGATGAAATCGACAATATAGAGACGATTTTGTTGACGGCCTAAAAACGACCGTGACGCCCAAAAATAATTAAAATTCAAGTCAAAAATCAAGTAAATCAAGTTAAAAACACAGTAAACTAGGTTTAGATCCTTACCCACAACCCGCGTCGGATCTCTATCGATCTGTGCATCGTTTCCACCATTTCGCCTGCAGCGCTCTGAAACAACAAAAGTGAACAGTAAAAATGAATTAGGGTTTTACCCTATTTTTCTTATTTTTATTCAAAACAACATTTTTTTTTAATTTTTGTTTTTTCGCGCTTTTACCTCAAACGTTCGATTTGGGTAAAAACTCATAGGGGGCACCATAGCAAACAGTCATACGATTCGACCTAGAATCATCATCTAAAAAATGGAATAAATTTTTGCTTTCTCGTAAAGCGTGAAGAACTCGTCTTTAATGCATTTTTTTTGGAAAATTTGCTAAAGAGGGAAAAATGTAGCACCCTAAAATTGGCATAGTTAAACCATCAATAAAAAGTAGAAATTTGAATTTTAACCCCGAAATCAACCGTTAACCGCTTACCTCATTTTCTGCACCATTTTTAGAGGTTGTTGTGATCATTGGACGATATCGTTGTCGATCTGATGATATCATCGTCGATCTGACGATATCATCCCAAATCGAATGAATTCATCTGGAACATAACATCCAGATGATTTCATCCCAAAACCAATTTTTTGCAATTAGCTTTTGTTCCAACGACCTCTCCAACTTGGGCAGAAGTGTGTCTGCATAGTTGGAGATTCCCATGTTGAGGATCTCCTAGATTGGGATGATCCCCAACCTCCTAACCTCCCCCTAATCCTATATAAACTAGGATTTTCCTAGTTTATCCCCCTAACTCCCTCCTTGACTCTGTACCTGGCTGCCTGGCTGATTATTTCCTTGTAATTTTAGTTTTTACTGTGATCGCCCATCATTTGCACTTGTGTTTTCAATTTTTGTTGCAATATTTCATTGTGTTTCAGTTGGAGGTAGCTTGGATCATCACAGGCGATTCAACTACAATTTTAGACGATCCTGTCAATATCGACGACGATCTTGTATGATTATAGATGATCTGGTCTGCAATTCAGCTTGGGGGCAATCAGAGCCCTGAGTTTGCATTTTTATCTCATTTTCCTTATTTATTGGTGCATTAGATTAATTTACTTCTGTTTTGCATCTTGGAGTTCACCTCATTTAGCATAATTGCATGATAAAATTCAAAATAAGCTTCCAAATACAGTGCATCTCATTTAATTTGATATATAGATTTATCATTCAAACATCTATATTCGTATTTCTATCATCTTGCATCATTCTTGCAATTGTATTTTTGGTTTTTGGTGTCTGTTTTCTTTATTGCAAGTTTTTGACAAATTCTTCAGGTCACTGACAATCTTGGGTGATCTCGGACAATCTCCTATGATTTGGGGTGATTCTGTACAATTACAGATGATCCTATCATATCCGAGATGATATGGACTCCTACAAACTTTAGAATCTTCATCAGACATCAGAAATCAGGTGTACTCTTCTCTATTTTATATATTCTCTATATTCAATCACATTAGGATTCATTTATGTCTATTGTCTTCATATAAATCAGAATCTTCATATAGAATAGCTTAGCTTCATTTTGGCCAACCTAGGAATATAAATGATTGAACATAAAACAAACAAATCGAACTCATTCTCAACCTAGGCGTGGAAACTGCCACTCAAAGTTTCCTGGTGAACCCCACCATCCATCAAAAATTCACCTTTATACCCCTCCCCCGAGAGGCGCAACCTTCAAAGGGCCTCTCCATCCGAGGTATTATTCCATCATTTTCTCACCCCCCTTTCGGGTACGGATCCTTTAGCCTAAAGGTAAGGGTGCAAAAAATTTGGGCGATACAGTCATGTAGGGCATATCATGCATACCTTTTTGAATTTGAAACGTTCCTTTTTATGCATATCATGTAGGAATGATCATATGAATTCTCTTTTATGCATTTGTCTTTATGTAGAGTAAAATGAACTGCACACACCATGCTTCATTTTAAATATCAGTGGCAATGAGCTCTCACATCCAACCCAATTGATTGAGACCAACAATGGATGTCATTACCACTTGGTTGGCTCATTTGAAATTGTATTATTGGGACCCGCTCGTTGCCAAGGCCGACCCAAGAACTGTCCTATTTGTGCAAAATAGCACACACTCATCTTCATAAGGGTGTATCACTACACACGATGTGTTGGGTGAGGGTTGGTAGTACCTATGCTACCTCGTTGAGTATGGACTTCACTACCATATTTGGCTTGTGCGAGTATATAGGTGAAAACCTTTGAACAAATTGAGTATAACATCAACTTCTAAAAAACACGATAAGAGTTTAGAGTATATTCACAACAAATCAAATGCACTAAACCAGTTTTAGGACACACATTTAATCCTTAAAGGAGATAATCACATTGTTTACCTTGTATGCTTCTTTATTGCTTAATTCATTAGGATAAGGCCCTCCTTGAGGCCATAATTTTTAGTAAGAGAGGAAACCTCTCGAGTCTTGTTTAGTCGGTTCATCATGACGACTAGGCATGATAGAGCTCAATCACGAGCTAATGAGTTGAAGAGTTCATGGAGGGGATCTAAACACTCTTTATGTTCTCTTGAGGATCTTTTGAACCTCGTGCACCTCCTTGCTAGCCGTCGCACTCATTGTGCACCTGAGGATCTAATCCTCCAAGCGCAACCTTCTGAGAGTCATCACAAGCTTCCTGCATCACGTAGGGGGTTCACCCATACAAAGCATGGGGTTTCTTCACATATGGTGAGAACCCAAATCACTAGGTCTCCATCTAAGGATATAGAGAGTCATGGATCGTACTCCACGAGTCAGTCCTATAGGGAATATGAGTCTCATGTAGCTCATAAGATGCAGCTACTCCAAGACCAATTGGAGGAGGCACATCATCAGCATAAGCATCTAGAGCGTGAGTCCACAGAGAGAAAGAGAGCACATCAACAAAGGTTGGATGAGCTCCAATGGTGTGAGGAGAGGATTTACCAAAAAAAAGCACATGAAGAGCAATCATGTGAGGTGATTTCTGAAAAGAAGCTCATACCTAGAGGGTTCAAGCAACAAGTCAACATGATGCACCCAATGCATTGTCAAGAGTTACCACTTGAGCCAGTAGATAGCCATGCTTCTAGATAGATAGACATACCTCGGGTTATCGAAGAACAATTGAAAGAGACATCTAGGGATCACATGCATAAGCGTGAGGTCGAGAGTATCCAAGTCCGATAGGTGAGTAGTGTCAATGCTTGAAAGTCATCACAATATTTGGGGCATATATAGTTTATTCCACCATATAAATAACCAGTGATTACTTTCCATAAATAGGAAATCAAATTTGTCCCTGTTAGGGAATCTGATCCTCCATTGCATATCATAGCGAAGATACAATAGATTGTGTATAAGCGAGTGTTGGTGGATACAGGATCATCGATTAATATCATTACCACCTCAGCGTTCAAACATCTCAAAATTCCACTTTCTCACATTAAGGAAACAAATTTCATGTTGTGAATCCCCTGCACTAGGCACAATAGTCCTCCCCATTGAGGTGGGACAGATGATTATTCCTACATTATGTTACATCTTAGAGGGATTAAGACAGTATAATCTACTACTTGGTATACCATGGATAATAGTCATGGAGTGCATACCATCAATAGTGCATCAATGCATTAAGTACACCAATGGGGTAAATTTCATGTAGTGGAAGTAGACCCAGATCCCTTCAAGTATTATAAGCCTAAGTATCATCCACAAGAATCTAGTGAGATGCCTATGCATCTACAAGTTAATTTGGATGATCCTATCCAAATTGTGGATGCAGCTTCGCATATGGTGTTGGAATTGTCATCCCCACCACTATCACCTATGGAGTCACCTACAACCCCTGCACTCTCGACACCACTTAGTGGGGAAGGATTAATGAATACCCTTACGAAGTTGCTCATAGCCACTTCGGAGGTATCATTAGAAGATCTTCACACTCCTATGAAGGAGGAAAAACCTAGCATGGTCATGGATGCACCCGAGTGTATCACACCCTCTTCATCCATCATGACACCAGATAGTTTTTACGAGGACTACGGTGAATATGAAGAGTCTATGGAGGCTAGTCTTACGATGCTGCCCACCATAGAGTCCACTAAATATTTAGGTCAGCTTTTCATCGAATCTCCATCTACGGATCCTATCTTGAAGACATCGTATGAGCATGAAGAAGGTTTAGTTATCACAACTAAAACATAACAGCCTCAGTATGTGGACGAATTACCCGCAACGCATGTAGTTGTGGAGTTTGCTCATGAGTTTTTGGGGATGGTCGACATTAGGCCAAATGATCAAGTGATTCTTAATCACATAAAGCTAGATATGGGACAACCTAGTGGTGTTTCCACATTACTAGGTCCAGAACTTTTGATATTGGTCACTCTTGACTCATTTCTCAGGGCACCATCTCGAGGATACAAACAAGTAGGTTCTACACATCAGATTGGAGGTACTAAAAGTGACATAGTTCAACACAAGAAAGTGAAACAAGAACTTGAACTGAGTCATATGCATGAACATGTGGATAATATTGATGAAGTGTGTCATCAAGAAGCATCCACATCAATTCAACTGAAGGAAATAGATGATTTACAATTACCTTATGGATCAATGGTATCCGCTTTTCTATTTTCTTCAAATGACAAAGGTATTTCAAATCAGTCACTAGAAATACATATGAATTCTTTGTCAATCTTGCAATCCATTTTAATTCGTCTAGAATGGATGGAGCATTGAATGGATGAGCAAGATAAGTTGTTGCATTTTATCAAGAACCAGATTAAAAATTTAAAATTACAAAAGCAACCCCTACCTAAGGACAAATCGCTTCCCGTGCAAATACAGAAAAAGTCTCAGCGAAAGCAAAATCTCATGCAGCCAATCCAACCATTGGATTCTCAAAGCAAACCAATGCAGGAAAAGAGCCCAAAATATTTGCAACATAGTAGAACTCCACTACAAGAGTCTATTTCTGATTTCTTTGAGAAGCTGCAAGAGGCTAAGGTCATCACCTTACCTAATGTCATCCCTTTGAACACAAATAGAGTTAAACCTATGGGTTATAGGGAGTATCACTACTATCTCTACCATCGAATAGAGGGTCATGGCATTCGATATTATCATGAATTTAAGAGTATGGTGCAATATTTGATAGATAAGGGGGTTTACCATGCAGATGGTTCTCTTGGAGTTCCCCAATATGATGTAGAGGTCACGCCTCCTCAAGAGCGACCTTGGAATCGTCAATCGCCTCGTAGGTACGATAGGCTAGTGCAATGAGTAGTTTTATTTTAGATGACTACTCTAAATTTTTTTCAAAAGTTACACGAGGTACAGGTATTCATGTTGCCTAAAGTTAAACGTAAGGCATCTGGAACTAGGTCACCTAATGAAGGTTCCTTTTGTGTGTATCATCAAGTGCATGGACATGAGGGTCATTGAAGACCTAATCGAACGAAATGATATCCATGAGGATGGCTCTCTCATTCACTCGTGTCAAAGCGTAGGCACACCGATGAGGTCCAATATTCACCTTGGGGAGTCAAGTTTTGTCAGACTTCCTAAACAAGTTGATTACTCTTCAATAAATAGCATGCATGTTGAGGGTCTTCAAGGTAACATACCTTTCCCTCCAGTCATGCCACATTCGATAAGGAAAATTGATGAATATAGAGGTATTGCACCTCCCTCACCATTGTCAAATGGCACACACACTAGGGGTATCTAGGGTAGCGTACCCTTCCCAAAAAGGCACCAAGGATTTCTAAAAATTGCTTGGTCAATCCAAAAGCTCCGAGGGTTGCTTATAACTACTCGGTCATCCCAAAAGGCTCCAATCTCTCATTGAAGCGATTTTGTTAGGTCAAAAAAAGCTCCAAAGACATTTGTAAGTCCTTTGGTCAGTCAAAAAGGCACCAAGGATTTCTAAAAATTGCTTGGTCAACCCAAAGGCTCCGAGGGTTGCTTAAAGCCACTCAATCATCCCAAAAAGGTACCAAGGATTTCTAAAAATCGCTTGGTCAACCCAAAGGCTCGAGGGTTACTTAAAGCCACTTGTTCATCCCAAAAATGCACCAAGGATTTCTAAAAATTGCTTGGTCAACCCAAAGGCTCCGAGAGTTCCTATAGCTTCTCGGTCATCCTAAAATGCTCCAAGCTCTCTTGTTGATAGTTTGGTCAACTAAAAGGTTCCAAAGGCATCTGTAAGAACCTTTGTTCAATCCAAAAAGCTCCAAGGATTTCTAAAAATTGCTTGGTCAACCCCAAAAATATCCAAATATATATATATATATATACTCGTCGTTTGGTCAAATATGAAAGCTCAAAAATGCATAAAAATTTGAAAATATATAAAATTCCAAAAAAAAATTGGTAAAGCATAAAATCCAAAAACATATGATTTTGCAGTTTGTATTTTCATACATGCATTCACATCATCATATTGCATTTGGGAATTTTTAATTCATTGCATTCCATAGTAGAGTGTAATATGTCTATCAAAATCTTACAAACGATCGCACGTTTATGTTTCAATCATGCACCCTTGCATTATCATAATTCATTGCATTCATACACGATACCTATTGCGGAGAATTAATATTAAGTTTTCCAGTCACTCAAACATACCTAATGGGTTCTTTAGATATTGTAGAAAGCTTGCTTTGCGGTTATAGACGATGTCATTAGTTGGGATAGTGCTTCAACAGATCAGAATCCCGTTACTAAGCAAAACAATATAAAATCTTGCTAAGACAAGAGATGATGAAAGCTGTGAGAGCAGTCTTAGGTATCTAATGAGATGGGTTTCACGACCTGCTTATCTTGCAAATATTCGCTTTAGAAAGGTGAACTTTAGCAAAAGGACAAGAATTTCCCCTATAAATACCAAAGTTACAAAGTTTAAATCCTAAGTTACAAAGTGCAAATTTCAAAGTACAAAATTCAAATCAAATTTAAATTGACATAGTGAATCAAAAGCACTATAAAAATACCTTGCTCAAAGAAAATGGTAACACATGGACTAACAGTGATTTTTATCACTACATATGAGCAAGTAATAAGGGTGAGAACTTGAATCCCTGGATTGTCCACCTTTTGAAAGCCATAGAGTGATCCTCGATCGTAGAAATGGGTTGGAAGAGTCTCACCTGCCATCGGAGGGGTAGTTCTATTGGGTGATCCCCAAATGTATAAATAAGTTGAAAGAGTCCCACCTACATTTGGAGGGGTAGCCCTGATCAATTTACAATATGAGCTAGGTCTAGGTGCCTAGGATTGTCTAGTTGTATAAGTCTAATCAAAGCTGAAATAAGGATGGTATGATCGTATGAGGAACCCTATCTCACATATGGGTTGAAAGAGTCCCGACTAACATACGGGGTATGCTTATGGTCTATCTGAAAATACTCACATGCACACACAAGGATAATGAATAGTTTGTTCTATCACGGCAAAAGCCTTGTCTAATAAATGCCTTGTACAGTTAGTATGTGATTTTTGGAGAAGTCTACTAGGGTGTTTGAGTCTCATGGAAAATCTCAAAAAGTTCTCTAATAGCAACAAGACACCAAATATCATTAGACATCAAAAATATGAGTCATTCATTCATCAGAATGCATTTTACAAAGCACAATCAAACATATAGGATAGATATCGCATGAATATTAGAAATGATGTTTAGACGGCCACTGACTATATAGTGCAACAAAGAAGAAATATACAAAATGACATATTCATTCATTAGCATCATACCAACATATTTTAATTCATTTCATATATGGGTGATTAATTGACTAAGTTCTTGTAATGATAATTATCAATTATTTTGCATGATTGTTATACATTTTGTGGTGTTGTATTTTAAAACTGATATACACAGTTTACATTCATTCCTTATGTTTTAAGTGATTAAAGTATACAGGTTCATTCCCATTAGATTATGATTATGTACATAATGCATTACCATACATTGCATAGCATACCATAACTTCATAAAAATAAATGCATGCCCATAAAGCAAAAATAAATATGCGTTCAAAATAAACAGTGCATCCATATGCATACATTATATATGGCACATCTACTCATCTAGATCACTGCATATCATCAACATCATCATAAATAAGATAGCTATCTAGTGCATTTCATCCATACATTGCATCATATAAACATTGCATCATATAAGCATTGCATCCATGTGCATCAAATAAACATAAAATCAAAATTAAACATCAGATACACATAATGAGCCATAAAGACCAAGTCATATATATATGTGCAAAAAGAGTACATATGAGGAGTATCAAAATGCCCGTAGGCTACAAAGTGTGTAGGTCCTTGACCTTACACTCAAAATAAATACAACATATCAAAAGTATAGTCTGCATCTAGTAGAGCCTAGGTCTATTTTGCTCCCCCTATACTAGAGCTCTCATCGCCTCCCTCAGCACCATGCTCTAGAGCCTGCTCTCCTGTCTGCTCTAGCACCCGTGGTGGGTCCTGTTATAGGTATTTTTTGCCTCCAAATACTAAGGCACCCAGCACATGAGAAATTGGTAACTACAGTAGGCTAGTCCCCTAATTGGCGGTCCCTAAAGTTTGCCCTGCATCTCTAGGTCTGGCACACGATGTTGCCCCATGTGTGCTATAGGACCTATGCGTCCTCTCATTCCTATGACCTAAGCTTGCCCTAGACTGTCTTGAGATCCTAGACCTAGTCCATTGAGACTCTAAGGAGAAAGGATCCTCAAGAACCTGTAACCCATGCCTCTTAATATAACCAACTAGCTTATCAACGCGAGCAAGTCGGGTTGAGTGCATCTCATTGGTCCTTATGACCATACTACATAGTCACTCTACCTTATCCATCAGATCTTGTATAGTTTTTGGTGCTACCACTGGTTAATCTATGTTTTAGTAGAGACTCTACCTTATACTAGCCTAAGGAGGTGGCATAGCCCCCCTCGATACCCAAAGGAGATCCCTCTCTACTTTTGCTACATTTCTTTGTGCCTATGCTAACTCTAGAGAAATCTACAATCTCTAAACCTGGGCCTCTACAACTGTGGCCCGCATAGTCAGATCCTTTATCTAATCTTATGCCTCAGCCAGGCACCTATCCCTGTCAGATACCTTCACCTCCAAAGTGGTGATCGTAGTGTCTCACTCTAGCTACTATGTGTGGAATCATCCTAGCTAAATCTGCAAGTCAGCCACCTAAGCTAAGAGTTGACCCTCTGTGTTGTTGGGAGGGACCTCACCCTCCTCTGGAGCCTCCTCATCTGGGTCAACCTCACAAGCCTCCTTTGTGGTGACTACTACACCCTAGCCACCCTTTTTCTGCTGGCAGACCTTGAGCCCATCAGGATCCACCTCTACCTTTGCCTAATCTGGCTCTCAGTCTAGAGGCCCTATGCTGTACCATCTGAATATGGACCACCATCCATCATACTTTGGATTGGTCCCAGTAGTCTCAACTCCAATCTCCTGGTAAGCATCAACAGCATCTCCCAAAGGCTCAGGAATAATCCACTATAGATTGTGCTCTGTGACCAAGCATCAGTATCTGAAGGGGATATCTGGAATATCTTGCACAAGCCCAAACTACCATAGGACCTGAGAGTAGAATAGGTACTATCGAATCTCGACCTTATGGTCAATCAACCATCTATCATGATGTGCCTGTCTCAACCACTAGCCCTCCTCTGGCCATGCCAGGCAATCCATATAGTGCCACCACTAAATATCATTCGGCCAAGTGTCACAAACTAAGTGATATAATGTTGGATGTCACCAGTATGGATCATATTGTGGGTACCCTCCTACTCTCAAGGCCAACAGGTGGTATAACATTGACGATCGCCAACAATAGCAGTGATCCATAGTGGAATATCTGCAGGATGCTCGATTTGGATGTGCTACCACCCTAAGATCTGTAATAGAATATTGTAGCTGAGGCCCTTACGACTATGCTTAGTAATCTGGTACAGCTCCTTGTAGAGCTAACATAGTAGGGTGCTCCCCTAAGCTAGAAGTAAAGGCTCCTCTATAGAGCTCTACAGCACCCTCCAGGTGATGGATAGGAGGTTCTAGGGAATCCTCACACTCGAGTAGTATGGAAGGACAATCTATACTATGAGGTGCATGAAGAGGGCTTCCTGTGTAGAGAAGACATCCTCATGGTACCACTCACCAATGTGCACCCCTCCGTGGTCAATCGTGTCCTCAGCATCCTTGCTCTGGTCATCGAAGATAGCATCAAAGACAACCTCCTTTACCCTGGAGGTAGAGGATATGATGGCCTCACCATCAATGGGGATCCTAAAGATCCTATAGACGTCCTCTAAAGTAACAGTCATTACACCTATAGGTAGGTGAAATGTGTTGGTCCGTGCATTCCAGCATCGGGCCAACACAGTAAGGTATGATTCATCTACCCTAATAGTGGGTAGATCCATGATGTATTCGAACCTGATAGCTCAGAACCAATATTGATCATCATCAGATAAAGCCTCACAGAGAGTCTTTAGAATAAATGACTCTCGGGCTCTAGAATAAAAAGCATAATTTAAGACAAAATCTAGCTAACTAGAGCTAAAAACAATGTTAAAAATGACATTAAAAAAAAACAACAGCACACTACAGTTGAAACCTGTGATCCCCAATTTGCAAATTGGGAACCGTAGCTGAAATTTATGGTTCCCAATTTACCAATTGGGAACCACAGCTACCAGCTACGATTTAGAAGCGGCACCCATTTTGGGTACCCTCCTAGACCACTAAGTGTATCGCTCCAAATTTTTTGCATCCTTACCTTCAGGCTATAGGATCCATGCCCGAAAGGGGGATGCGAGAAGGATGGGACAATACCTCGGACTGAGAGGCCCTTTGAAGGTCGTGCCTCTCGGGGGAGGGGTATAAGGGTGAATTTTCGATGGATGGTGGGGTTCACCAGGAAACTTTGAGTGGTAGTTTCCACGCCTAGGTTGAGAATGGGTTTGATGTGTTCATTTTTATATTCAATCATTCAATTCCTAGGTTTGGCCAAGATGAATCTAAGCTATTCTATATGCCAATGCTGATTTATATGGATACAAAAAGCATGAATAAGTGCTAAACACAGAAAGTGTGCTAAATAAGACAGAATGTACCTGATTTCGGATGTCTGATGAAGATTCTGAGGTTTGTAGAAGTCCAGATCATCTCAAATCTTACATGATCATCTGCAATTGCATAGAATCATCTCAGATCACAGTCGGTCGTCTGAGATCAGACGAGATCATCGTCGACTTGATGAATTCATCAGAAACCTGCAATCACAGAAACAGATACCAAAGACCAAAAATGCAACTGCAAAAGCAAGGGGAAATGATAGAAATAATAGTAAACCTACCTAAATGATAAATCCAGATAACAATTAAAGGAAATGCATTAATTTAATAATTTATTTTAACTTTATCATGCATCTATGCTAAATGAGGTGAACTCTAGAATGCAGAAATAGAATAAACTAAGTTAATGCATAAGGAAATGAAGAGAGAAGATAAAAAAATGCAAACTTCGGGCTCTGATTGCCCCCAATATGGACTGCAGTCGAGATCGCCTCCAATCGTACGAGATCATCGCCGATCTGTGACAGGATCATCCGAAATCATCTGGAATCGCCAGCGACGATCCGAGCTTGCTCCAGCTGAAAAATAGTAAAATTCCTGCAAGAAAAACTTGAAATACACAATGCAAACAATGGTGCGAAGGTGTTCTAATGCACGAGAAACTAAAGTTGCAGGGAAAATCAGCCAGGGGGAAGTCAAGAAAAATCCTAAGTTTATATAGGATTTAGGGAGAGGTTAGGAGGTTGGAGATCACCCCAATTTGGGAGATCTCCAACGGGGGAGACTCTAACCGCGCAGACACGCTTTCTGCCCAAGTTAGAGAAGCTGTTGAAACATAAGCTAATTATGAAAATTTAGTTTTGGGACGAAATCGTCTGGACGTTCTATTCCAGACGAATTCATCATATCTGGGACGATTTCGTCTGATCGTCGACGATATCGTCCAACGGTCAAAACAAATCCTAAAAATGGCACGAAAAATGAGGGGAGCGGGTAATGGGCGGTTAACGTGCGATTTTGGGGTTAAAATTCAAATTTTTATCTTTTTACTAAGGGTTTAACTGCGCCAATTTTAGGGTGCTACATTTTGCCCCCTCTTTAGCGAATTTTTTGAAGAAAATGCGTTAAAGACGAGTTCTTCCCGTTTTACGAGAAAGCAAAAATTTACTCAATTTTTTAGACGACGATTCTAGGTCGAATCGTACGACTGCTTGCTATGGTGCCCCCTCCGTGTTTTTACCCAAATCGAACGTTTGAGGTAAAAGCGCGGAAAAGCAAAATTTTAAAAAATGTTGTTTTTTAAATAAAATTAAGAAAAATAGGGTAAAACCCTAATTCATTTTTACTGTTCATTTTCACTATTTTTAGAGCTCTGCAGGCAAAATGGTCGAAACCACGCACAGATCGACAGAGGTCCGATGCGGGCTACGGGTAAGGATCTAAACCTAGTGAATTATGTTTTTAATTTGATTTGTGTAATTTTTTATTTAAATTTTGACTATTTTGGGGCATCGCGGCCGTTTTTAGGCCGTCGTGACGAAATCGTCCCAATTTCATCGAAATCGTCCCTAGATCATCGATTTCGTCTAGGGGCGAAATCGATGAAATAGGGGCGATCCCGTCCAACAAGGGGTGATCCCCAAGTTGAGAAATCGGAGATGATTTCATCCTACAAAGGACGATTTGACCTAATTTAGGATGATATCATCCAATGGTGGATGATATCATTATTGTTTTTAGAAGATTAAATTAATTTAACTGATTTTAATGATTATCTATTGATGATTTTTATTGTTTGATTGTTTATTTTGTAGAGGGGATTACTAAAAAGTCAGGAATGGAAATACGGGGGGCTGAGGGATGACATGGCCATGCTCAATCAGGCAGAGCGAGACCAACTGGCATAGGTCGGACTACAGCATGTGGCAGAGATGCCACAAATACCGACAGACATGGGGCTACTGACAGCCCTAGCAGAGAGATGGTATCCGGGGTCATCCTGCTTTCGGTTATCGATAGGGGAGATGGCTCCCACTTTAGAGGATGTATGGAGGATCTTGAGGATCCCCATACAAGGGCGGTTGATGACTCCTACGGCCAATCAGGGCCAGGCTATGATGAGGCTGTGCGGAGACCCGAGCTTCACCCTGGAGAAGGGCGGAGTGAACATCGAGTCTCTGAGGCAGATGCCTGGGGCATCTAGGTTGACTCAGGTTTTGGCAGGGGTAGTGGGTGGCCTACTACTGTGCCACCAGAGTGGGTGCAGATTACCATGGCTCCTTTCAGATGTGGTCTACGACATGAGAGACCACGGGTACAGATTTGCATGGGGCAGCTTTGCATTATGTCACTTGTATAGGATCCTGCATGGGGTCGTATACAAGGGAGGTCGATGTCTAGTTTTGACATCGCTACTACAGGTATGGTGCTAGGAGCACATCGCGGTGCGGAGGCCGGTAGGACTCCCACTGACAGGGGTTGACCGAGAGAGACCCCAAGTTTTCTATTGGTGGCTCCAGAGAGGGTCACAATGACGGATAGATCTATCGATGTCACGGAGGTTACTAGATGACCTCATCCCTGACCAGATCACCTAGAGGCCATGGAGAGAGCATCCAGGGTGGGGAGAGGATGGACAGGAGTTGGCTCACATCAAGCGAGTCTACTGGCTGAGGATGGAGTGGGGAGAGGTAGAGCTCCACCGCTATGACCAAGTTTTGTGATAGTTCGGTCTACAATAGGGGATCCCTTCTCTCAGGGATTATGAGTACTCCCGAACTATCCGAGATAATACCACACTGAGCGGGGCTCTAGATATGCAATGATTCTAGAGTCAGGATGTGGATGATGCCCCCATCCATCCAGTGGATGGGGATGACATTAGGGTCACAGATGGATATGATGCCTGGTACATAGGCATCCACCCTCCTCGGATGATGAGGGCATAGGGTCCGATGCATGTGATTGTGTGATGGATGGGGAGGCAACACCAGGCTACCATTGAGGCAGTGCGGGGTCACAGAGGGAGAGAGCAATGATGGTCTCCGTAGGAGAGATGCTAGAGGATGCCATAGGCTCCGTAGAGACCACAGCAAATAAGGAGGAGGGAGGAGGGATTCCCTTCTTAGCAAGGGGAGAGGCCACCATCGCTCGATAAGGGCAAGGGTGTCGAGGTGGGGGAGAGCAGCGAGATGGTGGCTCTCCGGGCTGAGAATGCCCACCTACGAGCTCAGGTGCAGACTCTGTAGGATGAGGCTACATGGCTCAGGGCTCAGAGTGGAGGGGCGAGCATGCAGGAGTTGGCATGGTCTATTGCTCAGACCACATTCTATCAGGGAGTATACTTCCAGCTAGTTCCAGAGGGCCAGAGGATACAGCTACCAACCGGCATTGTGGAGCCGATCAAGATGGGATCATCGAGGACATCCTCACGATCGATGATGAGGACCCGAGACACAGCACGGACCTCTATGGGACCACCTCCTCCATGCCAGGGTGGGAGAGGAGATGAGGCTGAGAGCTCGAGGGCTTCTCGAGACTAGCTGCTATAGACTAGATTGGATATATTTTTGAGAGGATTGAGTATGCCAGGGTATAGATTGTGGCATACCAATCCAGTTGTGATATGATGTACATATATTTTGATATATATATATATATATATATATGATTTTTTTTTTTGTGATATGACTTGTCCATATGTTTGATGATGCTTCAATTTTTAGAATTTGTTGATTGATTATTCATGTAATTATGTCGTTTGGAAATAGTATAATTTTATGTCATGCTATAAAATTTAAATGAAATAATCTGATGTAAACAAATTGGTTGTTTTGTGGTGTGATTTGATGAAAAATAAAGGGACTTCTAACAATAATTTCAAAGGACATTGTCATCTGTTATAGACCATTTCATGGAGTCGCCGCTCGCTAGGTCGTCAAGCTAATCCCAATATAGAAATATTGCTAAAAGTAAAAGAGTGCTTAAGAGACTGTCTTAAGACTTGGGGTTGTGATGATGAAAAATGATGATGGTGATGATTTGTTTTCAGATTTTTATAAAAAAATTATGCATGAAATATATTTAAAAAATGATTTTTGCTAGGCATAAATTCCTAAGTGTGATAAAATTTTGAATAATTCCCTAGGAATTATACCATCATTGCAAAATTGAATGTTGACATAATGAAATGAAATAGAAAGATTGTGTTCGTTTTTTTTAAAGCACAATTGTGTAACATAATGATGTAAGCCATATGTTTTTATAAATTATAATGAATGGGAAATAAAATTAGAACAATGGTTTGCGCTAGGCATAGAATTATAGGTATAGACTTATACCATCATCGCGAAATCCAAAAAATAATTTTATTGCATAATTGATTTTTGATTTTGAGATAAACAGAAAAATATATATAAACGTGACTTTATTGCTAGATTGTGAATATGTTGTTTGAAAGAAATTTTGGATTTTTGAAAACAATGTATGTAATTGTTTTTATACTAAACAGATGTTCTTTTAAATAAGAAGATGAAATTATTCCAAAATATTTGCATAAATATTTTAGATTATCTCAAAGACAAAATGTAGATTTATAAGGAACCCCATGTGCAGATGTGAGTTCATTGCCGATCTTGATCTATCATAATGATACAAAAATCTCTCAAATACAAATGTGTGTGCAATTGTATTGTTCATTCACCAATTTTGAGCAAGATAATTTGATACAAGTAATTTGAATTAACCAAATAAGTGTTCGTTGACCATGATTTATATGCATGTAACCGTACCAGACTACTATGTAAGTCGGGTCATCAAGAGCTAGCTAATCCATAAGCCGACATAGGTCTATACAAAAGAAGGTCGCTAATGTAACAGACATATCACCATGCTAGGAATTACCCAAGGCCAAGCGGGTTGGGCACAAACCGCCTGTTATGGGGCTTACCTCACAGTTTTCGAATAATTGAAAATTCTAGGGATTCAAGCTCATTCACCCTTCTTTTCTTTTCAAAGGGTAGGGAAAAGGGATTTTATTGCTGTTTGCTTTTTCTTTTCTCTTTCTCTTTTTTTTTTTTTTTTTTTTGCTTGATACTGAGATAATGCTGAAATATTGCTGAGATGGTACAAAATGATATTTTTCTTTTTCTCATGATTTTTCTTGACTTTTCTTTTTTCTTCCTATACTAGGGATACTTGCTCGGATTGGTTGTAGAGCAAGGGATTTTTATTCTGGGCAGGGGTGAGCTTGTCCTTTTGTCAATTCTCAAAGATTCTAGACCATGTGCATGATAGGATAGTAGGGGAAACTTTTCGCTCAAGAAACCATTTCTACTATGTAGCATCATATCGAATTTGCAATGAAATCATTTTAATGTGAAAAGATATACTTGGTTCAAGTAAATAACAAGATCAATTCTCTATGCTCAAAACTTTATTTAATTCAACTGTGGACTTTGATATAAGAGAGATTAATAATCATACCAAATAAAATCAAGATATTTATGCATGTGAGTGTGAAAGTGCGGGATTCCAAATAAATGCTAATTTATCCAAAATAATTGAAAATATAACTGCAATACTTCAAGAATTGACAGGTATGAAAATAAAAGATGTTTTTGAAGATTTTGATGATTTTGATGTTTTTATATTTTGATTTTGATTGATGAATTGAGAAGATACACAATGTGATTGTTTTTGAAATTTTTATATGAATGACTAAAATGAAAGAATATGCAAAATAACAATATATACAATGATGAAATGAGCAGATTTTATGCATAATAGCATTTAAGATGCATAATGTTCATAGGTTCTTTAAGATCTTTAC
Source organism: Wollemia nobilis (assembly GCA_028583015.1). Lineage (NCBI taxonomy): Eukaryota > Viridiplantae > Streptophyta > Pinopsida > Araucariales > Araucariaceae > Wollemia > Wollemia nobilis. Next base: position 4,634,098 of record JAQPPZ010000622.1, read on the forward strand.
CATCTAAGGTAGCTAATCGGTATGCTCCCGATCCAAATTTAGCAGTGATGATATACGGTCCAAGCCAGTTGGGCTCGAATTTACCTTTAAGATCTTTAGTTGCATTAGTATTTTTTTTATTTTCTTTCAAGACAAGGTCGTCGATCTCAAAGGATCGATGATGAACTTTCTTGAGGTATGCTCGTTTGAGCTTGTTTTGGTAGGCACGAAGATGTTCCAAAGCATTGATGCGCTTCTCATCTAGGAGTTCCAGCTGACTAAATCTGCCAACACGATATTCATCTCCTACTTCAGTATCTTGAAGTAGCAGAGCCAAAGAAGGAACTTCTAATTCAAAGGGAAAAACTGCTTCAGCGCCATAAACCAAAACAAAAGGTGAAGTGCCCGTGGGAGTGCGAACGCTAGTTCGATAAGCCCACAAAGCAGGATATAGTTGAATGTGCCAATCTCGGCCAGATTTATTGACCAATATTTTAAGGATTTTGATTAATGTTTTATTAGATGCTTCTGCTTGGCCATTACCCCGAGGATAATAGGGAGTGGACCAACGATGTTGAATTTTATATTTTTGACATAATTTCTTGACATCTTTATTTTTGAAACAAGTTCCATTATCCGAGATGAGATTTGCAGGAATTTCGAACCTACAAATAATTTGATTAAAGATAAATTTGGAAACTTGGGTTCCAGTGCAGGAAGCTAAGGGCATAGCTTCAACCCACTTTGTAAAATACTCGATGGTAGTTATGATGAATTTGTGTCCATCAGATGATGCAGGATTGATTTTTCCAATGATGTCTAAGCCCCATTTTGAAAAGGGCCAAGGAGATGAAATAGCCTGTAGTTCTTGTGCAGGGGCATGGACAAGGTCAGCGTGTTTCTGGCACTTGTCGCAATGGCGCACGTAATCATGTGCATCATTCTCCATGGTGGGCCAAAAATATCCTATCCTAAGGAGCTTCTTAGCAATGGCGCTACCATTGAAGTGTCCCCCACAAGATCCATCATGGGCTTCACTCAAAGCTGATCTAGATTCGTCTAAATTCAAACATCTCAATAGGATGCCTTCAAAAGATCTCCTATACAACGTATTGCCAATAATTACGAAGTGACTTGCTCGTCTACGTAATAACCAGCACTGGTTGCTATTACAACCTTCAGGGAAGGTCCCATTTTGAAGAAAATTAAATATATCAGTGTACCAAGGTTCAGGAGTAGTTTCGTTGATTAGAAACACATCCAAAGGTTCTAAGCATGATTTATTTGAAGTGGGTTCCTAGAGTCGATGAATAATGATGGTAGCATATTCATCATCTAACTCCAAGGGCAAAAGAGATGCAGCTGCAGCCATAGCGTCAGCCGCACGGTTGCTAGTTCTAGAAATAGCTTCCAAGGTAACTTGATCAAATAAAGATATTAATTGTAAGACATATGCTTTATATGGATGTAATTTATCATCTCTGGTCTGATAAACATCATTGATTTGATTTATGACAAGTTGAGAATCATCGAAAACTAATAGATTTTTAATTTTTAGTGCCAAGGTAGCTCGTAATCCAAGGATTAGAGCCTCATATTCAGTAGTGTTATTAGTACAAGCAAACGTTAATTTAAAGGACAGAGGTATAAGATGTTTCTACGGAGATATTAAAATAATACCTGCACCAGCCCCACTCATGCATCGGGCTCCATCAAAGTATAGGGACCATTGCTCTGGATGATCGGCCTCTAATTTAAGGCATTCATCAAGAAACTCAATGATGAGGGGATGGGTAGACTCTAAGGGTGCAAGCAACTAATTGATCTGCTATGATTTGACCCTTAACAGACTTTTGTCCTATAAACGTGAGTTCAAACTCGCTTAGGGCAAGAACCCACTTTGTTGTGCGACCAGATAAGTACGGTCGACTCATGAGATACCGCAAAGGATCGGATTTAGCAATAACATACATTTTTTGACTGAGCATATAATGGCGTAGTTTTTGTGTAGAAAATATGACTGCTAGACATAGTTTCTCTAATGCTGTGTAGCGGGTTTCATAACTGATTAAGGTTCGGCTAATGTAATAATTAGCACGCTCTCTTTTCTCATCGTCAAGTTGAGCTAACATAGCTCCTAAGGCAAAATCTGAAGCAAAAATATACAAGATAAATGGGCGATCAGATCTAGGTGGTGAAAGCACAGGTGGGTTAAGGAGATATTGTTTGAGGAGTTCAAATGCTTCCTGACATTCATCATCCCAATGAAAAGAGACATCTTTCTTAAGAAGCTTAAGAAAGGGTCCTGTTTTGTCCGCCAACTTATCGATGAAGCGACGAATAGCTTGAAGCTTACCTTGTAGACTCCGTAATTCAGATATATTTGTGGGTGTGGGCATATCAGTGATAGCCATGATCTTGAGAGGGTCAATTTCAATGCCACGTAAAGAAACTATAACCCCCAATAATTTATCGGACTTAACTCCGAATATACATTTGGCTGGATTCAGTCGGATAAGATATTCCCTTAACCGATCAAATACTTTTCTCAAGTCATCTAAATGATCATCTTCTTTGATGGAACGAGCTATAATATCATCTACATAATCATGTAGAATATCATGCATCATATCATGAAAGATATAAGTCATGGCTCGTTGATATGTTGCACCTGCATTCTTCAAACCGAATGGCATCACTTTCCAACAAAAGGTCCCCCAAGGGGTAATAAAGGTTATTTTAGCCTGATCTTCAGGAGCTATCCTGATCTGATTATAACCAAAAAATCCATCCATTAAGGATATCATTCCACTCCCAGCAGTAAAATCAATGATCTGATCCATGTTGGGAAGAGGAAAATCATCTTTAGGGCATGCAACATTAATATCTCTAAAGTCTCGTGCAAACCCTAACTTTGGTAGCTTCTTTCTTAGTTATTGGAACTACATTCGAGATCCATTCAGCATAATCAATGGCTTGTATAAAAATAACCTTCAGGAGTTTTTCTAATTCCCCTTTGACTAGTAAGGCCACTTTAGGATGCATTTTTCTAAGTTTTTGTTTAACAGGTTTAGCATCCGGATGGACTACTAGGTGATGCATAACTACGGAAGGGTCTAATCCTGGCATATCTTCATATGTCCAAGCAAAGACATCTTCATATTCCTTAAGAAATGCAATGTATTTATCTTGTTTGTCTTGACTCAATTCTGATCCAATGTTGATTATGTGAGGATTATCTTCGGTTCCAATGTTAATTTTTATGATGTTTTCTACTTCCATGTGTAGATCTCTCTCAAAATTAGGTGGGGTGGGTGAAACGCCCAATTCTTGTAATTCTTCCGAGGTTAGCTTGGATAATTCATCTTGAGGAGTCGTGGCCTCAAGTTGGGCTATACTAGGTATAGAGCCATCGAAATAAAATCCGTTATGTAATAATTCCTCAACGGAGACATCATGGAAGATATCTCCCTCCAACTCATCGTCGGATTCAACGATCATCTGAGGGTAAGCTATGGATAGCATATTACATGTAAATGGCTTATTTATTAGATGCAAAGCATCGCGTTCATCCAAATAATCTTGGTAACATATGAATTGATCATCATCCTCAAATGGGAAGGGCTGACCCTTACTAGGAAATAGGCCCACACCACATCGGGAGGGCCATGGCTCTACCTCAAAAGGTTCTTTCATACCATTCTGGAAAGGTCCCAAACCTTTCCCTTTATATCCCAATTTAAGCATTATAGGCTTAGCTTTAATATACTCATTAGTAAAATAACATCGAGCATATCCATCATAATGAGTCTTGATGTTTCTAGGTATTCTACCCCAGTCATATCCCTTATAAATAAAAGCACAACTCCCGACTTGGTAAATACTTCCCATAGGCTGTGGGAGGCCCAAGGTATGAGGAGAGGGTGGCAAATTATTTAAAAGAAGGGAATCTTGCATAGCAACATTTGTTTTTTCTGATATAAGAATTTTAGATAAATCGGGTAAGAGCTCATCAGTAAGAGCGTAAGAGGTAGAAGGAACATTTCCTACATCTTCGGATGCGGAAAATATGCCTCTGGTAGGTGTAGATGTTGTAGAGATGTCGATGGATGGGTCTATAGGTATGGAAGTTATAGGAGTAAAACAAGAAGCATTGGTTGTGGGTTTAGGATTTTTTTGAGGTCCTAATGTGGTTTGTTCGGAAGATGGTTGAACTATATGTAGAGGTGGAGTTGATGGAGAAAAAGTAGATGATGTTATGGGTGTGTGTTTCACATGTTTAGATGGATGATGAGAATTAGGATGTGTGGATGACAGAGCAGGGCAAAATTGAACTCCAACAGGTTCTGCCAAAGCACACATATCAAAGGGTCTAGGATCACCATGAATGGTAACCAACTGATTTTTAAATTTGAATTTAACACATTGATGTAAAGTTGAGGGAACGACTCGCATCGCGTTGATCCAAGGGTGACCCAAGAGTATATTGTACGATGCAGGGCAATGTACAATAAACACGGTCGTATCTAAGGTTCTTGGACCAACTTGCAATGGGATAGTAATAACTCCACACGTTTCTTGTGTTTCGTCATTGAAGGCTTTTATGATCATATCGCTTCTTTTCATTTCATCACTTCTAAACCCAAATCTTTGGTAGAAGTCAAAAGTGCAGATGTTTAAAGATGAACCATTATCAATCAAGACTCGTTTAATAGCTACATCTCCAATTAGGGCAGTAATATATAAGGGGTTATCCTTATGTAAACTATGTTGCGGTATATCTCTATCCCGAAAGTCAATACAATCGACTTCTCGAGTTATGATAGTATTGGCCATGGCTTCAGGTTGAATATTTTGTGGTACCATCATTTGGCTTAATGTGAGCATTAATTCATCCCTATGTGTAGGAGAAGATCTTAAAAGGTCCAAAAGGGAAATTCTAGTTGTAGTATTTGATAATTGTTCATTAATATTATAAGGAGGTTTAGGTTGAACATTAGGCACATGATTCCCTTTATTAGGAACTTTCAAAACAAATGGAGCTGATCCATCATTTTGAGTTTGATCTTGTTGAGAATTTTGAGCCTGTTGTCTAGTAACAGCTTCGATGGTACCTACAATATTATTTTGCGGATGATGAATGGGTCTTGGTCTAGCATTTATGGCTTGCTCATTAGAAAGTAATTGGTGAGACGATGGTCGAGTAGTGACTCTTCTTGGAAATGGTTCTTCTGGGACCATATGACTTGTGATAGGGAGAATAGGATCTGATTCATCTTCAGAGCTATTCGATTGATTTGAGGTGATTTCCATATCACTCTCAGTCTCATATTCTGTATCACTAAGATCAGGTGTCTGAATATTATGTAGAGGCCTGGTTGTAACTACGGATAAAGTTGTGTCAAATATTTGCAGATCATGAGCAGGTATATGTCCACTAATAGTCCCTACATATCGGGTAGGAGGGGGAACATTATGATGCTCAATTTGATTAGCCACCTCTTTACCATGCTTTGGTAAAGGATGTTGAAATATGTCCAATGATTGATTGGCATTTTGATTCTGATTTTGGGGGATGTTCTTTTGAGCATTATTAGGAGGATTTTGTTTAGGTTGAAAGGCTTGCACCTCCATCTCATTGTTATCAATTAAGTCTTGTATTTTATGTTTTAATATTTTACAAGAGTTGGTAGCGTGTCCAGGTCCTCTATGGAAATCACAGATGTAAATCAGCTCTGTATCCGGGTATAGTTGGATCAGGTTCCTGGATATTTGGTAATTGGATCAAACCTCATTCTAATAATTGTGGTAGAATGGTTGATAGAGGTTGATTTAACCTAGTAAATTCTTGAGGTGGTTTATCAAGAGGTTTCAGTATAAACTTCTCCGTTGTTTTCGTAGCATTAACATTAGCAATGTTTCTGCTATCAGTGACTCCATCACCCACAACTTGTTTATTCTTATATTGATTTCTGGATGTTTTCTCATCGTCTTTCTTTTTAAGCTGACCTCTCCTAATGAGAGCATCTTCCACTCTTCGAGCTAAGTCTATAGCTTGATCGAAGGTGGTCAAGGTAGCAGTTGATAACTCATAGGATAGTTGTTCTTGTAAATTATTGATAAAGATATCCAACATTTCCCGATAAGGTAACACAAAGTGCAATTTTCCTATCAACTGTCTCCACCGAGCTAGGAAATCAGCAAAACATTCATCTTTGTCTTGTTTTAAGTTGTACAAATCTTTAATGGTTACATGCCTTTCGATGTAGGCACTAAATTGATGAACAAAAGACTCGGTTGTTTCTTCGAAATTCCTCAAAGAATGAGTGGGTAATTGATAATACCACTCTAATGCCATTCCTCCTAAACTTTTTGGGAACATTTTTAGTAATAACAAGTCATCATGTGATATATCATGACATGCTATCCTAAACATACGAAGATGCTCTATGGGATCTTCGGTTCCTTTGTATATAGGTAGGACAGGCATAGGAAAGTGTTTAGGATATGGTTGTGCTATGACTATAGGATCTAAAGGCTGACTACACATCTCTCGATAATTGTACGAGGGACGGTAGGGATCTATCTGGTCCATGCGGGAGACTAACTGTTTCACCATGGCTTCCAGATTACTAGTTTGTCCACCATATTGGTTCGGTGGTACATGAGTATGGGATTTGTGAGCGTATGATGGCATGACGTAAGGATTAGATGCTATATTGCTATTATGCAAATGGTTGGTAGGGAGAGTATTATGAAGAAGATTTGTAGTAGCATTATGTTGTATCCCAGATTGTTGGAAATTGGTGTTTGGTTTTGTTTTGGGCTTTTGTTGATTTGAGGTATGTTGATCAATAGCTTGGCGAAATAGAGCAGTGAATGAAGGTTTCTTTTGTGTGGGAATAACTCTAGGCTTGGTAACGGGCACTCTAGGTGGTTGGGTAACCTGTTGTTGTTGCATGTTCTGGATTATAGCGGCCATATCCAAATTGGATGGTCCAGCTTGATCACTTTCTTGATCAACGAAGGACAAGGGATTAGTGCATGTGTGATATATTTCTTCTAGGGTTGCTTGAGTGTCACTAATTTGATCCTTGTCCATATGGACTGCTCTATTAAGAGCACCAATATTAGTATTGAGGAACTTCCAAAAATGTTCCATGTTCTCAAAAGTAACAGCTCCTCCCGGAGACATTTTAGGGGATGAGGATCCTTCCTCTCTAACAGTTTCTTTTTGTTCATTTCCTACAACAAACTCTTCTTCTTGTTGATCTAGGATTCCTTCTTCCTGAATTGGGTCTTCAGGAAGGACATCTGGGTTATTTAATGGTTTTCCTAACCAATCTTCTTCTACTTCAGTCTGTTTTCCATTCCTAAGTCTAGTCATTATACTTAAACTTAGATTTTAGCAAATATATATATATATATATATATATATATATATAAAAAAAATATATATATATATATATATATATATCAAGTTTGGGAGGTATATATTTTAATTATATACCTACTATAATACTTAAAAGAAAACGTTTTAATTTTTGTTATATTTTTGTTTTTATAATAATATTATAAAGACAACAAACAACATACTAAATGCAAGAAATAATAATAATAAAAGAATGGCTTAGTTTTCTATAAATAGTTTATGGATATCATTAATAGGATCAAGTTCATCAGGAGTCATGAAATGCTCCTCTTCAAATTGGAAATGGTTTTTCAAGAATTTGACAAAGTGTGCTATGGTGATATTATCTATTTCAGACTCTGACCTGTAGAAATAAAGTTCATGGCAATACTCTCGATATAACACAGCTCTAGGAACTCTATTCCATCTCTTTCTATCCATAAGAATGACCTCTTGATCCTCTATACGAGATAGAAATTTATGTACTACAACTGCGTTGTCGAGGTATTCCTCAAAGGTGTACAACTCGGAAGACACAAGTGCTCTTTTATCTGCTAACCACCTATGGCAAGCTCTCTGAAGTTCATGATATAAGGTTACTTGATCAGGATCCAAGATTCTATCTAGGACAAACCTCTTGATTTGCCTAAGTTCGGTTGATCTAAATTCAATGATACCCAATCTCCTATCAAGTTCGTCCCACAAAGGTTGAACCCTATTTGTTTGAGGTACTCTAAGCAAAGAAGTAATCTCTATGGCTGCTAATTGATTTTCAACATTAATGGTGACAACTCATCTTTTATTATAATCTACCATCTAAATATGATATGCAATCTTAACAATCTTCTCCTTTTTTTTTTTCAAAAGGTTTTTAGTTTTCACGTCGGGTTCACCAAAATGTATCGCTCCAAATTTTTTGCATCCTTACCTTCAGGCTATAGGATCCACGCCCGAAAGGGGGATGCGAGAAGGATGGGACAATACCTCGGACTGAGAGGCCCTTTGAAGGTCGTGCCTCTCGGGGGAGGGGTATAAGGGTGAATTTTTGATGGATGGTGGGGTTCACCAAGGAAACTTTGAGTGGCGGTTTCCATGCCTAGGTTGAGAATGGGTTTGATGTGTTCATTTTTATATTCAATCATTCAATTCCTAGGTTTGGCCAAGATGAATCTAAGCTATTCTATATGCCAATGCTGATTTATATGGATACAAAAAGCATGAATAAGTGCTAAACATAGAAAGTGTGCTAAATAAGATAGAATGTACCTGATTTCGGATGTCTGATGAAGATTCTGAGGTTTGTAGAAGTCCAGATCATCTCAAATCTTACATGATCATCTGCAATTGCACAGAATCATCTCAGATCATAGTCGGTCATCTGAGATCAGACGAGATCATCGTCGACCTGACAAATTTGTCAAAAACCTGCAATCATAGAAATAGATACCAAAGACCAAAAATGCAACTGCAAAAGCAAGGGGAAATGATAGAAATAATAGTAAACCTACCTAAATGATAAATCCAGATAACAATTAAAGGAAATGCATTAATTTAATAATTTATTTTAACTTTATCATGCATCTATGCTAAATGAGGTGAACTCCAGAATGCAGAAATAGAATAAACTAAGTTAATGCATAAGGAAATGAAGAGAGAAGATAAAAAAATGCAAACTTCGGGCTCTGATTGCCCCCAATCTGGACTGTAGTCGAGATCACCTCCAATCGTACGAGATCATCGCCGATCTACGACAGGATCGTCCGAAATCGTCTGGAATCGCCAACGATGATCCGAGCTTGCTCCAGCTGAAAAACAGTAAAATTCCTGCAAGAAAAACTTGAAATACACAATGCAAACAATGGTGCGAAGGTGTTCTAATGCACGAGAAACTAAAGTTGCAGGGAAAATCAGCCAGGGGGAAGTCAAGAAAAATCCTAAGTTTATATAGGATTTAGGGAGAGGTTAGGAGGTTGGAGATCACCCCAATTTGGGAGATCTCCAATGGGGGAGACTCTAACCATGCAGACACGCTTTCTGCCCAAGTTAGAGAAGTTATTGAAATAGAAGCTAATTATGAAAATTTAGTTTTGGGACGAAATCGTCTGGACGTTCTATTCCAGATGAATTCGTCAGATCTGGGATGATTTCGTCTGATCGTCGACGATATCGTCCAACGGTCAAAACAAATCCTAAAAATGGCGTGAAAAATGAGGGGAGCGGGTAACGGGCGGTTTTGGGGTTAAAATTCAAATTTTTATCTTTTTACTAAGGGTTTAACTGCGCCAATTTTAGGGTGCTACACTAAGTCATCAAATTAAATTACTAAAGCTAGCCTAGACTAGTGGGGTTCATTACCAATAGTTTAATGAGGTTCATTATCTGCATTACTTAATGTGGTTCATTTTACTGGTATTGAATGCGACGTCTTGATTTTGAGTTACCTTACCCACACCCTGGCCCCGGTTAGTAGATGGTTGATCAGGATTTGCCATCGAGGTAGAGGAGTGTAATCATGGTAGAGTGTGGTAGCATTTCAGATCAGGAAATATTCTCTCACTCTCAGAGCTCTCAAATTGCTAAGGCTTGCTAGAAAATAATGAAAAATTTCAAATGGGAATTCAATTTATAGGTTTTCCTAGTCTCGGTGAACCATAGCTGACACCTGCGGTTTCGAAACTAGGGTTTTCTGCTCTTATGTTTGACCCACGGTTCCCAAAATTTAGAAATGTAAACCATAGACCATACGTACGGTCCATAGCTAGCATTTAATGCACTCAAAACCCACCGTGGCAAGGTCTAAAAGAGCAAATTAATGAGTTCCATCAGATAAAAATTCAAAATCCATGAATAAAATTGCAAATTGGGTGATGTTAAAAGCACCAGGACCAATCAAATACATGCAAAATTAAAACAAAAAAATCAAATAATTAAAAACCAAATGTGCCTCGTATTCAGTGATTTATCCTATACACTTGGTGGTTGCAGCGAGTTGCAATCCATGCAATATGGCAAGATGAGTAAATCACCATAAGGACATTTGGGGCAAAATTATCATTTCTTTTATGACATCTTTCAGCAAATCATCGACAAATATGATTCAACACTAGTCGAATTGCATTTGTATCATTTTGATTCCTTACGATGGCTATTATAGCCTGACTGCTCCATGGGATAGAAATGTGCCAATACTACTAAGAGTTGCAATCATAAGCTGAACTAGGCCTAGCCAAGGCATTAAAAGGCTTGAATATTAATTTGTTCAGGATCATTCATTATGGTCAAGTGATTTCATCACTTCATACATTGTCATTACCCTCATCGACTCGTCGCTTGAGGGGGTAGTCATAATTTTGTAATCATAGTCAAAGTCAACAGAAGATCCCTGAGATTGTAGATCCCCTGATCTTGTCAAAATTGCATTCGTTATTGTGAATCATTGTCAACATCTATCATAAGCTTCCCCCTTTGCTTGGGGTAAATAGCAAATATGATAATTGGTTTGTAACTCTCATCCTTTAGATTTATGGGTTAGAAGATACCCATACTTGGCATTGATGCTATCCGAACGTTTGATGACGAGTGCAAACTTGTCAAAATGTAAGCCTTTCACAAGTTGGAAGCAATAATTCCAAGATGCACGTCCTTTTGCTAGACCTGGGGCATCTAATGTTGATCTAAATAATGATCATCATATAACTTTAGACATCATTTTAGGATGTATATTTTTGTTGAGTGTTGTTCAATCTCACAATGCATATCAAAATGGGTATTTTTAGATACCTAAAATGCGTCATGTTGAGGACGACTACTCATATGGACATACTACAAGACCATATGGAGGATCTTGGATAGACTCCAAGATAGAGCAATGGTTCTAACCACTCAATTTAGGCATTTTGGCCTAAGCAGTCTAAACCACAGCCCAGACCTGCGGTCTCCAGTCTAAACTATGGGTGATACCTGTGGTCTGCAGTCTGGACTACAATTGTGACCTGTGATCTTAACTAAATTCTAATTAGGCCTTCCATCTGATCCAAACCGGTTGGAATGGCCAAAAGATCTAGAAGGAGGCAATTTAATGACAGAAGATTCTAGAGGCTTCCATCCCAACTATCCTAACCACCCTTCTTGGTTTTGGCTTCTCCATGAAGCCACCCCTAGACCTAGGGGCATGCTATTAATACCCCCTCCAAATGGGGAGATAAAATAGAGCAAGCATTGGATATTTGAGCAATGAAGCCCTAGCAATTGTACACTCAAACTGAGTATACTAAGAGATAGAGATATTGCACTTAATCCCTGATACTTTTGCCACCATTCATTATGAATTGCATTACAAATGCCCTAGGTGCTTAGGAGGATCAAGAAATGCAAATCTGGGAAAATGAATGCCCTTCACATTGAATTGATCACCAAATCAGTTTAAGGACAATGAAGGCAACCCTTGAACATCAATTTGTACAAGGAGGTTAAGCCCACTGCCCTTGGAATTGAGGGTAAGCCTATCAAAGTGCTAACCATGGCTGTCAGCCATGGTTTACAGTGTAGATCGTGCACCAGAGTTGCGGTTTGCATCGGATGTATAACTGTCTTCCAATTTTTATTCCTGTCTGGATAATTAGGTTAGATTAGCTATTTTGTTGATTTAATAGCATTTTAGAAGACTTTTGATCATAGAACTAGGCTAGATTCACATTTTATGCTTATGTTTTAATTAGGACTAAAATTCTTTCTTTATGCATGTTTATGCTTCATTTTCTATATTTGATCCATGCATAGTGTAGCTACTATTTTACTTTATGCTATTACATGAATCTTGATTGAATTTGCATAGTTTAGCAGCTTTCTTTATGTTTTCTTTATTATGCATGTTAATGGTATCATTATGCATTTTACCTAAAAGGGCCTCATCATGAGAGGCTGCCTATCTTTTTGATATTTTTGTTGTTTCTTGATCATAGGGAACAGGATTTGAAGGAGAGATAAAGCATCCAATTCCTTCCTCACTGTGAAGAAGAGGGTCATCGACACCCTAGAGCAGTTCGTGTCACCCTAAGGGGCATTTTGATCACACCTACCCTTGATAGGGATTAGACACTATTGTAATTGATGTATCAAATGGGTATCCCTAAGAGGGATGAATCTGTAATTTGACTCCATTAAAATTAATAAAGGATTCCTTGTATTCATGTTATTTCTTGTTATCAAATTATGCATGTCTATTTGTGTATCTTTCTTCAATTGCAATAGTTAGATCGGGTGTGAGCCTTTTTGGTGGTTACATTACACAAAAAAAATATGCAAAGACTCTACTTGAGAAATACAAGATGAATAATTACAAGCCTAAATATACACCAATGGAACAAGGACTTCAACTATCCAAAAATCATGAAACATCTTTTGTCTTAGCCACAACTTATCATAAATTAATTGGAAGTCTTTTATACTTACCAAATACTTGGCCAGATCTAATTTTTGTTGTAAATTATCTTTCAAGATTCATGCAAGAACCAAGAGAGAGAGATATTGAAAAGCCACAAAAAGAATACTACAATATATAAACAAGACTATAGATTATGGACTGACATATATAAAAAATGATAAAGATTTTTGTCTACAGGAATATTCAAATTTTGACTACGCTGGATCTATTGATGACATAAATTCTACATCAGGGTATATTTTTATCTTGGCTTAGGACCAATATCATGGCACAATAAGAAACAACACTCAATAGCACAATCATATACTAAAGCAGAATCATGCAGTAAGGGATGCAGCTTGTTAAGAATTATGACTGCAATACATATTTGTGGTGATTTTTTTTGTCCTTAAGAATTTAGGTTTTCACACCACGAGAAAATCACTGATTCACAAATAACACTATGGACTTTGGTGGATCTACCTCTTTAACTTGGAAAAATATTATCATAAATATTTTAGACAGATCTAGTAAGGTAATGACACCCTAGAGGTGATCCTATAATGCTTCTCATATGTTCATGTTCATCCATATTAATAAAAATTACAACATAAAAAATGACCAAGCTTCGAAGTAACTCCTATCTAATGCTTCAAGCTATAGACCGTGCCTTATCCATTGGGAAATTGTAGCTAGACTTAAAATATGGTGAAGAAAGAAGGGGGAGAAGATAGAACTAAGCCAACCACATCCATTCAAATAATGTAACAAAAGTGACTGAACCTACCAGTGAAAGAAGATGCCATCTACACATTCAAATGATGTAATATGTAAACAGGACAACAAATAAAATTGCACATGAAATTGTTGAAAGGAGAAAGTAGGATAGTATTAATCAATAGATCATTACAATGGAGTCTGATCAGAATAACTAGATCTCACTAATTAAGTACAAACATGTTCTTCATTCAAATAATGTAATATAGAACTGCAACTCTTTATTCAAATGATGTAACAAAGAGACTCTTGGCTTCCAGCCTTAGCCACTGGAAATGATCTCAGTTAACTAGGCACCTACTCAGAAAATAACTATACAATGATAGGGAAGAAAATAGGGTAACTAGACAAGACACACAAAATAAAAATACAACTAATAAGGATGGACACTCTGGTATATCTTTTGTAGAATTACTGCACCAAAAACCTGATCCCTAGTGACCGTTCGAGCCACTCTCTCATATAGTCTGCATATTGGTTCTTATTCAAGGTTTGATGATGGTCCATCATTGCAACTGTTATTAAAAAATGGGTGATGGTCAATAAAAATTGCAATTGCCTCTGGATTTGATCTACCATATTGCTTGCATTAAATGGTTCTTGTTCATGGCCTAGTAGTGGTCTCAAAAAATGCCTTCATAATTACCTCTGAAGTTGGCCAAAACAATGACTTCAGGAAATTATTTTTTTCTTGTTAAAACTTAGGCCAAAAATATGAAGCACATTAAAAATTGATTATATATATTTTTTGTTTAAATTAACTTTGGCCTTTATTTTAATTATAGTGGCTAACTTTAGTTGTCATAAAAAAAAACTTTGGTGGTTGGTTGCTAGTTGAGCAAACATTATCCATTCAACGGCTAGCGCCTCCCTATAATTTTAATCTCATTAATCATATGACCTTTGAACTATGTGCATGATTCAAAAGAAGGGATAAACAAAACATTATCAATTTGACCATTCAAGACCATGTGGACCACTGTCATACCCAAAAATGACCACATGGATCCTATGCTAGAGCTTCCCACTGGCACACATAAAGGAGGCACCTCAACCACCAAGAGGTGGTCAATACATCATGGGCACCTCTACATATTTAAATCATACGAAGTCATCCACCTCTTATATATAGGATAATAAAATTAAAATCTATGGTGAGAACTTCATCCATTGAGCAAGCCCAATCTCATGATCCATTAGTCGTCACATAGTAAACCACTATTAAAATGTTGAATCCATTCACCTAGGTCTATGTTGTTGGATCGACGGACCCTCATGTGCACTATAGATCATGTTGGTCAAATTGAAACCTACCACCTATCATTTCCATTATTCAAATCTTTGAAATCCTTCACCCATATCCACTCCATCATGTCAACAACCTCCTGCATGCATCATAGATCATGTTAACCAATGAAACTCTACCACTTGCTATTGTCCATAACTGGAGTCTTCCCTATTCGCTCGATTGGACCTATGTTATTAGATCGACAAACCCTCATGCACATCATTTATTACATTGGTTAAATTAAAACCTACCACTTGTCATGTTTATTGTTCAAAGTTTTGAAATCCTCCATCCATGTCCACTCTGTCAAATCAACAAGCTTCCATACACACCATAGATCATGTTAACCAATGAAATGCTACCACCTATTGTTGTCCATCGTTGGAGTCTTCCTTGTTTTCCTGATTGGGCCCGCACCATCAAATTGATAGACCCTCATGTGCATTGTTGATTGCATTATTGAAACCTAACACATATTTTTGTCCATTGCTAGAGTCTTCCTTGTTCGCCCGATTTGGTCCATGTCATTGGATCAATAGACCCTCATGTATACCATTGATTGCATCCCTTCACATGATCCATTTATTTGTATTCCATTTGCTTGGATTTTGTGCACATGATAAGATCAAATCATGCTTTGGAAATTTTAGGGAAGTGATGACCAAGGTGGGGGAGTGTGGGATGGTTTAGTTTAGGACTTAGGAAAAATAAAATATTTAAATTCCTAAGGGATTAGGGGGAGCAATGGAATGAATGGAGGCGGGCAAACTAGGGAGTAGGATAGAGGAAGAACGTGGCTAGGATAGAATAATGATGGATGTGGATAAATAAGGGGAAAGGGACCCTTATTAATTTTTATTACACATATAAGTATATATAAATATATAAAAATTTAATTAAATATAAAACTAAATATAAAATTAAATTTAATTACATATAATTAAATTAGATACATAATCACACAATTAAACATATTTAAGACCTTTTGGGAGATTAAAAAAATTAATTTTATTTTATTTGAGTCCAAAAAAAGTTGGCATGAGGCCAAAATGGATACCATGACTCTGGCGATACAAAAACAAAAAAAAAATCAAAGATGCTTTCAGAAAGTGAGACAGGACTAGAAAAGACCCAGGGACTTGAAATTTCATTAAAAGGAGACTAACCAGGGCAAAAATGAAAGGACTCACAAAAAATTCAAAAATATTGGGGAAAAACAAGTTGGATTTTGAGGATCCAACATAGGCTCCAACTGGGACAAGTGATGAAAAATACTTTTGGACAATGAATCACTTGAAAACTCCAAAATATCCAGTAGACCAAAAATATAGAACTTGCCTAATCACCTAACAAAACATCTTAATCACCTATAAAAACACCTTAATCACCTAAATACTGAAAAACACCCTCTATTTGTTTTTTTTGTGTGTGGCTTCTCAAGCCCTTTGTACAGAATGATACAATTTCAAATGCTAGCAATTGATAAGAAGTGAAAATTTTGTACCATCCAAAGTTTATAATTTATAAGTATGTTGGCCTACCATCTGAAGGATTTGATAGGGACCAAGCCATTTTGGTTTCCACTTCCCATTTTCACCATCCTTATCATTCTTAGGATCCCAATATAGCACTATATCCCCTCCCTAAAAAGGTTTGCCTTTGGCATTCTTATTGAACAACTGTGTTGTTGTATGAGCCTACTCAGTTATCTTCATTGATGTATATTTTCTACCTTCTACAACTTCACAATTTGATCAACTATTCTCTGCAAAACATTTGGATTTTCAAAGCATGACTTTCTACCTGAGGGAGCAATAGAGCATTCTCACCATAAACTAGCTCATAAAGAGATTTTCCTATGCTTATTTTGATAGATATTATATCAGCCCATAAAGCAAGATTTAGTTCACTATCCCAACTTCTCTTTTTCTTGCCTAACTCTCTTCTGATTCTTATGATAAAATTATTTTTTGAGGATTATGCTAATCCATTCCCTTGAGGATAGTAGTTTACAGAATAAGAAAGGTCTATGTTGTACCTGGCATAAAATTCAATCATTTCAAAAGAAGTGAAGTAGTTACCATTATCTGTGACTAACTTCTTAGGGACCCCAAATATTGTCAATATTTGCTATTACAAAAACTTGATGACCACTTCTATAGTGGATTTCTTGAGAGTTGTTGCTTCTACCCACTTGGTAAAATAGTATATATTTTTTATGATCCACCTATGACCTCCAGAATATTTGGGATTAATCTCACCTATGAGATTTATTCCCCATTGGGAAAAAGGAGCTTTAACAATCACCGGCCTCAGGGTTATGGATGGCAAATTCTTCAATCCTAAAAAAATCTAACACTTATGATAGATTCTAAAAAAATGGTAGACATATTTAAATAGGGAGGGCCAATAGTAACCAACTCTCATGATTTTTTGAGTAGTGGCATTTTGGGAAAAGTGGCCTCCACAAAAACCAAAATTATATTCTTTCAACACTTGAGGGACTTATTTCTCAAACAAACAAAAAATCAACACTCCATCTGGATGCCTCCAATATAGTCTACCTTCCTGAATATAATACCTTTGAGTCAATTGTTTGATATACCTTCTTTTGTTTTGGGATATATCTCCTAGAAATGACAATTTTTGGAGGTAAAATATTATGCCATCATACCATCTAAAATCAAAATTATCAATTGCTCTTGCTTCTTGTTGCTCATCTACTACAATAGTGTTATTCATATCCTCTCCCTCTTTGTTAGCTAAGTACTTTTCCAGTCCTTATCCTTTGATAATATGCATTGCTTTAAACTCCACATCATACTATAGTAATTTAGCCATCCACCTTACAAGACTACCTAAATATTTAGGTTGAGTAAATATATATTTAACAATAATATAGGGGATACGAGCTATTGCCTTATTAGGCCCAAAGATACACTTGAAATGATCCAATGATCTAATTAATGTGTAAGCCTATTTTTCCATAATAGAAAACTTCAGTTGAGCACCCTTCAATCCTGTACTCATAAAGGCTATGGGCCTTTCATTTTTCTCTTCATCTTGCTGAGCTAGAACTACAACAATAGTGTGTTTTGAAGCAAATGAGTAGATTTTGAAATCTTTGGAGTAATCAAGGTAGTTCAATACTAGAGCCTTAGTAATTGCATCTTTGATCTTCTGAAAAGCTATAGTATTTTCCTTTGTCCATATTATTTCTCTATTTTTCTTGATCATATCATTTATTGGCTCAACAATTTTAGCAAAATCAGGGATGAACCTTTTAATAAAGTTAATATTTCCAAATAATGATCTAACTCCCTTAATATTCTTATGAGGATGGATTTTAGCAATGACTTCTACTCTTTGTGGATAATGCTAATTCCAGATTTTGAAACAATATGCCCAAGTAGTTTACCTTGAGTAGCCCCAAACACACATTTTCTAGGATTCAAAGATATGCCAAACTCCTTGCACCTATCAAAAACTTGAGTTAGATGTGCAAAATAAGCTTCAAGATTTTTTGAAAAAATTGTAATATCATAAAGATATACTACCACTATTTTAAACATCAATCCCTTAAATGCAAAATCCATTACTCTCTAAAATATTGCCCCTGCATTCATCAATCCAAAGGGCATCCTAAGATATTCAAATGTTCCCCATGGTGTAGTGAAATTTTTTTTGTGCTTGTCTTCTGGATTCACTGCAATCTAATTGTAACCTGAAAAGTCATCCAATAAAGACATTCTTGATGACCCAACCACTACTTGAAGCAATTGTTCCATATTTGGAAGTGGATAGTTTTCTTTGAGAGGGCTCTTGTTCAAATTCATGAAATCTACACAAATTCTAATCTCACCATTCTTTTTCCTAACTGGAACCAAGTTTTCCAACCAAGTATAAAATCTCACCTTCCTGATTATCTTGGTATCCAGTAATTTCTGCACTTTTTTTTGCATAATCGGATACAAAGTGGGATTGAGCTTCCTTTGTTTCTACTTGAAAGGCTTGGTATATTTTTTAAGGGGTATTATGTGAGTCATTAATTTTGTATTGAAGGTCTTTAGATCTTCATAAATCCAAGAAAAAATCTCCATGTTCTTTTTCAAAAATATGATATATTGTTGCTTCTCTTTTCTTGGCGGAGCTTTTTCAATCCTAACAATCTTAGGGTATTCCTATGTTCTTATATTAACTTTATCTACCTCGTATTCCTAAACCAGATGTTTATATACTTTATAAAAGTCATACAACAATCTCTCTAAAGACACCAACCCCCTATGGATCCTGTTGGTTTTCAATTGTATGACTTTCGTAGGCTCTCCAATAACATCCTCTAGTTTTTATTCATCACTTTCATCACAAATAACATAAGAAAATTATTTATGCATAGTCATAAAATCATTAATGTATATATCATTATGAAAAAATTGTAAATATACCACATTATTAGGTACAAATGGCTTATAAACAGATATGGTTGGGAACATTTCCATAAACCAAGTGTCTATCTCAAGGTTTTCAGCTCCAAATACATTAATGACCTATAGATTAGCATTGTGATTTTGTGCCCTAGGAATAAATTGCATATCAAAAGCCAAGAATATATATATTTCATCTAACACTGCCTGATTATATTACTTTAGTCTATAATGCTTTGTTTGATATTCCCTTTGATTTGTTGAATTATTAGTTCAGCATCCCCACTAACTTTGAGGTAATTAATACCCAATTCCTTGGCCTTCCTTAGCCCTAGCAATAAAGCTTCATATTCTACAACATTATTTGTACAAGAAAATTCTAACATATATGGTATGCCAAGATAGTTGCCATTTATGTTTGTCAATAGTACTCCAACTCCTGCTCATACTTTATATTTTACCCCATAAAAGGTCATAGTACTTAACTCAGAAGTCAAAATTCTATCAGTTTTTACATCTACTTCAGCCTTCAATTTTGGATACATGTTCTTAGCATCAGGTACTTCCAATAAGAAAAGATAATGTAATATAGATTAAACCCCATATATTTTTCCTCAACATAACTCATGACATTAACCATATTATCATTAGGATATTTGAATTCAATTGAATACCTATTGAAGGGTTCTCTTTTCAATATCATTTTTTTCTTGCCCTGCATTGGAATAGTGGTATATGACCAATCTAATTGAATAGTACCACCTAACTGCTTTACCCAATGCCTAGAGAGTAATATAGAAAAGAAAGAATCCACATATACAATTGCAACATCCATCACCACTCCTTTCTTAGGATATTTTTCAATATGGTCAAGAAGTCCAATGATAATGCCTACACAAGGTACTCTCCTATTATCCATGATATAAATAGGAGGATACTCTTTTTGAAAAATCAAACCTAATTGATCAGCTACTTGTTTTGACATTACATTCATAGAAGCATCACTATTAAACATGCAATTATGAATAACATATTGGTCCCCATAGCCTGATGTATACCTTAGTGAGATATAAAATGGCTTAACTGAAGATGATGATCTAACTGCATTATTCACAAGCCCTATGGGGTTTTGAGGCTTTCCTCCTGATTGATAAATTAATTTAAAGGCTTTACATACCTGATACTGATACTTAGGAATAGTCATTAATTCTCCAAAAGTGATGTTGATCTTTTTCTTGGCAACTTCTATACCTAGATCAAACTAATATTTCTTATCATCAATTCATTTTCTAGATTTCTAATTAACCAAGTCATTTTGCTGCTTTTGGATAATTTCTTCTACATAAGGCTCTTCAAGAATAATTTACAGCTTCATTTTATTTACCTTTTGCTATGAAATCACTCATGTAGCTTTCTCTTT
The DNA here is from genome assembly GCA_028583015.1 of Wollemia nobilis. NCBI lineage: Eukaryota > Viridiplantae > Streptophyta > Pinopsida > Araucariales > Araucariaceae > Wollemia > Wollemia nobilis. The sequence goes on from JAQPPZ010000622.1 coordinate 4,654,819, forward strand.
TTGTGTAGGCCCTTCATCAACTTTATCTTCTATTGTCTTTTTTCTGAGATTGATAGCATGTATTCTTTCTAAATTTTCAACCTCTTCTATTGTAAGTATAAGCTTTCCCTGCTTCATTCTATCAAATCTGGTATTAAGAGGCTCACTTGAGGTTGATGCCTCTCCAAATACTAAGGCTCTTTGCTCAATATTACTGGAACACATGTCCATGTCCCTTTCAAATTCATGTTCTTTGGTTTCATCCTCCTAAGTCCAACATGCATTAATTCTAATATCTTCATCTTCAGATTCAACATTTAAATCAACATTAGAATGCATACTTAGATAAATACCATAATCAATAGGGTTATGTGGTGCATCACAGGTAGAGCAATAAAAGGGATGATATGATGCTATATTATTTATGGCATGGGATTTGGAACAAAATTTAGATCTCTCTCTATTTCTTTCTTTTTCCAATTTCCATTTCGATTCCTGTTTCCCTCTTCATTTCTATTGTTATTCTAGTTTCTATTGAAATTCCTCCTAAAGGGAGGCTTTTTATATTCCTATTATTTATTATTACCTTGTAAAGTTTCGGTAATGGTGTCCTTATCATTTTAAAGTATAGACAACCTGTTATTCAAAGTAGTAAACATCTCACTCAATTGATTAGCTATTTTGTTCATAGAATCTTGATATGTTTTATTAGGGATAGAGAAATCAACCTTCTTATACTCTCTTTTAGGTTTATTAGGATCTAGAGAGTATTCTTTCATCTTACAACTATCAATAATATGTTTATTTAAAAACTATTTCCATATATATCAATGGTGGTTGCTACTTGTTGCCTCGACTCATAACTAAAATCTCCAGGGAAAGCATTTTTGTAGAAACAAATGGACTGATCATCATTTGGCCTTAATGTTATAGGAATCTTATTTTTGGTCTTGAAGAACCTCCTATTGAAATATTCCATTGTTTCATTTTCCTTATTTTTCATGGTAGCCAATTTTTTCAACAAGGACAAGAGTCCATTGTTTTTCCAAACTTCTTTAAGGATGTACCATAGCTTCCTCCTATGTAGTTAAGCCCATATTCTTGGATTATCCTACTCTCAAAATAGGTGTCATCTCCTATCCACACAAAGGATTTGGGTAAGTTATAATTTCTTCCAATTGTACTTACAATCATTTAGTTTCATTTCCCTATGAACTAACTTAGACCATTATCACTCACTTGATAATGATCATGGTCACCCTTACCTCACATCAATGTGACATCCCCAATAAGAAACTATACTCCCTAAGATATTTACTCCTTGGTCTGACTAGTGCAATTGGTGTGCAATACCCGTCTTACACCAAATCATGTTAAGATACCTAGGGGAGTAAGTCTCTCCAAAGTAACACATCAATTCAATGTTTAGTCTAGGTTCTTTTCATGTAAGCTTCACCCACCAAAACCAACCCAATATGAAGAGATAGTTTTTTAAAATCACAAGCAAGGTTCATAAAGAAATCCTAATAATTTATTCAGTATTGTAAGGCATAACCACATTTTGAGTTTAATGTCACTGTAGATAACACTCAAGTCAAAAATATTGGCCAACATCCTATATTTTTGGGGTTCACCTTTCTCAATATCATCGTTTAAGGATGCCAATAATGGTCCCTCCACTTTTCCTATACTTTCACTAGTATAGAACAACTTGATCACTATGTAGGAATTATCCTTCAAGGCCCATAACACTTGAAGGGAAACATAATTTCTCTAACCTTACATAAGTCCTTCTATGTAGTTATATTCTAGTGTAACACCTTAGTGCTTATTTACCACACCTCCATGGGCTAACTAAGGCCATTATCACTCACCTGGTAATGACCATAGTCACTCGATCCTCATTGTTCAAGGTGCCACTACTATACTATTTGTGAATAATTCCAAAGACCTCACTACTTTAGAACACCCAACCTCACCATTCAAGGTGTATCGTTCGCATTTATCTGGTTATTGCATCACCACAACTCCTTCCAAATTAGTGAATTTTTGGTTGTTGCATCATCATAACTCCTTCCAAGATTCACATCTTCTTGGTTATTGCATCACCACAACTCCTTCCAATATTGGGTTACCTTCTTGACTCAAGGGTTCTAATATGGATATGCCTAAGGACCCCATAAAAACCCAATAATATACATAATATCAAAATTAACATCTCTCTCATTAAAGGAATTAAAATGCTATAATAGAAAACATGCATAATATAACACCATGCTAGAAATTAGGATTTTAATACATCATCCATACAGCAATTTCATTATTTTTCTAAGAAAGAATGAACAACATCTAGTAAATTATAATTCATTATCCATGAATTGAAAACTACCTCATTATTTCCCATTTGCTCATAACTAAGCATTCAAATACTTAAAAGAATTAATAATTTTTAATCTTTCTATTCTTCGTCCAAGTTTTACAAATATAACAAAATTAATTTGAAAATATTTTTCCTCCAATTGCTTCACTTTCAATAATAACTTAACATAAAGAGTAACATCATATTTTTCTTCATCCAAAGCTTTGCATAGTTTCAATTACATAATATTTTCAAGTACTCCTTAAAATATAAAATGTATTTCAACATAAAATGGGTCCCTAGTTCCATTTTCTCTTTCAAGGTCTTCCTCTTGGTAGATATTTTCCTCAAACTTATATAAAATTCTAGGGATTAGGACAACTCATGATAATGCATATGCAACTTAACATGCAAAATGCAACCACATACATCCATGCAAGATACAATGCATACAAACAAAGAGAATCCCATACTTCTCTCAATAATGAATTTCTTATCTACTCAAGCCTTAGAAAAATCATTATTTGATCAATCAAATATAACCATCATAACTATACCATTTTCTCTATTTTTTTAAATTAAAATAAGGTTCTTCAATAAATAAAGCAAAATACAACATTACTTATATCCTATACACAAAAATATTCTATCCTTTATACTTCTAGGATTTTTCCTTCAAAAAGTAACCATTCAATTACCACAAGAGAATCCTTAACCAAAATTAGCCATTAATTTATCCGGGGTACCTTTCTCTCTTTAATTTACTTTAAATCCAACACGTTAATAACCCAGAACAACATAGAGCAATACAAAAAGATAATTAATTTCTCTAAAAAAATACTTAGGTTAATAGCTATTATAATGGAGATATTCAAAAGCTATAGACAATCTAAATTCTAACATAGCTAAGGGAATCCAATATTCTTTTAAATTCTAGAATTATTGGTCTCCATTCAGAACCTTATATTTTCTTCAATTCCAACTAATTACAAAAATAACTAATAAAATACAAAGGTTATTTAGATTCTCAAATGGAAAGAATATTTCCAAACCTTCAATCTAAACAAGCTCACACCTACGAGCATTTTTAAAATAACAAGCCACTCAGACCCAACTCACATCATAGCAATAATGCCTCTTACCATGCTAACAAACTAGCACAAAGACCAATAATAATGAGCAACCAAACAATGGACTACTTAGGTTGCAGAGGTCAAAGTGCTCTCTTGTGCATAAAACTCCTTGAATATTAGTGTTGCTCAACACACACACAAGAAAAAACTCAAGAAACTAGGCATAGAGCAACCATCACCTTAAAAGCACTTGGATCAAGTGCTAGTAACACTGCAATTTGAACGATCAGGAACCCAAGCAAGCAATCACAAAAATGTCTCAACTTATCTAAATGAAAACTAAAGGAGATTCCAAGCAGTTCGAATGGCTCTAACACCATAGATCACAAAGGCTAACAACTAACTCAATTAGTTGGGCATATAGAGAAGGCAATACAAGCAAGCATGGATTCGAACCAACATCAAAGCTTAGATACAAAATCTCAAAGAAACCAATAAAAATAAGGTAATAAAATACGTTGGCAACATAAGCAAAGCAAGCATTAAGCAACTAAATCAATCAAAACTTTATAAATCCATTAATCATTAGCCTAAGAGATTGCATATCGTTGTAGGTACCTCTCCAAAGACTTCTATTTCCTCTATGATTTCACTTTTCACTCCTTTCTTTTGCTAGCCCTTCAACCAACCATTCCTTCAATGTTATAATGCCTACCAAATTTATGTGGAAGGTCTCTCTTCTTACATGCCACCAATAAGCACAAAAGCAACGCAGATTCTTTACATTATAAGAACTCACTCACGCTACCACCCAATGCAATGTTCCAACATTAGTCATCTTATTCAATTATTATGAATCAAGTTTAATTAAATATTGCTTTTTCTTTTATTTATAGCTTGCCTATTAATATTTATAAGGCAAAATATAAGTAATTAATCTAATAACTCCAATAATATTATTACCTCTTAATGTTAGTGTTAATTACTAACAATAGGGTAATTGGATTAATTACTTACTAATTAATACCAGATGTTAATATTAATTATTAACATTGATATTAATATTTTAATTATTAATATATATATTTTATAAGAAATATCATAATTTTATTTCAAAAATTAAAGAAAATTGCATTTCTCATGTGCCTTGGCACAAACAAAAACCCGGATAAAAATAGATTACTAGAAGTCAAAATATAATTATATTTGGGTAGATCGGATATGAAAACCCATATTTAAAATAGCATGGGGATATAAAGGATAAAAATATTCATATATCAATACATAATCATCAAAATAACCTCCATGTCCATAACCTAGATAGAAACCAATGAAAAATAAACCAAAAAAAGAAGAAAACAACAAGAAGAAAATAAACAATTAAATTTATCATGAAGCTCTAATCAAATGAATACCCATAGTAAAAACCTAGCTCTAGAATAGGAACTAGGGGTATGATATGTGGGTGAAATAAAAAACTCCATCCTTGATCTCTTATATTTGCAAGAAACCTTCTAGAACTTGTTGACATTATTTTGATAACTTGTCTGCTTCCTAATTTAATTCCCTATAAACATGAGTAAAAGAGAAATCACTTCTAGTATTTCATCTCTCACTAGTCTGAGTAAATTAATTTGATATTGAGTAGATCCATTCATCTAGTTGATGACCATAGTAGAATCTCCAAAAAAATGTATTTTTTTTACATTTATCTCTAAAACACACTTCATTAGCAATCTCAATGCCTAAAACTCAGAAAAAATTATTTTGATATAGTGCATATACAAGAAGAACATAATTCCTCCCATGCTACTAAAGTCAATTGTCTTCGAATGGCCCCATCAAAAAACCATCGTGATTGAGATTTTTCAATGAAAAAATTATCGACTTGTCAAGTTTTTTTACATTTGCAAGGCCTTTCATTGATTGAGACCAAAGTCGTCACCTAAAATATAATTTGAAATTGGGGTATTATCTTCCCTTTTAAAAAAAAAATTATTTTATTCCAACCATATATCCCTACATATAATATATGGTAAAGAAAGAAATTGTTTCAGCTCTTTTTTCAAAAACCAGTCTTAAGCATACCTCCACTATTTCTCCTTCCCAAATATTTTGAGCTCCAATTATATGTTCACATTCTAACCAAACCTATTGATAAAAAGGATATTTTATTAACAAATGTGTTATTTTTTCCTCCTCTAACTGATACAGCATACAAATACTTGGAGCTTGTCTACTTCTCCTTTGTAAAACTTCCCAAGTCAATGCCTCATTTCTCAAAGCTAACCACATGAAAATAATTATCTTTTTTGAGAAAATATTTTCCAAATTTGCTTCCACCACCAAGCAATCCCTTGAGGGTTAGGGTCAAAATTTGCTTTGCAGCCAAGTCTAGTTGTATACTAACCCCTAAATTTGTTGTACGCCCAAGCAATAGTATCTAGTTTAGCTCTCAGTTTGAGATGACTCTTCTTAAGACTATTAGTGTAAGCCTTCCATAAAACAACCTTTTCATAAAAAATACTAAATACTTGAGTCTGCTTCCAACCTTGGGTCTAAATACTAGAAGAATCTAATTCCCCCACCTAATGAAGAAATTAAAAACCCTTATATTGTAAAGAAACTATCATAGCTTCTGGTAACAAAATGTTTTCTCCACAACCCAAAATAGAATCAACTTCTATTCTAACTTGTTCATAATTGCCCACTTTTCAAGCCAAATATTTTCCAATCATAGGAAAGGCTTATACTATCGCCTTCCTTTGAATGGAAATATTTTTTATGCTTTTCTATGGACTTCTAATCCAATCCATAAAGATCCTTGGACAAATATACTTTTGTTTAATAATCTTCTTCCATAATCCTCCTCTTGTCAAAATACTCCAGAAGCTATTTTTTGCCAAAGAAGAACCAAAAATATGGATATTTTCAAGTCCCCAACCACCTTCCTCCTTTGTCCTAGAAATACTTTGCCTCTTAACTAAGAAAAACCTTCATTTTCCTTGTGTCCAATCAAAAGAAATCTAAAGCAGTATTTTCTTAGTTTCTCTAGAATGCCTTTGGGAATGAAGGTTGAGTGTAAAAACATAGGAATTGCTTCAAGAAAAAACTTTACAATTGTTAATCTCCCACAAATAGACAACCATCTATTACACCATTGGTTAATCCTAACTTCAATCTTCTCTAAAATCCATCCCCAATATCTATTTTTGTAACTATATAACTTCAGTACAAAACCCAAATACTTAAAGCCTTCCTAGAAATATAAGATATTAAAAGAAAAAAGTCTTATTAGACGCTATTTAGTCTCCTGCTCAAGACCATTAAATAAAATAGAAGATATTTGAAAATTCATCTCCATGCCGATAGCAATACTATAAGTATCCTATATTTCCTTCAAATTTCTAGCTTCCCTTAAACTACCATTTGTGAACAATAATGCATCATCAAAAAAAACAAATGAGATAAACAAAGGACCCTCACTTTGATCTTGGACATGGATCTTGCCCTCTTTGCATCTAAAATAGCTCTACTCAATCCTTCAGCAACTAGTAAAAAATGTAGAGATAAAGGACATCCCTATCTCAATCCTCTCGAGGGTCTAAAGAATTTGAAATTTGATCCATTGATAAGAACAACAAAAGATATATAATAAATGCATCTATTAATATTACTAACCTTATTAATACTTTATTGGATTAACCAACCAATTCTATGCTTCCAAAACACAAGCAACACAAAGACTTTGCAAACAGGATATGCAACAATATTTTCCTTGAGTAGAAGGTTTTACAATAACTAAAATGCTATCACCTTCCTACTAAGGATGTCTCTTTTGCTTAATAGCAACCTCCTTTCCAAATGATGCATTAAATCAAACATAAACATATGCAATGCACCTATATGAAGGGTTTCCTTTACCCTTGATTTGTCGACGAGAATGTCATCCATCACTTCCCATTTTCTCTCAACTCTGGTGGCTCTCCCATACCAATCCATCGATGAGAGTACCTGGTCGTGCAACTACAAATTTATCAATAGTACCATATTCTAATAATATTGTAATCAAATCCTAAAGTGCAACTACCAACACTTACTGGTAACATAAAATGAGACTATGAATTATATATCCACACATTAATACATAGATCAAATGTTAAGAATAAGTTCTGCCAAGGAAGGTTGTTGCAAGTGGAGACAAGATTTTTCAAGTCCTATCATCTCACAAATGACAAAGAAGCTAAGGTACATTAAATAGAATCTTAAGACATGGAATAAGAATGTTTTTGGAAACTTATTTGTTAAAAAATAAGAAGTAAAAAAGTAGTTGATGGATATAGAAACCTCTCTCAATAATGGGGTTCTTACAAATTGTAGAGGGAGAAAACTGCCCTACCGCGTACAATTCCCAAAAGGTTGGATCCGCAAGAGAGAAGCCTTATGGGGTGAACCATGGGGGTTGTGTTGTTCTCTACACTCGGTGCTAGGGGAGGAAGGGTTCACCAGGAATGGTTTAAGGACTCGCTCCAAGTCCTCAGGATATTCAAGAATGTTTGATGTATTCAGTTTCAAGCAATCACCTAAGTTTGGCCTTTCTAGATCTATGCTATGAAAGATAAAGGACAATGCAAAAATATAGAATGCAGGAATACAAGAGCTAACCTAGGATGATTCTTTCTTTGAATGCTTGCTAACCTAGGGTTTTATCCAAAAAATATTCAAAGCAAGGGCACAAGACTAATGCACAATATTTAACCCTAGATGCACACTATATGCTCTTTCTTTTTAGATGCCTAAAAACCAATATAAATATCAGATCAACAACCTACATATTAATTAGACCACTTATCTTGATCGGTGGTTGATCCAAGCCTTTGCTACCTCTTGTCCAATGATATCAATAATACCTGATCCTGCAAGATAACTCAGAAACACTTGAAAATGGAATTAGCATTAGGGGGCCTGCTTAGGCCACTGTACAATAATGCTTGGAGGCGCAACAGTCAAGCCCCCTAGGTCCTTTAGATGACCTTTGAAAATATAAGCGAAAATTGACCTTTGGATATTTAATCATAAAACAGTAATGCAGCAGAGTAGAAACAAAAAATAAAATATGCCAATATGATCTAGATGCAGTTTAAGACCTTATCATGCAATTATTTTTAGTAGGTTACCCCTAGTTTATCTCTGGGTGAAATCACACCTCGTAGAGAGCGGGCGTGATGATGCAGTAAGAAAAGTCATGCCTCGTCGGGATTGGGCATGATTTTGCTCTTGCATGTAGAAGACCCTAACTTCGGATCTACGAAGTCGCACCTCGATGATACCAGGTGTGATTTCGCCTATGATGCAAGAAAAATAAAAATAAATGCGAAATGAAGTGCAGAAATGTAAAACTTAAAATAAGAAACCTGATGGACGATGTAGAGGCAGATAGAAAGGGTGAGATCTCTAGGTAGTTAATCTCTCCTCCTGGACTATGACACGGATCCACCAGATCAAACAACAATCAGATCAATGTAGCAGAAGACCAAATCCAAAATTCGCACTTCGGGGTTAGCTTGTAGAAGAGAAAAGGAAGCAGATAGAAAATAACTTGCGAGCGTGTTAGAATAACCAAGCGTGTCTTAGAAATCATAAGTGCATGAGATCGATTGTGTGTGTGAAATGTGAGATCATCCCTCCTTTTATAGGTGATATTGAAGGTAAAAAGAGCGAGGAAAACCTTGAGAAAGCTGATGCCAAACATGCTAAAGAGAAAAATTAGGGTTTCTAAGGAAGAAACCCTAAAAACGTGAAATCGCACCCCATCTTGGCAAGTCACTTCTTCACTTTCGTGAAATCGTGCCCCATCTTGACCAAGTGTGATTTCACTTAGAAGGGAAAAAAGGGTAGGGCAAGGGGAAAGAGGCCCATCCCTTGCCTTAGGTAGGGGTTAGGGACCTCTTGGAGGGCTCTAGGAAGATTGCCCACTAAAAGTGGGTCAATTTTTCGTGTCTACATTTTGCCCCCTCTTTGATGCATTTATGGCCTAATAAATGCATCAAAGAAAGGATGTAGGCACACACTCAAGGAAAAAAACAAGCCAAAATGGGGTGGCTAGTCTAGAAGAAAGGGGTGGTGCAAAAATAGTGTCGTTCTAGACACTTTCTAATTTTACACGCAAATCGAGGCATTAGGGACTTTAATGCCTCTATAGGCCAGGGTGCCCCCTCGAGTTTTATGAGGAAGAAATTCCTCATAAAAACTTGAAAGGGTTGATGCAAAAGAAGAAAGAGAGAAAAAGAAATAAAAATCAAGAAAAATAAGGGTAAAATCTAGGGTTAAAAGGGTGAAAAAGGGTAAAACCCTAATTCATTTTCACTGCATGATGAAGGAGAAAGAGCTCTAGGGAGAAAAATACAATGGTGCTACCAGTGCATCGATCTACGATCATGAGGGGTAAGGCCAACATGGAGGTAGACCAAGCATAGGTAGACCCTAAAATATTTCCTTCACATGTAATTTTCTTCATCGTGTTGCACATTTAGGGTAGTTTTAGGTTTTTTAGAGATTTTTATATCATATTCGATGGTGGGCTTTGCACCTGACTAGGGCATGATTTCATGGCCCGACCATGATTTTACCCTAAAAAAGGCACGACAAAATCTCACCCAAAGAAATTCAGATGTGATTTCATGAAATCATGCCCTCAAAAGAGGGGGCATGATTTCACCTAAGACAAAGCAAAACAAAGGGAAAAGAAAAAAAAGAAAGAAAAAGCAAAAGAGGAAAGAGGAAAGAGATGCAAGCAACATACGAAGTGCAAAGTTTGGATGTAGTCATCTGATGCTTAAATCAAACATTTTAATTTATTTTATTTTATTTAATGAAACTGATGAATTTTTTATTTATTTTTGTGGATGCAGCTAGGTATACTCGAGAGCCGAGAGTGGTGGGTAGGTGCACTAGAGGTTGAGTTGGATGCACTAGGGCCAATGGAGATGGCTCGGCTAGAGGTGGTGGGGCTAGACCACCTTGCAAGGATGCCTCACATTGAGATAGATAGGGCTATGCTAAAACCCTAGCAGAGAGGTGGTACCCAGAGTCATCCACATTTCGGTTACCCACAGGGGAGCTCACCATCACACTAGAGGATGTGTGGTAGATTTTGTATATTCCTATAAAGGGAGTACCTATTTATAGAGCATGAGGGTAAGCAACCACTTTGCAATGATTTTTAATAGGTTGGACCCACCAGGTGTGAGAGAGCACCATTATCATTGATGATTTGGTGGGTCGATATGGGGTGGACCCTCTGATGACCATGCTCTATGGGGCTGTGGTTGGGCTTCTGATGTGTCATACTAGTAGATGACATCTTCCATGGGCCATGGTAGGAGTAGTGGTAGACATGCGACACTAGGGAGTTAGGTTCGCATGGGGTCCATATGTGTTGGCCCGCTTGTACAGGATATTGTACAACATCATGTATAAGCGACATATACAAGTTTAGTCTACATGACATTGCTCCAAGTGTGGTGTTGGGAGCACATAGCTATCTAGAGGCTAGATGCACTTCTAGGTCCACTACCTAGCCTAGAGTGGCCAACATCATATAGGTGGTCGAGATCCCTGGAGAGGTCCATGAGGGCCTATGTAGGGAACCTACCACTAGCTAGGTGGGTGATCGATGAGCTTCGAGAGGTGAAGCTCATCTAGAAACCATGGCGCCTTCACCCAGGGTGGGATGAGGATAGGGTGGAGCTAGCCAAGGTGAGGAGGATCAGGTGGCTGACATCAAAGAAGGGGGAGCTAGAGGTCTACAGATTTGATAGAGTCCTATGGTAGTTCAAGATCTTATAGGGAGTCCTAGACCTAGGGGACTACTAGTATCAAAGAGTGACCCAGGATCTAGGGTCAAAGGTGAGCCAGACCTCACCAAGTGGGTCAAGGAGGATTTGGATGATCCTCCCTATGTTGACCCGAGGGTGGATGATATGGGAGTGGCCATTGGATACAGGTGATGGTACAGAGGAGTCATGCCTCGGAGGATCTCCCCACTAGTTCTGATATAGAGGTGCCAGGTCATGGGCCTAGACATGCAGTGAGATTTTTGAGAGGTTGCTCACTAGGCCACAGAGAGGGCACAATAGGGTCCTATAGCCCCGAGATAGAGGTAGTCACATGCTCGGGTCATGGTGGTGGTAGAGGCCACCCAGACTATAGGGACTAGAGAGGGAGGGGTAGGAGGTGCCCCCATAGAGGCTAGGAGGCTACAAGGTAGAGACCTAGGAGAGGCCTCAACATCTATAGTGGTGGTTGGCCAGGGGAGATAGAGGAGCTACGAGCATAGGTAGCTACTCTATAGAGCCAGATGGCCCAGATCTAGGAGGATAGGGCCAAGAGGCTAGAGGGACTACGAAGCTCACTAAGCACCATAGAGGCTGAGAGGGATGTGGCTCGGGTGGAGGTTGATCAACTCCAAGGGGAGGTGATCCATCTATATGGAGAGTGCTAGAGGGCTAAGGTAGAGGGGATGGCTATCATTAGGAGTAGCTAGGTAGGTGATGGGATGCAACTACTATAGGTGGAGCTATGGAGGATAGGAGAGAGGTTAGAGGTAGCCATTCAATGGGCTACATTCTTTGAGATAGTGTATTATGTAGCTATCCCATCGAAGTAGAGGATGTCACTTCCTCCATCCCTATAGTCAATGAGCAGATCTTGATCATGAATGATGATAGCATCACAACATTCCATGTAGCAGCCTAGGCTACCTCCTCCTCAGGGTGGGCTAGAGGGAGCAGGCTCCCAGAGCTAGGGCTAGGGATTGAGATCGAGATGATGCACCAATTTTTTATTATGGTGTGCATCCCTAGGTTGAGTGTACCGAGTCTGGATTGTGGTACACCAACCAAACACTAGGATGATGTATCTCTTTATCTCGAGTAATATATAGCTGCTCCTTTTATCTTATTTTGTGTGTAATGTGTGATGATTTAATGTTTTAAGTTTTGTTTATGTTTTGAGTTTATATATTGTATGTTTTATGTTTTTATGTTATGCAAACTACCTAAATGCAAACTACATGAAATGGATGGATGGAAAAGGAAGAATAAGAAATAAGAAGGAGAAGGACGAAGAAGAAGATGAAAGAAGAAAGAAAAATAAGGAAGAAGAAGAAGAGGAAGAAGAAGAAGATCCAAAGGTCAACCAACTGAAATAGAGAAGGATGGGTGATCCATAGTACAAAACTAGCATAGGTTGCAAGGAACCAGTGTAGTTAGATACTATAGATCATACCAAAAAAGAAGGGCTAAGCCCGCTATAGGCATAGCACTTGCAATAGTGTAGAAGTGTATTGGAGTCTGACCCACTATGGGTGGTTGCTCCCTTATTGACTGTTGTGAGGTGATTACCCACTAGGATGTATGTCGAGGTCTACTGATACCGACCAAGGAGCTTATCCTATAATGGGGTGTTGAACCTACTGAGTCAAAAGAGAGTATGACCCGATAGAAGATCAAATGTAATACCCGCTAGGATGTACAAGTATCCCATGTGGGGTGTAATATGTTGATGAACTATGCAAGTGCTATCCCAGATAGGGGTTTTTGATGAGATGAAGACACTGTGAGAGTGTGTGCTATTGTGGCAGAAATATTGCTTGTCTTTTGAAGTCAAGAAGAGGAGAAGAAGCAAAACATCAAAGAAGAAGTAGAAGAAGAATCCCTAGGTGGGGATCATGCTAGGCATCAGAGTCCTAGTGAAAGTGCAATGCATGTGAGCTACAACCTAACTAGGTATCATCACATGCCATTGTCACAAAATCCCTAGAAATCTATATGCATAGGCAGTCATGAATAGTCAATCATGCAATTTTATGACATGCAAACATGCAAGTTGTTTTAGATGTCAGGAAAACATGCAAGGATGACAAGCAGCAATGCAATATGAGCAAGCAGGTGGATGCAATGGAAATGCAAATGCAGCTAAATGATGGTTTTTTTGTTATATGTTCCTTTTTTTCTAAATAGGATTATACTCAATGCAAAATCTAAAAGCACCATTCATCTTATTATAATGAATAAGCATGCCATGTTCTATTGCACCGAAGGTTTCCCCAAAGAAGATGTCCTCACGATAATGAAAATCACGGAGGAGTTCCTCGAGGGCCCTTATTTTGAGAGCCATGGCATGATAATCATTACATTTATGAACAACACCATTCTTTTTAACATAAGAAACACCATATAACAACTCATCATCTTCTTTTAAAGTAGTAGGTTTATTTTTAGAGCAAACAGAACCAATCATGTTACAAAACATCAATTTTGGAGGAGAAGTAGAACTTATATCTTTATTTTTATCTTTTGTTGTCTTTTGATAATTCATATATTCTGCATAGGTTATAATATGGTCATCATCCTCAAATGGTAAAGGTTGATTTTTATTAGGTATAAAACCTATGCCACATCTCCCAGGCCAAATCTCGACATCCAAGGGCTCTTGAATGCCCTTATGTTGTGGCCCCAAACCTTTACCTACATATCCCATACTAGATAGGATCTATTTAGGAAGAGGATAATCATTAGTGAGATAACATTGAGCAAAAGAGTACTCACTAGGAGAGGGATTACTACCATGAATATTTTCTTCAAAGGTAGTTCCTCCAAAGATAAAGGTACATGTGCCAATGTGTACAACATCACCTTTCTTATGAGGCAAGCCCATGGTTCTTGGTGATGGTGGTAGCTTAGCTAGATCCAGAAGAGGCTCTTGGAGGAACTGATTATCATGATCCAAAGATGAAAAATTGGATGTATGTTCCTCACTCACTTTTAAACTTTGAAGAATATCTCAAATTTGAGATGAGGAACATGGAGAAATTGTTGAAGAAATAGAAGGGCATGAGTTAAATTTAGATTGAGCTAACTCTATATTTGAACAAAATTCAAATGGTCGAGGGTCACCCGGAATGGTGACAACTTGATTTTTATATTCAAATTTTAGACATTGATGAAGAGTAGAAGGGATGACCTTCATTGCATGAATCCAAGGATACCCAAGAAGGAGATTAAAATATGCAGGACAATGTACCACATAGAACAAAGTATCCAATATTCTAGGCCCAACTTTTAAGGGAAGAGAAATGACACCATAGGTTTCTTGGGACTCATTGTTGAAAGCTTTTACAATGATATCATATTTTGTTAAATCTTCCTCTTTTAAACCAAATTTTTGAAAGAATTGATATGTACACAAATTGAGGGAAGAACCATTATCAATCAAGACTCGCTTGATGAGGGTGTCCCCAATAAGTGCAGTGATGTAAAGGGAAGAATCTCCATGTAAGTTTGAGGAAGGTTTATCATCATCTGAGAATGAGACATGATGTATCCCAAAAGAACCTACGACATCAACTATAGCATCAGGGGAGATATCTGGGGAAACTAATTGTTGTTTTAAAAATTCCATCAAAGCATTTCTATGATCAGGAGAAGTCTTTAGAAGCTCTAAGAGAGAAATATTTGTTGATAATTTATTCTCATTCTCCTATTGATATCAGTGGTTGACTCTACTCCTTGTTGATTCTGCTAATTTGAGCTTTTTTCTTGTAGTTATCCATCATACCAACCACATTATTATGGTGAGCCACCTAATTTGCCACCATTTGTTGATTATATTTTTGGCAATGGATCCTTGAATATTCTTATGTCTTGATTGGCTATTGAGCTGATTAGTAGCTTGATTGTTAGAAGACTAAAAATTCCCAAATCAATACACCCTGCATCAATTAAATCTTGGACCACATGCTTCAATATTTTACAAGAGTTTGTCCAATGTCCTTCTACTCTATGATATGCACAATATTGACCTACCTTATACCAATGAGTTGTAGTATCTGGTTGTCTTACTAGAGGTAACTCAATTGCATTGGCTTCTAATAGTTGCTTCAAAACTGCTTCCATAGATATGTTAAGTCTTGTAAAACTCCTTTGAGGAGGTTTTTGAAGTATTATCTTTTGTAGGCTATTAGTGACATTATTAATAGGCCTACTATCACTATCACCTCCTGTATGCTTATTCTTATATTGGGATTTAGTGGGTTTCTCTTCTTTAACCTTGAGTTGGCCTCTTTTAATAAGGGCATGTTCCACTTTCCTTGCTAGCTCAATTGCTTGATCAATAGATGTGATAGTAGTAGTCTCTAAGGCATAAGATATTTGTTCTTGTAAATTGCCAATAAATATATCAAGCATATATTTATGAGGTACAAGATGTCTTAACCGACCCACTAAACTTCTCCAATGAGCTAAAAATTCTAAAAAAACTTTCTTCTTTGTTTTGTTTCAGATTATAAAGATCTTTCATCGATACTTCTTTCTCAATGTATGCACTAAACTGATGAACAAATAATTTTGTTGTCTCTCCAAAACTCTTTAAAGAATAATTGGGCAATCGATAATACCATTCTAATGCCATGCCAACAAGACTTTTTGGAAAAGTTTTCAATAATAACATGTCATCATAAATGAGATCATGGCAAGTTATTTTGAATCTTCTTAAATGCTCTATTGGATCTTCTATCCCTTTATAAATTGGTAAAACTAGCATAGGAAAATGCTTTGGATAAGGCCTAGAAGCAACAATAGGATCCAATGGTTGATTACACATCTCCTTATAACTGTAAGTGAAACCTGAAGGCTGAATCATATCCATTCTTGAAACCAGTTGATTCACCATATTTGCCAAATTTTACATTTTTGGATAATCTATGTGTGTATATTCCCAAAATGTTCCTAATGTTTGATTTAAGTTGGGAATTTGAATACCTTGGTTATATGTGGTGCTTTGTGAAAATGGACAACTAACATTTAATGGGACAAAAAGCAATAGTGTTGACATTAGAATATGGAGGAGGAAATTGAAAATCAATTTGTGTGCCACTACTAGTTAGAGGGACTGTGAATTCCCTCCCAATGTTGGTGGTTGTAGTAGTGATACTACACATTTGGTTTTTGATTATCATAATACAATGATTGGATGGATGTTATCATGATTAAGCAAAGGAGATCTAATGGGAGGAGAATGAGAAGCATCTTCTTTTTCAAGATGAGCTTATCACTCTATACATTCCAATAGCTTTTCCTTATTAGCTTTAATGAAATCCTAAATATGATAAAATTATGAGAAGAGAAACCTCCCTTTGGGTCCTTCATAAGGATCAAAATTTGTATCAATTTCCATATCCACATCATTTTGCTCTTCTAGACCTACCTATTAGGGTTTTCCCTATCAATCTGATCATTCTCTTGAGAGGAACATAATCAGATTCTAAAATCCTTCTCCCATTTCTAAGGAAAGGAGCCATTAGAAGTAGTGAAAATAGATAAGGAAAGGAGAAAACTAACACAACAAACACAAACTTAATTTATTAAATATTTTCAAATAGAATTAATGATCTTGCTTTAAATTTTTCAAAAGAAAGGAGGTGTTCACGTCAGGTTCACCAAATATGTAGAGGGGGAAAACTGCCCTACCACGTACAATTCCCAAAAGGCTGGATCCATAAGAGAGAAGCCTTTGGGGTGAACCACGGGGGCTGTGTTTTTCTCTACACTCGATGCTAGGGGAGGAAGGGTTCACCAAGAATGGTTTAAGGACTCGCTCCAAGTCCTCAAGATATTCAGGAATGTTTGATGTATTCAGTTTCAAGCAATCACCTAAGTTTGGCCTTTCTAGATCTATGCTATGAAAGATAAAGGACAATGCAAAAATATAGAATGCAGGAATACAAGAGCTAACCTAGGATGATTATTTCTTTGAATGCTTGCTAACCTAGGGTTTTATCCAAAAAACCTTCAAAGCAAGGGCACAAGACTAATGCACAATATTTAACCCTAGATGCACACTATATGCTCTTTCTTTTCAGATGCCTAAAAACCCAATATAAATATCAGATCAACAACCTACATATTAATTAGACCACTTATCTTAATCGGTGGTTGATCCAAGCCTTTGCTACCTCTTGTCCAATGATATCAATAATACTTGATCCTGCAAGATAACTTAGAAACACTTGAAAATGGAATTAGCATTAGGGGACCTGCTTAGGCCACTGTACAATAATGCTTGGAGGTGCAACATTCAAGCCCCCTAGGTCCTTTAGATGACCTTTGAAAATATAAGCAAAAATTGACCTTTGGATATTTAATCATAAAATAGTAATGCAGTAGAGTAGAAATAGAAAATATAATATGCCAATATGATCTAGATGCAGTTTAAGACCTTATCATGCAATTATTTTTAGTAGGTTACCCCCAGTTTGTCTCTGGGTGAAATTCGTGCCTCATAGAGAGTGGACGCGATGATGTAGTAAGAAAATTCATGCCCTATCAAGACTAGGCATGATTTTGCTCCTACATGTAGAAGACCCTAACTTCGGATCTACAAAGTCGTGCCTCGATGATACCGGGTATGATTTTACCTATGATGCAAGAAAAATAAAAATAAATGCGCAATGAAGTGTAAAAATGTAAAACTTAAAATAAGAAACCTTATGGATGATGCAGAGGTAGACAGAAAGGGTGAGATCTCCAGGTAGTTAATCTCTCCTCCCAAACTACGACACGGATCCACCAGATCAAACAACAATCAGATCAATGCAGTAGAAGACCAAATCCAAAATTTGCACTTTGGGGTTAGCTTGTAGAAGAGAAAAGGAAGCAGATAGAAAATAACTTGCGAGCGTGTTAGAATAACCAAGCGTGTCTTAGAAATCATAAGTGCATGAGATCGATCATGTGTGTGTGAAATGTGAGATCATCCCTCCTTTTATAGGTGATATTGAAGGTGAAAAGAGTGGGAAAACCTTGAGAAAGCCGATGCCAAATATGCTAAAGAGAAAAATTAGGGTTTCTAAGGAAGAAACCCTAAAAAAAAAACATGGGAAATCGTACCCCATATTGACTAGGTGCAATTTCTCTTAGAAGGGAAAAAAGGGTAGGGCAAGGGGAAAGAGGCCCATCCCTTGCCTTAGGCAGGGGTTAGGGACCTCTTGGAGGGCTCTAGGAAGATTGCCCACTAAAAGTGGGTCAATTTTCCCTATCTACACAAATGAAGTTTGTGGGAAAGAGAAGGAATTGTTATTAGAATTTCATAATACTTTAGCTTGTGAAGAAATTTTTTGGAGGTAAAAATCTAGAATTCAATGGCTTAAGGAGGGGGATTGAAATATAAAATTTTTTCATACTATAGTTTTGAAGCATAGAAGTTGTAATAAGATTAAGGAAGAGGATAAACTTATTGATGATATCCAGGAGATTAGGAATGAGGTTGTTCACTTCTTTATTGACTTAATTGGTAAAGAGGAATTACTTGATGAAGGGGCAATGAATTTACTCCTTCAGTAACTCTTGTCATGGAGGAACATAATAACTATTTGATCAGTCCCTTTAAGGAACAAGAAATTAAATATGTAGTTTTTGGAATGTGTGGGAAAAGACTCCAGGTTCTGATGGGTTTTAGGCAACTTTTTTTCAAATATTTTAGAGCATTTTTGGTTCTAATGTTGTTAATATGGTTATGGAGGTTCAAAAATCTTGTCTTATCCCAAAGGATGTAAATTCTACCTTTTTGGTGCTAATTCCAAAAATTGTAGGTGCTAAAGCTTTTAAATATTTTAGACCAATTAGCCTTTGTAATACCTTATACAAAATTATCACAAAGGTTATAGCAAATATGTTAAAATATGTGTTACCCCTTATTATTGATCCTCAACATGGAGGTTTTGTGATGGGAAGGCAAATTGTAGATGGCATTATTACTATACATGAGGTTATTCATTCAATTGATAAGAGTAATAATGTAGGTTAAAGGGTATTCTAGGGTGTCTTATATTAGAGGAACAATGTGGATTTTTTCAGCATAAACAAGTTATTAATGGTATAATTATAGCACAAGAGGCCATACATTCTCTTCATTCTATTAAAAAACCAGCTATGCTTTTGAAATTAGATATGAACAAAGCATATGATAGGGTTTCCTAGAATTTTCTACATGCTATTTTTAGAAAGTTTGGCTTTGATTATAGTTGGTGTGAGTGGATTAAATATTGTTATAGCACCGCAAACTTTTCAATGGTTCTCCTATTGGATACTTCAAGCCATCTTGTGGACTTCATCAAGGTGATCCTCTTTTTCTTTATCTATTCATTATTTTGGTAGAAGCATTAGGGAGAGCCTTTTCAAAAGCAAAAATGGAAGGAAAAATCAAGGGTATTCAAGTTGCAAAAAATGACCCCTTCAAATCACATGTTTAATTTGTTGATGATACTTTTCTTTTGGGCCATCCCCCAGTCAGTGAGGCCATGGAGTTTAAATAAATATTATCATGTTATGAGAAGGCTACTGGATAGTTGGTAAATACTTAAAAATCCAAGATCTTTTTCATAATACTACCCTAGATTTACAACAAATTACTGTGAATATTTTAGGGCTCAAAATTGAAATTTTTCCATCAACCTACTTGGGTATTCCTTTGTCTAATAAAGGGAATAAAAATAGCTTTGGATCTCTTTTTTGGATAGAATGAAAGCTTGCTTGGAAAGTTGGAAAGATAAGTTCTTAACCATGGTAGGAAGGCTAGAACTCATAAAGACTACTTTACAATCCATTCCTATTTATATGATATCACTTTCAAGACTACCAACAGGTATTGTAACAAAAATGGATAAAATTCAAAGAGACTTCCTATGGAAAGGTTGTTAGGAAAAAATTGTGTTTCCTCTTTGTAAGTGGGATAGATTTTGTAAAGGAAAGAATATTGGAGGAGTAGTCTTGCAAAATTGTAGACTTATGAATTTGGATTTAGGAGCAAAGCTTGGATGGAGACTATTCAAAGACCAAAAAAAGAATTGGGTAAAATATTACTTCAAAAATATATAGGTTCTCTTGATGCAATGAAATTTTTTAGGAAAATAACTCTACCCAAAGGATCATCAACATGGAACTTCATATTAGAGAGTTTTCAATTGATAAATAAACATATTATATGGTCAGTCAATGAGCGGAGTTATGCAAATTTTTTGTCTGATGCTTGGTTGAAGTCTTATCCTCTTATCTCTGACTCAAAATGGAAACCATTGGCTCAAGTGTGCATAGCATGTAAATCTCCAAAGGTTAAATATTATATTATTATGAGAAAAAACTCCAAAACATGGATTTATTTTAGTAACGTGGTTGAATGAGAGGAACTCAAACAAATTGCAGATGAACTTCAAAATATACTTCGAGAGTTTTATTTGCCAATTTTTTCATGAAAGGATGAGTTGGTTTGGAATTTATCAAAATATGGTGGATACTCAGTCAAGTTTGGATATGAGGATTTAGAATAATCAAAATTTCCTTCCCCCATTGATTTTCCTTGGAAGAAATTTTGGTCATTAGAGGTTCTCCCTAAGGCCTCAATATTTCTTTGGATAGTAGTTCATTGTAAGATTCTTACCGAAGATAGTCTACAAAGAAGAGTGTATTATGGATCCTTTAGATGTGCCTTATGTGAGAAGGATTTAGAAACATCATACCACTTACTTATTCATTATTCATTTTCTTACACCATTTGGGGTTATTTTTTTTTAAATATGAAATTATATTGGGTAGCTCCATCAAAATTGAAAGAGTTGATAAAATGTTGGAGAAATTATAATAAAGCTAGAGCATTAGGTATTCTTTGGAGGATTTGCCTTACCATTATTTGTTGGAATTTATGGCTTGAAAGGAATAATAGAATTTTTAAAAATAAATATCAAAATCATGCCCAATTTTGGAACCGTATCTTACAGAATATCTAAAAATATGGTACTCATCATGGGAAGTCTCAATTGCAAAAAAATAAAAAGAGGTGCTAATAACTTGGCTACAGGATTTACACATACATGGAAGAGTCATCTATGATAACGAAATTAAAACAAAGGATCTACTTTGATCTATGGTAAAATGGAAATGTCCAAAATTTGGGCTTATCAAAATTAGTTTTGATGGTGCTTCTAAAAGAAATCCAGGAAAAGCTGGTGGATGTGGTGTTTTTAGAAATAGTGAAGGAAAAATTCTTCTCACTTATTTAGAATCATATGGAACTTCAACTAACAACTATGCAGAGGCTAGGGTAATTCTTACGGGGATTAAAATTGCAACAAAAAAATGATGGAAATATATTTCAATTGAGGGGGACTCACAAATTATCATCAATGCTATTAACAAAAATGGATGTGGGGACTGGATAAAAAATAGTAGTATTGTGTATATGATGCAAGAGCATCCAGTGACATCTGATGCAGGAGCATCCAGTGGAAGCAGAGCCATTTTCAAAAAATTGGCTAAGGAAGGAAGATGTGATTTCGCAACATGTCGCGAAATCGCGACCAAAAGAGGAGAGAGAAAGAGGAGGAAAACTGTCACGATATCGCGACAGAAAAAGTGTCACAATATCATGACACAAAAGAGGAGAGAGAAAAATGAGGAAAACTATCACGATATCACTACAGAAAAAGTGTCGCGATATCGCGACACTAGCAGGAGAGAGAAAGAGAAGGCTAAAAACTGTCACGATATCGCGACACAAAGTGGAGAGAGAAGACCATAGGGAAAATTGTCGCGATATCGTGACACAAAGTGGAGAGAGAAAGCTATAGGAGAAAACTGTCATGATATCGATAGAAAAGGTGTCGCGATATCGTGCACGAAAATAGGAGAGAGAAAGCAGAAGAGAAGATGTCGTGATATCATGACATGTCACGTTATCACAACCAAAAGGACGATAAGATGCACAAGTGGAAAAGATGTCATGATATCATGACCGAAGGACGATGAAAGGGTGCAAGTGTGGAAGATGTCACGAAATCGCAACATGTCAGGTTTTTGTGACCCGACGAAGAGAGAGAAGGTGAAGGAGCAAGAATGTCGCGATATCACGACATGTCGGGTTCTCGTGACCCGACGAGGAGAGGGAAGATGATGGAGCAAGAATGTCGTGATATCGTGACATGTCACGATTTCATGATCGAAGAGAAGAGGAATAACCGAAGGAAGAAGATGTCATGATTTCATGACATGCTACATTTTTGGAGCCTGCTACAAAGTGACATGTGGTAGTTAACGGGAGGCGAAATGGTAGTTTTAGGGGCCATTATAGAGCGAAGCATGCAGTTGAATTAACAAAGGTGACAGCGAACAGAAGCCAAAATGGTAGTTACAGAGCCGTTACAGGGAAAAGCGGTAGTGAACAGGAGTGGACGATAGTTACAAGGTGTCGTTATGAAATGCAGTTATGGAATCGACGAAGATGAACAGTCATGGCAGAAATGAATCGAAGGGTCACCAGATGAAAGACGAAGAGTCACGTGAAAGTTATAAAAGGGCAAGTAGAGGCATGCACAAGGGGTTGGAAAATAGTTGCAGGCAAGGGTTGCAGATTCGAAGGCCAGAGGGTCATTCTGGCCCTGCTACGCTATTTTTCTTCCAGAAGAGCTTAGGGTTCCTGGGTAGTGTAGACAGGTAGTTTACACCAGGATCCATGGAGATGGAAGACCGTAAAATAGATGCATCGAACATGAGGTAGTTTTGGACTATGTTTCCTTCTAGATAAATCTTAGAGTTCCTGGGTAGTGTAGGCAAATTTTTCAAGCGTGAGGCAGTCTACACCAGGATCGTGCATGTTGAGGGTTGCGGATAGAGCGACGTGAATTTCTTCCAGATGTGGGAGATTAATGGTTGTGGCCATTGTTCTATAATTGTTATTGCAGACTACAGAGGGTCGGGGCCTCTATAAAAACCCAGTGAATGTAATGAGAGAGCATGGAGAGCCAGAGATTGCAATAGAGTGAATATAGAAACTAAGCCTACGGGCTAGTATTGTAAATTTTATTTTCAAGATGATTAATGAAAATTTGGATCTGGAAGATTGTAAGTTTTGGCCCCCCATCAAGTGGTATCAGAGCCAAAATATTCTGAGTGTGCGAGCAGAGCATCGAAAGTGAGGCAGCTTGCACCAGGATCTGTGGAATGGGTGGAATTTGGCACTCTATGTAGTGCTTGCAGGAGGTTCTTGCATGAAGCCTCAGAAGAAGAAGATTGACACTCTGTGTAGTGTTTGTGGAAGAATGGTGAGAAGACAGAGAGAGTGGGTTGATCAAAAAGAGTTGAGTCCCTGTGTGATAGAACAGTGCAGAAGTGAAGGTCACTTCTCCATCAACCCCGGGTGTCTGATGCAGGAGCATCCAGTGACATCTGATGCAGAAGCATCTAGTGGAAGCAGAGCCATTTTTGAAAAATTGGCTAAGGAAGGAAGATGTCACGATTTCGTGACATGTCATGAAATCGCGACCAAAAGAGGAGAGAGAAAGAGAAGGAGGAAAACTGTCACGATATCGCGATAGAAAAAGTGTCACGATATCGCGACACAAAAGAGGAGAGAGAAAGAGGAGGAAAATTGTCGCGATATCATGACAGAAAAAGTGTCGCGATATCGTGACACCAAGAGGAGAGAGAAAGAGAAGGCTAAAAACTATCGCGATATCGTGATAGAAAAAGTGTCGTGATATCATGACAGAAAAAGTGTCGCGATATCGTGACACCAAGAGGAGAGAGAAAGAGAAGGCTAAAAACTATCACGATATTGGGACAGAAAAAGTGTTGCAATATCGCAACACAAAGTGGAGAGAGAAAACTACGGGAGAAAACTGTCATGATATCATGATAGAAAAGGTGTCACGATATTGTGCATGAAAATAGGAGAGAGAAAGCGAAAGAGAAGATGTCATGATATCGTGACATGTCGCATTATCATGACATGTCGCATTATCGCGACCGAAAGGACGAGAAGAGGTGCAAGTGGAAAAGATGTCACGATATCACGATCGAAGGATGAGGAAAGGGCGCAAGTGTGGAAGATGTCACGAAATCATGACATGTCAGGTTTTCGTGACCCAACAAAGAGAGAGAAGGTGAAGGAGCAGGAATGTCACGATATCACGACACATCAAGTTTTCGCAACCCGACGAGGATAGGGAAGACGATGGAGCAAGAATGTCGTGATATCACGACATGTCATAATTTCATGATCGAAGAGAAGAGGGAGAGCCGAAGGAAGAATATGTCACGATTTTGTGACATGCTACTTTTTTGGAGCCTGCTACAGAGTAACGCGTGGCAGTTAACGGGAGGCAAAACGGCAGTTTCAAGGGCTGTTATAGAGCGAAGCATGCATTTGAATTAATGAAGGCGATAGTGAACAAAAGCTAAAATGGTAGTTACAAAGCCATTACAGGGAAAAGTGATAGTGAACAAGAGTGGACGGCAATTATAGGGTGTTGTTATGAAATGCAATTATGGAATCGACGAAGACAAACAGTCATGGCAGAAATGAATCGAAGGGTCACCAGATGAAAGACGAAGAGTCACGCCAAAAAGTTATAAAAGGGCAAGCAGAGGCATGCACAAGGGGTTGGAAAATAGTTGCAGGTAGGGGTTGCAGATTCAAAGGCTAGAGGGTCATTCTGGCCCTACTGTGCTATTTTTCTTCCAAAAGAGCTTAGGGTTCTTGGGTAGGGTAGACAGGCAGTTTGCACCAGGATCCATGGAGACAAAAGACCGCAAAACAAATGCACCAAACGTGAGGCAATTTCGAACTGTGTTTCCTTCCAGAGAAATCTCAGAGTTCTTGGGTAGTGTAGGCAGATTCATCGAGCGTGAGGTAGTCTACAACAGGATTGTGCATGTTGAGGGCTATGGATAGAGCGACGTGAATTTCTTCTAGATGCAAGAGATTAATGGTTGTGGCCATTGTTCTGTAATTGTTATTGCAGATTGTAGAGGGTTGGGGCCTCTATAAAAACCCAGTGAATGTAATGAGAGAGCGGGGAGAGCCAGAGGTTGCAATAGAGTGAATATAGAAACTAAGCCTGCGGGCTAGTATTGTAAATTTTATTTTCAAGTTGATTAATGAAAATTTGGATCTGGTAGATTGTAATTTTTGGCCCCCCATCAGTATAATCATTGTCTATTACTAGAGGCAATCTCCTGGAAGTGTGAGCATATTTATAGAGAAGGCAATTAAGTAGTAGATAAATTAGCTAATTATGGTGTTAATCTTCACCTTGGTGAGTTCCAAATTTTAGAAGGCAATTGACCAAATAATATTTTATGTCTTAATCAAAATGATGTCAAAGAGTTGATTGTGGAAACAACACTTTGAGGAAGTTGAAGAATATATTTAAGATAAAAAATTCATGATAAAAATGTATGCTACATCAAATGTAATATTTTGGTATTGTGATGGGAGTGGCCCCAAATAGAAGCCACACATAACCTATTCAAAAAATAAAAAAATAATGTAGGAATGCTTTTGAAGTTGGATATTAATAAATCATATGATAGTTTCTTGGAGTTTTTTGATGAAAGGTGTGTAAAACATTAGTCTTCATGAATAATGGATTGACTTGATAAAGGAATGTATAACAAAGGCCATGTTCTCAGTAATCATAAATGGGGTTGTTGCTAGATACTTTAAAAGTGTAAGAGGTTTAAGGCAAGGAGATCCTCTATCTCCTTATCTATTTATAATCATGGCTAAAGCATTGGGGAGGACTATTTTTGCAGCTACTAGGGAAGGAAATTTAGATGGAATCAGACCAACTTCAGTCCTAAATCCAGTATCTCACCAACAATTTATAGATGATACCATCATTGTTACAAAATCTTCTATCCCTCAAGAAAATGTAATCAAGAACATTCTGAAAACTTTTGAAAGAGTAGTTGGTCAAAAAGTTAATTTTCTCAAAAGCAAGGTCTTTTTTCTTAACACTCCATTGGGTAGACAAAATAAAATTGCTAGAATATTTGGATGTGAATTAGGTAACTTGCCAAAAATTATGGTGACCTCGATGACCTCGGTAGCTCTGGTGACATTGGGTGGGAATCCCCAAGTGCCTAAAAAATGGCTTGGACTGGAGCAGGGCAAGATTCCCCCATTGGGTGAAGCTTCCAATAAGTATGGTGAGAAGGGGCCTAACCCTGATCTAGGTGAGTAGTGGGACCTGCTTGCTAAACGACCATGGGAAAACTATGGGGGTTTTGTCCCTCCCCTCCTCGCTAGTGGATCTCGCTCTAAGGGTTTTTTCTTGCCCTTCCTACAAATGGATCTCGCTCGAAAAGCATAGCTCCTTCACCTCAAAGCTATGTATTTAAAGTCAAAGGTTTACCAACACCTAGCTCATCTGGGAACCTTCCTCCCATGTTGTCCTCTGATGATGACCTAATCATCCCTGACCTTATGATAGCAAAAAAAATTGTCTATCGAATCCCCTTACCTTTTTGGGAAATTTTTGGGGGAATACCAAACATAGAGTCAGTAAGAAGATGGGTTACGACCAAATGGAGAACGGTAGGGAGTTTTCAACTTGTGGTCCTATCCAGGGATTTTTTTTATCTAGATAAACAACCAAAATGACTATGCTTGCATCCTCATAGGAGGGTCATGGTTTTATGGTAGTAAAAGTCTGATTCTATGGAAATAGGGGGATGATTTTAAACCCAAAACTCAAAATATCAACTTTACCCCCATTTGGGTTTACTTCCTGGACCTCCCCATCCATTTCTATCATGAGGGCATTCTACATGGGATTGCTAAACATATTTGAGATCTTATAGCCATTGATTCTGCAACAAAGGCTCGAATGTGCATGGCTCACACCAGAATCTGCGTTAACACCAACTTGGATTCCTAGCTCCCAACTCGCATAAATATTATATACAACTCCTATCATAGGTGCCAAGCCATAGAGTATGAGAACAAACTGGAATTTTGCATAAAATGCCAATGCCAAGGGCATATGAGATTCCAGTGTCCTTATCTCAAATCCCAGAAAGAAAAGACTAACTTCAAGCCTCCCCCTGCTCGAAAATAAGGCACCTAGGTGGGAATCCACAATGAAATATCCAGAGCTCCTTTCATAAATAGACAGAAAAGAGAATGCAAAGGAAAACAAATCACCCAAGAGCAAGTGATTTTAATTCCCCCCTCTTTCCCTCATATAAGAAGGGTTGTAGTTCCATTCCTTCCAAGAGCATACAAGATTTCTAGGACTTTGTTATTGAGAATGAGCTAATGGATGTTCAAATTAAGGGATGCCAATTCACATGGAGCAAAAAAAGAGTGGGTTTCGAACACATACAAGTCAAATTGGATAGAATCTTCCTATCCTAGTAGTCTATTCCCATATTTGGAGATACCTCTCTCATCTCTCTTCCCATAATTGGCTCCGACCATTACCCCCTTCTTTTGGAAGCTAACAGAGCTCCATCCTTCAAAACTCCCTTTAGATTTGAGAACATGTTGGATCTAGCACACTGACTTGAGGTAGAGAATCTCTGAATAGTGGTAGCACCCTTGCTTTGGGTTTGCTATATCCCGAGTTTCCCAAAAATTGAAGGCTATCAAGGAAAACCTCAAAATATGGAATAAGGAGGTGTTTGAAAATATTTTCAAAAACAAAGATCAGATCTTAAGCAAACTCAAAACCATTGAGCAACAAATCTAGAATGACCAGTTGACTCCCCAGATTAGAGAAGAAGAAAAGCAACTTCTATCAGAATACCACAACATTCTGGCTAAGGAAGAGACCTACTAGAGACATAAATCTTGAGCCCTTTGGCTAAAATATGGGGATGCTAATACGAAGTTCTTCCATACCTCCACCCTATGGAATAGAAGCATGAACAAAATCAAAAAGCTCATTATGGCTAATGGAACCTACTCCAAAGATATTTTCAAAATCAGATATGAAGCTTCCTCTTATTTTATCAACTTGATGGGAATCATATCCCTCGAACATCCTGAAGCCCAAGAGGTCCTCCTACAGAACATTCCCCCTTTGGTCACTCCTGAAATGAATTCCTCCCTTATCCAACCCCTAAGCAAAAAATAAATCAAGCACGCTTTGTTCTCCATGCAGGCTGACAAAGCCCCTGGGCTAGATGGGTTCCCCCTTGGTTCTTCCAAACATTTTGGGATATTTTAGAGGAAGACATTTACAATGCTATCATAGAGCTCCAACAAACCAAGATCATTCCTAGAGGGATGAACTCTACTTTCATTGCCCTAGTCCCCAAAACCCCTCAAAGCAAATCCATGGTAGACTTCAGGCCAATAAGCCTATGCAACATCATCTACTAGATTTTAACCAAATCTCTAGCTATGAGGCTCAATAAAATCCTTCCCATGATCATAGATCCCTATAAAGGAATTTTAGTAGAAGGTAGATCCATCACTAACAACATCACATCTCTTCACAAAACTCTTCACTCTATCTCGTGCAACAAAAAAGCACCGATATTTTTGAAGTTGGATCAGCAAAGCTTTTGACAGGGTTAACCAGGATTTCCTTTTAAAATTCCTCTCCAAGTTCGGGTTTCACAAGGACTGGATCAACCTCATCAAGGGCTGCATTTCCTCCCCTTGGTTCTCTATTTTGGTTAATGGATTAGTAGCAGGATATTTTCCCAACTCCCAAGGTATCATATAAGGAGATCCCCTCTCCCCCTTACTATTCATCATTCTTGCAGAATCCCTAGGAAGAGCCTTCAAATCTACTTGTGCTACAAGAAGTGTTTCAGGTATCAAATCCTCTTCTAATTCCCCACCCCTATCCCATAAAAAAAATTTATATGATACTATCATCGCCACCCTGGCCTCTTTTATTCAAGCTAAATCCATAAATTCTATCCTTGATACCTATGAATTAGTAGTCGATCAGTAAATTAACTATCTAAAAAGCAAATGCTACTTTCTCAACACTCCTACTAATGAACAACATAAAATTGCATGTATCCTTTAGTGTTGCATTGTTGATCTCCCTACCTCTTACTTGGGTCTTCCCTTGTTCATCAAAAACCTGAAAGAGTCCATGTGGGACAATGTTATAGAAAGGATCAAGCAAAAACTTGTAGGATGGAAAGGTTCTCTTCTGTCTCAGGTAGCCAAAGCAACTCTCACTATGGCTATTCTCTAGAGCATCCCAGTTTACTTTATGTCAATGTTCAAAGCTCTTGTTGTTGTGCATTCCAAGATTGAACAAATTCAAAAGAACTTCCTTTAGTCAGGCCTAGAGGAAAAGAAAAAAATCCATTTAGTTAGTTGGGATAGAGTTTGCCACCCCAAATCCCAAGGAGACCTTGAGCTTAGAAGAATTTCCAACATGAACCTTGCCCTTCTCACCAAGCACGCATGGGAGATCTTCACCAACTTCAAAATATAGTGGGTATCCATCATCAAATGCAAATATCTTAAAAACCTATCCTTGCTAGATGACAACATTCCCACTAATGGATCTACATTTTGGTGGGTTATCATTCAGGCCAAATCCCTCATCACCAAATGCACCCGATGGTAGTTAGGCAATGGTTAAAATATAAAGCTCTAGGATGATGTATAGATAAAATATAGACCCTTTTTAGAGATCCCTAAAGTCTCCATCCTCAAAAAATTTCTAGACAAGAGGTTCGACAGCCAAGTTAGGTACTTCATTGACATTCAACACAGATGGAAAGCCATTCCCACTACCAATTAAAGTGATTAAGTGGCTAGAGCAGGGATTGTCTTGTCTCACTTTCTCAAAACCACTATTATCCCAACCATAGCTACCCCGAATTACCCCATTTGGAAAGGGAATGACAATGGGGATTTCTCTGTCAAATTAGCTTACTCCCTCCTACTCAATTCCCAAGTCCCCACTATTCCCTTCAGTCTGGTGTGGGTCAAGCACCTCATCCCCAAGGTTGGTTTTTTCTTGGATTGCCATTCAAAACAAAGCCCTCACTATCGATAATCTAATGAAAAGAGGTATGCATGTCTTGAATAAATTCCACCTATGTCTCTCTAATTGGAAATCCATCAATCATATGTTCCTAGATTGTAATTTTACCAGAGAAGGTTTGTGTCACATCCTGACTACCTTTTAGATTCAATGGGCTCCTCCCAACTCCTTACTAGACCTCTTCATCCAATGGCCTAACCCGTTCAACAATCCCAAAGTCTCCTTTCTATGGAAAATTTACCTCCATCATTTTTTATGGTAAATTTGGTTAGAGAGGAACCATAAAATTTTCTCCCTCTTGTCTAATGACCCTGTGTCCACAACTACTAAAGCCATCACTTATGCTGCTAAAAATTCCCATTTACTTCCATGCCCCAAACCTCCTAGCAGTGGCTTTGAAACTGAGATCCTTCAGTCTCTGAATATTCCCATCCCTTCTAATGCGGCCCCTCCCCTACCCCATCCCAGGAAGGAGGCTCGATGGAGACCACCCTCGAAAGGATGGTTGAAGTTAAATTTTGATGGTGCCTCCAAGGGGAATCTAGGTTTAGCAAGAGCTTGTGGGGTTGTCAAAAATCATAAGGGTGAAGTTGTCATAGCTTTTTCCGAGAACTTGGACCATCAAACGAACAATGTGGTTGAATCTTGGGCCCTATGGAGAAGTATGCATCTAATCAGGGATTCAAAAATCAATCTCCAAATTGAAGGGGATTCCCTTAACATTGGGTACATCAACAATGACAAAAGTCCATCCTGGAACATTCGCTCTCTCATCCAAGAGACCCAAATTCTCATTGGCCAAAAAAATTAGGTTATGGCTGCTCACGTGTATCAAGAGGCCAACAAGCTTGTTGATGGTCTTGCAAATTTGGGAATCACCCAACCTACCATCTCCATTTGGTGCAACATGGTTCCACAAAGTGTTCTTCATATAGCGTTAGTTGATTGGCTGAGATAGACCAGGTGCCTTTAGCTCTTTCCCCGTTGTTCTATGGTTTTCCTAATTATTGTTTTGTAGGTCCCATGGTGCAAAGTTCCCATGGCTAGAATTCTGATCTGTGCACGTCCTCGCTATCATATGATTGGTCACCTGCCTAGCCCTTCCATTCATGTTTTTCAAGCTTGGATCCACTTTTTAAATTGTAGCAAAGTTTAAGGAAACTTGTGCAGTCCCAACTATGATTATTCCAAAGTCGCCCCACCTAAGATCTCACCTGGGCTTGTTGTTACCAAGTACCACTACCACTTCATCTCCACCCGTGTGGATATCCATTTGAGGCCCCACCAATCCCTAGTTTCATCACCATCAACACCGCCTCTACACTTGTTGTCACTCCTGGTTTACCGACATGAGTCTTGTTTCGTATCATGCTTATTTAAACTGGTTGTGGTCTACCCCGATCACCTACTTTATTCATTTGCACCACCCCAGCCCTCTATCTAGTTCTCTTTCTAGTAATCTTGAGTTCCTTGTTTCCACCACCATAGCCTTTACAAATCCCAGTAACCTCCATCAAGCTTAATAACCTCCATCTGGACCCCCTTTTGGACACCTACCTACAAGCATAGGGGTTTATCCCTTTTCTATCCAAATTCAAGGATGTCAAGCCAAATATTACCATAGACTTCATGAAATCATTGTCGAATGGTCATGTTTCCATTTGCAACATCCACTGTAAGGTAACAATAGATCTAATTGCAAAAGTGTCTAGCCTCTCGCTAACAGTTCATTTGGTCTAGCAAGACAAACATAATTGGGACCAGGAGCTCGATGGATTTCCCAACCATCAAGAGTTTAAGTGGATCAGATTCACCATCGACCGTGAATCCCTCCCCTCTCCTTGGCCTATCAAATAATCCCTATGCTCCAGTACATTTCTTGTGATGACCCCACCAAGCCTTTATCCAATTTTCATCTAGCTCTGGTCAATCACCTGTATGGTTTCAAACCCATGAATATCCTGGCTTTCCTTCATCGCTCCATCTGGATCTCAATTCTTAGTACCCACAAAAAGCACTCTACCCCCATCCACCAAGGGTTGCTTGCAGTCATCTTCCACCACGTCATTGCCTCCACCCTTCCTCCCATTTTTGTCACCCCCATTCTTTCTAATCCTCCTCCTCCCTCCTATGTTCATAGTCCTTCCCACTCCTTGTATAGCAAGCCCCTTGTTAGTGAGGATCCCCAAGATTTCCAAACTCTAATTTCCAAGAAAGGTTGTATGGCTGTTGTGACACCCTCTTCCATCAAGCCCCTTGGTGCGAGTGAAGGTAGGCCTCTACTAGTGAAGTAGAAATATAAGGTTGGACAGAGCTCCTCTCACATCTAAAGGTCCTCTCGGGTCAAAAAATCCAAGGCAGAGACCAATTAGATTTCCCAATTTATATTTCTAAGGAAAACTGTGGGAATTCAAACCCTAATGTTGTAATTTTTTATATAGTTTCAGGAATATTCCTCAAAAAATTTATCTCAGCTTTTGATAGTGCCAGTATAACCCTAAAGCATTTCCTCTAGAATGGTGCAAGTTGTACCAAGGAGAACTCAAAATCCTAGCTTCACTTGTCATGCTTTGGAGTAGGTTTATGGGTTTTTTGTTTTTTGACACTGTTGTTTCATTTCCCTGCAGGATGACGATTACTTACAGATAGTGCTTCTCATATTTCCCCTTCATGGGTGCTTATCCTAAGTCTGTTAACTGTATTTTCCTAAGGTTACCCTTGCATGGGTTTTAGTTGGTTTTTTATCAAAATGTAGTTTTCTTGGTTTCTCACCTCTACATAGGTAGTTTCGCTTTGGTAGCTGGTTCTATCATCCCCTGCATGGGAAATTTTGGCTTTTTTATAGCTGTCGTTCCTGGTTTGGGATCCTTTAGTAGTATTTCTCCTCTATATTACAATTTTTTTTGTATATCTAGGATTGGGACCTAGTCAAAACCGGTATAATATAAGCAACTAATTACCAAAAAAAATAGGGAACTTGCCAACAACTTACTTGGGAATGTCACTTTTCAATGGTAGAATGAAAGAGGAATGGTGGAATCCAATGGTGGAAATATTTACAAAGAAATTAGCAGGGTGGAAAGGTACTCTTCTTAGTCAGGAAGGAAAGGCTTTGTTGGTAAAATCTACCCTTCAAAGTATCCCCATTTATTTTATGTCTTTGTTCAAAATGCCTAAGAAAAATTGGGAAAGAATTGAACAAATTCAAAGGAATTTTTTATGGACTGGAATGGAAGAAAAGAAAATAATTGCTCTTGTTGCTTGGGACAATGTATGTACAAGAAAATAAGCTAGAGGACTTGGTTGTAGGAAACTAAAACTCATGAATAAAGCTCTCATGGGGAAACAAGGTTGGAAAATAGTTACAGATGAGGAAGTCATATGGGTTAAAATTTTAAAAGCAAAATATATGGGGAATGAAAATAGGTTTTTGGAAGATGAAAATGTTGTGAAAGGGTCATTTTTTGGAATAATCTCCAAAAAATAAGACCTCTTCTTCAAAAAGGCTTGATATGGAAAATTAGAAATGGAAATAATGTCAATTTCTAGAAAGATAGTTGGTTAAAAAATTTTCCTTTGTGTGATGATCCTAAGTTCAAAGACCTAGAATAGGAGATTTCTCAACAATATGGTCAATGGGTTCACAATTATATAACTGAAGGTCCCAATGGAAATATGTGGAAATAAGTTCACTTGGATAATGTGGATGATAGGAAGAGACAAGTGATCAATAAACTAAATAGAATGTTACAAGTTTACTTCTTGAATCATGACAGATATGGTGACTCTCTAATATGGAATTTTAGGAAGGATGGAAAGTATTGGATGGACACCTAATCCCCAAAGTAGCTTTATTATTTTCATTGATGGCTAAAAATAAGATCCTTACTATGGACAACTTAATGAAGAGGGGCTTCTCAATACCAAATAGGTGTCCATTATGTGAAAATGCTTGGGAAGAGGTTAGGCATTTATTTTTAGATTGCTCCTTCTCTTATGAAGTTCTCACTTGTTTGATTGACAAATTTAGCATGGCTTGGGTTTTTCCAAATTCCATGGTGGATTTATGTTTAAGTTGGGAATCACCTTTTAGAAGTAAGATATTATGCACCCTTTGGAATTTTTTTACCACACTTCATTTGGGGTATTTGGAAAGAAATGAATCAAAGAATTTTTAAGGGAGAGAAGAAAGATGTTTTGTCTATTGTCAGTAGGATATACAATGCAGTAAAAAAAATGTTATGTCTATAGATTCTAGTGATACATTGGAAGTGATAGAGGAAAAATATATAATGATCAAATGGGGGCTGCAATATTGTCCTAATCAAAGGAATAATTCCACCAAGATCAGTAGACTTCAAACTAAGTGGAAACCTCCTCCAAAGGAATGGTTGAAGTTGAATTTCGATGGTGCTTCTAAAGGGAATCTAGGAAGTGCAGGAGCAGGTGGTGTTATCCAAGATGAAAATGGGAAGGTAATTAGATTTTATGCTGAAAATATTGAATTTCAATCCAACCACTTTACGAAGACTAGAGCTCTTTTCTTAGGGATTAGATTAGTTGATAATTTGGGAGCAATAAATTTGGTTATTGAAGGGGACTCCTTAAATATTATCAATTTAATCAAAGGGAACCAAAACTCACATTGGGAGATAGATGATATGATAAAGGTAATAAGAAGGCTTATTATGAAATTGGACAATGTTCAAATAATACATATATACTGTGAAGGTAATGTAGCAACATATTGGGCAGCTAATTTTAGAATCAAGGCAAAAGGATATGTTATGATGGAAAACAATTTTCCCCAAGAACTAATCAATATCACCAATAAAGAAAATATACACACTAAATAATAAGTTTCTATTGATGGGTGTAGCAGCTATGGTCTCAATGGTAAGATATTATTTATGGCAACGGCTACAGTCTAGGTAGTAATATATTGTTCTCTGGGTTCCTGTTGAGGGGTGCATCGACTATAGTCTTGGTGGTAGGATATTGTTCTATGGTAGGGTTCTTATTAAGGGGTGTAGTGGCTATGGTCTCGATGGTAGGATACTATTATGTGGTAGGGTTATGTTGAGAGATGCAATGATTGTGGTATCAATGACAAGATACTATCTGTGTATACAAACAAGAATTTAAAGATGATTTTTCCATAAATAAGAATTAAGGTGTAAAAAACAAATTGAAACTTACTACCTTAGCCAAAAATGGGGAAAAAATGCATCGATGGCATGTATGCAAAAAATAAAGTACTCAAGATGAATTCATGGTCTAATTCCATGTTGATAAAAAGAAGGGTTTTATTTGGTTCTTCAATTCTCTATCTATGGCCTATTTTTAGTTGGGTGGTTTTAGTGATTGGAATGTTGTCCATAGTCTATCCTAGACTATATCATTTAATATATGGGTTTAATATATGGGTAGTACTTTAGAATAGGTGACCTAAATATCATCATATTTTGGATTTCATAAGAGGCTTATGTGTATGTTCTGAAGTTGACTTAAGTTTGTCTCATTTTGGAATTTTCACGAGGTATATTTGTATGTTTTGAGATGTAAAAGGGTTGGGACCCTTTCAAAAACCCCTTCTTCCAACCTTATAAAATAAAATTATCTAAAAATTGTCTTAATTTATTTTCCATCACTTTGGAAACTATCTTATATTCCATATTACATAATCTTATGGGTTGAAATGAATTAAATAATATAGCATCCTTATTTTTTGGAATTAGGGTATGATATGTTGCATTTATTTTATAAGGTATGTATTATCTTACCCTAAACTGTTCCATTGCCACCAATAAATAATCCTTCACTATATCCAAATTGTGTTAATAGAATGTTGTAGAGAGTCCATATGGACCTAGGGATTTATCCTTATTAAAAGAGAAAAGAGCTAGATAAACTTCTTCCAGAGTAATAGGCTCCATCAATTTCCTATTGTCTTCATCTATTATAATCGAAGGAAATTCTTGTAGAAGTTTATCATTAAGAACTTCAAACTCCTTTGATCCTAGAATATTCTAGAAACAAGACCTTACCTCTTTTCTAATTTTACTCTAGTCTTCAATCCAAACCCCTTCTAATAATTCTATTCTACTAATTCTCGATGTTGATCTATGATATGGATTATAGTACATGTTTTAATAATTTGTTAGTTATGGATAAAAATTATTTAATGTGTTCTTATATGTTGTCATGTCTTATAATACCTATTTATAGGCACTTGTTCTTATGCTAATACAACTAAGTTTGGATTCTCTTCTTATTTTTCGCGTCTATGTAATTAATTCCACAACATTGGTATTAGAGCAGGTTATGAGTTACAGGCTAGTATCCTCTTCCCCTAGACTAATATTGGTTCAAACGAGGAATGAGACTACCTATGTAGATCTATCTGTGGAGCTGATTATGTATATTTTAGACATTTTGTTTGTAGGCTTTCTCTATGCGGTTTCATCCTATTTTAGCCTTGCATTTTTTACCATTTCCAAACTCCGTTCATGACCATATTTCATGATGTCGAGTCTCATAGATATTTTTTCCAACCTTATCGATATTTTCATGCAAATTTAGCAAAACCAAGTGGATTTCATCGTCAGTCTTCAGTAGTTCAAAACTGACATCATCACTGTTGTTGATGAAGAACTAGATATCGAAGATCTTATTCATGTCGACGTAGATCTTAGTGAAGAAGATCAGGATTCTACCCCTGATACAGAACTTGAAGAATTTATAGCCACACCTAGATTCAAACCAAGGTCTCTAGGTGATATACCCAACATATTTCCACTAGATGATGTGGCTCCTATTACGGATCTGAGCTCATTTGAAGCTCCTGTTGTAGATCAAGCCCATTCGGATGTTGTAGATCCAAGCTCTCCAAAAGTCATTGCAATTGATGATCCCACTGCCCTCTCTACCCTTGTCATCATGCCTATTGCACTTCATGATCTTCCTATTCCTCCTAGTAATGTTATCCTATTTTTGAATGTTGAATTGTTATTGTCGTTGCATGATTCACTATTTTACGATAATGATATCCTAATTTCAAGTATAATTTGTTGCCCACGACTTTCATGTTGTCTTCCTTGGTGGTTCCTCAGCTCCTCTATGGATTTTCAATATATTTCTATATTTTTAGGTATTGCTTCCACACTTCATGCTTGCAGTATCAGGTTTCCAATGGTGATCTGATGTTTACCGATTTCGTCTCTCTTTTCTAGTGTTGATTTGATTTTCTCTTGATTTATCAAGCATTGTTTTGATCGTTCTCTACCATCGCAAATCAACGATTTGTTTCTCCAACCTGTGCACCCCCATGGCCTCCCCCTCTCACCCCATGTTGATTACTAGTCATTATCACTGATCAAACATGCCTACCACTTGCCACTTGCTTTTGTTGCCATAAAATTAGTTGTTGTCATTCCACAATAGTCATTGCTCCCTTTTCCTTGGAGATATTTTTAAATTAAATTAAATTTTATTTAATTTTATTTAATTTTATTTAAAATTACAATATTTAATATTGCACTTATTTTTAAATACCATAATTATGTGTTAAATTAAATATTCTTTGTTGATCGTTGCCCATTCACATCATCCATAAACCCATAATTAAATTAAATTAAAATTTTATTTAATTTAATTTAATCCATCACTTTCGTCTCCATTGACCATTGTTTTGGTCCACTTGACCGTTGTCCCAGTCCACCAATAATTTAATGCAAGCGGCCCACAATTAACCATGAATTAATTAAATTAAATTAAATTGTTTTTAATTTAATTTAATATTTTCCCATCTCCATTAATGCACGGCTCAGCCAATTCAATGCATGTTTGCTTGTCTTAAATGCCACAATAATTATATTTTTCGTTTGGCATTTGTTCAAGGCATATTCTACTGCATCTTCTCTAACATTGTAGTTGTTTTCTTCTATAAAATTTAGCGACCCATTTTAGTTGTCCATCGTCATAGCAGTGTTTACATTTGTTGGAGAGCATTTTTTGAGCCTGATCCAGATCCAGTGTAGACCTGTCAAACTTTGTTATTTTGGTCTTCATATTTTGTAACAATAGTACATTTTTAGTTGTACCTGATACTCCTAGATATTTTCCTTCTTTCTCTTCCACCTTTTTATGCATTGGGTACCAATTCTTCTTCAATGGGGAGGATTGATATGGATGATAGTACATGTTTTAATAATTTTTTAGTTATGAATAAGCATTATTTAATGTGTTCTTCTCCGTTGTCATGTCTTGTAATATCTATTTATAGGCACCTATTTTTATGTTAATACAACTACGTTGAGATTGTCTTCTTATTTCTTGTGTCTGTGTAACTAATTCCACAACAATCCATGTACTATCCTATAAAAAAACTTGGTGTCTTTATCTCCTTCTTTTAACCAAGTTTATCTTGATTTTAATCTCCAAAATTTCTCTTCCTTACTCAAAATATTATGATATTCACTAAGTAACTCCCTTCCTCCAATCTTGGATTATTATGATCACATTTTTGGAGTTTTGAAAGTTTATCTTTTAGTTCTTCTTTCTTCTCAAAAATATTTCCAAAAGTGTTCTTGTTCCATTCTTTTAATCTACATGTCATTTATTTAAATTTGTTTTGGAAGTGTATATAGCCCATTTTTTCCTAAATAATTTCATGTTTGTTCTATCATATCAACAAGTTGAGGATGATTTCCCACATTTACCCATTTTAAAATTATGATCTTTTTTTAATTCACTTGTTGTAATATATTACATCATTTGGTTCTTTACTAATGTATCTTCATGGGTACATATTTAGATTAGTATTATACATATTTATATTAGTATTATATTAGGAGATAAATAGTTTATTAGAGTAATTTAATAAATGCGCAAGTGTTATAATGTGCAGTGATGTAAATATGCATGTAGTCCTGTTGGAGCAAAATCTGCCTTTGGTTACATTTGTGCCCAAGACTTTGCCAACATTGAAATACCAGGTCAGAACAGAGTTTACCTGGTTCAGTCTCTAGAGGAGGTTGGTTCCTTTGATTTTTTAGGGAAAGGGAAAAGAGAGAGAGATGCATAAATAGAGGGAAATATCGCTATGGCTAGAGGATTAAAATGGTACAGATTAAGCAACAACAATTACTATTATCACAGCATTTTACAAAGAAGCATAATAGAATCGAAACATAGAAACTAAAACCTAGAGGTGAATGCTTTATGATAATACAGCTCTATTTATGAAGTGTATATCTAATAGAATGTTAATGCAAGAATTCAGATTAAGAATTTATACGAGTTATATTCAAACTAGATTTAATTAGCAATAGACAACACTTACATACTTCATAACATCAATGAGCCAAGAACCAGAATGTATATCTTTCTTTAGATTTCAGAAGTTTGTATACATAGCCTTGTAAATGCCTAAGATCCGACCATTTTCTTGGGTCACTCATTCTATATATAAGATTTTTTACATAACATAAAATTGAAATCTATTACAACAGTATACCCGTAGGCTCATTCTGGTACAGAAGAAACGTAAGGAGTGATGGAGTTCCTAAATGAAATATGTTGATATATTTTTGTTACATCAATCTTTCTCTGATATCTCAAAATTCATGGTCTACTTGGCTCTCAAAATGTTGTGCCATCATGACTTTTGGTCTCTGCTTGGTCCTTGGTTTTCAAAATATTGCGTCATCATGACTTTTGGTCTCTGCTTGGTCCTTGGCCTTCAAAATATCATGCCATCATGACTTTTGGCCTCTACTTGGTCCTTGGCCTTCAAAATATCATGCCATCACAACTTTTGACCTCTACTTAATCCTTGGCCTTCAAAATGTCATGCCATCATGAATTTTGGCCTTTGCTTGATCCATGGCCTTCAAAATGTTGCGCCATCATGACTTTTGGCCCTGCTTGGTCCTTGGACTTTAATATATCACACCATAATGAATTATGGCCTTGGTCTGCTCCATTACTTTCAAAATATCACACCATCGTGACTTTTAATCTCTACACTTAGTATTTGGAGGAGATTATTCCTTATTTCCCTGGATGTGGTCATTTTGACCAACATTCTTGGTGCCTCCTGAGGTAATTTTGTCAGCTGAATGTTAGAACCTAGATCCTTTATCCATTGGGGAATGGAATTGAAAAAGAAAATAATAATAAAAATAAGGAAAATAAGGGGAAATATACCAAGTAGACAAAAAATAAACAAAAATTCACTTTGAGGCGATCATTCTTCTAGAGTACTTTCGCCAAAATTTCTTTTTTGCTTTTGACCTGAAGGTGGTGCACTATTGGATGAGGCCTTCTTGGCTTTTATTTATTTCTCCTTTTCTTGCTTGTTCTTTTCTAGAAC
This sequence comes from Wollemia nobilis, assembly GCA_028583015.1. Taxonomy (NCBI): domain Eukaryota; kingdom Viridiplantae; phylum Streptophyta; class Pinopsida; order Araucariales; family Araucariaceae; genus Wollemia; species Wollemia nobilis. The sequence continues at coordinate 4,695,462 of JAQPPZ010000622.1, forward strand.
AACCTCATTGTAGGTGGTGCAAGACTTCTTATAGGTCTCTTCATATGTATCTACCTTTTCCTTGAAGGTGACATACAGGTATTCTAGCTCTTCGACCTTGTCATACGATAGAGATTTTTCTTTTAAACTTAGTTCATGTAGATAAGCGTTCATCTATGTGATATCCTGAGCCATAGTGAATATTGAATCTTCTTGAACTGGCTCTTCCCAATTGTCAATCTTAGATTCATATTCCAAGAAATTTTTCCAAGAGGCTTTTAGCTCATCTTCTACTAGGAGTTTTGAATTTTTATCTCAGAAGCTAGGCATACCATAATTTTTGGCTATACCCGCATGTTTGATAATTACTTTAGCCTCTGTCTTTATATTGTGATTTATCCTTACACCTTTTATTATCAACTTATGTCTTTTGAAGAAATTATGGGCAACCAACTTGACTTGAGACCAATTTTCATCATGAGCTCTGTACCCTGCTATCGCCTGAGTGCTATCCACCAAGACCTAAATTTTATTAGTGGCTGATACCCTTGTTTCTAGGAGCTTGATTGATTCTTCGAAATCATCTTCCACCTAGCCCAACGTGCCTTTGATTTTGATTAGGTATGCTAACATGGATTTAGACTTTAGGATTATCTGGCTGACCCTTTCGAGCATCTCCTTTTGGATTGTTTTTTATTTCTCTTTGGTCAGTCCACTGGTCTTATCTGCACTATAAAATAGCTACTTCTTGAGGTCTTCAACTTGTTGCTATAGCATTTGAATCTATTCTTCGAAATTCATTGCTCTTTATTTGTAAGGGGTGGCCTCATTGAACCTCTCCTCCCATTTCTTGACTTCATTTTTCAAAGCCTTCTTTATGGTTTTCTGCTGGTGAAGGTCTTTTTTTAAATGCTTTCTTGACTGCTCTGCTCGAAGGAAATTTTATTTGTAATATTATTTGTTTAGATAAATCATCCCCATATGAGTCTGAGCCTTGCTCCACTCATCATCCATGGGCAGTTGAGTCATGTCCTCCTGAGTCACCTCAGCCTGGTAATCCTCCAGAGTTATTTATTTTTCTGGCTTCTACACCAGTAGGGTCATCTTCATCATGGACCATTGCATGCTGATGGGATCTAACATTGTTCCTTCTCAAACATAGGCTACATCTGTAGATATTTGGGAGCTCCATGACTTCAACCATGTGGCGGCATTGATGTTGGATTTCTTCAATTTCTTAAATTTGGCAATAATAGGGTTGCTTGTGGGGGAAGCAGTTTGCATGGCTTAGAAGCTTAACAGGTTGGTGAAGAATGGGAAAGGAGTGGTGGCTAATGAGGCTTCCATACTTAATTTTCTATAAGGGGGTCTTCATGAGCAAGGTGAGATGTTGGTGGAGTCCTTTGTGTTGATGGATTAGTTGGCATAGTTTTTTGAGCGGATGGGGGAGTTTGATGAGGAGGTGATGGAGGAGGTTGACCGAAATATGATGGGTTGCCCTGTCTTTCAGAATGGAGAGGGGAATTTCTCTGGGAATGAGAAGAAGAAGGAATATCAAGATCAATGGAAGACATACCTGAGGCCTTTGGTGGAGTGATGTCCTTGATCCCTTGTGACTTCTCAGTATAGACATCTGCAATTTACTTTAGGCAAGAGTTGTCAACGTCGATTGTTACTTTTGTTAGGGTTTGCTCTTCTCCAAGGGTCTCCTTTTTGGGCTTAGCTACGTTGATTATTTGTTCATCAATATTTTGTTTCCTAGAATCTTGTTCTAAATTATATCTTATTTCTTCTTGGTCCCTAGCCTCCTCATGCTCTTCTGATTCTGTGTGTTCCTCGAACTCCTCATCTTGTTTTGATTCTTCGTGTTCTGATTCTTTTGAGGACGTTTTTATTCTTCTCTTCTTCTAAGGTCCTCCCTTCTTTGACTCTTATTTTCTTTTTCTATGTTCAATCTGAGCACTATCATCAGATTCTAGGTCTGATCCTGAAGGAGGGATGAAATCTCAATGTCTTCTCTTTGGGGTTTCTATTTGTTTAGTTGTTATTACTTTCCCCTTGTCTTATTTTATGTTACCTTCAACCTATCTGATGGGAATGCCATCAATTCCCAATGGAACCTTATCCGCTGGAGTCTCATACCATTCATAATAACTTGTGTTATAATTCATAGAAAACTTTGTATCCATATTTAAACTATATCTAGTGAATGTTTGAATGTGGTACCTCATTTACCACCATATTAATATTTTAGTGTGATCCTAGTATTTTCCTCTTTTCTTCATATTTTTTATGGTTTCATGAGTGAGCTTGTGCTTTGGATTTGAACCGCTCCAATATGCCAAGTGCTCATATAAATCATGCCATGAAATAAGTGGTTGCATCCTCTCGACATGTCATTCTAGCGGCTAGTCTTCATTATTATTCTTGCCCTGTTTGTCAAGTTGCCTATCAAAGGCATGGAATTGCTTGAAGGGAGCCTTATTCAGGGTGGCCTGCCTCTGGGTGAATTTATCTCCAAGATCATACTTCCACTTGTGTGGTAGCTCTATCAATTTTAGACCCTTTAGAAATTGAGCGATTTGCTCATGGTCTCCCTTCTTAGATATTGTCACTCCATCCTGGAAGGGCATGAGGCAAGTATGTATTCCCTGAGCACTTATCTCAAACTTGCTATTGAAGAACTCTATTTGCATTACGTACTCTAGAGAACAAATTTGCTTAGTGACATAGTAAGGCAATAGTAAAGGTTTCTCTGTGAAGCCGTAGAGCCTAATAACTACCCATTGTGTCAGGACAAACCAGTTCCCTTCTTCTGCATGGGGGTGTCTCAAGGTGTCTTGCATTTGTTTAGGAATTCTTGGCATTTGGCCATTAATGATTTTAAGATCAAGGCCTAATAATTCCATGTTTAAGTGGTAATATGAACCCATGTTTGATAGAATAGGTGTCCATTCACATACCGATAAGTGTTCCCCCTTTTGATATTTTGTGGTGGTGGAAATAAAACTCAAATGCTTGGCCTAAAAGAAGAAAAATATCCATACTAGATATGAAGAGTACTTGAAAGCATCTGGAATCTCCCTTTGTAGCTTGGAAATGCATGTGTGTAGCTGTTGGGCCAGGTACATTGGCCAGTCAAAAAATATAGGTACTCTGCTTGGATTTGTGTGTGCTTTTTCATAGAACTTGGGATTAGACATGCACTGCGCTACTGCAATTTTGCCACCTGTAAACCTGGGTATCATATTCTAATCCCACCACCATAGCCAAAATGGAAAAGAGTTCTTTTTTCTTGAATATGAAAAAGGAAATATGGGATTTTGGTACAGACTTATCAAAAAGAGTGTCTAATAGGTTCCATTGCAGGAATGCCTTGATGTTTGAGGCATTGATGTAGTACTTCACATATTTTTTAGGGTCAAACTAGATAGCAAGGACTACAGTATTCCTTCCATGAGCGAATACAACCCTGATTGTGTCTAGGTCGAGTGCGAACATGGCCTCCCCTTTGTAGTTCTTCACTACTCTATGTTTGATGTCATACATATTCACCATTTCCTGGATCAGCTCAAGATAGGAGTGAGCCTATGGTCAGACATACTAGTAGAGAAAATAATGGTACGAGAATGTTCTCATACTAGACAGATACATCTGTGGTCATTCTAGCAGCTATATCTTTTTTAATCTATTCTGACTATTTATATCTTTACATATGTAATGTGGTTGTCAAGGTCCATGAAGTTGCTTCCTTTTTTGCTTGAGCTTATCTTTTTCTTTGAGGGTGTTTCTAAAGAAGCAGTAGCTGGGGGTGTGGACACAATGGTAGTATTTTGTAGCCTTGTAGTTAGGAATAGTCAGGGGCACAATTAGTAGAGTGTTACAGAGCTCTCTGAGTGAATAGGGAAAACATAGAAAAAGTGGAATATGAAGAAAGGATATGGAAGACAAGTGATCAAAATGGCTATGGATACTCATGCCAACCTGACATGCAATAACTATCAAACTAATGTGGAACAATTGTGGTTGGTAGTATTCATTTCAATGTAGATTTAGAATAATACCTAGAGTCTTGGTTTGTGTATCTGTATTCAAAAAAGCTACCAACCTCAAGTTGCCATTTTGGTTTGGACCAATGATTTGCTCTACTACTATACTGGGCTAATAAATCGGCATCATCTCTATCTTGGGCCAATAAATTTGTGCCACTTCTACTCTGGTCCAATTAGCAAGTACGTCAGTACCTTAAAAAGAATGATTTTATGGTTTCGAGGTCATTTTCTTTAATACAAAAAACTTTTGGTTGGTCCTACGTGGCATATTCTACTCTTTTTAACCGTGTTAGGTTGTTCTAACATGGTTCTTTCTACCTATTCAAAAATATTTTATTTATTTGATGTGGCACCCTTTACTTGTCCAATCAATGCTAGATCTGACGTGGCACTCAACTACCCAAAAGTCACGAGATCACGATAAATTTCTTTGAAAGGGTCTTTGTGCACCATAAATTTGTGCCATCATGACATTTTGCCTTGGCAAAGTGCTTAGCTACCCAAAACTTGTGATATCATGAAAAATTTCTTTGAAGAGGCCTTTGTGCACCAAAAAGTTGCATCATCGCGACATTTTGCCTTGGCAAAGTGCTTTGAAAAGAAATAAATATTTACATAAAATACATATAGGGTGGAGAGAGCCCATTACTTGTAGTACAGTTTTAGATGGAATCCATTGATAGGGATCGATTTAACCTAGCCCTGTTCATCTTTTAAATGGAAAAAATTATGTTGCTTTTCTTCTATTATTTTGAAACGGCCTTCCTAGAATGCATCAAATTTATCGTGATTTCTAGGTTTAGACTTATTCTCATTCCATATGAGGACTATGTCTCCCACCTTAAATTTCCTTAGGGTGATCTTCTTGTCAACCATCCCTTTGTGGCAACAACATGCTTTTGGTAGTGATTATAGGCATGTTATTTATTATCCTCTGAATGGAGGAGTTGGACCAGCATGTTCTCCATTGGTTTTACCTCTTCCATACTAGCTTGATTGAGTAGCTTCAAAGCTAGTATTTCTATGTATACTGGTAGGACTGCTTCTTAACCATAGACCAGGGAATAAGGGTATGTGTTGATCGACTTCTTGATGGTTATTCTATCGGCCCACAGTACTTGATTTATCAAGGAGTTCCAACTTCTCTTGTTGTCTTTTAGAGTCCGCTTCAAAATTTTGAGTAGGTTTTTATTTGTAGATTCAGCTAGTCTATTTCCTTGAGGATAGTAGTTTGAGGATGTTTTTAAATAAATCCCATATTTGCATGTGAATTCAATCATCTTGGTTCCTATGAAGGATGAACCATTATCTGTGACTAACATCTCTAGGATGCCAAATATGGTGATCAGGCTTTCCACGAACTCTATCACGATCTCTTGGTCTATCTTTTTGATGGGTATTACCTCTGACCACTTCATGAAAAATTCTATGGCTATCAGGATATACTTATATCCGTTGGATGAGTTGGGCTCTAGTATCCCAATGGAATCTAGTCCCCATTGTTGAAAAGGTTCTTCAACCTAGATGGACTTTAGAGGCAATGGAGCATTCTTGTTTCTCCTTACGTACCTTTGGCATTCCTCACAACCTCTTGTTGTCTTGAAGGTATCTGCAAAGATGGTTTACCAGCAACACCTGGTCCTGATGATCTTCAGGGTAGTGGTTCTCCTAAGTAGTGTCCTTCTGACAATCCACCATGGAAATCTTCCAAGATATTTTGTTTATGTTCTTCTTTTATGCAACGGATAAGTACTCCATCCAAGTTTTTATGTACAACCCTTTAGGCAGTAGGATGTATTTCAAAGCATATTTTTAGTACCTTTTTATTTGTGAGGAATTTAAGTTTGTTGGGCAACTCCTAGTTTATAAGTATTTGATCAATTCATCCACCTAGTCGAGCCGCTCTGGGGTTTGATCATCTTTTGATACTGCTTCCTGAGTCTAGCATGCTACATACTCTAGTGAAGCATGCTTGGCGATTTCTTGGCATAATGCTCTACCTCTTACTAGTTTGGTCGGGTGTATTTCTACATCATATTCTTGTATTTTGGTCACCCAACCAACTCTTGTGTCATCGAGCTCTCCTTGTATGATGAAGCTTTGTACATCGGGGTGGATGGTGTAGACGATTATCCTACTTTGTGATAGGAAATATTTGAATTTTTTAGAGACATCATTATTGCATATATCTATTTTTCAATGCATGCTCTTGCATAGTTTGACTCAGAAAATATATGGATATTTCTTCATTGTTAGCTCCCTTATATGTGAATACTGCGGCGTAGGTTTCTTATTCACCTATAGCATATAAAATAAAATCTCTAGAATAGTCTATATTTACCAAGATAGGGGCTTGAGCTATCTATTATTTGATCTACTGGAAGAATTTTTCCTCGCATATGTCCATTTGAACATGACATCCTTTTTTAAAAGCTTCATCATTAGTTTGATGATTTGTGCAAAGTCAACTATGAATTTACACACAAAATTGATCTAGCTGAAGAATGACTATAAGCCCTTTTTGTTCATGGGTATGGGAATATCAAATAGTGCTTTCACCCTGTAAGGGTCTATGGCTAGACTAGACTTAGAGACAACATGGTCAAGTAGAAGTCCTCCCTCCACAGTGAAGATATATTTTCTAGGATTTGTGGAGATACCAAACTCCATGCACTTTTCAAACATACTTTTTTTTTTGGTAGATTAATAAATTTATTGAAACCAGGGCATTTGAAAGGTGCCCTAACGCCTTGTACAATAGAGGATCATCAGAGGATCAAAAAGGATAAAAAAGGAACAGGGGAAAGACACTAAAAATTGCCAGATGAAACAAAATACAATCTCAAAATTACACCTCAAACTAAAATGATTCAACAGCCTTGAACAAACAGGCACTAAGAGAAACACCAGAGCTCAAAAAGGAATGGTCCTCAACCAAAAAGGAACCAAAAAAGATGTGATCCACCACCGTAGAGGACCCAAAAAACCAGAGGAAGAACCATTAGTCGTCAAGAGGAGTATCCAACTGCATGAGGGACGAAGCAGCCCCTTTCGGACTAGTATCTTTCATAGAAATCTCCTTGCTATCTTTGGGAACAGCGATGCAAGCCTCCTTAGCAATCTCCATTACATCTTCATCATTTACAGTATCTTTGACATCAGTTTTGGTGTCGAAGGACACCTCAGCACTAGCTAGGGTAGAAACATTCTCGAAATTGTCACAGAAGAACAAGAGGCTAAGTGCATGGCGCTGTTCTTTGAGGGTTGAAATCGCCTTTCCAATGGCCAAGTGAGCAGTTTCAAGATGGTCAATGGTGGCAGAAGTAGCATGCACAGCCAACTTGTGAAGATACCTTTCGACAAGGTCAGGAGAATTTGACTTGTCCTTTGGAGTTTTTACAGAGGTGGACGGAGGAGTTTTGATAGCTTCTTTATGTTTTAGCCTCTGGGAACTACGGACAGGGGTCTTTTCAAGTTTGGCTTTCTTTCTAGTGGAGAACTCGAAAATAGATTTGCCCCCTTTCTCTTTTCTTTTGGATTTGGAGGTTTTAGGGCTCGAGGTTGAGGATGAATTCTCCTCGTCAAAATTAGGGGTAGGGAGATTACCTGAAGGGAATTGCAGAAGGAGGTACTTGTAAAGGACCTTGAAAAGACCCTGGTGGCAAGGTTTGGCCTCATCCTTCTTGGAACGGTTGGTGGTGATGGTATAGTCCATGGACCAAAAAAGAGCAGTGGGAATGTTCATCATTTTTGAGTCCCAAAAATGATTAACAAATGCAAGATGAAAACAACATAATTGAGACTCAGGATTGTCACAGGTAAAATATTGCATTATTGGCTTAAGGATTTCTTTCCAGGGAGTTGACAAGTCATGGCGAAACAAACCTTTCTTTACCTTCTTGTGGATGGGTGAATTTTTCTCGAAGAGTGTCAACTCCGCCTCCCAGTTGTGCTTATTTCTTCTGATGATTTTTCCTTCCAAGTCTTGCCCTGTCAGGTTCGCCAGTAGCTCAAAGGAAATTTGGAACTGGACGCCGTGGATGGAAACCAACCCATTATCCCAGGTTGTCATGAACGCCTTAGTAATCTTGTCGTCCACCCCGCTAAACAGATTGAAAAAATTGATGATCCCATGCTTATCCTTAAACATATCAGTAGAAACAGAATCCAAATCAACAGTTTCAGGCTCGATGAAAACAACTTTTCCTTCCTTCATGGTGACAAAGGAAAATAAGGAAGGACGGTAATTGGGTGAATAAAGACACAGATCGAAAGAAATAGAGATGGAATGGTATATTTGCTGGGAAGACCACAGGAGGACTAAATAGAAAGTAATGCTAGGCCAAAAAAGAAACCCTTGGCAAAAAGGATAATGATGGTTAGAGCATTGGGCACAGCGCAAAAAAAGGTGATGAAAATGGGTGGGAATAAAAAGGCAAAACACCGTCCCAATGAAGATGGATCTTTTGGTGATACTCACATGATAGGGCCAATGGCAAAAATAGGCACAAAACCCAGAAGGGATTGGGATGTACATTCGAGAAAGCCTCGGGAGAATGCGAAAGGTAAAGCGTTTAGATAGGGTTCTCGAAAAGGTAAAATTACAAGCATCATTCCACACGAGATTGAAATGATTTAAAATTAGGGTGGACATGGCATCGGAATTCCTCATGGAAACGATTATCAACAATGAAGGGGCATAAAAAAGAGGCGGTGGAGAATTGGAAATTATCAACATGGAACCCCTTTTCAAAGGAGAATAATAAGAATGATGAACAAAATCTCTATTTTGGAATTTTTTGGAACTTTGGATATGGGCCCTATGAATCACGAAAAAGGGAAGATTTTTGGTAATGGAAAAATTAAGGATTTCGAGATTCATCACGACAGATGGTATTTTGATCATGATTTGCCAACTCAGCAACGTCATTGGGGAGGACATCCATCCAAGTCATCAAACCTTGCGCGTTGACTCCAATGTTGGCTAATTTGTCAGCGACAGAATTGCCCTCCCTGAAAATGTGTTGAACCACAACATTGACTTGCTGACTAAGAATTTGCTTACTTTCTTCGATGAGATTCCTGATCCTCCAGCTGTTGGGCTTGGAATTTTTTAGGAAATTTATGATATTAAGAGAATCTCCTTCAACAATGACTTTTCCTGGAGTGTCCTTTAGAAATTGAAGGCCTCTCCACACAGCTTTAGCTTCAGTAGAATGATTTTATTGGATTCCTAATGGTTCGGAAAAGGCAAATATGGAATTGCCACTATGATCATGGAGGATTCCTCCAGCCCCCGCAATGCCAGGATTGCCTTTTGTAGCACCATAAAAATTAAGCTTGACCCACCCAAAGGGAGGAGGTTGCCATTTGATGTTGGTTCTAGACGAAGGCTGAGTAACAGGCCTTGGGACATCAATGCAAATATCACAAGACTTTAAGATGCCCTTCTCAAAGGATGAACAAGGATAAGGATCAAAAGGAGCAGCAAGGGCATTTTCCTTAGCATGAAGGATGATTTTGCTGACAATAATGTTGGCATCCAAAGCCTTCAAGTCAAAGATTCTTTTATTGCGTTCTAACCATATCTGCCAGAGGAAATGATGCAAACAGAACTTCCAAAGTCCTCTGAGTATGGGATTTTTGAAAGGAATTGGCCACTGTTGGAATAGATCAACAATTGAAGGAGGACAGGCCCAGGCAATCTTGAAAGTATGGAAAAGTTTGTTAAGCACCATTCTTGAATAGGAACAAAATAAGAAGAGATGAGGAGTGCATTCCCAATCAGAATGACAAATATGGCATCTATTAGGCAAAATAATACCTCTTTTTATAAGATTTTTAGTGGTAAGGATGCGATCTTGAATACATAACCAAGAAAAGGAAGCAATCTTCGAAATCAAATACTTAGTCCAGACAAGCTTGAAAGGGATGGGAGTATCAATACTATCAAGAGAGAGCAAGTAAGCTGATTTGACCATGAAATCTCTAGAATCAGTAGGTTCCCAAATAGGACAATCAGTCTGGTCATGTAAAGGAATTTTGATAGTAGAAAGAAGATTGTACAAATAGGCTAATTCATTTTCAAAATCAGGAATGTTAATCCTTCTCCATTGTTTACGACCATTTGTAGAAGAGATGAAATCTACCGCTAAAGGTCCAGCCAATTGATTTGTATTATTCCTCAGCCTTTGAAACATAGGATTTTGATTGAGAGGTTGATCTCCTATCCATTTATCATCCCAAAAAGAAATAGAAGTGCCATTACCAAATTTCCACCTTAGTCCTTTGATCAAAAGGGATCGAGCTTCGCAAATAGCCTTCCAGAAAGTTGAACCGGATGAAGGTGCCTCCCCATGAGGGAAATGTGATCCCTGAAGATATTTCCTTTTTATGATCTTGACCCAAAGAACATTCTCATTAGAAATCAACCACCAGGATTGCTTAGCAAGAAGGGAAATATTGAGAGGATAAATTCTTCTCAGACCTAATCCTCCACATTCTTTAGGTTTGCACACTTTGTCCCAAGCTACCAAATGAAATTTGTGCTTATTTTTAGATCCTGTCTAGAGGAAATGTTTTTGAATTTTTTCCATTTTGTCATAAATACTTACTGGAGCTTTGAACAAAGAAAGGAAGTAAACAGGAATGCTCTGGAGGTAAGCCATGGTGAGAGTAATTTTCCCTGCTTGAGATAAAATATTGCTTCTCCAAGTAGTGAGTTTTTTTGTAACCTCTCAATGACATTGTCCCATAAGTTGTCTTTGACATTCCCAGTGAAGAGAGGTAAACCCAGATAGGTAGAAGGCAAAGAAGCTATGGAACAATTAAGGATGTCAGCAATGATGTTCTATCTTCTTGGAGGAGTATTGAGGAAGTAAATTTTACTCTTTTGAAAATTAATCCTTTGACCTACAGCAAGCTCATAAAGGAAGAGTATCCTCTTGATAATCTTAGCTTCATTGACAGAGGCAATTGTGGACAGCAGAGTATCATCAAAAAATTGTTGATGTGTGATAGGATCGCATTGGGAAGTTGCCTGAATTCCAGAGAGGAGACCAACATTTTTTGCTTCAATAATTGCTCTTCCCAGAGCCTCAACAACAATTATAAATAAGAGAGGAGATAAAGGATCTCCTTGCCTTAAACCTCGACTGCTTTGAAAATATCCTGCAGGAGAGCCATTAATGAGGACTAAAAACCAAGCAGAGGAGATGCACCCTTTAATTAGAGCAATCCATTCAGGATGGAAGCCAAACTTGTTGAGAATAGCAAAAAGGAAATCCCAATTTAGTCTGTCATAGGCCTTATTCATGTCTAGCTTGAGAAGAAAGGCTGCTTTTTTGTTGATTGAAACTGAATGAATTGCTTCATGAACTGAAATAATGTCATCTAGGATGGATCTACCTTTGACAGAACTACCTTGGCTCTGATTAATAATCAAAGGCATGACTTCCCTCATGCGGATGGTGATGGCTTTTGTTAAAATCTTATAAATGACATTACAAAGACTTATTGGCCTGAAATCATTAAAATTACAAGCATTAGGATTTTTAGGAATTAATGCAATGAAGGTGGAATTGAAGCCTCTTGGAATGATTTTAGAGTGTTGGATTTCTCTTATGGCTTGGCAAACATCCCTGTTGACAAGATCCCAAAATGCTTGATAAAACCTTGGTGAAAAACCATCTGGGCCAGGAGCTTTGTCAGGATCCATGGAGAATAGAGCATCTTTAATTTCCTCATCAGAAAGAGTAGTTGTGAGTCTATTATTAATATTGTCAGATATGAGATGAGGAATGAACTGGAGAAAAAAATATTTTGCCATCTGTGAGTTTGGTCTATGCTCAGCCTGAAGAAGATGCATGAAATGGGAGATGCCTTCCTTCCTGATTTCTTTGATATCATTGATAATTTCTCCTTCCTGGGTATGGATTTCCTTAATTCTATTATTGTTGCGGTGTCTCATAGTAGAAGTGTGGAAAAATCTGGTATTAGAATCCCCTTTTTTGAGCCATAAGTCACGGGATTTTTGTCTCCAAAAAATTTCTTCACATTGAAGAATATTATGATATCTGGCTAACAGTTCCTTCTCTTCTTTTTTGATTTCAGTAGTGAAATCACCATTCTCCTGATTGTTTTTTTTTATTAGGGAGAGCCTCAACATGACATCCTGCTTATTATGGAAAAGGTTACCAAATATGTCTCTGTTCCATACTTTAATATTCTCTTTAATGATCTTGAGTTTCTGAGCCAGAATGTAGGAAGGTTTTCCTTGAATGTCAGTTTGCCACCATTGGTTGATTCTTTCTTTAAAATCAGGATGTTGCATCCACATTGCTTCGAACCTGAAAGGGGTTTTGTAAATTTTTGGATTATTTGTGTCCAAAAGAATGGGACTGTGATCAGAACCAATTTTAAGGAGTGATTGAAGAGTGGCATCTCCCCAGTTGTCAAAGGCTTCCTGAGAGAACATCACCCTATCTAATTTAACTTGGATTAGCTGAGATCCAGTCCTTCTGTTTGACCAAGTGAACTGATTACCTTTCAAGTTGACATCAATCAAATTTTGTCCATTAATGAAGTCCTAGAAATCCTCCATACTTTTAGAAAATGACCCAACTCCTCCCCTTTTTCAGAAGGAAACAAAGGGGTGTTGAAGTCACCAATAAGGATCCAAGGCAGATTAGAGAAAGCATTCCTAATAGAATATAAAGTGCTATGTGATCTCATTTTTAGTGAGATAAAATTGTCATGTCATCTAGGTAAATCACTATTATTTTATTTACCAATTCTCTGAAAGACACATCCATAGCTCTTTGGAAAGTTGTTCCAGCATTGGATAACCCGAAAGGCATTCTCTGGTAAGCAAATGTTCCCCACTTAGTTGTGAATGTGGTTTTAAACTGATATTCATCTTTGACCCATACTTGATTATACCCAGAGAAGCCATATAGGAGTGAAAACCTTTATGCTTCTACTATTGTGTGTAGTATTTTATCAATCTACGGGAGGGGGTAATGATCCTTCATATAAGCCTTGTTCAAATTGCAAAAATTGACACATAATCGGATGTCCCCATTATTATTTCTGATCGGTACCAAGTTAGCAACCCATGTCTAATGTTTTATTGAGTAAATGATTTTAGATTTGAGAAGCTTCAGAAGCTCCTATTTTATTAAGGATTCGATTTTGGGGTTTACTGGCCATTGTTTTTGCCAAAATGGTTTTTCACATTCCTCGAGATCGATCATGTGCTGGATCATTTCTTTGGAGTAGACTTTTAGGTCTGCATAGGTCCAGGTAATGATGTTAGGAAATATTTACAAAATTATCTGATTTCTTCCATTTCTATTTTTGTAGTGTTCACTCCTAACTTGATGGCTTTGTCAGGATCCATTTGAGTTTCTTTGTATCTATGTTTGTCAACCTTCATTTTGTGGCTAGTCAACCTATCATTATTATCAAATAAGCTTTCAAGAGTAACCAATCCTTTTGGGATGTGGTTATTTTTCAACTGGATGATGTTCTCATCTTCTTCATCTTCAGCTACTCTGTTGTTAGAGCAATTCATCTCATGTATGAGGAAATCCATTATTTGATGATCATTCTCAAAAACTTACCAGAAGGTATCTTTATCTAGCACAAAAGGTCTGTAGATTAGCCTGACTATTTTAGACTTTTGGATGACATTGCTTATAGGGTAGAAGTTTGCACCTATTGAATCCAATAAGTCTGCATGAGTATTTTTCTCTCTAGAAATTGCCTTTATGTTTAGATATTCAAAATATTCTAGTAGATCCTAGACTTTGTTTTGGTAAGCTTTAAGATAATGTTGTTTGCTTACACATTTCTCAATAACCTGATTCACTATCAACTTAGAGTCACCGAAGATCTGTAGTTGCTTGACACCCATATTTTCAACCTTCTTAAAACCCAAATAGAGTGTTTCATACTCTTTTGCATTGTTAGTGCAACTCCAGGTTAACTGGTAAGAAAAAATCTTTTCCTTGTCTGTTGGAGAGATTAGGACAATACCTGCTCCAGCTCCATTTTTACATCTGGCTCCATCGAAGAAAATATTCCAAAGTTGATTAGTGGGTTTGTTCACTAGAGGGGGAGCAATGGGATTACCTTTTTTAGACTTTAGAATTGTGTAACTCCCAATATCAATCTTGATCATGGCATTGAAATCTTGGAGGGAGAACTGGTCTTCTCCTTGTAGTACATTTAGAGCTTCTTCCATTAAGTTTAGGTCTTCTAGTTCCTCGGTCATCATGTTCACTGTGGTGGACTATTTACTTTCATCTTTGAGTCTTTCGATATGGAATGTTGATGGTTTCTCATTGAATATTTTCACCCTTTTACCCTTGAACGAGATTTCCAAATGGGAGAAATCTAATGATAAATATCCTCCTATTTTGGCTGTGAACTCCCTAGAAAGACACATATTAAAATAGGGCTCTAAATCCACTACCACCACTTCTTGTATGACCGTGATATGGGACAGCCTATGGAGTACTATAAAAATATCTTTGATTACTCCTATAGTTTTCATAGGGATCCCATCTAGTTGTAAGATACTAGGGTTTATTCTTGTATATTCCATGCCCATGATGTCACACACTGCTTTAGGCATCATTATGGTTGTAGCTTTGGAGTCTATCATGCAGTTGTGAACAACCCACCCCTCCATTTGGAGAGAGAAGTAAAAGGGGGGAGGTCTATATTTTCTCAAAGTAGACGTCAGACTAGCTTATGCAAAATCCATCTGAGTGGGGGTCTTGTTCTTATTTTTGAGACCTCAAAGACTCTTACAGCAAATTGATCTATCCTGGAAGTTGCAGAGCTTCATACATAGTTGCTTTAGAGGGATTTTTCTTCATTTCTTCAGGTTAAATTTAAACTAGATTTAATTAGAAATAGACAACACAAACATACTTGATTTCACAACACCAATGAGCCAAGAACCAGAATGTAGATATGTATTTAGCTTTTAAAAAGTTTGTATACATAGTCTTGTAAACGCCTAAGAGTCGACCATTTTCATAGGTCGTTCATTCTATATATAAGACTTTTTACATAACAAAAAACTTAAAGTTGTTACAACAGTATGCCCGTAGGCTCAGTCTAGTACAAAATAAATTTAAGGAGTGATGGAGCTCCTAATTGAAAGAAGTTGAGATATTCATGTTACATCGATCTTTCTCTAATATCTCAAACTTAGTGGTCTACTTGGCTCTCAAAATGTCGTGCCATCATGACTTTTGGTCTCTGCTTGGTCCTTGGCTCTCAAAATGTCATGCCATCACAAATTTTGGTCTCTGCTTGGTTCTTGGCCTTCAAAATGTCATGCCATTGTGACTTTTGGCCTCTGATTGGTCCTTGGCCTTAAAAATGTTACACCATCATGACTTTTGGCCTTTTCTTGGTCCTTTGTCTTCCTTTACTATTACGTCATACTTGTTTCTATACCCCTGAGTAGTGTCAATCCTTTGATGTTTAATAAGTGAAGGATATCTCAATTTATCCCTGGCTTGCTCCTGCATTTTGGTTTCTTTCTATCGTGGTGCTTCCTTGCAAGTATCTATATCTTTCTAGCTTAAAATCAGGGGAGGTTTTTCATAAGAAGTTCTTTTCTCAATAGGGTTCCTTATAGGCGAAGGTACTTTCAAGGGGTTGAGATATTGGGGATCAACTTGCATAGTTTTATTTCTTAACCTGGTAAGGATAGCTACTTCTTCCATAGAAGGCATCATGAAATTATGATTCTCTCCCCTGATCATGTTAACCTGGCATTTTAGGCTTCTTTTGGCTTTCTCTTCAGCTACCTTTTGTATTTGGTGTTGATGAATCATGCAATAAGTCTCACCATGAGGGTCATTGCATGTGGAAGACAAAAAAATTGATTTTTCTAGAGCATTACCAGGCTCACTGTCTTCATTGGCATAAACTGTATTGGATTTATCATAGTTCATACCACTTGTAGAAGCTTGATCTCTAGTCACTTGTGGAAACCTCCTTGGTTGGGAATTTATCTCTACCTCTCTTCATTCTATGGATATGAATTTGTTTGCCATAGTCTTATAAGAAGCTTGTATACCTTGCAGAACTGCCAGTTGGGGATCTAGAGTTGATGTGACCATAGCCATAGGGAGTGTAGGGATGGAGGGAAGCATTGGAAGCATAGGAGGAACTTGTATTGATGGGATGTTAGGATGTCCAGTACATTTGGGGAGACTAGTATTAGTTGGGAAAGTGGTGCTTGATGTCTGAGGTAGATTTAGAAAAATAGGCATCATTGATTTGGGTGAAAAACGACCAATAAAAATCAGGTCTTTCTCTGCCTTTTGTGCTTCTTGATAAATCTTGAGGAAAGTGCATACGAGATACTGTCTAATTTCCATACTTATATCTGAGTTAAAAGCTATCAAATAATAGTATATTTCTTGTTCATGTGTTGGTCTCCAATCGTCAGGTACTCTCTACCAAGTTCTATTGAATCTAATATTAAAATCTATGATCTCTTCTTGTGGGTGTTTCTGAATAATAGTGAACTGGTTCAGTAGAGAGAAGGGATTTTTCTGCTCATTGAATTCTTCCATTAATTTTTTGGCAAGCTGGGCCCATGTAGACATGAATTGATTGTTAATATATCTGTACCAATAGAGAATTTTCCCTTTCAAGGAGATTACTAGCAATCTTATCATGACATCCTCTTCTTGGATTTCAAGTATGGGGGCTAATTTAGCCACATCTAGACAATGTTCATAAGCCATATTTCTAGTACCGTCATACTGGGATAAAGCTTTTAGATTTGCTACAGGGATCGAATGTTGAGCTGCCAGGTTCAAGGGGTCTGTATGGTTCCATGTGGGGTAAGGCAGAATCGGTATATTCTTGGCCATTATGGTTGTGTAGATAACTGAAGCTAAACTTTCACTAGTAGCAATGCTAAGGAGGGCTACAGGGGATGTATCAGATTTTCTTAGATTACTGATGTAGGTAGAAATTGTTATAGCAACCAAAACAAGGTTAGCCTGGAGGCTTCCAAGGTGTAGTTAAAAAAACTCTATGGGTTCTTCTGAATATTTAGCCTTCGATCTGGTTATCATGAAAAACGGTTCATGACCAGAAGTTGGGTAAGGATTTTTCTAAGGTTCTTTTCTAGTGCTAAGTCGTCAGGTGATATAAAAATATTGACAGGGCAAAGCTATTCACTAGGGATTTGATCTATATAATGCGTTGGATTTGTGTCCCATTGGACGTGCCAAAAACTATTGGAGAAAAATCTACCTTTGGTTACGTTTGTGCCTAAGACTTTTCCAACATTGAAAGACCTGGTCAAGACAAATTCTACCTGGTTAAATCTCCATAGAAGGCTGGTTCCTTTGATTTTTTTAGGGAAAGGGAAAAGAGAGAGAAATGCATAAAGAGAGGGAAATATAGCTATGGCTAGAGGATTAAAACAATACATATTAAGCAACAACAACTACTACTATCATAGCCTTTTGCAGAGAAGCATAATAGAACCAAAACATAGAAACTAAAACCCCTGGTGAATGCTTTATGATAATACAACTCTATTTGTGAAGTTAAATTATAGATCTAACAGAATGTTAATGCAGGAATTCAGATTAAGAATTGATGCAGGTTACATTCAAACTAGATTTAATTAGCAATAGACAACACATACATACTTGATTTCACAACACCAATGAGCCAAGAACCAGAACGTAGATGTTTATTTAGCTTTAAAAAAGTTTGTATACATAGTCTTGTAAACGCCTAAGAGCCGACCATTTGCTTAGGTCGCTCATTCTATATATAAGACTTTTTACATAACAAAAAACTTAAAGTTGTTACAACAGTATGCCCGTAGGCTCAATTTGGTACAAAAGAAATTTAAGGAGTGATGGAGCTCCTAATTGAAAGAAGTTGAGATATTCATGTTACATCGATCTTTCTTTGATATCTTAGACTTAGTGGTCTACTTGGCTCTCAAAATGTCACGCCATCATGACTTTTGGTCTCTGCTTGGTCCTTGGCTCTCAAAATGTCGTGCCATCACAACTTTTGGTCTCTGCTTGGTTCTTGGCCTTCAAAATGTCATGCCATTGTCACTTTTGGCCTCTGATTGGTCCTTGGCCTTAAAAATGTTACACCATCATGACTTTTGGCCTTTGCTTGGTCCTTTGTCTTCAGAATGTCGCTCCATCATGACTTTTGACCTCTACTTGGTCCTTGGCCTTCAAAATATCATGCCATCATGACTTTTAACCTTTGCTTGGTCCTTGGTCTTCAAAATGTTGTGCCATAATGACTTTTAGCCTCTGCTTGGTCCTTGGCCTTCAAAATATCGTGTCATCGTAGCTTTTGGCCTTGGTCTGCTCCATTACTTTTAAAATATCATGCCATCATGACTTTTGATCTCTACACTTAGTATCTGGAGGAGATTATTTCTTCTTTCCCTAGATGTGGTCATTTTTACCAATAAGTCCACATGTACATGAGTCTTAGGGTTGAGTGAGAGGCAAGGAATCTATCTTTCTATATAAAGGCCTCATTGTGAGTGTTTGAGAAGAAGAGTTGTGGAGTGCATAGAGTGAGTGTAGTAGTAGGCACAATGTAGCTCCATTTTGATATCATGGAGGAGTTGTAAACTCCATGATAGGAGCATTGTAATTTTCGTGAGCTTTCTTATATGAGCATTTCTAGAGCATTGTATCAAGTTTTCTATCATATTTTCATGCATGTTAAGTTTCCATTATCATAGTTATAACATTGCATGCTTATTTATATACTTGTGATCACATTTCCTTTAAGTTTAAGGCTCCAAAAGCTAACAGTGGTATCAGAGCCACGGTGGATCAAAGGAAATCACAAAGTGATCACCATTGCTATTGTTGAGTATTTGCAAACCGGATCAACCATAGTGCGTCGTTGCATGCAAATACCATCACAATAGATTTTTTGATAGAAGTAGCTCTAGATAGAAGAATAGAAAGTAGAGAAAGCCACATGATTGATTTGGCTAGAGTTTTTCCACAGAGTTGCAAAAACTTGTGAAGACTAGAACTCAGCATTGCATCCACTAGATTGGCAATCCAACTAGTGAAGATTATTTTCTTTAGAGTCATAGGAATTTTTATTATCTCTAATATTTCATTGCAAGAGAGAAAAGAAGTTTTCAGGAAAACCATTGGGTTACTATCATCTAAGTTTTTCTTGTTGCAGAAAATTAACTCTCAGAAGGTGGGAAGCTTCCTACAATAGATAGAGAAGAACTCCATCTTCATTGCCTGAAGGTCGACGTTACTTTCCTCGTGCAGGGATTAATTCTTTGTTGTAGAAAAATAAGGATTGAATATTTGGAGGCCTAAGGAGAAAGGTCCCATTGAGAGATTTGCAGATTGAAGACTCCTAGTTGAAATATTGAGGAGAAGATCTAGTGGCCAAGGAAGCCACATTGAAGATTGCAAATCTAGGAAGGAGGTCCTAGAAAGAAGACCCCATTGAATATTGAAGAGACTCAAGGAGAAGAGTCCTAGAAAATATTGGATATTGGTGATCTCCATTGAAGACTGAAAACTTCACATTGAAGAAGAGGTCCATTGAAGGCCCTATTGAAGAACTTCCATATTGGAAGATTGAGCATTGAGAAGAACTAACAAAATGTTCTATTGCATATTTCAGTAGCAGCAGATTCAGGAGATCCTAGAAGAAGATCTCACTATGTAACTTCCATAGTTGAAGATTGAAGAGGTCAAGGAAGGTCTCATTGAATATTTTGAAGTTGCAAGTTTGAGGACCTTGGAGAGGTCTCAAGGAGAAACAAGAAGAAGGCTTGGTGAGCCTCATTGAAGGAGTTCCTAGAAGAACTCATTGGAGAAATTACTACCAAGGAGAAGCTCGAGATAGCTAAGGAATTGGGACAATTATTGCCATCCGACAACAAGCCCAAAGGAGAAGGTTTGGCAAGAATATTGTCAAATCACAAGGTAGTTTGGAATAGATCTCAAGATTGATAGATTGTTTGAGGAGGAGATCTAGTTTGAAGTCAGAATTTGGCAAGAGAAAGGAGATAGAAAAACCACCAAATCTGAGAGATTTGGGGGCCATCATTGAAGGGTTCTTGAGTGAACATCTCAGCTGCGATTTGGGGGAGGATCCTACCAAATTTTTGGGATTCAAGGATAGTTTTTCAGTGAAGGTATTGACTGCTTTACAATCTGAAATTTTTCAGATTTGAGGATAGAAAAAGGCAGCAATTTGGGCAGTGTTAGTGACTGCTAAAGATCAGATTTCAGAGGTACATTCTGAAGGAGCATTTTAAGCCACCAAGTTATAGTATTGGGCAGCATATTAGTCAAGTATTGAAGCTGCAAAAAGGTGAGCAAGTGAGCTGTTTTGGACAGCCTAGAAGAGCTGCAATAACATCTACAAAAGGCAGAAAATTTAAGTGACTAAAGTCACTATCATCATCATCATCTACAAGGAAAAAGGTATGCAACAAAAAGGTGCAAAAGTTCATTAGTTGAGCTTTTTATATTTGGATTTCTATTAAAGTTATAAAGCACCAGTTACAAAATTTTAAAGGTTGCATCAAAAGTTTCATTTCAAGTCTTCAAAGGTAGTGCAAAAGTTATAAGTCTACAAGGTTCAAACCTGCACATAGAAGAAAATAGAAGTTAGGTATATTTCAAGAGAAAGAAATGTATCAACATTCTATTGTTTATTCTAAGTAAAAGAAGACTACAAATTTGCATAATCTATAGTGCAAAATATTTCATTGAAAAATCTTGATTTAGTGAAAGTGAAAGGAATAACCAAGCAGGAAGGATATTGCCAAAAGTGTGAAGGCAATAGTTGCTTCAATCCATACCAACCAACAAAGGGAATTGAAGCCTACAAGCTCGGTTTAAGAGCACAGGGGGGCAAATGTCTACTCTACATTTGCATAGCATCAAGATTAAAGGTGTCATAAGAGAGCTCATATTGAAAGCACTCAAAGTGCAATAGTCAGGAAAGCTAAGCACTATTCAAGAGGGAAAGTTACTAAGAGCACCATGCTTAGAATCTGAAGCATAGCTACATAAGAACAAAGGGATAACAAGAGTAAACCTATGTACAAGTTGCAGATAACAAGGAGGTGATAGCCATAGAAGGAGAAAGATGTTTTTTTAGAGATGTCTAGCATAAAAAGAGTCTTTGGAGAAGACATAAGAAGGTGCACAAAAAGGCCTTTGGTGAAGGCAAAGAAAGGTTTATCAAAAGGTCCACTCATCAATCTAAAAGGAGAGCACAGGTAGCATATTGACATCAAGAAAGAGTGTGAATACAATCAATACACAGTGAATAGACCACATTGATCATAGGTTTAGTTGAGTGGATAACACAGCTCATAACATTGCTTGGAATTCACTATCACATGCACATCGAAGAAGTTAGGCTCTCATCAAAGACAACAGTTTGGATAGAAGAGTTCTAACAAGTCTAGGAGGTGGCCAAAGTACCAAGTACTTAAGATCTTCAAACTCACCAAAGGAGGTGAAAATTTGCAATAGAAGCACCATATTGAAACCTTTCAAACACTCACAGGTGTAGTGAAGGAAGAAGACATCATTACACAGTGAAGGAAGAAGATAACCATGCACCAAATGAAGCAACATGGAGGTATTTGGTAGAGAAGTTACAACACACCAAATGAAGCAATGATGTAGCATGTGGTAGAGCCATTACATGCCAAGAAAGAGGAAGTCAAGCCATTATTCCACCCTATTAGAAGTGCGCATCAAGTTCTAGATGTTATAAGAAATAGGGAGGACAACGCTCAATCATGTAATGCTCTTTAATAGCCATTGAGGACATGGTGTATATCTCTCAAAAAGAAGCACAACATAGTAATGTCTCAAGGGAAGAAAATCATTTCCACTTGTCTCAACCTATCATTAAGGTATAACGCTCAAGTTGGCATCATTTGTCTTAAGCCTTACTCACCTAGTAACGCCCAACGAAAGGAAGTTTATTGCCTTAAAGAATCATGACACTTGTCATAGTGGACAACCATATTGGAGGTATATACAAGAGCATGTAACAAAGTGGAAAGTGAAGCAAGGGCATAGCAAAGTGTTGAGGAGCATTAAAGGTGAAGAGAGTGCATTGAAGAACACAACATTGAAGAATGTAAAGCTACCATAAGAAAGAGCATCGATCAACATTCTACCATTGGAGAAGAACACAAGGTGGTCGCCGGATTCAATAGCACATATCATAGTAAACAAGCGCATAATATAAAGGTAATATCAAAGTTTTATTGCTTTTATAAAGCTGTGAGGAGTGATAAGATTATACATATTGACTTTGATATTAAATATCATAATCTAGAGATATTAGTTTTAGGAGTAATAAGGTGTTGAAAGAATCTCTAGAATGCTTATTGATTACATGAAGAAAGAAGTTAAAAGTTGAAGCATCTAAACTATTTCTATTGCTTCAAAATATTTGCAAATCTTAAAGTCAAGGAGATAAAAGGATTAGTAAAACTTAATTTGCAAATACTTAGTATTTCTAAAACTTCTAATTAGGGAGATATAAGGAATCCTACTTCAACTGAATTTCTAGAAGTTTAGAAACCTATTATTGCATTGAATCATAGTTGAAGAGATTAAGATATTGCTTGCATCAAAATTATAGTTGGAAGATTGAGATAGAAGGACATAGACAATCCAACTAAAGATATTGAACTCTTATCTTTGAAATTGCATTTCTAAAAAACTTTCTACAAATAGTTGGTTGCAAGTGATAGAGGTGAATCATATTTATAGCATATAATTACTAGGGAGCTATAAGGTAATACTACTACAAAGGTTAATACTACAAAACCCAAACCAAAAAGGAAGATAAAGATGTCAACCTCAAAGAGTGAAGTAAACAATGATATGAACAACACCATTAGAAGGGAAAAGATTAATGTTATTAAATCAAGAATCAAGAATCTACTGAATAAAACCAAGAACTTAGATCTTGGTTCAAGATTGATCTATAGTGAGGTGCTAAAAGAAGATTTCACTACTATGGAATTTTATCTTCATGCTAGGCTTATTGAAGCAATTGAGAATGAAAAGAAAGATATTCCAGTTCCTTTGGAGTTTGGGAGCATTCTATACATGGCATTACTTTCACTTCAAACTCACAAAGAAGTGGTTGCAAAGCAAAAAGAATTAATTGAACTACTCAAAGTAAAAACAAAGATAGATGAATCATTTCTAGAGAAAGTGTTTCAAGCATCATGTAGTACTAATACTTCAAGATCTACTAACTCAAAATTTTATCATGATGCTTGTTCAAAAGTTTTTGTACACAACAAGGATAGTAGTGAAAAGGACAAAGGCAAAAGGAAAATATTGTTGCAGGAATCAGGTGATAGTACAACCACATATGAAAGTACAATAACTGGAACCAAAGACAAGAAAGAAGAAAAAGAAGAGGAGGCATCATATCAAGGAGGAATACAATGCAAGGTAAACTAAAAATAGCAGAAGGAAAAGAACCTCATCAAGATGAAGACTATTCAAGAGTCAAAGATCCATATTGAAGACTAAAGTCTTCAAAACCAAATAATGTAATACAAGGGGGTGTTGGAATATATTACATCATTTGGTTCTTTACTAATGTACCTTCATGGGTACATATTTAGATTAGGATTATATTAGGAGATAAATAGTTTATTAGAGTAATTTAATAAATGCACAAGTGTTAGAATGTGCAATGATGTAAATGTGCATGTAGTCCACATGTACATGAGTCTTAGGGTTGAGTGAGAGGTAAGGAATCTATATTTCTATATAAAGGCCTCATTGTGAGTGTTTGAGACAAGTGTTGAGCAAGGTGCAAAGAAAGCAGTGCAAAAGTATTGTAATTGTTGTCAACACAGACAGATTGATGTAGTTGATGCAGTTCAGAGGTCAGTCAGATCAAGTGCAGAAAATTTCAAGAAAAACAGAGGGGACCCAGATCCAGAAATTTGCAAAAAAATACAAGGAAGAAAACTGTCGCGATATCGCGACATGTTTTCTGTCGCGATTTCGCGACATGGCTGAGGAGAGAGAAGGCGCAAGAAAAATTGTCGCGATTTCGCGACAAAAAGGATGAGAGAGAAAGTGCATGAGAAAGTGTCACGATATCGCGACAATTTTGGAAGAAAAGCACTAAGGGCAAAGTGTCATGATTTCGCGACAAAAAGGATGAGAGAGAAAGTGCATGAGAAAGTGTCGCGATATCGCGACAGTTTCGAAAGAAAAGCACTAAGGGCGCAAAGTGTCGCGACATCGCGACAAAAAGGAGGAGAGAGAAAGTTCATAAAACTGTCGCGATTTCGCGACATGTTGGAGGCAAAGCAGCAAAGTGAAGAAAGCGTAGCGATTTCGCTACATGTTGCAATTTCGTTGGTGAAAGCGAAGAAAAGGCACTAAGTAAGGAAAGTGTAGCGATTTTGCTACTGGGCTCTAAATGCAAAGGATGAAAGATGTAGCGATTTCGCTACAAGCTTGAAACACTAAGAACAAAAGTGCAGCGATTTCCTAACTGTTTCGAAAGGCAAGGTAAAAAGGTGTAGCGATATCGCTACAGGTTGAAAGTGCATAGTGCGAAGGTGTAGCGATTTCGCTACAGGTTTGAAACACATGTTGGGAAGGTGCAGCGATCTTGCTACGAGTTCAAAGTGCAAAGTGGAAAGGTGTAGCGATATCGCTACACGTCGGAGTTTCACTAGCTAGCAGCAAAGAAAAATGCTAAGGCAACAATGGTGTAGCGATTTCGCTACATGTAAGGTTTTCGCGGCTGCATGGAGTAAAAATTGTACGGAGGCCAGAAGCGTCGTGATTTCACGACGGCAATGAGGATGACGTCAACAAGACCAAAAACGTCATGATTTCGCGACATCTTAGAAGATGACGTCAGCAAAACCAAAAAGTGTCACGATTTCGCGACAGGGTGAACGAAAAGCCATTGCAAGCCGAAAACGTCACGATTTCGCGACATCTTTGAGGATGACGTCAGCAAGTCTAAAAATGTCGCGATATCGCGACAAGTTGCCAGAGAAGCCTCAGGAAGCCGAAAGTGTCGCGATATCGCGACAAAGTTGAGGATGACGTCAGCAAAGCGGAAAACGTCGCGATATCGCGACATGTAAGGTTTTCGGGGTTGCTTACAGAAAGGAAGTCTAGGAGAAAGAAAACGTCGCGATATCGCGACAGGTAATGTTTTGGCGGGAAAAAGTCAAAGATACATGCATTGTGACAAGTGGCAAATAGCGCCGATTACGATAAACCTAACAGGAGTCAGATCTGCAGTTCCAAGTGACAGTGGTGAGAATGCATAGGAGAAATTCATGTCTGCAGTTAATCGTAGTTACAAGTGAAAGTGACTAGACAACGAATGTAAGAAAAGAACGGCGTTGCAGGGCCGTGTTGCAAAATGGTGGCAAAGGTGGCAGTTACAAAGAGTAGCCACGAAACTAAGCATTGAATGTAGAACGGCTGTTGCAGGGCCGTGATGCTGTAAGCTGGCGTAAAGAGCAGTTTTTTAGATAATCTCTGCAAACAAGAAATTCTCTCGATGGTTGTGCTTGACTCACAAGAAAGTAACGGGTAGAATAGAAGGATCGACACCGTTTAGAAAAGAGTGCAAAAGAATTAGAAAGAGCAGTTA
Source organism: Wollemia nobilis (assembly GCA_028583015.1). Taxonomy (NCBI): domain Eukaryota; kingdom Viridiplantae; phylum Streptophyta; class Pinopsida; order Araucariales; family Araucariaceae; genus Wollemia; species Wollemia nobilis. The sequence goes on from JAQPPZ010000622.1 coordinate 4,721,204, forward strand.
CGTAGATTTTGGAAGAACAAGATAATAGAGCATCGAAACGCGCAGAAGGGTTGTCAGTATATGCAGAGAAAAATACTGTCAATATGTGAGTAATGTGCAGAGAAGAAGGACTGTCAGTATATGCAGAATATGCAGAGAAAAAGATGGTCAGAATGTCAGTAAGAAAGCGGCTAAAAGGCGGATCAGGGTCAGAGAAGGATTAATGCATTGATCGTAGCCGAAAGTGCATGAAAATATTGGAGGGAAAATTGAGCCGTTTCAAATTGAGCCATTCGAGGAAATCAAGGATATAAGGATCGAACTGGCACAGTTAGAAGGTTACCGCAACTGTGCTGTATTGAATAAATCAAAAGGCAAAGTGTGGTAAGTGTGCTGCATGAAGAATAGCAAGAGAACTAAAACCTGTATATTCTTCTTGTAAAATAACAGAGAGGTTTTAGATTTGAAAGGAAGATATTGAGTCTCTAACAAGTCTCTTTATGCTTCTGTGAGATAAAATTGCATGAGCTATAGACCAATAAGGGTCTTGCAAAAGAGAAGGCATTTTTATGTCCATTTATCTTGCAAAATAGAAATCCAAGTTGGTGCTTGGATAAAGGGGTTGGTGCTCCTTCCAGTGGGTGCTGGTAAACAATTGTAAATATTGAATCCTTGCAAAGACTGGATTTGGATTGAAGTCCAAACAGTCATTATTTGAGGAGTAGCCACATCGGTGAACCTCGTAAAATCTTGTGTTGTGTGATGCTCTTGTGTGATACTTGCATTATCTAGTTTCAAGCTTGCATTATTAGTTTTAAAAGTTGCAGATTTAAGTTTTTAAGTAGTTACACTGATTCACCCCCCCTCTCAGTGTCATTGTGAGAATATCAATTGGTATCAGAGCAAGGCACCTGCACAAGCTTAATCAGCTAAGGTGTTCTTGGGAGATATACAATGGCCGGTGGTGAAGGTTTTTCTTCTAACAAAGCTCCTCTGTTCGATGGAACAAACTATTCTTTCTGGAGGCTCAGAATGCAGACCTATCTCTGTGCATTGGGTTATGACATTTGGGAATCTGTTGAAAATGGATACACCACTCCCATTGTTCCTCCAACAGATGCGGCTGAGAAGAAAAAGTTTGAGAACAACTCGAAAGCCAAGAATGCTATTATGTGTGGATTGGTCGACAGTGAGTTGATACGCATCATGAACTACAAAGCATTCATGAAGGAGACAGAAAAATCAAGGAAGCTAAGCTGCAAACACATCGTGCCCAGTTCAAAGCATTAAATATGACCGATGATGAGAACATTGAAGCCTATCATGCCGAGAGTAAATGGAATCATCAATGCAATAAGAGGACTCGGGGAAGAAATGGAAGATGCAGATTGTTGTGAAGAAGGTACTGAGAACTCTCAACAAAAGGTTTGATGCAAAGGTTTCTGCCATAGAAGAAGCAAAAGATTTAAATTTTTTTAGTATGGATGAAATGCATGGATCTCTAACAGACATATGAAATGAGGATTGGTCAAACTAAGCCCTCAGATAGAGAAGCAGCTTTCCAAGCACAGAAAAATTATAAAATCTAAACAAGAATCTGAGGAAGAAGAATCTGCAGATGAGACTGAAGCAAACTTTGTTAGGAAGTTAGTAAAGGGAAAAGGAAAGTACAGAGGTAAGCTGCCGTTCAAATGTTTTAACTGTGGAGGCATCGGGCACTTTGCAGCAAAATGCCCAATGAAGGAGAAAAATAGAAGTGATGAAGGGACACATCAAGAAAGAAATGTCTGGAAAAAGAAACCACATTTTAGAAAAAGGAACTTCAAGAAGAAAAGCTTCTTTCTCAAAGAACATTGACTCTTCCGAAGACAGTCCAGTGAGGACTCGAAGAAGAAACCGGTGAAGCCTTGTTCATGGCCTTTGAAGAACAAAGAACTCGAAGAAACCCAAGAGTGTGAAGAAAAATTAGAGGATGAGGCCGAGGTAGATCCTGGAAGGTGAGTTGGTGGCTGCTCTTGAAGAGTTAAGTGCAGAAAGGAGAAGAAATAAAAAGATTACAAGAAAATTTGAGGAGGCCAAGAAATTAATTATCAGTTTGAAAGTACAAACCGAAGAGCATAAGAAAAAGTCTGAAGATTTTGAAGCTCAACTAATCGTGAAAATAAATGAGTGCAACAAGCTAGAAGAAGATATAGTTGGATTAAGGTTGCAGCTAGAAGGGATGAATCGAAAACTGAGTTGTCATCAAAAATTTGAAGACAGTTCTGAGAAACTGAATAAAATGTTGAATAATCAAAGGCCCATGGGTATCAAGTTTGGTTTGGGATTTGATGAAGGAGAAACCTCAAAGGACTCAAAGGCTATGAATCGTAGAACCAATAAAGATTAAAGACAAGATCAAAGTTGACCAAGATAAGCCGTATCATGCAAAAGAAAACAACAAGTCCAAGCTCGAAAGGAGTGCTACAAATGATAGATTCACCAAAGTCACTCATCAAAGAAGGAGAAGACCCATGGCTCCTACCTCCACATGGCAACAACCACTTCCCGGGTACACTCGTTCCTTTTCTCGGTTATTGTTTTAAGTGCAATGCATATGGTCATAAAATTTCAAGTCTGTAGATATAATGTAGAACAAAGAAACTTTACTAGTAGAAATATTTTTTCTCCTTTGATAGATTATGTTGTAGAATGTTATAACTGCCATAACTTCGGTCATATTGCAAGGAATTGTCGTAGCTCTTTTGCAGGAAATAAATACCAGGAAAGAAAATATCACTCAGCTGGATCAAAACAATACAGAAAATTTCCCAAAAAACTGTCACAAGCCAATGAAAGGGAGAAGGTGAAGCAAGTGACCAGATCTGCTATTAAATCTCAAGTGGAAAGAAAAGGGACAACCGATGAAAGACAAAGAATCCCTGATCGTTCAAACAACTCTCAAAGCACGGAATAAATCTGCTCCTTGGATTCTGGACGATGGATGCTCCAAGTCATATGACAGGAGACAAACAGAAGTTTGACAAGCTACAGACATACGAAGGTGGTTCTATAAAATTCGAAAACAATGATGGAGCAAAAATAGTGGGTAAAGGATCAGTTAAGTTAAGTGACGGTAAAATCAACTCTAAGGAAGTTCTTTTTGTGGTAGGACTAAAGCATAACTTGTTGAGTGTAAGTCAGATTTGTGACAGAGGTCATGAAGTAATTTTCAAGAAGGAGGGCTGTGAAGTAAGGAAGACAAGAAATGGAAAGTTAATAGCCACTGGACTGAGAACTTCTGGAAATTTGTATACTCTCTCGGAGACTTCAGAAGGAGCCTCCTTGGTTGGTCAAGAAGAAGAAAACCGGTCGTGGCATAAAAGACTCGGTCACATAAGCTTTGATAATCCGATAAAAATCAGCTCGAAAAGAGCAATAAGAGACATACCCACTATTGGTAAACCATCAAAAAAGTATATGTGAGTCATGCCAAAAGGGGAAGCAAACCAGATCTACCTTCAAAGCAAAAGAATATTTCACTAGCAAGCCATTAGAACTGATTCACACTGATTTGTGTGGACCCATGAGGACAGAAAGCATAAATGGATACAAATATTTTATGTTGTGTATAGATGATTTTTCCAGAATGACATGGGTACTCTTTCTGAAACAGAAATCTGAAGCCTTTGAGATGTTTAAAACCTTCAAAAATCTTGTTGAGAATCAATCTGGAAAAAGAATTAAATGTTTGAGATCTGATAGAGGAGGAGAGTTTATTTCAAAAGAGTTTGCTGAATTCTGTGAAAAACATGGAATAAGAAGACAGTTCTCAAGCAGCAAGAACACCTCAACAGAATGGAGTAGTTGAAAGAAAGAACAGAATCGTACAAGAAATGGCAAGGACCATGTTAACAGAGAGCAAAATTGCTGACAGAGTTCTAGAAAGAGGCAGTTCATACTGCAGTCTACATTCAGAATAGATGTATGTTGAGGCCGCATGAAAGCAAAACACCTTATGAACTGTGGTTTGGCAAAAAGGCTACAACAAAATACTTCAAAGTGTTTGGCAGCAAGTGTTACATTAAGAGAACTGAAAGCAATCTTGGCAAGTTTGAAGACAGAGCTGATGAAGGAATATTCCTTGGGTACTCAACTAAAAGCAAAGCCTATACATGCTACAACAAAAGACTTAAGAAAATAGTGGAGAGTGCGGATGTGAAGGTTGATGAAGGCGAGGAAACAAGAAATCACCAATAATGAAAACTACCCAACCTATGAAGAATTTATTGAAGAAGATGAAGATCAAGAAAAAGAAGAGAGACAAAAATCAGATTCAGAGGACTTAGAAAGAGATGAAAATAGAAAATACAAAACAGGCAGTTGGCAGAAAAATCATCCCAAAGAGCAGATTATTGGGGACCCTACAGTTGGCATTCAGACAAGAAGAAGAGTAGTAAATAACTATTCTCTGTTATCCAGTATTGAGCCCAAGAATATTATTGAAGCAAGCACGGATGAAAGCTGGATGGAAGCAATAAATGAAGAACTAGATCAAATTGAGAAAAACAAAACCTGGGAATTAGTACCAAGGCCTGAAAATAAAAACATAATTGGTACTAAATGGATATTTAGAAACAAACTGAATGAAGATGGACAAGTTGTAAGGAATAAAGCAAGATTAGTCTGTAAGGGATATGCCCAAGTTGAGGGGATTGATTTTGAAGAGACTTTTGCACCCGTGGCCAGACTTGAAGCAATAAGACTATTTTTGGCTTTAGTCTGTTCATAAGAATTTCAAGGTTTATCGGATGGATGTAAAATCAGCATTTCTGAATGGAAATCTTGAAGAAGAAGTATATATTGAACAACCTCGATGGTTTTCAACTTTGTGATAATCCTAACTTTGTTTGCAAGCTGAAGAAAGCATTGTATGGCTTGAAACAAGCACCTAGAGCTTGGTATGCAAGACTGGACAGACTATCTCACTAAGCAAGGATTCAAGAAAGGTATGGTGGATAGCAATTTATATGTGAAAACTGAAAATGGCAATTTCATTGTTCTAGTTGTTTATGTAGATGATATAATTTTTGGGAGTAGCAATGATGAATCATGCAAAGACATAGCAAACAAAATGCGGAAAGAGTTTGAAATGTCTATGATAGGTGAACTTTCATATTTCCTTGGATTACAAGTTAATCAAACCGAAAAGGGGATCTTTATTTCTCAAATTAAATATGTGAAAGAAATGCTGAAAAAGTTCACTATGGAAGATAGTAAGCCAGTGAGCACCCCCATGACAACAAGCTGCAAGTTGAGCAAGGATGATAAATCTCCGGATGTTGATCAAACAATGTACAGATCAATGATTGGGAGCTTGCTGTATTTGACAAAGCAACCGGACCGGATATCTTACAAGTTGTTTGCATGGTTGCAAGATTTCGGGCTAGTCCAAAAGAGACTCATGTAACAACTGTGAAAAGGATCTTTAGGTACCTCAAGGGTACTATGGAGTATGGGCTGTGGTATCCAAAAGGAAAAGACTTCACTCTCTTTGCATATTCTGATGCAGATTGGGCCGGATGCATTGATGACAGAAAAAGTACAAGTGGAGGAGCATTTTTCCTTGGAGATAAATTGGTAGCATGGCACAAGAAGAAGCAAGAATCGGTCTCTCTATCCACAACCGAGGCAGAATACATTGCAGCAACAACATGCCGCACACAAATACTATGGATGAGACAAACATTGAAAGATCTAGGTATTCACTTCAATGAGCCCATTTCGGTCAAATGTGACAACACTAGTGCAATCAACATTTCAAAGAATCCGGTAATGCATTCCCGCACCAAACATATTGCAATCCGGTATCACTTCTTGAAGGATAAGGTTGCAGAAGGAGAGGTCATATTGGAGTTTGTTCCCACTACAGAGCAAGTAGCAGACATATTCACCAAACCTTTACCAAAGGAAGTATTTGAATACCTTCGAAAGAAGTTGGGAGTAGTCACACTTCCCAAGCACTGACTAGCTATGGGAAATACATTCTCAGGGGGAGCATTCAAGTTATTTATGCCTGAGAATGTTGTGCATAGACTCAGGGGGAGTCTGCAGCAGCCCTTTGGCATTATTGGCAAAGGGGGAGAAGAATTTGAGCAAGGCTACAAAGTGTTGCCAACAATTCCAAAGGGGGAGATTGTTGAGCAAGGTGCAGAGAAAGCAGTGCAAAAGTATTGTAATTGTTGTCAACACAGACAGATTGATGCAGTTGATGCAGTTCAGAGGTCAGTCAGATCAAGTGCAGAAAATTTCAAGAAAAACAGAGGGGACCCAGATCCAGAAATTTGCAGAAAAATACAAGGAAGAAAACTGTCGCGATATCGCGACATGTTTTCTGTCGCGATTTCGCGACATGGCTGAGGAGAGAGAAGGCGCAAGCAAAATTGTCGTGATTTCGTGACAAAAAGGATGAGAGAGAAAGTGCATGAGAAAGTGTCGCGATTTCGCGACAAAAAGGATGAGAGAGAAAGTGCATGAGAAAGTGTCGCGATATCGCGACAGTTTGAAGAAAAGCACTAAGGGCGCAAAGTGTCGCGACATCGCGACAAAAAGGAGGAGAGAGAAAGTTCATAAAAACTGTCGCGATTTCGCGACATGTTGGAGGCAAAGCAGCAAAGTGAAGAAAGCGTAGCGATTTCGCTACATGTTGCAATTTCGCTGGTGAAAGCGAAGAAAAGGCACTAAGTAAGGAAAGTGTAGCGATTTTGCTACAGAGCTCTAAATGCAAAGGATGAAAGATGTAGCGATTTCGCTACAAGCTTGAAACACTAAGAACAAAAGTGCAGCGATTTCCTAACTGTTTCGAAAGGCAAGGTAAAAAGGTGTAGCGATATCGCTACAGGTTGAAAGTGCATAGTGCGAAGGTGTAGCGATTTCGCTACAGGTTTGAAACACATGTTGGGAAGGTGCAGCGATCTTGCTACGAGTTCAAAGTGCAAAGTGGAAAGGTGTAGCGATATCGCTACACGTCGGAGTTTCACTAGCTAGCAAGGAAAGAAAAATGCTAAGGCAACAATGGTGTAGCGATTTCGCTACATGTAAGGTTTTCGCGGCTGCATGGAGTAAAAATTGTACGGAGGCCAGAAGCGTCGCGATTTCACGACGGCAATGAGGATGACGTCAGCAAGACCAAAAACGTCACGATTTCATGACATCTTAGAAGATGACGTCAGCAAAACCAAAAAGTGTCGCGATTTCGCGACAGGGTGAACGAAAAGCCATTGCAAGCCGAAAACGTCACGATTTCGCGACATCTTTGAGGATGACGTCAGCAAGTCTAAAAATGTCGCGATATCGCGACAAGTTGCCAGAGAAGCCTCAGGAAGCCGAAAGTGTCGCGATATCGCGACAAAGTTGAGGATGACGTCAGCAAAGCGAAAACGTCGCGATATCGCGACATGTAAGGTTTTCGGGGTTGCTTACAGAAAGGAAGTCTAGGAGAAAGAAAACGTCGCGATATCGCGACAGGTAATGTTTTGGCGGGAAAAAGTCAAAGATACATGCATTGTGACAAGTGGCAAATAGCGCCAGTTACGATAAACCTAACTGGAGTCAGATCTGCAGTTCCAAGTGACAGGTGGTGAGAATGCATAGGAGAAATTCATGTTGCAGTTAACTGTAGTTACAAGTGAAAGTGACTAGACAACGAATGTAAGAAAAGAACGGCTGTTGCGAGGCCGTGTTGCAGCATGGCTGGCAAAGGTGGCGTTACAAAGAGTAGCCACAAAACTAAGCATTGAATGTAGAACGGTCGTTGCAGGGCCGTGATGCCGCAAGTCGGCGTAAAGAGCGATTTTTCGGATAATCTCTACAAACAAGAAATTCTCTCGATGGTTGTGCTTGACTCACAAGAAAGTAACGGGTAGAATAGAAGGATCGACACCATTTAGAAAAGAGTGCAAAAGAATTAGAAAGAGCAGTTACGTAGATTTTGGAAGAACAAGATAATAGAGCATCGAAACGCGCAGAAGGGTTGTCAGTATATGCAGAGAAAAATACTGTCAATATGTGCATAATGTGCAGAGAAGAAGGACTGTCAGTATATGCAGAATATGCAGAGAAAAAGATGGTCAGAATGTCAGTAAGAAAGCGGCTAAAAGGCGGATCAGGTCAGAGAAGGATTAATGCATTGATCGTAGCCGAAAGTGCATGAAAATGTTGGAGGGAAAATTGAGCCGTTTCAAATTGAGCCATTCGAGGAAATCAAGGATATAAGGATCGAACTGGCACAGTTAGAAGGTTACCGCAACTGTGTCTGTATTGAATAAATCAAAAGGCAAAGTGTGGTAAGTGTGCTTCATGAAGAACAACAAGAGAACTAAAACCTGTATATTCTTCTTGTAAAATAACGAGAGAGGTTTTAGATTTTAAAGGAAGATATTGAGTCTCTAACAAGTCTCTTTATGCTTCGTGAGATAAAATTGCATGAGCTATAGACCAATAAGGGTCTTGCAAAAGAGAAGGCATTTTTATGTCCATTTATCTTGCAAAATAGAAATCCAAGTTGGTGCTTGGATAAAGGGGTTGGTGCTCCTATCTGTTGCAGCAGATAAATCAGGGGTTGGTGCTCCTTCCAATGGGTGCTGGTAAACAATTGTAAATATTGAATCCTTGCAAAGACTGGATTTGGATTGAAGTCCAAACAGTCATTATTTGAGGAGTAGCCACATCGGTGAACCTCGTAAAATCCTGTGTTGTGTGATGCTCTTGTGTGATACTTGCATTATCTAGTTTCAAGCTTGCATTATTAGTTTTAAAAGTTGCAGATTTAAGTTTTTAAGTAGTTACACTGATTCACCCCCCCTCTCAGTGTCATTGTGAGAATATCAAAAAGAGTTGTGTAGTGCATAAGTGATAGTAGTAGTAGGCATAATGTAGCTATATTTTGATATCATGGGGGCATTGTAAACTCCATGATAGGAGTATTGTAATTTTTGTGAACTTTCTTATATGAGCATTTCTAGAGCATTGTATCAAGTTTTCTATCTTATTTTCATGCATGTTAAGTTTTTCATTATTATAGTTATAACATTTCATGCTTATTTCTATACTTGTGATCATATTTTCTTTAATTTTAAGGCTCCAAAAGCTAACATCACTTACCATCATTTTAACTTTTATTGGCCAGTGATTTGAACCAATTCTTTTCAAGGTATTAATTTTAGCACAAGTCCCTTCATCTAGCGAATGATCTGAGAGAATGCATCTATCTAATATTTTTTATATTAGGTTATAGCCTCTCCTATTTTTGGTCCACGTATAGTTGTCTTCTTCAAACTCAACCTCTCATAGATTATTATTTTGAATAAAAGCTAAGAAATATCTCATACTTTGGTCTAGTTTTGTAATTTCCCTAAATTTTTCATCCAACTTGGTTATGGCATTAAAATATATTATGATAATGAATCGGGTTTCTTGGTCTTTACTTTTCATAAAAGCTTAAATCCCACTCCAAAATTCTATTCTGCCTCACTGATTTGTAGGTCCATAGACATTGGTAAGAATGAAATGAATATCTTCAAATAAGCATGTGACTAAAGAGGCTATCCAATGCCTAGTTTTATGAATAGTTTCACAGGAGAATATAATAGTATTTCAACAAGTTAGAATCCCCCCTATCACTCCTAAAGAATCTATAGCATCCCATTCACATCTTTCTCATACTGCTTTCATGGTTTTTGAAACTTCTTCTTTTGTCATTTTAGTTTCCAAGATACAAAGGATATCAAGCTTATTACTTAAACATAGGTCCTTGATACACCTTTGCTTTGAAGGGATATTAGCACCCCTTATATTCCATGATATGGTAATCATATCTCATTAGGGGCTATTGGCCCCACCTATGAATTACCAATATCATTTTATTTTTTGGTAAAGAGAAGTTCAACCAACTTAGTGTGTGTTCCTTTCTATATGTTTTTTCTTTCTTCCTAAGATCTTGCTTGATAATTTAAAGGTTTTCCCCTTTTTACCTTTCTTGTATCTGGAGTAGGTCTCATTATTCTATTCCTCAATATTCTTTCACAACTTTATTTTTTCTTAAATTTATCCTTTCCTAGATTTATTATGGAAGCTTTTAACTTGTCCTACTCATTTTATGGTATTTACTTATTAATGGTAGATGTATTAACATCTAACACTGCATTTTATTTACCAATTTTTTTCTCCTGAATGGTGCATGGTACTTCAAGAGAGTCTTCAAAATCTGATTTGACACATTCCTTAGATTCATTGAGAATGTTTATCCCTAAATCAATATCATATTGAATAGATGTTTCCTTGTTAATATGTTGAACCTATTGTATTGTGTCCTCTAAGATTTGATCTACTTTTTCTTCATAGGCTAAATCCTCAAAAGAGTTGGTATTTCTTCCAATATCCTTCCTTATTGGTCTCCACTATTTATTTGCTTTCATTTATTTGTTTCTATTTTTTGGAAGTTGAAATCCATCCTCATCCATATCCATTTGTAAGTTTCTCTTCTAGGTTTCTACATATAATTTTGTTGGACTCTTCTTAAGGAACGATCTATCAATATGCCCCACCTCATGAAATATTCTATATCTAAAAGAATTTTTTTTTAATCTATGGTTTGGATCCACATCTTATACCCATACTTAAGAATTATTGATTCTAGTAAAGGTTTACTTATATCAATCATGACCAATATCCAAGCATAAATAGCCAATAATCCATCTTGTGTAGTTTATGAAATCTCAAGAAAGTCTCCTAGAGGGTTTTCTATTGCCTTGAAGGTATCCATTTCCTAAAACTTAATGGGCAACCTATACATCCTAACCTAGATTGGTACTAGGGATAGATTTATATTTTCAAGTGAAAAGCCTTCATATCAGTGGGTAAAGAAGAGTCGCTCTTCCCATAAACCAAGAACACCCTTTTAAGATTCTATATCTTTCTTCCCTAGAAAAAAATGGCTAGAAAAATACATTTGGTAAGAAAGGATAAAATCACTCATGGAGACTTCCAACTCCTATCAATCCATTTTCTTAAGGTTGAAGCCCTTTGCCAACACCCATTAAATTTATCAAAAACCATCCTATCTTTGAGCTGCAAGGATTGGTCCTCTATGGTTTTCTCACTAACCTCTACTAATAGAGATGATTCTAAGGATTTAGCTATAAATAGGTCTATAGTAAGGAACTAAAACTCAAAATCTACTAAAAATTAACAGACGATCCTATAGAAAATATAATATTTGATAGAAATTTTATAATAATTTGCAAGTTATTTTTTTAATATAAAGAAGAGAAAAAGAAAATTAGCTAAAAAAATTTATGCCCGGATAGAATGGCTTACCTCATTGAATCCCTAACCCTCTATTTATTCTCCCATCATCCAAACCCTGGCTAACAAATATTTGTAATTTTATTTTTCATGACTTGAAAAATTGTCATTGCCCTTGTTTCGGATGGCTGACTTCATAGGGTCGTATCTCCCTCAATATTACTTGGATTTATTCATATGGCCACTCATTTTAAATCTCTTCAAATTTCACACAAAGGGGTCCAAGAATGAGCTAAATCGAACAACCCTTCGCAAAGATATGGCTCTTAAAAGATGAGATGTTTTTAAGGAAAATGTTACCCTAATCCTTCACAAAGTATTTTTAAAACCTAATAATAAGTATTTTTTTTTGTTGGATAATAAGGGGTTGTACTCGGGTCCCCCACCCTTGACAAATTACAACTCTCTTCTTTAGAGCTTGAGAGTTTACAAATAGATACACTTCTCATCTCAATTGAGATGCTATAGCTAGAAACCTACATCATTTTACATAAAATGTCTGAATTCTTGATTTTCATTTTCTGGATCTTTTCAATTTTCTGTATGAATACAAATATTCCAGAATTTAGCATCCTTCTTGACATTTTTCTATAGCAGCCTTCACAATACCAAAACTTCACCTCTACTATCTATGCATTGCATCTTAGTAGAGTAATATTTCCAAAACATCGCACTATCATAGTCCGCTTTACCAAATCTGGATTGCTAGTTTCCTTCCTGAAACACAAGTGCAACCACAAAAATTATAATAAATAGTTTATATGAAAACACATTATTGTTATAAAATAAAGTAGATATTACCAATGGAAAACATTAAAGTAAATCTTAATCATTATTTGATTCAGGCAATCAACATTTTCTTGTCAGCTTTAACTAAACTTACTACTTCCTCTAACCATGGAAAGGAGAATTTAACTTCACGATCCTCAATCAAAACCCCTCTATTGGCTAGCCTATCTGCACATTTGTTTCCTTCCCTTAATGTATGTGTAAACCTGATTTCTTCAAACTCTTTAGCAAGATCTTGAATTTCCATAATTATCTCTTGTATGTTCCATGGAGCCTTTGCTTTCCTCAAAATTGCATTTATTACTATGAGAGAATCACCTTCCATCCATACTCTATTCCATTTCATTTGTTTGCATATTTTTAACCCTTCTAAAGCCGCCCAAGCTTCAACTTCATTATTTGTCTTAAATCCACTATTGAAAGCATAATGAGACAAAATATCTCCTCTATTATTTCTAATTATTCCTCCTCCTATTGGTCTTGGATTTCCTTTAGATGCTCCATCAAAATTCAATTTAACCCACTCCACATCTAGTGGTTTCCACTTTATATTCTTTGCCTTCTTTTTGCTTCTCTTGTACCCAACATCATAATTCCATTTAATGACTTGACTCCATCTATCAAGGCTCTTTGCTTCCAGATTAGGGATTGGGTGAGTTGATAGGGTTGGTTTAGACTCCTCTATGGCTAAACATATCTTCCTTTTCATTACCTCTAAACTGCTTTCCTTTCCTTTAAATATTCTTCTATTCCTTTCTAGCCATACAGTCCAAAGTATTGTATCTTTTGATATATCCCATATTGTCTGTAAAGCCTCACTTTTATAAGTGCTCTGCCATTACTTTAACCAATCTTCAATTCTACTATTCATCACCATGCATTTACCAAACATATTAAGAATCCATTGCCATAGTTTCTAGACTATTGAGCAATGTCCCAAGAGATGGTCTATACTCTCCTCCTCCTTTTTACAAAGAACACATTGAGAGGGGCCATGAAAACCCCTTTTCATAAGGTTATCCCAAGATAAAATTCTTCTATGACCTACTAGCCAAACAAACATTTTGACTTTAGGAATGCTTGGGCTATCCCAAATATCTCTCCATATTCTAGTGATATTATTATTTTGTTGGTGTTGTACATTATATCCACTTCTTGTTGTGTATTCTCCTAAGCTATTCAACTCCCAAATCAATTTATCCTTCTCCCCTCAAAATAATCTTTTTTTTTTTTCTTCTCCTCCCCCCCCCCCCCCCACCATTTTTTTTTTTTCTTTTATAATCTTTTCCTCCTTTTTCTTCTTCTCCCCCTCCTCCTCTTAATATTATTTTCTCCTCCCCCATTTCATCCAAGGTTTCAAAATTGGATCTAAATTGAGTGGTTTTTTATCACACCAAGTATCCATCCAAATAGAATTTTTTCTCTAGTTCCCACCACCCATCTTAAACCTTTAATCATTAGATCAATAGATTTTTTAAACCATTCCAAAGAGCAGAACCATTTGGTAGAGAGAATGCAATAAATATTAAACTTGGGTCATTGGGATCAACATACTTAGAAGAATTCTTGCCCATTATCTTTGACTCTCTTTGTACAATCTCCAGATTACTTTTCCCCTAAGAGCTAAGTTTACATATATAAGAACTCTTAAACCAAGACCTCCCCTAGTTTTTTTTTTTATTTGTGGAAAACATCCCAAAAGGGATGCCACTTTCGGGTAAGACCCAAGGAGGCAGGGGTATCCATTCCGCCAAAAATGCCCAGGACTCGGACATGGCCTACCACCTTTGACATACTCAAGGAGCAAACAAACACACAAAACCAAATTAAAAAAAGAAAATAACAACAAAAATAATAAAATAAAATAAAAAACAAACTCCTTGAGTGTGTCAAAACCAAAAGCACAACCAAACACGCACAATAAGATAAAAGAAACCACAACACAAACCACATAGAAAAACACAAGAACCACATAACAAAACACAAACAAGACAAAAACAACGAGAACACTACAAAGACATAACCCAAAAAAACATGAAAAATAAACACAACCAAAACCTAAAAAATAAAATAAATAAAATAAAAATAAAAACAACCAACAACAGACAATAAACAAAAACAAAAAACATAGAAAACACTCACACATAAAAAAATGAAATAACACAAACAAAGAGAAACCCAAGAACAAGAACGAAAAAAACACAAGAACAATAACAATAAACATAAAAAAAAAACAAAACAACAAAAACACAAGAACAACAAAAAACAACACAAAGAACACAAAAACAAAACAAAACAAAAGAACCCACCCACCTTAAAAAACTAAACAAAAAAACAAAGAAGACAAAAGAAAAAAAAATGAACAAAACAATGACCTATCTAGACCAGAAGACTATTAATGCAAGAATCAACGGAGGAAACAAAATAAAGAATAGAATGAGCTAGGGAACTAAAAAAACTGAATGAACCAAAGAGAAACAAAAAAAAACAAGAAGAAACTAGGTACCTTCGAAACTGGAGCCATCCAAAGAAATGATAGAAAGAAGAGCTTCCCTAATTTGAGAAGCCCACCATATAGGAGGGTGGCCATAACAAGTAAGATCACCTTTGTCCAAAGCCCAATTAGCTAAAGCATCAGCACTCTTGTTTTGATCTCCGACCACATGATTGTAATCAACTTTCAAAAATCCCATCTGGATTAACTGAATCTTCTCAATAATTCTTTTTATTCTCCAATCCACCTTATGATTCTTAGAAGGAGTCTTCAAGAGATTAATCATAAGTTGAGAGTCGAGACTCAACTAACACCTTTTCCCATCCAACCTTAGTAGCCTCCTGAAGGCCTCTAAGGATACCATACCCCTCAGCAAGGTTATTGGAAAGAATACCCAAATTCTCAGCAAAAGTAAAAACCAGGGAGCCATATGAAAGTCTACCAATTCCTCCCACATTAGCTTTTCCAGGGTTCCCTCTAGAGGCTCCATCGGTATTGACTTTTCCAAAATCCTTAGGAGGAGGTTGCCAATTTCTAGTCCTATCCATCTTACTAATACTCACATTCCCTTTAAGTTGGTTGCCCTTAGAAGGTTTAATCTTCAATCTTTGCATCACTTGATCCCATATTTGGTGGGAGTTTTGGGGGTGATTAAGGAGATGATGGACTGATTCAACTAAGTTGGCTATGGTCTTTTGCCAAATATAGTGAATATCCTTCCTATCTTGATTAAAAATTTGGTTGTTCCTTTCATTCCAAATATTCCAAAGAAGAATGGTAGAACCCATCCAAACTAACTGCCTAATAAAATGATCAACACCCTCTTGATTAGGCCAATCCCTCCAAAGTTGTTCAAAAGTGAAAAAATTGGACCACTTGTAAGCCAAGTAAAGTTGCCATTCTCCTCCATAGCTCGGAGGCTAAAGTACACTCAATAAAAATATGGTTGATATTTTCTACATTCTCTTCACACATTTCACATCTAAAAGGGCCATGAAAACCACGCTTCATAAGTTGCTCACCGGTAAGCACCCTACGATGCAATAAAAGCCAATTAAAGAACCTCACCTTAGGCCAGAGCTTTTGAGCCCACAATTGAGAAAATATGTCAGAAGAATGGTTGGGATTATTATGGCATAAGGTCAAATAACCTTGAGCAACTGAATACTCACCCTTAGTAGTGTCGTTCCATCCAAAACAATCTTTTTCATGGGACCAAGAGAGGGATCTCATATGAAGGATGCCTTGGATATCTTGTCTTTGCCTTTCTGGGATTTGAATAGGCCGAGTCCTCAATAGGGATCCAATATCTACCAACCTTTGAATTACCAGTATGGTACCGACAGTAATTAGCCACCTTTATCCAATTAGCTCGGTGAAGCTCCTCCATCCAAGGCCTCCAATCGGGAAGCTGAGTTATCAAAGGCTTGTGACCATCCCAAGAATCTGTCCAAAAATTTGCATGTTGACCATTATGAATGATCCAAAATAATTTTTTCTTTATCAAATCCTCACCGAGTCTTAAGAAGCTGCTAAAATGGGAGAACCTTTGGTAGGAAGTTGATAGCGAACAAGGTCTTCGGGACTTTTGTTCTCGGCATATTTAGCACGGAGATTATTGGCCCAAAGAGCATTGGGGTTATGCAACATCCTCCAATATAATTTAGCAGCTAAAGCTTTGTTGTTATTAATTGAAGACCGGAATCCTAACCCCCTTCACTCTTAGGAAGACATAAAGTATCCCATTTCACCAAGGCCCATTTTCTTTTCTCCTTAGTACCACTCCAAAGGAAACGATGACTGATTTGATCCAATTCTCGAAGAACAACCTTTGGGATATTCAAAATGGAAGAAACATAAATAGGAATAGCTTGAAGGACTGATTTTACCAAGGTGATTCTACCCCCAGAAGAAAGCCACTTGTTGGTCCACTTTCCAATTTTCTTCTTGACTTTGTCCAACAACCAATTCCAATATTTATTTTTCTGCCTTTGAATATTTATGGGAATACCTAAATAAGTGATTGGAAGAGAGGTCTTCTTATATCTTAATTTATCCAAGACCATGGCTTCCTGTCTAGCAGAGTAGTGAAAGAAAATAACTTTAGATTTGTCTTCATTGATCAACTGCCCAGTAGCCTTAGAAAAATAGCTAATGATTTGCTTAAAATTAGAAGCTTCCTTAAGCGTAGCTTTACCTAAAAGGGTAGAGTCATCCACAAATTGAAGATGAGAGATAGGTCTAGCTCCATGAGCAATGGTAACTCCCTCAAGGGTTTTGTTTTCCCTCTTTTTGGTTATAGTCCTACCCAAGCATTCAACAAGAATGATGAATAAATAAGGGGATAGCGGGTCACCTTGCCTGATACCTCTGGAAGCTAGGAAAGAGTGAGAAGGCCTGCCATTGATAAGAACTAAGTAGGAAACTGAAGAGATACATCCCATAATCCAATCCATCCAATCCTTAGAGAAACCAAATTGCCTCAAAACTTTGATAAGGAAGTGCCAATCCACTCTGTCATAAGCTTTGGATAAGTCTAACCGGATGAACATAGAAGGAGAATTTTGCATATCCATGGAATGGATGGCTTCCTGAGCAAGAACTATCTCATCTACTATTTGACGTCCTTCCACATATCCCCCTTGCTCTGGGAAATAATCTTATGTAAAAGAGGCTTCAACCTTTACTGCCATGATTTTAGTAATAATTTTGAGAAGAACATTACATAAAGCAATAGGTCTAAAAGCTGAGATATGATCAACCTCTTGAGCTTTTGGAACAAGAGTAATATAAGTTTTATTGATAACCTTCAAAATTTCTTTGGATTTCCTGGCTTCTTCCACCACCTCTAATAAATCAACATGAAGGATATCCCAGAACTCTTGGTAGAACTCAATAGGAAAACCATCAGGACATGGGGTTTTCCCTTTTTGCATTTTAAAAACTACTTGTTGAAGCTCATTGATAGTAACGAGGAGCGAGTCAAAATAGAGTTCTCCTCGGAAGTGATAAGAGAAGGGATTGCTTGAAGAACATTTTGTTGAGAAGGCTGAGTCAAGAGGAGTAGCAGCAAAAATATTGGAAAAGTAATCAACAACAATAGAGTTCATGCCATCCCAAGTATAAACAACATCTCCAGAATCTGATTTTAAGGAAGAAATAAAGTTGTGAGATCTTCGAGCTAGAAGAGATTTGTGGAAGAAATTTGTGTTTCGATCTCCTTCTTTGAGCCATTGAATTCTAGATTTTTGCTTCCATAAGATTTCTTCTCTTTTTTCCCATTCCTCTAGCTGAGTTGTGAGTTTAATTTCATCTGCACTTCTCTTCTCTGTGAGGCCATCTAAACGGATTTTCTTATTCAAATTTTCAAGATGAGCAATAACTTCATGTTTTTTTTTATGAACATCCCCAAACTCTTTCCAGTTCCAAGTCTTGATTTTGGATTTAATGTATTGCGAGTCTTTTGGCAAAATAGAACATCTTAGTCCCATGCCTAGGTTTACCTTCCTTCCACCATTGTTGCACACGAGGTCCGAAGGAAATGTCTCTAAGCCACATTAATTGAAAATGAAAAGGAGAGAAACTCACATTGGTTTTCCACATTTCCACCATGGTGGCCAATGATCCGAACCGACATTATTAAGAGTCTTCACTTTAGGAATGTGACCATGGATTAAGAAATTTTCAGAGAGCAAAAACCTATCCAATCTCTCCATTATACAAGCTAAGCCTTGCCTTCTGTTAGACCAAGTCATAAGGCCATTATCCGGTTGGATATCCACAAGATGGAGGTTTGCAATATATTCGCTCATGAGGTCAGTACTTTTGTCCAAATTTCTATTTCCCCCCTTTTCTCATCTAGAGAGAGGATGGTATTGAAATCTCCTCCGATCAAGATCCAAGCTTTAGGAAAATGAGAGATAATATGAGTAATATCCTTCCATTGTCTTCTTTTTTCCTCCAAAGAAGTCGGGGCATAAACAGTAATGCAGAGCATAATCTGGTTGGAATGTCTACTTTGAATAGCTATAGCCAACAAACCCCAACTGCCAACCATATGGTGAATAACTACCTCTTTTGGGTCCCAAAGACAAGCAATGCCACCCGAAGTCCCTTGGGAGCCGAGGGAAACCACTTTTCGAGTGGCCAAATTTTCTTGGCAATTAAGTCCATATCCTCCATTGACATTTTTGTTTCTTGAAGGAAAACAAGATGTGGATGATTTATCCGAATCATTCTTCTAATTTCATTTTGTTTTGAAAGACTCCCTTTGAGTCCTCTAATATTCCAAGTGATGATCTTCATTAATACCAGGGCTAAAAATGTTGGGAAGGGCATTAATCTTACCTTCCTCTACAAGCTTTTCACCTTCTTTTACCATATGATATTGATTGGTCTTGCGACCTACTTTTTGATTAGAATCCATCTTCAATTTTTTTCCCTATTTCTTGACTTATTCCAATTGAATATGAGATGGCTTCTAACCTTGAAGAATGCTCATACACAACCAAAATTTTACTAGATGGTTCAATGGAGTCTATATTGGGACCTGCATTATTTGAAGTTTTGACATTTGAAATATTGTTTTTCTTGTGTAAATTTTCTCCTTTTTTTTGTTGAAAACCTTTGATTTGTTGGTTTGTCTCTGAGTTCTTTCCTTCATATTTAAATTGTGTTTCTAAGATTTTAGTTTCCATTATTTCCTCTTCCTCACTTGGGACATCATTTGTGGAAAGGATTTCAAACATATTAGCAAATGACTTTGATTGATCCTTCATTACTGGTTTTTTTTAGTGTTCTTCTTCTTAGGTATTTGGAAACCTACTGAGTTTATATCTTCTTTCTTTTGATCGGGAATTTTATTTGGGCAAGCACTGGCCAAATGACCATATTCATGGCAAATTCTACAATGAAAAGGAATGTTCTCATAGTCCACTACTTGCTCCCAAGTGTCTTCCCCAAATTGTAATGTGATCTTTTTAGGTAGGGGTTTGTCAAAATCCATTAAAACACAAATTCGAGCATAAATAATATGTTCAAAATTTTGAGTACAATCAGCGAGTCATCATAAAAGTTCCTAAAGAGTTTCCAATTGAAGAAAAAATAGTAGGATTCCAAAATTCAATAGGGAGGCCAAAGAGTCTAACCCACACGGGAGCTATAGAAGGCATCTCTTCTTCGGCTTTAAATTTAGTATGCCGGGGCTTCATGAAAAGCCCTGCCCTTCCAAAAAACCAAGGACCCCCTTGAAAAGTTTTCTCTCTATCTTCATTATTAGCAAATAAAACAAGAAAATAACCATTTGGATAAATAGAGATTTGTAACTCACCTTTAGTTTTCCAGCTTTTTGCAGCCCAGACTTTGAAAGCAGATAGACTCGGACGAAAACCCACGAACCGACAAATTAGTCCTCTTTTTTCCAAATCTTCAATGCCAGTCTGAATGTTACCCATATCAAGCTTAACAATAGGAGTTCCATCAGTTGCTTTAAGACATCCTGACTCCGTTTTCCTGGGATCAATCTTAGGCATTCTTAGAGGTTTATGAGAAGCCCTAGTATTGATATTAGCATTGGGTTGAGGCTGTCCACCACGAAGGGCATCCCTAAAATTCATTTTTGGGACTGAGTCTTCAAAATTCTTACCCTTGACAGGGGTTTTCACAGTAGAATTATTTTGTGGGTGCACCTTAGCACCAGATTCACTTGAGATATGAGCCATTTTTTGATCAACTACTTGAAACTTATTTCGTGGTCTCTTTAATCCTTGCCCTAGACGTCGTGGAAAGGTATGGTTTTCACTTTTCTTTTGTGCAGCAAATTGGAAGCCGTTGTCACTCAAGTTCACAGTATGATCTATTGAAAGACAAATTTCTAACCCATCTTGTATCCCCTACAACATTTCTTGCTAAAATATTGAGCATAAACCACAAAAATATTGGCCGCTAGGGCCCGAAGGCCCTAAAAACCAACCTCTGGAGCTGCTTGCACTCAACCCAGATGAAACCCTCGCATAGCCGCTTGCCAAATATATCGTTCACACATAGGGATGTGCTAGGATATATGTTGCTCCAAATGATATGAAAATTGGTGGAGATGTTCTAGGGTTTTTCAGGCATCTACCCTCAAAATTTTAGCTCAATCCGAGTTCGGATGAGTGAGATATGGCCGAAACGAGTTCGGAAGTTTGGGCAGTCCTACGAAAAACGTCTCTACCATTCAGCTCTAAAATTTCACATTCCTAATTATATCATTATTTATTAATCATTTCAAAATAATTAGTAAATTTCTCTCCAATAACTAAAATCTTCTTTGATATTAAGTGTTAAGAAGTAAATTTTGGAGATTTTCCTATTAATTTTTCCTTATGCTCTTTCATATTCCTTTAAAAATTATTCAAAGCTTTGACCTCATTTATCCTTGCCCTTCCAAAAAGGTTGTATCATCTACAAACTATTGATGGGTGATGTTATCAATGTTATTACTAACCTTAAGTCCACTTATAAGCCCATATTTGTAAGCCTTATTTAAGTTCCTACCCAAAACCTCTACCATAATAATGAACAAATAAGGAGATAGAGGATCTCCTTATCTAAGGCCTCTCTTGGCTTTAAAATATTATATTACTAACCCATTGACCAACACTAAATAAGAAACTATAGAGACACAAGCTTTAATCCATCTAACCCATTTCTTCCCAAATCCAAACTTTTCTAAAACTACAAAAAAAATCCCATTTAACCCTATCATAGGCTTTACTCATATCAAGTTTTAAGATCATTGCTTTCTCTTTTCTTGAAGTTGTTGAATGTATAACTTCATGAGCTACTATGATCCCATCTAGAATTTATCTCCCTTTCACAAATCCTCCTTGCTCTTCTAAAATAATTTTGTCTAACAATGGCCTTAATCGATTTGCCATCACTTTGGAGATAATATTATATGCCATATTACATAGGCTTATGGGTCTAAAAGAATCAAACAATTCAACATCCTTCTTTTTTGGAATTAGGGTAAGATATGTTGCATTTATTTTATAAGGTATGTATTATTTTACCCTAGACTGTTCCATTACCACCAATAAAGAATCCTTCACTATATCCCAATTATGTTGGTAAAAAGTTGTAGAGAGCCCATCTAGACCTAGGGATTTATCCTTATTAAAAGAGAAAAGAGCTAAATGAACTTCTTCTAGAGTAATAGGCTCCATCAATTTCCTATTGTCTTCATTTATTATAACTGAAGGTACATCTTGAAGAAGTTTATCATTAAGAACTTCAATCTCCTCTGATCCTAGAATATTTTGATAAAAAGACTTTACCTCTTTTCTAATTTCACTCTGATCTTCAATCCAAACCCCTTCTATTGATTTAATTCTACTAATTTTAGATGTTGATCTCTATACTATAGCCATCCTATAAAAAAACTTTGTATTTTTATATCTCCAAAATTTCTCTTCCTTACTCAAAATATTATGATATTCACTAAGCAACTCCCTTTCCTCTAAGCTTGGATTATTATGATCACCTTTTTGGAATTTTGAAAGTTTATCTTTTAGTTCTTCTTTCTTCTCAAAAATATTTCCAAAAGTGTTCTTGTTCCATTATTTTAATCTAGATGTCATAGATTTAATTTGTTTTGGAAGAGCATACAACCCACCATTTACCTAAAGAATTCCATGTTTGAGCTATCATATCAACAAATTGAGGATGGTCTTCCCACATCTACTCATATTTAAAATATGATATTTTTTTAATTCACTTACCACCATTTTAACTCTTATTGGCCAATGATCTAAACCAATCCTTGTTAAGGTATTAATTTTAGCACAAGTTCCTTCATCTAGCCAATGATTTGAGAGTATGCATCTATCTAATTTTTTTACTATTAGGTTCTAGCCTCTCCTATTGTTGGTCCATGTATAGTTGTCTTCTTCAAACTCAACCTCCCATAGATTATTATTTTGAATAAAAGCTGAGAAATCTTTCATACTTTGGGTTAATTTCCTAATTCCCCCAAAATTTTCATCCAACTTGGTTATGGCATTAAAATCTCCTATGATCATGAATCGGGTTTCTTGGTCTTTACTTCTCATAAAGGCTTCAATCCCACTCCAAACTTCTAATCTACCTGACTGAGTTGTAGGTCCATAGACATTGATAAGGATGAAATAAATATCTACAAAGTAGCAAGTGACTAAAGAGGCTATCCAATGCCTAGTTTTATGAATGGTTACACAAGAGGTTCTAGAAGGATTCCAACAAGTTAGAATTCCCCCATCTTCCTTCAGAATCCATAGCATCCCATTCACATCTTGCCCATACTGCTTTCATAGTTTTTGAAACTTCTTCTTTTGTCATTTTAGTTTCCTAGATACAAAGAATATCAGGCTTATTACTTAAACATAGGTCCCTAATACACCTCTGCTTTGAGGGGGCATTAGCACCCCTTATATTCCATGAGATGATAATCATGTCTCATTAGGGGCTATTGGCCCTACCTATGTATTACCAATATCATTTTGTTGTTTGGTAAAGAGAAGTTCAACCAACTTAGTTTGTGTTCCTTTCTCTATGTTTGCTCTTGCTTCCCTGGATCTTGCTTGATAATTTGAGGGTTTTCCTCTTTTTGCCTTGCCTATATCAGGAGTAGGTCTTATTATTCTATTCCTCAATATTCTTTCACAATTTTTTTTTCATCATATTTATCCTCTCTTGGCTCTACTATAGAAGCTTTTGACTTGTCCTGCTCATTTTTTGGTATTTCCTTATTAATGGTAGAGGTATTAACTTCTAAAACTGCATTTTCTTTACCAATTTTTCTCCTGAATGGTGCATGGTACTTCAAGAGAGTCTTCAAAATCTGATGAGACACATTCCTTAGGTTCATCGAGAATGTTCTTCCTTAAATCAGGATCATACTGAATAGATGGTTCCTTGTTAATATGTTGAACTTGTTGTACTGTGTCCTCTAAGTTTTGATCTACTTTTTCTTCATAGGCTAAAGCCTCAAAAGAGTTGGTATTTCTTCCAATATCCTTCCTTATTGGTCTCCACTATTTATTTTCTTTCATTTTTCTAGATCTATTTTTTGGAAGTTGAAAACCATCTTCATCCATATCCATTTGTAAGTTTCTCTTGCGGTTTTCTACATATGATTATGTTGGGCTCTTCTTAGGGCATGATCTCTCAATATGCCCCACCTCATGACATCTTCTACATCTAAAAGATATGTTTTCATAATCTATGGTTTGGGTCCACATCTTATCCCCATACTTAAGAATGATTGATTCTGGTAAAGCTTTACTTATATCAATCATGACCAATATCCGAGCATAAATAGCCAAGAATCCATCTTTTGTAGTATCTAAAATCTCAAGGAATTCTCCTAGAGTGTTTCCTATTGCCTTGAAGGTATCTATTTCCCAAAATTCAATGGGTAACCCAAACATCCTAACCTAGACTGGTACTAGGGATAGATTTACATTTTCAGGTGAAAAGCCTTCATACCAATGGGTAAGGAAGAGTCTTGCTCTTCCCATAAACCAAGGACCCCCTTTTAGGATTCTTTCTCTTTCTTCCCTAGAACAAAAAATGGCTAGGAAGAAACCTTTGGGAAGAAAGGATAGAATCACTCCTGGAGACTTCCAACTCCTATCAATCCATTTTCTCAAGGTTGAAGCCCCTGGCCAATACCCATTAAATTTACCAAAAACTACCCTATCTTGGAGCAACGAGGATCTCTCTGAGGTGCACTCACTAACCTCTACCACTAGAGATGATTCTAAGGATTTAACTATAAATCGGTCCATGGAAAGGAAACTAAAACTCAAAATCTATTGAAATTTATCAGAATATCCTATAGCAAATATAATATTTGATAAAAAAATTTATAATAATTTGCATGCAAAATTTCTAAGATAAAGAAAGGGAAAAAAAACTTAGCTAAAAAATCTATTGTCCAGATAGAATGTCTTGCCTCACTGAAGTCCTAGCCCTTCATTGCTCTTCCCATCATCCGAACCCTAGCTGACAAATATTTGCAATTTTGTTTTTCACGACTTGAAAAAATTGTCACTGTTGTTGTTCCGGATGGTTGACTTCACAGGGTCGTATCTCCCTCAATATTACTCTTAATAATAAGTATTGTTAATATATGTAAATTTTAATCAAATAGCATGGGCTCCTAAATTTACCCAATAAATTAATATTATATTATTAATATAGCTATATTTTATCAAAATTTATCCTAATATTAGATTATAACTAATATTAATATATCAATTTTAATGAAATTATATGAGTTTAATAGTTTAAATACTTCAAATTTCAAGGAGGAAACCTAAGTTAAATAGCTACACTTTCAAATAAAAGAGACTTATGATACATATATGCTTTCAATAAGGAGACCAAGGTTAGAGTTCAACTTTGAATACCTACTTTGGAGGAGACAAAGGTTACTCAATAAGGTCTATTAATCCCATCTAACCAATTTAAAGAACATATTTTTATTTTTTTTAAATAAATTATTTATTTATTTGTAATTGGTTAAATGGTATTTAAGTGGTCCCACCCATATTACATCATCATCACATAGTAGTATTACAACAACTTGGCTATTTTGTATGTATAGCTTGGCAAGATTTAAACCTTAGTCTCCTTTTTGAAGTTGAGGAATTGAACTAGTTGAGCTAATGCCATTTGATTAAATTAAATTACTTTTTATTTAAAACATAGATTTTAAATTATATTAAATTAAAAAAACATTAATACAACTTAAATGGACCTATCAATAAGACTTTTAAACTTTGACTAAGAGGTTCAAGGTTAATGCATTCAAAAGGAGGTGTTTAGTCAAAAATTGCCTCCTTCAATAGTGTCGATACTTGATTCGCATGATAACATATTTTGCATGAAAAAAGCACTTAGATTTCACTTCAACAAGGCTTTTTTTCTTTACTCGTGTGAATGGCAACATGAACGATCATTGGTCGAATGGAATACAACCTAAATAATAACGAGTTGAATGATATCCAATTTGAATGATAATTTGTGTCTCGAACGGTGATGTTCACTTGAATGAAAGAGCTATTTGAATGGATGTTCCCACTTAAATGACACCCTTGTCTATTTTTGAATGATAATGTCTCTTCCACCTGAATAATAATTTTATTTGAACAACACTATCACTTAAATAGATCCATATTGAATGACATGTCATTATCCACTTAAACGATGATTCATAATCAACTTGAATGATAGATAGTTTGAATTATAGGGATCTCAATGGTAAGTTCATTTAAACAGTCAATTGCTAATCAGACAACTAGCTAAATATTTAATTTAGACTTGGACAATAGGTGAGCTTGTACGACAATTTAGTAATTAAATATACAACACAATAACTAAACAATGAGCTGACTATACTACAACTTCTTCCCTCCTTGATAACAATAACAAACCCTAAATTATCTTAAAAACATAACCTGCAAATACAAGATCAACAAGATACCAACACAACACAATCCTTGCACACAAAATAGATTGAAAGAAGGTTATACTTGCATAAATCATGTGCTTGAGTGACCATTATAATAACATTGTCTGCAACTATACTTGCACAACACTCGGCATCCATTCTATGCTTATTGTTTTCTTTTCACTACTCACACAAACATTCATCCATGATCCCTACTTTATGTTCTCTTCTCTTCTCCTTCTTTTCTACCTTTCTTTATGCTTATCAAACTATTATTTTTCCTAACAATTTCTCTTCCTCTCCTCTCTTTATTTTTCCTCTTCCTCTTCGTCTTCCTTATATACACTAGTGGTAGTTACAAATAGGTGATAACTACCTTACCTATAACCATATTCATGTGCAAATTATCCCACATCATACATTTTGGATAAGAGAAATGTTTTATGAGCTCTAGCTCATGAACATGAATTACTCTTCCAATTATTGTCATTTGATCTTGGCTTTCTTCACAAGGCCACCTTTCCTATCTCATCCTTGCATTCCTTTGAGAACAAAACTCTCTCTTGTAGAATGCACTCAATATTTTTTCTACTTTATCCCATTCCATCACATTCATCCAGCCATAATCACCATGTATTTTTTTGGCTACTTTATCATGTTTTCAACACTTTATTTTGGAGTGATAATATCATCCACAAATCTCACAAAGATGTAGGTTCTAGCACCTAGTTGTCACATGTCTGGATCTTCCACATTGACTACAACAACCCATCCTAAGACCATCTCCTTTATCGATTTCTCTACTCACATATTTAGTCTCACTGCTTCCTACTTGACCTCTATATCTAAGGCCTTCATTCTTGGTTGTATATATGGTATTATGGATATTTTCATACCTTGCCCATATCTTCCCAATCCTTTACCATTATATCTCATTCTTTTCATTAACTTGGAGCCAATACCTTTGGTGTGTCTTTCAAAGCACCCAATCTCTTCATCACCACTATGTTCTTCAACAATATGGCCTTTGTCACAACCATCACAATAATCAATGACAACATGACATTCATCTTTCTCATGTATCTTGATCATTCATTTTCTTTGTTTCTTGTATTGTCATCTTCATCATCACTACTACAAGTGACTTGGTCCAACTACCTCTTTCCAATGTTTATTCTCTTGTTTGTTTCTTCCTTTATTTTCGCTTGTTTCATAACTTCTATCAACCCTACCATTTCTCCCTTCAACTTTGTATTGTGATCCTTCAAGATTTGATTTTATATACTCAACCACATTGTAGGATTTTTTTCCACCTCCTTTGTCCTTTAATGGACTTAATTTGTACCTCTTGAAATCTTTCTCAATAGTGTAGGTGTTCACCATACCATCATGCACTACCTTTCTATAAAACTGCCATGTCTTTTCCAATAAAACATGATAAGCATCCATAGATATAACAACACATAGTATCCCATCCTTATAAGAACCAATTTAAAATTTTACCATACATTGATTACTTACCAAAATTTGATATCTCTTTTGCAACCATGATACTATTTATGGATTTAGGCATTCAATCATTTTCAACCTAAGTTTTTCTACCATTTTTGTAGACACTAGATTATATGTACTCTCGTTGTCTATAACAACTTTGCAACACTCACCTTTTAATTTGCATATGGGTCTAAAAAGGCTTCTTCTTTGTATCGGTTCATACACCTAATTGGATGGTTTCAGCAACACCTTCATCATGAGAGATTCTCCTTATTTTAGTTCCTCCATGTTTTTTGGTGAGGTAATACTTTCTTCTAATGCCTATGTAATGTAGTTTCTAATTTCTTTTTCTTTATAATTTCCCTGCTATACTATTGGACATTCAAATGCTCTATGACCAATTTATCTACATCAAAAGCAATTTTTGAGGAATCCTCTACCCATTCCTCTCGTTGGAGAATATTACATTATTTGGTACATGCAAATGTACCCCCATGGTACCTTTATGGTAAAAATGTAAATATGTAATAGATTAGGGTTTGAGTCTATAGTTTAGGTGAGTGATTTATATTTTTCCTTTATGTAAGTGTCTATGTGCAAGATATGCATATGTGTCATGTAAGAGTGTAATGTGCAGGATATGCATGTTTTATGTCATGTAAGAGTGCAAGTGTGTATTGAGAAAAAGTGCACAAGTGTCATGTATGCAAGTGTTTAAATATGTAATGTGAAGATGTGCACAAGTATCTTGTATTAGGAGTGCATGTAGGAGAGTAAGAGTCATGTAGAAGTATGCAAGTGTCATAGAGTCAAGTGTGCATGTAAGAAGAGAGTGAAGAGTCTTATATACAAGTGGCAATATGAGAAGCCAAAGGACAATAATAGGAAGGTTTCAACTCCTAGATATGTGAGGAGTGAAATAGTCAAGTATTGAAGAGTCACATCTCTATGTCTATATTATGGAGATAAATCTCCATACATTGTATTGAAAAAATGATATGTAAGAGATCACCAACAAGAATTTATAATATTGAACCTTGTATACGAATTTTGAGAAAATTTATTGTAAGTATTATTCATGCTTGTACATGAATAATTTTGACCATTTATATTCATATATGATATTATAGTGAATATTATTTTATTTATATTAACATGGATATATATTTGATTGCTCATATATTTAATTCTACTCTTAATTATTGATATTATGACCTAAAATATTGTGGCTTAATTATATTGATACCTGAGATAGTTTGGCTTAAAATCCAATAGTGGTATCATAGACACCACTTAACTCTATCCATTTTTGATAGAGTTATATTTCAAATCCACCATAATATTGGAGTCTACCCATTTTAAAAGTAGTGAAGACTTGTGAAACGGGTAGAAATCGACATTTGATCCATTAACACAAAACAAAATGATGCATTAAATGAAAAGGTTGTATTTCATTAATATTGAGAGATATGTGTTACAATAGGGACATGATGCCCTTTATCCATTTCTTCTTTTACTAATGATACAACAAGTTTGATGTCGTCTTCAATCGTCCCTCAATGAAGGTGGGCTTCTTTGTATGTGGGCCATCGTCGGGTTGTTGTTTGTTTGATGGTGTTCTTCCTCTTCAAATCTGCTAAATAACCTGTGAAGAACCTACAAAAGGGGGTTAGTGTGATGGGGGGCTTGCCTTAGTCAGGCCCCATGTTTAGAAAGACAAAATGACTATGAAAGCATATTCAAAACTGAAATAAAGTATGCAGAAGCTGATAAAATGGTAAAACAGAGCTTACCTACCAAATCTAAGGTGATTTGGGCTTTGTAGGACCAATTTGCCACCCGAGGGGTGAACTGATATCGAATTCACGAGGAAGGGGCGATCTGAGCTGTGAGGTTCCTTTTGCAAAATCCCTTCGATGGATCGATTCCTAGGCAGCTGGGGTGCCTCTGTATGTTGTCTAAATCCGATTGTATTCTCCGAGAACTGACTGTTGAACATTCACTATCAATTTTTGCAGAGTTTTTGTGCTTTGTTGAACTTGGAAGAGAGAGATAATTAGGGGTTTAGGACCCACTATTTATAGGAAATGGCAAGGTGTAGGGGGGGAGTTAGATAGACTAAACCTAGGTTGAATTTTGACTAGGGTTAGGTTAGGAAATGCAATGTGGCAACATCACATTCCTTATGAGAAATATCCCATCCTCACACATGTGTGAGGATGGATTAGAGTTAATCCTGATTAGGAGATCTTAAGTCAGTTTAGGACATGATTAAAGAAATATCCTAACAAACCCTAATTACACACATGTGGGAGGATGTAATTAGTGTTAATCAAGAATTAAGAGTTCTTTTAATCAATTTTGCCCTAAAAAGGTGACTTAAGTGAAGTCAACATTAAATTAGATTTTTGGAATTGACTTGTTAATTGTTTTGGTCAATTAATACCCCGTGGGGGCCTCAATTGAGTGCAAATAGGCTATTGAAGGATATCCCAATGCTCGGGATGTGATTTTGAAGGCTTATTAGGGTTTTGGACCTAAAAGCTATATATGGAAGTCTACACACTGCTATGGCGAACTATGGCAATCTACGTATGACTACACATGACTACACATAACTACGCATGACTATAATAGCCTACAATAGCCTAGGGATGTCTGGAATCACCTATGGATACGTAGAAATAACAATGTGTGACTTTTGGGTGTCTACATTTTACCCCTTTTTGTACTATACTGTGTAGAACATAGTTTAATACAAAAATGTGAAGGGTTTGTGTAGAAGGAAAAAGGGATAGAAGGGGAATGGAATCCAATCAAAGGGTATGTAGCCGCTCGAAGCGTGACCATACAAATTAACTAGATGTCCAAGGGAAAGAAGAGAAGAAGGAAAGAAGGAGAAGAGGAAAGAAATAAAAACAATGTTGAAAAAAATGGAAATGAATGATTATGGATGCAATGATGTGATTTTGTTGAGTCCGTATGACATTTACGATGCCATACTAGTTGCTTGAGAATGACAAATTTTGACTACTTTGCTTTTGCGACTAGATCAGCGTGGTCCAAAAGTATAAATAGGACAAAAGCCTATCTAAATTTTTGTTGTTGATTGATTGATGAGAACATGGTGACAAGTGTCAAACCATTTGAGTTAGTTAACATTTGAATTATTCAAACGTGACATTCATTGTGCTACATGAATGCCAAGGTGAAGTCCTTCAAATGTTGTGTTGGATTAGTCACCCGTGTCATTCATTGTGCTCCATGAATGCTAAGGTGACCTTTCCATTGTTACGCACAACTCTCTTGATTTAACCCATGTTTGTTTGGGATTGAGATTATAATCGTATGATAATCTTCAGCAAAAAATTTCGTAGATAAATGTGCTAATCGCACTTTTGGATTTTTGATTTTGTGGTTGCATGCAAAGTTGACTTTGGATATGAATACCCCCTCAAACGAGGAATCAACAATGAGGTGAATGAAGTGTGATGATTTGATGATGCAACGATTGATAAGATACCAATGCATGATGAATATGATTGCATATCAAGTTAAAAGATAAATTTGGAAAGTTCCTAGGGTTTTAGAGGACATGTGCCTACTTTCCTAGGGTTTTGGGGGTATTTTGGGTGCTTTTGGTTGAGTTCGCCACCCGAGGGATGATTTTGACCTAAATCGCCACTCGAGGGGTGAATTGGGTCTGAGTTCACCCCTCGAGGGGTGAATCGGTGATTGAGGTTTATTTAAGCCCTAATTTGCTTGGAATGGGCTCATTTTGATGGTGCAAGGCATTGGAAAGTGACTTGTGGGAGCATTCGATGACACGAGGAGAATGCGGTTGATGACTTCAAGGGTGACGATGACGAGGGGACACAGGGCAGCTGGCAGTAGGTGTGGGGACCCACCGGTAAGTGTTCTTTTGCTTTGTTTTGATTTTGTTTTATTTTCCCAAAAAATGTGAATGAGGGGGGGAGGTTTTCATCCCGATTTAAAAATTTTCGTAATTTTTAATTAAAATTTGAACACATAGTGTTAAACGAGCCAAATGGGTACCCAAAAACGTGATCGGTTTTTGAATTGGACTTGTTTTATCGCCAATTTGACCGGGTGAAGGGTAGAGTAGGTGTGAGGTTTGACCATCAGTTTTTGAAGTAACGGTGTACTGACATTGACATGTTATTACATTTTGTCCATAAAAGTGGGAAATGGGTATCCCATTATGCGACTATTTTATTTTTTTGTTTTCGTTTGGTATGATTTTGGAATGTGTTGTTTTGAGGTGTAATTTATTAAACTTGGACTATTAGATTTGCCATGTTAGAGGTAGTATTTTTGGAAACCAATGAAACTTTCACCGTAGAAGGGCAAAATGGGTGTCCAAAAATGTTGTTTGTTTTTGTGGATGACTTCATTTGGGCTACCTTTGATTTGTGTGCCAAAGTGTAGGTAATGTTAAACTAAAAATGAGTTGTAGGGAGCCCGATTTAGACTGTATTCAACATTTGTTTGAACTTTCACCGCTAAGTGGGCAAATGGGTATTCAAAAATGTGACTGTTATTTTTGTATTGCGTGGTTTGGTGTGTGTTCGGTTTTGGAGTATGTTTGGTAAAGTGGACTTTTAGATCTGTGTAGATTGGTATATTGTTTTTGAATTTTGTTGACACATTTACTGCTAAGTGGGCAAATGGGTATCCAAAAACGTATTTTGTTTTTGTATGTTGCATTGATTGATCATGTTTTGAATTTCGTGCCACAGTGGATGTGTGGTTGATTTTGTTTTTGGCTGTTGGAAGCCAACTATGTATTGTTTGTCGCATGTGTTCGAAATTTTATCATGAAATGACAAAATGGGTATCCAAATATGCGACTGTTATGTTGATATGTTTCGTCATGTGAATTGTGCACTATTTTTGTCTCGATGTGCATGTCAAATTAAATAATTTTAATTTGTAAATTGTGATTGATGCAGTTTGATTTAATTGCATTGTTATGTGGATTGCTAATGTGTGTTTTGTTGTGGATGAACAGGTGAAGATGCTTGAGCCTCATCATCGAGTGAGAAAAATGAAGGAAGGTTTCGAGGAGCTGATGAAGACGGAGGAGGAGTTAGCTTGGTTGGATGACATACATTTTTGAGGTGTGTGGGAATGTAAGAGTATCCACACCAATAGAGCATACATGTCTACGTTGTGTGAGCGGTGGGACACGGATAGGAACACATTTCACTTTCCCACTGGGGAAATGACCATTACATTAGAGGATGTGTATCATATTTACAGACTATCGATTGAGGGTGTTCTTGTGAGAGCAACCGTAGATGAGAGTAAGGACGTTGTGTTGGAGAGATTCTTTGGGGCAGATTGGAGAGACATTGATGTCTCTAATATTGATTATGAGTGGCTGTGGTTGGAGGATAAGATATCCGATCGATAGTGCGTGGTGATGATGATGATCTCTACGTATGCTCTACCTGACAGTTTTGGGGTGTTGTTCACCTAGAATATGTTAGATGTGGTGAGTGACCTGGTGGAGTGTAAGGTTGTGTTTGCATGGGCACCTACACTGTTGGCCCAAGTTTATCGAGAGTTGCATGATGTTGTTCAGGGCAGGAGGACAAGACTGAGTGTGATTCCCTTACTGCATGTATGGGCATGGGAGCACATAGCTATTGAGAGGCCATATTTATTGCCTCACCCTATGCATGTGGAGGGCAAGGAGTATTTACCCTATGCTTTGAGGTGGAGTACGAGGATAGAGCAGGGTATCAAGAGGCCACATGAGGGTGACCCACTATTGTGGAGGGGTAAGTTTGGAGACCTGACTCCTGGTGATATCATATGGAGGCCCTGGTTGGGTGGGGTGAGTTGGGATGAGGATGATGAGCAGCTACGAGCCATTCGATAGGGTAGATGGTTGGTGGGGAGGTACACTCGATAGACTGAGTACTTTTAGTTTGATAGAGTTAGGTGATAGTTTGGTTTGCAGCAGGATGTTCTAGGGGCTCCTATGATTTACTTTAGGTGACGGGGGGATAAAGGGGAGCGTCATGTAGTGTTGCCTTGGGTTGGTGAGAGGGACCCTCCTATGGATATCCTAGATGTAGGGGATATCGGGATGACTTCGAAGTTTGATGCATGGTGGGCACTGTAGAGTTGGGAGCCTGGGAGGGGTGTGGTTGATCGATGGGTGGCACCTGCTGTTGGGGCACCTCCACCAGAGGGGAGAGCTGGTAGGAGAACTCGAGCTAGGGTAGAGGATGTAGCTGGTGATATGGAGGAGGTTCCTCTGTGATGGTCGCGATGCCGCTTGGGTGGTGTATCGAACACCCAAGGAGTGAGGGTGGAGGAGGTGCATGTGGATGTGGACGTGGGTATGGGATAGGCTATTGGAGGAGAGGAGGGGAGGAGTAGGGCTACTGATATGGATGGTATCGATGACACCATTGATATTGGTGTTTTTGTTGGTATGGCATAGCAGATTCCTATTGATCTCCCAGAGAGGCGGGATGCTGAGGGGGAGGTACGGGGATTACGTGATAGAGTTCGACAGTTGGAGGCTGAGCTCCATAGGCAAGAGGAGGTTGCTTAGATTAGATATTCTGGGGTAGTGGATGATATGGATCAGATGAGGGTCACGATGGCGAGGTAGGCTTAGACTAATACAAGGTTGTCTAGTTAGTTGGCTATAGATACTGCTAGGAAGATATTATGTGAGACTACTCTGTCGGTGCATGAGATTCCTCTTCCTGATTATGATCAGGTGGTGTTGTAGTCAGAGACTCAATCATGGGTGTGGGTATCCCACATCATAGCCAGCGTAGTGCTGCTATAGTGGGCCAGGTGGGTGCTAGAGCTGAGGTGCAAGATCAACCTACTGTGGATCCAGTTTCGGAGTTCAAGGTAGAGTCGAGCAGGGCTGCGGAGAGGTGAGTGAGCCATGAGGGCCATGGGGAGACTCCTAGTGGGAGTTAGGCTTTCTATGGATGATGTAGCCTACGGATATTTTAGATGCTATATGATGATGGGCATGGTCCCAGATTGTAGCCTTCGAGCATTTTGTATTGACGATATATATATACATTTTGATTTTGATTGTGATATATACATGTGTTATTTTGATGGTTTGAAATGTGTCCTTGTTTATGTTTGCATGGATTAGCATAACATAGTTTGTAGGTATGTATGATAAATAGATATACATGTGTGACATGGTTTAGATCTATTATCATTCTATCGTATGAATGAATTGTAGAATAGTATGCATGATTGTATTTTGAATGTAGTGTGATGCAATATCAGCTATGATTTTGTAGTGAAAGCATGTAGAGTGAATGCAATAATGTGATTTGATTTTGGAAATGCATGTAATATGAATGCATTGCTATAATGTGTACTAGATGTATATGACATAGATGCATGGATGCATGTATGGACGTACTGAAATGCACCAAGGAAGCACTTGTATCCTAGCATTGACCTGTATGGATGCGATCCATTCCATGATTTCAAGGATGTTGGATAATGTAAGGCATGTGTAATGGCTTTGACCAACATAGTTGTGACAATCAAATCTCAGACCCTCAGCTATACAAGTGTTTGTGGCAACTTATAACATAATCGGGCTGGTTCAAAATCTATCTTGGACCTATGTGTGTGCATGTGTAAGGTTCATTTATCCATTTTGAGGGAGGTAGGATTAACCTATTGTAGATGCTACCGGACTAGCTAGCTCATATGTTCGCAATAGTGATCTATACAAAAGCAAGATGCTAATGTTACAGATATGTTGCCACCTGTAAGACTATTCCACTGGTAGGCAGGCTCTTGGAGCCTATTGCTAGCGATGGAAATCATCCCATGGTGTTATGTTGAACCTAAGGACCAAAGGTGATAAGCATAACATGGGTGATATCAAGAGGCGTTTCCTTTTGTTTTTTGCCCCTCTTCTAGTGTTGACCTATTGGATTGTGGTACTATTTTCTTTTCTCTTTTTATCTTTTTTTTTTTTTTTTTTTTTTGTGCTCTTTTTGTATGGGTGATGACGTTTGTTTTCTACCCAATCATTTATTTTTGCTTATGCTTGATCCCTTTGTTTATCCCTAGGTCATATGTTGACCATGCAAGCGATAGGGTGAGCAGGGGATACCGTTCTCTAGATGGCGATATCTACTCAAGATGTCCTCTTTCCTAGACTCAAAATTTAATGTGTAACCTATTGTGAGTGGTTCATGAGAGAAGTTGAACCAACCTAAAGGACCATAAGAAGAATGTACAAGACTCGTTAGGTAAGGGTGACACTTGATTGACTAAACTAAGGGGTAGTCAAAGTCGAACACGACACCTATGTATACCCTAATCCTGAAAAGGGGGAATGGACATCCAGGTGGTGATGCTAACAAGTGCATTCATTACTCCTATTGAAGGTGCATTTTGGGGGAGAATGTACAAACATGAACTAAAAGTTTAAATAAAAAACATATGGATATGTGCAATGGATGTAAATGTAAATGATGCAAGTGAGCGGAATGCAATATCTACAAGAGGAAAGTTACGATGTTTAGAAGGAGAAGTTTAGAAAAGCCTATTTACAGATGAGTAAAGTGTGTAATAATGACAAAAAGCATGATGCTATGATCATGGTTGCCCCAACATGTGGGGTGTGTGTGTAGTGGGTGTATAAGCTGTGAGCTGTAAAGATGTATGTAATAATCATCAAGTGAGGAAGGATGTAAGAATGGAATGTACAAATGGAAGAAGTGAGAAGGAACTAGACTTTGGTAACTAGCAAGATAAGGGGATTATTAAAATCCAAGAGAGAGAGAAGAGAAGAAGTGAGTCAGTTTTTGTAAGAAGTAGAAGAATCAGGAAAGGAGGAAAGCATTTAGGACTACTATCGGGCGAAGTGGCATGGGTCCGGTTGGGAGTGGGATGGTGAAGTGATGATGCGGTTGGGATTGCGGTTGGGGCTATAATTAGATATGTTATGAATGTATCGGGTTGGTGTTTTTAGGATGTTGTAGGAGGGTAAGGTTGTGGGGGTAATGCAATGTGGAGGACTTAGAATTTGGCTAAATGGGAGAGAACGCTCTAGTGATGGGGTACGCTCACCGTGCAAGATGTTGTGCACCAATATTTTGAATTATTTGCACTCTTCAATGTCGTGATTTGGTTGGTGATGGTAGATGAAATATTGATTCTCATGATAGTTATGCAGTTTAGGGCACAAGGGATCTACGGGTCGAATCTCAGGTAAGTCAATGAGGCCCTGATGCATGAGATGGTAAAATATTTCTAAAAATGGTGTGTATGGAACCGGTGTGGGGTAAATATAGGGCTCTACTGGAGGTGATGAAGGTCGGTCTACCTGTGGGTGCATGGGTTGAGGGTCCAA
This sequence comes from Wollemia nobilis, assembly GCA_028583015.1. Taxonomy (NCBI): domain Eukaryota; kingdom Viridiplantae; phylum Streptophyta; class Pinopsida; order Araucariales; family Araucariaceae; genus Wollemia; species Wollemia nobilis. Next base: position 4,758,173 of record JAQPPZ010000622.1, read on the forward strand.
TGTAGGTTGGGCACGGGATCAAAGGGTGGATCTACATGAAGGCGAAGGTGTATGGGTCATGGGAGACTGGCATGGGTGTACATGGCAATGGTAGTGGCTCATCTATAGCTCTAGAGCCTCGAAGTAGGAGAAGAGATGTTGTATCTCATGATGTTGTGGCGATAGTGTTGGTGAAGGTGGTGATCGGGGCCTTGATGTGCATGGTGTGGCCTGATAGGATATCTCATCAAAAATTACAAAGAGAAAAATATGTTTGTATACAGATTTAGATGTTAGTCATCATATGATTGGATATTTACATTAGTTTGAAGAATTGGAAATACAGAATAATATTTCACTAAAAATTGTAGATGATAAGATTTATCAAGTTCAAGGAACTGGAAGAGTAATACCTAGCATGTCATTTTCAGATTTTGTGTTAGAAAATGTTTTATATGTTCCTAGATTATCAACTAATATTATCTTAGTTGCTCAATTAGTTAAAAAAAGAACAATGGAATTCAAATATACAAATGAGCATAGAAAATACATTATCAAGAATCAAAGCAAAATTGAAGCTACAGGGTCAATCAAGAATGGAATATTTGCATTAGATACAATGGGATTCTCTCAAGAAATCATTGAACATTTATTACCTCATGATCATATTAATGATAATATGCTTGATTTTTTAGACAGACAAGAAACAAGAAATTGGATCAGGCATAGTCCAAGATTACCTTACAAATATTACAAACATGAGCAATGGATGAATCCAAGATTCAAGATGATGAAGAAGATTCTAGAGCATAAAAAGATCATGCACATGAAGATACAAGATTGAAGACTAAAGTCTTCAATAACCAAATAATGTAATACAAGGGGGTGTTGGAGAATATTACATTATTTGGTACATGCAAATGTACCCCCATGGTACCTTTATGGTACAAATGTAAATATGTAATAGATTAGGGTTTGAGTCTATAATTTAGGTGAGTGATTTATATTTCCCATTTATGTAATTTTCTCTGTGTAGGATATGCACAAGTGTCATGTAAGAGTACAAGTGTGTATTGAGAGAAGTGCACAAGTATCATGTATGTAAATGTGTAAATATGTAATGTGAGGATGTGCACAAGTGTCTTGTATTAGGAGTGCATGTAGGAGAGTAAGAGTCATGTAGAAGTGTGCAAGTGTCATAGAGTCAAGTATGCATGTAAGAAGAGAGTGAAGAGTCTTGTATACAAGTGGTAAGATGAGAAGCCAAAGGACAATAATAGGAAAGGTTACAACTCCCAAATATGTGAGGAGTGCAATAGTCAAGTATTGAAGAGTCACATTTCTATGTCTATATTATGGAGATAAAACTCCATACATTATATTGGAAAAATGATCTATAAGAGATCACCAACAAGAATTTATAATATTGAAGCTTGTATACAAATTTTGAGCAATTTTATTGTAAGTATTCTTCATGCTTGTACATGAATGATTTTGACCATTTACATTCATAATATCTTCATATTTGATGTTATAGTGAATGTTATTTTATTTATATTGGTTTGGATATGGATATATATTTGATTGTTCATATATTTAATTATACTCGATTATTGATATTATGACATAAAATATTATGGTTTAATTATATTGAGATGTGAGATAGTTTTACTTGAAAACCAACATCCTCTATCATAACTACCTCTTCCTCTTGAGAAATATTTGCTTTCTCTGGTGCTCTGGTTGAAATTACTTTGAGAAGTACTAGCTTCTTCTTATTGTATACATTACCCTCTACCAATATTTGATTGTTCTTTTTCTCCAGAGATCTGTCCTCTTCCTTTGGAATTGTTTTGTTGTGTATGAGTCAACTTTCCTTCTACATTGAGTACATATTGATATGTCTCTTCAAATATTCTAGTTCAAATTATATCAATTTCGTCTTATATGGACAACCTTAGTCCATTTATGTATCTTACCACTTTCTCCTCATCATATTCAATGTGACCTACTCTTATGGTCAATTTATAAAATTCTTCCTTACATTTTTCACTCCCAACTCCTTTTGCTTGAGAAATTGAAGCCTTCTAAAAAATCCAATATGATAATCAACAGGTAAAAATTGAGGCTTCAATTTGGATATAAACTTGTCCCAAGTTCAGATCTTATCCTTGCCCTTTTTTGGTCTCTTTGTTTGGACATGATCCCACCAAATCGAAGCATGTTCTTTTAACCTTATATAAGCAAATTTGACCCACTTTGGATCCTCTATAGATTCATAATTGAAAACTATCTCCATGTTGGTTATCTAATCTATCAACTCTTCAAGGTCAAAACTTCCATTAAAATTGAGAGTATCCATCTTTGGTTTACTTCCCATACTAGAGATTGAATCAACAGTTGCTCTAGTTCTTCTCCTTACTCATCATCTTGAGCTTCTAGATGACCAGTCTCCTCTTCGTTGTCACTAACTTCCTCAAGATGAATGCCTCTTCTTTGGGTAGTCTCAATTGCATTCAATTTGACTATGATTCCTCTAAATATTTCAACTATGTTTGTTGGCTGAGGTCTAATACCATGTGGTCCTCTTTCACGTTGTGCCATACCTTCTCTAGCATGTATGACATACCCTGAAAAATAAAACCTTGCTCTGATACCAAACGATGCAATCAAAAGGAGGAATTTAGTGAAATACTGCCTCCTCGCATGATAACGTATTCTACATGAGAACAACACTATAACTTTCACTTCAGCAAAGCTTTTGTTCTTTACTCACGTGAATGACAGACAACATGAATAACCATTGGTCAAATGGCAAACAACCTGAACAACAACAAGTTGAATAGTATCTAATCTGATTGACAATTTCCTCTTGAATGATAAAACTATTTGAACGATACCCTTGTCTATATACAAACGATAATGTCTCTTCGAATTGAATGACAATTCTATTCGAACAACACTGTCACTTGAACATATCCTTCTTGAACAATGCTTCATTCTTCACTTGAACAACAATTTGTCCTCAACTCAAATAATAAATAACTTGAATGATGTGAATCTCAATTAAAAGTTTACTTGAATGATCAATTACTAATCAAACAACTAAATGATATTTAACTCAAACTTAAATGAAAAATGATCTTATACAACAATTTTATAACTAAATATACAATATTAGAATTAAACAACAGACTAACTATAATTATAAACAATTATAATATTACTTTATAATCATAATATTATATAAATAAAACAAATTTTATTCTCCATAACCTATTAAAATAAAAGTATATTATACAAAAACAAACGGCTTTATAGAGTCAAGCATCATGTCAACCGCTTTATGGAAGTCAAGCATCACATCAACCCTCATCCCGATATTTGTGGGGTTCATTGAACCTTGTTAAAAAATGTGCACACAATGAAGACACTCTAACCTCATCACAACATACAATCAGTTATTTTTCTAAATAAAACAAAGTTGTGTAGAAAATTTCTACAACTTATCAGCCTTTAAGACAAATTTCTGTCATACCCTTTTTATCCTCAACACGGCCTCTAAGATTGCTGTTCGAAAGTTTGAACTTCTGTCTGCCCTTTCTTTAAGATTGTAGTTGGAAAGTTTGAAGTTCCGTCGGCCCTTTCCTCCGTGATTTGCATTAGTATAAATAAAGCCAAGAATTGCAGCTCTTCCGTTGAATTTCGTCTGTGATATATTTTCTCAAGGTAATTCGGGGAGGGTTTCAAATAATTTCAGTAAATTCAGCGAGGTTTTCAAATAATTTCGGCTCATTCGGCAAGGGTTTCAAGTAATCTAGATAAACTCAGCGAGGGTTTCAAATATATTCGGCAAAATCGGCAAGGATATTAAGTAGTTTTATTCGAGCAAGATGGCTTCGACAGACTTGGACATGACGCCGGCGCCATCGGCGGAGGGCTCTGGAGCAGCAGCAGCGAGCCCCAGCACTTCCAAGAAAGCCAAGCGCTTCGAGATCAAGAAGTGGAATGCCGTTGCTCTTTGGGCTTGGGGTACGTGGTTCGAACCCTAACCTTGTTTCTTTATTTTCTTTTTTCCTATTACATTTCCAGCAAGTAAGAATTTGCGAGTGCCTATTCTTTTCTCTTCCCTTTTTTTTTTTGGTTTTGGGTAAACAAGTTTTTTTTGCTGATAGGGTGAATCCCCTTTCTAAAACCCTAATTCTTTATAAGTTCTTTGGGTGCGGCTTTATTTTGAAGAAAATAAATTCAAGGAAAAAGAGAAGGTTAATTTGCAGCGACTGATGTGATGGACTGGTAGGTTTAGAGTAAATGACGTTGGTAGAATAAGTTAGGGTTGGTCCAATTAAATTATTTTGAGCGTAGTGTATTTAAAGGAAAATGAACAAAATGTTTGCCTACCTGAATAATTTAGAAGGAAATGAATAGAAATTGTTCGTATGCAATGTCTATATAGTGTTTGACAGGCAGGGTTAGTTGCAATAAATTGTTAAATCCTAGCGTATTTTAAGAAATGAATAAAGTTATTGCCTTTCTGAATGATCTAAAATGAAATGAATAGAAATCATGATCATGTAGTGTCTATAAACTATAGTATTTGGCAGTTTATCTACCCCTTATGCCGTTAAGAGCAATCATATCGATCTCAAGATTTTGGTAAATAAATGGAGTAAAGGTTTGGGTGCATTTATAAGAGCGTGTTCCATGTTCTAAATTTCCGTTGTATCCAAATCTCTATTATATCCTTGTGCAGGGCAAGGAAACCGGTTTAACCCTTAATTTAGGCCCCTGCATTAAGAAATTAAAAGAGGTTTGCCAAGGAATTTTATATGGGAGCAAATGACAATTTATTTAAGAAGCTGGCTCTCTGAAGTTAAGAAAACTCATAACCCTCTCTAGGATTTTAGCCTGTTAAATAAGATTTCAAATGTAAGTTGTAAAATCGACATATAAGGGGTTCTTTGCTGCTAGAATTTGCCTTGAATTTGCACTTAGCCTTGTTTGTGTATTTCAACCTGATAATATTTGTCTTAGCACGGGGAAAATACCCAACAGGGGTTTAATCCATGTCATAGTTATGTCTACTGCTCACTTTTGCAATGTGAATAAGCGTATTCAAGTGATCTTAGGTATCTCAGGCTATTGCCCGAATTTGCAATGAGAATTACCCTATTAAAATGATCTTAGATAAATTGTGGTCTTTTTGTCCTGAGATTCGACCATCTCGAGTGTACTATAATTCTAATAAATAAGTTCGAGGATAATTGTGGTTTTGTAACTGTCCTTTAATGATATGATTTATAGCTCAAAGTAGGATAACTTCCACCAAAGGTGGGACTTGTATAGCCTATTTTAGTAGCAGACTACTTCAATGGGTTTTTCAAGTGCTTTCTGTCACCTCAGGAAAAAAATGGATATGAACATGCTATTCTTTTGCACATAATAAAATAACTATTTTTTGAGAATAAAATATATTTAAGTAACATAATAAATTCCTTCCCTCCCTTTTTCAGAAAAAATGTATTTCAGATACACCAAATATGAGACACTACTTTTGAGGTCCATACAATCAGTCACATGGAAAATTTTTAAAAGACGTGGATGGCTTGATAGGATATGAGTTGAAAAAATTGACAATTAGTCTAGGCACTTGTTTTTAGTTGCATGAATTGTTAATGGTGACCTGATACCCTAGATTTAAAACACTTGGAGTGCACAACTACGCCACACTTTGGAGAGGGCTGATTACTTTAGTTGTGGCAAAATTGTTGTGCTTATGCATGATCATTTATAAATGCTACTTGAAATCTTTTTGAGTAGATCTTTGCATGCTTGCTGTGTTATAGAAATATTCTGTAGTATTGACATTCTTTGATACTTTTCTGGCGTGATACATAATGTAATATTTCACTGAGTATTGTTATTGAAGGCCTGTTGCCTTATTCTAATCACACTGTACATGTTTATGCAGATATTGTTGTTGACAACTGTGCCATTTGCAGAAACCACATTATGGACCTTTGTAAGTGTTGTTCTTGATGGAATGTGATTTCATGCTGGCTTGATATTTTCTTTTTTTGTATTTTATATTTAATATTAGTCTGGTCTATTACCAAACTGTGCTTGCTTTGGTTGTGAATTGCCTCTGCTTGGTGTTAAAATGATTATATATAGAGAGGAGGTAACATTTTATTCTACTTTTCTTTTTTGATATAGGCATTGAGTGCCAGGCAAATCAAGCGAGTGTAACCAGTGAAGAGTGTACAGTTGCATGGGGTATGTTGGAAGCTTGCTCAAATGATACAATGTTTTAGCTTTTATAATTGTGTGGACCCTATTAAATGGCATAATGGACTACATCTGTTTAGTGCCTATCTAGTTACTTTTTAAACATTCCCTGAAAGTTCCATTGTATGTTCTCATAAATTATGCAACTGACTAAATTTGGTCTTATATTCTGTAACATTTCAATGCTTTTAAATCTGTGATATAGGTATATGCAATCATGCATTCCACTTTCATTGCATTAGTAGGTGGCTCAAGACAAGACAAGTTTGCCCTTTAGGTATTATTTCTTATCTGCTTTTGTGCCAATTCATATGGTTAAAAAGTGTTGAGAACATTTTAGTAGTAATGCACTTGTTTTATGTTGTCGAGATCTCATTCTGATTTTTTTTTGGATGGCTTATAACCTTTGCAGACAACAGCGAATGGGAATTTCAGAAGTATGGACATTAGAGATAATATGGCACTGTTAGCCTTTGACTCTTGTTTAAGCATTCAATTCATGTTCCTTGTCAAATTGATTAATGCTAATGAGTCTGTAGGTTGTATGTTAGGCTGAAACCAATCTCTACATGATGTTTCCAAGTAAAAATCTTGCATTGTGAGGGAGTTTCTCCATGTTTAGATTTTAATTTAGCCGAGTCCAGAAATGATTATTGATATTTTTGGGTTTCTAAGTCATCTCGTCTCTTCAATGATATTTGTATTCAGTTTCTTCTGCTGCTATATAAGAATGTTTGCTTTAACCTCTGTTGGCTTGGTCTGTGTGGTAAATGTTGGGCATATCTTTTAATTGGTTGAAATAATTTGTCATTTTCTGGAGTATATTTAAAATATACATTTCTGCATGTGTAAATTAAGAACAATGAGAGCATCAGTTATTGAGGTGTTTTTTAAGATGTGTACTTCAATATTAATATTATTGTGCCTGATATATCTTACTGGGCAAGAGGAATATGATTGGGAGGAGTTGCAAGTGGAGATATGAAAGTAAAAGCATATATTTGTCTAGAAATGATTATAGATATTTTTGGGTTTCTAAGTCATTTCATCTCTTTGATGATATTTTTATTCCGTTCCTTCTGCTGCTACATTAGAATGTTTGCTTTAACCTCTGTTGGCTTGGTCTATGTGGTAAATGTTGGGCACATCTTTTAATTGGTTGTAATCCATTGTCATTTTCTGGAGTATACTTAAAAGATACATTTCTTTTTGTGTAAATTAAGAACAATGCGATCATTAGTTATTGAGGTTTTTTAAGATGTGTACTTCAATACTATTGTGCCTGATATGTGTTATTGGGCAAGAGGAATGATTGGGAAAGGCTGCAAGTGGAGGTATGAAAGTAAAAGCATCTTCTCTCTTTGATGATATTTGTATCAGTTTTTTCTGCTGCTATACAAGAATGTGTGCTTTACCTCTTTTGGCTTGATCTGTGTGGTAAATATTGGGCACATCTTTTAACTGGTTGAAATTCGTTGTCATTTTCTGGAGTATGTTTAAATGATCTATTTCTGCTTGTGTGAATTAAGAACAATGAGAACTTATTGAGGCTTTTTTAAGATGTGATGGAAGTTTCCAAGAGTGAGGCTATCATTTCTTTCCAAAAGTTTCTTTTTAGTCATTTTTGTTATATGAAGGAAAAAGATAGAATCTTGAAATGGGGTCCTTAGTTTATAGGAAGAGCAAGACTCTTCCTCACCAGCTGGTATGAAGGACCTCTACTTAAATAATAAGCTCGATATTCTTTGTATCTAGGACCTCTATTTAAGTAATAAGCTCGATATTCTTTGTATCCGGGACCTCTATTTAAGTAATAAGCTCGATATTCTTTGTATCTGGGACCTCTATTTAAGTAATAAGCTCGATATTCTTTGTATCTAGGAAACTAAAATGGCAAAGGAAGAAGTTTCTAAAATTTTTGAAAGATGTGAATGAGATGCTGTGGATTTAGAAGGATTGGTAGGGGGGAATTCTAACATGTTGGAATCTAGTTAGAGCCTCTTGTGAAACAATTCATAAAACTAGGCATTGGATAACCTCATTAGTCACTCACTACTTTGTAGATATTTGTTTCATTCCTATCAATGTCTATGGATCTACAACCAAGTTAGGTAGATCAAAAGTATGGAGTGGGATTGAAGCCTTTATGAAATGTAAAGACCAAGAAACCCAATTCACGGGCATAGGAGATTTTAATACCACAACCAAGTTGGATAAAAAAATTAGGTTAATTATAAATATAACACAGAGTACGAGGGATTTCTTAGCTTTTATTCAAAAATAATAAGCAATGGGAGGTTGAGTTTAAAGAGGACAACTATACATGGACCAACAATGGGACAAGCCAAACCTTGATAGCAAAATAATTAGATAGATTTATACTTTCGTATCATTGGTGATGAGTGCTAAAATTAATACCTTGACAAGGATTGGTTTAGATTATTGGTCAATAAGAGTTAAAATGGTGGTAAGTGAATTCAAAATATATCATATTTTAAATATGAGCAGATGTGGGAAGACCATCCTTAATTTGTTGATATGATAGTGAAGACATGAAATTCTTTAGGAAATGATGGGTTATATACACTTCAAAATAAATTGAATCAATGACATCTACATGAAAAGAACAAAACAAGAATACTTTTGGAAACATTTTTTAGAAGAAAGAACTAAAAGAGAAACTTGCAAAATTTTAAAAAGGTGAGCACAATAATCTAAGCTTGAGGAAAGGAAATTTCTTAGAGAATATCATTATATTTTGATTAAGGAAGAGAAATTTTGGAGATTAAAATTGAGACAAACTTCGTTACAAAGAGATAGAAACAAAATTTTCATAGGATGACAATAGCACAAAGATCAACATCTAGAATTAGTAGAATTAATTTAGTCGAAGGGGTTTGGATTGAAGACGAGCGAAATCATAAAGGATTTATGGCATATAGGATAATCTCCAAAGTGATGGAAAGTCGATAATGTGACCACTATTACTAAAAGCAAGGAGGATTTATTAAAGGGAGACAAATTTTGAATAGGATCATTATAGGTCAGAAGTAATGCATTCACTAGCTTCTAGAAAAGAGAGATCAATAATCTTAAAACTTGATATGAATAAAGCCTATGATAGGGTTAAATGCAATTTTCTTTTTGTAGTATTAGAGAAGTTTGGATTTGGGAAATGTTGTCTTCTCCGATTATCCTTGCTTGGGACAATCACACATTGTGTTGGAGCGACACAACAAGCCACAATCGAGAGTGTGGAGTTTGGCTCAATTGAGGGCCTTTGGGAGAAACAAGGCAAATCCTTGTTAATATGTGATATTCAAGGTACTAGTTGCTCTATAAAGGAAAAGGGTGCGAGAAAATAAACAAACTCAACAAAGAAAAGAAAAAAGGGGGTTATTTCAAAAAATTTCTAGCATCCTTTGTTTGATTGATTAGGATCTTCTTAATCAAGACTTTTACGTGGTTCCTTTCTTTGGGACTTTAAAAGTTTTGACAAGTTTTGTTAGGCCTTTTTCATTAGGCCAACCTTCTTCGTTGAATTTCATTAAAACTCCCAATTGCTTTTGCACTTCTCTTTTCTCCCTATATTCTATTTCATGCTCTCTTTTTCCGCTTTGTTCATGCCAACCTTTGAATTAGGATGTTTCCATGTCCGCCAACTTTGTTAGTGATTCAGTTGGTTCTTCTATTGCTATAGAGAGGCTTTCACCTTAGTGACATTCTTATGAATGTGGGAAAGTATGTCTTTCAACTTCCATAATTATGGAGTGATCACAAAGTTTCCTCTTCTTCCCCACTTGCTAGTTTCCCTCTTGCCATCCATTATCATCAAGGATATCCTTACATGTCTGGTGGCGAGATGATGCATGAGTTGCTAGAGGGCGCTTACCCAAACTGATGCAGACAATAATGAGCTTTGTTGATTCTGCCATGGATGATGATTGGGTTGATCCTCCTATAATAGAGTCTTTTCAATTATCACTAAAAAGGCTCATCAACTTTTGTCATGAGTGAGGTTTATCTCAAATTTTATTGAAAAGGCTCCAGACTATTCATTATGGACCCTCTTCTTATCAAGTTGTTAGCTTGTCTAGATAGGAGAGTTTCCACTCTGGTCTCTATTGTTTGGTGAAGTTTGACATGGAATCTTTCTAGGCTGGCATGGATTGTGCTTCCCTATTTTTAGGTTCAGGCTCCTAATATTCTTCTAGGGTGCAATCTATCAAGGTTGTAGTCATTTGTCACTACAGTTTTGGTAGCTCTTAAGGGTCCTTTTGTTCACAGAAGGAAATAAAATCAAAAGGTAAAATACCTTTATCCATTGGGCAAATGTTGTTGAGGAATAACTTTTGGAGGATGCTAGTCTTCTTTTATAGCCTTCATTTGGGGTTTGTGAGGCTTGTTCTCCTTTATTTCATCCTACTTGGATCAACACCTTCTCTTGCTTTTGTCTTTTCATTTGGACGAGCCTCTTTATTTGTGCCCGAATTGATGTGGTGAAAAATTTGGTTTGCTTTTCATCTTATGCGCAATCACTTCAGTTGATGCAAGCCTTCCACCTCACTCGTGTTAATCATTAAATTTGGTACTATTTTTGAGAATGACATTATTGATGACTTTTATGGTTTTTCCTTTTTGGAAAATTATCTTGCAAAATGAAAAAATTAAAGCATAATTTTCATAATTTTTTTTTATATATACATGACCCAATATTTGGGTCTAATTTCATGTTGTCCCTACCCCGTGCCTATTTGTCTGTATTCCTTTGGGGGATTAGGATCCCAACTTCTTATAGTCCCATGTCTGGTTGGTCCTGATTCTTCATTTATTTTGTAAGGGTTTAGTCATTCTTCTTTACTTACCAGTGTATGTTCATTGCTCCATTTGGGTGGTGCCAATGTCTATATGATGAGGATGTAACGACTCACTTGAAACTTTGATTTGGGTCCCATATATTATGCTTAACACCATCAAAGAGTAGTCCAGATATATAGCCTCATTGATATGTCTTGCAAGACTACTTTATTTGGACATGCATAAGGGGAAAGTGGAAGTTTTTCTATAACCCCTAATATTTGAACCAGACTACCATCCAACTACCCCACTCTTTTGTTTGCTGATTGATTTCTTAGTCTAAGTGTATTCACTATTTCTTTTGGCATAATGTATGTGCTGGCCTTAGAGTTTATAATACAATTATGGATTAATGTATTTATACACCAAAGTAAGATAAAATGAGGAAGGCTTGTGTCTATTAGATCTTGGGGATAAGATTTGCAACACAGTCACAATTTGTGGCTTCCTTCCTCTTTTCTCCTCTTTTTGTAGGGCCTTTTGCAAATGCTCTTTCTGCCTTGGGATAGCTAACATTTCCTAGACTGGGACTAGTACAATGGACTTCTTCAAATGATCCACTATGCTAAAAGATTATGGAGATACCGCTCTCTGAGGAATGAAGCACAATTTTTCTTGGATTGGTAGGATTTCTTTGGTTGGTTCTAGTGGCACTAGTTGTTGCCTAGGATATTCTACTTAATACATACCAAAGTTTTTTATAGTAAAGTTGTTTATGGTTCTTGTTTCAATTCATTTTTGGTTGTTCTGTTTTGACTACCTAGGGCCCTTAGGCCATTTGGTTGAGGGATGGCAAGGAGCACAAAAACCATTGACCGTTGAGGTATTACAATCAAAGGTTACTGTTATGACCATATTGACTTATGCTAACTACCTGAGGTTGATGGGTTGCTTGCATCCTTTTTATCCATTGCTTGCTTCTTGGACCTTGTTAGATAATCTAACTAGACTTGAGGTCTTTTACCCATTAGATTGCCCATTTGGTTAGCTATTGTATATATCTCTTCCTCATCCCATACCACTAATATTTGATCTTGAGAAACATGAGTAGGTTCAGTGGTGGTGGTCTGAGAATTGTATTATGGCATTTGGATTTTAGCTTTTGAATATGAATTAGATGTCATCATCTCTTGTGCTAAAGTAACCAAAAGTTATGATGTTTCTCCTAGGTTGAATTGGCTAAGGGAGTTTTCAAGAGGTAGGTAGTACCATGTGGTGGGTTCCTCTATATAATTATTTTGTATAGGAGCCAATTCCCTAGCATGATTGGGTACTATCATTTGTAGAGGGGTTTCCATTGAGACTATATGGGATGGACCATTTCCTCGAATATTTTAAAACTAGGATCTAGGATTTCCTATGGGTGGGTTCATGTATCCCTAATATCCTTGTGGGGAAGAAGGTTTGTAGTTGTTTTGGTAGGGATATCTCAAGGTATTTTACTCCTGTCTCATGGCTAACAATTGGTTAGCTATAAATACAACAAGTTTGTGGGATGAATCTTGCACAAGGTCCCTGGGGTTTGATGGAGTTGGAATTTGTGAGAATACATTAACTAAGGGTGAATGAGAGGATGACTAGGAGGTTGTTGGATGAGCAATAGAAACTGGGGGTCACACATTAGGGTATAGAGGTGTGGGAAACCTAGGAGCTAGTCTTCTAATCTAAGTTAAGTCATGCTCAACATGGACGACCAAATCATATGCTTTCGACAAGGAGTTTCCTCCTCTAGCTTTAATCATCATTGAAATCTCAGAATCCAAAGCTTTCAAATAGTATATCAGTGCCATACCTGATGAGACACATTTCCTCTACTTTTTTGTGCTAGATTTTATGAAATATGAGGTTGTAATATTTCACTGTGCCTACAAGAAGTATAAGGTAGGTTCCTATAGGCACCCCAATAGATCATATTTTATTCACATTGATGATACAAATGGATTCTCATTGAGAGGGTTTTATAGTGATACCAAATTTCCAATGAGAGGTTAACCTTAGGTCGACATAAACTTAATCTTGAAGTTAAGCTTACAAAAAAACAATAATAAATTACTGTTCTAAGCAAGGTTATCCATAAAGGTGGATTAACCAATACCACTAAGGGTGAAATATGAAAGGGGCTCATAGGCTTACATGAATGTCGCTATGGGATTATATCAATGATGAATTCTTGTAGGTTTATATATCACATGCTCATTGGCTACATTGATAGCGTGTTATCTTTTGATGCTATATATTTAATATAAAAGAACCACACGATTTAAAATAAGCATGCTATATCAAATATAAAACAATGGAAATATACTAAGCATGTAAAAATCATAAGAAAATTTTGAAATAACTCATAAAGCTACCATTAACAAAAGCTCATGAAAATGTAAATTTGATATAGAATGGAGATCTTAATAACTTCATACTTCATACATGCTCTACATTGTATCTAACTTATCCTCTACTTCTCCTCTACTTTGTATCCTACATTGTATATCTAATATGCTCACACAAAGGCCAATATATAATGGGATGTGACTCTTGGCCTTCTATCTTCCTATGACTCTTCACTTTTTTATTCTATGGACTCATGTGCACATGGACTATTATGCACATTTACATTTATTGAATACTCTGCACATTCTAACAATACTTGTGCATTTATTATATTGCATAAAGTAAATTCTCACACCCTAATCTAAGACACACTCCTAATCTAAAGATGTACCCAAGGTGGTACATTAACATGCACCAAATAATGTAATATATTCCAATACCCCCCTATATTACATTATTTGGTTATTGAAGACTTTAATCTGGTCTTCATATTTTATATGTTATTCAACTTGATCAAATTCATGTTCTTCTTCTTTAATTTGTATATGACCAAGTAGTCCAAAGTATTTTTGTCTTCTCACATTTCTCATTATGAATCTTCAATTTCCCTATCAACTTTTATGATAAATAGATTTTCATTTCCTGCAAGCTATTCCTCAAAAAAATCATTAGTGTTGTTTTGAGCTACAATAATATCTTATGAAATCCCAATTGAGTCTAGAGTATATATATCATTGTGAATTTATCCTGTAGTTTTATCTCATTTTTATTTATATTGAGACACTTATTGACTCCATTCATGTATCTAAAATCAACCATCCTTTTGCTCTCTACCAATTTGACTATTGAAATAAGATTTGATGTTAATCTAGGAACATACATTACATCATGTAACAAAAGATTTGGAAATGATGTACTAGGTGTTACACACCCATATCCATGTATAAGATAGGTTTTGCCATCTGCAATTTTTAACCTAAGATTGTTAGTGACTTCAAGGCAATCAAACCATTGTAAATTTTCTGTCATGTGATGACTTGCACCAAAAGCAATAAAATAAATGTCTTTTCCATTTTGAGTTGTAGAATTATTTGTGATTGAAGTAATTTTGCATTTTTGATATGGAATATTGTATGAATTTTGATCTTGAATCCTTTCATAGTATATCTTGTGATGATATGTTCCTCTTGCTAACTTATCCATTATTATCTTCAAAAAATAGTTTTATTGTTGTATTCCTTATGTCTCCCTATCTCTTCAACTTCTAAATTTTAAGTTGAATTTGAGTATTGATCAAATTTGATAATATCTTTTCAATTCTAAAATTTTGTAGAATACCTTGTATCTCCCAAGTGTTTTGAATAAAATATGGCTTTGATAAAATACTTAGCTTTATAAATTTTTCTTTGAGTTGAATTCCTTTTGTCTCCCTAATAATGAATAGAAAGCTAAAGATAATTTTGATGTAATTTCAATTTTGATAAAATTCTCTACTTTCAAGAACTTTAAGTTGGATTCCTAATGTCTCGTTAATTTGAGCAAGAGACTAATACCAATGTAATTTTCCAACTTTTCAATCTCTCAATTTTCAATAATATGGTTTCTAAATTTTAAAAAATTAAGTTGGTGTTGAACTCCTTATAACTCCCCAATTAGAAATTTAGAAAGCAATGTATTTACAAATTTAACATTCCTATTTCAATGTAGAAATCCTTATTCCTCCAAGTTAGATTATTTGCAAATATTTCTATGCAAACTAAATTTCAAAATAGAATAAAGTAATTTCAAAACCTCTCAAAAATACTTCTTACTTCAAAGATCTTCCAATGCATTCAATAATTCTTCTAAGGTTATAATTCATTACCTTATTTCTCCATTCATTCAATTAAACTTATGTTTAATGGATTAATTAAACTTAATCTCAATAGTATTATACCTTATACCTCCTTAATTTTTGCAAAGATTTAAATCAATTCAAATATTTTGTACCTCCTTGTATATGGCACGCTAAACTTGGATCTTCAATTCTTTGACCTCCTCCTGCGTATTCTCTGGACTTTCTCTCCTTAATATTATGTCTTCAAGTATTTGACCTCCTTATGGATATGCATTGGCTTCTTTGTCCTAAGCATTCTATCTTTTATGACACACTCCACATTCTTAAATTCTTCCTGTGCTCCTCACGGACTTTGAAATAAGTCTTCACTAAACTTGGCTATCATGCATTAATACTGTGCAGAAAATATTTCCTTCTTCCAAGAAGGTGGTTGGCATTCCTTCTTCTATGTGACATGTGGAAAAAAATCTCTTCACTTCCTCATAACACCTTTATCAAGTAGTGCTCAACATTCAAACAATATAATTTTGATTCCTTCTTTTCTTAATGCTACGTTTTCCCTTTGTAACTTTTGATGACCCGTGCAAATACTATTTCGGGAGCTTTGTAACTACCCCAAATGAAATGGTGCTCAAATTTTTATTTGATTATGATTATCCTTCTACGTAATGTCTCTTCAACTCCTACTTCAATGGCTATTAAACTTCTACATTCTTCTTTGGTGCTCTTCTTTCTAATGATAACATTTTCTTTCTTCAATGGCGGTTACAAACATTAGCACTTTCATCTTCCTCATAGTAGTTATGTTATCAAGTGATTTTACCTTCTTCCAAGTTGTTCTCAACGTGTCCTTTAGCTCTCCATGATGTCTCTTTAGCTTTTAGCGCTCAAGCTCATGTAACTGACGCTTTTGATTCTTCTATCAACGCTTATGGTGGCTCCTCTCCTTTGCATGATGGCTCCTCTCCTTTGCACGATGGCTCTTCCTAGGCAACTCTTAGATGCTTGCCCCCATGTGTTACAATTTTTTTTCTTAATTCTAATGAAACCTTGGGTTCTCTCCTATGGCGCTCAAACTTTGCTATCTGATGGCTCTTCCTTCAATACGATGGTGCCTTCACTTATGCTTAGTGGTTCTACCACTTCTTTGGTGATTTTTCTTCACCAATATGTTCTGCACTTCTTAGTGCTCCTTTTGATGTCTTTAGACACCTTAAATCTACATTGTCTTTGATCACTATTCTACCTTATTTTCTTTAATAAGGCTTATGAAAAATCTGCACTTATTTTATAAAAAACAACATATGCTACTTCTTATCACTCATTTTCAAGCAATACTTTAACTATAATATTTGCTATTGCGTTCTACAGATTATAGGATGATAATGATGTCTTCTTCCTTGGCTTAGAGACACTAAGCTTAGACTATCTTTTGTTGGCTTTAATAACTCTAATATGGTACTTTAAAAACCTTATAATAAACTATTTTTAATGCATAACTAATGAAATTTTATAGCACCACTATTACACACCTTTTGGGCCTCCTTTTGTAGCTAATCTCCTTGATGATTTGATTCACCTTTTTGCTGTCTCTAATTTGTAAATTTTTTAGCTCTTCTTCCTTTTATTTTACTACCTCAAACTTATCAATTTTTTTTCTCTAATTGCTGCCCAATTTTTTTACCTCTTAGCCTTTAGCTTGCTGTCCAAAAATCCTTTAATTTGCAGCTTTCAATGCTGCCCAAAAATCAGCTTCTATGCTATCCAAGAATGCTCTCAAATATGCCATTAAATTCTCCAAAACACAACTCTCTTTTCTCCTTATAATGCTGCCCAATTTTGCAGCTCAAATCTCTTAAATTGCTGCACAATTTTGCAGCCCAAATCTCTTAAATTGCTGCCCAATTTTGCAGCCCAAATCTCTTAAATTGCTGCCCAAAATTTTTGACTTTTCCTCCTTTATTTAGACATCAGCAAAAAAATCCATCTAAATTTATAGATCTTCAAAAATCAATAAACTTCATTAGTTATCCTTCAATCTAGTGGAAACTAATCTTTACCGAGTTCTAGTATTTACGAGTTTTCCTACAACCCGTGGAAATAATATAGCCAAAAAGCAACTTTAAATTTTTTGAAAATGAGATCTCCCTATCTCCTCTAAATCTCTCTTGTAGCTCTCACCATCTCCTATCAATCTCCCTTATGGATTTGGTATCACTATTAGATTTTGATGTTATATATGTAATGTAAAAAAACCACAAGATCTAAACTAAGCATGTTGTATCAAATAAAAGATAATGATAATATACTAAGCAGTAAAACTCATAACAAACTTTTAAAATAACTCATAAAACTACCATTAACAAAAGCTCATGAAAATAGTAATTTGATATAGAACGGAGATCTCAATAACTCCATACTTCATACATGCTCTACATTGTATCTAACTTATCCTCTACTTTGTATCCTACATTGTATATCTAATATGCTCACACAAAGACCAATATATAATGGGATGTGACTCTTGGCCTTCTATCTTCCTGTGACTCTTCACTTTCCTATTCTATGGACTCATGTGCACATGGACTATTATGCACATTTACATTATTGAATACTTTGCACATTCTAACAATACTTGTGCATTTATTACATTGCATAAAGTAAATACTCACACCCTAATATAAGACACACTCCTAATTTAAAGTTGTAACCAAGGTGGTACATTAGCATGTACCAAATAATATAATATATTCCAACATAGTGCTTATAAGTAGTTCTTTACACTTTGGCCTTGGCCTAAATAAGATTAGATTATACAAATTTTCACATCCCCCATAATTTAAGCTGAGAGGACCAAGGAGAGAAGGTATTAGAGGTAACACCCCCCATAATGAATGCTCTAGTGTGCCTTCTCTATTCCTCCTTCATACTCATATTCATCATTAGAAATCTTGTGTCCAACCCTCAAGAAGTCTATCTCAATATTATTTAGACTTATAATACAATTCTTGAGAGAGTGTTCTTCCCTTTTACAATAATATTAAGTGTTTGAATTTTTTAAAACCTTCTACATGCCCTTTGGCACTTGAGCCTCTTATTCCACTGACTTGAAGTCTTTTGGATGAGCTTGTGTATGAGAAATAGACCCATAATTATTTATTACCACTACATAATGGATTAGAAGCTTGAAAAATCCTTCAAGAGAGATGGGTTGTGACTCTTTGATAGTTATATCATTCACATATGGAACCAAGCCAATTGTATGATAAGGGAAAGAAATATTGGAAGTAAAATATTTGACATACCCTTCATGACTCTTTATGTTACATCCTATCATAGCTAGATCACATTTTAGAGCTTTGAAGTGACATATATAGTCTTCAACAATACTAAAATTGAAAATTTTGATTGGAGAGATCCATGTCTATCCTCTTCGCTTCACTAGAACTTACTTTTCCATAGAGATACTTTATAGTAGACCATACCTCAATAGGTTTAGTTTTCTCTCTTATGTGGAAAATTACATCTAGTTCCACTAACATGAAGAAGAGCCCAAAAGTTTCTTCCTTTATCTTACTAACTTCATAATCACTATGACCTTTTTGTTTATTATTAAAGATAAACCAGAGTTTTTTCTCCTAAATAATCCTACCATTTTAACTAACCAAGTTCTATAACTTTTCTCATTGATGTGGATAACATACTTTAAGGAATTCATTTATATAAAAAAACCTAATCATAACTATAAAAGGTCTATAAATTGATGTCACCATTATGTAGAGCTTGAAAAATAGTGTAATATAAAAAAATAGGCTTAAAAAACTTTCATATACATAATATATGACATCCATAAGATTTGGTATATTAGCATTCAAATTAAAAAAATAAAATCAAACACCAAACCTTAAAAAACTTGTCAAAATAAGAAAATACCATTTAGTGCCATTAGATTGGATTCTATCATCTTCAACCAACGAATTAAATTTTTATAATTTGATTAACTAGAGTTCCTCATAGTGTATCCATATATAAAAAAATTAATTTCAAAGGAGACGAAGATAACAAGGCTTGAACATTAGACTATGCCCAAGAGAATGGATAATCTTACCAATGCACTACAGGCACAATTTGAGATACAAACCATAACTACCTTCAAAAAATTCCAAGTTTGTTTACCTATTACCAAAAAAGGGTGCAATAGGTATCAAACCCATCACCAAGAGAACATAAGGGACTATATGAACTATATTCCATGCCACTTGACATGAATATTAAGGCCAAAGCAATTGAATACCTGCTAGAATCGACTATGTATAACAAAATTTGATCTATGAATATGTAGTATTACTCATTATCCTTTTCAAAAATGCCTTTTGAGGGACTTGACCCTAAGACCAATGGTGACCAAAAAAGACAACCAACCATTGCACCACAAGTGTGGACTAGATATAGTTTAGGTAGATAAAAACACTATGGATCTTTTAATACTAATAAAAAATGGATTTTTGAGAATTGAATGTCTAGTTACCAAAACAACATCTAAACCACTGTGGTATAGCTCTACTTTGTTCCCTCAATATAAGGAACTCTATTTTGTGAGTCACACACTATGCATACATGAAATCCCTCATCTCTTGTGGAAGATGCCACTCAGAAGGTTCTATTAAATGGATCCCTTGTTGGGAATAAAAACTACATCTATGTCCTACTACTAGAGCATCTTATCATCATGGTAATATCTGTAGCTATGGGAAAGATTAGGACAAATATGAGAAGATACCGAATAGAGTAAAAAATGCATAATGGGATCATCAAACACATGATGCCATGTAGGATAGGACAAGTATAAGTAATTGCAATGTTGCTTTGCACATAGATAAAAAACCAACAGATAATTTTTCCAAGTGAGGAAGGAAGGAATGTGCATGAATAGACACACATGTATGTGATGATAAACCAAAAGGCTTGTGTGATCATGAACATGCATGCACAATAGAATGGAAGAAAAGGGCTTGGTACCCTTTTTAAATTTAAAAATAGTAAATTGTTACCTTTAGATAGATTCTTTATTTTTCTTCAAAGTGAAGCAATTTCATCCTTTTCTCTAATACCATGTTTGAATTTGCAATATTTTCTAAAAATATATTGAAATATACATTTACCACCATCAAGTCTAGAATGGATCAGAGAGCAATTTAAAGATAGAAATAAAAAATGAAATAAGAGAGATAAATAAATATGAAAAGAAGTATAAGTTGGGTGCCCATGGGAATCCCAATATATCATATTTTATTCACACTTATAATACAAAAAGATCCTTGTTGAGGGTATTTATAGAGATACCAAATCCCCAATGAGAGGTTAACCTTACACCAACATAAACTTAACCTAAAGGTTACCCTTACAATAAAATAATAATAAATTATCATTTAATGTAAGGTTATCCATCAAGCTGGATTAACCAATACCACTAAGGATGACATATTAAAGGGTCCAAAAGGGTTATATGAACATGCATGTAGGCTAGTATAATCACATGCCTACAAGCTACATTGATAGTGCTCATAAGTACTTCATACTTTTGGCCTCATCCTAAATAATATTAGATTACATAAATTTCAACACCATTTTTCTTGACAGATTATTATTATTATTATGTGAATCATCATATATTAAAACATATTGAAACTTGTGACAATGACCTATTTTTTGAAGAATTGTTGTTACACTACTTGGAAGTTCTATCTTGGTCCTAGTTATAGAAGGTTGTTACACTAAGACTTGTTGGACAAAAATATACCATACCTGTGGATAAGAAATGCACCCTAGAGTCTAGCCAATGGTTAGTATTGGATGAAATGAGATTGCTTCTCAATTTCAACCTTCAAAGAAGGCTAAAATCTTGAAATGATTAGGTTTTTTAAGAGGAAAAGGGTTAGAGAGGAGTAAGGGTTAGAGAGAATAAATAAAAATGGATGGGATATAGTGTAACAACATTAGATCTCACTAAATAACATGCTAATATTGATAATTACATGATACTTAATAGACCAACCATAATAAATCACAATAACATATTTATTCAACTTAAAATATTTGATTTAATCATTTCAAAGAACTATACAATTAGAAATCCAATATCAATCCAAAAATTAGAATTTGCTTTAACAGAATAGACTAAGCATTAAATGTAATAGAAATGACTTAAAACAAAGAGTGCATACATAATTAAACAATAATGGAGACCAAACAACTATCACTTCATTAGTCAATAAAAATGTTACATAGGAATAGTAGACCAGGACTACAAAGCCAACTCTTGTATTGATGTCTTTTAGCTTATTTATAGGCTACATTTTGAACTATAGTGGGACTATTAGGAAAATAACTTGGCAAGAAACTAAAATATTGAGGTGGCTGCTCTAGACTTCATCCCGCGTTTAAATTTAAATTTGTGTTGAATCTGATCCATTGATCTGCAATTATGTTCTATAAGTGGCTATGTTGTTGCAACTAATTTGCTAGAGTTATCACTTTCGTACCTTAGTCTCATCAACTAGGGATAGCTAGAAGACACCATGGTGGTTGTAGGTCTGAGAGTGATGTTTCATGGGCGTCTACTTTGAAGTTGGGCTCATTATTGTTAATATAGCCTTTGGAACAAAACCATGATTTTGTTGAGATGACATCATCCTTGGATGTATTCTAGCTTTGTTCACTTTATTTTATATATTAATTTCCCTCTTTGCATGATCTCGAGCTTTAACTTGAGGTTGCTAACATCACCCATTTGGTCCACTTGACTGTGTGCACTTTTTCTTGCTTTGACTACCCATATCTTGGCTTTATGCATCTTGGGCTTCCTTGCATGATTCCAAGCTTTATTTTGAGAATTCTTATGTCATCACGAAGATACACCCAATTTTGTTCATTGTGGCTTTGTGCATTTGGTCTATCATTTGAATTTCATAATTTTAGGCTCATTTTCTCTTTGACTGATGTCATCAGTTTAGGCAGCCCACCTTTGTGCATTTTGGATTTATTCACTCTTCTACTTTGCACGATATTGGGCTTACTAATGTCACAGTTGAGGATAGCTTGATTTTAATCATCATGACTTTGTGTTTTTGACTTTATGCATTACAGGGTAGAGGAAGTATTCACTAAAGTTGCTACTAACATAATATTAACTTTGAACATCCTAGTTTTGTGCAATCCATTAGAATTCAGCACACTTAGCAATTTTTTTGAAAAAAGACTTCTCTTATTGCTATGCAAATGGGGTCATAAATTAACCTATATTCTTAGTGCATCTTGGGAAATTTTTGCTTGTGAGAATTGAGAACTCAGAAGGCCTATTTCCATTGGGTGTAGATTCAAAGTGATGATGATATGGAATGTGAGTGGAGCTTATTATAATGAAAAATGATATGTTATGAGTGGTTGAATTACATAAAAAAGTGAAAAATATAGATGAATTGTAATATTTATAATGAAATGGTTGGTGGAATGGAAATGAATGTTATAATGGAAATATAATGTATTTTACCTTTTCAGACCTTCTAGATGGCTTATTATCTTTTGGAACTTTATGTTTTATATTTATTCTTGTGGTGCCAAAGGTGTCACATTGTTAGGTGTTGATTGCTTTGGTGCCTCTCCTGTGTGCTAGGTGTTCCTTGAACACCTTGTGCTTCAATAGTAACTTCCAGGGGAATTTCTGCCTCAGGGTTCTCTTCTTCTTGATCCTCTTGATTCTCTTCATCACTTAAAATTTATTTTTCTTTCTCAAGGACTAGATAGACTATCATCCATATATTTGGTGGAGGATTTTTGAGTTCCAAGATTCTTTCATGTAACTTTTTTAGTTGGTAGATATTTTTGTAAGAAGGATATTGATTTCTTCTGGAAATCTCTTGTACTTTTGCTTGCATAAAATCCATTTTGTTTAGAAACTTCAGCACCTAGGCTTCTTCGATGGGCTCTTGATATTTGTCAATTTTTGTTTCGTCATTGGCTACTGATTCAATTTGAGCTTGAAGATATTATTTGGTTAGAAGCCATGTCTCTTTGTTGTAGAAGCCTAGAATAACAATTCTTCTACTTCCCTCATTGGATCAATTATCCTATCTTCATTGTTTTGTAGCCTATGTATCATCTCCCATCCTTTTTGGATATGTTTGTAACTTTTTATTATGATTCAAGAGATATTCCTTGCTACATGTCATTGGCCTCTAGGGATGGTTCTCATAGTAGGTTTAAATCTTCTTTTTGATATTCTCATTAAGTATTCATTCTGTTTCATTATACCTCCTACTTCAACTTGAGCCTATTCAAAGTCTATTTTTGCTCCCTCTATGGATTATGAATTGAATTCCAGGTAGCCTAGGACTCAGTAAGCTTTGAGAGCATATTGGAGGAACTTATTCCATCTATCCTTCCTCAACTGTTTAAGGTTCTCTTTAGAGGAGGGAAAAGTTTTGGCTATTTCTTTTTCTACTTGCAATTACTGTTACAAGTCATGAATATGTTCTGTTAGCAGTTTACTTATCTCTTAAGTCTCTTGTGCCTACTTATGGATTTGTGCAAGATCCATTATCCTCTTTTTCCACTTTTTATTTTTATTTTGCAAGGCTTTCTTCACATCGTGCTCTTATTTAACCATTGTCTCTAAGTCCTTAAATTTCTCTTTTAGTTTTTAGTATCTATATCATAGTTTATTACCTTGCAAATAGAGAGTGCTAACATGGGCCTGGAAATTTAGTAGAGAGTCTTCCAACAACAATTGGGAAATATCCACCGTTTGCATGTTCATCTGGTAATCATTAGGTGTTATTTCAGCTTTTGGATTCTAAAACCTAGGTATAGCTATGATCCTCATCTGTTGATAAGTGGTTGGGTCAACTATGGTCATTTACAAGGAGTGTACTCCTTTGCATTCCTGGGTGCCTTATTCTTCCACCATTCTTGGGCACTATGATTCATATCCTCGAGTTTATTAATAATAGAAAAAATGGATTATTGAGTGGTGGTAGCATGACAAATATGGATTGTAAGATGGAAAAGAAATATGAAGGGAGTTTTTATATAGTTATTGTGGTAGTGGTTGTAGGGGTATATATGGACATAATGAAGGTGGTTGGGAAGATTTTAGACATGGGATAATTTTGAATAGTTAGTACCTATGGAGAGTTTTGTGGTGGTGAAGAAAGGGAGGGAAAATTTGAAGAATACAAGCTTATACTAAGAGGGGGGTGAACAATATAAGACCACTTTTAAATTTTCTTTCCCAAACAATATTATCCAATATAATCAATGGAAATATCAATAGCAATAACCAAAGCAATGCATAAATCATCACACACAATAGAGATACCAATTTAACGTGGTTCACCTAATATGGGTTACTCCACAGAGAAAATATTTCTCTAATATTTTCCCAACAAATCTCTTGGGAATCATTTCTCTATTATAATGTTTATGGACCTTTGTCCAAAGGAGACACCAATACCCTAATCAAGTTCATGGATATATATCCATAGGAGACACCAATCCCCTCTGCTCTGGCTAGTGATATTCTAAAAGAACTGCTACCTCCATTGCACTGGCTAATAGATATCTATCCACTGAAGAGTCCTACCCTTACTCAGAAGACCTATCTTCACTACCCTGGCTAATGGACCTCTATCCACTAGAGAATATTATCCTCTATACTCTATCACCTCCAAAGATTACTCTCATATCTATCTCAAATCTACACTAAACATAGTCCTTCGGTATAGCACAAATCTGCTCAATATTTATTCTCAAATATACACTAAACATAGCCCTTTGATCTAGCACAAATCTGCTCAATATTTTCCTCAAATATGCACTAAACACAGTCCTTTGGTCTAGCACAAATATCTCATCCAACATTAACACAAATATTGAATCAATCACAAATCAACTCTGCTAGATCTTCCCCAAACCTTAACCCAAGGTTTGAACAAATAAATCAATCAACTATGCTCTCAAGTATTCTGAAATACTTGTCTCAAATATGCATTGTAAGCTTCCACAAAACCTCACACTAATCTATATACAAGTTTTCTCTAGAACTTGTCCAATCTCCTCAACAAGTCTTCACCAAGACTTACCTCAAATCTACTCAACAAGCCCTCACTAGAACTTGTCCAATCTGCTCAACAAGTCTTCACCAAGACTTATCTCAAATATGCTCAAAAAGTCCTTAGTAGAACTTGTCCAATATGCTCGACAAGTCTTCATCAAGACTTACCTCAGATCTGCTCAACAAGTCCTCACTAGAACTTGTCCAATTTGCTCAACAAGTCTTCACCAAGACTTACCTCAAATCTACTCAACAAGTCCTCACTAGAACTTGTCCAATTTTCTCAACAAGTCTTCACCAAGACTTACCTCAAATCTACTCAACAAGTCCTCACTAGAACTTATCCAATCTCACAAAAACATATAGAGAATTGTTAGAGACTCAATATGCTTCATACTCACAACAATGCTCAATCACTTTCAAAATCTCTTGCTTAACCACATAAAAATATAGAGAATGGTTAGAGACTCAATATATTTCACTCTTGCACACCACTCAATCACTTTCAATCTCTATTCCAAATTAAATCAAAATATAGAAAAATTTATTTCACAGAACTTGAACTATCATTTCAATACTTCCAATTGACTAGGCTCAATCAACTCCACTTAACCACTCACTCAATGAAACACTTCTTGCTTAAAAACCCTAGTCCAAGTATATGAACACTCACTCAACTATTTCCAACAATGCTTATCAAACAATCTCACATAACAATGATACTCATGATCTTTGTCTAAACCCTAGTTCAATATAGTTCACAAGTTCTCACTCAAGCAATCTCAAAAGGCTTACTCAACAATGCTTATCAAACAAGGTTTTTACCATCAAATTTCACTCAGAAAAATCTTTAACAATAAAACTCAACAATGCTTATCAAACAACCCTTTTCACTCCAACTTAGCATTCACAACATTCAACAATCACTCACAAGGAAGATGTGCCCATACCTTTTGTTTGATGAAGGATTAACCATAAAATTTGTCTCAATCACAATTACTCTCTTTGCCAATTTCAAAGGTTAGATGACAAAATATCACTCTAACACTCCCTCAAAATATTTCACAATTACAAAGATAATTAAACTCAAATACACCTTATTACTCCTTGAAATTAGCATTCACCAAAAGCATATAAAAACAAATCTCTTATTACACCTTATAACTCCACTCTAAATAACTCAATCCACCAAAAATTAAACAAAATAATTATGTAATTTCATCAACCTTATATCTATCTAAGCTCAAAAATACACCATACAACCTTAGAAACTCAAATCAATTTATAACAAAAATTTTAGTACCTCTCAAAGTGCTCCCAATGGGATTCGATCCCACATCACAGTGCCTCCAGTGTTTTACCTATGATTGCCAATATGTGTGAGCTAAGCACTCACGTGGAAGGCAAAAGCACCCACGACGCTTTGTCTTCTACCTAGGCACCAAAAGCCAAAAGGCTTTGGCATCTTCAATGCACAAAAAAACCGCACTATCAACCTTGCTACGAATTGAACATGGCACCTCGCATTCCTAAAATGCTACCAATTACTACTAGCCCACCTGGCTAGGTGGTGACAAGGACTTCAAGCCTTGTACCTTTTCTCCCTTCGATACCTACTAAAGAAGTCAAATGTGGACTTCTTCCCTCTCTTGCTCATCGAATATTGCGCACATGATTTGCTTGGGGGTTTTAATTAATTCAATCGTGGATGCTTTGGAGCCTCTTAGGCTTCGGGTATTTATACCCATGTCTTGAATTTATTTAACATCGATGGAGGAGATAATGTATGATGTCGATGTATTATTTTTACCTTATAACCCTAATCTTAGGGTTAATTAAATTAGATTATAATTTATTAATAATAAAATTATTATAATTAACTTATAATTAATTTAATAACCATAGGGTTAATTAAATTAAATTACAAATTAATTTATAATGAAATTATTATAATTAATTTAATTACTTTAGGTCTTACCATTAGACCTTTAATATTATAATAAAATATTATAATATTATTTTTCTTAGGCCTTCTTATTTCTCCTGTAGACCTTATATGACCACCTTGAATATTATTTTCCTTAGGTTTAGAAGCAATATTTCTCTTGCACTGACTCTTGACATCCTTCTTCTTGCACTGCTCACTCAAACTGACTCTTAACATCAATGAAAACAAATCTTGCTCATATTTCCAACGATATCCCACTTTGTCATTAATGGCAACCCATTTTCCTTTTACCATTCCTTTTACCTTTTCTTGTTCTACTCCCCCTAACTGAATGCTCTCCCCCAACTCAAATATCTCCCCCTTTGACATCAATGGAAAAGGGTCACCTTTGGGGTTCGAGGCTAAGAATGTGTCTCTTAGCTGAGACCCTCCTCCACCTCCTCTTGAGGTGGTTAATTTTGGGGTGGGAGTATCTCTACTCCCAACATGCAATGTTCCTCTCCTTTCTCATCTTTATTTTTCCATACCTTTGAGATCATACCTTTTTGAACCTTTTGATAATCCTATTTATTGCCTGTCCTTGGAAGATCTAGAAATTTTATTCTACACCACCTTGCTATATGCCCAACATTATTGCACTTATAGAACTTAATATTGTGATTCCTTGAAGGTGCAAATATCTTGTAGTTCCTCTTGGTGAATCCATATCCTTTCCTATCATGAACCCTAGAATTTACTACCTTGTGAACAAACTGAATAAAAGAGTAGCAATACCCTTGAAAAAGATGTCTGTTTCTAAAATTCCTATATTCCTGTCTTCCTTGTGTCCTGCACTGTAAAGCCTTGTATCCAAACCTGTGACATGAGAAGCATCGTCCATTGAAGAAATCTTGCCATGACCCCATTTAGTCTCTTATTACCTGTGCCGTTTCTTGTTCCATCTATTTCTCATTTGTACATTGTTCCTTTCCCTGTTGATCTTTCTATTGTCTAACTTATACTCAGAAGTATCACTTTCTCTTATACTATCTTATTTTGAAGCTTCTTCTTATTTGGTGCTTGAGCTTGATCCTCCCTTTTCTGCTTCCTTTTCCCTTGCTCTTCTTCAAAACTAAGTCCTATTTTGATGTCTGACAATATTTGTGCACTGATAGTCCTATCCAAGGTCTTTGAATTTTCTCAAACTTGTATAGCTTGTCCGTAGAGTCTTTCACTTCCATCCTTAGTGAAACTATCTCATGTTCTAATATTTCACACTCTAGATCTTTTGTCTTTAATTTTTTAGCCATACCTTCTTCCTTTTTCCTTGCTTCTTCAACCTTAATTTTGAAGTTAGTGAGCTATTGTAGAAACTTTGCTTTTGCTTTCTCATCTTCTTGAGCTTGAGCCTTTAATTATAACTTCTCCATTTTTAATTCTTCAATATCAAAAACTCTCCTTTAGGACTTCAATTCAAATTCAAAAACTCTCCTCCATTTTTAAATAAGTCCAATTTGCTCAACAAGGTTTCACCAAAACTTACCTCAAATCAACTCAAAAAGTCCTCTCTAGAACTTGGTCAATCTGCTCAACAAGTCTTCACCAAGACTTACCTCAAATCTGCTCAACAAATCTTCACCAAGACTTACCTCAAATCTTCTCAACACGTCCTCACTAGAACTTGTCCAATATGCTCAACAAGTATTCACAAAGACTTACCTTAGATCTGCTCAACAAGTCCTCACTAGAACTTGTCCAATATGTTCAAAAAGTCTTCACCAAGAATTACCTCAAATCTGCTCAACAAGTCCTCACTAGAACTTATCTAATCTCATAGAAACATATAGAGAATTGTTAGAGACTCAATATGCTTCATACTCACAACAATGCTCAATCACTTTCAAACTCTCTTGCTTAATCATAGAAACATATAGAGAATGGTTAGAGACTCAATATGTTTCACTCTTGCACAACACTCAATCACTTTCAATCTATATTCCAAATCAAATCAGAATATAAAACAATTTGTTTCACAGAACTTGAACTATCATTTCAATACTTCCAATTGACTAGGCTCAATCAACTCCACTTAACCACTCACTCAATGAAACACTTATTGCTTAAAAAACCTATTCTAAGCATATGAACACTCACTCAACTATTTCCAACAATGCTTATCAAACAATATCACATAACAATGATACTCATGATCTTTGTCTAAACCCTAGTTCAAGATAGTTCACAAGTTATCACTCAAGCAATCTCAAAAGGCTTACTCAAAAATGCTTATCAAAAAATGTTTTTACCATAAAATTTCACTCAAAAAAACCTTTAACAATCGCACTCAACAATGCTTATCAAACAACCCTTTTCACTCCAACTTAGCATTCACAACATTCAACAATCACTCACAAGGAAGATGTGCCCATACCTTTTGTTTGATGAAGGATTAACCACAAAATCTATCTCAATCACAATTACTCTCTTTACCAATTTCAAAGGTTAGATGACAAAATATCACTCTAACACTCCCTCAAAATATTTCACAATTACAAATATAATTAAACTCAAATACACCTTATTACTCCTTGAAATTAGCATTCACCAAAAGCATATAAAAACAAATATTTTATTACACCTTATAACTGCACTCTAAATAACTCAATCCACCAAACAATTAAATAAAATAACTATTTAATTTCATCAACCTTATATCTCCCTAAGCTCAAAAATACACCATACAGCCTTAGAAGCACAAATTATTTTATAACAAAAAATTTAGTACCTCTCAAAGTGCTCTCGGTGGGATTCAATCCCACGTCATAGTGCCTCCAGCACTTTAGTCGTGACTGCCAAGCCGCATGAGCTAAGCGTTCATGTGGAAGATAAAAATGCCCACGATGCTTTATCTTCTACCTAGGTGCCAAAATCCAAAAGGCTTTGGCATCTTTGGTGCACAAAATAATCGTACTATCAATCCTGTTGTGAATTGAACGCGGTACCTCACATTCCTAAGATGTTGCCAATTGTTGCTATCCCACCTAGCTAGGTGGTGACAAGGCCTTCGTACATGTGCCTTTTCTTCCTTCACTACCTACTAAAGAAGTCAAACATGGACTTCTTCCCTCTCTTGCTTGCCGAATATTGTAACACAATTTGCTTGGGTGTTTTAATTAATTCAATCGTGGATGCTTTGGAGCCTCTTGGGCTTTGGGTATTTATACCCATGTCTTGAATTTCATGGACATCGGCAGAGGAGTTAATGTATGACATCGACGTATTATTTTGCCCTTATAACCCTAACCCTGGGGTTAATATAATTTAATTAATAATAAAATTATTATTATTAACTTATAATTAATTTAATAACCATAGGATTAATTAAATTAAATTACAAATTAATTTTATAATTAATTTAATTACTTTAGGTCTTACCATTAGACCTTTAATATTATAATAAATTATTATAATATTATTTTTCTTGGGCCTTCCAATTTCTCGTGTAGACCTTATCTGACCACCTTGAATATTATTTTCCTTAGGTCTAGAAGCAATCTTTCTCTTGCACTGACTCTTGAAACTGACTCTTGACATCAATGACAACAAATCTTGCTCATATTTCGAACAAAATTGATAGAAATTAAAGAAGTAGAAGGAGCAGTAGTAGGGTTCAAAGAAACTATACCTATTTCTATTGCTAAAGGTTTATCCATTGTTGGCTTAGTTGTTGCTCCTATTACTAGAGGTGGCTTCTGGGTTGTTTGTTTCTCATTGGCCCTTTCTTATGACTCTCTAAGAGGATTAAATTTTATTTTTATAGCTACTTTTAGAGGAGTTGTATTATTAGAGGAAGTCATCCTTGGTAGTTGTTGCATATATGACTATATGCTCATGTTGAACCCCTTACCATTATTGGTGAGTTGATTTAGCATTTGTGTACCCTCAGACACTGCTCTTTGCTCCTAAAGATTTTGATGTTCAGATCCAAAAATAAACTTGGGTGGTTGTTTGAGAGGAGACTTCGAAGTGTACCTTTGATTTCTTATTTTCTTTGTTTTTGGATTAGGGGAGCTAGGGAAGGGTGCTCCATGGGCTTAATTTTGAGGGTGTTTTTGCACTTGTATGATTTCTTGTGGACTAGTAGCTATTTTTCTCAAACCTTATCCAGTGTATCCCATATTACCTATGATATGGGATCCTTTTGGATAGATCTCCTATTGTAGTTTAGTTGGAACAAAGGCCGTAGCTTGTTGTCTTGGCTAGGGGGTTTCTATTATAGCCACTTGTTTTTTTGGGCTAGTTATAGTGTTGTTAGTAGTTGGAATTTATTCTAATGTTTGGGTATTTTCTACAATGGGACCATATCTAGAGGTTGCTTGCTCTACTTTAGTTTCCTCCTCTATTTGGGGTTCATCATTTTACACTTCTCTACCTTGGATATCGATAACAATGACTTTGACTTGTTCATCTTAGGGCTTATATGTTTCTACCTTCTCATCATATTTTTGCAAGAATGTTTTATCCATTGAAAGTTGAAATATGGATTTTTGTGCTTTTTGTTCACACCTATATATCCATCATTCTACAATTTTAACTTTCTTCCAATTAGTCTTATTTGCCATTGCAATTATTTTATCTTGGGTTAGCCTATGCTCGAGATTTATTTTAGGATCATATTCAACGTGTTGCTTGTAAAAGTCCCTCCATGGGGGAAATTCTTGCATTTTATTGATATTCCAGTCAAGCTCATAGTCTTTAGAAATTTTCCACATTTGTTCTATCTCAGGTCAGCTAACCTTGAAAACTGGTGGTTTTCCCTTATTTAGGATGTTTAGCCTCTTGCTGAATTTATCCTCAAGATCATACCTCCATCAATGAGGTATAGCTCATAGTCTGAAATTTTTGAACTTGTGGTAGAGTGCTTCTTCTTGCCCTCTTGTAGTTACTATGACTGTCTCATAAGTGAAAGGGTACTCATAGGTAACCTTTTTATTAACCCTAGTGCCAAATGCTACATTGATGGCATCTATTTGCCTGCAATATTCTATAGCAAAAAATTATCTATGACATAGTATGATAGCAAAATAGGTTTCCTCATAAATTGTACAATCATATCATTATTATTTCCATTAGAAAGTACCACTCTTCTTCCATTTGAAGGATTTGCAATGTAGTTTTTTTTTAAGACAACTAAGGTATTTCTTCGTAGATGGTTTTTAGAGTAGGACCCATAAATTCTCTATTAAAATGATAATATGGCTCAAAGTTCCTATGTAAGATAGTCCAGTCCACTACCACCAAGTTTTGCCCTTGGTCATATGTTCTATTTACATCTATCAAGGGCATATCATCAATAATATTGAACAAAAAGAGCCATGCTAGATGCGAATAGTATTTAAATGTGCTATACAATGATATTTGGATCTATGTAAGCTGCTCGTGCATCTTATCACACAAATAATAGACCTAGTGAAAGAAAAGAGGGTAAGTAGATTGGTCTGAATGAGACAGGTCATAATAATAAGGGTTGGAAATAGCATATGCCATGGTGATTTGGTAATTATACACTTATTTATCTCTTGGTAGACTAAATATTATGGTGAATATTTTTGGCACTTGAACTCTACAATATTGATTGGGGTATCAGGAAGTGCATTTCCCACTGAAGGATTATGTAGTTGTAAATTGATCTAATTTTTCAAAAAATTACCCCCTTATTTATGTTTCTTTAGGTTATATAATTTCCTTTCAAAATTAAAGGGGTTGGGGGAAGTCCTAGGCCTGGCCCCTATAACAAATGCATTAATGAATAGGTCTGGGGTGAGCTAAAATAATATTTACCCCTTATAATTTTGGATCATTCTCATATGAGGATTATAGAACTTGATGACTATAAGAACCAGTTATAGACAAGGGTGCATAGGATTTTAAATGTATGAAGATAGGAAGAAATGCCATGCAAATGTACTTGGATTGCTAGGGGAGACTCCTTGTGCTCATTATTCAACACCTTCCCACAAATATTTTTGTTTGGACTTTAGGGTCATTTTAGTATCCCTAAGTTAGCAAGTTTGATCTTGGAGTACTTTCCTTCTGTGCTTTCTAGGCACTTCTAGATGTTCTTGTGCTACTAGCCATTACTAGTGGAATTATACTTGTATATACTTCTATATCGTGCTTTTGTAAATTGTTTTGAGCATTGGTTTTTTAGATCTTACCTCAAAATGACTTGTAGACACAATTGCTTTCTCTTTGTAATTTTGAAAAGAAAAATTTTGTCTAAGTGTTACTCTTAAAAAGTGTTGTGCTAGCTATTCCACAGTTATTACGGTGGTTGAACTCCGAGTTGCTTTTTTAAAGCTTGATTTTCACATTATCTTACATTGTACGAAATATTTTTGCATGTCAGTTAAGATTTTTTAGCTGTCATAACCTTCGACCAATGATTGTGCGACAAAACAAAATTGGAGTTGATTAGCTCCAATTTCGATCAATCAACTTAGCAAATTCAAAATTATTGTGGCCTGTTTTATTTTTTATATTCTTCTATGTACATATGATACAAGGATTGGCAACACTTTATATGAAATATTTTAAATGGTGGCCATTTATTAGTATTGGCAAAATTTGGCCACTGTCATCTGATAACTCATATGCGTTATGCTCCTGTTTGGTGGTGATTTGATATGGCCCAGATAAAAATAAATAAAAAATTTGATGGTTCCCTAGTTTTGATTTGTCTTCTTCCTATTTGAGAATGTGGTCACTGACTTTGTAGTCCTGAGATGTCTTCTTGTCAAGCCATTGTTTTGTCATGGATGAGTGGCTTTGGAAATTATGGTAAGCCTTTTCCCTCTGCTCCAATAATAATAGTTACGATATTCATACCTCTACTGCTGCCATATTAGGAAGTTTTGCATGAGATATTAGTTTCATAGTTGGTAGTTTGATATGCAATGGGAGAATGACGTCTTTGTCATATACCAATGAATAAGGCAAAGGTTTTAGTGATTTATTCACTATGATTTGATTTACCTATAATGCTTGATCGAGCCAAGGTGATAACTCTTCTTATTTTCTACAATAGTCCTTTTAATGATTTTCAAAAATATTCTTATTAGTGGACTTGGCCAACTCATTTCCTTATGGATAATAATTGGATGATATCTTCAAGTAAATACCATATTTTTTGGCCAAATCAATAAATATTACTCCTATGAAGGTAGATCCGTTATCGCTTACCAATGTGTTTGGTATGTCTAATATTGTTATTAACTTTTCAATAAATTTGATCACTATGTCTTGATTGGCCATTTTTGTGGCTACTACTTCAGTTTACTTAGTAAAATAATTAGTTGTTAAAATATACTTGTGGCCTACAAATAAATTTTGGTTTATGAATCCAATGAAGTCCAAATCCCATTGTTGAAAAGGCTCCTCTATTATTATTGGTTGAAGCGGTAGTGATGCATTCCCATTCCTTACAACAAATCCTTGATATTTTTTTCAATACCGGGCCACTTTGAGTGAATCCATGAAAATGGTAGGCCAATAATATCCTGTCCTAAGGATTTCGATGGCTATTGTCTGAACTAAATAGTGTCCTCTAGATAGACTTGAATGAAACTTGGCCAATATTTTTTCCTTTTGCTCTAGTTTTATGCAATGCAAGAGAACTCCATTGAAGTTCTTTCTATATAGTTCCTCTAGTAACAAGACATATTTTAAATTTGGGGACCCACTTGAAATTTTTTATGTTCATGTAGCTTTCAGTTTGCATTGTTTGTTTTAGTTTATGATGTTATAAAGAGGTCAACCATTGTCATGTTTTAGTATTGGATATTTTAATTTTTGATCTCATTGATCTCACATTTTTGGTCTCATGAGTTTTCAATAAAATTATCCCATTTCAAATACCATGTTGAACCCAATCTACGATTTCTGAGGTAGATGGCAGGGTAAAACATTATTTTTGGTCGCATGAGTTTTTAATAAAATTATCCTATTTCAAATACCATGTTGAACCCAATCTACTATTTTTGAGGTAATTGATCTCACATTATTTTTGGTCGTATGAGTTTTCAATAAAATTATACCATTTCAAATACCATGTTGAACCCAATCTATGATTTTTGAGGTAGATGGCAGGGTAAACCAACTCAGTGTATTAGCGTGGTCAACACGGTTTACCCTAAAAATTTGGTAAACCAACTTAGCATATCAGCACAGTCAACATGGTCTACCCTAACACAAAACAACGTATCAATGTGGTCAACATGGTCTACCCTAACACAAAACAGCGTATCAACATGGTCAAACCTAACACAAAACAACGTATCAACACGGTCAACCCTAACATTTTGGTAAACCAACTCAGCGTATCAACGTGGTCAACATGGTCTACTCCTAACGCGTATCAACATGGTCAACCCTAACATTTTGGTAAACCAACTCAGCGTATCAACGCGGTCAACATGGTCTACCCTAACACAAAATATGAGGGGTCACCAAGTGGTATAGTTGAGAGGCACATGGGATATTTTGTGTGAAAAACTCATCATTTAGAATAGAATGTGTTTGTACTCATATACCCTCATTGCATCATCCCAGATGCATGTGGGACTAAAAATTCGGTGTTAGATTTCAATTTCCAAATGAACAACCTTCTACAACATGACATTGTTGGTGAGATCTTTCAATCTGCATTAGGTTGAGTGCGTATACTATGAATACTTTACTGGAAAAGTTAGACACATGAATCATTCACAGTAAAATAATGGTCATGGGGATTCAACTAGGCATTGAACAGTGAAAGTGCAGGTAGCATCTCAAAAAATATTTTGGGATACAGTGACAATACAGATGATTAATATGCATTGCACATGACATTTTATCTTCTACCATGACAAAGAAATTATTCAAAAAACATGATTTTGTTCAAACATTATTTGGTTATATTAAAAGGAAAATTAATATACTTTTTCATAGGTGATTGAGGAATCTTTAAAGCAAATATAGTGGTAGCCGTAGCTTCCGACATCAGTGAATGATGGATGTCAATGGTAGTGAGGATCAAGGGGGTTGCGATGGGTTTGTATTATTGGGTGACACCCCTTTGCATTGTTATGATGGGTCTATATTGTTGGATAAAAAAATTTCGGATGAAACACCAATGCTACCAGAGGTTTTGAGGTTGAAAGTAATTGCAGTAGTTTGTGTCCTACGCAGATATCAAATATTAATAATTTTGTTATTGAGTTGGGAGGGTCAACATGGACAACAGAACTTGGAAGAAGATTGTCGATATCCACACCTTCACTACTGACTTATCGGACCTAAATAAAGAATATGTAAAAATTGATAGTGTAAGATCCACCCTCAAAATTAGTGGAGAGCAACGCATAGAAAGGTGTTCCATTAGTGGATGATTTGTGTCTTCCTAGGACTAAAAAGATGTGTTCTTTTAAAGATGAATGGTGGTGCTCATTTATGTACATAAGATCGTAGAAAATGGTGCTAACTTTTATTATGCACCATTTTCTTCTTGGCAACAAAAATAAAATTGGAGAAAATCAGTGATAGTATAGGTAGAAATGGACATTAGTCCTGGTGATATGTCACACACGTTTCCTTTTTCACCACAATTTTTTTCAACAACATATTGTGTTCTGATGTTCATTTTTGAATCCGATGACATCACGAAGAGACAACCTTAATTGAAATGAAATTAAATGGAGACATCCCTTATGGTAGCCGAACATTTATTTTATGAAAATGTAGCACGTATATTTAGGTGACTTCTTGCACAGTAACTTGAGTATCTCTATCATATCCATGGGCACCAACTATTCTTCCTATCCAATTTTTTTAAGATTGGACTTGTTATCTGGTGTGTACCTGGAGAGTTTACAATGAGGATCTACGAATAATATTACAATGTAGACGCATTTGGGAAAGCTATCAAGGTGATATTTCTCACAACTACAGGGACTACAAATACTTATTCTCAATACGTAGTTAAATTTGAAGAGTACTAAGTACAACAATATTAAGGAGCACTATGTATGCATGTTCGATCAACATTTGACGAGTGTGATAAATAAGTATCGTCATCAATAAACAAAATCTAAAGCCTCCACTGGAAATAAAACCCATGGAGTTACATATATTGTTTATCTAATTATTGTTTTGTATGTAGTTGTAATTGGACACTAGCCATATGTATGAGATAGAAAAATCATGTTGATGTTTTTGCAACAAACAACACTGAAATTGTGATGGAAATAACATAGTTATTAAGGTTACTTGCTGGAAATTATATTTTTTGTGTATGCACTAAGGAAAACTATCTTGGGAGGAATAATATATAAAATGGAAGAATTGGTTTACCCAACCTGGGAAGCTTGAAGAAGTGATGGTAATGTGTGTGTAGAAGATATTTTGAGTTATGCACCGTTAGGTTACAACCCTAATATAGCTAGTTGGCTATATTGCTATCACCATTATTTGTTCATTGATTTAATATTAAATAGAGTAGGTTGATTTATATCTTATCAAATAATTTGCATAAATTGCAAGGACTAAGTCCTCCTTAGTGGTGAAGGACTCAGCCCTCCTTAAGTGGTAATATTAATTTATTTTCTTATTCAATTGTATTTCCTTCTCGACTATCTCTTTACATTTTATTATTGGATTATTATGCTACAAGTGGGTATTAGAGCCTCTTTCTTGGAGGGTGGGAATCCCAAATTATCACATCCCAAGTTGTGGAAGACACTGCACCAAGGATTATTTCGTTCGTAGAAACTAAGATATATTTTTCTCATAACTATGCAAGGAGCATTCACATTGTTCACCACATTTGGAGGTGCCAAAAATTCTAAGAATAAATAGTACCTCAAATATATCGTGATCCCAACAAAGAATTCTACGTCATTCTTCGTACGTATTAAAAATATACTGCAAGGAGTTACAGGTGTTTTAGGGTTGCAAAAATGTACATAAATTTTGATCCCTTAAATTTCCTTAGAGTTGGCAGAAGACGACGTGGATGCAATTTAAATTTGATCCAAATTAGCTTCATTGAAGTTGCACTGGTCACAACATTTAAATTGAGAAAAATGAGACAAATTGAAAGTCAACCAAGCATGGGAGAAGGTATGAAGCCATAGAAAATAAGTTATCCAAGTATAGTGAAGAATCAAGCACTCAAAATAAATTTAATCCTAAAAATTGATTATCTATGCTTTATCTTCAATTCGTGTAAAAGCGTAAGGAGGACAAGCTTAGAGGATCACACCACCAACGGGTTAAACGCGTTCAAAGCTATTTCTAGCAAGAAGCAATCTGGTAGAAGTGAGATACACCTAGACATAAACAAGAAAAATCATCTGTTACAAGGCAAATATAAGGCGACGTTTTAGTTGGGCACTTAATAGAAGCAATAAAAAACATGAATCGTGGCACAAAATTACATTGGGTTGGTCAAGGAATAACGATAGATGTTTGCAATGGTGAAATAACAAAACCCAACTATCGCCCAATCATAATCCAAGTAATTTTTTGAAATTTTCAAAATTATAAGGTTTTTGGTAAGGTTTTGTCATCCACTGTTAAATTCTTTATCCCACATTTAAAATGGAGATAACATTATGGGGTTTATATATTACATGCAACATAATTGCATTTTTGGCTTCGGCCATATGAGATTTAACCTCCACTCGTAGTCATGTAGTCTACCCCACGCATCCCTGTTAAGTCGTGTAGTCTGTCCATGTGTCCCTATCATGTCAAGCAGTTTAATCGTGTAGTCTATCCATGCATTCCTATCCACATCAAGCAGTCTAGTCGGTCCACATGTAACAATTAATCGATTCATCTATGTTGTATGTTATGGTTAGCACCATATTAAGTATCACTACGAGGGGTAGTCAGTATTGTGTCTCGGATCGCTCACCATCGTATTGATCAATTAGGGTCATTCTATCAGCAGTACCATTCATTGCCATTGGTCTCCTAAGTCCCATGTCCCCCATAATATGTAAGTAGCCATATTGATCACTAGCTATTGGTAAGTAGCCGTTGATAACTAGCCATTGGAATTCAAATTCACTAGCCGTTGATCTGCATCGCAGTTTCAAATTCACTAGCCGTTGATCCGCATCGCAGTTGGAGCAACCAAGTAAGTGGATTTTTTTTTTTTCAAAATTAATAATTATTTTGTAGAAATCAAGTCAAAATTTGAAGAAATTATCATTGAAGTCAATTCGGGTAGCAAATTTTGGAGGAATTTGTAGCAATAATTCAAATTGGATAAAGCAAGTGCATGAGTGGCAGGTGGACTAAAGGACCAAATGGTCGATTATCAAGCACAACTAATACAAACAAAGGAATTACAAATTCACCATGAAGACCTCCACAAAATAGAGTTACACAATATAACTCTCCTTTACTCATTAACAATTTTTATCCTAACCACCCTACTATTAACCCCATGGCTCCTTCCAACTCCTCCCATGAAAATATCGCACATGAGAAATAAAAAACACCAATGCAAGTAACCAAGATGTCCAATCAAGTATAACTCAACTAATAACTAGTATGAGATCCATGAGTTCAATGTTGCAACAATTATTGAGGAAAAAAAATCAAGAAGCCCCTCATTCCCCACATAACCACCATAGAAGGTAGGATAATGAGGATCAGGATATTGATGATGATTATCAATACGAAAGATGGCCTACATATTTTAATATTCCTTGTGCTGATATACCTACATTTGAGGGTGGTGATCCACGTGGTTGGATAGCTAAAATGGAAGGCATTCTAGAACTATATCGGGTTCTCGAATCTAAAAAAGTTCCTTATGCTTCTTCCAAACTAGGTACTGAAGCTTACCAATGGTTTGCTTGGCAAAAACATCAACATAGTCGACCCCTCATTTGGCCTAAATTCAAGAAGTTTTTTCTCAAAATATTTTATGAAGGGAGTTCATCCTTTTCTCAAAATATTTTTTGAAGGGAGTTCATCCTCATACGTAGTTCATCTGTTGGTACTTAAAAAAACTGGCTCGATAAGAGATTATATTTCAGAATTCACTAGTCTTCTTGCTTATACAGGAAATTTACCAATAAATGTGATGGTTTTGGATTTTAGACATGGGTTGAAAGAGAATATTCAACTTGAAGTAGACTTAAATGATCCATACTCTTTAGATGACGCTATAAATATTGCTAAGTTGGTTGATAAAAAATTAAAAAATTTGAAATCCTTCAGATGTGACTCCTATAATCGTCCTCCATATTGCAATAATTCCTTCTGTACAAATGACCAACCATCAATATATTACTACTATAAATATCACAATCATCATACAAAATATTAGGCATGTGTACCAAGAAAAAAAATTTAAATAGAATATGATAACAGGGAAGATGAAGAGGAAGCAGAGGATATTGATTGACCGGATTCACCAGTTCCCAAAGAACAAATTGAACATAATGAAGCAATAAGTAACAAAGACAATGTACCTATTTTAGAACGTGCTCTTATAGGATTAAAAACTCACCATACAATCAAGGGACCAGGATTCATTCAACAAAAGAGGATAAATATGTTGATCGATTCAGGAAGTACTCCTAATTTTATTGATATTAAAATCGCCAAGGCATTGAACTTACACATTCACTCCTCCAATAAATATAAGTTTTAAGTTTTAGTTGCAAATGGAGGAAATGCTCAATGTATTGGTAGAACATATTTAGTTTCAATACAAATGGGAAGTTATACTTGGCATGGAACTCTCTTTTTTATGAGTTTAGGAAATTCAAAGGTTATTTTGGGAGTTGAATGGTTAGAAGAATTGGACACGGTCAGTTTTAATTTCAGAAAGCTCTTTGTGGAATGGAAATAAAATGGAAGGACCATTCACCTCCAAGGAATTACAACTCCTCCATAAAAGGTAGTGAGTTCTCACAACATGGAGAAAATATTAAGGAAAGGAAGTTATGGATTCATAGCTTAAATCAATTGTTTAGAAAAGTAAGCACAAGATATCCCTATAATTCACTCCAAGGATCTTCAAGATATTATGTCTAACTATGATGATGTTTTCCAAGAACCAAAAAGACTACCTCCCAAAAAATATCATGACCATGCCATACGCCTAGTTCTAGGAAGTATTCCTCCTAATGTCCATCCTTATCATTACCCTCAACCTCAAAAAATGGAAATTGAGAAAATTGTCTAAGAAATTTTAGAACATGGAGTCATTCATCATAGCACTAGTCCTTATTCTTCACAAATGGTTTTGGCCCATCGTAAGGATAATTCTTGGCA
The DNA here is from genome assembly GCA_028583015.1 of Wollemia nobilis. Classification (NCBI taxonomy): domain Eukaryota; kingdom Viridiplantae; phylum Streptophyta; class Pinopsida; order Araucariales; family Araucariaceae; genus Wollemia; species Wollemia nobilis. Next base: position 4,799,837 of record JAQPPZ010000622.1, read on the forward strand.
TACATGTCTAGATTTTTGTCCTCTCAATAAAATCACCATAAAGGATAAATTCCCTATTCATGTCATTGATGATTTATTAGATGAATTGCATGGTACCATTTTTTTTTAAAAGTTGGATTTACGCTCTGGTTTTCACCAAATTAGAGTAAGGGATGATGATATTCCTAAAACCGTATTTCGTACTCATGAAGGTCATTATGAATTCTTAGTCATACTTTTTTCCATTCCTTTGCAAATTTATCTTAGTTTTCTTTGATGTCATTCTAATATATAGTAAAACATGGATGGATCATTTGATGCATATGGGAAAGGTTCTTCATATATTACACAAGGAAGTTTTTTTTGTCAAGCACTCTAAATGCTCTTTTGGTGTTCAAGAAGTTGAGTATTTGGATCATATCATCTCTCATGAAGGTGTTAAAGTGGATCCTAATAAGATTAAGGCCATTTAGGATTGGCCTTTACCTAAAACCATCAAGAAACTTCATGGTTTTTTGGGTCTTACCAGCTACTATCACAAGTTTATGTGCAACTATGGTAAAATTGTAGCCCCTCTCACAACTCTCACAAAAAAGGATGCTTTTCATTGGTTTGAAGTAGCCACTCAAGCCTTCATGACTCTCAAAGAAGCAATGTGTACTACTCCAGTTTTAGCAACCCCATATTTTCACAAACCATTTGTGATTGAATGCGATGCTTCAGGAATAGGTATTGGGGTAGTACTAATGTAGGAAGGACATTCCTTGGCATTTGAAAGTAAATAAATCTTAGGTAAGAATTTGGGAAGATCTACATATGAGAAAGAAATATTGGCTATTCTACATGCGGTAAAAAAATATATACACTACTTAATCAGTAGTTGCTTTATTATTAAAACATATCATAGTAGTCCCAAACATTTTTTAGAACAACGATTTTCTTATCTAGAGCAAAACAAGTAGTTAAAAAAATTGTTGGGATATGATTTTGGCATCGAGTATAAGAAAGGAAAAGAAAATGTGGTAGCAAATGCATTATCACGTAAATATGAAGATGAAGTGGTTATCAATGCTATTTCAAGTCCTTGTTCCCAATGGGTTTCTTAGCTCCAAGAGGAATGGTTGTCAAATACATAAAATACTCAAATAATCCATGAATTGATATTAGGATCATCCAAGCATCCTCATTTTTCCTATGATGACAAGATATTAAGAAGAAAGAATCACATTTACATCCCACATAATTCTACCATCAAATCTAGGATTCTGGAAGAATCGCATGCGTCTTCATCAATAAGACATTCAATTTTTTCAAGACATAGATGAGGGTAAAACAATCCTTTTATTAGAAAGGATTAATATCTGAGGTCAAAACATGGGTGGCTGAATGTGAAGTATGCCGACACAATAAGGGTGAAACAGTCAAATCTCCTGGATTGCTTCAACCACTACCTATTCCAGATCACCAATGGGAACATATTTCAATGGATTTTATTGAAGGTATTCCTAAATAAGAAGGCAAAACAATAATTTTTGTGGTAGTGGATCAGCTCTCCAAATATGCTCACTTCAATGCTCTACAACATCCATTTTCAGCAAGCAAAGTGGCTAAGGTATTTATGGACTCAATTTTCAAATTGCATGGAATAACCAAAAATATTGTAAGTGATCGTGATCCCATATTTACTAACAATTTTTGGAAATAATTATTTTGTCTTAGTGGTACCAAGTTAAATATGTCTTCTGCATACCATCCTCAAACAGATTTTCAAACTAAATTAGTTAACAAATGTCTGGGTACCTATCTAAGATGTTTTGCTCAAGATAAATAGTATCAATAGAGTCATTGGATTTCATTGGTAGAATGGTGGTACAACACTTCCTACCATTATTTCATCAAGATGTATCTATTTGAAGCATTGTATAGAGTCAAACCACCCACAATAGCATATTATGTTCTAGGTACTTCCAAAGTGGCTCAAGTGGATGATTGGTTCCAACACCGACAGTCAATGCTCAACATTATCAAAGAAAATTTAGTCCAAGCACAAAATTGCATGAGGTAGCAACAAGACACTCACCGTTATGAAAGACAATTCAATATAGGGGATATGGTGTTCCTGCATTTGCAACCCTACAAACAGTTGTCATTGAAGATCAAAATCAGTCAGAAGTTGGCTCCAAGATTTTATGGTCCTTACAAAATAGTGCATTGCATTGGAGAAGTAACATATCAACTAGAGCTTCCTCCCTCATCCTGTATACATCCAATATTTTATATTTCTTGTCTCAAGAAGATGATCGAATAAAAATTACACTCTCATTCAGAATTACTAGTACTTGATGAAGAAGGACATATATATCTCCAACCAAAAGCAATTTTATAGAGCATATCACGTATGCTGAGATCTTATCACATCAAAGAATTTCTTATCAAATGGTATGACCTACTAGAAGAAGATGCTACATGGGAACCATAAAGTATTTTCCAATCATTTCCAACTTTGAGGATAAAGCTTCTAAGGAGGGGAGCCATGTTACAACCCTAATATAGCTAGTTGACTATATTGTTATCACCATTATTTGTTCATTGATTTAATATTTTTTTTGGTAAGTAGAATTATCCATTAATTATCGAGTTTTGCAGGTTGACCCAAAACGTATTACAAAAATCAGCCTTTTGCTGATAATGTGAATCTTATTAATCCTAAGAAATTATTGTCCTTTACTACTGTTGGCCTTCCTAAAACACCTTACCAGGTGGGCGTAGCAAGCATTAACCAAAACTCTTGACAGTTCAAACAAATATGGGCAAGACGCTTTGAAAACCATAATAAAAAGAGGGAAAAACATGCGCCATGAGAGGATTACTTCCTTTGTACCATATGTAAAATAAAAATAAAACCCCCAAGGCCTGAGGATCCTCAGGCCTCATCTTCAACGTCTTCCTTGAGATCCTCTTCTTTTTCATCCTCTTCTTCCTCGTCATCGTCCTTGGCTTCCACTTTCGACATGTACCCCTCATTGAAAAAGACTTGGGTCAAAGTGTCATGGGCCTCCTGCATCTGGTGAATGATGCCAACATAGGATTTCAGGATGAAACATTTGAGGACCATAATGGTAGGTCCCTCTTCCTCCATATCGTTGGCACTTGTTTTGGAGCTTCCTTGAATTTTTTTGTTCTTCAGCCTCAAGGAGGCTCTCATTGGGGGTTCCTCGATCCTCAGTTTCTTCTTCACCATCCCGCATCTGCTAATTGGCTCCCCCAGTCTCTTCTTCATCGGAGACATGGAAGTAGGCTTGTTTGTGCCTGAGCTAGCTCTTGCTCCAGAACTTTCTACATGGTGGCTGGGCGGTATCTCCTCAATAATCATAGGTTTAGGGTTTGGATCCATAGCCAACACCCATTTGTAAATTACTTTGAACAATCCTTGGTGCATTGGCATAGCAGACCCCCTCTTGCTGCGACAAGCGTTGATGGTATAGTTCATCGAATTCATCAGGAACTGTGGAATACTTATCGGGTTGACATCTTGAAAGAAATTTACAAAAGCATAGTGAAAGCTTAACAGAGTCTTGTTGGGATCCTCCGTCGTAAAAAATTCCATCACATTCTTCATGACCCCATTCCATGGGGTGGGCAAATCCATTCTGGTCAGCCCATTCTTAGCTTCCTTAAATATTTTAGGGTTATCTCGAAATTCCTTCAATTCCACCTCCCAGTGATGTTTTTGTCGATGGATGGACCGTCCTCTCATAGTTTACCCTGTCACAATAGCAAGCATGTTAAGAGTAGGTTTATTTATATCTTATCATCTATCATCATTATAATAATTTGCATAAATTGCAAGGACTAAGCCCTCCTTAGTGGTGAAGGACTTAGCCCTCCTTAAGTGGCAATATTATCTCATTTCCTTATTTGATTGCATTTCCTTCTCGATTATCTCTTTACATTTTATTGTTGAATTATTATGCTAGTCATAAAATAATATTATTGTCAAAATTAATGACAAAGATTTAATAAGTGTTTCATGACTTTATAAATCTTAAAATAAAGGTATGAAAAAAATGTATTGTAACAAATATGTTAATACAAACTGTTGAAGAGAACAATTTTGAAAACTATTGTGAATCATGTCACAGAACGGAATAAACTAAACAAACTAATTGAAAAACTGAATATTTCCTATTATAAATAGCCATTAATATTCAAGAAGAAGATGTGGGAATCATTTTGGAGCAAGAGGAATTGAATATCAGGGTTCATTGTTGAAGAAGAGTTTCCTCCTGGGTTGTTGGATTGAATATTTTCATCAGTTATAATTTTCCAGATGCAAGGTTTTTTGAATAGTATTTCATTGAATATTATTTTAAATTTGTTTGAATAATGTATGCGCATGTAGGTGGTGTCATTATTTGAATAATAGTTTTAATATATTGTCCATTTTCATAGAAGATTTAATGCAAGTTGTGTGAATATAGATTTTTTTTAAATTTAGTTAAGTTTCAAATTATTTTCTTTGTCAATTTGGATGAAAGTTCATAAGTTGTAGTAGCCTGGTTTGTTCCAATTTATTTATTTTATTTTTCCTAGACCCTAGCTTTTGCATTTTTTTAACATTCTTCGAATAAAAATCAAACCCTAAAAAAATACATAAAATTGAAAATTCAAATTTCAACTTTTCATTAAGGCAAATGATTATTTCATTTTGATAATTTGGAGTCCCGACATTGCAAATGTTAAAATAATCATTTGATTTTAATTAATTATTGTCCAAATATTAAATGCAAATATTGATAAAGTTTGGATAATTTGATTAAAATAAATTTCAAAGGTTAAAATCAAATATTTATTGAATTTCAAAGTTATTATTCTAAAAATAAATATTTGATAATTAATTACACATTTTAACCATTTTTATGAACAACAAAGTTTTTACAAAATTTGATTTTTTGTAAATTAGATCAATTAAAACAGACCCCTCGTTAATAGTCAAGTGCATTTTTGAGGTATCCAACTAACTCTACATTTTACATACTGATAAGCTTATAAGTAGATTGAATACATCAAACTGAACCTTGGGAAATTAAAATATTTCTTTCAAGAGAGGATATATGGACAAAATCCTGACTGTGAGTATGTTTTTATAAGTGGACAAAAATATCACTCAACACCCTTCAAGACATCTTCCTACTTGAAAATATATTATTAAGTTATCTACCCAATTAGGCTCTTCTAGATTTTTCTCAATTTCAAGATTCCTTTTAGTACCATCCTCTAGAAACATATTATATTCCTTATATACTATGGCAACCAACTACTGGTATAAGGTGCTACCTCTTACCAATTTGGTAGGATGTATCTAAACATCCTATTCTTATATTTTTGTGTTCCATCCAACTCTCTGTTGCCTAATTATCCCTAAATATTGAAGTTTATAATATTTGAATGTACCACATAAACTAAAGTCTTACTCTATGATAAGTAATGCCTGAACTTCTTTAAATATTTCATGACAATGAACACCTATTTTTCTATTTTAAGAAATTTATTGGATGTTCATCTTCTTTATCATCTTTTTGAGTCAAAACTGTGGCATAACTATCTTCATACCCATATGCATATAATATAAAGTCTCTACTAAAACTTAGATTGATAAAAATTGGGCTTTATAATGGCTTGTTTGATCTGTTCAAATGCTTTTCTTATTTTTACAGTCCATTCAAATGTAGTGTTATTTTTTAGAAATTCTATCATAGGTTTAAAAAATGTGCAAAATCAGACACAAATTTTCAAATTAAATTAATTTTCCAAAAAAATGACTATAGAACTTTCTTACTTAGGGGGAGGAGGAGAGCTAGAATAACTTAAATTATTTCTAGATAAATGGCGATTCCTTGAATAGAGATTGTTAGATTTTGATGAATGAGCCTTGGGAGATAACAATCACAAGATGCAGAATAATATGAAAGAAAGTAAATCTGCTAGATGACTGAAGTATGTTAGTAAATATAAATCATATAAAATATTACAATGTAGCTATGGAGGAAATGAGCACTCCATTAATAAAGCTACTGATCTACATTGTATCCATCACCAATGAATGGTGAGGCACACAGAACTGTACTATCCACTAAGCTACACTATCTGACTATGTCCCCCGACTCTATATCTATCTATCTAAGAGGCCATCCTTATATAGGAAAAATAGGATACTTGGCCAACACTCTATCTAGCTGTGCAAGGGACAACTTGCACATTGACACTTGTGCATTTATTACATTGCATGAAGTAACTAGATAACTTGCACAGAAAGTAATCTAAGTATGTATCTTGGAGGATACATTTACATAACCCAAATGATGGAATAGACTCTATTTCTAACACCCCCTGTATTACATTATTTGGGTATTGAAGACTTTAGTCTTCAATATGGATCTTCTTCATCATCTTCTGCTTGATCTTCGTAGTCTTCCTTTACATTCTAGGTTCAGCAGGTAATCTGTGTCTTCATATGATGCAGAGTAAGTTGCAGCTGGGCCTTCTTCTTTCATTGGATGATCTTTGGCATGTTCAGATTCATCTTCTATCCAACCACCTTTATAGTTCTCCTTGCAAGTACCTTCATTTGATTATGATTGTTGATGAATGAGTAGGGCATGGTGTAATTGTCCTCTCGTTCTTCTGTGCTTGCCTTTTTGGTGTACTGGTTTTTCCTCTGTTGCTTCAGTCTTCATGTCTTGATTTCTTTTAGTATGTCTCTTCTTCCTTTTTCTTCTTCTCTTCCTATGATTCTGCTTTGATGTAGGTGAAATATCTGCTTTATAACAAGTTAGTCTATCATCACAAAAGTATTGTTCTTTATTACCAGCTTGTTTCTTGTGTTGAGTAAGTACAAACACAATTAATGATAGATAAATCATCAAACATTCTTTTGGAGAAAATATAACCAATATTTGTGAGTTCCACCATGTTGTGAAGAGAATTTCATGAAGATAGTTAATCAATGTCGTAAAGCTACCTTCTTTGGCTTCCTTAAGAAATAAGGAGAATTTCACCTTGTCATTAGAGGGTAGATACTCGTATCCATCTAGAGTATCTATTAAGTTTTGAGAGTAGAATTCTACTTCATGGAATAGTTCTTCATTATTGAAAGATTTTCTCAAAATTTCATCCATAATGTTTCTTGGAATTGAAATTTGATAGAACCTTGATAGTCTTATCTTATAGCTCCCTAGTGATAAGAGTATGAACACCTAATTTTAGGTTTTTGAAGAAAGCTTATATCTTCCCAACTTGATAATCTTAGACAAATATTATTGTTATCAAGTTTTGTAGAATGCCTTATGACTCCCTAATGTTTTGAAGTATGATATAGTGCTTTTTGTAAAAATATAGTTCAATTTTGGTTGATTTTGTACAAGTTTTGTAAGAATCAAAAATCAACTTCTTAACACCTTATTACTCCTAATTGAACTAAGCACTTTTTAATTTTTGAAGAGGTTTTGATGTTGGAATTCTTTTGTCCCTTTTTGAAGGTTTGAGACAAGTAAAAATATATTTATCCAACCTTAATAGAAACCCTAATAACCTCTTTTATATCCCTTGGATTATTTCTAATTTCCAATAAAATAAATTTGATGGAGTAACCCTTGTGGCTCCCAAGTTTGGAAAATTAGAAAAATAATAATAATATTTGTAAAATAATTTAATCCAAGTTGAATTCCTTATTTCTCCTAAGTTAAATTGCAAATATTAAATTAATAAGATAAGTTACCCCTTATAGCTTTTGCTTTCAAAATCTAAGTTTTAACCTTAGTTTATAACCCTTATATCTCCAACTATGAAAGCAATAATAAATGGGATTAAACCTTACCTTTTTAGATGCAAAATCTCCTCACTATTCGGTGCTTTCTGTGGCTGAGTATAACAACAATGTAAGTGATACCTTTGGTGCTAGAATCAATGGAGATCCCTTGGAGTTGCTTGTCTTTAATGTTGGTACGTAGGCATTGAAGGTTTGACCTTCAAAATATAGGAGCCTTTAATGCTCCTTCTTCCTTCCTTCCACGTTGCGCTTTGAACATTTTTACTGTGCTTCACTCCTTCTTTGACTATGCTTTGCTCCCTCTTTGGACGTCTTTGACTGTGCTTCACTCACATATGTTGAACTTGGACTTCGAATGCCTTTTAAGGACAATTAATCATAGACTTTGTGACATGTGTCATGTCCATTACAAGTGAGCGCTCCCTTCTTTTTGTAACGCTCCAAGTTATTTGTTCAATGCTCTTGAAGCAATCTAAAATGTATGGGCACTCATGTGAAGCTGGTGGAGAATACCAAGTGTCACCGCTTCACTGTAACTCCTGCGTGGGAGTTTCTTGAACGTTGAGAGAGGAATGATGTCTATAATACCAAGTGGTATTTCTGCATGGAGTCCATTCTTGTAACATCTTCGAAGATGGAGATTATAACTCCTCAAACCCTTTTGTAACCATTCCTTTGCTTTGCTACATTGCTTGGGTAGCAAGCAAGCTATTCTTCTACAGGTGGATTGATGATGCACTATGGAGCTTGGATGATGATTTGGAGCTTCCTTTGGTGGATGGTCTTCTCCAAGTTAGAGACCATGAATGTAACACCTTTGCTTCTTCTCTTTTATGCCTCCAATCGTGTTGAATCCTTTGTAGATTTTTGACGTCTTTTAGAAATAGATGTGCACTCTCTTGTCTACGTAAATGTAGCTCTAAGATGATCTGATATGAGCTTTGATTCTGTAGGTATGTACGTCCAAGATGAGCCCTTGAGTGGCTCCTTTTAGCTTGGGAAGAAGAGTGCTGACGTCCAACCTTCCTTGGCTTATTTACCCTATAGTTAATGTGCCCTTTTGTGGCACTTCCAAATCTGCTCTTTTGCTGTAAAAACCAGATTAGAGTAGTGCAATATAATGTATTATAATATTGTATATAAGGCTTCTTTTAATATACCTTCTTTTGCACTCTATTTCCAGATCTGAAATTCTGGTTTTGTGGCAGATTTTTCCTGCAATACAAGGGTTTTGAGGTTGTCTTTTAAGAGTAGACACACCTTTCCCTTTTTCTTGGACACTTTGATAACAAATCCAAGCTTAAATAACAGTAGATAGAAGCTTTTCAATTGATGCAATTTTCTGCACTTTCTTTCCTTGCATTCAACCTTGTAATGCTTTTTGATTTGAGACTCACCAAGTCTCAATCTTTGAAGCTTCTATTTCTGTTTTTGGTTAGTTAAGTTCTCCAAATTTTGGAGGATTCTAACCTTTTTGGTGGCTTCTTTTGGCCACTACAAGTTGCAGATTTTTGTGCTTCAATAGTGTCTTTAGACACTTGATACAAATCAGATTTTGTGCCCTTCAAGAAACACAAAACTAATTTATTTTTGAGAGTAGTATAATAGTACAAGTCCTTCACTTTTAATGCACTAATATTACACCTTATCACTCCAATCAACTCTCAAATTCATGCACTAATAATTTACTGCAACTAATCAAGAATAACCTAAAATGAATCTTTAAGAGTTATTCTGCAATTTCACTACAATCAATGTTGTAGGACTTAGTCTTCTTTTTTTTTTCCAAAGTAGATGATAGGTAGTTGATAGAAGCTAATCTGAAATCTAATCAACTCCTAATAAATGTGCAAATAAATCCTTAAAAAGAATATTTTTTCTTTTGCACTTTAGAAGACTGTAATCTAATTTTCTTCTTGCAACTTTAATCCAAATTCAGGTGCTCTAATAAATCTGATAAGTAATCCAATTAATGAATCTTCTTGCACCAAAAGTTGCTTACCTTTTTCTGTAGCTCTTCTCCCACATTTGTAGAGGATGTAGATCTTGGTGTCTAAAAACACCAAGTTGTTGCTTCAAGTAGGATGTCCTGAACAACTCCTTCTTCACCAAATGATGGTCTCAAACTTTCTTTCATGAGCCTAGGATTTGGTGGCTTGTTCTCCTCTTGTGTTCTCCTCCTCCTACTATAGATTTGGAGAAGTCTATGTCTCTAAAGTGGTGCCTTCTTGCTATGAGAGGTAATCTTCAAATCTCCAAGATTTGGTGAGCTTCTTCTATCTTCAAGTCTTCTTGTCAAATTCTGACTTCAAGCAGGATCTTCTTCTAGGATTTGGCACTCCTTGCCAAATTCTTCTTCATAGATTTGGCACTCCTTGCCAAATTATCCTTCACATATTTGGCACTCCTTGCCAAATTCTCCTCTTGGGCTTGTTGTCAGATGGTGAAAATTGTCCCAAGTCCTTCACTATCAGGGACTTCACCTTGGTAGTGGATTTCTCCAATGAGTTCTCCAAATAACTCTCTTGATCTTCAACAAGGCTCTCCTAGCCTTTTCTGGATGCTCGATGAGACCTTCACAAGGTCTTTGATCTGGTAGCTTCTGATGGTCTTCCTTGAGACCTTCTCTTCAACCTTCTACTCCTGGAAGTGTTGGTGGTGAGATCTTCTCCTGGATCTTCTGATTATGTTACTCCTGGCTTCGAGCAGGACTCTCCTAGTCCTTCTTCTTCTTCCAATACTAGAAGTTCTTCAATGAGATCTTCTCCTGATCTCTTCGCTTTTGCTTCAGGGTTGAGTTGATTCTGAAGAAGATACTCTTCCTAAATTTCTTGTAGGAAGTTTCCCAACTCACTGAATCTTCTATCCCTACAACAAAGATATTAGTACTAAAATATTTAGTCTACTTCTGAATCAGATATTCTTCTCAAATTCTTCTTCAAGATCAAGGCTTCTGTGGCCTATTTCAATATCAAGGCTTCTGTGGCCTTTTTCAATACCAAGGCTTCTATGGCCTTTTTAGTATCAAGGCTTCTATGGCCTTTTCAATATCAAAGCTTCTATGGCATTTTTAGTATCAAGGATTATATGGCCTTTTAAGTATCAAGGCTACTATGGCCTTTCATATCAAGGCTTCTATAGCATTTTTAGTATCAAGACTTTTATGGCTTCTTCTTCAAGGCTTCTATGGCCTTTCTGTATCAAGGCTCCTATGGCCTGTTCTTCAACTGTGGAATTCTGCAATCCAAAAATGGAGATCTTCAGTCTCCTATCTTCACCATGATCCTTCACTAGAAGTCTTCTTCCATAGTATTCTCCTCTTGCACAATGAACTAACCTCTACACTATGAGGGCACGTTGACCTTCGAGCAATGAAGTTGGAGTCTCCTAGATTTCTATCGTAGGAGGAGTCCCAATCCTCTAAGAATTAATTTTCTGCAACAAAAGAAACTTTAGGCACTAGTTAGTAAATTCCAGATAACCTGGATGATCTTCACTAGATGATTTGTCAATCTAGTGGATTGAATGTTGAGTCCTGGTCTTCACGAGTTTTCCTAACAACTCTGTGGAAAAGACTCTAGAAAAAAATGATCTCAGTATTTTCTGAAACTGAGATTCCTTTCAGTCCTAACTTTGTGACTCTCCCTAAATCTACCACCTAGATTCTTTTGAGATATTTTGATAGTGGTTGGTCCAACGGCGTGTCAGTTTGACAAAAATCTTAGGCTAAATGATAATGGTGGTTTCCCTATTGACCTACATAGACTAGATCTACCGTGGCTCTGATACCACTATTATCTTTTGATGAATGAGCCTTGGGAGATAACAATCACAAGATGCAGAATAATATGAAAGAAAGTAAATCTGCTAGATGACTAAAGTATGTTGTAAATATAAATCATATAAAATATTACAATGTAGCTATGGAGGAAATGAGCACTCCATTAATAAAGCTATTGATCTACATTGTATCCATCACCAATGAATGGTGAGGCACACAGAACTGCACTATCCACTAAGCTACACTATCTGACTATGTCCCCCGACTCTATATCTATCTATCTAAGAGGCCATCCTTATATAGGTAAAATAGGATACTTGGCCAACACTCTATCTAGTTGTGCAAGGGATAACTTGCACATGTACAACTTGCACATTGACACTTGTGCATTTATTACATTGCATGAAGTAACTAGATAACTTGCATATAAAGTAATCTAAGTATGTATCTTGGAGGATACATTTACATAACCCAAATGATGGAATAGACTCTATTTCTGATAGAGACCACATATTTTAAAATCTTCCTTCATGAGAATTTTTTTTTTTTTTAGATTTAGTGATATCCTGAATTCACGACACTTCTAAAAAACTTTTCTAGGTGCTCTAGATGTGGTTGCTTATCATGGGATAAGACTATCATGTCATCCAATTAAATGAGAATGATTTTTTTGATCGAGCCTCCAAAAGCAAAATTTATTGCATGCTAAAAGGTAGCCCTAACATTGGATAGTCCAAAAGGTATTCTTTGGTATGAAAATATCCCCCACTTGGTAGTAAATATTATTTTGTGTTGGCCTTCATCTTTAACCTACATTTGGTTATACCTTGAAAAGTCATCTAGGAGAGAAAATATTTTTACCCCTAACACTGTTTGCAAAATATGATTACTTTAAGGAAAGAAATAATGATACTTTAATGGTATCTTGTTCAAATTATAAAAATAAAAACAAGGGAGAATGTCTTCATTCCTTTTTTTGACTGGTACCAAGTCGGAAACCCATGTAGAATGTTTGATGGGCATATGATTTTAGTTGAGAAACTCTTGTTTCATTGCTACTTCTATATTAGGATTAATAGATCTTTTCTTTTGCCTAAATGGCTTGGCTTTAGGAGCTATCTCAATGGTATACTAAATAACTTATTTTTTATAAACTTGAATATCATCATAACTCCAAGCTATTATATCTTGATACTGCATACACAATGACTTGAATTGGTCTACTTTTGTAATGCAGTAAATTTTGACCTTCAAACGTTTACCTGGACTGAATTAAATTTCTATATAGGCCTATTCTTCTATCATCATTCTTTGTCCTATATTTATATCATTGTTACCAAAGAAGCTTTTTAGAGTAATTAGTCATTTTGTAATATGATTATTCTTCAATTGAATATACTCCTATTTAATTTGTTGGAATATCTTTTCTTGTTGAGCTAAGTAGATTACCTCTCTCATCAAGAAGTCAATGATTTTCTAATCATATTCAAATACTTAATAGAATATTTCCTTGTCTAGGGTAGTTGGTCTAATTTTTTTTTTATTATGTTCTTTCTTGGACAATATTCTACAGTAGGCATGTGATTTTCTCCTTGGAAAACAAGTGCATTGACCAATTCATTCTATTCTAGGGGGATAGTTTTTATATTTAATTTTTCAAAAATTTCCATTAGATCCCATACCATATTTTGGTATACCTTCAGATAATGATGTTTACTATTATATTTATCTATCACCTAGTTGACTATGATTTTAGAATCACCATAGATCATAACTTAATACCCATCATTTTTTCTTGCACTAAGCCAAGACACAAGGCCTCATATTCAGTGGCATTATTAATGCAACTCCATGTCAACCTATAGGAGAAGATTTTGATTCCCTCTAAAGGAGACACTAGAATGATCCTAGCTCCAGCCCTATTTTTGCATCTAGCCCCATCAAAATAAAGCTTCCAAAGCTCTGAATTTCTTAGTTCTTGATTTGTCATAGCTAGAATATTTTTCTGTTCTAAACCTAAGATTCAATATGTGCCAATTTCGGTCTCAACTAGGGTATTGTATATTTTTAGAGAGAACTCATCTTCTATCTATAATTCTTCCAAAATATTTTCTAGAGGATCCATTTCTTCAAAAATTATACCTATATATTCATTTTCTTCTATATTCTCAATAAGATAAATTGAGGGTTTCTCGTGAATTATTTTTATCCTCTTCCCTTTATGTGGGATTATATTATGAGAATAATCTAAGTACATATAGCCTCTTAAGTTTACTGTGAATTCTCAAGAGAGGTAAAGACCAAAATATAGATCTAGATCAATGACCATTCTTGAATTACAATGATCTCTAGCACTTTATGGAGCATCACACAAATATCTTTAGTACCATCTAGTTGGATAATTCTAGGATATTATCAGGTATACCCCATACCCATAGCTTCACATACTGCCTTAGGCATCACAATGGTTGTAGCTCCAAAATTGATCATACATTTATGCACAACCCACTCTTCCATTCTTAGGGATATGTAAAGGAGAGGTGGCCAATTCTTAATGGCTTCTAGAGTCATCAAATATTGAGTGAGATTATATTCCGAGTTTGTTTCATATCCTAGAGTGGTCGTATTCAATGAAGCTCGTCATCAAATCATACATACTTGCTTTAGGAGGAGTCTTTTCAAGCTCTTTGACTATGTTGAAGTTAAATGCTTCTACTATCTTCTTTTCACCTTTTCTTTTCAATTCATCGAACCTTCTTCTATACTCTTGAGAAACTTCTATTATCTGTCTCTTTATCATATAAGGGTATTTAAGCCTATCTTAGGCTTGTTCTCTTAACTCAAGCATAATTTATTTAGCTTTTTTTTTTGCTTTAAAATTGGCTATTCCTTTCATAATTTTGACATAGATAAAACTTTATCTAGTTCAAGTTGAGCTAAAGCCTTCCTGATATGGCATATGGCTTGCTCTTTAGGCTTTTGATATTGAGCTAGAACTTGAAATAGCTCTAGCTTTGATAGATATACTTAAATTAGCTATTTTCTAGATCTGGTTAACACTGATATGCATTCTTCTTCCAAAGGGTCTTGAGTGATCATGACCTACTCTGGTTCCCACAACATGTTAACTTGATATTTTTGAGCTCTTTAAAGCCTTTTCAATGGCTAGTTGGGCCTGATGTTGATACATTACATATATTTTTTTGTGGCACATTAGGAACTAAGGGCAAATTTTAGGCTCTAATACCATTAGATTTTAATATTGATAACTATTGTTAACCCTCTCTTTGTTATTACTATTAGAATATCTCTAATATTTGATAACATATGGAAATATTCTAGGATGGTACCTCTTCACCTCTCTTTTATTTATAACTATCACCTTATTACTCAAAATTTTTAATATAGACAACACTTCTATCATTATTGGTGATTCCTTGGGCTTGGGTGCTGGTAATGTTGGTAGAGTAGGTACCAAAGACAATGATTCAAGTGAAGGAATGAGAGCAATTAAAGGAAAAAGTGTAGTCATAATAGAAGTTACTAGGTTCTCATTTTACTAAGTATGCTGGACTAATTCTAGAAAATATGACATCACAACTCTAGGAGGTAACCTCTCTATGGAGTTCAATGTATTTTCGATAGTAATAGCAGCTTGGTAGACTTGAGGAAAATTGATCACATTAGAATGTTATGTCTAAAAACCTAGGTCAGGACCTAATGCTATGATATAATAGATATATGCTAGAGGGCTTAGGGGTTTGATATCTTGAAGAATTCTCTTCCAAGTTCTATTGAACCTGAGATTGAAATATATGATGAGTTCTTGAGGATGCCATTAAATGACTATGAATTGAGTGAGTAGTGAAAATGGGTCTTCTAGCTCATTAAATTCTTCAAAAAAGGGTCTAGCTAAATTATCCCATGAATGAATACTTCCATCTTCCAAGGTTGAATACTAGTGAAGTATCTCCCCCCTTAAATACATGGAAAGGAGCTTGACCACAATATCTTCTTATCTTATGTTATGAATTACCACTAATGACATTAAATATTAGTAGTATTCATAGGTGGTTTTTCTTGTCCCATCATAAGTGGGAGGGCTTTAAGCACTACTTTAGGGACCATTTGCATGTGCTAGACCTAGCAGTTCAATGGTGTTACAATCAAGGAAATTTGGAAGAATTTGTTGCTGGTTGTGAGCCATGGTTTCAGAACTGGGTGTTCTTAATGATTCAAAGAAACTAGAGAATGAGGAATCTACACTTTCAAAATAAGGCTTGAGGGGAAAATTATAGTTTATCTTTTTTAACAAGTGTCTAATTCAAAAAATGGTGGTGGATTCCCTAACTTCTTTGCTGCAAATATTGTAATCATATAAAGACTATAAAAATTACACATATTATGAGACAAAAAATAGAACTAATAGTATTACTGTAATTTTGGGTTCTATATTTAGAGGAGTTGCTAGGTAAACATATATTCTTCATAAACGAGGTCAAGATTGTTAATCAAATATTGAGATCTTTGAGAAAGTGAGATGAAGCAATTAGATGTACCCATTGGGAATGCTAAAAATTACTATACTATTGGACCAAAATATACCATATATATGAATAGGTAATATGCTCTAGACTCTAGCCAACTATTAGTATTGGATGAAATGAGATTGCTTCTCAATTTCAACCTCCAAAGAAGATCAACTCCTTGAAATGATTAGGTTTTTAAAGAGGAAAAGGGTTAGAGAGAAGTAAGGATTAGCGATATTTAATAAAAATGGATGGGATATAGTGTAACAACATTGTATCTCATTAAATAACATGATAATACAACTAATTACATGTTACTCAACAGACTAGCCTTTACCAATCACAATCACAAATTTATTCAACTTAAAATATTTGCTTTAATAATTCCAAGGACTTATATAATTAGCAATCTAATAGCAATTCAAAAAGCAAAATTCACTTTGACATAATAGAATAAGCATTAACTATAACAAAAACAACTTAAAACAAAGTGTGCATACATAAAAACCTGCAATTAAATAGCAATGGAGGCCAAAAAACTATCACTTCATTAGTTAGTAGTAATGTTACATAGTAATACTAGGCAAGGAATACAAAGCCAACCCTTGTATTAAGGTCTCTTGACTTATTTATAGGTTACATTTTGAATTTACAGCTAGAATACTATCAAGAAAATAGCTTGATAAGAAACTAGAATGTTGAGGTGGCTACTCTAGAATTCATCTTATGTTTAAATTTGAATTTATCTTGAATCTAATTCATCGATATTCAATTATATTCTTCAAGTGGCTATGTTGTTGCAACTGATTTTATAGAACTGTCACTTTCATGCCTTAGTGTCATCAACTAGGGATAATTGGAAGGCACCATGGTGGTTGTAGATCTAAGAGTGATGTTTCATGGGCGTTTTCTTTGAATTTGGGCTCGTTATTTTATTCACACAACCTTTGGAATGAAACCACAATTTTGTTGAGATGATGTAACCCTTGTATGTATTCCAACTTTGTTCACTTTATTTTGTATATTGATTTCCCTCTTTACATGATCTCAAGCTTTAACTTGAGGTTGCTAACATCACCCATTTGGTCCACTTGAATTTATGTAATTTTGCTTGCTTTGACTACCCATATCCTAGCTTTGTGCATCTTGGTATTCCTTGCATAATTATGGGATTTATTTTTAGAATGCTTACATCATCGTCGAGATATGCTCAATTTTGTTCATCGTCACTTTGTGCATTTGGTCTAATTCATTTGACTTGCATAATTTTGGGCTCCATTTATCTTTGGCTGACATCATCAATTTGGGCAGCCCAACTTTGTGCATTTTGAATTCATTCAATCTTCTCTTGTACATGATCTAAGGCTTGGGTTTGGGATTGCTGACATCATAGCTAAGGAGAGCCCAATTTTGAGAATCATGGCTTTGTGTTTTTGACTTTATGTATTCTAGGGAGGAGGAAGTAATACACTGATGTTTAATCCTGATTTTTAATATTTTGATTTTGTGCAAGCCTTTAGACTTCAGCATACTTAACCAATTTTTGAAAAAAGAATTCTCTTCTTGTTGTTCAAATGGGGTCATAAAATTGACCTACAAGACTTCACCTCATTGAAAATTATTGGTTCTTCTAAGAAGGGTTCTATGTTTTATTGGAATATTATTATGTTATTTAAAGTCCCGTTCTTCATACCAAAAATATTTATCATTATAAGAAGAGTCTATATTATAATGAAATGTTACACTATTTGAAGGCTCTCTCATGATCCCATTTTTGAAAGAGTGCTATATAAAGGGTTTAAATTGATCATATTTTTGAGAGGTTGTTACATCACTCGAAGAATGATATTGATATTATTTTGGAAGGCTATAACACTATCCAAAGGATTAATGTTGACCATAATGAAAACATAACTTTTCAATATTCTTTCACCAAAGGCTTACTTTTCAAATGATAATTTTTAAATCCACTATATATTACAATTATTATGAATGCAACATACATTTCTAATTAGTTTATTTCTACTATACTACTATATTTTTAGTTGATTATAATGTTACAAAATTTTGGCTTTTGCTACAAGTTAAATTTCTCTTAGAGCTAAATAATAACTAAGTATATAAAGACATTGAACAAATATATAACACCTTTTGCGTTATCATTATTTTATAATTAGTTTTAAAACTAATTTAATTAGTTAATATACTTAAAAATTATATTTGAGTCTTAAGTGGGTAGACCTTATGGACTTTCATTGTAGAGACCTAGGTATAAAATTTGTGAGGTTATATAAATATAATAAAATTACCATGATGTATTTGTTGAAATACCATTATATAATAAAAGGGAAACTTGTTTAGTTCCTACCTAACTAATACTATATATATTCATCATCTTAATTTATATAATGTATGTAAAAGATAGTGGTAATAAGTAACACATATTTTGAGATATTAGTTATAATAACCTTTTTTTAACTACTAAAAGTCATAAAGAAATAAATAAAAATTATTTCTTGTATTTTATTTTTTGTTTTGAAAAGGTAATTTTTTTTTTAAAGATATATTCAAAGTTACAATAATTTTTATCCTGCCTTTGTCCTTTCTAGAATTCTCACCCTAGTGAGGGAGAATGCCAGTATTGTTCCTTGTCCTGAGAGTCATGGCCATGGCATTGAAACCCATCTCATTTCTTCATTCAACCTCCTTGCTTGCCCTTCCAAGGCTCAATTTCCCAAAGCTAATAGATCTTCTATCCACTAGGTCCCGCCTCCCCAAGGTTGGCTCAAACTCAACTTCGATGGAGCTGCTAAGGGAAACCCTAGTAAAGATGGTGTAGGAGGCCTCATCAGAGATGACCAAGGTAAAATTATTCTTGCCTTTGCTGAATCCATTGGTGTTCAGTCCAACAATTTTGCTGAAGCTCGAGCGTTGTTCCAGGGTCTCTCCTTATTTGCTAGCAGACAATTTCATAATCTTATCATTGAAGGGGATTTGTTGAACACCATCAAATTTTCCAAGGGTTCCTCTCCTCCTTATTGGTCTATTGTTGATGCTATTTCAGAGTAAAAAAGGATTATCAGTCACCTTGACCATTCTTTAGTTCAACATGTCTATAGAGAAGGTAATAGAGCGACTGATATCATGGCAAACATAGGCCTGAACCAGACAAGCCTTCGAGTTTGGGACAAAGATTTTCCCAGTGAAATCATTGAGTTTTATCTTCATCATGATGTTCCAATCTAGTGATTTATTCCTAAAAGGGAGCCACAGAAACATACATTCCACCTTTCGAGGGTGCTGACACTGGTAAGAATACTATTCATGAGACCAATTTTTGATTTCATTGGCCTCCATATTTGGTAGGCCTTTCTTGTTTCTGGTAGGGTTTTCCTCTCTTTCTATCTCGACTTGTTGTCTAGGACTATAGTTTCAGTCCCTGTTCTTTTTTGGCTTCTATCCTTTAGTCTCTCTATGGGATCCCATCCTAGGTTTCCCATTTTTGTAATGACTCTGTAAAAGGTTTGGGGACCTTTCAAAACCCCCTTTACATCAATAAAAAAAAAGTTACAATAATTGGCCTACCACTTTTGGCCAATCCTAGGATCCTAATAAAACTAACTCTAATATCTCCTTGGACCACAAATTTCTTAGTGTGATCCAAAGAGCAAAAACTCCTATCCTGATTACAATTTTTATTAATACTATTCCAAAGGACCCAAAATTGCTTCTCTCTCTTACCATGACTTTAGGGGCTATCCAAAATTGGGACTAAGAATACTAAAAGCAACAATGTTATGCTATACCAAAGGCTAATCATCATAAATATATACCTTGGTCCCACACACTTCATTACCTAAATCACTAATGGTTAGTAATAAAACTTGTTTGTTTACCTCCATCCAATCTACAATATCCATGTTTTGATCAGATTTCAAATTGTATTCAAAAATATGCTCACGTATCTTTTAAGCCACAAAGTTAGTCATTGCATAATTTCCTATGCCTACATAAACTAGAATGGCATCCTCAAACTTCTTCCAAATGGCTTTAATTTGACTCACCATGTTCTTGATCTACCATGCACTCGATCTAAAATTCCTAATCCAGTCTAGCAACCCCACCAAAATTTGAGAGTCTAACTCCACTATGATCTTTTGAAATCCAATCTCCCAAGTATTGAGAGAGCCCTATATTATAACCAAATCCTCGGCTTCATTATTTATTGCTGCTCCTAGGACTTCCAATTCTCAATGAAGGACCTTCCCCTTGTAGTCTCTTCTAAGGAAACCAATGCCTACTACCCCTAGGTTATTCTTGGCTACTCCATATGTGTTGATTTTTTCCTAGCCTAGGGATGGAGGTTGCTAAGCCCCATGAGTAGGCCTCATGGAAATATTCTCTTCTTGCTGATTTTCTTGCTCCCCCACATGAGTTTTTACTATTTCTATCACATTGTTTAACCTTTTTTCTAAACTATCTCTATTGGATTGTATTCCTCTCTAAAAATTATGGCATTTTTTTCTAGCCATATGTGCCACTAGATAAAGCTTGGACCCAAAGACCAACCCAACTAAATTGATTTATTTTTCAACCTTATTCATTTCCAAATTTCCCATATATTAGTATGTATTAATTGCTAATTTGGATAGGCTTTGAAAAGATCAAGCCATCAATTCCATAACTCTAGGGTGAAGTCACACTAGAAGAGCAACTGATCTATTATCTCTTCTTGGGTATTAAATATGATACATTTAGAGGGACCATGAAAACCCCTCTTTTATAAATTATTATGAGGAAGCTCTGATGCATAACCTGCTAAACAAAGAAATTGATTTTTGGCCATCCATTTTCCAACCATACTCTATCCCATGGAACATCTATCCACACTGGATAGGGAGGAAATAATTCATTATAACCATCTAGACTGTATAGATGCCTAAATTCCCATGATCCCAATCTATATTATCATATTATTCCTTTCCTTTAAGGTAGCATTGCCTAAATATCCTCTCTAAAATTAGTAACACATTCTAAGAGATTGATACTGGCCACTCTTCCCATTGCTTTAGTTGCATAAGAGAGAAGGTCCCAATATGCCTTGTATGTAGATAACATGTTGTATTAATCCAACCTCTAGCCTCCAAGCTCTGTTGAAGGGGATGTAACTCTAGAAATTTTAAAATTAAGGGGGTATTGGTCCCAAGAATCGATCTAATTTTTTTTTTTATAGCCTCTACCCACTTTCCAAAATAATCTTGGTTTTACCATTTTCTCTCCTATTTTCAACACTTTCTAAACAAAAAAATCTTGGTCACTCATAGGAATGTGACCTACTTCCTCATAGGGAATGTTACCCAAATACTTACTAGTAATAACTTTGCTAAACAATGCTTCCTAATTAGAGATCCATCTCCAATAAAGCTTACCTACTAGATCTTGGTTATTCAATGTTGTTTTTTGAATTTCTAATCCTTTGCTTGCTTTAGACTAGCAAATTTTATCTCAACTTATTAGAGCCCATAACTTACCCATACTTGGTCCATCCCAATGGAATTTTTGCATAAATGAGTCTAGGTCTCTCAAGATTCCAATCAGAGTCGCAAGGATAGAAAAATTTTAAAATGACATTGATTGAATCAACGATTGAAGAAGAGTAACTCTTCCTCCAAATTAAATCCAACAATATGTTCAATGATTTACTTTCCCACCAATTCTATCAAATGGTATTTTCATTCTTCTACCTTCAACTTCTTATAATGGAGTGGAATCCCTAGGTAGTCCAATGGGAGGGAGCCCTAAGAGAAACCTAAGATGTTTAGAATCTAATATTGGATCCCCCTTTTGGTATTAAATAACACTACCTTGGACTTGATTACATTCACTTCCTAGCCTATGGCTTCCAAATAAGTATTTAAGGTAGCTTTGATTGCTCTTGGATCCTTGACATTAGCCACCCCAAGCAACCTTGTATCATCCACAAATTGTAAATGAGTCAGATTCATCCCTCCCACTTGCACTTTTGAGATAACTCCTTGTACCTATTCCTTCAATTTTTTTTCCAATCCTTCAACAAGAATAATAAATTGGTATCACAATATATGATATCCTTGCCAAATTCCCCTAGAGGATTGAAAGAGAATCGAGAGAATACCATTGATGAGGATTGAGAAGGAGGCTAAAGAGACACAACTCATGATCCACTCTCTCCATCCTTGAGAGAAACCAAAGTTCTCTAACATTTGATCCAAAAACTACCAAGGGACTCTATCATAGGCCTTAGACATGTCTAATTTGATAAACATGCACCTTTGACCTTTTTGATGTAATGTATGAACAAATTCTTGTGCTAAGATTACTCCTTTAAAAAATTGTTGGCCCTCCACAAATCCTCCTTGCTCTAGAGATATAACACTATCCAATACCTTCTTGAGCCTTTAATCCATCTATTTGGTAATTATCTTGTAGACTACATTACAAAGTACAATTGAACGAAAATATCCAAGGTTGGAAGCCTCTCCCACTTTAGGAATCAAAGGAAAGTATGGTTCATAACTTGTAACATGCTTTTATTTGCATGATATTCTTCCACTACCTTGGTTACTATTGAGTGGTATTTTCACCCAATTGTGAAAGTACAACTCTCCTTTAGGATTTGGGTCCCAAATCCCCTCTTGCAAAGAAGTCAAACAAACAACTTCTCCAAGGTCTCCACTGTATTAGCATTTGCAACTGTGTATTAGTAATCTCAAATGAAGATAATCAATTTAAATACTTGGAACACCTTAGTGATTGCAAGTAACCGTAAACAAGGGGCAATGTTGGTTTATTTCATCATGAAGCTTTAGTGATTGTTCATTATTTTTTTTTTAGATTTTGTAATTTTAAATGTTTATTTTAAATAAATTAAACCTTCTGGAAAAATAAAAAATGAGAAAGAAATGCAAAAAATTAAAAATAGAACACATTCAGTCTGATGCTATCCTGTTCCGACAAAACCGAAGATATGAGGTTTCCATGCATGCAACCTAACCTATTGGACCTGCAAAACATGCACAATCCTGATAAGCTAAGTGCTAGCTTCTAGGGATTTGAATGAGGTTTTCAGATTTAAGCATTCGCATGCAGCAACCAAGAAAAACTTGTATCAACTACATTTACAAGCCTAAAATCCGAAAAGGGAAAATAGACATTTAATCTTGCATGCAGAAAATGACTCCTTCTTTCTTGCCCATAAGATGCAAATTTTTGAAATGTTATCTGCATTAAATATTTGTCTTTTTACAATAACAGATATCTGGTTTTCCAAAACCAAAAAAAGTGGAAGAAAAGCACTCCAAAGCAAGCCCAGAATGGCTCATCACCCTCAGCTCTGCAACCCTGCTCCCAACGATTTTTGACCCCTATGCCTGTCTTCGCTTGTGCCTTTAAACTTTCTGCTACGGCTCTCTGCTTCGCCTTGTGACGCTTCGTTTCATCTTCCAGATCGATTCGTTTCGTTTCTCGCTCTTCATTATTCTGACTTTTGTTCGAGCGTCGAAACGTTTGATTTTCTTGCTAATTGTAACCGTTCTGTAACCCTTACACCTTTATGCCACGTGTTCAGTGCTTCCCTGCATGTTCCATAATGGCCCCCTATAAATCGTGACCAAAAATAGCATGTCGCGATATCTGCAACATTTTTCCCCTTGTTCGTCATCACGCATCGCAAAAATGAGACATGTCACGATATCGCGACATTTTTCTGTCAGCAGCTTTGTTTCTCATCATGCATCGCGAAAATGATACATGTCGCGATATCGTGACATTTTTTTGCTTCGGGCCACGTGGATGCAACCTGTCACGAAATCATGACGTTTTTCTCTTTTGTTGTGTTTTGTTGCACTTAGCCACAAAAACGTGACATGTCACAAAATCGTGACACCTTTTAATTTCGTACCATCTTGCTACTTTCTATCACAAAATCATGACGCTTTTCTCTTTCGGGCTGTCTCATTGCTTTCTATCGTGAAATCATGACGCTTTTTCATTTCATACCATCTCGCTGCTTTCTATCGTGAAATCATGATGCTCTTCTCTTTCGGGCTGTGTAGATGCAATCTGTCATGAAATCGTGACGTTTTTCTATTTTGGCACGTGAAGATGCAACTTGTCATGAAATCATGACGTTTTTCTATTTATGATGCATTCTACTGCTCTTAGCCATGAAAACGCGACATGTCACGAAATCGTGACAACTTTTCATTTCTAGCCGCGACTGAGCAACATGTCGTGAAATCGTGACAAC
This sequence comes from Wollemia nobilis, assembly GCA_028583015.1. Classification (NCBI taxonomy): domain Eukaryota; kingdom Viridiplantae; phylum Streptophyta; class Pinopsida; order Araucariales; family Araucariaceae; genus Wollemia; species Wollemia nobilis. The sequence continues at coordinate 4,824,241 of JAQPPZ010000622.1, forward strand.
TTTTCATTTCTAGCCACGACGGAGCAACATGTCGCGAAATCATGACAACTTTTCATTTCTAGCCACGACGGAGCAACATGTCATGATATCGTGACAACTTTTCATTTCTAGTCGACGGAGCAACATGTCGCGATATCGCGACAACTTTTCATTTTTGGCCGCGACGGAGCAACATGTCGCGATATCGCGACAACTTTTCATTTTTGGCCGCGACGGAGCAACATGTCGCGATATCGCGACAACTTTTCATTTTTGGCCGCGACGGAGCAACATGTCGCGATATCGCGACAACTTTTCATTTTCGGCCGTGACGGAGCAACATGTCGCGATATCGCGACACTTCTCTTTTGTGATATTTTGCTTTTTTCCTTGATTTTTAGCATCTGGGCCACTGTGGTCTTCTTTGAAAGCATGCAAAAAAGGTGGGTCCCCAATTTTGGGGTGTGTTGTGGATCAGCCACAACAAATGGCGACTCTATTGTCAAATGCTCCTGAGCATTTTGGTGAGAACCCAACCTGAAATATACAAGCTTAGATATAGGCGTCAGCACATCAAAGATAAACAAATACCAATAGATCAGAAATACATGAAACATCAGAATCATTTAGTATCAGCTCGGTGTGTGCAATGTGTTTTCATTCCCTATCGCTTGAACTTGATCAACATTCCATTGTCAGTTTCACCCATGATTTGTATGCAAGGCTATGAATGATTTGTGCAGGATTTGATGTATGATGAAGATGCTAGAGATATAACAACCTGCTTTACAAAGGCTCAAACCTTCTAATGTCATGAATAAACATATTAAAGCTGTCAAACCCTCTTAGGATCAAATATATGTGTACTGAATTAATTTATTAGATCCCAAAGTTGGTTATGTGTCACTACCATCTTGAACCCATGTGCAAGTGTAAGTGAAATCAGAACTTTGGGGAATAGGATTCCCAACCTAAGCGAGATGGGAATTTAACCCTATCCTTACTATTCTGATTTGGAGTTCATTACCTCATCTTGAACAAAATGATTTAACCTGTTATGGATGAAATGATCAGGCTAGTCTATCCTTTTGAGCAATCAGTGGTCTTGCTTTTAGACAAGACATGTTGCCACGCATGAGCATACTTAACCCCATAATCCATGACTTGGCTTCATTCATTCTCTTCTCTTTTTTTTTTCCCCCCCCCCCCCCCCCCCCCCCTTATTTCTTGGACCTTTGGGATGACTACCCATCCTTTGTAGAGGACAAGTAGTACGATCCTTCCAATCCAAGATGATAACATGAAATATGGAACATATTAATTTTATTTTTGTTTCTTGGACTTTTGGGATGACTACCCATCCTTTGCAGAGGACATGTAGTACGATCCCTCCATCCAAGTTTTATGATTTAATGAATGATGGGAGCTTTGGGGAATCGGATTCTCAACCTAGGTAAGATGAGAATTATGTCCTATCCTTACTACTCCATGAAGATCAAATCAGAGCTTTGGGGAATTGGATCCTCAACCTAAGTTCGATGAGGATTTAATCCTATCCTTACTACTCTGGTTTTAGACTTTAAGCTTGATGGAAGTGGTAAAAACCACTGTTTTAAGGATTATGTTGCATGATAGGATAGACATGAAATATTCTTTTCACCCCACCTTTTCATCCAAGTATGGTTTTGACCATTTTGCTCAAGATCTTCTTTAATGTGCATAGAACGTGCTTGGTTCAAGATTGTTCGGACATCAGTTCCCAACCTTAGGATCCTTTTAATATATGTTATAGCATAACCCTAAGAGGATTTGACACACTTTAATGATTTGTATCTGAAATGCATATGCAACTAAGATGGCATGTATATGCAAAGTGGAATGTAATATGAATGCATTGCTTTTCCTGAATTGTGGATGGAGTATACCACCTATGTTGCCATAATTTGTAAAACTGACAACTTCATGCATCACAAGTTTCAAACGACATTATTTAATGTTTGTGTTACTTGTGGAGCTTTCTACAACACAATTCCAATGTTTCATATTCTCCTGATTTTAGGCATACGTTGACATCTCAATTTTTTTTCTTTTTTTTTTTAGACAAACCAAACATGTCCAGAGGACTAACACACACAACTTAAAACCAAACCCAAAAATGAGACTTGAAAAACACAAACCAAAACCAAAACCAAAATCTATATACAATATAGTACAAGATGATGCCAAGCTTGGACTATTACTTTCCTGGATCCCAAACATGATTAGAACATTTCAAAAGACATATGACACAATACACATGCCAAATGTTGTAGGAATCCAACAACAATAAGATCAAACCAAGCAATGCAACAAATTTTAACTTACCTTTCTCACCCCACCAATTAGATTTAATTCCATTAGTACTCTCATAGGTGAGATTCAAATTCTAAAATGATTAGACAACAAATGATATTCAATTTTATCTTGTCTATTCTTGAAAGTATCCATTTCATAATTCCATTCTTGATTTAAAATTAGGCTTTCCTTTTCAAATGTGAGATGTTGCAAACAAGAGCCTATTTCTAAAAGTCTTGAATTCAAATTATTCTTCGAGATTTTAAAGCAATCAAAATCAATCAAAACTTGACAAACATCACCAAGATTTGACATTTCATCATTAATGACATTAGCATCCAAAGGGACATCATTTAATCCATCACTTAAAATTTTTGTAGCTATCACCAAAGGCAAAGATTTCACCTTGTCACCCATACTCAACCCATCATGATTAGAATTTACCACAACTTGATGAGTGTTAGTAGCTTTTTCTTTTTCCTCATTGTCTTCTTCATCATCCAACACCTGTTCAAAAACACCAAAGTTAGGCACCCAATCAAACATGCGTCCATATTTTTCAAAACAAGAGCCTAGTTTTTCAAGATATGTGTCGCGTGACACCTTTCCATGATCAATGGCTTGAGTTGCCTCAAAATCCATATTTTCATTAGGATCATCAATAGTATCAAACCCACACCACTTAGGCTTTGTAATTTCATCATTTTGAGATGGCATAGACATTGTAGAAACAATAGGTGGATCAAGATTTTCGATTTCTTGCCCCTCAAGGGGAACAAAATCAATTGATTCTCCTTCTTTATCCATGGTAGTAGAATCATTATCCTTCTCCAACTTTTGATGAGATTCCAACCCTTCTTCCAAAACATTCTTAGATTGTACAGGACTTGTAATATCCTCATATGAAAGGGCAATTGTATTATCCTGCATATCAATAGGCACACAAATTTCATTAGCAGTTTTGGAGTGAGCATACTCTTCCCAAGAATCATGATGATCATCTTTCAAAATCAAATTGTGATTCTCAACTATTTCTTCATCATCCTTTAATTCATCAACATGTTTCTCATCAAATTTATCTTCACCTTCCTTAGATGGTTCAATTACTTCCAAAATTGGGTTATTGCTTGTATTCAAATTGATAAGGCCATCATAATCCACATGTGTAACCCATGATTCAAGTTTAACATAATTTGGAAGGTGTGAATTTTCTTGGCCATTATCTTCAACAATGTCATCCAACATGTCATCCGAAACAGATTCATCCTCGTAGAATTCATCTTTTGGTGAGTCAAGGGTTCCCAATCTGTCACATGTTTCAATACTAGTTGGATCTAGTACTCCTCCCTTGCCTAAAATCATATTATTATGAAAATCATTGAAATTGATTTTAGAAACATCTTTTGAATCAAGATGAGTATTTTGAAGTTGATTCATACTTAAGAAAGATGGTTGATCTTGCATAGTAGGTTGAGGATTTTGAAATTGATTGAAGCTTGGGAGTGATTGTTGATTCTGAAATTGATTCACACTTGAACTTGGTTGAGGTGGATAAATCATTGGGTGGGTAAAGGAGGTATTAAATGATTGAAAATTATATGATCCAAAACCCACACCATAATTTTGACAACTCAATTGTTGCTCAATTGCCATTGCTTGAGTATAGGCTTGTGACAAAGATGTGATTAGAGGCATCCCTCGCAAATATGTGGAAGTGAGTGGGTCAAGAGCATTGACATATATTTGGAGAGCCACTTCTTCTTGCAGAACATAAAATGTCACTAATTGAGTATATAATCCAAAGAACCTTTCGGAAAATGACTTCACATTTTCACTTGGTCCTTTTTTAATAGTGAAAAACTCGCTCATACATGCGGATTGAGTCAACTTGCTTTTTGTTGAATTGATTAAGAAATGCTGCCTCTAGTTGAGCCCAAGAAGTGATAGACCCTAAAGGTAGACTTGTAAACCAATCATATGCCACTTTGTCCAAGGTGTACAGGAACATTTTACAAGCAACATCATCATACCAACTTGTTAAGTGATTGGCACAAAATTTGAATGCTTGAATGTGTTCTTCTGTAGTATTTGTCCCGTTAGACGAAAATCGAGGAAGACATCTCTCAAAACCAACGGGCAAATAATGTTGAACTCCCGGTATGCTCAATGGGCTACCTGGCATCCATGGTGAAAACATAGCCATTAGTGTATCTTAAAGAATACAACTTTAATATCAATTTTTTTTTTTTTAAATTAAATCAAATCACATTATTCCTGTATGAACAATCAAAGCGTTAGAACAGTGCATAGCAATTCATGTCCTCCTTTTAACAGTACAAAGTTGTATTGTTAAAAGAGGGCTAAAGATAATAATCAATAGGGCATGAAATATTCAAAATTTAAATCCCTATAGCATTTAAATCAATCTGAAATAAACCGGTTCAGGCCCTCCTTCTAGCGCCAAAATGTTGAGTGGTATTTTCACCCAACTGTGAAAGTACAACTCTCCTTTAGGATTTGGGTCCCAAATCCCCTCTTGCAAAGAAGTCAAACAAACAACTTCTCCAAGGTCTCCGTTGTATTAGCATTTGCAACTGTGTATTAGTAATCTCAAATGAAGATAATCAATTTAAATACTTGGAACACCTTAGTGATTGCAAGTAACCGTAAACAAGGGGCAATGTTGGTTTATTTCATCATGAAGCTTTAGTGATTGTTCATTGTTTTTTTTTAGATTTTGTAATTTTTAAATGTTTATTTTAAATAAATTAAACCTTCTGGAAAAATAAAAAAATGAGAAAGAAATGCAAAAAATTAAAAATAGAACACATTCAGTCTGATGCTATCCTGTTCCGACAAAACCGAAGATATGAGGTTTCCATGCATGCAACCTAACCTATTGGACCTGCAAAACATGCACAATCCTGATAAGCTAAGTGCTAGCTTCTAGGGATTTGAATGAGGTTTTCAGATTTAAGCATTCGCATGCAGCAACCAAGAAAAAACTTGTATCAACTACATTTACAAGCCTAAAATCTGAAAAGGGAAAATAGACATTTAATCTTGCATGCAGAAAATGACTCCTTCTTTCTTGCCCATAAGATGCAAATTTTTGAAATGTTATCTACATTAAATATTTGTCTTTTTACAATAACAGATATCTAGTTTTCCAAAACCAGAAAAAGTGGAAGAAAAGCACTCCAAAGCAGGCCCAGAATGGCTCATCACCCTCAGCTCTGCAACCCTGCTCCCAATGGTTTCTGACCCTCATGCCTGTCTTCGCTTGTGCCTTTAAAATTTCTGCTATGGCTCTCTGCTTCGCCTTGTGATGCTTCGTTTCATCTTCCAGATCGATTCGTTTCGTTTCCCGCTCTTCATTATTCTGACTTTTGTTCGAGCGTCGAAACGTTTGATTTTCTTGCTAATTGTAACCGTTCTATAACCCTTACACCTTTATGCCATGTGTTCAGCGCTTCCCTGCATGTTCCATAATGGCCCCCTGTAAATCATGACCAAAAATAGCATGCCATTCCACATTTTTTTTTACCCTTTCTCTCCCCCCCCCCCCGAAAAAAGAACGTCGCCCCTCTTTTTTTTTCCTCCTCTCCCCCCCCCATGATACATGTCGCGATATCACGACATTTTTTTTCTTCGGGCCGCGTGGATGCAACCTGTCGAAATCGCGACGTTTTTCTCTTTTGCTATGTTTTGTTGCACTTAGCGAAAACGTGACATGTCACGAAATCGTGACACCTTTTAATTCCGTACCATCTTGCTGCTTTCTGTCGTGAAATCATGACGCTTTTCTCTTTCGGTTGTCTCCGCTTTCGTCATCGAAATCGATGCTTTTTCATTCCGTACCATCTCGCTGCTTTCTATCGTGAAATCGTGACGCTCTTCTCTTTCGGGCTGTGCAGATGCAATCTGTCGTGAAATCATGACATTTTTCTATTTCGGCACGTGAAGATGCAACTTGTCACGAAATCATGACGTTTTTCTCTTTATGATGCATTCTGCTGCTCTTAGCCATGAAAACGTGACATGTCGTGAAATCGCGACAACTTTTCATTTCTAGCCGCGACGGAGCAACATGTCGCGAAATCGTGACAACTTTTCATTTCTAGCCGCGACGGAGCAACATGTCGCGATATCGTGACAACTTTTCATTTCTAGCCGCGATGGAGCAACATGTCGCGATATCGCGACAACTTTTCATTTCTAGCCGCGACGGAGCAACATGTCGCGATATCGCGACAACTTTTCATTTTTGGTCGCGACGGAGCAACATGTCGCGATATCGCGACAACTTTTCATTTTTGGTCGCGACGGAGCAACATGTCGCGATATCGCGACAACTTTTCATTTTCGGCCGCGACGGAGCAACATGTCGCGATATCGCGACAACTTTTCATTTCTGGCCGCGACGGAGCAACATGTCGCGATATCGTGACAAATTTTCATTTCTAGCCACGACGGAGCAACATGTCATGATATCGTGACAACTTTTCATTTTTGGTCGCGACGGAGCAACATGTCGCGATATCGCGACAAATTTTCATTTTTGGCCGCGACGGAGCAACATGTGCGATATCGCGATATCGCGATATCGCGATATCGCGACAAATTTTCATTTTCAGCCACGACGGAGCAACATGTCACGATATCGCGAAACTTATTCTCTTTTGTGATATTTTGTTTTTTTCCTTGATTTTTAGCATCTGGGCCACTGTGGTCTTCTTTGAAAGCATGCAAAAAAGGTGGGTCCCCAATTTTGGGGTGTGTTGTGGATCAGCCACAACAGTTACATCCTCCCCTATGTCATCCCAAAAATCCTAAAAAAATTCAATCGGGAACCCATCAAGGCCTAGGGACTTACCAGTTCTCATGTTGAAAACTATGTGTTTCATATTTTTTAGATCCACAATTCTAAAGAGGGTCTAGTTTTGTTTAGTTATAATATAAGGGATACAATTAAGTATCTCTTGTTGTATTGCAATATTAGGATGAGTAGGAGCAAAGAAAATATTTTCAAAATAGAACTCTGTAGCTTGTTGAATACCTGGGATAACATCCATCACATTACCATGAAGGTCTTTTAGGCTAGGTGGTGTGTTGGAGTTTCTTCTTGTGGAGGTCGAGAGATGGAAGAACTTAGTATTTTGGTCTCCCTCCAAAAACCAAGAAGTTCTGGCTCTTTATTTCCAATAGATTTACTCTTGTTCGTATGTACTCTCTAACTCTTTTTTGAACAGTTCATATTCCTATTTCAAATTCCTTATGTTTGTTTTAGTCTAGAAAAATATGGCTAGCTCCTCCATCCTTTCAACTAGTGGAGCTCTCTAAAACTAAAAGTTTGATTTATTGTTTCTTTTCCAAATTTTGAGTTGAAATTAGAAATTCTAGAATTATTTAAAGACTTCAAACAATGTTTTCCCATGAGCAGGGTGCCCCTCCTCCCACCAATATGGTATTATATTTCTAATATCCTTTTCTAGAAAAATATTCTCGAACTAAAAGGGTTTAGAGAAATATTTATGATCCATATCCCATTCCAAGAAAATTGGAAAGTGGTTTAATTCTATACATTTAAGAATTTCTAACTTGAGTGACCATCTTAGAAAAGCATCTTTGGATGCCAAGAATCTATCCAAATTTACCTTATTGTTTGACAATCTCTCTTGTTTATTTGTCCAGGTATTGCACTCTAGACATCAATCAAATTGAGTTGATTTAATCTAGAGATCATAAATCCATTCCCCTATTCCAAAGATGGGATACCCTCTTCTTGATCCCTAGCTAAAAGCTTAACATTAAATTCACAAACCACTATCCAATTCACCTCTTCCTTTCCTATCCTACTTGCTTGTAAAAATTTCCATTGGAGGCATTGCTCCCCAAAATTTTTTGAACCATAAAAATTTAAAATCAACAAAAGTTCTTCTGAAATCTTACTCTTGAAGAGAGATGTAAGAACCCCCCTTCCTACAACATGATCAATTGTTGTCCAATTTAGAGGATTCCACAAATTCACTATACCCCCTAAAGCACCTTGGGACACTACAACCATATGCTCTACCTGTCTCCATATTTTCTTGGTTATTCTATCCATCACATGTATTGAAGATTTTATCTCTTAAAGGAGAATAAAATTTGACTGATGACTTTTAATTAACCTATGAATAACAATTTGATGAGACCTACAATTTAAGCCTCTAATATTCCATGAATGTATAATCATTGGGAATCTAGAACCCGATAAGTATCAATTTGCTTCTCTTCCTGAGTTTACTAGCTTGTCACCCTCCATTGTCAATTTCTCCCAATTTGATTTTTATCCCATTCTTGGCTTGGAAGTTATATAATTGTTTCTTTGCTTGATGAATTCCAAGAGTAGGTTTCCCTCTATCTTTATCTCTTTTATTGAGACATCCCTGTCAACTAAGACCATAGCAAGGTTGAGGTTCTCTAAAGTTGTTATAGCAATATGGTTTAGGATGTGTTGAATATTTATTTCCAACACTGGTTGAGTTATCACCTCTTGCACTACTACATTTTTAGAGGGCATATTTTCCCCTTGTGGTTCCTCCATTATAGTTATCTCTTTTTTATATCCATTAGGTTATTAAGAATTTTATATCTATTTAGGTTTCTCTCTTCTGTTTGGTTTGATTGTACCATATTATTTTGTTTTTTCTTTCTCTTAGGTTCTTCAAAACCCTCTTCTAGTGTATTTAGGCTTGATGTTGTGGGTTGAGATTTTACCTTCTTCTTAGGCATCTTCTCATCATTGCCATTAGCCTTTGATGGTATGGGATCCTTTTGGATATTCTTAGGGCACAACCAGACAATATATCCATGCCTTGACAAATCTTACATCGAAAGATGATTGCTTAATAGTCTATTTGCTGGACCCAAGTTAAATCCCCCATATCTATTTCAATTTTAGCTAGCAGTGGATGATTAAGATCCATCTCAACACAAATCCAAGCATAAATGGATGAAGCTCCCATCATCGTATCTTTGGCTACTCCTAGATAATGTCCCAAGAAACTACACAATATTTCAAAAATTGGTTTGCATCAATATTCAATTGGTAGAGTATATAATTAATTGAACCCAAAGAACCACTACAGTTGGTTCCATTCTTGGATCAAATCTTAGCTTTCAAGGTTGCACATAGACTTGTTTTTCCATAACTTCTCTTCTCTAATTCAAAAGCTTTGTTCCTATATGCTCATGAAGAGAAACTCACTATAATATCCATTACTAATGAGAAATATTGAAATATCCCCTAAAGACTCCCAATTATTTCAAATCCATGAGGTCATAAACCCTAGAGATGGTCTCATGCCAATAAACTTACATATTAGATCATGGTTACTCCTATACAAAATATTTTTAGCCACAAAAATTTGTTCAATAACAAGTTTGGGATGGTGGGTAGCCTAGGGAAGACAACCATTAACTCTAGACTAGAAGCCTTTATCCATTGGCTTCTTGGTTGCAGTAGCAAAGAAGATGGATTTTAAGGCATCATTGCTCAAAGATTCATCCTTAGCTTCTTATCTCTCTCTCACTGTGTCTGCAAAGGATTTCTTGGGAGAAGAGGGAAGAGGGAGGGCCCCTAAAGGGCCCTCACCAACAACCATGGACATGAAGAAAGCAATTTTAAACTATGATGATTATGTGACAAGATACAAAAAATAGAAATTACCTACAATTTTTTGAATAGTATTGGATATGAAGAAAGCCAAAACTAAGCCTCACAATCCACATCCATTCTATCTTACTGAGGTTTCTACATGCAATGGTGGCGGTATCGTGTACAAACCCTAGTAGAGCTCTGTTTCCCGTTCTTCAATTATTTGTTGAAATTACATGCAATTTTTGAATAATGTTGGATATGAAAAAAGCCAAACCTAAACCCCACAATACACATCCATTCCACCTTACTAAGGCTTCTATATGCAATGGTGGTGACACTATATGTAAACCCTAGCAAAGCTTTGTTCCCTATTTTTCAATTATTTCTCGTAATTATGTTAAAAAATAAATTAAAATTAATTATAAAATAGTAAAAAAAAAATATTTTTTAATTTCTAAATTATATTTAAACTATTAAATTGATTATAAATAAACTGATAAATTCAAAAAATAAAGAATCTTTCTGTAAAAATGCAAAGGTGTATAAGACGTATTTACTCAATAAAAAATGCAAAGGTTTGGGTTATATATTTTGCAACATACACACAATGCATATGATTATAATGCATACCATTACACACTATAGTTTGAACCTTAGACCTACCAACGAAAATCCAAAGTTTTAACCACTGCGCTGTCCTTATTAATTTAAAAAAATAAAAATAAGTAAATAAAATAAAATAAAAAATATATAGTTAGTTTAAGTAAGATGTAAACTAAAAGCAAGGACATTAGAGGCACATCAAAATCACCTTTCATATCATTCGAACCTAGACCTCTTTAATAAAAATCTAAAAACATACCAAACATCCTATTAAAATAATTCACTTTATAATCTTATAGTCTTAAAATCCTTTCATGGACCATATTATTTCTGTCCGCTGGTTGACAATAGCTAGTATATTTCAATGTATTATTCTTACAGCGATCAAATAGTTTTTGAGGGTACATCGTACCATTGAGAGCTAACACCAATTTTTTTAATGTTAATTTAGCTAAGAATCCTATTAGTAGATGGACAATCAATTAGGAAATGATATTTCTCATTAGTAGATGGACAATCAATTAGGTTTTCTTGTAAAGTTTTCCATTGAAGAAATTAAGATTATCTAAATATGATAGGAATAAATGAGATGGACAGTAAGTTTACCTTATGTTGCCACTTTGTATAATGTATTTCTTCTGTACTTTTTTATTAACATGTTTTCTTGACCTGATTTATCAAATAACATTATTATGGTTTAAGGTATGCCTTTTATAGTGCATAAGGAATATTTTATTAGATATGCTTTGTCACCATTTTAGAAAATAATAATACTAATATTTTTACTATTTATAAAGTCAAATATATGAATGTTTTGTTAGAGTATTTTATCTCTGTTTATTTATAACTATAAAATTGTACTAATAAGTTTTTAATTTTTTTTTTACAATATTTATAAAATTATATAGTAGTTTTATCGTTTTAGAAAGTTAAATTAATAAATTAATGTTTATTATAAGGTTGAGATTTATTGTAAATGATATCAAAGTTAGTTTTTATCTAAAAAATTTGTAATTTTATTTTAAAGTTAAAAAATAATAACAATAACAACGAGATGGGTATTGTATATCCTTATATAAGTTATATTAAATCAGATGTGTTACAATAATAAAAACTTATAGAAAGTCTTTAATCATCTTATAGAGTATCATTTTGATACTTCAACCCTGTAGCCATAAGCAATCTTTCAGATATGATATTAATTATCCAAAGACAAAAAAAAAAGATGAAAAGTATCTTAAACCACTTTTATCAATACAAAAAAAGTATCAAAAAGTACAAACTATGGTGGAATCATAGTATGACACACTACTCTTTTAACTTAGTGTATGACACACTACTCTTTTAACTAAGTATTAACTAGAATATCCAAGGCATATTTTGATAGAGCATTTGCTTCTTCATTTAGTTATCTATAAATATGTTTATAAGATATCTTTGTAAATGATGCTTCTAATAATTTCATTTGCTCATGATAAGGCCTAAGTATAAAATTTTGCATCTCTATTAAAATTGAAGCTCAATCCACCACCAATTTCAAGTCACCAAATAATTGAAGTTTTGTTATTCCTTGTTCCATATACATTTTTAACAAAAAAATCAAAGCCTTCCACTCTACCAAATTATTGGTATCTTCACCAAGACCTGTTTTAACAGTGAATTTGTGATTTTCATCATGAAATAACACTCCTACCTCACATCTATTTAGATTATCCTAACAAGTTCCATCAAAAAAATCCGAAGACTTTGTAATATCCCGTTAAACTTCCAACCTATCTTACAACCTTAAAATTTGGGTTTTTTTATGCCTTCATAAGTATATTTGGTTTGAGCTTAAACTTGTATAGGTAGAATTTCCTTGCTTTCAACAACATAGAATTTCTTGCCAACCATAGACCCCATGCCACTAGTAATGGAATCCACTTGTATCATTTAAGCCTTTGTTTTTGAACTATTATTGCATATTATCCAACAGATTCTTTGTTGGGCATTGTCCCTTCCTCTTAGTCATGGGTAGAATAGACCTCCACACTTCTCTCACATATTAAAATAGTAGGTGATCTATTGTTTCTTCTTCATTTTACACAAACTACATTGACTTGGACCTTACCAAGACCTCTTTTGTAGAACATGCCATGTCAATGCCTTCTTAGCTAAAGCTAACCAAGAAAAATATGATTTTCAAGGGTGTTTTTACCTTCCAAATCATGCTCCACCACCAAAGGACCTCATTATTTTCAAGAGTTGCTATAGCTAGATACTTACATATTTTTTTCATAAAAAGTCTAAATTCTTAATTTTTATTTTTAGGACCTTCTTCAATTTTCATTGTAATTAGAAATATTGTAGTTGAAAATTTACTAAAATTTTCATTGGATCATAAAAATTTATTTTAAAACCATATTTTCCAAAATGTTCATCTATATTTATATACCATGCTCCAGGAGCTTGTTTGAGACCATATAGATTTTTGACCAATTTTTGTACCTTTGTTTCTTTTCTAGGTATGATTAATCTATTGGAAAATAAGATACTTGATATTATTAAATGACAAAGGTCTTACTTAAATAGCAAGTGCTTACAATATGATCCATTAGATCATAACTAATTGAGCTAATCTTAGCCATTCAACTTTATCCTAGTAACAACTTAGGATATGATATATTATTCTAACACCCCCTTAAGTGGTACTAGGATATACTAACACCCCCCTTAAGTGATACTAGGAGGTAGTGAAAAACAAAAAAATCAAAATAAGTGGTATATCCACAAGTATGAGTATCGACAACAAGACCTGATAAGGTACTCATGTACAATATGTGCATAAGAAAACTCTGCTAAAAGATGATAAAAAATGTACAAGGGAGAAAACCACCTTTCAGAATAGAAAGAAGAAGGAGGATGGAGAGGAATATGTCCTCTTCAACCCTCGGAACAACTTCCATCAAGAAGCCTGCAAAGGATCCAGATGATGTCTCAAAAAAAGTAGAGAAGCCTCATAATCAAACTGAATGATATCTTACCCCCTAACTGGTGCTTGTGACAAAGATTAAGGCTGTGAACCATGAAAAATGACTACTTGCATGATCTACCCATGATGTTGAGATTTTCCATATATTGTTGCACATGGCCTACTAGAATAGCCATGAGTAGCCACAAATCCACAAGCCACCGTGACATTGGTGCAAGATGGACCCCTAGTGAGGTTGCAGTGTCAACTGGCTCTTGAGAGAACTTGAATTCCATGTCATTGATCATGACCATGCACATCGTCACCTTGTTGTCATTCACGAGACCGATTTGTAGGAACCCATAATCTCCATCCAGGAACTCCTCAATGTCATTTGCATCCTAAGATGACATGGACGAGCCCCTACAGAGCAGCTATAGGATGTGTAAAATTTGAAGCTATCGATACCATAAAAATTGAACATCACAAACCATCACCTCCACTTCTTGAGATACACATGCTATCACATTTCCTCCAATCACCTTCACTTCATGAACCATTCACAAATGGTTGCAGTATTTCTTTAGTTTTTAAAATTATTGCATTATAAAACTACGATTGCACAGTCTTTCAGGGCATCAACAACACACCATGTACAAGAAATTTCAACACTTCCATCCATAGATTGCTGAAAAAAACTTAGATGCTCCCATGCCATTAAAAGGGGCATAGATCCAAGTTTTGTCAGAAGGCTTCGAAGCCACAAAAGATTTGATTCATAAAATTTGGCCGCCATCCAGATAAAAAACATCTCAAGCCCACGATCATTTTTGGAACACTAGAATAGTTCACGTCAAAGACATAAGTCTTGATTTATCCCCTGGTGGTACTTAGCTTATAAAAAAATGTGGATTACTCTTGTTATATGGTAAGATGATGTAATTTCTAATATTTCCATCTATGGTAACCAATTCATAGCATATCATCTGTGTAAGGTAGTATTTCCATTTCTATAGCAATACCAATTCCAATATCTGTAAGAATGTCAAACATGATGAGACCACCACCATTTCGCCATGCCAGCCTAGAAAGTAGCCACTGCCTCTGTCGGTATACAAACGATAGTTTCTATAAGGCCAAAAAAAACTCCTTCATCGATCATACAACCCTACAAAAAACTCCATAGACCCACCAAAAACATCGCACATGGCATCGGGAAATGAGTTTGGATCTGTTGTTTGGTAATGCCCTAACGCGGGAATTTTTTTTAAAATTTTTGATCTTCGATAAACATGAAGGTAAAATAGTGCTCTTAACAGGTTTCTTGTTTTTGATGAATGGATCCAGTGATAGCTACATCTCTGGTATCATGAATTTCCCTGTGCACCAGGTCCTCAACAATCTGTTGTTAGTTAAATCTCCTGGTATCGCACAACATATGCCACAAACTTCTCCTTGGAATGCAAGCTCCACGAAAACAAAACCTCAAGCAATTTTTACGTCTGTCACATCTCCAAAAAAATATCTGAGCACCAAAAAATATCCATTATGCTAAAACGAACTCTATTATCCCTGATCATCACCTGATTCGTCATAGTCAAGGAGACCTCCAGATCATGAGCAATTACCAGAGCCTATACCATGAATTCTTTGGTACTACTTGGATTGTAACCCAAGAAGGGAAGTATTTTTCCTCAAAAAGCCTCAGTTCTTCCACCAGAGGAACTATGTCTCATTTCACTTATCCATCGTTAATTAAACCTTGATCTAGTCATGGTGAAAAATAACTCAAACTAAGCTGCAATACGACCTTCAGATGCAGATAGCTAAGAGCCATAAGCAGACTCACATCCTTTCGATTGGAATGCTTATCAAAATATTTTGACCATTTTATTCAGCAGCAAGACATCCCCTATCTGTTTGGGGTACGAGTATGAATCTCATATTTTCCTACGTCCATTTGAACTACAGCACCTCACACGCACCTGTGTGGAAAAAAATTTAACAAAAAAAATTCATGGCATTCATTTCCAATTTTCATCAGTTCCACTGTGAAAAAACATTCACATCCATAGAATGGTGGTGCCTGCAGAGGCATGAGGAAAAACTATGTGCTAGCATTAGAAAAAAACTAGACAAGGGCTAGAATTTGTGCAGTGGAGTACACACGTCTGACAAATTCAGTGGATGGAGTCTTCGACCATCGCTTAGATCTCTCCGTGCAGAGCCCCGTTTCCAAATTGTGGCCTCGATTATTTTTAATAGCAGTTGAATAAGGACCCAAACCATATAATTTTTTAAGCAGAACATGTCCTCATAATAGGCCAGCATATGGATTAGATTCACAATGATTGAGCTCTACCTAGTCTTGGGTTCAAATCTCCAAGAGTCACTTTGATGTTGTAAATAAAGCCGATTCTAGATTCCCCAGCCTGATCTAATGCCCAAACCATCTCAGCTCTAAAATTTTGATGTCATGCCCATCCAATTATCTATGGACACCCTCCTACATCATCCATGATTACATCACATACTACTCTTAAAAAAATACGCAATAGAACTTCATCACACATATCGAAGTCACTTCACATCAAAGCTAAAAGAAATATATGCGATTATAGCAACTTTGCCTCCTCCGAAGTGATGGTGTAGGCACGAGGGTTTTTTTATTTAAAAAAATGGACTAAAGATTCAAGTGTTGCATGTATCCCAATGATGGCCTGCCCTATCATGAAAAAGAGCTACTGGGTAGAAATGAATGAAAGATCAAGATGCACTCAATGACAGAGGCTTTGAATCTAAAGGGTGCAACAAAGAGACTTAAGCTCCCCTCCATTGGAAATGAAAAAAAATTACTGAATGTTCCCACCACTATAATTCTGCATCATCTGAACTGCCATAAATTGATATGAACCCACAACACAAAGGAACAGGGGCCAAAAAGGTTAAAAAATGTGAGCTTCAACAAGGGTACCAAAATAAAAACCAGATCTACAATATAATATTGCAAATCCACAAAAAATTAAAAAACTAAAAAATAATCTACAAAAAATACCTCCCAAAACTATAGATTTTTTTGCTTTTAACCATCTAGTTTTTGATTTATCAAAATATGGAGAGCATACTCCCTCGGTTTTAGAAAAAAAATAATGGAGAAGAAAAAATGAGGGGGGGATTTCCATGAGAAAAATTCCTCCATGAGGAAAAGCTCCTCAGGCTCACAGGGCAGGGAAGGTCTGCTCTAATACCATGTTGGAAAATAAGATACTTGATATTATTCAATGAAAAAGACCTTGCTTAAATAGGAAGTGCTTACAATCTGATCCATTGGATCATAACTAACTGAAATCTTAGCTATTCAACTTTATCCTAGTAACAACTTAAGATAAGATACTTGATATTATTCAATGTCAAAGACCTTGCTTAAATAGCAAGTGCTTACAATCTGATCCATTGGATCATAACTAACTGAGCTAATCTCAGCCATTCAACTTTATCCTAGTAACAACTTAGGATATGATATATTATTCTAATAGAATCATTTTGGTTGAGTCATATAAACTTCTTATTTTAAGTCTCCATTGGGAAGGTCACTTTTCATGTCGATTTGATGATTTTTCCATCCAAATTGTGCAACTAGAGCAAAAATAATTTTGATGAATGTTATTTTTTCTCTAGGGGAAAAATTCTTCAACCTTCCTTTTGTGCATACCCCTTTGCTATAAGTCATGCTTTATTTTTTATCAATATAACCATATGATTTGTATTTGACTTTGAAAATCTATTTCCATCCAATAATTTTTTCTCTAGTGGAAGATCAACAAGATCCCAAGTCTTGTTTTTCAATAGTGCTTGATATTCAATGTGCATGATATTTTTCCAATTAGTAGACTAAAGGGATTCCTATGTAATAAATGGGTCAATTGTACTCATTAGAGCTATATTTTATGCATTGTGAGTCATACTTTGTGTTATTGGTCTTGTAGAAGAAGTATCTAGCATTTTATCTATCCCATATGCTTTTAATATACTTGTGTACCACTTAGGTATTCTCCTTATGTGCTGTAGTGGAGTAGATAGATCTATTTCATCATTCATATTGCTAAAAATTTCTTTAGTTGTAATTTTTTTATCACTTTCAATCATTTCTGGAGCTAAGTTAGAAGAAGATTAATGTGCTGGTGATGAAGGTGATTTTACTTCACAAAAAATATAATGACTAATATATAATTTTCTTAAAGCTAGATAAAATAATTTGTAGGCTTTTGATTCATCATTGTAGCCTAGTAGGATGCATTTCTAATATTTTTCATCTAATTTATCTTTTCTCCTTTGAAATGTTAATATATGCTATGTAGTGAATTCTCACTATACTCAAATATTGCCTTGAGAAAATCTTGAGAGGTTGCTTGATTAGAGGAGAAGCAGATGAGAGGGAGGTAATGAATCTATAGACACATGTGAGAAAAAGTTTTTGATAAAATCTTCAAAAATGTGGAAGACAAATAAAATCTATGAGGAATGGATCTTCTTAGATGATGAAAAAATCTAATAAAAAATTGATACCAACTTTTTGAAGAATCTGACAAGGATAAAATCAAATTTCTACCAAATTGCAATATTGAAGCCCCAAAAGTTAGAAGTTTAAATAATTCTGAAAGGTGCAAAAGAAACAAAAGTCTAAAGATCAAATTTTTTGGAAGTTTTAATACAAAAGAAAGAAGAAATTTTTTGACGATTGTTAAATGTCTAAAATTCCTAAGCACATCTCCCAAAAATGGCATTTGAGCATATAATAGCAACAATAGAAGAAAAGTCTTAATATCACCTACCCACACAACATAAATGGATGGTGCATTAAATTCTATGGCATGGGAGCTACAACAAGGACAAATTTAGATCTAAAATATCAATTATAGAAGATCGCCTATACCTATATTCAAAAATACCAAAAAAGGGTAGATGTCAATAACAATAATAGTGGCATATCCAAAGGTCCATAACCATTTAGAGTTAATGAGCACATATCCATAAATCCTAAAGGAACCAACAAGTTGAATGAAGACATGACCTAACACACAAAAGAGGAGTCATCCTTGAAATATTTACATAGTTTTGGAGGGAAAATATACCCTTTGTAATGTATAAGTAGTATTAGTTTAGCATTATAAAGGATCGAAAAATTATATCTTTACAATTCATATAACTTTCCCTTCATTTTATTTTGTATAGAAGTACTCATATTCCTAGGCGATTTTGCAGGCAGTCCAAACCCTCACTTTTAGCATAATATTTTAATATTTTCATTATATATATATATATATATATATATATATATATATATATTTTTACAAGAAAAAAATCGTAATTTTATTTCAAGAGTGAAAGAAAATTACACTTCTCAGGTGCCTTAGCACAAACAGAAACCCAGATAAAAGCAGATTACTGGGATTCAAGATATAATTACAGTCGGGCAGATCAGAGAGGAAAAAAGCCCATCTTCGAAATAGCATGGGGATAATAAGGATAAATATCCTTATATATCAATACTTAATCATCCAAACAACCTCCATGACCAAAACCTGGATAGAAATCAGTGAAAAAGAAACCAGCAGAATAGAAAAGAAACAGTTAGAAACTGCCATAAAGCTCTAATCAAATGAAACAGGCCCACAGTAAAAAACCTAGAGCTAGCATAGAAACTAGGGATATGATATGTGGGTGAAAGAAGAAACTCCATCCTTGTTCTCTTCCATTTGCAAGAAACCTTCTAGAACCTGTTGACCTTCTTTTGATAACCTATCTGCTTCTTGATTTAATTCCCTATAAACATGTGTAAAAGAGATATTTTCAAAAAGGGAAATCACCTCTAGTAGTTCATCTCCCACTAGTCTAAGAAGATTATTTTTTAATTGAGTAGATCTATTCATCCAATTGATGACTAGAGTGGAATCTCCAAAAAATTGTAATTTTTTCACATTTCTCTCCACAACACACTTCATTAGCAATCTCAATGCCTGAAACTCAACAAAATTATTGGAACCTATCCCAAGACCTACTTTAAATTTGATATAGTGGGTATCCGAGAAGTACATAATGCCTCCTGCACTACTAAAATATGACTATCTCTGACTAGCCCCATCAAAAAAACCCCATGGCTGAGACTTTTCAATGAACAAATTGTCTACTTGTCGAGGTTTCTTATGTTTGTCAGGCCCTTTGTTGATTGAGACCAAAGTCCTCACCTAAAATATGACTTGAAATGGGGGAATTAACTTCCCTTCAAAAATAGTTGCATTTCATGCCAACCATATACCCCAACATATAAGACATGGTAAAGAAAGAAATTGTTTCAACTATTTTTTCAAAAACCATTATCTTAAGCATACCTCCATTATTTCTCCTTCCCAAATATTTTGTACTCCAGTTATCTATTCAACTTCTAACCAAACCTATTGAGAAAAAGGGCATTTGATTAACAAATGTGTGATGTTTTCCTCCTCTGACTGACACAACATACAAATACTTGGACCTTGTCTGCTTCTCCTCTATAAAACTTCCCAAGTCAAAGCCTTATTTCTCAAAGCTAACCACATGAAAATAATTATCTTTTTTGGGGCAGATAATTTCCAAATCTGCTTCCACCACCAAGTAGGCCCTTGAGGATGAGGGTCAAAACTTGCTTTGTAACCAAGTCTAGCCATATATTGACCCCCATATTTGTTGTATGCCCAAGCAATAGTATCTGGTTCAACTCTCAACTTGATATGACTCTTATTAAGACTATCAGTGTAAGCCTTCCACAAAACAACCTACTCATTAGAAAAACCCAAGACCTAAGCCTACTTCCAACCTTGGGTCCAAAGACTAGAAGAATCTAATTCCCCCACCTGATGAAGAAAGTAAAAACCCTTGTCTTGTAAAGAACTTATCATAGCTTTCAACAACAAAATATTTTCTCCACAACCCAAAATAGAATCAACCCCTATTCTAACTTGTTCACCATTGCCCACTTTCCAAGCCAAATATTTTCCAATCATAGGAAAGGCTTGTACTAGTGCCTTCCATTGAATGGAAATATTTTTAATGCTTTTATATGGACTTCTGATCCAATCCATAAAGGTCCCTGGAAAAATATACTTTTGTTCAATAATCTTCTTCCATAATCCTTCTCTGGTCAAAATCCTCCATAAAATTTTTGCT
Source organism: Wollemia nobilis (assembly GCA_028583015.1). Classification (NCBI taxonomy): domain Eukaryota; kingdom Viridiplantae; phylum Streptophyta; class Pinopsida; order Araucariales; family Araucariaceae; genus Wollemia; species Wollemia nobilis. The sequence continues at coordinate 4,844,955 of JAQPPZ010000622.1, forward strand.
ACCAAAGAAGAACCAAAAATATGGATATTTTTAAGGCCCCAACCACCTTCCTCCTTTGGCCTAGCAATACTCTACCACTTAACTAAAGGAATACCTTCATGTTCCTTGCATCCAGTCCAAAGAAATTTGAAGCAGAGTTTTCTTATTTTCTCTAGAACTCCTTTGGGAATGAAGGCCAAGGAGTGCCAAAACACAGGAATTGCCTCAAGAACTGAATTTACAAGTGTTAATCTCCCACCAATAGACAACCATCTATTACACCAATGGTTAATCCTAAATTCAATCTTCTCTAAAAGCCATCCCCAATCTCTCTTCCTGTAAGTATTTGGCTTCAATACAAACCCCAGATACTTAAAGCCTTCCTGGAAATCTAAGAGATTAAAAGGAAAAATTTTGATTAGATCCTGTTTAGTCTCCTGCTCTAGACCATTAAAGCAAATAGAGGATTTTTGAAAATTTATCTCCATGCCGGTAGCAATACTGTAAGTGTCCAAGATTTCCTTCAACTTTCTAGCTTCCCTTAAACTTCCATTTGTGAACAACAATACATCATCAAAAAATAATAAATGAGATAAATAAAGGACCCCCACTTTGATCCCGGACAAGGATCCTACCCTCTTTGCATCCAAAATAACTCTACTCAATCCTTCAACAACCAACAAAAAAAGTAAAGGAGATAAAGGACATCCCTATCTCAGTCCTCTCGAGGGTCTAAAGAATTTGGAAGTTGATCCATTGATAAGAACAACAAAATATATAGAATAAATACATCCCATAATCCACTTTACTACCGGATAGCTAAAACCCACATGTAAGAGCATCAATCTGAGATACAACCAACTAGTTCTATCATAAGCTTTAGATAGATCTAGTTTAAGGACCATTGCAGGAAGATTTTTGGTTTTAATAGAGTGAAGGCCCTCTTGTGCAGCTCCTATGGCTTCAAAAAATTATCTACCTACTAAAAAACCAAACTACTCCTAGGAAATAACTTCAGAGAAAATCTTCTTCAATCTAACAACCAAAATCTTTGCAATGATTTTATAGATACAATTACACAATGAAATAGGTCTAAATTCATCAAACATTTTAGGCTTCTCCTTTTTTGGAATCAAAGCTAAAAAAGTGGAGTTAAAAGCCCCCAAAACCTGACCACTCAACCTAACTTCCTCCATTACTCTGAGAAGATCCTCCTCAACCAGATCATAGAAAACTAGGAAAAACTCCACAAGCCATCCATCAAGCCTTGGACTTTTATCATTTTTGAAAGAAGTTAGGACAACTTTCAGTTCTTCCTTTGTGACCTCCTTCATAAGTAACTGATTGTCCTCCTCTATCACAAAACTAGGGAAGAAAGTAGTTAACTTTAAAATTTCCCCAATATTGACTCTATCAAGTTCTTTATAGATAGATTGAAAATGTTTTACTCCCAAATCTGCTAACTCAGAAAAACTCCTAACGAGGACCCCTTCTTCATTCTACATCTCCCAGATAGTGTTAACCTTCTTCCTATGATTAGAAAAATTATGAAAAAACTTAGTATTTTCATCTCCCTTTTTTAACCATACAACTCTACTTTTCATTCTCCATTCAACTTCCCTCCACTCCAAGAATTTGTTCTTCTTAATTTCTAGTTCAACCAGTCTTGTTTTCTCCTCCTCTTTAAACAAACCAACCTCATTCTTTTTATGAATTTCTAAAATTTCCTTCTCCACCAACTTAAGATCTCTATCCATACTCTCCTTTTTAACTACAATCCAAGATGACACAACTCCTTTTAATTTTTTTAGAGCAGCAACAAATTGAAAACTCGTTGATGACCTAGAACTTTGGTCATAACCAATCCATTATTTTTTAATCAGTTGTTGAAAATATTCTTCCTCCAACCAAATTGGATTGAGCTTAAAAGGACTGGCAGGTTTTGCCTCTTGAATTTCTAATTGAAGAAAAATGGGAGAATGATCTGAGCCACCTCCAGTCTCAACCCATGACCATTTTCTATCTATTTCATTGTATAATGTCTCTGAGATCAAAAATCTGTCCAACCTCTTTGAGATCCCAACTTCCCCAACTCTATTATTTCTCCACGTAGGCATTAATTTTATTGGTTCCAAATCAATTAAACCAGCTTCTTCAATATTATGCTTGAAGTAATCTGCAAGTCTATCAAGTCTTGCAGATTCTCCCATACCTCACTTCTATTCATAGTAAAATTTAAGTCCCCACCAATGATAACTCTTTCATCCCTAACACACCTTTGGGAGAAAAAATCATCCCAGAAGACCTACCTATCTTCATAGGGACCATAACAATTAATAAATGATAACCTCAAACCCAAGTCTTTAAAAAATAATTCTATCCACAAGCCTGAAACCATAAAGGAAGAATTAATTAAGGATACTGAGTTCTTCCAACCAATCAAAACACCCCCTAAATTTTTGGTAGCATCTAGAGCCAAGAACTCCCAGTCCCTAAGCAATTTACTTAACCCTTCAATGACTTTTGTACTTGCCCCCATGGTTTCTTGTAGAAGGATAACATCCAGATTATGAATTTCCACCAGCCTAGCTAAGGCAAGTCTTTTAGAGGGACTGCCAAGACCTCGGATATTAAGGGATAACAAGATCATTTAAACATCTTAGAGGGGTTTTATCCTGCTCTAAGGACCCCTTTGATAGATTTTTGTTTACCCTACTGAATTTCCCTCAAAGCCTTCTCCTGTGCATGAAACAAAAATGATTTCCTACCTACTGAAGTAGTGGAAGATTCCTTTATATGGTCTAGACCTAACCCTAACCTTCCAACAACTACACAAGTTCTCAGCTCGGATTCCCTTTTCCTAGAACGTAACAAATATCTGCAAGAGGAACCTATCTCCAAACCATCCCCTAAAATAGATACCTCCCTAGAAGATTCACCTGATAGGTCACAAAGACTTCCCCCAATAGTAGAAATATTTGGATCACAATCCCTATTCAATGTGTTTGAGGTTGCCGACCCATTGTCCAAAATCTTAGAAAATTCCTTGTCCTTGGGACTTCTCTTCGAACATTCATAAGGAAGTGTACAAAGTTCTTTATTACCTAAGTCCATATTATTCTCATGTATTGGACAATAATTGTCATAAGGCTTAGATGTCTGACCAACAAACTTAATAGTATCGGGTTCCAATCCTTTCATAGTTTTCTTTATGACTCTGTCTCCTTCTCTAACAACTTGTGAACAGTGAAATGGAGATAAAGCTAGGCCCAAAATTTCTTCCTCCTTCTATAGAGTTTTGGTTCTAGGTTCAACAACATTCTTTTTGCTTGTTTGTGCCAAATCAGGGAGCACTATTGAGCTCTAAAAAATAGGTATCTCTTGATTGTTGTTAGCTGACTTGAAATCCCCACTAGTCATTTATTTTCTCCTCCATACTTTCTGTGTGAAAGCTTGAGAACATTCCTTAGCAATATGTCCATAAACATGACAATGAACACATCTAAAAGGAATCTTCAAATAATCCAAGATTTGAGTATGAATTGTATTCCCCACAACTATCTCCATACAATCTAGTAAGCCTTCACTGATATCCATCTCAACCAAAACCTGAGCTACAGACCAAAAAACACTAGATTTGAAAGAAATATCTATATCCAAGGTTTTACCTAATGAATCTCCAATCGCTTTCAAAGCTCTTTCTGACCATAACTCCATTGGTAGACCTGGAAGTTTTACCCAGATCGAGATTCTCCTAGAAACTTCAGTCCTAGGATCAAAGCAAGTCATCCAAGCCTTCAAAGCCAAAAAAGAAGACCCCCAATACCAATGACCTCCCAAAATTTTTTATGCATCTTCCTCAGATCAAAAAAGGAAACCTATCCATCCTCTAGCAAGTAAGTGAAAAATTGGCCCATATCCTAAGATTGGGACCCATACCTTCTACAACCACTCATTTAGTGTATTATCAACTATTTGACATCCATGAAACTTTCCAATAAGGGCCTTCCCTAAAAACTCCAAAACTTGTTCCATCCTCAAGTCTTCCCCAAGTACCATTATGATCTTCGACCTTCTCTTTTTAACCACTTTATGTGCCTTACGCACTTTAGTAACCAGAGTTGTAGACTATGTTGATTGTAAGTTTGGACCCACTCCACTTAGGGCCTCTAAATCAAGACTTTTACCAATAAAACTAGAACCAAACAAAGGAAACTCTATCAAACAAAGTGAGTTTGGATTGTTTGGAGCCTGCTCAAGTTTTTCTTCCCTACAATGAAATGCTTGCTCATTCATTAGACCCATCACTTGAGTAGAGTGTTTTGAGACACCTGAGAGTGAGCAATCAATAGGACAACTGACTTGATCTAAACCTTTTGACATAGACTCTCCTCTATCCACTAAAGTTTGATAACCTACAGTATTATTCTAGTCACTCAAAAAACCCAAGGACCGATAGTTCCCAACTTCTAAATCTTATCCAAAAATGGGACCCTTGGCCCTTGGAGTTGAAAATATGTATTGCCCCTCAAAGGGGTCCTCTGAGAAGTCCAAACATTCCTCTTCATTCTCCATAAAAAACAAGAAACCAATTTTCCAAATTATACTACCATTTTAAAAATACCAAATAAAAAATATTTTTACTTCATTGCCCTAGCACTATTGTACTAGCCTTCATTGCCCTAGCACTACTACGACACTATTAAAATATTTTTACTTTATTACCCTAGCACTACTGCACTCACCTTCATTGCCCTAGCACTACTATGGCACTATTAAAATATTTTTACTTTACTACCCTAGCACTACTACACTTGCCTTCATTACCCTAGCACTATTGCGACACTATTAAATTTTTTTACTTCATTACCCTAGCATTGTTGCACTCACCTTTACTACCCTAGCACTATTACAACACTATTAAAATATTTTTACTTTACTACCCTAGCACTACTACACTCACCTTCACTACCCTAGCACTATTGCAACACTATTAAAATATTTTTACTTTGTTACCCTAGCATTATTGCACTCACCTTTGCTACCCTAGCATTGTTGTGGCACTGTAAAAATATTTTTACTTTATTGTCCTAGCACTACTGCACTTGCCTTCGCTGCCCTAGCACTGCTATGGCATTGTTAAAATATTTTTACTTCGCTACCCTAGCACTGCTGCGCTTGCCTTCATTGCCCTCGATGGGGAATATTTGCATATCAAAGAATACCATTCCATGTATTTTTCTCTTTAAGTGAAGTGATATTTTATTTCCACTAAAACATATACACATAACATGCACCAGAAGCTACTCAACATCACCCAAAGAACTAAAAGGTATTCAAAATGAGTCTACCTATAAATTCTGTCAGCTCAGAATAATTCTTTTCTAGCTAATCCAGCGCACGCTCACTCTCCAGACTCCTTCCCATTCTCTTCTCTCTTCCCCATGACTCTCATCAAAATACACTCATATATATATATATATATACATACTAGAGGCTTGTGACTATTTGGTTCCAATTGCTTCGTTCTCCCTATCCCATATTATTTATATAAGTGTGTTTATGTTTCAGTCTATGATTATATATGCTCAAAGGAGGAAGTGTTAAAACTCCTAGCTATTGACACATTATGTCTAGGGTTTTTGTGTAGGAGCATATTATCTTGATCTTGGCACATCACCATTATTAACTTACATTTTCGCCTTTTAGCTATCTTTATTTTTCTACATTTCTCTAACCTTTTTTCCCATGAAGATGTTAGATTAGTCTAGAGTAGGAAAAGTGCACTCAAGGTCACATCCTCCCTTATGTCATCCTAAAAAGCCTAGAAAAATTCAATTGGGAACCCATTAGAGCTTGGGGCCTTACCATTTCTCATGTTGAAAACAATGTCTCACCTCTTCTAGATCCACAGTTCTAAAGAGGGCCTAATTTTTTTCAGTTGTTATAATATATGGGATACAATTAAATATCTCTTATTAAACTACAAGATTAGGATGAGCAGAAGCAAAGAAAATATTTTTAAGTTAGAAATTTATAGCTTGTTGCATACTTGGGATAGTGTCCATCACATTACCATGAAGGTATTTTAGGTTGGGCAATGTGTTGGAGTGTCTTCTTGCTAAGGCCAAGTGATGGAAGAACTTAGTATTTTGGTCCCCCTCCAACAACCAAGAAGTTTTGGCTCTTTGTTTCCAATATATTTCCTCTTGTTTATCTATACTCTCTAACTCTTTTTTGACTAGTTCATCTTCCTATTTCAAATCTTCTATGTTTATTTCAATTCAAAAGAGTGTGGCTAGCTCCTCCATCCTTGCAACCAATGGAACTCTTTGAATATAAAAGTATGATTTATTGTTTCTTTTCCAAATTTTTAGTTGAGCTTTGACATGCTAGAGTTGTTTAAAGACTCCAAACAATGTTGTCCCATGAGTAGGGTACCTCTCCTCCCACCAATTTGGTATTTTATTCCTAATCTCCTCCTTTTCTAGCTAAATATTTTAAAATCAAAATGGTTTAGAGAAATATTTATGGTCAATATCCCATTCTAAGAGAAATGAAAAGTGGTTTGATTTTGTATGATTGAGAACTTTCCGCCTGAGTGACCATTGTGTCTTCGAACACCAAGAATATATCTAGCTTTACCTTCATGTTTGCTAACCATGCTTGTTTGTTTATCCAAGTATGATAAGGTCTTGCACACTGGACATCAATCAAATTGAGCTAATTTAATCTCAATATCATAAATTTGTTCCCCTAATCCAAATATGGGATGCCCCCTTCCTGATCTATAGCTGAAAGCTTAGCATTAAATTCACCAGCCACTATTCAATTCACCTCTTCCTTTCCTATCCTACTTATAAAAATTTCCATTGCAGGTATTGCTTCCCATTATTTTTTAACCATAGAAATTTGAAATCAACAAAAGTTCTCCTAAACTCTTACTCTTAAAGAGAGATGTAAGAAACCTCCTTCCTACAACATGATCAATAGTTATCTAGTTCAAAGGATTTCACAAAGTCACTATACCCATTGAAACACCTTGGGATGCTATAATCATATGCTTTACCAGTATCCATATTTTCTTAGCTATTCTATCCATCACCTGTATTGAAGATTTTATCTCTTGAGGGAGAATAAAATCTGACTAATGACTTTCAATTAATCTATGAACAACAATTTGATGAGACCTATTGTTTAAACCTCTAATATTTCATAATTGTACAGTCATTAGGAATCTAGAACTCAATAAATATCAATATTCTTTACTCTTCTCTGGTTTACTAGCTGGTTGCCCTCCATAGTCAATTTCTCTTAATTTTATTTTCATCCTATACTCTTGGCTTGGGAGTTTTTAAACCATTTCTCTACTTGTTGAATTCCAATATTAGGCTTCCCTCTATATTTATCTCTATATTTCATTGAGATATCCTTATAAACCAAGACCATAGCAAGGTTGAGGTTCTCTGAAGTTGTTATGGCAATATGGTTTGGGATGGGTTGAATATTGGTTTCCAACATTGGTTGAGTTATCGTATATTGGACTACTACATTTTCAAAGGGCATATTTTTCCCTTGTGGTCCCATCATTATTATTATTTTATTTTACATATCCATTAGGTTATTAAGAATTTCATACCTATTTAGGTTTTTATCTTATGTCTGGTTTGATCATGCCACCTTATTTTATTTTTTCTTTCTCTTAGGTGCTTCAAAACCCTCTTCAAGTGTATTTAGGCTTGAGGTTGTGGGCTAAGATTTTAATTTCTTCTAAGGCATCTTCTCATCATTGCCATTAGCATTCAATGGGATGAGCTCCTTTTTGATATTCTCAAGGCACAACTAGGCAAGATGTCCATACTTATGACAAATCCTACATCGAAAGGGGATTGCTTCATAGTCTATTTGTTGGACCTAGGTTAAATCCCCCATATATATTTATATTTTAGTTGACAGTGGGTGATTAAGATCCATATCAACACAAATTCAACTATAAATGGCTAAAGCTTCCATCATCGTATCTCTGGTTACTCGTAGATAATGTACTAATAAATTACTCAATATTTCAAAAAATAGTTCTTATCAATATTTCATTGGTAGAAGGGGCTCTACAGGAGACTTCCTTGGGAAGTCCTCCACTTTACTATAGCCCTTCCATGGTCCTGTCCCAGGTCCTTGGTTCTATTCCAGTTTCACTGACATGTCCTTAACCCTTCCTCCTTGGTTGGATGGTGTTGTAGATGATCTCCTTGGGGCGGGAGGTCACTTCTCCATTTGTCTACCCCTTCCTTTACCTTCTAGTGGGTTTCCTTCCGGTGCCTAGTTTCTAGGACATCCTTGGGTTCTTCCTTGGGACTTGGGATGTCCCTAGGTTTTTCCTTGGGACCTTCCCTAGGACTTTTAGAGGTTTTTCCTTGGAGTTCTCAGTTCTTTCTAGGTTTTTTGCAGGTTTTTGCTTGGTGGTGGCCTTCAATGGTTCTTCAAATGTGGTTTTTTGTGGCTATGGGAGAGTGGATTTATGAGAAGTTTTGTACATCATCCTTTTAGTTTCATGAGACCATGTGATTTCTCCTATGGCTCTTCTCTTTGGGATCATTGGTATGGGTTTGGTAGGCTCTCTACATTTTTTGTGGCTTTGAGCGGGGCCTCTGCATTGCTTGCTACTGGGTTCCTACTAGACTTCCTCAATTGTTTCCCTGAAGTTCTTCGTTGGCGATGCTGAAGGTTGCCTAGGGTTTCTTGCTACATCCTTATGGTGGGATAGCCTGTGCTTATTGCTTGCAATGGTTTCTCCTCATGGCTCCTTCCTTTTGGGTTCCTTGGGAACTTTCTCATCTCTTTCCCACGGTGTGTTATTTTGTATTTGTTGATTCCTCTATTTTTGTTGGTGTACTTGCAATTTCCTTGCATTGTTGCATGAAGATTTCATGGCCTATGGAGATTCCCAGTTTGTTGATCCACTTTCCAAGCCTATGTGGGATGCAGTTTATAACTGGTATTTTGTTTTTCTGGCATCCCTGCTTGTTTCCCATCCTTTCTTGGGTAGGTTTTCCTTATCTATAGTTTCTTAGTTCCACCCTGTGGTGAAGGGTGGATTTTTTTCCTGGTTTTTTTTCCTAGTTTTTTTTCCTCTTGCATGGGATGTTGTTTTTTCCTTGGTTCTGGCTTTCTCTTACGTGGGATGTAGCAGTTTTCTAGATTTTAGTTTTCCCCTATTTGGGATGATGCTATTTCCTGGTTTCTAGTTTTCCTAGAGTGGGCTGTTCCATTTTTCCACCTATTGGGTGGTTCAAATTTGTATTTAGGCGGGATTGATTGTTCAAATTTTCTGCCTTTTCTTTTTCCTGCTAGGTAGGCTTTTCAAAATTTTTTTTCCCACTTCCTATGCATTTTCTTGATTTCGTTCCTGAAGGCTTTCCTGAAGGTTTTCCTGAAGGTTTTCATCAAGCCTTTCCTTAAGTCCATCCTTGGGTTTTCCTATGGCCTTTCCTTTGGGTTTTTAAAGTATGATGACTTGTTGTAATCAGGTTTTGGTTCCCTTGATAAAAACCCACTTTAATTTAAATTTTAACCAATAAAAAAAAATCATTGGTAGATCATATAATCGAACCCAAAAAACCACTACAGTCGGTTTTATTCTTGAATCAAATCCTAGATTCTAGGGATTCACAAAATGACTTGCTTTTCCATAGCTTCTCTTCCCTTATTCAAAAGCTTTATCCTTGTCTACTCGTGAAGATAAACTCACTATATAATATCCATTACTAATAAGGAATATTGAAATATCCCCTAAAGGCTCCTAGTTCTTTCGAATCCATGAGGTCATAAACCCTATAGATGGTCTCATGCTAATATAATTATATATTAGATCATGGTTACTCCTATACAAAATATTTTCAGCCACCAAAATTTGTTCAATAACAAGTTTGTGATGGTGAGTAGCCTAGGGAAGATAAATGTTAACTCTAGATTGGAAGCCTTTATCAATTGGCTTCTTGGTTGTAGTAGAGAAGATGGATTTTACGACACCGCTTCTCAAAGATTTATCGTCAACTTCTTGTATCTGCCTCAATATGTCTGCAAAAGATTGCTTGGGAGAAGGGGACAAAGGGAGGATCCCCGAAGGGACCCCACTAGCAATCATGGACAAGAAGAAAACAATTTTAAACTATGATGATTATGTGACAAGATACAAAAAATAGAAATTACCTATAATTTTTTGAATAGTGTTGGATATGAAGAAAGCCAAACCTAAGCCCCACAATCCACATCCATTCCACCTTACTAAGGCTTCTGCATGCAATGGTTGTGGGACTGTGTGCAAACCCTAGCAAAGCTTTATTCTTCATTCTTCAATTATTTTCTCATAATTATGTTAAAAAATAAATTAAAATTAATTGTGAAATACTAAAAAATAGTTATTTATTAAATTATATTTTAATTTCTAAATTATAATTAAAATATTAAATTGATTAAAAATTATATTTCCAATAAAACTAATGACTTTAGAAAATAAATAATCTTTTGCAAAAATTCAAATATTTGAATATATATATTCTAAATTATATTTATACTATTTTTTTTTTTTATTAGATATAGAAGGAGTTTTGAAAGGGTCCCCAAACCTTTTACAATAGAAGAGGCCCTGCAAAAATTGACCTAAGACCAACAATATTGGGACAAGAACAACTATAAAGCACTACAACTGGCCACCCATCACCAAGTGAACTAGCTACAACTTGATACAAAAATAAAAATTAGAATAGTGCTAGTGAGCCCCCTAGCCAACCAACACTCCCACCTGGCTATGCACAAAACCTTTCTTCATAAATAGTAAAAGCTTACAAAGCATCAAGAAGCATGCATCACTAAATTCAATTGAAGAAGGCCTTCGGGAAAATTATCTCTCCAAACAGATAGATCATTGAGACTTATACCCAGGTTTACCATAAAGTTAGCATGACAATTTCCTTCTTTGAAGATATGCTTTATCTTCCTATCCTCTTTAGCCCAAAGAATCTTCCTAGATTCCATAATCACAGTAGCAATATTCCCACTGGGGATTGGATCACTTTTGACCAAGTTTATAAAATTAAGCGTCTCCTTCAATGCAAAATTTTTGGTACCCCATCTTCTCCACAAGTAGGAGACCTTGGTAAAGGGCTCTAGCCTCTACAACATGGCAAGTTTGGATATCTAAGAATTCAACATATGCCAACAGAAGTCCACCTCTATCATCCCTAAGCACCCCACCAACACCATCATTATAGGGATTACCCTTTGAAGCTCTATCAAAGTTCAGTTTAACCCAACCTGGAGAAGGAGGTTCCCACCTCACAAGGGCATAGGGATTAGGACCGGGAAGACCAAAAACCCCATTGCTCTGTTGAAAGCCTATTTTCCTTTCGAGCTCAACCTACTCAAATTTGCCCTCCTCCAAAGCTAGAGAGGATACATTATCCAAGGTTGAAGCCAAGGCTCTGGCACAAACAGAGGCAGGATATCTTTGGAAGTTTTTACAAATTCTACTATTGATCTCCTTTCGCACCCACCAGAAAAGATGCAAAAAACAAAAGTTCCAAAAATATTTTAGCCTTAGAGAGTAAAAAGGACAGGACCATTGAGCGTAAACATCAACAAGTGAACTTGACGCCACCCAACTCAGTCCCAAAAATTAAAAATAGAGTTAATAACTCCCATAGAGAAAAAATATTGAAAGAATAGATGACTTGCTTGTTCCTCATTAGCACCACAGAGGTAACATCTGTTCGGCATCGACAAATATTTTTTTTAATATTTTCAATGGTCAAAATCTTATTATGATATCCTCTCATATAGAGGATTTGGAGAGCAAGTGGGTAGTTAAAACTCTCCAGTTGAAATCGAGAGGCCCCAGGTTCAAATCTCTCCCCTCACATGCTGCGGATATGTACATAAAGGGTTAAAAAAAAAATCTTATTATGAGTTGCCAACTAGAAAAATATATTCATCTTTAACGTTAGACCCTTAATCCAAATTTTAGAAGGTGGGACCCATGAAAGAGTCTTGACAACAAGCAAATTGTAAGTGAACTTGACTGAAAAAGATCCCTTATTTTCATCTACCCAAAATATCTCAACCTCTTCATTTCTCCATTTAATGACCTAAAACCTAAATTGTATTTAAACTATTAAATTGATTATAAATTATATTTTCAATAAAACTAATAACTTAAAAAATAAAAAATATTTATATTAAATACAAGAAAAAATAAAGAATATTTAGAAAAAATGCAAAGGTTTGAATGTTTTATATATATATATATATATATATATATATATATATATATATATATATATATATATATATATATTTTGTAACACACAACTTATACCATTAAAGAAAAACCAAAGTTTTAATCACTCTATTACCCCACCAATATATATATATATAATAAAATGTAAACTACAAGCATGGGCATTGGAGACACATCAAAGCTACCTTTCCTGTCATTTGAACTTAAACCTCTTTAATAAAAACCTAAAAACTTACTAACTCAAATATTCTAGTGGAATAATTCTCTTCTTAATCTTATAGTATTCTAATCCTTTCCTGGACCATAGTTAGAGGGTCCATTAGACCACTGAGCTAATCCAAATTTTTACGTTAATTTAGCTCTAGTAGGACAATCAATTACTTTATCTTAAGAGGAAATGATGTTCTGGTAGTCTTAGGTTTTCTTGCAATGTTTTCCATTGGAGAAATTAAGATGGTGTAAATATGATATGAATAAATGGGATGGATAGTCAAAGTTTACTTTATGTTGCCACCTTGTATAATGTATTTCTTCTCTAAATTTTTATTAAGATGTTTTCTTCGTGTGATTTATAAATAATAATAATAATAATAATATTAATATTATTATTATTATTATTTATAAAGAATATTTTATTAGATATGTTTTGCCATCATTTTAGAAAATAATTAAACTATTTTTTATTATTTATAACATTAAATGTATATACTATACATGTTTTGTTAGAGTATTTCATCTTTGTTTATTTATAACTATAAATTATAGTAAATAATAATAAATTTTTAAAGTTGTAAGATTATTGCAGTAGTAAGGGCTTTGGCCTTTGTTTGATATATCTAAGGTTCAAACCCCATTCAGTATGAGGGGACAAAGACCTCTCATAAAAACCTTGTGTAAATTTATTAGAAAAATAATGCTTGATCTTATTATAGCTGTAAGCTTACTGCAGTGATAAGGGCTTTAGCCTCCCTTTAAGAGGTCCAAGGTTCTGCAAGCTTACTGCAGTGGTAAAGGTTTTGGCCTCTCTTTAAGAGATCCAAGGTTCAAACCCCAATCAATATGAGGGGACTAAGACCCCTCATGAAAACATGTGTAAACTCATTGAAAAAAGTATTCTTTAAAATTTTATTTTCTACAATATTTATAAAATTATATAGCAATTTTATTGTATTAAAAAGTTAAATTTACTGACAGGCAGTTGCCCTAGTGGCTAAGATGATGATTTTTTCTTAAGTGGTCTTGTGTTCAAACCCCTTGAGGGTGGTTGTTGATGTAATTTGTAAACGTTCTCCTTAAAAAAAAAATTAATTAATAAATTTATGTTTATTACAAAGGTAAAATTCCTTCTAAATGATATCAAAGTTTGTTAACTTTTTTCTTATGAAAAATCTATAACTTTTATTTCAAAGTTTGAAAAAAATTACAATGAGATGGGTATTGTATACCTTCATATAAGTCTTTCTAAATCAGATATGTTACTATAATAAAAAATCTATTGTAAGCCTTCAATCATCTTATAGAGCATCATTTTGGTACTTCAACCCTACAACCATCAACTATCTTTTAGATATGACCTTAATTATCCAAAGACATAAAAAAGAACATGAAAGGTATCCTAAACCACAACTTCTATCAATGTAAAAAAATATCAAAAGGGTATAGACTATGGTGGAATCATAGTCTGATGCACTATTCCTTACTTTAACCAAGTATCAACTAGAATAACCAAGGCATATTTTGATAGACCATTTGCTTCCTCATTTAATTCTCTATAAATATGTGTATAAGATATCTTTGTAAATGATGCTTCTAGTAATTTCACTTGCTCATAATAAGGCCTAAGTATCAAATTTTGCATCCCTACTAAACTTGAAGCCTAATCCACCATCACTTTCGAGTCACCAAATACTTGAAGTTTTATTATTCCTTGTTCCATAGCTATTCTTAACAAAATAATCAAAGCATTCCACTCTACCACATTATCGGTACCTTCATCAAGACTTGCTTTAAACGTGAATTTATGATTTTCATCTTGATATAACACTCCTCTTACCCCACATCTATTTGGATTATCCTAAAAAGCTCCATCAAAAAATACCAAGACTTTGTAATATCCACTATTAAAATTCCAACCTATCTTACAACCTTTAATTTTGGGGTTTTTTATGCCTTCATAAGTATACTTGATTTGAGCTTAAACTTATATAGGTATAATTTCTTTTCTCTAAAACAACATAGAATTTCTTGCCAACCATAGACCCCATGCCACTATTAATGGAATGCACATGTATCCTTTAAGATTATCTTTGAACTATTGTTACATATTATCTAACATATTTCTTATTGGCCACTGTCCCTTCCCCTTAGTCATGGGTAGAATCGACCTCCACACTTCTCTTAAAAATCAATGAAATAGTAGGTGATCTATTGTTTCTTCTACCTTTTTACACAAACTACATTGACTTGGACCCTACCAGGACCTCTTTTGTAGAATATCCCATGTCAATGCCTTCTTAGCTAAAGCTAACCAAGAAAAAATTTGATTTCAAGGATGTTTTCACCTTCCAAATCCTGATTCACCACCAAAGGGCCTCATTATTTTCAAGAGTTTCTATAGCTAGATACTTACATCTTTTTTAATAAAAAATTTAAATTCTTAATTTTCATTTTTAGGGTCTTCTTCTATTTTTATTGTAATTAAAAATATTCTTAAATTCAACATTCTTCTTCTTGACATTTTCTTGCAATAGTCTTCACAATACAAAATCTCCACATCTACTATCTATGAACTACATCGTAGTAGAGTAATATTTTCAAAACTTCACATTATGATAGTCTACTTTACCAACTATGGACTATTACTTTCCTTCCTAAAGCATACCTACAACCACAAGAATTGTAATACATAGTTTAATAATCTCAAAAAGTTGAAATTTCATGTTTAAATATTATCAAGGGATATATGCATAATAACTAAACTATGGGTCATTATATAATATGAGTGGAATTCATTAAAACTAAATAACCAAATTAAAAAATATTTTATCATTTTAATGAGTTGTGAAAAAAAATCTCATTCATATTATAATGGTATTTTAACAAATCATAATGGTATTGTGTTAATAAATAGTTTAGAAATCTCAAAAAGTTGAAAATTCCAATCCATAATCTATCTCATAATCTAACAAGCAACCAACAACTCGACTAATCCATTCATCTAGTAAGTCCATTTGATATCATCTTCTTTTCCTTCCCTTTGTTTCTCCTATACCCACCATAATGATTCAACTTGATGACTAGATTCCATCTATCAAGGATCTCTACTTCAAGATTAGGGATTATGTGAGTTAATAGGGCTGGTTTAGAATCCTCTATGGCTAAACAAATATTCCTTTTCAATATATGTAAATTGTTTTCATTTTATTTAAATATTATTATTTTCCTTTCTAGCCATAGTCTAAAGTATTGTATCTATCGATGTATCCTATATTGTCTATAATGCCTCACTTTTAAAATTGCTTTGTCATTGCTTTAACCATTCATCACCATGCATTTATCAAACATTACAAATACATTTCCATAGTTCCTAGAATATTGAGCAATATTCCAAGAGATGGTCTATACAATCATCCTTTTTACATAGAATACATTATGAAGGACCATCAAAACCCATTTACATTAGGTTATCCCAAGATATAAGTTTCCTATGATCTACTAGCCATATAAGCATTATGAATTTTAGAATGCTCAAGCTATCCCAAATATCTTTCCATATTCTTGCACTATTCCTATGTTGTCGATGCTTTACATTATATCCACTTCTTGTTGTGTATTCTCCTGAGCTATTCAACTCTCAAATCAAATTATCCTCGGCTTCCCTCAAAATAATCATTGTTGTTGTCTTTTTTCTCAACTACTTCCTAGCAACAATATCCATTATATTTATAAGAAAATATTTCCATTTGTATCTTCCTTCCTAATCGCTATACATAATTTTTGAAACCCTATCAACATATTTATCTTGAAGTAATCCCGTTCATGGTTTCAAAATTGGTTCTAGATTGAGTGGTCTTTTACCACCCCAAGAATCTATCCAAAAAAAAATTCTCCAGTTTCCACCACCTATATTAAACCTTTAATTACTAGATCAATTAATTTTTTAAAATCGTTTCATATTGCAAAACCATCTAGTTGTGAGAATGCAAAGGTTAACCTTGGGTCATTGAGCTCAACATATTTATAATAATTCTTGCACACTATTTTTGACTCTCTTTATACAATCTCCAAATTGAATTTCTTCTTAGAGCTAAGTTTGCATCTATAAGAAATCTTAAGCTAAGACCTCCCTTAGTTTTATCATCACACACATTGCTCCATTTCACCAAAAGAAATTTTCTTTTATCACATAATACTGACCATAAAAATGATTGCATAATTTAGAAAAAGTTTTTTCTACCCATTTTGGAATAATATACAAGGAAAAATAATATGTTGTAATGGCCTTTAAGAATGATTTAGTTAGATGCACTATTCTTGGTATTGCTAACTATATACCTTTCCATGTTGGTAGTTTATTCTAAACTTTATTTATAACTAGATTTCATAATTCTATCCTCATCCTCTTCTCAAATAAGGTCATCCCTAGATATGTTGTTGGTAATTTTTGTCTCCATTTGACATTACCTGCATATCCCTACTTTGATTATAGTTGGAGTGTTTTAGAAGTAATTTTTGGGTTTTATCCTATTAACTTTCTACCCAGACGCTCTTTCATATTCCTTTAATGAGTTATTCAAAGCTTTAGTCTCATTTTTCCTTGCCCTCTCTATAAAGATTGTACCATCTAAAAACAATTGATGGCTGATGTTGTCAATGTTATTAATAGCCTTAAGTATGATTATTAACCCATATTTATATTCCTTATTTAGGTTCCTTCCCAATACCTCTACCATAATAATGAATAGTTATGGTGAAAAAGGATCTCCATGTCTAAGACCCCTCTTGTATTTGAATGATTTTTTTACTAGCCCATTGACTAGCATTATATATGTTATTGTAGAGACATAAGATTTAATCCATTTGACCTAATTCTTTTCAAATCCAAACATTTCTAGTACTGTACAAATAAAATCCCATTTAACCTTATCATAGAATTTATTCATATCAATTTTAAAGATCATTGCTCTCTTTTCTAAAATTTATTGAATGCATCACTTCATGAGCTACTATGATCCCATCTAGAATCTATCTCTCTTTCACAAATCCTCCTTGCTCTTCTAAAATAATTTTATTTAATAGTGGTCTTAATTGATTTACCATAACTTTGGATATTATCTTATATGCCATATTACATATAGGATTGTAGGCCTAAAGGAATCAAACAATTATGTATCCTTATTTTTTGGAATCAAGATAAGATACATTGCATTTATTTTATAGGATTTGTATTGTTTTACCCTAGACTATTCCACTACCACTAATAAAGAATCCTTCACTATTTTATAAAAATTCTAAATTCTAAATTTCTATTTTTAGTATCTTCTTCAATTTTTATTGTAATTAAATTCTATTTTTTTAATTAACAAGTTAAGAAGAGGATTGAAAGGGCCCCAAACCTTTTATGAAAACTTTCTTACAAGAAGATAATACAAGATAAATAGAAATAGGGTAACAAGTCTAGTTGGACTACAAGCAACCATAAAGAACCAACCAAAAGTGCCCAACAAAGAGACACATAGGCTATGCAGCCAACAAAAAGCACCACCTTATAACAAATGACTTTGTATATATAAGCCAATAAAGAACAAAGCCTTAAAATGGCCTCTTTCTCCTCTACTCAACATGGCTAGAATGGAGGCCACCTCAAGTGACCCCTGATAAACCTTCGAAGCCCAACGATCCTTAGTTGATTTCAATATGGAATCAAACTCATGAGACAAAACCATTAATGTAGAGCAGATTCTAATTATGGAATCCAACAAATATTTCATAAAGAGGAGGTCTACTTGGAGCCTATAAGGTAAAAAATGTATATGGTTTGGATCACCAACATTCTCTAGTCTCACAAGGCTATGACTTACCACATCCATCATTGTATTAATTGAAACCTCCTTCACCTCAGTCTTTTCCTAATTCAGTCCCTGTGTATCATTATCCATTTGGGGATTTCCTCTCATAGCTTTGGGTTATTCCTTCAACTATTCATCTTCTCCATTAGTACCATGATCCAAATCCACAGCCAAATCCAACTCCAAGTCCTTAATTTTAGGGTTCAATCGATATGACTTGCAAGTATCGTCTTGCAAATTAATATTTTCTTGTACATTTTCTTTCACAACCTCCTTAATCAATCACCTTGAGAAAGGTTTCATCTCTTTATTTTTAGAGTTTAGATTACTTTTAGAGTCAAGATTTGAATCACTTCATTTCGATTCAATATCTGAGATTGACCTTTTCTTTCGATTTCTCCCTAAAAATGGGGGTGAATTGAAGAACATAAGATTATGCTGAGAGGGTGGGGGTGAACTGTATAAGATAATTTTTTTTACATTTTAATCCAAATGATAACAATAATAATATCAAATTAGTAAATAATGCACACATCATCACACACATGAGATGTATATTTTAACGTGGTTCACCCAATGTGGGTTATGTCCATGGAGAAAATATTCCTCATAAATTTTTCTCAATGAATATTTTGGGAATAAAATCCCTATTAAAATGTTTATGGATCTCTATCCAAAGGAGACACCAATCCCCTATACTCAAATTCATGGATCTCTATCCATATGAGACCTCTGTCCCCACTGATATGATTTGTGGATCTCTTTCCACAGTAGAACTCTATCCCATCTACTCTGATTTGTGGATATCTCTCCATAGGAGAACTCTATCCCCTCTGATCTACTCAAATCTGATCAAATATTCTCACAAATATGATCCAATATAATCACAACTCTGATCCAATATGCTCACAACTTTGCTCTCAACTGATCTGTATTATACCTACTAACAAGTCTACCTCAATCCTACTCACAAAACTGCCTAAAAACTTCTCATAAGTCTACCTCAACCTTGCTCATAAATATGCTCTAGTATACTCACTTTCTTTGCTTAATTATGCTCTAATACATGCTCATAACTGCTCATAACACATGCTCAAAAACTGCTCATAACATTTGCTTGATTATAATACTTCAACCATATTCTATCAAGAATTATTGTTCAAGAACACATAGGAAATGATATGCAATATGATTCCACCATATGTTCTTTCCAATTTTACTCAGCCCAATAAACAATTACTTTTCAAAACTTGCTTATCCACTTCAATGCATTTAAACCAATGCTACAAGGATTACAAATTCATTCAACAATAAAATTTGCTTCACAAACCCTAACTCAAATATTTCCAATAATATACATTAATTAAACCTTTTATATCCACCTTATAATTTCAACCAAAAACTTTAAATAAGGAGTGATATAACCATACCTTTTTGTTGATGGAGTTATCTCAAAAACCTGCCTCAAATATTCTCTTTCTTATTCCACTTTCAAGGGTTAGCATAACATTTTTCAAAACATCCATAAAATATTTCCTCAAAATTTACTCATAAAACATCTTCCTTTTTATTTCCACAAGACAAAATAATCAAACAACTTATCACACCTTATTAATTCTAATCTTGCAAAATAATATTTTGGGCAAAAGGAGCCTTTTTATTAGATGATGGGGTGAAGATTTCGACCCTGAAAAGAAAAATATTAACATTACCCCTATTTGGGTTCATCTCCTGAGTCTATCTGCCCAGTTATTCAATGAATATTGGCTACAAGGCATAGCCAGAACTATAGGGGACATGATCTCCATTGACTATGTGACCTTGGATAGGACAAGGATGACTCATGCATGAATCTACGTAAATGCTAATTTGGATAATGAATTGCCAAGGTTTGTGGAGCTAGAGTATGGAGAATACTAAAAAACAACCGGTAGAATACGAGAATAGACCAAAATTCTGTGCAGAATGTAAAAATTAAGGACATCTATGCAATCAGTGCCCTAACCTGGCAATTAATAGAGAAAAGCAGAAATAGAGAATGCTAGATAGAGGAAATTTGAGTAGTTTCCCTGGCAGAGGTGATTTAAATCAGGCAAACTATGTCTACCAAAAAAAGAAAAGAGAGGGTGCAGGGTCCCAACAAGACAAAGGAAAACAAAAAGTTTTTGACAACCAAAATACTTAGGTAAGTTCCAATCCTCTAATTTCAAATCAATTTTCAATTCTATCCAATATGGGAGTAGGAGGATTATCGGAAGACATGGAAGCCCAGAACCTTCAGGCTAACCTTTCTGACTCTCTAGAATCCCCATCCAAGTTAGGATCCTCAAACCCTAATGTTGAAATTACTGTAAGCCCCGTGGGCATCACAAAGCCAAACCCTAATACCCGATCTCTAGAATACCCATACAATTCGGGATCCTTAAACCCCAATGCTAAAAATACTTCAAGCCCAGTGGGCATCCCAAAGCCAAAACCTAATGTTGAAGAACTTAGGAAGAAATTTGAGGCATTGGAAAATAAAAAATCTCATCTCCCTAACATCATCACTAGGATCCAGGTGAATCCTACTGAGGGGCCATCCCACAGACCAAGGGAATATAGGAAAAAAGGAGAAGATTTGGATGTAGGGGTGGAGATATGTGAAACTCTTCAGACTAAGGAATATGGCAGTCCAGTTCTGCAACAAATTGCCTCCCCCCAATTTAGTCCTAAACAAACCAGGAGCACTGTGAAGTCTCCTATAGATTTTTGTAGTGAAAAAAGAAGAGGGAGAATATCAAATGCTGAGCATCAAAAAATTAAAACTGATAATGAAATTGCCAATGGAAAACAGAGAACCTTGTTTCAACAGTTTATTTCGGGTTCTAAAGACAACAAATTAGGAAAACCCTCTCAAGGGATTGGGAGAGGAAGAAACCCAAAAGAATCTAAATGAAGTTCCTCTCATGGAACGTGAGAGGCCTTAATGGCCTGCCCAAACACAGGGAAGTCAGTGCAATAAGAAATAAAGTGAATCCAACTATTATCATGTTGCAAGAAACAAAAATTGATGATATTTAGTCAAAAAAAGTAGCAAAAAAAATCTGGAATCAAGGGGATATGGTTTACAAATCACACAGAGGAGTGTCTGGAGGCCTTATGACTTTGTGGGATTCCCGGATAGTAGAAGGCACTATTATTCAGAAATATGATAGGTTATTAGTATTTTATTTAAAGAAATAAATAGCACCAGGTCATGGATACTTTCAAATATTTATGCCCTGAATTCAATTCAAGGGAGAGCTCTACTGTGGGAGTACATAGGCAATCTGAGTGAAATCTTCCATAATATCCCTTGGATTCTGGTTGGGGATTTTAACACTCCTCTTTACCCTTTAGAAAAAATGGGTGGAAATGGACCACCTATCAGGAGAATGGATGAGTTCAATGAATTTGTGAACTCCAACATGTTGATGGATGTAAAACTTAGAGGAGTGAATTGTACCTAGAGCAATCGGCGGATAGGGTGATCTCATTCAAGAAAGGCTTGACAAGTTTTTTCTGTCAAAGGAGGCTACAACTCTGTTCAGTAATTCTACCCTGCAAGCCCTTACTAAATTTGCCTCTGATCATAATTCCATTTTTTTGGAGATCCTTAACTCTCTGTATTTCAAGAAACCTTTTAGATTTCAATATATGTGGATAAAACATTCTATTTTCAGAGATAACTTAATTCAGTGGTGGCAATACCTTGTTAGGGGTAGTGCAACTTTTAAACTTACTGGAAAATTAAATTTTGTTAAGGAAAAGCTTCAAAATTGGAACAAAGAGGTCTTTGGGAACCTCTTTGAAAATAAAAAATAGGTTGTTGAAAGTTTAAAGATAATTTATTAGAGGATTCAACATGGTGATGTTGATGAAACTACTAGGCAGGAGGAACGAAAAAAACTAGCAGAGTTTCATAACATTTTGGCCTGTGAGAAAATCTATTGGAGGAAAAAATCAAGGGATCTTTGGTTGAAATATGGAGATTCAAATTCTAAGTTTTTTCACGTCACCACGCTTAGAAACAAAAGCAATAACAAGATAAAAAAAAAAAAAAAATAGATGGTTCTATTACTCAGGACTTAACAAAAATCAGAAAGGAGACAATAACTTATTTCAATTCTATCCTTGGTTAAGAATCGTAGTGCAATGAGGAGGCCAAAGATATTATCTTGCAATACATTCCTAGCATAATAAATGAGGATATAAACCTTAATATTCTAGCTCCATTTTCTGATGAGGAAATTAAGGAAGCCTTGTTTAGCATGGAGCCAGACAAATCCTCGAGACCCAATGGCTTTCCCCCTTATTTCTATCAATATTTTTGGGACATCATAAGTGAGGATGTAATTTCTGTTGTCAGAGAATTCCAAGCAAGCAATCATATCCTAAAATGTCTCAAATCTACTTTTATTTCTCTAATTCCTAAGAAGCAAACCCCTAAATCTATGGCTGACATCAGGCCAATCAGTCTATGCAATGTTTCTTACAATATCCTAACTAAACCATTGCAAATAGAATGAGATATGTTATGCCCCTCATCATAGATCCATGTTAGGGAAGCTCTGTCTAGGGTAGGTCAATTTTGGATGGAGTTATCATAGTTCATGAAGCTCTACACTCTGCTCATAAGACTAACAGGTCTATTTTTGCCCTCAAGCTTAATATAAACAAAGCATTTGACAGGATAAATTGGAACTTTCTGATTGTTGTCCTCCTTAAGTTTGGTTTTCACCACCAATGGGTTATTTTCATCAAAGAATGCATTTCTAAAGCATGGTTATCAATTATGGTTAATGGAAAAACTACTGGTTACTTTCAAAGTCGTAGAAGAATTCGGTAGGGCGACCCTATCAGCCCCATGTTATTCATCATTGTGGTAGAAGCTTTAGGTAGAACCATAAAAATGCCTATAGTTCAAGGCTAATATCAAGAATTAAGGCAATATATATCACTAGGGCTATTTATCACCAACAATTCATCGATGATACCCTTCTATTGACTAAGGCATCGGTGGTTGAGGTCAAAATAATTAAATACATCCTGCAACTCTACGAGGATGCTGCTGGTCAGAAAGTTAATTTCAATAAAAACAAGTTATATTTCTTGAACACCCCCATTCAGATGCAAGGAAGGATTGTAAAAATTTTAAGGTGTGATATAAAAAACCTCCCCACTTCGTATCTTGGTCTCCCCATTTTCATTGGTTCTCCGAGAGAGTCAATGTGGGATAGGGTTATTGAAATAATAATAAAAAAACTTACTGGATGGAAAGGTCATCTTCTATCTCAAGCAGGAAAGTTGAACCTCACTAAGGCCTCTCTTTAGAGTATTCCAGTCTATTTCCTCTCCATTTTCAAAGCCCTTGTGAAGGTTTTCTAGAAAATTGAGAAACTCCAAAGAGAATTTTTATGGACTAGATCAGAGGAGAAAAAAATGATACACCTTATAGGATGGACCAAAGTGTGTAGACCCAAGGAAAATGAAGGCTTAGTTCTGAGGAGAATTGCTCATATGAATTTAGATTTACTAGCTAAGCAGGCATGGCACCTCATTTCTGGTGAAGAAAATTAATGGACAACTATCATAAAACGAAAGTATCTTCAAAATATGGAATTTCTAAGTGACTCAGTTCCAATCAGAGGTTCTGCTTTTTGGAAAGCAATTCTCAATTGTAAGAAAATTATCAAAAAAGGTTTAAGATGGGTTTTAGGCAATGGTGAGAGGATAAATTGCTAGAATGATAGGTGGGCTAAGGATGAACCACTGACACAATATCCTAACTTAGCCCGAATCAAAGATATCATGAAAGAACTCATTGGTAGAAAAGTCTCTGATTATATGGTTGAGGACAAAGGTAGAATGAAGTGGAAACAAATAAGGATTCAAGGATTTCAAGTGAAATCAAATGATATTTGTAATATTCTCGAGCAACAGTTTATTCCCATGAGACCCAAGGAAGATCAAGTGACCTGGGCTCCTACCTAAAATGGGCAGTTCACTGTTAAATCAACTTACAAGCTTCTACTTGATGACGAGGATTTTGTCCTTCAAAAGGACTTAGTTTGGATAAAAAATTTAATTCCAAAAATTGTAGTCTTTTCATGGCTGGTTATCCAAGGAAGAATTCTAACCATTGATAATATGATGCATAAAGGTATTTGTACCACT
This sequence comes from Wollemia nobilis, assembly GCA_028583015.1. NCBI lineage: Eukaryota > Viridiplantae > Streptophyta > Pinopsida > Araucariales > Araucariaceae > Wollemia > Wollemia nobilis. Next base: position 4,869,495 of record JAQPPZ010000622.1, read on the forward strand.
AATCACTGTTATATGTGTAGGGCTAATTGGGAGACCATTTATCACATTTTACTTGAGTGCCCTTTTTCCTCGACTATCCTAAGTGGGGTTTTCAGGCCTTCAATATTTCTTGGGTTAAACCAACCATCGTACTTGATTTGTTCATCCAATGGCCTTACCCCTTTTCAAGCCAAATACTTAGATACATGTGGAAAATTTATCTCAATCACTATATTTGGCATGTGTGGTTAGAAAGGAACCATAGAGTCTTTAATGAGTCTATCCATGATCATCAAACTATCATTGCCAGGATCTTATCCTTTGCCAACAAGAATGTGAACCTTATCCATTTTGATAGTGGTAAACCTCATCTGCAGGAGACCACAATTGCTCAATATTTAAGATTAACCATGTTAGATGAGTCTGTGCCTAGGTTAGTCAATCCCAAATCCAATGTTAAGTGGTCCCCACCTCCTACGAGTTGGTTTAAGCTTAATTTTGATGGAGAGGCTAAGGACAATCATGGTAGAGCAAGCACTGGTGACATTGTGCGAGATCATAATGGGAATATTATGCTTGCATTTTTTGAATATTTAGGAACAAGGACGAACAACGAAGCTAAAGCTAGAACTATGTGGAGAGGCCTTCGAATGAATCAAGAATTAGAAGGCAATTTGATCGTAGAAGGAGACTCTATGCATGTTACAAATCTCAATAATTGGAAAACACCTCCTTGGAGGATTAAAACAATTTTTGAAGAGGCTAGGATCCTTTTCTAGGGAAGACAGGACAGAAAAGCCCAACATGTCTTTCGAGAAGCTAACAAAGTTATTAATAAGCTGGCCAATTTGGGTGTCGATGGTGAAGGACTTTTCAAATGGGAACACGGTGTCCCGAGTGAAGTAGAGGAGCTTATTCAACAAAAATATCAAGAATGATAGTCAAATTTACCAACAGGGAAGGCACTGTAAGTGCGAAGGCTATGAGTATTCCCATCTCTTTTTTGAAATGGACTCACAATAAAAATTATTCAAGCTATCAGTATTGGTGGATGTTGCTTGAAAATACCACAAAGACTAATGGGGACAATCACATGTCAGATAACATGGCTCCTAGTCATCTTAGTAATTTGAGTTTGGTTGATAATCACAGGGCAGGAAAGAAATGACAATATAAGATTTCAAACCAGAGCCACATGGACCACCAGATAGCCACCATAATAAATCTAGCCAGCAGGTTCACTTCTCCAAGGCTGATTGGCCAAGACGAGATGAGGTCCGAAACATATACGAAAGAAAGCAATTACCAAAGAATTATTAAGAGTAACTATAAATACATAGCTTGTGGGAGTTTTTTTCAGTACTCTACTACGTGTGTCTGTAGCTTTTTGTTTCTCCACTATTTCAAGGAAGGGATCTATGTCTATTTTTTTTTTGAAATTATGATGCAGGTGTGTTTTCTCGGGGTATACCCAAAATGTTGTATGGGAAGTTTCTTTTTGATAACAGACTATGTGCCTTATCGGATGTAATGGCTTTGGCGACATGTAGATTTTACATATATAAGATCCTTAGTAAGGACATGTTCATCAACAACCCTGGGCTGATTTTTGTAAAAGGTTTTGGATCAACCTGTAAAACCCAGTATTAATGCTATAGTATCTTATCTACCAAAAAAAACAAATTACACACATAAATTTTTCATATACACCTTATACCTCATACTTGAAACAAAATATTTTAATGCACTTCAAATGGCCATTAAAACGTCACTTCATTTTATGCACCACTCATAGCACTAGCAATCTGAATTATAAACTCCAATTTATCCCTTTTCCAATTCAAAAATTAACACTCCACTTTAACCCCTTTTAATTTAAAAATTTAAAGCAAAATAATAACCTTATGAATCCCTAAGCAAGCACATACCTTAGCCTTAGCAAATATTTATTTTACCAAAAATATTTCCCCCCTTGCTATTGTCGCTGTGATTCATACCTACGCTGCTTGCTAGCCCGCACCCTAGCTTTGGATAGGCCATAATGTGGGCTAGCTATCCACATAGAACCTAAGCACACACTTTCTTCCTTATACCCTATCTCGGACACGAAAAATATTTTCAACAAAAACTTTAACTCATTGCCTCTGCCGTGTCTCAAAATCGAGACCTCCCTTCTGCCATGCCTTAACACCGAGGGTTCTGTCATCTGGGCTAGCTACCTAGATGGAATAAAAGTCCACTGCCCCTGCTATTTATCTATGTGCTATGCCTTGAAACACAAATTCGACCTTCATCTACTTCTTCTCCTTTTTTGCAAATGAACCTTTTCAAAGCGCACGCTTTTTCTCATTAATTAATTTTTCCACCTTAGATTTGCACTTTAAATATGCAAACGTTTACTTGGTATTTGACATCGGTGCATGGAAATATTTGATTTCCAAGCTTGGCGCCCACATTTAATTTTTTAATTATTATAATATTTTAAATCTTCATAGATTTAAATATTATAATTTATTTTTCTTCTTTGGGCCTTTTCTCATTTAATTTGTAATTATTATATTATTTTAAATCTTCATAGATTTAAATATTATAATTTCTTTTTATTATTTTTACAAGTACCACCATGGTAAAACCATTAAACCTTTATTTTTCATTTTACATAAATGACAACCAATATCATCAACTTATGACATCAATCCTTTGACATCAATGACAATACATTATACTCAAAAATTCCAACATGACACCTTGGATTTGAATCGGTCCTTCCTAGGACCATCCGAGGAGGGTTTTAGTTTACCCACCCCACTATAGATAATTTTGGTTGATGCCTTAACAACACTATTATTAAAAATCAAAAGGAGGTCCTGGTGCAAGGGCAAAGACACTTTTATACCTTTCACATCTTCAACATATTTCTCCACAGAATGAAAAAGGAAAGTAGGGATATTGACAAATTTTTTATGGCAAATATGATTAAGAATTACCACATAATAACCATAAATCAAATTATAATGCCCTCCAAGTGCTATATATCTCATTACCTACTTTGCTACCTTTGGACAAGGATTTGGTTAAGATCCTCTTTCAATAGCTGTCAGGTATCTTACCACTATTTCTCTAGGTGCCAAAAAGTTAGAGACCTCTATTGTTTGATTTTTCTTAACTCTAAAAAGGAATTCCCCTCTTATAGAAAAACTAGTGACTTTAGCAATTAGAGAGGGATTTATGTAAAATCAAAGGCTATTTACACTCACTTCATAATAAAACCAAGATTCATTAATCTGATGAGATAGGTACTCACTGTAACCCTTAAATATTTGAAAAAATTACAACAAATTAGTCTCCTCTAGAATCAATTTTATCTCCATATTTAGATTCAAAGACAAAGGTTCAGTTCTCACTCAAACACCCATATCCTCCTTAGAATCTTCTTCTTTAATTGCATACTCAAGGGTTTCAAAAATATGCATCAAACTCAGAGCATGGAAGATGATCCTTTCCCTAGAGTGCTTCCCCATTTTGAAGCTTTGAATTACCATGATATGAAAAATTTCCCTTTTATCAATCTCGTATTGATCCTGCAAAGGTAAACCAACCATTAGTCTTAAGACTTACTATATTTCACCCTTGAACCTTGTGGATGATCAAGACCTTCCATAAAACATGAGGTTTCCTATAAAATATGTCCCAACACCCTGAACTAGCTAATATTTCCATTTAAAAAAAACCCACGATTCACGTAGCAGTTCAAACTAAGCTAGACCAGGCAAGTGAAGTGCTTCCAAATTCCTCTATTCTCCTAATTATCTCATAACAGTCTATCCCAAGATTTGGTCCAAAATATTTAGCTTCTCCCAACTAGAAATTAAACATCACTGGACAACATTGGCTTCTCCTTAGCCACAAATTCAAAGTTAAGATGGAAAATTATCTTTCCATATAATAATATCATGAGTTTCCACCCCCATGTTTACTAGAAAGTCTGTAGCTCCATTTACCTCTCGATACACATGCTTCAACTATAGGCTATGGCATGATTATAAGATCTCTTTCATCCTCAATCATTTCTTCTATGCTCCAACTGACTTCCTATCTTCCTTTCAAAATATTTATTAGGTTTAGAGAGTCCCCTTCCATGATGATATTTCTATATTGCTCTTCTTTTATTAACTTAGCCCCTATGAAAAAGTCTTGAGCCTTAGAAAAATGGTTGGATTGGATGAATAGAGGTTAAACAAAGGCTTGCACTACCACCCCCTTGCACTACCACCCCCTTGCACTACCACCCCCCTAGAATACCTAGAAAAATCCACCTGCACCAACATGCCTTGGGTTCCCTTTTGTAGTGCCATCCACATTTAATTTGATCCATCCATTTGGAAGGTGTTCCCATTCAAATTTTGACCTTAAAAAAATCGTCACATTCACATAATCTAAATGCTTCAAATTATTTCAAACAATAGTGGATTCCTCAAATCTACTTCCACATGAAAGGTTAAGGTATGATTTTTCTCCATTATAGCATTGAGGATACGAAATGCAACCACAAAAGTCTCTCTTTTCCTATTTTAAAAAGCTCTGCTATTTCATTCCTTCCAAATTCCCCAAAGAAAATGGGGGAGACAAAACCTCTAGAAAGCTTTCAATATCCCACTATTGAAAGGAGGATCCCATTGCACATATAAATATCCTATAGTGGCTAGGAAGACCCAAGGAATATTAAAGGGTTCCAAAACATTCTCTAAAGTCTCTCTAGCAAAGGAACATTTGAGAAAAATATGTTGAGCTATTTTCATATTTTGTTCACACAAACCTTTTGTGTAAGTTATCAATCATTAATATTCTATTTTGAGCCACAAACCATAAGAAGAAATCTATTTTAGAGATGATCCCTTTAATCCAAAATTTCCTCACTGGGAACCAACCTCTACTTTTTATCTCAAGCAATTGGTATCCAAACTTAATAGAGTAATTTTCATTATTTTCCTCCTCCTAAATTATCAAATCACTAAAATGGGAAGATAAAAGAGGATGCAAATGAAACCATATTTTTAGAATTCTAATATGGCCAGACAAGTTTGGGTCTAAATCTAGAACAAATAAATCTTTCCATATTTTTTACTATTTTTGGCTATCATATAATCAACACCTTTGAGTTCGGCCATATAATTTTAAGTGGAAACCATACGATCTTAGTCTTTATTCTTATCCTTAATATGTTTATTCATTCTTGAAAAGTGTGCCATGAGGACTATTTATTCCATCCTCAAGTGCAAGAGTGGCAATCTAGTTTTTTCCACTTGGTTTGTGGTCCAGTTCTTGGGCATGATCATCAAGAGAAAATTTGGCATGATCAAGATTCATTTTAGGTATACTTTCCTTTCAAAATATATGCCAACTTTATGGTTTCCATATTCTTTCCTGTAAGAGCACATGGTAATCACTTGCTTGGTCGGTCTTTCATATTCTCCTTGTTTCTGAGTTGCACCACTAATTTAAATTTTAGGAGACTTATCTGATACGTGAGATTTGAGTCAACTTTATTTTGGTTGTAGACCTTCTATTTAAGATTTTCCCATTATTGGAATGAATATTAGTATTTTTCTATTACTACTTTTGGTATATGGACATCGGTGGTTGTTGGGTTTATAACCAACTGTAACTAGGGTGTTTACATTTATGTAAGATTGGTCCTGTTCTCTACTAACCATAAATTCTTTAATAATTTTTACAACACAAGGTATTTGAGTATGACTAGTGATCTAGAAAGAGTGGAACCCATAGTTCTCATGCTAGATGATGAAGTCAAAGAGATAATGGAGAAGGGGGACATCGTCAACTATTTTATGAGATTTAATGTACATGAAAATAGTCTTTCTCTCCAATGGAAACACTCCTAGAGGGAAGGTAATGTTAGAGAAAATAATTTATAATTCTACATCTCTATCCCGCTTATTGCTAAAGTCATTGGTTTACCTATTGTGGGAGAGTCTGGATAGGGAGAAGCATTCCCTTGCAAAGGATTTCAAGAAGTTCTTGGGAAAAGACGAATAACCAAAAAAATATAGAATGGGATCCTTCAGAGCTCCATTGAAGCCCCCTAGGATAAGATTACATAGGTCATCATGGAATATTTTACTCTTGACAAAAATTAGGATATTGTGAGAAGCTATAATTTTGTATTACTGAATCAAATTTGGTGTAGGAAGAGATTAAATATCTTGGAATTTTTGTACAAGTCGTTGGAGAAATAATTATAAAGGGGATACTACAAACCCGATTCACCAAGGTATTATAAAATTTATTTTTGATTTTATAGCCAAGAGAGGAGGTAGAGTGGAGGATTTTAACTAGACGTTGATCAATTCTCTAGTTGGAGATCTTAATTTTGAAGCTTCTCCCTCTAATTTGAAGAATGATTCACTTAAAACTCCATCCCCTTTTCAATATGATTGTACCCCTTCTAAGACCAAAGCTATCCCCAAGGTTAAGGAGATGGAGCTAAAGACACGGTTGAAGAAGGTTCTAGATGAAGCTACTATCCAATTGAGAAGTTCTAGAGGTAGCGATGATAGGGCTAGATGATCCAAGCATTTAATAGCTATGACAAAGAAGAATGAGAAGGCCACCCCCTACATTTTGGACTCTTAAGATTTTGAGGATTCCTCCCTTGCTATCAGGAAGAAATCCAAATTATCCAAGGGGGATTCTATGGGTAGAAAGACAATTTTGACCTTTTCATAAGACCCGCTTAGGACTCCTAAGTCTGCTAGGAGATTCATGAAGGATGTGTTGAGATATTTAAGAACCACTATGAATATGGCTATTTCCTTTATAGAAGAAAACATGCTAATGGAATGAATCCAATGGGATTAGAAAGACTTTGAGGTGGTAAAGGAACCTAAAGTGGATGATGAAATAAAGAATTGATGGGTTCTCCTAGTTATATTTTTTCTCTTTATTCCTCTTATTTTTTTCCTATTTCTTTTGTATTTTTTAGTTTGGCTTCATGCTGAGGTTAGGTCCCTTTGAGAGGGATAATATTAGATATATTTATTTTTAGTTTTTTTTTTTTTTTTTTTTATGGAAGCTTCTGCTTCTGGTTTGTAAATAGTATCTAGTTTGTAAAAGGTTCAAGGACCCTTTAAAAATCCCTTATTTTACCCAATAATTTTGTTTTTGATACCAATATGGTAGGAAAAAGCAGGTTATAAGGCACTTATCTCTAGGTCCTCTGAGAGGGAAATATCCTTCAGCCAACAATCTTTCCAAAATTTTACTTTATTGCCATCTCCAATATGCCAACAAATCCCTTTACATAACAAATGTCTAATGTCCACAAGACTGTTCCAAAAGGATAATCCGACTAGCAAGTTAGTGGAATATAGTTTTTTATTTTTATTTTTTATAATTTCATAAATACTTGGCTTTGAGGATATTAACCCACTCTAGTTGGTTATTTTTCAATAATTTCCACCCTATCTTTCCCATCAGGGCTTCATTATTATATTTAACCCTTCTAAAGTCAAAACCTCCTAATTCTTTAGCAGAACAGATTTGATCCTAGGTAACTAGGGCAAAGTGCCTTCTATATTTTGATCTAGACCAGAGGAAGAATATTTGAATTTACTCCATTTTAATCCTTATTTTAGTTGGAATCTTGAAAAGGGACATAAAATAAATGGGAATACTCTATAAATAAGACTTGAAAAACTGAGATTTACCCGCTTAGCTAAGAAGACTTCCTCTCCAGTCTAATAATTTTTTTGCTATTGTATATATCAATGGATTCCAAAGATGCACCTCCATCCTACCTTTGAACATAGGCATACCTAATTACATGGCTGTAAATTCTCCACTATCACACCCAAATATCCTCATGATATTTATTTTCTTGCCAACCAGAGTGTTTATACAATTAACTTTACTTTTTGAGAGATTCACTTTTTGACCAACTGCTTCTTCATAGGAAACTAAAATATTTTTTAACTCCTTATCTTGAGGGATAAAGGATCTGGATATCCACAAAGTTTCATAAATAAACTATTGATGATATATGGGATTCAATGTCAAAGCAGGTTTGAAACCATCTAATAACCCACTTTCTACAACCTCTGAAATATATTCTCAACACCTCAACAAGAATGATAAAAATATATGGTGATAATGGGTCCCCTTAATGAAGACCATGCCCAATTTTGAAAAAACCAATAGGGACTCCATTTAATAGTACTAAAAATATAGCAGAAGAGAAACACTTCTAAAAAAACCAACCCATTTATTTTGAAAACCAAATTTTAATAGGACTTTGGTCAAGAAGTCCCAAGAAACTAGTTGTAAGATTTGTTCATATCTAACTTTAGAAGCATACCAAACCTCTTAATTTTTTCTATTGAATGAATAACATTATGAATGGTAATAATACCATCCAAAATTTGGTGATATTTAACAAAACAACATTGCTGATTTTCCACAATAAAAGGCAACACCCTCTTTAACCTATTGGAATTAGTCTTGGATAAAATTTTATATATTGTATTTTTTTATTAGATGGAAAAGAATGGATTTTTAAAGGGTCCCCAAACCTTTTACATAAGAACTACCCAAATAAATAGAATAGATCCAACAAGGGCCAAAATTTAAACCAACAGGATGTGAAGGGCCTATCTCTTAAACAACACAAAGAAATAAAACACAATGATACAACTAAAAGTGCCCAGAACCCTGAAAGCCAACAAAGCTACCTAAATAACTTCCTCCTCAGAATTGGAATGCATAACTTTCAAGTGATTCAATAACCCAAAAATATCTTCCACAAAAGGTAGATAATTTAAACAACTTGGAGAGAACGTAGAGAAGAACACTAGCATTTTCCATGCCTTTACATGGGTCTTCAAAGGATTACGAGCCATACTAGCATTTTACATTTATTTATAATTTTTTGGAATTGTTTTTCTTCCCCCAACCTTGGAAGAGGGTTGAATTTTGAGTATAGGCATACTCTTTGGGTTCTCCCAAATTTTATAAATTTTATAATTTGTGTTACACAAACTGATAGGCCTAAAATTTTTAAGATCTCTAGCTCCTAAAATTTTTGCAATGAGAGCCAAAAAAGTGGAATTAACATCCTTAGGCAAGTATTGGGTTCTTTGGATCTCCTTAATAGCATTAGTAACATCTAATCCTACAATATTCTAGAAATTTTAGACGAAAGTAGTTGGGAATCCATTTTGCCCTAGGGTATTTTCCTTACCAAGACTAAATGTGGCCTTCCTTATTTCCCCATCTGTAAAGGGGTCTAGAAGAGAGGAAATCATATGACCATTCACCAATGTAGGGATATTAGGAAGGATATTACTTTTTGTTTCACCATTCACTACCACTGATTTTCCTAAGAGGTTTGAGAAATAACTAACTTTTTCCCTGACATCCTCTGGCTCCACTGCCATTGACCTGTCTTCCCTAACCAACTCTTTTATCTTATTACTTCCTCTATGTCTTAGTGTGGAAAAACAAAAAAATATTGTATTTATATCACCTTATTTGAGCCATAAAAACATTGATTTTTATTTCCAAAACACTACCTCACAAACTAGAAGATTATGATAATTAGCTAATATCTGGTGTTCAGTCCTTCTCTAGTGGTCATATAAGCCTTCTTGGTTCACTTCCTTTTAAATATTTTCAAGCTTCATATTTAGATCTTTCTTTTTGGTAAATAGATGCCTGAAGACTCTTCTATTCCAGTATTTAAGATTGGTTTTAATCCATATCAATTTACAAACAATTTGAATTATTTTAGGGCCCCTGAAAACCTTTTGCCACCATTATTCTATACTGGGTCTTAAATTTTCATGCTTTATCCATATCAACTCAAAGTGAAAATGACTATTGTGTAACTTTATCTCATTCTCTATCTCCCAAGAAGAGGATTATGGTTGGATTCAATTTTGGGGAGGGTTGTAAGAGTTTTGTCTCTGAAGACTATTAATACTTCTTGAGAAACCAAAAACTAGTCCAACCTTATCTAAATTAGCTAGTCACCCAATATTTGATTACTCTATGTATACTTAAACCACTTGAGATAAATATCCATGAGCTCTTTATCACTGAAAAACTCCCTAAAATATTCCATTCCTCCTAACAAAATTAGAGAGTCTCCTTTCTTATAAAACAAAAATAACAACATATTGAAGTCACCCACCAAAACCTAAGGAAGATCTTTGAAATTTTCCCTAAGATAGCTCAAATATTTCCACAAAGAGCATATTCCACTCACTAAGTTTGGAGTATAAACGTTTATCAAAATCTAATTTTGGTGATGGTCTAGGCTATGACAAAACATAGATATGAAGTTATTTTTACTAACTATGAGATAACCTATTTTCTCCTTATTCCACATGCACATGAGCCCTCTAGAGGCTCCATTTGAAGGGATAACTAGGAATTCTACTTCTTACCATAAAAAATTTCTTAAAACTTTGAAACTTTTGCACATCCATTTTATTTTCTTGAAGCATTACCATATCTAATTTGTATTTCCTTTCTTAGCACCAAAACCTCTTGATGTTTCAAAGGGGCATTCAACCCCTTGATATTCCAGGAAATATATTATATATATTTTTTTCATGGGGGATTTTCCCCCCCAAATATTAGAACTCTTTGATATCCATTCACCACTTCATAGGCTATTTCCTTCTACCAAATAGTCTTTGATGGGCAGATCCTTTTGGTCTCAAAACCAACATCAACCTTTTTTTTTTTTTGAATTCTAGTAACTTGACTAAGATTTTTGAGTCCCTCACTCTAATTTAAAATAAAATCCATATATTTTCTAGGGTCACAAGAATTAGGTTTAGAAAATATAGATTCATAAAAAAAATATACTTCAATAGATGAAAACATGTTTTCTTACTATGCCAAATATGCCCAATTCCAAATCCTTATTTTAGTTAATCCATCCCCTTGATTTCTAGCTTTGGCTATGGTTTCTTCACTGCATCATCATGTGCTACGTTGAGCCATAAAATATGGATATGGATGTGCTCATCGAGTCCATTATTTATGAGAGGGAATATCTCCCTTTCCTGAGAATTATTTTTGGAAATGACTATGATACTACCCTCACATTCATTTGTAGTTGGGATAGGGGTTAGGTAATTATCTTGGACAAGGATTACATCATTGACACTTAGCTACTTGTGAAGATCACTAGACTACATCTGACTAGAAGATACGTGACGAGGGAGAAGCATAACTAGGAGGTGGAGCTCAAGAAGTTTCCTGACAAAGCTAGAATGTTCAAGTTGGCCCTATGACCAGTCTTTGGGCTATTTTTTTTGGAGTCTATTTGTATGCATTTGGATTGCCAGTTTTATTTTACAGATTTTGTCTTATAGGTAGGTTACCTCTTTGATTTATATTTTCCTCTTCACAACATTTTATAATTCTATTTTTGTAACAAGTTTTTGGGATTCCTTTCAAAAACCTCATTAATATAATTTTTACTTGTAAAAAAAAACATGTTTGCTAACTTGAGATCACCAAAATCCTCTATCATGGACTTATCACATTCTAAAACTTAAATATAATTAAAAGCATTCTTACACTTAACACCAACATCACAATCAAAGGCTACAACCAATGTAATAGTTAGCTCTATGCAATTTCCGTTGTTATCACTATGATAAGGCCTTCATCCACACCACCATCCAAACTCTCTAGGGGATATCTACCAAAATCCTCAAGAGCACATTCAACACCTCTCCCTTCCAACCCTATACTTGATGCCAGAGAACCCAAATTTAGGATCTGCTTCCATTGCAAGACCTTTTTTTCCCTTATTGAATTTTTGATGCAGAGCATAGGTAGAGCTAGGATGTCCAAAATTCTTATATACCGAGTATTTACCAACTATATTATCATATTACAAGAGCTAGGACTAGACCCCAAACTTAGACTCAATTTTGATTGAATTTAGGAATTCCTTATTTAGTTAGCATAATAACTAAACTATGGGTCATTATAATATGAGTGGAATTAGTTAAACTCAAATAACCAAATTAAAAATAATTTATCATTTTAATGAGCTATGAAAAAAATGTCATTCTAATTATAGTGATATTTTAACAAATCATAATGGTGTTGTGTTAATAAATGGTTTATCAATCTCAAAGAATTTGAAAGTTCCAATCCATACTTTATCCCATAATATAACAAACAACCAAAAACTCAAATAATCCATTAATCCATTAAATCCATCTAATTTCATCTTCTTTTTCTTCCCTTTGTTTCTCATATACCCACCATAATGATTCTACTTGATGACTAGACTCCATCTATCAAGGATTCCTACTTAAATATTAGATATTAGGTGAGTTAATAGGGCTGGTTTAGACTCCTCTATGGATAAACAAATCTTCCCTTTCATTATCTCTAAATTTCTTTTATTTTGTTTAAATATTATTCTTTTCCTTTCTAGCCACATAGTCTAAATAATTGTATATTGTTATGTATCCTATATTGTCTATAATGCTTCACTTTTAAAATTTCTTTGTCATTGCTTTAATCATTCTTGAATTCTACTATTCATCACCATGCATTTATCAAACATATTATATATCCATTTCCATATTTACCAAACTATTGAGAAATATTCCAAGATATGGTATATACAATTCTCCTTGTTACATATAACACATTGTGAAGGGCCATCAAAACCCCTTTTCATTAGGTTATCCCAGGATAAAATTTTCCTATGAATACTAGCCATATAAGCATTATGAATTTCGGAATGCTTAGGCTATCCAAAACATCTCTCCATATTCTTGTGTTATTCCTATGTTGTTGGTGCTTTACATTATCCACTTCTTGTTGTGTATTCTCCCGAGCTATTGAAATCCCAAATCAACTTATCCTCAGCTCCCTCAAAATAATCATTGTTGTCTTTTTTCTCAACTACTTTATAGCAACAATATTTGTTATCTTTATAAGAAAATATTCTTTCCATTTGTATCTTCCTTTCTAATACTTGTACATAATTTTTGAAACCCTATCAACATATTTATCTTGAAATAATCTCATTTATGGTTTCAAAATTGGATCTATATTTAGCGGTATTTTACCACCCCAAGAATCCATCCAAATAAAAAAATTCTCTAGTTCCCACCACCCATATTAGACCTTTAGATCAATTGATTTTCTAAAATTATTTCATAGTGCAAAACCATCTAGTAGTGAGAATGTAGTAAAGGTTAATCTTGGATCATTGAGCTCAACATACTTAGAATAATGATTGTCCATTATATTTGACTCTCTTTATAAACTCTCCAAATTACATTTCTCCTTAGAGCTAAGTTTACATATATAAAAACTATTAGACTAAGACCTCCCTTAGTTTTATCATCACAAAAATTTCTCGATTTAATCAAAGGAAATTTCCTTTTATCACATAATGCTAATCACAAAAATGATTGCATAATATCAATGAAATATTTTTCTACCCATTTTGGCATAAATTACAAGGACAAACATGTTGTAATGGCCTTTAAGACTAATTTAGTTAGATGCACTCTTCCTCATTCTAATAATTATCTACCTTTCCATGTTGGTATTTTATTCTAAACTTTATTTATAACTAGATTTCACAATCTATTCTCATCCTCTCCTCAAAGAAGAGAATCCCTATATATGTTTGCAATTTTATCTCCATTTGACATAACCTGCATATCCCTACTTTCATTCTAGTTGAAGTGTTTTGGAAGTAATTTTTAGGTTTTGTCCTATTAAATTTCTACTGAGACACTCTTTCATATTCCTTTAATAAGTTATTTAAAGCCTTAGCCTCATTTTTTCTTTCCCTCCCAAAAAGGATTGTACCATCTCCAAACAATTGATGGTTGATATTGTCAATGTTATTACTAGCCTTAAGTCTACTTATTAGCCTATGTTTATATTCCTTCTTTAGGTTCCTTACTAATACCTCTACCGTAATAATGAATAGTTATGGTGACAAAGGATCTCCATGTCTAAGACCCCTCTTGTATTTTAATTATTTTATTACTAGCCCATTGACTAGCATTGAATATGATATTGTATAGACCTAAGATTTAATCCATTTGACCTATTTATTTCCAAATCTAAAAGTTTCTAATACTATACAAATAAAATACCATTTAACCTTATCATAGGATTTATTCATATCAAACTTTAAGATCATTTCTCTCTTTTCTAGAAGTTATTGAATGTGTTACTTCATGTGCTACTATGATCCAATCCAAAATCTATCTCTCTTTCAGAAATACTCCTTGCTCTTCTAAAACAATTTTGTCTTATAGTGGTCTTAATTGATTTACCACAAATTTAGAGATTGTCTTATGCCATATTACATATAGGATTGCAGGCCTAAATGGATCAAACAATTATGTATCCTTATTTTTTGGAATCAAGATAAGATTTGTTGCATTTATTTTATAGGATATGTATTGTTTTATCCTAGACTATTCCACTACCACCAATAAAGAATCCTTCACTCTTTCCTAGTTATGTTGATATATTGTTGGAAAGAGTCCATCTAGACCTAGGTAATTATCTTTATCAATAGAGAAAAGAGTTGAATGAACTTCTTTCAAAGTAATAGGCTTCATCTATTTGCTATTGTCTTCATTTGTTATAGCTAAAGGTAGTTCTTATAGTTGCTTATCATTAATATTTTCAATCTCCTTTGATACTAGAATATTCTATTAAAAAAGCCTAACCTCCTTTATGATCTTGCTCTAGTATTCCATCTAAACACATTTTTATTTATTTATACAAATTCTAAATGTTGATCTTTGTACTATTACCATCCTATGAATTTTTTTTTTTGTGTTTTTATCTCATTTTAACCAAGTCTATCTCGATTTTAATATCCAAAATTTATCTTTGTTACTCAAATTATTATGATATTAACTAAGCAACTCCATTTCCTCTGAGCTTGGATTACTATGCTCATATTTTTGAAAATTTTAAAGTTTTTTTAAATTTTTTTTCTTCTAAAATTGTTTCTAAAATTGTTTTTTTTCCTTTTTTTTTAATCTAGATGTCATTGGTTTAATTTATTGCGGATGTGTATACAGTCCAATATTTAAAAAAGTTCTAAATTTACGTTATCATATCAAAAAATTGAGGATGGTCTTCCCACATCTTCTCATATTTAAAATATGATGTCTTTTAGTTCACTTACAATCATTTTAACTTTTATTGGCTAGTTATTATAACCAATACTTGTCAAGGTATTAATTTTAGCACAAGTTCCTTCATCTAGCCAATTATCTAAGAGTATGAATCTATCCAAGTTTTTGGCAATTAGTTTTTGATCTATTTTAATGTTCATCCATGTATAGTTTTCCTCTTAAAAATCAACTTTTCATATATTATTGTTTTAAATGAAGGCTAAAAAATCTCTCATACTTTGTGTTATTTTTCTAATTCCCTCAACTTTTTCATTCAACTTGGTTATGGAATTAAAATGTTTTATGATCATGAATTATTTTTCTTAGCCATTGCTTCTCATAAAGGCTTTATGCCACTCTATACTTTTGATTTACCTAATTGAGGTGTATGTCCATAGACATTGATAAGGCTGAAACACATATTTACAAAGTAGCATGTGACGAATGAGACCATCCAATTCCTAGTTTTATGAATGGTTTCATAGAAATTCATAACTATATTCCAATATTTTAGAATTACCCTTACTACTCCTTCTAAATGCAAAGCATCCCATTCACATATTTCTCAATTGCTTTCATAGTTTTGGAAAATTCTTCCTTTGTCATGTTTTTTTATTTGATAAAATAAAGGGTTTTGAAAGGTCCCCAAACCTTTTACAAAAGTGAAGCCAATAAAGCCCATGGCCAAGCCCAAGAGGCCCTTACAAAAAATGATAATAAAATAAGATTATGAATTTGCCTTTACAAATATACCAACCAAAAGGAAGGAATATCCTACATAGGATGAGATCTCCAAAACCAACATAGGGAAAGAACAACAGAACCACATTTCAACATTAATAAGACACACAAAACTACAAAAACAAAATAGCATTTGAGCTTTGGAGGATAGTTTTCCAAAGTCCTCCATGTCCTTTTTAGATATTCCTGATTTGCCTCGTTGAAGATGCATCATGCCATGGATCTCTTCTACAAATGGAAATATCACTTGGAGAGTCCCAATTAGGGATTGATGTTTCTCTTACATATTACTAAGTAAGGTCATGAGTTTATTTAGGGTAACAAAAATAAGCATGGGTGAATCCCTTTTAAATTTAACCAAAATTTCTAAAAGCTTTCCCTTCTTTATCATTGGAGAATGATCCTCAGAATTTGACATCTCCACATTGATAGGGAAATTTTTAGCTTTGACTAATTTAGTGAACAGATATTTGGAGCACCTAGCATGCCCTCCTCTAATTCCTCTAGGTGACATTGAGACACCACTATAGCCCTTTAATTTCTCCATAGGTTTAACAGAGGTAATGAGACTCTTAAGATCATTAGATTCAAACTCTGAGGAGTCATTGGAAGAAGAATTAGAGGATACAAAAGGAGGATCAAATATGAGAAGGATATTTTGACTCGCAATTTGAGACAAGAACTCATCCATTGCCACCCCTTTGATCTTAGCAACATATTCAAAAACAACAAATCTAGGACCTAGTAGATAGGTTCCAATCATTTCCCACCCCTAACATCCATCATGGAATTTTCTAGAAAATTGAACAAAACTGATAGATTGCTCATTAGTCACTTTTGCCTTGGTTCATGAACATAACATGAAAACTATGTAGAATGTCCTTGTTGGAGTCCATCATGAAATAGTCCATTATCACTGTAATAACCTGATTCCATAGGGCCTTGAGGGCCTTGGTGCTATAGCCATTTTGCAACTTTGATGAGTACTAATCCTCATTGAGAAAGAAGCCCAGTTCCCTAATTAGGGAGCACTTCTTCCTATTATAGTAGGCACAATCCATATGGAGTCCCATCAACTGCCCAACCAGGGTCACAATCACTTCAAACTCCAATATTTCAACCTTAACCCAACCTTTCCTCCAATAGAGTGTTGTTTTCCTAGAGAACCCTCTATTATGATCATGGAAAGATTGAATACAATCCAACAAACCTCCTTTGTGCAAAATATTTTTGATGTCATCATATACCTCTAGGGAGTTCGGTTCTAACAAAATAACCTTATGCATATTTTGATGGTCCAACTTCTGGATCCAATCAAATTAGGCATTTGCTTTAACTCATTTTATCCTATAAAGAATAACATTGCAAGCAATATCCCTCAATGGGTTTAAAGAAAAATTGGAGCCATTTAGGCCCTGACATGTTTTTTTAGATATATTTAAAAAAAAATTGCTATATTTCATGGTACCACATATTAAGAGGATGACAAAGGATATTTGCAAGTAAAGGTAGGATCATGTTCCAAGACACACATTGCTTATGTGGGTAATGAAGGATCCCACCGTCAAAGAATGAAATCTTCCTTTGTTATGTTAGTTTCCTATAAATAGAGAATATCAGGCTTCTTACTTAAATATAGGTCCATAATACACCTCTACTTTGAGAGGGGTATTAGCATCCATTATATTCCATTTAATGGTAATAATATCTCATTAAGGGTTGTTGGTACTTCTTGTGAATTACTAATATCATTTTGCTATTTAGTAAATATAATTTCAACCAACTTAGATTGTGTACCTTTGTCTATGTTTTCTATTGCTTCCCTGACTCTTGCTTGATAATTTGAAGCTTTTCCTCTTTTTTCCTTGCCAGTATCAGGGGCAGGTCTTATTATTATTTTAGTCAATATTCTTTTACAACTTTCCTTTTCATTATTTTTATCCTCTCCTAGCTCTACTAAGGAAGCTTTTGACTTATCTTGATTATTTTATGGTATTTCCTTGTTAATGGTAGAGGTATTAACATATAACACTATTTTTTCTCTATCACTTTCCTTCTCATGAATGGTGTATGGTTCTTCAAGAGAGTAATGAAAAGACACATTCCTTAGGTTCAACAAGAATTTTCACCCCTAAATTAGGTTCAAATTGAGTAGACAGTTCCTTGTTAACATTTTGACCCTGTTGTACCATATACTTTAAGATTTGATCTATATTTTATTCATAGGCTAAAACCTCAAAAATTGGTGTTTCTTTCAATATACTTACTTATTGCTTTCCACTATTTATTTACTTCCATTTGTCTAGACATATTTTTTGGAAGTTGAAAACCATCCTCATCCATATCCATTTGTTTGTTTCTCTTGAAAATTTCTATAAATATTTCTGCTAGACTCTTCTTAGGGCATGATCTCTCAATATGCCCAACCTCATGATATATTCTACATATAAAGGTCATTTTTCATAATCCATTTTTTGGGACTACACCTTACTCCCATACTTAAGAATGATTGATTTTGGTAAAGGTTTACTAATATCAATCATGACTAATATCCAAGCATAAATATCCAAGACTCCATATTTTATAGTTTTTGAAATATTAAGAACTATTCCAAAATGTTTCCTATTTTATTAAATATATTTTATTTCCTAGAATTCAATACGCAACCTATGCATCTTGACTTATACTAGTACTAGGGATAGATTTATGTTTTTAGGTGCAAAACCTTCATACTTATGGGTAAGGAAGAGTCCTACTCCTTTCATAAACCAAGGACCCCATTTTATGATTCTATCTATTTCCTCCTTAGAATAGAAAATTGTAGGAATTTTTTTTGAAAAGAAAGAATAGATTCATTCATGGAGACTTCCATCTCCTAGAAATCCATTTTCTTAGAGTTGAAGCCCTTCACCAAGACCCATTAAATTTACCAATGTCTATCTTATCTTTGAGCAATGAGGATCACTAATCTATGATGTACTCCCTAAAATATAATACTAGGGATTATTCTAAGGATTTATTTATTGATTGATCCACGGGAAGGACAATATAACTTAATCTCTACTAAAATTTACTAGTATATCCTATAGTGATTATATTATTTGAAAATAAAAGGATAATAATATGCATGCAAAACTTTGAAAATAATAAAGGGATAATTGAAACTTATATAAAAAATTATACACCTAGAAAGAATGTAATACCTTGTTGATGCCCTAGACATTTACTGCTCCCTCCATCATCTAGACCCTAGTTGACAGATATCAATAATTTTATTTTCTCGTGACTTGATAATCCATCACTACTCTTGTTCAAGATGGATGAATTCATATGGCCATATATCCTTTAATACTTCATGGATTACTTCATATTACCACTAATTTCAAATTTCTTCAAATTCCATACAAATTAGTCCAATAATAATCTAAATTAGGCAATCCTTCACAGAGATTTGATTCTTGAAAGATAAGACATTTTTTTGAAAATTTTTGCTCTAACACTACCCTTATTTCAAATGGTTGTATTCATATGTATTTATATCCCTCAATATTTCTTTGATTATTTTGTATTACCACTCATTACAAAGCTCTTCAAGTTCTAAATAAAATAGTGCAAGAATCCATAATATGTCAAGCATTATCTCATAATACTACATAGCATTTTAAGACTATCTTGAAAATAAAGTTAATTTTACATGAAAATCAAGAAATTACCATATCTAGAATAAGCCATGGTATTAATAAATACCCATAAAAATAACAATGATGGCATCTGCATGGATTTAACCTTACCGATGAATACATATGTTTCAAAAATGAGAATGATTAATTCAACTAAAATTATACATAGATATGTAATTATTGAGGACTCATGCATGAAATGTTACAAGATGCACATTAAAATGTGCCAACATAATTAAAAAGTATATATATTATAAATAAAATGTGTACAAGCTTGCAAATAGATGGTAACCTAATGTATTTCAATAATAATTTTATGTGAGCAAAATCTCTTAACTTAGTATTTTTATATATCTTACATAGAAATCAGGACATCACAAAGCACAATGAACATAATGCTATTAACTGGTGTTGGGGATACCCTGGTCATTACTATAATCATCAAAGATATAAAAGTTCAAACAACATAGCATACCATAAAAATATGTCAAAATTGGAACTAGTATTTCTATTAAAACTAGACATGCTAGTGATATTATTCTAGGATACAAACAATTTAAGAACATAGACATTGAGGTTATGAGACAAAAAAATTACATAAAACTAAAATTAATCATTCTTAATATTTATGTAGTACTAAACACAATAGCAATGGAACATCATGTAATATCTAATATAAATGTGAGCGATATAATTGTAATCAATGTCTATAGTCTAGAAGAGAAAACTTAGCAATTCTTCAAATTTAAAATTTCCAAGTGGTTTGGTGAATATGTCCACACGTTTATCTTCAATAGGATAAGATTTTATCTAGATTTTTTGCTAGTGAACATGTTCTTGGATGAAGTGGCACTCCATGTCAATGTGCTTGGTTCTTTCATGTAATGCTATATTATGGACAAGTTTTAGTACTCCTTGGTTGTCATACTATATGATTGTAGGTTTATCTTGTGGCATTCCCATAGTTTTCGACATATTTTTTAACCATATTGCTTCACAAATAGCCCCTCATGATGCATGCTATTCTACTTTAGTGGAATATCAAACAAGTATTTGTTGTTTCTTTCTTCCCCATGATATAACTATAGACCCTAGAGGGAATACATAGCCAAACATAGATTTTTGGTCATAAATGCAACCTACATAATTTACATCTATATAATCTATTAAGAGGAACTAATCACTCCTCTTGAATTCAAAACCATACTCAATGGTACCTTACATATAAATAATAATTCTCTTTACTACCCTCCAATGTATCATATTTGGTTCCTACATGAAATGTGAGAGATAACTCACTGAATAATTGATATCTAGTATTGTGTAAGTTAGGTATATGATACTCCCAACTAACTATCTATAGAGCATTACATTTATTAGAGGAAAGGAATCAAAATGTGAGAGTTATAGACTTGATTCCATAGAAGATGCTATAGGCTTATAATTTTCCAAATGATATTTCTTAAGTATATTTTTGGCATATTTTTTTGTGAAACAAATTTGTATGATGGTTATACTTTACCTCCAATCATAGGTAGTAGTGTAATAACCCAAGATGAATCATATCAAATTATTTTTTCAAATATTCCTTTGTGGCTAGAATCATACTTTCAAAACTTCCTATTATGACCAAATCATCTACATACACATTGATGAATACAATTTACCTCCCCTTGCTCTTCGTGATACAAACTTGGATCATACAAATTTCTTTTAAAACTACGTTTTTCAAAATGCTCATCTATCTTTATATACCATGCTTGAGGAGCTTGTTTTAGACCATATAGATATTTGACCAATTTGTGTACCTTTGTTTCTTGTCTAGGTATGATAAATACTTTTAGTTGAGTCATATAGACTTCTTTTAAATCTCCATTGAGAAAGGCACTTTTCATGTCCATTTGATGAATTTTCCATCCAAATTGTGCAACTTGAGCAAGAATGATTCTAATGGGTTTTATTTTTACTATAGAGGAAAAAAATTCTTCATAATCTCTGCCTTCCTTTTGTGCATACCCATTTACTATAAGTCATGATTTACTTTTATCAATACAACCATCTGATTTGTATTTGACTTTGAAAACCCATTTCCATCCAATAGTTTTTTATCTAGTGGAATATCAACAAGATCCAAAGTCTTGTTTTTCAATAGTGCTTGATATTCAGTGTGCATGGAATTTTCCAATTAGTAGACTAAAGGGATTCCTATGTTATAAATGGGTCAAATGTACTCATTAGAAGCATATTTTATGCATTGTGAGTCATACTTTGCGTTCTTGGTCTTGTAGAAGAAGTATCTAGGATTCCATCTATCCCATATGCTTTCAATATACTAGTGTACCACTTAGGTATTCTCCTTGTGTGTTGTGGTGGAGTAGATAGATCTACTTCATCATTGATATCACTAAAAAATTCTTTATTTGTAATTTTTTCATCACTTTCAATCATTATTAGAGCTAAGTTAGATGAAGATTCTTGTGATTATGATGTACATTATTTTCATTCATAAAAAATATCATGACTAATACATAATTTCCTTAAAGTTAGATAAAATAATTTGTAATTCATCATTATAGCCTAGTAGGATGAATTGCTAAGGTTTTTCATCCAATTTATGTCTTTTCTCCTTTGAAACATGAATATATGCTATGTAGTGAATTCTCACTATAGTCAATTCCTGCCTTGAGAAAAATATTGAGAGGTGGTTGAAGAACACTAACTTATACATATAGAGAATGATTAGAGACTCAATATGTTCATACTCACAACAATACTTTATCACTTTCAAAATCTCTTGTTTAACCACAGAAACATATGAATAATGGTTAGAGACTCAACATGTTTCACACTCACACAACATTCAATCACTCTCAAACTCTCCTTCAAATTAATTAAGAATAAATAATAATTTGTTTCATAGAACTTGAACTATCACTCCAACACTTCCAATAAATTATGCTCAATCAAATCCACTCAACCAATCACTCAATGAAACACAACTTGCTTACAAACCCTAAACAAGTGTTTCACAATACTTTCAACAACTCACACTATGGAACTCAAACTTGACTCAAGATGATTTCAAATTTACATAACAATGATACTCATGGTATTTCCACAAAATCCTATTTCAACATAGTTCTCAACTTCACATAATACTCATGATATTTCACAAACCTTAATCAAGCACATGAAGGCTCACTCAACATTTCCAACAATTCTTATCAAACAAGGTTTCTAGCATCAAATTTCATTCTAGAAAATCCTCATTAATCAACATTGGATATCTCAAAACCAAACTCAACAATGCTTATCAAACAATCCTTTTCTCTCTAGCTTAACATTCACAACATCCAACAATATTTCACTCACAAGGAAGATGTGCCCATACCTTTTGTTTTAATGAAAATTTGATCTCAAAACCTGTCTCAGTCACAATAACCCTCTTTTCCAATATCACAGGTTAGGTAGTAAAAACCTTCTAAAAAATTCATTCAAATATTCCCTCAAAATATTTCACCATACAAAACATTAAATATCAATTACACCTTATAATCTCCACACTTAAAAATTATTAGCAAAAATTAAACAACTCACTTCAACAACTAATTTTCTTAATCCACCTTATTACTCCTTCCAAATTCTAATCATCAAAATCACAATATAAAATTTAATTTTTAATAAAACCTTATATCTCCCTCCTAACAAAAATCATGCCACATAAAACCTTAGGATAAAATTTAATTAAAAATTAAATACCTCTTTTACCCTTAGCAGGATTCGATCTCCCACTATGTTGCCATCGGTGCCCTAGCCATGGCTCAACTATCATGTGAGCTAGGCACTCACCTTGGTAGTCAAAAGTGCCTTGTGCACTTTGAATTCTATGCTGGGCACCCAAAATGAAAACGACAACCTCTAAAATATTGTCATCGAGATTCAATCGCAGGACATCCTGCACTGCAACGTCTCAACACACAACCGCTTTTCGTTAGCCCAACCACCTTGGTTTGTAGTGAGAATTTTCTGCCTTAGTTGCTTTGTATTCCATGGATTTTAGGGGTAAATCAAAATTATAATCTTTGTCCTTTGCTTGCTCACGAAATATTTGCCTTCACTCAAAATTGCATGCATTAATAATTTTTAAGACTTACCTTTTAGGGGTAAGTGCTATGGTATTTATACCATATGCCTTCCTTTTTCCAATGTCGACGAAGAATATAAAATTTGAATTCATGTTGGCACCCAACCCAAATTTGGATTATGCAAATATTATTTTTATAAATAAATTTATAATATAAATATTATAAATTATTTATAAACTACCTTAGGCATAATTAAAATTTTAATATTATAATAAAGTATTATAATATTATTTCCATTGGGCCTAGGTGTTTTCCTCTTTTGCCCTTAGACATTTTATGACCACCTTTAATATTATAATAATAAATATTATAATATTATTTCCTTTAGGCCTTTTATTTAGGGTATTTAACCGTCCTTTTGACCAATCATCTGGAACTCTTAGACCAAATCTCTTGGGCTTAAAATATAAATATTTTAACCCTTCTTTTTCCATATTTTAACCCTTCTTTTTCCAAGTCCTGCATTGATTCTTGACACTGACTCTTGACATCAATGAAAACACAACTAACTCAAAATTTCCAACATTCTCCCCCTTTGCCATTGATGGCAACACCCCTTTTTTTGACCAAAAATTTTCCTCTTTCAAAATTGCTCTCTCTGAGAAACTGCTCCCCCTGACTGAATGCTCTCCCCCTAATTCAAATATTCCCCCCTTTGAAATCAATGTAAAATGGACACCTTTGGGGCTTGGGGCTAAGAATAAGAATCTTAGATTAGCCCCTCCCCCATATCCTCTCTTGAGGTGATTAATTCTGGGTTGGGAGTATCTCTACTCCCAACATACACCGATATTTACCTTTTTCAACCTTCTTCCTCAACTAATCCTTTTGATTCCTATGACTATTCTTATTTTTTCTACTCTCTGTAAGTTCTTCTCTACACCACTTTGTTGTATGCCCATAATTATTGCACTTATAACACTTAATGTTGTTATTCCTTAAAGGTGTAAATATCTTGGGGTTTCTCATGGTGAAGCCATATCTATTCCTATCATGAACCCTACAATTTACTGCCTTGTGGCCAAACTGATTACAAGAGTAGCAATACCCTTGAAAGAGATGTTTGTTTATGAAATTCCCATATTCTAGTATTTCATGTGTCCTGCACTATGTTGCATTGTGCCCAAACCTGTGACATGAGAAGCATCATCCATTGAAACTACCTTGTCTTGACCCCATTGGTCTCTTAGTTTCTTTTACCCTGTGTTGCTTCCTATTCCATTTGTTCCTCATTTGTGCATTGTTCCTTTCCTTGTTGAAATTTTTATTGTTCAACTCTTCCTCATAAGTCTCACTTTATCTTTCATTCTCTTCTTCTAAAGCTTATTCTTCTTTGGAGCTTGATATTGACTTCTCTCCTTGTTTTATTTGTACCTTTTCAAAACCAAGATTTGTCTTTTTTGATGAATATATTTGTACCTTGATAATATTATCCAAGTTCTTTGAGCTTCTCCCAAACCTATGTAGCTTGTATTTAGACTCTTCTAATTCCTTCCTTAGTAAGGCTACTTCATGCTCTAACCTTTCACATTCTAAAACCTTAGCTTATAACTTCTCTTTAAACCTCCTTGTCTTAGCTATCGAGTTGGTTAGATCCTCTATAAGCTTTTCTTTCTCTTCATCACATTCTTGAAATTGAAGCTTGAGTTTTGAGTTCTACTTTCTTACCTTATTTAATGCATCAAGGGCAGAAATAAGCTCACCCTCAAGATAAAATTCTCCTTTCTCTGATTCTTCCTCTATTTATTTGCCTTTGGGATAATCTTCATTCCTTTCTGATCTGTCTTCAATAGGAGCACCTACTTCTTCTTCAATTTCCATAAGAAGACTTGTTGTGGCTGTTCCACAACATACCCCAAAATTGGGGACCCACCTTTTTGTTTTGATGTCCGGGTGTTTGCATTTCATTTTTAGTGTCTAATCCTTCGTTTTGTCGTAGGTTTTGCAATTGTTGTCGGTTCTTGTTGACAATATTTTCTTGTCGATGATATTTTATTGTCGACAACTTTTTCTTGTCGACAATATTTTCTTGTCGACAACTTTTTCTTGTCGATGATATTTTATTGTCATCATTTTCTTGTCGATGATATTTAATTGTCGACAACTTTTTCTTGTTGATGACTTTTGTTGTCATTTTCTTGTTAACGACTTTGTGGTCATTTTCTCGTCGACGTTTCCTTTTTTATCGTCAGTTTGTGTGTCGGCAAGTTTGTTTTGTCAGTGTTATCGTTTGAGAGTTTGATGTCCAGTTGTTAAGTTTTATTTCATTTGTTTGGGTCAAAGAATAGAAGATGAAAATAACAAATGAATTTAAGTATATACATCTCATTAGCCTTATGTTTTATGCAGGCCTTTAAACCAAAGAGCATACAGCGTGAAGACGCGAGGATACGTGGCGACCAACAAGGAAAGGCTATAGGGTGCACCACGCGGGCAAATGAGACAAGAAGGCCTCGTTGGCATGAACGGACGGGGCCCACATCGACCCAGATCAATGCACAACGACAATGGGAGACCTGGTGTGTAGAAACTATGAACCAATGGCATCTATTCTCGGCTCCACAATGAGGTTTCATTGGTCTTCATCAGCGGATACTCTCATTAGCTTACACGATAACGACAGGCTATGACGGTGGCCGTACATGGTTACGAAAGGGTTCGGGACACTACACAATTTCAACAGACGATAAGCTTGGCGGACAGGATAGCGGTGTGACAAGAGTTTCGATGGAAAACATAGTGCCCACGATAGACGCCAATGCAGATGACACAGTAGGTTACAGAAGAAGGCATTATTTTTAGGTCTTGCATCCATGGTCTTCGAAAAGACTAGCACAGGAGAGTTCGGCCAGAGATGAGCACAGTGATTGTTATGGTGAGTTGGGCAAAGTATCGCGATGATTCTGAGTTCACCATGCAAAGGTGTGGGGGGGGGGATAGCGGCAGAGAACGAGACGACGAGTTTCAGGGAAACGCAGGTATAGGTTTTGGGTTGTGCAGTGACTTTCGACGTGGAGTCCTATGAGAATAATTCTAAATTTACAAGGGAGCATCATGCGTTATAAAATGAGTGGTTTTTATATGTTATAATGGCCCTTTTAAATAAAGCAAAGACTTATTAATCTATGTTTTATTCGTATCAATTAGAACCATGGCCATATTGCTATTAAAGGACCTCCACGTGACAAGAGTATGGGGAAGTAAAAAAAAAAATGCATTGAAAGCGTTATGGAAGAGGAGAAAAGCCAGTGGCTTTAAATTTTATGAATTTGGCATGTGTGTTTTAACGAATGGAAAAGGAAATAAGGTAAGGGGATTAAAATTATGAAACGCTCCAAGCATCGAGACGTTATGAGAAAGGAAAACAAAACAGACAATGAGTTTTCAGGAATGAAACGAAACTGTTGGAAGCCAAATGAAGAGACAGAGAAGGAAAAGAAAGAGTCGAACCTAAATGTTAAATAGGTCATTGGAGG
This sequence comes from Wollemia nobilis, assembly GCA_028583015.1. Classification (NCBI taxonomy): domain Eukaryota; kingdom Viridiplantae; phylum Streptophyta; class Pinopsida; order Araucariales; family Araucariaceae; genus Wollemia; species Wollemia nobilis. The sequence goes on from JAQPPZ010000622.1 coordinate 4,896,731, forward strand.
ATGAAAAAGGGGCTGGAATTTTTGGGCATGGCCAAATGCGGCAGATTTTGATGTAATGTAAAACTTGAAATATAATTTGAATGCTAAAGCTTCTCTTCAGAAATTTCAGGCCTTGTTAGCAAGAAAGGATGAGAAATTTTCTGCATGCTTCATTTTAACTGTTCTATTTTTCTCCTTTCAGATTTCAGATTTGTAAATGAAATTCATGCCATTGTTTTGGGTTATTTCATGTGAATGTCTGCAATCTGGAAATTATTTTAAACCCTAGGAGCCAACACCTAGTTTACTTTGATTGTGTTTGTTTTGCAGGTCAAATAGGCTAGGTTGCATGTACGAAACTCTCACATATTCGGTTTTGCAGGATGGGGTGCTATCAAACTGAAGGAGCTTTTTGCATTGCTGCATTTTCAGCAATTATTTTGATGCAAAATTTTAATTTTTTTGTTTTCCAAAATTTTAATTTCAGAACTTTTTCTTATTTTCAGGCATTAAAATAAACAGTAAAAAAATTTAAAATCAAAAAAATAATTGCACCATTATGTAGAGCACCTATCATACTTCCATTACGCACTTTGAAATTTCATTTTCGGAGTTGTTTAGTATTTTTAAAAATTCATCGAAGTTGTTGTTTTGTTATAGATTTTAAAAATCCGAAAATAGAAAATTTCCATTTTAAGGTCAAATTTCATTTTTTCAGTTTTGTTTTGCACTCATGAGCCTATGATGACATTCCCTTCATGAAAATTCCAATTTCATTGAAGGAGTTATGTTTTATGGCATTTTCACAAATTTCCATTTTGAGCCTAAAATTACCCTTTCTTCATAAAAATTCTAATTTTACGAAAGATGGGTAATTTGAGTATTGCATTGAAGGTCTTTTCCTCAAAGCACTTAATTGTTCATCTTGATGAAAATTTGATTTCATTTAAGAGGGATAAGTTAAAGTGACATTTAAAGCCCTTTATCTAAGGCCATAAATTATTGCTTCTTTGTGAAAATTCATTTCACCAAAGAGGGATAGTTTATCGATCATATTGAAAGCTATCTTTATCTTCATGGTAAGAAGCCATATTTGGACTTAATAAAGAAGATAAAATCTACCTTAAAACTCTCAAGATAAAAGGAATAAAGGCACTACATCGTGGTCATATGAGGGCCAACTCACATTTGCTTTATTTTGGTTCAATGAACAATCACTAAAGTTTCATGGTAAAATAAACCAACATTGCCCCTTGTTTACAGTTACTTGCAATCACTAAGGTATTCCAAGCATTTAAAATGAATATATTTATTTGAGATTACTAATACACATGCAAATGCTAATATAGCGGAGACCTTGGAGAAGTTGGTTGTTTAACTTCTTTGCAAGAGGGGATTTGGAACCCAAATCCTAAGGAAGAGTGTACTTTCACAATTGGGTGAAAATACCACTCAACATTTTGGCGCTAGAAGGAGGGCCTGAACCGGTTTATTGCAGTGTGATTTAAATGCTATAGGGATTTAAATTTTGAATATTTCATGCCCTATTGGTTATTATCTTTAGCCCTCTTTTAACAATACAACATTGTACTGTTAAAAGGAGGACATGAATTGCTATGCATTGTTCTAACGTTTTTTTGATTGTTCATACAGGAATAATGGTTCTTGATTGGATTTAAAAAAAAAAAAAATTGGTCTTGACTAACGAGGTTGTCTCCATGCAATTACTTTCATTTGAGCTTAATGGATACATCTTTTGGTTGATGCTAACATGATTATTCACACATTACATGTTTGACATTTGCTAGTCATTTCATACTTATTTGTAAGGAATTATTTTGTCTAAAATGTATTTGTTGTCGGTATTATGCTCTTCACTTGCGTGTAATGCGATCTTGTGAATCAGAAACCTACAACACTAGGAGTATGCTCTTCACTTGCGCATATGCGATCTGGTGAATCAGAAACTAATTTACATTTTAGAATATTGCTTTGTCATGTTTCCTTCTTCTATTGATGACTAACAAATTGGTTTTGAAATTATTCTTTGAGTTTCATTAATGGCTACAACTGCAGGAACGTGGTATGGGATACATGCTAATCCTTTGAACATTAGTGGAGATTTTCATGATTTACCCAAGAACGTAGAAAAGCTTTTGCCCAAGTTTAAGCACAATGGTCCAACATTAGCCGAGGAACATATTCAAGCCTATGTGGATATCCTAGTCAGATGGAATGTTGAACATGAGGATGTGGCATGTAGAATGTTTCCTGGAACCCTAGATGAGGTGGCATATGATTGGTACATCAATTTACCCATTGGTTCTATTACATCTTGGACTCAATTGAAAGATGAATTTATCAATCAATTTAGGTTACTCATTGATCCTCTCACGATATATCAACAATTTGCTTCTTGCAAAAGAGAACCTAATGAGCCAGTGAGAAGTTTCAACTTGAGATTTCGAAAACTTTATGCGAGACTAATTTCTCCCTATACTATTGAGGAAAGTGGTGCTCTTCAAATATACTTTCGAGCATTGGATCCATTGTTTGCCATATTTGTTAGGATGAATCCCTTGGTTACTGATCTTGCATCGGCCTACATAGAAGCTATGATTGTAGATCAACAATTGAGGCCACAAGGTTATGGAATGGAGCAATCAACTATGGTAGGACAACTAGGGGCTTGCAATCAAGCCTTGATGGTAAATCAAGCATGGGCACAACAAAATTTGATATCAAATGTTTTTCCCTACAATCAACTTTATCCTACCATACCAACTTATGCTCCCACGTGTGCTTATACAAGTACTTCCATCCATCCAACTATGCCTCAATTAGAGAATCATCTGGTCACTCATGGAACTATTGCAACAAATGTTCAAGCTTTGTCCATGGATATCAATCCAACTAATCCTACTACTTCTACCACTCAACCCAAAGAGTTTGTATCGAAAGTAAAGGAGCAAAAGAAAGTGGTAAAGAAGGTATGTAGGCATGTTCCATCACAAAAACGAGCACATCAATGTATGCATCCAAATCATCCTAATAAGAAAATTCGTAATGCCGATCTTAATGATGTTTCATGTTATGCTTCTTCAAGTGATACAAGAAATTTTGAGGTGACTCACGTTGAAGTGAATACCTATTCGAAATGTCTTGAAGAGCATGAAGATTTTGGAGAAGAAATTCTATGGATGGGTAACAAGAAGTTGGAATCAAATAATCACCATCTTGTTTTGGAAAATAAATATCCAGAATCATTACCCAAAAAGGAGTATTTGGATGAACAAACTTATGTGGATATGATTTGGGCAGATGTACTTGCAAAGGATTGGAGCAACTATATGACACGGAATTCAAAAATTGATCCCATTGTAGAAGCTCCTAAGTCATCACAAGTGGCTGAAAATGAATTTGAAATAAAATCAACAAAGGAAGTTGAAGACATAATCGAATTTCACCACTTGTTCTCGAAAGGCACTTTGGATGATGCTCTCGAAAGTGATGACCAAGAGGATCCACACCTTCCAAATTGTGATAAAATTGAATCATGGGTTACAAATTTGGATTATGATAGCCTTACCAATTTGAATTCAAGAAATAACCCACTTTTGGAAATAACGGGACCATCTAAGGAAGGTGAAGATGAGTTGGATGAGAAACAAGTTGATGAATCAGACGATGAAGAAGAAATACTTGAACGTCACAACTTGAACTTGGAAGATGATTACTATGATTCATGGAAGAAATGGGAAGAATATTATCAATCTAAATCTTCTAACAAACTTGTTGTGTCAAATAATATGCAGGACAACTTAATTGCTTCCTCACATGAGGATACTATAAATCCTGTACAATTTGAGAAAGTTTTGGAAGAGGAATTCGAATCTCATCAAATTTTGGAACATGATAAGGATTCTACAACCATGAATCAAGAAAGAGAGTCACTTGCTTTAGATTCCTTTGAAGGAAAAGAAGTTGAAAATCTTGATCCACTTACTTGTGCTACAACGATTATGCCATTTCAAAATGAGAAAATTACAAAACCTAAATCATTTGGGTTTGATATCATTGATGATCCAATTGAAAATCCCACGTTACCCAAAACAACCCAAGTGATTGATCATGGAAATGTGTTAGTTAACCCACCCCTAGATAGACAAGACTTATGGTTTGAAAGGGATGGACATGTGTTCAATTGGGTACCTAGGTTTGGTGCCTTTGATAAACAAATCATGGAGAAAGAACAAGTGCTACATTATGATGAAATGCCATTGAAGGTGAATAAAGAACAAGGATTAATTTCTAACCACACCTTTGATAACATTACTTTAATGAATGAAAAGGAGCTTGATGCATTTAAATTGCTAAATCAAATTCATCAACAATTAATTCTTGAACCTAGGATAAAAGCTCCTAATGATCTCAATTTGGTAAATATCCTAGATGCTTGCAAACTGTTACACAAATTTGATTGGCCTACAAATTTGGAAAATGATTTGGCTTTAAATTTTTTAGAAATAGGCTCTTGCTTACAAAGTCTCATTTTGGATAAAGAGAGCCTAGTTCTAAATCATGAATCGAACTATGAAATGGATACTTTCAAGAATAGACAAGATAAAATTGAATATCATTTATTGTCTAATCATTTTAGTATTTCAACGCTCACCTATGAGAGTACTAATGGAATTAAATCTAATTGGTGGGGTGAGCAAGGGAAGTTAAAAGTTGGTGCATGGTGTGGTCTAATATTGTTTTTGTTGGATTCCTACAACACTTGGCATGTATATCACATTATATTTTTGTTGAAGTGTTCTAATCATGTTTGGGATCCAGGGAAGTGATAATCCAAGCTTTGCATCATCTTGTATTATATTGTACATTTGTATATAGATTTTGGTTTTTGGTTTTGGTTTATGTTTTCAAGTTTCATTTTTTGGATTGCTAGTTAGGTTTGGATTCAAGTTGTGTGACATGTTTGGTTTGTCTAAAAAGGTCTTGAGATGCTAACTTATGCTTTAGATCAGGGAAATATGGAACATTGGAATTGTGTTGTAGAAAGCTCCACAAGAAACACAAACAGTTTAATAATATCGTTTGAAACTTGTGATGCATGAAGTAGTCAGTTTTATATTTTTTATGGCAATACTCCATCTGCAATTCAAAGGACAATGCATTCATATTACATCTCACTTTGCATATACATGCCATCTTAGTTGCATATGCATTTCACATACAAATCATTAAAGTGTGTCAAATCCTCTTAGGGTTATGCTATAACATAAATAAGAAAAAATCCTAAGGTTGGGAACTGAGCCCCGAGTTATCTAGAATCAAGCACATTTTATACACATTAAAAAGGATCTTGAGCAAAATGATCAAAACCTTGCTTGGAAGAAAAGGTCAGGCGAAGGAAGTAGTTCATGTCTATCCTAGTATGCAACATGATCCTTAGAACAATGGTTTTTACCACTTCCATAAAGCTTAAAGCCTAAAATCAGAGTAGTAAGGATAGGGTTAAGTCCTCATCGAACTTAGGTTGAGGATCCAACTCCCCAAAGCTTTGATTTGACCTTCATGGAGTAGTAAGGATAGGGCATAATTCTCATCTCGCCTAGGTTGAGAATCTGATTCCCCAAAGCTCCTATGTCTCATTTCATGATAAAGCTTGGATTGGAAGGATCGTACTACTTGTCCTCTGCAAAGGATGGGTAGTCATCCCCAAGGTCCAAGCAATAAAATTAATATTCTTCATTTACATCTAAATCTTGGATTGGAAGGATCGTACTACTTGTCCTCTACAAAGGATGGGTAGTCATCCCCAAGGTCCAAGAAGTAAAAAATTAATTTCCCCATCTCATCTTTATATTGGATTGGAAGGATCGTACTACTTGTCCTCTGCAAAGGATGGGTAGTCATCCCCAAGGTCCAAAGAAATGAAGTTAAGTCATGGATTATGGGGTTAAGTATGCCCATGCATGGCAGCATGTCTTGTCTAAAAAACAAGACCACTGACTGTTCAAAGGGTTAGACTAGCAGGACCATTTCTTCCATAATTGGTTAAATTATTTTGCTCAAAGTGAGGTAATGAATTCCAAATCAGAATAGTAAGGATAGGGTTAAAACTCCCATCTCGGTTAGGTTGGGAGTCTGATTCCCCAAATTTTTGATTTCACGTACACTTACATCATGGGTTCAAGATAGTAGGGACTCATAACCAACTTTGGGATACAATCAAGCAATTCATTATACATATAGTTGATCCTAAGAGGGTTTGGTAATCTTAAATGTTTGTGTATGATACTAGAAGGTCTAAGCCTTTATAAAAGCAAAATCTCTAAGCATATTTATCAGGTTACACAAATCATTCACAATCTCACATATGCATTCATGTAAAACTGACAATGGAAAGTTGAATGAGTTTCAAATGATAGGGAATGAAGCACACTGCACACACCGAGCTGATGCTTAGCGATTCTGATGCTTCATGTATTTCTGATCTATTTGCATTCTTTGGATATTTGCTAATGCTTGTATTTGAGTTTGTGTATTTTCAGGTTGGGTTCTCACCGAAATGCTCAGGAGCATTTCCCAGTAGAGTCGCCATTTGTTGTGGTTGTTCCACAACATACCCCAAAATTGGGGACCCACCTTTTCGTTTTGATGTCCGGGTGTTTGCATTTCATTTTTAGTGTCTAATCCTTCGTTTTGTCGTAGGTTTTGCAATTGTTGTCGGTTCTTGTTGACAATATTTTCTTGTCGATGATATTTTATTGTCGACAACTTTTTCTTGTCGACAATATTTTCTTGTCGACAACTTTTTCTTGTCGACGATATTTTATTGTCATCATTTTCTTGTCGATGATATTTAATTGTCGACAACTTTTTCTTGTTGATGACTTTTGTTGTCATTTTCTTGTTAACGACTTTGTGGTCATTTTCTCGTCGACGTTTCCTTTTTTATCGTCAGTTTGTGTGTCGGCAAGTTTGTTTTGTCAGTGTTATCGTTTGAGAGTTTGATGTCCAGTTGTTAAGTTTTATTTCATTTGTTTGGGTCAAAGAATAGAAGATGAAAATAACAAATGAATTTAAGTATATACATCTCATTAGCCTTATGTTTTATGCAGGCCTTTAAACCAAAGAGCATACAACGTGAAGACGCGAGGATACGTGGCGACCAACAAGGAAAGGCTATAGGGTGCACCACGCGGGCAAATGAGACAAGAAGGCCTCGTTGGCATGAACGGACGGGGCCCACATCGACCCAGATCAATGCACAACGACAATGGGAGACCTGGTGTGTAGAAACTATGAACCAATGGCATCTATTCTCGGCTCCACAATGAGGTTTCATTGGTCTTCATCAGCGGATACTCTCATTAGCTTACACGATAACAGCAGGCTATGACGACGGTCGTACATGGTTACGAAAGGGTTCGGGACACTACACAATTTCAACAGACGATAAGCTTGGCGGACAGGATAGCGGTGTGACAAGAGTTTCGATGGAAAACATAGTGCCCACGATAGACGCCAATGCAGATGACACAGTAGGTTACAGAAGAAGGCATTATTTTTAGGTCTTGCATCCATGGTCTTCGAAAAGACTAGCACAGGAGAGTTCGGCCAGAGATGAGCACAGTGATTGTTATGGTGAGTTGGGCAAAGTATCGCGATGATTCTGAGTTCACCATGCAAATAGCGGCAGAGAACGAGACGACGAGTTTCAGGGAAACGCAGGTATAGGTTTTGGGTTGTGCAGTGACTTTCGGCGTGGAGTCCTATGAGAATAATTCTAAATTTACAAGGGAGCATCATGCGTTATAAAATGAGTGGTTTTTATATGTTATAATGGCCCTTTTAAATAAAGCAAAGACTTATTAATCTATGTTTTATTCGTATCAATTAGAACCATGGCCATATTGCTATTAAAGGACCTCCACGTGACAAGAGTATGGGGAAGTAAAAAAAAAAACGCATTGAAAGCGTTATGGAAGAGGAGAAAAGCCAGTGGCTTTAAATTTTATGAATTTGGCATGTGTGTTTTAACGAATGGAAAAGGAAATAAGGTAAGGGGATTAAAATTATGAAACGCTCCAAGCATCGAGACGTTATGAGAAAGGAAAACAAAACAGACAATGAGTTTTCAGGAATGAAACGAAACTGTTGGAAGCCAAATGAAGAGACAGAGAAGGAAAAGAAAGAGTCGAACCTAAATGTTAAATAGGTCATTGGAGGATGAAAAAGGGGCTGGAATTTTTGGGCATGGCCAAATGCGGCAGATTTTGATGTAATGTAAAACTTGAAATATAATTTGAATGCTAAAGCTTCTCTTCAGAAATTTCAGGCCTTGTTAGCAAGAAAGGATGAGAAATTTTCTGCATGCTTCATTTTAACTGTTCTATTTTTCTCCTTTCAGATTTCAGATTTGTAAATGAAATTCATGCCATTGTTTTGGGTTATTTCATGTGAATGTCTGCAATCTGGAAATTATTTTAAACCCTAGGAGCCAGCACCTAGTTTACTTTGATTGTGTTTGTTTTGCGAGTCAAATAGGCTAGGTTGCATGTACGAAACTCTCACATATTCGGTTTTGCAGGATGGGGTGCTATCAGACTGAAGGAGCTTTTTGCATTGCTGCATTTTCAGCAATTATTTTGATGCAAAATTTTAATTTTTTGTTTTCCAAAATTTTAATTTCAGAACTTTTTCTTATTTTCAGGCATTAAAATAAATAGTAAAAAAATTTAAAATCAAAAAAATAATTGCACCATTATGTAGAGCACCTATCATACTTCCATTACGCACTTTGAAATTTCATTTTTGGAGTTGTTTAGTATTTTTAAAAATTCATCGAAGTTGTTGTTTTGTTACAGATTTTAAAAATCCGAAAATAGAAAATTTCCATTTTAAGGTCAAATTTCATTTTTTCAGTTTTGTTTTGCACTCATGAGCCTATGATGACATTCCCTTCATGAAAATTCCAATTTCATTGAAGGAGTTATGTTTTATGGCATTTTCACAAATTTCCATTTTGAGCCTAAAATTACCCTTTCTTCATAAAAATTCTAATTTTACGAAAGATGGGTAATTTGAGTATTGCATTGAAGGTCTTTTCCTCAAAGCACTTAATTGTTCATCTTGATGAAAATTTGATTTCATTTAAGAGGGATAAGTTAAAGTGACATTTAAAGCCCTTTATCTAAGGCCATAAATTATTGCTTCTTTGTGAAAATTCATTTCACCAAAGAGGGATAGTTTATCGATCATATTGAAAGCTATCTTTATCTTCATGGTAAGAAGCCATATTTGGACTTAATAAAGAAGATAAAATCTACCTTAAAACTCTCAAGATAAAAGGAATAAAGGCACTACATCGTGGTCATATGAGGGCCAACTCACATTTGCTTTATTTTGGTTCAATGAACAATCACTAAAGTTTCATGGTAAAATAAACCAACATTGCCCCTTGTTTACAGTTACTTGCAATCACTAAGGTATTCCAAGCATTTAAAATGAATATATTTATTTGAGATTACTAATACACATGCAAATGCTAATATAGCGGAGACCTTGGAGAAGTTGGTTGTTTAACTTCTTTGCAAGAGGGGATTTGGAACCCAAATCCTAAGGGAGAGTGTACTTTCACAATTGGGTGAAAATACCACTCAACAAGACTTTCCTCTTCTAAACCTTCAAGTATATCTCCATATTTATCATCACTGAAACCGAATCCATTATTTGTACAACTATCTTCAAGATGACCAAAGTTACCACATCTAGAAAATTTGAGAATTATTGGTGACTTGTTTCTAACCACTTCTTTTTCTTCTTCTAGAAATATAATTTCATCTTCATCATTATTTGAGGAACTTTCATCACTATCACTTGAACTCTTATCTACTTTATTTGCATAGAAACTCTTCTTATGCCTTTGGAAGAATTTCTTTCGTTTCTTATTTTTTTCATCCTTGCTATTCTTTTGGTACCTATGTTTTCCCATTTCCCTATTCTTATGATCCTTTTTTTCTTCGTCATTGCTATTTCCAGCCTCTAGAAAATCAGATGCATAGTGATCATATTTTACACAATTGAAACATCTAACTAATTTTGTACCTTTATACTTTCTTGAGTCCTTGTTACTTTTGCCATAATTTGCTTCTTCATCACTGGATAACTCATTGCTTGAATCTGACTTCTTACTCTTTGTTTTCTTAGTAACTTTGAAGGCTACTTCTTTTTGAGGAATAGGTTCCTCTTTTATTCTCATCTCAAAAGCTGTGAGAATTCTATGTAATTCATCCCTTGTCAAAAGTTCAATATCTTTTGACTCTTCTATAGCTGAAATATTTTCACTATACATCTTTGGAAGTGACCTTAAAATATTATCACAAACATCTATTTCTTCAACTTTAATCCCAAGTCATTGCATGGAGTTAACAACCTCATCCACATGAAGTAGATATGCAACAATGTTTTCCTCTTCCTTCATATTTAAGTCTTCAAATGTTCTCTTGTAATTTTGCAACTTTACCCTTTTGACATTTTTGTCTCCCTCATATATACCTTTCAATTTATCCCAAATTTCCTTTGCTGATGTGCAATGCATAAACTTTACAAACTCGGTTTCTTGCAAACCCTTTAAAATTCCATTCATTGCATTTGAATTATTCAGATGTAGGATCTTACCATATTTATCTATAGGTGGAGTAACTGGTGGTATGTATCCATTCTCAACTGCTTCCCATATTTCATTCCCAAGTGCCATTAGGTGAATCTTCATTATCATACTCCAAAGTACATAATTATTTCCATAGAACAATGGTGTTGAATTCCCTGAGGATCCATTCTAAGAATCTATTTGTTTTCTTAACAGATTTTCTTTCAAGCTATTAAACTCTTTCGAAGGAACCCGATATGATACCAATTGAAGAACACTAGCTTATACTAAGAGGGGGGGTGAACAATATAAGACCACTTTTTACTTTTCTTTACTCAAATAATATTATCCAATATATCAATGCAATGTCAAAAATAGTAATCAAAGCAATGCACAAATCACCACACACAATAGAGACACCAATTTAATGTGGTTCACCCAATGTGGGCTACTCCATGGAGAAAATATTTCACTAAAATTTTCTCAAAAAATCTCTTGGAAATCCTTTCCCTATTACAATATTTATGGACCTCTGTCCAAAGGAGACACCAATCCCTTAATCTATTTTGTGGGCACCAACCCACAAGAGACACCAATCTCCTTAGTTGGTTTGTGGATCTCTATCCATAGGAGAACTCCTTCTCCTATGCTTTGGATGGTGATCCTCTAGAAGACTATTGCCTCCACTGCACTAGCTTGTGGATCTCTCTCCACTGAAGACTCCTGTACTCACTTAGAATATCTCTATCCTCACTGCCCTAGATAATGGATCTCTATCCACTAGAGACTATTGTCCTCTGTTCTATCACCTCTAAAGCTTACTCTCAGCTCTATCTCAAATCTGCACTAAACACATTCCTTCATTCTAGCACAAATATGCTCAATCTTTGTCTTTGATATGAACTAAATATAGTTTGGTATAGCAAAAAATTGCTCAATATTTGTCTCAAATTTGCACTAAACACGGTCCTTGGGTCTAGCAAAAATCTACTCAATCTTTGTATCTGGTCTAGCACAAACATGTCCTAAAATTTACACCAAAATCTATCTTCAAATCTATCCTCAAGCCTTAACACGAAGCTTGATCTAATCACAAATCAACTCTACTAGATCTACCCCAAGCCTTAATACAAAGCTTGAACAAATCAATCAATCAAATCTACTCTCAAGTCTTCACAAATACTTACCTCAAATAATCTCAACAAGTCCTGTCATGAATTTGCTCAATATTCTCTCAAGTATTCACCAAGACTTGCCTTAAATATGCTCAACAAGTCCTATCAAGAACTTGCTCAATATGCTCTCAAGTATTTACCAATAATTACCTCAAATCTGCTCAACAAGTCCTCACTAAGACTTACCTCAAATCTGCATTGTAAGCTTCCACAAAATCTCACACTACTCAGTACTTAAGTCCACTCTAGGAATTACTCAAATATGTACACTAGTTTTCAAAAAGGCTTATTCAACTCAAGTCAATCAATCACAGAAAACCTCTTCAATCACACAAACAAGTTTTACACAAAATATTATTTTAATCTTACAGAAACATATAAATAATGGTTAAAGAATCAATATGTTCACACTCACAACAATACTTAATAACTTTCAAACTCTCTTGTTTAACCACAAAAACATATGAAGAATGGTTAGAGACTCAATATGTTTCACACTCACACAACACTCAATCACTCTTAAACTTTTCTTAAAATCAATTAATAATAAAGAATAATTTGTTTTACAGAATTTGAACTCACTCCAACACTTCCAATAAATTATGCTCAATCAACTCCACTTATTTAATCACTCAATAAAACACAACTTGCTTACAAACCCTAAATAAGTGTTTCACAATGCTTTCAACAAATCACACTATGGAACTCAAACTTGACTCAAGATGATTTCAAATTCACATAACAATGATACTCATGGTATTTCCACAAAATCCTAGTTCAAGATAGTTCTCAACTTCACATAACAATGATACTCATGATATTTCACAAACCCTAATCATGCACATGAAGGCTCACTCAATATTTCCAACAATGCTTATCAAACAAGGTTTCTAGCATCAAATTTCATTCTAGAAAACCCTCATCAATCAACATTGGATATATGAAAATCAAACTCAATAATTCTTATCAAACAATCTTGTTCACTCTAGCTTAGCATTCACAACATCCAACAATATTTCACTCACAAGGAAGATGTGCCCATACATTTTGTTTTGATGAAGATTTAATATCAAAATTGAAGAACACAACCTTATACTGAGAGGGGAAGGGTGAACAATATAAGACCACTTTTTACTTTCTTTCCAAATCAATATCAATTAATATCCTTAATTGCAATAACCAAATATAGCAGTGTGCATTAATAACTCAGATAGTAGTAGTAAGCAAGAGCACAAGTCACCACACAAAATTGAGACACAAGATTTAACGTGGTTACCCCAATGTGGAGTACTCCACAAGATTATCTCCTTATAATATTTCACATAGAAATATCCAATACAATGATTTCTTTGATTTGCTCAAAGCCAGGCAATAACAAGTTCACACAGAACTTGTCCAAATATGAATAACAAGCTCACACAGAACTTGTCCAAATCTGAATAACAAGCTCACACAAAACTTGTCCAAAAATGAATAACAAGCTCACACAGAACTTGTCCAAATCTCAATAACAAGCTCACACAAAACTTGTCCAAAACTACTCTAGCAAGCTCACCAAGAACTTGCCCAAAAATGCTCCAAAAATCTCACTAAGAACTTTTCCCAATCTGCTCTAGCAAGCTCACCAATAACTTGCCCAAAATTTTCCCAAATATGTCCACAGATCTTTCCCAAAATTTTCCCAAAACTATCCATAAATATGCCCACAAATCTACCCCAAAATAGTCCACAAAGCTTTCTCAAAACTGTCCACAAATGCCTTCTCAAAGGCTCAATCAATCATGCTCAAGTAGAACTCAAATCTCGTCCACAAATCTATCAAGGCAAAGCTCAAAAATGAACTCAACAATGAATGGCAATGTACTCTTCAATGGATGACAAAAATGATCCACAATGATCTCAACTCAACTCAACTCAAATCAACTCATAGAAGCATAAAGAGAATTGTTAGAGACTCAATATGTTCTAGGCTCAATCTCAACTCAACTCAACTCAACTCAACTCAACTCAACTCAACTCATAGAATCATAAAGAGAATTGTTAGAGACTCAATACGTTCTAATATCAATCTCAACCAATCACCACAAGGGATAATTCTTCCTCACACAACCCTAGTCTAAGTATGTATCAACCAACTCAAATGTTTCCAATAATGCTCAATTCCAAATCTCACATAACAATGATACTCATGTTTTTTTCTAACTCAAGTTCTTTCACAACCAATGGGCTTCAACAACTATGCTTATAAAACAAGGTTTAAACACAACTCTCAATTCAGAAAACCTTGAAGCATTCAATCAACCACTTTCAAAAAATAAACCACAAACAATCCTTTTCCCTCCAGTGATATTTCAGAAATCAACCACCATAGACAATCAATAGGAGAATGTGTCCATACCTTTTATGAAGATGAAGAAACCCCTTTGGAAAATCTACCACACTCAACACACTTTGAAAAGAACAAAATAACCTTCACTTGAAACATTTTACAAAAATAGAAATGTCTCTTTATGTACACCTTATTTCTCCTTCTAAACAAAATAATCAAATAGCCCTCAAAATATGCTTTCCAACGATATACAATATGATATACTTATAAAAGTAAAATCACCAAAAATAGTTCCTTTTCACAACATGCACCACAAACCTTATCTCTCCTAGGGCAACCTTAGAAAAATAAAATATTTGGAAAAATTAATAACTTGCCTTTAACCTCAATGGGATTCAATCCCTTGTCTCTGCCCCTGCACCAATAAAACCGTGGTTCCAAAAACCACGTGATCCAACTACTCACATAGAAACCAAGAGCACAAGACCTCCTTGCTTCCTCCGAACTTGCCCTCAAAAACCACGTGCGCAAAAGGTTCTCTCTTTTTACCTTGCAAAAAATAGTGCCAGCGGGATTCAAACTTCAGATCTACTGGCACTTAAACACCTTACATGCCTTCCTCTTGCCGCTAGGCCACAAGAACCTATGGTGATAGGTAAGGAACCTCCATTACCTTTGTTCCCTCTTCTCTTTGTTGGTTTTCAAACGAATACGACACTTCTGCTCCCTTAGCGCTTCAAACGGATTATCTTTGTCGAGGACTTGGAGAAAATAAAAATTTTAGTGGCATATTTATATATGCCCACCTTTCTCTTTTGACTTCGGCTATGAATTAATATTATTTGCCTCCTCATTTTTGAAGTCAGCAATAATAAAATATTAATTTTAATTTTAAATGATTAAAATTTAAACTTAAATATTTAAAATTAATTATCTCCTTCACCGGGGCACCTTTTTCGATGAAACAAAAAGCCAACCTGGGTTTTAAGAAAAACCCATTTCAAACTTGCCATCCATGGTTTTAAATAAAACCTTTTATTTTGCTTGCCTTGGTTTTCACAAAAACCCTATAAAAACTATGCTTTCCAAAATATCATAAATGTTTATTTATGAAATATTTTGGCCACCAAAACTCAATGTGATCCATGTGAAATCAATGACAACATAAAATGCCTCAAATTGCCTCAAATTTCCAACAATCTCCCCCTTTGTCATTGATGGCAACACCTCTAATGCAAATCACCACAGTCACTACAAAAACCAACTCTAAGAATCAAAGTTGCTCCCCTTGACTCAATACTCTCTATGGAGGTTGCTCCCCCTAACTCAATACTATCTTTGGAGGCTGATCCCTCTAACTCAATGCTCTTCCCCTTACTCAAATATCTCCTCATTTGACATCAATGGCAAAAGGGACACCTATGGGGCTAAAAGATACGACTCTTAAGCTTTGCCCCCTCACCCCTTCTCTCTTGAGGTGATTAATTTTGGGGTGGGAGTACTTTTACTCCCATATCACTGTTTATTTCCTCTATCAACTTCCTTCCATGTTTTTATGATATCCTTCTCTTGATGAATTACTTGATCTTCTTGTCTAGAACCTGTTTGACCTTCTTGCCTTGAACCTGTTTGACCTTCTTGCCTTGAACCTATTTGACCTTCTTGCCTTGAACCTGTTTGGAATTGAGTCCTACACCATTTTGCAATATACCCAAAGTTATTGCAATTAAAACACTTGATATTGTAGCCTTTGGATGGTGCCCATATCCTGAATTCATTCTTAAAATAATTTCCATATCCATTCCTTTCCTTGTTGAACTTTCTATTATCCAAATTATCCTTAGAAGTCTCACTCTCTCTTTCACTTACTTCTTTCAACTATTCTTCTTTTCTAGTGTTTGAGCTTTAATTTCATTTTTTTGCTTCATGTTTATCTTGTTCTTATTTAGAACTAAGTCCTATTATGATGACTGATGACCTTTGTGCATTGATAGTCCTTTCCAAGGTCCTTGAATTTTCCTCAAAATTGTGTAGCTTGTCCTTAGAACATTTTACTTCCATCCTTAGTGAAACTATCTCATGCTCTAATATTTCACACTCTAGATCTTTTGTCTTTAATTTTTTAGCCATACCTTCTTCAAATTTCCTTGTCTCTTCAACTTTGATTTTGAATTTGGTGAGTTCCTGTAAAAACCTTGCTTTTGATTTTTCATTTTCTTGAGCTTGAAACCTTAATCCTGAGTTCTCCCTTTTAAATTCTTCAAGATTAACCATAAGCCTTTCACATTCTATCTCTTTTACCTTTGATTGTTCAACCATACCTTTTTCAACTCTTCTTGCCTTTTCAACCTTATCTCTTAAGTCAAATATATCCTGTAGAAGATTTGTCTTATATTTCTCATCTTCTTGTATTTGATATTTCAATTCTGAATTTTATTTTTTCAATTCAACAAGTTCCTTAAGAGTGGCTTCCTCATTTTATTTATCTGAATCTTCCTCTTCTTCAACATCACTACTGCTGGAATTGTCATTGGAACTGATGCTTTATTTTTCCACAAATAAAATTTTCTTGTTGCAATTATTGTAGTACATGCAATCATCATATAAATACCAAAAATCTCTGCATAGGAAGCATTTTAGTATTCTTAGACCCGTATTGTACCTGTTTGCTTGCTCAATGGCTATAGCAAGCTCTTCATGTTGTTCTTCGATAGATATATATTCTTCTTTAAATTCAATACCTAGGAGTAGGTGTTATGTTTGGAGTGGAAATTCTTCTTCTACTTCTTTTATCCCATAGAAAAATCCTTCTTCGTCTTCATTGTCACTGAGATCATTATATTCTTCTATAGCAAACAAACTGTCAAGATTTCTTTGACCATGCTTGTTTCCTTGATGTTTCATCTCATCTTCAGTATCACTAAAACCATTGCAATATCCTGATCTGTGATTTCTTTGACCACACACAAAACACTATTCTCTTTCACCTTCTATTTCTAGGAATAGATGTTCTTCCTTTTCATTATCTGACTTGTCTCTATCACTGTAATCTAAGCTATCACTTGCTTCTACAATGTAGTAAGATTTATTTGCCTCACAAAAATTTTTCTTCTTCTCATACCTATTTTTCTTGAATCTATCATCTTTGTCATGTTTATACTTTCCATCTTATTTTATTCCGTGACCTTTTTTTTCATCATCACTATTTTCTTCATGTGGACGACACTTGTAGCATCTGAATTTCCTTATATCCCTGAAATTCCTTGAGTCCTTATTCCTTTTGATGAAGTTAGCTTCCTCATAATTATATGGAATTATATCTATCTCTAAAAATTTCTATTTCTTTTTTTCTGAAGCCTTGAATGCAATCTCTTTTATGAGAACCTGATGCTTACTTACCCTCATATCATAAGCTGTGAGAGTACCTTGCAATTCTTCCATTGTTAGCTTGTTGATATCCATTGTTTATTCTATTGCTGAAACCTTTGCATCATATTTCATAGGAAGTGATCTCAATGTAGACACCAAAACAGCACCAATCCGATTATGTGACTGCAAACACTAATCGCTTTGACAAACACAGCCCCAGGGCAGCCCTCAGAGGTCAAACAGTGGTCCTAACCACTTCCATAGCAATTTTGTAAGGTCAGAAGCAATTTGGTACATTTAGACACTTTGCCCGATACTCGTCTCACCCAGGGACGATTACTAACTTGCAATCGTCTCACCCGGGGGACGATTGTTGTAATCGTCCCACCCAGGGACGATTACCAAGTTTAACGGGCAAAATGACAAACGACGCCAAGTGGCAGCCCAGAACAGTCAGTTGATGACTCTTGCCTTGCACGCGTGTGTAGGTGGATAGAAGGGCCGTTAGAGGACTGTCACAAGAAGCAATTATGAAAACACAAGTCAATGGAGGACTCCCCTCCCTCATGAGGAGACATGACTGCCACATGGCGCCTATGACCAACACATGGCGTTTGTGCTTCCTTCCCAAAAGAGACCCCTTGGGTCTATAAAAGGTGGGACTTTTCTCACCCAAGACAGACAGGTTGAAGGAGTTTTCAAGCAACGAAGTGCTGCCGAGTTGGAGACCCACTTGCATCCCTTTTGGTTCATCTTCCCACATCCACCAATCTCTTTTGCAAGGGAGGTTGTTGGGTGGCCTTTGGAAGCTTGAACCTGACCCAAATCCAACACATGGACACCTGAACCAACCAATTCGCCGACCCCCCACTCCTAAGAGATTTTGGGCCCATCCCAAGTGGATTGGTGCCAAAATCAAGTTCCATCGGTGGGCTGCCCACTTGGGCACCCCGCACCTTTTGGATTTAGTTGTAGTTCATTTTCTATCATTTGTTCATATTCCATGTTATTCTCTGCTGTTCAATAGTTCAGAATCTTGAATCTTGATTTCAAAAGGTTTTCATCGAATATTATCATGCTTTTGTTATTTTGGTTGTCCCACTGACTTGCAGGTAACAACGTCCAATTTCTCGATGATGGAGGCCAAATTGGGAGAATCCGACCATCTGGGTCGTCCCAAAATGGCCCCAATTACATAACCCCCTTGTTTGCGAGCATTTTGCAGGTCTCGAGAATCGACATTGGAGCAGCGGCAGGTCGGCTTCTTCAACACAGTATCAATCGTCCCTGCAGGGGACGATTAACACAGCAATCGTCCTGTCGAGGGACGATTAACAGTAGCAATCGTCCTTACCAGGGACGATTACCAGGTGAAAGCAGATTGGCCGGCTGTCTCAGGGGCAATGGCCTTTTGGTAACATTTTTTGTCTTCTGTCAAGTTTTCAAGCCATTTGGACTCACTGTATTTACTATTTCAGGTAGATGTTTACATGCATATTTCGTTGATTTTAGAGAACGAACCCCTTTCATTTGCAGCAGGTGCTACTGACATTTTCATTGTTTCTTTGACTGCAGGAAAAGCAATCAGAGGTGAAGAACTTATCCACATCAGCGGCGGTAGCATCTTGGCCCGCCCATTGCAATCGTGGGCACGCGGGAAGAGGAAGACTAGGTCACACATTGTAATGAAGACAAATTTAACGCTCCTAGCCCCCAAAATGGGAGGAGACATCTATGTAACCGAGGATAAGATATTTGAATAAAGAGGGTTGTGATTTCTTTACATCTTGTCTTTCGTTTCCAAGTTGTCTCCTTTCTCTATTTTAGTGCATAGGATCAAAGCATTACATTTTCGTCTTATGTTGCATAACTAGTGTTTCCTTTGCCCGAAATCTCGTGCTTTCAGTGGCGATCACGGTGGGACCCTGTCCCCTATTTTTAAAATCACAGAAACTGATTGAATTTTTGTGTTTGTGCTTGATAGGTACATTTTTCTTCTTGCAGACTGTTAATCGTCTCTGCAAGGGACGATTTGCTTTGGAAATCGTCTCACCCTGGGACGATTGTAAAATCGTCTCTGCAAGGGACGATTTCTATTCTGGAAATCGTCTCACCCTGGGACGATTGTAAAATCATCTCTGCAAGGGACGATTTATGTTCTGTTAATCGTCTCACCAAGGGACGATTTTCTGTCTGCAACTTTTCAGAGCAAAAATTTAGAGGCAACTGGAGCAGGCAGAGAAGAGGTAGGGATTTTCATCATCTCTGTTGAAATTTTTTGTTTCTGTTTCTATTTCTTTGACTGTTTTCATTTTAGCTTGCATTGCTTAGGAAAAGTCATTCATGCATGTTTCATTTTCGTTGGATAAAATGAACCTCACACACTCCACGAAACAATTTTAAACCAAGGAGCTGGTCGTAAGACCCCAGCCCTTGATCAAGACCATTGGTGGATTTAATCACCACCTTGGCTTGATTTGCATACATTTCCTGATTGTCAACCGTTGTTAGGCGTAAATCCTGACGAAGACAGACCGAGCGTAGCTGGGGTGATTCCCATGCGCGCGAGGATAAGTTTTCTATGGTAGGTGCCATTAACGAGACAATCCCCCTTCCGTACCGCCTACGTACCATGTACCTTCTGCTCTCACGTACCTATAGTCTCCCTCTCGTAAGGGCGGGTATATAGAGAGGTTGGTATATCGGCTCGGCTGGTATATTGAAGGGGCGACCTTTTGGGAGTTATAAGAGCCTACATGATGCATTTAAACGTTCTACAAAACCTACAAAAACAAAACAAAACACCAAAATACACTAAACCAGTCTAGGGCACACCAAGAATCCTTAAAAGAGATAATCACGGTTTTGTGAATGTGTGTGTTTAATTCTGTTTAGTGTAGACAAAAAAAAAAAAATCATTAAAAACAAGATAAAAATCTACTTAGATAGTGTGGACGCACCGCAATGGTGTACACCCGCAGCCAAGCCCAATCAAGGGCAGCAGCTCCGAAAGGTACACAAGAAGCAGGCACAAGTCGCCTTCGCTTCGATCCTGAGGATTTGGTCATACCGCCTTATCGGTCTAACCTACAAAAGAATCCAATTCAAAATCCTCGATGGGGTATGCCCATTCAAAGCAGCCCCTCTCGAAAAGACGCCCTACATGCAGACCTTAATGTAAACAGAGAATCGCCCTCTCAAGCTAGACATGAGTGGCCACGGCGCGATGAAGCGCTAACGGGGCACACTTGTCCATTTGGAGGGACAACGTGGATATGGCGTCCCTTCTTTACCTCTCATCAGAACAGAGAGACCAAATCCAGAGCGTAGGGCTCCTTACACGAGGCGACCTAACTCCGCCGCCCCTTACGCACCTATGAGAGAGAATATGAGGAAGATCATCGCATTCCTCAAGGACAACAACATACAACGCGGGAACCTTATGCTTCTGCACCAGCCGGATATCATGATCACCCCTTGAGGCCAGAACCTCGAGCACATACCGCCTACCTCGACAGAGGGAAGCGACCCCTTGAGATTTTAGAGCATCAAAACCGAGGTAAACCCATAGGAGGAACATTTGAACCTTCTGAACAAAATAGGGTAGATCAAATTGACCCGGTTGTCGCCAGATATACCACCCGTCAAGCCCAAATCATGCGGCTTAAACAAAGTCAACAAGAGATAGAGTATCAATACCGCTTGGATAAAGAACGCATGCAACGTGAAGCGGATGAGTTACAATATGAAATACTTGAGAGAGGGCCAAACCCTCGCGTCCAAAGAGCCGAACAACATGAGAGGCATAACCCTTTAATGCAGAACGGGTCTCCACGACCTCGTCAAGCTTTGCCTCTGAGACCTCATAGACATGAGAGGGAGGCTACTCCCCGAAATGATGATAGGTACCTTCGAGCAAGAGCTTGATCAGGGTCAGAGGTTTCGCCCAGAAACTCCTCAAGAATTTTATGAGGAGTACGAACCGGGAGATAGAACATGTTGAAACTCCCCATCAAGGCGGGAAGGATGCCATTCGGCCACCCCTCCATAGGCCTCCAGGTTATCGTAACTTGCAACAAGAGCGAACAAGAGAGGAAGAAATAAAATCTTCCGATGCATACCAAGCGCTATTGGAGCGTTTGGAGTCTGTGGAGACAAAAGCTGCTGGGCATCAAAAACCCACATTACGTCTACTCCGTAGTAATCCGGTGCATCCCTCAATGCCTACACCTCTTTACCCCGAACACTTCAAGTTGCCTCAATTGGCAGTTTTTAAAGGTGAGGAGGACGCACAAGAGCACGTTACAAGATTTCTAAGCCAGTGCTTCGCAATCCAAGATAATGACGCGTTGCTTCTTAGAACATTCATAACCACATTCGTAGGCCCCGCCTCGGATTGGTTCACACAACTACCCAAACACAACATAAGCAGCTTAGATCAGCTAGTAGATGCGTTTCTTGAACGCTTCGCCTTCAACACAAGGAAGAAGGCATCACTTAGTGATCTTGCTAGCCTTAAACAATTTGAGGAGGAAACAATGGCAGCGTATGGGAACCGATGGAGAGCTTTGCTTTCTAAGTTACCCTACCATCCTCCCATGTCGGATCTCACGCAAATGTTCGCAAAAAGTTGCTTAAAATCAATCTCTGGTCTATTGTTGCTGCGACAATACGATAGCCTAGAAGAAGCTTTGGCCCAAGCCAGACTTATAGAAGAGATTAAGATAGGCGAAGGCGCAATTGCCAAGCCTAAGAAGAAAGAGTGGAACAAAACCACTAAAATCGGGACAACGCAACCACAACACGCTGCGATCAATCAAGTTGCGATAAATGTTCCCGCGCTCGTGCAAGAGACGCAGCCCCAAAGGGCTAATTACCAGGCAGTGCCTCTTGCTTACGAAAGAGATAACAGAAGACAGGAGCAGTATCAGCAGCGTCGCCCTAGGCGACAATTCACCCCGTATGTGGAGTCTAGGGACTCCTTATTTGACCGCTTGTCAGCGGAAAATTTAGTTACTCTACCAGAAATCCAAATTTTTGACCCTAACATTCCCAAGCCTAGGGGGTATAGGGAGGAATTGTATTGCAGATTCCATAGGCGCAGAGGACATGACCTAAATGGGTGCTGGAAATTCAAAGAACTAGTCCAGGATTTGATCGACAACTGAACATTGGTCGTGGACAACCCCATCGCACCAAACAACCAACAAATGGGGGTATTCAAGGACCCCTTGCCTGCCCACGAGGCACAGACAAAACCACTCCAAATTAATGAGGTGCGACAAGATCTTCCCGCGCAAGGATTTGTGGGAAAGATTAGCATTGTAACAAGGAACGAGAAGATACCCAGTAGTTGCCCCCGAGGTAGCTACGAGGGAAGTTTCGTCGACATCGCAACCTCAACAACGCCCAACGCAGTTGCTCTCCGCCTAGACCCGAGGTCACGATACGGACCAAACTCACGCAGAGTCTCACGGACCACATCGGCTAGGCTGTCCATCTACGAGCTTATCCAACAATCGGCTCCCCATAGAGAAGCTCTTATGGACATTTTAAAAGCCATTGAAGTACAACCCCACGAAGCAAATTCTTTCAATGCCTTCGTGGGACATGTGAAACAATGTACGGAGCTCGGTCATCACATTCAGAGAAGATGAGGTCAAAACGATATCAAATGACATGGCGGATCCACCCCTGCACGTTATCGCGCGGGTCAACGGGATCCCGTACAAGAGAGTGCTGATAGATACTGGCTTGTCCAGTAACATTATAACCACTGCAGCATTAAAACATTTAAAACTTCCAGCCTCTCACATCACCGCTTCCACGTACACACTGCGAGCTTTTAACGATGCAATTTGCTCGACGATCGGCACAGTTGTTCTGCCTATCCAGGTAGGACAAAAGTCAATACCCACACTGTGCCATGTGTTGGAAGGCGAAATGGCTTATAATATACTGCTAGGGCGGCCTTGGATCAGGGACATGAAGTGTGTCCCCTCGATCGCACACCAATGCTTGAAGTATGCCTATGAAGGGCAAATACATGTAGTCCCAATGGACTTAGAGCCCTTCAAGTATTGCAATGCGGTACAATTCATACCTCAATCGACCCTCCCATCAACGCATTTGGATTTTCAATTAAATCCATCTAAACAGGGTCCGATACCGCAGGCACCACGTGTGGCCAACAAGGCAAAATCCCAGCCAGGTGAGACTTCATCACCTACTCCTTCATCATCAACGCCACCTATCGTGGCCCAATAGAAGGACAAGGGAAAGCAAATCATGGAAGAGGTTAAGCCTCTAGAAGAGGGGTTGCCCACGATTTCAACGATATCAACAGAGGAAACACCCAACACAACACAAACCAAGACTCTTGAACAACCAAACATGGAATGGACTCAGGAAGGACTACCGTTTCCTCCTACCCAATCATCAACAATCACCGTTGAAATGGCCAAGTACGGGCCTGGGGGAGTACTTAGTGCAAAACGTTGTGGCAACCCCCACATTGGAGTCGGTGCAAGACATGGGAAGACCTCGCCTTCCCATAGGGACAATTGTTCCACTAGGCTACCCTCCCAACCGGACGAATTTTGTGTATGGGGGCCTTGATCATGGTTCTGAACCATGCAAACAAAAGGAAACAGATGAAGAGCCTTTTGTCGAAAACATCAATTATCTATCGAACCCAGAATTTGCCCTAAAATATCTCGAACAATGCAATTGGCATGGGTATGGGCTAGGCAGATATGAGCAAGGGATGCGAATCCTTTGCCAACCAAGATATCAGATGCCATACGACAAGTCAGGAGTGGGGTTCAACCACCCCTTGCCCTTAGACATCTTGGTTG
Organism: Wollemia nobilis; assembly: GCA_028583015.1. Lineage (NCBI taxonomy): Eukaryota > Viridiplantae > Streptophyta > Pinopsida > Araucariales > Araucariaceae > Wollemia > Wollemia nobilis. The sequence goes on from JAQPPZ010000622.1 coordinate 4,921,106, forward strand.
AAAATATGCAAGGCCTAGAAATAGGCAACAAGGGGGGATTGGCACAAGACCCGTACGCCAATCCAAACACAGAATACACATTGGGGGACTATCTCCCATGGTCTACAAACACCCCTAGAAATAGCAATAATCCCTCTCCTTTGCTAGAGAGAGGTGAAAGTTCAGAGAGCAATCCTCAAAGAGAACAACAACGGCTTCTGGACATTTTTCTGAAGCTGTTTCCCCTAGAGATTCCAGATGAAATGACACAATGTCAAGAGAATCAGGTCCCTCCACCAAGAGTGGAACAACCACAATGGGACTGGATTAACTTATTGGAACAAGAAGAGTCCTCAACGTCACAAGCAACAGATGCTGAAGAGGATGAACAATTTTGGATCTATGAAAGTGAGTCAGAAGACGAGACTGAGATGGACTATCTCAGACATGCACGATGGCATCATCGCGCTTTAACGCATGAAGATCTAATGGGACAAATGGGTATACTGTTAGGACATGAATGGCACGTAGACCCAGCGAGGTGGGACCAAGTGTTAGACCTATGGCTCCAAATTCAAGAAGAGCATCGTCCACCTCGAGATCCCATCAGGACAACAGTATCGAGGGAAGACCCCGCCTTCCTTTTTGCACATAGAGATGAGTTTGCACCTAGAGAGGATCCATTCATGCCCGTTCTCGTAGAGCCAGATCCAGAGTATAGGGAACGGCTAAAAGAATCAAGACATCACACCCGCGGTTCTGGAGACCAAATTCATGCCATCCACATGATCTCCATTGATTTGACCACACCCATCCACAATTCGATCGATCCATAATAGCCATTACATCTAGACATGGATGCCATCGACTGGGATCGTGTCAATTCACCATTATCACCATTAGAGTACTGGACTTTCGATGAAATGCTTCATTCCGCCCCAAGGACAACTCGGGATAATTTCAAGTCAAGAGGGACCCGAGGTTCCAAATGTAGATCTTAACTCAGATGATGATATCCATTTGATCCCAAATCCACATCAGTTGGAGGATGGATCCCACATGTCAGTCGAGGAGACGATTGACGTAGAAATACAAATCCCACTTGCCCTTTGGGCTTATCACACTAGCATTCGGACCGCCACGGCAAACCGTTTTCACTAGTGTATGGCCGAGGCGTAATGCCTCTCGAGTTGGAAATTCCTTCCCTACGCATATCAATGGGATTCATCGATGATAACACGCGCAGCCGTAGACCAAACTTACGTTGCTTGACGAACGACGCGTTAAAGCTCTCGAGCACTTACGTATCTATCAAGAGCGGCTTAAGAAAGCTTACAACATGAAGGTTCACCTAAGGGACTATCGGGTTGGTGATTTGGTTCCGAAGGAAAACCAACAAAACTCTAATTTGTCGTCCCACGAGAGACAAATTCACGGAAAATTGGTTAGGTCCTTATGTCATTGATAGCAAAATAGGACCTGGGACATACCGGCTAGCTTCTCTTGATGGTATCAAGGAAATAGAACCCTTGAATATCAGTCACTTGCGACCATTTCATATCTAAGAAAGCCATAATCCAAAAATCTCCAAGGATTATCGCAATCTCTTGGTCAAATCCAAAAAGCTCCAAGGATTATCGCAATCTCTTGGTCACCCAAAAAGCTCCAAGGATTATCGCAATCTCTTGGTCAAATCCAAAAAGCTCCAAGGATTATCGCAATCTCTTGGTCACCCAAAAAGCTCCAAGGATTATCGCAATCTCTTGGTCAATCCAAAAAGCTCCAAGGATTATCGCAATCTCTTGGTCACCCAAAAGGCTCCAAGGATTCCTACAATCTCTTGGTCAATCCAAAAAGCTCCAAGGATTATCGCAATCTCTTGGTCAACCCAAAAGCTCCAAGGATTATCGCAATCCCTTGGTCAAACCCAAAAAGCTCCAAGGATTATCGCAATCACTTGGTCAAAACCCAACAAAAATACATCAAAAACAACAAAAATACATCAAAAACAACAAAAATACATCAAAAACAACAAAAATTTGCATCTCATTTCTACGCATTCTCAAATTCATCAATTGAGAGTTTTCTCACATCTCATCTTCATACTCGCCAAACTCAATTCATCAAAAATACAAAAATATGTAGCTGCATTAAGCATTGCATTCATACATGCATATTTGTGGTCGTGTAGGTCAAAGGCACCATAGGTTGTAGTAGCTCTGACAGTCCATCTTGTTCCCCACTGTTCCATTTCATAAAAACAACAAACACACCATGCATTGCTTCCACCACACTAGAGTCAGTGGTCTTTTAATGTATCACGAGTTTTCGTAGTTCAGCCAAAATTTTCCTCTTTAGCCATGTAATGTATCAAGTCGAACAGATTTTACGAAGGTAGAGTCATACTTGAAATACACCTTGATACGTAACATCCCAACACAAACTAAACACATTAACAATTCCAGAGTTATGTGAAAGAAAGATGAAACCTGCACAGTAATCTAGGTCACCATAAGCGAAACGGTTATCTTGCTCATCCCCCTGTGCGGATGACCCAAAGAATGCTGAGAGTTGGCAAAAGGACAAGCATCACCCCTACCCAATTCCCAAAAATCCCTAATTCTCAATAGTTGCAAAAAAAATCAAAAAATTTGCAAAACGTCAAAACATCAAGATTTGACATCCTACAGTGCACACATCAAAATGCACTAAGAAACAGTGATTTTTATCACTCCAATCCCTTGCTCAAAAAAAAAAAAAAAAAAGAAAACAAATCAAAATAAACAATGATCTTATCACTACAAACGAGCAAGTATCCTATTACAATTGAAGAAAAGAAGGGAGTTGAACTTGAATCCCTGGAACTCTCAGCATTCTAAAGGTCTTCTCGCATGACGATATATCTGTCACATTAACTTGCGTACAGATCAATGTTTGCATGTGGATAAGCTAGCTTATGACATCCTAGAAAACATCGCGGATTAATCTAACTAAACATAACAAAGGAGTTAGTGGAGCTAGTTAGGTGATCCTCAGTACGAGTTCGGTTGAAAGCCCATCTGGCACTGGCGGTATCCTGATAAATACCACATAAATGAACTCAATTGCACACACAGGGATGTGAAATAGCTTGGTCAAAAACAGGTCTGATTCATACCTTGTTCAAAAATCATGTAAGATAAAGTACAGTCGTGGCTAGAGAGCTAGAACTGTCTGAGTCTCAGAAAAACTTAGCTACATTTCTAAACCAACTGCGCTACTTTTCGTCTTTGCAATACCATCAGAAAATACAAAAAAAAAAAAAAAAAGAAAAACCACATGTATACATACAAATTCATGCATCACAACAATCGCCTAAAAACAAAATAACAGAGTTCTAAACAATCTATGGTGCCATAGCCAAACATCACAAATCCCATTCATCCATTTCATCTCTGCATATCACATATAAATCAAAAACATTTGCATTCATCATAGCATATGCATCCATCAAAATAAATCAACATAATACATCCATATTCATCAACCATCATGCACAAGATCAAAGAAAATCAAAACAACAAAAACAACAAATAAATGCAACACAAAAACAAAAAGCAATAAACATTGCCAGACACAAGTGCTCTTGCACTTAACCTCTTGGCATAGCAAAACTGATATCGAGGTTTACATTGTCACTATCCTACTCCCTAAGAAGGCTACCATAGCCGGACCGCTCCACGGGAAAACGGATTTCAAGACAATTTAATCCCCAAATGGTGTCACAAAACAACAAAAACATCACAAAAAAGCAACACAAAAACATAGCAATAAACATTGCCAGACACAAGTGCTTTTGCACTTAACCTCTTGGCATAGAAAAATAGATGTCGAGGTTCAAATTATCACTCTCCTACTTCCCCAAGAAGGCTACCATAGCCGGACCGCTCCACGGAAATAGATTTTCGATGATTTCACCTCATTATGACATCACCAAAAGGGTTAACACCCACCAAAAACAGGTCCATATGTTGGAAAAATTGCACACGCTTAACGGTAAACCCTCTAAAGGCACCCTTGCACAAGTCATCTTGGGTCAAGCGACTCGTCACTTCTCTCACGAAGGTCATTCCCTCATCGATTCGTCGCTTGAGGGGGTAGTCACACTTAGTCACCAACCAACAATCACACACCCAATTAAGGAAAAGGACATGCATTCAAAGAATCATTGACAAAGACAATCACGCTCCTGCTTGGGGCGATAAACAAGCAACAATCAAATCAATCAAACACTTGGCATTTCGTGAATCATGAATACAAGGTTCCCCTGAGGTAAAAACGCCCTTCGCCTATTCATGACTGATCAATGTCTAAGTTCAAGTCACACCTCACCAAAACAGGTTAACACTTGAAATCAAATTCCTTAGCTCGTCAGAAGCAAGGATTCAAGAATGCATGCCCTTTCCATACTTGGGGCATCAAAAGTTGGTTAGGTTACCAAGAAACCCTAATCATTAGTGCTTTGGTTATCTATTTTTGCTCAGAACTGCGTCACCCGTAGCGCTTCCCAAAAAGGGGCATCTGTAGACACCAAAACAACACCAATCCGATTATGTGACTGCAAACACTGATCGCTTTGACAAACACAGCCCCCAGGGCAGCCCTCAGAGGTCAAACAGTGGTCCTAACCACTTCCATAGCAATTTTGTAAGGTCGAGAAGCAATTTGGTACATTTAGACACTTTGCCCAATACTCGTCTCACCCGGGGACGATTACTAACTTGCAATCGTCTCACCCAGGGACAATTGTTGTAATCGTCCCACCCAGGGACGATTACCAAGTTTAACGGGCAAAACGACAAACGACGCCAAGTGGCAGCCCAGAACAATCGATTGATGACTCCTGCCTTGCACGCGTGTGTAGGTGGACGAAGGGCCGTTAGAGGACTGTCACAAGAAGCAATTATGAAAACACAAGTCAATGGAGGACTCCCCTCCCTCATGAGGAGACATGACCGCCACATGGCGCCTATGACCAACACATGGCGTTTGTGCTTCCCTCCCAAAAGAGACCCCTTGGGTCTATAAAAGGTGAGACTTTTCTCACCCAAAATAGACGAGGTTGAAGGAGTTTTCAAGCAACGAAGTGTCTGCCGAATTGGAGACCCACTTGCATCCCCTTTTATTCATCTTCCCACATCCACCAATCTCTTTTGCAAGGGAGGTTGTTGGTTGGCCTTTGGAAGCTTGAATCCGACCCAATTCCAACACATGGACACCCGAACCAACCAATTCGCCGACCCCCCACTCCTAAGAGATTTTGGGCCCATCCCAAGTGGATTGGTGCCAAAATCAAGTTCCATCGGTGGGCTGCCCACTTGGGCACCCCGCACCTTTTGGATTTAGTTGTAGTTCATTTTCTGTCATTTGTTCATATTCCATGTTATTCTCTCCTGTTCAATAGTTCAGAATCTTGAATCTTGATTTCAAAAGGTTTTCATCGAATATTATCATGCTTTTGTTATTTTGGTTGTCCCACTGACTTGCGGGTAACAACGTCCAATTTCTTGGTGATGGAGGCCAAATTGGGAGAATCCGACCATCTGGGTCGTCCCAAAATGGCCCCAATTACATAACCCCCTTGTTTGCAGGCATTTTGTAGGTCTCGGGAATCGACATTGGAGCAGCGGCAGGTCGGCTTCTTCAACACAGTATCAATCGTCCCTGCAGGGGACGATTAACACAGCAATCGTCCTGCCGAGGGACGATTAACAGTAGCAATCATCCTTACCAGGGACGATTACCAGGTGAAAGCAGATTGGCCGGTTGTCTCAGGGGCAATGGCATTTTGGTAACATTTTCTGTCTTCTGTCAAGTTTTCAAGCCATTTGGACTCATTGTATTTACTGTTTCAGCGAGATGTTTACATGCATATTTCGTTGATTTTAGAGAACGAACCCCTTTCATTTGCAGCAGGTGCTACTGACATTTTCATTGTTTCTTTGATTGCAGGAAAAGCAATCAGAGGTGAAGAACTTATCCACATCAGCGACGACAGCATCTTGGCCCGCCCATTGCAATCGTGGGCACGCGGGAAGAGGAAGACTAGGTCACACATTGTAATGAAGACAAATTTAATGCTCCTAGCCCCCAAAAAGGGGAGGAGACGTTTATGTAACCGAGGATAAGATATTTGAATAAAGAGGGCTGTGATTTCTTTACATCTTGTCTTTCGTTTCCAAGTTGTCTCCTTTCTCTGTTTTAGTGCATAGGATCAAAGCGTTACATTTTCGTCTTATGTTGCATAACTAGTGTTTCCTTTGCCCGGAATCTCGTGCTTTCACTCAAAACCTTTTGAGTAACTTTTGATTCTTTCATATCAAAACCTAGGCCTCTCATGGTGTTAGTAATCTCATCAACTCGAAGTAAAAACTTTGCAATATCTTCAAAATCTTCCATTTTCAATTCCTCAAATCTTTTTCTATGAGTTTGTAGTTTTGCCAACTTTACCTTGGAATCTCCTTCATAAGTATTTCACAACTTGGTCCACATCTCATTAGCTAAATTACATACCATGACCTTTGTAAAATCTATCTCACGTAGCCCACTCAAAATATAATTCATTTCTCTTGCATTAATCTCAACCAATTTCCTGATAGTCTTATAGCCTCGGAATCACCTTCAACCCTAAACTCTTTTTCAACCATATACCTCATATCCTTTTTTCAACCATATACCTCATATCCTTGTGATAGTATTTCTTCATCCTCATGTTCTAGAAAGCATAATTGTTACCATCAAATAATGGAGCCTTAGTTGTAGTTGATTCATTCTGTGAATCCATTTATGTTCTTGTAGAATCTACCCTCAAGCTGTTAGCCTTTCTAAAGGAACCCACTTTGATACCAATTTAAGAACACAAGCTTATACTGAGAGGAGGGGGTGAACAATATAAGACCACTTTTTACTTTCTTTCCAAATCAATATCAATTAATGTCCTTAATTGCAATAAACAAATATAGCAGTGTGCATTAATAAATCAGATAGCAATAGTAAGCAAAAGCACAAGTCACCACAAACAAGTGAGACACAAGATTTAACATGGTTACCCCAATCTGAGGTACTCCACAAGCTAATATCCTTATAATATTTCACATAGAAATATCCAATACAATGATTTATTTGATCTAATCAAAGCTAGGCAATAACAAGTTCACATAGAACTTGTCCAAATTTGAATAACAAGCTCACACAGAACTTGTTCAAAGCTAAATAACAAGCTCACACAGAACTTTTCTAAATCTGAATAACAAGCTCACACATAACTTGTCCAAAACTGAATAACAAGGTCACACAGAACTTGTCCAAATGTGAATAACAAGCTCACACAAAACTTGTCCAAAACTACTCTAGCAAGCTCACCAAGAACTTTCCCAAAATTGCTTCAACAAGCTCACTAAGAACTTATCCAAATCTACCCTAGAAAGCTCACCAAGAACTTGCCCAAAAGTATCCCAAATATGTCCATAAATCTGTCCCAAAACTATCCACAAATCTGCCCATAAATATGCCCCAAAACAGTCCACAAAGCTTTCTCAAAACTGTCCACAAATGCATTATCAAAGGTTCAATCAATAATGCTCAAGTAGCACTCAAATCCCATCCCCAAATATATCAAGGCAAAGCTCAAATATGAACTCAAAAATTAACGACAATGTACTCTTCAATGGATGACAATAATGATCCACAATGATCTCAACTCAAATCAACTCATAGAAGCATAAAGAAAATTGTTAGAGACTCAATATGTTCTAGGCTCAATATAAAATCAACTCAACTCAACTCATAGAAACATAAAGATAATTTTTAGAGACTCAATATGTTCTAATCTCAATTTCAACTAATCACCACAAGGGATAATTCTTCCTCACACAACCCTAGTCCAAATATGTTCGAACCAACTCAAATATTTCCAACAATGCTCAATTACAAATCTCACATAACAATGATACTTATGTTCTTTTGTAAGTAAAGTTATTTCACAACCAATGGACTTCAACAACTATGCTTATAAAACAAGGTTTAAAGACAAATCTCAATTCAGAAAACCTTGAAGCATTCAATCAACCACTTTCAAAAAGGAAACCACAAACAATCCTTTTCCCTCCAATGATATTTCAAAAATCAACCACCATAGACAATAAATAGGAGAATGTGGCCATAAATTTTATGAAGATGAAGAAACCCCTTTGGAAAATCTGCCACACTCAACACACTTTGAAAAGAATAAAACAACCTTCACTTGAACCCTTTTAAAAAAATAGAAATATCTCTTTATGTACATCTTATTTCTCCTTCTAAACAAAATAATCAAATAGCCCTCAAAATAAGCTTTCCAATGATATATAATGTGATATACTTCTAAAAGGAAAATCACCAGGAATATTTCCTTTTCACAACATGCACCACAAACCTTATCTCTCCTAGGGCAACCTTAGAAAAATAAAATATTTGGAAAAATTAATAACTTACCTTTAACCTCAATGGGATTTGATCCCCTATCGCTGCCCCTGCACCACTCAAACCACGGTGCCAACAACCACGTGAGACAACCGCTCACATAGAAACCAAGAGTGCAAGACCTCCTTCTTGCTTCCTCCGAACTTGCCCTCAAAAACCACGTGCGCAAAAGGTTCTCCCTTTTTACCTTGCAAAAATCAGCACCAACAGGATTCAAACTTCGGATATGCTAGTGCTTAAACATCTTATGCACCTTCCTCTTGCCGCTAGGCCACAAGCGCCTACGGTGATAGGTAAGGAACCTCCCTTACCTTTGTTACCTATTCTCTTTGCTGGGTTTTCAAATGAATACGACACTTCTACTCCCTTAACACTTCGAATGGATTATCTTCGTCGAGGACTTGGAGAAAATAAGAAGTTTAGTGGCATATTTATATATGCCCACATTTTTATTTTGATGTCGGCTATGACTTAATATTATTTGCCTCCTTTTTTTTTTTTTTTTTTAAGCGAAAAACCCCTTGTGGGGCCACCTTGGTCAGAGAGACCACGAACAGGGGGTTCTATACCATCAAAGTCACCCGGGAGTCACACCCAGCCCTGCTCGCACCAACATTATCAATTGGATTTTGGGTACCCAATTCAGATTTTTAGTAGGGTGGAGATTCGAACCTGGGACCTCCCTTGGAGGATTGCCCTCTCCTCTCCAACTCACCTACAACACCTAGGTCCTCCTCCTTTTTGATGTCAACAATAATAAAATATTAATTTTAATTTTAATTTTAAATGATTAAAATTTAAACATAAAAATTTAAAATTAATTATCTCCTTCACCGGGGTACCTTTTTCGATGAAACGAAAAGCCAACCTGGGTTTTAAGAAAAACTCATTTCAAATCTATCATCTATGGTTTTAAATAAAACCTTTTATTTTTCCTGCCTTGGTTTTCACAAAAACTCTGTAAAAGCCATGCTTTCCAAAATATCATAAATGCTTATTTATGAAATGTTTTGGCCACCAAAACTCAATGTGATCCATGTGACATCAATGAAAACATAAAATGCCTCAAATTACCTCAAATTTCCAACAAAAACCTATCTCAATCACAATCACCCTCTTTGCCAATCTCAAAGGTTAGGTAGTAAAAACCTTCTGAAAAATTTCATTCAAATATTCCCTCAAAATATTTCACCATACAAAACATTAAATATCAATTACACCTTATAATATCCACACCTAAAAATTATTAACAAAGATTAAACAACTCACTTCAATAACTAATTTTCTTAATCTACCTTATTACTCCTTCCAAATTCTAATCATCAAAATCACAATATAAAATTTATTTTGTAAGCCTTATATCTCCCTCCTAACAAAATAATGCCACCTAAAACCTTAGGATAAAATTTAATTAAAAATTAAATACCTCTTTTACCCTCGAGGGATTTGATCTCCCGCTGCGCTGCCACCAACGCCCTAGCCACTACTCAACTTTCGTGTGAGCTAGGTGCTCACCTTGGTAGTTAAAAGTACCTTGTGCGCTTTGAATTCTATGTTGTGTGCCCAAAATGAAAATGGCCACCTCTAAATTATTGCCATCTAGATTCGATCATGGGACCTCTCACCTTGCAATGTCTCAACACATAGCCGCTTGCCATTAGCCCAACCACCTTGGTTGGTAGTGAGACTTTTCTGCCTTAGTCACTTTGTCTTCCATGAAATTTTAGGGGTAAATCAAAATTATAATTTTTGTCCTTTGCTTGCTCACGAAATATTCACCTTCACTTAAAATCGTATGCATTAATAATTTTGGAGACTTACCTTTTAGGGGTAAGTGCTATGGTATTTATACCATATGCGTTCCTTTTTCCAATGTCGATGGAGAATATAAAATTTGAATTCATTTTGGCACCCAACCCAACTTTGGGTTATGAAAATATTATTTTTATAAATAAATTTATAATATAAATATTATAAATTATTTATAAACTACCTTAGGCATAATTAAACTTTTAATATTATAATAAAGTATTATAATATTATTTCCATTGGGCTAAGGTGTTTTCCTCTTTCGCCCTTAGAACTTTTCTAATCACCTTTAATATTATAATAATAATTATAATATTAATTCCTTTAGGCCTTTTCTTCAGGGTATTTAACCATACTTTTGACCAATCATCTAGAACTCGTAGACCAAATCTCTTGGGCTTAAAATATAAATATTTTAACCCTTATTTTTCCAAGTCCTACACCGATTCTTGACATCAATGACAATACAACTAACTCAAAATTTCCAATAGTGGCTTGAGCAAAGGAGAAGCAGACGAGAAGGAGATAATGAATCAAAAGACAAGTGTAGGAAAAAGGTTCTTATCAAAAGTTCCAAAAGGTGGAAGGTAGAAATTTTTTTTGAGGAATAAATCTTCTCAGATGATAAAAAGATCCAATAAAAAAATGATGCTAAATTTTTGAAGAATCTGACAATGATAAAATTAAAGTTCTACCAACTTGCAATATTTGAAGCCCAAAAAGTTAGAAGTTTAAAAAAATTCTGAAAGATTCAAAAGGAAAAAAGGTCTAAAGATCAATTTTTTTGAAATTTTTAATGAAAAAGAATGAAGAAAAGTTTCAAAAATCGTTAAATGTCTAAAAATCCTAAACATGTCTTTCGAAAGAGACATTTTAACCTTTAAAAGTAACAATGGTAGAAAAATCTTAGTATCACCTACCCACACAACATAAATGGATGGTTAATTAAATGCTATGGCATGAGAGTTGCAACAAGTATAAATTTAGATCTGAAACATCAATTATAGAAGATCACCTACACCTAGATTCAAGAATCCAAAAAAAAGGTAGATGTCAATAACAACATCAATGGTATATCCAAAGGCCCATAACCATTTAGAGTTAATGGGAACATATCCATAAATCCTAAAGAGACCAATGACTTGAGTGATGACATGATCCAACACACAAAAGAACAATCATCCTTGAAATATTTACATATTTTTGGAGGGAGAATCTTGCCTTTGTAATGTATAAGTGGTAGATAGTTTAGCATTGTAAAGGATTGAAAAATTATATCTTTGCTATTAATATAAATTTTCCTTAATTTTATTTTGTATAGTAGTACTCATATTTCTAGATGATCTTGCAGGCATTTCAAACCCCCACTTCTAGCATAATCTTGTAATATTTTCATACTCATTTATCTCTATATATACTAGAGGCTTGAGACTATTTGGTAGATAGTTTAGCATTGTAAAGGATTGACAAATTATATCTTTGCTATTAATATAAATTTTCCTTAATTTTCTTTTGTATAGTAGTACTCATATTTCTAGATGATCTTGCAGGCAATTCAAACCCCCACTTCTAGCATAATCTTGTAATATTTTCATACTCATTTATCTCTATATATACTAGAGGCTTGAGACTATTTGGTTCCAATTGCTTGGTTCTCCCTACCCATTTTATTTATGTAAGTGTTTTTATGTTTTAGTTTATGCTTATATAGGCTCAGAGGAGGAAGTGTTCAAACTCCTAGCTATCAATGCATTATGTCTAAGGTTGTTGTGTAGGAGCATATTATCTTGATATTGGCACATTGTCATTGTTAGCTTAGATTTTTCCTTTCATCTATATTTATTTTTCTACAAGTCTCTAACTCTTTTACCCATGAAGATGTTAGATTAGGCTAGAGTGGGGAAAGTGCACTCAAGGTAACATCTTAAAAGAAGTTAGTCTTGTAAAAAAATCTAAAGGTCTTTGATTGATCTAAACATCACACTCTATAAAGTGACCTTGTTGTGTCACTCCATGCAAGGAATTATAGTCTTGACCATTTGGTCCAAACCTATTTATTGGCCAGGACAATAATTTAATGGTACCCCTAGTGGGACCCCATTGACTTATTATTTTTTTCACAATCAAAAGAATAATTTAGGATTTAACTCTAGTAAGGGTCTCTGCCTATCTACTTGTTGAAGCACCTCAAAACTCACCTAACAACACTAAAAATGGACATCTAAAAGAAGTCACATTGAAGAACATTAGATTGATATTTTGGTGAAGGTATTAGTTTATCTACTCATAGAGCACAAGTATTTTCCTGGTGACTCCACTTAGACCAAAGGAACCAAAATATTATGAATGAAATATCTTCCACTAGATCATTTGTTATTGATGAAAACTCCACCATGCAAAAGTTTCTTAGCATGGAATACTAGAAACCCCGTGTGACCTCTAGTACCACTGGAAATATGTGATGACATTCCAATATCAACACTCAAAGTTGTGCCATACTACATCAAATAAGATATGATGACCCCACTAAAGCATCTATAGGATATGGTTTACTGGTATCAATTGCATAATATCACAAAGTAGAACATAGCATTGAGGTTTCTAGTGGAATCATTTAGAGGTAAGACTCATAGGGAATTCACCTCCTTTTCTTCTCACTCAATTATTAGATAGGGTGAGCTTGCTACCTTGTTCATGAATGGACTTAGATAAAGACAACAACTAAATCCATCCAACCTATCACTTTATAGCCTTATCCTACATAATAACTCACTACATCTGACTAGATTATGATAATTTGGGATGAAGAAAAGGAGTATGTGGAGGTAGAGTAAACATGCATGCCAACACCTAATAGGTCACAATACTACATTGATGTTTATAAGGGCTAGTGAGTATCTAAGGTAGTGGAGTTAGAACCCTTCGAAGTGTTTGAGCAAAAGAGTGTAGGCACTCTTTTGATTTAGAAGGAGACCCCTTTTACCTTCAAGGGTATAAAATAAGAGGAAAATTTGACTTGGGAGTGAAAAATAAGCTTTGATGAGGCAAAAAAGTAGAAGGGGAGGTGACACTAGTATTGGTATACCTATACCAATGAAATTGTTTATCCTTGGTACCAATTTTCTTGCACCAAGGGATTTATTCTCAAGAGTCCTAGTTCCTTAAGGATAATTTTTTTTATCCAAGGAACTAGATAAAGAGAAATAATAAATAAATGAATTAAGAAATGGTTGCGGGCCTCTTTTGACTTTATGCCCAATGAATAAGGCCACCCATCCAACCCTTGTATATATGTAGTATACATAACATATGTTTCAATTCATTACATGTTTTAAGTACCATAGCTTGGGAGTCATCCCAATTTTATGAGACCATTTAGGTTTTAAAAGTTACAGAGATTAGAAGTCATAGATTTATTGCTTAAATTTCCACCTCCACTTCCTTTAAAATTTTGTCTCCCTTTGACTCTGTGCCCAAATAGACAAGGTAACTAATTTTGGATTCTTTAACTTCATCAAGTTAAAGATATCCTATGAGTTTCTTGAACTATAGTGACTTCTTACTATACTCAAATATTACCTTGAGAAAATATTGAGAGGCATCTTGAGTGAAGGAGAAGCAGACAAGAGTGAGGAAATTAATTAGTAGAAAATATCAAGAAAAAGGTTCTAATCAAATATTCTAAAAGGAAAATGACAAGAAAAAAATTCTAAGAATGAATCTTCTCAAATGAGGAAAAGCCCCGATAAAAAAATTGGCACCTAATTTTCACAGAATTTGATATGGAGAAAACAAAAGCTTAGAAAAATTGCAATATCTAAAGCCCCAAAAATTAGAAGTTAAAAAAATTCCAAATGACGCAAAAGAAAAAAAGGTCTAAAGACCAAAAATTTGAAAGTTTTGAAGCAAAATAAATAAGAAAATTTTGAACAATCATGAAATATTTAACTGCCCTAAGCATATCTCTTACAAGTGATAGTATATCTATAAAAGCAAAAATAGTAGAAAAGTCTCAATATCACCCACCCACATGAAACAAGTCACTAGCACATTAAAGGCTAATGCATGGGAGATATAACAAGGGCAAATTTAGATTCAAAGCATCAATTATAGAATATTGCTTGCATATAGACTTTAGGAATCACAAAAAAAGGTAGATGACAATAACAACAATAGTGGCATATCCAAAGGCCAAAAACCATTTAATATTAATTGGCACAAATCCTTACATCCTAAAGGAATCAATGACTTAAATGAAGACATGAGTTGACACACAAAAGATCAGTCATACTTGAAATATTTGCATAGATTTAGATGGAAATTATCCCTCTTTGTAATCTATAAATAGTAGATACTTTAGCATTGTAAAGGATAGACAAGTTATTATTTTTACAATTCATAAATATTTCCCTTCATTTTATTTTGTATAGCAGTAATCATATTTATTGGTGGTCTTATGAATAGTTTGAACCCCCACTTCTATCATAATATTATAATGTCTTCATACTCACATATATATACTGGAGTCCTACAACTATTTGGTTCCAATTGCTTAGTTCTCCCTATTCAGTTTTGTCATACCCCACCTTGGCAGAATTTTTTGCCTAATAAACTATGAAATGATAAATTACTAACTAATGCTTAGTTTTTATGCTTTGAATGACTATGCATTGTTTATCTTTGTAGAATATCGTACTACTAATATTTTGTTGATGTGCAACACCAAGTACATCCATGGGTGGAAGATGTAGAATCAACCACCAAGAATGAATTACTTGAAAGGGGAAGTGATGATTTAGATAGCTCAGGATAACATGAATGACTAACCTCATATAGGCATACATTCTTTCTTGTTAGATGATTTTCGATGATCCGACCATCTAGAGATGAAGTTGGTAGCCTAGAAGCTATCATAAATCCTCAACTAGGACAATAGACTGGGTTGACGATAAATCACCCACCTTGTTTTGATACACTTGATTTTTTTATTGCTTTACATGTTTGCTATAAGTAAAAGAGGATTGGTCAAAGGATACCTTCAAAAAAAGGACTAATGGAAATAGAGGATCCATTATCCAAGTTCGCTTAAAATACTATGCTAATGTTTGATATTAGCATGGGTATTTTATTTTGAATAATAAAAGGTTTTATTTAAATTAGAAGAAATATTTTATTTAAATAATAAAAGATTTTTATTTAAATAAGAAGAAATATTCTATTTAAATAATAAAAGGTTTTTTATATAAATTAGAAGAAATTTTTTTTTTTTGAAAAAAAGGAAAATATTTATTATATTTGTAGAAGCTATATTACAAAGTAAAATGAGCTGGATAGGAAACAAGGGAAGAAGAAAATCCTCCTCCAATCCCTCTTGGTTAAAAAATTAGCCATAAAAAAATATATAGGTGTGTGTGTTGAAAACATCACCTGAAGCCACCATAATATACTTATCCATACACATTAGCATTACCATATTTGAATTCTATTTTTTCTTAGTCATCTGAATTTCATAGATCATCCTTCTATGTTCATGATATTTTGAAGTAATTATTGGCATATTGAACATGTCTGCTATCTCCCTATACCACCTCTCACATCCCTTGGACTCTTTGGTTCCAACTTACTTGATTTTCCATATGAGAGTCCATATATTTCCCTTTCTCCAGTTCTTTTCCCCATTTTGATAAATAATCTACCATACTATTTCCCTCTCGCTTGATATGAGAAATAAAAACATCTTGAAAAACCTTCCAAATATTTTGAACTACTTCCACATTCCTTCTCTCTCCAATTCCCAACACCTGAAAGGGTCTTATTAGATCCAAGAATCCAGTCCATACCCGAGAGTCTATCTCTATCTATATCTTATGTAAATGTAGATTTGCAACTATCATTGATGCTAACAAGATCACCTATACTTTTTCTTTATTATTTGTTGTCTCCACCATACCTTCTGCTCTCCAATACACTTGTTCTCCTTTCCAATTTTGTATGATAATTCTAAAACCAAAATTTCTAGGATTTTTAGTAGAAGCCTTGTATGTGTTTGCCTTCACCCACTCTTTGGAAGGTAGTATCCACTCTATGTTATTCGAGGAAATCTCACCTATGGAACCAAACCTTAGTTGTTTTTCTTTTACAATTATTCCAAAGCTCCTTAGAATAGTCACTTCCTCCATTTCTATGTTTGTTTCCTCCTATAATCTAATTGATAATGTTTCTATTAACTTACTCATAATCCTCTCCCAAACTTGCTCCCTTGTTCTATGCTTTGATCTAAATATGCATGCATTTCATTCTAGCTATAACTACCACCATATGAAGCTAGGTCCCAACTTCTAACCATTTTCATTGTTCTAGTCTTAAATCTGCACTATTTCCATTTCTCATAAAAGCTTTCCTAGATCTAAAAAATTTCCCAATGTTGTCTCATCTACCTCCACCAACTGATCCATATGTCTTTGGAAAAAGAACACCCAAAAAATAGGTGATTCAAGGTATCCTTTGCCTTTCCACACATAACACATTTGGAAGGCCTGTGGCCATAGAAACCTATTTTTCTCAAATTATCAAATGTCAAGCACTTTTTGTGCTTAATTAGCCATGAGAAGATGTTAATTTTTTGCCATCCTTACTTTTGCAAAAAATTATCCATGGAAGTGGTGTTGGGGTAATCTCATATCCACATACT
Source organism: Wollemia nobilis (assembly GCA_028583015.1). NCBI lineage: Eukaryota > Viridiplantae > Streptophyta > Pinopsida > Araucariales > Araucariaceae > Wollemia > Wollemia nobilis. Next base: position 4,938,084 of record JAQPPZ010000622.1, read on the forward strand.
ACCTTGTATCCCTCCTTTACCTTATAGATTTCCAACTTACTTTCTTCCCACCCAAGTACATCCCTCTTAGAACGATCATGAACTGGATGTCTTTGGAGATGTCTCCATAGTTTTTTTGGTTAGTTCCTCTATCCCCATCACTAGACATTCTCGGGGATGTTTCCATTGTAGTAAGTCTAGAACATGTTGATTCCATGATTTAATATAGTAGGAGGCTTTCTACTACCTTACCTTTTGGAGCCCTGCTTTCCAACTCTCCATATCTAGGAATGTTTGAATAATTGGTTGATATTTATTCCATGAATCCTACAAAAAAAGAACATCCTTTCCATACCTTAATTACTAGTAAAGGTATAGCTTTAGTAAATCTTGACCTGCTTCCATTGTTATCCATACTATATATCCCTCTCCTTGCACTCCGAGTCTTGGGATGTATTTCTTAGCCTCTCTCGGGTAATATTTGGCTTGTAATAGTCTGCTCTGTGAGCTTATAGTAGCTATAATCCATATCCAATATAGCCTCCATGCTATTACCTTGCTACTTTGGTATGTTAATATTATTTCCAATCCTCCTTATTTTTTTGGTAACTTGGTTGGCATATCTTCTCCCACCCAACTAGTGCTAATTTTTGTTCTTCCCTTGCACCTGACCACAAAAACTTTCTTGTGTATTTATCAATATCTTTTAGAATTTTCTTTGGAGACTAAAGTATAGAAAATTTATAGATTGGGAGAGCTTGCAACACAACTTTAATCATTATAAGCCTTCCTCCCAAGCTTAGCCATTTGTGTGTCCAGTTGCTCAAATTATCTTGAAGTCTATCAATCAACCCTTTCCACTCCTTGATTTTTATTTTCTTTGCAGATAAAGATACTTCTGAATATTGTATGGATAAAATATTTCCCATGAAGTTCAATAACTGTATAATTTTATCTCTCACCCTTTTCGTTGTATTGAAAAAAACTATTTGAGAAATTTTCATTAAAATTTTACCTAGTAGCTTGAGTATACCCATCTAAAAATTCATTTATGTTTCTTGCTACTAGGAGATTGGCTTGAGTAATAAGAGTAGTATCATCCATAAATTTGAGGTAATTTTTCTCAATCTGAGAACTTATTTTTAGACCCCTTAGACTCCCCTCTTGTATCCCTTTTTATAATAGTCTCCCTAGACCCTCTGTATAAAGGATAAAAAGGTAAGGGGAAAGAGGGTCCCCTTGCCTCAACCCCATTCCTATTGTGAACATGGGAGATGGACTACCATTTACCAAAACTGAGAAAGATGTAGTCTATGTACAAGATTTTACCGAGTCTCTCCACTCCTATGCAAAGCCCATTTTTTTTTCTAAAATCATTTGCATAAATGACTAGTCTACTCTATCATAAGCTTTAGAAAGATCGAATTTAATAAACATATACGGGTCCTTTTTCTTGGACATTGTATGTATCACCTCTTGGGCCACTGCTATTCCATCTAGAATTTTTCCATCTTCAATAAAACCACCTTGCTCACTTGAAATCAGATTTGGTAAAAAAGGTTGTAACCTCTCTACCATAAGCTTTGTTAATATCTTGTATACTACATTTCACAGTGAAATAGGTCTATAGTTCTCAATTATCTCACTAGGTGGGCCCTTAGGAATTAAAGTGATAAAAGTATGATTTAAGACTTTTAACATTTGCTTACTCTATCTGATTTCCTCTAGTGCCTCCACCATTGCTTGGCCCACAATTTCTCAAAAATTTTGATAAAATTTAATGGGGAATCCATTTGGTCTTGGGGTCTTTCCTGTTTGCAATTTTTGTATGATCTACAATGTTTCTTCCAAAGAAATTTTCTCCATTAATAATTTATTGTGTTTAGGTTTGACTAATTGTGGAATTGCCTCTAGCATCTTCTCTTACCATGTTGCATTCAATTTTTTGTTGCTACTTAAAAGAGTATGGTAGTATTGATTTGCTATAGTTTTCATTTCACTTCCAATGGTTTTTACCTGACCCATCATGTTTGTAAGAATTGTAATTCTATTTTGTTATCATCTAGCTATTATTATCTTATGAAAGAAATCTATGTTTTTATCTCCCTCATTTAACCATGTAACTATGGCTCTTTACCTCCAATAGATATCTTCTTGTTCCTCAAAATATTCCTCTCTCCTAATAATATTTTCCTCACGTTGCAATAGATATTCCATAATAGTTCCTTATCTTATCTCCTAAGCAATCTTCTCCTTCTGATCCTTGATTTTGTTCTTTTATATTCTAGTGAGTTCCTTCTTGTGTTTACTCCACTTCTTTAGTTGGGTCCTCACATATTTTAGTTGGTTGTGGAGTTATAATTGGGTTGTCCTAAATCTTGGTCTCCCTAATTCCCACCATTCCTTTATGTGGTCCTCCAACTCCTCATATTTTAGCCACCATAGCTCAAATTAAAAAGTTCCTACAACTTTATGATTATCTTCTTCTATGGTAAGTCTTACTAGAAAATGATCTGAAGAAAGCCTATCCATGACCCTCACTTGATGCTTGGTATGCAAGAATAATTCCTCCCCCATGAAGAAATGATCCAAGTAATATTTTACTGTCTTCCCTTCCTTTCTTCTATTTATCCAAGTCATGGAGCTATCCACAGTTGGGATATCTATTAGATTCATTTGACATGTTATTGCTGAAAATAACCTATCCTTTTCCTCCAACATGGATCTACCTCCTTTTTGTTCCTCTATTATAATATTTGCATTGAAGTCTCCTCCCACAATCAATTGGTACTTTGGGTAGTTGCCTCTGAAAGTCTGGATGGATGCCCATTGATCCCTCTACAATCTGTCTGTCTGTGCTCCATAGAAATTAACTATAGTATAGTTTTTTCCATTTTATCTATTTTGTAACCGAATAATCAAAATCCTTGTCGTAGAGGACCCCTATTACTAGAACAGTTGGGGATTCCACATAGTGACCAATCCACCTGATTTACCCTATGCTGATTAAGTAAGGATCCCTCCTTTTTGCCATATCCTCATATTTATTTTTAAAAAGTCTTCTCCTTGCAATTTTGTTTCCTGTAACAAAATTATATCTAAACTCATATCCATGATAATGTTTTTGACTACCATTTGTATGGGGTGGCTACTTAAACCCCTCACATTCCAAGTAATTAAAATCATTGAGAATAGGGAGAGAAAAAATTAGTCATCAATTTTACCTATCCATTATGGCTCAAATTTCTTCCTTGTTCCTCCATATTTTCCTTGTTTGACTTCCTCCCTATAGATTGGTTCAATTTTTGTTTCTTCTCCACTTGATGAATCCCTAAATTAGGGTTGTCTTTATTATTATTTTATTCTTTCATATAATTTTCTTGAGTTAAGACTATCCCTTGCTCTAATTCCCCTCCTATGGTCTCCCTCGTAGGTTGAATCTCCCCTTCCATGAGAGAGGTTGTGTCTCATTCTACTCCTTGCTTTTTCCTTGAAACTAAATTGGAGTATTGTTCTTGATACACCAGTGTGACTTATTGAGTATCCTCCTATAATCCTTCCATTTGAAAATTCCCTTCTAAATCCAATCTTCTCAGTTGTTTGAATATATCATATCTATTATTTGTTCTTCCTGCTTTTTCTCCTTGTCTCTGGTTATTGTGCTGATTTATTTTATTTGGACTTTTGATTACTTTTTGGAAGCCCTTAGAGTCTATTGGGCCTTTATATTCCTTATGATTTACCTTTTGCTAAAGATATTTACCTTTCATGTTAATATTTGCTTTTATCCCCTCTTATTAAATTGATGATCTTTAACTATTGGGCACATTCTAGCCAGATGTCTATGAGCATGAAAAACCTAATATCTAAATGGAATAGCCTCATAATATAGTTGTTGGTGCTAGAAAAAATTCCCTATTTTTAGGTCTATCTTCGTTGAGAGAGGTTTATTGAGGTCTATTTCTATGCAAACCCAAGCAAACATTTCTGATCCTCCTAAAACTATTTTTGTTGATCTATCTTGATAATGCTTGAGTAAGTTGCCTATTACCTTGAGTACCTCATCTTTCCAAACTTCAAGGAGAAGGGAAAATAATCTTACCCATATTGGTACTGTAGTCGGTTCCACCCTTGGATTGAATCCCATATTCCATGGTTACAAGAATAGTCTTGCTAGCTTGTGATGATATGACCCTCCCTCAAATACTTTTTGTCGGTCTACCATTGATGTGAAATCTATATAAAAATACCCATTTGGGAGAGTTATAATTTTGTATTATCCTTCTAGATGCCATTGTTTCCTTATCCATGTGTGGAGGAAGTGCATGAATGGTCTAAAACCTATAAATTTACCTATCAGGTTGTGTTTTGTCTTATAAACTATATCCTCAGCTATCCAATCCTCTGTTATTTCAACTACTGGTATTTCTTTTACTTGTGGTAAACATTTATTCACCCTTCTAGGAAAAGAATAATCCTTTTGGTGCTTTCCCATGGTGGTTATGATTTCCTTTGCTTGTGTTTGATAGTAATTGAAGATATCTTGGGTTCCACATAGCTTATATTGGTATGAGATTCCTTGATTTAGAGGATCTGGTACCGAAGTACCTATGTCTCCCATTCTTGGTCATGCTCCTTACTATTGAAAGATACTTAAAAATAATTTATCCTCTTTGATGGTGTTTTTTGAATTAAAATGTTCTCCAAGACTTTGCCCTAGCCTCTAAAACCCTAGTTCAATTACTCAGACCTCTGACATTCTTCTTGTTACTTGCACTCCAATCATTCAAAATGCTACTGTAATGTTGCAGACCTTCGACATTCCTCCTATGAAACCTTCTAAAAAAATATTTTATCTAAATAATGAAAGTTAAAAAATATGTATTTTATTTAAATAGAATGCATATCTTTATGTAAAATGATAAACGTTTTTATGTTATTGAAAAATGGATATATATATTTAAATAATAAATGATTTTATTATTTTAAAAGAAAATATTTATATTTTTAAAAAATGAAAGGAGTATATAATTATGTTTTTCATAAGGGACTTTTAAAATAGAATGTCCCTTTTATAAATATTATGTTTGATTAATCAAAAATGAAAAATTCAGCAAGACATGAGATTTTGAACTAAAGAGGAAATGATTTAAAATTCAAATATCTTGGCCATCATAAGGATATAAGAATATATTAACTATGGGGGATGACATTGATATAAAAACAAATACTTTTAGCTAGGGGTAAATGAAATCTCCTATGTTAAGAAGACCAATGGTATTAAGTTAGTGATGATTTTTTTTTGGAAAGCAACACAAGCCTTAGACAAAGGAAAAAAACACTAATTGCAGAGAAAGAAAGGACGTCCTGCTCCAATTTTTAAAGACGCATTAGGTTGGACTTGAGGAAATATTTCCTCCTTATGTTATGAAATCATTTTTCATCCTAAAGTATTGATTTTTTAAAAATATTATTGTACGTTAGTTGGGTGAATAAGCATTTATTCAACCTTACCTTCTTATTGTTAAAGGAACCCTTAAATAGCTCTGCTTAACCATAACTCTAGCCTTGCTACTTTTGAGCTCTGTCCAAGCTCCTGTGTTCAACATTCAACCCATTTTTGATGCATGTTTGTTTTGAACCTATGATAGACAAGAAGTTTGAATGATATTTGTGCCATAGGACTTTAGTTAACCCTGTCAATTATTGTTAATGAGGTCTCAACCTTCATTTTCTCCACTCCCTTATCTTGGACACAAGCAACCTAAATGACTAGAGACTTTTGTTCTATCTCGTACCACTGCTAAAGCCATTTTTGGGCTAGTGTTGCCCATTGTTAGAAGGTCAACTTAACACTGTCAACCATGGGCTTAATGGGTTTCGAACCCTGAGTTCCATCACCTAGCCTAGTGTTAGCAAGCAATAGGTTGGGAAGGATACACTCTACTATATTTAATATCTCCTATGTCACTCAAATTAGTAATCCCATATGCAATTCTTATACCATCTTGTATGGCATAACTGCTTGTTGGGGATGGTCAGGTGGTAATTGGTATCCATTTCTCCTCATTCACACTTTGTCTAGGTATAACCCTAAGTTTTTAATTAATTATTCTTACTACTTCGTGATACCTCGCTACATTAGATCTATGCTTGTTGAGCATGGAGGAAATAAAGGAGAGCCACCTAGCTCTCTCACCATATATTCTACATGGGATATGTGGGAGGGCCAAGTTGCCTTAAGAGAAATGACCCCACTTTGTGGTGTAACCACCATGTGGTGGTTAGTATTACCCTACACAGGGTTGTGATGCATGCCAACATAGGACCACCTAGTTTCTTGTTAGTTTACCCATGTTATTTGGTACTTTTATCACCCGACTATGTTAACCGACCATCAGATTACATTGGTCATCGTTGTTAACCATTTTTTTTCTAGGTGTTAAGAATTTCTCTCATGAGATTTTTGGAGATTTTTCTTATATTCTTGGGATATGCTATCATTCTACAAGAAAAACCAATTGCCAACGAGCAATTATAGCCTTCAATTGACCTGCCTATTTAACCTAGGAATAGAGTTCTATATATTTTCTAGACATACTAGGTATGGTAAGGAAACCCTTGAGGTGAACTTAAAGATTTAACAATTTATGTTCATGCTCTTCTATATTTATGATAATGAGTAAAAGTTTTATAAAGTTGACCAATATTGAACAATAATAGTTCAATTATGCCTTATGTATGATCGATACCTTAATCCTTTGGGCTATCGTAACAAGATTTAATAACAACTCGGTGTAATAGAAAGAACGGGGAAAAAAAGAATTGATTCAATTAAGCTCATTCGAATATTGTAGCAAAAATAATTGGTGATCAATAAAAGAAACATTCATTATACGTTCAAATAATGTGACCCATAATGAAGACACATAATACTGAACAAAATATATGATAGATAAGAATCCCATAATTGTATTAATATAAAAAATTATTACATAAAGAGTTGGCTAGAAATTGCCATTTTACTCTTGAAATATTAATACAATAAAAATATTCATTTAAATAATGTAACAAGGATTTTTCGCTCTTCCATTCCAATCTAGTAATAGTTGAGTCTCAAGATCTTTGGCTCAATAAAGGGAAATAATCTTAGTTTCTTGAGCACTTTTCTCTCAGAACCTTCATAGTAATGGGAATAATAAGAGATGGAAAATAATGAAAGACACAGGGGAAGATACAAAATCAAAGAATAGGGCACTAAAGTATACCTCTTAGAAAAAATATGCTATGCAAAAACTTTATCCAGATTCTGGCAGCAACTTGTTCTTTTTATAGACTCTGGTTCTTGAATCTGTTATAACTGAATTAATTTGAGACAACCACCTATCATAATCTCCTATCTCTAATAAATTGAATATATGACAACTTGCCTGGATTTGTCTTATTTACAAAATTTTTCTCTTGTCCTTTGTTGTGCCTTTAGATTCTCCCCAAAAGTGGTTTACAGTTGTCATGCACTCATGGACTGGTCCCTTGATCAACAATTTCTATTTCTTCTTCAATAGTGGACCCTCCACATCTATGTAGATATTTGGCAATGCATCCCTTCCAAAAATTTGGCCTTCCTTAGTTATTTTCATTTCAATGCCTAGGGGTGTTCTCAACTTCATTTCTAAACTTCCAAGCTTAATTCATTTTCCTTTATGGTTTTCTTTTTGTTTGACATTCCTGATTAAGAAGCCTATGAACCTCCATGCTTTCTCATCGAAAGACATAGTAAATCTCACACTTTTTAGATCTTGGAGTGTCTTTAGTATTTTGTACCTTTATCCACCTCTTGTCCTTCTCACTTATAGAACACAAGAATTTGGTCATATCAGCTAGGAACAAAGTCTTCCTGGTCAGTTCTACTTCATCTTCTAGATCATAGTCAAAATCCTAGATCATGTTGATGATTAGGTCTTCAATGTTGGACACCTCTAGAAACTCTTTGAGTGAAAGACCAAATTTTTCCATATCATCTCTTACCTTCTATTTAAGTATATACATTATCCACTTATACCATCCTGCTACGTTTAGTCTAAACATGGTCACTTTCATGAATTTCATAGCACATTCTACCTTAGTGTGATCTCCTAGAGTAACCTTTTTATCCTGAATATTTTTATAATATTCTTTGAATTGCTAAAATATAGGGAGTATGATGTCTATTCTATTTTCCCCATGGACTAGTAGATTCTTCACCTCCTTTGTTATGGCTCTTATTGTATTAATCTCTTTAAATATATTTATTATATCCCTTATTCTATTCTGCACTCTGTGAACCATCTCCCTCTTGATATTAGAGAGATGCTCAAAGAAGTCAATTCTCTTGATTATCACCTAAGGCTCGGCTCATGGAGTAGTGACCTATGACAATTTTACCCTCAAGTTATCTACTTTAGCTTGCAAACTCTACATTGCTTTTAATTTGGCTTTCAACTCTTTTTTTTCCTTTAACAATAGTTGTGTAGTTTGTGCTCATAGAAATTTCCCATCTATACCAAATATTCTATCTCTTCCATCATATGGAAATCACCAGTTTTTGTATCTACCTAAAAAGTAGTAGAATTTTTTAGAGCTGGGATTGTAATTATTGCCACTAATGGCAAAGCCTCGGTATCCCTCTCTTCTATGACTAGATTTTCTTTTAGATCCTCTTCTCTAGCTATAGCCTACAATTCCTTCTTCCCAATGTCACTGACATGTATGTCTTCTTAAAATATTACTAATATCACTTTGCCTTGGACCTTCTCCATCGATGGGAGGGCTAGCCTAACCCTTTTATACTTTAGAGAGGAATATGGGCTCTCTATTTTGATTTGATGTCCCCTAAATATATCATAAAAACCTCATGATTTTAATATCTTCTTATTTATGGCTATGGAGATTTTAATTTCTTTGTTATTGATGATCAATGACTTGGGGATTGCATTTGGGGCTAGTCTCAGCGTGAACATCGCTAAAATCAGCTTGCTCTTTAGAGGATTAGACACTAGTATTTTTGTAAGTTCAATAGGTATTACTTTTGTAGTGGCTAAGGAATCAATTAGAGGTGTAGTAATTACCTCTTTTCATTTTTCTACACTTGCTCCTTCAAGTGCTGATTGGGCTAAAATAGAAGTTTCCTCTATTATTAACTGATTTGAGCTAGTAGCTTCTTTTGCTATTAGCTAGACTATTTTAGGAATTTCCTTCAGTGCCTGAGTTATATCTTCAACATCATTTGATATCTCTATCTGGTCTACCCCTTGGTCTACTATCTCAAGAAATAGATCTTTTAGTTCTTCTAGAGTAATTACAGAAAAAATAGAGGCCACTAATTCTACATATATTTCCTATAACCTCACCAACACTTGAGGATAGTCGCCCACCTGTTTAATTCTAGAATTTCCTCTTTATTTATATGGATATTTCGACCATACATCCTTGAGATCAGTGTTTGCATGTATGGCTTTAAATATTTCTTCTTCATATTCATATTTCCTATGATATACACATGCATATTTGTGCACTTTCATAATTCTCATGTAACCCCCCATTGATCATAAGGTCTCCATGTTACTTCATCAAAATGAAAATGATCAATATCCCACATGGCTTTGAGCAATATTGAATATCCTTGGAAGCTGTAATACCCAAATTGGCGTGGGACTGTCGACCAAGGGACTTTGCCATGTCTCTTATTTATACATATATTTGCTTCTTTTGCAAATTACCTAGTGATTTCAAGGGAAGTTACAAAAATAGGAAAAAAAATTGGCAAGGCCTTTGGAGGGATATTTTCCCCATACAACCTGATGTATGAAAATTCTTTCGATAGAAAGTAATATCCTACTTCTTCCTTTAGGAAGGTAGTAATACCAGGGCCTATTCTGGCTAGGAGATGCTTACATAGAACATTGTGTATTTTTGTCATAAAATTATCAAAAAATCACCTTATGTGAGAACGCTCTTTATGTATCCAGGGGAGTCTTTTTTTATATCCCTAGCATTGATTTACCCTAATCTATATAAAATATTACAGCCTATTTATTCCACTATGATGTGTATAAAAAATTGAATAGTGAGAAAAAGAGGGCATCTTCTATTGCTTTTCTAAAATAACCTTTTTTAGTTCAACTAACTAAACATGCATTTGCCTACTCAACTCATCTTACCATGCATATATAGGAGGAGAAAAAATTATATTACATTGCATAGCTAAGTGTATGAATTTTCTTCCTACCTAACTTAAATTTGGGACCCTCAACACTATTTTATCATATCCACATAGTCCCTTATCCATGGTTTCAATACACCCTTCCTAATAGAAAAAGTACGTGCTACATCTTCATATGGTTCAAAAAAATATTATAATTGTCATGACCCTCCCATATGGAACTTTGAACATGGAAAAATAATGTATTAACAAATGTGACTAATACTTGATTTTGTGCAATTAAGCAACCTCACAATAATAAACAAATAGTGAAGGATATGATATTGCTAATGAATTACCAATGTGTAGGATCAGGTGCACTCGTGAGTGGAAGAAATTGAGTCATCCATCGGATATGAGAGTACTTGAGGAAGGGGAAATAATTATAAGGCAACTCAAATATAACATGGACAGATACCTTCAGATAGGCATGCATTTAGTTAGGTATAATCATCAATATCTAACCACATTAAGCCCTGGACTGGTAGCCTAGTAGCTATCGTAAGTTCTAGAGGTTGAGACAGGTGATTAGATTGATGGAAAGACTCCCTCTTTGTTTGATGCACTTGCATGATTGTGTTTTACTTTAGCATTATTAACCTTGATAACCAGTGAGCATGGAGTAAATGGTTTACCTTCACAACTTCATGTGTGATTGTTTAAATAAATGTTTGATTTATTTAAAAAGAAAAAAGATATTGTTTAAATATATGTTTGATTTATTTAAAAAGCAGATATTGTTTAAATAAATTTTTGATTTATTTAAAAAGCAAAAAATATATTGTTTAAATAAATGTTTGATTTATTTAAAAAGCAAAAAGACATTGTTTAAATAAATGTTTGATTTATTTAAAAAGCAAGAAGATATTGTTTAAATAAATAATTATTTTATATAAAAGCAAATATCTCATTGAAAATGAGCAGTTGATTATTTAAATGATGTTGGTAGATGTTATTTGTAATAAAATGATTGATTTATTTAATAGCATTAGCATTGAAATAAGCAAAGAGGTAATCAATTTACCAAATGATTGCTAGTGGAGAACTTACCTTGAAATAAAAATAAGAAAATAAATACAATTCTTTAAAAGCTCCAAGGTAAGGTCTTATCGTGGCTTGTCTAGGAAGTCACTACCCACCCGAAGATCGACCCATAAGGCATAAATTTGATAAAATGACATTCAATAGAATGGGTCAGGTTACCCTTTGAAGAATCAATTGGGTTAGATGTGCAAATATCCCCTCACATGAAGGGAAAGCTCTTTATAGTGATTGCATTAGGAAGATGGGGGAGGTATGTTTACCCTACTAATTGTCAAGGTGGTCGAGGAGTAATGGTGGGTAGAAAAGGACGTAGATCAAGGAGGGAGAGAAGATGTGTATGGGGGAAAAGCAGGAAGAGAATCGAGAGTTGGCAGAGGGGATGAGGGGAAAAGGAGCATGAAAAGGAGCATACAAGAAAAAATAAGAGCAAAGGAGCACGCAGGAGAAAAAATGAGCATAAATAGAGAAATAAAACTTATAGCAAAGAATAGTGGATGATGGATGTCTATGCAAACAATGTAGGTAGTCTAGGTGGGTTCGTCTTGAAATTATTTCTATATTTATTTCCTTTGTGAATGGTGTGTAGCCACTACTATTAGCAGGATGGTCTACATATTCCTTTGTGAATATTGTATAGCCACTACCATTGGTAGTATGGTCTACGTATTTCTTTGTGAATGTTGTGTATCCACTACCATTGGCATCATGATCTATGTCTTATTTGTGAATGCTATGTAGCCACTACCATTGGTAGTGTGGTCTATATATTCCTTTGTGAATGTTATGTAGCCACTGACATTGGTAGTATGGTCTACATATTATTTTGTGAATGTTGTGTAGCTACTACCATTGGTAGCATGGTCTATGTCTTCCTTTATGAATGCTATGTAGCCACTACCATTTGCAGCATGGTCTATGTCTTCCTTTGTGAATGATGTCTAGCCACTACCATTGGCATTGTGATATATATCTTATTTTATGAATGTTGTGTAGCCACTACCATTGGCAGTATGGTCTACGTCCTCCTTGTGAATGTTGTGTAGCCACTACCATTGGTAGTGTGGTCTACGTATTCTTTGTGAATGTTGTGTAGCCACTACCATTGCCAACGTGGTCTATGTCTTCTTTGTGAATGTCCTATAGCCACTGCCATTGGTAGTGTGGTCTACATATTCTTTGTGAATGCTATGTAGCCACTATCATTGGTAGCATGGTCTACGTCTTCCTTTGTCAATGTTGTGAGTAGCCACTACCGTTGGTAGCGCAGTCTATGTCTTTCCTTATGCATGCTAGATGCAATGATGTCATTGCCTTACTGCTACCTTTGGTAGTTGGTTAGGTGTATTAGGAGGTAGCTAGTCAAGTAGAACCATGGGTAACTCTCCTATTGTAGTCATAGCTTCGTTGGGAAGTCTCCTCGGGTGCCATTGGCATCAAGGATGATCTGCTATGTCATAGAAACTATCAGTGTCATGGGTGCATAAGTACCATCTACCTTGAGCTATCAAAGTGGAAGACAGTTTAGCCAAACCTTATTCCACACTATGTCTTTCCTCGTGATATGGAATGCACTAGCCCATCTAGTGGAGGCTGGTCATATTCTTGTTTGTTAAAGTGTAGAAGCTTTAAGTGTTGCTCATTATTTAAAATGATAGATTTTAGAATAATGAAGTGTAGAAGCTTTAAGTGTTGCTCATTATTTAAAATGATAGATTTTAGAATAATGAAGTGTAGAAGCTTTAAGTGTTGCTCATTATTTAAAATGATAGATTTTAGAATAATGAAGGGTAGAAGCTTTAAGTATTGTTCATTATCTAAAATGGTGGAATTTAGGATAATGAAAGTGTGAAAGCTCTAATTATTGTCCATTAACTAAAATGGTGGATTTTAGGGAAATGAAATGGAATAATGGTTATTTTGTAATTTAAGGGTATGGGACCTTATGTTATGAAATAAAATGGAATAATGGTTATTTTGTAATTTAAGGGTATGGGACCTTAGGTTATGAAATAAAATGGAATAATGGTTATTTTGTAATTTAAGGGTATGAGACCTTATGTTATGAAATAAAATGGAATAATGGTTATTTTGTAATTTAAAGGTATGGGACCTTATGTTATGAAATAAAATGGAATAATGGTTATTTTATAATTTAAAGGTATGGGACTTTATGTTATGAAAAAAAATAGAATAATGGTTATATTGTAATTTAAGGGTATGGGACCTTATGTTATGAAATGAAATGGAATAATGGTTTTTTTGTAATTTAAGGGTATGGGACTTTATGAAATGAAATGAAATAATGGGTTGTTTTGTAATTTAAGGGTATGAGACCTTATGTTATGAAATGAAGAAAAAGGTTTATTAGAAATTAAAGTAGTTTATTTAAGTGACGGAATGTATGAACCCAATTTACTTAGCAATTAAGGGTATGGGACTTTAATTGTTGATAATGTTAGTTCATTTATTGCAAATAGAGCACATGAGTTAATGCATGGTTGACTGATTCTCCCAAGTTGGGTGAGAGGAAAAATAGAAATGGCAGTTTCTACGATAAGTACTATGCATTAGTAAGTTGAATTGCTTGGGTTATTTGTATAGTTGCAATTTGACAATGAAATAAGTAAGTGCATTTAGAAGCATGTCTATCTGGATCCATGAGTGTCTTGATACCTTACTATCCTCACTTGATCTATGAAAGAGTGGGAAGGTCAAAGTCATGAGATGGACCAATTCACAAGTTTGCTCTCTACCTTACATCTCGTTATTTATGCAAAAGATTACATTGTGGGGAGATTTCCTCGATGATATGGATGTAAAGTATTGTGGAAAGTATGGGGTGTACCATACTTACTTATGTATCTAAATGAACATTGCAACTGCTACATTTAGTACCTCTTTATTTAGTTTACTATATTTAAATCTTTTAATGTATGTTTAATTGGTGATTGTTTCTTTACGCTTTGATTATTCTTGCTTGTTGATAATTTATTTTTGTTAGATTTAGTATCTAGATCTTTATGCTTTTGTGAATTTAAAAAGAAATAAACATTAGTAAGTTCTAGGTGAACTTAGAGGTTATCCTAAGGGCTTGAGACCCCCTTAGGGATATTGGTAACTAGGTTTGGAATATTGTGCCATATTTAAGATAGCTTGTCAGTGGAAAATATTGATAGCTTAGATCATAGTACACATAACATGCCCACATATAATGGCTTGTGTGGATATGGAGATGCGTGTACACCTTCTAACGATTGAAGGTGGTAATTCTATCTCATCAAGACTGATGAGAGGAATGGACTTATGTGCATAACATAATATAGGCTTACACAAATAGGACTTACATGAAGGGAATCTTGTGTGGTATAGTTATTGAGAAACTTAGGGGATGTCAAACATTAAGTTGGTCTAAGGTTGGTTGAGGATTTATGAATCCTTATCCTTAGTCAAAAAAAATTATATATAAACTTTTCTTTTTGTTTGTGTGTTTTCTTGTTTCATGTTTTTTGGGTGTTACAATAATAGTGGGTATGAAGAACCTATTTGGATTGGCGTTCTATTACCTCTTGTATTAATGGTATGTCAGATTTTTTCAACTGAAACACCTTTTGTATGCTACTAGGAGTAACTCTAAAAATTGGCTGATTGTTAACATTTTTAATTAACTTGGTCGACTCATCATACACCATTTCTAACCATACCAATAAATCCAAATAATAATGCACTCTCGGGTAGACTAATTTTTCCAAATTACTAATCATTTATTGCAATGAGATGTTATATTGTATTACGAATCTCGAGCTCTTTGGAAAATTTTTATCAGTAACTAGGAGCTACGATGTAAGTTTTCCTGTGTTTTCTTGAAACAAATTACTATAGTGTTTTCAATATCATACTCTTGCACAATGGAGAGGCATTTTTTTAGCCCAAATTTCATTGAATAATCTTTTAGAATTTTTTTTAGGGTGACCAAACTATTCAACTGCTGATAAGGCCTTTGGTATGTAATAAATTTAATAGCCTCTTCAATGTTCTACGGGACAACGTACGCTCTTGAGGAAGCCATTTATTCTTCTCTTCTCTCCCTTTTCTTGGAAACCAATTTCTCCACCATTCTTTGTGAAATATCTGTAAAATACTTTGGCAAATTCATTCCCAGTAATGCTATGGCTTTAGTTCAGTGACTTGAGAGTTCTTGAGTAGACCATTTATAGTTTTAGGAGTTGTTTTTTCACATGACGTGCTTTTATTGTTGCCAATCATTAGTTTTTAACTTTACTTGTACACATTTTCCACCTCATTATTCTTAAACCACCTCAGTCAAAAATTATTTTCCCCAAGTAAGATTGTTTCTGAAAAAGTCTTGGTATGTGTACTTCTCAATCATGTACAAATTTGATTACTTTCCTTGTGTATCTCTTATCTAAACTGGTTTTGGAATGGTTGATGATTGTAATACCTCTGTTAGTAATAACTATCTCTGTCATATTCTCTTTCTCAAAGTATATTTTTATCTTCATTCTTCATTCAATGTGCATCATTGGATCTGATTGGGGTTTAGGCACCCCATCATATTGCATTTATAATAAGATAAACTTCCTTTTTTTAATGATTGTGATGATTATGAGTAAAATAATTTGACTCGGCTGTATGCACTCTGTTGGATATAGTTAGGATGAATGTGCACCGTCTGATATTTATAACTTGCAAGCACGTTAGCAAGAAAGGGATGAGAAAGAAGGGAGAGTTTTTAGAGGTAAAATACACTTTATAAAATGTTAGTATCAATGTCAATTTTCTATTTTTATAATTAAAACTTGCAAGGCACAAGTATTAATTTTTTTGTTTATACCTTACCTTAAACTTGAAGCACATTATAATTCATGAATTTACACCCTTAGGTGTATTCAGTCACATTTGACATCTAGACGTAGAAAAAATGATTTTATGATTTCTCTTTATAGGGCCACTAATATTTGGGTATTTTTACGGGTGCGTGCCCTTGGACAGATCTAAGGAAGCAGGCGCAACACTCATCTTTGTTAAGACACTCAATATTTAAGTGGAAAAGAGGTACATAAGATTATAATATTTTGGATAATCCTATCTTGATTTTATTAATTGTACCCCAATAATTCCAACTTTAGGCCTTATAAAACCTCCTTTTTTTGTCAAATGACATATGAATGACCCCTTTAGGAAATACAATCATACCATCAAATTCTATTTAGATAAACATGCATTGTTAGATTAGGCTAAGGTGCAAGTATTTTAACCTTTGGTATACAACCTTAATCTCCTAAAAATTTAATTATTCACGAGACCCTTGTTTAAAACTTGGGCAAGTTAAATCACATGCTCTATTGGATCTCACATTCAAATTGTGCACATCGTTCGCTTTTCAGAAGATGTTTGAATGTTAAGGTAAGGGGATGCATACCTCATAATATGATAGGAGAAATTTAACCTTTAAGAAAATTTAATCGAGTTTGACATCTAGACTTAGGAAAAAGGTTTAATAATTCTTAATTTTCCTTGAACCATTATTTGCCATGCAACTTCGAGAATGTGCACTCTAAGATGGAGTCAGAAAATCATGCATGCCACTCATATTTGTAAATATGCATGACTCTTAAGGATAAGAGGGGTCCCTATGGTTTAGAGTTCTTCATAAACTTCAAACATGATCTTATTAAGCTTTCCTCACAGACCCTAAGTTTAGGCATTAGATAATTACTCCCTTCATTAATGGTGTGCAATCATCACTTTCTGAGGGTGCATGCACACCGTTGGATTTTATTCAGATCAACGCATGGCATTCATATTGACCAAGGTGTAAATGTTTTAAAACATTAAAGAATTGATAAGCAACTTTTAATTTTTGGGAGATTTGATTAATGAGGTCAAGACTATGATTTATCAAAAAATTACCCTTTAACATTAAAGCTCAATGATTATGATGTAATACACACCATTAGATCTTGGTCCAACATGTGCGCAAAGTTGGATGCTATAGATCTACGAGGGTATTTAAACATGAAAAGGGGGTGTATGCACTTGCTTTAATCCTTTTACCTTTTTAAACTTTAGACTTTTAAGAAGAATATAAAAATTAAATTTTGGATTAAACACTACCCAAGCTAATGTATGCGCTCCATTATATTCACTCTTTAATTCATACACACCATTTACTTCAGCCCAAGTTGCTCAATTTCTAAATAATGAATTTTTATAAAGAATCTTAATCAAGGTCTTAATCGAAAGACTTTGAATTTTCTTAATGAATATTGAGCAACTCAACATGTACACACCCTTAAATCAAGTAGTTAATTTTTCCGTGCTCTTTATTAGCCGAAATATACTCATCCTTTAACCAAAAGAGGTGCGTTACACATGAGAGAAGACAAGACTTAGGTTTTTGGGTGTTCACCATGCTAAAATTTCATTATTATATGTCCTTCTAAGTTAGGATTAGGCAAACAGTTTTTATGTACCCATGCCTTAAAAAATCAACCAACTCTTATGCACACACACCCTTGGATAGAGCTGGGAGCACACACACACCTTCTACCATAGTCAAAGTGAACAATTTTTAAAGAGGGGAGATGCAAAAGACATCAATTATTTTAGATATTAGGTAATTGGTTAGGAGAATTTTAGGATATTAAACAAAGTTTAGACCATGGTGCTTCAAATTTTTATATACCTATGAGTATGATGTATGCGCACCACTGGATCTTGATTAGGGGTATGCACACTATCAGATGCTAGGAACATGTGAGGGTTTTAAACCTAAATGGGGGCACATGGACTTAATTTAGTTTTATTTATCATTTTTAAATTTTATATATTAGGAGGACATTAGGTAAATGGTGACAATTAAACATTCAAATTAAGCCTTTCTTAGGTCAAAACATGTGCTCCATTAGATTAATTTTAATACACGCGCGCCCTCCATTCATCCAAAGTTACACGATTTTTAATAGATGACTCGGACTTTACTCACTAAATGTCAGGCCAATTTTTTAGTGCGCACTATCACATTATTTATGAATTGAGTGAATGCCTTTGATAGCTAAATAAATGCTCAAGATTTACCAAAAGGGGCACTTGTGACTTGGGTATTTTTTTGATCAAACTTTAAATCAAATTCCTTGGCAAATTTTTAAACTATGAATAATAGGGATTTAATCATGCAAGCATTAAAGCAGTAATAGATACAAAATGCACGCACCCTCAGATATTGGTCATTGTGAGTGCACCATCATATTTTAGGAACATGTGAGATCTTTAAACATGAAGGGGTACATGGACTCTTTTAAGTGAAGTTTAATCATCTTTCTTTTTAGCTTAGTCTCAAGATTTAATTTAAACTTTAGTAAGAATTAGATTTATGATAAGAATTAATATTCAAGATAGAAGTGGTTTAATATGTGTGCTTGTTATGTTGGGTGCTCTCTTAGGTTTTCATCAGGATACAAGAGTGTTGTATACTTAATGGAAGATGCACAATTTTTACCTTTGAAATTTTAATCTGTTGGTTATATTTAGGGACTTCTACTTATAGTAACATGATCATGGGTTAAATTTTGGGTAAGTCACCCACTCCCTCATACGATGTGCTCTTTTGGATCACTATCATGGTATGCACATGTTCTTTCATTTATAGAAGATGCAAGGTTTTTAGTCTTAAAGGGGGCACATTGACATGATGGCTTTTTGGAGACTTATGAATATTGAGGGAAAATATTTTTTTTCTTTGAAATTTTAATTAAGGTGGACCATGACTTAGAGGAAATTTTATTTATGCTCGGGTAAGATGGCTTTAGTGAAAATGACTTTAGGAATAGATTTTAATAGGTAACCATTAATTTTTTGAAACCTTTAGTCATACTCAATGATCAACTGACTCTCTTTTAGAATTATAACCCTTCGACCTTGTGACTCAATCATCTTAATCTAGACTAGTAGGGAAGCTTATGAGTGACATCCTATTTTAATGAACAATTTGTACCCTCTTTGGATTAGCAATTTAAATAGTAGAAATTTGGAACTCTCTTTAATTTGATAAAAACAACCTATCCCTGCGATGGGATAAAGATTTCCAAAATTTTAAAAATTAGGGGTACTTTCATGTTGGATTATTTTGGGCTCCAACATAGTCTTTAATTGTTAAAGGATTAAACAATGGTTTATAAAATCTGAATAATGCTGGTTTCAAAATTTAATCAGTAAGGATTAATGAATTGCCCAATGATTCTATGTTATATTGATTAAAGATTTTATTTCAAGGTTAATTAAAATAGATAAAAAAAATGTATTTGTTTAATGTAATTAGTATGAATTAAAGAAATGATTGTTTAAGCATGTAATTAATTAAGGTAATAGAACCTTAATTAGTTAAATAAATGATGTTTAAGAGTTTGTTAATTAAGGTTATGGGGCCTTAATTAGTTAAAGATAGTATTTTGTTTAAGTATTTAATTAATTAAGGTAATGGGAGCTTAATTAGTTAAAGAAAGGATTTGTTAGGTACCTAATTAATTAAGGTTATGGGACTTAATTAATCTAGGGGATGGATTTTATATTTAAACATAAACCTTTGAATGAAAAAAGGGATGATATATTGAATTCCTCATGTTTAGTAGATGACTTTCCTTTGATATCAAGTGAATGATTCATAAAGATATATTGGTGATTGTATAGTTGCAATTTGGCATATTAAATTATAAATGCATTAATTAAAGAATCATTTAGTAGATGCATTAGTTGCATGCTTCATAGATCCATGAGCTATCCTAATCCCTTACTATCAACTATTGATAAATAGACAAACAATAAGGACACCTGGGATCTAAAAAATATCTTCGATTTATGTGAAGTAAAGACTTTGTGTAGAAATATCTATTTGATTATTGATGTAATTCTTTAAGAGTATGATTCCTTTTACCATACTTGGACTATGTAATGAGTTGTTAATGAATGGAAGTGTATCTCCTGCAATTAATAGGGTATCTAGATGTTATAGTTTCACAAGCTATTCTATTTATAAATGCTTTAGTTAGATCTTGACGTCTCTTTTAATATTTATTTATAGTTATTATTTTTTATGCTTGTTTTAAATTGATAGATTTAGTAATTATTCCCTTGTGTTTTGAAGAATATTAAATGTTTTAAACTAGTTAAATAAGCTATATATATATATATATATATATATATATATATATATATATATATATATATATATATATATATATATATATATATATATATTAGTATGGTTGAGTTGTGTTAGTTATAGAAAAAAAGAACCTAAGAGATTATGGAATCTCTTAGAATTATTGATAGATAAACTTCATTTAGAGAATATCTTCCAAGAAACAACCAAATAGACTATACAATAGATTATTCTAAATAAAAATGACTATCTATGAAAGGATTAAGGTATTTCGTTACAAATATGATATGAGTAGCTTATTTGTCGTACACATAGTATACCTACACAATTAGACTTATGTATGGTATAGATATGGGTATACCCTTTGATTGACAGAAGGAGATAAGTTAGCCCTCACAGAAATATGGCTAGTAGCTTATTGTAATACGCATAGCATACCTACATAGATAGACTCGTGCATGGTATGAAGATGGGCATATCCTAAGTAAATTTTATAAAAAATGTTAATTTGTTGAAAGAGAGAACAAGTAACTTTAAACATTAGGCTAACTTAGAAATATTTGTAATTTATGCATATATTGAATGAGATAAAGATATCTCTTCGAGTATGTGTTAGTTTTTTTTGTTTAAAAAAGACACAACCCCTTTAGTTAGATTTTTGGGTTATTACATTTGGTATCAAAGCTTAAGGTGCAAGGGACTAGAGCTTCAAGGAATGCGCTAGATATTTGGGTACCTTCCTATGTAGGTCTTGCTTAGTTCTTAAGCTAAAGATAAAAATACCTAGAATCCCTACTTGCTAGAAATTCTAAAGGAATTAACCCCAAAGGTAGTTAGTATGCTGTAACACCTTATGTATATTAAGTGTGGCCATTGGCATTAGAATTATATTATAGTTTTATAATACCACCCCATGTAGAATGAGGGCGATTTTAGCAAGAGAACTCTATTTTTAGTTAGTAGTAGGAGTGCAGTTCAAGGTGAAGCTATAACATAATATAATAATATTTATTGGTTGTGATAAGTATAAATGACACCAAGGAAATAGAAGCCTACTCCTTCAAATAGGCGAACTTGAAAAAACAATGTCGAGGAAGGAAATAAGGATGAAAACTCAAGCAATTCTAATAGGGAGGTAGAAAACCTCACTGCAATAGCCACTACCATGCAATATCAAATAAAATAATTATTGGAAACCTTCAAAAATCAAGATTCATAGGCTAAGAGCTCAGATGTTGGTTAATATGATGAACTAACCGTAAAAGAACAAGAGGCTAGAACACTGTTAGAGAAATAATTGGCTAAAGATCTAAATAAAATTCGTACCTAAAAATTTTATGGAGAAGGTGAGGGAGATGCAGTTGAAGCTTGGCTAAGAGAGTTAGAGATCTATTTTATAATTAAGAACTAATCCCATGGAACTCGAATAGTTTGGAAAATAATTTACCTAGAAGGGGTTGCACTAGATTGGTGGGAAACCTATGCAACAAAACAAAATATCAAAGCTATCAATCTAAAATGGAAGGAATTCATCGTAATTTTTAAGAAAAGGTTCCTCATTGAGTATTTTTAAGCATTGAGGTTTGAAGAGTTTGCCAAAATTTGAGAAGGGACCAAATCCGTGGAAGTATACTATAAGAAGTTAGTTAAGTTGCTTAAATATGTACCTGCATATGATGAAAATATGAGGATCCATAAATTTATCCTTGGGTTAGAGTCTAGAATAAGACATGATGTGAACATGCATGAACCCAAGTCACTGCAAAAGGCTTATGATCTAGCAAAAAAGGCAGAATCTCACCTTTAGTTCAACTATGTTGTTCACTGAAAGAGATAGGTAAGCACTCAAAAAAAGGAATAGTGAGGGTTTCATAAAGTGGGAGGGGGAACAAAACCAAAAGGGTAAGAACTACCCAAAAATCAAAAAAGAAAATGATAAGAAGCAAGGAAGGTTCAAAATATTCAAAAGAAACTTTCATAGAAAAAATGATAACAATTCCAACAACAAAAAACCTGTTGTGGAAAATTTTGATATCCTTTGAATATGGTTGTCATGCTACCAAAATTTTTAGAATCACAACAATATGTGAGCTCTAGTGGACTCACCGCTTTGACCTAGGATGGCTTGATAACTAAACAGGTTAGGTTTGGACACCCTAATATGAGCCTATGATAATGGTCTTTAAACAAATGTGCTCAACCAGATTTTTGATATGTAAGAATGATGACCAAGCATACAAATGAAGCATTTCATATGTAGAAGCAAATTGGTGCCTTGTCCATTGGATTACTATAGCAAAAATTAACCAATTCTATGAAATAATGAGAAAAAAAAGGAAAGAACTAACATACCCACATTTATTTGAATAATGTCATAAACACAGGTATTAAATAAATGAAAGAAAAATTACCTACAGATTCAAATAATGTAATATACAAACAAGTAACACACACACATTGCACCAAAATATGCCAAAGAGCAAAAACCAAAATTATGTATTATATTTAATGTCTGATGATTACAATGATAGATCCTGGCAGTGTGCTCAGGTCTCCCAAAGAACACAACACAATATTCACCTTGTTCAAATATCGTAATAGGGGAATGCAATCTAATTGTAGTGACATATAGACTCTGGCTCCTCAAGCGACTTCTAAGAAATGATCTCAGGTGATCTACTCAACTCTCAATAGTACCTATACAAAGATGAGAAGAATCGAGAGATGGAAGGTGAAGATGACATAGGGGAAATACAACCAAACAAAACAAAACACTCAAAATGCTTTCTATAGAATTTTTCTATTCTGATGCCTGATCCTTAATTTTGGATTGAAAAACCTCTTTTATAGTTTGAATTCTATAATTATGTTTTGAATACTTGGTGCATATGTAGCCACTTGGAATCCTCTCTACCACTAATTTTTTTGAATGTATTACAACAATATTTGGGCTTCATATGCTATCATAATTGGAGAAATTGTACCACCTTTCCTCAAATATATAGGTTGTTCTTATTCTGTGAATGGCTCTAATTCCTCTTTTCCTTCGGTGTTGGTGGGTCTTGAAGTAACTTTTGGTTCAGATCTACAATTTTAGCTCTTGATATTTAAAAAAAACTTCTCCATAAAGCTTTGGGTAGTTGAATCATCACATTCCATTTGATATGATCTATCATGCACTAGTTTGTCAAGTTTCAGTCCAAGTTCAATGAATGTAACCCCAATGATCCGACTTCTGGTATCTTTCACAGTCTGGTTCGATTATCTATGAGTCCTCTTTATCTTCAATTTTTTATACTATTCAACCTTCATATGTTGCTTGTACGTCAAAATACAGTCAATATTAGTCTTTATTGCTCTTGGTGGGGAAATGAAATCAAAATTTGTTATTATTATTATTAAAATCAATGATTTTAAATTTATTAAATATCTTCCTAAGGTTTAATGTTAGCCTCTTCTATTATTATTTTTATAATTAATTTGTTTTCATTTTCTAATGTTTTGGATTTTAATTTTAAACTTATTAAATTTTAGGGCTTCCAATATTCCATTTTAATACGAAATCTGGATAATTAAAAGTCTTCATCATTTTACCTAGGATCTCATATTTCATGCTAAAATCATTTCTATAGTTAAGACCTCAAAGAAAATTCCCTTTTAAATTTCATCGACGATGCATAATATTTATCGCTAATGCCAAAATATTATTACTCATGCATCGACGATGGCTCCTTTCCATTAGAAACAAATTTTCATTAGTATTAAATTTATGCCAAATCATTTAGGTTTAATTAAAATGATAATGATGATTAAAAAAACCTTTTTCGATGATGTACAATCTTTGTCGAGGATACATCAGTGATGGCCTTCTTCTATCAACAATGAAATCTTATTGGATATTGGTAATATATGACTTTTGGCATTGATATGAGTGATAAAATTTTATTGGAGAAATGAACATGAGCAATAAAAAATTATTGCCCAAATTATTTATCATTTAATTAAAATACCCTAGATATTCAGATTAATTAAATCATTCTCAAAGGTTTTATTAAAGTGCTCAATCATTAGAGTTAATTAATCATTATATTGGCTCATATTTGTATAATATTATTTATCGTTAATGCCTCGAATAGCCTACTATAACCCTTGTCATTGATGAAAAACCTTTATCGCTAATTCATTATCGATAGGATTTCTCAAAGAGTAATGAAGACTGCTAAAAATGCACTATCACTAATGTAAAACCATTTTCATTGATGCATCACTGATAGGATTTCCTGAAGAGTGATGAAGACTACAAAAAATGCACTATCATTGATGTAAAACCATTGTCATTGATGCATCACCGATAGGATTTATCAAAAAGTGATGAAGACAACAAAAAATGCACTATATTTGATTACCTGGAGCTATCATTGATTGAAGAGTGATGAGTATTTATAAGGGTAATGACTAAAAACGTTGTTGCTAATAATATTGCATTGTCACTGATGCATCGATGATGAGGCTTTTGCAAGAGTGATTGTTAATTTTTATTTAAGCCAAGATTTTATGCAGTCATCGATTGAAATATTCTTCGCTGATGTAAGAGCGATGGATTTGGTCTATCAATGAAAGTTACTCGAAGTGATATATTCATTTCACTGATTGAAGTTCTTTATCGCCAATGTAAGAGCGGTGGCTTTGATTTATCGATAATAAGCTTTCCCGAGATCTGAGTCTGTAAAATTTGGCACCAAATTAAAAATGGATAATTTTGCACAGCCAAATAAGAGGTTAGAGATCATGGTAATTTCTATACTCATCCAAGGACTGATTTTAGGCCTGGTTAATGGAGACCAAATCTGACCTAGAGCTTTGAGTTGTCTCGAAGTGCCAAAAATAGGGAAAAATTAAAAGTGCTTAGAATCTTATAAAAAATTATAGAAATCTAAATGGGCTAAATGGGTACTAAAATCCATTGAGATCATAAAAACATTCATCATGGTTAATGAGATATGTCATTTTAAAGTTCACAAGATGCTACTGTAAACAACTATTTTTGGATAAACCTAATAGTTAAAACTCTGAAAATTTAGTGCCATTGTGAAGATGAGATTGAGCTCTTTCAATCAGTTTTGTTTTTGAATCAGCTCAAACAAATTTTTCTAGCTCCAGTTACGTCCATTTTAATTTGCTTCAAAACGTAGGGCAAAAGTGACGAGATTGGAATAACCCTAAAATGAAAGTTAATTATTTAGACCTTAGAAAAACCTTCGAACTCAAATTTTTCTAAAGTAATCAACCAAAAATAATGTAAGTTTTTTTATTGAAATAATACTTTCTCATTAATAAAAGAATAAAAAATACATCAAAATTACATTAGCTTTCCCAAAAGCAGCAAGCAATCAAATCTAACATTCTTATCCAACTTAAGACATTGCTTCAAAATATCCTCCCTAAAGGCCTTCACTTGGCAAGAATATAAAACACTAGCATTACTTATTATTGTATCAACGGGGGCCTCCTCTTTTCTAAAGAATTGATTACAACATCCTTTACAGATACTGAAAAGGATAATCAACCCAAAATAATGTAAGTTATATGCAAATCTTCAAAGATATTGAATTTAAATCAATGTAGCTGGATCCAGGTCTTCAAGATGAAAGAATATCAAAAAATTTGAAATCTCAATAAAATTAGAAATTTTTAAACAGTCTTGATGCAAGCCAAAAATTTAGATTAAACCCAAAACTTTAATTCTTTGGAATCATCAAAAATTGAGCCTTGCACCCTAAGTTCACCTAGACATTAATTGTGACATGTTTTTGAAAAATTGAGGTGAAAGCCGAGTTGTAACTATGGGGTATAACACATGATTTGACTGGGATAGGTAGTATGAATGACACATGAATGCTTTTGAGAACTCCATAATCTTCGATTGCCTCAAAAATTCAAACTAAAATATGAAAATGAAAACAAAGACAACAAAGAGAAAATACTAAAGGATTGGCCTTGGTTAATATGATGAACCAGTTTAAAAATAGATGAACTTTGACTCATGGGACAACAGATCTATCGGTAATGTCTTAAGATAGAGATAAGGTAGATTTATTTGGAATTTTTTGTGTCATCATGCCTAGGCTTGTGTGTGTTTTGTGCATTCATTCTTATTCCTTGATCAGTCAGAATTTTATCATGTTGGTAGGAGTTGAGCCTATTAAGTATTTCACTCTGAATGATATTCACCTTGAGATTGCTCCACTACCAGCCAAGCATCTATAGCCTCGATGGAGATGACTTTGATTTCCTTTGGACCTACTCTATTTCCATCCAGGCATCTATAGCCTCGATAGAGGTTATCCAGATGCATTAAACACATAGTTGCTTTGCATTATTTATATTTTTCTTCTTTTTGATAAGAATTATGATGAATTACAAAGCTCATGATGGGTTAGAAATTTATAAGGCTAAAAAGAAGAGTGTATATATTTTTAGCTCAAAGAATCCCACCAATGATGACTTCATTCTTCTTGACCTTGGAATAGCTTTAAAATTTGTGGAAGATGTGAAGCTTTAGCATAATGCACAATACCTTTTGCTTAATATGTTGTAGCTCCAGACTCATGGAATAATTGCCTAAAACATGGCCCATAATATCTTAGTGTCATTTGTCCTTACTCTAGATTATATTTATTTAACTGATTAGAACAAGTCTATCACAACTATGGTGCGGAGATAAAAATATAATTACTGCTAAACATGGATGATGATGATGCAAAAAGTAGGAAATTATCTCATTAGAATATTTGGAAGAGCAATCAACTTTCCAGGGATAATTTTTGTGAATCATAGAACAAGGAGGTAACACTTTTCATTTTGCAGAAAAAAATTTATGAACTCAAGATGTAGAGTGAGATTGAACTCCTTTTGTTCTTGTCTAAATATTCTAGGATATAGTCTCAATTTTTGATGATTCCAAATAAGAACAGACTGCAATTGAACTTTATGCATTATTTTTACCTTTGTTCTCATCATGATGTCTTTTCTGTTAGACTGACCAATTCTTGTGGGGCTCCTGATGATGGGTTGGGCATTGGGGATTTTTCCTTGGAAGGAGGTAACAAATGTGGTATTACCTAGGATAGAAACTTTGTTAATGAACATGATGGAGAAGTCAAAAAAGGAACCAACATCATTTTCCAGACCAATGATACTGCAAATTTATTAATTTTATATGATTTGATATGTTTTAATCTGACTGATTTCACAC
Organism: Wollemia nobilis; assembly: GCA_028583015.1. Lineage (NCBI taxonomy): Eukaryota > Viridiplantae > Streptophyta > Pinopsida > Araucariales > Araucariaceae > Wollemia > Wollemia nobilis. Next base: position 4,965,780 of record JAQPPZ010000622.1, read on the forward strand.
TTATAATAGAAATAGGAGAACAATTCTTTGCAGAAGAAAGACTCAACAAATCAACTATGATGTTATATGAAGTTCAGTTATTAAGTGGGTGATTACGGATAAATTTTTGTTCATTGATTTTGACATGTATTAAACATGGAGGGGCCTTGTTTCATATGTGGTTTCATTTTTGCAATATTCTAGGCTTGGAGGTCTACTTGATAATTTTTCTGACTGGTCAATATGATTAAAATATTTAGAAGAATCATCTATGTTTTCAAGAGTTTTTATTATTTATTTTTGTATTATGATCCTGTGACCAGTATTTTCTTTAGACTTAATTGTATTTTTAAGCTTGCGATTAGTCAATTTTGTCTCAAGGTCTTATTCTGCATTGGGCTTCTCAAGGAGAGCTTCATATTTGAATAAATTATCATCAATTATTGACCTTTTATCAGATTTTTCATCTTTAGCCTATATAATTTTGTTGGACAATACCTCTACTTCAGAATGTTTTTTTTTTAATTTGCATGGTGGAATCGGTAGCCTCCAGGAATCTAGGCAGGCTATCTAAATTTTATGGCCACTACAGTATTTTGCATTGTCCACCCTAAAATATGCCACATAGATTTTCACATAGTCCACCTTTATAACCACCATGCCACAATCTAAATACTCTATTTTAGAATGTTGTTATTGTATTTTTTGTATATTAAAATTGTTGGTCTGAAGGTTTTTTGAAACTTCTACTATCATAGGTGGATCTTGTTTGATTTCATCAAACCTATTATCAGGAGTTTGATGATAATGTTTTTCTCTCAGAAATAAATTTCTTTGCTCATGAATTTTAAGACAGACATTGATATCTTCTTCAGGCTTAATTATATTTTTAGGCTCATTATCAATCAATTATGTATTATGGTTTTCTTCTGTACTAGACTTAAAAAGACCCTCATATTCAGACTCATCATTATCAATTGTTGAACCTTTATTAACTTTTTTCCTTCAATCTACACTATTTTATTGGATAGTACCCCTGCTTATGAATGTGGTTCTTGCATCTCATCTATATTAAGATTATTCATCTCATCTATTGTACTCTTAAATTTCATGGCATGAATTTCTTGAAAAACTTCTACTGCTATAAGTGGTTCCCATTTGACTTCATTGAATATGACATTAGAGGTTTCAGGACAATGTCCTTTGAAAATTAAAGCTCTCTATTCTTGATGAACCTCAATGTCTTATTTATATTTAGGATGTGTATCTTCTAAGTTGGTCCTAATACCCTCATCTTCAGACTCATCACTCTCAATTGTTGGTCTTTTATCAACTTTTTCTTCTTTGTCCTGTACTATTTTGTTGGATAGTGCCTCTTCTTCTGAATGTTGTTCTCTCATCTCATCCATATTAGGAATATTCATCTCGTTTATTATACTCTCAAAGTCCATGGCATGTATTTATTGAAAAATATCCACTGTTGGTATAAGCGGTTCGCATATAACTTCATCAAGTATGACATCAGAGATTTCAGGATGATGTTGCTCTCTTTTAGATATTAAAGTTCTCTGTTCTTGATAGACCTCAATATCTCCTTTAGATTTAGGGTGTTTATCCTTGCAATCTAAATTGGTCCTAACTTCTTTACTAGGTTGTTCCTTAAGGTTCAAGCTGGGATATGAGGCTAAATAGATGGCACATCTAGAAGGACTATGGGGTGAATTACAGGCAGGACAATAGAAAGGAAATTTTGTAGCAATATTTGAAAATTTTTGTATTGCAATATTTCCCTTCCCTTTTTCAATATTAGGGCATCTGTTCATTGTATCAAACCTTTTTGGTCACTTTATTATAATATGGTTTGATATTTCCACCACCAATCATATTATTTTCTATGTGAACAACCTTATTCATGTACTCATCAATAGTGTTTACTTACTCTTTCCATAGTTCTTTGAATTTTATAGGAAAAACATTCTTATAAAAGCCAATATATTGCTAGTCATTAAAAGATAACTTATCAGAAACTTTATTTTTAACCTTGATGAATATTTTGTTGAAGTCATTAACTGATTCATTTTTCTCTTTTTTCATTGCAGCCAATTCAATTATAAGTGAACATTTATTTCTCTTCTTACCATACCTTTTTAAAAAGACTTCTTCCATTGCCTGGAAATCTGATATGTAATGTGGGGGAAGACTATTGAACCAATCTAAAGCATCTTTCTCTAAGGTCTATCAAAATAGCCTAAGGGCCACATCTTCTTCTTCAACTTCCAATTTATCTAAGGTGTACAGGAAGCTTTCAATATGTTCTTATCTAGTGATAGCATTGTTACCTAGGAATTTAGGCAAATATTTAGAGGCTTTAATGGGTAACCGATGAAGGTGAGGAGAGAACTAAATGACCTGTACCTATTAGATCTCCAAGTCTGAAGGTATTTTGGTTATTCATCATGATCACATGGGTGATGATATAAGATACGCTTATGATCAATTGAAATATTCTTATCATAAAAAATTAAGATGCTAGAATCATCATCTAAAGGAACATTAATCGTTAATAAAATTTTACCACTATGATATGATTCAGTTTTGTAAATTAGGTCTTTCAATTTTAGATAAATACCTCTGGATTCTTCAATTCTTGAAATATTTTCTTACCACTCCTTGTTGTATGTGCTAGGTCATATTCTTCTTTCTTCTATATTTTGGGTTCATTCATATTCGCCAACACTTTGGTGCAATAGAATATCACTCAGGCCAAGATTGCTTCGACTTTTAAATCTTAATTTCTCAGATATGCATAGAGGTAACCACAGATCCAGAAACTATAGTGTTGATGGATTAAAAAGTTTTTCGTGAGGAGACAGACTATAAGAACATATAAACATCAAATATTCTATCCCCAAAAACAACACCAAAAATTGTGGCATAAGATGATGGGCCAGAATGTATAACCAGTAAAAAAATCATTGTATGGGAATAGGGAATTTAACATGTATAAACAAGGAAAATTCATCCTCGACAATGGTGCCAAAAAATATTGTGGAAAATTTTGATATCCTTTGAAGATGGTTGTTTGGTGGACTCACTGTTTTGACCTAGGACGACTTAATAACTAAATAGGTCAGGTTTGGACACCCTAATATGAGCCTATGATAATGGTATTTAAATAAATGTGCTCAACTAGATTTTTGATATGTAAGAATGATGACCAAGCATACAAATGAAGTATTTTAGACGTAGAAGTAGACCGATGCCTTGTCCATTGGGTTACTGAAGAAAAACTTAACCAATTCTATAAAAGTGAGAAAAATAAGGAAATAACTGACATACCCACATTCATTCGAATAATGTAATCAACATAGGTATTAAATCAATGAAAGAATGTTATATGTAGATTAAAATAATGTAATATACATACAAGTAACACACACATATTGCACCATAATATGCCAAAGAGTAGAAAACAAAATTATGTATTATATTTGATGTCTAATAATTACAATGATAGAGTTTGGCAGTATGCTCAGATCTCCCAAATAACACAACATAATATTCACCCTGTTCGAATGTCACAATAGGGAAATGCAATCTACTGTCCTAATTGTAGTGACATATAGACTCTGGCTCCTCAAGTGACTCCCAAGAAATGATCTCAGGCGATATACTCAACTCTCAGCAGTACCTGTACAAATGTGAGAAGAATCAAGAGATGGAAAATAAAGATGACATAGGGAAATACAACCAACCCAAACAAAACACTCAGAAATACATTTTGTAGAATTTTTCTATTCTGATGTTCGATCCTTAATTTTGGCTTGAAAAGCCTCTTTTATAGTTTAGATTTTGTAAATCATTTTTTGAATACTTGGTGCATATGTTACCACTTGGCATCCTCTCTGCCACTAATTTCTATGAATGTATTATAGCAAGAGTTGGGCTATCATAGGCTATCAAAATTGGAGAAATTATGCCACCTATCCTCAAATATCTAGGTTGTTCTTGTTCTGTGATTGGCTTTGATTCCTTTTCTCCTTCGATGGTGGTGGGTCTTGAAGTAAATTTTGGTTTAGATCTACAATTTCAGCCCTTGATCTCTAAAAAAAACTTCTCCATGAAGTTTTGGATAGTTGAATCATCACATTCCATTTGATCTGATATGTCATGCACTAGCTGGTTAGGTTTTAGTCCAGGTTCAATGAATGTAATCCTAACTATCCGACTTATGGTATCTTTCATAGTCTGGTTCGATTATCTATGAGTCCTCTTTATATTCAACTTTTTTTACAATTCGACCTTCATCTATTGCATGCATGTCAAAATACAATCAATATTAGTCTTTATTGCTCTTGGTGGAGAAATGAAATTGAAATTTGTTATTATTATAAATCGATGATTTTAAATGTATTAAATGTCTTCCTAAGGTTTAACATTAGCCTCTTTTATTTTATTATTATTATTAATTTTTTATCATTTTCTAATGTTTTGGCTTTTAATTTTAAAATTATTAAATTTTAGGGTTTCCAATATTCCATTTTAATATTAAATCCGGATGATTAAAAGTCTTCGTCATTTTACCCAAGATCTCATATTTCAGGCTAAAATCATTTCTATAGTTAAGACCTCAAAGAAAATTTCCTTTCAAATTTCATCGACGATGCATAATATTTATCGCTCATGCCAAACCCTCGATGATGACTCATTTCATTAGTGACAAGTTTTCATTAGTATTGAATTTATGCCAAATCATTTAGGTTTAATTAAAATGATTATTATGATTATAAAAATATTTACCAGTGATGTGCAATATTTATCGAGGATACATCAATGATGGCCTTCTTCTATCGACGATGAGATATCATTGGATTTTGTCAATACATGACTTTTGGCATTGATATATGAGTGACAAAATTCTATTGGAGCAATGAACATGAGCGATAAAATTTTATTGGCCAAATTATTTATCATTTAATTAAAATGCCCTAGGTATTCAAATTAATTAAATAATTCTCCAAGGTTTTATTAAAGTGCTCAATCATTAGGGTTAATTAATCATTATATTGGCTCATATTTGTATAATATTATGTCATTAATGCCTCAAATAGCCTACTATACCCCTTATCATTGATGAAAACCTTTGTTGCTGATGCATTGCCAATAGGATTTCCTGAAGAGTGATGAAGACTGCAAAAAATATATTGTTGCTGATGTAAAACCATTATTTTTAATGTATCACTAATAGGATTTTTTGAAGAGTGATGAAGACTGCCAAAATGCACTATTGTTGATGTATAACCATTAGCGTTGATGCATCATCGATAAGATTTCTCAAAGAGCAATGAAAATTGCCAAAAATGTACTATCGTTGATTGCCTAGAGTTGTCACCGATTTAAGAGCGATGAGTCTTTCATAAGGGTGATGACTGAAAAACTTACTGCTAATCAGATTGCATTGTCGTTGTTGCATCAGTGACGAGGCTTTTGCAAGAGCGATTGTTAAATTTTTCTTTAATCCAAGACTTTAAGTGGTCATCGATTGAAATATTCTTCACTAACGTAAGAGTGATGTCTTTGTTCTTTCACTGATAGTTTATTGAAGTGATATATTCATTTTTCTTATTGAATCTCTTTGTCGTCGATGTAAAAGCAATGGCTTTGATTTATCGATGATAAGCTTTCCCGAGATCTGAGTCTGCAAACTTTGGCACCAAATTAAAAATGGATAATTTTACACAGTAAAATAAGAGGTCAGAGATATGGTAATTTATATACTCATCCAAGGACTGATTTTAGGACTAGTTAATGGAGGCCAAATCAGACCTGAAACTCTAAGTTGTCCCGAAGTGCCAAAAATAGGGCAAAATTCAAAGTGCTCATAATCTTACAAAAAATTCCAATAATCTAAATGGGCCAAATGGGTACTCAAATACATCAATATAATACAAATATTCATCATGGTTCATGAGATATATTATTTTAAAGTTCACAAGATGTTATGCAAATTGCTATTTTTGGATAAACCTGATAGCTAAAACTATGAAAATTTAGTTCCATTGTGAATATGAGATCGATATCTTTCCACAAATTTTTGAATCAGCTCAAACATAGTTTTCTAGCTCAAGTTACATCCATTTTAATTTGCATCAAAATGTAGGGCAAATATGACAAGATTGGAATAACCCTAAAATGAAAGTTAATTATTTAGACCTTGGAAAAACCTTTGGAATCAAATTTTTCTGAAGTAATCAAGCCAAAATAATGTAAGTTATATATGAATATTCAAAGATATTGAATTTAAATAAATTTAGCTAGATCTAGGTCTTCAAGATGTAAGAATCTCAACAATTTTGAAACATAAATGTAATAAGAAGTTTTTAAACAGTCTTGATGCAAGCCAAAAATTCAGATTAAACCCAAAAATTTAATTCTCTAGAATCATAAAAAATTGAGCCTTGCACTCTATGTTCATCTAGATATTAATTGTGATAGCTTATTCAAACAATTGGGGTGAAAACCAAGTTGTAACTATGGGATACAAAAAAACCCCAACAAAAAAACCAACCAGATTCAATCCTAGTAGGCAAAGTAGGGTAACAAGAACTAGGAACTCACCTAAGACCTAAAATTGGGTGCTACAATTTTAGAGGGCTATACTATGATAGCAATTGTCCACATCAACTGGGACCAAGCACATCAAATACAAAGAGAAAGAAACCATCTCACAAAATCTATGCTACCATAGGAAGCTAAAAGTTAGAAGGGCAAGACACACCACTGCTCTTGAAGGGTAAGATTTTCAATACGAAAGTAGATATTTTGATTGAAAGTGGAGCTACAAATAGTTGTATTTATTCTATATTAGCCAAAGATATGTTGAAAAGACTAGGATATTTGGCACAAGGGTGGAATATTGAGTAGGGTTCTGGGTAAACCTATTTAGTGGATCAATATTTCCATATGGTAGAAATTACCTTAACCAATGGTTCAACCAAAGGATGTTTGTATGTAGCACTACTACATATCTTTGATGTTATCTTAGGGATGTATTTGTTACAGGCTCATAAATCCTTAATCAACTTTTAGCCTAGGTGGATAGAGTTTTCAAAATGGGGCAAAGAGAGAATAAAGAACTATCAAACCCTAAATGTTATCTGCTAAGCAACTAAAGAAGGTCCTAAAAATGGGAGGGATGGTTTATGTGTTAAAACTCAATGAATCCAAGGAGGAATAGAATAAGAAAGTTTTTGGAAAAAATCTAATCATACAAGAATTTTAATATGTATTCCTTGAAGACCTACCCAGAATTCCTCTTGTACATGATTTTGACTTCACTATTGAGTTGATACCAGGAGTTAAACCTATTCACAAAGCTCCTTATAGAATGAACCGAGATGTAAGAATTGAAAGTACAACTTCAAGGGTTATTGGAAAAGGGGGTGATAAAGCTTGGTGTGTCACCATGGGGTGCACCGGTGCTCTTCGTTAAGAAGAAAGATGGTTCATTGTGACTATGTATTGATTATATAATGCTCAACAAAGCGACCATTAAATTTAAGTATCCTTCATGAAGGTTCAAAGACTTGTTCAATCAAATGATATATGCAATGATATTTATGAATATTGACTTAAAATTAGGATACCATAAACTAAGAATACGTGAGGAGGACACTCACAAAACAACATTCAAAGCTAGGTACAAGTAGTATGAATATATAGTCTTGCCCTTCAGGCTGACTAATGCTCCAGTTGCTTTCATGAATTTGATGAACACCGTATTCATGAGGTATCTGGATCAGTTTGTCCTTGTGTTTTTAGATGATATCCTAATATATACCAAAGATAAGAAAGAACATGATAAGCACATCAGAATTGTGCTAGAATTGCTAAGATAATATCAACTCTACGGGAATCTAGAAAAGTGTAATTTTTATATATCAAAAGTAAGATATATGGGAAACATAATATCTACTGAGGAAATCATAGTATATCCAAAAAAATATAGAGACCATTTTGAATTGGCCACCACCTATCAATATGACTAAGGTAAGAATCTTTATGGGTATGATGGGCTATTATAGATGATATGTGAAGGACTACTCCAAGATAGCTACTACAATAACTGACCTCTAGAAGAAGGGAAAGGATTTTAAGTGGAATGAGAAGTGTGATACTGCTTTTGTGTTACTTAAGCAGAAGCTCACCATAGCACCAATATTCAAGATTCTATATTCGCATGGAAATTTTACAGTGTGCACTGATGTATCACTAGAGGGATTAGGAGGAGTACTATCTTAGGATAATTCTATCATAGCTTATACATCAATAAAACTTAAGAAGCATGAAGTTAACTATGCTATGCATGATTTAGAGCTAGAAGTATTTTTTCATACTCTAAAGAGCTAGCATCATTACCTAGTAGGAAGACCTTTTGAGCTAAGAACTGATCATCAAAGCTTGAGATACATATTCACCCAATCTATGCTCAATGCAATACGAAGAATGTGGGTTGAGTTCTTAGCTGAGTACAACTTTGAAATTGAATACATCAAAGAGAAAGATAATAAGGTGGATGATACCTTACGTAGAAGCAGGTGCATAGAAACCTTGACCTGAAGTCATATGGATTTACTCAACCAAATCATGAAAATGTAATCTCGAGATGAGTATTGAAAAGAAATTTGGATCAAATGAACATAAATTTAGATAAAAATAAGGATTTTTGCACAAAATATGGCCTTTTATGCTATACAAATAGAATCATTGTGTCAGAAATGGGTTACTTAAAAAGGCTATACATGTAGGAGGTACACAAAACTCCTTATTCTACCAATCTAGAAGGGGATAAGACAAGGGAGAATATGAAAAAGGATTTCTTCTAGACAAGAATGAAGAAGGACATCTTCGATTTTGTTGCTTGGTGTTTAGAGTGCCAAAAGGTGAAGGTAAAACGTAGACATCCTACTGGAAAATTATATCCACATGATATACCTATGCAAAAATGGTAGGTTATATCAATGGACTTCATGATACGTTTAACCAATGCTAGGTATAAACATGATGCAATCCTTGTGGTGGTCATGATATTTCATACTAAGAAACATCATAGATGACACTCAGGTAGTGGATAACAGATTTACCAAGGAGATATTCAGGCTTCATGGATTTCCTGATAGAGATTCCAGATTCACTTTTGAATTTCGAAAAGTCCAACATCATGCAGTAGGCATATAACTAAATATAAGCTCAACATATCACCCTAAGACTACTAATCAAACTAAGAGGGTAAATCAAGTACCAGAATATATGCTTCGCATGTACTGCATGAATAAAAAATCTAGGTGGAAAGACTATCTATATCTTGTTGATTTTGCCTACAATAATGGACATCACTCTTCTTTGGATATGGCCCCATTCAATGCCTTATATGTAAATAGGTGTAGAACACAATTTTCATGGGATAATTTAGAGGACCGAGTTGTGATCGGACCTAACATGGTCAAGGAAATAGAGGGTCAACTTCAGATAATTAGGCAAAGGCTTCAGGAAGCTTTTGAATGTCATAAAAGATACGCTGATATAAATAGGACCCCAAGATAATACTCTATGGGGAAAAGGTATTTTTAATGGTCAAGCAAATGAAAAGTGTAATCAAATCCATGAAGCTAGATCCACAGCTTCTTGGACCCTTTGAGATCACTAAGAAGATCAACCCAGTTGTGTACATACTTGCCTTACCACCTAACCTATCAAAGATCCATGACACCTTCTACATATCCCTGCTTAAGAAGTATGTTGATGAATTTGATCACATGTGGGATGTTTCTAAACTACACATGGCAAACCCTGAGGCTATTGATGTGTTGCCAATGAAGATTTTATAATTCTATTCCAAGTCCTTGAGGAAATGAACTCTATAACAATGTAAGGTCCAATGGGATTGATATTCTAAAAGGAGTGCCACTTGGGAGAAAGTGGATGATATGAAGAAATATTTTTCCTTTTTATTTAAAAAATTGTAATAACATTTTATGATAGGAAACTCATGAGACTGAGTTTAACCCAAGGGGGGTAGTATGTCATATCCCACCCTGGCAAGACTTTTTTCCTGATAGACTATGAAATGATAAATTAGTTTGATGCTTTAAATGACTATGCATTGTTTATATTTGTAGACTACGGTATTGCTAATGTTTTGTCAATGTGCATTACCAGCTACATCCATGGGTGGAAAATGTAGAATCGACCACCAAGAATGGAGTACTTGAAAGGGAAAGTGATGATTTTGACAACTCAAGGTAACATGAAAGGCTATTCTCATATAGGCATGCATTCTTGCTTGTTAGACAATTTTTGATGATTCGACCACCTAGATTTGAAGTTGGTAGCCTAGAAGCTATCATAAATTCTCGGCTAGGATAGGTGACTAGGCTGACGATAAATCACCCACCTTGTTTTGATACACTTGATTTTTTGATTGGTTTACATATTTGTTGTGAGTAAAAGAGGATTGGTCAAGGGATACCTTTGAAAAAAGGACTAATCGAAATAGAGGATCCATTATCCTAAGTCCACTTAAAATATTGTGCTAATGCTTATAATTAGCATTGGCATTTTATTTGAATAATAACATGTTTTTATTTAAATTAGAAGAAGTATTTTATTTAAATAATAAAATATTTTTATTTAAATTAGAAGAAATATTTTATTTGAATAATGAAATTTAAAAAAAATGTATTTTATTTAAATAGGATGCATATCTTTATGTAAAATGATAAATATTTTTATTTTATTGAGAGAAATATTTTTATTTGAAAAATGGATATCTATATATATATATATATATTGGTAAGTAGATATTTTATATACATAATGGGTTTTTTAAGAGGATACCAAAACCTTATAACATGAGAGGCCACAACCCTTAGTAACAAAAGGAGCCCCTTGGGCTAGTACAGTAGAAACCATAGTAAACCTTACCAAAAAAAACATAGTAATGCCCAGGAGGGCTACATCAGAAACCTCAAAATGAAGGTAAAACATGCTGAAAAAGCAACAAAAAGAAACAGATGCATCCATTCTAAAAATCTGAATATCCTCTCCCTGCTCCCCGTGCCCGTATGCCCAAGCCTGATCCTCTCTTATTTTTTATATGGAATCATTAGTGACATCCTGGCTGGAGATCTTCTCCACATCTTCTAGAAACAACTGCTGCCATGCCACGAGATATATGGACAGTAATCCCTTATTTGCCAAGTTGTCGGCTAAACCATTGCCCTCTCTGTAGGTGTGCTTGACTTGGACCAGGTTCCTCCTCCTCCGGAGGTTCTTGGCCTCAGAAATGACATTGAAAACCTTCCACGCCAGATCTTGGGAATTAATCATGTATTTAATGATGTTCATTGAGTCCCCTTCAACTACCAAGGATTAGGGATCCTTCGAAATGAGCTTGAGTCCTCTTAGAAGTCCTCTGGCCTCCGCATCATGATTGGTTTAAAAACCCAAGTTTTCACAGAAAGCCAGGATGAGTTGTCCATTATGGTCTCTAACTGATCCACCCATAGTGGCTGACCCTGGGTTGCCCTGAGAGGCCCCATAAAAATTTAACTTCAACCATCCTTGAGGAGGCCTGACCCACCTGACATCCTTCCTAGATAACCGTGAATCCTCCTGCTCCTTGATATCCCTTGATAACTTCAAGGATTTGAACAAACCCTCTTCAAACACATGCTTGGACCATGGGTTGGGGATAAGCTTGGAGTTATCAATGGTAAAGGCAATGGCCCTATAAGCGACTGAGGGAGGATCCCTGGGAGGATTACCAAAGACCCGACCATTACATTCCAACCATATCTACCATAAAAAATGGTGGAAGCAAGCATTCCACAGGAAACAAAGCTTGGGATTTTTAAAATGATTGGGCCATTGGAAGAAAGCCTCCTTAATGGTCTTGGGAGGAATCCATTGGATCTAAAAGGTAGAGAGGATGGAGCCAAGGACTGACCCAGTGAAAATGTAGTGCATGAATAGGTTGTCAGAGGACTCATAGGCATACTCACATAGATAGAACCTATTGGGAATATCAAACCCCCTCTTGTGAAGATTGTCAATTATGAGAGATTTATTCTAAAAGGCAATCCATGAGAAGAAATTTACCTTTGGGATCAAACATTTCCTCCAGACCATGTTGCAATAAAAGCCTGATTTCAGCCCTTTGCATTGGAATTCATAGGCATATTTGATAGAGAATCCACCATCATCAGTCCCCTTCTAAATTATTCGATCTGAACCTCTACTGGTGGGTATGATGATGTCCTTAAGGATGGAGGATAGGAAGTTGGCCTTAGTCTCTAGCCCATCTACATCAATAACTTTCCATTGTAGGGAGCCATTTCTCCATTCAATGAAATTGGTCACCCTCTGCCCAAAGTTGTTATCAAGAAAAGTTTTAAGGTGAACCGGCCTAGTCTACTCAGAGAGAGGGTCCTATAGGGCCCACCTATCCTTCCAAAAATCTATGCTCTGGCCATCCCCAAGGATCCACCTGATACCGTCTTGAATTAGCTGCCTAGATTGGATAATAACTTTCTAGAAAGCCAACTCCCTAGTGGGAATCCCATCCTAAAGAAAGGAAGTGTTAGTGAGGTATTTCCTCCTGACAATTCTAACCCATTCTATCATTTCATATACCAGGATCCTCCAGGTGTGTTTGGAAATGAGCACTAGGTTCATCTTGGCCATTCTCCTAAACCCTAATCCTCCTTGCTTCTTGCTTCTGCAAACTTTGTCCTAAACCACCAAAGGAAACCTGGACTTGTCTTCATTGCTTGACCAAAGAAAGTTTCATTGGGTCTACTCAATCTTGTGAAGAATCGAGGTAGGCAATCTAAAAATAGACATGAAAAAGGTAAGAATCCCTTAGAGGCATGTCTAGTGAGGGTTGCCTTGGTAGCTTGGGATAAGAACTTGCCTTTCCATGATGATAGATTTTTGTGGATTCTCTTGAGCACCATGTTCCACATCCCTTCCTTAGCATACCCATAGAAGAGAGGGAGGCCAAGATAGGTAGTGGGGAGGGAGTCAATAGAGCACCCCAGGATCCTTGCAATCTGAACTTGACGCTTGATAGGGGTGTTGAGGAAAAAGATCTTACTTTTGATGTAGTTAACTTTTTGATCGAAAGCACTCTCATAGAGTCATATGATTCGTTTGATGGATCTGGCTTGAGCTAATGATGCTATGGTGGACATGAGTGTGTCATACACAAACTCCTAATGGGTGATCACCTAAATCCCCAAGGTTGGGAGGATACCAGTCACCTTCTTTTGTTGTTGGGTATCCTTGAGGGCTCTTGCCAAAGCTTCTATGAGGATGATGAAAAGGATGGGGGACAGAGGATCCCCTTGATGTAGACCTCTTGAGCTCTGAAAGAAACTGGTAGGAGAGCCATTGACTAAGATAGAGAACCAGGGGAGGAAATGCAGCCCTAGATGAGGTCAACCCACAGGGGATGGAAGCCAAACTTGAGGAGGATCTCCCGAAGGAAACATTTTGCAAACCTATCAAATGTCTTGTTCATATCAAGCTTGAGAAAAAGGGTAGCCTTCTTGGTCATTGAGGCAGGATGCAGGGTTTCATGGATCGAGATGACCCCATCTAGGATGTTCCTCCCTTTCATCGAACTGCCTTGAGATTGATCAATGATAAGGGAAGAATGGGCTTTAGCCTATTGGCCATAACCTTGGTCAAAATTTTGTAGATGATGTTGCATAGGCTGATAGGCCTATAATCAGAGATGAATTTGCAGTCAGAGGCTTTTAGGATGAGGGCCAAGAAGGTGGAGTTGAAACTACGAGGGACAACTTTGGTTGATTGGATCTCTCTAATGGCCTCATAGACATCGTTCCCCACCACATCCCATAGGGTTTGGAAAAACCTCGAAGATAAACCATATGACCCAGGGGCTTTATCAGGTTGCATTGAAAACAAGGTCTCCTTAATCTCATCATGGGAGAAAGGTTCCACCAATATGAGGTTTGCATCCTAAGGAATGATGCAAGGAATATTAGATAGGAGAGTATCCTGAGCTTGGTTGTCACCCTTCGAGGCACTTCCCAAGAGGTTTTGGAAAAAGGACACCACTTTAACCCTGATATCAACTACGTCCTTGGTGGATGATCCATTGCTGCACACAATCTTCCTGATCTTGTTGTATTGCCTTGTGCCGCATAGTGGAGGTGTGAAAGAACCTGGTGTTAGCATTACCTTCCTTGACCCACATGTCTCTTGAATTTTTCCTCTAGAAGGTTTTCTCTCTAGCCAGGATGTTATGGAACTCTACTAGGAGGTTCCTTTCCTCCTCCCTAGTGGGGCTGTTGTGGTCCCCAACTTTGATTCTCCTTTCCATCTCCTAAATTTTCTTAGTAATGGCATTTTTACTAGCAAAAAGGTTGCCAAAAACCTCCTTGTTCCATATTTTCAAGTTTTCTTTGACCATCTTTAGTTTTTGAGCCAGCCGAGAAGTGGCGGATCCTCCAAAATTTTGATGCCACCATGAGGACACTTGATCTTTGAAATATTTGTGGAGATTCCACATGGCTTCAAAATAGAAAGGAGTTTTTAAGTAGGGAGGCCTACTAGTTTCAAGGAGGATGGGGCTGTGGTCTAATCTGATCTGAGATAAGGCCAATAGGGTGGCATCACCAAATAGAGGGATAACTTCTTGAGAGATGAGGAACCTGTCCAGATTCACCTGGACGAGCCTACTATCAATCCTACTGTTGCTCCAAGTGAAAGAGGACCCCTTCAGCTTAACATCCATGAGCTCATTGGTATTGAAAAAACATCTAAAATCCTCCATGCTTCTGCTGAAAGAGTTGTTACCTCCTTTCTTATTAGACAGATGCAGTAGACTATTGAAGTCTCCTCCTATGATCCATGGAAAGGTGTTGAAAGTGGTCCTCATTTGAGTTATAGTTTCCCAAATTTTTGCCTGCTCGATGGGGGAATTTAGAGCATAAATATTGGACAGGATCCAAGACTGATTGTTAGTCTTGGAGTGAAACAAAATGTTTAGGATCCTACTCGAGGACAAAAAAAGCCTTCCTTCAACTAGGGTAGGGTCCTAAAGGCACATGAGCCCACTTGAAATTCCTTGATATGGACTGATAAGGCACTCTCCTTTGGCCCAAATGACCTTGGTAGACTTCCAAGAAGAGAGCTCATCAATTTTGGTTTCTTATATATATATTTAAATAATAAATGATTTTATTATTTTAAAAGAAAAGCTTTATATTTAAAATAAGGAAAGGAATATATAATTCTAATTTTCATAAGGCACTTTTAAAATAGAATGTCCCTTTTATAAATATTATATTTTATTAATCAAAAATAAAAAATTCAGCAAGACGTGAGATTTCAAATTAAAGAGAAAATGCTTTAAAATTCAAATACTTGGCCGACATAAGGAGATAAAAACATCTTAACTGTAAATGTGCGAACAAAATGTATTATTGCAGGAATGTTTAAATAAGATTACAAAAGGCCGAGAATAACACTCCGACGTAACTGATCTGTTACAGACGTTGTAACAGTGGCTTAATAACGTAATACAGACAAAATACGTTAATAGTACGCTAACATCCCCCTTTATTACATTATTTGGGTAATGTAATAACTAATAGCTATACTAACATCCCCTTACATTATTTTGCAATACAAAGTGAGTGCTGAAACAATTCAAATTTGACACGTCCAAGTGCCTTAGTGAAAATGTCTGCAACTTGAGCATCGGTGGGAATGTGTTGAAGCTGAATTCGGTGCTTTGGAACTTCCTCTCGAATGAAATGACATTGTGTGTCAATGTGCTTTGTTTTTTCATGATGGATTGGATTCTTGACGAGGTTCAGAACACCTCGATTGTCGCAAAACAAGTGTATTGGAGATTTTGATGGATGGCCCATACTTGTCAGAATGCGACGTAACCATATCACTTCGCACACAGCTTCACGTGCGGCGCGATATTCTGCCTCTGTTGAAGAAATAGCAACCAACTGTTGCTTCTTGCTGTGCCAAGAGACAGGACCGGATCCCAGATGAAAAATGTATCCAGAAGTTGACTTGCGATCATCAAATGATCCGGCATAGTCGGAGTCCGTGTATCCTTGCAAGAAGAATTTGTTGTTCCTCTTGTATTCTAGGCCATATTCTATAGTACCACGGACATAGTGAAGAACACGTTTTGTTGCTTTCCAATGAGTAGTCTTAGGCTCCTGCATGAACCTCGAAAGATAGTTTACAACAAATACGAGATCTGGCCTAGTATTGGTCAGATATATGAGACTCCCAATCAACTGTCGATAGAGAGTGCCATCTACCTGAGGTGAGTCATCATATCGCGATAACTGAAGTCCATTCTCCATTGGAGTTGCCATTGGCTTGCAGTCGATCATGCGATATTTATCGAGCAATGTCTTGGCATACTTTTTACGAGACACTTTGATGGAGTGCTCCTTACGGCTGAATTCCGGACCAAGACAGGTAATGGAGAAGTCCGAGATCTGTCATCTCAAAAGATTTGCACAAGTTTCTTTTGACGAGTAGAGATCATATCTTCGAACTCCCTGTAATGAGCGAGATCATCCACATAGAGTACAAGCAACACTATCTCGGAACCACTGTTTCTTGAAATAGAGGTTTGCATCTGACGGACATCTCTTAAATCCATGCTGCATTAGGTGATTGTCCATTTTTATATACCAAGCTCGAGGAGCTTGTTTCAGATCCATACAAGGATTTGACCAATTTGCAAACTTTCTGCTGTTGGCCTTCCACTTCAAATCCTTTAGGCTGAGTCATATAGACTTCTTCTTGGAGATCACCATTAAGAAAGGCACTTTTGACATCCATCCGGTGAACTTTCCACCCATATTGTGCTGCCATAGCACACATAACCTGAATTGTGGTCATCCGAGCAGTAGGTGCAAAAGTTTCTTCATAGTCGATGCCTTCCTTTTGAGCATAGCCCTTTGCAACAAGACGGGCCTTATGCTTATCAATTGTTCCATCTGCCTTGTACTTGACTTTGTATACCCATTTGCAGCCAATAGGTTTCTTTCCATGCGGCAGATCAACAAGCTTCCAAGTTTTATTTTTCATCAGAGACTCATACTCTGTATCCATAGCGGCCTTCCATCGAGGCTCACTAAGAGCATCTTGCATTGATGCAAGTTCAAGACTATCTATGGTAGACATGAATGCCCTGTCATCATCAATATCCATATCCTCAACTTCTCTACTTGGAGTCACAGAAAGTTCCTCAAAAGATTGACAAAGATCATCAACCTCACCAGTTTCTCTGGCTTCTCTTTCCTTTTGAGCCATACTGCGTGTACGAGGTCTATCCAAATTCAAATTGGGAGGAGTGGATAAATTTGCATCTCTGATTGTATTTGTACACCATTTAGGATTCTTCTTCGGTGGTGGTGAAGAAGATGTAGAAGGACCTCCTGTCTGTGTTGATGAAGGAATCTCCTCTTCCTTAGGTTCCACAATATCCTGGTGTACTGTAGATGTGCTCTGTGATGTGAAAGCTTCATCAAAGACAACATCTCTGCTGATATGAATTTTCTTGGTCAAAGGATCTATCAACCGATATCCTTTAGAGTGCTCAGAATATCCAAGAAAAATACATCTCAGTGTTTTCTCATCTAGCTTCTTCCTTTTCTCTTTCGGTATGTGCATGAAAGCTTGACATCCGAAAATACGTAGATGAGATATGGAGGGTTTTCGACCACTCCATGCTTCCTGTGGAGTCATTCCTTTTAGGGCCTTTGTGGGTGCCCTATTCAAGAGATATACTGCAGTGGTGACAGCTTCTGCCCAATATTGTTGCCCAAGAGTAGCTCCTGTGAGCATACAACGAACCATTTCCATGATAGAACGGTTCCTTCTCTCGGCAACTCCATTTTTTTGAGGAGTATAGGCAGTTGTTAACTGTCTCTTGATCCCATGCTTATCTAGGAATGCAGAAAATTCATTAGAGGTAAACTCTCCCCCTCGATCTGAGCGGAGGGTTTTGATAGAAGCTCTTGACTCCTTCTCAACGGATTTCTTGAACTGCTGGAAGAATGCGAAAGCTTCAGATTTCAGTTTGAGAAAGAAAACCCACATCTTTCGTGAGTAGTCATCTATGAATAACTGAAAGTACCTCTTCCCTCCAACACTGTTGGGTGTGAAAGGACCGCATAGATCGGTGTGAATTAGCTCCAGAGGTTTTCTTGCTCTTGTAGAGCTCTTCTCAAATGGTACTCTATGTTTGCTTTCCTACCAAGCGATCAGAGCACACTGGCAATGTGGCAGAAAGGGAAGGAAGACCCTTTACCATCTCATACTTGCTGAGCTCAAGTAAGTAGCGAGAACTAAGATGCCCATATCTCTTGTGCCATAGGGAAGTTGCCTCCTTGGTAGAGGCAGTCATGGCAACATGTGGAGTAGAGATAGCATCTAGTGCAAATAAGCCATGCTTATATGAAGCTGTTGCAATCTGCTTACCCTTCCTGGTAATTGTACAACACTTCTTTCCATTCTCAACACGAAAGTTGACAACCATATTTCTGTCCAGGATTTGTGTCACTGACAACAAATTGTTGGCCAATCCCGAAACATAGAGGACTTTGTCAATCTGACACTTGCCATCAGGAAGAGTGACTGAAACTGTACCCTCTCCCTGAACCCTGTAGGTTTTATCATCAGCAATTGTGACGGGTTTGCCCTCTTTGGCCACAAATGATTCAAACCACGATCCGTCGCCAATCATATGTTTACTAGCTCCAGAATCGACATACCAAATAGGATCCCTCTGTGTGGAATCTGTGGTAGTCATGAGCACCTTGTGTGCCCATTCAGAATCTGAGTCAGATTCTTCAACAACAACATTCACCTGGGGTTGCTTGTTCTTATTTTGTGGTTTGTTTTGGCCTTTCTGCTTGTTCTTATGCCAACACTTGTTGGTGTCATGGTTGTCTTTCTCACAGATCTTGCACCACCTCTTCTTCTGTTGAGGTTGTTTGCCTTTTCCTTTCGTATCCTGTTGAGAATTTCCTCCTTTCTAAAAGTTGCCTCCTTTTTTCCCATTACCTTTCTTCCTAGAACCCTGCCTGTTGGTGTATAGGGCTGTATTGGAAGAATCATCCTTGTGAAGTTGGCGTGCCTCCTGTTGTTGGAGCAGATTGACCAACTCGATGTAGGTAATTTGTCGTTGGGACACCTGGATGGAGGTTATCAACATATCAAATGAAGAAGGTAAAGCTCTCATCACAAGTGAAATGAGAAGCTTTTCATCCACAATATCTCCTAGAGAACTCAATTTCTCTTTCAACTCAGACACTCTGCACAGAAAGATTTCAACTGTTTCACCCTGCCTCAAACTCAGGTTATGAAGTTGTTGTTGAAGATGAAGAATGGTGGATTCATTCTTCCCCTCATAGATGGTTCTAAGGGCATCCCATGCCTCTTTACCACTTGCTTTATCAGCTATATGAGGTTGCACTTCATCTGAAACAACAAACAAAATGAGCACCTTTGCTCTACTGTCTTTCTTGTCAAAAGCAATCTGATCTGTTGAAGGACCTGTGGATCCTGCTTTTGGTGAAGGCCTTGTTGCTACTCCAGTAACAATATCCCACAAATCTTCCATTTGGAGAATAGCCTTCATCTTATGTTTCCATGGTGTATAATTTGGACCTTTCAATAACTGATGCGGATCAGTCATCAACTTTGCAACAACGGCCATAGTGAAGGTTCCTTATATCACCAAATTGGTCCCCCTTTCTATATACCTTTTGCTAGGCCAATATACCGTACAAAATACCCACCCTTACGTGAGGGAAACTATAGGTATTTAGAAAGATCAACAAAAATCACCCGCCCTTACGTGAGGGAGACTATAGGTGAAATTTAGAGATCATACGATACGTGGAACATAAGCGGTGCTAAAAGGGAATCGCCTTGTTGATGGCACCTACCATAGAAGATTCTTCTCATGCGTGGGGCGTAACTTCCCCTAAACACTATGAAGAATACTTCGTCGGGATTTACGCCTAAACACAAGTGCGATAAAGGGTAGTGGATGGAGTAAAAAAATGCAAAAATGGCGTACTTATTCCTCCCCGACGATTTATAGAGAACAAGCTCAGACGTCGTTATAGCAGCTATATTAGGCGGCGGATACAGTAGCCAAATCACGACAACTTTACCTGTAAGTGTTGGCCAGAGGTATCGCAAATACCGAATGCTGCAGTGCAATAAAATTGCACAGATGGGTTTTATATTCCGGGGACTTAGGGAGTGTTTGTTTTTAAGTTTTTAATGTTATAGTGCAAAAAATGAAATATGCAACATACAACATAAAAAAACTGCCCACAAGAATAACCCACAAGGTGTCGGTCACAGCCGAAAATGCACCTTTTACAATGCCAAATTGCTATTTTTCATAAAATTACTCTCTATCCCCCTTTGATTTTTGAAAAATATATCCCCCCTTTAAAAAAGGCGTTCTTTAACAAAGCATTTTAATAATTATTATAAATTTAAAATTAAAATAAATAATTTTAATTTGTATAGTTTTAAAACTTATAAAAAATAAATTAAAATTAAAATTTTAATTTATAAAGTTAAAAAACTATAATTAAAAAATTAAAAATTAAAAATTTTAATTAAAAAATAATAATTAAAAATGACTTTGCAAAAAAAATTTATACCTTTGGGGGAGTCGGCGGGATTCGAACCCCCGACCTGCAGGCTCCCTGAGCCTTAACCGCACGGCTCACGACCACGTGAGCCAGCGGGCTGATCCGGAAGAGATCAAGAGCCTCCTCCTTTTTGAACACCTTCTTCCTCCTCCTCCTCTGCTTTCGGCCTGGTTGCTTCAACGACGCGAAGCTCCCTGCACACTGGTTTTTCGAAAAAAAAACTCGAATCCGTGCTGCTTTTCCGAAATTCCCCCAGTCGCTCTATTTTCCGAAAAAAAACAAAGAGCTCCCCGGCCTGCTGCGCGGCGACGTTTTTTTTTTTTTTTTCTCTCCGCCCGATTTTTCACGGCCTGCTACGCGGCCGACCTGCTGCGCGACGACGCCCGCGTTTGTTTCCTGTGCGGCGTTCGTTTCCTGCGCGCAAGGAAGGGGGGGGGGTTTATACTCCCCCCGTGGGAGCGCGAGCGGGAATTTTAAAATTCTCGCTCAGCGTCGCCCGCGGGTTGGGGGGGAGGGGGGGCCACCTCGGGGAGCACGCGCGGGGGTGGGGGTGGGGAGGGGGGGCCACCTCGGGGAGCGTGCGTGCGCGGATTCCGCGTCGCACGGGGGTGGGGGGAGAACGTTGGGCCCGGCGGCAGCCGTCGCAAGAGGGGGGCGGCGCTATCGCGTCCGCTCCCTCCAATGGGACGTCTGCGTCCCTGGGCTCTGCGCCCTGCATCCCCTGGCCGCGCGTCGGGCTCGCGCGCAGTGGCTGGACCGGTGACGCAGTGCGCCGACCACGGGCTCGCGTCTTCACGGTCTGGCCTGGGCGCGATGTTCCCCGTCCTGCACCGGGCTGCGCAAATTATTTATTTATTTATTTTTTTTAATCTCGCGACAGGGAATAACACGTCGCGGACAAAAAATAAAAATAAAAAAATTTCCTCTGCTCGTCCGCCTCCAGCCTCCTCTCGCTGCTTCCTTTCACTGCAAACAGATCCCGTCCCAATCCGGCTCTGATGCCATGTAAATGTGCGAACAAAATGTATTATTGCAGGAATGTTTAAATAAGATTACAAAATGCCGAGAATAACACTCCGGCGTAACTGATCTGTTACAGACGTTGTAACAGTGGCTTAATAACGTAATACAGACAAAATACGTTAATAGTACGCTAACATTAACTGTGAGGGATGGCATTGATATTAAACCAAATACTTTCAACTAGGGGTAGATGAAATATCTTATGTTAAGAAGACCGCTAGTCTTAGATTAGTGATGATTATTTTTTGAGAAGCTACACAAGCCTTAGACGAAGAAAAAGGACTAGTTGTAGAGAAAGGAAGGATGTCTTGCTCTAGTTTTCAAACCCACATCAATTTGGACTCGAGGAAATATTTCCTCCTTATGTTATGAAATCATTTTTCATTCTAAAGTATTGATGTTTTAAAAATATTGTTGTATGTTAGTTGGGTGAATAAGCATTGGTTTGGCATTACATTCTTGTTGTTAAAGGAACCCTTGAATAGCTCTGCTTAACCATATATCTAGCCTTGCTACTGCTGAGGTCTATCCAAGCTCCTATGTTTGACCTTTAGACCCCTTTTTGATGTATGTCTATGTTGAACCTGTGATAGATGGGCAATTTGAATGCTCTCTATGTCATGTGAGTTTAGTTAACCCTGTCAATTATTGTTAGTGAGGTCTCAACATTTATTTTATCCATTCCCCTATTTGGGGTATGAGTAACATCAATGGCTAGATATTCTTATTCTCTCCATTGCCACCATTGAAGTTGTTGTTGGACTAGTGTTGTCCATTGTTAGGAGGTTGGCTTAGCATTGTCAACCATGGGCCGAGCTCTTGAACTAGCCTTAGTGGATTTTGAATCCTAAGTTCTGTTACCCAACCTAGTGTTAACAAATAGTAGGTTGGGAAGGATAGAATCTACTATATTTAATATCTCCCATGTCACCTAAATTAGTAACCCCATTTGCAATCCTTATACCACCTTGTATGGTGTAGCCACTCATTAGGGGCGATCGGGTGGTAATTGAATTCCATTGCTCCTCATTCATGCTTTTTCTAAGGTATAACCCTAAGGATTAAATTATTTATTCTTACTGCTTTGTGTACCTCACTGCATTAGCTTCATGCTCATGGATAATGGAGGGGACAAAGGAGGTCTACCTAGCCTTCTAACCATCCCATATGGTTTATGTGGGAGTACTGAGTTGTCTTAAGAGGCATGACCCCCATTTGTGGTATAACCACCATGCAATGGTCAATATGACCTCGTGCAATGTTGTGATATGTACAAATGTAGAACCGTTTAATTGCTTGTTAGTTTCCCCATGTGATCAAGTAGTCTTCCCACTTGACTATGTTAATAGACCATTGGGTTACGTTGGTCATTGTTGTTAACCCTTTTGTCATTAGGTGTTAAGAATTTCTCTCATGAGTATTTAATGGTCAAAGGATTACGAAATGGTTTAGAAAATTGGAATAATGTTGGTTTCATAATTTAATCAGTAAATATTAATGAATCGTCCAACGAGTCTATGTTATATGGATTAAAGATTTGATTTTAGGGTTAAATAAAATATATTAAAAGAAATTATTTGTTTAATTTAATTAGTATGAATCAAAGAAATTATTGTTTAATTATTTAATTAATTAAGGTAATAGAACCTTAATTAGTTAAAGAAATGATGTTTAAGAGTTTGTTAATTAAGGTTATGAGGCCTTAATTAGTTAAAGATAGGATTTTTTCTAAGTATTTTAATTAATTAAGGTTATGAGACCTTAACTACTTAAAGAAATGATTTTTTAGGTACCTGATTAATTAAGGTTATGGGAAAAAATTAATCTAGGGGATGGCTTTTATATTTAAACATAAACCTTTGAATGGAAAAAGGGTTGATATATTGAATTACTCATGTTTAATAGATGACTTTCCTTTGATATCAAGTGAATGATTCTTCAAGATGTATTGGTGATTTTATAGTTGCAATTTGGCATATTAAATTATAAATGCATTAATTAAAGAATCATTTAGTAGATGCATTAGTTGCATGCTTCATAGATCCATGAGCTATCCTAATCCCTTACTATCATCAATTGAGAGATGGACAAACAAGGACTAAAAAGGACACCTGGGATCTAAACAATATCTTCGATTTTTGTGAAGTAAAAACTTTGTGTAGAAACTTCTATTTGATTACTGATGTAATTCTTTAAAAGTATGGATTTCTTTTACCATACTTGGACTATGTAATGATTTTTTAATTAATGGAAGTGTATCTCTTGTCAATTAATAGGGTATCTGGATATTATAGTTTCACAAGCTATTCTATTTATCAATGCTTTAGTTAGATCTTGACATCTCTTTTAATATTTAGTTATAGTTATGTTGGTCACAAATCTGCCACAGGAAAGGATTTTATATGTATATGCGCCCTAGACTTGGCCAACATTGAAAGGCCGAGAGAAAGAGAAGTCTCCCGGGCCAATCTCCAGAGAGGGCTGGCTCCCAAACTAATCTAAACTGGTTTTGAAGATAAAGATGCAGGAAAGAAATGGGAAATAACAGAAAGAAAGGGAAATAACAAGAAAGAGATGGAAATATGGCCACAGGCCAAAGTGTATAATTTGGGGCAGACTAACAACAAGAATTCCACCAAGTTTTATGACAACATCTAATAAAGGGAAAGCAATAGAATTGAACTCACACCTTTGTAGAGATAACCTTCAGATCGCATTTCAAACTCTACTCACTAACCAGCAACGTTCGAATTCAGAATGCAGAATTCAAGACTTAACAACAAGAACATGAGCATAAACAGAAATGACTTTAAAACAGAAGGAAACCATACACAGAAGAATGCTTGCAAATCTCAGAAGCCGAGTCTCTTCTATTGATGCAGAGAACTTAGAGAGTTTTCTTGCAAAATGTCTAACCTTCTTTGCTTTAGATATACATGAATATTTATAGAGGTCTTCCCTCTCTCTTTTGCATCACAACATTTAAAACATACAACAGATTTCGAAGAGGTGATCCACAAAATGTGCACTTGAAAGGAGAAACAATCCCCCTTAATCTGCCTCGGAGAAATCACACATTAAATGACCATTATCAGGGCAAGCCAAAAATTGTTAGGAGATCACGAACATAACTTTTAATGCTGGAGGCCTCTTCAATTTTGGTGGCATCGAAAACTGCCTCAGGTTCTTCTATCTTGCGCACATCGGTAATCAGCAACATTTAATCTTTGAGCCTCTTTGACCATGATCTCACAATCCGTTGGAGAGCCTTTAATTGATCCTTATCTCCTCTTCACGTTCTCCTATGCAATCCTGAAGGAAAATGCAAACAGAACTGTATCGGGCCTTTGTTATTGCCTTGGTCGCGAAAATGTGACAGGTCACGAAAATGCGACATGTCGCGAAATCGTGACACTTTTACCTTGTTGCCTTCTCTCTCCGCCACCAGTCGCGAAAATGCGACATGTCGCGATATCGTGACATCTTCTCTTAGTTTAGCTTTGTCTTCCTGACATGTCATGAAATCGTGACATTTTCCTTCGCCTGCCTTCTTCGCTACTCCAAGTCATGAAAACTTCACCATGTCATGAAATCGTGACATCTTCTTCCTTCTATGTCCTTTTCTTCTGTATACCCATGAAACTACAACATGTCACAAAATCATGACATCTTTCTCTTCCTTGGCCTTCATCTTCCTACAAGGAGCGAAAATGGGACATGTCATGAAATCGTGACATTTCATACTTAGCATTGTCTTTCGAGCTCCTTCATCATGAAAACGTAACATGTCACGATATCACGACAATTTTTGTTTTCCTTGTACTTGTCCTTTGTCCCGACTCACGAAAATGTGACATGTCGCAAATTATTTTCTTTCTTTAAACATGTCTAAATGACATTCTCCATTTGGCTACCTCCTTGCTTCCTCCTCATGAAAATGCGACATGTCATGAAATCGTGACATTTCTTCGCACTTGGTCCTTCCGCCCCAATATGTCATGAAATCGTGACACTTTCCTGCCTTCGCCTTCGTTGCCGCTTCCTGTCGCGATATCACGACAAGTTCCTCTTGTTTAGCTTCATCCTCAAAAATGTCACGAAATCATGACATCTTTCATGCCTTGTGTTTATCTTTCAGCTCTTTCCACGATAACGTGACATGTCACGATATCGCGCCAGTCCGTACCATTTGCTCCTTTCTCACTTTTATGTCATGATATCATGACATTTTCCATTGACATTGCCCTCTGCTGCTTTATGTCATGATATCATGACATTTTCTATTATTCTGCTCTATGGCCACCGCAAGTCATGAAAATGCGACATGTCGCGATATCGCGACAACTTTCATTTTAATGCTCCCTCACCGCAACAAGTCGCGAAACACCAACATGTCACGATATCGTGACAATTTGGCTTCTTTGCTTTCGTTGACTGTTTTGACCATGAAAACGTGACAGGTCATGAAAATGCGACATGTCGCGATATCATGACACTTTCTTGACTTAGCTCTTTTCTGCATTTGGCACCACGAAACTACGATAGGTCACGATATCGTGACATGTCGCGATATCGCGACAGTTTCACTTTTGCACAAACTTGGTTATTTTGCATGAACAACAACAACAAAAACAATGTGGCAAAAATGCCAACATTCTTGGCGGCTCATGGGGTATACAGTTTTGCTGTATGCATGAACCTCAGGCCTTTATCCATTGGGCAACAGAGTCAAGCAACTGGAGGAGCAGAAAGAATGAGTGTTGGTTGATGTTGGACGTCTCTGTAGGCTACTGCAACAAGCTCTTGTTGGTACTCGACTCTGAAAAATAGGACCTTCAACAAAAATTTGTGGAAGAACAGAACTTCCTTTATTTCTTTAGAACTACTACACTTTGCCTAGCTCGGATGAGCTGGGTAATCACCAGGTGCTGTGCAAGGATCTCCATGGTAGTAGTGAAAAGCACCTGAACTACAAAAAGGGAAATGAATGGAGTGATGGCCGGGGGGGGGCGGGGGGCGGGAATGGTGAATGATGGAAGGGTGGAAGATGAAGGAGTAGAAACAGTAGATACAGCAATAGGGTGCTACTATGCTACCAGCTACTGGGATGCTATGAAATAGATAATGAAATGGAAGTGGATGGAATGGAGATGGTAGTAGAAACTGTGGCTGTGATGAAGTACTCACAAGACAAAGGACTAGAAGAAAGGGAAAGTAGAAATGGGAACATCAGAGAGGGGAGTAGAAACAACAATAGTGGCTTGATTATGTGTAGAGGAACAAGGAGTAAAGAGGAAGGGAATGAAGTAGAGGAAGTGAAAGAAAGAAGTAGAGGAAAGCCACTAACTATTGGGAAAGAAAAGAAAAGAAAGAGAAATAATCATACCTGTGGGCTCGCATGCAAAAAGAGCCGAAGTCGATGAAATTTTTTTTTTTTCTATTTCTTTTTTTTTTCTTTTTTTTTTTATGTACAAGGTAACCCCCGAATTAGCTGTGAACTCTCGGGAGAGACACGTACCCAAACATGGCTCTATGATCTCCTGGATCCCAGACCTTGGACAGACACTCAATGGTCTCCTGATTGATAATCAGCTCGGAGTCACCAAAGATTTGCAACTATCGCGTTCCAAGTGTCTCAGCCGTCTTGAAACCTAAGCATAAAGCCTCATCCTCTATGGTATTATCTGTGTAGCTCCAGGTCAAAGTACAAGAAGGTAATACTAGAACAGTCCCAGTGCCAGCGCCATTTCTGCATTGTGCTCCATCGAAATAGAGTTGATCTTGACTTCCATCATTCTGTTCTTGAGCCTTTTCAGTCTTGAGAATAGAATAACAACCAATCTCAGTTTCCACCATGGCATTAAAATCAAGCATTGAAAACTCATCCTCCAAGTGAAGCTCATCCAGGACTTCATCCATCAAATCAGGATCTTGCAATTCTTCAGTGATCAGATTGACAGAATGTTTGGATCTTTCTTCTTCTTCCATCTTCTCTACATGAAAAGTAGAAGGCTTCTTATTGTAGATCCGGACTCTTCTTCCTTTGAAAGGAATCTCCAAGTGAGAATAATCCAGAGAAAGATAACCTCCCAGCTTAGCAGTGAATTCTCTTGACAAACACATACTAAAATATGGTTCCAAATCGACCACAACTATCTCCTGAATTACTGTAATCTGAGGCATACTATGTAAAGCAATAGGAACATCCTTGATTACACCCATTATTTTCATGGGAGTCCCATCCAACTGCAAGACACCAGGGCTACTTCTTGTATACTCCATTCCCATGACTTCACAAACTGCCTTTGGCATGACAGTTGTTGCAGCACCAGAGTCAATCATGCAGTTGTGCACTATCCAACCCTCCATTCTGAGTGACAAATAAAATGGGGGTGGTCTATTTTTTCCAGTGGCTGAAGTAGTTAATGTTTGAGCAAAAATCATCTGGGTAGGATTCTTCTCACTATCTTTCATAGACTTCAATGATTCTTGTAACAGATCAACTTGCCCAGGTAATTGTAAAGCATCATAGAGACTAACCTTGGCTGGAATCTTCTTCAATTCTTTGACAATATTGTATGCAGATGCACCAGACTCCCTCTTTTCATTAATGTCTTCATATTTGCTCCGATATTGCTGAGTGGCTTCTACCCTCAGTCTTTTAGTCAAAGATGGGTACTTGAGCTTTTCTCTGGCTCGGTCCTCTGTTTCAGCTCTTGCCTGTGAAGCTGAGGCTTTTTCTTGCAATCTTTCCTTTGCTCGTGGTGGCAAAAGATCTTTCAACAGAATAGGTGAATCTGGATTTGGTACTAAAATAGGAGCTTTCACTTGTACTTGTCTTCTTTCATTCTGCATCTTTGGATCAGCCGGTACCCTTAATGGTTCCATCTCTATTGGATCTACAGTGACTGGCTTCTTCCCAGTTCTCGTGAGAACTGAGACTTGTTCTTCAGATGGAACCATAAAATTATGATCCACCTCAGAAATCATATTAACTTGTCCTCCAGAAGAGCTTGCGGCCAAGGTTTGCACATAGTTCAAATGAACCATACAAGTGTCTTCGCCGTGTGGATCATTACATGTAGAGCACCAATATGTTCTTTCTGTAGGGCCAACTTCCTCATTCGTCAACACAGTCAGGTTCTTTTCAGGCACCTTACTTGTTGAAGCCGCTTGTTCTCTAGTGATTGGCGGAGGTTGAAATCTCCTGGGTTGGAAATCTCTCTCAGCCTGCTTTCTTTCAAGAACTGTGATTTTATTTCCCATCGCTCTTATAGCTGAATTAGCCGATTGTACCTCTTGTAATAGGATTGCGAAAGGATCAAGATTTGAGGGCGCAGGAGGTGCCGGTAGAGGTAGAGGTGCTGGCGGTGCAGGCAATGCTAGGAATGAAGTGGGAGCTGGTAATTGCGGAATGATTGGTGCAGGAAACTATGGAATAGTTGGAGCAGGGAGCTGGGGAACTGGAATGGGTGCGATCTGAGGCGCACTTGAGCTCCATGATGGAATAGGATACATGGAAGGCATAGGCTATGAAAATGAACTAGAATACAAATGCTTAGGAAGATCAGGTAAGATGGGCATTGTTACCTTTGGAGGAAGCCTACCTATGGCAATCAAGTCAGCTTCCGCCTTTTGCGCTTGTTCGAACAGTTCTAGAAATGTAGTCACGTTGGACTGTCGGACAACCAAGCCGATGTCTATGTTGAAGGCTCTGAGATAATAGAATGCAGCTAGCTCATGAGCGGGCCGAAGACCATCAGGAATTCTCTGCCAGCTTCTGGTAAATCTGACATTGAAGTCAGCTATCTCCTCCTACGGGTGCCTTTGGATCGCATTAAATTGATGCAACAAGGAGTATGGATCAGCTTGTTCATGAAAGTTCTTGACTAACAGTTCTCCTAATTGATCCCATGATGCAATGGTGCCTGGTTGCAATGTTCGGTACCAATACAACAATTTTCCTCTCAGTGATAACACCAACAATTTTACCATCACGTCTTCGTCAGTTATGTCATGGATAGCCGCCAAAGAGGCTACATCATTAATATGCTCATAGGCAGTTTTACCAGTACCATCATAGGTCGGCAAAGCTTTCAAAGCAGCTTGAGGTACTTGATTCTGTGTCGGTAAATTCAAGGCTCCCGAATCATTCCATGCTGAGAACTTCCTTGGTGGAGGATGTTGGGCCATTTGGACTGGTGCGTATGGCTGTAGAGGTGGAAAACTAGTAGCAGTACTAGATGAATTTGAAGGAACAGAGAACACACCAGCAATTTGTGAGGATGTTGTAGAGGATATAAGTGGTGGGGAGACCAACTTAGGGTGTTCGCTTAATCTTTGATTGTCAAGTTCAAAAAACTCAATGGGATTTTTAGATTTTTTGGCCTTCGATCTTGTGATCATGAAGTACAACTTTCACTGTATCCACGTTCGGAGGCTTTTGGGTAGTGCTGAGTCGCCAAATGTTCTAATTATACAGCATGAAGGTGAACATTAAACCTTAATACTATTGGAAGTGGAACTTTTAGTGTCCCATCGGGCATGCCAAAATGTTGGCACAGGTGGGTTTGTCAAGTTGAAATAATGCTTCCCCCATCCACGTCCCACCAGGCGTGCCAAAAATTGTTGGTCACAAATCTGCCACAGGAAAGGATTTTATATGTATATGCGCCCTAGACTTGGCCAACATTGAAAGGCCGAGAGAAAGAGAAGTCTCCTGGGCCAATCTCCAGAGAGGGCTGGCTCCCAAACTAATCTAAACTGGTTTTGAAGATAAAGATGCAGGAAAGAAATGGGAAATAACAGAAAGAAAGGGAAATAACAAGAAAGAGATGGAAATATGGCCACAGGCCAAAGTGTATAATTTGGGGCAGACTAACAGCAAGAATTCCACCAAGTTTTATGACAACATCTAATAAAGGGAAAGCAATAGAATTGAACTCACACCTTTGTAGAGATAACCTTCAGATCGCATTTCAAACTCTACTCACTAACCAGCAACGTTCGAATTCAGAATGCAGAATTCAAGACTTAACAGCAAGAACATGAGCATAAACAAAAATGACTTTAAAACAGAAGGAAACCATACACAGAAGAATGCTTGCAAAT
This sequence comes from Wollemia nobilis, assembly GCA_028583015.1. Classification (NCBI taxonomy): domain Eukaryota; kingdom Viridiplantae; phylum Streptophyta; class Pinopsida; order Araucariales; family Araucariaceae; genus Wollemia; species Wollemia nobilis. Next base: position 4,996,646 of record JAQPPZ010000622.1, read on the forward strand.
CTCAGAAGTCGAGTCTCTTCTATTGATGCAGAGAACTTAGAGAGTTTTCTTGCAAAATGTCTAACCTTCTTTGCTTTAGATATACATGAATATTTATAGAGGTCTTCCCTCTCTCTTTTGCATCACAACATTTAAAACATACAACAGATTTCGAAGAGGTGATCCGCAAAATGTGCACTTGAAAGGAGAAACAATCCCCCTTAATCTGCCTCGGAGAAATCACACATTAAATGACCATCATCAGGGCAAGCCAAAAATTGTCAGGAGATCACGAACATAACTTTTAATGTTGGAGGCCTCTTCAATTTTGGTGGCATCGAAAACTACCTCAGGTTCTTCTATCTTGCGCACATCGGTAATCAGCAACATTTAATCTTTGAGCCTCTTTGACCACGATCTCACAATCCGTTGGAGAGCCTTTAATTGATCCTTATCTCCTCTGCACGTTCTCCTATGCAATCCTGAAGGAAAATGCAAACAGAACTATATCGGGCCTTTGTTATTGCCTTGGTCGCGAAAATGTGACAGGTCACGAAAATGCGACATGTCACGAAATCGTGACACTTTTACCTTGTTGCCTTCTCTCTCCGCCACCAGTCATGAAAATGCGACATGTCACGATATCGTGACATCTTCTTCTTAGTCTAGCTTTGTCTTCCTCAACATGTCGCGAAATCGTGACATTTTCCTTCGCCTGCCTTCTTCGCTACTCCAAGTCACGAAAACTTCACCATGTCGTGAAATCGTGACATCTTCTTCCTTCTGTGTCCTTTTCTTTTGTATACCCAAAACTACAACATGTCACAAAATCATGACATCTTTCTCTTCCTTGGCCTTCATCTTCCTACAAGGAGCGAAAATGGGACATGTCACGAAATCGTGACAGTCCGTACTTAGCATTGTCTTTCGAGCTCCTTCATCGTGAAAACGCGACATGTCGCGATATCGTGACAATTCTTTTTTTTCCTTGTCAACATGTCATCTTTCATCTCCTAAACCACAGTCTCGAAAATGGGACATGTCATGAAATCGTGCATGTTTCTCCATTTGGCTTTCATCTCCACACCAAAAATCCAACATGTCGTGAAATCGTGACATTCCGTACAATTTGGCTGCCTCCTTGCTTCCTCCTCATGAAAACGTGACATGTCACGAAATCGTGACATTTCTTCGCACTTGGTCCTTCCGCCCCAATATGTCACGAAATCGTGACACTTTCCTGCCTTCGCCTTCGTTGTCGCTTCCTGTCGCGATATCGCGACAAGTTCCTCCTGCTTAGCTTCGTCCTCAAAAATGTCGCGATATCGCGCCAGTCCATAGCATTTGCTCCTTTCTCGCTTTTCTGTCGCGATATCGCGACATTTTTCATTGACATTGCCCTTTGCTACTTTATGTCGTGATATCACGACATTTTCTATTGTTCTGCTCTGTGGCCACCGCAAGTCGTGAAAACGTGACATGTCGCGATATCGCGACAACTTTTCATTTTAATGCTCCCTCACCGCAACAAGTCGCGAAACACCAACATGTCGCGATATCGCGACAGTTTGGCTTCTTTGCTTCCGTTGACTGTTTTGACCGTGAAAACGTGACAGGTCACGAAAATGCGACATGTCGCGATATCGCGACAATTTCTTGACTTAGCTCTTTTCTGCATTTGGCACCGTGAAACTGCGACAGGTCGCGATATCGCGACATGTCGCGATATCGCGATAGTTTCACTTTTGCACAAACTTGGTTATTTTGCATGAACAACAACAACAAAAAACAATGTGGCAAAAATGCCAATAAGTTATTTTTTATGTTTGTTTTAAATATATTTATTTAGTAATTATCTTCTTGTATTTTGAAGAAACTTAAATGTTTTAAACTAGTTAAATAAGCTAAATAGATATTTTAGTATGGTTGAGTTGTGGTAGTTATAGAAACAAAGAATCTAAGAGATTATGGGATATCTTAGGATTGTTGATAGATAAAATTCATTTAGAGAAAATTTTCCAAGAAATAATTGAATAGACTATACAATAGAGTAGTCTAAACAAAAATGACTATCTATGAAAGGATTAAGTTACTTTATCACAAAGATGAGATGAGTAGCTTATTTATCGTACATGTAGTATAACTACACATATAGGCTTGTGTATGTTATAGATATGGGCATACCATTTTATTGAAAAAAGGAGATAATTTAGCCTCATATAAATATGGCTTGTAGCTTATCACAATACACATAGCATTCATACATAAATAGACTTGTGCATGGTATGGAGATGGGTGTATCCTAAGTAGATTTTAGAAATAATGTTAATTTTTTGTAAGAGAGAACAAGTAACTTTAAACATTAGGTTAGCTTCGATATATTTTTAATTTGTGCATGTAATGAATGGCATAAAAATATCTCTTTGAGTATGTGTTAATTATTGTTTTTTAAAAAAAAATCACAACCCCTTTAGTTAGATTTTCATATTGTTACATGTTTCTTTATGTATGTATGTTTATATTTCAATATGTGCTTATATATGCTCAAGGGTGGAAGTTTTCACTCCTAAATATTGACACATTATGGTTAGGGTTGTTGTACATGAGGATTTATCTTGATCTTGGTGCATTGTTGTTGTTAGAAGGTTTTTTTATTTTTGCAATCTTTATTTTTTTTTTGCATTTCTCTAACCCTTCCCCCATGAAGTTGGTAGATTAGGCTAGCTTAGAAAAAAATTTCACAATATCACACCTTAAAATTATCCAAACTTATAAAAAATATCAAATACCCCTAATCAAGCTAAACCTTATGCTCTCGAAAGTAGCCCTATTGTGTCACTCCACATGAGATGTGGTAGTCCTGATCATCTAGTCCAACCTGTCTGATGGTTGGGATAATTGTAGAGGACAAAATTCTATACAACCAAATACTTGAATATTATATATTTAAGGCTTTTATCCCCTCCTTGCATATTTTGGAGTGATATGTTCAATTGATCCAATGAGGGCACAATTAAGTAAACTATTGTATATGTTGCTTCTACCCAAAAATAATGTCCAAGTTGTGAATCCTTCAACATACTTCATATCATTTCCATGATTGTTGTAATTTGTGTTCTATAATACTATTTTATTATGGTGAGTAGGTAGTTTTTAGCTATCATTAAATGCCATATTCCTTCAAAAATGATGAAAATTCATTATTGGTAATTTTTTCCCTTGATTTGAGTGGAGGACATGGATCCTTATTCCTATGGAAGTATCTACCTAGGCCTTAAATTGTTGAAAGTATAAGAAAACTTAATATTTATATTTCAGATAATATACCCACATTTTTTGGTAAGATCATCAACAAATATTTGAAAAAACTTGGACCCATAGTAACTTGGATCCATGGTTCTACATAAATCGGTATGGATCACATCAAGAGGTGCCTTGGCCCAAAATTCAATAGTATTGAAGGGAGATTGACATTGCTTCCCACCTAAGAAAAAATATCAAATCTATATGGGCTTCTATAAAGAAGAAATACCTTTGACCATATTTTTTGTAATGCAATAAGGTGGCCATAACTTATATGACCATATTGTCAATATCAAAGTGATGTAAATATATTGAAATTGATTACTAATGCTAAGTTATCATGATGAATTATGAAAATATCAAACATATTTAATTTTATTTTCCATATTCAATAATCTTATAACTCTTAGTTTGATCACAAATGATATATACCTTCTATCCTTGTTGCTTTTCAAAATTGACCTTTAAGTTGTGGTTAACTAGTTGATTAATGGAAAGTAGATTTTTGGTAAGTCTTGGAACATATAGGACTTCTATGATTCTATATTTGTGTGATCCAAGTCATAATTTTATATCAATTATACCTTTTATTTCATAGGATGTTTCATACCCAAGAGAATTTTTTTGCATGGATGTAATAAATTAGATTTTGAAGTAAATATATCCATCTTATAATGTGTTTGGTTGCTCCAGAATCAATATCCAAATATCATTGAGTTGAGCATGTGCAACTAATTTATGTTATTTTCTAATATTTCCTATTGGTGATGAGAATTGTTTCTCCATATGCCTTTCTTGAGTGGTTGCTTCTATTTTAAAAATATTTGTTCTTCTTTTTATTTCAAATGTGATACATCTTCCTTTTGAAGTAGGTTCACAAGTTTTTCAAAGACTTGTGTTTGGTCAATAATACTTAACGTTGTCATAACAATATTGTACTTATATGGGAGAGATATCAACATAATTGAAACTATATTTTCATCAAATACCTTTTTTCCTAGTGCTTGCAATGATGCTCACAACTCAACTATTCTCCTTATGAATGATTCCAGTTTTTCTCCACCTTTTATCTTCAAACAATAGAGATATCTTTGGAGGAATAGAATTTGACTTTTATTCTTTGCTTAAAATACTATTCTTAGTTTTTTCGATGCATCTTTGGTTGTGGTTGAATCCTAAATATATTCTTGAACTTCATCTACTACTTCAAACATGATAATTAATCTTGACTTTTTGTCCACATTGTTAAAATTTATTTGGTCTTTATTTGATTCTTTATGATGGGTAGTGGTCTCATCTACTAATTACCATACTTCCTCAAACTCAAGCTAAGTTCTAAATTTGGTTTTAAAGATAACATAGTTATTTCCTCTCAATAGTTAGGAATTTTGTAGCAAAAATTTTGTGCTCTACTAGCCATGGTAAAATTTCAATAAATTTTAAGATATTTTTTCACAAAATCAATCTCAAAAACTACTTTTTATTGAATGTATATAATCCTATACTCAAATTTTGATTGATGTTTCAAAATGCAATAAAACTGTCTTGCTAAATATAATAATATTGGAGTTTATTACATAACTTGGTACCTTGTAAATACATTGCAAGAACCATATAAATATTTTTGTATATACTTTGTAAATATGTAGTGTGAAGGAGTCTTGTAAATATTTATCATTTATTAATTATTAGAGGTTTTTTTTTATTAGGGTGTCAATAAAATATATTTCTCTTATGAGAAATATAAAGAGTCATATCTCCCAAAAGTTTGAAGTTCTTAAGGAGATGAATAGATAGATGAAATTGAAATGTTAAGAGACTTTGTAAAGGCTAAATGTCTAGAAAGCATATGAGATGTATTGTAATGTGAAATTTTAGTACTTCATTGGTATTGGAATACTAAGTGTGATTCATGAGAATATAGTGATTTTATCTATTTTTTTGAATACTTGTGTATATAATTATGTGAGAAATTTAAGCTTGATATATACATACATATATATATATATATATATATATATATATATATATATATATATATATATATATATATATATTTCTTATAAGTTTGTAGTGGTATTGGAGCCACATTTGAAGTGATTCATGTGTGTGTGAAATAAGAGAGAGAGAGAGAGAGAGAGAGAGAGAGAGAGAGAGAGAGAGAGAGAGAGAGATTTGGGTGTGCTACAAAAGAGTGCCATGGTAAGTATGAACCCAAGTGTTTGATAGAAAATCTTTGAAGAATTTATAGTTGTGAGCACAAGAAATCTGAGTTATATTTTTTTTAAGTTCCCAAGCATAGAGGAGAGTTCATCATAAAAGTTTTAGGAAAGTCACACTAAGAGAAAATAAACATTGAGAGTAGGCTACCATTGAAATTAGAGATGAGATATGTTAAGAGAATCATGGAAGAAACCACCATTGTTGTAACTATTTCCTGAGTTGATGTCATCAAATTTGTGCTAGAGATAGTAGAAGAGAAGCTGAGTATAGTATTGAATAGGATATGAGAATAGTGAAAAAATATGTAGAGTGAAAGCACTAAACATTGGATAATGTAGGAGTGAACCAAAATGCAAGCAAGATGGAGTAGTGAGTATAAAATTCCTAGTTTAATGAATATAAGTAAAGTATAAAAATGAAAGAATAACTTGTATAGAAAGTGTAGCACCCTAAAATTGGCACAGTTAAAACATTAATAAAAAGTAGAAATTTGAATTTTAATCCTGAAATCGCCCGTTAACCGCTCACCTCATTTTTCATGCCATTTTTAGAGGTTGTTGTGACCATTGGACGATATCGTCATCGATCTGACGATATCATTGTTGATCTAACGATATCGTTCCAAATTGGATGAATTTGTCTGGAACAGAACGTCCAAACGATTTCGTCCCAAAACTAGATTTTTGCAATTAGCTTTTATTCCAACAGCCTCTCCAACTTGGGTAGAAGCGTGTCTGCATGGTTGGAGATTCCCACATTGAGGATATCCCAGATTGGGATGATCCCCAACCTCCTAACCTCCCCCTAATCCTATATAAACTGGGATTTTTCTAGTTTATCCCCCTGATTCCCCCTGACTCCCTCCATAATCTCCCATAATTTGCATTTGTGTTTTCAAGTTTTGTTGTAGGATTTCACTATGTTTCAGGTGGAGGTAGCTCAGATGGTCGTAGGTGATTCAACTACAATTTGATACGATCCTATCAAGATCGACGACGATCTTGTATGATTATAGAAAATCTGATCTGTAATTTAGCTTGGGGGCAATCAGAGCCCTGAGTTTGCATTCTCTATCTCATTTTCCTTATTTATTGGTGCATTAGATTAATTTACTTCTATTTTGTATCTTGGAGTTCACCTCATTTAGTGTAATTGCATGATAAAATTCAAAATAAGTTTCCAAAATAGTGCATCTCATTTAATTTGATATCTATATTTATCATTCAAACATATATACTCTTATTTCTATCATTTTGCATCATTCTTGCAATTGTATTTTTGGTTTTTGGTGTCTGTTTTCTTGATTGCAGGTTTCTAACGAATTTGCCTTATGAATTCTTCAGGTCGCTGATGATCTTGGGTGATTTCGGATGATCTCCTATGATTTGGGATGATTTTGAACAATTACAGATGATCCTGTCATATTCGGGATGATCTGGACTCCTACAAGCTTCAAAATCTTCATCAGACATCAAAAATCAGGTGTACTCTTCTCCATTTTATATATTCTCTGTATTCAATCACATTAGGATTCATTTATGTCTTCTATTTTCATGTAAATTTGAATCTTCATATATAATAGCTTAGCTTCATTTTGGCCAGCCTAGGAACCTGAATGATTGAACATAAAATGAACAAATCAAACCCATTTTCAAACCTAGGCATGGAAACTTCCACTCAAATTTTCCTGGTGAACCCCACCATCCATCAAAAATTTACCTTTATACCCCTCCCCCGAGAGGCGCGACCTTCAAAGGGCCTCTCCGTTCGAGGTATTGTTCCATCCTTTTCTCACCCCCCTTTTGGGTATGAATCCTTTAGCCTAAAGGTAAGGGTGCAAACAATTTGAGCGATACATTTTGGTGAACCCGATGTGAAGCTAAAAACACCTCTTGAAAACAATCCAAAAAAAAAAAACACATTATTAAGAACATTTAGAATCATTAGAACATTGTTAAATTTGCATATCATACTTAGATGGTAGATTATAATAGAAGACGAGTTGTCTCCATAAAGGTTGAAAATCAATTAACGGCCATAGATATTACTTATGTGCTTAGAGTATCTCAAACATATAGAGCCCAACCTTTGTAGGATGAGCTTGATAGGAGATTGGGTATTATTAAATCTAGATCTGCAGAACTTCGGCAAATTAAGAGGTTTGTCCTAGACAGAATCCTGGATCCTGATCAGGTGACTTTGTATCATGAACTTCAGAGAGCTTGCCATAGGTGGTTAGCCGATAAAAGAGCACTCGTGTCTTCTAAATTATACACCTTTGAGGAATACCTTGAGAATGTAGTTGTAGTACATAAATTTCTATCTCGTGTAGAGGATCAAGAAGTCATTCTTATGGATAAAAAGATATGGAATAGAGTTGCTAGAGCTGTGTTGTATTGAGAGTATTACCATGAACTTTATGTTTACATGTTAGAATCTGAAATAGATCATATTACCATAGCACACTTTGTCAAGTTCTTGAAAAACAACTTCCAATTCGAAGAGGAGCATTTCATGACTCCTGATGAACTTGACCCTATAAATGATATCCATAAACTATTCATAGAAAGCTAAGTGATTCTTTCTACTATTGTTTCTTACAACTAGCATGTTGTTTGTTATTTTTATTTTCGCAAAATAATAATATAATAAAATCACACAAAAAAAAAGAAAAAATAAAAACAACAAAACATTTCCTTTTAAAATATTATAGTAGGTATATAGTTAAAATATATACCTCTCAACCCTATCGCATATATATATATATATATATATATATATATATATATATATATATATATATATATATATATATATATATATATATATATATATATATATATATATATATATATATATATATATATATATATATATAGTATATATATATATATAAATGCTAAAGCCTAAGTTTGGCACAATGCCTAGACTTAGGAATGGAAAACAAACCGAAGAAGATGAAGATTGGTTAGGAAGACCATTAACTGACCAAAATGTCCCTCCTGAGTACCAAGTTCAGGAAGAAGAAACCCTAGACCAGGAAGAAGAAGAGCTTGTTTTAGGAAATGAACAAGAAGAAACTATTAGAGAGGAAGAATCCTCATCCCCTAAAATGTCTCCGAGAGGAGCTATCACTTTTGAGAACATGGAACAATTCTGGAAGTTCATTAACACTAATATTGGTGTTTTTAATAGAGCATCCCATATGGACAAGGATCGAATTAGTGACACTCAAGCAACTCTAGAAGAAGTATTTCAAACACACACTAATCCCTTGTCCTTTATTGAACAAGAGAGTGATCAAGATGGACCATCCAATTTGGATATAGTAGTTGCGATCCAGAGCATGCAACAACAACAGGTTACCCAATGACCTAAAGTGCCTGTTAACAAGCCTAGGGTCATTCCCGCACAAAAGAAACCATCATTTACTACTCTATTTCACCAAGATCTTGATCAACATACCTCAAATCAACAAAAACCCAAAACAAAACCGAACACCAATTACCAACAATATAAGGTACAACATAATACTATTACAAATCCCCTTCATAATACTCTTCCTACCAACACTTTGCATAATAGAAATATAACATTTAATCCTTGTGCCACACCATCATACACTCATAGATCCCATACCTATGTGCCATCGAACTAATATGGTGGACAAACTAGCAATCTGGAAGCCGTGGTGAAATAGTTAGTTTCCCGCATGGACCAGATAGATCCCTACCGTCCCTCATACAATTATCAAGAGATGTGTAGTCAGCCTTTAGATCCTATAGTCATAGCACAACTGTATCCTAAACATTTTCCTATGCCTATTATTCCCATATATAAAGGAACCAAAGATCCCATAGAGCATCTTCGTATGTTTAGAATAGCATGTCATGATATATCACATGATGACTTGTTATTACTAAAAATGTTCCCGAAAATCTTGGGAGGAATGGCATTAGAGTGGTATTATCAATTACCCACTAATTATTTGAGGAATTTCGAAGAAACTGTCGAGTATTTTGTTCATAAATTTAGTGCCTACATCGAAAGAGATGTGACCATTAAAGATTTGTATAACTTAAAACAGGGCAAAGAGGAATGCTTTGCTGATTTCCTAGCTAGGTGGAGACAGTTGATGGGAAAATTGCACTTTGTGTTACCTTATAGGGAGATGTTGGACATCTTTATTAATAATTTGCAAGAGCAACTATCTTACGAATTATCAACTGCTACCTTGACCACCTTAGATCAGGCTATAGACTTAGCCCAAAGAGTGGAAGATGCTCTCATTAGGAGAGGCCAGCTTAAAAAGGGAGATGATGAGAAAACATCCAAAAATAAATATAAGAATAAACAAGTTGTGGTTGATGGAGTCACCGATAGCAAAAATACTGCTAATGTTAATGTTGTGAAGATAGCGGAGAAGTTTGTACTGAAACCTCCTGATAGACCTCCTCAAGAATTTACTAGGTTAAATCAACCTTTATCAACTATTCTACCACAATTATTAGAATGAGGTTTGATTCAATTACCAAATATTCAGGAACCTAATCCAACTATACCCGGATATAGAGCAGATTTACATTGTGACTTCCATAGAGGACCTAGACACACTACCAACTCTTGTAAAATATTAAAACATAAAATACAGGACTTGATTGATAATAATGATATGGAGGTGCAAGCCTTTCAACCTAAGCAAAATCCTCCTAATAATGTTCAAAATAACACCCCACAAAACCAGAATCAGAATGCCAATCAGTCATTGGACATATTTCAACATTCCTTACCAAAACATGGTAAGGAGGTGGCTAATCAAGTTGAACATCATAGTGTCCCTCCTCTTGCCCAATATGTAGGAACTATTAGTGGGCATTTACTTGTTCATGATCTGGAAATCTTTGACACAACTTTATCTATGGTTACAACCAGGCCTCTATATAATATTCAGATACCTGATCTTAGTGATACATAATACGAGACTAAGAGTGATGGAAATCACATCAAATCAATCGAATAGTTCTAAAGATGAATTAGATCCTATTCACCCTATCACAAGTTATATGGTTCCATAAGAGCCATTTTCAAGAAGAGTCACTGCTAGACCATCTTCTCATCGATTACTTTCTAATGAGCTAGTTATAAATGCTAGACCAAGACCCATTCATCATCCGTAGAATAATATTGTGGGTACCATCGAAGCTGTTACTAGACAACAGGCTCAAAATTCTCAACAAGATCAAATTTAGAATGGTGGATCAGCTCCATTTGTTTTGAAGGTTCCTAATAAAGGGAATCATTCACCTAATGTTCAACCTAAACCTCATTATAATATTAATGAACAATTATCAAATATTACAGCTAGAATTTCTCTCTTGGACCTTTTAAGATCTTCTCCTACACATAGAAATGAATTAATGCTCACATTACGTTAGATGATGGTACCACAAGACATTCAACCTGAAGCCATGGTTGATACTATAATAACTCATGAAGTTGATTGTATTGACTTTCGGGATAGAGGCATACCGCAACATAGTTTACATAAAGATAACCCCTTGTATATTACTGCCTTAATTGGAGATGTAGCAGTCAAACGAGTTTTGATTGATAATGGTTCATCTTTAAATATCTGCACTTTTGACTTCTACCAAATATTTGGGTTTAGAAGTGATGAAATGAAAAGAACTAATATGATCATAAAATATTTCAATGACGAAACACAAGAAACATGTGGATTTATTACCATTCCATTGCAGGTTGGTCCAATAACCTTGGATACGACTGTGTTTATTGTACATTGCCCTGCATCGTACAATATACTCTTTGGTCATCCTTGGATCAATGAGATGCGAGATATTCCCTCAACTTTACATCAGTGTGTTAAGTTTGAATTTAAGAATTAGTTGGTTACCATTCATGGTGATCCAAGACCCTTTGATATGTGTGCTTTGGAAGAACCTATTGGAGTTCAATTTTGCCCCACTTTGTCATCCACACATCCTAATTCTCATTATCCATCTAAACATGTGAAAATCACACCCACAACGTCATCTACTTCTTTTGCATCAGTTGCACTTCCATATATAACTCAACTATCCTCTGAACAAACCGCATTAGGACCTAAGAAATATCCTAATCCCACAACCAATATTTCTTGTTCTACTCCTATAACTTCCATAACTTTAATAGACACATTTATTGACACCTCTACACTGTCTACATCCACCAAATTCATATTTTTTGCATCGAAAGACGTAGGGAATGTTCCTTCTACCTCTTATGCTCTTACTGACGAGCTCTTACCCGATCTATCTAAAATTCTTATATCAAAATAAATGAATGCTTCTATGCAATATTCCCTTATTTTAAGTAATTTGACACCATATCCTTGTACCTTGGGCCTCCCATAGCCTATGGGAAGTATTTACCAAGTTTGGAGTTGTACCTTTATTTATAAGGGATATGACTAGGGTAGAATACCCAAAAACATCAGAATTCATTATGATGGATATGCTCGATGTTATTTTACTAATGAGTATATTAAAGCCAAACCTATAATGCTTAAATTGGGATATAAAGGGAAATGTTTGGGACCTTTCCAGAATGGTATGAAAGAACCTTTTGAGGTAGAAGCATGGCCTGTTCGATGTGGTGTGGGCCTATTTTATAGTAAGAGTCAGCCATTCCCATTTGAGGATGATGACCATCTTACATGTTACCAAGATTATTTAGATGAACGTGATACTTTGCATTTAATGAATAAGACATTCACATATAATATGCTATATATAGCTTATCTGAGATGATTGTTGAATTCGATGATGAGTTGGAGGGAGATATCTTTCACGAATTCTCCGTTGAGGAATTATTACGTAATGGATTTTATTTTTATGATTCTACACCTAGTATAGCCCAGCTTGAGGCCACGACTCCTCAAGATGAATTATCCAAGCTAACCTTGGAAGAATTACAAGAATTGGGCGTTTCACCTGCCCCACCTAATTTTGAGAGAGATCTACACATGGAAGTAGAAAATATCATAAAAATTAACATTGGAACCGACGATAACCCTCACATAATCAAAATTGGATTAGAATTGAGTCGAGAAAAATAAGGTAAATACATTGCATTTCTTAAAGAATATGAAGATGTTTTTTCTTGGACATATGAAAATATGCCAGGTTTAGATCCTTCTGTAGTTATGCATCACCTAGTAGTGCATCCGGATGCTAAACCCATTAGCGAAGCTTCAAAAAATGCATCCTAAAGTGGCATTACTAGTCAAAGGGGAGTTAGAAAAACTCCTGAATGTTATTTTTATACAAGCCATTGATTATGCTGAATGGATCTCGAATGTAGTTCTAGTAACTAAGAAAGAAACTACTAAGGTTAGGGTTTGTACAAAATTTAGAGATATTAATGTTGCATGCCCTAAAGATGATTTTCCCCTTCCCAATATGGATCAGATCATTGATCTTATTGCTGGGAGTGGAATTATATTCTTAATGGATGGATTTTATGGTTATAATCATATCAGGATAGCTCATGAAGATCAGGCTAAAACAACCTTTATTACCTCTTGGGGGACTTTCTGTTGGAAAGTGATGCCATTCGGTTTGAAGAATGCAGGTGCAACCTATCAATGAGCCATGAATTATATCTTTCATGATATGATGCATGATATACTACATGATTATGTAGATGACATTATAGCTCATTCTACTGAAGAAGATGACCATTTAGATGACTTGAGAAAAGTATTTGATCGGTTAAGGGAATATCTTATCCGATTGAATCTAGCCAAATGTATATTCGAAGTTAAGTCAGGTAAATTATTTGGGGTTATAGTTTCTTTATGTGGCATCAAAATTAACCCTCTCAAGATTATGGCTATCACTAATATGCCCGCACCTACAAATATATCTGAATTACGGAGTCTACAAGGTAAGCTTCAAGCTATCCATCGCTTCATCGATAAGTTGGCAGATAAAACTGGACCCTTTCTTAAGCTTCTTAAGAAGGATGTCTATTTCCATTGGGATGATGAATTTAAGGAAGTATTTGAACTCCTCAAAAAATATCTTCTTAACCCACCTGTAATTTCACCACCTAAACCTGATCGCCCACTTATCTTGTATATTTCTGCTTTAGATTTTGCTTTAGGAGCTATGTTAGCTCAACTTGATGATGAGAAAAGCAAGTGTGCTAATTATTACATTAGCAGAACATTAATTAGTTATGAAACCCGCTACACAACATTAGAGAAGTTATGTCTAGCAGTTGTATTTTCTACATAGAAACTATGCCATTATATGCTCAGTCAGAAAACATACGTTATTGCTAAATATGATCCCTTGCAGTATCTCATGAGTCGACCTTATTTATTTGGTCGCACAACGAAGTGGGTTCTTGCATTAAGCAAGTTTTAACTCACATTTATAGGATAGAAGTCTGTTAAGGGTAAAATCATAGCAGATAAATTAGCTACTGCACCCTTAGAGTCCACCCATCCCCTCATCATTGAGTTTCTTGACGAATGCCTTAACCTAGAGGTGGATCATTCAGAGCAATGGTCCTTATACTTTGATGGAGCCCGATGCATGAGTGGGGCTGGTGTAGGTATTATTTTGATATCTCCACAGAAACATCTCATACCTTTATCCTTTAAATTAACGTTTGCCTATACTAATAACACTGCTAAATATGAGGCTCTAATCCTTGGATTACGAGCTGCATTGGCACTGAAAATTAAAAATCTATTATTTTTTGCTGATTCTAAACTTGTTATAAATTAAATTAACGATGTTTATCAGACCATAGATGATAAATTGCACCCATATAAAGCATATGTATTACAATTAATATCTTTATTTGATCAAGTTACCTTGGAAGCTATTCCTAGAACTAGCAATCGTGCGGCTGATGCTATGGACGCAACTACATCTCTTTTACCATTGGAGTTAGATGACGAATATGCTACCATCATTATTCATTGACTCTAGGAACCTGCTTCAATTAAATCATGCTTGGAACCTTTGGACGTGTTTCTAATCAATGAAACTATTCCTAAACTTTGGTACACTAACATCCTTAATTTTCTTCAAAATGGGACCTTCCCTGAAAGTTTTAATAGAAACCAGCACCGATTATTGTGTAGACGAGCAAGTCGCTTCGTAATAATTGGCAATACATTGTATAGGAGATCTTTTGAAGGTATCCTATTGAGATTTTTGAATTTAGAAGAGTTTAGATCAGCTTTGAGTGAAGCCCACGATGGATCTTGTGGGGGGGGACACTTTAGTGGTAGCGCCATTGCTAATAAGCTCCTTAGGATAGGATATTTTTGGACTACCATGGATAATGATGCACATGATTATGTGTGCCATTGTGACAAGTTCCAGAAACACGCTGATCTTGTCCATGCGCCTGCACAAGAACTACAGGCTATTTCATCTCCTTGGCCATTTTCTAAATGGGGCTTAGAAATCATCAGAAAAATAAATCCTATGTCATCTAATGGACACAAATTCATCATAACCACCATCGAGTATTTTACGAAGTGGGTCAAAGCTATGCCCTTAGCTTCTTGCACTAGAACGCAATTTTCCAAGTTTATTCTTAATAAAATTATTTGTAGGTTCGAAATTCCTACAAATATCATCTCGGATAATGGAACTTGTTTCAAAAACAAATATGTAAATAAACTATGTCAAAAATATAAAATTCAACATCGTTGGTCCACTCCCTATTATCCTCAGGGTAATGGCCAAGCAGAAGCATCTAATAAAACATTAATTAAAATCCTCAAGAGACTAGTCAATAAATTTGACCATGATTGGCACATTCAATTATATCCTGCTTTGTGGGCTTATCAAACTAGCATTTGTACTCCCACAGGCACTTCACCTTTTGTTTTGGTTTATGGTGTTGAAGTTGTTTTTCCCTTTGAACTAGAAGTTCCTTCTTTGGCTCTGCTACTTCAAGATATTGAAGTAGGAGATGAATATCATGCTGGAAAATTTATTCAGCTGGAACTCCTAGATGAGAAGTGCATTAATTATTTGGAGCATCTTCGTGCCTACTAGAACAAGCTCAAACAAGCATATCTCAAGAAAGTTCATAATCGATCCTTTGAGATCGATGATCTCGTCTTAAAAAAAAATAAAAAAAATACTAATGCAACTAAAGACCTTAAAGGCAAATTCGAGCCTAACTGGCTTGGACCATATATTATCACTGCTAAATTTGGATTGGGAGCATACATATTAGCTACCTTAGATGGTAAAAATCTTAAAGAACCTATGAACATTATGCATCTTAAGCGCTATTATGCATAAATATGGTAATTTCGTCACTGTATATATTATACATATTGTCTCATATTAGTAATTCATATAAAAATTTCAAAAAAAAAAAATAGTAACATTATGTATTCTCTCAATTCATAAATTAAAAATCAAAATATAAAAAAATCAAAATCCTCAAAAACATCTTCTGTTTTGCACCTATCAATTCTTGAAGTATTGCAGTTATATTTTCAATTATTTTGGATAAATTAGCATTTATCTGGAACCCGTCACTTTCACACTCACATGAATAAATATCTTGATATTATTTGGTATGATTATTAATCTCTATTATATTGAAGTCCATAGTTGAATTAAATAAAGTTTTGAGCATAGAGAACTGATCTTGTTATTTACTTGAACCAAGTACACCTTTTCACATTAAAATGATTTCATTGCAAATTCAAAATGTTTCTACATAGTAGAAGTGGTCTCTTGAGCAAAAAGTTTCCCCTGCTAACCTATCATGCACATGGTCTAGAATCTTTGAGAATTTATAAAAGGACAAGCTCACCCCTACCCAGAATAAAAATCCCTTGCTCTACAGCCAATCCGATAAAGTATCCCCAGTATAGGAAGAAAAAGAAAATCAAGAAAAATCATGAGAAAAAGAGAAATTATTCAGAAGCATTATTTCATTATCATTTTGTACCATCTCAGCAATATTTCAGCATTATCTCAGTGTCAAGCAAATACAAAAAAAAAAAATAGAAAAGGAAAAGAAAAGAAAAAGCAAAAAGCAATAAATCCTCCCCCCCTTTTGAAAGAAGGAAGTGTGAAGCTTGAATCCTTGTAATTCTCAATTATTCAAAAATCATGAGGTAAGCCCCATAACAGGTGGTTTGTGCCCAACCTGCTTGGCCTTGGGTAATTCCTTTTTGTGTGGTGACATGTCTGTCACATTAGCGACCTTCTATTGTACAGACCTATGTCCGCTTATGGATCAGCTAGCTCTTGATGACCCGACTTACATAGTAGTTTGGTATGGTTACATGCATATAAATCATGGTCAACGAACACTCATTTGGTTAATTCAAATTACTTGTATCAAATTATCTTTCTCAAAATCGGTAAATGAACATTACAATTGCACACACATTTGTGTTTGAGAGATTTTGTATCATTATGATAGATCAAGATCGACAATGAACTCACGTATGCACACGGGGTTCCTTATAAATATAAATTTTGTCTTTGAGATAATTTAAAATATTTATTCAAATCTTCTAGAATAAATTGACTTTCTTACTTGAGAATATCTGCTTAGCGTAAAATCAATTAAATACATTTTATTTTCAAAAAATCCAAAATTTTCTTGCAAAACATGTTCAAAAATCTAGCAATAAAGTCACATTTATATTTTTTTGACTTTCGCGACAATGGTATAGTTCCTAAACCTAAATTAGAATTTTATGCCTAGTGCATGTCCTCATTTTTATAATTTTTTTTTATCTCAAAATCAAAAATCAACTATGCAATAAAACTATTATATCAATTTCTTCTTTGGATTTCGCGATGATGGTATAAGTCTATACCTAAAATTCTATGCCTAGCGTAAACCATCATTCTAATTTTATTTCCCATTTATTTAATCCATAAAAGCATATGGCTTAAATAATTATGTTACACAATTGTGCTTTAAAAAGAATGAAAACTTTTCTATTTTATTTCATTATGTCAACATTCATTTTTTTTTTGTGACGATGGTATAATTCCTAGGGAATTGTTCAAATTTCTATCATACTTAGGAATTTATGCCTAGCAAAAATCATATTTTTAATATTTCATGCATAATATTTTCATGGAAATCTGAAAACAAATCATCACTATCATCATTTCATCATCACAACACAAAGTCTTAAGAAAGTCTCTTAAGCACCCTTTTACTTGTAGCAATATTTCTCTCATACTGGGATTAGCTTGATGACCTAGCGAGCAACGACTCCATGAAATGGTCATGTAACAGTGACAATGTCCTTTGAAATTATTGTTAGAAGTCATTTTATTTTCATCAAAACACACCACAACAACCACTTTGTTTACATCAGATTATTTCATTTAATTTTATAGCATGACATAAAAATATACTATTTTCAAAGACATAATTACATGAATAGTCAATCAACAATTAAAATATTAAAGCATCATAAAACATGTGCACAAGTCATATCACAAAAAGAACATCATATATGTATCAAGAAGTATATACATCATATCAAAATGGATTGGTATGCCACAATCTATACCCTGGCATACTCAATCATCTCAAAAATAGTCTATGTACAATGTGCGTCTAGTCTCGAGAAGACCTCGAGCTCTCAGCTTCATCTCCTCTCTCGCCCTGAGGTGGAGGTGGTCCCATCGAAGCCCATCCTGTATCATGGGTCCTCAACGTCAATCGTGATGATGTCCTTGATGACCCCATCCTGATCGGCTTTGCAATGCCAACTGGCAACTGTATCCTCTAGCCCTCTGGAACCAACTGGTAGTAAACTCCTTGATAGAACACGATCTGAGCAACCAACCGTGCCAGATCTAGAATGCTCGCCACTCCACTCTAATCCCTGAGATATGTAGCCTCATCCTACAGAGTCTACACCTAAGCTCGTAGGTGGGCATTCTTCACCCAAAGAGCTGCCATCTCGCTACTCTCCCCCACCTCAATACCCTTGCCCCTATCAGGTGATGGTGGCCTATTCCTCTACTTAGGAGAGAGTCTGTCTCTCCTCTCCTCTCTCCTCTCCTCCCTTCTCTCTAGCTACTGTTGTATCTCCAGAGCCTGTGGTGCTCTTCGACGTCTCTCCTAAGGAGGTCATCACTGATCCCTCCCTTTGTGACCCCTCGCTGCATCGATGGTATCATGGTGCTGCCTCTCCATCCATTGCACTATAGAGTGCATCAGACCCTATGCCCTCATCATCCGAGGAGGGCGGATGCCTGCATACCAAGCATCATATCCATTTGCTACCCCCGTGTCATCCCCATCCACTAGCTGAATGGGGGCATCATCACCATCCTGACTCTAGAACCGTTGCATATCTGGAGCTTCGCTCATTATGGTACTATCCCTCACAGTCCAAGAGTACTCATAATACCTAAGAGTAGGGATCCCCTACTGTAGACCAAACTACCTCAAAAATTGGTCATAGCGGTGGAGCTCTACCTCTCCCCACTCTATCTGCAACCATATGACTCACCTGATGCGAGCCAAATCTTGTCTATCCTCTACCAAACCTGGATGCTCTCTCCATGGTCTTCAAGTGATCCGATCTAGGGTGAGGTCATCCAACAACCTCTAGGACATCGATAGATCTATCCACCACTATGACCCTCTCTGGAGCCACCAGTAGAGAACTCAGGGTCTCTCTCGATCAACTCCTATCAGTGGAATTCCTACCGGCCTTCGCATCACAATGTTCTCCCAACACAAAACCTATAGAAGCGATGTCAGCACCAGACATCGACCCCCCTTGTATACGACCCCGTAAAGGATCCTATATAAGTGGCATAGTACAAAGCTACCCCAAGCAAACCTGTATCCATGGTCTCTCATGTCATAAACCACATCTATAAGTAGCCACGGTAATCTGCATCCGCTCTGGTGGCATAGAAGAAGGCCACCCACCACCCCTGTCAAAACCCAAGTCAACCGAGATGCCCTAGGCATCCACCTTAAAGCCTTGATGTTCACTTCACCCTTCTCCAAGATGAAGCTTGGGTCCTCGCACAATCTCACCATGGCGTGGCCCTGATTGGTCGAAGGCATCATGAATCGACCATGTATGGGGATCCTCAAGATCCTCCATACATCCTCTAGAGTTGAAGTCATCTCCCCTATCTGTAGCCAAAAGCAGGACGACTCTGGATACCATCTCTCTGCTAGGGCTATTAGTATCCCCATGTCTGTAGGAATTTGTGGCATCTCTACCACATGTTGTAGTCCTACCTCTGCCAATCTATCTTTCTTGGCATGATCAAGTGCAACAAAATCATCTCTTAGACCTCCGTATTTCCACTCCCAACTCTTTAGTAATCTCCTTTGCAAAATAAACAATAAAACAACAAAAATCATTAGTATATAATCATTAAAAAAATCAATTAAAATCAAATCATCCCATAAAAATTGATATTGCCCATTATTGGACGATATCGTACCAAATTTAGATAAAATCATCCTTAATAGGACGAAATCGTCTCCGTTCTTCAATTTGGGGATCGCCCCTTATTGGACGGGATCGCCCCTATTTCTCCGATTTCATCCCTAGACGAAATCGACAATATAGAGATGATTTCATCACCGGCCTAAAAACAGCCGCGACGCCCAAAAAAATTAAAATTCAATTCAAAAATTAAGTAAATCAAGTTAAAAACACAGTAAAACTAGGTTTAGATCCTTACCCGCAACTCGCGTCAAATCTTTGTTGATCTGTGTGTCATCTCCACCATTTTTCCTGTAAAGCTCTGAAACAACGAAAGTGAATAGTAAAAATAAATTAGGGTTTTACCCTATTTTTCTTATTTTTATTAAAAAAATGACATTTTTTTAATTTTTTATTTTCCGTGCTTTTACCTCAAACATTCGATTTGGGTAAAAACTCGGAGGGGGCACCATAGTATACATTCATACGATTCGACCTAGAATTGTTGTCTAAAAAATGGAATAAAATTTTTCTTTCTCATAAAGTGTGAAGAACTCGTCTTTAATGCATTTTTTTCAAAAAATTCACTAAAGAGGGGGCAAAATGTAGCACCCTAAAATTGGCACAGTTAAACCATTAGTAAAAAGTAGAAATTTGAATTTTAATCTCGAAATCGTTTGTTAACTGTTCACCTCGTTTTTCATGCCATTTTTAGAGGTTGTTGTGACCATTGGATGATATCGTCGTCGATATGACGATATCATCCCAAATCGAATGAATTCGTCTGGAACAGAACGTCCAGACGATTTCATCCCAAAACCAAATTTTTGCAATTAGCTTATGTTCCAACGACCTCTCCAACTTGGGCAAAAGCGTGTCTACGCGGTTGGAGATTCCCATGTTGAGGATATCCCAGATTGGGATGATCCCAAACCTCCTAACCTCCCCCTAATCCTATATAAACTGGGATTTTTCTAGTTTATCCCCCTGACTCCCTGACTCCCTCCCTAATCTCCCATCATTCGCATTTATGTTTTCAAGTTTTGTTGTAGGATTTCACTGTGTTTCAACCGAAGGTAGCTCGGATCGTCGCAGGTGATTCAACTACAATTTGAGATGATCCTGTCAAGATTGGCGAAGATCTTGTACGATTACAGATGATCCGATCTGTAATTCATCTTGGGGGTAATTAGAGCCTTGAGTTTGCATTCTCTATCTCATTTTCCTTATTTATTGGTGCATTAGATTAATTTACTTCTATTTTGCATCTTGGATTTCACCTCATTTAGCATAATTGCATGATAAAATTCAAAATAAGTTTCCAAAATAGTGCATCTCATTTAATTTGATATCTAGATTTATCATTCAAATATCTATACTCTTATTTCTATCATTTTGCATCATTCTTGCAATCGTATTTTTGGTTTTTGGTGTCTTTTTTCTTGATTGCAGGTTTCTAATGAATTCGCCTTATGAATTCGTTAGGTTGTTGATGATCTTGGGTGATGTCGGACGATCTCCTATGATTTAGGATGATTCTATGTATTTAAAGATGATCTTGTCATATCCGAGATGATCTGGACTCCTACAAGCTTCAGAATCTTTATCAAACATCAGAAATCAAGTGTACTCTTCTCCATTTTATATATTCTTTGTATTCAATCACATTAGGATTCATTTATATCTTTTATTTTCATGTAAATAAGAATCTTCATATAGAATAGCTTAGCTTCATTTTGGACAACCTAGGAACCTGAATGATTGAACATAAAATGAACAAATCAAACCCATTTTCAAACCTAGGTGTGGAAACTTCCACTCAAAGTTTCTTGGTGAACCCCACCATCCGTAAAAAATTCACCTTTATACCCCTCCCCCGAGAGGTGCGACCTTCAAAGGGCCTCTCTGTCCGAGGTATTGTTCCATCCTTTTCTCACCCCCTTCCGGGTATGGATCCTTTAGCCTGAAGGTAAGGGTACAAAAAAATTGGGCGATACAGAAAGCAAAAGAAATTAAAGCAAAATAAGACATTATGTTAGAAATTTCAAAGCACAGGTGAGAAGAGTGACCATATTTTATAATTTAGAGAAAAGGTATTCAAAATTAATATTTTCATTTAGCATAAATAGTTAAGCATGCAATTAAATTGATTAAGGTTGAAGTTAAAATTAAAGGGAGATTAAAGTTAAATAAGAGATGTAGAAATTTATTAAGGGAAAATTTATTTAAAAAGTAGAGCGTTATTGAATTTGAAATATGGAGAAAGTAAAGTTATTAAAATTATTAAATGTGCATTTATTTATGATCGGAACCTATTTAAATTGTTTTTTGAGAAGTTATTTCATCAATGAAAAATAGAGAGAACTCTTGAAGGTGACAATATTGAAGAAAGAAAAAGTGAACAAATGGTTAAGCACATCTTAGAAAGTACAAAACATTTTACTAATCCATTTATATTCATTGTAATATTGAAGGAAAATAATTAGGAAGACAAAAGGAATTTTTTTTTTTTAAAGCAAAAAACCCCTTTCGGGGCCGCCTTGGTCTGAGAGACCATGAACAGGGGGTTCTACACCATCAAAGTCACCCGAGAGTCACACCCGACCTTGCCCGCACCAACATTATCAATTGGATTTTGGATACCCAATTCAGTTTTTTTTTGGTAGGGTGGATATTTGAACCTGGGACCTCTCTTGGAGGATTTCCCTCTCCTCTTCAACTCACCTACAACACCTGGGTTAAGAAACATTCTTCTAAAGAAAGAGAAAATAAATCTATTATTTTAATATGACAGAATTTTAAAGTGAAATATTTGAAATAATTTGAAGGAAAATTTAAAAGTGAACGAATGTGAGAAGAAGAATCTTAAAAGGAAGAAAAAGTTAAAAGAGAAAATCATATAAGAAGGTGTTGGAGAATTTTCTTGCATCCTTGGGATATGCTTGTCAGGTTACAATAAAATCCAATTGCCAACACACAATTACAGTATCTGGTAGACCTACCTCTTTAACCTAGGAATAGAGTTCTTATATATTTTCTAGATAGACCTGGTATGGTAAGGAAACCCTTGAGGTGAACTTAAAGTTTTGAAATTTAAAGTTCATGCTCTTCCATATTTAAGTTTATTAAGTAATTTTTTATAAAATTGACCAAGCTTAAACAATAACAATTTAATTATACCTTACGTATGACTAGTACCTTAATACTTTGGGCTATTATAGCAAGATTTAATAACAACTTAGTGAAATAGAAAGAACGGGAAAAAGAAAGAATTGATTCAATTAAGTTGATTGGAATATCGTAACAAACATAATTGGTGATCAATGAAAGAAACATTCATTATACATTCAAATAATGTAACCCATAATGAATACACACACAAGACTAAACAAAGATATGACAAATAAGAACCCCATAATTGTATTAATATCAAGAGTAATTACATGAATATTTGGCCTAAAATTACCATTGAACTCTTAAATATATATATATATATATATATATATATATATATTATTTGTGGAAAACATCCCAAAAGGGATGCCACTTTTGGGTAAGACCCAAGGAGGCAGGGGTATCCATTCCACCAAAAATGCCCAGGACTCGGACCTGGCCTACCACATTTGACATACTCAAGGAGCAAACAAACACACAAAACCAAATTTAAAAAAGAAAATAACAACAAAAATAATAAAATAAAATAAAATACAAACTCCTTGAGTGTGTCAAAACCAAAAGCACAACCAAACATGCACAATAAGATAAAAGAAACCACAACACAAACCACATAGAAAAAAACAAGAACCACATAAAAAAACACAAACAAGACAAAAACAACAGAACGCTACAAAGACAACCCAAAAAAACATGAAAAATAAACACAACCAAAACCTAAAAAAAAAAAAAAAAAAAAAAAAAAAAACAACCAACAATAGACAATAAACAAAAACAAAAAACATAGAAAAAACTCACATATAAAAAAAATGAAATAACACAAACAAAGAGAAACCCAAGAACAAGAACGAAAAAAACACAAGAACAATAACAATAAACAAAAAAAAAAAAAAACAACAAAAACACAAGAACAAAAAAAAACAACACAAAGAACACAAAAACAAAAGAAAACAAAAGAACCCACCCACCTTAAAAAACTAAACAAAAAAACAAAGAAGACAAAAGAAAAAAAAATGAACAAAACAATGACCTATCTAGACCAGAAGACTATTAATGCAAGAATCAACAAAGGAAACAAAATAAAGAATAGAATGAGCTAGGGAACTAAAAAAACTAAATGAACCAAAGAGAAGCAAAAAAAAAAAAAAGGAAGAAGAAGAAACTAGGTACCTTCATAACTGGAGCCATCCAAAGAAATGATAGAAAGAAGAGCTTCCCTAATTTGAGAAGCCCACCATATAGGAGGGTGGCCATAACAAGTAAGATCACATTTGTCCAAAGCCCAATTAGCTAAAGCATCAACACTCTTGTTTTGATATCTGACCACATAATTGTAATCAACTTTCAAAAATCCCATCTGGATTAACTGAATCTTCTCAATAATTCTTTTTATTCTCCAATCTACCTTATGATTCTTAGAAGGAGTCTTCAAGAGATTAATCATAAGTTGAGAGTCAGACTCAACTAACACCTTTTCCCATCCAACCTTAGTAGCCTCCTAAAGGCCTCTAAGGATACCATACCCCTCAGCAAGGTTATTGGAAAGAATACCCAAATTCTCAGCAAAAGTAAACACTAGGGAGCCATCTGAAAGTCTACCAATTCCTCACACTAGCTTTTCCAGGGTTCCTTCTAAAGGCTCCATCAGTATTGACTTTTCCAAAATCCTTAGGAGGAGGTTGCCAATTTTTGGTCCTATCCATCTTACTAATACTCACATTCCCTTTAAGCCCTTAGAAGGTTTAAACTTCAATCTTTGCATCACTTGATCCCATCTTTGGTGGGAGTTTGGGGGTGATTAAAGAGATGATGGACTGATTCAACTAAGTTGGCTATGGTCTTTTGCCAAATATAGTGAATATCCTTCCTATCTTGATTAAAAAATTCAGCTGTTCCTTTCATTCCAACTATTCCAAAGAAGAATGGTAGAACCCATCCAAACTAACTGCCTAATAAAATGATCAACACCCTCTTGATTAGGCCAATCCCTCCAAAGCTGTTCAAAAGTGAAAAAAATGGACCACTGTAAGCCAAGTAAAGTTTCCATTCTCCTCCATAGCTTAGAGTCTAAAGTACACTCAATAAATATTAATACAATAGAAATCCTTGTTCAAATAATGTAACAAAGACTTTTCATTGGAATATCATAACAAACATAATTGGTGATCAATGGAAGAAATATTCATTATACATTCAAATAATGTAACCCATAATTAAGATGCACACAAGACTAAAAAAAGATATGACACATAATAAATCCATAATTGTATTAATATCAAGAGTAATTACATGAAGAGTTGGCCTAAAATTGCCATTAAACTCTTAAATATTAATACAATAAAAATCCTTGTTCAAATAATGTAACAAGGACTTTTCACTATTCTATTCTAATCTGGTAACAATTGAGTCTCTAGACCTTTGGCTCAATATCTAGAAATAATCTCAATTTCTTGAGCACTTCTCTCTCAAAACCTACATAGTAATGGGAAGAATAAGAGATGGAAAAGAAGAAAATATACAAGGGAAGATACAACAACAAATAACAAGGCACTCAAGTATACCTCTTAGCAAAAATATGTCATTTAAAATCCTGATTCTCATTTTTGCTATGAATGTCTTCTTATAGTTTTGATGATTTTGTAACTATCAAAACTGCTCCAATATGAACCCTCCACTTATTGCCATCTCCTGTACTATTATCGATTGGGTGTATTACAACTTGAAATTAGCTATCAAAAACACTATTAATTTTATCAAAATAAAATTTTGTTGTAGACAACTTGATTCTTTTCTTTTCATGCACTTGGTTTCGTGATATTCTCCTTTTCTTTGGTCCTCTTTCCCACTTTTGAAGTGGGTCCAACACTACCACTAGATATCTTTGACAACCTTTGATTGGATTCTTTGATTGTCTTTTCCATCCTTCTTGGCCCCAACTAAATATGTAATGTACATCCAAACCTCTTCACAAAATGTATTCAAATTAGTGATCCTATCTAATAAACTCAATACCTTGATCTTGTTTTCTCTTAGAGCCATCACCTTACTTTGGAAGAACCTGGTCATATCAAAGGCATCCTTTGACATGTTGAGGAGTTGATTAGCTAGTTTGTCATCATTTATTTCCTCATACTATAAATTTTAGATTTTTTGAATAACTAGATTGTTGAACCCTTCTGTACTCAGTAATTAGGCCATGCTGAGCTTGAACTGTGTTACTTTGGTGGTCATATCTTGCTTCACATCCTCAATTTATTTGATCATAATCTTCTAATTAGGTCTATAATTCACATAATTGGTGATCTTTTCATGTTCTTTTTTATAACTATACTTTTGGCCATCAGATGTGGTAATCTATTTAGACCATATTTGATCATCCTCTATCTTGAACCTATCATAAATTGGGGCTATGGCTGCAATTCTCTTATATTTTTACTCTACCAAGGGCTTAATATTTTTATTCATCTTTATTATCTCCCCAAAGTCTTTACAACATCTATCGATCATGTTGGGATAATTTTTTTATTACGATGATCATTTTATCATTGCATTTCTTAGTAAGTACTAAATAATCACCTTGAAGTTGATTGCTTGCTGAATGCACTTATCCCTAAATCCTGCTAACCTTAGCTTATAGCCTCGTGTTCTCATATTGTAGCTTTCCATTTTTTGATTGCAATAATTCTACTTTAGCCTTCTAGCCTGATATTTCCTTCTCTATAGCCAGAGTAGTCTGTGCATGCACCTATACTCTATGCTTTAACAAGGCTACTATATCCTCTCCTATTTTTGCATCATCTGTTGTAGGATTTATCTAAAGGGACTCTAATTCCTATTTAGGAACAATAATTGTGGCTCTTGAGGAAGGAAAATAACTTTCTATGGGAATGGGATTTTCTTTTCCAAGTCCTGACTAGGCCCCTATTACTCTCCCTTCAAATATTGCTTGGATATGTTCTTCTTCTTAGGGGTGAATTCTATGGTCTCCTTCTTTCTGATCAGGGTGATACTTATAGTCTCATCAATGTTTATTCCAATCCTAGATCTCTTATGTGTGGGAGAAATCGAAGGGCTTTGAGATTGGATTTGACAATACCTTAAAACATTAGCAAACCCTCCACTTCTATGTATATTCTTCCAAGCTACTCTAGAAATTTTTATTTCTTTGTTATTTATCCTTAAGGCTATAAGTATTTCCTGTGGTGAACCTATGATCATCTGTTGCATATGTTCTAGGATCATCAATGCTTTAGCCAAATTTTTTGTGGTAGGTTGAACTGAGATAGAAGAGGCCATAACAACATCCTTCACTTTTCCAAAATTTGGGTGGGGATGTGTGATGTAAGCACCAGAGGTATTTCCTATCTCTTGGTCCACCACTTCTACCAATATCTCGATTTGTTCAGATTCTTGAACAACAATTTCTATGAGGGGGTGTATGAAGTCTTCTGGAGGTATGACTGATACTTGTGGCATTATCTTTTCCATTGTAGCATTCTTTAGTAGTTTCAGGTCCATGGAATAATTCTCCACTTTCTCTACTTGGGTATGTACCCTTGTTAAATTCTCATTTTTCCATGTCTTTTAGGTTCACCCCTTGTTTTTGAGCCCACACAAGACTATACTCGAATTGGTCTTTGTGTATAAGTGGTTCTTTATCGACAATAATTCTCTTATAGAATCCATTGGGATCATATGATATCCATTTAATCTCGATGAAACCAAATGAGTCCATTTTTGGTAAGGCTTCTATTAGACTAGGATATCCCATATAAACATAATGACATATATTAATTGGCACAATGATATAGGGGATTTTGGTTTGCTTTCTTATTATCCTTAATAAATCCTCCTCTACAGTCTGTCTTACAATCTCCAAAGAAGCTACATATTTTGAATAAAAATAGGGTAAGGCTTTGGGTGGCAATTTGACCCCATACACCCTGATATAAGTGAGGTTTTCTATGAGGAATAAATACCCTTCCTCTTTGTCTTCCAAATATTTCATAATGCTCAGGCTCATCTTGAAAGGCTCTTTATCAGTAATAACATAATACATTGCAGGGAGAAATCTTCCAAATAATTTAGAATAATTGGAGGCACCCTCCTATATGCATGGTAATCTATCCTAAATTATTGCTTTTGGTACACTCCCCAACTTGGTAATTGCCTTTTCACTTAACTATCTCACAATCAGGTGAATGAGAAAGGAGTAGTGGGATAAGTGAGGCATGATGTCTCTTTCTTCATTTATTGCATTTTGCAACTCTTTGCATTCTCTATCTATTGTATCGCAGATTAAATTCTACCACTTGTACATTGGAAATTTCTAGGCTTTGTTGCATTGTACTATTAAAAACATAACTTCTATTTTGACCCAATTTAGGTCTTTGAATCCCATTGCTATGTGAATCATGTTAGTGTAATATTTTTCCCAATTTTGTAGTGCAAATTTATGAATGGAGAACTCAGTAGACACTAATTTTTCATAATCAAACAAATTCATGTAAAAGGAGGTGCCAATAATATGTTTGGCCTATGTAGAGACTACTTCCGCATCATAAATCAGGGATGTTGGCAATTTTGGGTATGTTGCCTAGCTTCATGTTTGTGAGTTGTCATTGATGTCAAAAGGAGTTTGTGTTGATGTCAAAAGGAATTTGTGCTGATGTCAAAAATAATTTGGTGCCAAAAATATCTTGAAAGTTACATGATGTTTGTTTAAGGGTTTTTATTAAAACCATGGTGACAAGGTTAAAGGTTTTTCTTAAAACCATCTGGCTTCATTAAGGGTTTTTATTAAAACCATCTTGGCTTAATGAAAAGGTTTTCACTTCTTGAAAAAACCTTAAATGTCCATTTTGATTATTAATAAATAAATTAACTCAAACCTTTGAAAATGTTTTAAGTTAAGTTTATTATTAATAAAATAA
Organism: Wollemia nobilis; assembly: GCA_028583015.1. Taxonomy (NCBI): domain Eukaryota; kingdom Viridiplantae; phylum Streptophyta; class Pinopsida; order Araucariales; family Araucariaceae; genus Wollemia; species Wollemia nobilis. The sequence goes on from JAQPPZ010000622.1 coordinate 5,025,746, forward strand.
TAATTATTATTGAAAGGGTTTCTAAACCCTTAGCGGTGCTCATGTGGAAGACTTACAATGTCGACGTCAACTTGCATGGGATGTAAAAGACTATTAAAGGACATTAATTCCTAAGTTTCAAAGCACCTCCAATTTAAGTGATTACATTTGAATTTGTATTGCTCTATGACCTTCGATTTCGGATTGCTCTATGATTTTTGAGTTTTGTATTGCTTTGTGTTTAAGTTCTAATTTTGTACGCCTGTGAGGAAGACAAATCTGTTTGTCTTTAATCTCTATGAGCCAAGGGAAGGTAAAATTATGTGTGGCGCTTGAGAGTTTCTTTAGTCATTTGTGCTCCAATGGCGGAGGCAATGGAGAGAAGGCGCTTGCTAGGCAGAGGTATCGAGATCAATTTGCGTTGGGCGTGTTTCATTTTTGGTCGCAGATTATTGTGCACATGGTACAACAATTGCTTTGGGCCACGATTTTGGAGGAGGAAGCACTTTGGTGCTTATGTTGGTGTCTCCACACTTCTCCTAAGGTTGGAGAATTGATTTTTGGCCAAGGTAAATATTTTGTTGATAATGTGGAATATTTTATTTGACTTGGCAATTATTGTTGGTAATTGGATGGAGGTATAAGGTTAAATAAAAATATTGCTTTGACATTGTTATTATTGATGCTTAATGTTTATATGGTAAATGCATTTAGAATTAAATGTATTTTAGGAGTTATAAGGGTTTAAGGAATAATTGTGCTTAATGTCATATTGGGGTTAGAAAGCCTTTGGAGTTATTGAGTGGATATTCTCTTGTAATTATTTTTGAGGTTGAAGTTATTTTGTGATATATTAAGTAGGAGTTATAAGGTGTAAAGGAATATTGTTGATATGTATATTTGTGAGTTTTTATTATTGATGAGTTGGAGTGATAAGGTGTTATTAGGACTCTTATCATTGTTCATTATTCCATTGTTGCTAACTCTAATTTGTGGAAAATTGAGAGTTAGTGTTGTGATAGATTTTGAGTTCTCCTTCTTCATCAAAGTAAAGGTATGGGCACATTCTTCCATGGTTATTATTGATTGATGGTTTTCTAAAAATAAGTTTGGAGTGAAAATGATAAAATTAAGTTTCCTTATTTGGAGTCGATCTTATTTTTTGAAAGTGGAAGTATTGATTATGCATTATGAGATCATGATGAGTTTATGATTAATTACATAATTCTGGTTTATGAGAGTGGAAGCATTTGAAGTTTGTTGTAGGGTTTTTGATTGAGAAGCTTATGCCATTGCTATAATTTTTTGAAACCCTAATTGAGTTGTTTGGTTGTTGAGAGTTTGGTTTTGAGATTGCTTCCATTGAGATTGAGTTGATCAAGTTATGCTTTACTTGATACATGAGTTGGGCTTGCTCCTTTGATATTTGATTTTATCAAGTTGTACTTTGCTTTATAAACTTGGTTGTGTGGTTAAGTTGAGCATTCCCATTTGAGAGAAGTTGGAAATATCTTGAACCCCTTTTTGATGCTTAGAGAGAGATTGCTTTGATTTATTGAAAACTAACTTGGCTAGGGTTTGATAGCAAGTTATGGTTCTATGTTGGAGGAGTTGATTCCTTGATATTGCATTATTGATAATTTTTGGGTCATGGTTCAAGATCTTGTGAAAGTATACTACTTCTATATTTATTATGATTTGAGAAAGAGTTTGTTTTTGAGTTGAAGGATAGAACATTTTGAGTCTCTAACAATTCTCTTTATGCTCCTATGACATTGATTTGAGTTGAGATTGAAAGTTTAAGGATAGAACATATTGATTCTCTAAAAATTCTCTTTACGCTTCTATGAGATTAATTTGAGTTGAGATTGAGAGTTGAAGGATAGAACATATTTAGTCTCTAACAATTATCTTTATGCTTCTATGAGATTGATTTGAGTTGAGATTGAAAGTTGAAGGATATAACATATTGAGTCTCTAAAAATTCTCTTTATGCTTCTATGAGATTGATTTGATATAATTGGATGAAACACATTGGATCTCTAACAATTCTTGTTGTGTGTTCACATTGGGCAAGTTTCTTGGTAAACTTGTTTGAACTGATTTGGGCAAGTTCTTGGTGAGCTTGCTAGGACAGATTTGGAAATGTTCCTGTGGAGAACTTGTGGACGGATTTGGACAGGTTCTTGTGGAGAACTTGTGGACTGATTTGGACAGGTTCTTGTTGAAGAACTTGTGGACAGATTTGATGAATTCTTGGTGAATACTTGTGAGCAGTTTTGATTGATTTGTTCAAGCTTTTGGCTTAAGCTTGGGATAGATTTGATAGAGATATGAGAGCAGATTTGTGTTGGACCAAAGGACTAAGTTTGGTGCAGATTTGTGACAAAGTTTGAGAGGACTTGTTCTGGATCGACTAACCATGTTTAGTACAAGTTTTGATGAGCAGTTGTGGAGGTGATCAGTAAGGACAAATGTCTCCAAAGCCAGAGCAAGGAGGACAAGACGTCTTCTATGGAAAGGAGTTCCACCTGCTAGCGGTAGAAGAGGCAGTGATCTTCTGAAGTATCATTTCTAGATATTTGGGGGATATGACATCTCCTTTGGGCAGGAGGCTCATAAATACTTCTTTTGAGGATAGGACATCTCCTTTGGGTAGGAGACTCATAAATATTTGATTAGGGGAAGGATTATCCTTTGGATAGGAAGTCCATAAACATTGTAATTGGGAAGGATTCCCAAAGGATTTGATTGAGAAAATTTAGTGAAATATTTTCTCTATGGAGTAGCCCACCTTGGGTGAACCACATTATATTGGTGTCTCAATTGTGTGATGACTTGTACACTGGTTTGATTATTTCTTTGATTTTGTTATTGGTACATTGCATTGCTTTGTGAAGTAAAAGGAAAAAGTTAAAAAGTTATCTTATATTGTTCACCCCCCCCTCTTAGTATAAGATTGTGTTATTCAATTGGTATCAGAGCAAGTTCCTTCAGAAGAGTTTCACAGCTTGAACCAAAAGCTTGAAAAGAACACAATGGATTTTACAAGTGGTAATTCAGCACCTATTCTTGATGCGACAAATTTTGGTCTATGGAGCATAAAGATGAAGTTTCATCTAATGGCTCTTGGAAATGAAGTTTGGGAAGTAGTTGAGTTTGGGTACACTATTCCAAAGATTCCTCCTACTACTAAAGATGAGAAAATTCTACATCACAGCAATTCAAGGGCAATGAATGCAATTCTGAAAGGTCTAAAAAAGGTAGATCTTACAAAGGTGATTCATTGTAATACAACAAAGGAAATGTGGGATCAATTGCAAGTGGTTCATACAGGTGATGTAAATGTCAGAAAAACAAAATTGAGATATTACAAAGGTATTTTTGAACAACTCAAGATGAATGATGAAGAAAATATTAGTGACTATATGCTTCGTATGGATAATATTGTTAATTACATGAAGGAACTAGGTGTTGAGCTTGTTGAAAATGATGTTTGTGATAAAATTTTGAGGTCTCTTCCAAATATATTTAGTGAAAATATTTCAGCTATTGAGGAAGCCAAGCATTTGGATAAATTGAAAAAGGATGAGCTTCATAGTATACTTGCAGCTTTTAAGTTAAGAACTAGAATGGTACCTAATTCTAAGAAGGAGGCAGCTGTAAAAGCTACCAAGAAGTCCAAGGGTAAACAAAAAGAAGACAGTGATGAGTCTTCTAGTGATGAAGAAGCAAACTACAATAGGAAAGGCAATTTCTCAAGAAAGCACAAAGGTATGAAATCATTTAAATGTTTCAATTGTGGAAATTTTGGTCACTATGCTACTGACTGTCTAGAACCCAAGGATGATTGTGATGAATAAAAATAAGATTATAAGCACAGGGAATCTAAGAAGCACAGGTATCAAAGGAAGAATAGAAATGAGCAAAACAGTCAAGGGAAGAGGCACTTCCAAAAACACAATAAAATTTTCTACACAGACAAAGCAAGTAAGTGTTCTAGTAGTGATGATGGAAGTTCTTCAAGTGATTATAGAAATGAGATGTTGTTTCTAAAAAAAAAGGAAGGAAAATAAAAGAGGAATAGATTTGTTGTGCTTAAGTGCTTTAGATGTGGAAATTTTGGTCACCTTGAGGATGATTGCACAAATGATGGTTTGAATTCTGGTAATACTATGTATGAGGATGCTTCAAAAAATTATGGGGAATATCTTCTTATGGCTTTAGATGAAGGTAGAACCTCTAGTGGTAAGAAATAAGAAAAGGATATTGATGTTTCAAAAGGTAAAAAAATAGAGGATGTTTCAGAAAAGGGAGAAGTAGATCTTGAGGCTGAACTTGTTAATTCTCTTGATGTGTTAAAGAAAGAAATAAAGAAATATGCTAGACTCATTGATAGGTTTGATGAGTACCGTTATGAAAGAGATGAGCTTATAGGGAATCTAGATATCTCTATAGCAAAGACACATGAACTCAAATAAGAGTTGGCAACTAGGTCTCTTGAGTGTAAAGAGTTAAAACATGAAGTAACTTCCTTGAAAAAGGAAACTAAAGAGTACAAGGAGAAGCTTTACAGGTTTGAAGAAAGTTCCAATAAGGTAAAATCAATCATCAATGATCAAAGAAGGACAACAGATAAAATAGGTCTTGGTTTTGGAAAGAAACAAAAGGAATAGGTTGAGGACTCTAGTATGAGCTCCCAAGAAGAAGATGGTTCAGATGAAGAGAGTAATTCAGAGAGTAAGTTTTTAGATGGTAATTCAGATAGCACAAAATTAAAAAATAGGAATCAACATAAGGGGAGAAATACTAAAGGACCTATGAGGTCAAGGCAAGGAAAGTTCAATGGAAGATGTTTTGCATGTCACGGGTTTGGACACATGGCTTCATAGTGCAGGGCTCAAGCAAGACAGGTTAATGGAAATTTTAGAAATGGTAATTTCTTTCAAGGGTATTGCTACTCTTGTAATCAATTTGGGCACAAGGTAGTTAATTGCAAGGTTAACAATAGGAACAGGTTTTGTCCAACACAGAGGATTAAAAAAATAGGTACATTTCAAAGAAATGACACTATCAAATGTTATAAGTGCAATAATGAAGGACATACAACCAAATGGTGTAGAGCAAAAGTTCCAAGGTACAGGTTCAAGGCTATGAATAGGAATAGGAATAATGGTAGGAACAGGAATAATGATAGGAATAAGAATAATGGCTTGGATAGAAATAGTTATGAGAACATGAATAGGAACAGGGTTTTGAACAGGAACATGAACATGGAAAAGGATATCAGGAAAAATCATGTAAAGGTAGCTATGGACACTGATGATGATCGGTGCCTAATGGGAGTTTTACTCCTACCTTAAAATTAATCACCTCAATAGGAGGTGGGGGAGGGGCTAAGCTAAGAGGCTCATTCTTAGCCCTAAGCCCCAAAGGTGACTCTTTTCCATTGATGACAAAGGGGGAGATATTTGAGTAAGGGTGAGAGCCTTGAGTCAGGGGGAGCAAAGCTTCAGAGGATGGTTTTCAGTTGGTTTCATTTTTTACAGTTGGCAGTGATTTCAGTAGTGGTTTGCCGTCAGTGAAAAAGGGGGAGTTGTTGGTAATTTTGGGTTTCCTAGTTTCATGTTTGTGAGTTGTAATTGATGTCAAAAGGAGTTTGTGTTGATGTCAAAAGGAATTTGTGTTGATGTAAAAAATATTTTAGTGCCAGAAAGATATTGAAAGTTCCATGATGTTTGTTTAAGGGTTTTTATTAAAACCATGGTGACAAGGTTAAAGGTTTTTCTTAAAACTAGCTGGACTCATTAAGGGTTTTTATTAAAACCATCTTGGCTTAATGAAAAGGTTTTTGCTCCTTGAAAAAACCTTAAAAGTCCATTTTTATTATTAATAAATTAATTAACTCAAACCTTTGAAAAGGTTTTAATTTAAGTTTATTATTAATAAAATAATAATTATTAATTTAATAATTATTATTGAAAGGGTTTCTAAACCCTTAGCGGTGCTCATGTGGAAGACTTACAGTGCCAACGTCAACTTGCATGGGATGCAAAAGACTATTAAAGGGCATTAATTCCTAAGGTTCAAAGCACCTCTGATTTACACGATTACCTTTGAATTTGTATTGATCTGTGACGTTCAATTTCGGATTGCTCTGTGATTTTTGAGTTTCATATTGCTCTGTGTTTAAGTTCTGATTTTGTATGCCTATGAGGAAGATAAATCTATTTGTCTTTAATCTTTGTGAGCAAAGGGAAGGTAAAACGATGAGTGGCGCTTGACAACTTTGTTGGGCACTTGTGCTTCAATGGTGGAGGCAGTGGAGCAAAGGTGCTCGCTAGGCAGAGGTGTCGAGATTGATTCACGTCGAGTGTGTTTTATTTTTGGTCACGGATTATTGTGCACGTGGTACAACAGGTGCTTTGGACCACGAGTTTGGAGGAGGAATCACTTTGGTGCTTATGTTGGTGTCTCCACACTTCTCCTAAGGTTGGAGAGTTGATTTTTGGCCAAGGTAAATATTTTGTTGATAATGTGGAATATTTGATTTAACTTGGCAATTATTGTTGGTAATTCGATGGAGGTATAAGGTTAAATAGAAATATTGCTTTGACATTGTTATTATTGATGCTTAATGTTTATATGGTAAATGCATTTAGAAGTAAATGTATTTTAGGAGTTATAAGGGTTTAAGGAATAATTGTGCTTAATGTCATATTGGGGTTAGAAAGCCTTTGGAGTTATTGAGTGGATATTCTCCTATAATTATTTTTGATGCTGAAGTTATTTTATGATATATTAAGTAGGAGTTATAAGGTGTAAAGGAATATTGTTGATATGTATATTTGTGAGTTTTGATTATTGATGAGTTGGAGTGATAAGGTGTTATTAGGACTCTTATCATTGTGCATTGCTCCATTGTTGCTAACTCTAATTTGTGGCAAATTGAGAGTTAGTGTTGTGATAGATTTTGAGTTCTCCTTCTTCATCAAAGTAAAGGTATGGGCACATTCTTCCATGGTTATTATTGATTGATAGTTTTCTGAAAATAAATTTGGAGTGAAAATGATTAAATTACGTTTTCTTATTTGGAGTGGATCTTATTTTTTGAAAGTGGAAGTATTGATTATGTATTATGAGATCATGATGAGTTTATTATTAATTGCATAATTCTGGTTTATGAGAGTGGAAGCATTTGAAGTTTTCTTTAGGGTTTTTGATTGAGAAGCTTATGCCATTGATATAATTTGTTGAAACCCTAATTGAGTTGTTTGATTGTTGAGAGTTTTTTTTTAGATTGCTTCCATTGAGATTGAGTTGATCAAGTTATGCTTTACTTGATACATGATTTGGGCTTGCTCCTTTGATATTTGATTTTATCAAGTTGTACTTTTCTTGATAAACTTGGTTGTGTGGTTAAGTTGAGCATTCCCATTTGAGAGAATTTGGAAATATCTTGAACCCCTTTTTGATGCTTAGAGAAATATTGCTTTGAGTTCTTGAAAACTAACTTGGCTAGGGTTTGATATCAAGTTATGGTTCTATGTTGGAGGAGTTGATTCCTTAATATTGCATTATTGAAAATTGTTGGGTCATGGTTCAAGATATTGTGAAAGTATACTACTTCTATCTTTATTCTGATTTGAGAAAGAGTTTATTTTTGAGTTGAAGGATAGAACATATTGAGTCTCTAAAAATTCTCTTTATGCTCCTATGAGATTGATTTGAGTTGATATTGAAAGTTGAAGGATAGAACATATTGAGTCTCTAAAAATTATCTTTATGCTTCTATGAGATTAATTTGAGTTGAGATTGAGATTTGAAGGATAGAACATATTGAGTCTCTAAAAATTCTCTTTATGCTTCTATTAGATTGATTTGAGTTGAGATTGAAAGTTGAAGGATAGAACATATTGAGTCTCTAACAATTCTCTTTATACTTCTATGAGATTGATTTGATATGATTGGATGAAACACATTGGGTCTCTAACAATTCTCTTTGTGTGTTCACATTGGGCAAGTTTCTTGGTAAACTTGCTTGAGCTTATTTGTGCAAGTTCTTGGTGAGCTTGCTAGGATAGATTTGGACAGGTTCTTGTGGAGAACTTGTGGACTGATTTGGACAGGTTCTTATGGAGGATTTGTGGACTGATTTGGATAGGTTCTTGTGGAGAACTTGTGGACTGATTTGGATAGGTTCTTGTTGAAGAACTTGTGGATAAATTTGATGAAGTCTTGGTGAAGACTTGTGAGTAGTTGTGATTGATTTGTTCAAGCTTTTGGCTTAAGCTTGGGACAGATCTGACAGAGATTTGATATCAGATTTGTGCTGGACCAAAGGACTAAGTTTGGTGTAAATTTGTGATAGAGTTTGAGAGGACTTGTGCTAGATTGACTGACTATGTTTAATACAAGTTTTGATGAGCAGGTGTGGAGGTGATCAATGAGGACAAAAGTCTCTAGAGCCAGAGAAAGGAGGACATGACGTCTTATGTGGAAAGGTGTTCCACTTGCTAGCGGTAGAAGAGGAAGTGATCTTCTGAAGTATAATTTTTATATCTTTGGGGGATAGGACATATCCTTTGGGCAAGAGGCTCATAAATACTTCTTTTGGGGACAGGACATCTCCTTTGGGCAGGAGGCTCATAAATATTTGATTAGGGGAAGGATTATCCTTTGGATAGGAATTCCATAAACATTGTAATTGGGAAGGATTCCCAAAGGATTTTATTGAGAAAATTTAGTGAAATATTTTCTCTGTGGAGTAGCCCACCTTGGGTGAACCACGTTATATTGGTGTCTCAATTGTATGATGACTTGTACACTATTTTTATTGCTACTTTGATTTTGCTATTGGTTCATTGCATTGCTTTTTGAAGTAAAAGGAAAAAGTTAAAAAGTGGTCTTATATTGTTCACCCCCCTCTCAATATAAGCTTGTGTTCTTCAAGGGAAGCCTTTTATAGCCTGAACACTTGGATAATATTCTCTGGTGTAATTTTGTATATGGCTTTGTTTTTGCTATTCATTATTGCTCTGACTTTAAATTGTACAAAATATCTAGCCAAGATAATAAGTCAAAAGAGAAATACATCCTTGGACACATTAACTTAGCCAAGTTAGTCCTCCATTTATTATAGAATGGGATCCTCTTATCCTTTTTGTCGTATGCTCTCCAAAAAATACCCCTTAAAATATTGTGTGAATGTTACCTTTCTTCAGTTCTTGATTCAAAGCTTAAAGGGTCCTCTTCACCCCACACTTGCTCAAAGGCTTTTATTGCTAACATTTTCTTGAACAACACCTTCTCTTCCAGGATTTTGACCTTGGTCTTGGGAGTAGTTGCACTTTAAGATACCATTTATGATTATAAAAGCCCTAACCCCTGTAATTGGATTTCTTGGCTCTTCTATGACTCAAGGATGATCTAAGCTCTAAGAGTTAATGACTACTATTAGCACATTTTAAACTCTTTTCTGCATGAAGTACTATTAATGTCATACCAACTACCTCTATATTTCTACTATACTTTGTTTACCACATTACTCCCCATAACAGTTCAACCTATCATGAATCATTGTCTTTTTAGTTGGTTTATGTAATCAGCATTTAGATCAAACACCTGTTCGATTTTAAGTTGTCAAATTAACTCATGTTGTCTTAAAGCATGTGCCTAGATGGATAAAAGAAAAATTCTATGATTGGCATGTGTACCTACAACTTCTTGATTGATCCCTAGTTGTGTTAGCAAGATCATCATCAATTCAAGTGCCATGCTGGATTTTATCAGATGGGTGAACCATAAGATCTTACTTTTAATGTGGTGAAACTCTGTGTGTGTCATTGACCGATTGATATTTGCTAATAGTTCTATGCCACATGTGCCTCTGTGACCATCACTTGTTATTCGGTCGATAGAACTTTAATTCATCCTTCCTATGAAAACTTTTGGTCGATGGCTCTTAGTAGTCACATGTGAGTAAATCAAAATCATTTCCTCTATTCATCAAGGATTAGTTGTTTAATCCTTGTAATTCATTAATTTATGGACAAATGGCTTAGGGTACTTTCACACTTTGGAAAAATAGGTGTCAATTAATCAAATTTTATATAAAAATTTAAATTTTATGCGTACATTTGACTTTCGCTTGGTTGAATTTACCTCCATCACTAAATATCAACCGTTCATATCATTCAGTAGAAAGAATTTAGCATTTTATATTTGATCAACCGATTACTTCGTGCCTTTATCCCCATTTGAACGATTGACATTTCCTTTTTCGCATGGGTCCTAGGTCATAAATCCTCTTCAATCAAAAATTTGTTAGCCATCCCTTTTTACAAATATAGCTCAAAAATTTTAGTTAGACTTAGGAAAATTTTGGCCTAGGAAAGGAGGGTGGATGTATTAATGACCCTTGATATTTAAACCTTTTGTGTTCTTGGGGATAGGCATGATGGAGGGGTACAATGTGTTTAATCCTTCCCCTATTTTACTTTAGCCAATGAATCTTGATCATTAATCTTCATCGATCGAAAAGACTATGATCGCTTTGATGTTTCCACATCATCTCCTTGTTTGGTTGAATGATCCTAGTTTCATTAACTTGGTCAGCCAACTGCTCTAGGCAACCAAACCTTTTCGGCCAAAGGGATTAAGCTTCAAAATTTTTGCAAATTAAAACAAATGACTTAGGGGATTTCATAAAGAAAATGGGGGCAATGTAACCACGACCCTCATGACCAATTCCACATAGGGTAATTTTTTTAATTAGGATTAGGTATAAGAGTTCAAGTGTTTAAGTGTACGTACCCTCTATTTACCTTTCGGCTAAAATTTTAACATTAAAAGGGGTCCTGAGGTTTGTTAGTTTAGGCTTAATAAGACTAAGGACCATTGTTTAGACCGATTTATTAGAGAATATTATTTCCATAGTGAAGGTAACCTTGTGATAAAAAATTATGATCCCCTGGGTGGTGAGTCAGCTTTGATCGAGTGAGTTGATTGGGTTTTGGCTGATAGGCTTCGGCTGATAATTCATGGCCATTGATATTTGTTTGCATTTTTAGCCGATCAATTTGGGCCTTTGATCGGTCGATTGTTAATTCCTTTTGAATGAAGACTATCATGCTTTTATTTTGACTTTCAGGCATCGACTCTAATTGGGGTCTTTAATTTTATTTTTTTGGCTGATTCTTCTTAATCATAGATATCAGGTCATATTTTTCTTGATCGTTGATCCTCTTTAAGTCAATTTCCTTTGATGTGTTTTTTATTTTTGGTTGATCGTGTTGATTTATTAATTGGTGGTGGGATCTTCGACTGAATGCCTTATGATTGCATACTTAGGAAAAATGACCAATAAAATTATTTAAGCTTTAAGCTCAGCTTATGTAAAATGACTTTCCTTTTTCTTAGAAGAAATTCTTAACCTTATAACCTTGATAAATTTGATAGATGATTTTTGAAGGCTTAATATATTAAAACCGTAGCTTATGATAAATGTAAGGGAAAAATATGTGGACTCAAATTATAGAGATTTTGTGAGACACAATGGTACCTCTTAAAATTTAACTTTTTATGATGAAAGGTACTTTCTCAGTCTTTGAAGTTTAGGCAGTTTCATGAAGGGTGATTAATATGATAACAAAGAATTCATGAGAATGAGTGATTTAGAATTTTGAAGAATTTTATTAAAACTAAAAAATAGAGTCCATTTTGTAATATTGTGAATTGATTTACTCATTAAAAACTCAAGACTAGATTTGTTCATTAAACCATCACAAAACCTAGGACCTCTGATGACCTTCAAAATTTTCAATTTAGGATTACTTTCATGTCGGATCATTTTGGGCTCCAACATAGGCTCTGATTGGGACAAGTGGTGAAAACCTTAGGCACTTGAGAACTCCATACGCTCTGGTTATTAAAACAAGACCTCAAGGGTTTGACCTAATAATCCATTTTTAGAGGAATGTTAAAAATAAAAACATAACATGAAATAATTTAATAAAAGACTATCTAAAACCTAAAAAAAAAAGGTGACATTGCTTTTAATCAATAAAATCAGAGGATCTAATTTAAAGTCAAATGAAATTTTACTTATCAATCCCAGTTTATCTAGCAACATCTTAAGGTGGAGTTTGATAGAATTGATTAGACTTTTTTGTCACATCATGCCTTGGCTTGAAGTGTGTGTTTGTGTATTCATTTTAATTTTTCTGATAAAACATAATTTCCTCACTTTAGAAGGAGTTAGACCTATTAATTATTTCATTCTTAAAGATATTTACCTTTGCATTGCTCCACTACTAGTCAAAAATTTATATCTCTGGTGGAGATGACCTTGATCCTTGTGGACCTGCTCTATTGCCATTCAAGTGTTTGTTACCCTGGTAGAGGTTATCTAGATATCCCAAACATTTTCTTAATTTACATTATATTTTTCTCTTTATTAAGGAATAATTTTGATGAATTGCAAAGTTGAGTGTGCTTTATGGGTGAGGGATCTATAAGGCTAAAAAATTGAGTGTAATTTTGTTTTGTCCCAAATGTTCTACCAAAGATGAATTTATTGTTTTGATCCTAAAATATTTTAAATATTGTGATAAATGTGAATCTTTGGCATGATGTGGCAACATTTCTAACCTCATATGTGTTGGTTCCAGCACTATGAGATGATTACTAAACATTTAGCTCTGTAAGTTATCAACAACAATTGCCCTTAATCCAAATCCTCCTTTTTTAGATGATCAAGAACAAATTACAAGGAAGACAACAAAAACGTTGGCAAGAAATTTAAAATACTAACACTCTAATGATCATTGAAAACAAAGTGAAAATGACACAAATTAAAATTATCCTAATTGAAAAAAAATCTAGCAATTTTTTTTTTGTTTATTTTCTTTTGACCCCATGGTAGGGGTAGTATAGTTTTAGGTGTTGAACGTTTATTGAAATTTTCATCTGTTCACCTTCCAAGGTCTGTAACCTATAAGTATTTTGACCAACAATCTAAACTATTTGATAGGCACCTAACCACTTAGGTTCAATCTTGTCATTCTCTCTATGTCTTTCATTTTTGGGGTCCTAGTAAATGACTATATCCCCTTTGAAAAATGATGTGCCTTTAGCTTTTTTGTTTAAAAGTTGCATTATATTTTGAGTTTGTTCTACCATATTGTTTAGTGCATTTCTTAATTCTTTCTATAAATATGCAATCTGATCTATCCTCCTTTGTAAAGCATTAGGGCTTTCATGATCTTGGAGTAACAAGGATAGGGCTATTCTTTCTGTCTAAGGGGGAAAAAGGGAATTTTCTCCAAATACCATTTCATATGGGATTTTAACTGTGTTTCTCTTGACAGATAATTCGTCTACCCATAAAGAAAATTTTAACTCATTGTCCTATCCCTTTTTATTTTTTCCTAATGATCTTCTAATCCTTGTTATCGAAGTTTTGTTAGATGATTCAACTAGTACATTTCCCTGAGGGTAATAATTTGCAAAATGAGATAGCTCTATGCTATATTTGGAAAAAATTTCAATCATTTCATAAGAGACAAAGTAATTTCCATTGTTAGCTACTAGTTTCTTTAGGACTCAAAATCTTGTTAGAATTTTTTCCTCTAAAAATTTTATGACTATCTTAGTTGTTGAATTTCTTAGAGGGACTATTTCCACCTACTTGGTAAAATAGTCTATTGCGATGATGATCCATTTATGTCTCCCTAAGGAGTTTGGGTTTATTTCACCAATGAGGTGAATTCCCCACTATGTGAAAGGTGCTTCTATGATTACTGGCTTAAGGGGTATTGCTGCCAGTTGTTTCTTTGTTGTAAATACTTGGTAGTTATGACAACTTATTACATAATGGTGGACATCCTTGAATAAATAAGGCCAATAATAACTTGCTCTCATAATTTTATTTACAGTGGCTTTTGGTGCAAAGTGACCTCCACAAAATCCATCATGAAATTATTTTATTACCATGAGGATTTCTTTTTCAAATAGACAGAGCAATAATACTCCATATAGATGCTTCCAGTAGAGTTTGCCTTCTTGGACATAATATTTTTGAGCTTGTTTTTTAATGGAATTCATTTTGTATGCAGATATGCCTCTAGAGAAAGATAGGGTTTGAAGATACATTAATATATCGTCATACCATTTACATTCAACATTGTATGTTCTAATGTCGTGCATTTCATCAATTGTGGTAATGTTATGCATGTCTTCCCTTTATTTATTAGCTAGATATTTTTCTAAACCTTGTCCTCTAATGATATTTACAACTTTGAATTATATGTTATACTGTAAAAACTTGACCAAACACCTAGCAATACTACCTATAGGTTTTGATTGGGTGAAAACATATTTTATAGCTATGAAAGGGATACAACATATAACCTTGTTTGAGCCAAAAATACCCTTAAAGTATTCAAGTGCTTTTATTACAACATAAGCTTATTTTTCAATCATTTTGAATCTTAGCTTAGCTACTTTTAGTCCTGTACTCATGAATGCTATGGGTATTTCATCCTTTTTAAAATCCTTTTAGGAAAGGACTGCAAAAATAGTGTGCTCTGAAGCAAATGAGTATAGGTTAAAACTCTTAGAGTAATTAGGACAGTTTAGCACTGGGGCAATGGTTATGACATCTTTAATTTTTTGAAAAGCTTCAAGGTTTTCCTTTGTCCATTTAATTTCAGCATCCTTTTTAATCATGTTATTAATAGGTTTTGCTATTTTAGAAAATTTTTGCACAAACCTTCTTACAAAGTTAATTTTCCCAAAGAATGATCTGACTCCTTTCAGATTCTTAGGAATACGTATCTTAGCAATAGCTTCTCATCTCAAGGGATAAACTCTTATTTCTTTTTTTGACAGTATATGTCCTAACATTCACCTTGTGTTGATCTAAATATTCACTTTGGGTTCAAATGTATTCCATATTCTTTGCATCTAGAAAATACTGTGGCTAAATGTTCAAGATGATCTTCTAGGTTTTTTGAAAACACTATTATGTCATCTAAATAAACAACACCTATCTTAAACATTAGACCCTTATAGGTAAAGTCCATGGCTATCTAGAATGTTCCTCCCGCATTCATTAATCCAAATGGAATTCTTAGGTATTCAAATGTTCTCCAAGGAGTAGTAAAGGTGATTTTATTCTATCTTTGGGATTAGCATGAATCTGGTTATACCCTGAGAAACCATCTAGTAATGACATCCTAGATGAGCCAACTACAAATTGCAACAATTTTTTCATATTGGGAAGTGGGTAGTTATCTTTGAGTAACTTTTATTTAAGTTTTTGAAATCAATGCAGAGTCTAATTTCTCCATTTTTCTTCCTTACTGGTACTAAATTTGCTATCTAGGAAGAGAATCTTACTGAAATTCTTTTTGCATGACTGGATGCAAAGTGGGATTGAATTTACTTTGCTTTTACCTGAATGGCTTTGCATATTCTTTGACAGGGATGATATGATTCATGATGTCAGTTTTGAATATCTTTAAATCTTCATAACTCTAAGAAAAATACTCCTTATTTTCTTTAGAAAGCTAATATATAATTATTTTTCTTCCTTTGATAAGGCTTTATAAATTTTAACCAATCTAGGCTCCTCTTTTTGTTCCAATGTTTATGTCATCAACTTGTGTTTCTTTGAGAAGTGGTTTATATGCCTTGTCAATTTCATAAAATAGGCTTTCTAAATAAACTAACCCCTTTGGGATTATATTTGTTTTAATTTAAAACTTCTATAGGTTCTCCAATTATATCTTTCAATTTTTCTTTATCCTCCTCTTCACATAGAACATCAATATAATGGTTTTGTAGGGTCATAAAATCTCTAATATCTACATCATCCTGAAACACTTACAGATAAACAATATTGTCAGGTATAGAAGGTTTGTAGACATAAATAGTAGGAAATATTTCCATATATTTTGTGTCAATCTCAGGACAATTTGCACCTGATGCATTTATTGCTAAGAGGTCTACAATGTGATTTTACTCTCTAGGAATGTAAGAAATTTTGAATACCAAACATTTATCACTTTCATCCAATACTACAAATTTTTATTATTTTAGTTTGGGATGTTTGGTTTGATACTTACCTTTTACTTGTTGGATAATCAATTATGTGTCACTAGTGACAGTCAGGAAATTTATGCCTAACTCTTCTGCTTTTCTTAGTCCTAATAGTAAGGGTTCATATTTGACTACATTATTTGTGCATGGGAATTATAATCTATAATGGATTCCTATGTAGTTACCCTTAATGCATGTTAAATCAATTCTTGCACCTTCTCCTATTTGAGACTTTGCCCCATAAAAGGATATGGTCCACATATCCTGGGTTAAAAATCTAGTAGATTCTACATCCACTAGTTCTCTAGTTCTAGGATCCATATCCTTTGCATCAGGGACTTTCATTAAAAATGGATTATTCCAGATTGAATATACCCCTATCTCTTTTTATTCTATAGAGTTTACCAAAGTAACCATGGTATCATCTGGTTTTATTAGTTCAACTGAGTATTTGTTAAATGGTTATCTCCTAAGAGTAATTTTTATTTTGTTGATATGGGGATAGGTGCGTAAGACCAATCTAATTGAATAGAACCACCCAATTTTTCTACCCAATGTTAGATCAAGAGTAAGGAGAATAAGGTATCCACATCTACTATTGCAACATCCATCACTATACCCTTTTTGGGGTATTGGTCTAGATAAACAAGTAAGCCAGTAATTATTCCTACATAAGGTATCTGCCTACTATCCATTACTAACATAGGTGGGGAATATCTTGTGCAAATTAGACCTAGTTGATTTACTATCTATTTAGGCATAATATTTTTGGATACTCCACTATCAAGCATACAGTTATGGACAACATATCTTTCTCCATCATCTAAATTGTATCTACGAGATACATAAAATGGTCTCACTAATGAGGGTGTATTAATATCATGTTTGGTGGGTTTGATTGTATTACAAGACTGTTTTTCCTTTTGTTCAACCAAGCCAAAAGCTCTACAAACTTGTTCTCTATATTTATAGACATTCATTAATTCACTAAAAGTTATATTAACTTTCTACTTACTTAATTTTGAACCATCATAAAATTCCATTTTCTTGACATCAAGTGTTTTTGGACATTCCTCTCTTTGTAATTCTTCTTCTATCTCTACGGTTTTAGGAATAAATTTGTTTTGATTCTTTTTTTCTTTGTGTATATTTATTTACAATATACTGTCCCATGGTTTCATTTGTTGAGGCTTTAACAATCCCATTTGGTACAGTTCTATTTCTCAAATTTAAGGCATGAGTTGCCTCTAGCTCTTCTACTTCTTTATCCGTTGGGATTAATTTCCCTTGTTTCTTCTTTTCATACCTAGAGTCGTGTGATATTTGTAATATCTTAGTATTTTCTGCCACTAGGATCTTAGGGCAATGGTTTGAGGTGTACAAGTCCATGTTTTCTTCAAATCACCTCTCTCGTGATTCATCCTCTTGGGTCCAACAAGCATTAATTTTGATATCTTCTTCAGATTCATCATCTAAGTCTATATTATTATGCATAGTCAAGTATATTCCACAACAGTCTAGGTTGTGAGGAGATCATAGGCTGAACAATAGGAAATTTTCTATAATATTTACAGAAGGTATGAGATTTGGAACAAAGTCTTGATATTTTCCAACTTCTCTCTTCCTCCAATTATTTCCATTTTTTTGTTTCTATTTCCTTCCTCAGAATTTTTGTTACCCAAATTTCTATTGGCATTCCTCTTGAATGGAGGTATATTACCATTATTTTTTTTATTAGCTTGAGGGTGAGAAGATTCACCATTTTTTTCTTTATTTCTCTCAATCCTAGCTAACCTATTATTCTTGTATTAAATATTTTTGTCATTTGATTTACTAATTTTTCCATAGGATCCTATTTTTTTCTTCTTTGTAGATTGAACCCTAATTTCTTGGGCTTTCTATCAGGTTCACTTACCTCCAAAGAGTATGGTTTTATTTTTCCACTAGATAACATATTTCTTTCAATTTATATAACTTTTCCATACATTCATCTATGGTAGCAACATGTTCTTGTCTTAATTCATAGTTGAATTCTCCTAGAAAGGCATTCTTATACAAACTAATAGATTGTATATCATTTGGCCTTAAAATAGTAGGAATTTTATTTCTTGTTTTAGAAAATATTCTATTAAAATCATTGACTGACTCATTTTATTTATTTTTCATGGTTTCCAAATCTATTAGCAGTGACTGTTTATTTTTCCTCTCTAAAATTTTTCAAAAAAATAATTTTCATTTTAGCAAAATTAGCAATGTCATTATTTGGAATGGTGTTAAACCATTGTCTAGCATATTTCTCTAAATTTTGAATAAATAATATTAAAACTACATCTTCATCTTCAACCTCTAGACTACCATAGCATACAAGAAACTTTTAATATGATCTTCTCCTGTAACTATATTATTTCCTTGAAATTTTGGTAAATACTTGTGGGCTTTACTAGGGATATCATATAGAGTTGGAGGTAATTGGAAAGGCCTATATCTATTGGTTATCCATATTTGGACACTCTAATTATTCTGAGGAGGGTTGGCCATATTAACTACTAGAGGAGTTTTAATGGATTTCACAGTGATGATAGTTGGTGGTGTAATATTAGTTTTTCCAATAGTAGCAAAGGGTGTGTGAAATATATTCTCTACAGTAACAATATCATATTTTCTCTTGACCTATAACACTCTCAAATTTATAGGGTATGTTTCTTGGGATGATACCTTTTTCAAGAAATAGAATCAAGATCAAGAAAATCAATGAAATCTTATAACCATTGATTTCTTGAAAAAGCATATTAGGAATAGGGGTCGTATAAGGGAATAGAATCAGAAATATAGAATCAAAATTATTATAAAATTAAAAATGGGTATTCCCTATCGGGTCAAATATTGATTAATATTAAAATTATTGTAGGGTTTTAAAATGTAATCAAGATTACAAGTTCATCTCTGTAAATGATTCCATTAAACTATTGGAAACTTTTCTAAAATCCTTTGGATATGCTTGTCACACTACAAGAAAAACTAATTTCCAATGAACAATTATAGGCTCTAAAAGATCTACCTCTTTAACCTAGGAATAGAGTTCTTATATATTTTCTAGAGAGACCAAGTATGGTAAGGAAACCCTTGAGGTGAAATTTAAGTTTTGACATTTTATGCTCATGCTCTTACAAATTTAAGTTTATTAAGTCAAATTTTTATAAAATTGACCAAGCTTAAAAAATAATAGTTCAATTATACCTTATGTATGACTGGTGCCTTAATCCTTTAGGCTATTGTAGCAAGATTTAATAACAACTCAATGAAATAGAAATAACAGGGAAAAGAAAGAATTGATTCAATTAAGTTCATTTGAATATCGTAACAAACATAATTGGTGATCAACAAAAGAAATGTTTATTGTACGTTCAAATAATGTAACCCATAATTAATACATAAACGAGACTGAACAAAGATATGAAAGATAAGAACCCTATAATTATATTAATATCAAGAGTAATTACATGAAGAGTTGGCCTAAAATTACCATTGAACTCTTTAATATTAATACAATAAAAATCCTCATTCAAATAGTGTAACAAAGACTTTTTCACTCTTTCGTTCCAGTCTAGTAATAATTAAGTTTCGAGACCTTTGGCTCAATATCTAGAAATAATCTCAGTTTCCTGAGTACTTCTCTCTCAGATTTGCATAGTAATGGGAAGAATAAGAGATGCAAAAGAATAGAAGATACAAGGGGAGATACAACAACAAAGAACAGGGCACTCAAGTATACCTCTTAGCAAAAATATGCTATGCAAAAGCTTGATTCTCATTTTAGTTGTGAATGTCCTTATAGTTTGGATAACTCTGTAACTGTCAAAACTACTCTAATTTGGACCCTCCACTTGTTGCAATTTCCTATATTGTTATTGGTTGGGTGTATTACAACTTAAAATTAACTGTCAAGATGAGTGTTAATTTTATCAAAATCAAATCCAACTGGCGACCACTCGATCCTTTTATTTTCATGTTCTTGATTTTATGATCTTCTCCTCTTCTTTGGTCCTATTTCTTATTTTTGAAGTGGGTCCCATATTGCCAATAGCTGTATTTGAAAACCTTTGATTGGATTATCTGATTTTATATTTTTCCTTCTCCTTGACCCCAACTAAATTTGCAATGTACATCCAAACCTCTTCATAGAATGTATTCAAATTAGTGATCTTGTCTAATAACCTCAATACCTTGATCTTGTTTTCTCTTAGAGCCATCACCTTACTTTGGAAGAATCTGATCATATCAAAGGTATCCTTTGACATGTTGAGGAGTTGATCGGCTAGTTTATCATCATCTATTTCCTCATACTATAAATTTTGGATGTTTTGAATGACTAGATTCTTGAACCCTTTTGTACTTAGTAATTGGGCCATGTTGAGCTTGAACTGTACTACTCTGGTGGTCATATCTCACTCCACATCCTTGATTTCTTTGATCATAACCTTCCACTTAGGTCTATCATTCATATAATTGGTGATCTTCTCATGTTCTTCTTGATAACTATGCTTTTTGCCATTAGACGTGGTCATATATTTATATTGAATTTGATCATACTCTATCCTGCACCTGTCATAAATTGGGGTAATGACTGCAATTCTCTTGTCTGCTTCCTCCACCAAGGGCTTGATATTTTTATTCATCTCTATTATCTCCCCAAAGTCTTTACAACACTCGTTGATCATGTTGGCATGTTGTTTTATTATGGTGATCATTTTATCATTGCATTTCTTAGTAAGTATTGAATAATCACCCTAACGTTGCTTGTTTTTTTAATGCACTTGTCCCTAAATCTTGCTAATCTCAACTTGTAGCCTTGCATTCTCATCCTATAACTTTTCATTTTTTGACTACAAAAATTCTATTTTAGCCTTCCAGCCTGCTATTTCCTTTTCTATAGCCAAAGTAGTTTGTGCATGCACATGTACTCCATGCTTTAACAAGGCTATTTTATCCCCTCCTATTTCTGCATCACCTATTGCAAGATTTATTTGAAGGGACTCTATTACCTGTGTAGGAACAATAATTGTGGCTCTTGAGGAAGGAAAATAACTTTATATGGGAATGGTATTTTCTTTTCCAAGTCCTGATCAGGCGCCTGTTACTCTACAATATTGCTTGGATATGTTCTTCTTTAGGGGTGAATTATGTCGTATCCTTCTTTCTGATCAGGGTGATACTTATAGGCTCATCAATGCTTATTTCAATCCTATATCTCTTATGTGTGGGAGAAATCGAAGGGCTTTGAGCTTGGATTTGATAATCCCTAAAAACATTAGCAAACCCTCCACTTCTTTGTATCTTCTTCCAAGCTACTGTAGAAATATTTATTTCTTTGTTATTTATCCTTAAGGCTACAAGTACTACTTGGGGTGAACCTATGATCATCTGCTGCATATTTTCTGGGATATGTTTTGGGATATGATCAATAATTTAGCTAGATTTTATTCAGTAGGTTTACTTGATATAGAAGAGGCCATAACAATATCCTTCCCTTTTACAAAATTTGGGAGGGGATATGTGATGGAAGCACCAGAGGTATTTCGTATCTCTTGGTCCACCACTTCTACAAATATCTCAATTTTTTCAAGCTCTTGAACAATAAATTCTATGAGGGGGTCTATGAAGTCTTCTAGAGGTATGATTGATACTCGTGGAGTCATATTTTCCAATGTAGCCTTCCTTAGTAGTTTTAGGTCCATGGAATAATTCCCCACCTTCTCTACTTGGGCATGTGCCCTTGTTAGATTCTCAATTTTCCATGTATTTTAGGTTTACAACCCCTTGTTTTTTAGCACACACAAGACTATTTTTGAATTTATCTCTTCTATGTATCGATGGTTCTTTCTCAAAGATACTTCTCTTATAGCATCCATTGGGATCATATGGTCTCCATGTAATTTAAAAAAACTAAATGAGTCCATTTTTGGCAAGGCTTCCATCAAACTCGGTTATCCCCTTTAAATATAATGTCCTATATTACTTGGCATAGTGATCCATGAGATTTTGTTTTTCTTTCATACAACCCTTAATCGAGCCTCCTCTGTAGTCTATATTATAAAATCTCCAGAGAAACTACTAATTTTGAACAAAAAGAGGATAAGGCTTTGGGTGAAAATTTGACCCCATACACCCTAATATAAGTGAGATTTTTGTGAGGAAGAAATCCCTTGACTATTTGTCTTCCAAATATTTCACAATGCCCAAGCTCATCTTGAAGGGATTTTTATCAGTAATAACATAATAAATTGTAGGGGGAATCTTCCAAAGAATTCAGAATAACTAGAGGCACGCTCTTGTATGTATGGTAATCTATCCTAAATAATTGCTTTTGGTATACCCCCTTACTTGGTAATTACCTTTTCACTGAGCCATCCCACAATCAGGTGAATGAACAAGGAGTAGTGGGAGAAGTGAGGCATGATATCTCTTTCTTTGTTTATTATCTTTTGTAGCTCTTTGAATTCTCTATCTATTATATCATAGATTAAATTCTCCCACTTGTACATTAGAAATTTCAAATATTTGTTGCATTGTACTATAAAAAAACATAACTTCTATGTCGATCCAACTTAGGTCTTCGACTCCCATTGCTATGTGAATCATGTCAGCATAATATTTTTCCCAATTTTGTAATGTAGATTTATGAATGGGGAACTCAGTATACACTAGTTTTTTATAATCAAATAACTTCACGTAAAAGGAGATGCCAATCATATGTCTAGCCTATGTAGAAACTACTTATGCATCATATATCAAGGAAGCCTTTTCTAACCCAAAACCTTAGATAATTTTCTCTAGTGTAATTTTGTATATGTTTTTTTTTCTATTCATTATTGCTTTAGACTTTGAATTGTATGAAATAGCTATCCAAGATAGTAATTCATAAGAGAAATACACCCTTGGACACAATAACTTAGCCAAGTTAGTCCATTTATTATAGAATGGGATACTCTTATCCTTGTTGTCATATTCTCTCTTAAGAATACCTCGTAACAAATTATGTGGATGTTACCATTTTTTAGTGCTTGATTTGATGCTAAACTCTGAAATGTCCTCTTCACCCCACACCTACTCAGAGGCTTTTCTCATTGATATTTTTTTGAACAACACCTTCTATTCCAGGATTTTGACCTTGGTCTTGGGAGTAGCTGTACTTGATAATACCATTTTTGATTTTGAAAGCTCTAACCCTTTTAAATGGATTTCTTGGCTCTTATTTGACTCGAGGATGCTCTCAAATCTATGATTTAATGACTACTATTAGCGCATTTTAATTTCTTTTTTTGCATGAAGTACCATTAATGTCATATCAACTACCTTTGTACTTTTTCTATACTTGGCTTACCACCTTACTCTCCATAATAGTTTGACCTATCGTGAATCCTTACATTTTTAATTGGTTTGCATAGTCAGCCATCAGATCAAACACCTGTTTGATTTTAAGTCACCCGATTAACTCATAATGTCTTAAAGCATGTGCTTAGATGGATCTGAGGAAAAGTCTATCGTTGTATTATGTACCTTAAATTCTTGATTGGTGCCTAGTTGTGATAGTTAAATCATCATTAATTCAAGTGCCATGTTATATTTTCTCATATGGGGAACCCATAAGATCTTAATTTTAATGTGGTGCTACTCATCGACCGATTGATATTTATCGTTAGTTTTGTGCCACGTGTGCATCTACAATCATCGATTATCATTCAGTCGATAGGAATTTAATTCACCCTTCTTGTGAAAACTTTCGAATGATGGCTCTTTGTGGTCACATGCAAATTGACCAAAATATTTTCATCCATTCATTGAGACTTGATCGGATAATCCTCGTCGTTCATTGATTATTGGTTGAATGGCTTAGGATACTTTCACACTTTGGGGGTTTAGCATTAAGTCCATGGTAGATTTTAGGTAGCTCAACATTAAAAAAATAGGAGTTAGTTAATCAAATATTTATATAAAAATTTAAATTTTATGCGTAGCTTTGACTTTTGCTTAGTTGACTTTTCTCCGATCAGTAAATCTCAACCATTCA
The DNA here is from genome assembly GCA_028583015.1 of Wollemia nobilis. Taxonomy (NCBI): domain Eukaryota; kingdom Viridiplantae; phylum Streptophyta; class Pinopsida; order Araucariales; family Araucariaceae; genus Wollemia; species Wollemia nobilis. The sequence continues at coordinate 5,049,897 of JAQPPZ010000622.1, forward strand.
TCTTGTTTGGCTGAAAGACTTTAGCCTCTTAGATTTGATTGACTGATTACTTCACTCCTTTATCCCCATTTAGTCAATTGGAATTTACTTTTTTGCATGGGTCCTAGGTCATAAATCCTCTTCGAAAAAAAACCTATTAACCATTCCTTTTTACAAATATAGCTCAATTTTTTAGTTAGAATTAAGAAAATTTTGACCTAGGAAAGGAGGGCAGATGTATTAATGAACCTTGATATTTTAACCTTTTGTGTTCTTGGGGTTAGGTATGATGGAGGGGTACAATGTGTTTAATCCTTCCCCTATTCTACTTTGACCGATGAATCCTAATTGTTAATCTCCATAGGTTGAAAATATTTTGATCGCTTCGATGTTTACACATTATCTCCTTGTTCATTTGAATGATCCTAGTTTCATTAAATAGGTTGGCTTACTGCTCTAGGTAACCATAGATTTTCAATTGAAGGGCCTTAAATTTGAAATTTTTGCAGAGTAAAACAAATGACTTTGGGGATTTCATAAAGAAAAGGGGGGCAATGTAACCACGACCCTCATGACCAACTCCACCTAAGTTAATTTTTTAATTAGGCTTAGGTATAAGAGCTCAAGTGTTTATGTGTACGTACCCTATTATTACCTTTCGACCATAATTTCAACATTAAAATGGGTCCTAAGATTTATAAGTTTAGGCTTAATAAGACGAAGGACCATTGTTTGGACTGATTTACCAAGGAAGATTATTTCTATAACAAAGGTAACCTTGTGATGAAAAATTATGTACCCTTGGGTGGTGAGACAACTTTGATCGAGCGATTTGATCAGGTTTTGGATGATAGGCTTCGATCGATAATTCTTGGCCATTGATCTTTGTTTGAGTTTTCGATCGATCAATTTGGGCCTTTGATGCATTTTTTATTGAATGGCTTCTTTCACACCAAATAAATAAATTGATCATTTCTTCCTTTTGATAAAATACTATCATGCTTTGATTTTGAATTTCAAGCATTGACTCTGACTAGGGTCTTTAATTTTATTTTTTTGGTCAATTTTTCTCGATCATAGATACCAGGTCAGATTTTTCTCGATTGTTGATCCTCTTTCAACTAATGGCCTTTGATGTATTTTTGGTTTCTGATCGATCGTGTCGATTTATTAATTGGTGGTGGGCACTTATTTGGCTGAAGGTCTTATGATTGCATACTTAAGAAAAATTACCAATAAAACTATTTAGGCCTTAAGCTCAACTTATGTAAAATAACTTTCCTTTTTCTTAGGAGCAATTCTTAACCTTATAACCTTGATAAATTTGATAGATGATTTTCGAAGGCTTAAGAGATTAAAACCCTGGATTATGATAAATGTAAGGAAAAAATGTGAGGACTCAGATTATAGATATTTTGTGAGACACAGTGGTACCCCTTAAAATTTAACTTTTTACGGTGAAAGGTACTTTCTCAGTCTTTGAAGTTTAGGCAGTTTCATGAAGGGTGATTAATATGATAACAAAGAATTCTTGAGAATGAGTGATTTACACTTTTGAAGAATTTCATTAAAACTAAAAAACAAAGTCCATTTTGTAATATTATGAATTGCTTTACTCATTCAAAACTCAAGAGTAGCTTTTTTCATTAAACCATCACAGAACCTAAAACCTTTGATGACCTTCAAAATTTTAAAATTACGGGCACTTTCATGTTGGATCATTTTGGGCTCCAATAGAAGGAAAATTAAAAGATAAGAATATTTTATTATAAGGAAAAGGAACCTTGAAGAATTTTTTGAAGAAAAATTATTTTTAGAGAAAAAGAAAAATATTGAAAAAAGAATTGGCTTGCATATTGAAAAATTCATCTAAAGATTGAAGTGCAACAAATATTGTGAAAGAAATATTTAAAAGGTACTAAAATATTAATTAATGAGTTAAAAGGATTTCTACTAGATAATTAAGAGAGTTACAAAATAATTGAGATAAATGAAGAATTACAAAGTCTCATTTATTTGAAGAACCAAATTGTATTAAGAGAGAAACTCAAAACCATAGAAAATTCTGTCTCAAGGAAGAACAAGTTCAAATGGGTCAAAAAACAACATTCTTTCAACAAAAAATTGGAAATCAATATTACAACAAATTATTTAAGGGATACATGACACAAGAAAATCAAATAATAGTTATTGGTGAATTTATTCAAGGGCAAGAAATCATATTATTGGTAACTTAAATTGGTTTGAATCTATCCAAGTGAAACAAAGCATATCTATTAAAATTATAGATGATAAAATCTACCATGTTGAAGGAGTAGGAAATGTTTCACTCAATATTCCATTTTTTGAATGCATACTTGATTATTTATTGTATGTACACTATTGGACCAACAAATATCACAATTATTCAACAATGTTATAACAATTGAATTCAAGGTAACCAATGGAAATAAAAAATGTTTCATTAAAAGAGAAAGAGAAATTGTAGCCTTTAGTTCTATAAAGAATGGTATGTTGTCCTTAGATATGACATCACTCTCTCATAAAATTTTGAACCATCCATTACCATGAGAGAAATGTAATTCACAAATGCAATATCAAAGAAGAATATATCATAAAAGAGATAACATAGGACACATGGATTTCATGATAAAAGATAAAAAGTAAGAAAAGAATTGTTAAACAATGTTTCATTTTTTGCAAGTAATAGGAAATTATTTTACCTTACATAATCATTCAAAATGGATAAGAAAAACTCTTCTTATGGTAAAATAAATGCAAGAAATATTGAATATTACATCCAAAAAGACAAATTAGAAAATAAATTGTAATATGAGTACAATATCAGTAGATGCATGATGTGAAACGAAAGATCATATAGCAAAGGATAGATCAAAACAATGGAAAATATATCCCAAATGGCTCTTAGTGGCCTATAAAGAACAATGTTAAGAAGATTCAAAGAAATTGAAAAATATGAATTTTGATAAATACTATAACGATGACCTGCTATTTACAAATAATATTAGAATATGGAATGCCATGATAGGGAATAATAAATTTAGAAATGTGATAGGGATTACAATTGTTACTAGTATTGGTATAGAAATAGGTATTGCTTGAATAAGGATAAAGGAAAAGATCCAAAAATGTTAAATGCACAACATCACCATCAAGAAGGAAAACAAGTGATCAAGAATACTAAAGCAAATAAAGACAATGAACCTTATACCAAATAGTGTAGTACAAGGGGTGTTGGATTTTATTACATTATTTGGTACCTTGCAAGAACCTTTATAAATATTTTTTTACATACTTTTTAAATATATGGTGTGGTGGAGTTTTCTAAATATTTATCATTTAGTAATAATTAAAGGTTTGTATTTATTAGGGAGTCAATAAAATATATTTCTCTTATAATAAATATGAAGAGTCAGATCTCCAAAAATTTTGAAGAGCTTAAGGAGATGAATAATTAGATGAAGTTCAAATATCAAGAATATTTATAAAGGCTATATGCAGAGCAAGAATATGAGATGTATGTAATGAAATTTCAATACATCATTGATACTAGAATACTAAATGTCATCCATGGCAATATGGTGAGTTTATCTAGTTATTTGAATACTTATGTATATCATTGTGTGATAAATTTAATCTTGATATATATGTAAAAATTGCTTATATGCTATCAAATAAATATGGAGGTAAATTGTTTCTTTTCCTCCTTTGAAAATGATTATCGTAAAGCAAAAAATATTGAAACCAATATAAAGATAACGAAACAAAGAAAATAATAGTTATATGTGCATCAAATGAATAACATTATATATTATCAAATGAGGGAGCCTTGATCTCCACTTTATACATAGATGTGCCCCAAATAAGGGGTTATAGAACAATATTTGCTTTGATACAATGATTTACAATAAGAGGGGTAAAACCCTCAATCAAAGAATGGTGGTGTCTTCGGATCTTCTTCACTCCAAACAAGGGTGAGTGGGCTTGTGTATCCCTACGGGGCCACTCGAGTTGCAAAAAATATCAATGAAAGTATCTCCTACACCTACATACAAATCACAACATAAAATTTGGATCAGTAGTATATGTGAGGGCTCCACTGTGTGAGGCCCTCTTCAAAAAGTAGATCTACTAAACCCTAAGTGCAGTGTTGATGAAATGTAAACTAAATATAGGAAATATAAGTCAAAAAGCAAATAAAAACCTTATCAATACCTAAATCCCTTGATATACACTTTTGTTGGTTCAATTTGATGTCGCACGGATGCCCTAAAGCATCCAAGGGTTAGTTGGATGCTCTATGGTGTCTACGAGATGCTCTGCAATATTTAAGAGATGCTCTAGAGTATTTGTGATATGCTCTAAATAATCTATGGTCTATGATGAATGCTCAATAGGGTTCAAATTTAGTTCATAGGGGTTGTAGAGGATGAACAGTAACTACGATGGTGGTTGGTATTCAAGCAAATGGAAGGAGGGGATGTGGTAATGGAATTCTAGGGCTCACGAGATGATGGATGATATGATCTTTCAAAATTTTCTATTCACCAAAGTGAATATAATTTTTTTGATTTCCCTTGATCATTTTAGGGTTTCAACGACACCAATGAAAAATCAAGATTAAAACATGATGAAGGTTTGTGATTGCGATTTGAGTGGCTAGGATTAAGATGTGATGGACGAATGAGATTTATTGATTGTGAATGATGAATTGAAAGTGAATGGTGCAATGATTGATTTTGTTTTTTTTCCAATAGAAAAGGGGTTTTTTATTGGATGATGCAATGAATGTGTATGATGTATCTCGATGTGGGAAATCAAAATCAAATTTGGTTACCCCAAGTTTGGGGTGATTTTGTGTTGTTGGAAAATATACCTTTTGGCATCATTGAAATGCAAAATTATGAAGATGCAAAATGAAAAAGTCAAGGAATCAATCATCCTAGGGGCCTGTTATCCCTAGTGACTAGCTCTAATTATTGACTATAAAAATAAATGATGTAGTAAAGTTATCCATATTTGTAATCCCATGGATAGGGCATTAATGCATCCTTGGGAAAATTTTCTTGAGTGCAGTCACACTCAAAAATTAAGGGACCAAAATGATTTTTTTTCAAACAAGGGGATGTTAGATGATGATATGAGCAAGCATACTTATGGTGATCTATCCATCCTATAACCAATCATTGCAATTTCTAGGGGAATAAAGTAAACCACTAGATACGAGGTTCACTTGATAATGTGAGTGAATTTGAAAATGTTGAATGAAAATGTATTGATGAGTGAATTTGGTAATGTTGAATGGAGATGTATGCATTAATGGGTGAATTAGATTATTTTTATGAAATTTGGAATTGTTTTGGGATATTTTGAAGCAATTTGAGGTATTTTTGTGAATTTTGGTCGCAAACAATAATTAAATACCCAAATCAATCCATGTTATCACAAAATATGATGTAATGATGTGATGAATGCTTGGAATAGTGGATTTGGTAGTTTTATGAAATTTTGGATCATTTTAAGGTGTTTTGAAGCTTTTTAGGTGTTTTCATGACTTTTGGTTGCAATCAAAAATTAAACACCCAAATCAATCCATGTTGTCACAAAACATAATGTGATGATGTCGTGAATGCATGGATATATTTTATGGTGATTTTGGGGGTTATACTATGTTTTAAGGCTCTTTCAGTCCTTTTTGTAACATTCTAGATCTAAATGTTGGTTTTTGTCTACATAATGCATAGATATGAGATGCTACTCTGCAAATGCAGGGAGGCACCTGGGTATACCTAGTAGATGCCCTAGGGCATCTGAACATGCCAAATCAGCTATAAAAAGAATGAAGGAGCATGAAGGAGTTTGGTGATGGCGATGGAGGAAGTGGATGCAGTTATGGAAGCTGATGCACAAGTGGTGGAGGTAAGTTATCCTAACTCTCTTATTTGATTTTGCAATATTTTTTTATGACTAAAAGAGGATAGGCAAAAAGGTTTTTTTGAATAATGAGGTGTTGATGTGTATTTATATTTGTGTTGTGTTGCAATTGAGGATTTTGGAGGCTCAACATTGATTCTCATCCATCATACTAGGGGTGAGAAATACATTGTAAAAGTATGACTAGGATTGAATGGAGCGGGTGGGATTGGCTAGTTGTATATGGATAGAGGTGGTAAGGGCTAATAATGTGTACTGCTCTACCTTAGTATAGCAGTGGGATCTGGATAAGGAGACCTTATAGCTCCCAACAAGGGAGATGATGATGATGCTTGAGGATGTGCACCATATCTTTTGAGTACTTGTGGATGGGTTGCGTGTCCATGTTGGGCACAACAAAGAGAATGAGATGAGACAATTTTTTGGTAATGGGTGAAGGGGTGTGAACATAAGAGATGGTTGGATCAGGTACTTGGACATGTATTTAGAGGGGTAGTTGAAGACACTACCAACCTTAGTCATGTTCCTACTGGCTAATGTGTTGGTGCCTAAAAGAATCAAATATCAGTTCCCATGGAACATGATTTGATTGGTGTTCAATATGATTGATGAGCCTCGAGTGTATGCTTGGGTGCCTACTCTGCTATCTCAGGCATACCTAGAGCTATACAAGGTGAAGAGGTAGGGAAAAATAGGGTTAGACTATAGTGTACTACTTTAGATCTAGGGCTAGGAGAGCTTTAGTGTGGCTCATATTGTAGGCCTATCATGTGATTGAGATAGGGATTAGCCCTATGTATTGAGATGGTAGGTAGCTGAGAAGATATAGCTGAGTCATCCTAGTCGTAATGGCCAACATGTAGAAATATATGAGTAGGGTTGATGTCGGACCAAGTGTACTGGAGACTATGATGAGATACTCGGTGACCATATTATAGAGAGTAATTATGGTGGGTAAGGTAGGTTATATGGGTGGTTGGTTGACATGGTAGTGAGGTGGAGCTAATCCAATTCTCATGAGTGTTACAATAGTTTGGGATACAGTAGGGAAGAACATATCCCGTAAGCCTGATTCAATATTTGTGAAGGCAATGATAGCAATAGTTGAGAATGTTGGTATGTTGTCCTTAGATAAGGGCTCTATAGGTAAGGAAGTAGAGATTGATAAGGCATTGGGTTTGAAGTCTCAGTCACCCTTGTTCCCCAAGAATCAAATTGCTTCTAGGATGGACATTGTATGGGAACACCCCCTCCTGACTTGGTGAAGCTAAATTTTTAAGGAGCCTCCACAGGAAATCCTGGCATGGCGGAAGCTGAAGGAGTTCTTAGGGACTTGAATGGATAAATTCTATTGGCATTTGCTGAGAATCTAGGAATCCAGACTAGTCACGTGGTAGAAGCTAGAGCACTCTACCAAGGTGCCCTACAAGTGAGCTCTATGAATTGTAGAAAGGTTATTTTTGAGGGAGATTCCTTAAACATTATCAATATGGTCAATGGGAACTATACTCCCACATGGACTATAGTAAATATGATAGATGAAGTTCTTAGAATAACTCAAACTCTGGAAGTGGTCCAATTTAATCATATTTTTAGGGAAGGAAATAAATCTACTGACTTCTTGGCTAACTTGGGACTCTCTCAAAATGGTGTGTCAATTTGGTGCAATGAGTTCTTGGAAGGTTTAAATCAACTAGATAATGAAGGCAGGAATAGATAAACTATTAAGTGCTCTGTTGGAGACCAAAAGGAGGGAAAGGTTGAGTGAAATGGTACAATTTTTATTTTTGAAGAGACACCTTTATTCAAATATTTTGAATTTGAATAGAAAGTTGAGTTGCACAACAACATTAAGCAACTAGGATAGATGGCTTTTCCAAGTGGGCCTAACTCAAAGACACGTTGGAATGCATGTGGACGGGAAGGCCCAGACCCAAGTTCAAAAGTTTTGTTTTATTTTATGTAGTCTATGTTCTTCCCTGTGTGGGTAGCTTGTACATGTTCTGTTTTGAAATCCCCTGTGAGGGATTGTGGTGTGTTTAGTTTCATTTGTGGTTGATATTTTTTGTTTCCTTGGCTCCTGTAGCTCCTGCAAGAGCATGCTCTTCTTAGGATCCTGGTTTCTCATGGTGGCCTACGTGCCCTTTTACCTCTTTATTGGTTGGATTCTTTTTATATAAGGTTTAGGGACCCTTCTAAAACCCCTTCATCTACCTAATAAAAAAATGTTATTTGGCATTAAAACTAAGGAAAATTGAAGAAATTTGATGTTGCTTCATGAAAAATTAAAGGACTAGTGAAGTTCAAAATGGAGTAACCATTTTTAAAGAACCTAACAAATAAAATGTGAAAATTTAAAAGATATGCAAACTTAGGTTTAAAAATAAGACTACTATCGATTTTAATGTGAAAAGCAAACCCGTGGTCCCTTTAGGCATTCCAAAATAATTATTAATTATGGAATTGATCAACTTCATATGCATGCCATAATATCATTAATATATTTGGAAGAAAGAAGATCATATCCCCATTAAACTTTGAATTTAGGCAACGACCCCACTATCCTTGCTAATTTAAACCAATCTAACCTAAGTACCCAAACAAATACTAAAACTAAATGCATAATTGTAAATGCTTGGAAGGTAGCTATAAAAGGGATTAAAGTAAATTGCATAAAAATACAAAATGGTTATAGTCATACCAAGGAGATTGCATGATCAATCAAAATATATAAAAATGAAATAACAATAGTGTTTTCCCATGCATATGAAAATAAAATAACAAGGAATGACAAGAAAGCAAAGGCATAGTGTCACAATCACCATGCATTGCATAATTAGAAAGACCAATGCCACAACTAGAAAGCAAAAAGTCTTCCACAATTTCTTATTTTCTTCAAAATTTGAGCAATTACAATGTGGGTCTCATAGAGTATAGCTATGATTTTCTCAAGGCCAAAAGATATTTACAATGGATCCCATGGTTACTATTTCTAGGAAGCATTCGTTGAAGAGTTACCTAGGGTAGGATATTTCTAGCTCAAGTAATTCTACCAGTCTGAGGGCATCTTTAGCAATATGATGCATCTTTAAAAGTTCGATGCTTCTAAATGCCACACTAACTAGCTTATTAGGCTTCTACATAGCTTTTAGTGACACAAAATAATACGAACATTACCTTCTAGATGATATTCCTTGTAATCAATGCATCCTTGTCTTGCTTGACCTCAAGATGAACATTTCTCTCATGGGAAGGGAGAAAATTGCTCCAACTTTTAGAGCAAATCACTCTTGTTAGAGTGAATTAATACTCTTGGGAGTGAATCATCAAATTTTCATCTTTGTCGTTTTGTATTATTGTTCATGGGCTTGTAAAATCCATTTCCATTGTATTCTATGGCTAATTCCTTGGAGGAATTAGAAGGTAGTAACCAAGCTTCTAGATTTCTACAAGAAACCATGAATGGGTTATGAGGTCTCATAAGGAGAAAAATCCTATGTGGAAAGATATTATCTCTTCTAGATTACCATACTCAAGTCAACAATGAGTCTAAAAAATATATTGCAGATACATTGATATTGCCTATGATCAAACACATTATATATATAAAGATTGGGTACAATATAAGATAGATATCCTTTGTTATATTTTTTTTTATAAAAAAAAAAAAATTATTAAATTATTTTTAAAATTAATTATTTAATATAGTAATTTATTTGATGTAACTTGTTTCATAAATGTTGAAACCATCTACCTCAGAGTAAAATCTAATTAAACATGTCTTCCACATGAGTATCAAATTGATCCTACTAAGATATGGAATTATGGTAGATACTTAAATAATGGAAATGATGTTTTATCATTTGAGATGCTTGAGGAGAATGCAAAAAGCATATTATTTAAAGTTGTAGATCCACCTTTACTAAAGGAAGCAAAAACACTATAAATTTTTAATAAAACTAAATCCAATAAAAAAAAATTAAAATATTTTAAAATATGTTTTTTAAATTAAATTATAATTTTTTAAGAAAATTTTCTTTTATTTATTTATTTTTTAATACTTTTTATAAACATTAGTGAAGATTGAACCCAAGTCATATCACCGATAATGTAAGTGATATCCTTGTCAGTAGACCACACTCACATAAATAATAATACCATGAAACATCTAGATGTTACCGAAGTAATTAGTGAGGCATTTACTATTAAAGTTTAAAAGAGACTTCGAATTTCTGGACTCTTTTAGAGTGTCCCTCACAATCCCAAGGACAAGTTTCTTGCCGGTGTAAGAAAATTATCAAAAAGGTGTTGTGGTTTTCGGTAAAAATAAAAAAGTGAAAAACGCTGACCCATAGTTAAGCATGCCATTCATGGCAGGGAATTTGAGTGGTATTGTTAATGGCCAACACTGAGATTGGAGTTCCAGCTGTCATTCTTATAAAGAAGAAAAACAAAAGGCAATGTTTGAGCCTTTAATCATCACAATCAAAATATTCTTTCTGCCCCTTGTTACCCACCACACAGATTTGTCAAGGAAAACTGGTCAACTTGTTCCTTTTTGGGTATTACATCCCCATGATGAGGACATAGTGCAGCATTTACAAAATCTGAGCATACACATTATGTTTGCAATCCTCTCCTTCCTTTTCCCAATGTGTGCTTATGAAAGTGGCCTCCATTATTTTCTTACCTTTATGGATACTTTTTTTTTAAATATATAATTATAAAAAATATTAAAAATAAAATTAATTTTTTTTTAACAATATATAAGAAATATTAAAAAGAAAATTATATTTTTTTAACAATGATATAAGATAAAGTAAAACGAGCTATAAATAAATTTACTTTTGTATAATTTCAAGCAATTATATTTTGATGTTTATTAGTTGTTATATATAATTAAAATTGATTTTGATATCAATTGCTTCTATTAATTCTTTTATTTTACTATTCATGAGATCTAACTCTTTACTTTGAAAACCAACAAATTTTGTAATTTGTATTTGGACTTTTTGATCCTTGTTACTTCCTTTTAGAATACATTGGCAAGCACACTTACCTATACATCATAGTTAGAGTAAAGTCAAAAAATTACAACCATCTTTCAGAGCTTAACATCATTCAAATAGTTATAATATTTGACAAACTAGAAGTGTTCAAGACAAGTTAACATATTGCTTCAACCATTCTATCAAACCTATTTGAGCAACTTAAGATGCCCATTACAAGATGAGTTGCTACCTAAAAATGTAAGGACAAAACTTTTACAATATTTTTGAAACTTTATTGTAAACTCTATAAGGCGACAAATATGCTTAGTTGCCCTTGGTATTACACAAATTATTTAACTAGGATGACTAGATCTAAACTTTGACAACTTTATTCTTTTCTCAAATTAAGGTGCAATACTCTTCAAGCTAAAATATTGCTACACTTTATTGCTATTGACTTTCAAATATGTTGGCTAAGCTTATGTTGAGAATGTTAAGCTAATATTAATTTTCTTTTGTCATTTAGTAACTAAGGGAAGAGGAGAGATAAAATGTTTTTATATTATCCTAGTTGTAGGAGAATTAGTCCTTCTATGATTTGGCCATCTCTAGTTCTTATAAAGATTATAAACTATGGTGGTGGAAAGCTTGACTTGCAAGTCCTAACTAATATGGTTTTGGACCATCAACTTAGGGGTCTTAAAATGAGGAGGATGTGAAAATTGAATTCTCTATTCATGCAAAGTATTCCAACATTGACAAGGAATATTTTATAGATCTATAAAGCAATAAATCCTTATTCTATACAATAATGTATCTTTAAGTGATGGATCTAGGGCTAGAGGAAAGTTATTGCTTATGAAAAAATGGTTTCACCATATGGAAGGATATAATACTAAGGTCTTTGTCATGCCCAATTAACCAAGTCCACAATAATTTGTCAAGATTTCTATAATATTTTGGTTAGAATTTTAAATTAAGTGGAGAAAATTTAACATTCAAAACTTTATCAAATAAGGCTACCCCTTTTTATGCTCTATCAACATAACTAGTTGTAGCCTAAAATCTAAGAAGTTGTTTCATAAGCTCATTTATCATAAGAACTTTAGCCACACATTTGTACATCAAACATACTCCTTGGTGGTAAGGATAAATAAATAATTAATCATTTTTCTTTGAATATGTGCACTATATCCATATGATGGTCACCTTCATCTCTATACCATTTCCTACCTTCCAAACAAATTTTTAAAAAACACAAGTGAGTTGCTTATATGAGGAATTACTAGGTAACCAACATAAAGAACAAAAACATAAGTGTACATAAAACAAAATTCTAATAAATGAAGAGAATCAATAAGTGAAATATATTTTGTAACCTATTTATCTAGTTTTTTTCTAAAATTTGAAGATTAACCAGTTACAAAAACTTGAAAAGATACCTTAAGCTTAGGTTTGGACTATGGTAAACCTTCAAAGCAAAATTTTGGTGCCTATGGGGAGAAAGCCTTGGATGAGAAGTCCCATATTTTTTAGGATGGAGAGGATAAAAGGAATGAATATTCTTTGGACTACACTTTGATGGTGGGACTTGGTAAGAGGGCAATAAATCCTATCTAGCAACAGAGAAGTATTTCTATGAAGAAACAAGCCACTTAGAGTCCTTCCTTCGAGGATGAGGTCAAGACCAACTTTGAGTCTAGACGTTCAAAGCGCTTGAAGTCAACTTAGGGGATGCGTAAGAAATTGGGTATTTTCCTCCATATTATATCTGATCTTGACTTGAAGAATTCCAAGGATCTTAACCCTATGGTCTAGGAGAGATTGTTGTCCCCTCATGAGGATCCTAAATTCTCCTAGGGAAAGAATAGGTTGGATTCATAGTGCAAGTTGCTTGAGATCTCTACAAAGATAAGGACTAAGGAACACCAATCGAAACCACTTGTAATTATAGGTCTGAGAAATAATTATACAATTTTGAAGGATCTAAACAAATCAATGTGAAGGGTCAACAAGATGTTGGCGACCATGATGGAGAAGGTGGTTGTCCACCTGGCTGATTTAAATAAAAAGATGATGGATCTTAGTTCCAATAGGGATTTGGAGTTAAATATAGAGTTATTTGAGCTTCTAGTCTTATTTGGTCTTCTCATTCTTGTGTCATTTCACCATGATATCTCTTGTTGGATTGTGTTCTTTGTTCTATTTTTTTGAAAATGACCATATCTTTGTAAGTTTTTAGCCCTAGGCAGTTTTTGGAAAGGGCTTGATCTTTTTGAGTGGTTCTTTTATTCTAATTTTGAACTTCTATTGTAAAAGCTAAAGGTTTTGTTGTAATAGGTTCATGGTCCCTTTCAAAACCCTTCTCTAACCATAATTAGAAAAAATATTATTAGTTTTTTAACAATGTATTGTATAGTGCCAAAATAATATTTTATTATGTATGTTTTGTTATTATTTTGGATAATAATATATTAATATCATTATTTTTATTCAATTTGATTATATGTGATTAAAACATGCCTCATCCTTATTCCATCGTCACTACTTAGTGGTATTACAATAGCTTTGATATTATTTATGTATTATTTGCCAAGATTGTAACTTGGGTCTTCTCCTTGAATGTTGAGGAATCTAACTAGTTGAACTAATATCATTTGATAATATTAACATTATTATTATTTAGAATGTAATTTTATTTTTATTGTGTATACTTTGTTAGAGCATTTTATCTTTGTTTGTTCATAACTATAAAAATGTTGCTCTCTATAATATTTATAAAATTATATAACAACCTTAGTATATTATGTAGTAAGTATTATTTACAATGTTGCTCTCTATAATAGTTACAAAATTATGTAACAATCTTACTATATTACAAAGTAGGATTAATAAATTGATGTTTTTTTTCTAAGGTTTAAATTTCTAGAAAATGATATGAAATATGTTAAGTTTGCATATATATTGTTTACTTATTTTTTTGCCTATACAACTAGTCTATATACAAAAAGGATGTGAACAATGATTGTAACTTTTTTTATTAATATTGTTTCAACTTGTTTGGTTAATATTGTCTCATGATTGAATGAATTTGACTATAACATATTTGTATAGTGTTGATCAAACTTTATTAAAGTTTTATAACATTAAAATATTTCACTATAGAAAATATTAAACTTTTATATTTATAATAAGTAAAATGAAAAGATATATAAATTAAGTTGACATTTATTGAGATGTATATTTTCTTAAGTTTATTTTAAATTTTGATCATAATAAAAATTTATCATTGGTTCTTAAAATAATCATATGTTATATGTGCACTAGGTACCTTACTGGTAAGTTCCCTCAATCCTTAGAAGGAGGTCTGGGGTTCAAGTCTGGAGGCCTACGCCAGATACAAAATACCCCCCAACTACCTTGAGGGGCATACATGGATGGGACAGGTCCCATGGAATGGAAAGTCCTGGTCCAAGGATATGTAAAATAGTTTTCCTTAACATAAGGTTTAGGTCCTAAGCTTCACCATGGTAGAGAGGACCTGAGAGGGCCTAAGCCTCATCATGGTAAGGAGGGCATGAGGTTCTGAGGGCTTGTAGGGTCATAGGATCTACATGGAGGACCCTGATTTTTAGAAAATCCCCTACAATCATACAGATGCTCTTCTAGGAAAAGAACCTTATGATAGTCATCCCTGCAGCTACTTGTTGGTCCATTGGGAGGAAGACTTGATATTTGGAACCTTATTTGGGGGCCTGGGGGAAGGAGACTTGGTTAGCTAAAGGATCTGCAATAGTGGGTGATGTTGTAGGGTAATCTATTATTTTGGTATGTGTTGGGTGGTAGGGTTTGCTTAGTTTGGTTGAATGAAATGCAACAACGAGCTGGTTTGCTGGGTGGAAGGTTAGATTTAGCTGAAGGAACCACAGTTGAGGGATTGGGTGGAAGGTTGGATTAGCTGAAGGAGTTGTAGTTACTAGTCTTGTTGGTGGGTGGAAGGTCAAACTAGTTTTGTGGTTGGGGGCTTGGGCATCGACTATTTAGGTGGATGTTGCTTTTGGGTACCTCCTAGTGAAGGGCTCCAAGATTTTGCATCCTATATGGGATAGGAGGGTGCTTCGTATGCTATTATATTGTGCAATTTCCTTGGTTGGTGTTTGTACGATGGGTTTGATTGGGCATCGACTCTTCTTAGAGTGAGATGGTAAAGTTTTAAATTTCTAGTGCCCTTAGAGATTTTAAAGATCAAGGTTTCTTCCTCTAAACCCTATGTTTTGGGTACCTCCTGGTGGAGGGTTCCAGGACTTTGCTTCCTATCTATGATAGACAGGGGTTTTCGTTTGGAAATATCTCGGACAAATCTCCTGGATGGTTTTTTATGCTATGGATTTTTTTTATCAGTATTTTCCTTAAGTTGGTTGTTCTTATGAGGGGTCTTTTGTTACATGCTTTGTTGGATGGATTTATTGATTGGGAAGACATGATTCTCCTTTTATATTTTCCTATTTAGATGAATGCTTCAGTTTGGGTGGTTTTATTTGTAAATTTATTTTCAACTAGTAGCATTTTTTTCCATGTGTTTCTTTTGGGTCTTTGATGGCTTGCAAAATCAATTTCCATGCTGCTTCAGAGATATTGGTCTTTGATTTGCGTTGGGCAATATTCTGATCCCAGGGCTATTTTCAACTTTGAAACTTTCATTCAGATGGGATCTTGTTGAAATCTAGAGCTTGAGCGAGTGCCCTTGGGGTTTCATGCACTATTATTTTTTGGGCACTCAATATTTGTTTGTTTATCGATTGTCAGATCGATTGTTCCTCTCTCTCTAAGCTTATTGAATATCTATTTTTTTAGGTTTGGGGACCCTTGGAAAACCCCTCTGTAAAAGGTTTGGGGACCCTTTCAAAACCCTTATTTTTACCAATTCAAAAAAAAAATTATATGTTATCAATTCTTTTATTTTAACTATAAAATATTTTTTTACTTAAAAATTTATATGTTAAAAATAATACAATATGATTGATTAATGTATGATTGAAATAATAATTATTTTTATATATTGCCTCTCAAAAAAATTATGCAAATTGATTACTTCAAGGATTTTTATAAATGATTAACTAAAATAATTAAGGAATCAATCATAAAAATTATATACCTATTTTTTTTTTATTGATAGAGGGGTTTTGAAAGGACCCAAAACCTTTTACAAAAATTATATACCCATAGCATGTACTTATAAGCATGTCATTTATAGAGTACTAATATAGTTTCCACTTTCTATCTTGAAAGGGTGATATAGCATATACTTATAAATGATAAATCCAAAAAGATAATAGGAATGTGATCCACTCTCTTGGAGCATATATATAATATGTATGGACTCTATTTTCATTTATATGTATTTTATATTAAGCATTCTATTTAATTTATATTAGTTTTTCAATCTCTCTCTTTTCAATATATCTCTTTGCAACATATGCTCATATATGTTTTAATACTTATAAATTCCTTCCATAGTAGAGTAAAATATAATTCTAAATCAAGTTAACGCAACTAAACAACTTACTCATATACAAGTCCATCAAAACAAATATATTAGTAAATTTATTAAGTACACTGATAACATAAATCTTAAATATTTAATATAATGATATTCAAGATAGTACATCAAATAATATGAGCTCAAATGGTTAAACCCATAAACTTTTAAAGAGGAGATCTAAGTTCAAATCTTGCCAAGGGATAGATGCATAATTGCCAAATTGTTATAATATTATTATGTGATCATGAAGTATTATAACGGGGCCCATTTCAATCTCATAATAGGACAAAACAATCATATAATTTGTCATGTGATCTTTTTTTATTTTAAAAAATATATCATTGTCACTTGAGTTTGAAAAAAATTATAAAGCTAAACTTATGAAGTACCCTCAAGAATTTTAGTTATATCTCATCTACAAGTTGGTATAAATTAAACAAAGAGGAGTATTGGCCTCCCTATCATAATAACCTACAATTAGCTTACAATCCAAAAATAAAATCCTATTAATAGGACTGACAGGTGGAAAGCAAGAGTAAATCCCCAAATAATAACAGTTCTCAAATAACTCTTGACTGAGTTCCAAAACTAAGGAGGACTCAAATTTCAATTGTAAAGATTGGTGCTTGTTGGTCATAAAAATCTGCCTAAGTATAAAAATATGCGCCCTAGACCCGACCAACATTGAAAGGCCAAAGGAAAGAGATGTCCTTCGGGCCAATCTCCAGAGAGGGTTGGTTCCCTTACTAATCTAAAAATTGGTATAAAGCTTAGGGAGAGAAATTAACAGAAAGAGATGGGAAATATGTAAGCCAAAAAAATAGAGTGGGGATGAACTAACAACTAAATAACCAAGTCAAGTTCTAACCAACATTTAACAGAAAGAACAACATAGGAACCAATCATAGATTGCAAATATGACTTCCAATTAACATTTCAACATTCACTTCTTCATCGAAAATTAAATTCAAATGCAAAATTCAATCTATCTAACAAAGGCATGAATATAACAGAAATGACAAGCAGAAAGCAATCACATACACAACTGATCCAAGAACCAGAGTCAAAAGTCTTTCAATTGAGGTAGAAATTTAAACTCAAAGAGTTTTTTAGTAAAATGTTCCCCTTATTTTTACATCAAATTTCTTAGTATTTATAGAGGATTTTGCCTCCAAAATTAAATGATCATTAAATAAAATGTTGGCCAATCAAATATTGAACGACAACAATTTTCTCCTCGACAACAACAATGAACCAATCCAGTGGTACATTGGGAAGCAACAAACAATTTCATCACATGGCATATTGGGACTTAGTAGGAATCATCGGCCAAATTTTAATCTCCATGATGGTGCCTCAAAAATGAACATCCACCACAATGGATGGTGCCTCGAAATCAATAGGATCACACTAGCATCAAGAGCACAACATTTAATTTCGATAATCCTTCAGCAATAATTCTGGAAATATTAATTTATTTACCCCAAGAATTGAATTCACCAATCCTTGATCTTTTCCAAAAATTATCTGCATTGAAAGTGCCCTCAAAAAGGATTTTTCCTAGAGGAAATGGCAAAGATGAATTTCGCCAAAGCATTGGGGTGAAAAGGAATTTCACTAAAAATATGGGTGAAAATGGAATTGTGTTGGGTTGTGAACTAAAAATGGGATTTCACTGAGAAGCTCACCTCAAAGGGATTTCATTGACTTTTACTGATTTTCATTTGGATTTTCTCCCAACATACCTCCTCACCATGACTTCACCCGAAATGGGCCTTCACTGCCAAAAATGGAGCTCGCCTAAAAACTGATTTTGCTGCAACTACTGTCCGAAAAGGGGTTTTCATTGGGATCTTCGCTCTTTCACCTGAGAGGGGACTTCACCAAGAAATAGGGTGAAAATGAATTTCACTACAAACAAGGGTGAAACTCCCAGAAGATGATTTTACTAGCAAACTAAAAATTTTCCTGGAAAACTACAGAAGATGATTTCATTGGAAAAACTACTAGAAGATGATTTCACTAGAGAAACTTCTAGAAGATGATTTCATTGGCGAAACTCATTTCATACTTAAGAAAAATTTTGGCAAAATTTGAATGTGGTAAAAATACCAATATTTTTGGTGGCTCATGGGGTATTCAACTCACCTAAATGCAATCGACCCTAGGCCTTTATCCATTGGGCATAGATTTACCACCGTCAATTGCATTTGATTATCTACTACTTGCATCAGTAAGACTTCGGCCCAAGCATCAATATTGATCACCTGACGAGTCTAGAGTGTATCAACAAGGTACCGAAAGGTCTGAACCTACTCCAGATCAATGTAGTTGGCCCTTTGACTGAGCTCCAGCAAACCAGACTCAATGCGAGTAAGTTTCTTCATCAATGGTAGCACATGATCTTTGGTGATGGGCTCCTCCCAGTCATCAATTTCTAAAGAATCATTTATGAAAATAGCCCATACTACATCCAGGTCTTTCTTTGCCAGAATATTCCCCTATTCATCAGTGAAACTAGGGAAACCATTATTTACTATAGTCTCAAAATAAACTAGCAAAATGTGCCTCTCTTGTTCAAATGTATCTAGCAGCTTTCAAGCTTCCTTGACCAGATCCAACCTAGAAAAATAGGTGTGCAACGTGATCTTGGCATTTGCCCAAGCTTGAGCCATGTCGCTCATTGGACTAAAATTGAGATCCATTTTAGCTATTGCTTGGATCTTCATCACCATTTCCAATTTTGGTTCTAAGTCCTCCTCTGAATACTCCACTACATGCAAGCCATATGAAACAACCTGTCGTACCTCTTGGAGAAACATGAGAACCAACGTTGCCTTTGATGCCATGGTCGAACAATCAATAAGCAGATGACTACGAGCCTCCTTGAATTTCTCCTTCATGAGGGTTACTGATTGCATCACCTTTTTTGCCAACTGATCCTACAGATTCTGGATCTAGTCCCTCAAGGCTTGAACCTGTTGCTCAACTTCCTATTGTGCTGCTTGATGTTGTTCGACCACCTATTTGTATCCTTCGATCTCACCCTCTAGGCTTATCACTCTCTACTACCATCATTGTGATTCCGACTGTGCAGTGTCCAATTGGACCTTCTATTCAGCTAAAGCGTCTTCTAGCTCTGATATCTTCGCTTCATCTTGGAAGAAATGATCTTTGAAATGTTCATCGTGCAAGTAGATCGAGCTCATTTCCACTTGTATGTTGCCCATATTCTCAGCCATATCAATTTTTGTGAGGTCCTCAGTGATGACCTGATATGAATAGTCCTTCGACATCATTTCTCCTTGGAGTTTTTGGACCTACGGGATCATCTTCACAATGTGCACCTCCATAGCCTCCGGATCAAAAGTCACCTTCTTCATCACCTTAGCTGGGGCTTGCACATCTTTCCTCTTGTGACTTTTCAACCATCGTGAGGAACTTTGTCATGCTCTTCTTATCTTCTCTGTTGCAAGGCACTCTAGGAGAAGTTCCACCTCTAAAGCCAGTGGCTCATGTGCTACAAAAATGAGGGAAAATAGGAAGAGCCTGCTAGGAGTTTGGCTCAGTAGAGGGAGTGGAAGTGGAAGGTGCTATAGTTATAGTTACCCTTGGAGGGGCTTTCGTACTTATAGAGACAATGGATATGATAAGGATGGAATAGGGAAGGGAAAACGGATTTGGAGTGGATGCAAATGAACTGAAAGATAGAGGAATAGAAGGAACGAAAGAAGTGAGAGGAGCATTGGTGACTTGTGACTATGAAATGGAGGAGGGAGCAGAAGAAATAGGTACAAAAAATGGAAGTGAAGTGGAAGTAGAAACTACAGGATGGGAGATAGTGGTCACCAAATGCTTGTCATTAAGAGAGGAAGAAAGAAAGTGCGTACCTATGGGCTCTGACACCATTTGAGCCGACGACGAAGGTTGTTGCACTGCTAGATTTTTCTCTTCCTCACCTTCCACTTCCTCTACTTCGAGATCTATTATCCTCACCATCTGGCTCGACTATCCTTGTTGAATCGAAGAGGGTACCTCCTTAGAACCAGTCTGCTCAACTAGTAGTGAAGAAAGAGGGTTTGCGCTAGGAGCAAAAACTACACCAGTTCTGGGCTTCTTTACGATATTAGGAAGAAATAACTTTGTACCAACTTTTCTCTTTCTGAATGAAAGTTGTTCTTCGGGTAGGTGTTCCTCTTCTTCCTCGACAACTGGCTCCTCTTCAATCAATGACTTCTCCTCTCTCACCATGACCTCTTCATTGTCAGGGCTTTGAATACTTTGAGGCACCAGGTCAGTGAAAGAGATGGGTTGGTACTTATCATAGTGCTCATCATAAATCTATGAAAATATTTCATCCATAGTCAATGGATAAGCTGATCCAAGCTTTCCTCGGTGTACCCTCATGATCCACTAGTTGGCAATCTTCTCATCAAACCATCCGAGCAATTTACTTTTCATTTGATTAAATAAATTCTTTAGAGGAACCTGCTCCAGATTATTTGTGGGATCATACTCGACTTCAATCTCATAGAAATCATGCCAAGGAGGGAGCGACATCATATTTTCAATATGCCATTCAAGATCACATCCCTTGGGATTATTCCTCTACTGCAAGATGTCTTCTCTAGAGTAGCAATGAAAATTCTTGGCTTTGATAAACTTCTCAAAAATGCCCAAAGGGTCATATCACCATCATTGGGGAAGCTCAACTAACCCATGGTCATACAACATTTTAGCAATCAACTCATTCTGCTCGTATTGAGTCACTTCGATGTCATCCAAGTAAAAAGGTATGGGGCACGTGCTTGGATTTCTCCTACCATAGCCATATGTATCATTGATAAAGTCACTCTGTCAGGCTACTTCCAATGCAAAAAGATGCTTCGTGGTAAAATATGGTAGAAGAAAAGGCTTGCCAGTGAAACCAAATAGTCTAATGACAACTCCTTGCATCAACAAAAATACATCACCCTTTTCTTCTTCAACGATTTTCTCCTTCATCTGTTTTGGCACTCTATCGCACGTGTCGTAAATAAGCTCAAGGGTGGGTCCCAAAAACATCCAGTTAAAATTGTAGTAGGACTCCTTCTTCGATAGATTTTGAGTCCACAAATAAACTAGAAAAATCTTGCTTGCTTCATCTATTTTCTTCACTACTACGAAAGCAAAATGATGATGCAAAAAATAAAAGAAATACCAGACCAAGAAAGAGCAATGCCTGAAGGTGACGTCTTCTCCATTCTGCACCTTCTCCAACTGAGTGTGCATCCTTCGAGCTATGAAATCTACCCAATCAAAGAATATGGGATTTGTATTCACCTTCATGGTGGTGGGGGCATAAAATTCAACCTGAGAAATACATTGCGCAAGTGACGCTTACCACTTATAAACTGTAGAGTCTATGGACAACCTAAAAATCCATGCTAGCATCGAATACAAGTCTAGGCTCTTAAAATCTTTCAACAACTTTGGCAAGGCTAGCAATTCTCCAAATTGAGGTATCTTCAACAATTGGCTTTCCATGAACTATCGCATGGTTACTGTGGACTGGTATCTTTCCTCCTACTCTAAAATATTGAGCTTCTTGAAAATGATATTAGGAGGAGGTCTTGCACCACAAGTGAAAGCTTTTCTGATGGAGCTAGCTAAAATGTTGAACAACTTGTCTCCATTGACATTTCAAATAACTCTAATGGAAGAATCATAAAACCAAGAAACCACCCACACCAAATCTAGACATGTATGTATCGACATACAAAGATACCAGTAAATGTGAGAATAGAATGTCATGGTGCATGAACTCTTGGCAGATACCTTCTGAAGAGCGAACTCGATATCTTGCCATAATTTTTCCATGCCTTTGTTTGTGATTTCACAATCACTGATCTTTACCAATCGATCATAATAAGGTGCTAATTCTTCTTCTTCATCCCTTTTATCTTTTCATTGTTTTTTTTGTGTCGACCTTCTTCTAGGCCTTCTCCTTCTTTGCTTCTACATTTTTCCTTGCCATATTTGACCTTCGAAAAGTAGATAACTCAAAAACAACAAAACCCTCGAGCAAAAGCAATTCCACACTTCAAGCAATGACTTTGCACACAGGAACTCTGCAATTTCCTTTCTCTGTTCAAGTGAAGCATTCACCCCTTTTATAGCTTTCGACCACACCTACCGAATTTAATGCATGTGGTGCACCTACTAAATTTGGGTGAACGTGCACTTTAAATCTCATGCTTTCCCATGATTTCTAATAGTTTCACCATATCTTTCTTAGGCATCGTGATAGGTTGCTTTATATTTTTCCTTGTTGGGGGTGCAACCTATCATTAACGGTTAGTTTTGGGAAGTGCAACTACTTGCCTTTCACCTTGAACTATGTGATAGGTGACCCCATTTTTTTATAGATCCTACATGTGCTTTCGCTGATTCAAGGCATCGAAAAAGTATTTTGATATTTTTGCTACCAAAAAATGCAAGATGTGCATGCTTTTTTAGCGTATTTTCCAACTTGGGTGCCAAAAATCAAGCGAAGTTCATGTTTTCACTCTAGAAGGAGAAGGAAGGGGTGAAAAGGAATTTCATTAGTGAAAATTATTTTCGCCAATGAAACTACCTTCGCTCAACAAAAATAACTTTTGCTCTCCTTTTTTAAAAGCATAAAAATCAAATTGGAAAACTATGTACATATTTACATTCTTGATCCCGAATTTTTTACTGATAGTAGGCCTTCAAATGAAGACCATTCACTAGAATCGGCAACACACGACCATCCATATCCTACAAATAATATGAATTAAATTGATTCACACTGGAATTGAAATGGGCCCTCCCAAATTACCTCAAACTTGTGATGTTTGTCTGGCTTCGCCTTGTTCTCATTCCATTTTAACACAAGATCACCAACCTTAAATGCCTTCTCTAAAGTCTTCTTGCTAAACCAATTTTTTGTCATCTGAGCATGCTCCATGAAAGCATTATATGCTTTCTCCCTTTCTTCTTCCAATCATAATAGCTGAGCCAACCTTGCGCTCATGGGATCAAATTCATCATCTTCATCATCAAGCAATTGCAAATATTGAAGAGTTCGACAACTCAATGTGAATGGGCAAGACTGCTTCCTTACCATACACCAAAGAATAGGGGGACATCTTGATAGAATTTTTAATTGAGATGTGATCAACCCATAAAGCTTGGTTTAAGAGCAAATTCCAACTTCGCTTGTTGTCACCAAGAGTCCTCTTCAAAATCCTAAGTAGATTCTTGTTCGTAGATTCGACCAAACCATTTCCCTACGGATAGTAATTTGATGAAGTTTTCAAATAAATACCATACTTACCCATAAAATCACTGATTTTGGCATCGATGAATGGAGTTCCATTATCTGTTACAATCACATCTGGTATGCCAAAGTGAGTGATCAATCCTTCAAGGAAAGTGATGACTACCTCCTGGTCTACCTTCTTAGTTGGGACTGCTTCGGCCCATCGGGTGAAATAATCAGTTGCAATCAGAATGTATTTATGTCTAGTAGATGAATTAGGATCAATGACCCTAATAAAATCTAAACCCCATTGTTGAAATGGTGCTTCTACTTGGATCGGGTGAAGAGGCAAAGGTGCATTTCTGCTCCTACCGACATACCTTTGGCATTTATCACAATTTTGACTGACCTTAAATGCATCTGAAAAAAGGGTGGGCCAGAAATAACCTACTTTGATAATTTTTAATGCCATGGGTCTTCCTGCATAGTGGCCTCTTGACAATCTAGAATGAAACTCTTCCAGGATTTTCTGCTTTTCTGATTCTCTGACACATCTAAGAAGCACTCCATCAATGTTCTTATGAAACAATCCACTTGGTAACATAACATACCTGAGGGCATGTAGTCTAAATCTTCTTCTTTGTGAAGCATTGAGATGTGAAGGACACCTTCCTAAATTGAAGTATTCAACAAGGTCCTCTATCCAATCATGGTCAATTGAGGAATGATTAGCAAGATTACTTTCACTTATTGAATCTTCATATTGGTAAACCATTGATTTAGAGGTAGCGCTCTTCGCAAGCTCTTGACATAGTGCTCGACCATGAACCAACTTGGTTGGTCAAATTTTGATATCATATTCTTGGATTTTAGAAACCCAACCAACTCTCTTATCTCCAAGCTCACCCTAGATAATGAAACTTTGGACATCCGGATGAACAACATAAACAATTGTTTTACTTTGTGAAATGAAATATCGAAACTTCTTCAGGGACTTCATTACTGCATACACTTGCTTCTCTATGAAATTGTACTTTTCTTCATGCGGTTGGATGACTTGGCTTAAAAATGTGATTGGTCACTCATCTCCATCTTCTCCCTTCTATGTAAGGACAGTCGCATAACTTTCTTGTTCACCAACAACATAAAGGATAAAATCCTTCGAATAGTCGAGGTTTATCAAAATAGGGGCTTGAGCAATTCTTTCCTTGATTTCCTAGAATGCTTGCTTCCTTTGCTCAGTCCATTTGAACTCAACATCTTTCTTCAAGAGTTTAGTCATTGGTTTCACAACTTGGGTAAAATCTGCAATAAACTTTCGAACGAAGTTAATCTGACCAAAAAATGACTGCAAACCCTTCTTGTTGGCTAGCAGTGGAAGCTTCAAAAGAGCCTCAGCTCTAGCTGGATCAATAACTAAACCTTTTTATGAGATTACATGGCCTAGGAGCTTTCCCTCCTTCACCGTGAAGATAGACTTCTTTGAGTTAATGGATATTCTAAACTCTCGATATTTTTCAAACACTTGTCTTAAATGCAAGTTGTGCTCCTCCCTGTTATGAGAGAAGATAGTCATATCATCCAAATAAATAATAATGACTCGATTTAATAACTCATCGAAAGCCACATCCATCGCTCTCTGAAAGGTTGCTCCAGCATTTGAGAGACCAAAAGGCATTCGTTGATAAGCAAATGTACCCCATTTTGTGGTGAATGTCATTTTGTATTGGTCTTCATCCTTGACCCATATCTGATTGTAGCCAGAGAATCCATCTAACAGAGAAAATATTTGAGCTCCTACAACTATGTGAAGAATCTGATCAATCTATGGCAAAGGATAATGATCCTTCAAAGAAGCCTGATTTAAATTTTGGAAATCAACACATAGGTGAATATCTCCATTCTTTTTCTGCATAGGGACCAAATTAGCTACCCAGGTAGAATGCTTGATTGGGTAAATAATTTTAGCTTCCAGTATTTTCAACAGTTTAGCTTTCATCAGAACTTCAATTTTGGGATTGATTGGTCTTTGTTTCTGCTTGAAGGGTTTCACTCCTTGCAGTTCAATAGTATGTTGGATCACATTCTTGTCGTAACCTTTTAAATCATGATAACTCCAGGCAACAATGTCTAGAAATTCATGGCATAGCTCCTTGATTTGCTCAAGTTCTTCTAGAGTGCAATCAGTTCCAACCTTGATTGA
This sequence comes from Wollemia nobilis, assembly GCA_028583015.1. NCBI lineage: Eukaryota > Viridiplantae > Streptophyta > Pinopsida > Araucariales > Araucariaceae > Wollemia > Wollemia nobilis. The sequence goes on from JAQPPZ010000622.1 coordinate 5,075,831, forward strand.
ATTTTTAGGTTCCAACTATAGCTCGGTGTACTCCTTCTCATCTACTTTGATCTTATGTTTTTTAGCTCTATCATTCTGATCAAAGAGACTTTTGAGCGAAATCAATCCTTTTGGGATATGATTATTTCTTAACTGGATCAGTCCCTCAGATTCTTCTTCATCAAGTGTTCTTCCTTCCACACTACTAGCTTCTTTTATCAAGAAGTTCATGATCTGCTCATCACTTTCAAACACTTGCCAATAAATATTCTTATCAGGAACTGAAGGCCTATAAACCAACCTCATAATCTTTGGTTTCTTCACCATGTGCTCAACTAGAGAAAAGTTGGTGCCAAGGGATGCCAAAAGATCTACGTGTTTATTTTATTCCTATGAAATCGCTTGGATATTTAACGTCGTGTAGGCTTCAAACAGATCCCAGAATTTGTTGTGATATACCTTCAAATAGTGTTATTTGGAGACACACTTGTTAGTCACTTGATTGACAATCAGCTCTGAATCTCCAAAAATCTAGAGTTGTTTGATCCCAAGTTTCTCTACTTTCTTCAAACCTAAGCACAATGCTTCATACTCAACAACATTATTTGTACAGCTCCATGTCAATCGATATGAATATATCTTCTATATTCCAGAAGGGGAGATGAGAACAATTCCTAGCTTTGACACCATTTTTACATCTTGCACCATCAAAGAAGAGTTTCCACAACTGATTTGAGACAGGATCTTCATCATCAGATACCTTCACTTCCACATTTTTAGGCTTGGTAATGGCATAGCAACCAATCTCAGTTTCAATCATTGCATTAAAATCATTCATTGAAAATTCATCTTCTATATGAAGCTCATCCAGAGCTTCTTCCATTAAATCTAATTCTTCTAGTTCTTCAATCACCATATTGATAGAATCCATGGACTTTTCTTCATCCTCGATCCTCTCTACATGAAATGTGGAAGGTTTCTCATTGTAGATCCAAATTATTTTCCCTTTGAAAGGAATTTCCAGATGAGAGTAATCCAGAGAGAGATAACCTCCCAACTTGGCAGTGAATTCTCTTGAGAGGCACATACTAAAATATGGCTCTAGATCAACTACAACCACCTCTTGGATCACAGTGATTTGAGGTATTTTATGCAGCACAATTGGGATATCCTTAATAACACCCACTATTTTCATAGGGGTTCCATCCAACTACAAAACTCCTGAGCTACTCCTAGTATACTCCATACCCATAACTTCACAAACCACTTTTGACATGACAGTTGTCATAGCACTAGAGTCAATCATGCAATTATGCATAATCCAACCCTCCATCTTGAGAGACAAATAAAATGGTGGTGGTCTATTCTTTCTAGTAGCTAAAGTTGTAAGCATATGAGCTAACACAATCTGAGTGGGATTTTTCTTTTTATCTTTAATAAACTTCAAATATTCTTGCAATAAATCAACCTATCCAGGCAATTGCAATGCATCATAGAGACTAACCTTGGAAGGAATTTTCTTTAATTCTTCAACAATGTTGTACGTGGATAAACTAGATTCTCTTCCTTCATTAGCAACCTCATACTTGCTTCGATATTGTTGCATGGCTTCCACCCTCTGACGCTTGGTCAAAGATGGGTATTTAAGGTATTCTTTTACATGTTCCTTCATCTCAGCTTGCGTTTGTGAAGTTGATGCCTTCGCTTGAGAGATTCTTTCTTTTGCTTGTGCGGGCAAGAGATATTTTAAAAGAATAGGTTCTTCTGACTTAGATGCTGAGCCAGGTGCCTTCGCCTATGCTTGTCTCTTTTCATTCTGCACCTTTGGCTCAATAGGTACCTTCAATGGCTCCATCTCAATTGGGTCCACTATGATCGAATTTTTTCTAGCTCTCGTGAGAACTAAAACTTGTTCTATGGAAGGGACCATAAAATTATGATCGACTTCTCTAATCATGTTGATCTGACCATCGGAAGAGTTGTCTACCAATATCTGCACATAGTTCAGATGAACCATGCAAGTTTCTTCACCATGCGGATCATTGCAGGTAGAACACCAATATATTTTATTTGATGGGCCAACTTCTTCATTTATCAACATGGTTGGATTCCTTTCAGGCATCTTGCTGGTCGAAGCTGCTTGCTCTCTGGTGATTGGTGGAGGTTGAAATCTCCTAGGCTGGAAATCTCTCTCAACTTACCTTTTCTTAATGGTTGTGATCTCATTTATCATCGCTCTCATTGTTGAGTTCATTGATTGCATCTCTTATAGCAACTTCACTTGAGGATCAAGATTTGAGGGTGCTGGAGGAGCTGGTAATGGTAGTGGCACTTACGAAGATGATAATGTTGGGAATAGAACCAGAGTGGGCAGTTGTGAAACAAAAGGAGTAGACAATTACGAGACAAAAATTATCAGGGTTTGAGATGAACTAGGATTCCATGAAGGGACCGGATACATGGGGGACATTGGTAAAGACTGAGAAGATGCATTGGAATATAAATGTTGTGGGAGATCAGGGAAGATAGGCATCATCATCTTCGGTGGGAGCTTACCAATAGCAATTAAATCAACTTCAGCCTTTTGCACTTGGGAGTACAAGGCCAGAAATGTATCAACATTGGACTGACAGATGGCCATGCTAATGTCAAAATTGAAGGCTCAGAGATAATAAAATGTAGCTTGTTCGGGAGTCGATCGAAGACCATCAGGGACTCTCTACCAAGTTTGAGTGAACCTAACATTGAAGTCAATGATTTCCTCCTGTGGATGCCTCTGAATATTAGTGAATTGATGCAATAGAGAAAAAGGATCTGCTTGCTCATTGAAGCCTTTTATCATTAACTCAGCCAACTGGTCCCATGTGGTAATAGTGGTAGGTGGTAAGGACCGGTACCAATAAAGCAACTTTCCTCTAAGAGAGAGCACGAGCAATCTGACCATGACATCTTCGTCTGTGATGCTATGAATAGTCACCAAAGAAGCCACGTCTTGAACATGCTCATAAGCTATTTTTCCCGTACCATCGTAAGTAGGCAAAGCCTTCAATGCTGCTGGTGGGATCGGGTTCTGAGCTTGCAGATTCAAAGCTCCGAAATGATTCCATGCTGGAAACTATCATGGTGGATTTTGAGCCATTTGGACCGAAGAATTTGCTCGGGGAGGAAAGCTAGTGGCAGTGCTAGAGGGACTTGAAGGAACAAAAAACACACCAACTACCTGTGAAGATGTTACGATTGATGGGATAGTCGGAGTGACTAATCTAGGATGCTCTCCTAAGACTTGGGTGTCAAGCTCAAAGAACTCAATAGGATTTTCTAAATTTTTGGCCTTCGATCTTGTGATCATGAAGTAAAGCTTTTGCCAACTTCACGTTCGGAGGCTTCTGGGTAAAACTGAGTCACCAGATGTTCTAATCAAATAGTAAAAGATGAACATCAAATCTTAATACTGCTTAAGGTGGAACTTTTGGGTCCCACCAGGCGTGCCAAAAATTGTTGGTCACGAATCTGCCTAAGTATAAAAATATGCACCCTAGACCCGACCAACATTGAAAGGTCGAAGGAAAGAGATGTCCTTTGGGCCAATCTCCAGAGAGGGCTAGTTCCCTTACTAATCAAAAAATCGGTATAAAGCTTAGGGAGAGAAATTAACAGAAAGAGATGGGAAATATGGTTGTAAGCCAGAAAAATAGAGTGGGGATGAACTAACAACTAAATAACCAAGTCAAGTTCTAACCAACATTTAACAGAAAGAACAACATAGGAACCAATCACAGATTGCAAATATGACTTCCAATTAACATTTCAACATTCACTTCTTCATCAAAAATTAAATTCAAATGCAGAATTCAATCTATCTAACAAAGGCATGAATATAACAGAAATGACAGGCATAAAGCAATCACATACACAACTGATCCAGGAACTAGAGTCAAAAGTCTTTCAATTGAGGCAGAAGTTTAAACTCAAAGAGTTTTTCAGCAAAATGTTCCTCCTCCTTTTTACATCAAGTTTCTTTGTATTTATAGAGGATTTTGCCTCCAAAATTGAATGCTCATTAAATAAAATGTTGGCCAGTCAAAGACTGAACGACAACAATTTTCTCCTCGGCAACAACAATGAACCAATCCAGTGGTACATTGGGAAGCAACAAACAATTTCATCACATGGCATATCGAGACTTAGCAAGAATCATCGACCAAATTTTAATCTCCATGATGGTGCCTCAAAAATGAACATCCACCACAATGGACGATGCCTCAAAATCAACAAGGATCACACTAGCATCAAGAGCGCAACATTTAATTTTGGCAACCCTTCAGCAATAATTCTGGAGATGTTAATTTCTTTGCCCCACGAATTGAATTCACCAATCCTTGATCTTTTCCAAAAATGATTTGCATTGAAAGCACCCTCAAAAAGGATTTCACCTAGAGGAAATGGCAAAGATGAATTTCGCCAAAGCATTGGGGCGAAAAGGAATTTCGCTGAAAATATGGGTGAAAATGGAATTGCGTCGGGTTGTGAACTAAAAATGGGATTTCATTGAGAAGCTCGCCTCAAAGGGATTTTTTTGAATTTCGCTAATTTTCATTTGGATTTTCACCCGAACATGCCTCCTCACCATGACTTCACCCGAAATGGGCCTTCGCTGCCAAAAATGGAGCTCGCCTGAAAACTGATTTTGTTGCAACTACTATTCAAAAAGGGGTTTTCATTGGGATCTTCGCTCTTTCACCTGAGAGGGGACTTCACCAAGAAATAGGGCAAAAATGAATTTCACTACGAACAAGGGCGAAACTGCCCAAAAGATAATTTCACTGGTCACACTGCCAGAAGATGATTTTTCTAGTAAAACTGTCAAAAGATGATTTTACTAAAGAAACTCATTTCATACTTAGGCAAAATTTTGGTAAAATTTAAATGTGGCAAAAATACCAATAGTGTTATTCTAAAGCCTGTATTTCTATAGAATAATGACAAGTGTCTCTTTCAAAAAAAAAATTGTTATTATTATATTTTTGATATGATCCTTAATAAGAGGAGGATTGTGAGGAAATCCAAAGTCCTGTAACCACTTCTTCCTTCTATCAAGTGCCTGCTAGAAGGTTCAAACCATATTTTGAAAGACCATCTGCTTCAACATTTAGTTCCCTATAGATGTGTCTATATAAAATTTATGCTATAGAAGTTTCTAATAATTTTACTTGCTCATAGAAAGGACCGAGGAGAAACTTTTTTGTCTCAATGATACTTAATATTTGTATAGGTAAATAATTCAACAATATTGTTCAACTAGCAATATTCCTTTAACTATATATAACAAACTTGAGCCTATGCTTATCATGATATAGAACTTCAAAAAAATTAATATAAAATTAAATATTAATATCACTTATGCCTACCCTATCAAGCATTAATAAATATAAGGCCTCATTTGAGAAAAAATAATAAGTCATGCTATAAGATAATTTGAATTATTGTATGATCGATGTCACAGTGGGAGTCTAAACAACCAACAACTATTATTCTTTAAAATAAGTGATCACAAGCATAAAAATTAATTATTATATCAATGAATATTAATATTCATTTTTTGATTATATCAATTAAATAGTATGTTCATGCCACAATAGGTCAAGCATTAGATCACAATAATAGATAGCATTTTAAGACTACCTTGAAAATAAAGTTATTTTTCCATGAGCATAAGCCAATTATCATATCAATAATAAGCCATTGTATTAAGAAATTCCCCTAAAAAATAAAAAAATATGGTTTCTCCATGGCTTCAACCTTGTTGATGAACACAATTATTCCAAAAATAAAAATGATTAATTTAGTTTAAACTAAATATAGATGTGTAATTTTTGGGGACTCATGCATAAAATTTTGGTTCAACATGATGTGTGAGAGTCTATCGAACAAATTTGAAATGCTCTTCTCCTTTAATGATGATATGCATTGTTATTGGTATCATTTTAGCAAATAAGAAAAGTTCCAAAAGATGTTTTATCTCAATTTCAATGTCTTATTTGTAATAAGGAAGAACATATTTAGAATTTCTTATTTTGCTACACATAATATATAATTGGCCATATATTTCTTGTTTGAAAAAAATAATGCGAGGCATCCAATATGTCAATAACCAACTATTTTTAAAATTGGTTGTTGAACCATTTCAATGACCACCAATTACATGAATGAGGAAAGAAATAAAATGATGTGAGAGGGAAGCAAAAAGAAGAGAGGACAAATGGTGAGGGAAGAAGAAGAAAAATGGATGTAAAGGTAGACATGGGAATAATGGACCTAGGAGAGAGATGAGGATGTCTGGGAACGATAAGAATATAAGAGAAAAGGAAAAGAGAGGAGAAAATTAGAAGAGTACATAGAGGAGGATAGGCCTGAATGAAAAACTTGAAGAGAGGAAGAAAAGAGATAGAGAGCCCTACATTATTAGACCTAAAGAATTATTTATGATTTGCAATGTTTGTATGAATGTGTCAATAAATAAAATTTATTGTAGTTTTAATCCATACTATGTGGTGTAAGCGATGAATGTTTGGAATCACTAGAATCATGCATTAGTTAACTATGTATGTGCATGTTGTATTTTTATAGAAGCAATCAAGGGACTTGAAGTATGAGTAGAGGTGTTACTTGAAGAAGAACACATAGGACCATCATGTGGGAATATGTTGTGAGAGTAGAGATGTCAATGAGTTGCAATTGTATAAAGTCATAAATGCATGATTATTGTTCATGTGAGAAAGAAGTGAATTGGCCATATTGAAGGAAATCATCTTGAGAAGTTATACAAACATAGAATAAAGGACCATCACTAGAACAATAATTAAATAGAAAAAAACATATTCATTCAAAGTGAGGATTGCAATTAAGAAATCAAGAATTTGATATTCAAAACAAAGAAGAAATGATCATCTTGTAGACTATCATACAATGAATCTAATTGTTGTACAATGTATTTTTGTAAAAATGGAATTTCATACAATAGACATCATTGTACAAAGAGGATTTTAGAGTCATACAAAGACATTCCTTGAGCTATACAAGGATATTTCTAGAGTTGTACAAATACTATTCTATATAGTCTACATTATTTTTCATATTTGAGTAGGTTTGTGATATATACTAGAGGGAGATAGCACAAAATGAAAAAGGAAGACCATGTGGTTTGGGATATCGACCAACAAATAAAGTAGATACGTTGATAGGAATCACTACCAAGTTAGATGTAATTATGATTTCCCAAAGGAGAGGTGTTCATATTGAGGAGATTAGTGATAGCAAAGAGGAGGAAAATGGTCATTTGAAAACTCAAGATGAAGAGAAAGGAGAAGAATAAAAATAGTGATTGATTCAGACAATCTCAAATATGAGATATAAGCTAAATATGGATACTCCCAATTTTAATGGAAGCTTAAACCCAAAAGAGTTAATGGATTAGATTAAAAAAGAGAAATATTCTTTTATTATAAATCTATGGAGGATCTAAAATGTGTTAAATTTGGTGTACGAGACTGAAGTTATATTCTTCAATTTAGTGGGACCATATCCAAACTGAGAGACAGTAAAAGGGGAAGCATAAAATTCAAAGTTGGTAAAGTTTGTGTCCAAGTTAAAATCTAAATTTAAACATGTGGATTATTAAATTGGATTGTTTAGGAAACTCCAAAACCTCAAGCAAAAAGAGTTGAAATAGAAGAACATATAAAAGAGTTCTATAAACTAACCATAAAGGCTTGTCATATCAAAGATTATGAGATGGAACTAGCAATATACATAAATGGACTCAGATTACCCATACAAGATGAGATTGGTATGATTCAAATTATCATAATTGAAGAGGTATAGTAGTATGCACTCAAGGCTAAGGAAAAATTATTGTGAAGGCAATAAAACAATGCTAGAGGAAGAATAACGTCCTCTCTAGGAAGAGGAAAAAACCATAATGTAAGAGGACAAAAAAGACATGATGGAGAAGCTAGTACTCCTCAAAATAATAGATAAAATAGATACTTATCAAGAAGATGTGTAAGTTATGGTACAGGAAGGGGTAAAGGATTCCCTAGAAATTGATATATATGTGGAGAAATTGGTCATTGAGCATGGAAAGGAAGCCCATAGCCATGTTACATAATTAGATGAAGCAAACATAGCTTCACCAAAGCAAATGGAGGAACCAGAACAAGGAGGATCCCTTATAATGTACAAGGTGTTTTTGAAACTAAAAAAGGAGGTGCATGAACCTGAACAAAGAAGGAACCCATTCAGAATGATTTGCAAAGTAGGAGACAAATGTTGTAAAGTATTTGTTTATAGTGAAGCACCAAAAACCTAGTGGTAATATAGATGGTAGATAAACTTGGATTAAAGGGGATGGAGCATCCAAACATATACACAGTGTCATGGTTACAAAATGGGCACAAAATCTTTGTAACCTAACAATGTATGATAAAATTTCAAATTGTTACTATAGGTATGTAGTTCTATGTGACATTATTTTGATGGATGCATGCCATTTCTTGTTGGGAATACAATGGCAGTTGGATAGAAAGCTAGTGAATGATGGTAGGGTGAACACCCACATTATTATGAAATATGGAAAAAGATACACATTAAGTCCATTGAAGGATAAATAAAAATGTTTTGTAGTAGTTCAAAATTTTATTTCATCTTTAAAAAAACAATTTTTGAAGGAGATAAAGAAGGTGGAAGCATATTTTGCTTGAATTGTTAAACCCAATGAAGATGTGATAGTGAATACGATGGATGACATTCCACCTGAAGTGAAGAATTTGTTGGAAAAATATATTGATATTCTTTTAGAATAATTACTCGATGGGTTATCACTTATGAAGAGCATTAGTCATCAAATAGACTTCATACCTAGCTCAAGTTTGTCAAACAAGGTAGCCTATATGATGACACCTATAGAGAATGAAGAGATGAAAAGACAAGTCCAATAGTTTTTGGACAAGGGATTGATTAGGAAACATTTGAGCCCATGCATAGTACCAACTATAATAGCACATAAGAAAGGTGGAGAATGGTGTATGTGCATGGACTCCCAAGATATAAATAAATTCACAATAAAATATAGGTTTCCATTACTTTCTATGGATGGCCTAATGGATTTTTTAAGTGGATTAGATTACTTCAAAAAGATTGATTTAAATAGTGGTTGTCATAAAATTCAAAATAAATAATGAGATGAGTAGAAGACTACATTTAAGATCAAATAAGGCTTGTATGAATGGTTGGTCATGTCATTTGGGTTGACAAACACACCTAGTACTTTCATGGGGTTAATGAATGAGGTCTTGAAGCCTTTTCTTTGTAATATTGTGTAGGTTTACTTGGATGACATTTTGGTGTTTATCAAGATAAAGGAAGAACACCTAATACATCTAAAGTTAGTTTTACAAAAGTTGAAAGACTAACAATTGTTGATTAATTTGAAAAAATATTGTTTTATATAGAAAGAGTTGGTATATTTAAAAATTTTCATATCCAAGGATGGTTTGTGGATGGATCCAGTGAAGTTGTTTTTACCAAGGAGTATACTTGAAGTTAGAAATTTTTATGGTTTGGTAAGATTTTACAAAAAAATCAATAGAATTTTTAGTGAAATTTGTCCTCCAATTACACAAACAATGAAAGAAGGTAGACATAAATTCAAATGGATAGAAAACATAAAGTAGCTTTCAGATCTTAAAAGAGAAAGTCATTGAGATATTTATTTTGGTATTGCTAGATTTTAATAAATTTTTCTAGGTAGATTGTGATGACAACAATACAACGGGGATTTTTGAGCCAAGAAGGTAGACCTATTGCCTATTTTAGTGAAAATATGAATGAGGCTAAGAAGAAATATTTGGTTTATGATCAGGAGTTTTATGCCATTGTGCAAGCACTGAAAAAGTGGAGACATAACCTATTATAAAAAGAACTCGTGTTGTTTATAGACCATCATGCTTTATAATTCATTAATAGTAAAGGATAGTTGAACCAAAGATATATGAAACTGATGGAGTATATTCAAAGGTATTTATTTGTTTTAAATCATAGAAGTGGAAGTTCCAATAGGGTAGTCAATGCCTTGAGTAGAAGGAATTTTTTTATGAGTGTAATGAAGATATAGGTGGTGGGTTTTCATGCTATGAAAGAGCTTTATGTTGATGATTTGGACTTCAAGGAAATTTTGGCAACCTGTAATGACCCTATTGTAGGAGATAGAACATTATGGTTGGATTATTTCAGCCAAGAGGGATTATTGTTCAAGGGACAACAATTATGTATACCACAAAGTTTAATGAGGGAGAACATGATAAAAAAAAAAGCATAGTGTAGGATTGGGTAGATATTTTGGAATAGATAAAAACTTTGAAACAACTTTGTGAAAGCTATTATTGCTAGGAATAAGTGTGGATATGCAAATATTTGTGCAAAGTTTCTAAATATGTCAACATGCAATAGGAAAGAACTAGACAACTAGGTTGTACTTTTGAGAAGTTGTAAGACTATGTGGTTTGTCAAAAAGCATTGTATCAAATAGAGATGTGAAGCTTATAGATAAATTTTGGTGGACCTTATGGAAGAAGTTGGGTAAAAATTTAAGTTTCATTTCAGCTTATCACCCATAAATGGATGGACAAACTAAAATTGTGAAAAAAAGCCTTGATAATTCATTATGGTGTCTAGTTGATAAGAATTCAAATTTTTGGGATACTATATTAGCACATGCAGAATTCACATATAATAATTTAGTAAATAGAAGTACAACCAAGAGTTTATTCCAAATTGTGTGTGGAATATTCCAAGAAGAGTGTATAAGTTATATAATAATACTGATGTTGTTTATAGATCATCATGCTTTATAATTCATTAACAGTAAAGGATAGTTGAACCAAAGATATATGAAATGGATGGAGTATATTCAAAGGAATTTATTTGTTTTAAATCATAGAAGTGGAAGTTACAATAGGGTATTCAATGCCTTGATTAGAAGGAATTTTTTTATGAGTGTAATGAAGATATAGGTGGTGGGTTTTCATGCTATGAAAGAGCTTTATATTGATGATTTGGACTTCAAGGAAATTTGGGTAACCTGTAATGACCCTATTGTAGGAGATAGAACATTATGGTTGGATTATTTCAGCCAAGAGGGATTTTGTTCAAGGGCCAACAATTATGTATACCACAAAGTTCAACGAGGGAGAACCTGATAAAAAAAAAGCATAGTGTAGGATTGGGTAGATATTTTGGAATAGATAAAAACTTTGAAACAACTTTGTGAAAGCTATTATTGCTAGGAATAAGTGTGGATATACAAATATTTGTGCAAATTTTCTAAATATGTCAACATGCAATAGGAAATAACTAGACAACTAGGTTGTTCTTTTGAGAAGTTGTAAGACTATGTGGTTTGTCAAAAAGCATTGTATCAGATAGATATGTAAAGCTTATAGATCACTTTTGGTGGACCTTATGGAAGAAGTTGGGTAAAAATTTAAGTTTCATTTCAGCTTATCACCTATAGGACAAACTAAAATTGTGAACAAAAGCCTTGATAATTCATTATGGTGTCCAGTTGACAAGAATTCAAATTTTTTGGATACTATATTAGCACTTGCAGAATTCACATGTAATAATTTAGTAAATATAAGTACAACCAAGAGTCTATTCCAAATTGTGTGTAGAATATTCCAAGAGGAGTGTATAAGTTATAGAATACAACTAATGTTGTTTATATACCATCATGCTTTATAATTCATTAACAGTAAAGGATAGTTGAACCAAATATATATGAAATGGATGGAGTATATTCAAAGGTATTTATTTATTTTAAATCATGGAAGTGTAAAGTTCCAATAGGGTAGTCAATGCCTTGAGTAGAAGGAATTTTTTTATGAGTGTAATTAAGATATAGGAGGTGGGTTTTCATGCTATGAAAGAGCTTTATGTTGATGATTTGGACTTCAAGGAAATTTGGGCAACCTGTAATGACCCTATTGTAGGAGATAGAACATTATGGTTGGATTATTTCAGCCAAGAGGGATTATTGTTCAAGGGACAACAATTATGTATACCACAAATTTCAATGAGGGAGAACCTGATAAAAAAAAAGCATAGTGTAGGATCGGGTAGATATTTTGGAATAGATAAAAACTTTGAAACAACTTTGTGAAAGCTATTATTGCTAGGAATAAGTGTGGACATGCAAATATTTGTGCAAAGTTTCTACATATATCAACATGCAATAGGAAATAACTAGACAACTAAGTTGTTCTTTTGAGAAGTTGTAAGACTATATGGTTTATAAAAAAACATTGTATCAGATAGAGATGTGAAGCTTATAGATCACTTTTGGTGGACCTTATGGAATAATCTGGGTAAAAATTTAAGTTTCATTTCATCTTATCACCCATAAATGGATGGACAAACTAAAATTGTGAACAAAAGCCTTGATAATCCATTATGGTGTCTAGTTGACAAGAATTCAAAGTTTTGGGATACTATATTAGCACATGCAGAATTCACATATAATAATTTAGTAAATAGAAATACAACCAAGAGTCTATTCCAAATTGTATGTGGAATATTCCAAGAGGAGTGTATAATTTATAGAATACAACTGATTTGTAGAAACCTACTATTATAGCAATGGATTTTGCTAAATATAAACAAGATCTACATCATGAAATAAAGGTTTAATTAGAAAAGAATGTTGTGAAATACAAGCAACATGCTTACGAAAAGTGGTGTACACAAGAATTCCAAGTTGGATATTTGGTTTTGGCATATTTGTAGAAAGAAAAATTTTGAAAGGGCACTTATAACAAGCTAAATTGGAAGAAGACTAGACCTTGTAAAGTCTTGAAAAATTTTACAAAAAATGCCCATGAGATAGAACTACCAAAAAGAGTAGACATCTAATCATTTTTAAATATGGAATATTTGTATCCATACTATGACAAGGTGAAGTATAATACCAAAGATACTCGGTCCAATTTTCCAATAAAAGAATAAATAGCACAATTACCAGAAAATAAAACTAGATCAAATAGAGGTAGTGATAGACTCTAGAGTAACCAACAGGATGAGAAGTAAGGTTTATTATGAATATATGGTCAAGTGGAAGAGTCAACCAATTAAATGAGCAAAATGGATGAATGCTTTCAAGATTTCTATAGCACCCCAAAATTGGCACAATAACCCTTAGCAAATAATTAAAATTACTTTAGTAATAATTCAAAATTCAATTTTAACCCCGAACCGCCTGTTAACCACCTGTTAAACAGCTTTCCCCATTTTTCGTGCCATTTTTAGGATTTGTTGTGACCATTGGATGATATCATTTCCGATCAGACGATATCGCCTCATATCGGATGATTTCGTCTGGAGCAGAACGTCCAGACGATCTTGTCCCAAACTGATTTGTGCATAATTAGCCTCTATTTCAATGGCATCTCTAATCTGGGTAGAAGCATGTCTGCGCCATTAAAGACCTCCCCTATTGGATATCTTCCAGATTAGGATGATCTCCAACCTCCTAACCTCCCTCCTAAGCCTACTTAAACCTTAGGACCCCCATTGACATTCCCCTGGTTGAATTTTCCTGTAACTTGACCTTTGCATGCATTAGAATACCCGGGATTACCATATGCATTTGTGCTTTCCAAGTTTTATTGCAGGGACCTCATTGATTTTCAGCCGAAGCAAGCTCAGATTATCGTAGATGATCCTGTACAATCTTGGACGATCCCATGAAAATTTGAGACGATTTCGACTATAATCTGCATTGGAGGCAATTAGTGCCTAGAGTTTGCACTTTTCCTATACTTTACTACTATTTTATTCTGCATTTAGTTAGTTTTATTATTATTTCTTATTATTCTGCATCTTGGAGTTCACCCATGTAGTTTAATTGCATAATAAAATCATGATTAACTATTAAAGCATCGTAATTTACTTGCATTTCTATTTGGGATTATCTTATTAACATCCTCATTATTATTTCACATCATTTTCCTTTATCAGTATAGCTGCATTTTCTGTATTTTGTATCTATTTCTCTGTTTGCAGGTCTCTAACGAATTCGTCTGAAGAATTCGTCAAATCTTAGATGATCCTATCAGATCGGAGATGATTCTATCAAATTCCAGATGATCTTGACTGCTTCAAAAATTAGAACCTCCATCAGACATCCGGAATCAGGTATGGCTTTTCTCATCTAGCATATTCTCTGTGTTTTATGTTTAATTCTATTTTTTGTAATTCATTTAATTTGCATTTTCATAATAGAAAAACTTAGATTCATTTGGCCAAACCTAGGATTTGAATGTTTAAAGATAAAATTGAACATATTAAGCACATTCCCAACCTAGGCGTGGAGACTGCCACTAAAATTTTCTTGGTGAACCCCACCATCCGTAAAAAAATTACATTAATACACCTCCCCTAAGAGGCGGGACCTTCAAAGGGCCTCTCAATCCGAGGTATTGTCCCATCCTTACCGCATCCCCCTTTCGAGCACGGATCCTTTAGCCTGAAGGTAAGGGTGCAAAAAATTTGGAATGATACATTTTGGTGAACCCGACGTGAAGAAGGGGGTCTATCCTCCCTCCTCTCTCATTGTCACAGCCTCTGCTGAGCCTGTGGCCTCCTCTGATCTCTCCCACTGTGACCCTATGTCACCTTAATGGCTTCCTAGCACCGCCTCCCCATATGATGCACAACTACGTGAATCAGACCCTGAGTCCTCGTCATCCGAGGAGGGTGGATGCCTGTGTACTAGGCATCATAGTCGTCAGCTACCCCAGCGTCGTCCCCATCCACTGGCTAGATCAGGGCATCATCTACGTCTTGACTCCAGAAGCATTGCATATCTGGAGCCCCGCTAACTGTAGTGTTATCCTAGATAGTCCAAGAAAACTTAGTCTTTGAGAGATGGTATCCCCTGTTGTAGATCAAACTACCTCAAAACTTGGTCATAGTAGTGGAGCTCCACCTCTCCCCTCTCCATCCTCAGCCAACAGGTTTGTCTAATCTAAGTTAGCTCCTGTCCATCCTTGACCCACCCTGGATGATCTCTCCAAGGCCTCCAGGTGATCTGGTCAGAGACAAGGTCATCAAGTAGTCTCTGGGACATTGGCAGATCTATTCGCCATTGTGACCCTCTTCGAAGCCACTAGTATAAAGCTCAGGGCCTCTCCCCATTAATCCCTATCAATTGGAGCCCTATCGACCTCTGCATCGTGATGTGCTCCCAGCACCAAACCTATAGTAGTGATGTCATAACCAAACATCGATCACCGTTGTATACGACCCCATGTAGGATCCTATACAATCAGCATAGTACATAGCTCCCCCAAGCAAATCTATACCCATGGTCTCTCATGTCGTAGACCACATCTGTCAGTAGCCATGGTACTCTACATCCACTCTAATGGCATAGCAGTAGACCACCTACCATCCCAGCCAAAACCTATGTCAGTTTAGATGCCCCAGGCATCTGGCGTAGCGACTCGATGTTCACTTCGCCCTTCTCCAGGGTAAAGCTCGGATCTCTGCACAGTCGCATCATTGCATGGCCCTGATTGGTCGTGGGAGTTATTAGTCGTCCTTGTATGGGGATCCTCAAAATCTTTCATACATCCTCCAATGTGGGAGTCATCTCCCTTGTCAGTAACTGAAAACAGGAAGAACTCGGATACCACCTCTCTGCTAGGGCTGTCAATAGACCCATATCTATAGAAACCTGTGGCATATCTACCACATGCTACAAGCCGACTTGAGCCAACTGATCTCTCTCTGCTTGAGATAGAGCAGCCAAGTCATCCCTCATCTTGTCGTATTTCCATTCCCTACTCTTTAATAATCCTCTCTGCAACATAAATAGCAAAAAAATAAAAATCATTAATAAAATAGAGATTAAAAATGCAAGTAAAACAAGTTCAATTTCATATAAATGATGATATCGTCCACTACTAGACGATATCTTCCAAATTTTGAGCAAATTCATCTCCGATTTCGTAAGCCGAAATCGTCCCCATTTTGTCGATTTCATCCTTAGACGAAATCGGCGATATCGAGATGATTTCGACGAAATGGAGACGATTTCATCCTGACGACGTCGACGGCCCAAAAAAATGGCCGTGATGCTCAAAAATCATTCAAAATTAATCTAAAAAGCATGAAAATAAAAATTAAAGCATTCTAAACTAAGTTTAGACTCTTACCCGTAGCCTGCGCCGGACCTTTGTCGATCTGTGTGCTGTCTCGACCATTTTGTTTGCAGAGCTCCAAAAACCAGAAAATGAAAATGAACAGTAACAATGAATTAGGGTTTTTCCCTATTTTTCTTAATTTTATTCAAAAACAATTCAACAACATTTTAATTTTGCTTTTCTGCGTTTTTACCTCAAACGTTCGATTTGGATAAAAACATGGAGGGGGCACCATAGTAAGCTATCGTACGATTTGACCTAGAATCGTTGCCTAAAAATGGGAGTAAATTTTTGCTTTCTTGTAAATCGAGAAGAACTCGTCTTTAACGCATTTTTCTCGAAAAATTCGCTAAAGAGGGGGAAAAATGTAGCACCCCAAAATTGGCGCAGTAAACCTTAGAAAATAATTAAAATTACTTTAGTAATAATTCAAAATTCAATTTTAACCTCGAACCGCTCGTTAACCGCCTGTTAAACAGCTTTCCCCATTTTTTGTGCCATTTTTAGGATTTGTTGTGATTGTTGGACGATATCGTCTCTGATTAGACGATATTGCCTCATATCGAATGATTTTGTCTGGAGCAGAATGTCCAAATGATCTCATCCTAAACTAATTTGTGTATAATTAGCCTCTATTTCAATGGCGTCTCTAATCTATGCAGAAGCATGTCTGCGTCGTTAGAGACCTCCCCCGTTGGAGATCTTCCAGATTAGGATGATCTCCAACCTCCTAACCTCCCTCCTAAGCCTACTTAAACCTTAGGACCCCCCTTGACATTCCCTTGGCTGAATTTTCCTATAACTTGACCTTTGCGTGCATTAGAATACCCTGGATTACCATCTGCATTTGTGCTTTCCAAGTTTTCTTGCAGGGACCTCATTGATTTTTAGCCGGAGCAAGCTCAGATCATCGCAGACGATCCTGTACAATCTTGGACGATCCCGTCAAAATTTGAGACGATTTCAACTGCAGTCTACATTGGGGGCAATCAGTGCCCAGAGTTTGCACTTTTCCTATACTTTGCTACTATTTTATTCTGCATTTAGTTAGTTTTATTATTATTTCTTATTATTCTGCATCTTGGAGTTCACCCATGTAGTTTAATTGCATAATAAAATCATGATTAACTATTAAAGCATCGTAATTTACTTGCATTTCTATTTGGGATTATCTTATTAACATCATCATTATTATTTCACATCATTTTCCTTTATCAGTATAGTTGCATTTTTTATATTTTGTATCTATTTCTCTGTTTGCAGGTCTGACAAATTCGTCTGATGAATTCGTCAAATCTCAGACGATCCTGTCAGATCGGAGACGATTCTATCAAATTCCAGATGATCTTGACTCCTTCAAAAATTAGAACCTCCATTAGACATTTGGAATCAGATATGGCTTTTCTCATCTAGCATATTCTCTATGTTTTATGTTTAATTCTATTTTTTGTATTTATTTAATTTGCATTTTCATAATAGAACAACTTAGATTCATTTGGCAAAACCTAGGATTTGAATGTTTAAAGATAAAATTGAACACATTAAACACATTCCCAACCTAGGCGTGGAGACTGCCACTAAACGTTTCCTGGTGAACCCCACCATCCATCGAAAAATCACCTTAATACACCTCCCTCGAGAGGCGGGACCTTCAAAGGGCCTCTCAGTCCGAGGTATTATCCCATCCTTCCCGCATCCCCATTTCAGGCGCAGATCCTTTAGCCTGAAGGTAAGGCTGCAGAAAATTTGGAATGATACAATTGCAAAGCATGTCATATCAGTTATAAATTTTGAAAAATGTTCATGAGATTTGCTCATGAAATATTTCCCCTCACCTAGCTAGTATGATGCAGGGCATCCAATGTTTCAATAACCAACCATTTTGAAAATGATTTTTGAATTGTTTCAATGACCACTAATTACATGAATGAGCAAGGAAATAAAATAGTGTGAGGCAAGTAGTAAGAAGATGAGATTAACGGTATGAGGAGAAGAATAAGAATAGATGCAAAGGTGGATAGAGGAATGAAGGATATAAAAGAAAGAGGACATTTGGGAATGATAGGAAAATAAGAGAAAAGAAATAGAAAGGAGAAAATTGGAAGAGTAGATAAGGGAGGATAGGCCTGAATGATAAACTTGAAGAGAGGAATAAAAGAGTTAGAGAGTCTTGTATTCTTAAACCTGAAGAATTATTGATGCTTTGCTATGTTTGTATGAGTGTTTCAATAAATAAAATCTAGTATAGTTTTAGTCCATCCTATGTTGTGTGAGTGAAGAATATTTGGAATCACTAGAATAATGTATTAGCTAATTGTATGTGTATAGGTTATAGTTTTATAGGAGTAATAAAGAGAGTTGAATTCTAAGTAGAGGTGTTACTCAAAGAATATATAGGACCATCATGTGGCAATATGTTATGTGATTGGGGATACCAAAAAATTGCAATCATACAAAGCCATGAATGTGTAATTACCATTCATGTGAGAAATAAATAAAATTGGTCATCTTGAAGGAGATAGTCTTGAGAAGTTGTCATATCTTTGTTCAAAGGGAAGATTGTAATTAAGAAACCAATAATATGGAATTCAACCAAAGACTAAATGATCATCTTGTAGTTTGTGTTATAATGAATCAAAATATCATACAATACATTTATCATACAAATAGATTGTCATATAATAGATATTACCATACAAATAGGATATTAGAGCCATACAAAAATACTCCTTGTATCGTACAAGGATATTAGATTCATACAAAAATTATTAGGAGGAATTTTACATGGGAAGAGGTTTTGACTGACATCTTCATTGATTACCAACCTGATAAATTTTACAATATTTGTTGGTTTATTACCACTATTAAAAATGAGGATTGGATATACTAGCTTCCCTCATCTTGAAGATCCTTGATGATGATTTGTACATTTTCCTTAGCTTTCTTACCAATCATAGGGAAATTAACTATTTATATGATGTAAATTATTCTAGGGATAGATAAAAAAACAAAACTATTTGTTTTCATTAATATCAATAACAACCCATAACACACACCCTACAATGATCTGGAAAAAATACATCCCCAATGTGCAATTTTTTATTCTACTTAAAGCTAGCCATTTCCACCTACCAAAAAAATATTAAATGCCCATGGAAAACATTAAACACCTAAATAATTTAATGCCTATGGAAAACATTAAATATTTTTTATTACATCATTCTCCTCTAGTTGAAGGAATGCAGCTCCTGCAAGTTCGGTTGTTCAAACTCCTACAATTGTTGACCAACAACTTTAGTGGTGGTGGCCAAGGATCAGGTCGATTTGTATCATCTTCCAAAAAAAAAATTTCCACAACACAATAGATCAGTCTTCAGTGCATGCAAACTAACATCAATTTTTTTTGCATCTCCAAAAAAATCTGCAATAGTAGAAGAAACTACAATGGTAACAAGATTTTCCATAAGCAGAATAACTGCAACACCATCAACATCACCAACATTAACTGCAATGTCATCAAGAACTACAATAAGATCTACTTTTGCCAAATCTACAGTAAATAAAACTTTAATTGGATCTAGTGCCTCCATGATTGCAACAATAATATCAACAACAAATATAACAACCTTAAAATTGACATCTATATTTTCTTCTGTCAAATCTTCAACTTCTTTAAAAAAATTCATTACTTCAATAGCAGCAGTATGGTCCAAGGGAAGGATGATGGACTTCATGCTCATAGATCTTGGTTTGATTCCAAGTACTGCTTCCAATTTTTCTTCAAAAATTTCTTCTTCCACAAGAAGAATTTTTCTTCAGTAAATTCTTTTGCTATCATTTCTTCTATAGCAATTTCTTCCATAGGAAGAATTTTTTTTTCTCTAACAATTTCTTCTTGTAGATCTATAGTAACCTTATATGTTACCTTCTTCGCTATCAAAATATAACAAAACCTTATTTCTTGTGCCTCTATGATAAACTCCTTTGCAGTCAGCAAACTCTCACCCTGCCCTTCTTCCTTAAGAGGTAATAGTACTTGGTGAGCAGAAATCATGTCTCGAAAAATATTCATTTCTCTTCCATAAATTATCAATCCAGTAAGTTTGTAAACTTATGAGTGTCATGCACAGTTATTCCTGCAGTGTTGAGGAATGAATCTTTCTGTACCTTATTTAGTTTGGTGGGGGATGTTTAAACATTTTTATTTCAACCAAACTAAATAAACTAAGTGTGGAAAATTAAATAAATAAATTATGAACTAAAATTAAAGTGCTGAAAATAAAATGCGGAATTAAAATGCAAGGAAATAAACACACATAGCTAAAATAATTAAAGCATGAAATAAAACAATAAATTAATCTACAGAAAATAAATGCATAAATAAAATATGGGAGGACTACTGCAGGGAGTGGACCCAAGCTCCCACAAATAGTCCACCCGGTTAGCTATGTAGAGCTTGCTCGAATAAGAGGAGTTGCACTCTTAATCAATTAAACAAAGAATGAAATGGAATAATAATTTATGTGTAAATTAATCATTGATCTCCTTTGTTCATCTGGCCTGCATATTTATATAAAGCGCAGCCAGATATTGTTACAATAACAAATTAATCTAATTTAATCACATGACATGATTAGTTACAATTGGTTCTACACAAATTTTATTTCCCTATTTTAAAGCATGTTTGTTCACACAAGGATAAATATATAAAAATACTTAGGTGTACGTAACAAACAAATCCTAACTAATGCATCCTAAAAATAATACTTTAAGATATTTACAAGGTCAACCGACCAATCGATTGATAATAATAAAAATACTTTATTCTATTTAATAAATGCATGATTAAAATAGTTCTCCTTTGTCTTCACATGCAACCTCCTCCTTAGCCCCTTGGTCAACCTGGTCAATGTTGACTTGGTCATATGGCATCTCCAATGTGGGTGTCTCCAACGTATGGGGAGTAAGGCACCAATAAGGCACCTACTTGAGTAAGGCATCGGCTTGGCGCCTACTTGAGTAAGGCACCAGAGTAAGATGCCTCCCCATGTATGGGAGTAAGGCACCAGAGTAAGGCACCTACTCCATATACCTTAGATGCATTAAAATAGAAACATGCCAGGTCCATTTGGGATGTAGATTGGGAAACACCATATCAGTAGCAAAACCTGCATTTATACACAATTTCCACTAAAAACACCCGTTAAGCATAATACCAAATTTTCTATCAATTATATGCATAAGTTAAATAAAAATATATTTCTAATGCTAATTAAACCAGTGATGATGCCCCTTAACAGTGTATATAAAATGAGCATTTCTAGTGCTCATCATCCCCCATGCCTAAATATTGTCACGTCCTCATGACAACAACCCTCGAAAAACAGCCCCTGGAATAATTAATAATAATTTCTTTATTTTCATTGAGCATTGCTCTAATTTTCTTTGAGTGCGGCTATTTTTTCTATCGAGAACTACTCATTTTTTTCATTGGGCATTGATGTTCTTCCTCCATTGAGCGCTACTATTTTTCTTTCATTAAGCTCTGCTATTTTTTTTATTTTTTATTTTTTTATTATGCATTGTTGTTTTTTCTTCCTTTGCATCAACGGGATTCGAAAGTACATCACAACCGACCATCAAACTATCGAAAGTAGAAGCAGATGTTCCAGTTTTACACAGTGATCAAATTCGGTGAGATCAAATTTTAGGAAGAGTGTAGTTGTCTACAACTACTTTTGCTCACATATGAAACATATTTACCCCTCCTTTGTGGTACAGAGTAGCATTGTCTACATGTGTTGGCCACCATTAAAACAATGCCAAATTTATAAATATTTCCATTGGCCGCCATTGAAACAGAGTAGCTCTTTTTTTTTTTTTTTAATTGCTTCAGGTTGCTGTTGCGTTGTGTTTGTCATAATGCAACAATGCCAATTTTTTCATGTGAATGCCATAGTCCCTTATTTTTTCTTTTTTTTAATTGTTCTAGGGTAATGATTTTTTTTTTATATCCGAGGCATGTCATGTGGCTGGGAGATTTTGATAGAAATTTATAAAGGGTATCTACTGAGTTTAGCATAGAAATTATTTTTAAAATAACCATACACATAATTAACGAAAAACTCAGTACATACCTGGGTGAATTTTTGCAAATTCTGATCTATATCATGTGGACGGTGTGAAAACATCTTCATGTTGCCTGTAATCATGGTGCTCTAAAAAATATTGTTGTGACGTTGGTGCTCTAGAGAATTATTTTATTTTATTTTTATTTTTTCCTAGATGCCTTCATATTCCACACCGTTAATTCTTTGTTGTTCTTCCTCTGGGCGTTGCTACTCTAGCAGTGAATCCCCATAGTGCGTATGTTGAAAACTACGATGGCAGGGGAGCTTTGTTGTGCATACATCTGCACTGTATTTAATTTTACCTGTTGAGGCATTCCTTTGTAAGTGTGGAATTTTAAAAATTCTAGCATTGCAGCCATAGTTTACCAAAAAAAATTCTTTTTTTTTAAATCTTCAGCCTGAGCCCTCTTCTACTAGTGTTCTCGTACTGATTTGCATTTCAAATGGGAGTCTATCAATAGAAGATTTTTATTTGTGGTATATTCTGATTCACCCATATCCTCCCCCACTTTAAATTGTTGATGCCCTCATCACCAGTAACAGGTTCACCCAAATCCTCCTCCACTGAAATTGGTGACACCCTCATCACCAGTAACATGTCCCTCTATGCAACAGGTCTACAGCCCTCTAAACATCAGGTCCCACACTGAGCAACAAGAACCCCCAATCTAGGGAGAAGAAGTTGAGCAATACTGGGATAAAGTGGATCTGCAGTTCTCTTCTCCAGGAAGAGCTACAAATATTTTTAAGCACTCTTTTTCTTTCCCAGCTATTAGATTCTTTTTCTTTTTTTTAAATAGCTTCTCATAGAAGTTACGCATTTTTAGCAATGAGCATCAAGGCATCTCTTTAATGTTGAGAATTCAACAATCGCTGATGTGTCTATTTTTGCATAGTTGATCAGACTCTCCAAAACTCTTCTCGTGTTGCATCAACATCTACTTCATCCAAGCATAGATGTGGGTACCTCTTCCCTTTGCAAAAATTAACACCCATGTCCATGCCCAGATGGGGACTATCTCCTCCATATAGAAATAGTCAAATTTCTACCTCCCTAAAAAAATGTGTAGGTTCATGAATGTTGAGCCGGTATAGGCCTTGTCTCCCAAGATGCCTATTTTTCATACAATCAGGTCATTTCTCTTGTAAAATAAAAACTAAGAACTAAAATGCATTTCAGTGCAATTTGTGCCTGTTAGGCCCTGGATCTTAGGATGCCTGCAGCTTACATGCAGGCACTTTCCCTGCAACACACGAAAGTAACAAAAGAAATTTTATGCTGAGTAGGATAGATGATGTGCAGTTTTTTTTCTTTTTTCCCTTTTTTTTTATAATAATAATAATCAAGGCAACCTTGAAGCATGACATCAAGGGGCTTGTCATTTTTTTTTGTGTGATTAGGTGCATCCACTGATGGAGCAAGGTGTCTGCTTGAGGAGCTTGGTTCCTGCTTGATTAAGGCGTCTACTTGGTGCCTACCTGAGTAAGGCATCTACTTGGTACCTACCTGAGTAAGGCACCTACTTTAATAAGGTGCCTACCTCAGTAATCCACCTACCTGCATAAGGTGTCTGCTTCAGTAAGGCACCACACCATCACCATGCCACTAGATTAAGACGTCATGCCACCAGAGTAAGATGTTGCACCACTATCGTGCCACTAGAGTAAGGTGTTGCACCATCGTTGCGCCACCAGAGTAAGGCACCTACTTCAGTAAGGTGCCTACTTCAGTAAGATGCCTACCTCAGTAAGGCACCTTCTTGGCACTTGTTTGAGTAAGGCACTCCTGAAAACTGTTGGTGTGACACTCCGCACTTCATGTTGTCTAGCAAAACATAAAAAAACTAAACTAAAAGCATTAATAAAATTTTAATTATTTTTTTCTTCTTTTTTCATCTATTCTGCCATGACCAGAAAATATCTTGGATTGTTTTTCATCATATGTGTCAAATAACAGAATGTCAATTGCTCAAATGAGCTGGGAATTTTAGGATTTGGTGGCCAAGATGGAGAACTATCACCAATCCACCCTGGGAAATTGATTGAATGTGTTGTGTACTAGAATGTCTTCTCCACCAATCTGTTTATGAGAAATAATGAACTTAATGCACTGTGACAATAGATTTCTCCATGATTTCAGATCCTCACCATCTCTTTGCAAAGTTGGCATTCTCTTCCACCATAGTGAGACTCTATCTCCTCTTTGTATTTTTTTTCTCATATTTTTTTAACAAAATGTAATGTTGCCGTAAAAAAAATTGTAGTATTGGCATTGTGCATTAGGAAGTGGAGGTTGTGCAAAAAACTTTGTGTCCCATCTACACATATTAGAGGATTAATATCATCCAATAGCCAATAGCTCCAAACTTCAGAATACCTAACTCATTATAAATGGCACATTAAATATTTTAATCCTATTTTGACATTTCTCTTCGAATGAATAGCAAGGATTAATATTTGTGCATTATAATCTTCTCAATGCATGCTCTTGAGTATGTCACCCCCTTTTCCATTGATTAAAATTTATACAATCCCGACACATGTGCATCCGAATTAGAATGATCTCCCCCTTCAATTTTTTTTTTCCCCACAGGCAGAATTAGAGCAGCACTATGATTCTCTACTTTTGAGAGTGGGGATAAATCCATACACCATCACGTTTTCAAGATACGTAATGTTGATATTTTATGTGCCTTTTTAATCTGGCTACTATGAGCTCCATTCATTTTTTTTCCCGTGCTCAGGAACCATGTGGCTTTCTTGCGGACATATGATTTCTTCCAAGCTCCTCCTCTATTTTTTTTCTAGCTACAGGTTGGAGATTTCTCATTTCCCTTCTAGACCAAGCTGGGCCTTGGGAAAGAGGATACTCTCTTCCAAAAAGTAGTAAAAATAGAACTCTATTTTTTTTTATTTACTCTTAACTTTGGAGCCTTTTCAGTAGAAGATAATTTTTTTTCATGAACACTGTGAACAACATTCATTGTGTTGTTGGTGGCAATGATGAAGGTGGGTCCCCCCCATGCCTATATCTGAGCTAGTCTTCTGAAAATCATCTTCTTTTTCAACTAGTCTGATATGTTGTAGCATGAGGAGAGTATTTTCCTTCATGGCCTCACAACCAAACTCTTTCAACTTTACAGTAAAATGTGCAAGCCAACAAATGACTACCTGCGGCTAGAACTTTGAAGAAAACAAAGTGTAGTAATATTTTATAAACACGTACTTGTTTCTGATTCACCAGGTCACCTTAAGCGCAAGTGAAGAGCATACTCCATAACAACATGTTCTTTTAAATTCAGCTCTATCATTTTCCCTACATCATTAAAAGAATTTGCCAATATGTTGTAAAGCGTTAAGTCTGTAAAAAAAAATTATTGTTAAAACCAAGCTTCTAGAGGCCTAATTTTCCAATAGTTTTTGTATAAAAACACATCCCTAAAATTTTTTAATCAGACCTGGGTTGTGCTATTTATTTTGATTTCTTGAAACCATTTAGAATATGATGGAAATATTTCTGATTTTTCTAAAAAAAATTCAACAACACATTTTATTTCTACGTCTACACTTAATATGGTACATCAGGTTCATTCCCATATTTACCTAAGAAGCTGATAAATTTAAACTATTTCCTGTGGGATTTGGCTCTGACTATGCCGAAAACTATTTTTGACCTTATAAAAAGGCCCTTGGTGGACTCATACTTCTCAAGTAAAATATCTACAGGTATTTTTAAATGGGATTTTTATCTGACCTGTAAATCATAACACTATAGTTTTGACACTCCCTAGCAACGACACCAAAATGGTGAGCAAAAATCATGTCTAAAAAAACATTTATTTCTCTTCCATAAATTATCAATCCGGTAAGTCCGTAAACTTACGAGTGTCATGCACAGTATATGCCTACAGTGTTGGAAAATGAATCCATCTGTACCTTATTTAGTTTGGTGGGGGGTGTTTAAACATTTTGATTTCAACCAAACTAAATAAACTAAGTGTGAAAAATTAAATAAATAAATTATGAACTAAAATTAAAGTTCTGAAAAAAAAAATGCGAAATTAAAATGCAAGGAAATAAACACACACAGCTAAATTAATTAAAGCATGAAATAAAACAATAAATTAATCTACAGAAAATAAATGCATAAATATAATAGGGGAGGACTACTAGAGGGAGTGTGCCCAAGCTCCCGCAGATAGTCTGCCTAGCTAGCTACGTAGATCTTGCTCGAATAAGAGGAGTTGCACTCTTAATCAATTAAACAAAGAATGAAATGGAATAATAATTTATGTGTAAATTAATCATTGATCTTCTTTGTTCATCTGGTCTACGTCTTTATATAAAGCGCAGCTAGATATTGTTACAATAACAAATTAATCTAATTTAATCACATGACGTGATTAGTTACAATTGGTTCTACACAAATTTTATTTCCCTATTTTAAAGCATATCCGTTCACACAAGGATAAATATATAAAAATCCTTAGGTGTACATAATAAAAAAATCCTAAACTAATGCATCCTAAAAATAATACTTTAATAGCTTTACAAGGTCAACTGGACAATCGGTTGATAATAATAAAAATACTTTATTCTATTTAATAAATGTATGATTAAAATAGTTCTCCTTTGTCTTCATGTGCAACCTCCTCCTTAGCCCCTTGGTCAACTTGGTCAATGTTGACTTGGTCATATGGCATCTCCAATGTGGGTGTCTCCAACGTATGGGGAGTAAGGCACTAATAAGGCGCCTACTTGAGTAAGGCACCGACTTGGCGCTTACTTGAGTAAGGTGCCAAAGTAAGATGCCTCCCCATGTATGGGAGTAAGGCACCTACTCCATATACCTCAGATGCATTAAAATAGAAACATGCTAGGTCCATTTGGGATGTAGATTGGGAAACACCATATCAGTAGCAAAACCTACATTTATACACAGTTTCCACTAAAAACACCTGTTAAGCATAATACCGGATTTTCTATCAATTATATGCATAAGTTAAATAAAAACATATTTCTAATGCTAATTAAAGCAGTGATGATGCCCCTTAATAGTGTATATAAAATAAGTATTTCTGGTGCTCATCAGTACTACATTTGCACCATCATTTCAGAAGCTGTAAGTATTTTGACCTCCATCATGGATAACCTTCCTATCATACTACCAAGGCCTCCCCAATAGTATGTGATAGGCATCCATAGGAATTACGTCACACCACACTTCATCTTTATAAGTATTTCCAATTGAGAATTTTATTAAACATCTCTTATCAATAGTCACCTCATTCCCTTTCTTGATCCATGAAATGTGATAGGGGTGTGGGTGCTTCTCACATTTTAGATTTATTTTGTCTACCATTACATTAGAGACCATATTTTCACAACTACCACCATCAATGATTACTTTGCATACCTTTCCTCCCAATGTGCATCTTGTGTGAAAGATATTTGTATGCAGCCAAGACTCACCACCATCATCCGCTTGCATTTTTGCTTTCTTTGGAGTAATCAGTGTCCTTATCATGATATTTTTACCCATATCTGTAGTAACTTCTATTCCAGTCTCCTCTTCCTCAACCAAGTTGACTCTAGATTTTTCCCCCTAAGTTCTCCATTTAACATTATAATGCGTGCATTCAAATTCTTTACGGCCTTCCTCACCACATCTAAAATAAGTATATGGCTTCCATGGTCCATTCCTAGTTCGACCTCCCCCATTACCTTGACCTCTATGATTTCCTCTTCCTCTTTGGTAGGTACCACAACCTTACTCCATATCTTCTTGTTTCTCTGTATTCGAGGATTCTCCCTTGGATGAGCTAGATCCACCATACCCCTGATTTGGAGAGGATGTCATTCCCTTCTTCCCTCCTCTTCTATAATTTCTCCTCTTATGCTTCTCTTCAACCCTTAAGGCCATATGATATGCATATTCTATAGTAAGGGTATGATGCATACTTAACTCATATTGAATAGCATAACTTAGGCCATTTACATACCTCGTAGCCCTTTGCTCTTCGATCTCATTATGCTCCACCTAAATAAATAGTTTGTAAAACTCATTGGTATAGTCCTCAATTCTTTGATCCTTCTTCTAGAGGTTCTAAAATCTATGAAATAAGGTTTGGGAATAGTCTACAGGCACAAACTTCTCTTGCAACATCTTATCATAGGCCTTAATATTTTCTTTTCCTTTCCTCTATCGCTTTGTCTATAGATGATCCCACCAAATTAAGGCATACCCCTTCAACTTTGTGCATGCAAGTTTCACCTTCTTTTCCTCAACAAGATTACTCCATTCAAAATATTTCTCCATGCTATTTACCCAATTGATTAGCTCCTCTATTTTTAACCCACCAGCATACTTGAAAATCTCAATCTTTCCATCTCGGTTTCCTTTAAGTTATTTCAAGGCTCAGATCAACCTATTTTCAAAGCATCGTGCTTCTCCCTCTGATCCTTCTGATTCTACTTCCATGTGATCCTTAGATCCACCTTCCTCGGCTATGGTCTCATCATCAGATCCTAGATCTGATACCTCATTGGTGTACCTCTTTTTCATGCAGTTAATCACACTAGTTAATCATGCAATTTTTGCATGTAGATCCTCCATATGCCTATTCATTTGTGCATAAATCCCTCGCCCACTCCCTCTTCTATTCATATTCTCTCCACTAGAGAGATATCACCCACTCTAATACCAATTAATGTAAATAATTCCAGAGACAAATAAAAAAACAAAACTATTTTTTTCATTAATGGCAATAAAAGCCCATAACACACATCTTACAATGCTCTGGAAAAATACATCCCCAACGAGTAGTTTTTTTTACTTAAAGCTAACCATTTCCACTTACCAGACAAAAACATTAAATGTCTAAGGAAAAAATTAAACACCTAAATAATTTAATGTCATTAAACACCTAAATAATTCAATGCCTATGAAAAACATTAAATATTTTTATTACATCATTATGGAAACAAGCATATTTATAGAATTTTTCTAAACTGATATAAGATACCATTTTTTGAGTTTTAACAATTAATAGGGTTATGCGTAAGGGGTTGGCTTCAAAAAGTATTTATAAAAATTTGGCAAATCAGTTTTGAAATCTAGGCGAATTGTATCCAAATGTATGTAGAAGGTTCATTTTTGTTAGGGGTAATGTTGGAAATTTAAACTTAAAATGATCAAATTATTATAAAATTGAGGCGAATCGATCCAAAAAAATTGCACCTAGAAATTTTTGGCTAATGGGCCCTGGTCAAGGGTCCCAAATATTAGTCAATTCCAAATTTTAAAAATCATAATTTTATCCAATTTGGCGATAAATAGCCGATATGCATAACCCTAATTAACATGTTTATATCAATTACTATAACGTTTTTATACTTTTTTTTTTAAATCTACAATATAAAATTATGGAATAGAATCATATTGATATACCATTGTAATTTTTTTAAAATTAAAATTTGAAGTGAAACTTACATTGCTTAGGTACTAAAATATCTATCTATCTATATATATATACATAGAGAGAAAAACAGAGCACTATATATATAGTGCTCTCTCTATAGTGCTCTCTTTTTCTCTCTCTTTGTGTGTATATATATATATATAGAGAGAGAGAGAAAAAGAGAGCACTATATATATAGTGCTCTCTCTCTCTATATATATATATAGAGAGAGAGAGAGAAAGAGAGCACTATATATATAGTGCTCTCTCTCTCTCTATATATATATATATATACACACACACACAGAGAAAAATAGAGAGAGAAAAAGAGAGAACTATATATATAGTGCTCTCTATATATATATATATAGTGCTCTCTTTGTCTCTCCCCATAAAGCAATATGCCTTTATTCAAATTATTCAACAGTGTTAGACATTAAAAATTGTAATATATTTCATAAAATTTTATTCCTTCAAAACACATGCTATTCTCTTAAATATTGTACCAATTATTCAAGGACATGTGCATGCCATCACACATCTAAATAAAACTTAGCATGTTCAAATTTATCTCAACAAACTAATATTTAAATATTTTAAGGATTTCACCACTTCACACATATTCCAAGATAACCTGCTCTATATTTAGTTGCATTTTAATTTTAATTTTTCAATGAGTTGTGTTTGTAGGTAAAAATGTAACTTGTATAATTGGTGAGGAATCCAACAATAAAAAATATATATCATTTAGCGACCACAAAAAAGCTAAACAGCCTACCTGAATTCGTGGTGGCTACTAATTCCACCATGTAAATTTAAAAAAAAAAAAAACATATATCATTTTTCAAGCTCCATTACAATTATTCACAAGAGTATATAGAAAAGAAACATTTATTGAATAGAAAATAATGAATTTTGAATGAACAAACAAAAGGAATAGCAAACATGTGCAAATAAAAACAAAGAGAAAAATGAAGAAGCAAATAGGGAAAGAGAATACTTCAAGTAATAGACACAGGAATGCCATAATAGTGAGAATTGAAAGAAAAGAGTAAAATGATAACAAATTGTAAAGAAGAAAATAAATTAAATGACCAATACCAAGAAAGAGTAATTCAAATATATTATTTAATACCAAACATTTAAAACATTACAACTTAATTATTTACGATGAATCATAAATAGTTAGTTTCTCAAAATAAAATCAATGTCAAATCAAATAAATTTGGTTAGATAAATATATGGCAAATTAGTGTTATGTATACAATTATTGATACACTTTGGTTCATGTATCCAATATTCATGTAATTGAAAAATTATGATTTATTATTAATATAGTAAATTAGTTTCTCAAAATAAAATAAATTTGGTTAGATAAATATATGGCTAATTAGTGTTATGTATACAATTATTGATACACTTTGGTTCATGTATCCAATATTCATGTAATTGAAAAATTATGATTTATTATTAATATAGTAAATTATGCAAGAGTACAGATGAATAAAATTTAATTAGAAATGAACACTAAGTGAATTGAAAAGAAAATATAATATGAAAATGACAAGGTTGAAAATCTATTATTAATAAGGAAAATAGTAATAAAAATAGGAAATTCATAAATTTGATGATTGTTTATAATTATTAAAATGGTTATAGGAAATCCATTTCCATTCTCTTTTATGGATTATTACTTCTAGAAATCAGAAAGTAGTAGCAAAACTACTATAATTTTTTGTGACTTATTAGGGTGTTAGGGTTTATTCTTGGGTGTGAAATAAAAATTTAGACCACTACATAGTAAAAATTGAGAAATTGTGGATCACCTCTGATTATCTCTATGATAACATGTTCAAAATGCATACCAATAAGAGTTTGGGAGTATATCA
This sequence comes from Wollemia nobilis, assembly GCA_028583015.1. Lineage (NCBI taxonomy): Eukaryota > Viridiplantae > Streptophyta > Pinopsida > Araucariales > Araucariaceae > Wollemia > Wollemia nobilis. The sequence goes on from JAQPPZ010000622.1 coordinate 5,107,549, forward strand.
AGGATATCCAACATTTTTGTTTTCAATGTCAACTCCTCATATTGATCCTTAGGACAATTGTTGCCTTGATCATATTTTAGTTTTATGACTTCTTGAAGAGGCTTTATAATTTAACTATATTATATGAGGTATTAGCCATAGCACCATCTATAGCTACCTTCACTTTGGTATTCCCTTTATCAATGGCCAAAACTTCTTTGGAGTTGTCTTTAATTAGATAATATCCTAGGTAATCTTTAATTTCTCTTTGTCTCTTCCCATCAAGCAATATGCTTTTATTCAAATTATTCAATAGTGTTAGACATTAAAAATTGTAATATATTTCATAAAATTTTATTCCTTCAAAACACATGCTATTCTCTTAAATATTGTACCAATTATTCAAGGACGTGCATGCCATCACACATCTAAATAAAACTTAGCATGTTGAAATTGATCTCAATGAACTAATATTTAAATATTTTAAGGATTTCACCACTTCACACATATTCCAAGATAACCTCCTCTATCTTTAGTTGCATTTTAATTTTAATTTTTCAATGAGTTGTATTTGTAGGTAAAAATGTAACTTGTATAATTGGTGAGGAATCCAACAATAAAAAATATATATCATTTAGCGGCAATAAAAAGCTAAACAACCTACCCGAATTAGTGGCGGCTACTGATTTCACCATGTAAATTAAAAAAAAAAACATATATCATTTTTCAAGCTCCATTACAATTATTCACAAGAGTATATAGAAAATAAACATTTATTGAATAGCAAATAATGAATTTTGAATGAACAAACAAAAGGAATAGCAAACATGTGCAAATAAAAAGGAAGAGAAAAATGAAGAAGCAAATAGGAAAAGAGAATACTTCAAAGTAATAGACAGAGGAATGCCATAATAGTGAGAATTGAAATAAAAGAGTAAAATGATAACAAATTGTAAAGAAGAAAATAAATTAAATGACCAATACCAAGAAAGAGTAATTCAAATATATTATTTAATACCAAACATTTAAAATACTACAACTTAATTATTTATGATGAATCATAAATAGTTAGTTTCTCAAAATAAAATCAATGTCAAATCAAATAAATTTGGTTAGATAAATATATGGCTAATTAGTGTTATGTATACAATTATTGATACACTTTGGTTCATGTATCCAATATTCATGTAATTGAAAAATTATGATTTATTATTAATATAGTAAATTATGCAAGAGTATAGATGAATAAAATTTAATTAGAAGTGAACACTAAGTGAATTGAAAAGAAAATATAATATGAAAATGACAAGGTTGAAAATCTATTATTAATAAGGAAAATAGTAATAAAAATAGGAAATCCATAAATTTGATGATTGTTTATAATTATTAAAATGGTTATAAGAAATCCATTTCCATTCTCTTTTATGGATTATTACTTCTAGAAATCAGAAAGTAGTAGCAAAACTACTATATTTTTTCGTGACTTATTAGGGTGTTAGGCTTTATTCTTGGGTGTGAAATAAAAATTTAGACCACTACATAGTAAAAATTGAGAAATTGTGGATCACCTCTGATTATCTCTATGATAAAATTTTCAAAATGCATACCAATCAGAGTTTGGGAGTATATCAAGATATCCAACATTTTTGTTTTCAATGTCAACTCCTCATATTGATCCTTAGGACAATTTTTCCCTTGATCATATTTTAGTTTCATGACTTCTTGAAGAGGCTTTATAATTTAACTATATTATATGAGGTATTAGGCATAGCACCATCTATAGCTACCTTCACTTTGGTATTCCCTTTATCAATGGCCTTGAAAACTTCTTTGGAGTTGTCTTTAATTAGATAATATCCTAGGTAATCTTTCATTTCTCTTTGTCTTTCCCCATAAAGCAATATGCCTTTATTCAAATTATTCAACAGTGTTAGACATTAAAAATTGTAATATATTTCATAAAATTTTATTCCTTCAAAACACATGATATTCTCTTAAATATTGTACCAATTATTCAAGCACATGTGCATGCCATCACACATCTAAATAAAACTTAGCATGTTGAAATTTATCTCAACAAACTAATATTTAAATATTTTAAGGATTTCACCACTTCACACATATTCCAAGATAACCTCCTCTATCTTTAGTTGCATTTTAATTTTAATTTTTCAATGAGTTGTATTTGTAGGTAAAAATGTAATTTGTATAATTGATAAGGAATCAAATAATAAAAAATATATATCATTTAGCGGCCATAAAAAGCTAAACAGCCTACCCGAATTAGTGGCGATTCCACCATGTAAATTTAAAAAAAAAAAAAAACATATATCATTTTTCAAGCTCCATTACAATTATTCACAAGATTATATAGAAAATAAACATTTATTGAATAGAAAATAATGAATTTTGAATGAACAAACAAAAGGAATAGCAAACATGTGCAAATAAAAAGGAAGATAAAAATGAAGAAGCAAATAGGGAAAGAGAATACTTCAAAGTAATAGGCAGAGAAATGCCATAATAGTGAGAATTGAAAGAAAAGAGTAAAATGATAATAAATTGTAAAGAAGAAAATAAATTAAATGACCAATACCAAGAAAGAGTAATTCAAATATATTATTTAATACCAAACATTTAAAATATTACAACTTAATTATTTATGATGAATCATAAATAGTTAGTTTCTCAAAATAAAATCAATGTCAAATCAAATAAATTTGGTTAAAAAATATATGGCTAATTAGTGTTATGTATACAATTATTGATACACTTTGGTTCATGTATCCAATATTCATGTAATTGAAAAATTATGATTTATTATTAATATAGTAAATTATGCAAGAGTACAGATGAATAAAATTTAATTAGAAGTGAACACTAAGTGAATTGAAAAGAAAATATAATATGAAAATGACAAGGTTGAAAATCTATTATTAATAAGGAAAATAGTAATAAAAATAGGAAATTCATAAATTTGATGATTGTTTATAATTATTAAAATGGTTATAGGAAATCTATTTCCATTCTCTTTTATGGATTATTACTTCTAGAAATCAGAAAGTAGTAGCAAAACTACTATATTTTTTTGTGACTTATTAGGGTGTTAGGGTTTATTCTTGGATGTGAAATAAAAATTTAGACCACTACATAGTAAAAATTGATAAATTATGGATCACCTCTGATTATCTCTATGATAACATGTTCAAAATGCATGCCAATCAGAGTTTGGGAGTATATCAAGGATATCCAACATTTTTGTTTTCAATGTCAACTCCTCATATTGATCCTTAGGACAATTTTTTCCTTGATCATATTTTAGTTTCATGACTTCTTGAAGAGGCTTTATAATTTAACAATATTATATGAGGTTTTAGGCATAGCACCATCTATAGTTACCTTCACTTTGGTTTTCCCTTTATCAATGGCCTTGAAAAATTCTTTGGAGTTGTCTTTAATTAGATAATATCCTAGGTAATCTTTCATTTGATATTTACTACATATCATTTCTTGTTTTCTCAAGGGTCATTTCTATAACATTATAGGTAGATTTACATCCTTGGATCCTACCTTTCTAGTAAAGTGTGTTCTTCAACTATATGAATACAATTTTTATCTAACCTGATTTGAGATTACTTTGGTGTACCTTCCCTAGGTTGTTAGCTAATCTTCCACCCATTGGATTGCCATTGAAGTTTAGACAAACAATGGCTTGTATTCACTTAACACATATAATATTATAATGTACTTGGTTCCTATGGGACTTGACCTACTCCACCATTGAGCTCTTGATTTTTATATTCTATATTTATTTATTTTGATATCATTAACTACTATCTTAGACCATTATTTACCTTTAATAGTCTTAGTTTCTATTGCAATAGTGTTGCTTAATCTTGTCTATCACCTTGTCACCTATTTCAATGCTTATGAGCTAACTTACCCCTATTATATTTTCTTGCATGCATATGATGCCATTGATTGATACAACTTATTTTATTAGTTACATCACCCATAAGGGATTGATCTATGATAGGTCTAGAGTTGACATCCTAAGATTTTAGTCAATTGGAGTACTTTATCAACCTACTTGAATTCATTTAAAAAGCCTTAAAAACCAATAGATTCCTTCCTCTATTTTTCTATTTGGCATTGGTGGATCACAAGTGCAACATGACTAAAGTTTTTTTTATTGAAATTGTCTTGATTCATGTACTATTTTTCTCCTACATGATTCATAATTTTAACTATATATTATTAATTGAAGAGGTTATATTTTACTTAGTGACAGAGTTATTGATCAGCATCAAGGGTGATACTCTCCTTCATGGTGTGGATTACCTTTGGTAATTCTGATTTTATTGAAGTGAATAGTGATCATTGTACTTATAGTGACTCATGGTCTAATGAGGGTGAGAATACCAGTTTGACATGACACCATAGATAATGGCATAATCTAGGTGGGAGGTGAAAGGCGAGAACTCATGGGATGAAACATTGACATTTGATGAAAACTTATGGGATGACACAATGACACCTACAATATGGAGGACCAACTGATGAGAGCATGGTTATGGAATGGTTGATGATGGTAGTATTAATAATGATAGGAGAAACTATGGTGGAGATGGTGTGTGGGATGACCCTAAGGACAATATTATTCGAGACAAAATGGATGTAGCAAATAAATTAGGGGGACTTGATAAGTAGGAATAGAAGAAATAAAATGAAAGACAAAATATGATAAGAATTAGATAAAATAGGGATGAAAGTTATTTCAAGGTTACTTTGGTAAATATGATGCAAGTAACTTATGCTTCTAGATCAACAATATCTATTCTTACTACTATTTTTATAATATGTACACCCTCTTATCTTCTAGAACCCTTCTCATTAGGGTTATGTTTTATTTATTTATTTTCTTTTTATCTCTCTTTACCTTGAGCCATCAAAGGCATCACACACTCTTCCTTATTTTTTATTATTATTGTCTCTAGGAATGAGCTATAATGACTGATTCCCATGTTCATTATTAATTTTATAGTAACATTATCATCAAGTCTTGTCTTATACTTTACCTTATCCATTAGAATACAAATTAAATAAGGAAGGAAACTCATTCCTATCTAAAAATTTTATATATCTCAGGCATAACCTCATTGTTATCATATTCTTGTGTTGAAGCCTCATCTTATCCATATTAGGAATGAACCTATTAATTTGAAAATATCAACCAATGTTAGAAATAAAAGGGATAAAAATAAATAGGATTCTATGCATCTGTTACAATATTTTCTTTCATTTTAGATTAGGGATTTTTTTTAACTTTTTAGAGAAACAATAAACAAGAGAGTATGAATTTAGATAGACAAGTACTTTAGTAGCTATTTGACTAAGCAAAAGGTAGTCTTAGTTACAAGTTAAGGAAAAAATATAACATCCCTTTTGATATCAATTTTCTAGCTTAGGATTTTTCAACACCTATGTAAATATAGCAAGTCATATGGAGGGTATTTCCCTTGGGTCTTCCTCAATTTATAACATCATCAGTGAATTCTAGGAGGTAATATATTTCTTCACCAAAATTGTAAGGAACATGGATGAATGCTAACTTCTAGGTAGGTAGAACAATATTTTCCTTTGGCATTCCTATTTGATCTAACTACTTATGTCAATTATATTGAAAATAACACCACTTTTTAACCTTGGAGTGGTTAGGACCATGGGTCAGTGCTAGAACTTCTATAATTGTGATAGCCTCCTCAATTTTTATCTTATTATATGATCGATTTTGATGTTAGTTATTATTTTGGGCACCCTTTATTATGAAACCAAGTAGCATATAATTGTTTAACAATAGTGGATCATTTTGTTGTTGTGCCCTAATTAATTCAATGCCATCCTTAAAAGCACTAGGTTGTTGGAATGTAATTTTGACCCTAACCATATTCCTCTATATTGTGGAAAAATATCTCAATTTTAGAATCATGGCCTCATTTTTAATCAATGTAGTTCATTTATCTAGAATCAATTGAACAACCTTAAGAGTCATAGGTGAAACCTTATCTATTTGTTGAGTTGTATTTGCTTCTGGGCTTTCATCTTCAAAGTGACAAACTTGTAGACGAGAATCCCCAAAATATTTCTCCAAATAATGCTAATTAATATTTCTCTAAATATGAAATTGTGTTTCATACTATTTTATTTATTACTCTATCACTTCCATGGACTCTAGTATAGATGTCAACTCTAGTATAAATTCCTCATGTTTGAGTTGTAGACTTTCCTCCATTGCTTCTATAAGATATTATCCCTCTAAAGAGAAACCAAATTCTAGGAGACCAAACACTTCATATTCCTTTGTCACCTTTGACTTCTCATTTCTAAATTCTTTAATTTTAGTGTTGTGTCCTCTTTTTGATTGGGGAGACTTCAACTGCTAGTATATATACTTTTATAGGTGCTTTTGATTCATGAGGATTGTACATGATAAAATATTTAGTATGAACATGATATTTAGCAGGTATTTCAAGTGTTGCATGGATTTTAGTTTCACATAATATCCGAGGAATTTGGCAATTTCCTTATGAAACTCCTCCTCAAAGAAGTAAAATGTCTTCATAAAAGAAGAATCATATCTTAATTCGGTAGACCCCACAAATATTTTTTATTCTTCATATTGTAGCCCAATTTTATTTCCTATTACCTCCATGTGCTCTAGTTTGTCATATGATGGAAGCACCAATGCATCTTGTTTTGGTTGTAAACTTACCTCTATCATCTTTGTAGGCATCATATCCTAAAAATGGAGTCCAAACCTATTGTATTTTGACTCAATTACTGCTCCTATCATAGGTCCTCCTCATACAAAACACTAAACATGTCATATTCTTCTATAACCTTTGACTCCTTTTCCAAGAAAAGGTTAAGCAATTCACATTCTTTTTATACCTTTAATTTTTATCTTCCAAATTCTTGTTTTCAACTTAATTATTTTTGAAGACCATCAAAGACATTCCTATTGATGGGTGGATTGGGGCTCTTTTACAACAATAATTCACTATTTTTTATCCATATTTCCTCTTATCATCTTATGTTCTTTCTCTAACTAAGGTGTGTATATTTCCTATTAAGCAGGTAGGGGATTCTCCAAAGGAGATGTCAACTTGCAAAAAAGTGGATTATATACTAATGCACTTTGGGTTGGGGTAACATACACTCATTTTAGGTGGTCCAAGCATTGCATAATCTTATGTTATTGTTGGCATTTTTTCCACATTCAAATTTTGCCAAACTTTTTCCTAAGTATGAAATGAGTTTCGCCAGCGAAATCATCTTCTGGAAGTTTCACTAGCAAAATCATCTTCTGGAAATTTCACCAATGAAATTATCTTCTAGGAAGTTTTGTCCCTATTCACAGCAAAATTTATTTTTACCCTATTTCTTGTAAAAGTCCCATATCATGTGAAAGAGCGAAGATCCCAACGAAACACTTTTTTTCAAAAAATAGTTGTAGCAAAATTAGTTTTTAGATGAGCTCCATTTTCGATAGAGAAGGCCCATTTCGGGTGAATTCATGGTGAGGAGGCATGTTTGGGCAAAAATATAAACAAAAATCAGTGAAATTCAGTGAAATCCCTTTGAGGTGATCTTCTCAGCGAAATACCATTTTCGGTTCACAACCTGACGCAATTCCATTTTTACCCATATTTTTAGCGAAAATTCAATTTGTTGGGCAAAGAAATTAACATTTCCAAAATTATTATTGAAGGGTTACCAAAATTAAATATTGTGCTCATGACACTGGTGTGATCCTATTGATTTCGAGGCATCGTCCATTGTGGTGGATGTTTATTTTTTAGGCACCATCATGGAGATTAAAATTTGGTCGATGATTCCTACTAAGTCCCGATATGCCATGTGATAAAATTATTTGTTTCTTCTCAATGTACCACTGGATTGGTTCATTGTTGTTACCAAGGAAAAATTACTGTCATTCAGTCTTTGATTGGCCAACATTTTTTAATGAGCATTCAATTTTGGAGGCAAATTCCTCTATAAATAGTAAGAAACTTGATGTAAAAAGGAGAGGAACATTTTTCTAAAAAAATATTTGAGTTTTAATTTTTGCCTCAATTGAAAGACTTTGGACTGTGGTTCCTCGATCAGTTGTGTATGTGATTATTTTTTTCCTGTCATTTTTGTTATATTCATGTCTTTTTTAGGTAGATTGAATTCTGCATTTGAATTTACTTTTCAATGAAAATGTGAATGTTGAAATGCTAATTGGAAGTCATATTTGTAATATGTGATTGGTTCCTATGTTGTTCTTTCTGTTAAATGTTGGTTAGAACTTGAGTTGGTTATTTAGATGTTAGTTCATCCCCCCTCTATTTTTTTGGCTTATAGCCATATTTCCCATCTCTTTTTTTTAATTTCTCTTCCTAATATTTGTACCAATTTTTAGATTAGTAAGTGAACCAACCCTCTCTAAATATTGGCCTAAAGGACATCTCTTTCCATCGGACTTTCAATGTCGGTCGGGTATAGGGTGCATATTTTTATACTTAGGCAGATTCGTGACCAATAGTTGTTAGCACATCTGGTGGGACAAATAGTCTTTGTGTTTTAAGGGAGCCTGAGTTTGGTGAATCTCTCACTTACCTTCATCTGGAAAAATCACCTGGTGACTCTGTTGAGCTAAAGATCCAAGTATCATGATCGGTGGATACCTTTTGTGCTGAAAGAAAACACCCTAGAGGACTTAAGGTTTGGTGAATAGCCTTGACATCAAAAGCAGAGAAAATATTTTTTTCCTAGTGGCTCGGACTCAACGAAAAGGATCATGATATTTGAGGACCACTGCTATAATGTCACAGGTATGCTATCCTAGCTGGGATGATCCTAGCCCTTTGAAAATCCAAAATTGACATGAGATTCTTGAAAGTGCCCTGAAGACCCTAATGAAATATAATGGCACTAAGAGAATGGCTTGAGTGCACCTTGAATATGTTGTTGCTCTAATGACCCTCCATGGTATAACCCATGAAGATGTTATGATCAAAATTTTGGTCCTATCTTTAGAAGGAAGGGTACTGCAGTGGTACAAAATGCTCAGGCGTAAGAGCATCTGCTCATGGGTATAATTAGATGGAGCACTCATAAACACATTTTATGGCTTTCAAGATCTCTTTCAACTCCTGATGCACCTCTCCACCATCACGAGGGCACCTCTAGAGTGCATCATGGACTTCAATGTCCAATTTTGGAGGAGTTGGAGGAGAATTCCAGAGGAAATCTAGTCGTCACCCACCCAAGTCCACCTGTATTATGTTTGGGCTTTCCACCCATATATAAGACTCCTCCTACTACAATATGAGGAACAAAGATTTACCAAAGTCTTTCAAGAGGCAGGAGCGACTCCTGCTCCAAGCAAGAAAGTTGAAATGGAAAGAACCCACTTCCTCACCACTTCTTCCAATGGTTTCTACCCCCATCCATCTGGCATGGTACCCACCATCATGGTCATCACAAACTGTGTAGAACTTTGGAATATAGTTGTTTAGAGCATAAGGGATGGATATATCTCAGTACCAGTAGAAGGAATATGCAAGCATTACCCCAGTAATGAACAATATGGTAGCTTACAACATCCTTCAAGAGGACCTAAAAGAGAAGAAGGGTCTAACGACAAGCTCTGAGTGTGAAGAGGGCACAATTTTTCACCCTTTTTGTATCCCTGAGCATAGCACACAAGCACTCGATTGAGATCCAATAATCATATCTCATCAGGAGGCTAGTCTTGAGGAGGCCCTAAAAATAGGGCTATCATAAAAAAAATCCTACTTTCACATCAAGGAGTCAGAGGAGCACATACCCAAGACCTCATAGCCAGTGGACTCTCAAAAGTGGTGACATTGGGGCCAACCCTCATCATAATCAGTACTCGAAGAAATCTCCCTTGTGGTAAATCTCTTTGTCACATTATTCATTAATTGTAAGAATACTGGCATGCATCATAACCTGCCACGTTGCATCTTGCTCACAACCTAGCAAAATTTGGGAAGAGGCCAACCAAAATTTAAATATCAACTAAAGTACAATTATATCTGGTCCAGAAACTATAGATTCATCAAGTAGGCACCCAGTGCCAATTTTGTGGTGGCGACATGCCAATCATGTCACAAAATTTTATGTAAATATGTACATAGTTTACCAGTTTATTTTTGTTTTTAATTATAAAAAAAAAAAAAAAATTCACTAGGTGAGGGTATTTTCACTGGAAAAAATCATTTTCTTTAGTGAAAGTCATTTTTGCCCCTTCCTTAAAAAAAAGAGAGAAAAAAAGAAAGAAGCAAAAGTTATTTTTGCTAGGCGAGGGTATTTGTTAGTCTCACAATAACACTGAGAGGGGGGGTGAATCAATGTAGCTATTTAAAACTTAAATCTTCAACACTCAAAGCCAAAATAATGAAAACATAAAACCAAATAAAGCAAGTATAACAAGAGAACATCACACAACACAAGATGTACCGAGGTTCATCGATTTGGCTACATCCCCAAAAATGACTGTTTGGAATCCCATCCAAATCCAACCTTTGCAAAGCACCCACTTTACAATCAATTTACCAGCACCCACTGGAAGGAGCACCAACCCCTGATTTATTTGCACCAATAGAAAGGAGCACCAACCCCTGATTTATTTGCACTAACAGAAAGAAGCACCAACCCATCTACGAAACACCCACTTGATTTTGATATTGATAATAAAATGACATATATGAATTTCTTTACTGAAACTAGAACCCTCTAGTATGTAATATCAAAATCTAAAACTTTCTATTTCACCCAGTATAACATCCCTCTCTCTACATTACTCAGAATTTGAATCTTCTCTTCTCACAAAAAAATGATTTTTTTCTTAGCTCGTTTTGCTAATTTCTAAACTCTTTCTGGGTATTGTGTAGAACTTTTTCTGCAAACTCCTCTCAAAATTTCAGCCAAAATGGATATCATATGAGAAAGTTATACCCAAAATAGTTAAGTGGCATTTTTCACCATTCTCCAGAAATCACGGATTTTCACTCCTAATTTTTCTCCACACACACTTCTCTCTTCAAAAAATAAAGTCCCCACTTTTCAATAAAATCCCTTGTCACTTAAAAAGCACACACTTGCATTCTTTTTTCCTTTTCAATTTTAAAAAAAAAAATCTTTAATGAAGCTTCTTAAAACAATATAACTTCCTTTTTTATTTTGAGAAGGCATTTCGTCAAACATGTCACATGCAAAGAATTGACACCTTACTCGTTCTCTTACTTTGGAGCCACGTGAAACCTCAAACAAAAAATTAAATATGCTCTATTTGATGCCTTGAAGGTGTAACAACACTGAAATCGAAACTCTGGCGACTCTGCAAGGTCAAAATGGCCAACTGAAGGATTTTGCACAAGTGGAACAAATTGACATAAAAGTGACCTGTATCGTTTTTGCAACAATCATAACTCTCACCTCGTAACTCTATTTTATCTAAAATTTGAAACGTAGAATCTATGCAATGTTGAATACATCCAGTATGAATATCACTGCATAAATCCTTATGGTTCGCCTGTACCACCTCCACAAAAACTACTGCTGACACACTTTTTCAAAAAGAGCATTTTTGTGACAGTCTTGCAACACTTGTAACATTTGCCTCGTTTCTCTATTTTTGTGGAAATTTGGAACACATGTTCTTGAAGATAACAAACACCTCCAATTAAAATTTTACTATCAAATTATTCTTGGTTTACTCACAGTGCTTCTAAAAAAATTACCCTTTTTCGGCCTATACAACCACTTGCCAAATCATTTGCCAAAATACCGAAAACATCACCGATCAATCAAAACACTGTGCTGACACCTCCAATGTTGTTCTAGACTATTTATTGATATGATGGCATGTTCCAAACTGATCCATCCTGTCCAGCTGCCCCCGATGACTTTTGCAATTTTTTGACAACTTCTTGACGATTTTTTCAACTTTTGCAAATTTGCACAAACAACCTGTAAAAACTTCACCCAAAAATAAAAAACATCCTCATAAGCATTGAACATCACTGTACATACTCTGAACAACCTTCGAACAAATTTCCACTACATCAACCTTTCCATTTGAGTGTGTTAAAAACAATGACAATACTGTCACTGCACCTTGCTCAAAAATCTCCCCCTTTGGAATTGTTGGCAACACACGCACAATTTCCTGTAACTCTTCTCCCCCTTTGACAATAAGACCAAAGGGATGCTGCAAACTCCCCCTGATTCTATGCACAACATTCTCAAGAAAAATTATTACACTTAGCAAAAATCACAAACATTAGCAAAAATATAAACAAATACATAAATGCTCCCCTTGAGAATGTGGCCCCAATAGCTAGTCAATTCTTGGGAAGTGTGACCACTACCAATTTCTTGTGAAGGTACTCAAAGACTTTCTTGAGCAATGGTTTGGTGAAGATATCTTCTACTTACTCTGTTGTTGGAAAAAAATCCAAGTTAACCTCACCTTCCGCAACTCTCCTTCAAAAAATGATAACGGATAATAATATGTTTTGTGCGAGAATGCATAACCAGATTCTTTGATATGTTAATGGCACTGGTGTTATCACACTTAACTAAAATTGGCTCACTAAAATTAATTCCAAGATCCTTCAGAGTTTGTTTCATCCATAACACCTGTGTACAACACATTGTCACTGCAATGTATTCTGCCTTTACTATGGGTAAGGAGACTAACTCCTATTTCTTATTGTGCCACGCGACCAACCTGTCTCCAAGATAGAATGCACCTCCATTGGTAATCTTATTTTCATCTACACATCCTACATAATCTTCATCTGAATATGCAATAAGGGTGAAGTCCTTACGTTTTAGATACCATAACCCATACTCCATAGTACCCTTGAGGTACCGAAGAATCTTCTTCACTGCTGTCACATGAGTCTCCTTGGGACTAGTCTGAAATCATGCTACCATGCATACTGCCTGTAAAATATCTGGTCTAGTAGTTGTTAAGTATAGTAAGCTCCCAATCATAGATCTATACATAGTTTGATCAACATGTGGAGATTTGTCATCTTTGCTCAACTTGCAACCTGTCATCATGGGAGTGCTAACTGGCTTATATTCCTTTATTGTGAACTTTTTCAGCATCTCTTTCAAATATTTAATTTGAGAAATAAATATGCCCTTCTCCTTTTGATTAACTTGCAATCCGAGGAAATATGAAATTTCACCAATCATTGACATTTCAAATTCTTTCTGCATATTACTTGCTAAATCTTTACACAACTCATCTTTGTTGCTACCAAATATGATATCATCTACGTATACAACAAGAAAAATATGATGAGCATTTTCTATTTTTACATACAAATTACTATCCACCATACCTTTCTTGAACCCTTGCTGAGTAAGATAATTTTCTAGCCTTGCATACCATGCTTGGGGTACCTATTTTAAGCCATATAACACTTTCTTCAACTTGCAAATCAAGTTGGGATCATCACCAAGCTGGAAACCATCTGGTTGCTCAATATAAACCTCTTCTTCAAGTTTCCCATTCAAAAATGCTGATTTCACATCCATTTGATAAACTTTGAAAATCTTGTAAACTGCTAAAGCCAGAAACATTATAATTGTCTCTAGTCTGTCCACAGGTGCAAATGTTTCCTCAAAGTCAATACCTTCAACTTGTGCATAGCCTTTGCATACTAGTCTTACTTTGTTCCTAACTACATGTCCGTCTTCATTCAATTTATTTTGAAAGACCCATTTAGTATTGATTACATTTTTATTTGCAGGTCTTGGTACTAACTCCCAAGTCTTGTTTTTCTCAATCTGATCTAATTCTTCATTTATTGCATTTACCCAAATTTCATCTTTGCTTGCATCAACAACATTTTTGGTCTCAATGTTGGATAATAAAGAGTAGTTACTTACTAATCTTCTTCTTGTCTGAACATCAACTGTGGGGTCTCCAATTATTTGCTCTCTAGGATGATCTTTCTGCCAACTGCTTGTTTTGAATTTATTGTTTTCTTCCACTTCTGAATCACTATTTGAATCCTTTGAGTCAATTTTTTGTTTCTTTTACATTTTCTTTTCCTCATATCCTTCAATGACATCTTCATAAATTAGATAGTTCTCTTCATAGCTAATTACTCATTCCCTTTCTTCATCAACTTTAACATCGGCACTATCCACAATTTTCCTTATCTTCTTGTTGTAGCATTTGTAAGCTTTGCTTTTTGATGAATAGCCAAGAAAAATACCTTCATCCACTCTATCTTCAAACTTACCAAGGTTTTCTTCAGTTATTTTGATGTAACACTTGCTACCAAAAACTTTAAAGTATCTTGTTGTTGCCTTTTTACCAAACCACAACTCATAAGGAGTTTTGCTTTCATGCGTCCTCAACATGCACCTATTTTGGATGTATACCATAGTATGGACTTCCTCTTTCCAAAATTTATCTGCTACTTTGCTCTCAGTCAACATAGTCGGTGTCATCTCTTGCACTGTCCTATTATTTCTTTCTACCACACCATTCTGCTGAGGTGTCCTGGCTACTGAAAATTGTCTCCTAATGCCATATTTTTCACAATACTCTGTGAAATCCTTTGAAATGAACTCTCCTCCTTTGTCTAACCTTAAACATTTAATATTTTTTCTTGTTTGATTCTCAACTTGGTTTTTGAAAACCTTGAACATCTCAAAAGCTTCTGATTTATATTTCAAAAATAGTACCCATGTCATCCTGGAATAGTCATCTATACACAACATGAAATATTTGTCACCGTTTATGCTTTGCATTCTCATGGGTCCACATAAATCAGTATGTACTAGTTCCAAATGTTTTCTTGTGTAGTACTCTTTTTTTTAAAATGAGACTCTAGTTTGCTTCCCCTTTTGACATGAAGCACAAATTATATTTGATGATTTACCAATGATGGGAATATCTCTCACTGCTTTCTTTGAGCTAATTTTTACTAGATTGTAAAAACTGATATGATCGAGCCTCTTGTGCCATAACCAATTCTCTTCTTCCTATCCAATCAAGCAAGCTCTTTCTGAAGTCTCTAAGAGAGTGTACAGGTTGCCAGATGTCCTTGATCTAGTTGCTATCAACTTCCCATTGTTTACCTTTTTGACTTCACAACCTTGCTTCTTAAAGATCACTTCATGACCTCTATCACAAATCTGACTTACACTCAACAAGTTATGCTACATACCAACCACAAACAAGACTTCTTTTGACCTAATTTTTCCATCACTAATCTTAACTGAACCTCTCCCAACTATCTTAGCTCCATCATTGTTTCTAAACTTTACTGAACCACCTCCATATTGCTGCAACTTCTCAAATTTTTGTTTGTCACCTATCATATGACTGGAGCATCCACTATCAAGTATCCATGGTGTGGATTTATTATATGTTTTAAATGTCGTTTGTACAATCAAGGATTCCTTTTCTTCCTTAGGTCACTTTTTTTCTTTCCACTCAGGTTTGATTACAATTTTGGGCTCTTGTTTTGGCTTTTCTTTTTCAGTAGCTTGTGCATGTTTTTCGGATAATTTTCTATTTTGTCTTATTCCATTTGGCTAAAATTTTCTTCCTTGAAATTGATTTGATGCAAATGTACTTCGACAATTTCTTGCAATATACCCAAAATTATGATAGTTATAACATTCTACTACATAATCCATCAAAGGTGAAAAAGCATTTCTATTGGTAAAATTCCTTAGTCCTACATTATACTTGCAATCTGAGATCTTATATCCATAACCATTGTATTTAAAATAGTAACCAAAAAAGAGATGATTGAACCTGGGTGGTGGTCTTTACCATGTTGTCGTAGGAGCCATAAATATTCTTCTTCTTTGATGTGTGACATTGGTGAAGCCATCATTGTCAATTCTCCTTTCGTGCCTTGCATTATTGATTTCCTTTGCATGATTCATTTTTGCTTGATCAACATGTTTCTTCTCTTCATTCTTTGTGGATTCTTCATTTATGGCCTTTGATCCATTTGACGATTCTCCTTCATCAAAACCCAAACCAAATTTGATGCCTATAGTCTTTTGGTTATTTATGATCTTATCCAGCTTCATAAAACTTTCTTCGCGTTTGTGATAACAACTAATTTTTTGATTCATCTCTTCTAGCTGCATTATTAAACCAACAATCTCTTCTTATAGCTTGCTACAATAATCTATTTTCATGGTTATTTGCACTTTGAGATCTTTGGATATTTTCTTGGATTCTTCTATCTGTACTTTCAAATTTGTTATGAATTTCATTTGCATCCTCAAGATTTCTTGAAATTTTCTTATTTTTTTTTCTTTTTATCTTCAATTCATCTAGAGCTGCAATTAGTTCCTCTTCCAAATTCACTTCTGCATCAATTTCTTCTTCATCACATTCCTGTTATTTTTCTAGTTTTTCTTCTTTGAGTGCCATGAAAAGAGCTTCACCTATTTTCTTTTCATAATCCTCACTGGAGCTATCTTCTGATGAACTAACATTCTTGGAGATGAAACTTTTCTTCTTGAAGTTGCCTTTTCTAAAATTTGTTTTTTTCTTCTAGTCACTTCTTTCTTCGTGCGATCCTTCATCACTTATGTTCTTCTCATTAAGTGGACATTTAGCTACAAAATTCCCAATGCCTCCACAGTTGAAACATTTAAATGATAACTTTCCTCTATATTTTCCTTTTCCTCTTTTTAGTTTTCAAACAAAGTCTGCTTCCATTTCATCTGATGTCTCTTCTTCCTTGGATTCTTGTTTTGATTTCATATTTTTATGGGCTTTAAAAGTAGCTTCTATGTCTATGGGTTTAGATTTTCTTATTCTCATCTCATATGTAGTCAAAGAACCATGCATCTTATCCATACTAAAAGAATTTAGATCTTTAGCTTCTTCTATAGCTGGAACTTTAGAATAAAATCTTTGGGGAATGGATCTTAATACCTTTTTCATGATGACAAAATCTTTGATTTCCTCGTCGAGTCCTCTAATTGCTTTAATGACTTCATTAACTCTCAGCATGTATGCCTCTATATTCTCATCATCATTCATCTTTAATACTTCGAACTGAACTCGATGTGTTTGTAACTTGGCCTCCTTGATCTTAACGTCTCCTTCATGAATGCTCTTAATTTTGTCCCATATTTCCTTTGTCATTTTACAACCCATAATCTTTACCAGTTCACTATCCACTAATCCACACATGATAGCATTCTTTGCTTTTGAGTCATTTTCAAACAGTTTTTTATCGGCAACATCGGTTGGAGAAGTGGTGGGTATTGTGTATCCACTATCTACTAAATCCCAAATGTTGTATCCCAAAGCACAAAGATATGTCTGCATATTGAGTCTCCAAAATGCATAATTAGTTTCATCAAACAATGGTACTTTGTTTGATGAGAATCCTTCACCACCTGCCATTGTGTCACTTCCAAGATCACCCTAGCCAGTTAAGCTTATTCAGGAACCTTGCTCTGATACCAATTGTTAGTCTCACAATGACACTAAGAGGGGGGTGAATCAGTGTAGCTCTTTAAAACTTAAATCTTCAACACTCAAAGCCAAAACAATGAAAACATAAAACTAAATAAAGCAAGTATAACAAGAGAACATCACATAACACAAGATGTATCGAGGTTCATCGATTTGGCTACATCTCTAAAAATAACTGTTTGGACTCCCATCCAAATCCAGCCTTTGCAAAGCACCAACTTTACAATCAATTTATTAGCACCCACTCGAAGGAGCACCAACCCCTGATTTATCTACACCAACATAAAGGAGTACCAACCCCTAATTTATCTGCACTAACAAAAAGGAGCATCAACCCCTCTACCAAGCACCCACTTCATTTTGACATTGATAATAAAATGACATATATGAATTTCTTCACTGAAACCAAAACCATGTATGGTATGTAAGCTCAAAATATAAAACTTTCTATTTCACCCAGTATAACATCCCTCTCTCTGCATTACTCAGAATTTGAATCTTCTCTTCTCACAAAAAAAATTGATTGTTCTCTTAGCTCGTTCTTCCAATTACTAAATTATTTTTGGGTATTTTGCAGCACTTTGTTTGTGTACTTATCTCAAAATTTTAGCAAAAATGGATATCATATGAGAAAGTTATACCCAAAATACCGAAGTGATGTTTTTCACCATTCTCCAAAAATCATGGATTTTCACTCTTTATTTTTATCCACACACACTTCTCTCTTCACAAAATAAAGTCCCCACTTTTCAATAAAATCCCTTGTCACTTAAAAAGCACACACTTGCATTCTTTTTCCCTTTTCAATTTTTAAAAATATTTTCTTTAATGAAGCTTCTTAAAACAATATAACTTCTTTTTTTTAATTTTGAGAAGGCATTTCGTCAAACACGTCACATGCAAATAATTGACACCTTACTTGTTCTCTTACTTCGGAGCCACATGACACCTCAAACCAAAAATGAAATATGCTCTATTTGATACCTTGAAGGTGTAACAACACTAAAATCAAAACTCTGGCGACTCTGCAGGGTCAAAACGGCCAACTAAAGAATTTTGCACAAGTGGAACAAATTGACATAAAAGTGACCTGTACCGTTTTTACAACAATCATAACTCTCACCTCGTAACTCTTTTTTCTATGAAATTTTAAACGTAGAATATCTACAATGTTGACTACATCCAGTCCAAATCTGGCTTCATAAATCCTTACTGTTCACCTATACCACCTCCACAAAAACTACTACTGACACACTTTTTCAAAAAGAGCATTTTTGTGACAGTCTTGCAACGCTTGTAATATTCGCCTTGTTTCTCTATTTTGGTGGAAATTTGGAACACATGTTCTTGAATATAATGAGAACCTCCAGTTCAAATTTTACTATAAAATTCTTCTTGTTTTACTCGTAGTGCTTCTGACAAAACTACCCTTTTTCGGCCTATATAACCACTTGCCAAATCATCCGCCAAGATACCGAAAACATCATCGATCAATCCAAAAACTGTGTTGACACCTCCAATGTTGTTCTGGATTGTTTCCTGACATGTTGGCATGTTCCAAATTGATCCATCCTGTCCAACTGCCCTCGGTGATGACTTTTACAATTTTTTGACAACTTCTTGACGATTTTTTCAAATTTTGCAAATTTGCACGAACAACCTGTAACAACTTCACCTGAACATCAAAAACATCCTCATAAGCATTGAACATCATTGTACATACTTAGAAAAACCTCTGAACAACTGTCCACTGCATCAACCTGTCCATCTGAGTGTGTTGACAACAATGACAATAATGTCGCTACACCTTGCTCAACAGTATTTTCACTAGTGAAAATCCTCTTTGCTCCTTTTTTGATGCCCAAGTTGGAAATTTTTCCTGAAAGTGCTCTCTCGCCTAGGAATTTTCATGTGAAAATTGAATTTTGGTCGCACATCTTCCCGGAGCCATAACTTTTGACTCATTGACCCGATTGACTATTGTAATATATCGTTGGAAAGCTTGGGAAGAGATATACAACACCTCAATCACCTAAAATTTATTGAGGTAAATTTTCATCCTTATTCGAGGACTCTAAGGTCTTCATATTATATTTTTAAGTTGTGCTGGAGAAATTTCTCGAGATAAAAACCTTAATATCTCTCAAACTGTACAGGGTATTTAGGTGATTCTTTCACCATAAGTTTAATTTTTCAATTCCTCTCTTTTGGGTAAATTTTCCAGCCCATAGGTACCCATTTAGGATGATTTCCTAAAAATAGTTGCTTCCTAATTTTTTCCTTTTTTGACTTCTGATTGACTTACACCTCTTAAGGGTTATCATGGACTGTAAAACAACTAAATAAATCTACAACTGAAAGAGAAAATATAAAATTCTTCTTTTTGGTGCTACAGGATTTAAAAGTTTTGCTTTTTCGGTGCATGGATTTAAGTTGCACCTATTTTTAATAGCTGAACCATTGAAAAGCAATGTTAGCACTCAAGTTAGCAAAAATATTTGAAAAAAAAAAAAAAGACGTTGGTCGAAGAGAAGATAGTTATCGAAGAATAAGAGTAACATCTACCACCTAAAGAATAAATTTCACTCAAAAAAAGGAGCGCGGGTAATTTATTTTCCCTAAAGTTGCAAAGAGGCCCAAAAGTGGTGTAGTTTATGTTCCTAGCACAAATATCCTTTCTTGACTTGCAGTCAAACATATTGGTTTTAGAGAGGTATCCTATTTGGCTTAGTAAGGATAACCAAGCCAGATGATGAAGTTTATAGATTTGGAAGCAGCAGTGGTGCATGGCCAGGAAGAGGAAGACCCAATAGTGCAACAACCTTTGTCGTTGACTCAAACAGTGTCAGAGTCCACAGGTACATATTTTTTTTCTTCTTCTCTCAATAACAATCATTTGGTGACCACTGCTCCTCATCCTACAGTTTATACTTCCACCTCGCTTCCATTTTCCATACCTATCTCTTTTGTTTCCATCTCCATTCCACAGTCATAGGTCACTGATGCTCCTCCCATTTCTTCCATCCCTTCTATTTCTCTATATTTCAGTTCTTTTATATCCATCCCTAATCCATATTCCCTTCCATCATCCTCCATTCTATATTTTGTCCCTATCAATCCCATTACCTCTATAAGTACACAAGCCCTTCCAATGGTAAGTGTAATTATAGCATCTTACTTCTACTCCCTCTGTTGAGCCAAAATCCCATTAGGCTCTCTTCTCGTTTTCCCCCATTTTTATAGTATAGGAGCCACTCTCTTCAAAGGTGGAACTTCTCCCAGAATGTCTCGTAGAAGAGAAGATAAGCAGAGCATGATAAAGTTACTCATGATGGTTGAAAAGCTACAAGAGGAAATATGCTCAAGCCCTAGCTAAGGTGATGAAGAAGGTGAATTTTGATCCGGAGGCTATGGAGGTGCACACTATGAAGATGATCTCGCAGGTCTAGAAACTCCAAGGAGAAATGATGTCGAAGGACAATTCATATCATGTCATCATTGAGGACCTAACAAAAATTGATATGATTGAGAATATGGATAACATACAAGTAGAAATGAGCTCAATCTACTTACACGATGAACATTTCAAAGATCGTTTATTCCAAGCTGAAGCAAAGATATCATAGTTAGAATATGCTTTAGCTGAATAGAAGACCCAACTAGACACTACATAGTCAAAATCACAATGATGGTAGTAGAGAGTGATAAGCCTAGAGGGTAAGATCGAAGGATACAAATAGGTGGCCAAACAAAATCAAGCGGTATGGTAGGAATCTGAGCAACATGTTCAAGCCTTGAGGGACCAGATCCAAAATTTGCAAGTTCAGTTGGCAAAAATGTGATGCAATCAGTAACCCTCACAAAGGAGAAAGTCAATAAGGATCATAGTCATCTACTTATTGATTGTTCAACCATGGCATCGAAGGTAACATTGGTTCTCATATTTCTCCAAGAGGTGTAATAGGTTATTTCATACGGCTTGCACTTAGTGGAGTATTTGGAGGAGGATAAAGAATCAAAATTGGAAATGATGATGAAGATCCAAGCAATAGCTAAAATGAATCTCAATTTTAATCCAATGAGCGACATGGCCTAAGCTTGGGAAAATGCCAATATCACACTGTGCACCTATTTTTCCAAGTTGGATCTGGTGAAGGAATCTTGAAAGCTACTAGACACGTTTGAGCAGGAGAGACATATTTTGCTACTTTAATTTGAGACTATAGAAAATAATAGTTTCCCTAGTTTCACTGATAAACAAGAGAATATTCTAGCAAATAAAGACCTAGAATATGGGCTATTTTTGAAAATGATTCATCAAAAATTGATGATTGGGAAGAGCCCATCATCGAATATCATGTGTTGCCATTGATGAATAAACTTACTCACATTGAGTCTAGTTTGTTGGAGCTCAGTCAAAGGGCCAACTACATTGATCTAGAGCAGGTTCAGACCTTTTGATACCTTGTTGATACACTTCAAACTCGTTAGGTGATCCGCATTGATGCTTGGTCTGAAGTTGTTGCAGTATATGAAACTACATGTTCACATCTCAGAGGACGGGAAGATATTGGTGCAAGCAGCAAACAATCAGATGCAGTCAACAATGGTAACTCTACACCCAATGGATAAAAATCTAGGGTTGATTGCATTCGGCGAGTTGAATACCCCACGAGTCGCCAAAAATGTTGGCATTTTTTCCACATTCAAATTTTATCAAAATTTTTCCTAAGTATGAAATGAGTTTCGCCAGCAAAATCATCTTCTGGCAGTTTCACCAGCAAAATTATCTTCTGGGCAGTTTCGCCCATGTTTGCAACAAAATTCATTTTCACCCTATTTAATGGTGAAGTTTCTTCTCAAGTGAAATCAGTTGGCTTCTCGGATGATGTTAGCCAAAAGATCTTATTTCAGCAAATTGGAAATACACTGGGTATCCCAACAAAACCACATTTTTAGACAATAGTTGCAACAAAATCAATTTTTAGGTAAGCTCCATTTTTGGTAGTGAAGGCCCATTCTGGGTGAAGTCATAGTGAGGAGGCATGTTCGGGTGAAAATTCAAATGAAAATCAGTGAAAGTCAGTGAAATCTCTTTGAGGTGAGCTTCTTAGCGAAATCCCATTTTCAGTTCACAACACGATAAATTCTATTTTTGCCCACATTTTTAGCGAAATTCCTTTTCGCACCAATGCTTTGGCAAAATTCATCTTTATCATTTCCTCCAAGTGAAATCCTTTTTGAGGGTATTTGCAATGCAGATCATTTTTGGAAAATATCAAGGATTGGTGAATTCAATTCGTGGGGCAAAGAAATTAATATTTCCAGAATTATTACAGAATGGTTGTCGAAATTAAATATTGCGCTCTTGATGCTTGTGTAATCCTATTGATTTCGAGGCACCGTCCATTGTGGTGGATGTTCATTTTCGTGGCACCATCATGGAGATTAAAATTTAGCCGATGATTCCTTGTAAGTCCTTATATGCCATGTGATGAAATTATTTGTTACTTCCCAATGTACCATTGGATTGGTTCATTGTTGTTGCTGAGGAGAAAACAGTTGTCATTCATTATTTTACCAGCCAATATTTTATTTAATGAGCATTCAATTTTGGATGCAAAATCCTCTATAAATACTAATAAACTTGATGTAAAAAGGAGAGGAACATTTTACTAAAAAACTCTTTGAGTTTTAACTTCTACCTCAATTGAAAGACTTTGGACTCTGGTTCCTGGATCAGTTGTGTATGTGATTGCTTTCTACTTGTCATTTATGTTATATTCATGCTATTGTTAGGTAGATTGAATTATGTATTTGAATTTAATTTCTAATGAAAATGTGAATGTTGAAATGCTAATTGGAAGTCATATTTACAATCTGTGATTAGTTCCTATGTTGTTCTTTCTATTAAATATTGGTTAGAACTTGACTTGGTTATTTAGTTGTTAGTTCATCCCCACTCTATTTTTCTGCATTACAGACATATTTCCCATCTCTTTATGTTAATTTCTCTCTGTAAGCTTTATACCAATTTTTAGATTATTAAAGGAACTAGCCCTCTCTGAAGATTGGCTCGAAGGACATCTCTTTTCTTTGGCCTTTCAACGTTGGCCAGGTCTAGAATGAATATTTTTATACTTAAGCAGTTTATAATTGGTTGTATAATCATAGGTTGATTAACCATTAGTTGTATAGTTATGATTGGTTGATTTTCTATTTTAGTATGAATTACCACTTGTTTATTCATCACCTAAGCAAGGTGGAATGACATAACATACTTTGTTTGATTTGATTCATTTTATTGGTAAAGCACTAGCACTTTGAATTCACGTTTTCCATACCATTGTGCACCTAATTAGTCACTTACATGTTTTCCTACTAGAGTTTCCTAGCTCAAATGGATTTATTATAGGGAAAAAATTCCCTAGGATTGGAGATTGAGAATCCCTATTGTTGACTTGGTCCTAATTAGTCAACCTCATACATATTTATTAAGAATTTTGTTGATCTCTTCTTCAAGTTCATGATATTATATTATGTATGAAAAATCTATGAAGTCTAAAACAAGCTCTTTCTATACATCATTGGAAATTGATGTACTATGTTGTTATATCCTAGACCCCCAAGACACATATTCATATTACATTGTGAGTTCTACTATCCTTTCCCATATGACATTTGATATGTTAGTTATCCTATTAGAGCATATGCTAGTTGTTATTGAGGATATTGAATTAGTTACTAATTTTGTCTAGCCTGGAAACTTAGAGTCACCATCTATTTTTATTGTTACATGAACTATTGCATCGATTATTGGACCTAATACACATGATATGTATCAAAACAGTACATTATCTTATAAGATGATATGTCTAGATAATTCTAAGGAGATTGATAATATTGTGTTAGGTGCTTGGTTGATTAAGCATTAGGAATCTATGTTTTATTCTACATCATTTGAGGATTAATCACTAGTAAAGCTACCATGACAATGCTTGAAGCCTAAATTTCTCAAGGATAGGGGTGAATCCCATTTACAATAGTGTTGCAATTTTTTTTAATATTTTTTTAAAAATATAAAATACAAAATGCAACTACATTTAGTGTAATACTAAAAGAGTAGTGATCCATTCAAAAAGTGGTGAATCACTTTATGAAATGGAGAAAATCGATCCTTTGATAATGTGTGATGAGGTTCAAAATAGAGTCACCATTTATAAAAATCCTACTAAATTATGTGCATCTTATTCATACAATCTTAGACAAAGTTTTTAAATTAAAAACCTTCAATTTTTGAATAGAGGAGTGAATTGCTTTGTGAGGCATAATAAATCACTTCCTAGATACTTAGAAGAAAAATTCAATAAAAAATGTGAAGCAAATCACATAGAGTGATTTGCTTCACATTTTTTAGGAAATCACCCTTTTGATACATAATTTTTTTGTTTTTCCACTAGGTGATTTTTTTTTTTTTTTCAAGAGATTTGCATTCTAATGTTAGAAATTTTTCCTTTTTAACACTTAGAAAAATATTTTTTTGTACTAGGCGATCACTTTTGAAGAAGTAAATCACTCTTTAGATTGAGACTTGGTAAAAATCCTTCAAATTTTGGCATATTATATCTTGCTAGTATTAAAAAATTATTTGGAATGAAAACCAAGGAAATTTCAAGAAATTAGATGTTGCTTCATGAAAATTAGAGGACTAGTGAACAAAATGAAATCACCATTTTTAAAGCACCTACAAAATTACATGTAAAATTTTAAAAGATATGCAAAGTTAGGTTTAAAAACAAGACTAATCTCGATTTTAATGTGAAAATCAAACCCTTGATCTCATCAAGCATGCCAAAAATATTTATTAATTATGTTATTGTTCAACTTCTTATGCATGTCATAATTCCATCAATAGATTTGGAAGAAAGAAGATCCTATCTCCATTAACATCTGAATTTAGGCCAAGATCCCGCTATCTTTGCTAACTTAAACTAATCTAACCTAAGTACCAAAAAAAATACTGAATTTAAATGCACAAATGCAAATTCTTGGAAGGTAACTATGGAAGAGATTAAAGTAAATTGCATGAAAATTAAATATGGTTATAGTCATTCCAAGAGGATTGCATAAAAATGAAATAACAATAGTGTTCTTCCATGCATATGAAATAAAAATAACAAGGAATTGCAAGAAAGCAAAAGCATAGTGCCACAATCAGCATGTATTGCATAATCAAAAAGACCAATGCCACAGCTGAAAAGCAAACAGTTTTGGACAATTTCTTATTTTTCTCAAGATTAGAGCAAGTACAATATCGGTCTCATAGAGTATAGCTATGGTTTCCTCAAGGCATAAAGATATTTACAATAGATCCCATGGCTACTATTTCTAGGAAGAATTCATTCAAGAGTTACCTAGGGTGAGAAATTTCTACTCCTAGTAATTATACCAATTTGATGGCATGTTTAGCAAAATGATGCACCTTTAAATGTAAGATTCCTCTAAATGCCACTCTAACTAGCTTATAAGGTTTCTAAATAGCTTTTTTTGGTACAAAATAATAAGGACATTGCCTTCTAGATGACCTTCATTGTTATCAATGCATCCTTGTGTTACTTGACGTAAAGATGATCATTTATCTCATGGGAAGGGAGCAAATTGCTCCAATATTTGGAGCTAATCACTCTTCTTAGAGTGAGTTACTACTCTTGGGAGTGAATCATCAAATTATCATTTTTGTTGTTTTGCAATATCACTCATGGATTTGCAAAATCCATTTCCATTGTCATTTATGGCTAAGTTACTATATTTCCACAGGAAACCATGGATGGGTCATGAGGTTTCCAAAGGAGGATAATCTTATGTGGAAAGATATTATCTCTTCAAGATAAACATACTCAAATCAATAATGAGACTAAAAAATATATTAAATCATAAGGATATTGTGCATATTAATTGCCTATAATCAAACACATCTAAAAAAATTATATTTTGGGTACAATATAAGATAGAAACCCTTTGTTATATTGTATTCTGTTGAAAAAATAAATTTATCAAATTATTGTTCGACCTAACATGATTATTATATTTTTATTATTTAATTTAATAATTTATTTGATGTAACATATTTCATAAGTGTTAAAATGTTTCATAAGTATTAAATCCATTTACGGGAGAGTAAAATCTAGTTAAACATGTCTTTCACTTGAGTATCAAATTGGTCATACTAGAATATGGGATTATGATAGATCATTAGATGATATAAATATTCAATTATCATTTGAGATTTTAGAGGAGAATGAAAAACCTATTATTTAAATATGGAGTTCCATCTTTATTAAAACAACAGAGTTAATAACAATTTATCAGTTTTCCATACCTAAAATATTTTAAAATATGTATTTTTAAATTAAATTAAAAAAAAAAATTAAAATAATAATAATTTATTTACAAATATTTTAATTGTATTTATGTGCTTGACTCTTTTGACAGTGTTCCCTCACAATCTCAATTTTCTTGCCGGTGTAAGAATTTTTCATTAAAAATTATCGGTGTAAGAATTTTCATTAAAAAATATTTAAAAAGTTTTGTTGTTTTTGGATAAACACAGAAATATTGAGAAACGAAAAGAAAAGTGAAACATGGGAATGATGATCCATACTTAAACATGTCCTTCATGCGAGGGAATTTGAGGGATATTGCCAACCCAGATTGTGAAGAATTTAATTAAAATTTTGATTGCTGAAGTCGAGAGAGCGCAGTGCGAAGTGTGAAGTGCGAACTGCAAACTATGAACTACGAAGTAGGGAGGGCCCGAAGTCGGGTTGCGCATGGACCGAGGTGCGAAGTCGGGTTGCGCATGGATCGAGGTGCGAAGTCGGGTTGCACACGGATCAAGGTGCGAAGTCGGGTTGCGCTGGTCAAAGGTGCGAAGTCGGGTTGCGCTGGTCAAAGGCAGCGAAGTCCGACTTCGCTGCGAAGTTGGGAGGACAGCTCCAGACTTAGCCAAATTTTTGCCTTGCAAAATTTTGCTGTCCGGAGGCTTGCGCGGCTATGGCGTTGGTTTCCCTGGCTTGGCAAGAACTGTACGGGAGGAGAGAAACACCGAATCTAAATACGATATTTCAGATCTGAGCTCAAACTTATAGAACCCGAAAGAAATCGCACTGAGGCGATTTGTACAGAGAACAACAACAAATTTTAGCACACAGAGATAACTGCAAACCCTACAGATGCCTTAAACAACAAGAAATTTTATTCATATAAGACGAGGGTTACAAAAGTCCTCAACTGAGGAAAACTAACATCTGCAGGCTAAAGCTGCAGGATAAACTGAGACGGAAAACAAATGTCGAGTCTGCTGCTCGGACATTAAACAGATGAGCCACACTGCTCACTGAAACGATCTCGTCTCCTACTCTGTTGTTTCTCCAAATTTCCTCCCGCTCTCCTCTCTTTCTCTACTCTCTCCCCTCTTTCTCCACATATGTCTGAAGACCCGAACTACCTTATATAGCCATGGGGAGAGGAAGATAGGGGTTGTCCTCTGACAGGTTCTGATAGACCCTCAACTAGGGTTTCTGACCAATCATCGAACTGGCATTAACTTCTACGGTGATCGGATCTGTCAGACGTCACATCTATCAGAGGGTAGGTGCGACGTCATGTCAAACTTTTGTCGGGATCCCTGACTGCGTGAGTGCAGTCCGATTGAGGCATGAAATCTGGGTTAATATTTCTAACACCCTCCTTTAAACCTGATTTCACGAGCGCTTTGACTCCAAGCTGCTCTCGCAATCTATTGAAGTCTTCCTCCTTCAAAGGCTTCATGAAAATATCTGCCAACTGCTCCTTGGATCTGCAAAACTATAGTTGAATTTCTCTGGACTTCACCAACTCTCTAATGAAGTGATAACGAATATCGATGTGCTTCGTTCGGCCATGGAACACGGGATCCTTTGACAGTGCGATGGCCGAATTGTTATCACAAAAAATTGTTGTCGTGCCTTCTGAAGGATAGTTCAGTTCACTCAGAACTCTTCGCAGCCAAACTGCCTGG
This sequence comes from Wollemia nobilis, assembly GCA_028583015.1. NCBI lineage: Eukaryota > Viridiplantae > Streptophyta > Pinopsida > Araucariales > Araucariaceae > Wollemia > Wollemia nobilis. The sequence continues at coordinate 5,136,150 of JAQPPZ010000622.1, forward strand.
CATGCGGCTGACGTGGCGACGACATATTCTGCTTCGACTATGGACAATGCAATGATGGGTTGTTTCTTGGACGCCCATGAGACTGCCCCTGATCCGAGATGGAAAGCATACCCGGAGGTGCTCTTTCGATCGTCGGTACTGCCAGCCCAGTCACTATCTGTGAAGCCCACCAGTTCCAACTGGTCCTGTCTGGCATAAAATAGGCCATTGTTCCATGTCCCATTGACATAGCGCAAGATCCTCTTGCCTGCTTGCCAGTGCGTGTCCTTCAGAGTCTCCATGAAACGGCTGATCAGACTGACTCCGAACATCAGATCTGGTCGAGTTGCAGTCAAATACATCAAACTGCCAACTAGCCTCTTGAACAGGGTTGGATCTACATTCCTCCCTGAATCCAGCTTGCTCAGCTTCAAACCTGTGGCTACAGGTGTGATGGCAGGTTTCTTGTCCTCCATCTTGAACCGCTTCAGGACATCCTTCGCATACTTGCCTTGAGAAATGAAGATGCCATCTTCCGATTGGTCAACTTCAATGCCGAGAAAATACTTCATCAGCCCTAAGTCCGTCATCTCGAACTCCTTCTTCATGGTTGTTCTGAACTGGGAAAATAGTGTTGTGTTGTTGCCAGTATAAATCAAATCGTCCACATATAGACAGATGATAATGAGCTCACCTACTTCATTTGTCTTCATGTACAGGGTGTGCTCATATGGGCATTTTACAAACCCATTTTCCTGAAAATAACTGTCAATCCGGTTGTACCAAGCCCGGGCGCCTGCTTCAAACCGTACAGGGCCTTCTTTAGCTTTAGGACTTTGCCCTCCTGGCCTTCAATTTCGTAACCTAGTGGCTAGTCTATGTAGACCTCTTCCTCCAACACTCCGTTGAGGAAGGCTGACTTGACATCCATCTGGTACATCTTCCAACCCTGTTGGGCTGCCAATGCCAGGATCATCCTGACTGTGTCAAGTCGGGCTACAGGTGCATATACCTCATGGTAATCGATGCCTGACTTCTTCTTGTAACCCTTTGCCACCAGTCTGGCCTTATGCTTGTCAACGTCTCCTTGGGCGTTGAACTTTGTCTTATACACCCACTTGACCCCAATGGTCTTCTTTCCTACTGGAAGATCTATCAGTTGCCATGTATCATTCTTTTCAATGGCTTCAATCTCCTCGTCCATCGCCTGCACCCACTTTTGATTCTGACTTGCATCTTCGAACTCTACTGGATCAACTTCAGTAAAGAATGCAAAGTCAGAGTACTCTTCATCTACATGGGTTTGGGTTGCCTCGTAGATTTCTTGCAAGCTCCTTGTCTTCGTTGGCGTCACCAGGTTCTGGATTCTACTTGCACATGGAGGCGACCGAGATGGAGTGGTTGTGCTACTACTGGCACCACTGCTACTGCTGGAGGTTGCAGGTGGCTGCACACTTCCTTCTTCCAAGTCAATAGACTCTACTACTACTGGCTCTGACTGGCCAGTCTTCGACTTCCAGTTCTAGGCTTCATCTTCAAGAAACTTCACATCACGGCTGATGATGAGCTTCTTCGTCACAGGGTTGTACAGCCTATATGCCTTCGCCTGCTCACTGTACCCTATGAAAATGCACTTCTTAGCTCTATCATCCAACTTCTGCCGCTTCTCTTCTGGAACATGTGCATATGCAATGCACCCGAACACACGCAAGTGAGCCACACTTGGCTTCACACTGCTCTAGGCCTCCTGAGGGATTTTGTCCTTCACGCTTTTGGTGGGACATCTGTTCAGTAGGTAGACTGCACATGTTATAACCTCTACCCAAAATTCATGTGGCAATCCCTTCGCCTTCATCATGCTTCGTGCCATCTCCATGATGGTTCGGTTCTTCCTCTCAGCTATGTCATTTTGTTGTGGCGTGTATCTAGCAGTGAACTGCCTTCGAATTTTGTGTTGCTTGCAGTAGTTATGGAATTCGTTGGAGATGTATTCACCTCCACCATCTGTCCTGAGAGTCTTGATCTGATATCCGCTCTGTTTCTCCACCAGAGCCTTGAACTCCTTGAATCTGGAAAATGCTTTTGACTTCAACTTGATGGCATAGATCCAAGTCTTTCGGCTGAAGTCATCTATGAATGTTAAGAAGTATTTGTTATCGGAAAACATGCTGGTCTGCATCGGACCGCAAATGTCTGAGTGCACCAGCTCCAATGGCTGTGATGCTCTCCAAGACTGACCGAAAGGGAACGAATCCCTATGTTGTTTTTCGACTAAGCAGCCCTCACAAACTTGATTTTGCTGCTCTATCAGGGGTAAACCCTTCACCATCTGCTTCTTGTGTAGTTGATTCAGGCCACTGAAGTTCAGGTGACCAAATCTGAGATGCCACAACCAGGTAGCATCTTTCACAACTGCACTCAGAGACATCAATGATTCATTCTGAATCTACAGTGAAAACATTTTATTCTTCATCATGGACACTGTAGCAATCTGCCCATGTGACTTGTCTCTGATGGTGCAAGCTCCATCTTTGAACTGGACCGTATGTCCCTTCTGCACGAGTTGTCCAACGCTCAGCAGGTTATGCTTCAGGCTAGGCACATAGTAGACATCACAGATCTGCTTTCATTCATCATGCCTAGTGTGGATGAGGATCTTTCCTTTCCCCATTATGGGAACCTTGTTGTTGTTCCCCATCTTCACCTTAGACTGGACTGTTTCATCCAGTTGGGAGAACATCTCCTTGTTCCCCGTCATGTGGTTGCTGCACCCACTATCTAAATACCAGATATTCTTCTGGCACTCTTCCTCAATGTTGCAAGTCAACAACACATTTCCTCCTATCGCATTTTTGGTTTCATCCATGTAATGGGCTTGCTACTGGTTCTCCTTGGCCATCTATTTTCTGCACTGTGAGATGTAATGGCCGAACTTCTTGCAAAAATAGCACTGGACCTTTGACATGTCCTTCTGACCAGATCTAGCTTGCTAATTTTTTGAACTGCCTCTTCCACCTTGCTGATGGAAATTATAGTTGGTCTCTCCTTCACTAGGGTTTGACCTTCCTCCTTGCTTGTTGCCTTTCCCATGCCTGCCTCTGCCTCTTCCTCCATGAGAACTAGAGGCGCCATGGTGGGAATCTTGTCTGTCGTTGTCTCGAAATGAGACCTGAGCCCTGAATGCTTGCTCTAGAGAGGTCTGAGATGAACGGCTCAGCCTCTGTTCATGTGTCTGCAATGAACCCATGAGCTCATCTATCGAGAGGGTTGTCAGATCCCTCGACTCTTCGATTGCTATCACAACCGAGTCAAACTTGGCAGGCAGACTTTTGAGAATTTTCTCCATGATTCTCTAGCTCTGCACATTTTCTCCATTCAACCGCATCTAGTTGATAATGTCCGTCATTCGGGTGAAGAAATCACTCATGGACTCGGACTCACTCATCTGTAGATTTTCAAACTCCCTCCTGAGCATCTGTAGCTTCACCAACTTTACCTTATTGGTGCCCTGGTATGAGCTGGCCAGAATCTCCCAGGCCTGCTTCGCCTTGGTGGCTGATGCGATCCATGGGAAGATGGACTCCTCGACCGCTTGCATGATGTAGAAGAGGGCCTTCTGGTCCTTCTTCATGTTCTCTTTCAATAGGTCCTTGTCTGCTTGAGAGAGGGTGACCAGTGCTGCTGCATCTGCCGATTCTGGGTAGCCATTCTCGACTAACTCCCATAGCTCCTGAGATCCAAATAGGATCTTCATCTAGATGCTCCAGTAATCATAATTCTTCCCATTGAAGCATGGGATCTGCAACTGCAAGTTGTTGTTACTGGAAGCCATTCTGCTTCGGTCTCCGTGTCAAGGGATCAGTGGCTCTGATACCAATTTGAAGAATTTAATTAAAATTTTTATTGCCAAAGTCGAGAGAGCGCAGTGCAAAGTGCGAAGTGTGAAGTGTGAAGTGCAAAGTGTGAAGTGTGAAGTGTGAAGTGTGAACTATGAACTACAAAGTGTGAAGTGTGAATTAGGGAGGGCCAAAGTCAGGTTGTGCACGGACCGAGGTGCAAAGTCGGGTTGCGCATGGATCGAGGTGCGAAGTCGGGTTGTGCACGAATCAAGGTGCGAAGTCGGGTTGTGCTGGTCAAAGGTGCGAAGTCGGGTTGTGTTGGTCAAAGGTAGCGAAGTCCGACTTCACTGCAAAGTTGGGAGGACAACTCCAGACTTAGCCAAATTTTTGCCTTGCAAACTTTTCTTGTTCGGAGGCTTGCGTGGCTACGACGTTGGTTTCCCTGGCTTGGCAAGAACTATACGGGAGGAGAGAAACACCGAATCTAAATACGATATTTCAGATCTGAGCTCAAACTTATAGAACCCGAAAGAAATCACTCTGAGGCGATTTGTACAGAGAACAACAATAGATTTTAGCACACAGAGATAACTGCAAACCCTACAGATGCCTTAAACAATAGGAAATTTTATTCATATAAGACGAGGGTTACAAAAGTCCTCAACTGAGGAAAACTAACATCTACAGGCTAAAGCTGCAGGATAAACTGAGATGGAAAACAAATGTCGAGTTTGCTGCTCGGACATTAAACAGATGAGCCACACTGCTCACTGAAACGATCTCGTCTCCTACTCTACTGTTTCTCCAAATTTCCTCCCGCTCTCCTCTCTTTCTCCACTCTCTCCACACATATGTCTGAAGACCCGAACTGCCTTATATAGCCACGGGGAGAGGAAGATAGGGGTTGTCCTCTGATAGGTTCTGACAGACCCTCAACTAGGGTTTTTGACCAATCACCGAACTAGCATTAAATCACCGAACTGGCATTAACTTCTATGGTGATCGGATCTGTCAGACGTCACATCTATTAGAGGGTAGGTGCGACGTCATGTCAAACTTTTGTCGGGATCCCTGATTGCGCGAGCGCAGTCCGGATGAGGCATGAAATCTGGGTTAATATTTCTAACAGATTGGAGTTCCAACCGTTTCCAACAAATGAAGAAGAAAAGAAAAAAAATGTGTGCAAAAGGAATCATATAAAGAAGAAAATAACAAGGCAATGTTTGAGCCCTCAATCATCACAATCAAAAATATTCTTTTTGCTCATTCTTTTTTTTTTGATATATAGAAGCAATGGTTATAATCATGATTTTTAGTAGCTACCAGCACAGCTGGTAGGGTTCAAACTATCTACGAAGGCTCCCAATACTTCCACCGTCTCGGTACATGGTAACCCGACGTGAGATGGGGACCACCAGACGCACAAGGGTTGCACCGTCGTCATCAATCTGGTGCACCACTCAGAGGAATCAGATCTGGGCTACTGTCTGTGCATGGGCAAGCCCGTGGGATTGGAACCTAGGTCTCCTCTTGGTAAGCGCCCCAACTTACCAATCCACCTAGACCCAAGCACACATATTTGTCATTGTCTTAGATGAATAATAGCAAAATGGTCAATTTGTTCCTTTATGGGTATTCCATCCCCATGATGAGGAAATAGTGTAGTGCAGCATTTACAAAATCTGAGCATACACATTATTTTTGTTATCACCTCCTCCATTTTCCCATTATGTGCATATGAAAGTGGGCTCCATTATCTTTCTACCTTGTCCACTATAATATGGGTAGTTTTTTTTTTAAAAATATATAAGTATAAAAAAAATAAAAGGGAAGAGTTTTTAAAAATATAATTAGATTTATTTTTATAGATACGCGTTTAAAATAAACAATAACTAATAACACGCTAGCTAATGGTAATAGTTTTTTTTTTAAGCTTTTAAAAAAATTAACAATGATATGATTTAAACAATAACAATGATATGGTTGTAGGATAGTTAATACTTTTATGATTTGGTCATATTTAGTACTTAGAGAGGTTATAACTTAAGGTGGAAGAAAGTTTGATTTGCATCTCTTAATTAATATGGTTATTCCTAATTAATATGATTTTGGGCCATAAACACAAGGGTCTTGAAATGAGGAGGAAGCAAAAACTGATTTTTTTACTTATGCAAAGTATTCCAACATTGACAAAAGACACTTTATAGATCTATAAAATAGCACTACCTTATTTTATACATTAGTTTACCTTTAAGTGACGGATCTATGACTAGAGGAAGTTTATCGCTTATAACAAAATAGTTTCACCATATAGAAGAGGATATAATACTAAGGCCTTAACTTAGCATCAATCAATCCCAATTAAGCAAGTCCACAATAATTTCACACCTATAATATTTTGGTGGGAGTTGTAAATTTAATGGAGAGTAATTTAACATTCAAAACCTTATCAAACAAGGCCACCTCTTTCCATGCTCCATTGTCACAACTAGTTGTAATCTGAAATCTAAAAAGTTATTTCTTAAATTCATTTATAATAAGAACTTTAACCACCTGTTTTTACATGAAACATACTCCTTGGTGGAAAGGATCAGCCAAGACTTACTCTTTTTTCTTAGGCTATGTGCACTATGCCTGTATGATGGTCACCTTCATCTCAATACCATCTCAACCCTTCCAAACAAAATTCTAAACAACACGAGTTACTTGTACTAGGAATTACTAGGTAACCAACATGAGTAATAAAAAAACATGTGTGTCTATAAATACATTTTCAATAAATGAAGATAATCAACATGTGAAATATATTTTATAACCTAGTTGTCTAGTTCTAAAATTTGACACCGATTATAGAAAATTGTAAAATACCTTAAGCCAAATGGAATACCTTATCAAATTACTACCTCATGTCTCTCATGATTCTATTTAGTAGAAATTTAGTAATGTCTATACACATCTCACACAAGTATGGAATCAATCTATAAAATAGATAAATTGATAACTTGAACAATGCAAAGCATATTTTTAATTACCAAGATATTTTGATTGTCCCTTCACTATTTTTTTAAAATTAGTGTTTAATCATTAACTAAGTGAGAGTTGAATAGTTAACCTTGATTAGGGGAAGATATATCCTTAGCTAAGTAAACACTAGTTTCTCTTTCAAATAAGTATCCTAATGCATTAGTAGTAATGACAAAAAAATGGATCTAAAAAAAAACCTTGGTAGATGGAGCATCATAAAGGGATAGAAGCAAATAGCAACCATTAAATATCACTCTAGTAGAAGCATATTTAAAGAGAATGAATACCTTTAGAATAAACCTATTATATAATGTAAGTCATCCAACCATCTGGATAATAAATTACCATGAAATAGGACCATAATATTTTCAAAATCTATCTTCACAATCATGACATTTTTGTTTGAATTAACTAATGTATTATTAGTAATAACATAAAAAATAGATCTAAGAAAAAAAATGGTAAATGGAGCATCATAAATGGATAGAAGCAAATAGAAAGCATTAACTATCACTCTAGTAGAAGCATGCTTTAAGAGAATGAATTCCTTTTGAATAAAACTAGTATATAATGTAAGGCATCCAAGCATTTGGATAATAAATTACCATGAAATACAACCATAAGATTTCCAAAATGTATCTTCACAATCATGACATCATTGTTTGAATTAATAGTCCACTCAAGTGCCTTTTTTCTAATGCTAGATTTTCAAGAATTAATTTACCATCTATGAATCTTGGTTGCTTAGCATATATAACTTGCTAAGCAACCAGCTTATATATTTTAGCAATAATCTTGTAAGAGAAAATCAAGAGAGTAATGGGATTCCATACCAAAAATTTGTTCCTATGAGACACTTAATCAATTATTTATTGATATTTGGTCCTAAATAGCTCGCCCTATCATATTTTTTATACATACCATAGAAATCTTGGTCATTATCTTAAATAACTTTCTAGGTATCCCATCTAGGCTAATGGAATTGTCTATGGGTACAGAGAAAAGTGCATTCATTAACTAAAACATAGGATTTTCAAGTCAACAACTTAATTCCATGTCCACATTATAAGGATATAATTGGTTGTGTCAAAGAATATCCCCATTCATATTTAGGTCTATATATTTGAACTAAAAATTTAAAAATTCTTATTAACCTTCTCAAAATATCCTTATTATTATTTTTTAGTTTGTCACCCCTAATTTCTTCATTGTGCTGCATCTTATCTTTGTGTTATCTCTTCTATTTTTAGGTCTAGTTCTTTGACATCCATCCAAAGGGATCTTTTAGAACTAGATTTATCTTTTGGGTTAAGTTTAAATTTATTAACATAACCTTTTTGTCACAGTGAAATGAATTTGTAAGTATATTAGGTAGGGCTATGTGCTATAAAAATGAAAGAGAAATTATGAATTTTATTTTTAATATGTGGGTATGCATTGAAATGAACATAGATGCAAAACTACCATAGTTGATTTGACTTCTCATGCCCATGCTTGAATGTGTCCAAAAAGTAGTTTGTATCAACTAGATGAACTCATGCTTCTTACATAATATTTAATACAAATGATGAGGTATTATCCCAAAAATATATCAAAAATGATTTAAACCATTGCTCTAATTAGTGATCCAAGCAAAGGGAGAGAATAGAGTGAAAGTGGGGTGGGTTTTATTGGTTACCAAAGGTTTTCATAGTTGTAATGATTAAGAAGTTGATGGATATATCATAATCACTATTATTCCTAGTAAATGAGAGGTAGGTCCCACTCATGGCTCAAAATCCTTGTCTAAATTCTAGCAAACAATATCATAAGTGCACTAGTGATTCAAAGAATGATTCTATCAACAATATTACATATATGAAATTTAGTGAAAGGGTTTTTAATATGGTGGTTTTCCATTATCAAAGAAGTAAAAGTATATTAGAGGGGAAGGAAATATTCTAACACTATTTACCAATAATTTCTATTAAGGGAATGAAAATAAAAATAATTTCATAGTACTATAGAGATGTAAGCATAGCTAAGGTTAGAATTCTAAAAGTAATTGTACCTATTTATCCTCTCAAAAGATTATAAAAACCATGTTAGTGGGAGAAATTCATATAAGATATATGATCATACACAAATAGATTTTGTTCAACTCTTGAGCATAGAGCTATCATCATCCTAATACTATTAAAATTCAGTTGCAAGAGAGCAATAAATGATTCAATTTATCAATTTATTTAAATCCCTAATAATAGGATTCTCTAAAAGGGGTGGATTTTTATGAATTAGATAATGATGGATTGAAATATAAAAGGTATTTCACTTAATGAGTAGAAGCCTAATATTTTAATGCTTTAGGAGGTGATGTGTATTGGTTGGAGAATACATTTAGCTTTACAAGTAGTATGGAAGGAATTATTTGTTTAATATTTTCTCATTAAGAGGGAAGTGGGGGGTTTCCCTATGTCTCTCCTTTATGGATGAAAATTACTATGATTAATTGGAAGGATACTCATTCGATATGTATGTTCATTAATTGTAGAAGGCTTCAACAAAGATTGAGAAAATATATTGATAGCACACCAATCTAGAAGAATTGGAATTTCTATATTGAGGTCTTCTTTTGGAATCTTTAAAAAATCTTTATAGTTCTCCTCTAAGGCATTCCCAACCCTTAAACTTATTTAAGAAACATCTCTCTTTCTGCCCTTAAAAATTTGATTGTTACACTCTCACCATATCCCCCATAAAAAATGTGGAAGATAAAAATGCCACAAAACACTCAAGCTATTATTCTTAAAGGGTGAGTTTCATTGTAAACATAGATCCACTATATTGTTATGCTTCACCCTTGAGATCAAAAACTTTTGGAGTAAATAATTAAATAATTTAGATGAAAATACATAATCCAAAAAGAGATGTTGAACTATTTCTAAAGCGTTTCACACTGAACACACCTGTTTACAATTTGGAAGCCCATATTACAAATATTATCAATGGTTGAAATTCTATTTAGAATAAGCAGTGAAAAGAAAAATTAAATCTTGGGAATCAAGTCTTAAATCCAAATATTCTTAATCAGGATCCAACCAACTCCCTCATCCAATAGGGAATAGCCTGATTTAACTGAATAGCCCCCTTTTTTTTCTTTACTATAAACGAGAGAGTCATTACTACCCTTAGGATTAAAAGGGAAAACCTTGAGTAGGTTAAAGATTTTGTGAGTTATTTTTTTCTATTCTTCAGTTAACCCTTCCAACCCAACATCTTTCCAACTAATTCTCTCAAAATTCAAAATAATAAAATCCTTCACCTTTTCACCTAGTCTTTCTAACAAATATTATCTAATGGGTTGCAACTTAGTGTCATACTCAAGGGAATGGTTTGTCAACCAACTATCCTTAAAAAAATCTACTTTCTCCCCATTACCAATCCTCCATATTGAACCATTCTTCAAAAGGCCTCTGCTATACATTAGATTATTCAAAAATGTAGACACCTTAGGCAAATATTCTGAATATAAAAAATCTTTATTATTTCTTAGGTATTTTACCTTTAAAAATTTTACCCAACCTAGCTAATAATTATTAATCAACTTCCATCCTGTATTACCAAATAAAGTCCTCATTAAGTAATTTTATGTATATAAAGCCTAACCCACTGTATTATTTTTTAGAACATACTTGATCCCAATTTACTAAGGACATACATTATTTATCCTTTGAACCGGAACATAAAGATGATCTTTGAATTTATTCTAACTAATCTCTAATAACAAAAGGAATATTGAAAACTAACATAAAGTAGATGGGAATGCTTTGCAAGGTGGAATGGACTAGTGCTTTTCCTGCATGAATCAATAAATTACCTCTCCATCCAGTTAACATTTTGTAAACCTTTCTATGATTGGGTTCCATGTCTTAGATTTCATTCTTCCTTTAAAGTAAGAATATGGGAGTGCATCAATCTCACAAAAGAAAACTCTCTCAATACTTCTTTGTCTAAGGTCTAGAGTAATACCTCTAATCATCAATCAGTATGTAATGTGCAACCCCCAACTAAGATTTCCACTTATCACTCCGGTTGGGTGTTTTAGTTTGGGTTTTGTGTATTTTGCAATATATGAAAGAAAAAAGAAACACACACTGCTGAAATAAAGAAATACTTCTAACTTTGTTTCTACAACTCCGAATGCTACCAAATTTGTACACAAGCTTCCTCTAATATAGATAAACAAACCCAATGAAGTAATCTGCATTAAAATGAGAATACCCAAAAATATGAAGGTCTGTTATAAACTGGAAATTGCATGTCAACTACATAAAACTCATTGTTTGCTCATAACTTTCAAATTACAAACTTCTCCATCAAACTAGTGGTAGTTTTAAACACCCTCTATTGAGACAATGACAATGCAAGCTTGGAAAGCTCCAAAAAACAAGGCGTCTCAACACCCAAGTCCCACGTCCCTCTTTGCGTTGTATGGCCAGGCTGGGAAGTTGTACGGTTGCCAAGGACTCTTCCAATCTGCCACAAAATTTACTAAATTCACTCCTATATGAAGCGGTTGGGCTGTATGAGGAAGTATGGTTACAATACAATCAAACCCTAGCTGAATTTTCCCCTTGCACAAGCTGATTTCACCTCAAAATGGTACGGCCTCCTTGTGGGTTGAAGTACAAATAATGTACAGCTGATAATGTCTTCAAACTCTCACAAGAAACTTCAATTTGATACGAAGTATGCCTCCAATTCTGCACAAAGTCACTCCCAAGGATTGAGAATGCAACTAACCAAAGTAAGGAGATCTTTCACTCCCAAGCGGTGGTGTCCTCTCGCTGTGGTTTCACTACAACAAAGAAACAAAAAACTTTCGTCACAACAAAGCAGCAATGAGAAACTCCTGCACAATGCAAGCTCTCCTTCAAAGACTCCAAGAGAATACAATAGCAAAAGATGCCTCCTCAATGCCCTTTTATTATTTCTTCAAGTTGGATGATCCTCATGTTTGATGAATGTGGGATAAAAGAAATACATTAATTTCATAACTTAAGAGCCAAAATGAGCGTCCCACTTCCCAAGGTGACAAAAGTAATTAAAAATGATAAAATAATATTTCCAATCAAATCTTTATTTCTTCCCCTTTAAAACGAGTACTCACAAGGCCCCTTTTAATCAAAAATATAAGCCCAACTTTAATATATTTAAATATTACATTTAAATATAATATTAATTAACTTTGGGCATTAAAATAATCAGGATCCCAACATCCAATCACAAATAAAATGGTAGAAACGGATACCCTTTTCACCGTATATGACAAACGTACCTTTCTCATTTCCCAAAATGCCAACCCTAACTGACTTACTAAAAATAGTAAGTCTCTTGCTCCAGTGTCCAAACGGACTCAAAACTGACAACTGAAGATACATCTGGATACCCAATTCTGCATAGAACACCAATCCATTGTCTGCACGGTCAAAAACCTTAGCCACTAACTTACTAAAAATAGTAAGTCCATCATCAAAGCACATAACGACTTTCAAAAACTGGCATCTAAAAGCAATCAGTATCCCTATAATGTCCAAATAACACCTGAGTGCATCCACACTGTTGACAAGCCAAAATGGGGACATTATAGTCCTCCCTCCTTGAGATTGCTTGTCCTCAAGCAATCCAAACGCATCACACATCATTCTCAAGAATGAATACCATGTGATCCCTGGGTCCCAGATTTTTGTCATGGCAGATCTACCACGTTGACGCTGCACCACTCTGATCACAACAGTAAATTCCATCTGCTCAAACTGCACATCCCACTCTTGTATATAAAAATTAAGCTCATCCACAAAATTGGAACCAGTGTGCCTGTCTAGAATGTGCTCAAAATCCTGAGGGGGCTCAAGGATAACCAACTCGACATGATCCATCCCTATAATGACATTGTCCAAACTGATCAAGGGCATCCAAGAAAACAATCTGTTCATCAAGGTATCACAATGCTTTGTTGATCTCACCACAATGGTCCAACAAGAATGCCGATCAGACTCCCTCAACTGGTAAATATGGAAATCAGCATTATCCATCCTGAAAAAATTTCTCCTAGGGATACATTTGCCATCAAAGTCCAAAGACACCATGATGATACCATAACTCCATGTGTCAAAAGAATCAACCCAGTCTAAAATGAGATCTTTGTGTGAACAGAAGATCCTAACAAGGACGGTATGCTGAATAAAAGCCATAATAAACTCTCCATCATCTCTCGATAACCAAGGTATTCGTGCCCTGACTACAATCTCTCTCCAATCTATCGAAAGAGATAAAACTGGAGTCCAATGGTTGTCGATCTGCAACCTAGTATCATAGTCCCATCTAAAAATCTGAACTAACTCTTGCCACCAACCAGCTAACAAAAGTAACATCATAGTGCAACCTCTACCGACCACTGTCCCCCGTGGATACATACCTCCCGGATCCCATGGGCAAAAAAGTAGAGCCTAGCAGTCACAGCAACTGTCGACTCAATGGGACAGAACAAACACCACTGATAACTTCTTGGATCCCAGATGTGTAACTGATCACTATCGTACCTCACACCAAGGAGTAGACCATAATCCAGCATATAAATATCATAACTGTCTGAATAATCCTACTGGAAAAATATACATGCAGGTGTAAAGCTGCTAATCCCAAACTCAATCTTTGAAAAAGCGTTGTCCCACTGAAACAGTCCACCATCCCTGTATAAAACCATCTTTCCTTCTGGAGAAGGAAACACCTCATACTCAAAAGAAGGAAACAACCCATCGTCATAATATTTCATTCCATGACCATGTGTCAACAAAAATGAAATCCACTCATTAATATATGGGCCGAAAGTGAATTGGTGAGCATAACACACAATGCAATCCATCAAAATCTCACCAACCTCGCCATCATCATCGTCACATGAGGAAAGAGTCATGGAATCAACTACAAGCTCGGAATGGCATCATGCCAAGGGGAAACACCATCATCCACACCATGCTCATGTTGATCCTACTGAGTGGAAGGGGAAACTCTACCAATGCTATGTAACTCCTCATCACACCCAATCTCATGCATATCCTCCACCAACTATCGAATCACAGTGCTCTTTGTCACCCACTCTAAATGTTGTGTAGTAGCTACAACAGGTAACTGAGCCCTCGCTTGATCAAGAGAGTAGTGAGCTAAAGACAATTGCAAACTCATCTCATCCAATTCCTGCTCTCTCTCTGCTAATCTCTAAAAATTCCTTCGAGTGAACTCGATAGCCACATCCCGATCTGATAATAACTGTAAATAATCAGACTTGATTTTCTCCAAAGCATGCGTAAGAGTCTGCCTGCTAGCAATAGATGGGTCATCAATCAATTCTTCCTTTCTCTCCCTGAGTTGAGCTGAATGATGGAGGCCCTCCACAAATGAATGAGCACGATCAAGATGTGACAAAGCCTGAGCAATCATCTCCTCTGAGACCTACAGATGATCTCTCCAACTATGCGCTGCATCATAACTATGCTCACAGTCGATATCACACATCTGTATCCCTAAACTGTCACCTCCAGTAAGAAGAACAGAGTCAGATCCTTTGCACTTTCCAGTCTCATGAACTGAAGTGAAAACTAAATTCGGCTCAACCTCAGAGTCCTGAACCGCATACTCTACTGACTTATCACCTAAATCAGCATGCCCATCAAGAAAACTATGACCGCTCTCAACATGTAGAGACTCACCCTCAACAATAACTGACTCTAGCTCTAAACTGGGGTCCCCGTCAACTGTGTCATGAAAAGCATCGTCATGCACTAATGGGCTAGAACAAGAACTTGTGCATGAATCCTCAATCTGGCGTTCAACCAACACAACACCTACCTGACACTGCTTTGAAAACAAGTCAATCTCAACTATACTGACCGGGTGCTCATCTCTAATATCACCCTTTGTGCCTAACCCATGCTATGAATCTAGGGCAGCAATATCACTAGAAGGAGAAACATCTCCCTCTGGTGCAAAGTCACCACCAGGTGTCAACACACCAGGATCCCATGGTACAATAAGTTGATCACCATGTTGAGAAATCAAATGAACATTGTACTCTTCATGAGGAATTACCTTACTGAATGAGTTGCTCTCTAGATCAAGGAAGGTGTGACTGTCCCGAACTCCCTTATTCACATATTTTCTCTGCTGCCCATTCTGAAACACATCAGTCCTATGGTCATCTAAAAATGCATCAAGGTTCTTATCAACATAGGTAGTTGTGTCATCAAGCATTAAATCTAAAAATGCATCATAATCAGCAATAACCCCATTATTCAGTGAATTTTTATGGTTGTCCTGATGAGGTAAAACATCATTGAAATCTGATTGGAAATCAGCAACATAATCAACTTTGTCAATGTATGCATCATCTCCCTTAGACTCATCAAGGCAACTGTCGAACTTAGAGTCTTCAGTAACCTCATGTAATGGACCATTGTATTCAACACAATCTTCTGATTTGATTTCTTCTTCAGCAGTAGTCTTTGAATCTTCAGCTCCATCAACATTGTGTTTTGATTTTTTGTTCATCTTCTCAAGAAGACTCATTTTTTCATCTTCGTTTGGTTGTTGCCTCATACGCATATCAATGTAATCTTCATAATTCATAAGGGCGTGATAACCCTCATCAATGTTCTCATTAGATGCAATCTCATCATATATCGGTGTATGCATGTCCATGGAATCAATCTATGATTCTACTACACATACCTCATGTAATGGACCATTGTCTTCAACACAATCTTCTGATTTGATTTCTTCTTCAGCAGTAGTCTTTGAATCTTCAGCTCCATCAACATTGTGTTTTGATTTTTTGTTCATCTTCTCAAGAAGACTCATTTTTTCATCTCTGTTTGGTTGTTGCCTCATATGCATATCAATGTAATCTTCATAATTCATAAGGGCGTGATAACCCTCATCAAGAGCTTTCCACTCCTGTTGGAATTGATCAAGTAATTCAATGACTGTAGGATCAAGATTTACTTGACGAGGAATTGTAAGTGGAGAATTTGTCATCATAGCAGCCAACTGATTGATGGATTTCTGCAACTCTCTCTGACCCTGCCAAAACTTACGCTGAAACTTATTCCAATCATTGAGTGACTTCATCTTCATACCGGACTAACCAACTCTCAGCTGAAGAAGTTTTGAAAAAACACACCAGATATGAACCCAAACAGGCTGGCAGAATAAGCTGAGCTCTGATACCACTGTAATGTGCAACCCCCAACTGAGATTTCCACTTATCACTTCGGTTGGGTGTTTTAGTTTGGGTTTTGTGTATTTTGCAATATATGAAAGAAAAAAGAAACACACACTGCTAAAATAAATAAATGCTTCTAACTTTGTTTCTACAACTCCGGATGCTACCAAATTTGTACACAAGCTTCCTCTAATATAGATAAACAAACCCAATGAAGGAAACTACATTAAAATGAGAATACCCAAAAATATGAAGGTCTGTTATAAACTGGAAATTGCATGTCAACTACATAAAACTCATTGTTTGCTCATAACTTTCAAATTACAAACTTCTCCATCAAACTAGTGGTAGTTTTAAACACCCTCTATTGAGACAATGACAATGCAAGCTTGGAAAGCTCCAAAAAATAAGGCGTCTCAATACCCAAGTCCCACGTCCCTCTTTGCGTTGTACGGTCAGGCTGGGAAGTTGTACGGTTGCCAAGGACTCTTCCAATCTACCATGAACTTGACTAAATTCACTCCTATATGAAGCGGCTAGGCTGTATGAGGAAGTATGGTTACAATACAATCAAACCCTAGCTGAATTTTCCCCTTGCACAAGCTGATTTCACCTCAAAATGGTACGGCCTCCTTGTGGGTTGAAGTACAAATAATGTACAGCTGATAATGTCTTCAAACTCTCACAAGAAACTTCAATTTGATACTGAAGTATGCCTCCAATTCTGCTCAAAGTCACTCCCAAATATTGAGAATGCAACTAACCAAAGTAAGGAGATCTTTCACTCCCAGCAATGGTGTTCTCTGTTGTGGTTTTCGTCACAACAAAGCAGCAATGAGAAACTCCTGCACAATGCAAGCTCTCCTTCAAAGACTCCAATAGAATACAATAGCAAAATATCCTCCTTATGCCTCCTCAATGCCCTTTTATTATTTCTTCAAGCTGGGTGATCCTCATGTTTGATGAATGTGGGATAAAAGAAATACATTAATTTCATAACTTAAGAGCCAAAATGAGCGTCCCACTTCCCAAGGTGACAAAAGTAATTAAAAATGATAAAATAATCTTTCCAATCAAATCTTTATTTCTTCCCCTTTAAAACGAGTACTCACAAGGCCCCTTTTAATCAAAAATATAAGCCCAACTTTAATATATATAAATAGTACATTTAAATATAATATTAATTAACTTCAGGCATTAAAATAATCAGGCTCCCAACATCCAATCACCAATAAAATGGTAGAAACAGATACCCTTTTCGCCGTAGATGACAAACATACCTTTACCGTTTCCCAAAATGCCAACCCTAACTGACTTACTAAAAATAGTAAGTCTCTTGCTCCAGTGTCCAAACAGACTCAAAACTGACAACTGAAGATACATCTGGATACCCAATTCTGCATAGAACACCAATCCACTGTCTGCACGGTCAAAAACCTTAGCCACTAACTTACTAAAAATAGTAAGTCCATCATCAAAGCACATAACGACTTTCGAAAACTGGCATCTAAAAGCAATCAACATCCCTACAATGTCCAAATAACACCTGAGTGCATCCACACTGCCGACTAGCCAAAATGGGGACATTACACAGTACCAAGGAAGCTCGGTCAGGGCGAGATCTATCTTGGATGGCATCATTTTTATTCACAAAGCTACTCATTCTATTTCTATCAATAAAAAAGTAGCCTTCCTCCTCAAACTCGATATGAACAAAGCTTACGAAAAATTGAGTTGGGATTTTCTCCTTGGTGTCCTTCACAAATTCGACTTTCACTCTAAATGGATTTCCCTAATCAAAGGATGTATTTATTTAGCTTGGTTCTCTATTCTTATCAATGGGTCTAATCATCAGCTTGGTTCTTCAGCTTGGTGTCCATACGTATGAGAGAGGTAATAGCTCTAATCATCAATCAGTGCCAAGGAAGCTCGGTCAAGGGGAGATCTATATTGTATGGCTTAATTTCTGTTCACGAAGCTATTCATTCTATTTTTGTTAGTAAAAAAGCAGCCTTCCTCCTCAAACTCGATATGAACAAATCTTACGACAGATTGAGTTGGGATTTTCTCCTTGGTGTCCTTTCACAAATTTGGCTTTCACTCTGAATGGATTTCCCTAATCAAATGATGTATTTATTCAACTTGGTTCTCTATTCTTATCAATGGATCCCCTGATGGTTATTTCCAGAGTAGCAGAGGGTTAAGACAAGGTGATCCTTTGTCACCTCTCCTTTTTATCATTGTAGAAGAGGCTCTTGGCAGATCCATTTTAGCAGCAAAGGAAGCAGGCCTTATCTCTAGACTTCAGGTTACTTCCCAATGTAACCCAATAACCCATCAATAATTTGTTGATGATACTTTATTGTCCACCTTTGCTTCTGTCAATGAAGCCAAAATCATTAAAAGAATTATGCATCTATACGAGGAGGCAGTTGTCCAAAGGATCAACTTTCAGAAAAGTAAATTGTATTTCCTCAATACTCCTTTAAGAAGGCAAAATTTGATTGCTAATATTCTGGAATGCTCCATTGCTAATCTACATTCTACTTATCTAGGCCTACCTTTATTCATTGGAAGTTCTAAAGAAAACTTATGGGATAATTTCATTGAAATACTTCACAAAAAACTTTCTACCTGGAGGGGCAATATTCTATTCCAAGTAGGGAAAATCACCCTCACCATGGCATACCTTCAAAGCATTCTCGTTTACTTCCTCTCTTTGTTTTGTTCAAAGCTCCTGTGAGTGTCTACCAAAATATGGAAAAAATTCAAAAGCATTTCCTTTGGATAGGGACTAAAAATAAACACAAATTCCATTTAGTGGCTTGGGACAAAGTGTGCAAACCAAAAGATCAGGGAGGCCTAGGTTTGAGAAGGATTTCTCTCCTCAACCTTTCCCTTCTTGCCAAACAAGCCTGGAGACTCATCTCTAATGATAAGGTCAAATGGGTTAATATCATCAGAAGGAAGTATCTTCAGGTTTCTGATTTCTTACATGGCCAGCCTCCTTCCTATGGGTCTGTCTTCTGGAAATCCTTATGCGAAGCTCGCTCCTTGCTAAAAAAAGGACTCATATGGCATCTTGGAAACGGAAAATATATTTCCTTTTGGGAAGATAAATGGATTGGTGATAATCCTCTCAACCAAAATCATATGCTCCAAAGGATTATTGACATAACCAAGCAAGAGGTGGGACCCTTTGTGGCTGATTTTATATCTCTTTCTAATGGCAGGTTGAGCTGGAAAAGACTTGATATCCCAGGCTTTGATGATGAAATATCTTGTTTGCAAGTTTTTCTGGCTTCTATCAGAATCCCAACTATTGGCACTAAAGACTTACCAATTTGGGAACCCAATGAGTCTGGAGAATTCTCTGTTAAATCTGCCTACTTGCTTTCACTTAACAATCTTGAAAATCCCATTCCTTTTAAGCTCGTTTGGACTAAGTACCTAATTCCCAAAATTGCTTCCTTCTCCTGGCTGTGCATTCAAGACCGCATTATGACCATTGAAAATCTAATCAAAAGAGGTATGACTCTTCCCAATAGATGTTATCTTTGCTTCTCAGATTGGGAGTCTACTTCTCACCTTTTCTTGTTTTGTTCCTTTTCAAGAAAGGTGCTATGTAAACTTCTATGTCATTTCCAGTTGGTTTGGGTTCAGCCCCCTTCCATTGTTGAGTTGTTCATCCAATGGCCCAATCCTTTCAAAAACCCTGTGCTCAAAGAACTCTGGAAATTTTGTCTTCAACATTTCCTTTGGCAAATTTGGCTTGAACGTAATAGAAGAATTTTTGACAAAAAGGCCTTAGATGTTGATTATGTTGCCCATAAAATCATCCTCCTTGCAAAGGAAAATGTTCTCATAGTCCCTTTTGATTCTCTGTCTTGTTCCCATTTTGAAAAATCCATACTTAATTCTTGTAACATATCTCTGGATAATTTAAAACCAGTCAATCCTTCTAGCCAGAGGACCAACATCAAATGGCATCCCCCTCCTCCTGGATGGGTTAAGTTTAATTTTGATAGAGCCGCCAAAGGAAATCTTGGAATAGTTGGTGCTGGAGGTATTCTTCGTGACCATCTTGGCAAGTCTATTTTTGCTTACTCTGAACCATTAGGTATCATGTCCAATCATGCAGCTAAGGCCAGAGCTTCCTGGAGAGGTCTCCAATTCATTAAGGACATTCCAGGTAATATCATCATCGAAGGGGATTCACTAAATATAATCAAATATCTAAAAACCTCAAGACCCAGCAGCTGGAGGATAAGATCCATCATCAAGGAAAGCAAACAAATCATTAGTCAACAACTTAATTCCATTGTTCAACACGTCTATAGAGAGGCTAATGCTGTTGTTGATAGTCTGGCCAATATTGGTACCACTACCCGAGGAATGATGATATGGACTGATTCGCTACTCCCGAGGTGGATAATCTTGCTAAAATTGATCAAAAAAATGTTGATCATGGTGACAAACAATAATCCGCTCTATTTTAGACCCCAATATTCCCATTTTCACATGATTCATTGGGCTCAAATTTCTATTTGTTGGGATGGGCTCCCTCCGAGACTATTGTTCTTCCTTGAAAATTGGCATTTTAACCCATCATACCCCATAAGAAAAATTATCGTTGCCTTCATCTTCGACAACGCTGGTTTCTTTGACAATGTTTCTTTTTGGCATCCCAAGGCACACTTCATTATAATTGTTTTTCAGTTCTCCCCCATGCTTTTTGATTCACGTAATCTTGCTTTTTCGAGAACCTTTTTCCTTTTTCCTATCAAATGCTTCATTTTGAGAATTCATATGGTGAAATTCCCATCAGTTCATGTGTCTCATGTCTGGACCCTTCATTGGTCTCCTTTTCTGAGTATTTTTAATGTTCATCCTCCCCTTCTGATCTGGACCCATTTCATTTGGTGGCATGACATTCAAAGCCTTAGAAACCATTCCATTTTGCGCTCCAGCCAACCCCATTCCTCCACAAGGCCCTTCTCCTTTTCGATTTTTACTCTCTGGCTGTCTAGTGGATTTTTGAATGGTGGAAGTGTTTCCCCCTCCCTTTATCTTCTGATGCATGCTTCTCCTATTCACTTGTTCCTTCCCCCATGTTTATCCTGCTCAGCCTGAGCTTTTTCTATCATTATCCCTTTCGATGTTTTCCTTCAGATACCATGAAAGAACCTAAAACTATCTTTATCGAGTTGACAAGTCTTGAACTTGATCCTCTGGTTAGAGATGTCTGGAAGGACAAGACCACCCTTATTGATTTTTTCAAGCTATTTTCTGGCACAGATGAGGCTGTCATGGATGCTTTTACAAAGACCTGGGTAAGAGGTATGGTTACCATTCATGGGGTTGAATTCCAAATCTCCATTGAGACACTGGTAGACTTGATAGGGCAGCCTACAGAAGGTAAAGTAATTCGGAGGAATAAACACAATTGGGATGCCGAGCTGGTGTTTTTTGAAAAGAATTCAATGGTTCACAAAATGTACCGCAAAGGTTTGTATCACAGTCACTTCTCCTCTCCTTGGCAAGAATTATTGAAACCCATAATGCAGTATCTTTCTTGTGATAATCCTGAGTCCCAATTGACTTGTTTTCATCTTGCCTATATTAATCATTTTTGTGATGCTAAGATGATGAATATACCTGCTGCTATTTTTTGGTCCATCGATTATACCATTGTTTCCACCCGAACCAAAAGAGAGGAAGGTCTACCCTGCCATCAAGGGCTCTTTAATGTTCTATATAGATACCTCCTGCTCAAGTTCCCCAAAGGCAACATTTCTGCCCCTAATTTCGATGAGGAGACCTCTTCCTCTACACCAAGCCCCCAAGTTTCTAAACACAAAAGAAAGGATAAAAAAGATAAACCTCATCCTATTTTTAATGCCAAAAAAAAGGTCAAAGTCGAGAGTACCCCTATCAGATGCTCCCAACATCTCAAACTCAAAGAGCTGACTGAAACCCCTCCTTCCTCCTCTGTCAAAACTCCAAAGGATCTGTCCAATTCACCCGACTTGGTTGAAAAATATCTTCACAAGTTGGCGGTCCATGCTACTTCAACTTCCATTGATCAGTTGGAGGTTGCTCATGCGGCTATTGGGAAGGCTATTCTAAGCTTAAAGGAATAGAGACAGGCTCTTAGCCTACTATTCTTCTGTGACACCTTTGATAATACTCCTATCGACAATGTTGATGTTCCTCTGGATGCTAAAGGAGTTGCCAAAGATGAGGAGGTGGTTGAAATTGCCAAAGAAGCTTGTCTTGATGCTCTTAAGGAAGACCCGAATGATATGTTGAAGGATGCTACTAAAGAAACTGCACTGGACACTGCTCTAACCACGGGTGCTGCTTTGCCCATGCAGACTGAAACTCCTCTCTGAGAAAGGTCCTCGTTGTTGTAGTCTTTTGTTTTAACTTCTTATTGTTATGGGTTGTTGCTCTACTCTGGGTTCCTTTGGTGTTCCTTCCTTTTCTGCTCCTCTTTTCTAGAGGATTTCTGTGTTGTTCCTTTCTGCTGGAGGATTCCTTCCTCCCTTTTGTCCTGATAAGGGTTTGTCACCTCTTTTAGTTCTTTCTCTACTTTTCTTCTGTTTCACTTTTGTTTCTTTTTGTACAAGGTGTTGGGGTGCCTTTCAAATTCCCCCTATCTTAATACAATTAACTTACCAAAAAAAAATCTCTAGAGTATTTAGAAGATATACCATACTCTTATTAAAATTAATGTTCTACCTTGCTGCTTAATCATGGTTTTCCAATATATGTTTAATTTACTTAGATTGAGAGACAGAGGCTTTGGATATAATTATAGTATCATCAACAAATTGTTGATGAGATGTTGGATCCATCAAAGGAACCACCTTGAAACCTCCAATATTTCCTTCAGAGACCATTGTTGCCAAGGAATGATCTAAGACCTCTACAATAATAATAATAATATATGGGAATAATAGATATCTCTGATGAATTCCATGATTTCTGCTAAAGTATCTTATTGTTGCTTCATTTGCCAAAACTGAGAACTTGGTTGTAGAGATGCAATTCATAGTCATATTTACCTAGTTCTCATTGAAACCAAACTTTTTAAATATCCTTTCCAAAAAATCCTAGAGACTCGATCATACACCTCATTCATATCTAATTTTAATAGCATTCCAGCCTCCCCACTTCTATCCATAGAGTGAATAACCTCATGAATTATGACTATTCCATCCAAGATTTGCCTACCTCTAATGAAAACCCCTTGGTTAACAGCAATAATGAAGTGTAAAATTGTTTTAATCCTATTAGCTATTATTTTTGATAGAATCTTGTATAAGGTGTTGTAGAGGCTTATTGGTCTAAATTGTGTAAAATCTCTAGCCCTTGTATATTTAGGGTTTAAATGATTTTCTTACACCTCCTTAGTAGGGTTAAAATGATTTTCTTACACCTCCTTAATAGCTTCCACCACATCCTTGCCCACAAAATTCTAAAAAGGTTGAAATAATTCTATTGGAAAACTATATGGCCTTGGTGCTTTATCACCTCCTAAATCAAAAACTACCTTTCTAATTTATAATAGTTAATAAGCTATGTTTGTTCACTCATTATAATTGTTATTTAGGAGAAGGCTAAAAAAATAGGTTTCTAGAAAAAATGCTATTGATATAATTGCTATAGGCTTCCTACTAATTTGATATAATTGCTATAGGATTATATGTGACTATGTTGCAAATATTTTTGATCAATTCTTTATCCTTTTCAAATTTTAGGTTAGTGATTAACCCTATAGTTTGGATAACCTTCTTGTTTAAAATAATGTATCTTTGTTGTCTAATTGAGACTATGTTTAGGCATTTAGGGTCATTTGGGATGATGTGGATAGGTCTTATGGGGAATAAGGGTAGATAAATTATTGACTAAATATCTTTCTAGGTGTGTTAGCCACCTACATAATCTAGGTATACAAAAGGAAAAATAGTATACAAGAAATAATAAATTATTGTGAGCTATATTGCTAAAGTTAGGTATGAAGTTTTTTTATCGTCTTATAGTGTCTAATTCTATATTTTTTTGATTTGGTAAAATATGGGGTTTTGGAAGGGTCCCCCACCCTTTTACAATGGGATTTTCCAAGGGTCCCCAAACCTAAAATCTAAAAATAAAATCAAATTTGAGACTGAGCACCCAATAAGAACTAGCCGATGGACCCCAGGGGTACTTGAGAAAATTTGAATTAGGCCTTCTCGCCTAATAAAACCAAGGATTTTTCTTAAAAATAAATAATCCTCCAAATCCAAAATAACAGCCTAACCTAATAATCCAACAATTCAATGTGAAGGTAAAACCAATAAAATATTAGTTTAGGAGCGTTAAATTTTGAAATCCCACTAAAACCAAAGAGCTCAATTTGAATCAAAAATCAAAAGGAAATCCTGCCTAATGATAAATTTGAACCCACGCCTAGCAAGAAGCATAGAATTGCAACTAGAAAAGCTCAAAAGAGGACCAACTGGTAAATTAAGTTCATCAATTGAAAACGCCAATGAAATAAACCTTCCAAACCAAAAATATCAAAAGGTATTAGCTCAACTGGTTAGATTCCTCAGCCTTAATAAAGAGGAGACCCAAGTTCAAATATTGCCAAGTGATACACACTAAATATCCAAGATTTGTTGTAATACCACTATGTGGTGATGATGTAATACGAGTGGGACTCGTTTCAATCCCATGTAACCAATTAAAAAACCTTTCAATCCAAAAACAAACATCCAACATAAACTAACAACTCAAGACACTCATATCGCTCGAGAAAACATCCAGGACTCCACAACTATCACCAAGGACATAGGAGAAACAACAAAAAACAAAGTATTTGGTGCTCATAGAATATAAAATTCCTCTTGAATTGCTAAAACCCATGAAACTCCCCTAGCATAAAAACACAAAAACCTTACCACCCGATATAATTTGCCTTACCTAGGGTTTTAACAAGATCCCCAAACCAAACACACAACTCTACCAATACCAAAAACCCTATTCTAGGTCCATAACAATAAATCAACAAACATAATGAAAACTAATTGAGAAATCGAAATCCTGCAGCTAAAACACCCAAAATGAATCTACTCCCAACACCTAGAAGGAGATATCACACTCAAAATCATCAATGGGATCTAAAGGATTATCGTATAATTCTATATTTTGAATGATTGATATATAGGGTTTTTTTTTTAAGAAATATAAAATATATAAAAAATGGTAATCCTTAAAATAATATTCTAGCTCTTAAAAGAGGAAAATGAAAAAAAACTAGCATAATTTTGAATATTATCCAATGAAGTAGTCAATTATTATTAAAGATAAAAAATGAAGGTTTTTTTTATTCTTTTGAACGAAATAAATTGATTATAAAAACAATACAAATTCTTAATTAAAGTTAATCTCAAGTATATTATGATTCGCCCATGTAGAGGAGTTGGAGAGCAAGTGGGTAGTTAAACCTCTCTAGTTGCTGAGAGGCCCAGGTTCAAATCTCTCGCCTCACATGTTGCGGATATGTTATGTAATGGTTCCCTCGTGGTCACAGTCTGTTTACCCCTTGTGGCCACCACCAAAAAAAAATAAAAAATCTCAAGTATATTATGATTTATAAACAACTTGTTCAAAGCATGACAAGTAGTGCATAAGAAGTTCAAAATTTGGATTGCATGATTAAAATGATTCTTTTGTAGTTTTAGATAGGCTACATCTCATCTAGTATCAAACTCTTGGAGTGTGTTTTGTAATGGTGATAGATTTGTTCATCTAGGTCTTTATTTTGGCTTTAATTATTCCCCCCTTGATAGGTGGGAATGTTTCTTATTCAAAGTCTACAATAATTTAGGTAATAGATCTATAAATATATTTTGTTGGTTAGTATGATTCAAGTTATGGGAAATATATAAATTATAACTTATTTCTTCTACAATTTATAGTGCCTTCTTGAAATTAATATATAGGATCTTATCATCTAAGTAGAACAAATGATAGTATTGAGATAAATCTCTTGGATAAAATAAGTGGACTTTGTCTTATAGATCCATGAAGGCAATGCATTTACCTTATGACTAAGTGGGTAGTTGAGGGCATTCAATATAAAAAACCTAAAATATTCTTTTTATATATTAAATCCAAATGACCACTATAAATGGATCTTAAGAGATTTTTTATTTTCATGATAAGTTGATAAATGTTTGTGACTTCAAACTCAAAGGATTGCTCCCTATGTAAATCCTAAGAAGGTGTTGAAGATTGTTGAAGGATAATTATTTTGGGATAGATCACTATATTACATGGGTAAATATTTTTAGCTTATTTATCATGAAATAAATTATTTAGATACAATAGCCAAGCTTTAGCTTCTATGACTATGTTTCATAGTAAATCAATGTTCAAGACAATTGTGAGAATATATTTTAATTTATGGAACATAGGAAGCTTGGACTAGAATAGTTTCCACATATTTCAAGACCAATTTTGTATTTGAAAACCCATGTACCAAAGCATGTTGTCCATTCAAAGTCCCATAGAGGATGTTTTTATCAAACTACCCATCACTTTAACTTGTAACTTTTATAAGGACTATAAATTATTGAATATCCATATATTTTTTTCTTCTTGATTAAAATTTTGTATGTTGCTATACTACAACACCTTCTCTCAACAATAAAATTTCATGATAAATAGTTGTGCAAAAATAAATATTTAAAGGAATATCACCACTTAGACATGATAACATAAGATATATTTTGCTACAAAATTATTAGCATGGAGAGTATATCATCTCAATTTTCTTTTAGGATTACCATAGATAATTGATACCTTAAGATAACCATTTTGGAATTTTAGAATGGAAAGAGACTATGGATGCTTGTTGATTCCATCTTCTTACCAAGGTTTGCAAGAAAAAATGCATGCAAATTTGTTGTACTTGGTTTTTAAAAACATCTATTATCAATTATTTATTTTTTGGATGGATTATCTTATTTTGTGTGGACCCTAATATCTAGAGCATGGTTCATAGATGCTATTCTATATTTAGTGGTTGAAAAGGTAAGGATTTACTCTAGCATTGATTTATGTATGAATAACTTATAAAATAAATTTTAGCTAGAATCTACCATAAAAACCATAGTAAGGTAACTAAAGCAACAAAATCTAGTCCACCATGTGCTTTGAGAGCAATAATCACTATAAGGACAAGCAAAAAATATCAATATAGCTACACTATTCTTGATGGGAATGCCAATACAGCTAAAAACTAATTATTTATTTGTGAGAGAGATCCTTGGATATGAGAAGTTGCTTATAGCTCAATATTTTCAATTTTGAAAAACCTTTAGGGAAAACATGAGAGGAATTTTGTGTGTATGTTAGGATCCCATCCTAGCATTATTATGTAATAACTAACCCCTTTCCAATGTGGGGACTTCATCCTAATGATATTTTGTAATATTTTGTAATGCTATGGGGCACTTGAGATGCCTAGACAAGTGGGGCTATTTCATGTAACCACTATAAAGAATGTAATTGTTCGTTTAGTAGAAGATTCTAGCTCAGGTGGCACTTTGCACGTAATCTAACCCTTGAGCATTAGGTTAGGTTTAAATGAAATGTATCTTTAAAATAAATGAGGAAATAGACAAATGTATCTTTTTGAATATTGAATCAAAATATTGGAGGGTTCCCCTCAAAGAGGCCAATGATTTTATATTGTGATTTTGTGAGATTAATATATATTTTTGTATTTCCATTTCATATTGCAATATTTTGTTCTTCATGAATTACCATTTTATTACAATATTTATGTGGATGTGCTTAATTTAAATTAGAATTTTCTTAACCAGTGGTATCAAAGCACTTTTAAGGGTTGTGTTCTACTACAAATGTAATAGTTATTACATTACCATTTCGACTATTAGGTATAAATTTCTTGTGTTTTTATTTTTCTAATTGTTATCCTATAAAAAATAAATAATTGATCCTTTTTTTGCTATTTTAGTTTAATATGTTAGAAACCTTGTATTGGGGGTTTTAAAATATCATGGAGGAGTTATCATTAATAGCTAAGCTATATTTCCCTTAAAATGTCTATTTAAGTGAGGGGAAATAAGGCTCCAATACCCAAGTCTTAGACAAAACTCATATATAGACTTGAACTCCCACGTATCTTTGAGTACACCTAAAGGACCTCCTAGGATTAGGAGAAATATTTAGCCCTAGGATGCTTTTTGATTGTGTATCTATCCATAGTACATCGATCAAAACACTCGAGAGGATCACCCTCTCATACTTTTAGAGAGGTAAGCAGTACACTTAAGGGTATGTGTGGAATCCTCCTTAAGTAGTGGCCTAAAATATTGATCCAAGCATTTTCATTCATCACTATGGCATAACAGAGAACTATTGATAATGTATACACCTTGGCCTAGAGTACCTATTTCTATTGAATGTTTAACCTGAATGCCAAAAACCCTACCACAAAAATTAAGCATACTAAAGAGACTACACTATCATAGAATATACTAAACTAATACAAATGAAAAAAATGTATGAGAATTAATAGTCAAGACAAGCCTTATAAATAATAATTGGTATCATTTCAACCAAGTTCATGGATGGTAACAGCCAAGATAGAGTTTGATTGTGCAATTGTTAGTTATAGTTGAAAATCATAAATTTCAAAGAATTATCAGTAACAGAGTCTACCAAGAAAGCCATAAAAAATAGTGACTTATATAAGTCAGACAAAATAGTTCTTAGTAATGGTCATTGCAGGGCCTACTAAAGGTTGTCAGACAAAATTCAATTTTTGAGTGAATAGAGACTCTAAGAGAAAAATATATGATACTTGAAGATAACACTTCCCTATAAAAGTGTCTAGGTTACCCAAAAATATAATTATGAGACATAGCCCATTGTATTAATCTCTTGAAATTGATCATTTCAATTTATAACACCCAAATATTTTTTCTAACCCATTACTAAAATAGTAACTCTAATAACAACACTTCTATTTTTAGTAAGTCATTTGGGGTGGTCTGAATCACACATATATGGCTAGAATGAGTTGGAACAAATCTACTATATGTAACAATAATCAAACACTTAGTAACCTATAGAACCAAATGTCACGCATTGGAAAAGAAGCTAAGCGAATGAAATATCACATGCAAATTATAAAAATTGATCAATTTAAAGTCAAAGCAATGACGGAAGAAATATTCTTAGAGGTTGAAAAGCATATAAATGAAGACCCACAGGTATTATAGTATATGGATATTGAAGGATTGGATGGTAGTTCAGGCAATAAAGAGAAAGAAACTCATCATGTTATTTTTGACATAGGTACCCCATTTAATATGCCTAAATTAGACTTTTTAATATTTAATGAAAAGAATATTGATGGTTTGTTATGTCAGGGAAATCAAATTTTCAAAATCCATAATGTTACCCTATATTTGTGGGTTACCATGGCATATTTTAACTTTGAATTCCATACCCTACAATGGTATTAATGGTTATAGAACACGAATCCTAATCCTTATTGGGAAGACTTTGAGTCCTAATTACTCACTTTTTTGGCCCTAGTGATTATGAGCGATTTACAAGTACCTTAACCAAATCGAAACAAACCTCTACTATAAATAATATAAAACTTAGTTTGAAAAATTGTCTAATAGGATGAAGGGTTTAAATGAAGGATTTTTTTAGAGTTGATTTATCAATGGGTTGAAAGATGATATCAAGGTAGATGTAAAAGTTTTCAAACCATAGTCTATGATGTAAGCCATAGGATTGGTAAGATTAATAGAAGAAAAATATTTTTTTCAAAGGAGGTCATCCAAATTTCCATAGGCCAAACCCCACATACTAAAAACTAGCAATAAATATCCATTAATCAAGTGATTGACTAGGGAAGGAATGGATGTCTATAGAGCACAAGGTTTATGTTATATGCTCCAAGGCATAAATACATATAACAAAAAAAATGGATGTGGATGACGTACTAGTGCATGAGATTCTTGACAAAGAGGTAGAACCATAGAATGAAGAGCATTAAGATGAGGGAGAAGCAAATGAAGAACCACAACCTAATATTTTTTCCATAAACTTACAGGAGTCTTGGCCCCTCAGACTAGGAAGGTAGTGGGTTTCTTCAAGGGGTAAACAATTACAATTCTAATTGATTTAGGTAGTATGCATAACTTTATTGATCCCTGGATAGCTAAGCAACAAAATTGTTACATACATAATTGCAACTCTTTTGAGGTCATGGTGGAAAATGGAGAAACATTAGTTTGTAAGGAAAATGATAAAATATTAAGTTGAAGATAGAGGACTTTGAAATAAAAAATAATGTGCTCATCCTTCCACTTTGTAGGTGTGATGTTGCAATAAGAGCATAGTGTATTTGTACCTTGGTAATAGTAGCCCATAATTAATTGAATTATGGATGAAATTCATCCAACAGGGAATAAAGTACACCTTACAAGGCTTGAAGGTTAGGGCTACTCAATTTGTTTCATCTCATAGGATAGAGAAAATATTGAAAACATCAACCCATGGAATTGCATTCCAATTATTTGTTGTACAACCTTACATAGTTGAGACAAATACCATTAGGAAGAATTATATTTTTTCTTGTAAAAACATACCATAGTTTTTTATGAACCAAAATGAATACCCTCTTCTCATACTCACGATCATGTAATTCAGCTTATTCTAGGTAGTCTTCCTCCAAATGTCTACCCTTATAGGTATCTATATGACAAAAAATTAGAAATAGATAAAATGATGCAAAAAATTCTTGCTATAAGGGTTATTTACCCCAGTGTCAGTCCCTATTCTTAGTGTAGTTGGTACAAAAAAATATGTCTTGGCATTTGTGTTTGGATTTTAGAAAACTCAATAAAATCATTGTTAAGAACAAATATCCCATTCCAGTAATTGACTTGTTATATGAATTGTATGGTTCTCAATATTTCTCAACATTGGATTTATGATCATGATACCATCATATTAGAATCAAGGAATATGGCATTCATAAAACTACCTTTAGGACTCATGAAGGGCACTATCAATTCTTGGTTATCCCATTTGGTTTGACCAAGGAGTCCTCCACTTTTCATAGTTTGATGAGTTCTATTTTTTGGCCCTTCCTTCACAAATGTGTTCTATTTTTCTTTGATGATATTCTTATTTATAGTCACTCTTGGTAGTAATACCTCAAATATTTGAACCAAACTTTGCAATTATAATCAACTTTATGACAAGAGGTCTAAGTGTTCTTTTGGGTTGTAAGAATTGGAGTATTTGGGTCACATTATTACTAAAGAAGAATTAATCTAGAGTAATTTAAAAGTTTTTTTTCATGCGTAACTCGAACCATTCCCATGTTTTATTCTTCATTAGATAATCTTAAAAATACTTCATGAATTAAAAGCCAAAAAAAAGGTTTGCCTTTCGCCTCTTTATATGTGTTGGGTTCATAAAATTGCTCTCTTTAATCTCTATTTTTGAGTTCTTTTAAAATCTTACACAAAAAATTTTGCGGCTTGTCTAGATCATCTGGCCACTATTTTTTCTCCTCTTTGATATATTTCATAGTTTGTTCATACCTAAAGTTTTAAAAGGTTATTATAATTTCTCACATGAATGGATCTTTGTATTAAAAGCTTTATTTTTATTGGTGTGCTTAGAGAGACCTCTATCATGCTTTGTTCTTCAAGGTCATCCTCCCTTTATTTTAAAAATTTTGAAATACACCTTTTAGAGGCTTGATCTCCTATCTATTTTAAATTATTCATCATTAGTTTTTGATATTTCTAACTCTAATTTTACTGGATAATTATAGATAGATAGGAACCCCTCTTTATTTTAAGTAGCACTATAACTAGTTTTAACCATACAAAAATGATTAAAATAGAGAGGGTTGTATATTCATCTAAGAACAAAGGTTTCTTCTCATGTACTATAACATCTCTATCAATGAAAATGTTGTTAGTACAAATATCAAGTAACTTGTATGCTTTGAATTTTTATAATCCAACAAACCTTTTAAAACTCTTTGCTCTTTTCATCAAAAATTTA
Organism: Wollemia nobilis; assembly: GCA_028583015.1. Classification (NCBI taxonomy): domain Eukaryota; kingdom Viridiplantae; phylum Streptophyta; class Pinopsida; order Araucariales; family Araucariaceae; genus Wollemia; species Wollemia nobilis. Next base: position 5,168,379 of record JAQPPZ010000622.1, read on the forward strand.
TTTTATAAAGTGGGGGAGACATTGGGAAATAAAGGGATCTTAATCTTGGTATATTTTAATGCAAAATATTTAGACCAAAAAAATGAAAACAACTAACTTATATAAGGTTTCCTTTTGGACTTTTTCTAAGAATTTATAAAACTTTACGTGGATGTCTGTTGAGAATGTAGACTACCTCACTGCTTCTTCCCAGTAACTATACCAAAAATTTTGGCTATGCACCATGCATATTACCATTTACATGATAATTTCTCCCTTCCACCAACTCTCCATATTTTAAAAATTTGTGGAGTGTGTAGAGTTGTATACTGCCTATGTATAACCCCATGCTTATAAAAAATCTAAAATTATTTTGAGGTAAACTCACCTCCATTGTTTGACCTCTTTAATATGAGAAAATAAGGGTCTTGATATTCTTTCTATAGTGTTCCTCTACTACTCTTGAATGCTATAAAGTATGAAAAGCATTCAAACTTGTATTTTAGAAAGTGTACCCACATCTTCCTTGAATAATCATCTACCATTAATAGCTCTAAAGTATTTGGTAGCTTTTCTAAAGGTATTTTTATTGGACCACACAAATCAATAGTACTAGATCTAAAACATATACATAGAGGTGTGCACCCCATGCCTTACCTATATCAAATGTTGAATCTGCTACCCCCTCCTTAATAGAGAGCAGAGGAGAGAAGAGACTCGCACATGTACTTTGTCACTACTGGATAGATGGAAATGCTTTAACTATGTCAATATTGAGAAGAATTAAGATAAATATTTAGAAAGATATGTCAATACCTCTCATGCCAAACTATTTTTGTATTATCTTCTACTAACCCTTATTTAAAGGAGAGAGCAAAAGAATTTGTAAATTTGGGATGATGTCCTCATTTACTCATGCTCCTCCCTCTCATTCTACATGAGGGAAATATTAGTTAAGTACAATATAGAAAAATGATGGGCAACCTTTATATTAAATAAGGTTATTCTTTGTACACACCCTTATTACAATATTTTCAACCTTCCATATGCTAGTTTTTTGAATGGAAAAGTTATGTGATTCATATAATATAATATTTTCATTTACATTAATATGGAGAAATTAATTTTTAATCTAAAAGTATTATATGAATTTTTATACATAAAAAATAATAAATAATAATAGTAACTTAATAAAAAAAAAAAAAAATTGATAAAAGGAACTAATTTATAAGAAGCCTTATCCCAAAAATCATCATAAGCTTACAATTTTTTTGATATAGCAACTTAATGTATAATTATTATTAAGTGTAAGAATAAAAATGTATGTCTTACAAAATTATAACACCATTTTAAAATTGAAGTGACTTCTCACTATTGATTTGCACCTAAGGCAAAGTTTCGATCATAGGCAATTGCAACTATAAAAATACTATGGATCAAGGAGACAACCTTTACCCTTAAAGTTTGGAATATGTCTTGAAGAGGAGAAATTTGAGATAAGTCCTGATATTTAGAAGTTATGCAAAATTTTTTGAGTGAAGAAAAGAAAATTTTGACAGATGTAATGATGAGAAAACATGCTGGAGTTTTTTTCCTTCTTAAAACAACTCTAATGTTAAATGTTTTGTGATCTCTGACTATCACCATCAGCAAAAATCTCAACTAGTATATAGGAAGATCTTGGTTTTTTAAAGAATCAAGAACATGTCAAATTTTTTTTGAGCTACCAACAATATCTTGGTCAAATAAAAATGCATGGAACTATGGAAAAGGTAGGTGAGCTATATTTTTGTGCTCTTGCATCGAAAGAGAAATATCACCTACTAGATTATATCTAAGTAACTTAGAGATTCATTTAAGATAAATATGGTGATGGTAATCTTAAGTTTGACAACTATCATAGTTAAGGGATACCTCATTTAATTTTTAGAATCCCTAGAAGAGGTAGTTGAAATCGTTAGATCCATATATAAAAAAATTGGAGGAAAATTATCCCCATAGTAGTCTATAAATACGAGTAGTTTAGACTGTAAAAAGGATCGACAAGTTTACATTTGTAATATTTTGTAAGCTTTCCTTTATTTCTTTCTATAGAGCAGTTGCTTGAGCAACTTGTGGGCCAATCAAACCCTCGCTTCTAGCACAATCCTTTGTAAAAACTACTTATATATATATATAAATGTCTATGTCAATAGTTATACTAGCCATATATGGTTCTCCCACTGACCCATTTTTGTCTGTGTATTATTTGTAGTTTTAACCTGTTTTGGGTTTTTCTTGCATTTGTGTGCAAGAGGCTTGCATCAATTTTTGGACTAGCCATTTGTGGTTCTCTGTTGATCCATTTATTTATGTGTGTATATGTATATCATCTATGCTTTACTATTTCAAGGAGAGGAAGTGTTCACTGGTAGCACATAGTATTCAAGACTGTTGTGTAGGAATATCTTAGTAGATCTTTTGGTGCATCACCACCCTTTTTTTTGTCGAGTTCTTTTATTTTTCTCTTGCATCACTTTTCCTTCCCCTTGATTTAATGTGTGCCTAAATATCACATCCTAACAATGATTTGACCATGTAAAAAAATCGTAAAGGTCCCCAATTGAGATAAATTTTGTGCTCTAAGTTGTGGCCCTACTATATTGTTTTGTATGGGGTGCAATTGTTATAACAGATAAAATCAAATATTAACAACAATTTAATGGTATACCCAATGTGAACCCAATGACATATCATTGGTTCCATAATTACAACAACTATTTAGGCTTAGAATTGGTGAGGGTCTATGCCTACCTATACTTTCAAAGTGCCTCTTACTCACTTGGTGACTCTGCTTCACAATGAACATTAGAAGAAGCCATTTCTAAATATATTAGATTGAGGTTTCGATGAAGGCTTCAATATACCTATTTTCAATAAGAACAAGTTGCATTCACCTGGCAACTCCACTCCAAATAAAAAATACATATATATACAGTTAAAAGACCTATTATTGGGTTCCACATTACAAATGGTGATAAGAGTTGTTTCCACAATTCTATGAAGAAGAAGAGTTATAGACCATAATATTGTTGCTCCATCACCACCACCTAAAAATTTCCCTACCTAGAATGATAAATATCCTTTGACTCTATCAATACCATATGAAGTATGGGATGAGATATCCCAATCTACTTTGAAGTCTCTCAGTTGTTTCACTAGGGAATATCTCACTGCCCTCATTGAACATGTGAACCATGTGGTAAGTGTGTACACAATCCATAATATATATAAGCAGAACATGACTCTAATATTATTGACAACCACTCTTAGGGGAAGTATCCAAGAATGGTATCTCAAACTCCAGTCTAGATTGATAGATAGTTGGAACCAGCTTGGTAATGTATTTGTTGAAAGATTCAAAGAAAAGGTAGATGGGCTATCTCTCCTAGAATAATTTTCAACAATAAAAATATCCCTAGTGGATTTAATGGAAGATTTCAACCTTAAGTTTCATAAATATTGGCATAGAATACTTGAAATACTCTAGTACCACCACATTTAGTAGTCATTTTTTATTTTAGAGCTTTAAATCCTAAAATATCTATGATGATGAAAGCAAAGGGAGGATATTACCTATCAAAAGTGTACAAAATAACTATCTTAACCATATGTGACTTGATACAAATAGTAAATTTACCATCTAGGCCAATATATACCCTTTTACATTATTATTCAAACTATTAGATCATGTATCCACAACTAGTAGCACCTCTACTCATGACTTCAAGTGCATATACCAAAATGTCTAATAATGCAATAGAAGACATTAAAAACCTTAGAAGAATATCAAAAGTGGCCTAACTTTCTTGGTAGGTGTCTCAAGAAAGACTTAGAACTATCAATGGAATAGCATAGAAAGGGCTCTCTAAGTAAGTCCTAATATCTTAAGAGGAAATAGTGGTGCCAAGGATACCTATTAGAAAGAAATGAATAATAGCCCCAACATAGAAATACCATATAGCTAAAGAGAGGGGATAAGTAATAAAAGAAAGTAGATACAGTATGTGGACGCATACTACAACCTCCATACAGATTCCTAAAATCATGAATGAACCTATGCTATAGTATTGCCAGCCATCAACATCAAGATAGGATGAAATTTAAAGAATTCAAAGTTTTTCATATGTGAGTAGTCATATAAACCCTTTAAAATAGTAGAATACCTCAAGAAAACCATTATAGTTGTTCCACCTTGGGACATAATGACCATGAAGGAGTAAAAATAACATTTAAATAACTTAAGGGGGAGCAATATGAACAACAAGAAAAATACAAACAAAGATAAGAGAAAATGATAAAGAATTATATCAAAATACCAAGAGAAAATAGATGGATCAATAGGCTAGTATACAAAAGCATGAGTCTTATTATAGGTAAACAAGCATGGGGACATACATAATTCAATATAAAAATATCATCATCCCAAGAATGTCCAAAGAAGAGAAAATATCAATTGGATTATGGAAGCTATACTTTGACGGTGTCTTGAGTAGAATAGGGACAGGCATAGAAGTGTGCCTTATCTCCCAATAAGGATCAAAACAATTTTAGACATATAGGCTATACTTTTATTGTTTTGACAATATAGCAAAGTACAAAGACCTAGCTTTGGGAATCTAAATGGCTGAAAAAAGAGAAATCAAAATGCTTTAGATTTTTGGTGATACTAAACTAACTATTAGGCAGGTAAGGGTTCGATATCAAGGAAAGAATAGGTTAATGAAATCTTATCATAGTAGAATCTAGGATTTAATGGAGTATATTGATGCTATCAACATAAAAGTAATTCCAAGAGAACAAAATGTAGATGTAGATAGAATGTCAACTATTGCCTCATAGTTCAACCCAATCAGTGATATATGGAGAAACCTTCAATTAGTAAAAATGATAATAAGACTAGTAGTACTTAATAATGAGAAAAAAATTTCAAGTATTTGAGAGTGATGAGCAGATTGTTTGATTCTTGTAGCAAGTGGATGAATACACTAAGGAGATCTCCTTAGAAAAAGAAGAAACATATGAAGACCAAATTATCTAGCTAAGTTCAAACAAAATGCCAAAAGGACTAATCACCCTAGAATCCTCTTTAATCCTAGGTGATGGATTCAGGGGAAATAAGGGATTTACTGTAAAGAAGGAATATTATCAGGAAATAGAAGTATCCTTGGGAACACATTGAAAATAGCAAAAATAGCCATATAGTAAGAGGAGTTATCAAATTATGAAAAAAATACAAAGGCATGATGGCCCAAACCTATGAAGACCTTAAGGGATATGATAAGTATGTCATCCAACATATAATTGAATTAGATCCTAAATTCAAAGTATTCAAATAGAAACAGAGGCCAGTCAATCCAAAAATTGAACCTCTCATGTGAAAGAAACTAGATAAGTTGATTAAAAATAAAATCATATACCCAATCAAACACACAACATGGGTTTCTAATCTAGTGTCTATAATAAAAAAGAATGGTGATATCATATTATGTATGGACATCAGGGATCCGATAAAAGCTTCTCTAAAAGAGCATTATCCTCTGCCTTCCATGGAGTAGATTCTTTAGACAATAGTTAGATTTAAAATATTTTTAATACTAGATGGTTTATTTATTTTTAATTAGGTATGGGTAAAATATGAGGATCAATACAACATGACCTTCACCACAAAATGGGAAATTTTCACATATCAATAGATACTTTTTGGATTATCTAATTTTGGAATGATATTTTAGAGGGTCATGGATTTTTCCTTAAAATTTGATAAATAAGATAATAATAATATACCTATATGATCTCACAATATTCTAAGGAAAAAAGAGGATCACTTGGAGAATATTTAAATGATGACAAAGAATTTGGAGTATACCTCAAGCCAAAGAAATGTGTCTTTTGTGTACCACAGGGAAAATTGTTAGGGCATGTTGTATCTAAGGATGACATTGCTATAGATCCTGATAGAGTTGAGGCTACTATGAGTATTCCGTTACCAAGGCATAAAAAGGGATTGCAATATTTTCTCTGAAAAATCAATTTTGTCAAATCCTACATTTTGCAACAATAGTGAGACCCATGACACTTATGTTAAAAAAGAATTGACCCTTTTTATGGATAGAGGAAGGAAGAAAGACTTTTACAAAAATAAAAGAAGCTATCACAGATGCTCTAATGCTCATAAATCCAAATTTTAGTAAATATTTTATTATTTAAGCATACAAAGGAGAACTTAGTATAGTGGCTTTAATGACACGAAAGGATGAGAACTAGTAGGAGTTCCTAGTGGAATTTTTAGTTAGAATTTGAAGGATTATGATCATATAATTTCTGATGAGCAACGAGGCTTTGTGACAGACCGTTAGATTCTTGATGGTGTTGTTATAGCTACTAAGACCATTCATTCAATGGGTATGTTTAAGGAAAAAGCTATGTTTATGAAACTTGACATGGCTAAGGCTAATGACAGGTTTGATGGTCATTTATTCAAAATAATCTTACAGCCTTTGGGTTTTATCCTATGTGGATTAATTGGGTTATGAGTTGTATTACAACTCCATATTTTTATGTTCTTATTAATGGAGATCATTCTACTTTGTTTAATGCTTCGCGAGGTTTGCGTAAAGGTGATCCCTTGTCTACATACTTGTTCATTGTTATGGTTGAGGGTTTTGGTAGGTTGTTAAAATCTCACGTGAATTAGGGTATGCTTCATGGTTGGAGGTGGGGTAGTAATTTGTCTGCATATTCTCATTTGTAGTTTGTTGACGATACTACTCTGATGGGTGTTGCTTCTATTAGGGAGGCAACTAATTTTAGAAGAATTCTAGAAATTTACTTGGCTGCTTCTGGGCAAAATATTAATGAGGCTAAATCTTCCATTTTTTCTTTAATACTAATCGTTGTATTCAGGCCAGAATTGTTCAGATTCTCATATTTTAGATTGAATTTATTCTTTTTAAGTACTTGGGTATTCCTATCTCTATTGGTCCTCTGCCTAGGAGTGTTTGGTCCAACATTTTGGAGAAATTTTGTACTCGGGTTAGTCATTGGACTTACATATGGTTGTCTTTTGTTGGCCGGGTTTTGCTCCTCAAATCTGTGGTTCAAGCATTACTTATGTACATATGTTTAATTCAGGTCGCTTCGACAAGTTTTCTTCGTGATCTTGATTCTCTTTCAAGGATATTTTTATGGGCTATTAATTTGGAATCCTCTAAATGGATTTTGATGAAATGGGAGTCTCTTTGTAGACCTAAACAAGAGGGTGGTTTGGGTCTTCACCTGAGTTCTATTTTTGGGTAAGCTCTGGCTACCAAAATTTATTGGCGTTGGTGTACTAATCATGACCAAACTTGGGCTAAATTTTTTTCTTATAAATATCTCTATGGGGTGGAATATGATGAGCTTCCTCGTTATAGCTTGATTGGGAAAGGTTCTTTTGTTTGGAACACTCTAAAGAAGGGAGCTTCTCTTATCAAACATGGGTTGTTTTGTATTTGTCATAAAGGTTCTAAGGTTCTTTTTTGGCATGATTCTTGGGATGGTTTTCCTGCACTTTTATTTGAGTATCCTCATCTTCTTGGTCTTGCTCAACATTTTTTGGTTGTTGGTTGGTCTAGAGTGAAGGATTTTAAAGTTGTTAAGATAATTGGTCAAATGGAAATGTTCCAATGGAGAGATCCCAGTGAATGGCCTATTGGAAGCTCTATGGAGGATAGATAGGAGTTGTCACGCATTCTAGCTTCTAGAGAATGCTCTTATTTGCAATATGATGATGTGTTGGCTTGGGGTCAAGAAAATAGAGGGATTTTATTAGTTGCCTATGGATATCATGAATTGGATTGCCAGTGTTATGGTACTAAGGAAGTTCCTTTGTGGAAGCAAGTGTGGAATAAATTTGTGTGGCCTAAGTGCAATTTTTACTTGTGGGTTGCCACTCGTAATCGATGTCTCACTTGCAATAACCTTTAGAAGAGAGGTTTTCATGGCCCTTCATTTTGTTTCCTATGTGAGAATAGTGAGGAATCTATTGTTCATGTGCTTCTTCAATGTGGTTTTAGCGTCAACTTTGGCATTTGTGATGGGGTGTGTAGAAATAGTCTTGTGTTCATTCTTCTTCTCTTTTGGATTTCTAGAGGAGTTTGGGAAGGCCTCCGACTAAGGTCTTCTTTTTACAAGTTGCTTGGCATATTGGTCCCTCCTACATCTTATGGAAAATCTGAATTGAAAGGAATCAAAGAATATTTCAAGGGAGAAAGCTCTCTATTTTTCAAGTCTGAAAAAGAATTTTGAGAATGATCCAGGAAACTGTGTCTACTAAATGTCAGATTAATATCCCTGTGGACATAGTGGAGGTCTATATTATGCATGGTTTGGTTTTGACAGTGTCTAGTCCATGTGCTACTATTTCTTTTAGCATAAATGGATTCAATAATAGAGTGCAGAGAGATGGCAAATGGCAACCCCCTCCTAGGGGGTTCTTAAAATTAATACTGATGGGTCTTCAAGAGGTAATCTTGGAAATTCTGGTATTTGTGGAGTGGGACGTGATTGCAATGGTGTGGTATGTTTCTTTTTCTCATGTTTTAAAGGAATGTATACCAATAATTATATGGAAGCCCTTGTTGTTCTTTATTCATTGGAGCAAGGATATGCTTTGGGTTGGCGCAAAATAATTTGTGAATCAGATTCTCAAATTATCATTAATTTGTTGGATATTTGTAATCTTACCAATATTAATTGGAGGTTGGCAGGGGTGGTTATGCAGATTCTTCGTTTTCATTGTCATATGGATTTCATCGCTTTTACTCATATTCCAAGGGAGTGGAATGGTGTTGTTGATTGTTTGGCTAAATGGGCCTCTAAATTTCAAGAAGGTTGGAGGGTTAGGGAGTGGCATTAGCTTCCTTCAGCGTGCTCTCAAAATCTTACTAGTTTATTGAAACTGATATGCCTAGATGAGGCTATTTTTTTGTAATTCGATTCTTGACTCTTGTATGTTTTTCTGATTTCAATAAAAAATTTACCCCTCTTTTTATCAAAAAAAAAAGAAATGTATCCATGCCTTTGAGACCCATAGTACTAAAAGAACCTTTTGCATAATGAGGACTAAATTTTATTGGAATGAGCAATCCACCATATAGTTAAGGGTACAACTAGATTCTAACAACTACAAATTACTTTAGTAGATGGGTTGAAGTAGTCCATCTAAAAGAATCCATGTAAAATGTGATCATAGAACTTCTAGAAGACATCATAACCAAATTTGGTGTCCTAAATACAATAAGAACAAACAATGCCAAGGTGTTTATGGGTTCAAAAGTTACTCAATATACATTACAACATGGTATAAAATTTAAAGGTTCTTCAAATTATTATCTCCAAGGTAATGGTTTGGTTGAATCAACAATCAAGAATTTACTGAGAATTCTAAAAGTAATTAGATCATAAAATCAATGGAAATTGCACCTTAATTTGAAAAGAGCTCTTTGGGCAGATCATATTACTTCAAAAAAGGCATTAGGATGTTCTCCATATACTCTAATCTATAGTAAGGAGGATAATTTATTCATCTCCATAGAACTTTGAGCCAGTTAGAGTTATAAGAAAATGATCCAATGACAATAAGGTTGGGAGAACTATTGAAGCTTGAGAAACAAAGAAGAGCGGTTGGAGAACAACTATTGAGACATCAAGGAATAGTAAAAAATATGGTTTGATAAAAATGATAACCCAAAAACTTTTGATATTGGTGATATGGTCCTTAAATTGGATGAACACAAAAGTAAACATAGAAACCATACTAAGTTTGATACATTTTGGAGTGGACCATACATTATAGCCAATTGTAAGAAGGGTAATTCATTTGAGCTGGAAACCATAGAAGGATGTATTACCCCTATACCCATGAATCGAATTCACCTCAAGAATTATTGTTAAGCATTTTGAATTCTAAATACCATAGTAATCTGAGTAGAGAAAATATACACAGTACTTGTCAAGCAAAGGCACTATCAAAATTCAATAAACCCAACAAGAGATTATTGGTTTGGTGGACTTTTCATTATTTTGTTTTATTTATTGTGTTGTTTTTGTAGGTTGGAGGAGATTTTGAATCTGATCCCAAGGATAAAGGAAATTTTGGGTTCTCCTTTAAGCAGGTTAGAAGATGTTAGAATAATACATTAGCTATTAATGTAAGGGCATATTCATTAGTGAAAGGGTACATCTCTTCCTATATCCATGTATAAATATTCATAAAGAATATAATAAAATATGTGCCTCTTTTTATATTGATAAATCTTACATGGTATAGCACCCGAGTTTGCCATCAACAGGTTTGAAGCATCCAATGTCCAACCAGAATCGAAGAAGCTCGCAGCTGCCAAGACAAAGAAGCTAAAGTCTGTGCGTGTGCTGGTTCTAGGAGATTACAACCATTCGTTCGGTGAATATCATCTCTTTTATTACATAATAAATAAAAAAATAAAAATATATATAAACGAACTGTGAGACACGCAACAAGCATTTGGAGAAGGCAGCCTATAATTACGGCAACTAGGCCAAGCAAGTGTGGGTAACCATTAATACCCCGATCTGAAGTTGGCAATATCAACGTGAATATAAAAGCAATGTCAAAGTGAATATAAAATCACTTTATATAACTTTATATTATAAAGTTAAAACATCACTTTACACCAAATACTTTTACCCGCGGGTGAAAATCGCGAGACCCGATTCCAATCTGCATTGGTAAGAGAAGAAGCTTGTTGAGTCGGTGTGGGTATGTCGCCTGAAAACCACGTCATTAAAATTCGTCGTCGGCAGCTCTACCGCCAGATGAGGATCTAAACACGTGGTCTAAACTCCAACAAACCATGGCCACCCCCGTTCTTTTACCGTGGCTCAGCACTGACGGTGCCTTGTTTGATGAAAAATTGAACATTTACTTAGGAACGGATTTCACTCAAAAAAAAATAATAATAATAATAATTAAGGCGGCTCGCACATCGCATATTTAACCTGCAGTTTAAATATTCTTTAATAATTTTATATTAGCTATTAATGTAAATGTATATTTATTAGTGAAAGGGTACAGCCTGCCTATATCCTATATCCATGTATAAATATTTATAAAGAATATAATAAAATATGTGCTTTATTTTATATTGATAAAACTTATAAAATATTCCTGGAAGCCACCAAAATTGTAGTGACTTCTCACTATTGATTTGCACTTAAGGCAAGTTTTAAATCAAAGGTGATCACAACTTGATAAAGACTATGAACCAAGGAGATAACCTTTACCTTCTAAAGTGTGCAATATATCTCAAAGAGGAGAAATCTAGGATACATCTTGATAGTAAGAGGTTAGGTAAAACATGTTGAGTGAAGGAAAGAAGAGTACTTTAGATATATGCAATGACAAGGAAACAAGATAGAGGAGATTTTTTCTTCTTAAAACAACTTTAATGTTAAAATTTGTGTGGTCTTCAACTATCATCAACAAAAGTCTCAATTATTATGTAGGAAGGCCTTGGGTTTTGAAAGAACCAAAATATGTCAAAAAAATTGAGCTACTACCAATGTCTTGTTCAAGTCAAAATGCATGGAACTATGGTAGAGGTAGGTGAACTAAATTAATGTGCTCTCATGTGGAAAGAGAAATAACACCTACCAGATGACATCTTAATTAACTTAGAGATTATTTTAAGATAAGTATGGTGATGGCAGTCTTGGATTTAATAATTGTGATAGTTAAGGGGTACTTGATTTAATTTTTAGAATCCTTAGAAGAGGTAGCTAAAATTGTTAGATCCACATACAGATAATTTTAGAGGGAAATTCTCCCTGTAATGTATAAATACTAGTATTTTAGACTATATAAAGGATCGACAAGTTTGTATTTATAATATTTTGTAAACTTTCCTTTCATTTATTTTTGTAGAGCAATTAGTTCTTGAGTAGCTTGTGGGAAAATTCACCCCTCACTTCCGGCACAATCCTTTGTAAATATTAGTTGCACACACACACACACACACACATATATATATATATATATATATATATATATATATATATATATATATATATATATATATAGATAGATAGATAGATAGATAGATATGGAGGCATCTATCAATTTTTAGACTAGCCATCTATAGTTCTCCCACTAACACATTTTTGTATGTGTGTATGTGTTTGTAGTTTTTACCTATTTTGGGTTTTGCTTGCATATGTGTGTGGGAGGCCTACATCAATTTTTGGACTAGCCATCTATGGTTCTCCACTAACCCATTTCTTTATGTGCATATATGTTAGTAAATCTCATTTGTGCTTAAATATTTCGAGGAGCGGAAGTGTTCATTGTTAGCACATAGCATTTAGGACTATTATTGATGGCAAGCCGAGATTCACACAACAAAACTTCAAATTTGTAAATTGTTTAACACAGTCTTACAATACCATCTCCAGGCATAGTTCTTTCCCCACTCAATCTCAAACTCACCATCCCTTCCCTTACAATTTTCTCGAGTTTTTATCAAGGTCTCGACCCTCTAGGCAATTAATGCCCCCACCCGATCGAATTCATGAAATAAAATATGGAAGCTCGCTTCCTCTACCAAGTTTTCATATTTCCTTCCATCAATGGGCAACTGCCCCGATCCGCTATGGAAGCTTGCATTAAATATCCCCCTTGTCCTACACCCGTCGTTTGGTCAGACTGTTCCTCTGAACCGTTGTGTCACCCATAACGCCCATGGCCTGCAGCTATCGCCTTATCAGAATATTCATCTGCAACCGCTGTCTCTTTTCTCGCGTGCGTGGCCTGTCCACGTGTTCATTTTTTATTTGACTTTAACTGGCCATGAAATCGCAACATGTCACGATATCGCGACATGTCGCCTTGCCTTCGTTTGCAAATAACATCGCGAAATCATGACCAAAATGCCCATGCGCCTTAGTCCGCAAATAACGTCGCAATATCACAACCAAAATGCCTTTGTGCCTTAGTCCACAAATAACGTCGCGATATCGTGACGTCGCAACATCGCGATGAAAAACCCCCTCCATACCTTAGCTTCAAAAACGTCGCGACATCACAATGTCGTAATATCACGACGTCGTGATATCGTGATGAAAAAACCCCTTCGTGCCTTAGCTTCAAAAACGTCGCGACATCGCAACGTCGCGATATCACGACATCGTGATATCGTGATGAAAAACCCCTCCATGCCTTAACTCCCAAAAACGTCGTGATATCGCGACGTCGCGATATCACAACAAAACTTCCCTCTTGTATTAAAAAAAAAACTTCTGCATTGTGAAAGAAAGATTTAAACAAAATACAAAGTACTTAGAAAAAAAATTTGGAGGATGCAAGATTGCTCTATTCTCCGGATGCTCCTACATCAGACACCCGAGGTAAATTAAGAAGTGATCCTCATGTCTGCTCGATTAGGGGAAGACCCAAGCGGTCAACCTCTGTCTTTGACAACCAAGTTGCATCTTCTATAGGTCTGCCCTTCCACTTTATCAAATATTCAAAATACTGTTTGTTCCTGGTGCTTCTGCCTTCACGAGCGTCTAATATTTCCTTGACCTCGTATGTGGTTGGAGTAGATGCTGGAATTTGCCATAACTCTGTACTTGGTGCCTCTGTACTATCTTCCTCATGGTATTCCACTAAATCTGAAATATTAAAAACAGGTGAAATGTCAAGCCAACTTGGCAATTCCACTTCATATGCATTGCCCGACTCTCGTTTTTCCAGTATTCTGCATGGCCCAAACTTCTTCATCTTTAATTTGTTATAAGTTCTGGCAGGAAATATTTCCTTCCTGAGATGGACCATGACTTCATCTCCTACTTCGAACTCTTTGAACCGCCGCTTCTGGTCTGCTCTTGTCTTATATTGAGTATTAATTTTTATAATTTGTTTCCTTACTTCTTCATGCAGACTTTTCATATGTTTCGCAAATTCTTCTGCCTCGGCACTGCACTTTTCTCCCTTATCCAACTTTCTCAGTTCAGACACATTTCTCGGGTTGTTTCCATATATTATCTGGAATGGATATTTATTTGTGCTCTTATTGACTGAATTGTTATATGCAAATTTTGCCTGTAGTAAAACTAAATCCCATCCCTTGGGTTTATCTGCTATCAAGCATCTCAATAAATTACCCAGGCTTCTATTTACCACCTCTATCTGTCCATCAGTCTATGGGTGGTATGCAGAACTGAATTTTAGATCTGTCTTCAACTTCTTCCACAAAGTTCTCCAGACAACAAATTTTGTATCTCTGTCAGAAACAATGCTCTTCGATAGACCGTGAAGTCGTACCACTTCCTTGAAAAATAACCCTACAATGTGAACTGCATCACTTGTTTTCTGGCATGGAATAAAGTGCGCCATCTTGGAAAATCTGTCAACTACTACAAATACAGAGTCATTTCCCCTCTGTGTTCTTGGAAATCCAAGGACGAAGTCCATGCTGACGTCCTCCCATGGTCGCTCAGGTACTGGTAACGGATGATACAATCCCGTGTTCTGTCTTCCGCCCTTTTCCATCTGCCATATTCTACAACTTTGTACAAACTTTTTCACATCTTGTTGTAGTTGCGGCCAATAGTAATTTTCACTCACCAGGGCAATTGTCTTATTCCGACCAAAATGTCCGGCCAGTCCTCCGCTGTGTTTCTCCTTGACTAAGTTTTCCCGCATGGAACTCCATGGAATGCATAATTTACTTCCTCTGAACAACATTCCGTCTTGGATTAGAAAATCCTACCATTTTGTCCTGTCCACAGTAACAGGTGTCAAGCAAGCCATCCAGGCTTCTACAAAATTCATATCTTCAGGGTACAAACCCTTCAGTTCTTCGAATCCTACCACTTCCACTGCCATTTCAATCAACAGATTATGCCTTCTACTTAAGGCATCTGCAACTCTGTTTGACTTTCCGCTTCTGTGCTTCAGCACAAAGGTATAGCTTTGGAGGAACTCAACCCACTTCAAGTGCCTTTGATTCAGTTTTTTTTTGTTGTTAATGTACTGTAATGCCTGATGATCAGTGAATAGAACAAACTCTTTTGGAAACAAATAATGCCTCCACTTCTTTAGAGCTTGAACTATAGCATAAAATTCATGGTCATAAACTGAATACTTTTTTCGAGCATCATTTAGCTTCTCACTAAAATAGGCAATGAGCCCGCCTTCCCCGACCCATTACAGACCCCTATTGCACTCGCCACCGGCATCACGATCTACCTAAAATACTTTGTTAAAGTCCGGAAGTGCCAAAACAGAGTTGTTCTCGTGACCTTTTTCTTTAATGCATCAAAGCTCCTTTCAGCCCCTAAGGTCCACTTGAATTCTTTCTTATCCCCTCTCATTGTTTCTGTGAGGGGTGCACAAATGCTGCTAAAATTTTTAATGAATTTTTTGTAAAAGCTGGCTAGACCATGAAATGATCTTACCTCTGTTGTGCTCCTCGGAGTAGGCAATTCCACGATGGATCTCACCTTCTCTGGGTCCATTTTCAAACCTTTTGTTGAGATTACAAATCCCAAGTACACTAACTCCTTTACAAAATTACACTTTTTCATATTTATTAATAACAAATAAATCCTCCCGCAGCTTCTCAAAAACCCTTCTGATATGCATCAGGTGTTCCTCCAGGGTTCTGCTAATATTAATATGTCATCTAAATAGACAATGACAAATTTTCCTAAAAACTCCTTTAGTACCTCATTCATCAACCGCATGAAGGTACTTGGTGCATTGGATAGCCCAAATGGCATGACCAACCACTCATACAAGCCCTCCCTGGTCTTGAAGGTTGTCTTCCACTCATCCCCCTCTCTGATGCGGATCTGATGGTAATCACTTTTGAGATCAATCTTGGTGAAGTACTTGGCTCCACTTAAACAATCCATTATGTCATCCATTCTTGGCAATGGAAATCTGTATTTTATCGTGATCTTGTTGATGGCCCACGAATCTATACACATTCTTCATTCTCCATCTTTCTTTGGCGCCAGCACTGCAGGTACTGCGCATGGGTTAAAAATTTCTCGAATCAATCCCTTCTCCAGCAAATCTTGGACCTGCCTGTTTAACTCAGTCTCTACTGGCATCATTCTGTGTGCAGCTTTATTTGGCAAACTCGATCCTGGCACCAAATCTATATGGTGACTAATTTTCCTTACTAGGGGTAAACCCTCAAGCACATAATCAGACACAATATCTGGAAATTCCTCCAACAGATCTAGGACTTCTACTGGGGTATCCTTGCATTCTTTCTCCCTTACTCTAGGAATTATTGCATAACACAAATGTTCTTGCTTCAAACCATCCAAAAATTTTCTCCCTTCAACTAAACAGATTCTGGAGGTGTTACACACCTTTTCATCCGCCTCCTTCATGGGCTTCAGCTTATGGCGCATGCCATTCTTCATCAATGAGTAGGTGTTGGCACGGTCATCATGCACTACACTCTGATCGAACTGCCAGGGCCTTCCCAGCAACAGATGGCAAGCATCCATAGGAAGGATGTCGCACAGGACCTCATCACAATAATTCCCAATATTAAATTTAACGGAGCACTGCTCACTGACCAAAGCCCTATGGTCCTTCTATAACCATGTGACCCGATATGGATGCGGGTGCTTCCTCCTCTCTAACTGCAACTTGGTAACCATTTCTTCTGAAACCAGGTTATCCATGCTACCATTATCAATAATAATATTGCAAATCTTGCCCGTGCATTTACACCTTGTGTAGAATAAACTTCTTCTCTGATCTGTGTCCTTCTCCTCATTCAACAGGACTCTCCTTACGATCATTGCTTCCCCTCTCTCTGCTTCTTTAGAATGTTCAGATCCAGCATCTTCCTCTGCCACAACAGCTCTGGCTAGACCCTCAGGCCTCTTGTTCATCCTTTCTCGGTGTTGTGGACACTCGAATGCTTGATGTCCTTCTTCACCATAGTGGAAACATGTCCCATGAAATACTCCTCTTCCAAACCCTCGTCCAGATCCACCCCGTCCTCTTGGGTAGCTATTCTGATCACGGGGCTGATAAATATCCTCTTCCCTTTGATCTTGGTTACTACTGGCTTCACCAGTCTTCTTCAGATCTTTGTATTTTTCTCCACTAGTTCTCCCACCAGTTCTTCCACCACGGCCCCTTCCTCTTTGCTTGCCTTCAAACCGCCTATTCAGTTTTTCTTCCACCTTTAAGGCAAACGGGTAAGCATCCTCAATGGTGCTTACCCGAACTAGGCTTAGCTCTTCTTGGATACCGAGTCTCAACCCATTGATATAACGGGCCACCTTCTCTTTGTTTGCCTCTAAATGTCCAGTTCTAATAGAGATCCTGTAAAACTCCTCGGTGTATTCTTGGACAGTTTTATTTGTCTGTCTCAAACTCTGCATTTTCCTTAGCAGATCCAACTCGTAATTTGTCGGAATAAACTGTCTCTTCAGCTTTTCCACCATTCTATCCCATCTTGTTATTCTTTCCTTCCCTCTTTTGTTCCTTTCCAGCTGTATTCCCTTCCACCAAATGCTAGCATGACCCTTCAACTTGGTCTTAGCAAATATGACCCGATTAGGGTCTTCAACCTCCTCATATTTGAAATATTCTTCTAGGTCATTTATCCAGTCAATCACCTCTTCTGGATTTAAGTTTCCAGAATATGTAGAAACCTCCATTTTTGGTTGCTTTCCAATCTGAGAGATGGCTTTGTACAACCTAGCTTGTGTAGGATCCATAGCCTCTTCTTCTTCTTCAAACTGGTCTTCTTCTTCATCAACTTCGTCTTCACTTCCCTCATCCCTTCCGGGCTCATGCCTTCTGCGTAGCTCTTCTTGTAGGGCTTGAACTTGCCTTTGCAAAGCTCGAAAGTCTTCTTCCGGCACCACATTTCTTACTCCACCACGGTTTCTTCGTGGAGGCATCCTTTTTTTTTTTTTTCTTACAAATCCTTCCACAAATCCTGGCGTAACTGCCTCTCTTTCGACGATCTATTACACACTCAGGAGCTCCCGCTCTGATACCACTTGATGGTAAGCCGAGATTCACACAACAAAACTTCAAATTATTCTTCTGTAAATTGCTTAACACAGTCTTACAATACCATCTCTAGGCATAGTTCTTTCCCCACTCAATCTCAAACTCACCATCCCTTCCCTTACAATTTTTTGAGTTTTTATCGAGGTCTCGACCCTCTAGGCAATTAATGCCCCCACCCGATCAAATTCATGAAATAAAATATGGAAGATCGCTTCCTCTGCCAGGTTTTCATATTTCCTTCCATCAATGGGCAACTGCCCCGATCTGCTATGGAAGCTTGCATTAAAGATCCCCCTTGTCCTACACCCGTCGTTTGGTCAGACTGTTCCTCTGAACCGTTGTCTCACCCATAACGCCCATGGCCTACAGCTGTCGCCTTGTCAGAATATTCATCTGCAACCGTTGTCTCTTTTCTCGCACGCATGGCCTGTCCATGTGTTCATTTTTTATTTGACTTTAACTGGCTACGAAATCGTGACATGTCACGATATCGTGACCAAACTGTCGCCTTGCCTTCATCTGCAAATAACGTCACAAAATCGTGACCAAAATGCACCCGCGCCTTAGTCCGCAAATAATGTTGCGATATCGCGATGTCACGACATCGTGACGAAAATGCCTCTGTGCCTTAGTCCGCAAATAACGTCGCGATATCATGACATCGCAATATCGTGACGTCGCCACATCGCGACGAAAAACCCCCTTTGTACCTTAGCTTCAAAAATGTCACGATATCACGACAAAAAAACCCCTTCGTGCCTTAGCTTCAAAAACGTCGCGACATCGTGACGTCGCGATATGACGATGAAAAACCCCTCCATGCCTTAGCTCCCAAAAATGTCGCGATATCGTGACGTCGCAAAATCACGACGTCACGATATCGCGATGTCACGATATCGCGACAAAACTTCCCTCTTGTATTAAAAAAAATACTTCTGCCTTCTGAAAGAAAGATTTAAACAAAATACAAAGTACTTAGAAAAAAAAATTGGAGGATGCAAGATTGCTCTATTCTCCGAATGCTCCTGCATCAATTATGCAGGGGGATCTTAGTATATCTTTTGGTGCATGGTCACCCTTTTCTTTGGCATATCTTTTCCTCTCCTATGAGTTAAAGTGTGCTTAAATATCACATCCTGACAAGGATCTAGCCTTGTAAAAAAATCCTAGAGGCACTCGATTGAGACTAACCCCATTCTCTTGGCTATGGACCTGCAGTATTGCTCTACATGAGTCTTGATTGTTTCAACCAAGATAATCAAACATGGCAATAGAAATTAAAGAAACCATTAAAGAATAATATGAAAGCATATAACAATCTTCAAAACATGATATCGATAATAACATATTAAGTAGACATATTTAATTTATAAAAATAACCTATTTATAAAAATCCTAGTCCCCAAAAATCATCATAAGTTTACAATATACCTAAGATAGCAACTTAGTATATTATTATTATTAAGTGCAAAAATAAAAATATATGTGTTAAGAAAAACTCAACATTATATTTTAAAACTATTGAGTTTATTAAAGAAAAATATGCAAGCATATAACAATCTTAAAAATATGATATCAATAAACTTTAGGATAAATGACCTAGTGCTAGTGTCCAATGCTAAAATTACAATAATTTCTCTAACCTAGCTTAGGTTTGAGTCTCTAGTATTATTGATAGTTGATTTCTCTATAATTTTACAATATATCTAAGATAGCAACTTAGTATATTATTATTATTAAGTGCAAAAATAAAAATATATGTGTTAAGAAAAATTCAACATTATATTTTAAAACTATTGAGTTTATTAAAGAAAAATATGCAAGCATATAACAATCTTAAAAATATGATATCAATAAACTTTAGGATAAATGACCTAGTGCTAGTGTCCAATGCTAAAATTACAATAATTTCTCTACCCTAGCTTAGGTTTGAGTCTCTAGTATTATTGATAGTTGACTTCTCTATGGTGTCCCATCCTTAAGGTTCTCAAAAGGAATAACTATTTTAATAGAAAAGGAATGAAAAAACTTATGATAAATATTTTTCACTTATTTTGTTGCTGTGATGTATGTATCTAAGTAGATGGGTTATTAATCTTACTACCCAAATGGGATAAACTAAAAAATTTCATATATATTTTTTGTTAAAAAAACAAATAATTTTTAAAGTTTATTTCTATAAAGAGATAATTAAAATGATAATTTCTTATTAGTTGTTATTTTCATAAATAAATTTTTTGCATATATTTAATCTCACTTCACCTATATTGTACCATAGACACATTATCAGTATATTTCATAAATGACAAAATGATATTACATCAACTTATATTGGTAATTATGCATATATTGCCTCGTAAGATTTGAACCTAAGACATCACTTTTGGAAGCTAATATTCTTACCCTCATATGTAGAATAATATTAAATCTATTTTCTAATAAGTTTTATATGGATATTATTATAAACTACTCTTATCAAAATATCAAAATTCTATGTTCCCTATTAAATCAATTGGATCATATTTGTCAAAGATATCATGCATATCCTTTATACTATTAATTTTGCTTTGTAATTTATGAAAGTCATTTTTATAAAGAGATATAATCTTTTTAAACTTGTTACATTATAAATTTTGAATTTTGACAATCTAGGAATCAACATTGTGATGAGTTTTCCTTGTTCATAGATACCAAAAAATTTCCAAGATACTACCTCCATCAATAATTGATAGACAAAAAATAATACTAATTTCAATATCCACTCGCCACACCCATATGTTTGAATGTTTTATATTTTTAAATGATGTATCAAAACATACATTCACCACCATAAAGTCCAAAAGAGATTAAAGACCAATTTGAAGATACCAATATCAAATGAAAGAAGAGATATAAAGAGATACAAGAAGAAGTATAAGGTAGGTGCTTGTTGGCATCCCAATATATTATATTATTGAAACTTATGACTCAAATGGATTCTAATTGAGAGGTATTTATAGTGATACCAAATACATAAAGAGAGGTTAACCTTAGGCTGACATAAACTTAACCTTGAGGTTAACCTTACAATAAAATAATAATAAATTATCCTTTTAAGCAAGGTTATCCATAGTAATAGATTAACCAATACCACTATGGGTGATATATGAAAGGGGCTCATAGGCTTACACGAACATCCTTGCAGGCTTACATAAATGATGAATGTCTATAGGCTTATATAATTACATGCTTGTAGGATATATTGATAGTGATCATAAAAACGTCTTCACACTTTTGACCTTGGCCTAAACAAGATCAAATTACACAAATTTCAACACCCCCTCATAATCTGAGTTAAGAGGGACAAGGAGAAAAGGAATTAGAGGTAATAACTCCCACCCCATTATAATGAATGCTCTAATGTGCCTTCATTATTCCTCCTTCATCTTCATCTTAATCATTAGAAAGCTTATGTCCATCCCTCAAGAATTCTATCTCAATCTTTTTCATCCTTGTAATGCAATTCTTGATAGAGTATCCTTCCTTTTTACAATAATCACAAGTGTTTGACTTCTTTGAAGCCATTGACTTACCCTTTGGCACTTGAGTCATAGATTTAGTTTACTTAAAGTCTTTTAGATGAGATTGTGTATGAGTAAGATTTATATAATTCTTCATTACCAATTCATAATAGATTATAAGCTTAGAAAGTCCTTCAAGAGAGATGGATTGTGGCTCTTTGATAGTCATAGCACTCACATAAGGAACTAGGCCAACTATATAAAAAGGAAAAGAAATATTAGAAGTAATAGATTTAACATACACTTCATCATTTTTTACCTTAAATAATATTTTAGAGCTTTGAAGTGAGATATATAGTTTTCAATATTACTAAAATAAATGTTTTTGAATGGAGAGCTCTATCTCTAACTTGTTAACTTCACTAGCACTTACATTTTTATAAATATATTTCAAAGTAGACCATACCTCAACAGGATCAATTTTATCTTTGATGTGGAAAATTACATTTAATTCCACTAATGTAAAGAAGAGTTCAAACGATTCTTCCTTTCTATTTCTTTCTCTTACAAATTTCATGATCACTAAGACTTTTTTTGGTTTATTACTAAAGATAAGCCACATAATTTTATTCTCTACTTATCTTACCATTTGAACTAACCAAGTGCTATGCTTTTTTCTTTTAAGGTAACATACCAAAAAAAATCATTTATATGGAAAACCTAAGTAGAACCATACCATGTCCATAAATTGATATCACAAGTAGAGCTCAAAAAATCTTGTAATCTAAAAAGTAGGCTCCAAACACTTTTGTATGCAAAATTTAAGGTTTTCATAGGATTTAGTATATTATCACTTACACTAAAAAATAAAATCAAATGCCAAACCTTAAAAAATTAGAAATTTCCAATTGGTGCCACTAGATTGGGTTTTGTGCTTTTCAACCAATGAATAAGATTTTAACAATTTGATGCATTTGATTAGTTGGAGTTCTTGATAGCATATCTATATAAAAAAATAAATTTAAAGGGGTTGAAGCTGATAGGGCTCGAACCTAAGACCTTGCCTAAGAGAATGGATAATCTTACCCATGCAATGGAGGCGCCCTTTAATATATAATCCATGGCTACCTTTATAAAATACTAATTTTGTTTACCTTTTATTGAAAAAATGGTGGATTAGGTCTCAAACCCTCACCAAGAAAACACAAAAGAATATCCTAACTTATGTGCCACACCACTTGGCATGGATATTAAGCAAAAAATAATCGAATGACTACTAGAATCAACTATGTATACCAAACTTTGGCCTATGATCATGTAGCAACATTCATTATCCTATTCAAAAATTCTCTATAAGGGAATTGATCCTAAGACGTGCGTTAACCAAACAAGATGACCAAACATTGCACCACAAGTATTAACTAGAGATAGTGAAGGTAGGTATATAAAAAACAATATGGATCTTATAATACTACTACAAAAATAGTTTTTAATAATCAAACTAATAATGGATGGTTAAAAAAGCAACATTCAAACCACTATGCTATAGCTTTGCTTTATTTCTTTATTGTAGGATACTCTATTTTTTGAGTCAAGGACTTTGTATACATCAAATTCCTCATATCTTTGTGGGATATGCCCACTCAAGATTTTCTATTAAAATGATTCCTTCATGGGAATGCAATTTCCATCCACATCCTACTACCAAAGCACCTTACCATCATGTTGCTTTGGTTAGCTATGGGGAAGACTAGTGCAAGTGCATGAAGATCCAAACCAAAGTAAAAAAATGTATAAAGGGCTTGTCAAACACATGATGTGAGGTAGACTAAGATAGGTATAAGTCATTATGATGTTTCTTTACACATAGGTATGGATTTGATGGATAAGGTTGTCAAGTGAGGAAGGAGGCAAGGTGCATATGTAGACACCTAGGCATGTGACAACAATCTAAATTCTTGCATGTTCATGGACACACATGCATAGTATAATGGAGGGAAATGGATTGGTTCCCTTTCTTAAATTTGAAAATAGCATATTGTTACCTTTAGATAGATCCTTCATTTTTCTTTAGAGTGAAGTAGTTTTATCCTTTGTTTTGATATCATGTTCAAATTTACCATAAGTAATGTATTGAAACAAAACATTTACCATCATTAAATCCAATTAATATTAGAGAGCATCTTGAAGAGAGTAATACTATATGAAAGAAGAGATATAAAGAGATATGATAAGAAAAAGTATAAGTTGGGTGCCTATAGACACCCAAATCTGTCATATTTTCTTCACACTTAATATATAAATGAATCCTCATTTAGGGGTATTTATAATGATACCAAATCCCTAATTAAAGGTTAATCTTATGCAAACATAAACTTAATTTTAAAGTTAACCTTACAATAAAATAATAATAAAGTGTCATTTTAATAAAGGTTATCCATAAAGGCAGATTAATCAATACCACTAAGGGTGAAATATAAAAGGGGCTCATAGGCTTACATGAACATGCACGTAAGATTACATAATTGCATACATGTAGGCTACATTGATAGTGCTTGCAAGTACTTATTCACGCTTTTGGCCTTGGCCTAAACAAGATTGTATTACACAATTTTCACCACCATTTTTTTTGACACGTCAATAATAATAATAATTAGTATTATTATTATATATGAATCACTATCAAATAAAATGTATTGAACCTTGTAAGAATGACCTGTTGTATGAAAATTTGTTGTTACACTACATGAAAGTTCCCATGGTCCTCGTTATGGAAGGTTGTTATACTAAGGCTTCACGTCATTGAAAAATATTGATTCTTTGAAGACGGATTTCATTTTTAATGGAATGTTGTTATACTATTTGAAGGCTCTCTCTCGTTATCCCATTTTTAAAAGAGTGTTGTATTAAGAATTTACCTCAATCATATTTATGAGAGGTTGTTACACCACTCAAAGGAGAGATATTGATATAGTTTTTGAAGGATGTGACACTATCCAAAGGAGCAATGTTGATTCACAATGAAAACATAGTTTTTCAATATGTTTTCATCCAAGGCTTACTTTTTGAATGATAAATTCTAAATCCACTAGATATTATGCAATGCAAATTTCTAATTATTTTATCTCTACTATACTTTTAGTAGTGTACCTATTGACAATAAGGTTACAAAATTTTGAATTTTGTTATGAGTTAAACTTTTCTTGTGGCTAAACAATAACTAAGACTATGAAGACATTCAGAAAAAATATATCACCTTGTATCATCATTTGTTTAATTAATTTTAGAACTAATTTAATTATTTAGTATACTTATAAATAAAATTGTAGTGTTAAATGGTTAAAATTATGAAATTTTATTGTGGAGACCTAGGTTTAAAACTTGTTAAGTGATGTATTTATATTTGAAAAATTTACCATCATGTCATGTAATTTTTTGAAATGTTTTTTTTTTGTTACATAGGAGAGTTGGTCATAAACACACTATTTTTAGTAACTAACAAGGGTAGGGTTCAAACAACAAGGCTTCTCCCATTAAACCTATTCCACCTCGTTATTGTTGACCCGACGTGAAGAGGACCACCAACCGCTCAGGATTCATTTCGTCATCGTCAATCTGGCATGCACTTAAAGGATTTAGATCAGACTACTACCTTTACAAATAGGTTGTCCCCGAGGTTTTGAACCTGGCTAAGTGCCTAGCTAGACAAGCACTTACCAATCCACCTAGCCATCGAGGGCTAATTTTTTGAAATGTTATTATAATTTAATCATGATATAATAAAAGTGAAACTTGTTTCACTTTATATATATATATATATATATATATATATATATATATATATATATATATTATAAGTAACATTCATTTTGTTCTTAAATTAATCATATGTTACTTAAATATTTTATTTGTCAATTCTTTTATTTTACTATGAAATTTTTATATGTTAAAAAATCATACAAGATGATTGATTCATGTATGATCGATGTAATAATTATTTTTATATATTGCACTCTAAAAAGATCATGCAATATTATTGGCTCACATATGATGTAAGATTTATTTTTACAATTATCCAACTTGATTGTTTTGAATATACAAGGTGATGGATTTATTTATAATTGATTAACTAATAGAATCAAAGAATCAATCACAATGATCATATACCTATAACAGATACTAACAAACACCCCATTTATAGAGTATTAATACAAGTTCCACTTTCTATCTTGAAAGGATAACATGGCATATACATATAAATGATAAATCAAATGAGATAATAGGAATGTGATCCAGTCACTTTGAGCCTATAATATGTATGGCATCTATTTTTATTTATATGCATTTTATCTTAAACATTATATTTTATTTTATTTATATTAGTTTTTCAAGCTTTATTTCAAAGTGACAACATCTTCAACATTCATTACCTTCATTACAAAAAATAAATAGTATTTTGATTGACTCTTGAGATTCAAGTGTCTAATATATACATTTATGAAGATTCAAATAAAGGAAATGTGACAAATTTTATGGTTTTACTCGCCCTTCAACACTGAGTTCATAATTCATGTTTTTACATAATTGAGATGCAAAATTATTTTTATAAATTAAGATAACATAATAGCATCTTAGAATTCATATCAAAGAGTCCAATTACTTGCTTCTCTTCTTCAAAAATAAAATACTCGTTATATTATTTATGAGGTTGAAATACGTCGATCAATATCTCTTTGTAAGATATACATTTAAATATTCTAGTGCTTCTAAATTCCTTCTATAGTAGAGTAAAATATAATTCTAACATGGGTTAATTCAACCAAATAACTTACCCATATACAAGTAAAATATAATAAAACTATTAGTAATTTCAATAAAATATGTTAAATACATAATATAATAATCTTTAGGATAGTACATCCAATGACATGAGCTCAAATCCCTCAACTTTCAAGGAGGAGATATAGGTTCAAATATTACCAAGGGATACATGCATAATTGGCAAATTATTATAATACCATTATATGGTCATGAAGTACTATAATGAAGCTCATTTCAATCCCATATTAGAATAAAACAATCATATAACTTATCATGTGACCTATATTTACATGCAGTGATACTTGATATGTGTGTTGATAAATAATTCAATGTTAATGCTCAACTAGAAAACTCCTTGAACTATATGTAACATCCTTGAGCCTATGCTTAACATGATGTAGAACTTCAAAATAATCAATACAAATTTAAATATAAACATCACTCATACCCACCCTATCAAGCATTACTACATATAAGGCCTCATATAAGAAAGCAATAATAAGTCATGCTATAAAAGAATTCAACTTATTGTATGATTTATTTTATTTTATGAATCTAAACATCCAACAAATATTATTATTCTATAAATTAATTGATCAAAACTATAAAAAACTAATGATTATATCAATGAATATTAACCATGCATTTGTTGATTATATCAATGAAATACTCTCTTCATGCTATAATAGCTCAAACATTATATCACAATACTACATAGCATTTTAAAACTATCTTGAAAACAAAGTCGATTTTCCATGAACACATAGCCAAGGTATTATGAAATACCCTTAAAAAATAAAAAGCATAGTATCTCCATGGATTCAACGTTGTTGATGAACACAAATATTCCAAAAATAAAATGATCAATTCAACTAAAATTTTACATATATTTGTAATTATTAAGGATTCATGCATGAAATGATGGTTGAACATGATGTGTGAGAATGTATCTTTCAAAATTGAAATACTCTCTTTGAATCATGATATGCATGTGAACCCTTGAATGTAAAAGAATATTTCTACAGATATCATTAGTTGTTTAGAAATTAAACAAAGTTTCAAAAGATATTATTTTATCTCAATTTCAATGCCTTATTTGTAATAAGAAATAACATATTTAGAATATATTATATAGCTAGACATATAGTATATACTTGGTTGTTTATGTTTTTTGGTAGAAAATAAAATTATTAAGAGGAATTTTACATAGGAAGGGGTTTGGACCAATGTCTTGATTGATTAACAACTAATGCAGTCACACAACTTCCAATATTAATTTCATTCTTTATACAATAGAATTATCATACAACATACTCTATTGTCCAATTATATGTTCTTCCCCTCGTTCAAGGTGCTCTATTTGCCATTGTTCAATGTATGACCTTTCCTATTAGACACATTCTTGTACAACAATCTCTTCCTCGTATGATGCTTTCTCTCATTTGATATTTCCTCTCCTATGATTCCTTCTCATACATCTTGCTCAATGCCTTTCTCGTATGATAGTTTTATCATACAGCACCTCCACCCTCATATGGTAACCCTTGTTGTATGATCACACTCCTTGTATGACATATTCTATCATATGATTGTATGATATCCTTTATACAACAAATTGATTGTACATCAACCTTCCCTCCATTCACATGTACGATAATCAATTGTATAGTTGTATGAATCTTAATTTGGAAGTTTCTTAAATCAATACTTTTTGGATTTGCACAACCCAAATTTAGTTTTAACTATTGTTCAATTGAATAGTTAATGTATCCCTTCTAATATCTTCTTATCATGCAATTATTTACCAATGTGTTAGGTTATTTAGTAAAGTATCTTTTTATAACAACAAAATTAACTGGTCTTTCATTATTACCTAGCTACTTTCACACTGATGGACAATCTTGAATGGTTTCAAGTTGCACCTCATACAATTTATATTTCTCTTTAGCCAAATTCGAATGCACTTTACTTTGAATATAACATTCAGCTCCTTTGAAACTCTAGTGACACTCTTTTGGCACTTCTTAGTGCTTGTCGTCTTTCTTTTTCATGAGCCTTCATCCTTTTGCTAAAATATCCTTCCTTGAGCCTTGGATTTCCTTTGTCCACTCTCCCAATGCCTAGTTATGCTTCTTTGCAACTCACATGCACATTAATAACAATACAAATAGCTTACAAAAATGGATATTTAGCATCAAATTAATTGTTAAAAATTGTATTCATTGTTTTATTCGTCAAGGATACAAGGCATAATGTATTTAAACTCATTTTCTATCCTCTCCTTTTTTTTTTTTTTTTAGATAAAACACATATTTTTTAATTTTTGAAAGTAGTTACATAACGATCGATGGGGTTGGCATTCTAGTTTCACAATGGTTCATTTCTATAATAATTGGTCAACGGGATGCTCAGGCATCAACAACTTGATAAATTTTAGAATATTTTCTGGTTTATTACTATTGTTAAAGATGGGGTTTGGATATACTAGCTTTCCCCATCTTGAAGAGCCTTGGATATTGGGTTTGGATATACTAGCTTTCCCCATATTGAAGAGCCTTGGATATTATTTGTACATTTTCCTTAGTTTATCTACCAATCACAAGACCATTATCTATATATGGCAACATGCATATTTACAAAAATTTACTAAGCCAATATAAGATACCAATTTTGGTGTTTTAAAAATTAACATATTTATATCAATTATTATACTTTTATTAGAATCTATAATATAAAAATATTTACATATTTATACCTTCATTTAAATTATTCAAAACTATTAGACCTTAAAAATTATAATATTTTAATGAAATTATTTACTTGTAAAACACATACGAATCTCTTTAAAATGGTACAATTACTCAAGAATGTGCATGCCATCACACATCTAAATAACACTTACCATTTTGAAATTGATCTCATCAGAATATTTAAATATTTACAAGGATTTCACCACTTCACACATATCCCAAGATGTCCTCCTCTACCTTTAGTTGTAATTTAATTTTAATTTTTCAATGAGTTTTATTTGTAGGCAAAAATATAGCTTATACAATTATTGAGGAATCCAACAATAACAAACATATATCATTTTTCAAGTTCCATTTCATTTTTTTACAAAAGCAAATAGAAAAGGAGCATATATTGAATAGTAAATAATCAAAATTTAATGAATAAATAAAAGGAATAGCACAAATGTACATGAAGAAGAAAACAAGAAAAGATAATACTTGGAAGTAATATACAAGAAGGAATAGCATAATGATGAAAATTGAAAATTAATAAGAGTAAAATAATAACAAATAGTAAAGAAGAACATAAATTAAATGACCAACACCAAGAAAGAATAATTCAAATATATTATTGAATATCAAAAATTGAAAACAATACAATTTAATTTATTATGATGAAGCATAAATGGTTAGTTCCTCCAAAAAAAATCATTTCCAACTCATATGAATTGTGCTAGATAAATGTATGGCCAACTTAGTACTATGTATACAATAATTGATACTCTTTGGGTCATGTATCCAATATTCATGTAATTGAAAAATATGGATTTATTACTAAGATAGTAGATTATGTAAAAGTAGAGATGAATAAAATCTTATTAGAATTGAACACTAAATGATTTGAAGAAAAAATATAATATAAGAATGAAAAGGTTAAAAAAAAAAAAAAAATTTGGTAAATAAAAGTCTTCATTAATTACCAGGTTTTACAGGTTAACCCAAAACCTATTACAATATCCAGCCTTCTACTGAGATTGTAGATCCTAGTCATCCTTGAAACTTTCTTACCATAACTTGTGTTGAATCCCCTACAACACCTTACTAACAAGGCACACCCATACCTAAACATAACTGTAAACATTACTTACATTGACAGGAAATTGAAGTTTAGAACTTTGCACTTGTGAAACCTGTTGCTTGCCCATTTCCTATTCTCTGTCGAAATATTCCAAGGCTTACACCCTATTACCTTCATTTCCAATTTGGTATGATTTAGAGGGAAGCCCCATAATTATTACCAGCTCCATGGGGAAACACCACCCATTCATCTTTCTCCTTAACGGGTAGGTTTCTTTTCATGACTAATAATGTTTTCCACTTCATGTGGCACACCTTGTGTCCATGTCACCAAACTACCAACATTAACACCTATGTTGGCTAATTTTTTAGCTGACCTGTTGGCCTCACGGTACATGTGACGAGCCCTCCTGTTCTATCTTGCCGCAAAAAGGATCCTCACTTCATGGATGACTCCCTCGATTCTCCATGGAGGTTTTTTGCCATTGGTTAATAGGTTGATGATGTTCATAGAATCACCTTCAATCATCAACAGGAATGGAAGGTTTGTCCTCAATATCTAAGGCCCAAGCTAATTGTTTTTCTTGGGGAGGAATTGAGTGGTTCTCATCCACTAAGGTGCTAAGTTTTTCTTTCGCAAAGACAATAATCCTGTTGAGGATGGTTTTTGGGTTGTGAATGGTATCCTTAAAGGCTATATGGTTCCTTTCTAGCCAAATCTACCAGATAAAATGATGCCAATAGATTTTCCATAGGTACTTAAGTTTTAGGCTAACAAATGGTTGAGGCCATTGATGGAACACTTCGGATATAAGAGCAGGCTTAACCCACGAGATCCTAAAGGCTTGGAAAATTTCATCCAGGATAGACTTCGCTACCAGACACTCTAGAAACAAGTGTTGGGTTGTCTCCCATCTTGCCCTACACATGTAGCAACTGTTAGCAATAACCATACCTTTGGATAACATATTGTCCATAGTGAGGATTTTTCCTTGAATCCCCAGCCATGAAAAAAAGGATATTTTAGGAATTAAGCCTTTGATCCAAACCAAACTCGGTTGAAATTATTGACCTTCCACATTGAGAAGCAAATTATAGGCAGACTTAACTGTGAAGTCACCACTTTCAGTCTCAGTCCAAACAATGTGATCTTAATCCTCTCCAGAGGGAATAATTTGTTGAGTTAAAATGTTATAAAGCTCTTCAAACTCTGCTTCAAAACCTTGTACTCTGATGTGTTTTCGCCTGTTGATATTTATATCCTGCCACATATAATTTGAAACCTTCTTCCCAATATGCTACTCCATATGCTCTTGAATCCTAGCCAAACTAGGATTCTAGGATAACTCCTCAGCTCTCACCCACCGATCCTTCCAAAAGTCTATTGTTTACCCATTTCCTAGAATCCATCTAAGACCTTTCTTGACAAGATCCCTACTCATGAGGATTGCCTTCCAAAAAGCAGACCCCCTACTTGCTAAGTTGTCATTAAGGAAGTTCACACCTTGGAGGTATTTCCTCCTAACTATGACAATCCATTCATTATCGACCTTAGTTAATAACCGCCACGCTTGTTTGGATAACAGAGTTGTATTGATATGAGCAACTCTCCTCAATCCTAACCCCCCATCAGCTTTAGGTTTGCAAATCTTGTTCCAACCTACTAAATAGATCATTTTCTTATCCTTAGTCCTTGACCAGAGAAATTTTTTTGAAGATGCTCAATTTTGTGATACACCTTGCTGGGAGCTCTAAAGACTGATAGGAAGTAAGTGAGTATACTTTGAAGTCAAGCCATAGTTAAAACTGCTTTACCTGCTTGAGATAACAGATGTCCTTTCCAACCTGCTAGCTTTTTTTGGATCCTCTCCAAAACTATGTTCCACATTGATCCTTCAAGTTTCCCCGTAAATAGGGGAAGACCTAAATAGGAGGTGGTAAGGGATGCAATTTGACATTCCATGATCCTTGCTATGTTGTTTTGCCTAGGAATGGGGGTATTGATGAAATAAAGTTTTCTCTTATCAAAATTCACTTTCTGTCCAGCCGCTTCTTCATACATTATGAGAATATTTTTAATCCTTCTTGCCTCAACCATAGAAGCTAAATTCAGTAGCAATGTATCATCAACAAATTGTTGATGTGTCACCGGGGTAGTTAGCAACGTGGCCTTGATACCTGATATGAGTCCAGCTTCCGCTGGTACCTTAATGGTTCTTCCCAAGGCCTCAGCTACAATGATGAACAACATAGGACTTGTGGGATCTCCTTGTCTTAGAACACATTTGCTTTGAAAAAATCTGTAGTATGCCCATTAACCAAAACTAAAAAATAAGGCTTAGAAATACACTCTCTTATTAACTTGACCCATTTCATGTTGAAGCCAAATTTTAATAAAACTGCCTCTAGGAATTCCTAATTTATCCTATCATAAGCTTTGTTCATGTTTAACTTTAAATCCATGACTACTTTTTTGGTCTGAGCGGCTGTATGAAGAGCCTCATGAACAGTAATAACTCCATCTAAGATTGATCTTTCTTGTACAGAACTTCCTTGACTTGGATCAATGATAACCGGTAGAAATTTCTTCAAATGGTTTCCTAAAACTTTGGAAATAGTAATAAAAATAGGAAATCCATAAATTTGATGATTGTTTACTATTATTAAAATGGTTATATGGGATTGAGATAGGCCTCACCTTGGTTTATATTATAAATGCATTACCACGATACTTTAACAAACGATACATTATACATATATATTTTGGCATGATTTGAATCTAGATCTCCATAACAACTTGATCTCATGTCATATAGTAATAATAAGTTTGAGAATTATTGGAGTCAAAAAATATGAAAAGTAAATATTTTGAAAAAACTCATAAATCCTTTTAAGGTAATATCTGCATTTAAAGATCGTAAATAATGGATATTTTTTTTGTGATTTGAATAAAAGAGATGGAGCATGATATATCTAGTCATAAAGTTTCAATATGAAACATGATTTAAAGCATTAAATCAAATGTGTCACTTAAAAGGAGGGATTTTTTTGGACTAAGTGAATATCTAACTAAAATGCACTCTGCTTGAACATCAAAAAGTCACTACAATTTTAAAATAAACATAGAAATACAATGAATAAACCTACAATACCATACATGAATACAAAGTTGGTGATAAAAAATATTCATTCATATAACAAATATATTACAATATTTCACACTCATAATGTCATGCCATTCCTAATGATTCAAGGTGGTACTGGACATACTTTCTAATGTAATGTAACTTGATTAGAAAATACAAAAATCCAAAAACATAAGTTTGAATCATGCAAGGTTGATATCAAAGCCTAGTATCTACCCAAGCTCACAACTTGGGTGCTAACGATATACAACATTACTACTAGTGATCTAAACTCCATTCACTAATTTAGAGTTGACAATACAAAAATGTAAAATTTCCTGTTCTAAAATGAGAAAAAAAATGAAAATAAGAATAAAATAAATTTTTAATAATAAATGGATATTTTATTATGAAAATAAAAGTGTATATAAGTGTTATCTTTGTGAGAAAGATTTTTGCCTTCAAAATATTTATTTTCTATATTTTGAAGGCATTAATGATTTTATACTATCTTGAAAGTCCAAATTTTGACCTATTCAGCTTGTCATATTGGCTAGCATGTGCTTCAATCATATGCCTAAGTTGACCATATTGACATTGATGTTGTGCAAGTGAAGCCAAAATTTCATAAAGTGAGTTGATTATTGAGGGTGAGAAATCTTAGAGGGATGTTTGTTTATATCAAGAACAAAATCTAGGCGACAATTTTTTTTAGAGATTAAATATAATATTTTTTATTATAAGATCAAAATGTAATATTTTATATGATTAATTTTTTTATTTTTTTTTCAAAAGGTTTAATGAAGGTTAGGTCTCTCAATGTAATGTAATGCCTAACAAAACATATATTTAATAAAAAAATTAATTTGATCCTATCCAATATCTTAGAAGCATGTAATTTGGTTATTTAAAGTCATTTTTGAAATGAAATCAATCAGCTTAGAAGGATGTAATTTGGTTATTTATAGCTATTTTTGGAATGAAATCAATCAGCTTTGTGTTCTTTAATTTTATCTATCTATACCATACTAGAGTGATCTGCTCCTATGTGAACTCCTTGAGGAGAGGAGCTAAAACTATAGCCTTTGTTTTTTTGCAATTATCTCCTGTGTATCCATTGCTACAACTATTTACATCCTTTGTGGCTACTTTCTTCTATTTCTTTCTAGTGCCCTAACACATGACATTATTTTTTGTTTGATTCTACTTTTTTTTATCTATCCATCATGTATTAACTAGCGTCATGGTCCCATTTTCTAGACATAGGCTGATCAGACTGGTTATTCTTCCTTTCCACTTATGGAATAGCACTATCTACATCAAATGGTAAAATTAATGTGGCACTTTATATATTAGTCGGTGTCCTCGTATCATGCTCTGCAATGTTTGTAGTTGTGCAAGTCATTTACGACTTGGAGCCTATACCATCATTGCATTCTATGGACAGTGTTTTCTATCACACCTTTTGACATTTCATCAATGTAGGGTGGGGGGCATAGAATATGGTCTTTATGTTTAAAATAAAACCATGACAGCCTGTAAATTATTTTAGCACACAAGCATATACCATAGAATATTTCCAGAATATTGTTTGTGAGGATATGAAATATGAAAACGGATCATAAGCTTACATGAACATCCTTGTATGCTTACATAAATGATAAATGTATATAGGTTTATATAATCACATGTTTGTATCTTTTATAATAATTTCTTCACACTTTTGAGGTTGGCTTAAATAATAATCACAAGTGTTTGACTTCTTTAAAACCATTGATTTACTCTTTAGCACTTGAGTCATAGATTCCATTGATTTAAAGTCTTTTATATGAGCTTGTGTATGAGAAAGAGCTCCATAATTTTTCATTAACATTTTTTTTTATTGGTAAGAGAGGTTTTTAAAGGATCCCATAACCTTTCATAGAAAATTTCTAGTTAGGAAAAATGCTCTCAACCATTTGAAAAAAAAAGGAAGCACCTTCTTCAAAAAAAACAAGAAGAAAGATAAAAATAGACATAGAAACCCTCGTAGGGGCAAAAGAGGAAGCCTCAACAGGCTCATGTAGAGTTTTCTCACATGTCTAGGTAAGACAGCATATGACTCCATTTTATCATCCGTCACGCAACAAAAAAACTATAATATGTGTTCATTTAAGATAGTGTGGTACAATGTCTCCACGTATGGCTCACAAAAATATTCTCCATGTTGAGCCACAAGCTCCACGTACCCCAAACATTCATTTTGTCAAGGTGAAGCCATGCATGAAAGTGTATGTTGAAAATAGATCCTATGAACTTATAAAAATTCTACGAATCGATGAAACCTCCAATGATGTGTCCTAAAAATGCTATCCAATCTTAGGTGGATTCCCATAACATGGAGAAGATGTGGCTACCCAAGAAACCCGAATCTTGGGAAAACTTATAAAAGAGATACAGGCATGGGATTACCATCGACTAGAGGGAGGAGAACTTTCATTCCAAACAGTGAGTTTAGGCAAAGAAACCCCCATGTAAGCTAGAAAGTCAATGGCTTGGTTTCCTTCCCTAAAGACATGTTGGATAATGACATTAGGGGAAGATCTCAAAAAAACTTTACCTCAAATATGAAACTAGAGATGTTCCAATATGCTGACTGGGTGCCTACCATACTTCTAATAATGTTTATAGAGTCACATTCGACAATAAATTTAGGGCAAATTATTTTGGATAGAAGGAACAAACCTTGGAAGAGAGCTTGAGCTTTAGAAAAATGGTTGGTTTGGATGCTGATATTTTTTGCAAAGAACAGCAATATCTTCTCTGTATGATCTCGAGAGCTACCTCCTGCTCCAGTTGGTCCTGGGTTGCCCTTGGCAACACCATCAAAATTATACTTGATACATCCCAAAGGTGGAGGAAACCACTTGATAATTGAGTGATCAACCATAAAAGAGGGAGAATAAAGGTTACATGAAGGGAGCTAGAGGGACTTGCCTAACTGAGCTTCACTCAGGGACTCCAGCCACCCAGTGCCCTAAATAATAGAGATATTTTTGGTTGTCATGTGGATAAATTTAGAAATAACATAGTTAGAATCATGGATGGTGTTATTGAAGGCTTTGGAATTGTTTTCATGCCAAACTTCCCATAGGAAATGGGGGATAAAGAAGGTTCAAAAGGTTTTGACATGAAAAATTTTAAAGGGATTAAGCCACTATAAATAAAGGTCATTCAAATAAAAGGAAGGAACCTAGGTAATATCCACAGAGGAGAATAAAGAGCAAAGAACTTTGAGGGAGAAATAATAGGAGAGGAAAATATGGTGGATGGATTCAAAAACCTACTTACAAAGGTAACAATAGTTAGGAATGGGGAGCCCTCGAATCTAGAGATTCATAATGGAGAATATTTTGTCCTGAATAGTAAGCAAAAAGAAGAAATAAACTTTGGGAATGAGGTGCTTCTTCCAAATGATCTTAGAAGGGAATCATGGCTGCTCAGGGTTTTCATTAAGAAAATAGGCGGTTTTGACAAAGAAAAGTCCATTTTTACTGGGTGCCCACAGGAGATTATCTTTAAGGGAACAGTTGGGAATAACATAGAGATGCAACATGTTAGAAAAAACAAGATTAGCTCTTTTTTTATCTTCATACTGTGAGGAATGGTTTTCCAATGCTTCCTATTAGTATCAATGAAATTGCACACCTATGTACCAAACAACATGTTAGTCTTATGTTTGAGGTGGATCAGATCAAGACATTTCTAAAGAGGGTTGTTACCCAGCCACTTTTCCTTCCAAAAGTGTATCTTTTGGTCATCACCAAGTTTCCAATGGAGTAATTTTTTGAAGATCTCCCTCGTACACAAGATGGAATTCCAAGTGGTAAAACCTTGAATAGGCAAAGGATCATCCAAAAAATTTGATTGAAAGGTATTTAGCCTTGATGATATCAACCCATAATGACTTTTCATTTTGAAATATTCACCATCCTTGCTTGGCAATGAGGGCTAGATTCATCTATTTAACCTTCCTAAGCCCGATACCATCATATTATTTCTTGGAGTAGACCTAGTACCATGCAACCAAATGGAATTTTTTTTTGTGTTCTAAGCCTGACCATAGAAAATTCCTCTAGATTTGTTCAATATTACTACAAACTTTAATCAAAATGTGGAATATGGATAAAAAGAAAGGGATGATCTGGAGAGTGGCTTTGACTAAGAAGCCCTCCTTTCCATCTTGCCAATTTTTTGTGAATTCTCTCAATGAGTGGAAACCAAAGAGATTTTTTGGTAGAACCAACAAAAAGTGGAAAACCTAGGTAGGTAGCATGAAGGTCATGTTGAAAATATTGAGTTGTCATTGATGTCAAAGGGAGAATGATACCCAAGGAAAAAATATTCTTCAAGGGTTATGAGTTTATAAGGATGGACAAATATTCAAGATAGTTGTCATTGATGTCAAAGGCTAAGGTGGTTGCTAGTATATAGTGCATGATTGGACAAATATTCAAAACGGATATCTTCAAGGTTGAATTAATTTATGAGTATATGCTTTAATATTTAAATGACATTTAAATATTAAAGTTGTGTATGCTTTAATATTAAAATTAAATAATATTAAAGTGGTGGTAGTTGGGTGCCAAAAACATTAAGGTGGACATATTTGAATTTGAAATAAAGAAGAGTCAACCTTTGTAAAAATATAAGGAACTCATATATACAATGATGAAAATATCATTTTGTGATGTAATGTTTTTCGCTCGATGATCTTCAAAAAGAAGTTGTGCAAGGGCAACGCCGCAGACATAGTGCATAAGGGCAACATCATAGACATAGTGCAAAATGGCAAACACCAGAGGCACAGTGTACAAAATAAATAGTCAGAGATATAGTGTGCATAAGAAACACCAGGGACATAGTGCACAAGAGAATCACCTGAGACATAGTGTGCAAGAGCAGTGTCATCTACAAAGATCGAAAGAGCAGTGCTAAAGAGGAATTGTGTAAAAGAGAGGAATTGTGTAAAAGGAATGCCATAGATAAAGTGATGAAGATATAACTCAAATACCAAAATATATTCCACGTTTTCTACGTAGACGAAGATGTTGATTATCAATACAAGAGGAGAGGATATTTTCACTATTCAAAAAGCAAGTAAAAGAATAGTGGAGACAAGCGCCCATGTAAATATGATGAAGCCTTTGTGTTGATTTAGGTGGCATTCAATATTTTGCTTTTGGGAAGTACACCAGAACATTCAAGCTGGTTGGATTGATTACATACTTCATAGAAGAATTTGAATGAGAGCCTCGAGAAGTAGAAATAGTTGAAAACATAATTCAAATTTGCAGGAGGTAGAATAAAGACAACAAAGGAGTGAAGCATTATCATTGCATCAGAAGAAAATTTCATCAGACAAAAATTTGAAGGAGGTAATGATTAAATTTAAATACTTTAGTAGTTGCTAAGTCTGGGCTTGGATATTTTCATGTTGACATCTGCATGCAAGAGGGAAGCAAAAAACTTTGTTTGAATCTTAATACCACACGAAAGATGTTGGGACAGTGAAGGAGGTTATAAGGAGTAAGACTCCTTTAATATTTTGATTACCTTGTGGTAATCACAAGAAGCATCATGAAACACCATAGAGAAAGACAGGTTCATTTGAGACACTTGGCATTATTTGACTGTTGTTGACAGTTTGACTGTATGGATGTACGTCCGTATATTTGTAGAAAAAAATTTGGGTGAAATATACGGACGTACATCCATACAGTCAAACTGTCAACAACAGGGTATGAGTTTGATACAATAATATTTGAGGGCTTTGAAATAATGTTAGTACATGAAATCTGTTGAAAGAGGTATGAGTTTGATACAATAATATTTGAGGGCTTTGAAATAATGTTAGTACATGAAATCTGTTGAAAGAGGAGTTTGAAATAATGGGGATGATAGAATAATGAGGGTGTGTGAAATTTGCTAGAAAGTGTCAAAGGTTGTTAATGGGTATTGTGACTTGGATACATTAGAAAAGTGGCTTGTGTCAAAGGATGTTTGAGGAGGTTTTGACTTGGAAGTGTTAGCTAAAATTGCAAAAAGAAGAGTGGATTGTGGATATTTTTGTTTTGAATGATTCCTTCATTGCAAAAGAAAGGTGAATATTAGTTGCTTCAAGTATCTTGTTCTATGTCAAAGCTATTACAATGAATGCTTATCAAGATAATTAAAATAGAAGATTGGAAGAGCTTGTGAGAGAATAGAGGCAAAATTATTTAGTGGTACATAGTTGAGATTTCTAATGATTGTGAAAAACAAAGGATCAACATACTACTACTCATCACACAGGTCAGATATTCAATGATAAACTAGAACTACTTTTGTGAGAAATATAGAAGCTACATATTTGATGTATGAAAAGTAGTTCGGTAATCTGAAGCTTCCAAAACCGGTATATCATACTTTATATTTTCATAAGGAAAAATAATTTTTTGGTAGAATATGTCTGAATTATGTTAAGTTGAAGAAAGCACTTTTGGGAAATATATGAGCATTATTTGTATGTGATATTTGGAAAAAAATGAGTAAATTTGAGCAAAGTTGAAAGCAAGTTTTAGAGCAGATTTGAATAGAGTTGAGAGCAGGTTTTGAAGTAGATTTGAGTAGATTTAAGAGCAAGTTTTGGAATATATTTGAGTAAGCCTTGTGTAAAGGTTTGGATCAGATTAGAGCATAGGATATTGAGGTCTTCTATGGATAGAGATCCATGAATTAGAGTAGAGGGGATTGGAGTCTCCTGTGGATAGAAGTCCATGAACCAGAGAAGAGGGGATTGGTGTCTCTTGTGGATTGGGATCCACAAACTTGTGAGAGGGGACAGGTGTCTCTTGTGGATAGAGTTCCATAAACATTGTAATAGGGAATGAGTTCCCAATAATTTTGTTGAGAAATTTATAAGAAATATTTCTTCGTGGATGTAGCCCACATTGGGTGAACCACATTAAATTTATGTCTCTTATGTGTGTGATGGTTTGTGCATTGTTTCATTATTGTAATTGATAATATTGTATGATATTACTTTGGATAGAAAAGTAAAATTTTGATCTTATACTATTCACACCCCCCCTCTCAGTATAATTTTGTGTTCAGCAATGGTAAAACCAAGGATATTAGCTATGTTGGTTTTCTATATGGGGGGGTATATTAAGAAAATATAGTTTAATTTTGGAGAAGAATGTTTGGCCAACAGCAAACTCAAAGGAAATAAGAATGGACTTGATGATTTTGACTTGGGGAACAGAGGTATGAGTGGCCAGAATACTATCATCCAAAAACTACTGGTGGGATATGGGCATGAGAGATGAGGTAGGTTTAATGCCAAAAATTTCTCCTTTAGAATAGGAAGACCACAAAGTTCTCCCTAGGGATTTTTCCACAATGGTAAATAGAAAAGGAGACAAAGGGTCACCCTGTCTCAAACCTTTGGTGCTTTGGAAATAACCAGCAGTGGATCCATTGACTAAGATAGAGAAGCTGGCTTCTGAGATGCATGCCTTGACTAGGTTGATCAAATCAATATGGAAATAAAATTTTGACAAGACAGAGAAGAGGAAACTCCAAGACACTCTATCAAAAGCCTTGTTCATGTACAATTTGATAAAAATGCTAGATTTACCACTTTTAGAAACATAATGTATAAGCTCATGTATTGTAATTATGCTATGAGTAATTAGCCTCCCTAGAATAGAACTATCTTGATAGGAATAAATGATGAAAGGGATAATAGGTTTCAACCTCATGGTAATCACTTTGATGAGGACTTTATAAAAAACATTGCACAAACTGATTGGGAAGAAATTAGATAATTATTTGGCATTATTGGACTTAGTAACAAGGGCTATAAAGGTGGAAGTTGTATATTTAGAAATATTCTTAGTCTATTACATTTTTTAGATGGTTGAAATGATGTCAGGCCCCACAATATCCCAATATTTTTGAAATAAAATTGAGGGAAAACCATCTGGACTTGGAGCCTTCCCGCCTTGCATTGAAAAAATTGCATTATGGATTTCCTTAGAAAAAAATGGTTTAAGAAAACAATTGTTATGCTCTTGGGATACCAACCTAGAGATATTGTTCATGAGGGTCTCTAGTGTTTGTGTATTGCACTCCAAATTGGGTCCAAGTAGATCTTTAAAGAAAGTCACTGCCTCATCTCTAATATTTATAATTTTTGAAATAATGGTTCCATCAGCTCTGGTGAGTTCCCTGATCTTGTTAGAGCCCTTGTAACTCATCATGGTGGCATTGAAAAAATTAGTATTAGAGTATTCCTCTTTCAACCAGGTAAAAATGAATAATCAAGTAGAATGAGGTTGTGATCAAAACGTATTTGGCGTAGAGAATGAAGGTAAATGTCTCCAAAGGGGTAGATGCTATTAATAAATATTAAGAATTTGTTAAACCTTATTTGAATAGGATGCAGGGTTATGCACAGTGGCGAATTTCACAAATTAGCATGAATATTAGGATTTTCACAATTTTAATTTGGCGAATTTGGGGACCCTAGAGGTCGGCCCATTCGCCCAAAAATTTTGGGATCAATTTTTTTAGGGTCAATTCGCCCCGCTATCATAAGGTTTCCCGCCTAATTTTTGCCTTCAAATTATAAAAAAAATTATCCCACCAAATTCACCTCTTGTACCCCATTATATATAGCTAACATGAGAGTGACACTCATACAATTAAAACATTAATTTTCTCTGATAGCGAGCGATACAAAGTAGGCGAGAGACAACAAGCAATAAGCGAAAGAAAGCAGAACAAAGAGAGTGTATTAGAGGGTGACTAACACAATGTGACTGACAAAATGTGACTGGCATGAGGTGACTGGCACAAGGTGACTCGCACAAGGCGACTGGCACAAGGTGACTTATACCAGGTGACTGGCACAAGGTGACTGGCACAAGGTAACTCGTATAAGATGACTAGCACAAGGTGACACGCATTAGGTGACTGACACAAGGTGAGTGGTAGAAGGTGACTCGCATAAGGATAATAGCATAAGGTGAGTGGCAGAAGGTGACTCACATAAGGCAAGTGGTAGAAGGTGAGTGGTAGAAGGCGAGTGGTAGAAGATGAGTGGAAGAAGGTGAGTGGTAGAAGGCAATTGACATACAATGATAACCATTTATCGATAAGTTTCTTTTACCATTAATTTTCCTTTTTTAAATATTTTGTTCATGGACACTCAATAAGGAGGTTTTCCTATTATTTGGGCACCAATCTCAAGCCTGCTTGGGTCAAACATCCTGTTGTCTTGAACAATAGTTCTCTTTTACCAATTATTTTCATTTTTAAAAATGATGTTCATGTTACTCTTCTATTTATACAAGTAAAATATCACCTAATAGCAATGGAAAGAAGGGAGGCCAATCTTTCGATAAAAGGAGTATCCTCAAATACTTTCATAATATTTTGAAATCTAGTCAACCATCAACATCTACACAAATTGAAGGTACGAACACCTTTACTTACTAACCAATTAATTTTTGTACATTGTTAATTTTATATATAATATCTTCATTCATTAAGAAGGGTGCTTTTTGGTTGATGGCTTTATCCATTGTTTATCTGTATTTTTTAACAGAAGGTATGTTTTTAAATGCAATAATGATATGCAAAAAATTTCTCTACAAAAAACACTATTGACCCTAGTATGCCTCCACTTCCACATATCCACGATAATGAAAAGTCCACAGATGAAAATTTTCTTAATGAAATGCAACAACAACATGAAGAGATTCCTGAAACTAACATGCCAAATGGAAAAGAAAATAATAGTTCTCATACAGTCCCTACTTCTAGAGAATCTTCTTCTAAAAACATAAACGTGCAAGGTTATCTAGGTGGACAATTAACAGATCATTTCAGCCTGATTGGGTATCATAATTTCCATTTATTGAGCCAGTGCTGCCAGAGAATAGTAGTGAAGAAATAACAGAATTGAGATGCATAATTTGTAGTTGGAAACATGAAAAGGATCATAGATTGCAAGTTAAGAAAGATACAGTAGAAAAACATTGTGGAAAGGTTTATATAAAAACAAAAGAAAGTGATGGACCAATACAAAAAAATTATAGGTGGAAGGATGCATCAGAGTGTGCACATATCAGATATGCACAAGAATATGATAAAGAAATGAAACAAAAGCAAACTTTGGTTGAGAAAGGTGCAACGATTCAAGCCCAATTTTAAAAAATGAATAAGTTCACTTTAGCTTCAAAAAGTTTGTAGTTTGTTATTGTACTCACTA
Organism: Wollemia nobilis; assembly: GCA_028583015.1. NCBI lineage: Eukaryota > Viridiplantae > Streptophyta > Pinopsida > Araucariales > Araucariaceae > Wollemia > Wollemia nobilis. The sequence continues at coordinate 5,212,028 of JAQPPZ010000622.1, forward strand.
TTCTTAAAAAGGGTAGACCTATGTCTGATTTCATTGATTATAAATCTCTATTTCAACTAGCTGATGTGCAGAACCTTCCCAACACCCATTGGTCAGATCGAAGTGGTTGGGAAATTGTAAAATATCTCTCATTGGTTGAGTAGGATGACCTCAAAGAGAAAGTAAAAAAGCCAAATTCATTTCACTTTCAATTGATGAGGTGACTATTGTTGACAACACATCTTGGATTTGCATGCATGTTTACACATTGGAAAATCATTTAAGGCAACCTCATTTACTTGGAGTATGCAAGATGGTGGAAAATTGCAATGCAGAAAATATTTACAATGTTGTTGTAACTAGTTTAAAGGAAATAGCAAGAATGAATGAAATGGAAATAGCCACTAAGTTAATATGTGTCGAAGTTGATGGTGTTGCTACAATGCAAGGACACAAGAATGGTCTTTGTGTTCGACTACAAACATATGTTACCCCATAGTTGATCCCTATTCATTGCATGGCTCATAGAATGAATCTTGCATACAAAATTGTGGATACATTTACAAATGTAGTGAGAGTGGAAGAGCTTGTCCGTGAAATTCATGATTATTTTTCATGTAGTCCAAAAATATTTTTAGAGTTTCAATAGTTTGCACTAGGAGTTACTAAAGGTAAAAAACTCTTAAAATATGTAGATACTAGGTGGATTTTGATGTATCAACCGATATATAGAGTTTTCAAAGAATATCAATCCTTGGCAGGGTATATGTATGCAAATCGTAGGGCAGTTGATAAGGCTAAAGATTTGCTATTTTGAATGAGTGACTTTGAAACACTTCTCACATTGTGTGGTATTCTTCCAATGTTGGAAGAAATGAATACTTTGATTAAAATTGCACAAGAAAGATCGATTTATATTGTGGATTTCATCAAGGTGAGAAAACAAATTTGCATACATATTGATACGATGTACGCATCTGGTCAAAGTTTTATGGATCCCATGTTTGAGAGTTGGAGAGCATTAACAAACGTGAATGATCCTCAGAACTTTTTGAAGTTCAACATAAACGATCATCTATGTATTAATGTCCATGGAAAGGAAATACCTTTATATTATTTTGGTCAGTGAATGGATATAGCTACAAATGAAGTTGAACAAATCCCTAACATACAACATATTTCATGTAGTTGTACACGATACAAAAATTAAACTGAAACAAATAGCAGAATCATTGACAAAAGAAATAAGAGACCATTTTCAAAGAGATGAATTGCTTGAGGCTATGGGTGTGGTTAACCCGATGTTTTGGGATCCTTGTAATGAATACCAGACTATAAATGGTTTGTTTCTCAAATACATGGGCACTCTTGCTAGCCATTTCACTAAACATGTGGTAGTCAATGGTATTGAAATCAATGGTATTCTCAACAAAGATCTTTTGACAAAACAATCAAACTATTTTGGAATGACAATGTCTGCTCAAGTTTCACAACTCACTAACCATCATGAAACAGGTTCTATTTCATGTTTGTGGAAAATATTACATCCAAGTAGTATCTTACAACATACTATGAGTGAATATTTTCATTTATATGAATTATGTCAAACGATGATTTTAGGATCTGTGGAAGATGAAAGGGTATTTAGTGCATTATCATATGTAAAATCTAAAGTTCAAAATAGGTTGGACAAAAATTTGGAAAATTGTTTGAGAGTATATGTGTCGACCTATGAGGTGGAGAAGTTTCCTTATGAAAGAGCTTTGGCATATTGGAAATCTCTGGCAGAGAGAAGAGGTGTCATGAATACTCAGGATGATGAGGATAATGGTAACATTGATCAGACTATGATGACAAAAATTTTGGGTATGAGTACAGAATATTTTGTACAATCTGAAAAGAGTTTGTTCCAGCTTCCAACATTATAATGAAAGGATGCTTTCATTTGAATAGATTTCACATATTATGTTATCAATTTTCAATAGAATATTGAGATTTGATTATAATTTGAGACATGTATTTTTTGATATCATTAATCATATAATATGAGATTAGACGTGCTATTGGATATTCTGTATATCATAGCCCTCTTAATTGATTATGTATATTTTGATGAAATTGGATTATTTGATTACAAATATGTTGATTATGGAACACTGGATTATTTTTTATATCATAGACGTGTTATTGGATATTTTGTATATCATGTTATTTAAGCCTTGTTATTGGATTATTAGTCTATGATATTCAAATTATTTAATAGATTTGTATTGTATAAACCATTTATGGTAAAGTAAATATTTGTGCTGCATTTCAATCATTTCAAATTATTTCATAAAACATAAAAGAACATTTTATTGCATCCACATAATTCAAAATTATTTATTGCATCCACATAACTAATCAAAACATCACAATATTTAAAACAAAATTTCAAAAAGATAATACAATTTTTTTGGAAATTGTCTCTTTTATTGATTTCAAAAAGATACCATTCTTTTACAATTTACAAAAAAGCTATGCAACATGTTTGGTTTCTCCTCAATAAAAAAGCAATAGTCATCTACTTTTCTTTCTGCATGGTGCCTGAAGTTTCAGCTGCATCTTGCTCAATATCCTTTGCTTCCAATGCACCAACCCTTACCAGAATTTTAACTGTAGTGTTTATCCTCGATAGCAATAAACCTTCTTCCTTCATTGGATCTTCTCTAAAAGGTGCATTCAGTTCTTTCTCATTTTATTTTAATACAACCTCCACATCCAGGCCCTTATCTTTGATAAACTTCTTCAGCCAATTATTTTCTCTAACAATGAATTGTAATATTTTCTTCACTTCAATAGCATTAGTCACACTAATTTTTGCAGTCTTAATCAACGTTTTCATGGCACTGACTTGCATCTTTAAGTGTTGAAAATTAGACTACAAAATAGAAGAGAAAAAGGTTAATATTTATAAACAAAATATATTTAAGAAAAAAATGATTTTCAGTTATATGTAAAACTTACATCAGCGGTAAGTCTTGTAGTTTCTACAATTGCTACTTTTTTCTTATCTATTGCCCATTCATTGAAATATGCCTAGGCCTCGACATTGAGGTTTTCTAATCGATTCAACATAATATTCAAAACTTCATCATTGTATGTAGACTAGACCTGCACGATGCTAGATTCAACTTTATGTAACAAAGCATCGAGCTTTTGTGGCTCATTCTCCACCTTTGAAAACAACTCCTTTCTATTTGAAAAATTCTTGTATCGGGCATTTATTGCTTTTATCAAAACCTTGGCCCGATATTCCCAATATTTTAATCTATCAATATCTACAAGTAGACTATCATTAACTGTAGCTTTACATCTATTAGCTAATAAAATATTTTCTAAAAAATTAACTTTATCATCATCGTTCAGATGATGATGGGTGGTGACTTGCTATGGGGGAAGAGGAAACTCCAGTGGCATCTGCCTCAACATTCTCTTCTGCTTCATGATGGCTCTATGGACCTTGAAGCACATCACTTGCCTTGAATGGGAAATTTTTAGGATTCATATCCTGATAAAGAAAATCATCATCGAGATTCCTAGAGGGCATTTGAGATGCACTCTACACATTTGAGAAATTCCCAAGGGAAAAATTTGGGAACACTAAAACATTAGACTGAGACACGATGTGTGTCTAGGAAAGACTTTTGCTTCCTAGAGGTGGTGGTGTGAGGAACTGTTTCCCATGCATGCGAGATTGGTTCCTCACCATTGGTGGTACCTATTATGGATGGACTTGTTGTGGGTGCATTTATGGGTGTGTAGATGGTGGAGGCATATTTTTTTAGTATTTTGAATGTAACCGACATGTCTACAAAATTTCACATGAAAATATAAATTAAAACTAGTGTAAAAAATAATGCCATAAAAAGAGATTAATTTTAACCAAACATACCAGACTCAGACTCTGCACCCATTGATGATGCAACCATTTGCCCTTGCTCTAAAAACATTTAAAATATTTCCTCAAACTAAATATAATTTTAAATCATTAAAATACATCATTTAAAATAGTACTTTTGAATAATAAGGTTACCTTGTGAGTTGGAGGTTACTTCTTCAACATCGACTGTAACACGTCCAGAAGTAACAGGAGTCATAGGTGTATGTTGATCACTAGGAGACCTCAAATGTTTCATGGATCTTGAGGTAGTTACTAGTGATGATTGTGACTACATGTCAGAATCGGTAGATACTTCTTGAATCCTAAAGGTGACATCCCTTTTACTAGAAGATTGAGCTACTTTTTTTTCTTTCAAAAGAAAATTAGAAAATAACAAGATTGATTGGAAAGAAAGAAAACATAGATTATTCCAAAAAATAATTTTACCTATATTTCATCCTTCATCATACCAATAGCCAACAAGCTTGGGTGCAATGTAGTTGGAGGAGGGCTATTTTGAAGATTGAAATATGCTTCATTAAAAAGAGAAAGAACAAAGTTGTTGGTTGTTACTACATAAGAAGATTGTATTTTTTGGGCATTCAGAAGATCCTGTTTAAGATGGTTGGAAATGTGCATGGACCAATCAAATATACTACCAACAATACATCGAATCAATAAGGACAATGCCCAAAATGATATTTTTGTAGGTCACCCCTGCAAAATAAGTCTTGCCTGGAAAAATTCAATGCAAGCATGAAGAAATTTATCTCCAACATTGGAAATGTTTAAACCCCTTTTTGACTTAGAAGAATTAACTAAAAAAAGGGAGAACATTATTAGAAAATAAAAATTACAAAAGGGAGAACATTATTAGAGAATGAAAACTACAATACATAAAAAATGAAGAAAAATAAAAACTAAATTTTAAAAATATACCTTTCAAATTGTTTGAATGGACACCGAATTTGGATGCTAGCAGTCATTTGTCATCTTCGATCAAGGTGTATTGGTTGTTCACCAGGTGACCATCCATAAATGGTAGCCCTATTAGTCATTGCACATCTGAGGGTTTCATAGAAAAAATAATATCCTTGTTATCCACTTTGATGTGAATAATGGACTCATCATGGTCGTAGCAACTAACTATCCTTTGCATCAAGGAGACGTCGACATTGAACTATGGCATCTTGATTACTCCTGCGACTCTAGAGGTGTAAACCCATTGCGAATCTCTTCTAGGAGTGCCAAAAATATTCTTAATATTGGGGCAAAAGTAGTTCTTGAATGACACTTTCGAAGGTAGAGGAGAGGAAGAGCTAGCCATTTTTGCATTGAAAATGGTCTGAAAAATGCTCTGAAAATAGTCTAAAAATGCTTTGGAAATGCTCTGGAAAATGCTCTAAAATATTTTAAAAATGCTCTGAAAACCATCTAAAAATGCTCTGAAACCATTGTGGAAAATGCTCTAAAAATGCTCTGGAAAAAGCTCTGAAAATGCTCTAGAAAACGCTTTGGGAAAGGCAAAAAATGACCCTGCATTTCTATTTATAGAAGTCTGCATGGCTGAAGTCTATGGATGCGTGACACGTGGTAGAGGAGAGGACAATATTTGGTGGTCACTATTTTTTAGTCACCATATACCAATCGCCATCTTCAAATCACCATCTACCACTCACCTTCAGCCACTCACCTTCAGCTAGTCACCATATGCTAGTTGCCTTCAGCTAGTCACCTTTTTCCAGTCACCTTCTACCAGTCACCATATACGAGTCACCTTCAGCCAATCACCATATGTCATTCACCTTCTACCAATCACCTTCTACCAATTTCCTTCTACCAGTTGCCATCTACCAGTTGCCATCTACCAAATACCTTCTATGAGTTGCCTTCTACCACTCACCTTCTATCACTCATCTTATACCACTCACCTTCTACCACTTGTCATTTACCACTCACCTTCTACCATTTATATTCTACCACTCACCATCTGTTAGTTATCTTCTACCACTCACCATCTTCCAATCACCTTTTGCCACTTACCTTCTTCCAGTCACCATCTACCACTCACCTTCTGCCACTCACCTTCTACCAGTCACCATCTGCCACTCACCTTCTACCACTTTCCTTCTACCACTCACCTTCTACCACTCACCTTCTACCACTCACCTTCTGCCAGTTGCCTTCTGCTAGTTGCCTTCTATCATTCACCTTCAAGCACTTACCTTCTGCCAAGTTTTGATAATTTCTCTATGAAATTTTTTTAAAAATGCCAAATTTTAATAATTTCTTTGCAAAATTTTGAAAAATTCACCTAGTTTCCTTGATTCACCAAATAATTACTTTTTTGATAGTACCCCTTATGCATAACCCTGATAAGTTGGTCACCCTTTCTACAATGGCTCCAGGTGAATTTTCCTTTGAGTTGGATATCCATGAGTTCGTTCTCATCCAAAAATGAAATAAAATATTCATAAGAATTAACTGTTATTTCAAAGCCTCCTTTCTTATCAGTGGGGAAAAAGGGAGAATTAAAATCTCTAGCTAACATCCAAACCTTATTGGGAAAAACTCTTTCATCTGACTATGATTATTCCAGAGATGAAATCTCCCAAATGGGGAGTTTGGAGCATAAATATTTGATAAAACCCGTCTGCAATGATAGTTCTTACTAAATAACATGATATTCATGTAGTTTTCTTCCACAAATAGGAGTATACCTTCAATAATATATGGATCCCATAAACATAACAGCCCTTCAGAGGCTCTATTGGTAGGGCTTATGAGGAATTCATAGTTTTTCCATATGTATTTGGAAATATGTGAAGCATTTTGGGTATCTAGTTTGGATTATTGCAAGAGAAGAATGGTTGGTTTAAGGTCTTTCCTCATGGACTTAACCAAATATTGTTTGTTGTGTCCATTTAGGCCTCTCACATTCCATGAGAGGATTTTCATTTGGATATTCTAGAAGAAGACATTTTTCCTCTTCCTCGTGAAGAGGGAAATTTGGATCGGGTATATTTTCAAGTGGATCTGAAAGAAGGTTTTTCTTGGAGGAGAGACTCAAAGTGAGTTGAGTTTTTTTGGCAATATCCTCAGAAAATTTTCTATTTCTGGTGATCTTAGAGGAAGGACAACCTCATTTCTTTTCTAAATCGATATCAGCATGGAGCCTTTTTTGAATTTTGGTGAAATGGGGGCTCAAGGAAAAAATATTGTTGGGAATATTTACTTCATAATGGATTAAAAGCTTATAAATTCCTCCAAGAGGGATGGGTTGTGGCTCTTTTATAGTCATAACACTCACTTAAGGAGACAATCCAACTATATAAAAAGGAAAAGAAATGTTAGAAGTAATAGATTTGACATACAATTCATCACTCTTTACCTTTCCTCCAACCATAGTCAAATAATATTTTAGAGCTTTGAAGTGATGTATATGGTTTTTTTTTTTTGTTAAGTAGCATTTGTATTTACAGAAGGTTTTAACTAGGATTCCAAAACTTGATTACATAAGAGTTGGTAATAACATGCCGAGAATAAGCCATTACAACAAAATTTTGGGCCCAAGGCACCAATACCCTGAAAATGAAAAACAAACAGGAATCTCGCCCAGCGGGAACAGGTAAATTTGAAAAATCCTGCCCAACAGAAAACCACCAAAGAGTTGGTAATAACATGCTGATAATAAGCCATTACAACAAAATTTTAGGCCCAAGGCACCGATACCCTGAAAATGAAAAACAAATAGAAATCCCGCCCAGCGAGAACAGGTAAATTTGAACAATCCAGCCCAGCGGGAAACCATCAATTTTTAAGGAAGGTAAGTTTGAAGATACTGACTAGCGAGGAGCAGTTGAAAACTATCATCATGTAAATCTCGCCCAGCAGGAAGTAGCAAAAACCATTATAATATAAATCCCGCCTAGTAGGAAGCAGTCGAAAAACCACCAAAGAGTGAATCCCGCCCAGTGGGAAGCAGTAGAAATCCATCCTAGTGTAGATCTTGCCCAGCAAAAAGTAGCAAAAACCTCTACCAAGTGAATCCCCCCTCCTGATAAAACCAGCAGGAAATGAGAAAAACCCGCCCAACGGGAAACCCAACGGTTTTGGAGAATCCCGCCCCGCGGGAAACCATCCCGCCCAGCGGGAAACCATCCTACCCAAAAAAAAGGGGGAATCCCGCCCAGTAGGAAGCAACTGAAAACTAGCAAAGAGGAGATCCCACCCATCGAGAAGCAGCTAGAAATCACTACCAAGAGAATCCCGCCCCTAAGACAACTAGCAAGAAAAGACAACAGGTTAAGGGACCAGGGATACAGGGATTGGGGATCCCAGGTGGGAAGAGGTAACAGCCACAAAGATGGGATCCCTAGGAGCCTATCCTGGGGGATCCAGGGTCTGCATGCATAGATCAGATCCCCCCAAGATTTAAAAAATGTAGCAGAACCTAGAGAACCCCAATAGCAAGGGCCAAGAATCCCATCCTTGCACAGGAGAAACTTTAGGGAACTAGGACTGAGGCTGGGAACAGCCCAGGCAGAGAAAAATCCCCCCCAAGGCCAAAAAAATTCCCAAGGTTTCCACCAAGGAGCAGAACCAGCATGAAGAAGCCTCCAAACGGGAAATCAAAGAGGGCCCTCCCCATAAGGACAGGACCAACAACAGCCACAAGATCCCAGAGAGGATTCACTAGCAAAAAGGGGAAAGAGGCCCCCCCAGACCACCCCTAAAGTAGTAAGGACCTCAAAGGAAACCCTAGGAAGTCAGTAAAAAACCCAACCAATCACCCCCACCACCCATAGAACCGCAAGGAACCAAATCCATGCCAAAAACCTGCAAAAACCCCGGGGGGAAGCCTAAGGGAAAAAAAGGGAAGGGATCCCAAAAATAGCAAGGAACCCTAGGAAGCACCAGGCCAAAAACTCAAACAAGGGAACCCTGATCGACTGGGAGAGGTGCAGAAAGAGGAGAAGGATCTCCCTCAAGGAGATCATCTGCAACAAACAATCCCAGGGAGGGATGACCTGGGAAGAGCCAGGGACTGGGCAGGAACCAGGGGAGGGGGAGCAGGGAAGGGATCGGGACCCTTCCCTCTCTACTTTTATCCCTCATAAAATTGGGTCCTCTTAATTATCCATTAAAGATACATAAAAGGACGTATATAGTTTTCAATATTAGTAAAATCTAGATTTTTATTGTAGAGGTTTATCTCTATCCTATTAACTTCTCTAGCACTTACTTTTTATAGAGATATTTCAAAGTATACCATACCTCAACAGGATCAATTTTCTCTCTGGTGTGGAAAATTACATCTAATTCCACTAATGTAAAGAAGAGTCCAAGAGATTATTCATTTCTCTTTCTTTCTCTTACTAAGTTCATGATCATTAAGACCATATTTTGGTTTATTACTACAGATTTTTTCTTTAAGGTAACATACCAAAGAAATCCATTTATACAAAAAATCCTATATAGAACTATAATAGGTCCATAAATTGATGTCACCAGTAGAGCTCAAAAAATCTTGTAATCTAAGAAAATAGGCTTCAGATGCTTCTGTATGTAAAATTTATGGCCTTCATAGGATTTTTTATATTATCACTTAAACCAAAAAATAAATTCAAATCCCAAACCTTAAAAAATAAAAAGTTACCACTTGGTGCCACTAGATTGGATTTTGTGATCTTCAACTAGTGAATTAGATTTTTAATAAAATTAATTTTAAAATTTTTGAAGCTAATAGGTATCAAACCCTAGACCTTTTTTAGGAGAATGGGTAATCTTACCAAAGCATTGGAGGTGCCCTTTCATATAGAAGCCATATATACCTTTAACAAATACCAAGTTTGTTTATCTTTTGCTAAAAACAAGGTGCACTAGGTCTCAAGGTGCTTATAAAGTCCTCCAAGAGAGATGGGTTGTGGCTCTTTGATAGTCATAACACTCACATGATAAAACAAACCAATTATATAAAAAGTACAAGAAATATTAGAAGTAATAGATTTGGTATACACTTCATCACTCTTTACCTTTCCCCCAGTCATAGTCAAATAATATTTTAGAGCTTTGAAGTGACATACTTAGTTTTCAATATTAGTAAAATCTAGATTTTTACTGCAGAGGTTTTTCTCTATCCTATTAAATTCACTATCACTTACTTCTTATAGAGATATTTCAAAGTAGATCATACCTCAATAGGATCAATTGTCTTTCTTATGTGGAAAAGTGCATCTAATTCCACTAATGTAAAGAAGAGTCCAAGAGATTATTTCTTTCTATTTCTTTCTCTTACTAATTTCGTGATCATTAAGACCATATTTTGGTTTATTACTGAAGATTTTTTCCTTTAAGGTAACATACCAAAGAAATCCATTTATACAAAAAAAACTATGTAGAACTATAATAGGTCCATAAATTGATGTCACCAGTAAAGCTCAAAAATTCTTGTAATCTAAGAAAATAGGCTCCAAATGCTTATGTATGTAAACTTTATGGCCTTCATAGGATTTTGTATATTATCAATTAAGCCAAAAAATAAATTCAAATCCTAAACCTTTAAAAAAAAAATTACCACTTGGTACCACTAGATTGGCTTTTGTGATCTTCAACTAGTAAATTATATTTTAACAATTTGATGCATTTGATTAGTTGGAGTTCCTCATAGCATATCTATTTAAAAAATGAATTTAAATGTGTTGAAGCTAATAGGGCTCAAACCCTATATTTTTTCCAAGAGAATGGGTAATCCTACTAAAGCATTGGAGGTGCCCTTTGATATAGAAGCTATATATCTTTAGAAAAAACCAATTTTGTTTACCTTTTGCTAAAAACAAGGTGCATTAGCTCTCAAACCACTCACCAAGCGAACACAAAGGATTATCCTAACTTATATGCCATGTTATTTGGCATGGATATTAAGGAAAAAGCAATTTAATAACTACTAGAACCAATTATGTATACCAACCTTTGGCCTATGATCATATAACAACATTCATTATCCTATTTAAAAATCATTATAAGAGAATTGATCCTAAGACATTTGTTGACCAAACAAGATGACCAATCATTGCACAATAAGTATGAACAACAAATAGTGAAGGTAGGTAGATAGAAAACATTGTGGATCTTCTAATACTACTACAAAAATAGTTTTTGATAGTCAAACTCATAATGGATGGTTATCAAATCAACATTCAAACCACTATACCATAGCTCTACTTTGTTCCTTCAATGTAGGATACTCTATTTTGTGAGTCAAGGACTATCATAAATCAAATTCATCATCTCTTGTGGGAAATTCCCACTCAGAATTTTTTATTAAAAGGATCCCTTCATGGGAATGGAAATTACATCCATGTCCTACTATCAAAGCACGTTGACCTTACCATCCCATAATGTTTCTTTGTTTAGATATGGGAAAGGCTACTACAAGTGCATGAAGAGCTAAATAAATTTAAAAAAATGTATGAGGGTCATCAAACACATGATGTGAGGTAGACTAATATAGGTACAATTCATGGTGATGTTTCTTTACACATAGGTAGGACGTTGATGGATAAGGTTGTCAAATAAGGAAGTAATCAAGGTGCATAGGTAGAAGGAATCAAGGTGCATAGGTAGTGTAGCACCCTAAAATTGACGCAGTAACCCTTAGCAAATAATTAAAATTACTTTAGTAATAATTCAAATTCAAATTTTAACCCCGAACCGCCTGTTAAACCGCTTTCCTTATTTTCCATGCCATTTTTAGGATTTGTTGTGACCATTGGACGATATCGTCGCCGATCAGATGATATCGCCTCAGATCGGATGAATTCGTCTGGAGCAGAATGTCCAGATGATTTCGTCCCAAAACTAATTTTTCAAAATTAGCTTCTATTCCAACAACTTCTCTAACTCGGGCAGAGACGCGTCTGCACCGTTAGAGTCTCCTCCGTTGGAGATCTCCCAAATTGGGATGATCCCCAACCTCCTAACCTCCCTCCTAAGCCTATTTAAACCTTAGGACCCCCCTTGACCTACCCCTGGCTGGCTGAATTCCCCTATAGTTTGATCTTTATGTGCGTTAGAATACCCTAAATTCTTATTTGCATTTGTGCCTTTCTAAGTTTTCTTGTAGGAACTCTGTTATTCTTCAGCCAGAGCAAGCTCAGATCATCGTAGATGATCTTGTACAATCTCGGATGATCATGCCCCAATTCGAGATGATTTCGCACTCTACAGACGATTTTGAATGTAGTCAACATTGGGGGCAATTGGTGCCCAGAGTTTGCACTTTTCTCTTTTCGTCTGTTGTTTCATTCTGCATTTAGATCATTTTATTGTTATTTTCTACTATTCTGCATTTTGGAGTTCACCCATATAGCTTAAGTGCATGATAAGATCATAATTTGTCATTAGAATACTATAATTTACTTGAATTTCTATCCGTAATTATCGTTTTAGTATCTATATTGTCATATTACACCATTTTCCTCTATTAGTATTGCTGCATTTTCTGTGCTCTGTGTCTATTTCTCTGATTGCAGGTCTCTAACGAATTTGTATTCAGATCTCAGATGATCCTGTCTGATTTCAGATGATCCTGTCAGATCAGAGGCGATCTTGACTGCTTCAAAAATTAGAACCTCCATCAGACATCCGGATCAGGTATGACTTTTTTCTAATCTAGTATATTTCCTGTATTCTCTGTTTAATTCTATTTCTGTATTCATTTAAACCTGCATTTCATGTAGAATAGTTTAGATTCATTTGGCCAAACCTAGGATTTGAATGATTAAATGTAAAATTGAACACATCAAACACATTCCCAACCTAGGCATGGAGACTGCCACTAAACGTTTCCTGGTGAACCCCACCATCCGTCGAAAAATCACCTTAATACCTCTCCCTCGAGAGGCGGGACCTTCAAAGGGCCTCTCAGTCCGAGGTACCATCCCATCCTTCTCGCATCCCCCTTCCGGGCGTGGATCCTTTAGCCTGAAGGTAAGGGTGCAAAAAATTTGGAACGATACATTTTGGTGAACCCGACGTGAAACTAAAACCTTTTGAAAACAAAAAAACATAGATGCATTTAAAATCATTAGAAAACTACTAAGTTGCATATCATGTTTAGATGGTAGCTCCTAAGAAAAGACTAGCTGTCACTATAAATGTTGAAAACCAATTAGCAACCACAGAAATTAATTATGTGCTTAGTGTGCCTGAAATAGATAGAAACCAACTTTTGTGGGACGAACTTGATAGGAGACTAGGTATCATTTCATCTAGATCAATACAACTTAAACAAATCAAGAGGTTTGCCCTAGATAGAATCCTGGATCCTCATCAACTCATTTTTTATCATGAACTTCAGAGAGCTTGCCATAGGTGGTTAGCTTATAGGAGAGCTCTTGTGTCTTCAGAATTGTTCACCTTCGAGGAATACCTCGAGAACGCAACTGTTATACACCAATTCCTAGGTCGTGTAGAAGACCAAGAGGTCGTTCTTACGGATAGGGAAATGTGGAGGAGAGTTCCTAGAGTCTGTGTTATATCGAGAGTATTGCCACGAACTTTATTTCTACCAACCGAGTCCGAGACGAGATAATATCACTATAGCACTTTTTGTCAAATTCTTGAAAGAAAATTTTCAATTTGAAGAAGAACATTTCATGACTCTTGAAGAACTTGAGCCCATTAATGATATTTATAAATTGTTTATAGAAAACTAGATCATTGCTTTCATTATTATTATTTCTTGCATTTAGTGTGATGTTTGTTATCTTTATAATATTGTTATAAAAACACAAAAAAAAAACAAGAAAAACCAAAAACATAACAAAACCAAAACATTTTATTTTAAATACTATAGTAGGTATATAATTAAAATATATACCTCTTAAGCTTGTTGCATATATATATATATATATATATATATATATATATATATATATATATATATATATATATATATATATATATATATATAAGTCTAATATTGGTGCACTTAAGAGAGGGGGAAGAAGAAGAAAAAAAAAGAAAGAGCCTGGGGGGGGGGGGGGGGAGGGGGGGGGGGGGGGGAGGGAGAGGAAGGAGGGGGGGGGGCCGGGGGGATAAAGCTGGACCATCCAATAGAGATATGGTCACTATGATTAAGAACATGCAACAACAACAGGTTACCCAACCCCCTAAGGAACCTATTATTGAGCCTAAAATCATTCCCACACAAAAGAGACCTTCATTCACTGCTTTATTTTGCCAAACTATTGATCAATATGCTTCAAATCGACAAAAACCTAAAATGAAGCCAAACACCAATTTTCAACAATCTGGGATACAACATAATACAACTTCAAAACTTCTTCATAACACCCTTCCTACCAACAATTTACACAATAGCAATATAGCATCTAATCTTCATGTCCCTCCATCATATGCTCACAAATCCCATATTAATGCCCTACCGAACCAATATGGTGGGCAAACCAGTAATCTGGAAGCCATGGTGAAACAGTTAGCTTCCCGCATGGACCAGATAGATCCCTACCGTCCCTCGTATAATTATCGAGAGATGTGTAGTCAGCCTTTGGATCCCATAGTTGTAGCACAGCCATACCCTAAGCACTTTCCCATGCCCGTCCTGCCTATATATAAAGGAACTGAAGATCCCATAGAGCATCTTCGCATGTTTAGGATAGCATGTCATGATATATCACATGATGACTTGCTATTACTAAAAATGTTCCCGAAAATTTTAGGAGGAATGGCATTAGAGTGGTACTATCAATTGCCCACTCATTCTTTGAGGAATTTTGAAGAAACAGCTGAATATTTTGTCCATCAATTTAGTGCCTACATCGAGAGACACGTGACCATTAAAGATTTATACAACTTAAAACAAGACAAAGATGAATGTTTTGCTGATTTCTTAGCTAGATGGAGGCAGTTGACAGGAAAACTGCACTTTGTGCTACCTTATAGGGAAATGTTGGACATTTTTATTAATAATTTGCAAGAACAAATATCCTATGAATTATCAACTGCTACCTTGACCACCTTCGATCAAGCTATAGACTTAGCTCGAAGGGTGGAAGATGCTCTCATTAGAAGAGGTCAGCTCAAAAGGAAAGATGATGAGAAAACATCCAAAAATCAGTATAAAAATAAACAAGTTGTGGGTGACGGAGTCATTGATAGTAGAAACATTGCTAATATTAATACTACGAAAACAACGGAGAAGTTTATATTAAAACCTCCTGATAAACCACCCCGAGAATTTACTAGATTGAATCAACCTTTATCAACCATTCTTCCTCAATTACTAGCACGAGGCTTGATTCAATTACCAGCTATCCGGGAACCCGATCCAACTATACCCGGATACAGAGCTGATTTACATTGTGATTTTCATAGAGGACCTGGACATGCTACAAACTCTTGCAAAATATTAAAACATAAAATACAAGACTTGATTGATAATAATGAAATGGAGGTGCAAGCCTTTCAACCTAAACAAAATCCTCCTAATAATGCTCAAAAGAACATTCCCCAAAATCAGAATCAGAATGCCAATCAATCATTGGACATATTTCAACATCCTTTACCGCAGCATGGCAAAGAGGTGGCTAATCAAATCGAACATCATAATGTTCCCCCTCCTACCCGATATGTAGGGACTATTAGCGGACAATTATCTGTTCAGGATCCTCAAATATTTGGCACAACTTTCTCCATGGTTACGTCCAGACCCCTATATAATACTCAAACACCGGATCCTAGTGATGTAGAATCGGATACTGAAAGTGAAATAGACATCACCTCAAACCAATCGAATAGTTTTGAAAATGAATCAGATCCGATTCAACCTATCACAGATGCTATGGTTTCGAAAGAACCATTTCCTAGAAGAGTTACTACTCGACCCTCTTCTAATCAGTTCCTTCCTAATGAACAAGCCATAAATGCTAGACCGAGACCAATTCAGCGTCTTCAATATAACATTGTAGGTACCATCGGAGTTGTTACCAAACAACAGGCTCAAAACTCTCAAAAGGATCAAACTCAGAATGATGGATCAGCTCCATTTATTTTGAAAAATCCCAATAAAGGGAATCATATGTCTAATGTTCAACCTAAGCCTCCTTACAATATTAATGAACAATTATCCAATACTACGACCAGAATTTCCCTTTTGGACTTGTTAAGATCTTCTCCTATCCATAGGGATGAATTAATGCTCACATTAAGCCAAATGATGGTACCTCAAAATATTCAACCTGAAGCCATGTCCAATACTATCATCACTCGAGAAGTCGATTGTATTGACTTTCGAGATAAAGATATCCCACAACATAGTTTACATAAGGATAACCCCTTATATATTACTACCCTAATTGGAGATGTAGTTGTTAAACGAGTCTTGATTGATAATGGTTCATCTTTAAACATATGCACTTTTGACTTCTACCAAATATTTGGCTTTAGGAGTGACGAGATGAAAAGAACGGATATGATTATCAAAGCCTTCAATGACGAGACACAAGAAACGTGTGGAGTCATTACTATACCCTTGCAAGTTGGTCCTAGAACCCTAGATACAACCGTGTTTATTGTACATTGCCCTGCATCGTACAATATACTTCTGGGTCGCCCTTGGATCAATGCGATGCGAGCGGTTCCCTCCACTTTACATTAGTGTGTTAAATTTGAATTTAAAAACCAGTTGGTTACCATTCATGGTGATCCTAGACCCTTTGATATGTGTGCTTTGGTAGAACCCGTTGGAGTGCAATTTTGCCCCGCCCTGTCATCCACACATCCTAGTTCTTATCATCCATCCAAACGTGTGAAACACACACCCATAACATCATCTACCCCATCAACTACACCTATACATTTAACTCAACCATCTTCTGAACAAACCACATTAGGACCTCGAAAAGAGCCTAAACCTACACCCAATGCTTCTTTTTTTACCCCTATAACTTCTATACCCATAGACTCATCCATCGATATCCCTATAACATCATCATCCACTACAGGCATTCTTCCCACATCAGAAGATCAAGGAAATGTTCCTTCTACCTCTTATGCTCTCACTGATGAGCTCTTACCTGATTTATCTAAAATTCTTATATCAGAAGAGATCAACACTGCCATGCATACTTCCCTCCTTTTAAATAAACTCCCACCTTCTCCTCGTACCTTGGGCCTCCCACAACCTATGGGAAGTATCTACCAAGTCAGAAGTTGTGCTTTTGTTTATAAAGGATATGATTGGGGAAGAATACCCCGAAACATCAAGACGCATTGTGATGGATATGCTCGATGCTATTTTGCTAATGAATATATTAAAGCTAAACCCATAATGCTTAAATTGGGCTATAAAGGGAAAGGTTTGGGACCTTTCCAAAATGGTATGAAAGAACCTTTCGAGGTAGAACCGTGGCCTGCCCACTGTGGTGTGGGCCTATTTCCTAGTAAAGGTCAGCCCTTTCCATTTGAGGATGATGACCATCTCATATGTTATCAAGATTATCTAGATAAACAAGATTCTTTGTATCCAAAGAATAATTCTTCTACCTGCAATATGCTATCCATTGCCTATCCTGAAATGATTGTCGAATCCGATGATGAGTTGGAGGGAGATATCTTCCATGATATCTCCATTGAAGAATTGTTACACAATGGTTTTTATTTTGATGGTTCTATACCTACTATAGCCCAGCTTGAGGCCACGACTCCTCAAGATGAATTATCCAAGTTAACCTTAAAGGAATTACAAGAATTGGGTGTTTCACCTGCCCCACCTAATTTTGAAAGAGATCTACACATGGAAGTAGAAAACATCATTAAGGTTAACATTGGAACTGAGGATAATCCTCACATCATCAGTATTGGATCAGAATTAAGTCAAGAAAAACAAGAGCAATACATTGCATTCCTTAAAGAATATGAAGATGTCTTCGCTTGGACATATGAAGATATGCCAGGTTTAGACCCTTCTGTAGTCATGCATCACCTAGTAGTCCATCCGGATGCTAAACCTGTTAAACAAAAACTTAGAAAAATGCATCCCAAAGTGGCCTTGCTAGTCAAAGGGGAGTTAGAAAAACTCCTGAATGTTATTTTTATACAAGCTATTGATTATGCTGAATGGATCTCGAATGTAGTTCCAGTCACCAAGAAAGAAGCTACCAAAGTTAGGGTTTGCACAGACTTTAGAGATATTAACGTTGCATGCCCTAAAGATGATTTTCCTCTTCCAAACATGGATCAAATCATTGATTTTACTGCTGGGAGTGGAATGATGTCCCTAATGGATGGATTTTCTGGTTATAATCAGATCAGGATAGCTCTTGAAGATCAGGCTAAAATAACCTTTATTACCCCTTGGGGTACCTTTTGTTGGAAAGTGATGCCATTTGGTTTAAAGAATGCGAGCGCAACATATCAACGAGCCATGACTTATATCTTTCATGATATGATGCATGATATCCTACATGATTATGTAGATGATATTATAGCTCGCTCTATTAATGAAGATGATCATTTAGATGATTTGAGAAAAGTATTTAATCGGTTAAGAGAATATCTTATTCGATTAAATCCAACCAAATGTATATTCGGAGTCAAGTCCGGTAAATTATTAGGGGTTTTAGTTTCTTTACGTGGTATCAAAATCGACCCTCTCAAGATTGCGGCTATCACTGATATGCCCGCACCTACCAATATATCTGAGTTACGAAGTTTACAAGGTAAGCTTCAAGCCATCCGTCGCTTCATCGATAAGCTGGCGGACAAAACCAGTCCCTTTCTTAAGCTCCTTAAGAAGGATGTCCCTTTTAATTGGGACGACGAATGTAAGGAAGCTTTTGAACTTCTCAAACAATACCTCCTTAACCCACCTGTGCTTTCACCACCTAGACCTGATCGCCCATTTATCCCGTATATTTCAGCTTCAGATTTTGCTTTAGGAGCTATGTTAGCTCAACTTGATGATGAGAAAAGAGAACGTGCTAATTATTATATTAGCCAAACTTTAATTAGTTATGAAACCCGCTACACAACATTAGAAAAACTATGTCTAGCAGTCATATTTTCTACGCAGAAATTACGCCATTATATGCTCAGTCAGAAAACATATGTCATTGCTAAATATGATCCCTTGCGGTATCTCATGAGTCGACCTTATTTATCGGGTCGTACAACAAAGTGGGTTCTTGCTCTAAGCGAGTTTGAACTCACGTTCATAGGACAAAAGTCTGTTAAGGGTCAAATCATAGCAGATCAATTAGTTGCTGCACCCTTAGAGTCTACCCATCCCCTCATCATTGAGTTTCCTGATGAATGCCTTCAATTAGAGGCAGACCATGTTGAACAATGGTCCTTATACTTTGATGGAGCCCGATGCATGAGTGGGGCTAGTGCAGGTATTATTTTAATATCTCCACAAAAACACATTATACCTTTGTCCTTTAAATTAACATTTGCTTGCACCAATAATACTGCTGAATATGAAGCTCTAATCCTTGGATTACGAGCTGCCTTGGCACTAAAAATTAAACATCTGCTAGTTTTTGGTGATTCTCAACTTGTTATAAACCAAATTAATGAAGTTTATCAGACCAGAGATGATAAATTATGCCCATATAAAGCATATGTTTTGCAATTGTTATCCTTGTTTGATAAAGTTACCTTGGAAGCTATTCCTCGAACTAGCAACCGTGCGGCTGACGCTATGGCCGCAGTTGCCTCTCTTCTGCCCTTGGAGTTAGATGACGAATATGCCACCATCATTATTCGTCGACTCCAGGAACCCTCTTCAAATAAGTCATGCTTAGAACCTTTGGATGTGTTTCTAATCAATGAAACTACTCCTGAACCTTGGTATACGGATATATTTGATTTTCTTCACAATGGGACTTTCCCTGCCAGTTCTAATAGAAACCAGCGTCGGTTATTACGTAGACGAGCAAGTCAATTTGTAATAATTGGCAATACTTTATATAGGAGATCTTTTGAAGGTATCCTATTGAGATGTTTGAATCTAGAAGAATCCAAATCAGCTTTGAGTGAAGCCCACGATGGATCTTGTGGAGGACACTTCAGTGGTAGTGTCATTGCTAAAAAGCTCCTTAGGATAGGCTACTTTTGGCCTACCATGGAAACCGATGCACATGATTATGTGCGCCATTGCGACAAGTGCCAGAAACATGCTGACCTTGTCCATGCCCCTGCACAAGAACCGCAGGCTATTTCATCTCCTTGGCCCTTTTCAAAATGGGGCTTAGACATTATTGGCAAAATTAATCCTGTGTCATCTGATGGACACAAATTCATCATAACCGCCACTGAGTATTTTACGAAGTGGGTTGAAGCTATGCCTTTAGCTTCCTGCACTGGAACACAAGTCTCTAAATTTATTTTTAATCAAATCATTTGTAGGTTCGGAATTCTTGCAAATCTCATCTCAGACAATGGAACTTGTTTCAAAAATAAAGATGTTAAGAAATTATGCCAAAAATATAAAATTCAACATCGCTGGTCCACTCCCTATTATCCTCAGGGTAATGGCCAAGTAGAAGCATCTAATAAAACATTAATTAAAATCCTTAAAATATTGGTCAATAAATTTGGTCGTGATTGGCACATTCAATTATATCCAGCTTTGTGGGCATATCGCACTAGTGTTCGTACTCCCACAGGTACTTCACCTTTTGTTTTGGTTTATGGCGCTGAAGTTGTTTTTCCCTTTGAATTAGAAGTTCCTTCTTTGGCTCTACTACTTCAAGATACCGAAGTAGGAGATGAATATCGAGCTGGCAGACTCAGTCACTGGAACTCCTAGATGAAAAGTGCATCAATGCTTTGGAGCATCTTCGTGCCTACCAAAACAAGCTTAAAAGATCATATGCTAAGAAAGTTCGTCATCGATCCTTTGAGGTCGGCGACCTTGTTTTAAAAGAAAATCAAAAAAATACTAATGCAACTAAAGACCTTAAAGGTAAATTTGAGCCCAAATGGCTTGGACCATATATTATCATTGCTAAATTTGAATCGGGAGCATACAAATTAGCTACCTTAGATGGTAAATATTTAAAAGAACCTATGAATATTATGCATCTTAAGCGATATTACGCATAAAATTTGGTCATTTCATCATTTGTATATATTTTGCATGTTGTCTCATTTTAAAAATGTATAAAACTGTTTAAACAAAAACAAACAACAATATTATTGACTCTTTCGAAACCAAAAAATAAAAAATAAAGAGAAGAAAGAGAGAGTCAAAATTATCAAACTCCTCAAAAATATTTGTTGTATATATTTCTTCTTAAAGTATTGCAATTATATTTTCAAATTATTTTGGATAAATTAGCATTTATTTGGAATCTCTCACTTTTGCAAACACAAAAATAAATATCTTGATTTTATCTGGCATGATTACTAATCTCTCTTATATCAAAGTCCACAAAATTCAATTAAATAAAGTTTGAGCACGAGAGAATTGATCTTGTTATTTACTTAAACCAAGCATATCCTTTCACAATAAAATGATTATATTTGTAATGTCCATGCTATGCTACATAGTAGAAGTGGTTTCTTGAGCGAAAAGTTTCCCCTGCTATCCTATCATGCACATGGTCTAGAATCTTTGAGAATTGACAAAAGGACAAGCTCACCCCTACCCGAAATAAAAATCCCTTGCTCTACAGCTAATCCGAGCAAGTATCCCTAGCATAGGAAGAAAAAGAAAAATCAAGCAAAATCATGAGAAAAAGAAGCATTATTTCAGAATCATTTTGTACTCTCTTAGCACTATTTCAGCATTATCTCAAATATCAAAGCAAAAGATACGAAAAAGAAAAATACAAAAAAAAAAAAAAAAAAGGAAAGCGAAACAAGCAAAAGCAAAAGCAATAAAATCCCTTTCCCTACCCATTGAAAAGAAAAGAAGGGTTGATGAGCTTGAATCCCTGGAATTCTCAATTATTCGAAAACTGTGAGGTAAGCCCCATAACAGGTGGTTTGTGCCCAACCCGCTTGGCCTTGGGTAACTCCTAGCGTGGTGATATGTCTGTTACATTAGCGACCTTCTTTTGTACAGACCTATGTCTGCTTATGGATTAGCTAGCTCTTGATAACCCGACTTACATAGTAGTATGGTACGGTTATATGCATCTAAATCATGGTTAATGAACACTTATTTGGTTAATTCAAATCACTTGTATCAAATTATCTTGCTCAAAATTGGTAAATGAACAATACAATCGCACACACATTTGTATTTGAGAGATTTTGTATCATTATGATAAATCAAGATCGGTAATGAATTCACATTTGCACATGAGGATTCCTTATAAATCTACATTTCTCTTTGAGATAATTTAAGATATTTCTCGTAACTCTTTTCGGAATAATTTTATCCTTTTATTTCAGAATTTTATTTTGTATAAAAGCAATTACATACATCTTCTCATAAAATCTCAAAAATAATTTCAAACAAAAGTTTTCATATTATTATTTTTTTGTTTATCAAAGGTCAAAAATGCATCTTGCAATAAAACCAACAATCTATTTTCTTCTTTGGATTTTGCGATGATGGTATAAGTCTATACCTATAATTCTATGCCTAGCGCAAACCATCATTCTAATTTTCTTTTCCATTTATTTTAAAACAAAATTCATCAAAACATGTGACTTGCATCATTATGTTACACAATTATGCTTTACAAACAAACAAACACTTATTCTATTTCATGACATTATGTTCAAATTCAGTTTTTGCAACCATGGTATAAATTCTAAGGAATTATTCAAAATTTTATCACACTTAGGAATTTATGCCTAGCAAAAATCATTTTTTAAAAATATTTCATGCATAATATTTTCATGGAAATCTGAAAACAAATCACCATCATCATCATCATTTGCATCATCACAACAAAGTCTTAAGACAGTCTCTTAAGCACTCTTTTACTTTTAACAATATTTCTATACCAGGATTAGCTTGATGACCTAGTGAGCGGCGACTCCATGAAATGGTCTATAATAGCGACAATGTCCTTTGAAATTATTGTTAAAAGTCCCTTTTATTTTTTATCAAATCATTCCACAAACAACCAATTTGTTTACATCAGATTATTTCATTTAAATTTTAAAAGCATGACATTCAAACCATAATATTTCCAAACGACATAATTACATGAATCATCAAATCAATCACATCAAAACATTAAAGCATCATACAAACACATAAGACAAGTCATATGATCAAAAATATCTCATCTATATATATATCAACAATATATACATCATCTCAAAACTGGATCGGTATGCCACAATCTGTACCTCGGCATACTCAATCCTCTATCAAAAATAATAAACACTATGTATCAATCGTGTAGTGCGATCTGTAGCAGCTAGCCTCGAGAACCTCTCGAGCTCTCAGCCTCATCTCCTCCCTCGCCCGAAGGTGGACGAGGTGGCCCCATCGTAGTCCATGTGGTGCTATGAGTCCTGGACTCTGATCGTGATGATGTCCTCGATGACCTCATCATGATAGGCTCTGCAATGGGGGCCGACAGCGGTAACCTCTGCTCCTCTGGCACCATATGGTGGTATAGCGTCTGATAGAATGTGATCTGGGCAATAGCCCATGCTAGGTCCCGAGTGCTCGCCCCTCCGCTCCGTGCTCTAAGGTGTGCGACCTCATCTCTGAGCTGTGTGGCCTCCTCTCGATGTCGTGCAGCCTCATCCTACAAGGACTGCACCTGAGCCTGGAGACGGACAGTCTCCACCCGAAGAGTAGCCATCTCGCTACTCTCTCCTACCTCGACACCCTTGCCCTTATCGGGTGATGGTGGCCTCTCGCTCCATGGAGAAGGGGGTCTCTCCTCCCTCCTCTCCCGCTGCCGTGGCCTCTGCTGAGCCTGTGGCCTCCTCTGCTCTCTCCCGTCGTGACCCTGTGCCGCCTCAATGGCCGCCTGGCGTCGCCTCCCCATCCGATGCACAACTACGTGAATCGGACCCTGAGCCCTCGTCATCCGAGGAGGGTGGATGCCTGCGTACCAGGCATCATAGCCATTAGCAACCCCTGCGTCGTCCCCATCCACTGGCTGAATGGGGGCATCGTCCATGTCCTCACTCTAGAAGTGCTGCATATCTAGAGCCCCACTGACTGTAGTGTTATCCCGGACGGTCCAAGAAAACTCGTAGTCCCTGAGAGATGGGATCCCCTGTTGTAGACCGAACTGCCTCAAAACTCGGTCATAGCGGTGGAGCTCCACCTCTCTCCTCTCCATCCTCAGCCAACAGGTTCGCCTAACGTGAGCCAGCTCCTGTCCATCCTCGGCCCACCCTGGATGATCTCTCCAAGGCCTCTAGGTGATCTGGTCGGAGACAAGGTCGTCAAGTAGTCTCCGGGACATTGGCAGATCTATCCGCCGTTGTGACCCTCTTCGGAGCCACCAGTAGAAAACTCGGGGCCTCTCCCCATCAATCCCTGTCAGTGGGAGCCCTACCGGCCTCCGCACCATGATGTGCTCCCAGCACCAAACCTATAGTAGTGATGTCATGACCAGACATCGGCCGCCCTTGTATATGACCCCATGTAGGATCCTATACAATCGACATAGTACAAAGCTCCCCCAAGAAAACCTATACCCATGGTCTCTCATGTCGTAGACCACATCTATCAGTAGCCATGGTAGTCTGCATCCACTCTGATGGCATAGCAACAGACCACCTACCACCCCAGCCAAAACCTGTGTCAGTCTAGATGCCCCAGGCATCTGGCATAGCGACTCGATGTTCACTCTGCCCTTCTCCAGGGTGAAGCTCGGATCTTCGCACAATCGCATCATCACGTGGCCCTGATTGGTCATGGGAGTTATTAGCCATCCTTGTATGGGGATCCTCAAAATCCTCCATACATCCTCCAATGTGGGAGTCATCTCCCCGTCGATAACCGAAAACAAGAAGAACCCGGATACCACCTCTCTGCTAGGGCTGTCAATAGCCCCATATCTGTAGAAACCTGTGGCATATCTGCCACATGCTGTAAGCCGACTTGAGCCAACTGATCTCGCTCTTCCTGAGATAGAGCGGCCAAGTCATCCCTCAGCCCATCGTATTTCCATTCTCGGCTCTTTAGTAATCCTCTCTGCAACATAAACAACAAAACAATAAAAATCATTAATAAAACAGTGATTAAAAATGCAAGTAAAACAAGTTCAATTTCATACAAATGATGATATCGTCCACTATTGGACGATATCGTCCAAAATTTGAGCAAATTCATCTCCGATTTTGCAAGAGGGAATCGTCCCTTATTGTACGCAATCGTCCCCATATCGTCGATTTTGCCCTTGGACGAAATCGGCGATATCGAGACGATTTCGATGAAATTGAGACGATTTCGTCCCGACGACGTCGACGGCCCAAAAATGGCCGCGATGCTCAAAAATCATTCAAAATTAATCTAAAAAGCATGAAATTCAAAATTACAGCATTCTAAATTAAGTTTGGACCCTTACCCGTAGCCCGCATCGGACCTCTGTCGATCTGTGCGCTGTCTCGACCATCTTGTCTGTAGAGCTCTAGAAACCAGGAAAATGAACAGTAACAATGAATTAGGGTTTTACCCTATTTTTCTTAATTTTCTTCAAAAACACTTAACAACATTTTAAAATTTTGCTTTTCCGCGTTTTTACCTCAAACGTTCGATTTGGGTAAAAACACGGAGGGGGCATCATAGTAAGTCGTCGTACGATTCGACCTAGAATCGTCGCCTAAAAATGGGAATAATTTTTGCTTTCTCGTAGATCGAGAAGAACTCATCTTTAACGCATTTTCTTCAAAAAATTCGCTAAAGAGGGGGCAAAATGTAGCACCCTAAAATTGGCACAGTAAACCTTAGCAAATAATTAAAATTACTTTAGTAATAATTCAAATTCAAATTTTAACCCCGAACCGCCTGTTAAACCGCTTTCCTTGTTTTCCATGCCATTTTTAGGATTTTTTGTGACCGTTGGATGATATCATCGCCGATCAGACGATATCGCCTCAGATCGGACGAATTCATCTGGAGCAGAACGTCCAGACGATTTCGTCCCAAAACTAATTTTTCAAAATTAGCTTCTGTTCCAACAACTTCTCTAACTCGGGCAGAGATGCGTCTGCACCGTTAGAGTCTCCTCCATTGGAGATCTCCCAAATTGGGATGATCCCCAACCTCCTAACCTCCCTCCTAAGCCTATTTAAACCTTAGGACCCCCCCTGACCTACCCCTGACTGGCTGGCTGAATTCCCCTGTAGTTTGATCTTTACATGCATTAGAATACCCTGAATTCTTATTTGCATTTTGTGTCTTTCTAAGTTTTCTTGCAGGAACTCTGTTATTCTTTAGTCGGAGCAAGCTCAGATCATCGCAGATGATCTTGTACAATCTCGGATGATCATGCCCCAATTCGAGATGATTTCGCACTCTATAGACGATTTTGACTGCAGTCAACATTGGGGGCAATTGGTGCCCAGAGTTTGCACTTTTCTCTTTTCGTCTGTTGTTTCATTCTGCATTTAGATCAGTTTATTGTTATTTTCTGCTATTCTGCATTTTGGAGTTCACCCATATAGCTTAAGTGCATGATAAGATCATAATTTGTCATTAGAATACTATAATTTACTTGAATTTCTATTCGTAATTATCGTTTTAGTATCTATATTGTCATATTACATCATTTTCCTCTGTTAGTATTGCTGCATTTTCTGTGTTCTGTGTCTATTTCTTTGATTGCAGGTCTCTGACGAATTCGTCAGATCTCAAATGATCCTGTCTGATTTCAGATGATCCTGTCAGATCAGAGGCGATCTTGACTGCTTCAAAAATTAGAACCTCCATCAGACATCCGGATCAGGTATGACTTTTTCTAATCTAGTATATTTCCTGTATTCTCTATTTAATTCTATTTTTGTATTCATTTAAACCTGCATTTCATGTAGAACAGTTTAGATTCATTTGGCCAAACCTAGGATTTGAATGATTAAATGTAAAATTGAACACATCAAACACATTCCCAACCTAGGCGTGGAGACTACCACTAAACGTTTCCTGGTGAACCCCACCATCCGTCAAAAAATCACCTTAATACCTCTCCCCCGAGAGGCGGGACCTTCAAAGGGCCTCTCAGTCCGAGGTACCATCCCATCCTTCTCGCATCCCCCTTTCGGGCGCGGATCCTTTAGCCTGAAGGTAAGGGTGCAAAAAATTTGGAACGATACAGGTAGACACACAAGCATGTGACAACAATCCAAAAATCTTACATGCTCATGGATGCACATGTAAAGTAGAATGGAGGGAAAGGAATCAATGCCCTTTCTTAAATTTGAAAATATCATATTATTACATTTAGATAGATCCTTTATTTTATTTAGAGAGAAGAAATTTTATCTTTTGCTTTGATATCATACTCAAATTTGTAATGTTTTCTAGAAATGTACTGAAACAAACATTTACCATAATCAAGTCCAAAAAGGATTAAAGATCAAATTGAAGAGAGAAATACTAAATAAAAGAAGAGATATAAGAGAAATGATAAGAAAAAGAATAAGTTGGGTGTCTATGAGCATCCCAGTATGTCACATTTTCTTCACACTTATGATACAAATAGATCTTAATTGAGGTATATTTATAGTGAATGGTTGAGAATCCATAGAGGTAGATGGAGGAATTGATCCTCCATAAGTATAAATATTCTTTAAGATATTTTCTCTCTATTAGTATATGTTGCATCTCATAAATTTGTCATTATACTTTTCCCATAAATTTCTCCATTATCACCTTATACACCTTTCCATAGAAATGGTAAGAGATTTCTCTTACTTCTCAATAGGATGCATTTTTGTATTCTACTATGCTTAAATATTTTCCGTCTTTCCCTACTTGGTCTAGTCAAAGGATAGAAAACCAACCTTTCTTTTGGTAAATGATTTAACTAGACTATGTAGGAAGTATAATTGAACTTCCTCTCTTTATTAAATTCCTTGAGTTAACTACCCATCTAGTCATAAATGTTTTTTACATAGTAAATCATTTGGAAGGGCACCAGGTAGGTCTAGATGACATGTAGTAAGGCTATGTGATCCTTATAAATATTCTTATCTCTCTTTTCCTCTAGGACTATGACTATCCCTAACATTAATATATGCATATCTTTAGATAATTGGTCTAACTCCAATGGGATATTGAAGTAGATGGTAGATTCTACTTCTTCACATAAGGGGTTAGGGAGCTCTATAAATAAGAATTGGTTTTTCCATACTAAAATTTTCTAGGTTATTGGGATATAATATTTACACATGGATAGGTTATTAACAACCTTTAGCATATTTCTTATAACATCTTCTTTGATATAGAAAGCATACTCTATCCATTGAGAGAGGCAAAAAAAATATTTTTGTTGGGTCATATTTTTTTACCACCACTTCTACTAGCTTCAAACAACTCATTTATAGTACCAAAGTTCATTGCTAAGCCTAATATCTAGATTCTACTTATACTCCACAAATCCATTTTGAGGCCCAAGTTGTACATTATAAGGGCTTCTTTCTACCCTATTGGGTGGGTATAATTCTCCTAATCAACTCTATAGTATGGGTCTTTGAAGTATTCCTTAGTTCTTTTGGGATATGGAAATCCCTGTTTCTTTCTCTTCCCTCTCTTCTTCTAGTTTTTTCCTCCTTATAGTTTGGCCTCTATTGATGTGATCAAAATAGGTAATAACAAGGCAATGAGAGTTAGGGTTATAGTTGTGGAATGTGGTGAAATGGATTGCATCTAAATAATGAAGGCTAGTAGATATAGATGTCATGTCCATGACAAATAAATAGAATAAAATTAGGTAAATTGTAAAATTCTAGGAAAATGAGATAATTTTAGCTTTTCAAGGTCAGAAAGAATTCGCTTGCTAATTTAAAGTGATCCAATCACAAGCTAAGAAAGCTTCACTCTCTTAAGTTTTTAGAATTGTGAGGGTTTAGGAAGTTATTTAGTTAAAAAAATTGAGTGATTTTCTAGAAGAGGTAGTGTTATTTGCTTAGGAGGAAAGAGCAATTTACTTGATGTGTTTGAATTATTTGCTAGTATTTTTTGGCTGAATTGCTCATGTTTAAGGACTATGGTAGTCAATCATGTTCATATACTCCTATGAGGGAGCCTACGGAGTTCTAAACTATGTCATGAATGGTATATAAGTATGTATCCCCAAATGCAACTCATTCCCTATCGTTAATAATGGATGCATTACTCAACAATTCATGTTTACCATGACATAGAGAGAAGAAAGATAAGAGAAAGAGTGGGTTGTATACACATTGCAATTCTCTATAGGAGAGGGAGATCCTCTGGAAGGAAAAACCACTATGCTCCTATTGAAACAAGGTTTGTCACTGTAGTATTTTATCAATTGCATTATTTAACAAGGCACACTTGCCACTATAATAAGACACCAAAATAACATAAATTATTAGAGATGCGCTAGATACATGTTACAACTCATCTTAGATGAGGTATATCCCATGGAAGGAAAAGTCACCATGTCCCTACCATAGTAGAGTGTTCCACTATAGGATCTAATCAATTGTATTATTCAAAAAGGTGTGCTTACCACCATAATGGGATATTAAATGAATAATTGACTAGAAAGATGGATTATTTTTGTATCTTTATTACATGAAATATTTAAAAGAATGTTGACTTGGTCTTCCAACCTCATACCATATGGGAGATGGTATGAGTTGAACTAAGGTAGTTTAATTTATGGCACTTAAAGCAAGCTACTAATATAAGGAATACTTTGAAGACATCATGGTGTCCCTTACTAGCAAGAGTGACACATGACATAGAAGATCCAAAAAATCATAAACAAATCCAAAAATAGTAAATAATAAAATAATAATAATGAAAAAAACCAAATAACAAAGCAACGATGTAAAAATAAACCAAGAGTAGGCAAAAAAGACTTGAATAGTCAACACAACCAAGATCACCTCTTTAATAGGTGGTCAAGGTTAGGAAAAAGAGATAACTCAAAATAGAAAATCCAAGACTAGCCAAAGGATTTTGAAAACTCGATGACCAAGATTGTATCAAATTGAATAATGCAATTGAAGAAGTAAAAATACAACTAACCAAAGGTCTTGATGTTTTTTTCTTGTTTGTGATAAGTTTTTGGGTCTCCTTTCAAAACCCACTTTCAATGAAAGTCTCTTTTACCAACCAAAAGAAAAAATTTAAGAATGCAAAATGCAACTACATCTAGTGAATTACTCAAAGAGTAGTGATCCAATCACAAAGTAGTGAATCACTCTATGAAATGGACCAAATAACTCCTTTGATAAAAACCTTGTAGTAATTCTTCAAGCTTGGTGATATGTTTTTTATAAATGGTGAATCACAATTTTTAACTAAAAGTAGAGAAAATGGCTATTTGGGTGAAAATATAGAGGATTTTCTCTCCAAATTGAAAAAGCACCATTCATCAGAAGTAAATTATAGTTTTTGATAGAGAAATTAATTCACAATTTTTTCCCATGGGAAAATTTCTTACAATGCAATTCAAACTACCAATTTTTTTATTCTATAAGATGAATTTAAGAAAAAACTACTCTACTCATTCTAAAGTTAGCACATACCTCATTCATACCTACATAAACAATTTTTTTAGGTTAGAATAGTGTAATTTTTGAATAAACGAGTGAATCACTTCCTAAATACTTAGATTTTTTTTAACATTTTGGTTTGAGCAAATTCCTAAAAGTAATTCATTTCTAATTTTTTATCAAATTAAACTTTTAATACTTAGATAATTTTTTATAGTTTTTTAGGTGGTTTGCATTTTATTTCTATGTGATTTGCTTTTTGAAGATAAACTTTTTAATTTTTCAACACTTCAAAAAACATTCTTCTTCTATCAATCAATTTAATTTTAAAGGTGCAAATTGCTCCTCGGATTGAGACTTTATGAAAATCCTCTAAAAATTGGCACATTGCATCTTGTGAGTGGAAATTATAATTTGGCACCAAGCACAAGGAAACTTGATAGAAATTTATGTTACTTTGTGAAAAAATATATGTGTGATAAAGTTCAATATAGAGTCACCATTTACAAAGAACCTATTAAATTATATGTACCTCATTCATACCTACATAAACACATTTTTTAGGTTAAAAAGTATAATTTTTAGATAGAAGAGTGAATTTCTCTATGAAACACAATGAATCACTCCCAAAATGCTTAGAAAAAATTTCAAAAAAAATGGTGGGGCAAATCACTTCAAGTAATTTGCTTCTAATTTTTTATCAAATCACCCTTCTAACACTTAGGTAGATTTTGTTTTCCCATCAGGCAATTAGATTTTTTTTTCTAGGATATTTGATTTTTGAAGTCGATTATTTCTCTTTTTCAACACTTAGAAAAAACTTGTTTTGTACTAGACGATCACTTTTGAAGAAGTGAATCACTCTCCAAATTGAGACTTTGCAAAAATCCTCCAAAATTTAGCAAATTACATCTTGTTATTCAAAAAATGTTATTTGGCACCAAAACCAAGGAAACCTAAATAAAATTGATATTAATTCATGAAAAATTAAAGGACTAAGTGAAGTTCAAAATGGTGTCACCATTTTTAAAGCATAAAAATAAAATTAAAAATTTCAAAATATATGGAAAACTAGGTCTAAAAGTAAGACTAGTCTCAATTTTAATGTGAAAATCAATCATTTGGTCCTATTATGCATGCCATAAATAGTTATTAATTATGGAATTGTTCAAGTTCTTATGCACACCATAATTTCATTGGAAGAATGGAGATCCTATCCTTTTTAAACATTGAAATTTTGTTGAGACCCCACTATCCTTACTAATTTAAACTAATCTAGCCTAAGTACCAAGAAAAAACTAAAACCAAATGCATAAATATAAATGCTTGAAAGGTAACTATCCAAGATATTATAGTAAATTACATGAAAATAAAATACAATTGTAATCATTGTAAGGAGATTGTATGATCAAACAATGCATGCAAAAATGGAATACAATAATGTTCTCCCTTGAATATGAAAATAAAATAATAAATAACGGTAATAAATTAAATGCATTGTGCCACAATCACCATGCATTGCATAATCAGAAAGACCAGTGCCACAATTGGAAAGCAAAAAGTCTTGCACAATTTCTTATTTTCTTTAAAATTAGGGAAACTACAATATGGGTCTCATAGCATGTAGAAATGATTCCCTCAAGGTCAAAATATATTTACAATCAATCCCATGGATGCTTTTTCTAGGAAGAATTCATTCAATAGTTACCTAGGGTGAGAAATTTCTACTCATAGTAATTCTAACAATTTGGAGGCATCTTTAGCAATATGATGCACCTCCAAATGTTACATGCCTATAAATTTCATGCTAAAAAATTTAGAAGCCTTCTAAATATATTTTGGTGACACAAACGAACAAGGGCATCATCTTATAGATGATCATATTTGTCTTGATTTGCTTAAAGAAGAGCATTTCCCTCATGGTAAGGGAGCAAATTGCTCCAATTTTTGGAGCAAATCACTCTCCTTAAAGTGAATTAGTACACTTAGGAGTGACTAATCAAATTCTCATATTTGTTGTTTTGCATTATCACTTAAGGCCTTACAAAATCCATTTCCATTATCTTTTATAGCTAATCTCTTGGAGGGATTAGAAGGTAACAGCCAAGTTACTATATTTCCACAAGAAACCATGAATGGGTCATGAGGTCACTAGAGGATAATATTTTGTAGAAATATATTATCTCTTCAATATGATCATACTCAAATCAATAATGAGTCTAGATATTAAAATAGAAGGGTATTGTGCACATTTTGATATTGCCTATGATTAAATACATCTAAAAATTTGACCTTTTGGGTATAATATAAGATAGAGCCCCTTTGTTATATTGTTCTCTCTTGATAAAAACAAATTTATAAAAAATTTATTTGACCTAAGATGAATTTTATTTGACCTAAGATGAATATTATATTTTAACTATTTAATTTAATAATTTATTTGATGTAACTTATTTCATAAGTGTTAAATCTATCCACCTGAGAGTAAAATATAATAAAACATATATTTCACTTGAGTATCAAAATGATCATGCTATGATATGGGATAATTGAAGATTATTATATGATAGAAATGATGAATTATCATTTGAGATGCTTGAGGAGATTGCAAAAGGACTATTATTTAAAGGTGTAGATCCATATTTACCAAAGGAATTAAAAGCACTACAACAAAGTGAATAGCACTCTATAAATTTTCAATAAAACTAAATCCAATAATTAAAAAAAAATATATAATATTTTTAAAATATTCCTTAAATTGAATTATAATTTGAAAAAATTAATAATATTTTTGTATCGCTCCAAAATTTTCACACCTTTACCTTCAGGCTATAGGATCCGTGCCTGGAAGGGGGATGTGAAAAGGATGTCACGGTACCTCGGACTGAGAGGACTTGCGAAGGTCCCGCCTCTCAAGGGAGGTGTATATTGTTAATTTTCGGCGGATGGTGGGTTCACTAGTAAACATTCAATGGTAGTTTCCATGCCTAGGTTGGGAATGTGTTTTATGTGTTCATTTTAGCCTTAAGTATTCAAATCCTAGGTTTGGCCAAAATGCGTCTAAGCTATTCTATATGCATATGCAAATTAAATGAATACAAAAAAGCAGAATATAATAGAAAAATAGAG
Organism: Wollemia nobilis; assembly: GCA_028583015.1. Lineage (NCBI taxonomy): Eukaryota > Viridiplantae > Streptophyta > Pinopsida > Araucariales > Araucariaceae > Wollemia > Wollemia nobilis. The sequence continues at coordinate 5,245,707 of JAQPPZ010000622.1, forward strand.
AAGTTGAAAAATATTACAAGAAAAATACCTGATCCGGATGTCTGATGATGATTCTGATTCTTGAAACAGTCAGGATCACCTCTGATTTGACAAGATCGTCTGAGATCTGACGAATTCGTCAGAGACCTGCAAATAGAGAAATAGGTGCAAAATACAGAAAATGCAACTGTCCTAATAGAGGGAAACAATGTAAAATGATAGCAATAATATCAAACTGAAACTTGAAAATAGAAACATGAATGAATTATGCTAATTTGATCACAATTATGGCTTAATTATGCATTTAATCTAGATGGGTGAACTCCAAAATATAGAATAGTATAAAATACTGAATAAACTAAGCTAATCGCAAAATAAAACAGCAAAAAAAGGGTAGAGAAATGCAAACTTCAGGCACTGATTGCCTCAATGTTGACTGCAGTCGAAATCGTCTCGCATTGGTACGAAATCGTCTCTGATTCAACAGGTTCGCCTCCGATCTAAACAGGTTCGTCAACGACGATGTAAGCTTGCTCCGACTGAAAAACAATATGGTACCTACAACAAAATTGTATAGAACTAATGCAAAATAGAAACTTAGGATGTTTTAACATGTATTCAGTCGGGTTACAGGGAATTTCAGCCAGGGGGGTGCTAAGGGAAGGGCTTAGGATTAAATAGGCCTAGGATGGAGGTTAAGAGGTTGGAGATCATCCCTATTTGGGAGATCTCCAACGGGGGAGGGTCCCTAACAGCGCAGACACGCTTCTGCTCGGATTAGAGACCCATTGGAACAGAAGCTAATTGTGAAAAATCAGTTTTGATACAAGATCGTCTGGACGTCCTAGCCCAGATGAAATCATCAAATCTGGGGCGATATCGTCTGATCGGAGACAATATCGTCAAATTGTCAAAACAACCTCTAAAAATGACACGGGAAAAGGGGAAACGGATTACCCGACGGTTAACGGGCGGTTTGGGAGGTTAAAATTTGAATTTAAATTATTTACTAGGATGAATGTAATTATTACAATTTCACTACGCCAATTTTAGGGTGTTATATTTTGCCCCCTCTTTAGCAAATTTTCCAAAGAAAATACGTTAAAGATGAGTTCTTCTCGATCTACGAGAAAGCAAAAATTATTCTCATTTTTAGGCGACGATTCTTGGTCGAATCGCACAACAGCTTACTATGGTGCCCCCTCCGTGTTTTTACCCAAATCGAATGTTTGAGGTAAAAACGCGAAAAAGCAAAATTATTTTTGAATTATTTTTGAATAAAATTAAGAAAAATAGGGTAAAACCCTAATTCATTTTTACTGTTCACTTTATCGGTTTTAGAGCTCCGGAAGCAAAAATGGTGGAGACGACGCACAGATCAACAGAGGTCCGACGCGAGCTACGGGTAAGAGTCTAAACTTAGTTTAGAGTGCTTTAATTTGATTTTACATGCTTTTTAGATGAATTTTGATTAAATTTTGAGCATCGCGGCCATTTTTGGGTCGTCGACATCGTCGGGATGAAATCGTCTCGATTTCGACGAAATCGTCTCAATTTCGTCGATTTCGTCCAAGGGCAAAATCGACGAAAGGGGGACGATTTCATCAAATTAAGGATGATTTCGGCTTGCGAAATCGGAGACGATTATGCTCAAATTTGGGACAATATCGTCCAATAGTGGATGATATCATCATTGAAGTAAATTGAACTTGTTTTTAACTTGCATTATTGATCACTTGAGTTTGTTATTAATGATTGTTTTTTTATTGTTGTTTATGTTGCAGAGAGGATTGCTAAAGAGCAGGGAATGGAAATATGGAGGTTTGAGAGATGATTTGGCTGCTCTTACACAGGCAGAGTGGGATCAGCTGGCACAGGCCGACTTACAGCATGTGGCAGAAATGCCACAAGTGTCTATAGACATGGGGCTACTGACAGCCCTACCAGAGAGATGGTATCCGGGTTCTTCCTGTTTTTGGCTACCTACAAGGGAGATGACTCCCACTTTGGAGGATGTATGGAGGATTCTAAGAATCCCCATACAAGGACGATTGATCACTCCTGCGGCCAATCAGGGCCATACTATGGGACGGTTGTGTGGTGACCCGAGCTTTGCCCTAGAGAAGGGTGGAGTTAACATCGAGGCACTACGTCAGATGCCTGGGGCATCTAGACTGACATAGGTTCTAGCTAGAGTGGTTGGTGGACTTCTGCTGTACCACCAGAGCGGGTGCAGGGTGCCATGGATGCTAGCAGATGTGATTTGCGATATGCGAGACCATGGCTACAGATTATCTTGGTACAGTTTTGTGCTATGCCGACTGTACAGGATCTTGCATGGGGTCATGTACAAGGGCAGCCAATGTCTGGTGATGACATCGCTCCTACAGGTTTGGTGCTGGGAGCACATTGTAGTGCAGAGGCCGATAGGGCTTCCTTTGATAGGTATTGATGGGGAGAGGCCCCGAGTTTTCTACTGGTGGCTCCGAAGAGGGTCACAGCGACGGATCGACCTTCCGATGTCTTGAAGACTACTAGATGACCTAGTCCTGGACCAGATCACCTGGAGGCCATGGCGAGGGCACCCATGGTGGGCTGAGGATGGACAAGAGTTAGCTCGCGTCAGGCAAGTTTGCTAGCTACGGATGGAGAGGGGAGAGGTGGAGCTCCATCGCTATGACCGAGTTTTGCAACAGTTCGGTCTGCAGTAGGGGATCCCATCTCTTAGGGATTATGAGTTTTCTTGGACTGTCCGGGATAACACTACAGTGAGCGAGGCTCCAGACATGCAGTGTTTCTAGAGTCAATACTTGGATGATGCCCCCATTCAGCCAGTGGATGGGGACGATGCAGGGGTTACAAATGGCTATGATGCTTGGTACGCAGGCATCCTCCCTCCTTGGATGATGAGGGCTCAGGGTCCGATACACGCAGTTGTGCATCAGATAGGGAGGCGATGCCAGGCGGCTATGGAAGCAGCCTAGGGTCGTAATGGGAGAGAGCTGAGGAGGCCACAAGCATAGGAGAGGCTGCGGTAGAGGGAGAGAAGGGAGGCGAGACCCCCTTCTCCATAGAGAGAGAGGCCACCATCGCCCGATAAGGGCAAGGGTGTCGACACAGGGGAGAGTAGTGAGACAGCTACTCTCTGAGCGAAGATGATCCGTCTCTAGGCACAGGTGTAGACCCTATAGGAGGATGCTGCACAACATCGATCTAAGGTTACACAGCTCCGAGACGAGATTGCATGCCTCAGGGCACGGGGCGAAGGGGCGAGCACTAGGGAGATGACACGGGCTATTGCCCAAATTACTTTCTACCAGAATTTATACTATCAACTGGTGCTAGAGGAGGATAAACTACCCCTGCCAGCCAACATCACAGATCCGATCAGGATTGGGTCGTCAAGGACCTCGTCTTGATCGATGACTAGGACTTGCAGTACTACACATACTGCGATGGGGCCACCTCGTCCACCTCAGGGCGGGGGAGGAGATGAGGTTGAGAGCTCGAGGGGTTCTCAAGGCTAGAGCACTGCACGGCTTTGTACAGATTGAGACATAGAGCATGTATTATTATTATTTTATTGATAGAGGATTGAGTATGCCGAGGTACAGATTGTGGCATACCAATCCAGTTTTGATGATGTATATATACTGTTGATATAAATATGATATGTTTTTGATCATATGACTTGTGTTATGTGTATGTTGATGATGCTTTTATGTTTGATTGATTAATTTGATGATTGGATTGAGGATTCATGAAATTATGTTGTGTTGAAAATTTATAATTTTGATGTCATGCTGTAATATTTTAAATGAAATAATCTGATGTAACAAATTGATTGTTTGTGATGTAATGCGATAAAAAAATAATAATAAAATAAAAATAATAAAAATAAAAAGAGACTTCTAACAATAATTTCAAAGGACATTATCGCTATTATAGACCATTTCATGGAGTCGCTGCTCACTCGGTCGTCAAGCTAATCCCAGTATAAAAATATTGTTAAAAGTAAAAGAGTGCTTAAGAGACTGTCTTAAGAATTTGGTGCAATGGTGAAAATGATGGTGATGATGGTTTGTTTTTCAGATTTTCATAAAAATAGTATGCATGAAATAATGTTTTTTTCTAGGCATAAATTCCTAAGTGTGATAATTTTTTGATAATTCCTTAGGAATTATACCATCTTTGCAAAATTTGAAGGTTAACATAATGACATGAAATAATGAAAATGTGCATGCTTAAAAGCATAATTTGTGTAACATAATGAATTAAGTCATATGGTTTTCATGATTTTTAAATAAATGGGGAATAAAAATTGTTACAATGATTTGCGCTAGGCATAGAATAATTGAAAATTCTAGGGATTCAAGCTCATCAACCCTTCTTTTCTTTTCAAAGGGTAGGGAAAGGGATTTTATTGCTTTCTTGCTTTCTGCTTTCTTTTGCTTTTCTTTTGAACTTTGCTTCTTTTTCTTTTTGTATTTTTTGCTTGATTTTTGAGATAGTGCTTGAAATATTGTTGTAATGATATAAAATAACATTTTTCTTTTCTCTTTTTTCGTGAACTTTTCTTTTCTTTTTCTTTGCTAGGGGTACTTGCTCGGATTAGCTGTAGAGCAAGGGATTTTTATTCTGGGTAGGGGTGAGCTTGTCCTTTTGCCAATTCTCAAAGATTCTAGACCATGTGCATGATAGGATAGTAGGGGAAACTTTTCGCTCAAGAAATCACGTCTACTATGTAGCAAAACATGGAAATTACAAATATAATCATTTTATTGTGAAAAGATGTGCTTGGTTTAAGTAAATAACAAGATCAATTCTCTATGCTCAAACTTTATTTAATTGAATTTTGTGGACTTTGATATAAGAGAGATTAGTAATCATGCCAAATAAAATCAAAATATTTATTTTTGTGAGTGTGCAAGTGAGGGATTCCAAATAAATGCTAATTTATCAAAAATAATTTGAAACATATAACTGCAACATTTGTAAGAAAATATATATAAATACTTTTTGAGACATTTTGAGAATACTGACTCTCTCTTTCTTCTTTATATTGTTTTGGTTTCGAAAGAGTCAAGCATATTGTTGTTTTTATATTTTTTATCATTATTTTGTTTTTTGGTTTTATTTTTGTTTTTGAACAAAAAATTTAACAAGTGCCATAAATAAATGCAACAAATAGTTTTGAAGATTTTGATGATTATGAATGTTGTTGGTGTTTTTGAATTTATAAAGTTGAAAGAAATACAAGATAGTGATTTTGAACAAATATATACATGGATGAAGTGACCAAATTTATACATAGTAATGTTTAAGATGCAAAATATTCATGGGTTCTTTAAGTTCTTTACCATCTAAGGTAGACAATTTGTATGCTCCTAATTCAAATTTAGCAGTAATAATGTATGGTCCAAGCCAGTTGGGCTCAAATTTACCTTTAAGGTCTTTAGTTGCATTAGTATTTTTTTTTTTTTTGAAGATTTTGAGGATTTTGATTTTTTTGTATTTTGATTTTAATTTATGAATTGAAATTGGTGGTATATACAAGATGATCTATATACACTATACAAGGTTATTTGAGTATAGCATGTCTACGGTTGCTTCAAAATCAAAGGAGGTTTTGAAGGATAATCTGGTTGAGGTGAAGGTAAGAATAGAAGGTGATGAATAAAAGGTAGTGATAACAAAAGCTTTGTTATAATGTAAAATAATGTAGCAAAAGATTTGACGTTTATATGTGTAAAATTGATCATGTTACAAAATAAAATGTAAGAAGGATAAGAAAGTTTTTCATTCTTATCACTATCTTCCAAGTCTTGATAATATGGAGAAAGTATATGTGAAATATATGCATGGATGTTATTTGATAAACAAGGATGATCATATATAAATGAAGAAAAGTGATGGATAGAAGATAATTGTGACAATAGAGAATGTATAGAACTTGATGTTTCAACCGTTAAATATTCTTTAAATGGTGTTGGGTCACCATGTATGGTAACAATTTTATTTGCAAGTTCAAACTTCAAACATTGGTGAAGAGTGGAAGGGAAAACCCTCATCGTATGAATCCAAGGACTTCTGAGAAGTAGGTTGTAAGGTGAAGGACAATATGCTACGTAAAACAAAGTATCCAGGATCTTGGATCCAATATTAAGGGGAATAATTATAGTACCTTGAGCTTCTTGAATTTCATTGTTAAAAGATTTTATAATAACATTTGATTCATTAAGATCTTCTTCCTTTATTTTGAGTTTTTGGAATAATTGATAAGTGCATAAATTAAGAGAGGAGTCATTATCTGTCATGATAGTTTTAACATGTGTTTCTTTACTAGATCCTGTAATGTAAAGATAGGAGTCTTCTTGTGGAGTAGAGGAAGGAATATCCTCATCATAGAATGAAATATGGTTAACCTCAAGAGGGTTTATACCATTAATTATATTCTTAGAGAAAATATGACGAGGAACAAATTGTTGGCTAGGTATTTTGAACAAAATTTCCTTGTGATAACTTTGTAATACTTCTAAAAGGGATATCTTTGCTTGAGGATTAATCACTTGTTGTTGGCTATCAAAGTGGATTTCAGATTGAGATTTTGATTCTAAAGATGAGATTTCTATGCTTACATTCCATTTTGGATCATTATCTAGAGCCAAAGATAGTTTTGAAGGTTGGTCAAATGAGGAATCCATATCTTGAATATCAGATTGAGTTGATTGAACTTGAGGTTGATCATTTGTAGTTTTTCTTACAATATTAATAATATCATCATGATGGGACACATTAACATGCAATATTTTATTGGTTTCTTGTTGTTGATAATTGAATAGGGATTTTTGGGAGATCCCCATGTCTTGATTGATTATTGGTATTTTTTGTGTAGGAGTTTGATTGTTTAATGGAGATTTATAATCAGTTGTAGATTGTAATTCCTTTATATTAAAAAGACCCTTATCAATCAAATCTTGAATTGCACATCTTAAATCTTTACAATTTTGTGTCATATGTCCATCTACTCTATGATATTCACAATGTAGCTCAGGTTTAAACCAATCTGTTGTGGTATCAGGTTATCTTATGGAAGGGAGTTCAATCTTATTTGTATCAAGTAAATGCTTGAGAATTATATCCATTGGTTGATTGAGCTTTGTAAATTTACGTGATGAAGGTTTTTGAGAGGTTTTTGACAAATACCTTAGGAATTTTGTCATAAAAGGACCTAATGGTTTCTCACCTCTACTTTCTTTATTATGGGTAGAATTATGACAGGAAGATTGCGAAGTATGAGATGAGTACATGGTAGAATTGGAAGAATAAGTATTTTCTTGTTGAAATGGATGTGTTGTATTAAGAGAAGAATATTGAAAAGGTGGCGAAGGATTGTATGTGGAACGATAGACATAATATGGATATATGGGAGAATAGATAATATCATTATGAAGAGGATTGGCAAAGGGATTGTTTTTTTGGGTTATGTATGAAAAATAAGGAGAGTGTGATGGAGGTGATGTTGAATAGGGATGAGGTTGGTCATAAATAACAAATGTATTTGGCTGAATTCTTCCAACATTACTGATGGGCTCATATTGATTTGAGTAAAAACTCATGGTTTCTTTAGTAATATTTAACATCTACTATTTAGAATTGAATCTAAAACATACAAACTTAAAATGATGATTTTGTTTTTTTTGTTTTTCTTGTATAATATATATATATATATTTTTTTTTTTTTTCAAAAGGTTTACAATGCATTCACGTCGGGTTCACCAAAAATGTATCACTCCAAAATTTTCACACCTTTACCTTCAGGCTATAGGATCCGTGCCCAGAAGGGGGATGTGAAAAGGATGTCGCGGTACCTCGGACTGAGAGGACTTGCGAAGGTCCCGCCTCTCAAGGGAGGTGTATATTGGTGATTTTTTGACGGATGGTGGGTTCACCAGGAAACATTCAATGGCAGTTTCCACGCCTAGGTTGGGAATGTGTTTTATGTGTTCGTTTTAGCCTTAAGCATTCAAATCCTAGGTTTGGCCAAAATGCATCTAAGCTATTCTATATGCAGATGCAAATTAAATGAATACAAAAAAGCAGAATATGACAGAAAAATAGAGAAGTTGAAAAATATTACAAGAAAAATACCTGATCCGGATGTCTGATGATGATTATGATTCTTGAAGCAGTCAGGATCGCCTCTGATTTGACAAGATCGTCTGAGATCAGACAAGATCGTCTGAGATCTGACGAATTTGTCAAAGACCTGCAAATAGAGAAATAGGTGCAAAATATAGGAAATGCAATTGTCCTAATAAAGGGAAACAATGTAAAATGATAGCAATAATATCAAACTAAAACTTGAAAATAGAAAAATGAATGAATTATGTTAATTTGATCACAATTATGGCTTAATTATGCATTTAATCTAGATGGGTGAACTCCAAAATGTAGAATAGTATAAAATACTGAATAAACTAAGCTAATCACAGAATAAAATAGCAAAAAAAGGGTAGAGAAATGCAAACTTCAGGCACTGATTTCCTCAATGTTGACTGCAGTTGAAATCGTCTCGCATTGGTATGAAATCATCTCTGATTCGACAGGTTCGCCTTCGATCTAAACAGGTTCATCGGCGACGATGTAAGCTTGCTTCGGTTGAAAAACAATATGGTACCTACAACAAAATTGTATAGAACTAATCCAAAATAGAAACTTAGGATGTTTTAACATGTATGCAGTCGGGTTACAAGGAATTTCAGTCGGGGGGGTGCTAATGGAAGGGCTTAGGATTAAATAGGCTTAGGAGGGAGGTTAGGAGGTTGGAGATCATCTCTATTTGGGAGATCTCCAATGGGGGAGGGTCCCTAATGGCGTAGACACGCTTCTGCTCGGATTAGAGACCCGTTGGAATAGAAGCTAATTGTGCAAAATCAATTTTGAGACAAGATTGTCTGGACGTCCTAGCCCAGACGAAATCGTCAGATCTGGGGCGATATCGTCTGATCAAAGACGATATCGTCTAACGGTCAAAACAACCTCTAAAAATGGCACGAGAAAAGGGGAAACGGATTACCCGACGGTTAATGGGCGGTTTGGGAGGTTAAAATTTGAATTTAAATTATTTACTAGGATGAATGTAATTATTACAATTTCACTGCGCCAATTTTAGGGTGCTACAATTTTATTTTAAAATATTTTAAATTATATATATAAATATATATTCACTCTAAGAAGAGTGATTTTCCTAGGTAACAACTAAGTTATAGAATGGGATATTGGCCTTAGATATGGAATCACTCTCTCATAAACTCTTGAACCATCCATTACCATGAGAGAAATGTAAATCACAAATGCAATATCAAAGAAGAAATATATATCATCAAAGAGACAACATAGTACACATGGATTTCATGATGAAAGATATGAAGTAAGAGAAGAATTATCAAACAATGCTTTCATTTTTTGCATGTAACATAGGAAATTCTTTTATCTTATAGAATCATCCAAAATAGATAAGAAAAAATCTTCTTATGGTAAAATAAATGTAAGAAATATTGTTAGTACATCCAAATAGACAAACTAGAAAATAAATTATAATATGATTACTATAGCAGTAGATGCATGGTGTGAAACCAAAGATCATATAGCAAAGGATAGATCAAAACAATGGAAATATATCCCAAATGGCTCTGAGTGACCTATAAAGAATAATGATAAGAAGATACAAAGAAATTAAAAAATGTGAATTGTGATAAATACTATTGTGATGACTTGCTATTTACAAATAATATCATAATAGGGAATTCCATGATAGGAAATAATAAATTCATATATGTGATAGGGATTACAATTGCCATCATTATTGGGATAAAAATAGGTACTACTTGAATAAGGATAAAGGCAAAGATCCAAAAATTATCAAGGCACAAAATCACCATGAAGAAGGAAAAAGAGTGATCAAGAATACCAATGCAAATGAATACAATGAACCTTATACCAAAAAATATAATACAGGGGGTGTTGAAGTTTATTACATTATTTGGTACCTTGCAAGTACATTGCAAGAACCTTGTAAATAAATTTTTACATACTTTGTAAATATGTGGTGTGAAGGAGTCATTTAGTAATCATTAGAGGTTTGTATTTATTAGGGAATCAATAAAATATATTTCTCTTATGATAAATATGAAGAGTCATATTTCCCAAATGTTTGAAGATCTGAAGGAGATGAATAGTTAGATGAAGTTGAAATGTCAAGTCTTTGTAAAGGCTATATGTCGAGCAAGCATATGAGATGTATGTAATAAAATTTCAATATGTCATTGGTACTAGAATAATGTGTGTCAGCCATGGGAGAAAAGTGAGTTTATCTATTTGTTATAATACTTGTGTATATCATTGTGTGAGAAATTTAAGCTTTATATATGTGAAAATTGCTTATATTCTATCAAAGAAATATGAAGGTAAAAAAATTTCTTTCCCTCCTTTGAAAATGAATAATCTCTTTTAAAATAATAATATTTATTCTTTCTATTCTTCTCTTAATCAAAAAACATTTTAATTTGATGTATTTTTGTTTTATTCTTTCCATAATTAAATAATCAAGTTTCCTTGAATATTGTTTCTCCAAAATTTGATGAAAAATAAATTAAACTCTGACTTTGTACCTGTCCATTTGAAAATCATACCAACTTTTGAAGTGCCTTAGAAAAATTTTAATTTTCACACATTCACGACATGTTTTGATATTTCTTGGCATCGAATGAACATTGAATTAGGTAGACACCTTCATCCTTAAAATGATTCATCATTAGGGAAGATCCTTTGCATGTGACATCCTTGTTTTGATTTTGAAAGGCTTTGCTTTATTTAATGCCTTGATTTAGCAACTTTTCTTTATCTTCCAAATAGGTGCTTGGTTTTATAAATGACTATTCTACTATTTATGCAAATTCTTTTGATGTTTGGGTGTGCTTTCATCCTTTGGTAAGCTTATTTTAACATGTTATAGGTGCTTCTTCATTTAAACAAGTTCCTTTGATGTTTGGGTATCAAATGGTTGATTTCATCCTTTAGGTGAGTGCCTGTAGTAGGTGCTTCTCTACTTTTTTTATTCTAGCAAGTGTCTTTCTTATTTATTCCATTATAGGGAGTGCTATATTTCATTCAAACATATCTTTGTTTTATTCTTCCTATAATGAAATAATCAAGTTTCCTTGAATGTTGTTTCTCCAAACTTTGATGAAAAATAAATTAAACTCTGAATTTGTACCTGTCCATTTGAAAATCATACCAACCTTTTGAAGTGCCTTAGAAAAAATTTAATTTTCACACATTCACAAGATGTTTTGACATTTTTTGATATCAAATGAACAATGAATTAGGTAGACACCTTCATCCTTAAAACAATTCATCATTAGGGAATATCCTTTGCATGTGACATCCTTGTTTTGATTTTGAAAGGCTTTGCTTTATTTAATGCCTTGATTTAGCAACTTTGCTTTGTCTTCCAAATAGGTGCTTGGTTTTATAAATGACTATTCTATTGTTTAGGCAAATTCTTTTGATGTTTGGGTGTGCTTTAATCCTTTGGTAAGCTTCTTTTAACATGTTATAGATGTTTCTTCATTTAAACAGGTTCCTTTGATGTTTGGGTATCAAATTGTTGATTTCATCCTTTAGGTGAGTGCCTGTAGTAGGTTCTTCTCTACTTTTTTTATTTTAGCAAGTGTCTTTCTTCTTTCTTCCATTATAGGGAGTGTTATCTTTCATTCAAACATATTCCTTTCTTCTTTATTCCATTCCGTTATGTGCCTTTCTTGTCTCCTTTGTTCCAATAAGTGTTATTTTATCTCTTCTATTCTAGTGGGTTCTATCTTCTATTCCAACTGGTGCCTTTCTACTATCTTCATTCCACTCCTTCCACTAAAGTGTTGTTATATATATATATATATATATATATATATATATATATATATATATATATATATATATATATATATATATATATATATGTATGTATGTATGTATGTATGTATGTATGTATGTATACATATATATGTATATATCTATATGTATACATACATACATATATATATACATATATATGTATATATATATGTATGTATGTATACATATATATGTATACATATATATATATATATATATATATATATATATATATATATATATATATATATATATATATATATATATATGTATGTATACATATATATGTATACATATATATATATATGTATATATATACATATATATGTATATATATATATGTATGTATGTATATATACATATATATATATGTATATATATACATATATATGTATATATATATGTATGTATGTATATATATATGTATGTATGTATATATACATTATATATATACATACATACATATATATATATACATATATATGTATATATATATACATATATATTTTGGTAAATAAAAGTCTTCATTAATTACCGGGTTTTGCAGGTTAACCCAAAACCTATTATAATATCTAGCCTTCTGCTGAGATTGTAGATCCTAGTCATCCTTGAAACTTTCTTACCATAAATTGTGTTGAATCCCCTACAACACCTTACTAACAAAGCACACCCATACCTAAACATAACTGTAAACATTACTTACATTGATAGGAATTGAAGTTTGGAACTTTGCACTTGTGAAACCTGTTGCTTGCCCATTTCCTATTCTCTATTGGAATCTTCCAAGGCTTACACCCTATTACCTTCATTTCCAATTTGGTATGATTTAGAGGGAAACCCCATAGTTATTACCAGCTCCATGGGGAAAGAACACCCATTCATCTTTCTCCTTAACGGGTAGGTTTCTTTTCATGACTAATATTTTTTTCCACTTCACGTGGCACACCTTGTGTCCATGTCACCAAACTACCAACATCAACACCTATGTTGGATAATTTTTCAACTGACCTGTTGGCCTCATGGTACACGTGATGAGCCCTCCTGTTCTATCTTGCCAAAAAAAGAATCCTCACTTCATGGATGACTCCCTCGATTCTCCATGGAGGTTTTTTTCCATTGGTTAACAGGTTGATGATGTTCATAGAATCACCTTCAATCATAAAGTTACCTTGATTTGCTTGGGCTACTTGCAACCCTCTCCAAAGGGCTCTAGCTTCTGCTTCGTTATTAGTTCTGATCACCAATGGTTCAGCGAAGGCCCTGACCATATTTTCTTGATGATCCCTAATTATTCCTCCAGCTCCAGCTCTTCTTGGGTTCTCCTTGGCTGCACCATCAAAATTTAGTTTAAACCAACCCTGGCGGGGTGGCTCCCAAGAAATCCCATTTCTAGAATTGGGCAAAGGAATGGAAGGTTTGTCCTCAATACCTAAGGCCCGAGCTAATTATTTTTCTTGGGGAATAATTGAGTGGTTCTCATCCACTAAGGTGCTAAGGTTTTCTTTCGCAAAGACAATAATCCTGTTGAGGATGGTTTTTGGGTTGTGAATGGTATCCTTAAAGGCTCTATGGTTCCTTTCTAGCCAAATTTGCCATAGAAAATGATGCCAATAGATTTTCCATAGGTACTTAAGTTTTAGGCTAACAAAGGGTTGAGGCCATTGATGGAACACTTCATATATAAGAGCAGGCTTAACCCCGGATATATATATATATATACATATATATGTATATATATACATATATATATATATATATATATATGTATATATATACATATATATGTATATATATGTATGTGTGTATATATGTATGTATGTATATATACATATATATATGTATGTATATACATACATACATACTATATATATATATATATATATATATATATATATATATATATATATATATATATATATATATATATATATATATATATATATGTATACATACATACATATATATATACATATATATGTATATACATACATACATACATACATACATACATACATATATATTTTGGTAAATAAAAGTCTTCATTAATTATCGGGTTTTGCAGGTTAACCCAAAACCTATTATAATATCTAGCCTTCTACTGAGATTGTAGATCCTAGTCATCCTTGAAACTTTCTTACCATAAATTGTGTTGAATCCCCTACAACACCTTACTAACAAAGCACACCCATACCTAAACATAACTGTAAACATTACTTACATTGACAGGAATTGAAGTTTGGAACTTTGCACTTGTGAAACCTTTTGCTTGCCCATTTCCTATTCTCTATTGGAATCTTCCAAGGCTTACACCCTGTTACCTTCATTTCCAATTTGGTATGATTTAGAGGGAAACCCCATAGTTATTACCAGCTCCATGGGGAAAGAACACCCATTCATCTTTCTCCTTAACGGTAGGTTTCTTTGCATGACTAATAATTGTTTCCACTTCACGTGGCACACCTTGTGTCCATGTCACCAAACTACCAACATCAACACCTATGTTGGCTAATTTTTCAACTGACCTATTGGCCTCACAGTACACGTGATGAGCCCTCCTGTTCTATCTTGCCAAAAAAAGAATCCTCACTTCATGGATGACTCCCTCGATTCTCCATGGAGTTTTTTTTCCATTGGTTAACAGGTTGATGATGTTCATAGAATCACCTTCAATCATCAAGTTACCTTGAGTTGCTTGGGCTGCTTGCAACCCTCTCCAAAGGGCTTTAGCTTCTGCTTCGTTATTAGTTCTGATTCCCAATGGTTCAGCAAAGGCCTTGACCATATTTCCTTGATGATCCCTAATTATTCCTCCAGCTCCAGCTCTTCTTGGGTTCTCCTTGGCTGCACCATCAAAATTTAGTTTAAACCAACCCTGGAGGGTGGCTCCCAAGAAATCCCATTTTTGGAATTGGGCAAAGGAATGGAAGGTTTGTCCTCAATACCTAAGGCCCGAGCTAATTATTTTTCTTGGGGAAGAATTGAGTGGTTCTCATCCACTAAGGTGCTAAGGTTTTCTTTCGCAAAGACAATAATCCTGTTGAGGATGGTTTTTGGGTTGTGAATGGTATCCTTAAAGGCTCTATGGTTCCTTTCTAGCCAAATTTGCTAGAGAAAATGATGCCAACAGATTTTTCATAGGTACTTAAATTTTAGGCTAACAAAGGGTTGAGGCCATTGATGGAACACTTCATATATAAGAGCAGGCTTAACCCACGATATCCTAAAGGCTTGGAAAAGTTCATCCAGGATGGAATCCGCTACCGGACACTCCAGAAACAAGTGTTGGGTTGTCTCCCATCCTACCCTGCACATGTAGCAACGGTTAGCAATAACCATACCTTTACATACATATACATATACATATATATGTATGTATGTATGTATGTATATATATATACATATATATGTATATATATATATGTATGTATGTATGTATACATATATATATATATATATATATATATATATATATATATATATATATATATATGTATGTATGTATGTATGTATGTATGTATGTATGTATGTATATATGTATATATATATATATATACACATGCATATATATATGTATATATACATACATACATATATATATTTTGGTAAATAAAAGTCTTCATTAATTACTGGGTTTTGCAGGTTAACCCAAAACCTATTATAATATCCAGCCTTCTACTGAGATTGTAGATCCTAGTCATCCTTGAAAATTTCTTACCAAAAATTGTGTTGAATCCCCTACAACACCTTACTAACAAAGCACACCCATACCTAAACATAACTGTAAACATTACTTACATTGACAGGAATTGAAGTTTGGAACTTTGCACTTGTGAAACCTGTTGCTTGCCCATTTCCTATTCTCTTTCGGAATCTTCCAAGGCTTACACCATGTTACCTTCATTTCCAATTTGGTATGATTTAGAGGGAAACCCCATAGTTATTACCATCTCCATGGGGAAAGAACACCCATTCATATTTCTCCTTAACGGGTAGGTTTCTTTTCATGACTAATAATTTTTTCCACTTCATGTGGCACACCTTGTGTCCATGTCACCAAACTACCAACATCAACACCTATGTTGGCTAATTTATCAGCTGACCTGTTGGCCTCACGGTACATGTGACGAGCCCTCCTATTCTGTCTTGTCGCAAAAATGATCCTCACTTCATGGATGACTCCCTCAAATCTCCATGGAGGTTTTTTGCCATTGGTTAACAGGTTGATGATGTTCATAGAATCACCTTCAATCATCAAGTTACCTTGAGTTGCTTGGGCTACTTGCAACCCTCTCCAAAGGGCTCTAGCTTCTGCTTCGTTATTAGTTCTGATTACCAATGGTTCAGCGAAGGCCTTGACCATATTTCCTTGATGATCCCTAATTATTCCTCCAACTTCAGCTCTTCTCGGGTTCTCCTTGGCTGCACCATCAAAATTTAGTTTAAATCAACCCTGGGGGGTGGCTCCCAAGAAATCCAATTTTTGGAATTGGGCAAAGGAATGGAAGGTTTGTCCTCAATACCTAAGGCCCGAGCTAATTATTTTTTTTGGGGAAGAATTGAGTGGTTCTCATCCACTAAGGTGCTAAGGTTTTCTTTCGCAAAGACAATAATCCTATTGAGGATGGTTTTTGGGTTGTGAATGGTATCCTTAAAGGCTCTATGGTTCCTTTCTAGCCAAATTTTCCAGAGAAAATGATGCCAACAGATTTTCCATAGGTACTTAAATTTTAGGCTAACAAAGGGTTGAGGCCATTGATGGAACACTTCGTATATAAGAGTAGGCTTAACCCACGATATCCTAAAGGCTTGGAAAAGTTCATCCAGGATGGAATCCGCTATCGAACACTCTAGAAACAAGTGTTGGGTTATCTCCCATCCTGCCCTGCACATGTAGCAATGGTTAGCAATAACCATACCTTTGGATAACATATTGTCCATAGTGAGTATTTTTCCTTGAATCACCAGCCATGAAAAAAGGATATTTTAGGAATTAATCCTTTGATCCAAACCAAACTCGGTTGAAATTGTTGACCTTCCACATTGAGAAGCAAATTATAGGCAGAATTAACTGTGAAGTCACCACTTTCAGTCTCAGCCCAAACAATGTGATCTTCATCCTCTCCAAAGGGAATAATTTGTTGAGTTAAAATGTTATAAAGCTCTTTAGACTCCGCTTCAAAACCTTGTACTCTGATGTGTTTCAGGATATAAATATCAATATATATAAATATATATATATATATATATATATATATGTATATTTATATATATGTATATATATATACATACATACATACATATATATATATATATATATATATATATATATATATATATATATGTATGTATACATACATACATACATACATATATATACATATATATGTATATATATACATACATACATACATATATATATATATATATATATATATATATATATATATATATATATATATATATATATATATATATATATATATGTGGACATGAAAAATTGACTCATTTTCCTTAGTTTTTCTCCTAGAAAAGTAAGGTCATATTCAAGAGAATTTTTACTCTATAAAATCATCTCAATTCTTATCAAATTTTATACCATTGGATAGGGCTCGAAAAGAGCTTTCCAACGGTATATAATATGTCCAATTTTGACATTGTCTTCCTTATTTTTTGCACCAATAAACCAAAAATGTTTTGACCATTGGGAAAAATCACCCAACGGTCAACAAAATCGCTTGACGATCGACAAAATTGCCACGTGATTTTGTCTTAAAACAAAATTTTAACAAATTTACTAAAAAGAAAAATTTTGGTTTAAAATGTCTTACCTAGTTTGGTCATCGTTCGGATCAGGGAGGTTGGCAAGTAGATCGAAGGTGGAAAATATAGGAGGGATCAAAACCTCCTCCATGTTTAGTCTAACCTCCCAACTTCCTCAAACCCCTCCTTGGCCTATTTAATCTAGGCCCCTTTTTCCATTTTTCCTCTTGACTGACTGACTGACTCCCTGGTTGGTTAGAATCTGAACTCCCTTAAGGATCCCTTGCATCAATTTGCTATGCAATCCCACCTCCCGACATCTCTATATTCATTTTTTGTCATTTGCAGGTCCTCGTTATAATCGCCCCAAATATTAGCATAATCGTCTGGCGATCGACAGAAACTCTAGGTGATTTCATCAGATCGGATGCAATTTGGTCAGAATACAGGCGATCCTATCTGGAATAGAGATGATTCTATCTGAAATAGAGGTATCCTACTACAAGCCTCAGAATCTTCATCAAACATCCAACTCAAGTAAGGCTTACAATTTCTTAGAATCCCAATCTTAGGCTTTGTATTTCATTTTGTATCCACTATCTGCTATCCTCATTAAATCAAAATTGCATATAGATAGTTTAGTTGCATAAAGGCCAAACTTAGGTGTATGAGAATGATTTATAAAAAGAACACATCAAACATCTTCCAAGCCTAGGTATGGAAACTGTCACTAAAAGTTTCTTGGTGAACCCTTAATTCGTCGAAAAATCACCACAAGAAGGCACAATTAAGTGCCTCTCTTTCGAGGTGTAGCTCTACTATTTTACCATTTCCCTCTGAGGTGTGGATCCATTAGCCTAGAGGAAAGGAGTGCAAAAATTTTATGCCTACATTCTTTGGTGAACCCAACGTGAATACATAGGCATTTCTTCTGATTTCAAAATATATATATATATATACAAGAAAAACAATTAAAAAATCATCATTTTAAATTTGTATGTTTTAGATTCAATTCTAAATTTTAGATACCAAATATTACTTTTAGAAGTACTAAAGAAACCATGAGCCTTAACTTAAATAAATATGAGCCCATCAGTAATGTTGGGAAAATTCAGCCAAATGCATTTATTGATTATGATCAACCTCATCCATATTCAACATCACATATATCATACTTTTCTCATTTTTCATCCTTACCCCAAAAAAGCAATCCCTTTTCTAATCCTCTTCATAATGATATTATCTTTTCTCCCACATACTCATATTATGCCTATCTATCCACATACAATCCTTCTCCACCATTTCAATATTCTTCTTTCAATACAACACATCCATTTCAACAAGAAAATACTTTTTCTTCCAATCATACCACGCACTCACATCATACTTCACAATATTCCTATCATCATTCTACCCATAATAAAGAAAAAAAATGTAATAAGCCATTAAGTCCTTTTATGGCTAAATTCCTAAGCCAATTATCAAAAACCTCTCGAAAACCTTCACCATGTAAATTTACTAAGCTCAATCAACCAATGGATATAATTCTCAATAATTTGCTTGATACAAATAGGATTGAGTTACCTCCCATAAGACAACCTAATACCACATCATATTGGTATAAACCTAAGCTATATTGTGAATATCATAGAGTGGATGGACATATGACACAAAAATATAGAAATTTAAGATGTGCAATTCAAGATTTGATTGACGAGGGTCTTTTCACTATAAAGGAATTACAATCTACAAATGATTATAAATCTCCAATAAATAATAAAACTCCTACACAACAAATACCCATAATAAATCAAGACGTGGGGATCTCTCAAGAATCCCTATTTAATCATCAACAATAGGAAACCAATCATAAATGTGTCCCATCACAATGATATTACTAATATTGTAATAGAAACTACAAACGAGCAACCTCAAGTTCAATCAACTCAATTTGATATTCAACATATGGATTCCTCATTTGACCAACCTTCAAAACTATCCTTAGCTCTAGAGAATGATCCAAAATGGAATGTAAGCATACAAAGACCATATTTAGCATCAAAATCTCAATCTAAAATCCACTTTGATAGTCAACAAAAAGTGATTAATCCTCAAGCAAAGATATCCCTTTTAGAAGTATTACAAAGTTCTCATGTTCATAGGGAAACTTTGTTCAAGATACTTAGCCAACAATTTGTTCCTCATGATATTTCCCCTAAGAACACAATTAATGGTGTAAGCCCTCTTGAGTTTAACCATATTTCATTCTATGATGAGGATATTCCTTCCTCCGCTCCACAAGAAGACTCCTCTCTCTACATTACAGGATTTATTAAAGAAACATCTATTAAAACTATCATGGTAGATAATGACTCCTCTCTTAATTTATGCACTTATCAATTATTCCAAAAACTCGAATTAAAGGAAGAAGATCTCAATGAATCAAATGTTATTATAAAGTATTTTAAAAATGAAATTCAAGAAGCTTGAGGTACTACAATTCTTCCTCTTAAGAGTGGACCCAAGATCCCGGATACTTTGTCTTATGTAGCATCTTGCCCTTCACCTTACAACTTACTTCTCAGAAGTCCTTGGATTCATACGATGAGGGTTGTCCCTTCCTTTCTTCATCAATGTTTGAAGTTTAAACTTGCAAATAAAATTGTTACCATACATGGTGACCCAACACCATTTGAAGAATCTTTAATAGTTGAAACATAAAGTTTTATACATTCTCCATTGTCACAATTACCTCCTATAAATCACTTTTCTTCATCCATAATCGATCATCATTGTTTACCAAATAACACCCATATATATCTTTCACATATGCTCCCTCCATATTATCAAGACTTAGAATATAGTGATAAGAGTGAACAACCTTCTTATCCTTCTGACATTTTTTTTTGTAACATGATCAATTTTACACATAAAAGTCAAATATTTTTCTACATTGTTTTTATATTATAACAAAGATTTTGTTATCCCTACCTTTTATTCATCACCTTTTGTTCTTAATTTTCTCTTTCATTATTATTATCACATCAAGTTCTCTATTATTTTCCTCTTTATCATTGTCATCTTTTGTCCATCACTTTTCTTCATCTACATCTCATTCTTCATCACAACAATCTCAACTATCAACCAAACAGCTTCACATACACCACAACCAAAACCTCTTTTGATATTGAAGCCACCTTAGACATGCTATACTCAAATAACCTTGTATAAGGTATACAGATAATCTTGTATATACTACCAATTCTATCATTAAAAGTAAAAAAAAAAATCAAAAAGTATCAAAATCTCAAAAATATTTCAGATCATTCTGCATTGTTATTCATTGTTGTATTTCACAATTTTGAAGCTGTATTTTCCTTTATTTCAAATTAATTCAGAAGTTATCTTGAACCATACACTTAATTTCATAAATTAATTATTTTGATTTTATCACTATGATTATAAATCTCTCTTGTATCGAAGATCACTATTTCACTAAATAATATTTTGAGTTTTGGAAAATGATCTTGCTACTTCTTGAACCAAGTACACTTTTACACATTAAAATGATTTGTTGTAAATTCGAAAAATGATACTACATAGTAGTCTTAGTCAAATGAGCAAAAAGTTTCCCCTGCTATCCTATCATGCACATGATCTAGAATTTTTTAGAATTGGCAAAAGGACAAGCTCACCCCTACCCGAATAAAAATCCCTTGCTCTACAGCCAATCCGAGCAAGTATCTGAAAAGAAAAATCAAGAAAAGAAAAAATCAAAAGTCAACAGAAATAGAAAGAGAAAAAAATCAAAAAGATAACAAAAAGAGAAAAATAAAAGCAATAAAATCCCCTTGTTCAAAACAAAATGAACAAAATCCCTATCCCTTGAAATTAAAGAAAAGAAGGATGAATGAGCTTGAATCCCTGGAATTCTCAGTTATTCGAAAATCATGAGGTAAACCCCATAACAGGTGATTTGTGCCCAACTTTCTTGACATTAAGTAATTCCTTTTTGTGTGGCGACATTTCTATCACATTATTGACCTTATTTTGTACAAACCTATGTCCACTTGTGGATTAGCTAACTTTTTATGACTTGACTTACATAGTAGTATGGTACGGTTTCATGCACAAAAATCATGGTTAATGAACTCTTCATTTACATGCACATTTTTTCATTCAAGTTTGATTGCATCACTACCTTACTCAAAATTGGTAAATAAACATTGCAAAACACACACATTTGATCCTTGAGATATTTTGTATTGTTGTGTCAAATCAAGATGGATAATGAACTCACTTATCACACACTAGTTTTTGATAAATTTGAATTTGTTTTAGAAATAAGTTAAAATATTTTTTTGAAATTTGTCGAACAACATTAGCTCATCAATACTTTCATATTAACACATTACAAAGATATTTCCAAAATTTCAAAAATCTCCAAAACAACTTATTGCAAAAATAACATGTACTTCAAAATCACTTATCATACATAGCATTCATGACTTCGCAATGATGTTATAATTCCTAAGAATTATTCTTCTCAATTTTCACACTAGGAATTCTATACCTAGTGCAAGTCATCTTTCTAATTTTTCTTGCCCAAAATTAGTCCATATATTTTCATAAAAATTTCATAATATTTTTGAAACATGTGACACAATGATTTATATTACATTACTTTGCATTTTAAAAGAACAAATAATTTCATATCATCATGCATTTCATTTTGATTTTCATGATGATGGTATAATTCCTAAGTAATTATTTCATATAATTTCACACTTAGGAATTCTATGTTTAGCGTAAATCATCCTTCAAATTTTTCATGCTTTGCTCAATCTATTTTACAAATATTTACCACATACATTATTATCAAATAAACATCACACATATTCCTATTACCACAAAAGCCTTAAGATTATTCTTAAGCATACAATCATTCTTAGCAATATCAAAAACATTCCTCACAAACAGGATTAGCTTCAAGACTTAGCGAGCTTTGAGCTCCACCAACAGTCTCATAACATCACAATATCCTTTTATGTTTATTGCTAGAATCTATCAAACATCCTGTCCCAAAACAACATCAAACATTTCTTTCTCATCATAAAGCCTTAAGATTATTCTTAAGCACACAATATTTTGGTATTAGCAACACAAAACTTCCTCATAACAGGATCCACTTCGTGACTCCGCGAGATTTTAACTCCACCAACAGTCACATGTCAGCACAACATCCTTCGAGGTTCATTTCTAATCCATCAAATCTATCATCACACAAAAACATATTTTTCAAAACACACTTTACAAAATCATTTTCCTTTTATGTTAAGCATGATCAAAAAGTTCAAAAATCAAAGCATGACTACAAGAAATTACGTAACACAATAATCATAAGAAAATGTAATAAATCATTCAATAAATCATACAAAGTCACATAAAACAAAGAAGATCAATTTCAAGTTTTCCACAAAACGTAAAATTTGGTGTAAAAAATCAAGGGGGTATCTTAGTCACTAAATTAGTAATTATTTTTTCTAAGACATCAATTTCACATAAACTATTCATTTTAAACCATCTACTCCATTTGTATCCATGTTAAATCATAATCATTCCTACTCAAGTGTCTACACTTATCTTTGATACATTTATTGTTCATAAATACATCAAAGAGGGGGCAAAATGTAGACATGAAAATTTGACTCATTTTCCTTAGTTTTTCTCCTAAAAAAGTAGGGTAAACTTCAAGATAATTTTTACCCCATCAAATCATCTCAATTCTTATAAAATTTTATACCATTGGATAGATCTCAAAAATATCTTTCCAACGGTATATAATATGTCCAATTTTGACATCGTTTTCCTTGTTTTTCATGCCAATAAACCAAAAATTGTTTGATCGTTGGGCAAAATTGCCCAACTGTCAACAAAATTGCATGAAAATCGACAAAATCACCAGGCGATTTTGTCTTAAAACAAAATTTTAACAAATTTACTAAAAAGAAAAAATTTGGTTTAAAATGTCTTACCTGGTTTGGTTGCCATTCGGATCAGGGAGGTTGGTGAGTATATTGAAGGTGGCAAATATAAGAGGGATCAAAACCTCCTCCATTTTTAGTCTAACCTCCCAACTTCCTCAAACCTCTCCTTGGCCTATTTAATCTAGGCCCATTTTTCCCTTTTTCCTTCTAACTAACTGACTGACTCCCTGGTTGGTTAGAATCTGAACTCCCTTGAGGATCCCTCGCATCAATTTGCTATGCAATCCCACCTCTCGGCATCCCTATTTTATTTTTTGTCATTTGCAGGTCCCCGTTATAATCACCCTAATTATCAACATAATCACCTGGCAATCGATAGAAATACCAGGTAATTTCATCAGATCGGAGGTGATTTGGTTAGAAGACAGGCAATCCTGCCTACATATCAGCAAGGGAGCAAGGATTCAAACCACTATTTGCATATCTTTCCTTGTTTCCTTTTTTTCATGCATTGTTCAATATTTATTTAGTTTATTGCTTAAATTTGCATATTGCATCTTGGTGTTCACCATCATTTAAATTAACTGCATCGTAAAATCAGGATCATAATCGAATAAATCCATGACATACGAGGTTGAATTGTCATCATAGTGTTCTCATGTCATTTTGTATCCACTGTATGTTGTCCTCATTAAATCAAAATTGCATATAGATAGTTTAGTTGCATAAAGGCCAAACTTAGGTGTATGAGAATGATTTATAAAAAGAACACATCAAACATCTTCCAAGCCTAGTTATGGAAAATTTTGCTAAAAGTTTCCTGGTGAACCCTTAATTCGTCTAAAAATCACCACAAGAAGGCATAATTAAGTGCCTCTCTTTTGAGGTGTAGCTCTACTATTTTACCATTTCCCTCTGAGATGCGGATCCATCAGCCTAGAGGAAAGGAGTGCAAAAATTTTAGGCCTACAGTATGTATGTATGTATATATATGCATACATACATACATACATACATACATATATATATATATATACATATATATACATATACATATATGTAGATGTACATATATGTAGATATATATACATATACATATATATGTAGATGTACATATGTATATATATATATGTATATATATATATATATATATATATATATATGTATATATATATATATATATATACATATATATATATATATATATATATATTTATATATATACATATATATATATATATGTATATATATATTTATATATATACATATATATATATATATATACATATATATATATATATGTATATATATATATATACATATATATATATATATGTATATATATATTTATATATATATATATATATATATATGTATATATATATTTATATATATACATATATATATATATATATGTATATATATATTTATATATATACATATATATATATATATATGTATATATATATTTATATATATATATGATTTTGAAACAATATTTGGTTCATTGGAACACGAGAATTTTGCTTGAAATAACATTGCTAATTTTATAGCGACAAGTTGAATACACTTGTCATTCAAATGTATATGTTTGGTCTTGCTTGGACTTTTGTTATTGATGTGGTGTCTTCTTCTTATTGTTTGATGCAAACAAATTTGCTAAACTTAAAGGTTTTTGCACATTCTTCTTTTCATGCAAAGTCTATTGTCCACATTCAACCAACCTGTCATTCCTAATGGAGCATTCAAAATTGTACCTTGAAACAATCTACTTCTAGTTAGTCCATGCTTTATTGCTTTTGCAAGTATTTCATTCAATATTCTTCTATCTTGTTTTGAGTATATTTTTTGACTGAATGTCTTTTATCAATACACATTTTTTATTTTATTTTACTTTGTTTTGGTTTATATTTTGAGATAAAATTATTTTTGCAATGTTGCTTCTCTTTGAGATTTTTTGGTTCTCCTTTTATTTTATGGGCCTATTTAGACTATGCTTAAACCCTTTGAAGGGTAGCTATTTCTTTTGTAATATTATTGCAGTACTTTAAGAAGCTTCAATAGCTTTATTATATTCTTTTACATTTGAGAAGTTTCTATGGCTTCCTTTCTTGTATTCTGAAATAGCATTTTTTAGGGAAAAATTATGACCCCTTTTATTTCTTTCTAAAATTGACCTAGTTGTTGCTCATAGGCTTATGACCTTATTGGCCTTAGAAGGGATTGAAACTTTTTTTTATGCTTGAACAATTTTACATTTGGCAAGGGTATTTCACCTTAAAATATCTGAATCTATCATGGAATTTTGATTCACGGTGATGATTACCTCTCCACTTGAGTATTTCGTTAAATAGTTTTATGCAAGGTAATTTTACCCTTGAAACTCATATCAAATTTAAATGCTTATTTTCTCAAATAGAGTGCCCTTTTGGATCCTCTATGTCAAAACTAGAGTAGAATTAGATGGATAATTCTTACTTATTTCTACCTACTCTAATACCACATGTTATAACTCAATACTTCAATGAATGTATTATGAGAATGAAAGGGTATATGAATACAATGGTTGCTTAAATATGGCATAATAAACTACAACTACCCTTGTAACTTACTGAACCTCACAAACCATGTATTAATTGGTTACTCAACTTGCATTCATATTATACGTGATGTAATAACTCCTAATAATTACAATGAAATCATCATCAATAATAAAAAATCATAATTCATTATTTTGAAACGTGTAACTATATGCATAGTCTAATATAAATATATTGTTATAAAATAAACAACATTGATGTAAATTTGTATCAAATGCTTTTGACGATCTATAATAACTTGAAGTTTTTTTCAACTACCAATCTCCCTACAAGGATTTCATCATAATATGGCCACTTCTTACATTATGTAAATTATGTATTCAATACTTTCTCCAATATGATAAGGCAATGCACTTTCTTGATGGCCCATATATGTTTGGTGTAATTTTTTAATTTTTAATTTTTTTTTATTATCTCCAACCTTAACCCTTGCATCTCAAAAATATAGAAAAGTAGTTTTTAAAATCCATAATGTCATATGTTCTATATAACAATCATTTTAGATGTGTTTATCCAGCAACGATCCACTTAGATTGAATACAAATCATCAAAGCATGGTGTACAACCCCAACCTCTTTTGGAGTCAAACCTTGGACCTTCTATTTGATGTTTTAAATTATTCATCATTAGTCCCACTTAATATTTTTCCTAAACTCATATGTACTATTCAGGAACTCTACCATTATGGTGTGTTCATGTTGTTGATTTTTAATCATCTGGATTCATTTTTTACATTTAAAAATATGTCTAATATATATTTATCTTTTAGAATTATATTGTTACTTGAAACTAATTGTCTAGATTAGATAGCGAGGATGGACATGTGATAATGTACTTAATTGATAGTTACAAAAAATTTCATTATTGTTTAGAATTTTCTTGCTATTGAAAAACTAAAGTCCTAGACTAAATAATAAGGATAGACATATGGTAATGCACTTTATTGAAAACTAAAATACTTTTAATTTTCTTTAGAATTGTCTTATTCCTTGAAAAATTAAGGCCTAGATCAGATAACAAGGATAGGCATGTGCTAATGCACTTAACCAATATTGAAAATACTTTATCTTTTAGAATTGTATTATTGCTCAAAAATTGAAGGCTTAGATTAAGTAGTAAGGATAAATATGTGATTGATTGAAAAATATATTACATACAACTAATATGATCAAACTATACTAGGGTAGAGATTTTAGTTAACTTGCTAAATTATCTATAAATTTTAAATAACTTACAATGCACTTAGTTTATGCATACAATTATTTTGATATAAGATGGCCCGAGCAAACAAAATCATAAACAAGTTATGAAATAGATCCCATATCAACCCTAAATTACTTATAAATTATTTAATTACTATTATTTTATTTATTACTACCTATTGTGTTCCCTATAACTAATCAAGATGGAACTAACTTTTAAGCAATGCATTTTGTCAACTTATTAAAAAATTGTAGAAGCTTTCTAATGATGTGGGTGAGACTTCTCCACCTTATACAAAAGACCATAACATGTTGTCAAGGATTGAAAATGGATCTTATGTTTATGGTATCAAATATAACATTTCATTAATCAAATTAAGATATTTCATTCCATCAAAGTTTCTCCCATATTAGACCTATGCCACTCACACTCTCTTCTTCACTTTATCTTTAAATTATTTAATCCACTATGCAAATTTATCATAACTTGCTCCTAATCAACTTCTACAAGACATGGTATTTTCTAGGACTAGCCTGATCCTAGAGATCCCAACAAAATATATGAGCTTTAAGGAGCTATTTTCTATCATTTTTTTTCCTTGTACTAATTTATGGTTAGTTGTGAAGATACCTTTAACATCAAATTATAAAATATTGGTCTACATATGATTGATGAACAATATAAATGTTCTTGTGATTTGTAGGTATCTATTATTGTCTTCCACTAAAAATTAAGGACAAGAAGAAATCAATGACCTAATTGACATACTTGTAAAAATATTATATCATGAATATGGACCAAGCTAATTGGATCTGTATATCTAAGAAAAACTAGTTATCAATAGTAATATAAATATTCGTTGAGTGTTCTCTAGGTTATCCCCATTTATCTTCTCTCTTTTTTTAAGATCCCTACTAAAGTTTCCAAATTCTTATAAGGAATTCAAAATAGTTCTTATGGTCAAGATCTGAAGAGAGGAGGAGGATTCCTCTTATATCTTGGGAAAAAATATGCCATCAAAAGAAGCATTGTGGTATTGGTCTAATTATACTCAGCCTAGTTAATAGTTTTGTGGTAGCCAAGGTGAGATGGCAAGTTCTAAGGAATGGTTAGAATATTTGGGTAAGGATTCTTAAAGAAAAATATCTTGATAGCAATGAGGATACCAAATTTCTTATAATTTGATACCCCTATCATGGCTCTTCTTTATGGAACAGCTTGGTGGAGTCTAGGGAGGCCTTACGGAAGGGTGTGAAATGGTGTGTTGGAGATGGGGCCTCAATAATTTTTTGGTAAGATGCCTAGTTAGATGAAAACCCTTTAGTCAATAGTGATATTTTCTCTAATCTAAAAGAGGATCTAGAAGATATATATTATAAAAATATTTATGACTATGACTTTATTGGATCACCAGTTGAGCTAGAAATATTTAGAGGTAAGCTCCAAGAATTTGTAGGTTTTAAACCTCCTTAAAGCTAAAGTAAAGGCTTATTACTTAGGTTTTTTTAGGCAAAGAGACTTTGTGGTTTGGAGTAGAACTAAGAATGGTGAATTCAGCATGAAGACAACCCATGATATTTTGGATGCTACTATCGATAATGGTTTCCCTTGGAATAGAATTTGGGGTAAGGGAGTTATTTCTAAACTGGATATTTTTCTTTGGAAAGCAATCCAAAATAAGATCTTAACAGTGGATAATCTTAAGAAGAGAGATTTTCAGTTACCTAATTGATGCAATTTATTTGAAAAGGTAGAAGAATCAGTGGAACATATCTTCTTGGAATGTCCCTACACTCTAAACATTTTCCAACTCCTCATCAACAAGATGAGCATATCCTGGGTGATACCTTCTAATATGGTTTTTTGGTTACAATAGTGGGAGAACCCCTTTTTTTAGTCCTTATCTTAATGTAATTTAGAACCTAATTCTATTTCATTTTGTGTGGGGAGTATGTTTAGAGAGGAACAAGAGAATTTTTAGAGGGGAAAAAAGGTTAGCAATGAGAATATTTGGAAGTATCACCCATTTTTTTAGAGGAGAATGTTAAATATATCAAGTACCTTATCAAGAAAAATAATATTGAAGAGACTATGATAGCTAAGGCATGGAATTTGGAACCCATTAGTGGTGGAGAGGCAAATACTCAGGTTATAACTAATGTAAAATGACAACCACCTTGAGATTTTGAAGTTAAATTTTGATGAGGCATCCAAAGGTAACCCAGATAAGGCTAAAGCAGGAGCAATCTTGAGGGATAATCAGGGCATACTGGTGGGGGTAACTTACAAGATTTTGAAAATTACTACTAGTAATAAAGTTGAAGTTAATGCTTTACATCTCGGTGTAGAGCTAACTAAGGATCTAGGTGCTAAAAAGGTTATATTTGAATGAGAATCCTTGAATATTATCAATATTTTGAAAAAGGAGGGAAAAGCTAATTGGTAAACTAATTACATTGTGCAAGATATTAGAGATATTGTAAAGCATTTTGACTTTGTTCGTGTTTTTAGATAAGGTAACAAACTAGTAGACTGGCTAGTAAACGTTGATGTAATTAAAGAAGAGTACAGGAGATGAATCCCTCGAAGTGTGGTCCATGAGGACATAGAAAAGTTCACTAGGGAGCACTACAGCTAATTGGGGTCTAGGGTGTATACTATTTATCTTACATCTAGGGGATTTTTGGCTACTTGCCCTTGGTAGTTGTGCAGTCGATGGGCTGATTTTATGTTATAAAAAGGGTTTGGGCCCTTTCAAAATCATGTTTTTACCCTAATTAAAAATAGTAATATAAATATTTTCACATAAAAAATTGAAAATATCTTCTTCTCTATTTGATTATGCAATGAATAATATAGAAATAACCTCATGTTATTTGTGATTATTATTTTTTAAAATTTTAAAAAGGATTGTCAGTTTATAAATCTATTTCCAAATATATAAAAAAATTACACATTTTAAAGTACCACACATGGAATGTCTAAGGGTTTGGTCAGTTGGTAAAGCGTCCCATTTGGTATGTGTAACCTCTGTTCAAATCTCAAGGCCTCATAGTATATAAGGGCATGTCATGCCAATGTCATCGACTATGTTAAAAATTTTACCCGACACAACTAGAGGTTATAGTGGTAGCAAGGAGTAGGATTCGAACCCACGAAGAGGTGATGGAAAAATGTAACGAGTTATCGATTCCTCTAGTATATGCAAAAAAGTACCACACATGGGAAAAACTAATTGACAAAATGTAAAAATACAATAATGCTCATGTCTCAAGAGGAAATCAAAAGATGAAATCCAAACAATGTTATTTTTTATCTTGGTCAATATTGTCAAAAGGACAAGAGACTTCAAGCTTTCATTGAATTTTTCCTAATCATACTATTTAATATCCATTTCTTTTTCCAAACCTATAATCCTTTCCCAAAGTCATGCAATTTGAAAATGATATGGTGTACTATGCTTTAAGCATGATATTAAAAATAAAACTATTTGAGTGGTTTGCAATTGGTCATGCATTGGGATTGGAATCTTAGCTATTTTTAACAAAAATAAAATGGGCAAACAATATCCATACAATCACTAAATAAAAAACTAGCCAAGTTGTCATAATTTCCTACAACAAACAAATATCACAAGAAAAATGTTCATTATGCATCTTCTTATTTACTACACAAATTTGCCCTATCCACCACATATATAATCCTATATTGGGATGGTTGATGCCCCACTATAAGTATTCCATATCTACCATTGGGATACATTGCATAAAAATTTGCAATAGGCATTCCTTGACAGGGATGGATTTTGTTTGTTTTATTGAAATATACTTTATCATAAATATACAAATATTTTTTATGATTTGTATAGTTAAATTATTTTCTAGAAATAAATTATTTAGTTGATATTTTTTTTCTTTTTTATTAGATTGAAGAGGTTTTGAAAGGGTCCCCAAATCTTTTACAATTCCAAAAGCACGAGATCAAAAGGGACAAACAAAAATAAATAGAACTGGAACCACCCATTAAAAGGGATCCTCTACACATATCAACACAAAATTAGGAAAAATACAAAATATGCATATATCCATAAGGTAAATAGAGGTCCACCCACAATCCAACTTACTCCTCCTCCTCCTCAAGGGGATCCAAACCATCACCTGGTTCCTTCAAATTTTCCTGAAGGTCTTCCATTAAAATAGTAACCTCTTCAACATAGGTGGCTGACATCTTAATAGTTCTTTGTAGGTAACTAATGCACTCTCTTATGCTTAACAAAGTATTTTTGGGGGTCCTATGAGAATCCGAGTTTCCCATATGAGCCTTTTTCTTCACTTATGAGACCCCTTCTTGACCCTAGATTTTTTTCTCATTAACGAAGAGAGGGTAGAATCTCTAGTCTCCCAAATATAGAATGATATGCATAGGTAACTTTTTTCCTTTCACTACTCTTAATTTTAGATATTTGGAACACCTCATTGTATCATTAGTGCCTTTAGGAGCTTCCAACAACTTAGTACTCAAACTTAGTTCTTTCTTGATCTTCACTTCCTCCTTAATTGGAGTAGCACCACCCTTCTTTTCCATACAGGGGGTGTGGTCAAATGTATCATGAGAGGCTAATTTATCTTCTTCATTACCAAGGTCCTAGTGAGAATTGGAATTCTTAGAGCTAGAGGGACTCCCATGGTCAAGTCCTAGGATAACCATCCCAACCTTATCATTTTTCTAACAACATGGTCAAACAACATTTTCAAAAACCTTTGATGCAAAGGAATCGATGCATCCCATTTTTGAACATATTTTATGGTCCTTTCCATTTATTTGAACAAGAATGTCGAGATGTTCATATTCTTTTTGTGTTGAATATGGTTAAGTAAGGCCAAGTGGAAACTTCTCACTACATCGAAGTGGTATTCCATAGTGAAGAAATCCATTATGTTAATTTTCACTTTATCCCAAGGAGAGAAGAGGGATTCATGAAGAATCATGTTCTAGAACTTGTCAAAGTTTTCTCCTTTACCTCTAAATATTTTGAGCTCCTTAGCTAGAGAGTGCTTCTCCCTATTGATACAATCTCTGATAATGGGCATGTCAGACACCTCCAATATGAGTGGGATGCTAATGGTTATTTCCAAACCTCTGGCTCTAGCTTTACCATCTTGCCATGTGTGAGCCAACTCAATGGACAGATCTCTATCATGTCCATTGAAATTTTTAATAAACTACAAAAAACTTCTTTTTCAAAGATTTCCCATACATCATTATCTAGTGTGAGAGTAGTAGGTTTAGTTATTTTCTCTATCTCCCATTTTCTACTTCGTCCTCTTTCTTCTGCAATGAAAACTCCTATAAATTGAGAGAAGGGTAGTTGAAAGCAAATGGACCTAAGGGATGGAGAGGGTTTAAAAAACCTAGATGGATAATTGCACTCATGAAAGGTTCACCATATTTTTTTTCCAATAAGTTTCTAGAATATTCTTTAGATATGGAAGGGGATGTGTCCCAATTAAAAAAACAATTCCAATAATAACTCTAGATCCACCTCGTGGAAGACAACAATCTAGAGAATGGGGGATGGTACAAAAATGGAATTCAAAAGGGACCATTGGGATGTGGGAATCCAATATTCAAGACAAATATTGTATAATTACAAGAGGTTCTAGGTTCCAACAGAGCTATCATGTGAAGTGGGTATGAACAAAAACTACAATGTCACTCAGGATGATAAGGGGAGGGTTTAGAAGCTTCCAATACACACATTTAAGGCTTGAAAATAGCTCCAATTAATCATAAACACATAGGTAGTGGGGAAAAAAAATCTCCACCTTACCCCAAAATCATAGTTGTTCCAAAAAACAAATAAATTTATTGTTTTAAGCAAAGTGACTCTCCAAATATTCCAAGTGATAAAAACCTCGATAAATAACATCTTGTTTTTTAGGAAAGAAAACCCATACTATGGAGGGGTTAGATGGAGCCAACTTAACCTCTCAAAAAACCAATTGAATTTCTTGTCTGACCAAAAAGTCACACTAGGAATGAAAAGGATGAATAACTCCCCAACGACATTGAATTCAAAAATAGGGTAGGGAGAAGGCCACTCCTCAAAATCTCTCCCTTGCCAACCCATAGGAGGAATGAAAGAATTAGGCTCCAACATGAATGGAATTTGAATATCTCAAGGAGATATGAGTGAGAAGTTGGGGGAATCCTTCCCTCCAAATAGTAAAGGCTTATTGGTGGATACCCAAATTAGCCATTGAGTCAGTTGCCCTATTTCCTTCCCTATATACATGCCTAAACTAGGAATTTTCAAGAGGCGGGATATTTCTTTTAAATTATTACATAAGGTTTTAAATGCTCCAATTGGGAAGATTAGTACCATTTATGTTGTTGATAAGGTTTATAGAGTCTCCTTCAATGATCACCTTTTTGTAGTCTAAGGAATCAAGAAGGGCTACTCCCTGAAAAGGGCTCTATCTTCAACAAAGTGACTAATTTGGACCCCTAGGTTTTTTTTTAATGCAATAAGGATTTCACATTTATCATTTATAATAACACCTCCAACTCCAGCTATCCTACGATTCCCTTTAGCCACCCCATAAAAATTAAGATTTATCCATCCAACAAGAGGGGGTATCCATCTAATCTAGGACCAAACTAATTTTTCTAAATTATACATCTAAGGATTTGTTATCAAGAATCCCAAGTTATCTATAATTCTAGGCTCATTTCTACTTTCTTGCTCATTACTGAAGGGAATGACTGAGACATTTTCTATGAGCACTTCCATAATTTTACTTCCTATTGATTTTGCATTCTTTTTGACATCCTTGAAGGCTCTACTATTTCTTTCCTTCCACACATCCCATAGGAAATTTTGGGAGACTCTGAGACTAGAGTGTATAAATCCTTTTACTAGATAAAGGAGGGATCCACTAACAACACAAATCAACCAAGTTATTCAAAGCCACCCAAAAAACCCCAAGGTTCTCTAGGAGAGAGTGAAATACACTCAAGGAGAAAGGACACTCCATAAACAAATGAAATATGTTTTCCTCTTTTGTTTACAAAGGTAACATCTATTCAAATGGTCATTCCCCTTTTCTAAAATTTTTCTATAGTAAGAATTTTATTATGAAGAGTTAGCTAGAAGAAAATTTTAATTTTTGGAATGAAGTTTTTGAGCCACACATTTTTACTTGGGAATCAACCCTCATTTTCACCTTCTGCTAGCTAGTACACTAATTTAACTAAGAAGATTCAATTTTCTTCCTCTTCCCATATCAAAGAATCATTAGCTCTAGAGTTCTTGATGACTTGGATTCTTAGCATACTAGATATCAGTATTTTAGCTTCTTCCTCTCTTTAATTCAAGTCTAGATCATTGATAGGTGTTATCTTTTCCTTCCATCAACCACTTCAATAAAGTCTAAAACTTAGGACCCAAATATTTGGAAGTTCAGGGGTTCAAGGATTGAAAATTTTGGATTATCAATGAGGAGAGAATCCAATAAGCAAGGATCTCTCTAGAAATTAATTTTAGACCTATTGCCTACTTTCCACCTAATCCCTCCCTAAATAAGAATTCTATTTTTAAGGAGATCATTCCAAAAAGTTTATCTTGTGGGATGGTTGGGATCCCCAAGAAAATTCCATCCCCACCTAAGATATTTGGTAGAGAGGATATGAACCCAACCCACATCATCCTTCTTGAGAATTTTATTGCCTTGTTTAGTCATTAAGGCCTTCAAACAAGTTATGCTTTACCAACTTGGTTGAGGAGCATCCTTTCCAACCTATCATCTTTCTTTTAACTCTCCCCAAAATCAGTGCTCAAATATTATCCTTAATTTTACCATTTAAGAGATGTATTCCTAAGTATATCAAAGGAAATTCAGCTATTTAACACCTCAAGATTTGAGCTATTTTTCTTTGTCTTCTAGGAGGAGTATTTAGAAAAAAAACTTTACTCTTTTGGAAGTTAACTTTATGGTGTGTTGCTTTCTCATAAGAAGTAAGGATGGATTTTATTTCTCTAACTTATGTCATAGAGAAGCTAGTTTTTGAGAGGGTGTCATCGAGAAATTATTAATGGGAGATTAGATCTAAGGAAGAAGTAAGTATGACTTCCCCAATAACCTTTATATAAAAGGCAACTTTGACAGATCTCCCTAAAGATTTAGCAAGGATGATAAACAGGTATGGGAAAGAGGGTCCCCTTTAAATAGACCTCTTAAGCTCTTGAAGTATCCCATGGCAAATCCATCAATAATTACTGAGAATATGACTGACAAGATGCATACTTTGATAAGGTTAATATAGTTCTGATGGAATATGAAGTTATTCATAAATTTTAGCAAAATGTCCCAAGAGACTCTATCATAAGCTTTATTCATGTCCATATTTAGAAAGAGATCTACTTTACCACTCTTATCCAACAAATATATGAGTTCATGGATAGTGATGTTGTCATCCAAGATTTGTCTGCTTACCACAAATCCTCCCTAATTGGTATCAATGATAAAGGGTAGATCCTTTGTATTTATGTTTTACATGACTTTAGTTAAGATATTATATAGTGTTTTACAAAGTCTAATAAGCCTAAAATATTTGGATTCATTGGCACCGATAACTTTGGGAATAATGACCAAAAGGTTAAATTCACATAATATAGAATATGGAGGGTTCTTTGAATATCATAAATGGCTTCCACCGCTTCTTTCCAAATAATATGATAGAAATTATGGTAAAATAGGATTGGGAAATTATTTAGACTAGGATATTTTTCACCAGCCATAGAGAAGATGGCTTTCTTGATCTTATCCTCCATGAATGGGTTAGTCAAGAAGGCATGCATCTCATCATATATGAGGGGGGTAATGTTGGAAAGAAGCTTAAACTTTGCTTGCTCCTCCCCATCATCACCAACCCCAAAATAAATTTCAAAAAAATTAATAGCTTCAACCTAAATTTCAAGAATATCCATACTTGTGGAACTATCAGCCTTCACCACTTCCCTAATTTTGTTGAAACTTCTATGCCTCAGGGTAGAAACATGAAAAAAATTGGTATTGTGGTCTCCTTCCTTTAGCTAGAGGGCTCTTGATTATCTCCAAAAGATCTCCTCACATGCTAGGATGTTATGGAAGTTTATCGGTATCTTTTTCTCCCTTTTTCTAGTTTCTACTAGCATAGTTCCTACCTCCATGGAGGAATCAATATCCTTCAGCTACGTTTTTAGTTTGTCCTTTTTGGGGAAAAGGTACCCAAAAAGTACTTTATTCTAGCATTTTAAGTTGGATTTAAAAAATATGAGCTTCTTTTCTATTTGAGATATTAAGGGGCCTAAAAATAATTGGGTCCACCATTCAGCCACCTAAGATTTGAGATTCGTGTGCTAGATCCACATAGCTTCAAACCTAAAAGGGATTTTAAACTTATTTAAAGAAGAAAAAGCCTTAACATCAATGGATTATGGTCAGATCCCACTTTAGGAAGATTTCTTGAAGTGTCATCACCAAAGGGTGCTAGGCCTTCCTTGGAGATAAGGACACCATCCAATTTGATTTGTATCAATTGACTATCCACTCTTCTATTGCTCTAGATAAACTTACTTCCTCTCAAGTCCATGTCCATCAACTCATTAAAATTCATAAATTGCATGAAATCTTCCACACATTTATATAAAATTAGGTTTCTCCCTTTTTTATTAGAAGGATACTAAGGGGAATTGAATTATCTAGCCAACAGAAGATAGGTTTCTTGTTATAGGTCCTAGAGTGATAGGTTCTTTCTCCAAGTTGGAGACTTTTCTTTGAGAAGATCTTGAAATTTATTCTGAAGCCAAAACTTCCCTTTCTGAGGAAACCTAAAAGTTGCCAAGCTTGGAATCCAAAATAATTATTTCTAAAATATTTCTTTCAAAACCATCTAAGTATGATCCTAAACACTCAAAGGGATTTCTCTAGAAGGATTTAAACAAAGGAGATCTAGAGGAGGGTTCCAAAGTACTTGTACAACTAGTTCTAAGAGCTCTCCTTTTATTATATGAACTTTAAAATCTAGTAAACATTCAATAGCTTTTTGGAGGTTAGGAGAAGTATCCACTGTTGGGACCATAGAGTTCTTGGGAGTAGGGGGTCCTCTGCTTCCTTTCAAGATAAAACCTTCTTGGGGTTTTTTTCTTGAGGGGACATAGGCCTAAAGAGTGCCCCATCTTCTTACAAGTGGCACAGAAGGTTGGTTTGTTTTCATATTCAATCTCCTAAACATAGGTGCCTAAATAAAAAATGAGCCCAATGGAATTAGGGAGGTATATTTCAAGGTCAAAATTGACACACATTCTAGAAAAAAAATATTCTAAATTTTTCCTTTGTTGCTACGTCAATCGTGACTAAATTACCCACTGCTCTCACAATACCTTTTAAGATATCATCATGCCAAAAATGGAAAAGGAGGTCAGGGAGCCTAACCTATTGTAATGTCATATTAATCCTTTGATTATTCAAGTTCAAATCTGGACCCCATTTTTTAAGAAACAGGCTCCTCCTCCCAAAGAATCAAGGGCCTCCCCCAAGGATGTGATTCATGTATTTTTCATAGATAATTTTGATGAGGATAAATCCTTTGGGAGTGTCATAATTTCTATATGGCCTTGCAAAATCCACTTGGAAAAAGCCCATCTCCTAATAGAATCAATATACGAGGGGGCACCCAAGAAATTCCCCACTAGGTTAAATGCTCCCTAGTCCATGGTAAAGCTCAAGATATCAAAAGGAATACCCAACCTACTCTACATAGGGTGAAGCTCAAAATTACCATCCATGGAGGCCTTGTACCCAAATTTGTTCAAGGCAATAGAAGCATATGTTTTAGTGCTCATAATTAAAGCTAAATGGAGGCCTTTCGGGCCTTGTAGTAGTGGGTCTACTTCTCCAAATTGTGTCAGAAGACCCACATAAACCTCAAAATATACCTGTGTCCTACTTGAACCACCCCTGACAATGTTCCCACTCTCTTCCATTTCAAATTTTCAACTAGGAAAAGTTTTTCATTTAGTTGATATTTGTTTATAAGAGATACAATAATAATATTGGAAATGACCCATGATAGTAGTAATCGTATGTAAAGGGATATTTATTTTTAAAGAATAATAAACTAAAAAAATACAAATAATACTAATACAATTATTTTTGAGAGGTAAGTTGTTAGAAACTTGTCACGAAAACATAATATTATTTTAAATTTTATTTTATTTTTCAAATAATAGGTCTATAAAATATAGTTTTTAAAATTTATATGCTTTGTTTTAAAATGGGAATAGTTTATTGATTTTTATATTTTATGTTTCATTTTCCAAGATCCATGTTGTTCTTTTAATTGAAAAGAAAGCATGACTTGGTGAAATATTCCAATATATAGAAACAAATGGAAAAAATCAATAGTATTTACGTTTTTTATGGATGGATATAATTCTATGAAGAACACTTATTATCATTATTATGTTGCCTCCTAAAGGCATAATGTTTCTTAGATCACATGGCACTACAAGTAATGTGAAATATATCAATTGTTTAACATGTTTCTTTTAAGAAACATTGAATATTCTAGAAGGAAAAATACATTGGAAATCATAATAGATACCATTTCAAATAATATAGTAGTAGGATTTTATGTTTCAAGATGAATATTTGATAACCCAGGTGTTGTAGGTGAGTTGGAGAGGAGAGGGCAATCCTCCAAGGTAGGTCCCAAGTTCAAATCTCCACCCTACCAAAAAGCTAAATTGGGTATCTAAAATCCAATTGATAATGTTGGTGCGGGCAGGGTCGGGTGTGACCCCCGGGTGACTTTGACGATGTAGAACTCCCTGTTTGTGGTCTCTCAGACCAATGCGGCTCCGTAAGGGATTTTTCGCTTTAAAAAAAAAGATGAATATTTGATATATATTGATTACCTTATTCAGTAAATTACAAGAATTTATCACTTAAATATTAACAAATAAAGCTTTCTTAGGTTTGTGATACAACCAATAATGAAAGAAAATTATGATGACTTAGTATTAATAAACTTTGATTTCAATTAATTAATAAAAAAAAAATTATAGTTACTTTATCATATAAATATATCCTTTGATTTTTCATTTATCATGATATAAAACATCATGAAAGTGAAGCAATCACTTAGGAAGTTGGTAATATATAATCATTAGAAGAGATAAGTACTTCTCATAAGACTAATACAATTGCATATGATGAACTTGTTACTCTTAATATTATCAAAAGTGCTACATCAATTTGAAAGCATGTAGAGAAACATATTATAGTTTTTGATTCCATCTTAGAGGTCTTCCAATAATTTCATAGTGATAAACCATACAAGGGTGAAATATTTAAAAATCTTAACTAAATCATAGACTAGATTTTATATAGAGGGATGGAAGACCTTCAATTAATAAAAACATAAATCTAGAAATCTAGAAAAACGTTTTAGAGGATGCTTCACAATAAATAATTAATTTTTTTGGTTTCTTCCTTAATCCAAATTGTTTCCTAAGAACAAGGAATGACAAGAAAGCAAAAGAGCAATACCATAATCAAAATGCATTCCACAATACAAAAAACCAATGACACAATTGGAAGGCAAAAAATAGTGTATAAGTTCTTATTATTCTCAAAATTAGAGCAGTTAAAATGTGGGTCTAATAGAGTGTAGCTTTGATTTCCTCAAGGAAAATTTTGTTATGATGGATTGTGTGGCTCCTATTTATAGGAATAATTCACCCAAGAGTGCCTAGTCTAAGAAATTTCTAATCCTAGTAATTCAAATGATATAGGGTTATCTTTAGTAAAATTATACACCTCCAAACATTACATGTCTCCACATGCCTTATTAGCTACCTTAGAAGTCTCTAAATAGTTTTTCTCACCATAAAAGAAATAAAATATCATCTTTTAGATGATCTTCCTTGGTATTCATGAATCCTTATCCCATTTGGATTGATGATGAGTGATTTACTCATGGGAATAAAATGAATCACTTCAATATGAGGACTAAATTACTCCTCTTAGAGTGAATCTCATGGGACTTGGCCAATTTTTGCCAATCCTACCAACTTTGTTGTTGTACATCATTGCTACTGGGCTCATAAAATCCATTTCCATTGTATTTTATGTCTTATTCCTAGCATGAATTAAAAGTTAGTAGAAAATATACTACATTTTTTGGTGACTTCTTAGGGTGCCAAACTTGATTGGCAAGAGATCCTAGAACTTTCCTTTATTCTTGGGTGAGGAGTTTAAAATTGAAACCATTGCATAGTAAAATTGAAATTTGTAGGTCAATTTTGTTTATATCTATGATAACATATTCAAAATGCATACCAATTAGTGTTTAGGGGTACATCTAGGATATATAACATTTTGGAATTCTATGTGAACTCCTTATATTGATCCCTATGATGATTCCTCCCTTGATCCTCATTCAATTTTTTTTTTTTTGGTAGGTGGTAGAAATTATATTATATGGGTTTTAACTGGTGCCCAAAACCAGAAACATAAGCATATGATGAAAAGTACGTAGAGAAGCACAAAATAGGGTGTCTACACCCTAGCCGCTCCATGAACCAGACCAGAGAAAAAATAGACCCACGCAGGGGTTGTTTAATAAAAAAACAAAGATCGAAAGAGAGAGCCCATGCAGGGGCTAAGGAGAACATAAAGCAAAATCAAACCAGTGCCCATGCAGGGGTCAAAATATTAGTACCAAAATTCCCATGCAGGGGAACAGAGCTCGAAAGACAAAACAAACCAACTCTAATCATCGACAATCTCTTCAGCTACAGAGCTCTTTTGGCCATGTTTCTTGACCAACAGTTTTAGGGAGGCGTTGATGCTATCCATGCCACTGATGATGCTACTGAGGATGGTGTTGTGGACCGAGTTGAATATGGCCACTGGAGAAGCAGTTATGTCACTCCCATCATCAAACTTTTTGAGGTGAGCATACCTCTCAGGGCTGGTTGTGCATTTCCAAGTCGATAACAACAACATTAAGAACATTTTGAGGGAAATTTTGGTGCCATATGGATAGATTCCTATGACTAACCCCAACATTGGTGAGCAAATCAGTAGACTTGTTAGCTTCTCGATACACATGGTAGGTTGTAGTGTTGCAAAAATTTTGCATCAAGACCTTAGCTTCCTGAATAATAGTGTGCACGTTCCATGAAGGAATTATATCACTGATGATAGAGTTTGTAACATTCATGGAATCACCTTCAATTTGTAAATTTCCCATGTAATATCTGAGAACTTCTAGCCCTCTCCACAATGCATGAGCTTCAGCATAGTGGTTAGTTTGGATGCCCAGAAACTCAGCATAGGCCACTATGAGTCATCCATTGTGATCCCTGACTAGACCTCCAACACCCGCTACACCCAGATTTCCTTTAGAAGCACCATCATAGTTAAGTTTAAGCCATCCTATAGGAGGAGGAGTCCAATGAGCACCAATTCTAGGATGGGGATTAGAAGGAGTAGAGCTAGGACTATGGGGAATACTGAGGGAACGAAAAAGAGTGGACTCAAGGGCAGACTCAGGTGGTTTGGTGCAAGGGAAAAGCTTAGAATTTTCAATAGCAAAGGTGATGGCTTTGTTGGCAATAGAGATAGAGTCCCTGAGGGTGTTTGAAAATATTCTACTATTTCTTTCGAGCTAGATCTGCCATAGGAGATGATGGAGATAAACTTTCCACAAAGAAGACAACCTAGAATTTTTGAAAGGCATGGGCCACTGGGAGAAAAAAAGAGCCAGGGAGTTGGGTTGGGCCTAGGAGATGTGAAAGGTGGACATGAGATGATCCATGGTAGAGTGGAAGAAAGAACATTCCATAAATATGTGGTTGATAGATTCCTAGGCCACCAAGCAAATATGGCATCTATTAGGAACAACCATCCCTCTCTTCATGAGATTATCAGTAGTGAGGATCTTGTTTTGGATGGCCAACCAAGAAAAGATAGCAAATTTAGGTATGAGGTGTTTAAGCCAAACTATATTGAAAGGAATGAGAGAAGTTTGGGGAGTGAAAGTCAATAGATGAGCAGATTTGATAGAAAAAATACCAGAGTCAGTTTCTTTCCAGAAAGGGGTATCATGAGACATACCAGATGGAATTATAGTTGCCCTCAGCAATGTTGATAATTCTATGATAGCATTTGAAATTTGGGCATCAACATTTGCAATGTGGAGCTCTTTCCATATTTTGGGTTGGACTGAAGAGTCTATGAAATCAACCACCTTTCTACCTATGAGAGTATCCAACAAAGGTTGCACCATTGAGACTCTGTTGTTCTCACTAAGCATTTGATTGGAGATCCACCTGTCTGACCAAAAATTTATCCTATTTCCTATTCCAAGCTGCCATCTGGTTCCCCTTTGAATAAGAGGTCTAGTCTGGAGGATTGATTTCTAGAAGGTGGACCCAACTTTAGGAATATTTTCATCCATAAAATTCTAGATGTGAGTGTATTTTTTATTGATGATGGAAACCCATTCAAGATTGCAATTGGTAAACACCTTCCAAGCCTGCTTGGCCAATAGTGCCATGTTCATATTACTAATTCTTCTAAGACCCAGCCCTCCCTGAATTTTGGGTAAGCAAACCTTTTTCCAACTGACTAGATGAAACTTTTTTTATCCTCTGAACCTGCCCAAAGGAATCTCTTCTGAATCTATTCAATTTTGTTATAGATAGAAACTGGGGCTTTGAATACTGACATAAAATAAATAGGAATACTTTGAAGATAGGCCATAGTGAGAGTGGCTTTGGCTGCTTGGGATAGGAGGGCCCCTTTCCAACCTACAAGATTTTTATTGATTATTTCAATAACATTGCTCCACATAGACTCTTTGGGGCAACTGGTGAATAGGGGAAGCCCTAAATAGATAGTGGGAAGCTCAGATATGACACACTAAAGAATACGAGTAATCTTGACCTATCTAGACAAAGGGGTATTGAGAAAGAAAACTTTACTCTTGGCATAGTTTATATTTTTCCCTATAGCCTCTTCATAGAGATCTAAAATACCTTTAATTGAATTTGCTTCCCAAACTGAAGCATGGGTGGCTAAGATAGTGTCATCTACAAACTATTGATGAGAAAGGGGTCTCATGTTGGAAGCAACTTGAATACCAGATATCGTGCCATCCGAGCAAGTAGCTTTGAGAGCTCTTCCAAGGGATTCAACAAGAATAATGAAGAGAATAGGTGATAGGGGATCCCCCTACCTAAGCCCTCTATTTCTTGGGAAGTAACCTACTACAGACCCATTGACTAACACTGAGAACCAAGGGCTAGAAATGCAGCCTTGAATAAGTTTGACCCACTCTCTATGGAAACCAAACTTGAGAAGGACAACAAGCAGGAA
This sequence comes from Wollemia nobilis, assembly GCA_028583015.1. Lineage (NCBI taxonomy): Eukaryota > Viridiplantae > Streptophyta > Pinopsida > Araucariales > Araucariaceae > Wollemia > Wollemia nobilis. The sequence continues at coordinate 5,289,621 of JAQPPZ010000622.1, forward strand.
CTCTCGATTGACCCTATCAAAAGCTTTATTCATATCAATTTTAAGGACCAGGGTAACTTTTTTTTGTTGGAGATAGAATGGAGGACTTCATGCAAAGTTATGATACCATCAGTTATAGATATTCCTTTTACCAAACTACCTTGGCAGGGATCTATGATTTGGGGAAGAAATTCTTTCACTCTAGATGCCATAGCTTTGGTTAGGATTTTATAAATCACATTACACAAACTGATGGGTCTAAAATCTACCATAGATTTGCACATAGGCCCTTTAGGAACAAGAGCTATGAAGGTAGAATTAATACCTCTGGGGATGGATTTTGCATGTTGGAGTTCAGTGATTGCCTTGCACACATCTTGCCCAATAATGTCCCAAAAGGTTTGAAAAAATTGAGGGGAGAAACCATCAGGCCCAGGGGCTTTATCAGGGTGCATAGTGAATAAATCTTGCTTGATCTCATCTGAAGAAAGAGGCTTGATGAGCAAGGAATTCATTTCTAGAGTGACCAAGGCAGGAATGTGATTGAGTAACTGATTCTTGGCCCGATCAAAATTTTGGGGTTGGGTACCCAAGAGATCTTCAAAAAAATAAGAGGCTTCATCTCGAATTTCAAAAATATCCCTAGTAATGGAGCCATCACCTCTAGTCAATTCCTTGATTTTGTTTGAACTTCTATGCTTGAGGGTGGAAGCGTGAAAAATATTTGTATTGGAATCGCCCTCCTTGAGCCAAAGGGCTCTAGATTTTTACCTCCATAACATCTCTTATTTGCCCAAAATGTTATGATACTCTGCTAAAAGTTATTTCTCCTCAACTCTGATTTGGTCACTCAATTAGCCATTCTATATTTGTTGTTCAATGCTTTTTAGTTTATCCATAATCTACTTTTTGCTTTCAAAAATATTGCCAAAAACTTCCATATTCCAGATTTTGAGGTTTTCCTTGACAACCTTGAGTTTATGGGAAACTTGAGTAATGAAAGACCCAAAAAAATCTTACTACCACCAATCAGATATTTGGTTATGAAGATCAGGGTGTTGCATCCACATGGCTTCAAATCTGAAAGGAATCTTGAAATTGGGGCCTTTGTCAGCTTCAAACAAAAGGGGACAATGATTAGAGCCAACTCTCGAGAGACAAATGAGATTAGCATCACCCATAATAGGAATAGCCTCTTGAGAAAGAAAAAATCTATCAAGCTTAACTTGGATATGTTGATCCCCAACTCTCCTGTTGCTCCATGTGTATTTTGCTCCTTTAATTTGAATGTCCATTAATTCACTATCAGTTACAAAATTATGAAAATATTCAATGCTTCTAGATGGAGTGATATTTCCCCCTTGCTTATCTGATGGGAAAAGAGGGGAGTTAAAATCTCCAACAAGTATCCACGAAATATTTTTGAAAGCATTCCTCATGTGTCTCAAGGTATCCCATAAGGTATTTCTACTGGTTGGATTGTTGGGGGCGTAAACATTGGATAAAACCCATGAATAATTGTTGTCTTTATAGTGGAACAGAATGTTCAGAACTCTGTCTGATGAAAATATTATTCTACCTTCAACTTTACTGGAATCCCATAGACAAATTAATCCCCCTGAAGTGCCTTGAGTAGGGCTAAAATTGAAATCACTATTCTTCCAAATAGATTTAGCAATTTTTTGGATTTTATTTTGGTCAATCTTTGTTTCTTGCATAATCATGATAGTGGGCCTGTATTCCTTCCTCAAAGTGCATGCAAGTCTCTGCTTGACAACACTATTGAGGCCTCTCACATTCCATGAGAGGATCCTCATTTAGAAATTTTGGAAAAAAATTTGCCTCCCTTTGACTATTGTAAGGGAGGTTTGGATCTTTTTATTCATCTTTCTCCTGACTGAAAAGGTCCTGGAAAAGAGTCTTTTGAATGCCATTGGAAATTTCATTATCTGTTTCTTTCTTTTTTTGATCATTTATGGAAGGTCTTCCTTTTTTTCTCACTATCAATATCCATAGAGGCTTTCTTGTAACTTCTGGTGTTGATAGGGCTGAACTCAGGTTTGGCTGAGTTAGGGTTACAACTTTTAGAGTCAGTATTGATAGGAGTAGGACTACAAATTTCAATATGCCCTTTAGGGGTAGGTAGAGGTTTAGAAGGAATATGGGAAGGTCCAGATCTAGATAGGGAGTGGGTTTCCCCTTGGACAATAGTGATGGGTCCAAGGGGTACAGACTCATGCAATAGGGTTTCATCAAAGGGCTCAGAAATAAAAATTTTAGCTAATACACCAAATTTGTTAGGGTAAGCAAAGGGAGAGCTAACCTTAGCTTGGTCATCCACCAGATCTGAAACTACAACTTGCTTCCCTTTAAGCGTAGCCAAACTCAGATTCTTTTTTTGGTAAGGCCCAACGTGGTTCTACTTTCCTTGGAACCTATCACCTGGATGCCCAACATGGGACCTAGAGCTAGCCATTTCTTTAGAGGGTTTGAGAGATGGGCACTGAGCTTTGAGGTGACCTTGAGTCTGGCACTCAATACAAAAAGTGGGCTTATTCTCATATTCAATAGCCTGGCATCTACGATATGAGTCGTAGACCAGGTTAATATGGGTCGATAGTTGAGAATCCAAATTTGCATTAACGTAGATTCTTGCATGAATCATGTGAGTCTGAGCTTTAGTGATAGGATCGATAGCTACTAATTCTCCAATGGATTTAGCAATGCCATGCAAGATGTCTTCATGCCAGAACTGGATAGGCAGATCTGGAAGATGAACCCATATAGGAGCGTAGTTAATACTTTGAGTTTTTGGGTTGAAATATTCACCCCACTTCCATAGAAAAAGACTTTTTTGACCATAAAACCAGGGCCCACCTATGAGAATTTGGGAGACATCATCCTGGTTATTAAGGTGGATAAAAAAAAACCCCGAGATAGGGCAACCAACTCCATGTTACCTAGGGTTCTCCACTTAGAAAAATCCCACCATCGTATGGACTCCATGTCAGGTCTACCTCCAATAAATTTCCCAACCAGAGTGTGGGACTCAAGAAAAATATATTCAATCATGGTCTCGTCAGGGATAACCAGATCTTCACCGTTGGGAAGTAAGGTGTTGATATTGCTTTTTTTGGAAATAGATTTCTCTCACCCTTTCACTTTTTTAGCAAAGGTGAGCAAGGGGGAAACAATATCTTTGGGGGCCCCACTCTATTTTTCCAGAGGGTCTTTTCCCCGAAAAGGTTTTGCATTCCCTAAAAACCTTGTGCCATCTGGTTCTGAATCGGGGCCCACTTTCTCACCGTCGCATGCATCACCTATATCTGATGAGTTTTGAGGGGTAGATCCACCTGTAGAGATTTGAAAATTCATATTCCTACCTTCCCCTCACTCCCTTGAAGCCGTTTGATCACCTAAAACCACTCGTTCACTCGCCATCACCTCCGCTATTGCTCAACCCAGATGAAACCCTCGCATAGTCGCTTGCCAAAAATCTCGTTCACACATAGGGATGCGCTAGGATCTGTGTTGCTCCAAATGATCTAAAAATTGGTGGAGATGTTCTAGGGTTTTTCAGGCATCTACCCTCAAAATTTTAGCTCAATCCGAGTCCGGATGAGTGAAATATGGCTAAAACAAGTTTGATAGTTTGGGCAGTCATGATAAAAAAATCCTCTTCTTTCTCCTAACTCCACTTGCACACTTTCTTATTCCTCACACTTGCACACCAAAAAATCATCCTCATTCAATTTCTTGACTTCCCTAGTATGCTCTATAATTTGGTTATCTTATTTGAGGTATTGGGCATACCATCATCTATGGTCACATTCACTTTGGATTTCCTTTCATAAATAGCCTTAGAAGCTTGTTTTTAGTTGTCCTTGATTAGAGAATATCTTGGTAATCTTCCATTTGGTATTTACAACATATCCTTTCTTTTTTTCTCAATGTCCATTCAAGAGAATTACTGATAGTTTTACATCTTTGAAGTCTTCCTTCTTAGTAGGGTGTGTTCTTCAACAATATGATTATAATATTTTTATCTAACCTACCCATCTACATCTCTAGTTTATTAGAATAGGAATACTTTGGTGTACCTTCCTTAGGTTGTTACCTCATCTTCCACCCATTGTATTGTCATTGAATCTTGGAAAAACAAGGGTTTGTGTTCATTTAACACATGTAATCATATAATCTACTTTGTCCCTAAGGGACTTGACCTACTCCACCATTGAACTCTTGAATTTCATATTCTATATTTATTTATTTTGATACCATTCATCTTAGACCATTGTTTTCTTTTTTAAAGACTCAAAGTTCTAATGCAATAGCATTGCTTGATCTTGTATATCACCTTCTCATCTATTTCAATGCCTAGTAACCATAATGCACTTGTATCTTATATTTTATTGCATACATATGATGTTAAATCTTGATACACCTTACTTGGATAATTTCATCGCCAAGAAGGGATTAACCTATGACAGGTCTAAAGATGACATCCTGAGAGTGTAGTTAGTTTAAGTAGTTTTCAACCTACTTAGATTCTTTAAAATAGCCTTGAAACCTAATATACTCCTTCCTCATTTTTTCTAGTTGATATTAGTGAATCACATGTGTAGCATGAGTTAAATTCTTGTTATTGAATTTTTTGAATTAATATACTCTTTTACCTCCTACATGATCCATTATATTAACTCTATACTCTTTGTCAAGGGGGATGTCTTTTACCTATTGAGGAAGTGACTAATTAGCATTAACCATGAGGTTATCCTTCATAGTGTAGCTTAGCTTGGGGAAATTTAATTCTCTGGGAGGTAATAGTGATCATGTTACTTGTAGTGACTAGTGGATCAATGACAGTGAGGATACCAATTTGACATGGCACCATAGATGATGGCATAAACTAGGTGAGAATGGAATACAAGGACTCATGGGATGAAACAATACCACTTGATAAGGACTCATGGGATGAAACAATACCACTTGATAAGGACTCATGGGATGAAACAATACCACTTGATAAGGACTCATGGGATGATACAATGACACTTGTAGTATAGAGGACCAAATTAATGAAAGCATGGTGATGGAATGGTTGATGGTGGTGGTACCAATGATGATAGGATAAACTAGGATGGAAATGGTGTTTGAGATAACCTTAAGGCTAAGCTTATTTTATGTAATATGGATGTAGCCAAATAAATTAAAGGGATTTGAGAAGTAGGATGAGAAAATAATAATGGAAGAGAGAATAGTATAGAAATTATATTAAATAGGGGTGAAAGTTAAGTCAATGTTAATTTGGGGAAGATGATAAAAATAACTTGTGCTTCTAAATCATTAATTTCCATTCTTACTACTCTTTTCCTAGTATGTACACCTTCTTCTCTTCTAGAAACCTTCTCTTTAGGTTTATCCTTGAGTAATCAAAGGTATCATGACCTCTTCCTTATTATTTTATCATTATGGTCCCTAGGAATGAGCTATATTCACTGATTCCCATGTCAACTATTAATTTTATAGTGATATTTTTAGAAATTCTTATCTTAGACTCTACCTTTTCCATTGGACTACAAAGTTAATAAGGGAGAAAACTCCTTCCTATCTAAAAATATTTTAGATATAGAAATTTTTTTCTATTTTTTTGAGAAATAATAAACAAGAGAGCAAGAATTTATATAATCATGTACTATAGCAGCTATTTGACTAACCAAAACATAGTTCCATTTATGGTATAAGGAAAAAATCTACCCATCCTTTTGATGCTAATGTTCTAGCTTAGGCTTTTTCAACACCTATGTAAAACTAGCAAGTCATATAGCATTAATGGTGTATATGGAGGGCTTTTTCCAATAGATATTTCCCAATTTAGAGAATCATGAGTGCATTTTAGGAGGTAATATATTTCATTACAAAAATAGTGAGGACCATATATGAATGCTAAGATCTAGGTAGTTAGAACAACATTTTCCTTTGTTATTCCTATTTGATCTAGTTATTGATGCTAATTATCTTAACAATTACACCCCTTTTTAAACTTGGAGGGATCAAGAGCATGGGTGGGTTCTAAAACTTATACAATTGTGATGGCCCCCATTTTTTTATCTCATTACATAATAGATTTTGATGTCAATTATCAAATTGAACCTCTCTTTTATGCAAATAAGTAGCATATCATTTCTCAACAATAGTGGTTCCTTTTTTATTGTTCCCTAATTGATTAAATTGCATCCTTTAAAGTTCCATACTATTGGAATGTAATACTTTCCCTAGTCATATTCCTCAAGATTGTGTAAAAATATATCTTTTATAGAATCAAGGCCTCTTTGTTACTCAATGTAGTCCATTTATCTAGAATTAATTGAACAATATTAGGAGTCATAGGTGAACCCTTATATATTTATTGAGTTATTTCTACTTGTATACATTCATATTCAAATATAAACGCTTGTATACAAGGGAATCCCCAAGATATTTCTCTAAATATTGCTAATTTATATTTATCCAAAGTAAAGTTGTATTTATCATACAATCTTATTTATTACTCTAATGCTTCCATGGGCTCTAGTATAGATGTCAACTCTAATATAAATTCCATTATGTTCTGATTGTAGACTTTCCTCTTCTAATTCTATAGAATCCTATCCCTCTAAAGAGAAACCCAATTCTAAGAAAACAAACACTTCATATTTTTTTTCATCTTTGAATCCTCATTTTAAATTCTTTACTTTTTGTATTGGGTCCTCTTTTTGACTTGGAAGACTTCATATCTTTGAATATATATGGTTCTATAGGAGTTTTTGATTCATGAGGTTTGCACATGACAACATCTCTGGTATGAAGATGATATTTTATAGGTGCTTCATGTGTTGCATTGATTTGAGTTTGACATAGTATCCTAGGAACTTGGTAATTTCCTTATGGAAATATCTCTTCATTGAATTATAATGCCTTCATAAAAGAAGAATCATATTTTAATTCTGTAGACATTATAAACTTTTTTCCTTCTTCATATTCTAGCCCAAATTCAATTTTCTATTGTCTTCATGTGCTTTAGTTTTTCATATGATAGAAACACCAATTTCTCTTGTTTTGGTTATAAAATTTTCTCTATAACCTTTGTAGGCATCACACTCTAAAGGGAAATATAAATCAATTATATTTTAACCATTTCTTGCTCCCATCATAAGTCCTTTTTGTATAGGAACACTAAATACGTCATATTCTTCTACAACCTCTGACTCCTTGTCTAAGAAAGGGTTAAATTATTCACAATATTCTTTGACCTTTGATTTTTATCTTCAAAATCCATGTTTTCAAATTCAAATATTTCTTTAAACAATCTAAGACATTCCCATTGATGGGTGGATTGGGGCTCTTTTACAATAATAGTTTATCTTTTATTATTTGAATTTTATATTATTGTATTATGTTCTTTCTCTATCTAGGAGTGAATGCTTCCTGGTAAGTAGGTATGAGATTCTCAAGAGGTTTCTCCAACTTGCTAAAATATGGATTGTATACTAATTTACTTTGTATAGGGGTAACATCTACTCATTTTAGGCGATCTAGACATTGTGTAATCTTAATTCATATTGACTTGAGGTGTAGTCAATTTATAATTGGTTGGATTATCATGGGTTGACTAACCATTAATTGACTAATGATAATGGGTTGATTTTATATTATAGGTTGACTTACCACTTGTTTATTCATCACCTGAGCATGGTGGAATTACATAACATAGTTTGTTTGATTTGACTCCTTTTATAGGTAAAGCATTAGATATTTGAATTAATATTTTCCATATCATTGTGCACCTACTTAGTCACCTACATGTTTCTCTACTATAGTTCCTAAGCCCAAAGGGATTCATTAAAGGGTAAAGTTTTCCTAGGAATGAAGATTAGAAGTCCTTGTTGTTGACGTAGTAGCCATTGAGGATCCTGATTGATGAACCTCTTACTAATAAATTTGTTGATTATATTCTTCAAGTTCGTGATCTTATATTATGTATGAAAATTCTATGAAGTCTTAGACAAACTCTTTCCTTACATCATTGATAGTCGACATACATTGTTATTAGGTTCTAGACCACTAAGACACTCATATTATGAGTCTTACTATCCTTACCCATATGATATTTGATATGCAAGTTATCATGTTAGATCATATGGTACTAATTGTTGAGGATAATGAATTAGCTGGTTTTTTCTAACATAAAAACTTAGAGTCACCATCTATTTTTGTTGTTGCATGAACTATTGCATTGGTTACCAACTCTAATATATATATATATATATATATATATATATATATATAAGAACTTTACATTATCTAATGATATGACATGTTTACCTAATTCTAAAGGTATTATTGATATTGATGTAGATACTTGGGTGATTGAGCATTAGGAATCTATGGCATATTCTAAATTATTTAAGGATTCCTATCTAGTGGAATTTCCATAACAATATCTAAAGTTTGAATTTGTTAAGGACAAGGGCAAATCTCATTTGGGTAGCATTACATTTTTTTTCCTTTTTTATTTTTGAATAAAGAAAGTAAAATGCAACTACATCTAGTGAATTCCTCAAAGAGTAGTGAGCTACTACACAATTAGTGAATCACTCCATGAAATGGAACAAATTGCTTCTTTATTAAAAACTTGGTAATAATTTTTTTTACCAAGTTGACCCGGATTTATCTGCAACCATTAAGGAAGTTCAGAGGACCAAATCTTTGCCAAGGGATGTCAACTCCACTTTCTTAGCCCTTGTCCCTAAATATTATGACTACAGATCCTTTTTAGATTATCGTCCCATAAGTCTGTATAATGTCCTTTACAAAATTTTGACAAAAACCATGGCCAATAGGTTAAAAATAATTCTTCCTACAGTAATTGACCCTTGCTAAGGGATCTCTGTGAAGGCTGATCATATATGGTATCATAACTATTCACGAGGTTATCCACTTTGTCACCAAAAGCAAGAAACTAATATTCTTCCTAAAATTGGACATGAATAAAGCTTTTGACATGATCTCCTAGGAATTCTTATATGTGGTCCTTTCCAAGTTTGGATTCCATGATATTTGGATCATACTCACTAAGGAATGCCTCTCCTTCATCTAGTTTTTTTTTCTCATCAATGGCTCTATTGTTGGCTACTTCAAAAGCTCCAAATCTGAGACAAGGTGATCCGTTATCACCCTTATTCATCATCCTTGCTGAGTCTTTAGTAAAATTTCTTAAAGCGGCTTGTGTTTTGGTACCATATTAGGCATTAAGGATTCTTCCAAACTTGATCCCATATCCCATAAATAATTCATTAATGACACTATTCTAGCCACCCGATCCTCTATCCCTAAAGCTAGAAGCATCAAATGCATCCTCAATTCTTATGAAGAAGTTATGGATCAAAAGGTCAACTTCAACAAGAGCAACATATACTTCATCAACATCCCTATGGAATGGAAAATCAAAATTGCTCAAATCCTGGATTACACCATTGCAAATATGCCTTCCACCTACCATGGCCTTCCTCTTTTCCAGGGAAAGCCAACTGAAAGCATGTGGAACAATGTCATCCAATGCATCATGAAAAAACTATTCTGATGGAAGGGTGGTCTCCTCAACCAAGCTTCCAAAGCTATGCTGGTCCAGGCTTACCTTCAAAGCATTCCAATGTTTTTCATGTTAGTTTTCAAGGTTCCCAATGGGATGTGCCAAAATATAGAGCAAATTCAAAAAATATTCCTTTGATTAGGTTTTGATAATAAATACAAGTTTTCCTTTATGGTTTGGGACAGAGTTTTCTCAAAAAAATCTTAGGGTGGGTTAGGATTTAGAAAAATATCCAATATGAGCATGGTCTTATTAAGTAAGCAAGGATGGAGAATCTTAACCAACATTAATGTTTCCTGCGTAAATATAGTCAAAAGCAAGTATCTCCATCAATGCTCTTTTTTGAATGATATTTCCTACTTGGATGGATCTGCCTTTCGAAATGTTCTCTCTAACACCAAATCCATTATTTCAAAATATTTTAGATGGTGCCTAGGTGATGGTAAGTAAATTTAGTTCTCGAAAGACTCATGGATCTTTGATTCTCCCCTCATAAATGATCCTAACCTCCACATTCTTAAGTTATTCACTGATCGGTCCATTGACAACATGGTCTATAATTTATTTTTGTACGTTAATCCTCATCATCCCTTGTGTAAATCCCTTCCCACTTCAGACTATGATCCTACTTTGATGGTTTTTGATCAATCTCTATCATCCATGCTAAGATCCACCATCATTCCCAATGTTCCTACCCTGGACTCTATCATTTGGAAAGTCGATGACCAAGGCCTCTTCACCATTAAATCTACCTATTTCTTCCAAGAAGAGACTCAGTAAAATTTATTTCTTGCTAACCTTATCTAGCTTCGCCACCTTATCCCTAAGGTTTCCCATTTCTTCTAGATGGTTTTCTAAAATAGAGTTCTCACTATTAACAACCTCTCCAATAATGGGTTGATCATTCCTAAAAAATGCTATTTGTTTCCCTTCTTGGGAATCAGTATCCCATATTTTCATCGAGTACCCTTTCTCCTTCAAATTTCTATCCTCGTTCTTTTTTAAGTTCAACATTTTGTGGGCCTCTTCCAACATTGTTTTAGATCTTTACCTCCAATGGCCTAATTTGTTTAAACACTTGCACCTCAAATATTTGTGGTCCTTTGGCCTTCCATACTTCCTATGGAAAATATGGTTTGAAAGGAATAGAGCCTTTAATGAGTCCTCTCGAGACCATCCCTTGGTGCTTTCCAAAATTCTATCATTGGTCATTGAGAATGTTAGCCTCATTCCTTTACCTAAAGGTATTAGCCATCGCCTAAAGGCATTAGCCATCACCTCGAAGCCAGAATTACTTCTTCCTTCAATCTTCTTGCTAGGTCTTCTCAACCTGATTTCCCTAAACCTGATAGATCTAATGTTTCCTAGTATCCCCTTCCTCTTGGCTAGTTTAAGCTCAACTTTTACGGGACCACCAAGGGTAACCCCAATAAAGCTAAATCTGAAGGTATTCTCAAGGATGATCAAGGTAGAATTATCCTTTTGTTTTTTTAATCCATTGGCTTCCCATATAACAATATTGCTGAAGCCAGAGCTTTATTCCAAGAATTGTCCTTAACATATGGTCTTTGTGTCCAAAATCTCATTATTGAAGGAGACTCTTTAAATACTATCAACTATGCCAAATATTCTCAACCCCTTGCATGGAAAATTGACAACCTCATTGAGGAGTCAAAGATCCTCATTGGCAGGTTTGAGAGAACAACCATCCAACACGTGTTCAGAGAAATGAATGTTGTGGTTGATCTTATGGTAAATATTGGTTTGGCTCAATATGACTTGTGTGTCTAGATTGACAATTTTCCTCAAGAAGTCATTAAATTTTGTAACCAAAATGACTTTCCAAATCAAAATTAGTTCCTAAAGTTCTCATTGGATCCTCAATGCCCTCCTCAGCATCTGAACCAATGGCTGGTGGTATTCTAGTATGAGCTAACCGATTGTGGAATCAAATCACAAATGGTCTACCAATTGGAATCACTGGGGGTATTTTGTTTTGAGAGAGTTGGTGTTTATTTCTACCCTCATTTGGGTTGGAAAGCCCAATTCCATATGGTATTTGTTCCTAAATTGGTTGTCTTTTGATCTCATTACCAATCTATCTAACAGGTATAATCCCAAGTGGTATATTGATATGAGTAGGCTGATCACAGAAGAAATCCTCACTGCACCCAATTCCATATGGCAGTCTAATCCTAGTTCAAGGTGTAATCTTGGACTACGCATGCTATATTTGGAAATGATCCTCGTAAAGTTCTCTTATCCTAGGTGGTTGTTTGTTTTGGGCACTTTATCCTCGAAAGTTATTCCCAAGTGGGCTCCTAAGATGGATCATAGGTGGTTTTTGAGTCTATCAATTTTCTCTTCTTGAATGTTCATTTTCCTCGTGGGTTTGCTATGTTGGATTCAGATCGATGAAATGTCTATCTCATTGGAGAAACCATCCTATTTGATGATCCACTCTAACTCATGATCCTTCCACGAGCTTTAATATGTGTGCTAAGGCTTTTTCCATTCCTTGTAATCACCCATGGTAGAGGACTTGGTTATATCATCAATTTTATTCGTATCTCGATGCCCCCTATTTAATTCATGGTGGTACCAAAGCCTCGATCGTGTTGTCCCATCATCCTCCATGTTGGAATACCATTGGATTCACCTTCCCTGAATCTAATTTGGCTAACATGACTAGACATCCTAGAACCAAGATGTTTCATCAACGATTCACTTTCACCTTTGTTTCTTGGTTTGGCAACATTGTTATCAGTGTATTTCCTGGCAATTCTTTATTCTTTAGTTTTTTTAATTCTTATAACCAGAGTCCCCTCCAACTCCTATTTTTTTCTATGTTTGTTTTCTTGAGCAATAATGAGGTGATTTGCAGACTTCTTTCATGCAAGGTGTGTATTGGTAAATTTTCATGATGGCATTTGCTTGAGCCAGAGGTTTTGGAGCTTAATTCCATAGTAGAAGAAATCTTGAGATCTCACAGCTTCCTTCCTTTCTTGAGGAAGTTCACTAGGAGTGATGTCGAGCTATCCATGGAGATAGTTCACTCTTGGAATAGTGATAATATCACTATCCATAGGGTGTCCTTTTGGATTACTATCAAATTGATTATAGATATCACAAAATTAGTAAATAATGATGATTGCATTCATCGTGATAAAAACTCTACTATTGCTAAATTGGGGTACTTTAGGGACAAGGGCAAACACCTGAATAAGTAAAATAGTGACATTGTTCGAAAAGACCTCATGGCATCGTGGAATACGGTCCTGATCTCTGTTATGCAATACTTCACTATAGACGACCTCAATTCACCGTTGTGCAGCTTCCACTTGGTGTTTCTCAACCACCTAAAGGATAACAAATTTATCAACATCCTAGATTATATCACTCTATGGATTTTTCCATCTCTAGTGTCAAAGAAGAGAAGTTTTTCCACCCAAAGTACCAAGAGCTCCATCTCATGATTTTTAAATTTATGCTCCAACGCCAAGCTCAAGCCCCAACATTGACCCATTACCGAGAGAGTTGAGGACCATCATGCTATTTTTGTGCCTAGCATGGGATGACCTCAATGAATGGAGGCAAGTGATTTCAAAGTGAATTTGGAGTTCACTGCCTTGGGAAGGGGTCGAAAAATGAAACTGGTGTTCCCTGGAAACACCACCCCTTCTCCTTGTAGGCGCTCCTCAAGAATCAAATCCATGAGCGACAAATGCAAAGGCGTTATCATCCTAGATTAGGATAATCTCACCTTCGAGTCCCCTCTTGAAAGCTATAAGAAGTAGTAACATGAGAATAGCCCCATTATTCTGCTTTCTCCTGGAGGATCGTTGTTTTAGGCTTCTTCGATTGAAGAGTCTAAGCTCCTGACCAACCTAGATGATCTTGTCAACCTAACATCCTCTCTGCTCACTCAAGCTAGGAGAGTCATTTCTAGAATCCTGAAGTTGAAAGTGTCGGTCCAGATCATGGAGGTGAACCAGAATGCGGAGGTGACCCCAAACGCTAATGATGTTGAGTAGGATCATCCCACCACCCTGGGATAATCCTGAGTCTATGTTTCTTTTTGCTTGTGTTCAGTTTTGCTGATGTGGTAATTTCCTCCAAGGTTGCGTTCTAGTCCTTTTCCCTTTGGTTGGGTTTTATTTTATTTTCTCATTGAGGGTTTTCAGCTTCGGATCCCCCTTTTTGGTTTTCTTTGTAAAAGGTTTGGGGTCCCTTTCAAAACCCCCTTCTATAAAAAAAAAAAAAAAACCTTGGTAATAATTCATCAAGCTTGGTGATTCATTTTTTCACCAATGGTGAATCATATTTTTTGGTCAAAAGTATAGCAAATCACTATTTGGCTGAATATATGGAGGATTTTCTCTTCATATTGGTAAAGCACCATTAATCAATAGTGAATTATATTTTTTCATAAAGTAAGCAAATCACTCTTTCTTCCCTTGGGAAAGTTCTTACAACTCTAATCAAACAACCAATTTTTATATTCTAAATGTTGAATTTATGAAATATTTGCTCTACTTATTCTAAAGTTAGGGCATACCTCATTCATACCTACGCAGATAATTTTTTACATTAGAATAATATAATTTTTTAATAGAGGAGAGTATTGCTTTATGAGACACAATAAATCACTTCTCAAATACTTAGAAAACATTTCAATAAAAAAGTGGATTTGCTTTGTGTGATTTGTTTCTATTTTTGAGCAAATCACTCTTCTGACACTTACACAAATTTTGTTTTTCTACTATGCAATTTACTTTTTTTTCCAAGTGATTTGCTTTCTAAAGTCAGGAAATTCTCTTTTTCAACACTTAGAAAAAATCGCTCTCTAGATTGAGACTTTGCAAAAATCTTCCAAAATTTAACATAATATATCTTGCTAGTAATAACATGTTATTTGGCACCAAAACCAAGGAAATTTGAAGAAATTTGGTGTTGCTTTATGAAAAATTAAAAGAATAGTGAAGTTCAAATTGGAGTAGTTATTTTTAAAGCACCCACAAAATTACATGTAAAATTTTAAAAGATATGCAAAATTTGCTTTAAAAACAAGACTAGTCTTGATTTTTATGTGAGAATCAAGCCCTTGGTCCCATCAAGATTGCCAAAAATAGTTATTGATAATGAAATTGTTCAACTTCTTATGCATGCCATAATTTCATCGATAGATTTGGAATAAGGGAGATTATTTCCCCATTAACGCCTGAATTTAGGCCAAGACTCCACTATCCTTGCTAATTTAAACCAATCTAACCCAAGTACCAAATAAAATACTTAAAATTCTTGGAAGGTAACTATGAAAGAGATTAAAGTAAATTGCATTAAAATAAAATATGGTTATAGTCATACCAAGGAGATTGCATGATCAATCATCATATACAAAAATGAAATAATAATAGTGTGCTCCCATGCATATGAAAAGAAAATAACAAGGAATTTCAAGAAAGTAAAAGCATAGTGCCACAATCACCATGCATTGCATAATTGGAAAGACCAATGCCACAACTAGAAAGCAAAAACTCTTCCACAATTTCTTATTTTCTTTAAAATTTGAGCAATTATAATGTGGGTCTCATAGAGTGTAGCTATTTTTACTAAAGGCCAAAATATTTTTACAATGGATCCCATGGCTATTATTTCTAGGAAGAATTCATTGAAGTGTTACCTAAGGTGAGAAATTTCTACTTCTAGTAATTCTAACAATTTGGGGGCATATTTAGTAATATGATGCACCTTTAAATGTTAGATGCCTCTAAATGGCACACTAACTAGCTTATTAAGCTTCTAAATAACTTTTGATGACATAAAAGAATAAGGACATTACCTTCTAGATGATCTTCCTTGTTATCAATGCATCCTTGTCTTTCTTGGTCTAAAGATGAGCATTTCTCTCATGAAAAGGGAGCAAATTGCTCCAACATTATAGAGCAAATCACTCTTCTTAGAATTAATTATCAAATTATCATCTTTGTTGTTTTGCATTATTGCTCGTGGCTTGTAATATCCATTTCCATTGTCTTTTATGACTATTTTTTTGGAGGAATTAGAAAATAGTAGCCAAACTACTACATTTCCACAAGAAACCATGAATGGGTCATGAGGTATCCTAAGGAGTATAATCTTATGTGGAAAGATATTATCTCTTCAAGATGACCATACTCAAGTCAATAATGAATCTAAAATATATATTAAAATACAAGGATATTACAAATATTACCTATGATCTAGCACTTAATTTTTTAAAAATATTTTAAATACAATACACAATAGAAACCCTTTACTATATTATTCTCATGATAAAAATAAATTTATTAATATTTTTAAAATACATAATTATTATATTTATATTAATTAATTTAATAATTTATTTGATGTAAACTGTTGCATAAGTATTAAAATATCTAATTTATTTGTACCAGAGAGTACAACGTCTTTCACTTGAGTATCAAATTGGTCCTACCCATGAAATATCTAGATGTTGCCGAAGTAAGAAGTGAGACTTCTACTATTAAAAGGTTAAAAGAGACTCCGAATTTCTGGACTCTTTGAGAGTGTCCCTCACAATCCCAAGGACAAGTTTCTTGCCGGTGTAAGAAAATTATCAAAAAGGCGTTGTGGTTTTCGATAAACGTAGAATTACTCAAGGGAAAAAAAAAAAAGTGAAACGTGGGAAAGCTGACCTGTACTTAAGCATGTCATTCATAGGAGGCAATTTGAGTGGTATTGTTAATGGCCAACACAGAGATTGGGTTCCAGCCGTTTCCAACAAATGGCAGAAAAAAAAAATGTGCAAAAATAATCATATAAAGAAGAGAATCATAAAGCAACGTTTGACCCTTCAATCACCACAATCAAAATATTCTTTCCGCCCCCTTCTTCTCCACCACACAGATTTGTCATTGTGTTAGATGAGTAAAATAAAATTTTGTCAACTTTTTCCTTTATGGGTTTTCCATTACCATGATGAGGACATAGTACAGCATTTAGAAAGTGTGAACACATTCCCTCCTCCCTTTTCCCAATGTGTGCATAGGAGAGTGGTCTCCAAGATTTTTTGTGGTTTTGATTATGCTAAATGAATAGTTTTTTTTTTTTTTTTTTGGAAAGGAAACATAGAGAAGAAAAATCATTTTATCATTTGTATATTATAAAATTTGGATTAAAAAAGAATATGTTGCATACTTAGATACAATAATTTTGATTTAACTCTATTTTATAGGGATTTAATGTTTCTTAAATTCAATCTATCTAGTTTTTTTTATCTTCAAGAGCTTTAATCAATTTTTTATTGGCTTTAGCTCATATCTTCAATTCTGTCTTGCTTTAATTCCACTTTCTTGAGATTTTGGGAAGCTTCTGTCTAATCTAGCCTTCTTTATTCAGTTCGTGAATCTCATTTTAGTTTCCTTGAAAACTGACCCCATGCTAATAAATCTTTAATAGTGATCAATTCCCCCAAGTTTTAAAACTTCTAAAGAAATAATTAGAGTGGTCTCCATTATCTTCTTACCTTGCTTACTGTAATATAAGTAGTTTTTTTCTTTTCAAAGATATAGTTATCATAATTATTGGTTTTTAGCTAATGGTAATAGTATTTTATTTAATAAAAAAACTTTTAATAATATTATGATTTAAGATAAAGTAAAATGATTTATAAAGAAATTATCTTTTGTATAATTTTAAGTAATTATATTTTGATGTTTGTTATTTGTTATATATAATTACAATTGATTTTTATTATGATTACTTTCTTTAATTTCTCTACCTTGTCATCCATGGGATCCAATTCTTACCCTATCAAAACCAACAAAATTTAAAATTTGTATGTGGACATTCTTTTTACTTTATCTTGGAATTCGTTGGCAAGGACACTTACCTATACATCACAGTCAAAGTAAAGTCAAAGAATTCCAGCCATCCTTGAGAGTTTAACATCATTGAAATAGTTACAACATTTAACAAACCACAAGTGTTCAAGACAAGTTAACATATTGTTTCAACCACTTTATCAAACCTATTTGAGCAACTTAACATGACCTATTGTCACATGTGTTGCTACTCAAAACTACAAGGACAAAACTTCTACATTCTTTGTGAAAATTGACTAATTATCAAGTATTGATAAATCCAATAAAGACTTAGAACCTATGACAATAAATGCTTGTTATGACACAAAAGGCAAAGATATAGATTGTATCTTAGATGATTTGAGTTTAATTCATGATTGGTTAGAAAAAGCTTATGCTGTCAGAATTGATGATGACATAGATTCAAATGATGATAGAAATAGTGATGCTCAGAGTTGTGTTGATATTGATAAAGATCAGTCTAATGATATGTTTGGTCATTTTGAAAAATATATTAAAGGAATTGGTTCAAAGTTTTTAAGTAAAATGGGATATACAAGTACAGATTTAGGAAATGTGAATAAGGAATGAAAGAGCCAATTGTATCAGAAATAAGACCAAATTGTGAAGGTCTTGGATATACAAGTCAGACTAGCAGTAATGAGCAAGGAACTAAATTTGTAACAAAAAATAGTAACATCAAATCTATTATAGGGATTTATAGAATCAATAATAATGAAGGACAAAATGGTAAAAGGAATTTTGTAACAGAAAATAGATGTAGTCATTGTGGTAGATATGGACATAAGATAGAGAGATGTTGGAATCTCCATTATTGTGAAACTTGTGGAGGACATAATCATTTTCAAAAATATTTGTTATATAAAGAAAATGAAAGTTAAAAATTGAAAATGGATTGTGGATGGATAAGTATGAATGAATGGAATAAGATGAAAGGAATGTTGTATGGTTTCTACAAACAAAAACCAAGTGTAATGAAAAATCAAATTTTATTGAATGAAAAGAATGATATTTGATCTTATCATGAAGAAATATGAAATAAATGATTATGATCCAAGCATAGCTTGGAAGGTAACCTATAGTGAAAGCAGTAAAAGTAGTGAAAACATCTGTAATTATGATCCTACAAAGATAATAGCCTTATGAATATTCTAGTGGATGACCCAGAGACAATGATAATCTAGAGATGACCTAGAGGCAGAGTTTTAAATATAGTAACCCAGAGGTTGTGATTCATTGGAAGTGACCTAGAGGCAGTGACCTAGAGGTAGAGACCCAGAGGTAGTGACCCAAAGGTGAAACCAGTGGCAGTGACCTAGATATAGAAGACCCAAAGGTGACTTAGATACATTGATCTAGAGGTAGACAAATTATTTATCCAACCATGATAGAGTTAGAGCTAAATATTGAAGAGAAAGAAGAATCAGAGATTGAAGGTAAAAAAACATTCCTACCAAATAATGTAATACAAGGGGGTGTTGGAGATATTACATTATTTGGCCCCCCTTGCAATATTAGTTTGGTAGATGATTTATATTTGTATAATGTATGAGAGAAAGTGCAAAGAGTCAAGATAGAGAGAGTGAAGAGTCACATGATATGTGGTAAAATAAAAGTTGTCTTTATGAGTAATATGAAAGGTTGCAATTCTCGGATGAAAGAGGAAGAGCAACAGTCAGAGTACTGAAAAGTCATAAAAAATGATATATTGGAGGTAAATCTCCTCCCATTGTAACAAAGTTGTATCATTAATGTAATTTTGTGTATTTTATGTTCATTCAAGTTATATTCTATAAGATATTGTTGTTCATTGTTATGAGAGATTGTTGATATTGTTAGTAGCATTTATTTGTTTCGGTTTTGATTCTAGAATAAGTTTATTGTGAGTTAATCTACATGGAAAGCTAAGAAAATAGGAAAAGATATTTACAAGTTTGTTTGAAGGTTTTTTATTCCTAAAATAAGCATCCTATGTACTTAAATACCCTTTATTTTTATAATAAAATTATTTTAAGCATTAAGTTTTAACATGTGATATTAGATAAAGTAGAAGGAAGAAGGAATTTTCCTTCTGATCCTCCTCTATATTTAAAGCCAAAGAGCACCCTCTTTGAGGAAAGAAAATTCAATTTTGAGAAAAAAAATTCAAAAGTAAAATTACCTTATATAAAATTATCATCGTGAAGCAAAATTCCATGATAGATTTAAAATGTTTTAGGGTGCAAAATCCTTGGCAAAGGAAAAAGCATGAAAGTAAACAACCAGGTCAATCAAGGTAAGAAAGGAATCCATTTAAGCTCCTTAAATATCATAAGAAAAGGAATCTATATAAGCTCTTTAAAATTGCAAGGAAGAAATACATCTAAAGCTCCTTAAAGGTTATAAAAAAAGAAGGCATAAAATCTCCTTTGAAAATCAACAAAAAATAAAGAAGCCATTGAAGTCACTTGAAAGACTTTAAAAAGAAGATTGCAGAAGATTAAAAACTATAGCCCACAAAGGCTTATAAAAAGAAGAACCAAAAACTCTCAAAATTGCAAAAGAAGCAATATTTTTGTAGCATTAGAAAACATTCCAAGATAACATGTTAAGGTACAGAAAGAGAAGCTTAAGATTCTTAAAGGATTCATAAAAAAAATGCAAGGAAATAATTAAAAGTTTTAACAAATAGTCTTTTCAAAGATGCTTTGACATTTGGAACATAGGACTAAAGAAATAACAAAATTACAAAGAAGCAATTCATTTTCTCAAAGCATAAAAGTAAAGATTCCATCCAAAACAACCATTTGAATGAATAGTGTGTAGAAGGAAATAACCCTATGATAAAAGTAATAAGAAGAAACAATGCACAAGGCATACAAGATATTAAAATACAAGCAACAAGAATCATTTCATAAGGCTAGAATATTAAGAAAAATATAAAAAGGAACATAGTTTGTGAAGAGGCTAAATTGGCCTCTCAAACAAAAGAATGAACATCTAAAAAATGAAGCCTTGTGAACTATAGTTGGAACTAGAAAATAAATCTTATATTTGGAAAGTGAGCACATTGAAATCTTGTGAAGCCATGTGAAGGAGCTTCACCAAGGAAGAAACCCATTTCTCAAATGTTAGTAGGAACTTTGTGAAGAAGATGCATATAAAAGCAAGAGATATCAAGATGTTTGTAAGGAAATTAGAAATAAGTTTTTGAAGAATACAAGAAGTGATCTCCATTCGTAAGAGATCATCGAGAATAAGTGGATTTTAAATTTAGAAGTGTTACATCTTGAGAACATACGAAGTCATTCTCATATAGATTATCATCTCACCTAGTGAAGGAAGGAGCTGATGCTAGAGCTTATGTGGTAAAAAGAAGATGACCAGGGAAAGAAATTGGAAGAAAATAAAAAGAACATAAATAAAAAGGAAACAATATCTCCAAATCTAAACATCAACATCAATGCCAAGCATGATCTTGGGTAATATAAATTTTAGTGGTCTTCATTGAGGTTGATAATTAATGAGCAAGAATTCAAAGGAAAATAGCACCAGAGACATAAAGGAAAGTATTTTGGATTGTAGATAGAGCTAATGATAAAAAAAAACTTCATACATCAATATTTGATATTGATCATTCCCACAAGGATCCCATGAAAATAGACATCATCACTAAAGAACATTGTGTTATAGAGGATGGCTAGCAACATTTGACAATCAAAAAATAATGCAACAATCAAACATTATCAAGGCACCATATAAATTTCCTACATAAAATTCAAAGGTTGAAAGAAATATAATAAGATAGTAGCACATGTATAAAGGAAAGCTGCACACATGGAGAAATTTCAAACAAAATAAAAATAAAAATAAAATATTTAAAGAAGGTAATACTCCAAGGAATATTCCATAGAGGAATAAGTATTCCCTCTATCTTTACTGGTAAGATATAATTTTTTCTTGCATTTTTTAAGCATCAATTGAAATATGAGTATATGCATATATATACTCATTAGAAAGAGTTTGTTTGAGGCAGAATCAATAAAAGAAGAATATTTAAATCTTGCGAAAGTTTACCATGTCTAGTGGAGCACCAAAGTTCTTGTTGCAAAATTCTCAATTGTTGAGGGAAAACAATTATGTTATCTAGGAAACCAAATTCAAAATACAGTTTGAGTTTGAGAAAGCATGGGAAGTAGTAGATGGAAGCATTACCCATCCTACTACAAAAGGAAAAGATCAAATAAATTTTGACAACGAAAAAAAAAAGGCAAGACTAATCATCATGTTCAAAGTAGCATATTAAGTGCAATATTAAAGTAGATACTCGACCATAGGTAAAGATGCATGGGAGAAGCTAAAAATAGTATTTAGAGCCAAGAACTAAATTAGATTATATTCCTCCAGAGCTACTTCATTATTTGAATATGAAGAGTGGATAAAAGCTATAATCATTCATGAGGAGAATAATAGAGTTGTGAGCATCATTGTAAGCATTGGGAACTTAGGTATCTGATGAAATATTAGTTCCAATTATATTGAGAACTCTCTCATAAAAGTAAAATATTTTTGTGACTACATTAAATATTACAGAGTAAACACCAAGTTTTGAAAATTTGGTGAACCTACTTCAAAAAGTAGAGACCTCACATACAATAGATGAAGAAGAAAAAAGCTACTTACAAGTCAAAGAGGGAAGCAACCAACAAAGAAAAGTTTTTTGAAGATATCAGAATCAAAGAAATGATTCTCAAAGGAATACTTTCCACACACAAAAGATGTGTGAACATTGTGGTAGAAATAGACACACCGTGAGGTAATGTTGGTATATTCTATTCAAAAATAGATCCCCTTCATGAGAGATGAACCAACAACAAGAAAGGTCATCTTCAATAGGTCAAAACAAATCTTGGAAGGCACATCAAATTAATGTAGTGTATGGGAAGTTTCTTTTTGATAATAGGCTATGTGCCTTACCGGATGTAATGGCTTTGACGGCATGTAGATTTTACATATATAGGATCCTTAGTAAGGACATGTTCATCAATAGCCCTAGGCTGATTTTTGTAAAAGATTTTGGGTCAACCTGTAAAACCCGGTATTAATGCTATAGTATCTTATCTACCAAAAAAAAATTAATGTAGCCAAATAAAATCAAGTTAATGAAGAAGAATAAAAAGATCGAGAAGAAGAAGAAGAAGACGTGTATGTTGCACAAACACACCTATGAAAACACAATAATATTTTGTATGACTCCAAACATATGACAAGTCAAGAAAATTAGATACATTCAAATCATCCAAATTATCATAAAAGAAAAGTTCCATCGATTGATCACTTCAAGCCAAGGAATGAAAATGAGGTAACACTACCTAGATATAAAGGAAACTATTACAAATACAAGCCATGGGACACATATAATGCCAAGAATTTTATTACATTATGGAACAAAGATAGTACATTCAAAGTACTCAAGTATAAAGAAAAATATTTATAGGATGAATGGCCTATTGTGAAGAAAGCTTTGAATAAGCATGGGATAACATGTAAAATATATCTTGCTTAAAGATTATTATCTATCTTTGCAACTCAAACAAGAGATCCATACATCATTATCAAATCCTATGATCTCATGACTATTATCAAGAAGTATACAGATACTACAAGCAATCAAGATATTGAATGATGAGATGCACTGTGACATCATCAATATTGACAATATAATGTATGATAAAGGGAGACTTGTGACATAGTGATAACTACTATTGGATCCTAATGGCTCAACTCTAAGGACCATAAAGCAATTGACAGATTGCTACATTTTGGTTCAAGGAAAACCTATGGCAGCTATGGTATCATTCAAAGGAATAAAAGAAGTTTGTAGGATTGCTTGAGATTATATTCAAAATATACATATCATTTATCATATCATAGAAATTATGATAAAAGGAGAATTTGTAAGATATACAATATTTGATCACAATGAAAAGTAGAGAAAGGTAAAGCAACAAAATAAGTTATACACAACTTTCATTCCACCATATGCTAGCCAAAGAATGGTAACCAATCAGTTTAACAAGCGACGTTGGATGCATGGGAACATATGCTTCACTTGAATATAATTAAAGAAACATAATTCATGTATTGAAGTCTATAAGCATTGATTAACTATCTTGTAATAAATGTATTTGGAGTGCATGATCGGTAGGACCCAACACTCCTATTTATAAAAGTAGAAAAATCTACATTAAGGGGGGAAATTTCTCTCTAAAATTCTAACATCACCCTAAATATTATTCTTTAGTCATAAGCTAAAATTATAGCTTTGATTATGATGTAATAAGGGGGGGTATGCTAGAAGTTATTACATCATAGACCATGTGATAAGTCAAGTGGTATAACCACCCCTCACAAGGCTTATGCATGTAGTATAGGACAAGGTAGTTGTAAGTTTGTTTGAAGGTTTGTTATGCCTAAAATAAGCATCCTATGTACTTAAATACCCTTCATTACCATAATACTATCTTTTGAATCATTTAGTTTTAATAGTGGTCAAGTAATAGTTTAATATTTGTTTACAGGATAAATATTCCTTAGAGACTATTGAGGGTCTAATAAAAGACCAACTATCATTGAAATTATAAACTCACTTGTTCTATAGGCTTTTCAAATATTAAAGATGACCGAGTTACTTATTTCTATCTAGATCTATATACAAAAAAAAATTGCTTTTGTATTCTCCCATAGCTTTAAGACTTGATGAAAAATAGGGGTGTATGTTGAAGGAGGGGACTTGAGTAATATTAATTATCTAACTCTCAAACTAAGGCTAATTATTCAACCCAACTTCTTGCATGGAATTTGCTTCATTGGAAGCTTGTCTTAATAATTCAACTATCAATTAGGATTTAGTAATGATAAATGTGTTAATTGTAGAAGTTCACACTCTTGAATATTTTTCTAGTCTCATAAATTTCCTTGGCCTATGTGTATATCTAGTCCTCTATTTCATATGTATTTCTTAAACTTCTTACTTCAATTTTCCTTTGCTTGGAATTATTGTAAGTGGAATGATACAACTTATTATTGGACCTTTTTGAAACATATCTTGTTTTGCATTGTTATGCTCTCTTTCATGATGTTACTATTCCATTTGACAATAGTGTTTAAAGATGTTGGTTTTATATAAGGAATAAAATAACCTCTTGTTAGAAAATTACACCAATGTTCAATGAATAATTTTTTTTGGTAAGTTGAGAAGATTTAATTAGAACGGGGTTTTGAATTAGGTCCCCAAAATCGTTATACAGAAGTTGTTACACAGCACCAGAACAGTAGCAAAATCAATAAATCCTTTATATAAGGTAAGGGTCCCCACACTGCACCCCAATGGGAACAAGAGCTCCATACTATAGAAAACATAACTAACATAAATATGGAGGCCCCAAGCCCTCCTACAGAGGATGATGAAAGCAAAAAACAAGTGTAAAGAGAGACTACAAAATTCTCAAATGAGAGGGATATTTAGATTGGTTAATGCGGGTACTTTGTTGCTAGCTACCTTCTTGGGCCAAGCTTTGACATGATTCAAGAGGACCATGAATTTCAATGAATAATTTTAATCCCAATAAATAGATGACTAAATTTGAATAATTCTAATCCCAATATATAAATGAATAAATTTAAATAATTTTGATCCTGATATATAAATAAATAAATTTAAATAATTTTGATCTAGAAAAAGATACTCTACCCTTCTCATATTATGATTTTTAGAAAATATTGAATGGACAAGTATTTACTTTACCCATAGTCCAAAAAATGTTGGTGTCCTCCAAGATTTTATCATATGACTTGAAAGGAGTGGCACTACCCATTTCCAAGGTTTAAATTAGAAGACAAAGTATATACAGTTGGAATATACGAAGGACCACTTATGAATCAAATTTAAATCTACAAGAAAAGTCCAATTTCATTACCAATACAAAATCCCAACAAAATCTGCTTTTGTTTTTTTAAAGGTACACGGTATAAATTGTTAATAACTCAATAGGTGACGCACATGACCCGTCGATGTCCTAGATGTACCTTGCACAGACATGTATGGTATCAAAGGAACCGTACAACTTTAAGTAAAATAAATTACAAAAAGATATTTGTTGTTCCGTTGTTTCTTTTATTTTTTTATTTTGGAATGTGATTATGGTTATTGTATGGTCGAGGGATATATTAATATAGTCAGTTATTTTATGTTTTATTTGTTTTTGGTTATATAGAAGAGTTGGTTCCAGTTATTATTTTTAGTAATTGGGTAGTGTAGATTCAAACCATAAGGACTGCAACCACCAAACCTATTTATGTCGTTAATTGTTGATCCGACGTGAGATGGGGACCACCGGTCGCTCGGGGTTCTTACCATTGTCGTTGGTTTGACACATACTCAAAGGATCCAGAGCAGACTACTACCTTTGCAAACTGACACCATCAAGGTTTGAACCTAGGTATCTTCTTGGTAAGTGCCCATCCAGACTAGCACTTACTAATCCACCTAGCCCTTGGGGCTTTTTTTATGTTTTATAATATAATGGTTTAGTTATTAGAGTTATATTTTTTTCTTGATAATAAAATTGATTATAATTTTTTTGGTAGGTGGTAGAAGTTATATTATATGAGTTTTGCTTAAAATCATAAACATAAGTATATATTTTTTAAGTTAAGTTTTTATAATAGTTTTTTTTATTAGGGTAAAAATGAGATTTTAAAAGGGTCCGAACTCTTTTACAACACAAATTCAGCTCATCAATTACACAGTTGCCAAGGGCAAATAGTCAAAGATCCCTTGGACACAAGACAAACAATAACCATCTTAGACCCCAATTAGTTGCAGTCCTCCGTCATGAACTTTTTTAAGTTCTCATGGACCACCCTAGAGGGGATCCACCTCATATCCTCTTCTTTAATGACGCCAAAGTTCACCAGCCAGTCTACTGGTTTGTTACATTCTTTATAGACATGAATAATGTCAACTTCTTCAAAATACTTTACAATATCTCTAATATCTTGCACAATGTAATCAATTTGCCAATTAGCTTCTCCCTCATTTTTCAAAAGATTGATAATATTCAAGGAGTCTCCTTCAAAGATAAATTTTTTAGCACCTAGATCCTTGGCTAGCTTTGCACCCATATGTAAAGCATTAACTTCATCTTTATGACTAGTAGTAATTCCCCAAAACTTGTAGGTTGCCCCCACCAATCTACCCTGATTATCCCTCAAAATTGCTCTTGCTCCAACCTTACCTAGGTTACTTTTGGATGCCCCATCATAAGTTTACTTCAACCAGTCATCCCAATGTGGTTGCCATTTTACATCAATTCTAACCTGAACATTTGCCTCTCCACCACTAATAGGTTTCGAATTCCATGCCTTAGCTATCATAGTCTCTTCAGTATTCTTTGGTTTGAAGTCTTTATATTAGTTAATTAGTAATTATTATTTTCATTAAATTTATCATTTATATAATTTCAAATATCATAATTATGGTATGTTATAATTTTATTTGTTCAACATTAAATGGTATTAGTTTAACCAGTTGTGTTTCTCAACATTCAAGGGAGAGATCCTGGTTCAAATCTTATCAAGAAATACATGCAAAAGTACCAAGTTATTTGTAATACCACAATGTGCTCATGTTGCAATATGGGTGGGGCTTGCCCACTTCAATCCCATATAACTAATTATAATAAAAAATAGCATTGCGCATGTCCAGATCGGGCTCCACTGTGCGTAGCTTAACTGCGTGAATTTGTAGGACCACGCAAAAAACCAAAGCCCCATTTGTGACCTCTGTGATTCGTATTTGCAGCGCGAGATCATGCATAGAGGAGAATGCTTCAGATCGTAGCCGAAGAACTACGATCGGGTGCAGACGAAATAAAAGTTAGGCTATCTTGGATATGGCTGCTAATCATGCTTAGTTCTTTGATGTGGCCCGTGTCCAGGGTATTTTTCTTGCTAGAGATATTGTAGGTTGTGTTTCATGGATCGTTGTCAGTTTCGTAGACTTGGTTGGATGGTGCAACACTTCTTTTGGGTTCAGTAGTTTCATGTTTTTTTGGCTTTTCAAGAAGGGGAAAGGGACATTTACTAATCTAAACCTACTGGGGTGAATTTACGAGAACACATACAGTGGTATGGTGTTTTATTACAGCTATATGAGGGTGTTCCCTTGGCTACCTTTGACTCCGTGTAAATTTTTGGTTGTTGATACCCTGACTGGATCTCGCTCTAGTTGGTAGGTGTGTAAGGTAGCTGCATTTCTTGGGTTGTTGTAAGTTTTAGGGATTTGTTGGATGGTGCAACACTTCTTCTAGGTTTGGTAGTTTCTTATTTTATTTTTTTGGCTTTCTAGGTAGGGAAAAGGGCCATCTACTGATCCAAACCTGTTGGGGTGATCTTGTGATAACACATACAATGACATGGTATTTTGCTACGATTTTTTGATGGTGTTCCCTTGGCTGCCTTCGGTTTCGATTGTGTAGTTGCTCTATGCTTGTTTGGCTTTTTTTCTAGGTGGTGTTCTTCTTGGTGCCAAATGCCAGAGTCCCTTCGGTTCGTGTAGAGTGGTGAGGTTGTGGGTAAGTGCTCATTGGTGGTCCCTTCTTGTGGGTGGGCTTCATTTTGGGGCCCCTATTCGGGGGCTTCTTATTGCTGGACCTGATACTTTTGGTGTACACTCAGATCTTTTTTCTTGGCTTCAAGGGTGGCCTTGCATTTTTAATGTTATTGAGTGGATCCATTGGCTTTCCAAGTTCAGTCCTTGAAGTTATTCGTCTGTAGGGATGGAGGATTCCAGATCCTTATTGGTTGCTTGGGGTACCATATTGCATCCTTCGATCTTTTGGGAGTGAACCTATGCTTTATCGATGGATTTGGTTTACCCTGACTCTTCCAGATCTAGATCCTTGGAATCTTCTTGCCCATCTCTGCTCTTCACCTGGTTTTTACGGGTCTTTTGGCTTCCTTGAAGTTCACCTTTGTGTGCAAGAGGATCTCCTAGCCTGAGGAGATCCTCAGGATTGTTGTTCCACTTTTTAGGCTTGTGTTGTGGCATCCCTGGGTTCATGTTGCTTCTTGGACCATGTCTTGCTACTGCATCTAGTTCGCTTTCCTATCGTTGCTTGCCGATTTGCTTCCTGATCGGTATCTTGGCCAGTTGTTGCTTCATATATTGTTAACAAAATGCCCCCAAACACCCCCAAACTCAATTCAAAGCATTCAAAACAGGCATCCACCTTGAGAGGATCACTTCCTCTATACATTACGTAAATAAAAAATAAAACCGACATGGCCTGAGGAACCTTAGGCCTCATCTTCGACATCCTCCTCGAGCTCCTCATCCTTCTCTTCCTCTTCATCGTCGTCATCGTCCTTGACCTCCACTTTTGGCATGTAACCCTCATTGAAGAAGACCTGAGTCAGGGAGTCATGGACCTCCTACATTTGGTGAATGATGTTGGCATAGGATTTCAAGACGAAACATTTTAGGACCATGATCGTAGGTCCCTCATCCTCCATATCACTTGCACTCACTTTGAAGCTTCCTTGAATTTGCTTGTTCTTCAACCTCATGTATGATCTCATCGCAAGTTCCTCGATCCTCAGCCTCTTCTTCATCGTTCCTCCTCTACTGATTGGCTCTCCCACTCTTTTCTTCATCAGATACACAGAGGTAGGCTTGATGGTGCTAGGGCTTACTCTTGCCCTTGAGCTCTCTGTATGGTGGCTAGGCGGTGCATCCTCAATAACCAAAGGTTCAGGATTAGGAACCGTGGCCAACACCCACTTGTATATGACTTTAAATAGCCCTTGGTGCATAGGTATAGAAGACCCCCTCTTGCTACGACATGCATTGGTTGTGTAATTCATTGAGTTTATTAGAAACTAGGGTATGCTTATCGGGTTGACATCCCGAAAGAAATTCATGAAAGCATAGTGAAAGCTTAGCAGGGTCTTGTTGGGATCCTCCACCGTGAAAAATTCCATAACATTTTTCATGACCCCATTCCATGGGGTGGGCAAATCCATTCTTGTTAGTCCATTTTTAGCCTTCTTAAATATTTTGGGGTTGTCTTTAAATTCCTTCAACTCAACCTCCCATGGATTGAGTTTATTTCTATGCTAAAACACTATATTTTGTGTTGCAAATTTGTTTGTTTTAGTTATGTAGTATGATGAGATATATATCTATATACATTATCTTTAGGTTAGGGTTTTTTTGGGGGAGGTCTAAGGTTCAAATCATGGAATACTCAAAAGGGTATAGGTTAGATGGTAGCAGTCAAGTGTTTGCTAGTTGGTTGTCCCAGTTTGATGTCTTGAAGAGTTGATATCACATTCACTTAGGTTAGAAGGTTTATACTTGTAGCACCTAATAACCTTTCTGATTCCTCTATGTATTTAAAAAACTTAATATATTTTGATGTAGAAAATGATAAAAACAGGTAAACTAATTTTTACTATTCATAAGACTATAGGCTATATGAAACTACCCTTACCGAAGATGTTTATTTTAATTTATGATTATTCTTACCAAAGCATGATGTACAACCCTATTACTTGATGATTTTAGACTTTTATTTAGAATTCCAAAGTCTTCACCATGAAGCCCACTCACAATGTATAGTAATATTAAAGATATTAAATACTCTGCTAGGTAATACCATTTGTTGCTTAAGTTCTCTACTTTCACTACATTTTTCATAGTAGTTTCTTATTTTTTTAAGATGTTAAATATTTATTATATATATATTATTTAGGTTAGTGTGAAAACCCCTATATATATTTTTTATTGAGGTTAGTGTGAAAAACTCCTACGATTGATGCGGGCTGGGCATCCCCATCCCAACCATGAACTTTGATAAGGGTGAGAGTTGAGCTTGTCAATAGGGACCAAACACACGATCATACACATACACACCCACCCCCTCACACACTCAACCACGCTGTAGTTTGAACCTTTCACAATTATAAATATTTTTCTCCTTTATGTCCTGCTGAGTGGTGGACTAGTCTTTGTTTTTGGATGGCTATTTTAGTTGAATTTCTATTTTTTTTGGCCTTGGAGGCTGGCCTGTGCCTAATTAGCCCTATATTTCTCTGCCTCCTCTAATGTAAAAGGTTATGGGACCTTTAAAAACCCTATTTTTTCACCATTAATAAAAAAAAAAGTAAATGAAAAGATTACCAATTGGCCTTCCCTTTTTTTCTACCTCCTTTAATGTAAAAGGTTCTCGAACCCTTCAAAACCATGTTTTTTCACCACTAATAAATAAATAAATGATCATCCAAGGTTCAAACTGTAGCGTGGTTGAGTGTGTGAGGGGGTGGGTGTGTATGTGTATGATTGTGTGTTTGGTCCCTATTGATAAGCTCAACTCTCACCTTTATCAGAGTTCATGGTTGGGATGGGGATGCCCAGCCCACATCAATCGTAGGAGTTTTTCACACTAACCTCAATAAAAAATATATATAGGGGTTTTCACACTAACCTAAATAAAATATATATAATAAATATTTAACATCTTAAAAAAATAACAAACTACTATGAAAAATGTAGTGAAAGTAGAGAACTTAAGCAACAAATGGTATTACCTAGCAAAGTATTTAATATCTTTAATATTACTATACATTGTGAGTAGGATTCATGGTGAAGACTTTGGAATTCTAAATAAAAGTCTAAAATCATTAGGTAATAGGGTTGTACATCATTCTTTGGTAAGGATAATCATAAATTAAAATAAACATCTTTAGTAAGGGTAGTTTCATATAGCCTATAGTATTATGAATAGTAAAAATTAGTTTACCTGTTTTTATCCTTTTCTACATCAAAATATATTAAGTTTTTTAAATACATAGAGGAATCAGAAAGGCCATTAGGTGCTACAAGTATAAACCTTCTAACCTAAGTGAATGGGATCTCAAATATTCAAGACATCAAACTGGGACAACCAACTGGCAAACACTTGAATGCTACCATCTAACCTATACCCTTTTGAGTATTCCATGATTTGAACCTTAGACCTCCCCAAAAAAACCCTAACCTACATAAAAATATTGGGTAAAGATAATGCATATAGATATATATCTCGTCATACTACATAACCAAAACAAAAAAATTTGCAACACTAAATATAGTGTTTTAGCATAGAAATAAACTCAATCCCTGGGAGGTTGAGTTGAAGGAATTTAAAGACAACCCCAAAATATTTAAGGAGGCTAAAAGTGGACTGACAAGAATGGATTTATCCACCTCATGGAATGGGGTCATGAAAAATGTTATGGAATTTGTCATGGCGGAGGATCCCAGCAAGACCCTGCTAAGCTTTCACTACGCTTTTGTGAATTTCTTTCAGGATGTCAGCCCGATAAGCATACCCCAGTTTTTGATGAACTCAATGAATTACACAATCAATGTATATCGTAGCAATAGAGGGTCTACTACACCGATGCACCAAGGGTTGTTTAAAGTCATCTACAAGTGGGTACTGGCCACGACTCCGAATGCATATTATAGCAATAGAGGGTCTGCTATACCGATGCACCAGGGGCTGTTTAAAGTCATCTACAAGTGGGTGTTGGACACGACTCCTAATATTGAACCTTCGATTATTGAGGATGCATCGCCTAGCCACCATACAGAGATATCAAGACCAAGAGTGAGTCTCGACACCATCAAGCCTGCCTCCATATCTTCGACGAAGAAAAGAGTGGGGGAGCTAGTAAATAGAGGAGGAACAACGAAGAAGAGGCTGAGGATCAAGGAACCTGCAACGAGATCATCCATGAGGCTGAAGAACAAGCAAATTCAAGGAAGCTCCAAAGTGAGTGTGAGTGATATGGAGGATGAGGGACCTACGATCATGGTCCTGAAACGTTTCATCCTGAAATCCTACGCCAACATCATTCACCAAATGCAGGAGGCCCATGATGCCCTGACTCAGGTCTTCTTCAATGAGGGTTACATGCTGAAAGTGGAGGTCAAGGACGATGACGATGATGAAGAGGAATAGAAGGATGAGGAGCTCGAGGAGGACATCGAAGATGAGGCCTAAGGTTCCTCAGGCCATGTCGGTTTTATTTTTTATTTACGTAATGTATAGAGGAAGTGATCCTCTCAAGGCGGATGCCTGTTTTGGTGCTTTGTTTTGGTATCAACTTGTTAATTTCTTTAACTTCAATAAAATATCCAAATTCAAATCTTTCCAAGGGATAGATGAATAATTTTCAATATGTTGTTTTAGAATTTTCATGCAGTCATGATGTAATATGATGAGGTTATCTGAGCATAGTTTATTTTACCTTACAAGAAAGGATTTGGGCATCATCAAACCTTTGATTCAAGGATTATGTCTTTCATCAAAATGGGTTGTTAAATATTTGGTTGATTATGAGAATTAAAAAATGCTTTACAACTTTAGAATAGATATAACTACATTAATGTAAACTTAGGTAAGGTCGGTTATAGATATACGATCCTCGATTTATATTTTAGCAAGGTCAAAGCTTCACTCAATGATATCTTGAAAAGTTGGAAAACTACTTCCCTAGCAATATTTTATGTTTCATAAGAATCTTGGTTTTCCTACATCTAGGCAGAATAGGGATTTTATAAAAAATGTTAAACTATTATAACTCTCTTTTCATTTATGAGATATGTCCCTGTTCAAGAAGTGGGTAAGTTTTATTTATTGATATTTGGGATATTAACTATTAAAAGTAGAAGTCTTGAGTAGTGGTCAAGTAATAGTTCAATTTTTCTCTAAAGGATAAATATTCCTTAGAGACTATTGAGGGCCTCATAAAGGACCTGTTGAGTAGTGTTTTCACCCAATTGTGAAAGCACACTCTCCAGTAGGATCTGAGTCCCAAAATCATCTGCTTGCAAAGAAAGTAATTTCTCCAAGGTTCCTCTTATGTTGATTCTAAAACACCAATGATGCTGCTCACTGTAAATGCAGGGAATACCTTAGGGTTGCAAGTGGATGTTAACAAGGGGCACTGTAGTTCACTTTAATTTGGATTTGCAATGGACTCTGAGCTTTGATGCGTTTTCAATTATTTATTTAAATGACTGTAATTAAAATACAAAAAATAAATAAGGGTTTAAAAATAAAAATCAATGCAAATGAATATGCAACTAAGCTACGTCCAAATTACTACCATCTTGATTGATAAAACCGAAGACAATGAGGTTTCTGCATGCAACCTAACCTACTGAACCTGCAAATTTGCACAATTCAGATAAGCCAGGTGCGGGTTTCTAGGGTTTCTATTGTAGTTTTAGATTTAGGCATTCGCATGAAGCAACCAAGAACACTTGCATTCAACTTCACCTATAAGCCTAGAAATCCGAAAGGGAAAGATAACACATTGAATCATGCATGCAAAAAAGACTCCTTCTTTCTCATCAATGAAATGCCAACACTCGTATTTCTGCATTAAAATGATGTATCAATTACAATTACGGAATGTTCCGGGTTTTACAAATCCAGAACAAATGAAGGAAATTGCCCAAGTGCAGGCCCAGAATGGCATGAAGCCCTTGTCTCTGCAACTCTACAAGCAAGCAATTTCCAACCCTATCTTCAATCTACACTTCTGGCTTTATACTGTTTGGCACGGCTCTCCGATTCTCCCTACGTCTCTTCGTTTCATCTCCCAGAATGCGCCTTTTCAAATTCTTGCCTTTTCGATGCTTTTACTTCATGCTCGATTCTGAAACGCTCAAAATCTGCCGCTGCATGTAACGCTTCTGTAATTCCGACACCTGTATGCCACGTGTCCTACGTTTTCCATGCCTTCTATAACGTTTTCTTGTGAGAATCGTGACAAAAACAACATGCAGCCTGTTCACCTTCCTGGCCACGAAAACGCGACATGTCGCGAAATCGTGACGCTTTCCTCGTCCGTACGTCTTCGACCGCTTCTTGTCGTGATTTCGCTACTGTTTTCTATTTCGGGCCTTCTCTCCGCAAACTGTCGCGATTTCGCTACCATTTTCTGTTTCGGGCCTTCTCTCCGCAAACTGTCACGATTTCGCTACCGTTTTCTGTTTCGGGCCTTCTCACAGAAAACTGTCACGATTTCGCTACCGTTTTGACTCTGCACTCCTTTGCGCTCAATGCTATCGTGATTTCGCTACCATTTTCCATTTTCGTACACTTGCCAATTTTTCGTCGTGAAATCGCTACGCTGCCTCCATCCGTACTACTTCGTTGCTTCGGAGCCTTGAAACTGTGACCTGTCGCGATTTCGCGATGCCTTTTCGCTTCATTCCCCTTTTCTACTTTCTATCGCGATTTCGTGACCATTTCTGCGCATTATGCTTTCTGGTTGATCTTGTCGCGATTTCGCGACCATTTTGGCCTTTTGCCTTGTTTGACTGGTTCCTGTCGCGATATCGCGACGTTTTCTTGCTTTGTGCTCTTTGACCTCTTTCTGTCGCGATATCACGACATTTTTCTGCTTTGTGCCCTTTGACCAGTTTGACCCGTGATTTTGCGACGCGTCGCGATATCACTACGCCTTTCCATTTTGCCTTTCTCTCTCCTGCCTGGGCCGCGACAGAGCAACATGTCGCGATTTTGTGACACTTTTTTGTCTTCATTTTCTCTCTCCTCTTTCTACCGCGACGAAGCAACATGTCGCAAAATCGTTATGCTATTTTCATCTGTACAACTTCTGCAGCAACACGTCGCGATTTCGCGACACTTTTTCAATCTGGCAGCGACGGAGCAACATGTCGCGATATCACGACGTTTTTTCAATTTTGGCAGCGACGGAGCAACATGTCGCGATTTCGTGACACTTTCTGTTTTTCGGCAACGATGACGTGACATGTCATGATATCGCGACAATTTTCATGTTTGCCTTTCTCTCTCCTGCCTGGCCGCGATGGAGCAACATGTCGCGATTTCGCGACACCTTTTCATTTTTGCCAACGACATGTCGCGATTTCGCGACACCTTTTCATTTTTGCCAGCGACATGTCGTGATATCGCGACGTTTTTCATTCTTTTTCAGCGACGGAGCGACATGTCGCGATATCGCGACGTTTTTCTATTTTTTGGCAGCGATGGCGCGACATGTCGCGATTTCGCGACACTTTTAACACTTAGGCCTTTTTTTCCTTTTCTTCATTTTTAGCATCTGGGTCACCGGGATTTCTTCTGCAAGCCTACAAAAAAGGTGGGTCCCCAATTTTGGGGTGTGTTGTGGATTAGCCACAACAAATGGCGACTCTGCTGTAACATGCTCTTGAGAATTTTTAGTAAGAACCCAACCTGAAACCTATCACAAACTCGAAAACATGTGTTAGCACATAAGCAATATAACAAATGCCCAAAGATCAAAAGTATATGAATTATCAGAATCATCAAGTATTAGCTCAATGTGTGCAATGAATTTCTTTCCCTATCGTTTGAAATTGATCCACACTCCATCATCAGTTTTGCATGAATGCATATGTGAGATGGTGAATGATTTGTGTACCCTAATGAATGTGCTAGGAGATTTTGCTTTCATAAAAAGGTGTGGTCACTCTTCTGGTATTATGCACAATCATTCAAGATTGCCAAACCCTCTTAGGATCTACTAATTCATTACCTTATTGTATCCCAAAGTTGGTTATGAGTCCCTATTATCTGGAACCCATGTGCAAGTGAATGTGAAATCAGAAATTTGGGGAATCAGACTCCCAACCAACCGAGATGAGAGTTTAACCCTATCCTTACTATTCCGATTTAGAGTTCATTACCTCACTTTAAGCAAAATAATTAAACCAATTATGGAAGAAATGGTCATGCTAGTCTAACCCTCTAGACAATCAGTGGTCTTGTTTTTGAGGCAAGACATGATGCCATGCATGGGCATATCTAACCCCACAATCCAAAACTTATCCTCATTTCTTTGGACCTTGGGGATGACTACCCATCCTTTGCAGAGGACAAGTAGTACAATCCTTACAATCCAAAATAAATATGAGATGGGAAAAATTTATTTTTTTACTTCTTGGACCTTGGGGATGACTACCCATCCTGGCTAGGGACATGTAGTACGATCCTTGCAATCCAAACTTTAGATGAAAAACATTAATTTGTTGCTTAGACCTTGGGGATGACTACCCATCCTTTGCAGAGGACAAGTAGTACGATCCTTACAATCCAAGATTTTAGATGTAGATGGAAAATATTAATTTTGATCCTTAGACCTTGGGGATGACTACCTTGGGGAATCAAATTCTCAACCTAAGCGAGATGAGAATTTATGCCTTATCCTTACTACTCCATGTAGGTCAAATCAAAGTTTTGGGGAATTGGATCCTCAACCTAAGTTCGATGAGGATTTAACCCTATCCTTACTACTCTGATTTTAGGCTTTAGGCTCTATGGAAGTGGTCAAAACCACTGTTTTAAGGATCATGTTGCATAATAGGATAGACATGAAAAGCTTCTTTCACCCAACCTTTTCTTCCAAGCTAGGTTTTGATCATTTTGCTCAAAATCCTTTTTAATGAATGAGACGTGCTTGATTCTAGATATCTCAAGACTTAGTTTCCAACCTTAGGATTTACTTACATTTATGTTATAACACAACCCTAAGAGGATTTGACATACTTTAATGACATGTACTTAAGATGCATATGCAACTAAGATGAAATGTATGTAAGGTGAGATAGAACATGAATGCATTATCTCTTGAATTGCAAATGAAAATGATTTGTCATGCAAAACTGACTCTTTCATGCATCACAAAATCAAACAATACAACTTAAGATGCTTGTGGTACTTGTGAAGCTTTTACAGGATAATTCCAATATTTCATATTCTCCTAACCTTAAGCATAAGTTGACATCTCATTTTATTATTATTATTATTATTATTATTATTATTATTTTATCAGAATAAAAAAAACATGTCAATTGAAATCAAATCCACAACCAAAATCCTAGCTAAACTAACAATCCTAAACAATAAAAACAAAAAACTGAAAACTCCCACCAAAATCGAAAGAATAATATCAAAAAATATCACAACCTAAGGGCTAAAATAATGCTTTAAAATCTGCCCATTAACCGGTAGCATAAAATCTCTCCCTTCTAAATTTTTTAGCCTGAAGGTATTCTTCCCAAGAATCTCTAAAATCTGATATGGGCCTAACCAAAGACAATCAAACTTTTGATGATTCCCTTTTTCCTCATGTCTTTTGTCCCATAGTAATACCAAATCTGAAATTCTAAATGATTTAACTTTGGCCCTTCTATCAAACCATCTTTTGATAACTTCCTGGTGTTTATTCATGTGATTCATGGCCTCTTCTCTCTTTTCATCAAGGTGCAAGCAAATGACTTGACCTCGGCTTCAACTTGATCATCTCGTCCCCAAGTACTCTTGTATGAAATGTAAGGTCTCGCAACTTCAAATTTGCGAGAAATATTGGGTCTTGCCCATAGACCAAATGATAGGGAGTATTCCCTATGGACTCTTTCACTGGTCCTATCTGCCCAAAGGGCAAACTTCAATTGGTCGTGCCAGTCCCGAGGGTTCTTTTCCAAGAACTTCTTAATGGTATTCAACAAATTCTTATTTGAAGATTCGGCCAACCCATTTCCTTGAGGATAATAATTGGATGCAAACTTTAAGCTCACTTTGTTATCATATGCCCAATCTGCAAATTGCATAGAAATAAATGCTTTACCATTGTCACTGACAATAGAATTAGGCATTCCAAATCTTGTTATAATATGGTCCTCAAGGAATTTAATTACAACGTCTGTGGTGGCATGTTTAGTAGGAATTGCTTCTGTCCACCTTGTACAGATAGTCTCGTAGTCGTCAATATGAATTTATGAGAATCAGAAGAATTTGGGTTAATAACCCCGATGAAATCCAGTCCCCACTCGTGCAAATGGTCTCATTTCAACTACAAAGTTGTAGGGGCATGGCTGCATTTCTCTCTATTGGCAGCCACTTGACAGATATGACAAGATCGTACATGGGCATGTGCATCTTTGAAAATATGCGGCCAGTAGTATCCTGCTCTCAGGATTTGATGCGCTGTAGCATTTGCTACACCATGACCAGTTTCATGTTTCTCGTGAAATTCCTGCAACACCCTGGCAACTTCTTCTTTGTTCAAGCACCTCAGGTAGATACCTTCATGATTCTTCCTGTAAAGCACACCAGATTTCATTAGATAATTGACAGACTTAAGCCTTAAAGCTCTTCTCTGTGTTGAATTCAGATTAGAAGGACACTTACCAATCAATAAAAATTACACAATATCAACATACCAGTCATCCTTAGCAATGTATTCTATATTCGAGCATTGGCCTGTTATTTGCAGATTATTTTTTGCGATCGCCTTCGCCAGTCCTGTCCTCGAACTAGTTTCATAGGTTGGATTTCGAGATAAAATTCTTGGATGGTGGAAATCCATTTTCCTCTCTTCTCACCTAGTTCATTTTGTAAAAACATTGTCTTGACAGCAGAGTCGGGCACGATGGCAATAACTCGGTTGTGTACAATGTAGTGCCTAAATTTTTTCACCGTTTTAAAAAGTGTGTACATTTGCTTATCAAGGATCGAATACCTTAATTGAGCATCTTTCAAGGGGGCACTTAAAAATGCTATGGGTTTTTCGGCACTATCCTCGCCTTTTTGGGTTAAGACATTCGCGAAGGAGTGTTCTGATGCAAAAGCATAAATATAAAAAGGCTTGGAGTAGTTTGGGCTTATAAGGACAAGGGCTTTGGAAATGGCATCTTTGATGTTCTGGAAGGCCACTCTACTTTCCTCGTTCCATTTTACATCCACATATTTCTTGAGCATCTTGTTCAGAGGTTTGGCTATCTCAAGAAAGCTAGAGATAAACTTCCTCACAAAATTAACCTGCCCAAAGAAAGATCTCAATTCTTTTTTACTACTCGGGAGAGGTAGGTTTTGGATAGCTTGTATCATTTTTGGGTCGATGGATATGCCCTCTTTTGAAATAATGTGACCCAACAACTTTCCTTCTGTTACTCCAAAAATGCACTTTTTGGGATTTAAGGAAATTCCATGTTCTCTCCATCTTTGAAGCACTTTCTTTAAATCTTTGACATGGTCCTCTCTCTTCTTCGAGAAAACTGGGATATCATCCACATACACGATGATGCATTTGCCTATGAGCCCCTTGAATGCATAGTCCATGGCGCGTTGAAAAGTTGCACCAACATTTAATAGTTTGAACGACATTCTCTTATATGCAAATGTCCCCCACTTGGTAGTGAAGGCTGTTTTCATCCTGTCATCTGGATGTATAAGAATCTGGTTGTACCCAGAATACCCATCGAGAAAGGACATCATTTCAGATCCATTTACCATTTGTAGAATTTCATCGATTGATGGCAGTGGATAATTATCTTTTTGAGAGGCTTTATTAAGATTTCAAAAATCTATGTACAGCCTAATCTCTCCACTCTTTTTTCTCACTAGAACGAGGTTAGCCACCCAGGTTGAGTGCCTAACAGGAAAAATGATTTTCGCTTCCAATAATATTTTAACCTCATTTTCGATCAAAGGCTCCAATAGCGGGTTAACAACTCGTTGTCTTTGCCTAAAAGGCTTGGAGTCTGGCTTCAAAGGGATGGTATGTGTGATAATGTTTTGGTTGTATGTCTTCAGCTCATTGTAGTTCCAAGCAATACAATCTATGTAATGTTTCAATGCCTGCATTATATTGCTTCTTTCTTCCTTTGTACATGCCTTTGCTATGTACACCTCCTTTGGATTGTCTGCACTCCCTAGATTAATTGAATCACATGCATCTTTAGGGAGTGGGACTCTTTTTCCTTTCTTGGTCTTGCATCCCATGTTGAACATCTTTTCCAATGAAACCATGTCTTTAGGAAATTTGTTGGATTGATACGCAGTTTCTATTTCATTTTCTGTTTCATCTTGCCACCTTTGCTCCTCATCAATCACCTGATTTTCAAAAATACCCGAGTTCGTTACAAATTTGAAAATATGTCTGTCACTTTCAAAAACCCGGAAATTCTTTACATTATCGGGTATTGATGGACAAGGAACCAGTTCAATAGAAAACTTTTTACATCTTTTTATATCAACCGGGTTTAACATGCCCGTGACGACTGCAAGAGAGTCTGATATTCGATTTCCTTTCCTGGAAATAAGGGCTATATTGAATGCATCGAATTCCTCAATGAGGTCCATAACCCTAGTTCTATAAAGGCTCAGCCTTCTGTCGTGGCATGTATATTGTCCTTTGATTTGCTTGACTACCAACTCAGAATCTCCTAAAACCTTCAAGCATTTAACATGTTTGCTCAATGCTAGACGTAAACCAAAGATCAAT
Organism: Wollemia nobilis; assembly: GCA_028583015.1. Classification (NCBI taxonomy): domain Eukaryota; kingdom Viridiplantae; phylum Streptophyta; class Pinopsida; order Araucariales; family Araucariaceae; genus Wollemia; species Wollemia nobilis. The sequence continues at coordinate 5,330,511 of JAQPPZ010000622.1, forward strand.
GCTTCGTATTTTGCCACATTGTTCGTGCAAGGAAATTGCAGTTTGTAAGCAGCTAATAATGGTTTACCTCCGGGGCCAGTGAGCTCGACTCCAGCTCCTGCTCCCTGTCTAGATTTTGATCCTTCGAACCTGAGCAACCACGTGAAATCATCTTCATCAGAAGAGCTACCAAGATGTGCCTCCTCCTTAGGCTCTTCAGCTGCTTCCTCAACATCAAGTGCATAAACTCCTCATTCTGGCTCAGAAAATTGAACTTCATTTGGCTTGTTAAAATCTGTTATAATATCCTTAAGCCTCGGTTCATTTTCCATTCTGATTTGGTTTGCAATTCCCTTCCATGGTAGCCACATATGTGAGCAGTCTGTTGAAAAATAGCCATTCAGATTTTTCATCCAATCCCTCGCAAGTAACATTCCATACCTACTTGGGATATTAACCACCAAAATGTCCACAACCTGCTGAACCCTGGGTTCAGAGTTCAATTGAATCTTGACATCATATAGAGTCCCCACTACATTTACCTCTGATCTGTCTAGTTGTAAGACTGTACATTTGGATGAAATAGGTTGCAGGCCTAGCATCTTACATATTTCTACAGGCATGAGGTTGCTCGTGGCACCTGTGTCCACCAAACAGTTATGCAAATTCTTACCCACAATTCTCAGAGTCAGTAAGAATGGCAGGACATCCCTTCTCTCCTTTCGTAAAATGAGATGGGATTCAACTCCTTTTCATTTCCACATTTGATCAGATGAGTTCAACATTTTTATCAATGCCTCCTTTTGGCCTGGCAATCTAGCTGCGTCCAAGAACGAAAGGCTAGATTTGGACTTCTTTAGATCCTCCACTATGTCATAGTTTGGCTTTTCGAATTTGACTATTTTCTGCACATCATTAGACATTTCTCTTCTGAGTGGAGGGGGAGGATTATTATTTGCCTTAGTATCGGGAGGAAGAATAAAGTTGTTTGGAGGTGTTGATGAAGTTTTAGGGGTTTTATATTTACTTCTCAAATGGTATCCATGATTCCCCTTCCTAAAATCTTGAAAAGCTTGCACCTCCTGTTCCAAAATTTTGTCTTCTTCTTCCTCACTCTCACCTTCTTGATGATATACAGTTTCCATCACCATAATATTATCATCTTGATGTTGTGATGGATCCTCATTTGATACCAGTTCCAAATCATCAACTTGTGCCTGAAGACAATGAGTGTATCTCACAATTTCAGGACAATTCCTCTCATTGTGTTCTTTCGTGTTGTGCAACCTCGCACCCCTTTCCCATGCCAAATCTGAAAGATTCAAAAGAGAATTGGATTGGCTAGGTCCTACAGAAGTATCTAATTGATTAGCAATGGGAATGGGTACTCCCCCATTGTTTGGCTTGGTGTTCCAGTGCCTCCCTATATTGTTAAAATTTTGATTTGGGTGAGGGGCATGGGACTCATACTTCTGCTGTTGAACCCTGTCATTGCTCACTTTATGAACTAATTTCTTGAGCTCTTCGACTTCTGAATAAATCTCCTTCGGTGGAATCACATTGTTGTTAACCCCCGTTGGATTCACATAATTGATGGGGTCTTGATTCAACATTTGGGTCGAGTTCTGAGGAATTTTATTCTCGTATGGATTGACACTTTGAATCGGGGTTGGATTTGGAAAAGGAACTATGGCTTGAGGATTGACTTGGCTAGTTCCTTGCATAGTTGATTGACTGTTCTACAAAAATGCAGGGACAAGTGGAATGGATGTGATTGGTTGGATTGGAATGGGCGCATACGTGGGTGCTAGTGGATACGGCTGCTGATATGGAAAGGCGTTCATGCTTGGCATTTGTGGTGCCATGAGTTGATTTGCCTGGGGAGCTTGACCATATGGAGCATACTGTCCCATCACAGGCATTTGGGTAAACCCGTAGCCCTGTGGCGTCATTTGCTGCTCGATAGTCATGGCTTCATTATAGGCTAAAGCTAGCGTGGTGACTTGAGGATTACGTCTTGCAAACATGGTTGTCATGGGGTCCAATGCCCCAAAATATATCTGCAAAGCCACTGCGGGATCGATGGCAAAGTGCCTAATTGCTCTATTATAGCACTTTTGGAATCTCTGATTAAACATTCTGATCGGTTCCCCTTGGCCCCTTTTGCATGTAATAAACTGATTGTAAATAGTTGCGGGATCTAAGGGTGACCTAAATTGATTGACAAAGGCATTTTCCATTTGTGTCCAAGAGGTGATTGAACCAGTTGGCAAGCATATATACCATTCATATGCTATTGCATCTAAGCTCATGGGGAAAAGTCTGCAGGCCACATCTTCATATTGAACTTGCAACCTAATTAAAACATCCCTATAGGCTTGGATATGTTCTTCTGTTGTTCTTAGGCCATCTGGATTGTATTTAGGCAGAAATATTTCAATGTTCTTGGGGATTTCATGGATATCCCCAACGAATGTTCAAAGGAGTATTATTAGCTCCATACCAAGGAGTTGCTGGAGCTTGAGCCATTTGACTCAAAATTGATGAAGACAAACCTACAATAGCAGTAGAAATATTATCGACAATAGGAACACTAGTGGCAACTGATATTACGGGCATAGATCCACTTGATGTTCCTGGAGAAAATAGGTCTTTTGTGACTGGTGAGCTTACGACTTGCTTGGCTTTACTCTTGGGAGTACCATTAAGGTCATGAAAAATGGTTTCCCCGATTGTTTGGGACCTGGTTGCAATACGACATGGTGGGTCCAGCCTGCCTGATGAAACCCTCAATTATTTCAACGAAAACCTACAACAAAAGAAAGCAAAAGCTACAGTTTAGCTGTTTGTGAGAAAATATTTCAAATTTAAATCAAAAGATATTATTCATGTATGAAAACCAAAATAAAGTAAACCGATTCGTGCCCTCCTTCTAGCGCCAATTTGTTGAGTAGTGTTTTCACCCAATTGTGAAAGCACACTCTTCGATAGGATCTGAGTCCCAAAATCCTCTGCTTGCAAAGAAAGTAATTTCTCCAAGGTTCCTCTTATGTTGATTCTAAAACACCAATGATGTCGCTCACTCGTAAATGCAGGGAATACCTTAGGGTTGCAAGTGGATGTTAACAAGGGGCACCGTAGTTCACTTTAATTTGGATTTGCAATGGACTCGAGCTTTGATGGGTTTTCAATTATTTATTTAAATGACTCGTAATTAAAATACGAGAAAATAAATAAGGGTTTAAAAATAAAAATCAATGCAAATGAATATGCAACTAAGCTATGTCCGAGTATCGCCATCTTGATTGATAAAACCAAAGACAATGAGGTTTCGCATGCAACCCAACCTACCGAACCTACAAATTCGCACAATTCGGATAAGCCAGGTGCGGGTTTCTAGGGTTTCTATCGTAGTTTCGGATTTAGGCATTCGCATGAAGCAACCAAGAACACTTGCATTCAACTTCACCTATAAGCCTAGAAATCCGAAAGGGAAAGATAACACATTGAATCATGCATGCAAAAAAGACTCCTTCTTTCTCATCAATGAAATGCCAACACTCTATATTTCTGCATTAAAATGATGTATCAATTACAATTACAGAATGTTCCAGGTTTTACAAATCCAGAACAAATGAAGGAAATTGCCCAAGTGGAGGCCCAGAATGGCATGAAGCCCTTGTCTTTGCAACTCTGCAAGCAATAATTTCCAACCCTATCTTCAATCTGCACTTTTGGCTTTATACTGTCTGGCACGGCTCTCTGATTCTCCCTACGTCTCTTCGTTTCATCTCCCAGAATGCGCCTTTTCAAATTCCTGCCTTTTCGATGCTTTTACTTCATGCTCGATTCTGAAATGCTCAAAATCTATCGCTACATGTAACGCTTCTGCAATTTTGACACCTGTATGCCACGTGTCCTGCGTTTTATGCACCTTCTGTAACGTTTTCCTGTGAGAATCGTGACAAAAATAGCATGCAGCCTGTTCACCTTCCTGGTCGTGAAAACGCGACATGTCGTGATATCGCGACGCTTTCCTCGTCCGTATGTCTTCGGTCGCTTCTTGTCGCGAAATCGCGACCATTTTCTCTTTCGGACCTTCTTTTCGCAAACTATCGCGATTTCGCTACCGTTTTCTGTTTTGGGCCTTCTCTCCGCAAACTGTCGCGATTTCGCTACCATTTTCTGTTTCGGGCCTTCTCACCGCAAACTGTCGTGATTTCGCTACCATTTTGACTCTGCACTCCTTTGCGCTCAATGTTGTTGCGATTTCGCTACCATTTTCCATTTTCGTACACTTGCCAATTTTTTGTCGTGAAATCGCTACGCTGCCTCCATCCGTACTACTTCGCTGCTTTGGAGCCGCAAAACTGTGACCTTTCGAGATTTCACGACGCCTTTTTGCTTCATTCTCCTTTTCTGCTTTCTGTCGCGATTTTGTGACCATTTCTGCGCATTATGCTTTCTGGTTGATCCTGTCGCGATTTTGCGACCATATTGGCCTTTTGCCCTATTTGACTGGTTCCTGTCGCGATATCACGACGTTTTCTTGCTTCGTGCTCTTTGACCTCTTTCTATCGCGATATCACGACGTTTTTCCGCTTTGTGCCCTTTGACCAATTTGACCCACGATTTTGCGACACGTCGCGATATCGCTACGCCTTTCCATTTTGCCTTTCTCTCTCCTGCCTGGGCTACGACAAAGCAACATGTCACGATTTCGTGACACTTTTTCGTCTTCATTTTCTCTCTCCTCTTTCTACCGCGACGAAGCAACATGTCGCGTAATCGTTACGCTATTTTCATCCGTACAACTTCTGCAGCAACACGTCTTGATTTCGTGACACTTTTTCAATCTGGCAGCGACGGAGCAACATGTCGCGATATCGCGACGTTTTTTCAATTTCGGCAGCGACGAAGCAACATGTCGCGATTTCGCGACACTTTTTGTTTTTCGGCAGCGATGACGCGACATGTCACGATATTGCGACAATTTTCATGTTTGCCTTTCTCTCTCCTACCTGGCCGTGACGGAGCGACATGTCGCGATTTCGCGACACCTTTTCATTTTTGCCAGCGACATGTCGCGATTTCGCGACACCTTTTCATTTTTGCCAGCGACATGTCGCGATATCGTGACGTTTTTCATTCTTTTTCAGTGACGGAGCGACATGTCGCGATATCGCGATGTTTTTCTGTTTTTTCTGCAGCGATGGCGCAACAGGTCGCGATTTCGCGACACTTTTAACACTTAGGTCTTTTTTTCCTTTTCTTCATTTTTAGCATCTGGGTCACCGGGATTTCTTTTGCAATCTTGCAAAAAAGGTGGGTCCCCAATTTTGGGGTGTGTTGTGGATTAGCCACAACAGGACCAACTATCATTGAAATTATAAACTCACTTATTTTATAAGATTTTCAAAAAAAATGATTAGGTGGATAAAAAGGTTTTGAAAGGTACCCAAACCTTATACAAAGTGGATCCAACAAACCTAATTAGAAACATGTGTCATACAGGCCACTAAGAGAACCCAGGATCCTGAAAACAACAAAATCCAAACTAAAAACACAAGGAGAAAAAGGAACATGACTACAATTGACACCCCACGCAGGGGATAAAGACCACCAAACAACCCACACAGGGGGAGACATAGGCAAAAGAGACTCCATAAAAAAAAGGATCTTCCATAGGAAGAGGGCACTAAGAAACCAACATAGGCCCACCCCTAAGATATACCATGAACAGTTAATGCTAGCGAAGCCAAATTATCCTCTTCTTTCTTCATTGACTAATTGTGTCAGTTTGCAAAGAAAGTAGTCTGCTTTGAATCCTCTGAGTGCACGCCAGATCGACGACGATGGTATGAACCCCGAGCGACTAGCGGTCCCCATCTCACGTCGAGTCAACAATTAACGAGACGGATAGGTTTGGTGGTTGCAGTCCCTATGGTTTGAACCCTACACTGCCAGTTACTAAAAATAGTGGTTGTAGCCAACTCTCCTATGTAACCAAAAAAAAAAATTGTAAGATTTTCAAATATTGAAGATGGTCGAGTTAATTATTTTTTACTTAGATATATATACAAAAAATCACTTCTATATTATCCCATACCCTTTTAGACTTGATGAAAAATAGGGGTTACTAAAAATGGTGGCTTTAGCCAACCCTCCTATGTAACCAAAAAAAAAATTGTAAGATTTTCAAATATTGAACATGGTCGAGTTAATTATTTTTTACTTAGATCTATATACAAAAAAATCACTTCTATATTCTCCCATACCCTTTTAGACTTGATGAAAAATAGGGGTGTAAGCCTAGAAGGAGACTTTAAGTAATATTAATTATCTCAACTACCCTCAAGGGCTAGGTGGATTTGTAAGTGCAAGTGTGGTTGGGTACTTACCAAGAAGAGACCTAGGTTTAGGCCTTGGGGGAAACCAACCCTTTGCAAAGGTAGTAGTATGCTCTGAATCCTTTGAGTGTGCGTCAGACCGATGATGATGGTACGAATCCTAAGCGATCGATGGTCCCCATCTCATGTTGAGTCAACAAGAACGAGATGGATAGGTTTATTGGGAGCAATCCTTATGGTTTGAACCTACTGCTGGCCAGTTACTAAAAATAGTGGGTTTAACCAACTCTCATATGTAATAAAATCGCAATGATTCGAGACTTGGCTCTTCTTCGAGACGTTCAAGGTTCAAACAATAGTGTGGGTGAGTGTGTGAGAAGGTGGGTGTGTGGTGATTGTGTGTTAAATTCCCTATTGATAAGCATAGCTCTCGGCTTTACGAGGGGTCATGGCTGGGAGGAGACTGCTCAACCATGTGCATTGGTCGTAGGGGTTTCTCACACTCACCAAATAAAAAACAATAATATATATATATATATATATATATATATATATATATATATATATATATATATATATATATATATATATTATCTCAACTAGCAAACTAAGACTTTAGGCCTTCCACCTGGCAATGAGCTCCTTTCTTTCTGAATGCATATTTGACACTGTTTTGGTCGTTGTTATTTGAATTTTTGTGAACTATTTTTGACACTCTTGTGTACTAACCACGGTGGTTAGTGTGTTGGTTTACGGGGTGTGCTAATCCCACCTGTCCTTTTTTGTATGATAAGACATTTTTTATTAATATAATGACTTTTTCATAATATATATATATATATATATAATCTCAACTAGCAAACTAAGACTAATTATTCTACCCATTTTCTTGCATGGAATTTGCTTCATTGGAAGCTTACTTTAATAGTTTATCTATCAATTATGATTAAGTAATGATGAATGCTTTATTCATAGAAGTCCAAATACTCTTGGATATTTTTTAAGTTTTATAAATTTCCTTGGTCCATGTGTATGTTTAGTCCTCTCTTCCATCTATATTTCTCAAATTTCTTACTTCAATTTTGCTTTGCTTGGAATTATTATAAGTGTAATGTTATAATTAATTGATGGATTACTTTGAAATATATCTCATGTATGCATTGTTATGTTTTCTTTCGTGATGTTGCTATCTCATTTGAGAATGGTGTTGGAAGATGCTAGTTTAATATTAGGATGAAAAGAACATCTCTTACTAGGCAATTACACCAATGATCAATGAAGAATTTTGATCTCAATGAATAGGCAATTAAACTCTCTTAATAATTAAAAGAATGAAAAAGCAAGTTTTAGAATTATATGCTAGCTCAATTTTTTTTTAGCATCCAATATACTTTATCTTAGCAAGGACAAATAAGGATAGAAACCATAGTGTCTTTGTATATCATTTGTGATTTGTTATTTTGGATAGGATGGAGTTTTGATCCAAAGAATACACAATTATCCCTCTCTTTGGGCATTTGGATACTGTTTATATAATAAAGGATTTAATACATTGTTCACTTTAGTTTTCTTGACAATGCCCCCCATGTTCTTAGGTTATTGTGTATGTTAAAATTTGAAAAAAAAAAAAAAAACTATTATATTAATGAAATAAGTTTGTCCCTAGGCCTATAATTTGGTCCTTTTGATAAATGTTTTATTTATTTTTGGTTAATACTATAGATCAACAATGATTACTTATATTTGTTTAGTAGACTAAAATTATTACCATAATATATTATGGTTATATAAACCTTCAAAAATATTTTTAATCTTTTTACTTTAAATTCTTATTTGACGATAATTATATAATTAATGTCTGCCCTTGTAACGCAAATGGAGAAGGTGAGATTGACCTCGTTGAACGAGAGGTCCACGGTTTGAACCTCTGCGGTGCGAAGGGGAACACAAAAAAATCTCTTTTGGCTTCCTTTTAAATAGTTGTATACCTGGATGGAACAGTATTGCTAGCCACCTAAGAGGGGCTCTCGAGGTTTTTTACTAACTTAAAAGTCTTTGGAGGATAACCTAAAAGTTTTAAAAGTCCTTGGGGATAACACAAAAGTTCTAGCTTTGGCTCTTCTTTTGGAGGTTCAAGGTTCAAACCACGATGGAAGGTTCAATGTTCAAACCGTGTGGTGGGTGAGTGTATGATGGCTATGTGTTTGGCCCTATTGATAAGTTTAGTTCTCACCCTTATAAGAGATCATGGTAGGGATGGGGATGTCTTACCATGAGCATCTATCTTAAGAGTTTCTCACACTAACCAAAATAAAAAAAAATTATATAATTAATTATTATTATTATATAGTAAGACTTTAGAATTTGGAATAAGAGGTTCAATATAGACATTATTAACATGGAACAAAAATTCAATAATGGAATATGCCACTAGACTTGCATCATCAAGTATTAATTTGGAACTAGAGGTTCAAGGCTCGAATCCAAGGTAGAGTTTTTTTTTTACACATGGAAATCAACAACAATCTCTGTTATATTATTCCCACGCTCAAGGTTCAAATCTGGAAAGCTAACAAACACTCAGCAGAAACCAGTTCGATCTACTACCTTTACCCGAATCCAAGGTAAAGTTAGACATCATATTTTAATAATCTAAATTTGCTTTAAATAAACATTTATTAGATAAATAACATTTAAAAAAAAAAAAATCATCTCATATAATGAACTTAAAAACTACAATAACATGTTTTTTAAATTATAAACTATAATAATACATATCCCTATAATTATTTACTTACCCGATAAGCACATCTATGTATTTTCCCTTCGTTTTAGTTGGGATGGGTCTTGATTTTCATGGTACCGTATAAAACCGATAATGTAATTTTTGATTATTAAAAAAATTGTAATGTTATTAAATCACCATTAACATGGATAGAAGGATATAACCAATTTTTAAAATCACCTACATTGGTGTTTCATTTTTCTAGTTATGACTTTCTTCATTTTCACGGTGCCGTATAAAACCGACAACGTAATTTTTTATTATTCAAAAAAATTGTAATGTTACTAAATCACCATTCACATGGATAGAAGGATATAACCAATTTTTAAAATCATTACATTGGTGTTTCATTTTTCTAGTTAGGACTTTCTTGAACATACTTTTGAGAAACTCTTACGAGGTTGAGCAATCTTTTTAACTATGATCCCTCCTAAGGTCAAGAACTATACTTATCAATAGAGAATTTAACACAACCACCACACACCCCATCCCTTCACACACTCACACACTCGTCCACGTCGGGGTTTGAACCTTGAACCTCTTAAATAAGAGCCAAAACCCGCACCATTGCGCTATTCTCTAGGACTTTTTAAATTTTAGATATGTGTGAGAAATCTCTACGATTAACTGAGAGGGCTGAGTAGTCTCCCTCCTAAAGTCGAAAGCTATGCTTATCAATAGGAAATGTTATACACAAGCTTTGTCAGGGTCAGGCTAGCCTGCCTTCCCACTTATGCTACGAAAACCGACTTAAAATTATATACTTTTACATAATATCTTAAAATCATATTAAAACATGTAATTATAAAAGGTCACATATTAAATTAACACTTAAATATGTGGAATTTAACACACAAGCTTTGTGTCTCTCTTTGCATCCGAGGTTCCAACCATGGACCTCCTATGCCTTCCTTCTCCACTTATGACTTAAAATTATATACTTTTACAAAATATCTTAAAATCATATTAAAACATGTAATTATAAAAGGTCACATATTAAATTAACACTTAAATATGTGTAATGCTGTTTATATGCAAATACTAAATTAATATAAAAATATATATATTGTTAATAAAGCCTTTGTTCAATGGTTGAGATATATGGATGATATAGCTCAAATCAAAAAGAAAATCTTAACAACACAAAAAAAAAACTATATAACTAAATGTGATTAGTAATACCCAATGTAAAATTTTGTAACTTGGAGGATCTAATTACAATCTTATTTAAAAATAAAATAAAATAAAAAAGTATTTATTTCTAATTATTAGAAGTTATATATTAAACTAATGCTTTAAAAAAATTGTAATAATGTTTAAAATCAAATATTAAACTAATGTTAAAAAAAGTGCATCTATGTTTAAAAATACATTCAATCCAAACCAAATTAAAGTAGTTACTAAAGAGTTACATGTTAAATTAATGTTGAAAATCTTTTAATGATGTTTTAAAGGAAATTATTAAATTAATATAAAAATATATATTTATGTTTAAAAATTTGTATTTAATATTAAATAAAATAAAATAAAACAATTTTTATGTTATAGTATGGTTATTGAATTGTTTATTTACCATATAATTCATGTAACAGAAACTTTGAATCTTTTATTTAAAGTTTCAAAGTTATTTCTCTTAAATCTAGCTAAAGAAAATCTAATTATTAAATAAAATTGTTAACAATACACTATATAAAAATATTTCTAAATTAAAATAAATTACATATTTTAATTATTTATTTTTTAATTTTAAATCACATGTTTTATGTTATGCTTTTTCTTTTCTTTCTCATGCTATACATGCTCAGGAAACCATGGGACCATAGAGGTATTGTCTAATAACAAAGAAATTTGAATAAAATCTTTTTGAATATTGAACAAATTTAAACTTTTAAAAAAATATCTTAATTATTTTATTTAGATCAGTTTAATATTAATATCATATTAAAAAATGCATTCTCAAAAATCATTTTAAAACATAATAATGATTTGCTTTTATAATTACTTTTATATTTAGTTATTATAAAAAATTTAATATTAAAATAAACAAAATTTCATCATAAAAATATTTCATTATAAATAATATCATATAAAATACAAATGAAAAACATTATAAAAAAAATTAATTATTTTCGTATTGTAATTTTTATAAAATATTAAATAGACAATTATATTAAAAATCACCTTAACTATAAATTAAATTTGAATCTTTACAAATTTTAATTTAAACCACAAAAATACAGTAATAATCAAAACCACACTAACCACACTAAATGGAGTTTAAATCTGCACAAACAGAGTACAACTCTATTACCATTACAATATTCCAACCAATAAAAGCTGCTTTTGTTTTTTTCAAGGTACATGCTGCGTATTATTGTTAATAACAGAATAGGTCATGGTACGTATTATTGTTAATAACAGAATAGGTGACGCACATGACCCGTCGACCTCGAAAATGTATGGTATCAAAGGAACCTTACAACTTTAAGGTACAATGCACTAAAACGTTAGATTTTTTTTTTTTAAATTTATGTGTGGTTATTGTCTTGGACAAGGAGAAGTTGCCAAGAATCTCTCATGAGAGGATGCATCCATAATAAAGAGGAAATATATATATATTTTTTATTTATATATGGTTATTTCTCTGGATAAGGAGAAGTTGTCAAGAATTTCTCATGCATCCATAATAAAGAGGCAATATATATATATATATATATATATATATATATATATATATATATAATTTATTTTATATATAGAAAAAATATATATATTTCTTATATATATAAAATAAATTATATATATATATATATATTTCCTATATTTATATAAAATAAATTTTATATATATATATATCCTCTTTATTTATTATGGATGCATGAGAGATTCTTGGCAACTTCTTCTTGTACATAGCAATAACCACACATAAATTTAAAAAAGTATTTAACTTAAAGAGGAAATATATATATAATAGTATAATAGAGTTATTTTTATTTTTATAATAAAGTTAATTATATTTTTTATGAGTTGGATCTTCGTAACAATTAATTGGTAATTATAATTTTATTAGATTAAAAAAACACACTTTAATCAACTTTTTTTTTATGAAACAAGGTTGAAAACGAGGAAGATGGATCTCTTAAGTCTTATGGACCAAATCATTAGTTGGTTTATTGGTTATCTCTAGGTTTTTTGAATCCTGTTGATCCAAAACTTAACCTCGATATTGAGTTGGGGGCTTAGATATGAAAGAAGCTAACTTTAAAAGCTTATCGCCATAAACCTTACCTTTTACCAACTTCATAAGTGTATAGGTACCATTAGCAATTCAGTCTTCATCTTCTTCAAGAAGTTATTGGGTGGCTTCTCCACTTTACACTCAACTCCCACATCAATAGTCCCTTTTTATAACTTTGAGATTTGGGGCCAAGGGATCCTTTCTCCAAAATGGGTTTAGGGATCTTAGGTCGGGCCTAAGGAGAATGGAGAGCAAAAAACTCAAGACCGACAAAGTCAACTAGCACATCCTCAGGCATCTTGGAGGATGGGGCAAGACACCCAAAAGAGTTCTGAAAAATATCATTTGGAAAGAGCACATCCTAAGAGAGGTGAGAGGAGCTAACCTGAAAAACTTGGTTCTAATCAGCCTCCAAAGATTTAAAGGGAGAATCCATTGGGACCCTCACATCTTGAATGACACCTTTTGAACCCAACTGGGTTTCTCCAGATTCCAATGGGAGAGTGCTTACTCCACTAGTTTCTATGACAACCTGAGTCCCAAGATCGAACTCTTCAACCACCCCTTCTTTTAGAGTGGGGTTTTTGTGTCCTTCCTTGAGATTTCTTGATCTGGGTTGTTATTAGAGGTTTTCTTCGACCTAAAATTTTTCATTGGCTTCATCTTAGTTGAGCAATGTGTCGAACTATGCCTTGATTTTTTACATAAATAACAGATGTTGGGTCTATTCTTATATTCAATAGCCTAATTCCAAGACCTCGACTTCGAGATTAGTTCAATGGTCGTTGGAAGATCAGTGTCCAAATCTACACTAACGCACATTCTCACAAAGATCATCCTTGATTTTGTCCTTGTCGTTGAATCTATCAGAATTAGTTCTCCCACAACCTTATCAATCTCTTTCATCATGCCATAGGTGAAAAGGTAGGCCAAGAAGCCTAACCCAAGAGTACCAATTTTACTTTTTAGGTGATCGGGTTGAAATATGACCCCATTTTCAAAGAAAAAAACCTCTCTTGCTATAAAACCAAAGGACTCCACCCAAGTTTTAAATTGAATCATCTTCACAATTCAACTTTATGAAAAAAAAAAGCTTTTGGAAGAGCCACTATTTTCAACAAGCCCCAAGGTCTCCACTTTAAAAAACTCGTCTTCTGATGGAATCAGATTTGACCGAACTCCCTCAGCTTACCCACGAGATTAAAAATCCTTTAGTTCAAAATCATATCCAAAAGGCCATCCAAAACACTCATCTTGTTCTGTTTAGAAGATAGATCAAAAAGCATGTTTGAAGCATTTTTTCCAGCATTGCTTGAAACCATTGTAGCATAAAAAGAAATATTGGGATCAAAAGGTTTTTGTAACAACTTCGGTCCCAAGGAAGGGGCCCACACACCAACTTACTTGCAACAAAACTTCGGTCCCAAGGGAGGGGCCCACCCACCAACTTACTTGCAACAAACCCGTAAAAACCCAGTGGGGTGGGAGACTCGACAAAAGCTGCTTTTTCGTTTACCTCCTTACTGCTCGAGCAGCCCCCCACCTTCTCACTCGATCCACCATTTTCCCAACCTCGCTCATCCACTTGCCCTCCTTCACGTTCTCACTCGCACACATTTTAAATATTAATTCTAAAGCATATTAAAAATATGTTTTAATCGGGAAAAATATAAATACATTATAAAAATTTGAGTTTATAAGGGATTCCGATCTCTTGGTTTAAACCTTAAACTTCTTAAAAAAATTTAAAACTCTTACTACTACAATAAATTTATAGCTTACTATAAAACTATTTTAAAATTATAATAAATCACATATTTTATTTATTTATTTTTTAATTATAAAACTACTTCCAACTTATGATGAATCATTTTTTTTGCTTTCTATTTTTTTCTTTTGTCAGTGATGTTATACATCCTCACAAGGTCAATGGATCATAGAGATATTTTCTAGTAAACGAAAAAAATTTGAAGCCTCTACCTTAAGGATATTAACACTAGAAAATTCGAACTTCTAATTTTCTAGATAATTATTTTAATTAGACCATAATAATTCAATATATTAATATCGGTAAGATACATTTTCAAAAGTAAATTAAAACTCTTATGTAGAATAGTTGGAGAGCAAGTGGATAGTTAAAACTCTTGAGTTAAAATCAAAGGCCCCAGGTTTAAATCTCTCCCTCAGGTTTAAATCTCTTCCTCACATGCTACCAATATGCTATGTACAAGGGTTACAAATCAAAATAATAATAATTTAAACCTGAATAATAAATTACTTTTATTATAGTTTTAAAATATTTTTTATATTTAAAAATTAAATTATAAAAATAAACAAAATTTTATCTTTAAAAATATTGTAAAAAAATATCATAGAAAAAGATGCTCTACCCTTCTCGCATTGTGATTTGACAAGTATTTATTTGATCGCTTGAAAGAAGTGGTACTACCTATTGTTTAAATTAGGGTATATGAAGAACCACTTTTCTTATGAAACAAACCAAAATCTGTAAAGAAAGTCCAGTTCAACTATATTACCATTATAATGTCCTGCTTTTGTTTTTTCAAAGGTACCATTATAATGTCCAGTTCAACTATATTACCATTATAATGTCCTGCTGTTTTATTGTTAATAACTCAATAGGTGACGCACATGACCCGTCGACCTCCCAGATGTACGTTGCATAGACATATGTATGGTATCAAAGGAACCATACAACTTTAAGTAAACTACATTACAAAAATATATTTGTTGCTCCGTTTGATTTTTTTTTGATTTTGGGATGTGATTATGGTTATTGTTTGGTTATGGGAAAGTTGACAAGGAATCTGATATGGACACGAGATGTGAGGCATGATCTCTAGGTAGCCTTCCTTGCTGTCAACAACACTTTCCATGTTAAGCCAAACTTGGGAACACTTTGGACTTCCTACTATAGAGAATATCCAGATGGTTCATACGGGCTTCTAAAATTTTCAATTTTTTTAATATTAGATGATGTGGAGATAGAGTAATGGTTTTAGATTTGTTTTTTAAGGTTTAAACCGTGGTTTGAGTGAGTGCGTGAGAAGTTGAATGTGTATGATTGTGTATTTGGTCCTTATTGATAAGCTCAGCTCCCACCCTTGTAAGAGGTCATAGTAAGATGGGAATGCTCAGCTTTGAACGTGGGTATTAGGGTTTCTCACACTAACCAAATCTAACATATTCATGAATAGAATAAGTTATTTTATGTTTTATAGTATAATGGTTTAGTTATGATAAAATCAATTATAATACTTTTAAAGTTAAGTCTTTATAATAGTTAATTAGTAATTATTATTTTTATTAAATTTATTATCTACATAGTTTCAAATATCATTATTATATTATGTTATATTTTTTTTTCAACATTAAATGGTATTAGCTTAATCAGTTAGGTTTTTCAACATTCAAGAGAGACCTTGGTTCAATCTTACCAAGAAATACATCATGCAAAAGTGCCAAGTTACTTGTGATCGACGTGCTCATATTGCAATCATATTGCAATATGGGTGGGGCTTGCTCACTTCAATCCCATATAAATAATTAAAAATAAAAATAGCATTGCTCAGCCACAATTAAGATAAAAGTGTCATGCTTCTCATTTGGATCTTAATATCATTTTTTTTGCTCTTCCTTTAATTTATATGTCAATGAAGCAAAAGGGAATTTATTTGAGTAAATTCATCAAAGTTGAGTACAAAAACACATTCATTGACAAAACCAACAACATCATGACAACATTAAGGACTATAGAAGTATTCCAACACCCACAACAACCAACCAACCATTGAATTCAAGAAAAACCAAGAATAATGTGAATCCCAAACTAAAAAGCAACAACATGTAAACAAAACAAACAACCAATTATCAAATTACCACCACATTCTAATTCACAAAATCTAAACCATAAGAAAAACCAATTTTTATAATCAAAAGGAAATTAAACAACTAAAACCCTTCTTTTAGCATGACTAGAAGACACCATTATCTACTCCTTAATCCTCTAACCCCAATCACCTCTTGTGCATTAAATAAGATTTGCAGATAACTCTATCAATATTTTATATCTCAAGTTTGGTTAAGGGATATATGTCATGCCAATTTTCTTCTACAAAAGCAACTCAAGCAATGTTGTATGGTCATGGGTTATTTGTGCATAGATTTGCTTTTGCAAACCACCTTCAACCCCACCCCAAAGGAATGTGGAGGTCTACGTTCCCATTTTGGATATAATTCTCATTCTTGAACCTAACATTTGGGGTATTTTTAAAGGAATTTGTGTCTTGATTGAGGATGATAAAGATAAGTTCACAAGTTTTAGAGTCATTTCCAATGTCTATGTGGAAATGGATTTAGATAAGGATTTGATATAGTTTATCATGTTTGCAGGTGTTTTCAAATGTTTGTAAAAAGAAATATATTTGAGTAGTCCTAATGCTTTATCTACAAGCCATGGGACATATGATAAGAGTTTATTTGCATATGAAAAATAGGGGCAGTGTTAGTGCTAAGTCAAATGGTAAAGTTGGGAAAGTTTCTAATACAACATAGGAAAAATAAGGTCATGTACTAACTTCTACTAGTGCCTAGAAGAACTTTGTTGTTAATTTGCTTAGTGCTCTATTATATGAGCTGATAGGCATTGTGATCCTACTTTAACCCAACATGATTCACTAAAGAGTGAGACATGTGGTTCTATTTAAGATGATAATGGGATAGAGGTGGATATGGAGGAGGTTAAATCTCTTAGAAATACACATAACTTGTAAGAGTGGAAGATAGATCAAAGGAAGAGGAAAAAGACGACCTCTTCCTCAATTATGTAGTGTTCCAAAGGTGAAAGTTAGAGTAGTGATAAAAGGGTTATAATTATCTTAGAAGGAAAAGTGGATGAGTGAACGTTGGTCAAAATGACCACATCCAGGAAAATAAGGAGTAGTCTTCTCAAGATTTCACTAAGTGTAGAGAAGAGTCACGACATCGCGACATTTTGAAGGTCGAGATGGAAATAAGAGCCAAAAGTCATGATGGCATGACATTTTGAAGATAAAGGTAATCCAAGGGATAAAAGTCACGATAACACGACATTTTGAAGCCAATGGGCCAAATGAAGACCAAAAGTTATGATAACATGACATTATGAAGCCCAAGGATCAAGCCATGACCAAAAGTCATGAAAACACGACATTTTGAAGCCCAAGGGTCAAGCCATGACCAAAAGTCATGACGATGCAATATTTTGAAGGTGAAGGTAAAGCTAAGGTAAATGGTCATGATAGCATGACATTTTGAAGGCCAAGGGTCAAGCCATGACCAAAAGTTGCGACAACACGATATTTTGAAGGTGAAGGCAAAGCTAAGGCAAATGGTCGTGATAGCATGACATTTTGAAGGTCAAGAGTCAAACCATGACCAAAAGTCACAATGACATGATATTTTAAAGGCCAAGGGCCAGATATGGGCCAAAATTCATGATGGCGCAACATTTTGAAGTCGAGGGTCCAAACGAAGATCAAAAGCGGTGATGGCACGACACTTTGAAGACAACTGGACCACGATGCACCAAAGGATATTAAAGAAGGTTGTTTTAACAAGAAGATCTCAACCACTTCCATTTGAAGGCTAAATGCTCTCTTAACTGCTTCTTTACCAGAATGAGCCTATGGGCATAATATTGTAACAACTTTCATTTTTTCTGTTATGTAAAACTCTTATATAAAGGATGATCGACCTAAAAAAAATGGTCAGCTCTTAGGTGTTTACAAGGCTATGAATATCAACTTCTGAAAGCTAATAAAAGATCTCTCATTCTGGTTTTTGGCTCATTGGTGTTCTTAATCAAGTATGTATAGACTATTAATTACTACATAAGGTTAGGTTGAATGTAACTTGCTTCAATTATTATTTTGAATTCTTGCAACTAAATTTTGCTAGCTCTAAAATTAACTTTACTGATAAGCTTGCGTATGAAATAGATTTTACATCGGATGCTTAGTTTCTCTATTTTGTTGGTTCTGATAAAAGCTTCTCTACAAAAGGTTGTTTAAATAGTTTTGTTGTTATCTAATTTGTACCGCCTAAATCTTCTAGCCATAGCTATATTTCCATCTCTTTATGCATTTCCCTCTCTCTCCATTTTCCTAAAAAAGCAAGGAACCAACCTCTGATGGAGATTGAACTGAGTAAACTCTATTTTAGCCCGATCTTCCAATGTTGGCAAAGTCTTAGACGCAAACGTAACCAAAGATAGATTTGGCACCAACAATTTTTGTCGTGCCTAGTGGGACCATAATCCCATGCAGTATACAAATCAAAGCTCTGGTGAATAGCTTTGCCCTGTCAATTCTTTTAAAATCACCTAGCGACTCCCCACCAGAAAGGAACCCTATAAAACCTTACACATTTTTTGATTATGTACTGTCTTTTATGATAACCAAATCTAAATCAAGAGATTCAGAATAACCCATCGAGTTCTTTGAATTACACCTTGGTAGCCTCTGAGCTAATCCTATTTTAGTTGCTAGAACAACTTTTGCATATATCCATAATAAAGGATACACAAATCTTTCCCCTGCAACCTTCCCTAGTATTGCTGCTAGCAGAACTTTAACTCCAACTACCCATATAATCACAATGACTACAAATTAGTAGATTTTGCCTTACCCCTCATGGAACCACACAGACCCTTTGAATCTGGCAGCTCAACATCTGATTCCAGCAATGACCTTAAAAGCACTACCCTAGTATGATGGTACTGGAAAGATGACTTACGAACACTATCAAGACGTAGCCGCACTAGCCTCGATACATAACATCACTGAAGATGTTATGATAAGATTGTTGGTCACTTCCTTGAAAGGAAAAATGCTCTATTGATATAGAGCTCTTGACAACCAAACTATATCCACTTGGGCCCAGCTTGTTGGTAAATTAGTGGAAGAATTCAATGAGCATGCAAAACCATTCTCCCTGCTAAATCAATTTACTGCTATCCAAAAATACCCTCAAGAGGATATCATCGAATTTAACATCAGGTTCGATCAAACTTGGTAGAGAGTACCTAACGGGTTACGACCGCCTAATGAGCAGTCAATGTATTACTATCTCAGAGATTTCAACTTAGATATAAGCATGGCCATCAGGCAGTCTCAAGTGTTTACCTTCCTTGAGATTTACCAGGAAGCACAGAAAGCAGAGAGATATCTAATCATTATTGGAAGGTTCCCAATAAAAATGATAATGCCTATTTTCCCAGATCTACCTCAAGCATTGAGTACTGCTTTCCCAACTCTTGCTTTAGCTTCTAGTACTAGTCTTCCCAAATAGATGGGGTAGCCTAACATTCTAGTAATATAGGCACCCCCTACCTCTCTAATGCTTCATGCTAACCTTGCACTCCCTATAGCAATAGTTCCATTGACCCTAGATCCTCAACTTCTAGTTCTCCATGATCTGCAAGCATCTTTTAAAACTCTAGTAAATAAATTCACATAAATGGAAAGAAGACAAGAAAAGAGAAATTTCTAGCTAAGAAGATTCCCAAAAGTGATGAAAGATCAAGCCTCAACTAGCAGTAGAAGCTATGATAAATATAAGCATCAAATAAGTGATGCTACTCAGGGGTACAAGAATAAGTACGACACAAGTGTAAAAGAGAAAAGTGTTGACCCCCTCCCTTTCAACATAGTTGAGGAAATGAAGAAAACACCTTCCAAAGCAACTATGTACGAAGCTTTGCAGCTTCCGGGATAGATTGACTTGTTGCAGGAATATTTGAGATCCATGAAGAATAAAAATAAGATCCCAACTTAGTTAGATTCTATACAAGCTAGTCTGACATTCACTTTGGAAAAAAAAAGGCTTTTTATCTGTCTCTCTAGATGGAAGGGTGGGTAGTTCACAACTATATGATAGATTATGGAGCTGCAACCACTGTAATGGCCAAGGTGGTATGTGACATCATGGGAATGAAATATACAAGGAGCAGTCCTGATGTATTGTAATTGGATGGAACCCTTGTCAAAACTGTAGGGGTAATTAAAGATATTCCAATACTTCTTCACAGACCACCTCAACTCACAATTATACAAGAGGTAGTAGTAGTGGATTTGGAGCCCTATTTTGGTATGTGTCTTTCTAGGGAGTTCACTACCAAAATAGGAGGATATTTATAATTATATTTCTCACACCTAGAGATCCCATTCAAGGGCAAAAGAGTGAAAATATTTAATGAGAAACCTTCGAATTTACACATTGAAAATCTTGGAGAAGAGGGTAAATCAACCACTACAGTAAATTTTATGATAGAAGAACTAGGAGATTTGAACTTGATGGAAGAAACTCTAAATGTCTTGCAGGAGGAGGACCAATTCTCTCTCCAATATTTCAATGCCATAATCGAGATTGACATAGGAATCTATACAATTTTAAAACCCAAGAAAAATAGCCCCATTCCTCTTCCTCAGGTTGACCAACCCAATAATAAATTGTGGAAACTTTTCTTTGATGGTGCTAGATGTAAAAATGGAGCTAGAGTAGGTATTGTTCTAATCTCTCCAACAGGAAAAGAGAAAGTTTTCTCTTACAGGTTGACATGGAGTTGTACTAACAACACAACAGAGTATGAAGCATTTTATTTAGGTCTCAAGAAGACTAAAAATATGGGTATCAAACAACTGCAGATTTTTGGGGACTTCGAACTGATAGTGAACCAGGTAACTGAGAAAAGTGTAAGCAAGCAGTATTATCTCAAGGCTTACAAGAATAAGGTTTGGGACTTGCTAGAATATTTTGAATCTTTAAATCTCAAAGAAATCCAAGGGAAAAAGAACAATCATGCATATTTGCTGGCTTTAGTAGGGGTAAATTTTTTCCCTATCAGTAATGTCATTTAGAAGTCCAAAATGGTTAGGCTAATCTATAGGTCCTCTGTCCCAGATGAAGATACCTTTTGGAAAGTATTTTATAATGATAAATAGATAGTGGAATTCCTCGTGCACGAGATGAACTTATCGAGTAATAGAATGGCCACATATGAAGAAGATACATGCATGATCCAATTAAAAAACAATCACATCCCAAAAGGGTTAATCACCTTTGAAAGCTTATTTGACAAAAAAGATAGGTCAACTGGTCATAAAATGAAAGGTGACAAGCACAGGTACAGAGAAGCTCAAATGGGGCCTGATAAATCAATTTAAGTGGGAGTAAACACCACCGAAGAAGAACTGGACCAAATCAGGGAATTATGCAAAGAATACCCAGATATCATAGCTTGGACTTACGGTGATCTCAAAGTCTACTCCAAAGAAAAAATCCAGCATAGGATCGAACTTGAAGAAGGCGTGAAGCCATTCTAACATAAGCAATGAACAGTGAACTCGAAGATCGAAGCCTTGATGAAGCAAGAGCTGCTAAAATTGCTTGAAGCCAAGATTATTTACCTGATCAAATATTCAACTTGGGTGGCTAACCTAGTCCCGATTAGAAAAAAGAATAGATATATCTGGCTGTGCATCGACTTCCACAACTTGAATAAAGCTTTGTTGAAAGACCATTATCCTCTCCCATAGATAGACCAGATCCTACACACAGTAGTAGGAGCAGAAAGCTTCTCACTTCTAGATGGCTTCTTTGGGTATAATCAGGTGTGGATCAAGGACGATAATCAATTCAAGACTGCACTCACAACCAAGTGGGGGGTATTTGCCTATAAGAGAATAGCCTTTGAACTATCCAATGCTAGAGAAAAATTTCAAAGAGCTATGGATGTGGCATTCGAAGAACTTGTCAATAAAATAATAGTGATATATCTAGATGATATGACAATGTTCTCCCATCGAAATGAGGATCACATAGGGCATCTCAGGAGTGTATTCGAGAAATGCAGAGAATTTGGCCACTTACAACCAATTCCTTTTGTGCCACTTCAAGGTTAGATAGCAATAGTCTATCTCAAAACCTCCACATGAATATTCCCTCAACAAGATGCTCAAAGAATTCTGAAAATAATATTCTAGGACTCTTCTTTAGTTCTCATGGACAATGCATTAAAGCTCACAAAACTCTCTCAACAATTTTCCTTTTATAAAGCAAGAATTACAATCAAATAAAATACCTTTTACACCTTTTATCTCCACTCTTTCAAAATAATTTTCACTCCAATTTATTTTCCAAGAACAAAGAATTACAATGATAAATAAACCAATTACAAACTTATCACTCCAAGCTTAGCAAATAAAATAAATGACATTTAACCCTTTAATTATAATGCCAAAAATATTTCTCCTTATATCTCCTATGTTTCAAACTATAGGTCAAATATCATCCACCAAATATCACTATAGCCAACAATTCAACAATATAGCGCATACCTCACAAATTAATCATGGCGCATACCTTATATAAAAAATTATCTTGCTTTGTCATGGATGGGAATCGACCCTCCGACCTCAGCCCTCCAAGCGCAGCGCTCGACCGCTTGCGCTAGCCAAGTGGTTGAGACTAAGCTTTAGCCTCACCACTTTATACTCGTTGCCTCCAACAAATAAAAATTAAAACTCTTCAATCCGGTGCTAGGGGGAATCGAACCCCGAACCTTCCTTCTACCAACGACTAACGTAGGACCCACCTGCCACTTGGGCTACCAGCCCTTGCTGCACCAAAGTGCTTGCCACATTTATTTTATTCCTTTGCCCTTGTTCGACAAATGAGAAACCTCCAACACGTTCTCTTATCCTCTTCGTTCGAATTTTGTCGCATGCGCATATACCTTAGTCATTCGAATTGCATTTTAATATTTTTCTTCCTCCTTTTATATGCTTCCAAGGTAATTGCATGACGTCGAAAGAAATCTAAGTGCCTCCAATTTAAATTTGATTTTTGGTGCCATTTGCCAATTTCAAATTTAATTATTTATTTAATGTAATATTTAACTTTAGGTTAAATATTATATTATTTAATTTTAGTATTAAATAATACTTTTGCATGGGGTCTTCATCAAATCTTTTTTCTCTTTTTAATAAGCCCTTTTGGCTTAATTATTATAATATTAAAATATTATAATATCTTCTTTTCTCTTTAAAACCATGGGCGTAAACTTTTGTCTTCAACCTTTTAGCCAACCTTTTTGGCTTATAATATAAAATATTATAACCAATTCTTTTACCACTTTGCTTGTACCAAAATGGACTTTACCTTGCACCAAACACTTGACATCAATGACAACATTATTACTCAAAATTTCCAACAATCTCCCCCTTTGTCATTGATGGCAACCCCTTTTTTAAACATCCCTTTTTCCTTTTTCCAATTTTGCTCCCCCTGATTGAATGCTCTCCCCCTTACTCAAATCTCTCCCCCTTTGACATCAATGGCAAAGGGACTCCTTTGGGGCTAAATATAAGACTCTTAGCTCAGCCCCCTCCCCACCTCCTTTCCTTGAGGTGGTTAATTTTGGGGTGGGAGTATTTCTACTCCCAACATACAATGCTCTTTTCCTTTGTCAACCTTCTTTCTCAACATACCCTTTTGATTCTTTTGAGTGTCCCTATTCTTGCTTATCTCTGGAAACTCTGTTCTGCACCACTTGGCCTTATGCCCAACATTATTGCACTTATAACACTTAATGTTGTGGTTCCTAGAAGGTGCAAATATCTTGAAGTTCCTCCTAGTGAAGCCATACCTATTTCTATCATGAACCCTGCAATGAATTGCTTTATGACCAAATTGATTACAAGAGTAGCAATACCCTTGAAAGAGATGTCCATATTTGAAGTTCCTCTTAGTAATACCATATTCCTTCTTTCCATGAGTCATGCAATGCATAGCCTTGTGACCAAACCTATTACATGAGAAACAATGTCCTTTGAAGAAATATTGCCTTGAACCCATTGGTCTCTTAGTCCTTTCTTCTCTGTGATGATCCTTGTTCCTTGTTTGTGCATTGTTTCCTTCCTTGGTGAAGTTTTTTTCAACTTATCCTCATAAGTCTCAATTTCTCCTTCACTCTCTTCCTCTAAAACATCTTCCTCTTTTGAGCTTGAACTTGACCCTTCTTCTTGTTGCCCTTGTCCTTCTTCAAAACCAAGTCATATTTTGATAGATGAAGGTCTTTGTGCATTGATAATCTTATCCAAAGTCTTTGAACTTTTCCCAAACTTGTGTAGCTTGTCCTTAGACTCTTCCATTTCCTTCCTTAGAGAAACTACCTCTTGTTCTAATCTCTCACATTCTAAGACTTTTACCTCTAGATTTTCTTTAAATCTTCTTGTCTTAGCTATTGAGTTTGTCAGATCTTGTATAAGCTTTCCTTTCTCTTCATCACATTCTTGAAATTGAGCCTTGAATCTTGAATTCTGCTTTCTAACCTTTTTCAATTCTTTGAGAGCAGCAATAAGTTCTGCTTCTAGATCTACTACGCCTTCCTCTTCATTCTCTGAATCTTTCTCTACTTCTTGGTCTTCAAGAGCATCTTCATACTTTTCAGATTTATCTTCAACAGGAGCACTTCCTTCCTCTTCTATTTCCAAAAAGAGAATTTCTTCTTCTTCACTATCTGAGGATCTTTCATCACTATCACTTGAAACCTTGCCTATCTTGTCCGCATAGAAACTCTTCTTATGCCTTTGAAAAAACTTCTTTTCATGCTTGCTTTGTCCATACCTATTTTTCTTTTCATACCTGGATTTTCCTGCTTCCTTTTTCTTATGATCTTGTTTCTCTTCACTGCTACTACTTCCAGCTTCTGGATAGTTAGATGCATAGTGACCATATTTACCATAATTGAAACACTTTACTATTTTCGTACCTTTTTGCTTTCTTGAATCCTTCTTGTTTCTTCTACCATAGTTAGCTTCTTCATCACTGCTTGACACATCACTTGATTCTGGTTTCTTATATTTTGTCTTCTTTGCTACTTTGAAGGCTACCTCTTTCTTGGGAATAGGATCCTTTACTATTCTCATCTCATAAGCTGTGAGAGTTCCATGTAACTCATCCATAGTCAAATTTTCAATATCTCTTATTTCTTCTATGGCTGAAACCTTTCCATCATACCTCATAGGAAGTGACCTTAAAACCTTTTGAGCAACATCGGAGTCTTCAATTTTAAATCCAAGTCCTCGCATGGTGTTAACAACCTCATCCACATGAAGTAAGTATGCAACAATGTCTTCCTCATCTTTCATCTTCAAGTCTTCAAATGTCTTCTTGTGATTTTGCAATTTTGCCATCTTGACCTTTTTATCTCCCTCATATGTTTGCTTCAGTTTTTCCCAAATCTCTTTTGCTGATTCGCAATGCATAACTTTTACAAACTTTGCTTCACGTAAACCACTTAAGATTGCATTCATAGCCTTGGAATTATTCACATGCAAGAGCTTACCATATTTATCTATGGGAGGATTAGTTGTAGGTGTGAATCCATCCTCAACTGCTTGCCATGTCTCATATCCTTGTGCCATCAAGTAAGTCTTCATTCTTATGCTCTAGAAAGCATAATTGTTCCCATCAAACAATGGTGCCTTATTTTCTGAAGATCCACTCTGAGATGCCATCTGTGTTCCTATACACTCTTCCTTCAAGTTGTTAGACTCTTTCGAAGGAACCCGCTCTGATACCAATTGAAGAACACAAGCTTATATTGAGAGGGGGGTGAACAGTATAAGATCAACTTTTACTTTTCTTTCCCAAACAATATTATCCAATATTATCAATGGCAATATCAATAGCAATAATCAAAGCAATGCACAAATCATCACACACAAGAGAGACACCAATTTAACATGGTTCACCCAATGTGGGCTACTCCACGGAGAAAATATTTCTACTAAATTTTCTCAACAAATCTTCTTGGGAATCAATTCCCTATTACAATGTTTATGGACCTCTATCCAAAGGAGACACCAATCCCCTATGCTCTGATTTGTGGATCTCTCTCCATAGGAGAACTCTTTCCCCTTTTCTCTAGTTCATGGAACTTGATCCAGGAGAACTCTATCTCCTCAACTGGTTTGTGGATCTCTCTCCATAGAAGAACTCTATCTTCCAATCTGGTTCATGGATCACTCTCCATAGGAGAACTCTTTCCCTTTCTCTAGTTTGTGATCTTCTAGAAGACTTTTACCCCACTGCTATGGCTTGTGGATCTCTCTCCACAGGAGACCTCTATCCCCACTACACTAGCTAATGGATCTCTATCCACTAGAGACTATTATCCTCTTTACTCTATCACCTCCAAATCTTACTCTCAAATCTATCTCAAATATACACCAAACTCTATCCCAAGTCTAGTACAAATATTCTCTAACTCTCACAAATCTACACTAATATCTATCTCAAATCTATCCTCAAGCCTTAACACAAAGCTTGATCAAATCACCAATCAACTCTACTTAGATCTACCCCAAGCCTTAACACAAATCTTGAACAAATCAAACCTGCTCTTAATTCTATTTCAAGTCTTCACAAGACTTGCTCAAATCTACCTTCAAGTCTTCACAAAGACTTGCTCAAATCTACCTTCAAGTCTTCACAAATACTTGCTCAATTTTGACTTCAAGCCTTCTCAAGAACTTGCTCACTTCTACCTTCAAGCCTTCACAAAGACTTGCTCAAATATGCCTTCAAGCCTTCACAAAGACTTGCTCAATCTACCTTCAAGTCCTTCTCAAGACTTGCTCAATCTACTCTCAAGCCTTCACAAAGACTTGCTCAAATATGCTCTAGCACATGCTCAAACTCTCTAACACATTCTCAAAACAACTCACAAGATATGCTCAATCAATCTCAAATCTTGCACACAATGCTATCAAATGCTTTGTCTAATCTTCAAAGTAATTCCTTTAACTTGAAGCAGTTTAGACATATTCTATCCAAAATTCATTTAACCTCTAGAACATATAGAGAATGATATACTCTATCAAAAACTCAATATGTTCTACTCAATCATTAAGTCTATCACTTCCACATGTCTTACTTTTATTGCTCTTTTAAATATAGATCTAGTCTAGCACATGACACCTATCTTCCTATTTGCACATTCACTTTCAATATCACTCAAAACCAATGCTCAAGAGTTTCACACAATCATTCAACCAATGAAGCACAACTTGCTCACAAACCCTAAACAAGTGTTTTCACACTTCTTCCAACAAAGAGCACAATGTAGGTCTCAAACCCTAACTCAAATAATTCATAATCTCTATCTCAAATGTTCTCAAAACATTCAACAATGAAGCACATAAAACTCACTCAAATATTTCCAACAATGCTTATCAAACAATCCTTTTCACTCCACCTTATGTTTCACAACATTCAATCCAACAAACACTTCAAACAAAGGATGATGTGCCCATACCTTTTTGCTTTGATGGAGATATGTCTTCAAAACCTGTCTCACTCACAACCAATTCCTTTTGTGCCACTTCAAGGTTAGATAGCAATAGTCTATCTCAAAACCTCCACATGAATATTCCCTCAACAAGATGCTCAAAGAATTCTGAAAATAATATTCTAGGACTCTTCTTTAGTTCTCATGGACAATGCATTAAAGCTCACAAAACTCTCTCAACAATTTCCCTTTTTATAAAGCAAGAATTACAATCAAATAAAATACCTTTTACACCTTTTATCTCCACTCTTTCAAAATAATTTTCACTCCAATTTATTTTCCAAGAACAAATAATTACAATGATAAATAAACCAATTACAAACTTATCACTCCAAGCTTAGAAAATAAAATAAATGACATTTAACCCTTTAAATATAATGCCAAAAATATTTCCCCTTATATCTCCTATGTTTCAAACTATAGGTCAAATATCATCCGCCAAATATCACTATAGCCAACAATTCAACAATATAGCGCATACCTTACAAATTAATCATGGTGCATACCTTATATAAAAAATTATCTTGCTTTGTCACGGATGGGAATCGACCCTCCGACCTCAGCCCTCCAAGCGCAGCGCTCGACCGCTTGCGCTAGCCAAGCGGTTGAGACTAACCTTTAGCCTCACCACTTTATACTCGTTGCCTCCGATGAAATAAAAACCAAAACTCTTCAACCGATGCTAGGGGGAATCGAACCCCGAACCTTCCTTCTACCAACGACTAACGCAGGACCCACCTGCCACTTGGGCTACCAGCCCTTGTTGAACCAAAGTGCTCGTCGCCCTTATTTTATTCCTTTTCCCTCATTCATCAAATGAGAAACCTCCACGTTTCCCTTATCCTCTTCGTTTGAATTCTGTCGCATGCGCATATACCTTAGTCATTCGAATTGCATTTTAATAATTTTCTTTCCTCCTTTTATATGCTTCCAAGGTAATTTCATGACGTCGATGGAAAACATAAGTGCCTCCAATTTAAATTTGATTTTTGGCGCCTTTGCCAATTTCAAATTTAATTATTTATTTAATATAATATTTAACTTTAGGTTAAATATTATATTATTTAATTTTAGTATTAAATAATACTTTTGCATGGGGGTCTTCATCAATTCTTTTTCTTCTTTTTAATAAGCCCTTTTGGCTTAATTATTATAATATTAAAATATTATAATATCTTCTCTTTTCTCTTTAAAACCATGGGCGTAATATTTTGTCTTCAACCTTTTAGCCAACCTTTTTGGCTTATAATATAAAATATTATAACCAATTCTTTTACCACTTTGCTTGTACCAAAATGGACTTTGCCTTGCACCAAACACTTGACATCAATGACAACCTTATTACTCAAAATTTCCAACACCTGGTCTAAGTTTCTGCTACTATATCTACATGGTCTATATTGGAATATTATGTAATAAGGTTTTGGGATCCTATTAAAATCCCCTGTAAATATTAATCAACCTACAAAAAAAATCTAGCAAGAAAAAAATTACAGTAGCAAAAAATACAACAATTTTAGTAGTAGCACATGACAGTCTAAATTTGAGGGATAAAAACTACTTATAATTTGATGAAATTTTGTGAGTGAATTCTACTTAAAAATACATTTCCAAAAATTTATGAAACATGCAAAATGGATCTATAAATAATAAGTTATGAGCTTTTAAATTTGATTGTAGGTTTCAAAACAGGGATAACAAGCATGCTTTTCACAATATGAATGGAATAGAATGTTGTTCTACATTCCAAACAAACTTAGAAGAATTACAAATATTTTTCCACAATAATATTTAGATATTTTACACTATTGTACATTTACAAGAGAGAAAACAATGGTACAATCTTTCATTTCACATTCTAGAAGTACAACAGTCATAGTGACTCTTTAAGGCCTATAGAAAATTTTGGGCTTCCTCAAATTCGTGGCAGAATTTTTGGTTTTATATTTTTCTTAGTTAGCATCAATCTTCAACAAGGCATTTTAATCCCTTCATGACCTATCATAAGGGGGAGAGTTGATATTATAAATAGGGAATTTAACACACAATTACACACATGTCGCAGTTTGAACTTTGGATATCTCAAAGAAGAGCTAAAGCCCAAATTGTGTTGTTGTCCCCCGGATAACTTTTAAGAACATATTTTTATTATAAATTATTAAAAAACACAATTAAAATATAAATATTTTAACCAAACCTCTATACAACATACACGATGATACACAAAATAGTCCACTTGTACCTTGAACTCATATTAACAAAGGGTGTTTTTTTTATTAGGTAGGAAAACACAAGATTTTGAAAGGATCCCTAACATTTTACAATGAGCAACACAATAGAACCAAGAACAGAAAGTAGACTAAGAGAAGAACAACCCCAAGGGATAGGGAGATACTACAAAACAACCTCAAATAGGTAGAAGTAAGAAAATACCTTCAACAAAAAGTAATAAGGAGCACCTTATCAACCAGGGATAAAAAGAGACCAAAATTTAAAACCAAAAACACTAAGTTAAAAATGTAAGGAATTCCTTCATCCATATTTGAAGAGCATTTTGATTGACACCCTGGTTGGCCAATATGTTAGCTTACTTATTTCCTTCTCTAAAGGTGTGCCTAAATTGAACACCTTCCAAATTCTCAATGCAATGGTAAATAAATTCTACTAAATATGCAATGGACCAGTGGGGGGAATGTTTTCCTTTAGCAATATTAATGTGTTATGATACTAGTATACTTAGATTTCATTAATATCTCAAGGTTATGGTGTAACAATTCATTACATTTGTTATTAGAGCAACCACCCATATTCAAGTCATGAAGCTATAAAAACATCAGTATTGTAGTATTAGCCTGAGGCTCATACAGAGAGTGGTATATCCCATAGTACGAGTGCAAAATCACCTAGATTCTAGGCTATGAGAACATGGTGGGATGTTATAATCTTGGTGTATTCAAATTTCACTAACACATCGAGGTTTTGGTGTAACAGTTCTTTACATAATGACAAAAAGAGAGTCACCGTCGATCACCACCCTCTTTGCATTCAAATTTTCTAGGAGAATGACCCCTTGATAAAGCACATGAGCTTAAAAAAAAAACTATATTGAACACCTAAGAAGTCAACCAAGACTAAAATAATAACCTCTTTTGTCATCCCTGATGATTCCTCCAACTCTTGTGTTGCTTGGGTTTCCCTTAGCCGCCCCATCAATGTTTAGTTTTATCCAACATTTAGTTGGAGGCTACCATTTGATAAGATATCTAGGATTTGGGGTGGGTAAACTATAAATACCTTCTAGATTCAAAATACTCAGCTAGCTTGTAAGCTTACCTTCGCTATGGGACCATTTTTCATCTTTGAAAGGGATTATAGAAACATTTTCTTTTAGAAAATTAAAAATTTTAGCTTCCACATGCAAAGGATCCTTTTTAACTTTTATAAAGGCTCTATTATTTCTTTCATTCAAAATACTCTAAAGAAAATAAGGCATATATAAAGATCAAAAAATTCCAAGCAAAATATTTCAAAAGGGGGTAACCCACTAAAAAAACAAGTCCAAAATATTATTAGGCATAACCTAGGTAAAACTCAATTTGATGAGAAGAAGGTGTATAACTTCTAAGGAGAAGAGACACTCGAGAAATAAATGATTAGAATTCTCCCAGGAAGCTTCACATAGATAACACCTATTCGAAATGGACATACCTCTTTTGTGAAGGTTTTCAATAGTAAGGATTTTTTTCTAAGCGGCCAGCCAAAGGAAGAAATTAGCTTTAGGTATGAGGTGCTTGAACCATATCTTATTGGCTAGAAACCAATCCTCTTCCTCATAAAACTAAAGAAATTAAGCATATTTTTTAGTGAAAAAGCCCTTATTATCCACTTTCCAAATAGGGGAATCAACTAATGGGTTAGGATTTAGGAGATGAATTAAGAGAATATTGGATAAAGAACTTAGAGCACGAATTTGCCTAGGGGAGGGGTTAACAAGGGACAGAGTCTTCCAAGCCCTCTTTGCATCCCTTACCTTAATAAAGTTGACAACTCTAGATCCACATGATTGCACAATAAAGGGCTCTAATCAGTTTAGAAGTTGATCTCTAATCAAAGGCTCATTACGAATCCAACTATCTTCCCAAAAGTTAACTTTCCTACCATGATCGATCTTCCATATCAAGAATTTTTGAATAATAAACCTAGAATCAAGAAGGTGTTTCCAAAAAATAGAGCTCTTTGGATTGGCCTAAATATTAAGGAAATTACCATCTCTGCCAAGATATTTAGCTATTAAAATCTTTAATTATCCAGTATCATCCATTTTGAAAAACTTCCAACCTTATTTTGTAATAAGGGCCAAATTCATTTGTTTTAGTTTCCTAAGGGTTAATCCACCCTTGCTCTTCCTAGAACAAATATACTTTCAATCCACTAGGGGAATTATATGTTTTCTTCCATGCCTGTCCAAAGAAAGGGTTTTTGAATACTATCAATCTTTTGGCAGATTTTTTATGGTATCTTGAATGGTGATAAAAAGAAGACTGGGATACTTCAAAGGGTGGATTTAATGAGTTGTGCATTACCATCTTAGTTGATGAGGGCACCTTTCTAGATTTCCAAATTTCTCCTAACATTCTCCACCATAGGAAGCCAAGAAGAATCTTGTAACCTGCCATTGAAGAGTGGTAAAACCAGATAAATAGAAGGGAGCTTCCCAATGAAATATTCAAATATTTTTGCAATATTTACCTACCTTTTAAGGTGGTTATTAGAAAAACATATTGCTTTTGTTGAAATTTATATTTTTCCAAATGCAATCTCATAAGAAGATAGAATAAAATTAATCTCTTTCACTTCTGAAATAGAGTATCTTGAAGCAAGAAAAGTATCATTCATAAATCATTGGTGGGTTATAGGATTGCAGGAGGAGGTAGGATTTATCCCTATAATTAACCCCTTAGTCAAGCTACCTAAATAGATCTACCCAAGGATTCAAATATAATAAAAAATAAATAAGAAGATAGGGGAGTCCCCTTGACTTAGGTCTTTGAGGATTTTGAAATAACCTACTTGAGAACCATTAATTAGGACATAATTCATAACTAATCACAAACATCATTTTATGAGGTCTATCCAAGCAGGGTGAAAGTTGAATTTACGCATAACTTTAAACAAAAATTTCCAAGATACTCTCTCATATACCTTGTTCATGTCTACTTCCAATAAAAATCCATATCTACCACTTTTATCTACGGAGAGAAGAACTTCATGAATAGTAATCACACCATCCAATATTTGTGTCCCTTTAATAAAAGCACCTTGGTAGGAGTCAATTATCTAAGGAAGAATGACCTTCATTCTATTGGCTATGACTTTAACCAATATTTTCTAAAGAGTATTGCCAAAACTTATAGGTCTAAAATTATTGAAAGAATTAGCTCTTGCCAATTTAGGAATCTGAACCAAAAAGGTGGAATTGATGTCATTGGGAATATGAAGGGTATTTTTAATTTCATACATAGCATTATATATATCCTTCCCCATTATTCGCCAAGTTTTTTGGTAGAAAATTACAGGAAAACCATTAGGTCTAGGGGCCTTCTCACCAACTATGGAAAATACTACCTCTTTGATTTTAGACTCTTTGAACAGAGAAATAAGACTAGAGTTCATTTATTCAAAAATTAGAGAACATATAGTACATCATATATAGGTGTTGAAATTCCTAAGATATTTTAAAAAAATTGTACATCTTCATAAATTTCTAAAATATTTCTAGTTTTAGTACCATCATCCTCAACAATTTCAATAATATTATTGAAACTCATGTGTCTCAAGGTTATGGTATGAAAAAGCTGGTATTTCTATCTCCATATTTCAATAAGATATCCCTAGGTTTCTATCTCCAATAGGATTCCTTGCAGGAGAAAACATTATGGAAATATTCCAACAAACTCCTTTCAAGATCTTTGTCAGTCTTTGATGGGGGGAAGATTCCATAACAACTTCAATGACTAAAAGTTCCAGTTTCAGGGACTTCTTCTTTTGGAAAATGTTACCAAAGATATTTGTATTCCATTCTTTTAAATTTATATTCACAAATCTTAACGTATTGGAAACTTGAGATATTAGGGGACTTGGAAAATCCTTATTCCACCAATCAACTATTAGGGCCTCAAGGGTATCATTTTTTAGCCACATAAGTTGAAAATATAAGGGAAACTTAAAAATTATATTCCCAAATGAAACAACCAGCACCAAAGGATTGTGATATGATCCTATTCTTGGAAGAGAAGAGAGAATAGAGTGGCCAAAATGATGAAGTCCTTCTTTAGAAACAAAACACCTATCCAACTTTGATTGGATAAGATGTTCCCCTAGCCTTCTATTTCTCCATAAGGACCTATAAAAGAATGCTTATATGGAAGATTCTAAGTATGTGGATGATCCAATGATATAGTTTAGTGGTTATTACCTATAGGTGATGATCAAATGGTTGTTCTAGTCACTGACCCAGAGGTAATATTGACCTAGTAGTAACCTAGATAGTTGACCCAAAGGTATTGATGATCATGTGGTAACCTAGAGAGGTGACCTAGGGTAAATAATGGTCGAGAGATGAGGCAGAGAACTCAAAGGTTTTGACCCAAATTTAGACCTAGATAGCTCATAGAGGTGGACCTACTAGAGATCATATAGATCTAGTTGAGCCTGATCCAAACGAACCAAATCCAAAAAAGTTAAAGTTATCTAGCAAATAAAAATGATAGAGCCACATATAGAGCAAGAGATAGAGCTAAAGAATGATCTATTGGAGGTATTACATTATTTGGTCCCATTTTAAATATTTATATTAGGGTGTGAGTTTGATATTTGTATATAGTATGTATCAAGTTTGTAAGTGTGAGCATGTATCATGTATTTAAGTGTGTGAGGTGTCTAGTTAGGAAGTGAAGAATTATAAGTGTAATGTGTCTAGTTTAGAGGTATGAAGTTATATGCAATCATAAGATACTTTATCTTTATGTAATATATGAGACTTATTATGTAAGAAATAAATGTGAAGATTCAAATTCTCTTGTGAGTTTGAGAGAAAAATCCAAGAGTCATATAATGTGAAAATTCTCATGTTTATTTATATTGAGATAAATCTATGAAATTTATAACTCATGTAAGATTTGCTTATCCATTGCTTGAGTTTTATTAATTAATTTTTCAATTTGTTTTTTATAATTTTGATGGATATATTGATGATATGATAATGATATTAATATATTTATCCTATAGTTCATTAACCTATGAAGAATATCATTAAGTTACTAAAAATGGTATAAGATCCACTTAGCAATAAGGAAGAACTGGTGGTCCAAGTTGAATATCCAAGAGAGAAGGACTGGTAGCCCAAGCTTAAGATCCAAGATGAAAGGATTGGTGGTCCTTTTTGGAGGAAGAAGAAAATATTTAGATATTAGAATATAAAATGAGGAGATATATAGCCTTGCTACCTTAGAAGGATTGGCATGTTGCCTAAGAGGATAGACGTGTTGCTTGAGTAGATGTGTTACCTGAGAGGAGGTGTTGCCTAAGAGACATTTAAGGAGAATAAAAGGAAAAACCTAAACATTTGAGAACTCACTATAGATAGAGAAGAAGCATTATGAGATAAACTTGTTGCATGAATGTTGAAGAGGATACTCTATTGAGAACGCTGCTACAAAATGATACTACCTTGGAAAGAAAAATATCAAATATTTTTTATTGAAAATGCTCTATAAGCGCCTAATAGAGAGAGTGACAAGTGGCAAGAGAACATTAAATAATAACAATCTTAAAGGTATTTCAAAGCAAGGTTAAAATTGGAAGCCTAAGTGTAGAAGATTGTTTTTGGCTAATGGAGCATTAAAGAACATGGAATAAGTGCTTCAAATAAAGGTAATTTAATTAATCTTTGTACCATTTGAATTATGTGCAAATTGATTTGATTTTTTGGAGTTATAAGGGTAATTTGATTATTTAATTTTGGAAGCCATAAGAAGGATAATAATCTTATTTTATTTCAAGAGTTATAAGAAGATTAATTTGATGATTAATATGATTTTAGAAATGAATTAATTAATGAGAAGTGATAAGAAGAAAATATTGAAATTTGAATGATTAGAGAATGAATGAATTATTTAAAATTATTTCGCAAGTAGAAATTAAATTGATTGAAACTAGAAGCTATAAGAAGAATAAAATTGAGAAATTGAATTAAAGGAACAACATGACAATTCCCTAAAATTATTACATGGGACATAACACAAAAATAAAAACTATTGGTACATTGATTCAAGAGCAAGTAGACATATGACTGGAAACAAACATTGGTTTAATACTTTTCAAGAAAAATATGAGAAACTAGTTGCTATGGTAGATGATAGGACATATGAGGTCAAAGGTGTAGGAAATATATTAATCAACTTATCTGATGGAGAATGCATGATTAAAAATGTGTTATATGTACCAGGCTTAGCTGCCAATCTACTATCAATATCTCAGATGATAGATCAAAATCTAGTGGTTGAATTCAAAAATATTGGAAACAAAAAGAAATGTATCATCACTAAACAAGGAAAACTCATAGCCACTGGATCCTTCACAAATGGTGTATTTGCTCTTGATACCTTATCAAATATTGTTCTATCAATAAGAACATTAGAGACAAGAGATCTTTGGCATAAGAGGTTAGGGCATATAAGTGCATCATCCTTAAATGAACTAAGTAGATATCAAATGGTAGTAGGCTTACCTAATATAACATGGCAATCTACAATCTGTCCAGAATGCCTAGTAGGAAAACAACATAGAATACCATTTGAATTAAGCTTACATAGAGCTAAGGAACCACTAGAAATAGTGCATACATATTTATGTGGACAAATGGATGCTAGTCTTGGAGGATAGATATTTTTAACTATTTGTTGATGACTATTCCTAGAAAATGTGGGTTTATTTCTTGAAATTTAAATCTGAAGCTTTTACATATTTTAAACAATTCAAGCAACTAGTAGAAACAAAAACTGGAAGATCAATCAAGAATCTTTTCTCTAATAAGGGTGGTGAATTTCTATCAAAATAATTTGAATCATTTCTAAAACAAAATGGTATAAAAATACAACTCACTACAACTTATTCACCACAACAAAATGGTATAGCAAAAAGAAGGAATCATTCCATTATGGAAATGGCACGTTGTATGCTAAAAGAAGCAAATCTTGGTCATCAATATTGGGTAGAAGCTGTTAAGACTACAGTATATATACAAAATAGATCTCCCACAAGAATTCTTAAAAATATTACTCCTAAAGAAACCTAGTCAGGACAAAAACCTTTAGTAGGACATCTAAGAATTTTTGGATGTAAAGCATACATGCACATTCCAAAGCAAAAGAGAACAAAATTAGATACAAAAACCTTATGTTGCATATTTCTTGGATATGATGATGACTCAAAAGGATATAGAATAATTGATCCAGTCACAAAGAAACCCTATATGTGAGCAGAGATGTGGTTTTTGATGAAGAAAACAAAACCCATATTGAATCCCCAAAGGTCAATACAAGTCCTATCCTAGATATTTCATCAGATAAAGAAGAATCTTCAGATGAAGAATTAGAATTAGAATTATAAATATTTAATGAACCAGTTGAAGACTCAAAACTCATAATCTCACCACAAAGAAAAGAGGCAAAATGGTATATAAATACACTTAAGGACTCAAAGCTAGAAAAATTGCCAGATCTTACCACTACAAGACCTCAAACTCATAGTATGACAAGAACAAATATGGGGCTAATGAGTTCAATAATAGAACCTACAACTACACAAGATACCATAAGACAACTAGAATGGAAAACAACCATGGAATCAGAATATGCAACACTAATGAAGAACAAAACATGGGATTTAGTTGATCTACCAAAAGGAAAAAATAATAGGATGTAAATGGGTTTACAAGATAAAATACAAGGCAGATGGTTCTCTTGACAAATATAAGGCATGACTAGTTGCAAAAGGTTATACTCAAACAGAAGGAATTGACTATGAAGAAACATTTGCACCTACAACAAAAATGACTACTATTCGTACAATTTGTGCATTAGCAGCTCAATTTGGTTGGAAACTACATCAGATGGATGTTAAGAGTGCATTTCTTAATGGTGATCTTGAAGAGGAAGTATACATGATTCAACCAGAAGGATTTGTTGTCAAGGGACAAGAACAAAAGGTTTGCAAATTAAAAAAATCATTATATGGTTTAAAACAAGCCCCTAGAGCATGGTACATTAAAATTAATGATCATCTACTATGACACAATTTTAAAAGGAGTGCATCTAATTCAAATATTTATATAAAAAAGGTTGGATCTGAGATAATAATTCTTGTAGTATATGTTGATGATCTAGTAATCATAGGAAGCTCAAAAACACTAATAGATAGTGTAAAAAATGATTTGGAAAAAGAATTTGAAATGATAGATCTAGGACTTCTACACTATTGTCTTGGTCTAGAAATTTTTCAAAAAGAAAATAACATCATAATAACTCAGACAAAGTATGCAAAATCATTACTTGAAAAATACAAAATGACAAAATGCAAACCTAAAGATACTCCAATGGAACAAGGGCTACAATTATCAAGATATGATGAGTCACCACAAGTTTCTGCTACTATGTATCGACAACTAATTGGGAGTCTTCTATATTTAACAAATACTAGACTAGATATTGTCTTTGTTGTAAATTATCTCTCTAGATTTATGCAAGATCCTAGAGAAAATCATTGGAAAGCCACAAAGAGAATACTACAATATGTCAACAATACCATAGGATATGGTCTAGAGTACAAGAGAAATGATAATTTCTACTTACAAGGATATTCAGATTCAGACTATGCAGGGTCAGTAGATGATAAAAAATCAACATCAAGCTATGTATTTCATCTTGGATCAGGACCTATTTCATGGCATAGTAAGAAACAACATGCAGTAGCTCTCTCATCAATAGAAGTAGAATATCATGCAGCAAGAGATGCTGTATGTGAGGCACTCTAGTTACAATACATTCTATCAGATATGGGAATCAAAAGAACTCCTACAATACTAAACTATGATAATCAAGGAGTTCAAAAATTAATCAAAAATCATGTGATTCATGAAAGGACAAAACACATTGAAGCTCAATGTCACTTTATCAGAGATCATGTTCTAGACCATCATATTCAAATAAAATATGTTCCTACTGAAGATCAACTTGCAGATATTTTTACAAAAGCACTTGGACGAAACAAATATAAGATGTTTCAAAGACATCTTTGTACAATAAAAGAAACAAAGGTCTTCATACCAAATAATGTAATATGAGGGGTGTTGGAGGTATTACATTATTTGATCCCATTGTAAATATTTAGATTAGGGTGTGAGTTTGATATTTGTATATAGTATGTGTCAAGTTAGTAGGTGTGAGCATGTGTCATGTATTTAAGTGTGTGAGGTGTCTAGTTAGGAAGTGAAGAGTTATAAGTGTGATGTGTCTAGTTTAGAAGTAGGGAGTTATAAGTGTGAGGTGTCTAGTTTAGAGATATAATACTTTATCTTTATGTAATATGTGGGATTTATTATGTAAGAAAGTAATGTGAAGAGTCAAGTTCTCCCATGAGTTTGAGGAGAGCAAAGTCCAAGAGTCATGTAATGTGAAAAGTCTCATGTATCTTTATATTGGAGATAAAGCTATATAATTTGTAACTCATATAAGCTTTGCTTTATGCATTGCTTGAGTTTTTATAAATATGATTTTTAGTGTGATTTTTATGATATTGATTTTAATATACTCTAACACCCCCTATGAAGAATATAATTAAAGCTCTAACATGATATTTATAACAAATAATGTAAAACAGGGGGTGTTAGAGTATATTAAATTATTCACAACCCAAAAACCATCCTCAACAGGATTATTGTCTTTGTGAAAGAAAACCTTAGCACCTTAGTGGATGAGAACCACTCAATTCTTCCCCAAGAAAAACAATTAGCTTGGGCCTTAGGTATTGAGGACAAACCTTCCATTCCTTTGCCCAATACCAGAAATGGGATTTTTTGGGAGCCACCCCCCAGGGTTGGTTTAAACTAAATTTTTATGGTGCAGCCAAGGAGAACTCGAGAAGAGCTGGAGCTAGAGGAATAATCAAGGATCATCAAGGAAATCTGGTCAAGGCCTTCGTTGAACCATTGGGAATCAGAACTAATAATGAAGCAGAAGCTAGAGCCCTTTGGAGAGGGTTGCAAGTAGCCCAAGCAACTCAAGGTAACTTTATGATTGAAGGTGATTCTATGAACATCATCAACCTATTAACCAATGGCAAAAAACCTCCATGGAGAATCGAGGGAGTCATCCATGAAGTGAGGATCCTTTTTGCGATAAGACAGAACAGGAGGGCTCGTCACATGTACCATGAGGCCAACAGGTCAGCTGACAAATTAGCCAACATAGGTGTTGATGTTGGTAGTTTGGTGACATGGACACAAGGTGTGCCACGTGAAGTGGAAAACATTATTAGTCATGAAAAGAAACCTACCCGTTAAGGAGAAAGATGAATGGGTGTTCTTTCCCCATAGAGATGGTAATAACTATGGGGTTTCCCTCTAAATCATACCAAATTGGAAATGAAGGTAACATGGTGTAAGCCTTGGAAGATTCCGATAGAGAATAGGAAATGGGCAAGCAACAGGTTTCACAAGTGCAAAGTTCCAAACTTCAATTCCTGTCAATGTAAGTAATGTTTACAGTTATGTTTAGGTATGGGTGTGCTTTGTTAGTAAGGTGTTGTAGAGGATTCAACACAATTTATGGTAAGAAAGTTTAAAGGATGACTAGGATCTACAATCTCAACAGAAGGCTGGATATTGTAATAGGTTTTGGGTTAACCTGCAAAACCCGATAATTAATGAAGACTTTTATTTACCAAAAAAAAAATTATTTGGCATTATGTAATAATTAGGTGGATAATTATTAGTATTATTATTTGTTATATGAAAATAATAATAGCAATATGAGAGATATATCTGATGATATTGAATGTGAATATGAAAATACAACTGAAGGTGAAATACCAAGAGCAACAAATATTGAAGAGTCTCCCAAATATGAAGGGACTCCATGATGTATAAAACTATAGTTGACAAGATAGTTCAGAGGTAGAAAATATGTATCAAATGTGAATCAATGTGAAGTGTAATATTATTGTATAACCTATGTGTATTTATACTTTGTTGTGTCTTTATATTTAAGTTCATGTGAGAAATGGTGTATTAAATAAATTGTTCTTAACCCCCATTCCCAACATAAGTTTCCTTGGGACATAAAATGTTGAAAATTGATGGATATGCCCATTTTTTCTATTTTTATGAATTGAAGTTTAGGGCTCAAAGTGTCACTTAGATGAAAATATGTTGTGTTATCTTACCACTATCATAGCACCACCCTAGAACCTCATGTAGTGTCATAATTACATCAAGATAGTGCCAAAATATAAAAATTAGAGCATTGAGGATTAGTTTCCAAGAATTATGTATAGAGAATAAAAAATTTAGGAACTATGGTTGAATAATTGGGTTTAAAGGATAAATTATGAGTGTCTATAAATGGAGAGGTTTAAATGTATAAATATTTTATGATGGATATCATTTTATGATTACGAGGATTTAATCCTTATTATTTCATACTTACACATATTTAACAATAATTATGTTAAACAAGATATATGGACAAATAGATGCACAATATCATAAAGGTGGATAGGATAGTTCTAAGAAACTAGAAGTGACTATTTATTATTATTAAAAAATTTCTCAATAAATATGAGTAGAATCATAAATTGAAAATGAGTTGGAGTGCATTCCTTTTCCTTCTACAATTATAAAATTTTAGAGAAAAATTATTCTATCTACATTATGTTTGAATTGCTTTTAGTACCCTTTGATAAAAAATCTAAATTAAAATAGGCAAGTATTTGTAAAGCATTTTGTTTGCCACTTAATTACCTATTAGAAGATATTATGAATTTATCCTAAAGTAAGGATAATATTAAGCTCATTTGTAATAAATTTACTGATTGAGACAATATCTATTTCATCATCTTTAAAATGCTTCTATTCTCAAATACTTTGCTTTACTAGAACTGTCTATATTTTAACTTCTTGTGATGGATTTCAAGATTAAAACTAGAGTTAATTTTCTAAATATAATTGTATACTCATCATATGTCACTTTAGTAAGCGTCCACAGTTTACTAGTGAATCACATGAACAACACAAGTTGTACACATGTCCTCAACAAATATTGATTGAATCATAGACCATGCCATTGTTTTTATTATAATTTAATTAATTCTTAAAATATATTTACAACATAGTTGTCATTAAATAGCTTAATGACCAAAT
The DNA here is from genome assembly GCA_028583015.1 of Wollemia nobilis. Taxonomy (NCBI): domain Eukaryota; kingdom Viridiplantae; phylum Streptophyta; class Pinopsida; order Araucariales; family Araucariaceae; genus Wollemia; species Wollemia nobilis. The sequence continues at coordinate 5,372,754 of JAQPPZ010000622.1, forward strand.
ATTCATTAAATAGACTCTAAAGAAGTTTAAACCACAAAAATGTAAGACAAAGATTTGTAAGTAAATTGTCATGTGATTTAGTATTAATGTTCCAATAAATTTTACCCCTTCCATCATATTTTATTAAAACATTTGATTTTTTCTAGTATACTTGATTACTACATTTTATATTAGACATCCTCCTAGCATTTCTTGTATACATCCCCCTTCCTATCCATTGAAATAGATGCATATAATATCTTGATGATACTATTTTAGTTTTATATTAGCATTACATAAAATCAATGTAGCATATAGATATATATATATTAAAAATGCATCATAATAGCAATATAATTGTACCTTTTTAAGATTGAGTAGACTTTCTAGGGCTATATTGGTGTAATTTTGTTATATATGCAAAATTAATAAAATCAGTGTTATGGTATATATTGATGCAAAGCATTATGCTATAAAAAAATATTACAAATATCTTAAGATAACTTAGATAAATATCCTCTTAAAATAAATTAGAGAGTGTATTTTTAGTGGAAGATGAGAAATCCCTAGTATTAATGAATTATTAACAAAATTGTAAAATAGGTCTTTTCATGCTTTGATTTTTATAATATATTCAAAGTGAAAAGAAAGGATTTGATTGGGCCTACTATTAATATGGGTCTTATCAAGTTGATCCAAGGGATCTTAGAAGGATACAATACCAAGTTAGACACCAATTACCCTTTTGAATATATCCTACAAGCATATTTTCAACGATTTGTTTAGAAGAATGAGCCTAGTAGCTCAAGAAATTGTAAGTAACAAACAAAAAAATATTTTTAAGATGCATATTATCTTTAGATAATTTTATATTGGCATAAAAAATAATAGAATGAGTTGTGTAATCTTGAGAGGATACTTTATTTATCAAAATTGACTTTGATAAAGCATATGATAGAATTAGATGGACCTTGATTTTCAACATGTTATAGTGGTTTGGATTTGTCTTTTTAATTAGAAAAGATTATTATGTTATTTATTTATGAAATTGGTCAAATAAAATTATTCATAAAATTGCAAACATTTCATATTATAACATATAGTCCATCAAGGCTTTTCAATTTTGCCCTTCCTTTATGTTAGTATAACATGTTTTCCTAGCCATCCCCTAAGGATCTTGTTGTTATAGAATAGTTTTTGGGACAATTAAACATGATGGGAAAACTAATATCTAAAAGAATTCTATTAATATTTTTTAAATATGATATATGTAGGAAAACTATAAGAGAAACTTTTGCAATAACTCAGAAATATGCCATTAATGAAAGCTCACGAAAATAGTACAATGTAATATAATGGAGGACATGAACACTCCATAAATACATGAAGGAACTACATTGTACTCACTCTAACTACTAATGCAACTAGTCACTATTGTATCTTCTATCCCTCTCTCCTCTTCTACCTCAAAGGCATATATATAGGGAGATAAGTCCCTTGGCCTTTCATCTACCAAACCTATGACTCATGTACATGTGGACTACATGCACATTTACATCATTGCACATTCTAACACTTGTGCATTTATTACATTGCATGAAGTAACTACTCAAACCTTACTCTAAGGTAAACTCCTACTCTAGTTATGTACCCAAGGTGGTACATTAGCATGTACCAAATAATGTAATATACTCCAACACCCCCTTGTATTATATTATTTGGGTATTGAAGAATTTAGTCTTCAATATGGATCTTCATATTTCAAATATTCTTTTGGCTTGATCAGGTTCTTTGTATTATCTTTAATTTACTTTGCATTGTATGCCTCCTTGATCTGGTTCCTTTTCTTCTTCTTCTTTATCCTTGTCTTTGGAGTTAGTTTTTGTGCTTTCATGAGTGGTCGTACTATCACCTGATTCCTGCAAAAGTATTTCCTCTTTGCCTTTGTCCTTCTTATCACTATTCTTCTTTAGTACATAGGCTTCTGAACAATCACTTAAGGCATCATGATAAGATCTTGAGTTAGTAGAACTTGAAGTATCAATACTGCATGAGGATTGAAATATCTTCTCTAAGAAGGATTCATCTATTGTTGTTTTCTCTTTAAGTGATTCAATCAATCCTTTTTGTTCTACGTTCTCATATTTGTAACATTTGAATATAAGTAATGCCATATATAATATGCTACCAATGTCTAAAGGAATTTGAATATCATTCTTTTCATTATCAATTGCTTCAGTGATTCTAGCATGTAGATAATATTCCAGAGTTTCAAAGTTTTCTTTTAAAGCTTCACTATGAATCACTTTTGAAGTAAGGTCTAAATTTCCTTCAGAATTTATAAGTAAATTCTTGATTCCAATTTTTATAACACTTGCCCTTTCCTTTCTGATGGTGTTGTCCATATCATTATTCATTGTATTCTTTGTAGTAGACATCTTTCTTCCTCCTTAGTTTTAATAGACTATTGTCACTTGTAGACCTTGTATCTCCCTATCTAAATTCTAAGTTGAATTTGAGTATATGACCAAATTCTAACTTTTAATTCTTCAAATCTTGTAGTATATGATTAATCAATGGAATTATTCTAGCTCTTTAGTATTTTGAGAATACTTTTGATAGAACCTTTGAAGTAGTCTACCTTATGACTCCCTAGTTTAGAGTATGTGAACTAACTTGATAAAACCTTATCAAATATTAGGTTTTGTAGTATCCCTTATATCTCCCAAGTGATTAGAGTATGCTATGGTCTTGATAAAGTGCTTAGCATCTATTAGATTTTCTTTTGAGTTGATTCTCTAATATTTTGAAGATAATGTTAATATAATGATCAACTCCTATTTCACCTTATTTCTCCCTATTGATATATGCACTTTTCAATTTGATGAAGTTCTCTATGGTTGGATTCCTTTTGTCCCTTTAATTTGTATATGAGACAAGTATAAGCAATAAATTCCAACTTTAAAGCAATCAATGATTTTGCTTCCTTTATCCTTAATTTTCAATGGTTTAATTTTCTAAATTCCAATGATCTAAATTTTGATGTAGCACTCCTTATATCTCCCTAATTTGGAATTTTAGAAAATGATAATATTTGCAAAAGAATAATGTTTTAATTTTTCCAAGGTAGAAAACCTTATATCTCCTATTTTAATTATTTGCAAATATTATGATATTTGTATTTCAACTAATGCACTTTTGAAATATCACTTAAGGATATAAAATCCTTGTTTTGATTTGCTTTCTAATTCACTAAGGTTGGTATTTGCTTATATCTCCAATGCAATAATAAATAAACTCAACCTTATATAATGCACCTTATAACTCCTTGCACTTAAAGAAAGCAAATATTAAATCATGTAAAACTATACCTTCCTTGTAATGTTGTATGCTGTGAGATGATTGGCTTCTATTTTGACTCCTCTATCCAAGCTTTGGGTGTTGTATTTACTAGTCTTCAACGTATGATAGTGAGCATTGAATGCTCTATGTTCAATGGGCACCTTATGATAGTCTTCTCCTCCTTAAATGCACTTTGACCTCTCTATGCTGGATATGCGTGCTCTTCCTATGTGGGGCTATTAATACCTCTTGTCCTCCTTTGAAATGTATGCCAAGTGGCACTTACGTTGCCTTAGAACATATACCTTCTTGTTAGGTGGTGCAGGGAGGTTACTACCTTTTAGAGGCATTAATTTATATGGTGCAAGCCTAGTAATAATATTTGAGCATATAATGATGATTAATGAGAAGTGTTACTCCAACCTGGGTGCTCTTTGGCTTGATTGGAGCGTTACTTCAACTTGGTTGTTCTTTGGATCCTTTGTGCAAGCATTAGGTTAATGAAGAATATGTAGATGCTCTACTTCCTTTGTGCCAAGTGGCACAAGATTCCTTTCATTGATATGGCAAGTGGAGGCTCTTTCTTTTGCATGCAACCAAACCCTTCAACATCCTTATCACCTTAATGCACTTCCAACTCCTTTGCAAGTTATTTTGATTCTTTTACAATGTGCTTTCTTGAGCTTCAATATCTAGTGGCTCCTCTTCCAACCAAGGTGGCTATTTTGGTGGTGTTTCAATACTTTCTTCTTTGCAACTTTAAACTCTAATGTGGTGCTTAATGAAACTTAATAATGAACTTAATATAAGTGTTAAAATAATGAACCTTTTCCACCAAAGTTGCTTACCTTTATGACCTCTGTAGATGATGTATTTCTTGGTGATTAGATTCACCTAAATGCTACCCTGTGTTAGATGAAATTACAACTCTTTCTTTGTTGTCCAAAACAACTTTTTAACTCACCAATTTGCAGCTTTAAAACTCTTCCAATTTTTTGCCCAAAAATGTACTTTGGTGGCTTTAACTCTCCTTCACGATGCTCCCTTGAACTCTAAAAATTAGAAGCTAGTAATGTTGTCCAAATTGTTTCCCGTAACTCTAAATTTTTTAGATTCTAACACAACTAATTTCTCCTCCGAAATGTTGTCCTTGAATCTCCAAATTTGGTAGGAAACTTCCTCCAAATTGCAGCTGAAACTTTCCTTCTAGAAACCTTCAATTTTCTACTATAAAACCAACAATCTCCTTTCTCTAAAATAGCCTTCAATGGCAATCTCCAAATATCTTAAATTTAGTGGCTTCTTTTAACTCCTTTCTCCTTCAACCTCCTTGTCAAATTCTAACTTTGGCCTTGGCCTATCTAGTGGCCTTCTTCTCAATAATTTGAATATCTTGAGGTCTTCAGTATTCTCCTCCAAAATTTGGCTAGCTCCTTGCCAAGTTATTCTTCTTTTAAGCTTGTTATTAGATGGCGATAATTGTCCTAAATTTTGTTCTATCAGGAACTTCTCCTTGCTAGCTATCTTCTCCAATGAGTTCTCCTAAAAACTCCTCCAATGGCCTTCTCCAAATCCTTCAATGGCCTTCTTTGAATCCTTCAATGAGGCTTTCCTAGCCTTCTTCTTGAGACCTCTTCTCTAAGGTCTTCAAATTTCTATAGTTTGTCTAGTCTTATCAAAACTTTAATGAGACCTTCCCTTGATCTCTTCAATATTCAACTATGGAAGTTTTACAATGAGATCTCTTTCTTGGATCTCTAAAATTTGTTGCTTCTGAAATCTATAGTAGGAATTTTGGTAGTCTGTCTCTATCTTCAATCTTCCAAATTTGGAAGTTCTTAAATGGGATATATTTTGGGTCTCATCAAATTCTTGAGCTATTTTCTCTTTCTCTCACTCTGCAATCTACAGTCTTCAATCTTCAATAGAGATCTCCAATATTCAATATTATCTGGTCTCTTTTCCTTGAGCCTCTTATTCTTTCAATGAAATCTTCTTTCTTGGACCTCCTTCTTGATCTACAGTCTTCAATATGGCTTCTTTGGCCTCCTTCTTTCTTCTCAATATTCAACTACGGAGTCTTCCTACAATAGGACCTTTTATTTAAACCTCCAAATCTTCAATATTTGATTTTTTGCTTCAGGAATTGGATTGATTTTAAAGAAGATATTCTTCCTAGATCTTGTAGGAAGCTTCCCAACTTTCTTTGAATCTCATTTTTCTGCAACAAAATATTAGAAACTATAATGGAAGAAATTCTAAATATTGAGATAACAAATCTTCACTAGTTGATTTGTCAATCTAGTGGAATCAATATCGAGTCCTAGTCTTCACAAGTTTTTCTACAACTCTGTGGAAAGACTCTAGCCAAATATAATTTCAAAAATTTTGAAAATAAGATTTTCTATCTCCTCTCAATCTCTCTTATGGTTCTCCATATTTCCTATAGATCTATCATGTGCTCTGATACCACTATTAGCTTTTTATGATATATATTAAAGGAAATGAAACCACAAGATGTAAAATAAGTAAGCAATGATAACTATATGATAATGACACTATAATATGCAGGAAAAATATAAGAGAAACTTCTACAATAACTCAAAAATATGCCATTAATGAAAGCTCATGAAAATAGTACAATGTAATATAATGGAGGACATGAACACTCCATAAATACATGAAGGAATTATATTGTACTCACTCTAACTTCTAATGCAACTAGTCACTATTGTATCTTCTATCTCTCTCTCCTTCTACCTCAAAGGTATGTATATATATATATGTAGGCAGATAAGTCCCTTGGTATTTCATATACCAAACCTATGACTCATGTACATGTGGACTACATGCACATTTACATCATTGCACATTCTGACACTTGTGCATTTATTACATTGCATGAAGTAACTACTCAAACCTTACACTAAGGAAAACTCCTACTCTAATTATGTATGCAAGGTGGTATATTAGCATGTACCCAATAATGTAATATACTCCAATAGTGAATTGGTCATTTTTATTCAGAATTATAAAGAGGAGGATAAAATTATTATACATATTTTGAATCTATTTTATCAATTATCAAGATTTAAAGCTATTGAGAAAAAATTGAGTCTATGAACAATCCTTTGCAAACTCATGTTTGACCTATTTATTGGTTGAATAAACTTCTCACAATGAATCATGTGTCCCATAGTGGTATGTGGAAGTGGTCTTTAGTGAGTATTAAAAGAGTATTGAAAATTAGTTTATAAAAAATCCTTGAAAAAATCATTCAAGTTGTTAATAAAATCTTTGTTGTTACTCATGTCTATTGATTTACTTATAAATCCAATTATTTAATTTTTTGCAAGATTGATAAGGAGGTTTCTATGGAGTAAATGGAGATCTTATGTTTCCATTCATACTATACTTTAAGCATAGTTTATTTTACTTTACAAGAAGGGTTTTGGGTATTATTGAACCTCTGATTCAAGGTTTATTCCTTTTATCAAAATGGGTTGTCAAATGTTTGGTTGATCATAAGAATTGAAAAGTGCTTTACAACTATAGAATATATGCAACTAATTTAGTGTAATCTTGGGAAAGTTTAGATTATAAATATAAGATTCTCGATGCATATTTTAATAAGGTCAAATATTCTATGTTAGTTTCATATATCTCAAAAAATTTACAAACTACTTCTATGCTACTCCCTTAGGAATATTTTATGTTGCATATTGTTGGCAATTTTGGGTACTTTGGGTACATTGCCTTTGCTCAAGTGAATAAGTTGTCATTGATGTCAAGAAGCTGTTAAAGGAATTTGATTTGATGTAAAATAATTTGTTTTGATGAAGGTTAGGCATGACAAGTTCAAAAGAAAGTAAGTTGGAAAAATGTCGCGATATCGCGACATGTCGCATTTTCGTGACTTGAGCAGGAGAGAGAAAGATTTTTAGAAAAGTGTCGCGATATCGCGACATGTCACATTTTCGTGACTTGAGCAGGCGAGAGAAAGATTTTTAGAAAAGTGTTACGATATCGCGACATGTCACATTTTCGCGACTTGAGCAGAGAGAAAGCTTTTTAGAAAAGTGTCGCGATATCGTGACATGTCGTAGTTTCGTGACTCAAAGAGGAGAAAGAACGAATAGAGTCAAAAATGTCATGATTTCGTGACATATTGCAAGGAAGATTGTACAAACAAAAAAGTGTCACGATTTCGTGACATAATGCAGAAGAGAGAGTTCATAGTGAGAATTGTCGCGATTTTGCGACAAGTTCGAAGAGAGAGAAAGTAACTCGAAAAGTGTCACGATTTCGTGACATGTAGAGTTCAAAATGAGGATTGTTGTGATTTCGTGACATGCTGTAGAGTTCAAAGTGAGAAGTGTCATGATTTCGCGACATGCTACAGAGTTCGAAATGGGAACTATCACGATTTCATGACATGTAGCAAAGGAAAGTGTTCCAAGTGAGAACTGTCACGATTTCATGACATGCAGCAAAGGAAAGTGTTCCAAGTGAGAACTGTCATGATTTCATGACATGCAATAGAGAAAAGAGTTTGAAGTGAGAATTATCACGATTTCATGACAGGTTGAAGAAAAGCGTACGGATGTAGAAAGTGTCACGATTTCGTGATAGGTTGGAGAGAAAGCTTGCAGATGAAGAAGCGTCATGATTTCATGACAAATTTGAGAAGGAAGAGCTCAAAGACGAAAGTGTCATGATTTTATGACATGTTCCATTTTTGCAGGCGTAAGGCAGGGAAAAGCATAAGGTAGTGAAAGTGTCACGATTTCGTGACATGTCATTTTTGCTAGTGCAAGTAGAGAAGAGTGCAAGGAAGAAAAAGTGTCATGATTTCATGACAAAAGTAAAGACAAAGTCTGCAGTAGGAGAAGTGTCATGATTTCGTGACAAAAGCAAAAAGGACGTCGACGAAGGGAGAAGTGTCACGATATCGTGACAAAAGCAAAGTTGAGGTCGACAAAGACAAAAGTGTCGCGATATCATGACAAAAGCCAAAAGGAAGTGTACGGTTGCAAAAGTGTCATGATATCACGACATGTTGTAGTTTCATGATAGAAGCTATAGGAGAGTTATAGAGGTAGTGAAGCTGACAAAGTTAAATTTTAGCCGATGAAGATTAGGGTTTACAGTCGACGTAGTTTAGGGTTGTGCAGTCGACTAAGATCAAAGTTTTGATCTTGAAAGTGTTAGTATAAAAGGAGGGTTGTTTGGAGAGTTATGGTGTGTATCAAATGCATTGTCAAAGTGCAAAGTTCACAGATAGTGCGCAGAGCAAGAAGTTCGATCATCGAGAGCAGAGTGTGCGAAGACGATGCTGTTGTGATTGTGCAGAGGTGCATCAGTTGATGTTCGATCGAGTGTGACTGTGATTGCGCAAAGAAAGTAGGAGGTGTGGAGAGCACAAAGAGCATAGACAAATGTGAAGCGTTGCTGCTCGAGGACAGAGTTTGATGCAAGTTTGAGGAAAGATTTGTTCCCAGGCTAGAGAAAGAGGACGAGGACATTTGTGCCAGATCGAAGGACTGTGTTTGGTGCAGATCAGAGAAAGAGAATGAGGACATTTGTGCTAGACCGAAGGACTATGTTTAGTGCAAATTCGAGGACCAACTTTGGAGGTGATAGAGTTGAGGACAGAGGTCTCCAGCCAGAGCAAGGAAGACAGGTGTCTTCTGTGGATAGAGTTCCATTTTCTAAGGGTAGCGGAGGCAGAGGTCTTCTAGAGGATCACCAGCTAGAGAAGAGTTAGGGGATTGGTGTCTCCTTTGGGTTGGTGCCCATAAACATTGTAATCGGGAAAGGTATTCCCAAAATTTGGATTGATAAAATTTAGTGAAAGATTTTATCCGTGGATGTAGCTCACATTGAGCGAACCACGTAAATTGGTGTCTCTATTGTGTGTGATGTTTTGTGCATTGCTTTGATTTCTACCATTGATATTGTCATTGATATATTGTATAATATTGATTGGGATAAGAAAAGTAAAAAGTGGTCTTATATTGTTCACCCCCCCTCTCAGTATAAGCTTGTGTTCTTCAATTAGTATCAGAGCGGGTCTCTCCAGAAAGAGCCTAACAGCTTGGAGAAGGATCTATCAGAAGAACATACAGATTCAGAAAAGGATGAAGAGGTTAAGTTCGATCTCAAAGGTGAATTCTTCTTGGCTTTAAGAAAGCTTGAGAAATTTAGGGAAGAGAGTTCTGTTCTCAAGCATCAATGTCAGGAAGAAGAGATAGCAAGATCAATCTTCATCCTAAAGAGCGGTGGATTCCAGTTGGTCACAAGAAGAACAATCATCCAAGGCATCAAAACAGGTTACATAATACTTTCCATGGCTACTATTTTTCCTGCAAGAAATTTGGTCACAAAGCTATGCATTGCAATAAGTCTTTGAATAGCCATAGTAAGGAAAATGTTAACTCTTTTGCACCTCTTATGGATAAAAATGTCATGTGTTACAAGTGCAAGAATTTTGGGCATATAGCAAGGATGTGCAGTTTGGATAGATCTAGCCTTGAGTTCACTAAAAAGAGAAATGAGATCAAATCTAAGTCAATGATAGTTCAAACTGCTTTTCATGCTCAAGACAAAGTAGAGAAATGGTATCTTGATAGTGGTTGTTCAAAACATATGACTGGTGAAAAGGAAAAGTTTTTGGTCTTAAAAAACACAAACAGAGGAACAATTAGTTTTGGAGATAACGAGTCGACTAAAATCTGTGGTAAAGGGACTCTTAGTTTGGATGGGAAATCCAAAATAGAAAATGTGCTTTATGTAGAAGGCCTAAGACATAATATTCTAAGTGTGAGTCAACTTTGTGATCAAGGACACATAGTATCTTTCTTTTCAGATAGATGTGAGATACGTAAAGAAAAAAATGGAAAACTCATTGCTAGTGCTACAAGGACTCCAAACAATATTTACATGCTAAGTGAGATAAAAAAGGAAAAGTGTTTTCTAACTCAAGAAGATGAGAGTTGGTTATGGCATAAAATATTGGGGCATTTGAGCTTTGATAATCTTGTCAATATTAGTAACAAGGAAGCAGTTAGAGACTTGCCCAAAATAAAAAGGCCCCATAACATCATTTGCGGTCCTTGTCAACATGGAAAACAGGCCAGAACCAGTTTCAAATCAAAAGGGTATACTTCTTCAAAACCCTTGGATCTTATTCATACTGATTTATGTGGCCCTACCAGAACTCAGAGCATTCAGGGAGAAAGCTACTTCATGCTGTTTATAGATGATTATTCTAGAATGACGTGGGTTACTTTTCTCAAAGAAAAATTTGAAGCTTTTGAAAAATTTAAAGCTTTCAAAGAAATGATTGAAAATGAGACTGACAAGAGAATAAAATGCTTAAGATCAGATAGAGGAGGAGAGTTCACTTCAAATGAATTTGTGGAATACTGTGAGCAACAAGGAATCAAAAGAGAATATTCAGCAGCAAGAACTCCTCAACAAAATGGAGTAGTTGAAAGGAAAAATAGAACTATTGAAAATATGGCTAGAGCTATGTTAAATGAGTCAAAAATTTTAGATGGCTTTTGGAAAGAGGCAGTCAGTACAACAGTCTACATTATCACCAGGGCCCAACTTAGATTCAATCATCATAAAACTCCTTATGAGTTGTGGAAAGGAAGACCAGCTATAGTAAAATACTTCAAAGTGTTTGGGAGTAAGTGCTTCATCAGAAGGGAAGATCAGAATTTGGGTAAGTTTGATCCTAGGTGTGATGAGGGAATATTTCTTGGATATTCCAGTAGAAGCAAGGCCTACAGATGCTTCAACAAAAGAACTCATACAAGTTGTAGAGAGCATAAATGTAACGAGTTGATGAAAAGACAGGGATAAGAGAACCAGTCAAGGAACTCGGTGATGAAATTTGTCAAGAAGAATTCGAGAGAGGTTTCAGATGAAGAAGAGGAAAGACAACAAGCTGCTTCCCAAAACTCCTTCACGATATGTTCGGAAACATCATCCCAAAGATTTGATCATTGGTGATCCAAATAGCAGGCAAACAAGAAGAAGAGTCATTCCTTCACGTGATTCTACAAATGTTTCATTATTATCTCAGATTGAGCCAAAATATTTCAGTGAAGCATGTGCAGATAAGTTTTGGGTAAAAGCAATGGATGAAGAGCTAAATCAAATAGAGAAAAGTGAAACTTGGGATTTGGTTCCAAGACCTAAGGACAAGAATGTCATTGGCACAAAATGGATATTCAGAAATAAACTCAATGAGGATGGAAATATTGTCAGAAACAAAGCTAGGTTAGTCTGCAAAGGTTATGCTCAAGTAGAAGGTGTTGATTTCGAAGAGACATTTGCTCCTGTTGCTCGTCTTGAAGCTATCAGAATGTTTTTGGCCCTTTCAAGCTTCAAATCATTCAAGGTATATCAAATGGATGTAAAGTCAGCTTTTTTAAATGGAGTGTTGGAAGAAGAAGTCTACATAGAATAGCCAAAAGGCGTGTCTCTCTCAGAACAGTCAGACTATGTGTGTAAACTGAAAAAGGCCTTGTATGGGTTAAAGCAAGCACCTAGGGCTTGGTACTCAAGACTTGACAGGTACCTTCATGAGCAAGGCTTCAGGAAAGGTGTGGCGGATAGCAATTTGTATATTAAGGATGAAGGTGATGATATGCTGATTATGGTTGTCTATGTTGATGATATTATTTTTGGGGGAAATAATACTCAGATGTGCAAAGATTTTGCTAACACCATGCAGAAGGAATTTGAGATGTCTATGATTGGAGAGCTGTCATTCTTTTTAGGTCTTCAGATTGCTCAATCAAAAGATGGTGTATTTCTCTCTCAAGGAAAGTATATCAAAGAAATGTTGAAGAAATTTGGGATGATGGACAGCAAACCAATATGTACTCCAATGATTACAGGGTGCAAGATGAGTAAAGATGATGAATCTCTAGTGGTAGATCAGAGGTTGTACGAGATCAATGATTGGCAGTTTATTATATGTTACAGCTACCAGACCAGATATCATGCGGGCAGTTGGGTTAGTAGCAAGATTTTAGGCAGCTCCTAAAGATTCTCATGTTATAGCGGTTAAGAGGATATTCGAGATATCCGAAGGGCACTATGGACTTTGGGCTTTGGTATCCCAAAGGTGATGATTTCACTCTCACAACTTATATAGATGCAGATTGGGCGAGCAGTAATGATGACAGGAAAAGCACTAGTGGTGGAGCATTCTTTCTGGGAAAGAGTTTGGTTTCTTGGCTAAGTAAGAAACAACCTTCTATTTCCTTATCTATGGCAGAGGCTGAATACATAGCAGCATTGGCTGGGTGTACACAGGTTTTATGGATGAAAACCACCTTGGAGGATTTCAAAGTCAAGCATGAACAACCCATCTCCATACTTTGTGATAATACAAGTGCCATAAGTATTTCCAAAAATCCGGTAATGCACTCAAGGACAAAGCATATTTCCATCAAGTATCACTTTCTAAGGGAGAAAGTGCAAGACAAGCAAGTCAAGGTAGAGTATGTGTCTACTAAAGAGCAGATTGCAGATATCTTCACCAAACCTCTTCCAAGAGATACGTTTGAGTATCTAAGGGAGAAATTGGGAGTTGTACTCCCACCCCAGAATTAATCACCTCATGAGGAGGTGGGGGAGGGACTAAGCTAAGAGGCTCATTCTTAGTCCCGAGCCCCAAAGGTGACCCTTTGCCATTGATGACAAAGGGGGAGAGATATGAGTAAGGGGGAGAGCTTCAAGTGAAGAGGAAAGCTTCAAGTCAGGGGGAGCAAAACTTCAAAGGGAGATTCTCAACTGTGGGCACAGTTTCTCAGTTGTTAGCACAGTTGGTTTCAATTTTGGCTCTTGAGACGTGTTTTTAGTAAAGGTTTGCCATCAATGACAAAGGGGGAGATTGTTGGCAATTTTGGGTACTTTGGGTACATTGCATTTGCTCAAGTGTATAAGTTGTCATTGATGTCAAGAAGCTTTTGAAGGAATTTGATTTGATGTAAAATAATTTGTTTTGATGAAGGTTTCGGCATGACAGGTTCAAAAGAAAGCAAGTTAGAAAAATGTCACGATATCGCGACATGTCGCATTTTCGCGACTTGAGCGGAGAGAGAGAGTTTTAGAAAAGTGTCCCATTCGCAAAAAATAGAAAGCACGAGAAAAGAAAAAAAAGTCGCCAACACAACAGCTTCACGACTCAAAGAGGAGAAAGAACAAATGGAGTCAAAAATGTCACGATTTCGCGACATATTGCAAGGAAGATTGTATGGAAAAAAAAGTGTCACGATTTCGTGACATAATGCAGAAGAGAGAGTCCATAGTGAGAATTGTCATGATTTCACGACAAGTTCGAAGAGAGAGAAAGTAACTCGAAAAGTGTCATGATTTCGTGACATGCTAGAGTTCAAAATGAGGAGTGTCATGATTTTGTGACATGCTATAGAGTTCGAAGTGAGAAGCATCATGATTTTGTGACATTGTAGAGTTTGGAATGGGAACTATCACGATTTCATGACATGCAACAAAGGAAAGTGTTCCAAGTGAGAACTATCATGATTTCACAACATGCAACAAAGGAAAGTGTTCCAAGTGAGAACTGTCATGATTTCGTGACATGTAGCAAAGGAAAGAGTTCGAAGTGAGAATTGTCACGATTTCACGATAGGTTGAAGAAAAAGCGTACGGATGCAGAAAGTGTCGTGATTTCGTGACAGTTTGGAGAGAAAGCTTGCAGATGAAGAAGCGTCATGATTTCATGACAAATTTGAGAAGGAAGAGCTCGAAGACAAAAGCGTCACAATTTCATGACATGTTTCATTTTCGCGTAAGGCAGAGAAAAGCACAAGGCAGTAAAAGTGTCGCGATTTCATGACATGTCATGTTTTCGCTAGTGCAAGTAGAGAAGAGTGAAAGGAAGCAAAAGTGTCACGATTTCATGACAGAAGTTAAAGATGAAGTCTATAGTAGGAGAAGTGTCATGATTTTACGACAAAAGCAGAAAGGACGTCGACGAAGGGAGAAGTGTCACGATATCGCGACAAAAGCAAAGTTGAGGCTGACAAAGACAAAAGTGTCGCGATATCACGACAAAAGCCAAAAGGAAGTGTATGGTTGCAAAAGTGTCATGATATCGTGACATGTTGTAGTTTCACGGTAGAAGCTACAGGAGAGTTACAGAGATAGTGAAGTCGACAAAGTCAAATTCTAGCCTACGAATATTAGGGTTTGTAGCTGACATAGTTTAGGGTTGTGCAGTCGACTAAGATCAAAGTTTTGATCTTGAAAGTGTTAGTATAAAAGGAGGGCTGTTTGGAGAGTTGATGGTGTGTATCGAATGCATTGTCGAAGTGCGAAGTTCGTAGATAGTGTGCAGAGCAAGAAGTTTGATCATCGAGAGTAGAGTGTGCGAAGACGGTGTTGCTGTGATTATGTAGAGGTGCATCAGTTGATGTTCAATCGAGTGCGACTATGATTGTGCAAAGAAAGCAAAGGCATGGAGAGCACAAAGAGCATAGACAAATGCAAAGCGTTGCTTCTCGAGGACAGAGTTTGATGCAAGTTTGAGGACAGATTTGTTCCCAAGCCAAAGAAAGAGGACGAGGAAATTTGTGCTAGACCGAAGGACTGTGTTTGGTGCAGATCAAAGAAAGAGAATGAGGACATTTGTGCTAAACCGAAGGACTACGTTTAGTGCAAATTCGAGGAATCAACTTTGGAGGTGATAGAGTTGAGGACAGAGGTCTTCAACCAGAGCAGGGAAGACAGGTGTCTTCTATGGATAGAGTTCCATTTGCTAAGGGCAGCGAAGGCAGAGGTCTTCTAGAGGATCACCAGCCAGAGCAGAGTTAGGGGATTGGTGTCTCCTTTGGGTTGGTGCCCATAAACATTGTAATCGGGAAAGGTATTCCCAGAATTTGGATTGATAAAATTTAGAGAAAGAATTTTATCCGTGGATATAGCTCACATTGAGCTAACCACATAAATTGGTGTCTCATGTGTGTGTGATGATTTGTACATTGCTTTGATTTCTACCATTGATATTGCCATTGATATATTGTATAATATTGATTGGGATAAGAAAAGTAAAAAGTGGTCTTATACTGTTCACCCCCTCCTCTTAGTATAAGCTTGTGTTCTTCACATATGTGTCTTAGTTTTTCTACATTTACATGGAATAGGAATTTTATCAAAAATATAAAACATTATATCTCTTTCATCGTTTATGAGATATGCCCTTGTTCAAGAAGTCGATAAGTTATTAATTGACCTTTAGGATATTAATTATAAAAAATAAAAGTCTTGAGTAGTGGTTGTTAAGATATATAAGTGGTATAATCACTCCTCACAAGTATTAAGGATGTAGTATAAGATAATGTAGTTACAAGTTTGTTTGAAGGTTTGTCATTCCTAAAATAAGCATCCTATGTACTTAAATACCCTTAATTTTAATAATATAATCATTTGAAGCATTAAGTTCTAATATGTGATATCAAAGCAGGTAGAAGGAAGAAATAATTTTCCTTCTAATCCTCCTCTAGCTTTGACATAGAGAAATCCAAAGAGCACTCTCTTTGAGGAAAGAAAATTCAAGGTTGAGAAAATAAATTTTAAGGGTAAAATTACCTTATATAGAATAATCCATCGTGAAACAAAATTCCACGATAGATTTAAAAATTTTTAGGGTGAAAAACCCTTGCCAAAGGAAAAATTATGAAAGTAAACAACTAGGCAAATCAAGGCAAGAAAGGAAGCCATTGAAGCTCCTTAAATATCATAAGAAAATGAATTCATAGAAGCTCCTTAAAATTACAAGGAAGAAAGCCATTTGAAGCTCCTTGAAGGTTATAAGAAAAGGAAGACATAAAAGTTCCTTTGAAAATCATAAAAAAATAAAGAACCCATTGAAGTTATTTGAAAGGCTTTGAAAAAAATTGTAGAAGATTAAGAACTATAACCCAAAAAGGCTCATAAAAATAACCAAAAACACTCAAAGTTTTAGAAAGAAACATCATTTTGGCAGCATTATAAAATATTCCAATAGAACATGTTAATGTTTCAAAGAGAAGCGTAAGTTTCTTATAAGATTGAATATAAAAAATATGAGGAAATAATTAAAAGTTTTAAAAAATAGCCTTTTCAAAGGTGCTTTGATATTTGGAACAAAAGACAAAAGAAAGAATAAAATTACAAAGAAGCAATTCATTTTCTCAAAGCATCAAAGTAAATGTTCCATCCAAAATGACCATCGGAATGAAGTCCATATAAGGTAATAACCTAATGATAAAAGTAACAAGAAGAAAAAATATGCAAGGCATACAAGATATTAAAATACATGCAACAAGAATCATTTCAAAAGGTTGGAATACTGAGAAAAAAGATAAAAAGGAACATAGCTTGTGAAAAGGCTAAATTGGCCTCTCAAACAAAAGAAGGAACATCCAAAAAAATTGAAGCCTTGTGAACTACAATTGGAACTAGCAAATAAATATTATATATGGAAAGTGAATCTTGTGAAGCCATGCGAAGGATCTTAACAAAGGAATAAACCAATTTCTCAAATGTTAGTAGTAACTCTATCAAGAAGATGCATATAAAATCAAGAGATATAAAGATGTTTGCAAGGCAAATAGAAATAAGTTTTTGAAAAATGTAAGAAGTGCTCTTCATTTGTAAGAGACCACCAAGAATAAATGGATTTCAAATG
Organism: Wollemia nobilis; assembly: GCA_028583015.1. Taxonomy (NCBI): domain Eukaryota; kingdom Viridiplantae; phylum Streptophyta; class Pinopsida; order Araucariales; family Araucariaceae; genus Wollemia; species Wollemia nobilis. The sequence continues at coordinate 5,389,792 of JAQPPZ010000622.1, forward strand.
TAGAAGTGTGTCATTTTGAGTGCATATGAAGTTATTATCATGTATATTATCATCTCACATAGTGAAGGAAGGAATCAATGCTAGAACCTATGTGGTAGAAAGAATATGACTATATCAAGAAATAGGAAGAAATGTGAAAGGATATGAAGAAAAAGGAAATAAAATCTCTAAATCTAAGCATCAACATCAATGCCAAACATGATTTTGGATGATAGAAAATTGAGTGGTATTCATTGAGGTTGATATTTAATGAGCAAGAAGTTAAATGCAAATAGAACCAAAGACATCAAGAAAAATATTTTGGACTATAAAAAGAGCTAATGATTGAAATAAAACTTCAAACATTAAGATTCTATGTTGTATCATTCCCACAAGAAACCCATGAAAATAGACATCATCATTAAAGAACATTGTGTTAGAGAATATGGATAACAACATTTGATGATCAAACAATAATGCAACAATTAAACATTATCAAGGCATATAAATTCTCTAACATAAAATTCAAAGGTTAAAACTAATAAGATAGCAGCACGTGAAAAAAGAGAACTACAGACATGGAGAAATTTCAAATAAGGTAAAAAAAAAAAAAAATTAAATAAGGTAATATTCCAAGGAATATTACATAGAGGAAGAAATATTCCATCTATCTTTATCGACAAGATATAATTCTTTCTTGCATTTTTGAAGTATAAATTAAAATCCAAGTATAGACATATATATACTCATTAGAAATTTTTTTTCAAGGAAACTCAATAAAAGAAGATATTTAAATCTTGTGAAAGTTTACCATGTCTAGTGGAGCACCAAAGTTCTTGTTTCCATATTTCCAATTATTGAGAGAAAAGAATTATTCTATCTAGAAAACCAAACTGAAAAATACAACTTGAGTTTGATAAAGTATGGGAAGTAGTATATGGAAGCATTACCGATACTACTATAGAAGGAGAAGATCAAATAATATTCTATAAAAAAATAGAAAGAAAAGACTAATCATCATGTTCAAAGTAGCATATGAAGTCCAATATTACATTAGAGATTCAATCATAGCCAAAGATGCATGGAAGAAGCTAAAAATAGTATTTGAAGCCAAGAATAAAATTTAAATTCTATTCCTCTAGAGCCAACTTCATTTTCTAAAGATGAAGAATGAAGAAAAACTAGAATTATTCATGAGGAGAATAACAAAGCTGTGAGCATCATTGTAAGCATTAGGAACTTAGGTATTTGATGAAACATTAGTTCCAATTATTTGAGATCTCCCTGATCAAATTATAATATTTTGTAACTACATTAAATATTATTGAGTAAACACCAAACTTTGAAAAGTTAGTGAACCTATTTCATAAAGTAGAGATCTCACACACAACAAATAAAAAAGAAAACTTACTACTTACAAGTCAAATGGGGAAGCAACCATTCATAAGAGGTGTGAAACCTCCATAGTGCTTCCAACGAAGCAACAATTTTAAAAGATACCAAAATCAAAGAAATGATTCTCAAAGGAATACTTTCTACACACAAAGGATGTGTGAACAGTATGGTAGAAAAATACACATCATGAGGAAATGTTGACGTATTCTATTAAAAATAGATCCCCTTCATGAGAGATGAACCAAAAAAAAGATAGGTCATCTTCAAAAAGTCAAAATAAATATTGGAAGGCACATAAAATTAATGTAGCCAAAGAAAATCAAGTTAATGAAGAAGAAGGAAAAAATTGAGAAGAAGAAGAAGAAGACGTGTTTGTTGCACAAGCACACCTAATACAACACAATAATACTTGGTATGACTCCAAACAAATGATAGATCAAGAAAATTAGATACATTCAAATCATCCAAATCATCATTATAAGAAAAGTTTCATCATTTTATCACTTCAATCCAATGAACCAAAAAGAGGTCAACACTACCTAGATACAAAGGAAAATATTACAAATACAAGCCATGGAACATATCTAAGACCAATAATTTTACTACATTATGGAACGAAGATGGTACATTCAAAGTTAATTCCCTTTCTACTAATTTTATCATGTATAAAGAAAAATATTTGCAAGATGAACGACCTATTATGAAGAAATATTTGAATAAGAATGAGATAGCATGAAAAATAGATATTGTTTAAGGAATATTATCTATCTTTGCAATTCAAACAAGATATCCATACATCATTATCAAAGCCTAATATATCATAAGACTATTATCAAGAAGTTTACCGAAACTATAAGCAATCAAGATACTGAATTATCAGATGCACTGTGACATCATAAAGATTGACAATATGATGTGTGATAAAGGGATATTTGTGACATAGTGACAAATTCTATTGGGTCGTAATGACTCAACTCTAAGGACCATAGAGAAATTGATAGATTGTTATATTCTAGTTCAATAAAAAACTATAGCAACTATGGGATCATTCAAAGGACTAAAACAAGTATGCGGGATTGCTAGATATTATATTCAAAATATACATCCCATTTATCATATCATAGAACTTATGATAAAATGAGAACTTGCAAGAAATAAAAAAATTGATCATGAGGAAAATTAGAGAAAGGTAAAGCAACAAAATAAGTCACACAACTTTTATTCCATCATATGCAAGTCAAATATTGGCAACCAATCAATTTAACAAGGGATGTTGGATGCATGGGAACATATGCTTCACTTGAAGATAATTAAATAACATAATTCAAATATTAAAGTATATAAACATTGATTAAGTATTTTGTAATAAATGTATTTGGAGTGCATGATTAGTAGAACCCGAAACTCCTAATTATAAAAGTAGAAAGTCTACATTAAGGGGGATAATTTCTCTCTAAAATTATAACATCACCCTAAATATTATTATTTATTCATAAGCTAAAAATATATCTTTGATTATGATGTAATAAGGGGGGATATGTTAGGAATTATTACATCATAGACCATGTAATAAGTCAAGTGGTATAACCACCCCTCCCAATGCTTATGCATGTAGTAGAGGACAAGGTAGTTGTAAGTTTGTTTGAAGGTTTTTTATGCCTAAAATAGGTATCCTATGTATTTAAATACCCTTCATTCCCATAATACTATCATTTGAAGCATTAAATTTTAACAATGGTCAAGTAATAGTTCAATATTTATCTAAAATATATATCCCTTAGAGACTATTGAGGGCCAAATAAAGAACTATCATTAAAATTATAATCTCACTTGTTCTAAAGGCTTTTCAAATATTAAATATGGTCAAGTTAGTTATTTTCTATCTAGATATATATACAAAAAAATTGCTTCTATATTCTTCCATACCCTTAAGACTTGATGAAAAATAGGGTTGTATGTTGAAGGAGGAGAAGTAATATTAATTATCTCAACCAATAAACTAAGGCTAATTTTTCTATCCAACTTCTTGCATGAAATTTGCTTCATTGGAAGCTTACCTTAATAATTCATCTATCAATTAGCATTCAGTAATGGCAATGTGTTATTCGTAGAAGTCTAAACACTCTTGAATATTTTTCTAGTATTTTACTTGGTCTATGTGTATATCTAGTCCTCTCTTCCATATGTTTTTCTTAAGTTTCTTACTTCAAATTTGCTTTGCTTGGAATTATTATAAGTGGAATGTTATAACTAATTATTGGATTATTTTGAAACATATATTGTTTCTGCATTCTTATGATTTCTTTCATGATGTTACTATTACATTTGAGAATAATGTTCAAAGATGCTATTTTAATATTAGGAAGGAAATAACCTCTCTTTCTAGGAAATTACACCAATGTTCAATGAATAATTTTGATCCTAAATACCCTTTCATAGGAATAAAATAACATCTCTTACTAGGCTTACCTTTTTACTATTGGAATAACGATATCCTTAGGGATATTGCGAAGGCAATTAGACATCTCATTTCAGTTGACGTAGCGATAAAAATCATGTTAAGAATGGCATTTGCTAGAATGTGTGTCTTGGTCAATTTCGAGGTAGATCTTCCATCTGTAATGATCTTATCTCAAACCTAGGAACTTGGGCTCAACCCATTGAGTATAAAAATAAACTTCTTGTTTGATAAAATGTAGAATGCATAGACATAGTTTGTTCTATTGTCATTATCATCTTAAAATGATGAAAGGCAAGGGAAAATTGTTGAAGGAAATTAAGAAATAGATCCCAAAATCTTCTCATTCAAAAAATGTTGAGGAAGGCCTAATGGAAGTCATTGGAGGACTCTCATATTCTTTGGATGAAGTGGGAAATAAGCACTAACACCTATGGATCATACCAAATATGGTGAGGTTGGTGCTTTTAGGGAGGTGCTAGGGATGAAAATCATAAGCAATCCTCAAAAAGTTGATAAGAATTTTAGTTTGAAGGTTATGACCTAGATCAACCATTCTCTAGCTAAGGTAAGTCTAGAAAATATTATTCTCCACAATTCCTTTGATTTCTTAGGTTTAGAAGAGTCGATGGTACAAATGGTGATTTATTCTAATGTTTCATAGGTGTTTTATCCAAAACCTATTCCAGAAAAAGGTTCCCCTAGGCCTAAAACTCGTAGCCATAGAAAGGGATCCATCGATGTAGGGAAAGAGAAAAAAGTGGGAATACCTTCAACAAAATCTCTAATGAAAATGGAAATTAACGCTAAGATTGATAATGGTTCCCAATATTTATTAAATATGGAGAATAAATTGGAAGGTGGTAGTAGATAGTTAAAACTATATTTCTTTCGAAAAATTTAAAATTGGAGATTGCACAAATTTGGACCATAAAGAAACAAGGGTTTCCGTGATTCCACACCAGAAACTATTGTCGACGTGATGTAATTCTTGGTCCTCAAATCCATGGAAAAATTTAGAGGTGGGCATTCACATCACGTGTACAACGGTAAATGTGCAGTTGTCCAGTATTGAATTTTCAAGGATTCCATGAGGGTTTCAAATAATTTCATGATTCGAAAAGGGTTTCTGTGATTCCGTGAGGGTTTCAAATAATTTCGGCAAATTCGGCGAGGGTTTCAAATAATTTCGATAAATTCGGTGAAGATCAAGGGTTAAAATAAGAGGGTTTTGAGTGCATCCCTTTGTGTGAATGAATTTTTTGTCAAGCGGTTGTACGAGGGTTTCATCTAGGTTGAGTGCAAGCAGATCCAGAGGTTGGTTTTTAGGGCCTTCGGGCCCTAGCGGCCAATATTTTTGTGGTTTATACTCAATATTTTAGCAGGATATGGTGCAAGGGATCCAATATGGGTTAGAAATTTGTCTTCCAATAGATCATGTTGTGAACTTGAGTGACAACGGCTTCCAATTTGCTGCACAAAATAAAAGTGAAAACCATACCTTTCCTCGACGTCTAGGGCAAGGATTAAAGAGATCACGAAACAAGTTTCAAGCAGATGATAAAAAAATGGCTCAGATCTCAAGTAAATCTGGTGCTAAGGTGCACCCACAAAATAAATCTACTATGCAAACCCCTGTCAAGGGTAAGAATTTTGAAGACTCAGCCCCAAAAATGAATTTTAGGGATGCCCTCCATGGTGGACAGCCTCAGCCCAATGCTAATATTAATCTTAGGGCTTCCCATAAACCTCTAAGAATGCCCAAGATTGATCCTAGGAAAATGGAGTCAGGATGTCTTAAAGCAGTTGATGGAACTCCTATTGTTAAGCTTGATATGGGTAACATTCAAACTGGCATTGAAGATCTGGAAAAAAGAGGACTAATTTGTCGGTTCGTGGGTTTTCGTTCGAGCCTACCTGCTTTCAAAGTCTGGGCTGCAAAAAGCTAGAAAACTAAAGGTGAGTTACAAATCTCTATCTATCCAAATGGTTATTTTCTTGTTTTATTTGCAAATAATGAAGATAGAGAGAAAAATTTTCAAGGGGGTCCCTAGTTTTTTGGAAGGGCAGGGCTTTTCATGAAGCCCTGGCATACTAAATTTAAATCCGAAGAAGAGATGCCTTCTATAGCTCCCGTGTGGGTTAGACTCTTTGGCCTCCCTATTGAATTTTGGAATCCTACTATTTTTTCTTCAATTGGGAACTCTTTAGGAACTTTTATGATGACTGTTGATTGTACTCAAAATTTTGAACATATTATTTATGCTCGGATTTGTGTTTTAATGGATTTTGACAAACCCCTACCTAAAAATATCACATTACAATTTGGGGAAGACACTTGGGAGCAAGTAGTGGACTATGAGAACATTCCTTTTCATTGTAGAATTTGCCATGAATATGGTCATTTGGCTAGTGCTTGCCCAAATAAAATTCTTGATCAAAAGAAAGAAGATATAAACTCAGCAGGTTTCCAACTGCCTAAGAAGAAGAACACTCAGAAAAAACCAGTTATGAAAGATCAATCAAAGTCATCTGCTAATATGTTTGAAATCCTTTCCACAAATGATGTCCCAAGTGAGGAAGGGGAAATAGTAGAAACAAAAATCTTAGAAACACAATTTAAATATGAAGGGAAGAACTCAGAGATAAACCAACAAATCAAAGGTTTTCAACAAGAAAAAAAGGGAGAAAATTTACACAAGAAAAACAATCCTTTAAATGTCAAAACTTCAAATAATACAGGTCCCAATATAGACTCTGTTGAACCCTCTAGTAAAATTTTGGTTGTGTACGAGCATTCTTCAAGGTTACAAGCCATCTCAGATTCAATTGGAGTAAGTCAAGAAATAGGGAAAAAAAACTGAAGATGGATTCTAATCAAAAGGCAGGTCGCAAGACCAATCAATATCATATGGTAAAAGAAGGTGAAAAGCTTGTAGAGGAAGGTAAGATTAATGCCCTTCCCAAATTTTTTAGCATTGGTATTAATGAAGATCATCACTTGGAATATTAGAGGACTCAAAGGGAGTCTTTCAAAACAAAATGAAATTAGAAGAATGATTCAGATAAATCATCCACATCTTGTTTTCCTTCAAGAAACGAAGATGTCAATGGAGGATATGGACTCAATTGCTAGTAAAATTTGGCCAGCTGGAAAAGTGGTTTCCCTCAGTTCCCAGGGGACTTCTGGTGGCATTGCTTGTCTTTGGGACCCAAAAGAGGTAGTTATTCACCATATGGTTGGCAGTTTGGGTATTTTGGCTATAGCTATTCAAAGTAGACATTCCAACCAAATTATGCTCTGCATTACTATTTATGCTCCGACTACTTTGGAGGAAAAAAGAAGTCAGTGGAAGAATATTACTCATATTATCTCTCATTTTCCTGAAGCTTGGATCTTGATTGGAGGAGATTTCAATACCATCCTCTCTTTGGATGAGAAAATGGGAGGAAACAGAAATTTGGACAAAAGCACTGACCTCATGAGTGAATATATTTTAAACCTCCATCTTGTGGACATCCAACCAGATAATGGCCTTATGACTTGGTCTAACAGAAGGCAAGGCTTAGCATGTATAATGGAGAGATTGGATAGGTTTTTGCTCTCTAAAAATTTCTTAATCCAGGGTCACATTCCTAAAGTGAAGACTCTTAACAATGCTGGTTCGGATCACTGGCCAGTCATGGTGGAAATCTGGAAAACCAATGTGAGTTTCTCTCCTTTTCATTTTCAATTAATGTGGCTTAGAGACAGTTCCTTTAGACCTCATGTGCAACAATGGTGGAAGGAAGGTAAGCCTAGGTATGGGACTAAGATGTTCTATTTTGCCAAAATACTGCAATACATTAAATCCAAAATCAAGACTTGGAACTGGAAGGAGTTTGGGGATGTTCATAAAAAAACATGAAGTTATTGCTCAACTTGAAAACTTGAATAAGAAAATCCATTTAGATGGCCTCACAGAGAATAGAAGTGCAGATGAAATTAAGCTCACAACTCAGTTAGAGGAATGGGAAAAAGAGAAGAACTCTTATGGAAGCAGAAATCTAGAATTCAATGGCTCAAAGAAGGAGATCGAAACACAAATTTCTTCCACAAATCTCTTCTAGCTCGTAGATCTCACAACTTTATTTCTTCCCTAAAATCAGATTCTGGAGATGTCATCTATACTTGGGATGGCATGAGCTCTATTGTTGTCGATTACTTTTCCAATATTTTTGTTGCTACTCCTCTTGACTCAACTTCTCAACAAAATGTTCTTCAAGCTATCCCTTCTCTTATCACTTCTGAGGAGAACTCTATTTTAACTGCTCCTATTACTATCAATGAGCTTCAACATGTAGTTTTTAAAATGCAAAAAGGGAAAACCCCAGGTCTTGATGGTTTTCCCATTGAGTTCTACCAAGAGTTCTGGGATATCCTTCATGCTGATTTATTAGAGGTGGTGGAAGAAGCCAGGAAAGCCAAAGATATTTTGAAGGTTATCAATAAAACTTATATTACTCTTGTTCCAAAAGCTCAAGAGGTTGATCACATCTCAACTTTTAGACCTATTGCTTTATGTAATGTTCTCCTCAAAATCATTACTAAGATCATGGTAGAAAGGTTGAAGCCTCTTTTGCATAAGATTATTTCCCCTGAACAAGGGGGTTATGTGGAAGGGCGTCAAATAGTAGATGAGATAGTTCTGGCTCAGGAAGCCATCCATTCCATGGATATGCAAAAATCTCCTTCCATGTTCATTCGGTTAGACTTATCCAAAGCTTATGACAGAGTGGATTGGCACTTCCTTATCAAAGTTTTGAGGCAATTTGGTTTCTCTAAGCATTGGATAGATTGGATTATGGGATGTATCTCTTCAGTTTCCTACTTAGTTCTTATCAATGGTAGGCCTTCTCAGTCGTTCCCTGCTTCTAGAGGTATTAGGCAAGGTGACCCGCTTTCCCCTTATTTATTCATCATTCTTGTTGAATGCTTGGGGAGGACTATAACCAAGAAGAGGGATAACAAAATCCTTGAGGGAGTTACCATTGCTCATGGAGCTAGACCTATCTCTCATATTCAATTTGTTGATGACTCTACTCTTTTAGGTAAAGCTACAGTTAAGGAAGCTTCTAACTTTAAGCAAATCATTAGCTATTTTTCTAAGGCTATTGGGCAGTTGATCAATGAAGACAAATCTAAAGTTATTTTCTTTCATTGCTCTTCCAGACAGGAATCCATGGTCTTGGATAAATTAAGATATAATAAGTCCTCCCTTTCGATCACTTATTTAGGTATTCCCATCAATATTCAAAGGCAAAAAAAAATATTGGAATTGGTTGTTGGACAAAGTCAAGAAGAAAATTGGAAAGTGGACCAATAGGTGGCTTTCTTCGGGGGGTAGAATCACCTTGGTAAAATCAGTCCTTCAAGCTATTCCTATTTATGTTTCTTCCATGTTGAATATCCCAAAGGCCGTTCTTCGAGATCTAGATCAAATTAGTCATCGATTCCTCTGGAGTGGTACTAAGGAAAAAAGAAAATGGGCCTTGGTGAAATGGGACACTTTATGTCTTCCTAAGAATCAAGGGGGGTTAGGATTCCGGTCTTCTATTAATAACAACAAAGCTTTAGCTGCTAAATTATATTGGAGAATGTTGCATAACCCCAATGCTCTTTGGGCCAATAATCTCCGTGCTAAATATGTTGAGAACAAAAGTCCTGAAGACCTTGTTCGCTATCATCTTCCTACCAAAGGTTCTCCCATTTTAGCAGTTCTTAAGACTGGTGAGGATTTGATAAAGAAAAATTTATTTTGGATCATTCATAATGGTCAACAGGTAAATTTTTGGATAGATTCTTGGGATGGTCACAAGCCTTTGATAACTCAGTTTCTCGATTGGAGGCCTTGGATGGAGGAGCTTCACCGAGCTAACTGGATAAAGGTGGCTAATTACTGTCGGTACCATACTGGTAATTCAAAGGTTGGTAGATATTGGATCCCTATTGAGGACTGGCCTATTCAAATCCCAGAAAGGCAAAGACAAGATATCCAAGGCATCCTTCATATGAGGTCTCTCTCTTGGTCCCATGAAAAAGATTGTTTTGGATGGAACATCACTACTAAGGGTGAGTATTCAGTTGCTCAAGGTTATTTGACCTTATGCCATAATAATCCCAACCAATATTCTGACATATTTTCTCAGTTGTGGGCTCAAAAGCTTTGGCCTAAGGTGAGGTTCTTTATTTGGCTTTTATTGCATCGTAGGGTGCTTATTGGTGAGCAACTTATGAAGCGTGGTTTTCATGGCCCTTTTAGATGTGAAATGTGTGGAGAGAATGTAGAAACTCTCAACCATATTTTTATTGAGTGTACTTTAGCCTCGAGCTATGGAGGAGAATGGCCACTTTACTTGGCTTACAGTGGTCCAATTTTTCAACTTTTGAACAGATTTGGAGGGATTGGCCTAAACAAGAGGGTGTTGATCATTTTATTAGGCAGTTAGTTTGGATGGGTTCTACCATTCTTCTTTGGAATATCTGGAATGAAAGGAACAGTCAAATTTTTAATCAAGATAGGAAGGATATTCACTATATTTGGTAGAAGACCATAGCCAACTTAGTTGAATCAGTCCATCAACTCCTTAATCACCCCCAAAACTTCCACCAAAAATGGGATCAAGTGATGCAAATATTGAAGATTAAATATGCTAAGGGCAACCATCTTAAAGGGAATGTGAGTATTTGTAAGATGGATAGGACAAGAAATTGGCAACCTCCTCCTAAGGATTTTGGTAAAGTCAATACCGATGGAGCCTCTAGAGGGAACCCTGGAAAAGCTAGTGCGGGAGGAATTGGTAGACTTTCAGATGGCTCCCTGGTTTTTACTTTTGCTGAGAATTTGGGTATTCTTTCCAATAACCTTGCTGAGGGGTATGGTATCCTCAGAGGCCTTCAGGAGGCTACTAAGGTTGGATGGGAAAAGGTGTTAGTGGAGTCTGACTCTCAACTCATGATTAATATTTTGAAGAATCCTTCTAAGAATCATAAGGTTGATTGGAGAATAAAAAGAATTATTGAGAAGATTCAATTAATCCAGAGGGGATTTTTGAAAGTTGATTACAATCATGTGGTCAGAAATCAAAACAAGAGTGTTGATGCTTTAGCTAATTGGGCTTTGGACAAAGGTGATCTTATTTGTTATGGCCACCCTCCTAGATGGTGGGCTTCACAAATAAGGGAAGCTCTTCTTTCTATCATTTCTTTGGATGGCTCCAGTTCTGAAGGTACCTAGTTTCTTCTTGCTTTATTTTTGCTTCTCTTTTTATTTTATTTTTTTTTTTTTGAGGTGTGTACGTTTTTTGTTTTGTTTTGTTTTTTGTTGTTCTTGTGTTTTTGTTGTTTTGTGTTTTTTCTATTTGTTCTTGTGTTTTTGTTGTTCTTGTTCTTGTGTTTATGTATGTTTGTGTTATTTCATGTTTTTTTGTGTAAGTGTTTTCTATGTTTTTTGTTTTTGTTTACTGTTTGTTGTTGGTTGTTTTTTTTTTTTATTTTTATTTATTTATTTTGTAGGTTTTGTTTGTTTGTGTTTTTCATGTTTTTGTTGGTTATGTCTTTGTAGTGTTCTGTTGTTTTTGTCATGTTTGTGTTTTGGTATGTTGTTCTTGTGTTTTTTCTATGTGGTTCGTGTTGTGGTTTTTTTTCTTATTTTCTGTGTGCTTGGTTGTGCTTTATCTTTTTGACACACTCAAGGAGCATGTTTTTTATTTTTATTTTATTTTATTATTCTTATTTTTATTTATTTATTTATTTTATATCTTATTGTGTGTTTGTTAGCTCCTTGAGTATGTCAAAGGTGGTAGGCCAGGATCGTACCCTGGGCGATTTTGGTGGAATGGATACCCCTGCCTCCTTGGGTCTTACCCGAAAGTGGCATCCCTTTTGGGATGTTTTCCACAAATAAAAAAAACTATATTTCTTTCATCAGTCTTCCTAGCCTTCTACTAGAGTAAAGAAACCCATCTCTAAATGTGTGACCCCGGGAGTGTGTGCCATAACTAACCCTACTTGCAATGTTATTATATCAAATGAAAATGAAAAAGCACACAAGCACATATAACGTGAAAGTAAAAAGCAAAGAAATATTATTTTATTAATGCTTCCAGATCTTGGTTACATGTACGTCCCTCTAAGGGATACTCATTTTTGATATAATCTATTACAAGTGGGGCAACGGTGAATGTATCCCCCGCAAGGGGATGGTGCACCTTCGTAGGCCTCTCGATCTCGCACACCAAACTGTTCGAGGGCTTACTAATACCTCCTTCTCCTGATCTCATCTGGGAGGGATCTCATGCTCTAGATACTTCAAACTGATCCTATGAACTTGTATCTGTGGGTATGGAAACAACAGAGCATAGTAAGTAGTATGGGCCACCTCTCTAGAAGAGGCTCTTATTAGAAAATCTGATAAATAAGATAAATGATCATGATAACAATGAAATACGAGCATAAAATAAATAATAAATGCATAGAGAGCTTAGAAATACGATGCAAATATGATTAAGAAATCAGATCTGAGCTATGACTAATTAAATAAATCAAGCAGTAATGGATCTAAGCTAAAACAAAGGGAAATAATGTCTAATACCCTAAAGTATGCCTACGAGCCACTATCCAAGATAGCGGCCATGAAGTAAAGCTCTCCTCCTCATGAACCAGGGGTTGTAGCACTATCTCCTTTGCTCCAATTGATGTTCAAGGGTCATCGGTTGTGTCTTGGTACACTTGTTGGTGGTGAATAATAATGGATCTGAATAGCGAGTGCATAGTCTCTTCTCAGTCGAATAGCACTTCATTGCTCCTCAAGGGTGCACAAATTCACTCTCCAATATGATAGGGCTTCACTGCATAAACTCTAAAAATCGTGGATCTCTTGCTCTTTGTGGGAGAGTCCATATGTAGACCATCCCTCTTTCAGATCTAGACCTTGGCTTCCTAGAGAAGCCTCAATCCAAATTGCATGTGACTGATCATCCTGGGTGGAAAGCATCAGTCACAAACTGGCATTGAAGGGGTAGTTAGGAGGAACTCAGGGAGTTCCTCACCAAAATCCACCCTTGAAAAACTGCAAGGTGTAGTCAAACTACATGATCTAGGCCCGTATTCATGGCCAGATTGTGCATGGTGCTAGCCACTATCAAGTCCAATGGCTAGGTGTGACCATTGTAAGATTTAGTAGCCAGATGTGGTAGTCACTCTTCTTGAGAGTGACTAAGCCTGGATGGGCTAGAAATACCCTTTTTGAGTGGTTAGGACCATTGCTAACTCTTGGAGAGGTCCAAGAGGATTCATATGGTCTATGAATGTGTCCATATGGGTAGTCTCCTAAACATGATGTATTTTAGGTATCTATAGATACCCTTTTTGGGATGCGCTGTGGGAAAACACAACATGGAGCAAAAATAGACCACCTAGGGTCACATTGTAGGTTGTGTGATGATCATTGATCTGATCAACATTGGATGCCCTAGTCATGCAGAAGGTACACATCCTAGAATCATTACTTCCAATAGGATGGAAGGCTTAAATTTTTCAAAAGCTTGCACTCATTCATCAGACAATCGGGTAGCTTGATTGCTACTATAGGCTTCAGTGCAACTATAGATCCGAAAGGAGGAGAGCTACAAACTTAACTATCATGTTTAATTTTTGCTCCAACAAAGGGTAAGCTTATGATAGTTGTTGGCAATGATTCATAAGATGAACGCAATTTGACATGATCGAGTGATATTTTGTTGACTTTGATTATGATTGTTTGAAAATTTTTGACTACCCCCTCAAGCGATGAGTCGATGAGGAAAGGAAAATTAATAAAGTGATGAGTCACTTGACCAAGATGAAATATTTGGACCTCTTTAGAGGGTTGCTTTGTTGTTATAGGGTAGGTCCCATCCAGGTGTGACTTCAACCATTTTTGGTAATTGTACATCTCTATCCCATGGGGCGGTCCGGCCGCAATGGCCTTCTTAGGGAATTAAGATGATAGCAATTCTATTATAGCCTATGTTGAATCACTATTTGTTATAGGAGAAATGAGATGGATCCTCGCTCCCATGGGGCAGTTCGACCGTCATGGCCTTCTTCGAGATTGAAGTGAAGCTTCTCAATTCTACCATAACTAATTTACCCCAAGTGGCCTTATGGTAATTTACTCATCTTGTCGGATTGCATGGAGCGCTAGTCACTGCAATCACCAAGTGTATAGAGCAAATAACTGATTACGAGGCTCACTTGAGATTTTGTTTATTTGATTTTTTTTGTGTTAATTTGAATTTTATGATGTTTTTGTATTTTACTTTATGTTATTTTTTTGGTATTTGTGCACATTTTGGTTGTTTTGGATTGATAGATGTGCTTATTGACTCATTTTGAGGTGCTTTATGGTGAGAAATTGAGTGAATTTCTCCTTGTTTCTTAGCCACTGTCAGGTCCAACGACCCCCAATTACTGCTTCATGGCCGTTGTCAGGTCCAGTGGCTAGAAAGTGCAGGCCACTGACACTAGCAATAGATGAGGAATGATTTGAAAATACAAAAGTAAATTCTAGGGTTTTACCTTTCATTATTTCCAGCTATCAATTGCACTTTTGAGCTCTGAGGTGAGAAAGTGCAATTATGACATGAAGTGCTACCAAATTTGCTGTTGATTTGGATGTCATGGCCGAGTAGGGGGAGGCATATACGAGCGGAGGAGCCAGATCTTCATGGGTACTCTACCAAACCCTAATCTATTTATTTAATTTGGTAAAATGAACCTAATTAATTAATTTGGTAAATGAACCTCACTAAACCTGTTGGAAACGAATCAAACCCATCAATAGGTCCAGGTTAAGGTTAGTTTTAGTGGGTCTAGGCTAGTTTTAGGACTTTTCCATTTTTTTGTTATTTTTAGCCAAGGGGGAACGTCATTGGCATGTCACCCTTTGGCCGCTACCACTCAAAGCGGCTTACCTAGGCCCGAGGCTGGCCGTTGTTGCCGTCAACGACTAGCTTAAATTCCAACGATTAAATTTTTAACCATTGGAAACTGGCCACTATCGGCTTCAACAATCGCTTCATGGCCAAACATGGTGTGAGTGAAAACTAGGCCTTAGGCTTATTTTTCAAATTTTTGAATTTTTAAGTAATTTAATTGATTTTTTTTGTAATTTTGAAGTGTAGTTTTTGATTTTTTTTAATTTTGAAGTGTTGTTTTTTTTTATTTTTAGGTGCATTTAGTTACTGTTTTAATAGCCTTAAGCTCATTTTAGATTATCTTGCACCGTTTTTGTTTGATGCATTTATTAGCTTGTGAGTGCATTTAATTTAGGTATTTATTTTGCACTTCTAGATTTTGTCTGCATGGGCTCGGGACCCAAAATTGCTTATGGACCTCCTACCCCACATGGATGACATTGAATGGGATTGGCTCAATGCTCGTGGCCTCCAGTATGTCACTAGGATTCCGATGATCATGTCGGATCAGGCCTATCTTACTACCCTGGCCCATAGGTGGGACTCCAGGACTAACACATTCCACCTCCCTACCGGTGAGATGACCATTACACTAGAGGACATGTACAGGATCTTCAGGATCCCCTTTGATGGAGTCCCCATTGTGTCTTTCCCCATGAATTCTAGAGAGGTAGTCTTCGCGAGAGTCTTTGGGAGACATGTTGCTACTTTGTTTCAGGATACCTAGTCATGTGGGGTTTCCATTATTCGATGGTACTAGGAGGATGTCTTTTCTCGAAGACATATTGTCCTGCTGATGGTTATCTATAACATCCTTCTACTCGACTACTCTAGAGTGAGGTTCCCATGGAACCTCTTGGTGATGGTTCAGGATCTGATTGATAGTGAGGCACCTATTATTTATGCTTGGGGGAGTGCTTTGTTGGCGTAGTGCTATGATGAGTTGTATCGTATCCAGTGGTGGGGATGAGCCAGCATCACTTGCAACCTACTCCTACAGATCTAGGGCTAGGAGTATATCATGGTGGACCATCTAAGAGGTCTACCTATCGATTTTACTAACATAATAGAGGCTACTCAGTGCTATGGATCTAGATGGGCCCGAGAGTACGAGGAGCACAAGAGTCGATGCTTTGTAGGGGAGATTTCCCACTACATGACTACTCTAACTGGCTTGCAGGCCCAGGACATCATTTGGAGGCCCTATCATGCTTGCCCCACCTGGGAGGAGGTAGATAGATTCACAGCTTGGACTCGATACGACCGATGGGTTATCGACCGCAAGGATGGCATCAGGGAGTTCTACTATTCTAGGGTGCTTCGATAGTTTGGCATACAACATGATGTTCCTCTTGAGCCATGTGTACAGATGGATTTCTATTGAGAAGAACCTTCCACGACCTTGAGTTTTAGTAGTTTCAAAGGAGGATGATCCTCCTGTAGTTGATGTGAGTGTAGCTGATTTTGGGGTTACTGAGGCGTATACCTATTGGTGGGTTAGTGATTATGGTAGGTCAATGGACACCTAGGGTAGTATGTGGATGAGGCAAATATTGAGGATCCTAATGGGCAGCGAGTGAGGGCTCAGATAGAGGATTGGAGGTAGGTAGAGTAGAAGGTTGTAGAGAAGGTATCCCTTGAGGAGGAGGAGTTATCTCCCAAGAAGGAGTACCCTCTCTAGGTTCAGCTACACCAGGTAGAGATTGAGCTTCAGTTAGCTTAGATTCAGGTACATTAGCGAGATTTTACTATGTCTACACTTCAAACACAAGTTGCATAGCTCACTACCGAGCGAGATGCCACTCGAAGCTATATTGTTCTAGCCGCTCCTACTATGTAGGATCCTATGGGTTTAGATGCAAGGGTTGAGGTGAGATAGCTACAAGGGATTATAGAGGAGAATGAGGACTAGATGGCATCAGAAATTGCCTACATCATTACTCTAAGGTCTCAAATTCAGCTACTAGGTGCCACTCCTAGGGAGAGATCCATAGTAGGGGGGTCACAACACAACATGCGGACTACATCAGGGTAGTCTTCGGTCCGGCCTAGCCAGAGGACTAGGACCCATACAGAGAGGACTACAGGGACTAGCTCCCATTGTTCGCACAGGGACAAAGTCAAGGGTGGAGGTGAGGTAGGGGGCACAGGCCTAGGTTGATGGTTTTATTGTACTGGCTTCATTTTTTAGTGTAAGGTTGGGTGACCTACATAGTTGTAGCCTTATGGAAATTTTGTACCTCCATGTACTTATTTGACACACATATATATGATATCTAGACTTTGAGACTCATTATGTGTATCTTTTATGATTATGTTTTTATGTTTATGTGATGCAGTATCATGATCTTATGTGATATGATGTGATGTGATGCTTTAGATGTTATGATGTGGATGTGTAGGTGGACTACTTTATGATTTTATGCTACATGGTGGTATGAATTTATGCTATATGATGAGTGGATGCTTAGATGGCATGATCTAGATGTGTAGATGCATTGTGATGATGGATGCATATATGGATGCAATACTTATTGTTAAATGCATGTTTAATTTTGGTCTATTGTATGTATCTAACTTATGTTGTTATGATATGGTAAATGAAATGTGTGTAATGCATTATGTTGATGATCTAATGTGAATGAACCTGTATGCTTTAATCACTTAAAACATATGGTATGATGTGACATGGGTTTTGACAATCTAATGGACGACACCACAGAATGTATAAAAATCATGAATAAATAATAACTCTTATAATAAGAATTAATCATTTAAACATCCAAATGTGAGATGAGATGATGTGATATGTATGTACTTTCTTTATAAGCTTTTATAAGTTAAAATATATCCCCAAAATAGTCAGTGGTCGTCTAAATGTCATTTCTGACATTCATCCAGTATCTATCCTATTTCATGAACACCCTTTAACGAACAAAACCTCCTAAAGAAATTTGATGATGCAAGTGATGATATGAATTGTTGCTATGAGGGGATTTTTGAGGTTTTCCATGAGACTCAAACACCCTAGTTGCTCCATCAAAAGTTGTATACTGATCATATAGAGCTTCTGAAGGATAAAGTTTTGTTATGAAGACCTATATACTCATTATCCCTATGTGTGCAAATGAATATATTAGATAAAACATAAGCATACCCCAGTGCCAGGTGGGATTCATTCAGCCCATTGCTGTATTGGGGATCCTCAAATGTTTATCCTGATCCTAAGTTGGACTCAGTTGGATTAGACCACTAGGCGATACATGACACCTAAAGCTAGCCCTTCCACATGCAAACATTGGTCTGTACAAAAGCAAGATGCTAATGTGATAGACATATCATCGTGCGTAAGGATACCTTACGGTTCATCCATGCTGAGAATTCTAGGGATTCAAGTTCAATACTCCCTTCTTTTCTTCATATTTATTTAGGATACTTGCTCATGCTTAGTGATGAAAATCACTGTTTATTTTGAATTTTTGTTTTTCTTTTGAGCAAGGGATTTATGTAGTGATGATAATCACTATTTATTTTGCTTTTGAATTTTTCTTTGTTCAATATTTTTGCTTGTTTTGATTAAAGCAAGGGATGTTAGTGGGTAGGTGTGAACTTGTCCTTTTTCCAATTCTCAGCATTTTCGAACCGGTCGCATAGGGGGATGAGCAAGATAAAATTTTCACCTTAGGATACCTAATACCACTTCATAATGTTCATCTTTCCCTTGTTCCAACTAGGATTTTAGTATTTTGATTAGTGATAGGATTTTGAAATATACCAGGTGCTATCAAAACTAAACCTCACCTATTAAAATCTAAGGTAAATTTCTACAAAGTTTGATAAAACCACTAGGTATGGCTGAGTGACCAAAAAACCCTAGTATATTCCTTATAGAAATAGGAGGGGTTGTGTTGAAAAATACAGTTACACACATGGGTTATGGATGATGATGGATTTTGAAGATGCATGATTGAGGTACAAACGTGGTGTCATTTGTAATATTGTGAATACAACCTACTAAATGTAAATGCAATGGATGCAAATACCTAATGCAATGCAACTATATGGATGCAAGTGCGAATGCATAATGTAAATATTTTTGTATTTTTGATGCTTTCAATTGTTTTTGAGTTTTTATTATTCTGAATGTTTTTGAACTTTTGATTTTAAATTGTTTTTGTGCTTTTATGTTTTTTTGTTGACCAAAGGGATTATGGTGCCTTTGGGGCTTTTTGTGATTTGACCAAAGGTGCTATGCTACCTTTGGAGCATTTTGTGAGTTGACCAAAGGGCTTTAAGATGCCTTTGGGGCCTTTTGTGAGTTGACCAAAGGGCTTTAAGATGCCTTTGGAGCCTTTTGTGAGTTGACCAAAGGGCTTTAAGATGCCTTTGGAGATTTTTGTGAGTTGACCAAAGGGCTTTAAGATACCTTTGGAGCTTTTTGTGAGTTGACCAAAGGGCTTTAATATGCCTTTGGAGACTTTTGTGCATTTACCAAAGGGATTTAAGATACCTCTGGAGCTTTTTTCTTTTAAATTTTTCTATTGTTTTTGTAATTTTGAAATTTATTTGAATGTTTTTGATATTTTGTTGTGCTTATGTGTGAAACACCTTTAAATGAATAATGTTGAGAGGCTCTGGCTCCTCAACACCCTCTAGCATTGTTAGGTGATATGCCCCAAGACCAATATTCTTAGAGATGATATAGGAACCTATCCAATTGGCCACAAATTTCTCTTGCAGATGCACCAACATATTTGAGTTCTGTTGGTTTTATTTAAGCACAATATCCCCAACTTTAAAGTCTCTCAAGTGGAATTTATTGTTATAATATCGTGTTAGATGATCCTGGTAAACATGAAGATGCTCAAGAGCATTGATGTGATGTTCATCTAGAAGGGTCAACTGATCCAAGCGAGCTTGTCGCGTAGTGTCGTCATTGATGAACTCTTTCAATGCAACGTGCAATGTCAAAATTTCCAACTCTAAGGGCATAATGGCCTCAGCACCATATACAAGTGAAAATGGTGTTGCCCTAGTGGGTGTTCATATGCTAGTCCTATAAGCCCATAATGCCAAGGGCAATTGCAGATGCCAATCCTTATGATTTTATTTCATCATATTCTTTAAGATGGCTACTATTATCTTGTTAGAAGTATTTGCTATCCCATTTGCCTACGGATAGTATGGCATCACAAAAATATGCTAAATTTTGTATTTTGTCATTAAAGCTCACACATTTTTGTTTTTGAATGATGGACCATTATTCAAGATTATCTTGAAGGGTACCCCAAAATGATAGATGTTATTGTCAAGTATGGACTCCACAATCTGTGGACCAATCACCGAGGTTAAGGGGACCGCTTCCACCCATTTGGTGAAGTACTCAATGGACGTTAAGATAAACATGTGTCAGCCCAAATATGGGGGAGAAATATTTTTGATCAGATTGAAACCCCACTGAGAAAATGGCCAAGCCGCCTGAATGGGTTGTAAGGCTTGAGATGGCAGGTATGTCATATTTGCATGCTATTGAAATTTAACACATTTCCTAACATACTCGTAGCAATCCTTCTCCATGGTGGGTCAGTAATAACCCATTCAAAGGATGCACTTGATAATGGCCATGCCATTGAAGTGGCCATTGCATGTACCATTGTGAGCTTACAAAATCACCCAAGCTGATTCTTGGGGCTCTAAGAAATGAAGGAGGACTCCATCGTAGCTTCGAAGATACAATATGCCTCCTAGCAAGACATATCTTATCACTTTTTGCTTGAATGCTCATATTTTGGCATGCGATAGTCCCTGTGGGATGATTCCAAGCCTAAGGAAGTATTGTAACTAGGATAGCCAATACTGATAGGCTACAACCTCGATAGATAAGATGACTTGTATAATTTTATTTGTACAAATGTAGATTGAGAAACAACCTTGTGGTGAATAGTGGTATCATTATCCATGGGACCCTACGAGATCAAGGATCCCTAAGGTGCATTCTCTAAAAAGTATTTGGATTTACAGAACCACTCATGATTTGGCTCTATATGAATCATGTTGACTAATTTATTATTATCAAAAGCCTCACGCTGCATCACTGAGTACGAGAGCATTTTCACATGAATGGTAGTGAAATCAACAGATGTATTTTGAGGGATCAAGGATCATAAAGATACCATGGTGTCTACAAATATATTTGATGAATGAGGGATTGCCTTGATGGTATACCATTATAGTTTGGCTAGATAGGTGTCAACAAGCTCCTTGTAAGATTTTAGGATTGGATCCCGATATTGAAATAGTCCTTTGACTTGGTTAACTATTAGGAGGGAGTCACCAAAGATATTTAACCTCTTGAATATCATGGTGATGGCTATTTGGAGACCCAATATTAGGGCCTCATATTCGGTGTTGTTATTAGTGCAAGGGAATTCTAGCTTGAATGACAAGGGCATTGGAGCACCTTGTGGCATGAAAAAGACAATCCTTGCACTACCTCCTTGCTCACACTTTGAACCATCAAAGAACAAAGTCATGTTAGCTTCATTTTTAGGTTCTTTAGGTTTGGGTGCTTCTGATAATGCGAATACTACATCATTAGGAAGTTCTATGGTGAGGGGCCTGCTATCCTGAAGAGGCACCTTAGCTAGCTGATCAACTATGAATTGTCCCTTGATTGATTTTTGGATTATGAATTCCAAATCAAATTCTATCAATAGCATGATCCACTTTGCACATGTATTATGATATGAATTGTTCATCATATACTGCAAATTTTTTTGTTTGGATATTATATATGTTGTATGGCTCAACATTAGTGGTGAAATTTCTTAGTTGCAAAGACCACGACTAAGCACATCTTTTCTACGTATGCATATCCTATCTCATAGCTCACCAAGGTGCGGTTGATGTAATATATTGTGTGTTCTTTATCTTGCACGTTATTTTGAGCCAACATGGTACCCAAAGAAAAATCGATGGTAGATATATATAACAAGAATGATACATATGACCTTGGTGGAGCCAAAAATGGTGGTGTTTCCAGGTACTCCTTGATTTTAGCAAAGGCTTGCTGATATTCTTCATCCCACTTGAATGGGATCCCCTTGTGTAACAATCGATTCATGGGTCAATTTTTTTTTTTATAGTTGTGCAATAAATCACTTTATGGATTCTTCTTTGCCCTATAAGCTTCTTAGTTCTTTGATGTTCATGGGTGGGGCCATTTAAAATATAGTCTTTACCTTTGTTGGGTCTACCTCGATGCCTTGTTTGGAAATGATGAATCCCAAGAGTTTTCTAGAAGTTACACCAAAGACACATTTCTTGGGATTCAACTTGACATTGTGCTCAATTAGGCGATCGAAGACCTTTTTGAAGGTCTCAACATACTCTTCACACGACAATGACTTGGCCAATTAGTCATCGATGTAGTCTTCCAATATATTGTACATGTAGTCATGGAAAATGTATGTCATAGACCATTGATATGTGGCACCAACATTTTTAAGGCCAAATAGCATTACTTTGTAACAGAATGTCCCCCATGGAGTAATGAACGTAGTTTTATGCTAGTATTTGGGTTTAATATGAATCTAATTGTAACCAAAAAAATCATCCATTAGGGAGAGCATCTCATGACCTACAGTTGCGTATACAAGAGCATCTATGTTGGGCAATGGGAATGAATCCTTTGGTGTTGCCTTATTGAGATCCTTGAAATCCGTGCAAATGTAGATTTTTCCATTAGGTTTTTATATGGACACCATGTTTGATATCCGTTCTGGATAGTCAATGGGAACAATGAATACCACATCCAATAGTTTCTACAACTCATTCTTTACCATCAAAGTGACGGTTGGATGCATCTTTCTAAGCTTCTGCTTGACCGATTTCTTTGTGGGGTCTAGCGAAAGGTTGTGGACAACCAATTTTGAGTCAAGTCTTGACATGTCTTTGTAGGTCCAAGAAAAGATATTTGGTCTCTCTTAGCGAGTATCTAATATGCCTTTGAAGAAATAATCTCTTGTTCTTGAAGGTTCATTCACGGTGGTAAGTGGGTAATCCTATGTTTGCTCAATTTGGGAATCTGTACCCGTCCCCCATAACCATGGATGGAGGCTCAGGATATTTGTGCAACCCCAGGAAGTATGCACCACAACTGACCCTAATTGCAATGTTATTATATCAAATGAAAATGAAAAAGTACACAAGAACATATAACAAAAAAGTAAAAAGCAAAGAAGTATTATTTTATTAATGCTTCTAGATCTCGGTTACATGTACGTCCCTCTAAGGGATACTCATTTTTGATACAATATATTACAAGTGGGGCAATGGTGAATGTATCCCCTACAAGGGAATGGTGCACCTTCGTAGGCCTCCCGATCTCACACACCAAACTATCCAAGGGCTTACTAATGCCTCCTTCTCCTAATCTCATTTGGGAGGGATCTCATGCTCTGGATACTTCAAATTGATATTGATAACCTATATTTGTGGGTATGGAAACAATAGAGCATAGTAAGTAGTAAAGGCCACCTCTCTAGAAGAGGCTCTTATTAGAAAATCTAATAAATAAGATAAATGATCATGATAACAATGAAATACTAGCATAAATCGAATAATAAATGCATAGAGATCTTAGAAATACGATGCAAATGCAATTAAGAAATCAGATTTGAGCTATGACTAATTAAATAAATATAGTAATGGATCTAAGCTAAAACATGGGAAGTAATGTCTAATGCCCTAAAGTATGCTTTTGGGCCACTGTCCAAGATAGCGGCCGTAAAGTAAAGCTCTCCTCCTTGTGAACTAGGGGCTGTAGCACTATGTCCTTTGATGCAATTGATGTTTAAGGGTCTCCGGTTGTGTCTTGGTACACTTGTTGGTGGTGAATAATAATGGATCTGAATAGCGAGTGCATAGTCTCTTCTCAACTGGATAGCACTTTGTTGCTCCTCAAGGGTTCACAATTTTTCTCTCTGATCTAATAGGGCTTTATTGCATAAACTCTAAAAATCATGGATCTATTGCTCTTTATGGGAGAGTCCCTATGTAGAATTTTTATCCTTTTGATCTAGAACTTGGCTTCTTGGAGAAGCTTCAATCCAAATTATATGCGATTGACCATCCCCGGTAGAAAGCATAAGTCACAATATGGCATTGAAAGGGTAGTTAGGAGGAACTAAGGGAGTTTTTTGCCAAAATATGCCCATAAAAAATGCAAGGTGCAGTCAGAATACATGATCTAGACCCATATTCACATCCAGACTATGCATGGTGCTAGCCACTATCAAGTCCATCAGCTAGGTGTGGTCGTTGTCAACTTTAGTGGCTAGGTGTGGCAACCACTTTGCTTGAGAGTGGCTAAGCCTGGATGGCCTAGAACTACCATTTTTGAGTGGTTAGGACCACTTCTAACTCTTGGAGAGGTCCAAGAGTATTCATATGGTCTGTGAATATCTCCATATGGGTAGTCTCCTAAACATGATGCATTTTATGTGTCTACACTAAATTGCATAAGTGAAGTTTATTTCCTAGAATATTAGAGGTTAAACAAATCCTCTAAGCAATGTTTCATTTATTCCTATTGAAAATAGTTTTCTCTGGATATTATTTTTCTTTAGGATTCTAAGGTTGATGTCTATAATCTTGATATTTTTAGGAAGGCTATTTGGAAATATGGTTTCTTTGCTGCAAGCTCAGTGAATGTCTCTTCTGGTAGGTTGTTATGTCTGTGGAACTTGTCAAAAGTTGATGAATCTATCATTTCTTCCTCTGACAGGGTCTTTAACATTTTATTTTTTTTAAAGACTCAAATCATTGATGGGTCATGTCCAACATTTATGCTCCTAAATCTAGGTCTAGAAAAAGTTTTTTTGGTCTTTGTTGACTGCAATGAGGGGTGTCTTCAAGCAGGAAGCCTAGGTTTTAGAGGGAGATTTTAATTTCCCTCTTTTCCATTATGATAATAAAAGTGGTAATAGTCCTTGTTGCAAGAGTATGGAAGAATTTACTGAGTTTTTGAATGAGTGTGGACTCATGGATATTGACCTAAACGGGTCTAAATTCACCTAAAATAACAAAAACATGTATGATCAGATAATTCTTGTCAGGTTAGATAAGGTCTTGGTCTCCAAACAAGGACTACCATTTTTTGGGGATGCCTCTATTTGTTCTCTTCCTAAAGTGGGTTCAGACCATAACCTGATATGGTTTGAATCATCCTAAAATTCTAAGTTTTTCCTAGACCATCCAGGTTTGAGGCAATTTGGTGTCAGTACCTAAACTTAGAAGCAATGATTAAGGAGTGGTGGTTTGTTGAAGTTCTAGGAGTGGGTTTATCCAAAGTGGTTGCTAAACTCAAGTTCATCAAGAGCAATTTCAAATCATGGAATAAGAATATTTTTGGTCATGTCCTTTAGAAGAAGGAAATTCTTAAATGTCAACTTAAAGATATTGAATTAGCAATGGAATCAAAAGTTTATTTTGAAATTCAGATTGAAAGAGAAGGAGATGTTTTCTGAGTTCCATAATACTCTAGTGAATGAGAAATTAGTATGGAAACAAAAATTTAGGGTTCTCTAGCTCAAGGAAGGTGATAAGAACACTAAATTTTTCATGCTTAAACATTTAGACATAGAAGTATTAATAGAATTAAAGAAATTTTTAGAGACAATGAATGTAGGATGGTGAAAATTCAAAATATCAAAGTAGTTGTCTCATTTTTTGGTTCTCTGTTGGGGTCTAGAGTTGCTAGGAATTCATAGGCTAAAAGTAAACTTATTTGTAATATTCCCACCTTGGTTTTAGGTGATATGAATCTGATCCTGGATACTCCTTTCAGTGATGATGAAGTCAAGGCTATAGTTTTTGCTATGAATGGATTGAAAGCTCCTAGTCCTGATGGTTTCCCCCCCTCTTTTTTTAGATTTTTTAGCATATCATAGGCAAGGATATTTGTGAAGCCTTGAGATCTATACAAAGGTAAAAATTTATTCCTTGTGGGGTGAATTCCACCTTTCTTGTGCTTATCCCAAAGTCAATAGGCACCAAATATTTCTATTATTATAAGCCTATTAGACTATGTAATACAATTTATAAAATTCTTTCAAATACACTGACCAATAGACTAAAACATACTCTACCTTACCTTATTGATAAGGCTTAGAGTGGGTTTGTGGCTAGAAGGAAAATTTTGGATGTGATTGTAGCAGTACATGATCTCATTCATTTGATTCATAAAAGTGAAAGGTCGGGTCTCTTCCTCAAGTTGTATATGAACAAGACTTATAACAAAGTATCCTAGGATTTCTTACTAAAGGTCTTGGCCAAATTTAGATTCAATCAAAACTAGATTGAATTGATAAAAGAGTGCATTTCTTTAGCTAAATTCTCTATGTTGGTGAATGGGTCCCCAATTGGATACTTCTCAAGTTGTAGAGGTATTCACCAAGGTGATCCCCTATCTTTGTATCTCTTTATCCTTATGGTTGATACTCTTGGTAGATCCATTTCTGCAGATATTGCTGTTGAAGGGTTAAATCCAACTTCGTCCATTGAACCAATCTCTCATCATCAATTTATCAAAGACATGCTCCTATTCTTTTTGGATTTTGTGGTCTAGGTGAGAGCCATAAAGGAAATCTTGAATTTGTTTGAGAGGATAACAAGACAAAAAATTAACTATTCTAAAAATAGGTTGTACTTTCTTAATATCCTAGTGAATAGACAAAAGAAGATTGCTAATATTTTGGGCCATGAAGTGGTTGATTTCTCAGTTGTGTACCTTGGAATACCCCTATTCAAAGGTAGAATGGTGGATAGTCTTTGGGATCCTCTTATTAAGAGAGTGTATACGAAGCTTGCTAGATGGAAGGATGCCCTTCTTAGTC
Source organism: Wollemia nobilis (assembly GCA_028583015.1). Classification (NCBI taxonomy): domain Eukaryota; kingdom Viridiplantae; phylum Streptophyta; class Pinopsida; order Araucariales; family Araucariaceae; genus Wollemia; species Wollemia nobilis. The sequence goes on from JAQPPZ010000622.1 coordinate 5,416,519, forward strand.
AAGCATGAAAGGCTTGTCAAAACTACCCTTCAAGGTATTCCTACATTCTTCATGTCTATTTTTAGAATCCCTTCAATTTTTTTTTTTTAAATTGGAATGAATCCAAAAATCCTTTTTATGGGCACGTTTAGAAGATAAAAGAAAATTTCATCTTGTTTCCTAGAGTTAGGTCTACAATAGGAATTGGGGCTTAGAGACCCTCGCCTTATGAATAAAACTATGGTGGCCAAGCAGGGATGAAAACTTTCTAATTTGGAAGATGTAGGTTGGGTTTAAATTATTTTTCTAAATATTTAAATTAGGCAGGGTGTTTTATATTTGATTATTTGTTTCCTTTGGGTTCTATTTTTTGGTAGATCTTGGTGAAGTCTAGGTATACCATAGTCAAGGGATGTAGGTGGGATCTGGGAAATGGAAAGAGGATTGGATATTGGAATAACCTATGGCTTTTGGATGAAACCTTAGCTCATGATCCCAATTTAGTGTTGGCTGAACCTATATCTAGGAGTTTTGGGAAAATTAACGTTACTAATATCATTGAAGAAATTAATGGTAGAAAGTCCTAGAAACCTTTGAGTACCTATAACCTTAGCAAGGAGGAAAAATTGGCCTAGGATTTCATTTTTAATGCCCACAAGTTTTAGATCATTAAGGTATGTGATGAGGAAGATGCTTTGATTTGGAAGGGGGAGAGTGATGGTTCCTTTTTAGTGAGTTTAGTGTATACCCTTCTTGATTCTGGCTTCCCCCAGTGGCTTCCATCATGTGAAGTTTGGTAAAAGTTTATCACCCCAAAAATAAATGTTTTCTTTTTGTTGGCCATTTAAAATAAGATCCTAAAAATTAAAAATTTAAGAAAGCGAGGGATGAGTCTCTGAAAATACTACTTTTGTGAATCATGTGATGAATCTTTAAACAATTTGTTCTTCCAGTGACCTTTCTTTTTTGAGGTTTTGTGGGTGGTTTTGAATGCTTTGGATGTTTGTTGGATCATTATGAATCTTCTTCATGATGTTTATTCATAATGGGTATCTCCCTTTATGTCCTCAAGGATCAAGTGGTTTTGGTGGATTGTGTTACCCATATCTTATAGTGTATCTAGTGGGAGAGAAATAATAAATCTTTCAAGAACATCAATAGGGATGTTATTTTGGATTGTTCTAGGGTGATCTCAGGAACTATTGAGAATGATTTTAATATCCAACTTGAGATGAATGGTGGTAGGTAGGATGAAATTGCTATAGAGATGAAACTTAACTTTTACCTTATCCTTAGATTGATGGAGGCCCCTCTGCCTAATCCTAGAGCATTTATCAAGTGGATCCCCCCTGCAATTTGGTTCAAGCTTAATTTTGATGGGGTTTCAAATGGTAATCCTAGGTTGGAAGGCATTGGAGGTGTCCTAAGGAATGAGAAGGGGAATTTTGTTTGGCTTTTATGGAATCTCTTAATATCCAAACATCCCACTTCATGGAAGCTAGGGATTTGTACCAAGGTATATATTTTATTGAGCCTTTGGATTGTAGGAAGATTGCCATTAAAGGGGATTCATTGAATCTAATTAATTTTTATGGGGCATCAAAAGATAATATCGATTTGGTAGAAACTGGGGGTATCCTAAGGAATGAGAAGGGGGATTTGGTTTTGGCTTTTGAGAAATATCTTAATATCCATACATCCCACTTTGTGGAAGCCAAGGCTTTGTACCAAGGTCTATATTTGATTAAGTATTTGGATTGTAGGAATATTGTCATTGAAGGGGATTCATTGAATCTAATTAATCTGTTCAAAGAGACTCAAATCCTAAGTAGTTGGTTTTGGTAGGTGATATTTTTTGGTATAGGAAAGATAACCACAACTTTTGGGTTGGAAATAACATTGTTTTCTACAATCTCCTTTTCTCTTGAGCCTCTAAATCCACATCTTCATTGGATTTGGTAGTTTTTTCAAATTCTCTTTGATGATTTTTGTGATATCTCCAACAACTTGGTGGTTCTTTTAAACCCATTGAAGGTGGTATACTTTAGCATAGTGAGCTACAACACAAGAATATTGGTATCTAGGGCCTTGTATTCTAGTGACAGTATTTATGAGTGGTTGATCTATAGGAACATGGATAAAATTGTGTTGGAACCTACCACTCTTCAAGTTGAAGATGACATCAAAAAAATCCTTCAAAAAGGAGACCTTCTTTATTGTATCCTGAAGTTTCATGGGTATCATTTTGGGATTTCGAGGCATATGGCACACTCTTAGATAAATGAATGGATGAAAGTTGAAAATTTATAATTTGAGGTCTTTGTTGCTTTAGTTGTTGAGGTGATAGGTCTACCCCTTGCTAGATACTGTCATAATAGGGAAAAATATTCCCTGACAAGAGAATTGGGGTACTTTCTAGATGAAGGTAAGTATTTGCCAAAAGTTCAAAATGGTTATTAGCCTAAGGAGCTTAAGGCCCCATGGGAAAGGGTTCTTTCAATGGTGATGGATTACCTTTTTTTAGATGCAAACAGAGATGTTTTGCATAGCTACCATACCATGTTTCTCAACCACCTATGCCATAAGAGACATATGAATATTTCTTCTTTTTTATTTTGTTTTATGAATAAATCAATGTTTGACATCAAGAGGAAAAAATGTTTAGATCCTATTTACTAGGGATTGGCTCTTTTGATTTTTGAAAATGTCACGATGGCTAAGGGTCTGTCTATGGAAGTGATTCTTAATCAAGTGGACCTTTAAAAGTGACTTCGATTATTGATCCTCATCCCGTGTCTTCTCAATCCAAATCTAGTGGCTCTTCAGATTCAAAGGACCTAAAAAGCCTTATTATTTTTGCAAAGATAATGGAGAAAGCCTTGAATGCTTTGGGTGGGGTTTCAATCTCACCTAGGGGAATCAAAGGCAGGAGATCAAGGTGGTCCAAATATTTATTTGTAAAATTGGTTAAAATTGAAAAATCCTCTATTCCTATGGACAAGTTGGATCCGAAGAATCAAGATCTAGTGAAAAAGGAGAAAAATTCTACGGATTTTGTTGACTATCATGGGAAGACTCCCCCTACATCATTGGATATTCCAAGCCTACCAAATTCCTTCCTTAATATACTTAAAGATAATAATAAGGCCCTTTTTGGGACCCTTAAGGTGGCAATAACCTATGTATAAGAGATCCAAGTCATGATACATCATTGTTAGGGTGATCTGGGGGCTTCCAAGTCAGATTTGTGGGACAGGGGAGAGGCTTCTCATTTGAAGTAGTTTCTTGATGGTTCCTGCTTCCTTTTTCATCTTTTGCAATTTGATTTCCCTTTATCTATTTTTATTAGCCTTGGGGGCCCAATTCTTTGCATATTCTTGGGATCTCTTGTTAGTTAGGTTGATGGTCTGAAGGCTATGTTGAGTAGGATTGGTGTTTTGTTATATCATTAGGGTAATTTTAGGATTTTGCCTTTATTATACTTTTATCCACTCTTGTAAATGTTTGGGGTTCCTTTTAAAACCATTTATTTTATCTTATAAAAAAATTGATTCTAATGAATAGATGATTAAACTCACATAATAACTAAAAATATGAAAAAACAAGTTTTGTAATTACATGCTAGCTCTAATTTTATGTAGAATGCAATATAGTTTATCTTAGGAAGGACAAATAATAATAGAAACCTTAGGTCCAAGGGTTTGGTTAGTTGGTAAATTACTTTGTTTGGCATGTGTAACCTCGGTCCAAATCTCAGGGCCTTACGAAAGAAAGGGTGCATCGCACCAACATCATCGACTATGTTAAATAGTTTACCTAATGCAACTAGAGGTTATAGTTGCATCAAGGAGCATATTTGAACTCAAAAATAGGTGATGAAAAATGTAACTAATTACCAATTCCCCTAGTATACACCACCCCCCCCCCCAAAAAAAAAGAAATAAAGAAAGAAAGAAAAGAAACCTTAGTGTCTTTGTGTATCATTTGTGATAGGATGGAGCTTTGATCCAAATAATACCCAATTATCCATTTATATAATGATGAATTTACTTTATACATAGTGGATTTATAATATGAAAATTCAAGGATTGCTTCTCTTTATAGGAAGGATGTTTCTTTTACTACGTTATTCACTTTAGTTTCCTTGACAATGCCCCTCGTGGTCTTAGGTCCCTATGTATGTTATAATATGCAAGACAAAAAACTATAATTTAATGAGATATGTTTCACCCAATGGATGGGCCTATACTTTGGTTCTTTTGATAGATGTTTTATTTATTTTTAATACTATAGATCAATAAAGATTACTAGTTAAAATCAAATTATGATATTTAAAATCAAATATTTAATTAATGTTAAAAAAGTGTATTATGTTTAAAAATATGCATTCAATCCAAAGTAAAGTAATTATTTGTCACAAATTAAACTATAATTAAAAAATTAATGATATGCTAGTTATAATGAGTTGAGGGTTTGGCAATCCTAGGTTTTTCATGAAGGATGGAAATGACATACTAAGATAATTGTGGGTGAAATTGTGAATGCTCTAAAATTTGTGACAACCATTATGATCATAGGAAAAAAATTGAGAAATACAAACTCATACTCACATCCATTCTATCCAAAAATCATGTTCAAAATGCTAAGGCTTTCATTGATCACATAGTGTCAGATGACATACCATTGGTGGTGTCAAGGCAATTGCTGCAATTATTTATGGAGGACTTGAGAAATATAGAGCTTGAAGTGCATAAGGAGATATTGCAATATGTGGTGGATCAAACTCAATCCAAAGTTGTTTCTTTCAAAGAAAAAGCTAGCAAGAATGGGTCTGGTAGTGATATCAAAACTGGTAACAATTGTGTTCTCGATGGCATCGAGAATGGCAAGGTGAAGTTAGATAGTGCAAAATTTCTTTAGGATGTTGATATTTTAGGTCTATAAGATAAGGTAAAATGGTCTTGGTATCAAGTGGTGTTGGGCAAGCCTAAGTCCCCAATGACCAAGTTTGATTTGCTTTCGAAAAATGGCCAACTTTTTATTTTGGATGACCTAGTTAATATGGCCATTGAACAAGGTTCCCATAACTTTGTAGAAAAATTTATGGGGGTTAGATCTGACCTAGATGCGGTTAAAAAGTGGGCTTATGCTAAGTGGAGGTTGAATGGTGATATGAATATTGCCATCCTCTCTAGGTTTTTTTTTTTTGAAAAATTGAAAATTAGATTATATCTCTAGGGGCTTTTTTATGGTGAAGCTAAATTTTTTTGCTGATTCAGAGAGAATTTTATGGGGGTGCTTGGTTATTTGGAAGGCATGGTATTTTCCTAAGGAGATGGGGACCTGATTTCAATCCAAAGACCCAAAAATTTTTGCAGGCCCCAATTTGGATGAGATTACCAAATCTTCCCTTTCACTACTGGAATGAGGAGGTTTTTGTTGGTATTGCTAGAGAAATGGGTCATATGATTGTTGTGGATCTAGCCACCAAGTCCAAATCTCACCTCATCTATGCCAAGATATGTATTAATGTAGATTTGGGGTAAATTTACTTGATTCAATTCGATTGGTTTCAATATTGGGTGTTTGGAATCAACCTTTAGAATATGAGAATTCCCCTATTAAATGTGGGGTTTATAAGAAATTAAGTCACTTAACTCAGGCATGCCCAAAAAAAAATCTTCCTTCCAATGTCATAAATTCTAACAACAAAAACAAATTGAATAAGAGGGTTTCAAGAAGAAATATATCTTGGAAGTTGAAAACATTGAGAGCAAAAAGCAAAAGGCCTCATCCTTAGAGGTTTTTGGAAAGGAAGATATTGTGGAAGCTGAGATCCTTGAAAATAAAATAAGTAAAGCTGATATGCAAAAGGATTATTCCTTTGAGAATCAAGTTATGATAGATAAGATGAAGGTATGTGATACTTTACCCTCCTCATAAATGAATATTGTTCTTTCTCCAAATTCCTTTGATATGCTTCAAGAGATTACTTTTGGAGATGAAGGTAATGGCCTCTTGGAAAAGGCAAATGATGGAAATATTCAGTTAAAAAATGAGGAATATGAAGATGAGCAGAACCAAATAGTTTTGAAAAAGTGGGTAGATCAAATAAAAAAGAACCTAGGAAATTTAGTTGATATAGAAAAATCTACTTAAAATTCAAAAACCAAACATCAAAAGAAGTTAGGAATTAATGTGGGTACTATTAAATCTCAAGGGAGACCTTCCAATAGGAAAACTAGAGAAAGAAAAATAGAGAAATATATCGCCAGTGGAATCCAAACAACAATAGCCTTGGACAGGGGAAGTAAAAAGGTGCATAAGGCAAGAGGAAAAATATGATAATGCAGGCCATTTTAAGTTTGAAACAGAGACCTGACTATCCTCTATGGTGTTAAGGGATTTTAATCCAATTGTTTATGGGTGTTTTGCTCTTTTGGGTTCCTATTTGGTTTGGTCCTATAAGACCATTTCACTTTGTGGTTTATTGCACTTTAGAATGTCTTAGTTTTATAGGTTGTCTTGTTTGTAATGTCTCAATTTTAAGATTGCTAGTAGATTTGTATACATTTTCTTGTAAAAGGTTTGGAACCCCTTCCAAAACCCCTTCTTTCACCTTAAATAAAAAACTAAAAATGACATTTAAAAACAAACTTTAAATTAATTATATTTAAAATTAATATTAATTCTAAAGTAAAAATAAAATTACTTGATGCAACTAGAGGTTATAGTGACATCAAGGAGTAGGATTCAAACCCACGAAGAGACATAGAAAATTGTAACAAGTTGCTAATTTCTCTAATATAATAAATAAATAAATAAAGTAGTTTTTTTAAACACACACCCATAATGGTTTAAAGTCAAAATATAAATATAATATTAAGTAGTTTTTATTGGAACCAATAATTTTATTCAATAAAATAAGAGAGGTTACAATAAAAAGGGAGCTAGAAAAATCACAACTAGGGGTGCAAGGCCACCCAAATGATCAATATTGTAAAGATGAGGCTTGAGGCCAAAACAAAAACCAACCCTTAAAAGGATGAATAAAAAAAAAAACTAGGCAAAGGATCGAGCCTTGCTATGGGCACTGATAGAATGACCTGAGGCTGGAAAACGTTACCCCCTCAACCTGCTATGTCGAAACAAAGGGACCTTGAGGTAGAGGGAGGTTAGGAAAAACCCTATTAATAGTGCATGGAGCCTCATGCTAGTACTTGATAATATTTATCAAATGTACCAACTCATGAGTCAACTTGGAAGCCTATGAATGGATCTAAATAGTAACAATATAAAATATTGTAATATTTTCATGCATAGAAAACTAACTAGAAATTGAATCTCCATAATAGACAACAACATTCCTAGCTTTCTAAAGTTGAAACAAAATAATAGCATGAAATAAATTCCATAGAGCAAAAATATAAGTAGGTCAACAACTATTATCTCCAAAAAAGATCATCTACCATCTGAAGAATTTAAGATGAAAGAGCTTGAACAATGAGTGAATCCAAGACCAAGCAAACTAAGCACAAGAGCAAAACTAGAACAAATGTTTAAAAATCTCAAAATGACCACAAGCCAAATATTTAGGATTTGGAAGACCAACCCTAGTAAGTCTCTCTTCCATAGGAAGCCCTTGATAAATAAGAGACCAGAGAAAAAAGGTAATCTTGGGTTTAAGGTTAAACTACCAGGTATGATTCAGATGAGCAATCCAAGTATAGGAGGTAGAGTGAGGCTGCCATATCTCATTAATTTTGTCAACACCAGGGGAAACAAGACTAAGAAGCTAATAAAGTAAGGAAGAAGAGTAGTTCTTGAAAGGAGTATCCACATTCCAATGCCAATCCCTCCACCAGGCACTCAGGGGTTGAAGGTCAAGCTTATGAAGCATGACATTAGGCATAAGCTCTTGAATTTTAAGAATAGAAGGAAGATCTAAAATTTGAATATTAAATTCTCATTTGAGATCAGTCCAAGGAATCTAGTCTCGAAAGAGCACTAAATATTTAATAAAGCATATGCCCTTATGAAACAACCTCAAAGATTTAATCCTTGGAATATAAGCAAGAAGAACTGAAGAGTTAGGCAAAATAGGAGACAACCAAAAATTCTAAGAATTAAATGAAATACCATTATGAAAACCATCACCAATCCAGTGAAGATGAGGTTTCACCACCTCAAAAGCCCACCAAATACTTTTAATAACAAAGGAACCCCTGAATCTTAATTGGAGTAGAAGTAATGATGAGAGTATGAAGGCCAATATTAGCCCAAGCTTTGTGCCCATAAGGTAGCCCTAAATAAATACAATGGTTAATCAAAACCTTCCAGGATTATGGGCATTCAATAGCTTTAACCACCCACTTACTACACAAATAATTTTTTTACCTATGAATATCAATGATGACCATCCCACCCTTATCAGTAGACGTGCAATAGATATCCCACACAACTCGATGAAAACCACACAATTTCTTCCCCTTGGCCCAAATAAAATCCCTAAGGAGTCTGGCCAACTTGTTATAAGAATTCTTAGAATGGGGCCAATAGGAGGAGTAATAAACATGAGTGGCAACAAGAATATTTGTGCAAACCTAAAACTTATCGGTAAGAGAAATGGGATGTGAGGCCCAATAAGAAATATTCTTTTCAATTCTGTCAATGACATACTACCAGAGTTGTGAGGGCGAGCTATCAAAAGCAAAGGGTATTTATAAGAACTTAAAATGCTCACCCCTTTGAATCCAATACCATGAAAAATGTCTAAGCCAAGAAGGCACAAAAGAAGAAGCAAGGCAAAAAAACTAGACTTAGACCATTGGATGTTGGAACCTGAGGTCTTACAAAAATATTCAAATGAACCAAAGTAGTTGAAATTGAAACCCCATCCTCATTTATAGTGATAAAATAATCATCCGCAAAGTGCCCATTTAGTAATATAGGTGGACATGTCACACAAAATAATGCCTTTGATCAACCTCTTAGATGCTTGATTGGCAAGATAGTAAGAAAAGAATCATCTGCAAAGTACCTATTAATAATCTGGGTGGACATGCCAAGCAAAAGAATACCTTTGATCAACCCATTAGATGATTTTTTGGCAAGAAGATAACCCAAAATCTTTAAAATCAAGGATGTAAAGTGAGGGGGCAAAAGGATAGCCTTGACGAATAGAAACAAATAAACCAAGTTCCTCTGACCTATGTATATTAATAGTAAGACAAGTTGAAGCATCAACAAACAACATACTAACAACCCTGATAAAAAAGAGGCCAAAGCCGAGAGCTTGAGGAATGGTGAGAATGAAAGACCACTCAATATGATCATAAGCTTTCTCAAAGTCCACTTTAAGAAAAAGGGGTTTTTTTACAAAGAGATGAGCCCATTCTAAATCTTCCTAGATAGCAATAAAATTATCCAAGGTGTAACACCCTTTAATGAAACCTGTATGCTTCAATCTAAAAATCATAGGGAGAATGTTGTGAATACGAATAGCTAAAGCTTTAGCGAAAATATTGTAAGAGAGATTAAGTAGAGTAATAGGTCTCCAACTGGTGATAAGCTTAGGATTACCCACTTTAGGAATAAATTTAATGTTTCCACAATTGATGATATTGCCTAGAGAATTATTGATTAATGCTTCATAGTAGACATTGAGAAGATCAAACCAGTAAACTTCCAAGTGGATTTATAAAATTCATAGAAAAAGCCATCAAGACTAGGGGACTTATCATATGACATAGTCATAAGAGCATTATGAAGCTCAGCAAGTGAAAGATGAGCCTCACAAAGAATTCTATCATAAGCAAACAACATAGATAGAACAACATCAAGATACTATTGGAGTGTCATATGGCATTTCGAATAATCCTATTGCACTTGAAATATAAGCTTATAATAATCTACAAAGGTTGATGCAATATCAGGAAGAGAAGTCAACCTATCATGAGAGAATTGAATAGCCTTGATATGGATCCTAGTCTTCATGGAATGAAGAGATTTGAAAAATATTTTGGATGGGTGATCACCAACCCTTAGCCAGTGCAGATGAGCTTGAATTTGAGCTCCCTCTAGCTTCATGCCATTCATGGACTATAAGCTGGTGGTGAATATCAACAATCCTGGTTTGTAACTTTTGGTTATATGGATAATTTTACATCAACATTAAATTCTGTTGATACTCCTTCGTAATAACAAAATGAGCACACTTTCTGACATGTGCCACATGTTTGCCAAAATGTTGCATGAAAGCATTAGTATGGACAATTTCCTCATTCCACCAAGAAATCCAATTGACAAAGTGAGGAAACCAAGGTAATAAATTCTAGATTCTCTCAATCATAACAATCGCTAGGATGTTGTAATAAATAAGTATTTAAATAAAATTGATTGCACAAAAAATTAAATTGGTGATCACTCCACTCAATCTAAAAGGAAATCAGGAAATGATCTAATAGCAAAAATTGATCCTAGACCATCACAATCTTATTATTAATGGAGGAGAATAAAAAAATTATTTCTCTAACATCATAACTCGATCAAGGTGCTTGCAAACTTTGTCATTACCCACATGAAAATTGGACCACATGAACTAGGGTGAAGGTGTGCAATTGCACTTGAAAAAAAGGATAAAAAAGACCCCATCTGCATTTAAGAAAAATCCAGGCCTCATGCTCTCCAACACACCAATTGAAGAACACAAAATTATACTAAGAGAGGGGGGGTGAATAGTATAAGACCATTTTTTTCTTTTCTTTCCCAAATAGTATCAATCAATATAATCAATGGCAATATCAATAGCAATAACTAAAGCAATGCACAAATCATCACATACAATAGAGACACCAATTTTAACGTGGTTCACCCAATGTGGGCTACCTCCATAGAGAACATATTTTTTCTAAATATTTCTCAAATAATCTCATGGTAATCCTTCTCAATTACAATATTTATGGACCTCTGTCCAAAGGAGATGTTGATACCCTAATATCAAGTTCATGGATCTCTTCCACAAGAGAACTCTTTCCCCTTCTACTCTAGATAGTGATCTTCTAGAAGACTTTGTCTCTCTACTACACTAACTGGTGGATATCTCTCCACTTGAAGACTCCTCAATCAGATATGTATTCAATTTTCCTAGTTGCTGGATATATATCCACTGAGACTCTATCCTCTATACTCTGTCACCTCCAAATATTTGTCAATAGGTTCACTCAGAACCTGCTCAAATATGCTCAATAGGCTCACTCAGAACCTGCTCAAATTTGCTTAACAAACTCACATAGAACTTGTCCAAATATGATCAATAGGTCCACATAAAACCTATCCTAATCTGCTCAACAGGTCCACATAGAACCTATCCAAATATGCTCAACACGTCCACACGAAACTTGCTCAAAGCTGCTCAATAATTCCTCTTTAGGACTTGCTCAGATCTGCTCAATAAGTCCTCTCTAGGACTTGCTCAAGTCTGCTCAATAAGTCCTCTCTAGGACTTGCTCAAATTTGCTCAATAAGTCCTCTCTAGGACTTTCTCAAATCTGCATAGCAAGCTTCCACAAAAGCTTACTCAAAAATAGTCCACAAGCCTTCTCAAATACTTGTCTCAAATCTGCTTAACAAGCTCACACAAAACTTGTTCAATCTCATAGAATCATAAAGAGAATTGTTAGAGACTCAATATGTTCTATACTTAATGCTCAATCAATATCTCAACTCAAATAAATCTCATAGAAGCATAAAGAGAATTGTTAGAGACTCAATATGTTCTATACTCAAATCTCAATCTCAACTCAAATCAATCTCATAGAAGCATAAAGAGAATTGTTAGAGACTCAATATGTTCTATACTCAAATCCAATCTCAACTCAATTCAATCTCATAGAAGCATAAAGAGAATTATTAGACTCAGTATGTTCTATAATCAAATCCAATATCAACTCAATTCAATCTCATAGAAGCATAAAGAGAATTGTTAGAGACTCAATATGTTCTATACTCAAATCCAATCTCAACTCAATTCAAAATATAGAAAAGTTTGTTTTATGGAACTTGAACAACCACATGCATCCACTTGACTAGGCTCAATCAACTCAACTCAACCAATCACATTAATGAACAACCCTTTCTCACAAACCCTAGTCCAAGCATGTATAAACCAACTCAAAATATTTCCAACAATGATCAACAACAAATCTCTCATAACAATGATACTCATGTTCTTCTCTAACTCAAGTTCAAGTTCTTTGTACAACCAATTGGATTCAACAACAATGCTTATAAAACATTCTTCACATAACAATGATACTCATGTTCTTATCAAACCCTAACTCAGGTTTTTCACACCACTAATGGTTTCAACAATAATGCTTATAAAACAAGTTTTAATAACAACTCTCAAACCAGAAAACCTTGAAGCATTAAACCAATCACTTTCGAAAAGGAAACCACAATCAATCCTTTTCACTCCAATGATATTTTCAAAAATCAACGACCATAATCAATCAATAGGACAATGTGCCCATACCTTTTATGAAGATGAAGAAGCCTCTATGGAAATTTACCACAATCAATATTCTCTTGCCAAAATTGATGAGGGTTAGGAGAATTTACAAAACAAATATCATAACTTTTTACACCTTATTTATCCTAGTCAAAAATCACATCCACCACTAGACAATAATTAAAAATAATTATTTCCTTAATTAATTAAGCATAGCATGAATATCACCACAACCATTTACCATTCCCTTATTTCTCCTAAAAATCACTTTGCACTAATGCACAACTCACTAAGCTCCTTAATGCAAAAATTTCCACATGAAATAGTGCAAAATATAAACCACAACTCATAAATCACATCACCATAGTATACCCTAAATAATGGTGCTTGAAACCATAACTTTGACAAATTAAAATATTAATTATTCATTCTCTGAAAATTGCGGCGACAGACATACCTTAGAAAATAAAATATTTTTCCAGCTCCGAAGAATGCGATGACAGTAAACCATGCGAAAACGGGTTTCGGGTGACTCAAATCCGAGACCTATAGTGAGTGTGCATTTGCACTCCCTCCACCCACCAAGTGGGCTAAGCTTCCTATGTGGAAGCTATTCCACCTTGTGCTCCTTATGCTTCTTTTTTTCACCCACGAGCTTTTAAAAAACGAACAATGCTTCAACCAATACAATGCTAAAACAATGATCATGGGAATCGAACTCACGACTTCTGTCCTATCAACACCTCTGCACAATCTAAGCTGCCACTAGGCCACACTACCCATTATGATTTGGGAAGTGATTGTTGTCTGCTTTTAACTATTCGCTGTGTCACATAAAACAAAACACAAGCTCTTTGCTTTGCATATCCTACCCAATATTATCAACGAGAAAGGATAATCGATTTAAAAACTTGGTGGAATATTTATATGCCTTTCCCTTCGCTTGGAAACATCAGTGCTTTTAAAACTACCCTCATGATGTCGGCGGACATGGCGAAAAACTTTTTATTTAATTTTAAAATTTAAATTTAAATTTTAAATAAATTAAAATTTAAACTAAACTTTAAAATTAAATTTCTCCATCATCGGGGCAAATTTTTCGATGAAACAAAAATCCAAATTGGGTTTTAAGAAAAACCCATTTCAAATATGCCATCCATGGTTTTAAATAAAACCTTTTATTTTTCCTACCTTGGTTTTGATAAAAAACCCTTCCTTGCACTTTCACAAATCATAATGCATACCAACATAGATCCTTTTGACATCAATGACAACATTTTATCTTAGGGACTCAAAATATCCAACAATATCCCCCTTTGTCATTGATGGTAACCCATATTCATTTTACTGAAACTTGATCTTCTTTTTTGCTTTCCCTGAGACTTTGCTCCCCCTAGCTCAATGCTCTCTCAAATATCAAATCTCTCCCCATATCAAAACTCTCCCCATATCAAAACTCTCCCCAATATACACAAATCTCTTCCCATTTGATATCAATGGCAAAGGGTCACCTTTGGGGCTCGGGGCTAAGAATGAGCCTCTTAGCTTAGCCCCTCCTCCACCTCCACATGAGGTGGTTAATTATGGGGTGGGAGTATTTCTACTCCCCAAAAGCACTGCTCTTTGTCTTTATATTTTTATCTTCTTTTCTAAGTTTTTTGAATACTCTCACTGTTTCTTTCCAAGTCATAATTCCTGTTCCTGTTCTTGTTTTCATCCATGTTCATGTTCATGTTCATGTTCCTATTCCTGTTCTCATCAATGTTACTTTTCCTGTATTTGTTCCTATTCTCATTCATGTTCCTATTCTTGTTCTTATCCATGTTCCTGTTACTATTCTTGTTCATGCCAATGTTCATGTTCATGTTCTTGTTCCTATTCATGCTTTATTTTGGAATATTTGATCTACACCATATTGCTATGTGACCATCATTATTTTACTTATAACACTTAATGTTATTATTCCTTGGAGGTGCAACTATCTTAGGACTTCTCCTAGTGAAGCCATATCCTCTTTTGTCATTAATCCTGCAATTCATTGCCTTGTGACCAAACCCATTGCATGAGTAACAATACCCATGGAAAAGTTGTCCTTTCCCATATTCCCGTATTTCATGTGTCCCGCATTGTGAAGCCATATGCCCAAACTTGTGACATGAAAAGCTTCTTCCATTGAAGCCTCCTTGTATTGACCTCATTGATCTCCTATTTTGATTGTTGTTCCATCTATACCTTCTTTGTGCATTACTCCTATATTTGTTGAACTCTTTGCTATCCAATTCATCCTCTGATGTCTCACTCCCACTTTTAATTACTTCTTTTGAATCTTCTATTTTATGGTGTTTGAGCTTGGCTCTCATTTTTCGGCTTCTTGTTTTCCTTGTTCTTCTTTAGAACTAAGTCCTGTTATGGTGACTGATGACCAATGTGCATTGATAGTCCTTTCCAAGGTCCTTGAATTTTTCTCAAACTTGTGTAGCTTTTCCTTAGAACATTTTACTTCCATCCTTAGTGAAACTATCTCATGCTCTAATATTTCACACTCTAGATATTTTGTTTTTTATTTTTCGTCCATACTTTCTTCAATTTTTTTGTCTCTTCAACTTTGATTTTGAAGTTAGTGAGTTCCTGTAGAAACATTTCTTTTTTTATCATCTTCTTGATATTGATACCTTAATACCGATTTCTCCCTTTTTAGTTCTTCAATAGTAATCATAAGCCTTGCACATTCTATCTCTTTTTCCTTTGACTGTTTAATCATACCTTCTTCAACTCTTCTTGATTTTTCAACCTTATCTCTCAAGTCAGAGATATCATGTAGAAGATTTGCCTTACATTTCTCATCCATTTCTCATCTTCTTGTATTTGAGCCTTCAATTCTAAATTCTCTATTTTCAATTCAATAAGCTCTTTAAGAGTGGATTCCCCTTTTTATTTTTTTGAAGCATCTTATTTTTCTTCTATTATTAAAAGTAGAGTTTCTTCTTCATACCTATTTTGATTGTCTCTGTTATCCTTTCTTAAACCAATCTCTCAGATTTCATTTCTAAGAATATCATCTCCATATTCACTTCTACTAAACCCATTACAATATCTTGCATCATGGCCAAGTTGACCACAAACAAAACATTCTTGTGGACAATAAGCTGCATGGTACCTGTGTTCCCACATCTGGTACAAAACTTTATCAGTCTGTATATTCCTCCATTACTTGATTCATCTATTGAATCTATTTCCATGTGTCCTCCCAACACAAAAATATTAAACTCATCTTCCTTTTCTTTCATGACCATAAGTGTTCTTTTCTTCTTGTGTCTTATGCTTCTACTCTTGACTTTCTTTGTAATTTGTGTTCTTGTAGGATCTTCCTTTAAGCTGTTAAAATTCTTTCGAAGGAACCAAGTTTGATACCAATTGAAGAACACAAACTTATACTGAGAGGGGGGGGGTGAATAGTATAATATCACTTTTTACTTTTCTTTCCCAAATAGTATTAATCAATATAATCAATGGCAATATCAATAGCAATAACCAAAGCAATGCACAAATCATCACACACAATAGAGACACCAATTTTAACATGGTTCACCCAATGTGGGCTACCTCCATAGAGAAAATATTTCTTCTAAATATTTCTCAAATAATCTCATGGAAATCCTTCCTAATTACAATGTTTATGGACATTTGTCCAAAGGATATGTTGATCCCCTAATCTCAAGTTCATGGATCTCTTCCATAGGAGAACTCTTTCCCCTTATGCTCTGGCTAGTGATCTTCTAGAAGACTCTGTCTCTCTACTACACTGACTGGTGGATCTCTCTCCACTTGAAGAATCCTCACTCAAATATGTCTTCAATTGTCATGGTTGTTGGATCTCTATCCACTGAGACTATGTACTCTGTACTCTATACTCTATCACCTCCAAAGCTCTGTCAATAGGTTCAATCAGAACCTACTCAATTTTTTTCAATAGGATCACTCAGAACCTGCTCAAATCTGCTCAACAAGTTCACTCAGAACTTGTCCAAATATTCTCAATAGGTCCACACAGAACTTGTCCAAATATGCTCAATAGGTCCACACAGAACCTATCCAAATATGCTCAATAAGTCCACACAGAACCTTCTCAAATATGCTCAATAAGTCCTCTCTAGGACTTGTTCAAATCTGCTCAATAAATCCTCTCTAGGACTTGCTCAAATCTGCTCAATAAGTCCTCTCTAGGACTTGCTCAAATCTGCTTAATAATTCCTCTCTAGGACTTGCTAAAATCTGCTCAATAAGTCCTCTCTAGGACTTTCTCAAATCTACTCAATAAGTCCTATCTAGGACTTGCTCAAATCTGCACAGCAAGCTTCCACAAAAGCTTACTCAAAATCAGTCCACAAGCCTTCTCAAAGACTTGTCTCAAATCTACTTAACAAGCTCACACAGAACTTGTTCAATCTCATAGAATCATAAAGAGAATTATTAGAGACTCAATATGTTCTATACTTAATGCTCAATCAATATCTCAACTCAAATCAATCTCATAGAAGCATAAAGAGAATTTTTAGAGACTCAATATGTTCTATACTCAAATATCAATCTCAAATCAAATCAATCTCATAGAAGCATAAAGATAATTGTTAGAGACTCAATATGTTCTATACTCAAATCCAATATCAACTCAATTCAATCTCATAGAAGCATAAAGAGAATTATTAGAGACTCAATATGTTCTATACACAAATCCAATCTCAACTTAATTCAATCTCATAGAACCATAAAGAGAATTGTTAGAGACTCAATATGTTCTATACTCAAATCCAATCTCAACTCAATTCAATCTCATAGAAGCATAAAGAGAATTATTAGAGAATCAATATGTTCTATACTCAAATCTAATCTCAACTTAATTCAATCTCATAGAAGCATAAAGAGAATTGTTAGAGACTCAATATGTTCTATACTCAAATCTAATCTCAACTCAATTCAAAATATAGAATAGTTTGTTTTATGGAACTTGAAAAACCACATGCATCCACTTAAATAGGCTCAATCAACTCAACTCAACCAATCATCTTAATGAACAACCCTTTCTCACAAACCCTAGTCCAATCATGTATCAACCAACTCAAAATGTTTTCAACAATGCTCAATAACAAATCTCACATAACAATGATACTCATGTTCTTCTCTAACTCAAGTTCAAGTTATTTGCACAACCAATGGGCTTCAACAACAATGCTTATAAAACATTCTTAACATAACAATTATACTCGTGTTCTTCTCAAACCCTAACTCATGTTTTTCACACCACTAATGGTTTCAACAACAATGCTTATGAAACAAGGTTTAATAACAAATATCAATTCAGAAAACCTTGAAGCATTAAACCAATCACTTTCGAAAAGGAACCACAATCAATCATTTTCACTTCAATGATATTTTCAGAAATCAACCATCATAATCAATCAATAGGAGAATGTACCCATACCTTTTATGAAGATGAATAAGCCTCTTTGGAAATCTGCCACAATCACAATATTCTCTTGCCAAACTTCATGAGGGTTAGGAGAATTTACAAAACAAATATCATAACCTTTTACACCTTATTTATCCTAGTCAAAAATCACATCGACCACTAGAAAATAATTAAAAATAATTATTTCCTTAATTAATTAAGCATAGCATGAATATCACCACAACCATTTACCATTCCCTTATTTCTCCTAAAAATCACTTTGCACTAATGCACAACTCACTAAGCTCCTTAATGCAAAAAATTCCCACATGAAATAGTGCAAAATATAAACCACAACTCAAAAATCACATCACCATAGTATACCCTCAATAATGGTCCTTGAAACCTTAGCTTTAAAAAATTAAAACATTAATTATTCATTCCCCAAAAATTGTGGCGATAGGCATACCTTAGAAAATAAAATATTTTTTCGGCTCCGAAGAATGTGGCAACAACAAACCATCCAAAAATGGGTTTCGGGTGACTCGAACCCGAGACCTGCTGCAACGAGTGCGCCTTTGCACTTCCTTCACCCACAAAGTGGGCTAAGCTTACCATGTGGAAGCTATTCCACCTTGTGCTCCTTATGCTTCTTCTTTTAGCCCACGATGTTTTAAATAACGAACAACACTTCAACCAAATACGATGCTAAAATGATGCTCGCGAGAATCAAACTCACAACCTCCGTGCTATCAACACCTTTGCACAATCCAAGATGCCACTGGGACACAGTGTCCAATGTGATTTTGGAAGTGATCCTTGTCTGCTTTTAACCGTTCGCTGCATCACATAAAACAAAACACAAGCTCTTTCCTTCGCATATCCCACACAAGATTATCAACGAGCAAGGATAATCGATTTAAAAACTTGCTGGCATATTTATATGCCTTCCGTTCACTTGGAAACATTGGTGCTTTTAAAACTGCCCTCATGGCATCGACTAACATGGCGAAAAACTTTTTATTTGATTCTAAAATTTAAATTTAAATTGTAAATAAATTAAAATTTAAACTAAACCTTTAAAATTAAATTTCTCCATCACCCGGGCACCTTTTTTGATGAAACGAAACACCAACTTGGGTTTTAAGAAAAACCCATTTCAAATATACCATCCATTATTTTAAATAAAACCTTTTATTTTTCTTGCCTTGGTTTTGATAAAAAACCCTTCCTTGCACTTTCACAAAACATAGTGCATACCATCATAGATCCTTTTGACATCAAATAACATTTTGACATCAATGACAACATTTTAGCTTAGGGACTCAAAATATCCAACACCAACACATCAAAAGGTGGCTAAATTTATCTTTAGCATGCTCAACCATATTAAAATCGCCACAAAAATCTAATAAGCCATCAATAAATGATCATCCAGGCACCACCAAAGGGCAGAGTGACTAGGTCCATCATTAGGTGCATAAATGTTGGCAATGCCCAGGGTGTTTCCATTAATATTTAACAAAATATAGATCACATGATGAGAAGGATCCCTGCTAGACCCAAGCAAACAATCCTCAAGTTTGGAGGAGATAGAAATAAAAGTACCGCCCCATCCATGTTCATGGTGAGTAGTGAAATGCATAAAGAACCTGCAATAAAATTGAGAGAAACATATAACAAAAAACCAGAAATCTTAACTTCTTGTAAACAAACAACATCAATATGACCAATACTTTATAGAGCAGATCAAACATAATTTTTTCTTGAAGACTTTGTAAGTCCCTGAACATTCCATGAAAGAAAATTCATGGAAGATAAATATTCATCGAGTTGTCTCCCATAGGGATACCCCCATTGTCATCCAATACTGAAGAATTATTAAATGCATATGTTTGAGAAGGTTGAACTAATTCACCAACAATCGAGGGACTGCCCACACTATCGTCCAACACCAAAAACCTATTAAATAAAGTGGTTTGAGAAGGTTGAAATAAGTCACCAATAGTTGAAGGATGATGCTTAGCCTCCTAGCTTCCCCTTGATGATGGTGATCCATATTGAGATGGACTACATGAACGCCTGGAGGATGGAGGTATTGGTAGTGAATTCCCTTCTTTTGAGGCTGATGTATGCTCAAGAGGTTTCTTAGCAGGTAGAGATTGAGGAGCCAAAATAGGATGAATAGGAACAATAGAAGGTTGAGATGGTAGCTTCACAACCTTATCTTTGTTAGAAAGCATTGACTTAGGGTTGGTCACCCCCTTCTTATTAGAAACTATGATCCAATCATCCTCAATAGAGGGTTTGGGAGGTGCAGATGTGGTATGAGGAGCAGGGGCAATCACCAAATGTCTTAGATCAACCAGTGGATAATCCTTGATACGATGCGTGGTGTATTAGCACTGAAAACAACTATTAGGTAAATTAAAGTATTTTTTTTTTGCATAAAATGCTTTGTACCAACCTAAATTTCCATAAATTCTTTGATATCCTATGAGAGTTCAACCTCAACATAGAATATTTTATTAGGTTGTGCTAAGAAGAACCACCCTTCTTCCTGATAGATTGCCTGACGAATGGGTTTAACAATATCATCAATAAATACCCTTAAGGGCAGCAGAAGACCAGAGAGTTCAAGCCAAACCGACACTTTCAAGGTAACTTGCTTTGAAACTTAGAAAGAAGTCCAAGGAGAAAGGACCATCAAAATATTGCAAAAAAACCAACTGGACTTAGCAACCACGGTTTGCAATTATGAGGGTTCTTTAAAAGAAAGCAAAAAAAACCTTTAGTAAGATTGCGGATACCCGCAACCACGCCATAAGCTTCCTAGTGAAGTTATAACCAAGTTTAAAAATATTCTTGCGATGGGATCCGACCAACAAAATAAGCTATAAGTCAACGATTATCATACCATTTCACAACTAGAGAAACAACATCAAGAGAGAGCACAACATCTTGAGAAGAATCATTATCTTTTCCACTACTTTCAAAACAAACTTTTGAGCTTACTTCGACGTCATGAGTTCCACTACCTGTAACAACCGATACATCTATGAACGGTGAAGCCATAAAAAAGGAGAATAGCCGCCTAATTGACGGTAATATTAGTATCCAAAACCAAAGCAACTAAATTTACGAATGACAACTTTCCCAAACCCTAGCAAAGCAATTTTTCCTCATCAAATCCTAGCAGAACAATTTTTCTTCAATATTAAATAGTTTTTAATACTATATATGTTATAATATGGTTATTTAAACGTCTATCCACCCACACCCAAATATATTATAAAATCATAACTAATTTTAGATATAAACTTTAAATTTTCTATTAAAAATTCTAAAGTTTTAATTGTAATATCAAGTCACACAAAACCTAATTACCAAATGAAATTATTTACAATATTGCATGACACCTTACCTTTAACTATAAAAATATTTCTATATTAAAATAGTTATATATATATATATATATATATATATATATATATAACTACTTTTAACTTGTCAAGAATCACATGCTTTATTGTATATCCTCACAAGGTCATGGGATCATAAAGGTATTTTCTAGTAACAAAATAAATTTGAAGCCTCAACCTTCAAAGAGAAAAGATAAATATTTTAATTATTTTATTTAGATTATGATAGTTCAATATATTATATTTTTAAAATAATTTTAAATTAAAACAATAAATTGTGTTTATAATTATTTTAAAATATTTTTATGTAAAAATAAAATTTTATTATAAAAGATGCTTACCCTTCCCATATTATAATTTTTAGAAAATATTGAATGGAATCTATGCAAACTTTACCTATAGTCCAAAAATGTAGGAGTCCACCAAGATTTTATTGATTGCTTGAAAGAAATTTGAAGCCTCAACGTTCAAAGATACTAACAAGTATTCAAGAAAAGATAAATGTTTTAATTATTTTATTTAGATTATGATAGTTCAATATATTACATTTTTAAAAATAATTTTATATTAAAATAATAAATTGTTTTTATTATTATTTTAAAATATTTTATATAAAAATAAAATTTTATTAGAAAAAAAGCCTACCGTTCCGTATTATAATTTTTAGAAAATATTGAATGGGAATCCATGCAAACTTTACCTATAGTCCAAAACTGTAGGAGTCCACCAAGATTTTATTGATTGCTTGAAAGAAGTTGCACCTACCTATTTCCAATGTTTAAATTAGACCACAAATACGGTTAGGTATATGAAGGACAACTGGTCTAAATTAGACCACAAATACTAAAGTATACAGTTAGATATATGAAGGACAACTTTAGAACCAGAATCAAATTTTAATTTGTACAAGAAAGTCCAACTCCATTGCTATTATAATATCCTAATATCCCAACAAAAAACTGCATTTTTTTTTAAAGGTACATGGTGTTTTATTATAAATCCGTCGACCTCTTAGATGTACCTTGCATAGACATGTATGGTATGAAAGGAACCTTACAAGTAAAACATTACAAAATATATTTGTTCGATTGAAATTTTAATTTATTTTGGGCTGTGATTATGGTTATTGTTTTTTTCACATAGGAGAGTTGCTCACAATTATACAATTTTGTGAAGGGTTTAAACCACATGGGTTGCTTTCATCAAACCTATTTTGTTTTGTTATTGTTGACCTGGTATGAAGGGGACCACCGATCGTTTAAGACTCGTACTGTTATTGTTGGTCTGACACGCACTCAAAAGATTCATATCAAACTACTACCTTTGTAAACAAGCTGCCCCCAAGTTTTGAACTTGGGTGTCTTCTTGGTAAATGTCTGCCAGACAAGCACTTACCAATCCACCTAGCCCTCGAGGTGGTCATGGAGAAGTTGACAAGGAATTTGACATGGACACCAGATGTGAGGCATGATCTCTAGGTAGTCTTCCTTGCTGCCAACAACACTTTTCATGTTAAGCCAAACTTGGGGAACACTTTTGACTTCCTACTATAGAGAATATCTAGATGGTTCATACGAGCTTCTAAAATTTTCAAATTTTTAGTATTAGAGGATGTGGAAGAGTTCAACGATTTGGGTTTTGGTTTTTTTGGGAGGTTCAAGGTTTAAATCGTGACATAGGCGAGTGTGTGGGGTGGGTGTGTGTATGGTTGTGTGTTTGGTTCCTATTGATAAGTTCAACTCTTACCCTTATGAGAGGTCATGGTGGGATGAGGATGCCCAACCCCGGGCTTGGGTCGTAATATTTCTCACATTAATCAATTCTAAAAATAAATAAATACAAAAGTATATATATATATATATATATATATATATATATATATATATATTTATAGTATAATGGTTTAGTTATAACAAAATTAATTATAATTATTTTTAAGTTAAGTATTTATAATAGTTAATTAGTAATTATTATTTTCATTAAATTTATTATTTACATAGTCTCAAATATCATAATTATATTATGTTATAATTTTATTTGTTCAACATTAAATGGTATTAGTTTAACCAGTCAGGTTTTTCAACATTCAAAGGAGAGACCCTGATTCAAATCTTAATAAGAAATTAATGCAAAAGTACCAAGTTGTTTGTGATATCACAATGTGTTCATGTTGCAATATGGGTGGGGCTTGCCCATTTCAATCCCATATAACTAATTAAAAATAAAAATAGCATTGCTCAACCACAATTAAGATCAAAGTGTCATGCTTCTCATTTGGATCTTAATATCATTTTTTTATTTGTCCTTCAATTTATAGGTCAATGAAGTAAAAGGGAATTTATTTGAATAAATTCATGAAAGTTGACTACAATAATACATTCATTGAAAAAACCAACAACATCAAGACAACAATGACAACATTAAGGACTATAAAAGCATCCCAACACCTAGAACAAACAACCAACCGTTGAATTCAAGAAAAACCAAGAACAATGTGATTCCCAAACTAACAAGCAACAACATTAGGTAAATGGAACAAATAACCAATAATCAAATTACCACCCCATTCAATAAAATTATTAACTTACCAAAAAAATTACCACCCTTTTCCAATTCACAAAATCTAAACCGTAAGAAAAACCAAAATTTATAATCAAAAGGAAATTAAACAACTAAAATCCATCTTTTAGCATGACTAGAAGACACCATTATCTACTCCTTAATCCTCTAACCCCTATCACCATTTGTGCATTAAAGGAGATTTGTAAATAACTCTATCAATATTTTGTATCTCAAATTTGGGTAAGGGATATTTGTCATGCCAATTTTCTTTTACAAAATCAACTCAAGCAATGTTGTATGGTCATGGGTAATTTGTGCATAGATTTACTTTTTGAAAACCACCTTCAATCTCATCCCAAATGAATGTGGAGGTCCAAGTTCCCATTTTGGAGAGAATTCTCATTCTTGAACCTAGCATTTGGGGCATTTTTAAAGAAATTTGTGTCTTGATTGGACAAGCTAATCTAGGTCGAGGATGATAGAGATAAATTTTCAAGTTTTACAGTCATTTCCAATGTCTATGTGGAAATGGATTTAGATAAATATTTGCTATAGTTTATTAGGTTTATAGGTGTTTTCAAATTTTTGTAAAAATAAATTTATTTGAGTAGTTCTAATGCTTTATTTACAAGCCATGGGACATAGGATAAGAGTTTGTTTGCATATGAAAGCTAGGGGCAAGTGCTAATGCTAAGTCAACAGTTAGGTCATGTACTAACTTCTACTAGTGCATAGAAGAACTTTGTTAATTTTCTTAGTGCTCTATTATGTGAGCTAGATAGGCATTGGGATCCTACTTTATCCCAACATAATTCACTAAAGAGTGGGGCATGTGGTTTTGTTTAAGATGATAATGGGATAGAGGTGGATATGGAGGAGGTTAAATCTCTTGGAAATAAACATAAATTGTAAGGGTGGAAGATAGTTCAAAGGAAGAGGAAAGAGATGACCTCTTCCTCAATTATGCAATGTTCCAAAGATTAAAGTTAAGAGTAGGGATAAAAGGGTTATAATTACCTTAGAAGGAAAAGTGGATTGGTGAAACAAACAACACTCGAGGATAGAGTCATAATCACTTATAGTCTCTAATTTCTTTGAGGCATTAGGCACTTAATTGGGTTCCTTATTTTTCTTTGATTGTTGGTTTATTTGAGTTATATTGTTGTCATTAGGTAGGTATTATCGTCATTATGTACAACTTATCTAAGGTAATATCGTTATTTGATACAATTTATCTAAAGTTATACTCTAATGAATGGTGCATATTGGAGGTCTTGTAGTTACCATCCAATATGAATGTATAAAGAACAAATAGGATAAGGTGTGTAATCAAATGATCATCTCTTCCCTGAGCATACAACTCCATGTGAATATTGAAATCCTCAAAGTTTAAATATATTTTGTTGGACAAGATTTATGGAGATTGGATCCAATAGTTTGTCATGATTAAGTATTAGTTCATGGACATGCTCCAAAAGGTAGAGAGTCTAGCTAAGCTCAAACACTTATGATGGATTATTTGATTTGATTTTTTTACCATTTTTTTAGGGTGAAGCGTAAATTTATGTGGAATGATATTATAATTTAAAAGCACGACATTGTAATTTCGTGTGAATGATGTTATAATTTTGTTTATAGTAGTGTTGGCTTGATTCTAACCATGCTGATGATGTAATTTGTTTCTTTTTTACTTGAATATATATACTACATATTCAATAAAAAATATCTTTATTAATAACCAAATTTAAATGCCAACAAATACTTATTACTTGTAGGAGTTCCTTTGCAATTTTTTAAGGATGAAGTGTAATTTTGGTTGCATGATAGTGTAACTTTTCATGGAGTAGTGTTGTAATTTTATTAGCATGACACACCAAGTACACTGGATGGTACAACTAGGGGCCAAACTCTCTGGGGGCACAACAAGGGCTCCCCTCTCGATGATTTGAACTTGGGTAGCTTGGATAATAGTACAACAACATACGACTATCATGTCTCAATAAGGACATGGCATTCTAATTTATGTGGAATAGTGCTATATTTTTATTTGTAGTAGTGTTGGATCAATCATCACCATGGTTATGATGTATTTTATTTTTGTTTTTTACTATAATATATGAAATACATCTTCAAAAAAAATATCTTTATCAATAACCAAATTAAATAGGAACTAACACTTTATATTTTTAGATTTAGTTAGTGTGAGAAACCCCTACAACAAACATTCAAGGTTGGGCATCCCGGTCCCACCATTACCTATCATAAGGGGTAGAATTGAGCTTATCAATAGGGAATTTAACACACAACATGTAGACACATAAAATGCAGCATGTCGAGGCGACTACTCATATGGGACATGCTAGAAGACCATATGGAAGACCTTGGGTAGTTACCAAGGTATAGCAGTGGTTTAACCACTCAATTAGGTAGTTTGGCCTAATCAGTGTTAGTCGTGGTTGATACCTGCGGTTAGTAGTGCTGACTGCACCTTAGAGCTGTGACTAGCAGTAAGAATTAGTTGGACCTTGGCCAATCCAAAATCAGTTGCAACGGCCAATTGGTTGTAGATCCAAGCGATTTAGGGGCAGAAAGATCCAGAATTTTCCCTCCAACTACTTCAACTATCCAATCTTGATCTTAGCTTCCTCAAGAAGCTAAGATATATCTCTCCTAGGTGCTATAAGACTCCATACAAAATGGGAGATAAAGAGATATGCATAGGTGAATTTGAGCAGTGAAGCCCTATCGAATTCAACACTCACATAATTATATTGTGATATTGCTTTCTTACCCCAAATTAAGAGATAAAAATGGCAATTCAAGCCATGGAGGTCCTAGGAGGCTGGGAGAGCCAATAAACTCAATTATGCCAACTTCACGTGCAATATGAGCAATCCAACTGCCAAACTAGTCAAAGGACACAGAGGCAACCCTTGACCATCAATTTGGTAGAGAGATTAAGATATTCAACCCCTGAATTAGAGGTAAACTTATCTCAGGCTCAACCACGACTGTCATCCATGGCTAACAGTTCTCATCGTGCCATAGAGCCGTAGTCAGGGTATCAGCTTTGATTTCTCTATTTTCTAACCGTAGGATCTTTTAGCTACATTAGATTAGGTATATTTCATGTTTATTTGATTTAATAGAGACTATGACTAACAAAATTAGAGGTTTTAGTCATTCTTCTTTCATTCTTGCAATCAAGATACTAATGATCGTTTCCATGCTTTCATGCTTTCAAATTCATAATTGAGGCATTAGATAGATTAACTGATGTTTACTTTATAGTATTAATGGTAGAATTATCATGTTTAATATAGTTTAATATGTTTATTATATTTTCTTGATTTCATGTTGCTATTACATCTTTTATACAATATTCCTCCAAAAGCCTCATCAAGAGAGGCCTCTTTTATTACTGATATGCCTTTTGTTGTTTATTGCACGTAGGACTAACAGGGTTTTGAGATGCAAGACAAAAAATGCCTCTGATCGTGGAGAAGAAGATCATCTACTACTTGGAGCAGTTCATGTCATTGTAGAAGGCATTTGAAAGACACCTACCCTTGCGAGGGATATTTTCCTACTGTAATTGTTGTATCGAATGAGTATCCCTAAGAGGGATGGATTTGTAACATGGATTGATTTAAATTAATGGAAGATACATTTCTTGTTATGTGTTGTTTCTCGTCAATTTTTGTATGAATGCTCATTTTTTACATGCTTTACAACCATTACAAAATTAGGTGTTAGCCTTTTACAATGTTAGAAAAGGCAATCATGGTGGCACATCTACATTAAATGCCACAAATCACTAATTTTTGTGTTTTGTGATGTTAGGTGCTAGCCGCTATTGATAGTCATGGTCAACAGTTGTAGCCATGGCTAACACCTGTGGGTAACAGTTGCAACCATGCCACAAAGCCACGGTCAGCAGCAGACGGGTTGCACAATAGGGAATAAAATATTAATCAGATATGGACCTGAGGTAGGACCCATATCTCCCTAGTTTTCCTGTTTTATCTATGTATTTTTCCAGAAAGCATAAAATGCTAGCATAATTAGGGAATGCAACAAAAATAGATGAAATGCATCGAGTCCCTAGGTCCTTTTTCTTAGGTTCCACTAGTTGCTGCTACGAACAATGAACCTCTGAGTGTAGTCCGCCCTAGTCTCCAGTGGTCTAGGTCCTTTTTGTATATTGGTTTTCTTGTATGAGGCCCAATCTAGTGGCCATATCGTCATCATCGTTAGTATGCATTTCTTGAAAGTAATTTAGTTTAATAATGCATACTTTCTAAAATTAAACGTTCCTTTTACATAGCATATAGAAGAATCACTTGAATGTTGTTTTATGTATTTATTTTTCATGCAAAATAAAATGAACTCCACACAACATGACACATTTTAAATGCTAGTAAGTTGGAAGTCACATCCAACCACTAGTAGGGTTCAACGACGGTGGCAGTGATTTCCATTCGTTGGCCCAAATCCTTCAATCCTTGTGTTACTAGATCAATATCGAACCCAAGAACCATTTGTAGCCTAGAAAATTTGCATGTACTTCTCTTTGGAGGGTATAACGTTGACTGGGTGAGATTGGGTGAGGGTTTGGAAGTACCTGTGCTCCCTGACCATGTGTGGACTTCATTACCACATATTATAGGTTGGATTATACGGCCTAGAGTTCATTTCCAGGTTGTCAAGCTGTGAGTATATAGGTGAAAGTATTTTAACAACTGAGTATATCATGAACATATTGAAAACATGATGAGAGTTACTTATTGATACAACAAATTGCAAAACACATCAAATAGTTTAGGGCTCACTTTAAAATTTAAAAGAGATAATCACCATTGTTTACTTTGTTTGCTTTAAAACTTACATAAGAGATAATACAATATCATGGTGGCTACACGGAGAGGCTGACCTAGGCATAAATCCAAGGTCAAGGCTAAAGCTCCACCCAAAACACAACAATATGTGCAATGCATTCAATCATAGAATCCTCTCAAACGTCATTCGATGAGTATTAGAGGGGAAAATTCTACATGTGGGGATCTTGCTAAGAATACCCCAGTATGAGGAGCTACTAGACACTCCTCAAGATATAGATCATAGCATGGAGCTTCCCAACATGGGGGTTCTAAACATGTTAGCATTTACCATGACCACATTCCATGTGCATCCACAGGATCTGCATAAGAGTTTGTCATTGAGGGATCCAGATTGGTACCCCTTCATACTATGTCTAAGGGAAGCTTGAGGTCCCAAACATATGAGTATAGATGAGTTCAAGATCCGCCCATCTAGGGGAAAATGGAGAGGGCCACTTCTGAGTGTAGGCCCGTTAAAACTCCTAATAAAGGCGAGACTTGTAGGATCACTATAGATGTATCTAAAGTGGGAGCCAATGGTACACCACCTCATGAGCCATGGCATAGCAGACAATTGGATGGTTTGGGTAAAGTTATAAGATAGCTGGGATACACACCTACTCCTACGTCTTCTCATTCCATGAGTGTGCGTAGTGATAGCAACATTAGGACTATCAGAGAACCTAGAGAGTGCTCCAAGTGTTCTCAAGATATGTGTACCTTGCATATCATGCAGGAATAGGGGAGGCAATAGCTGGACGCGAATGTCATCTTCAAAGACAAGGGCAAGAGCATAGCAGATAAATATATTGGGGGATACACCCACAAAGCTACTCAAACAGAGCACACATAATAGAGGCCTCAAATGGTTAATCATGTAGATAGATCTCACAAGCTGGTGGTAGAGTAAAGACATCATATTATCAAAGACCAATTGGAGGATGTCCGTGTAGAGTGAGAACTCCTAAAAAATGAGAAAACTTAGAGGCAAAGGTTCATAAGACAATACTTATATAAACAATGAATGTGTGAGCAACACATTCTTGATAAAAAGGAGCATGTTGAGAGAAAGGATCAACTGGCAAGTGTCAATTTACATCCCCGTAGTGAGCATAGGGTGATAGACGAGTTGCTTCACAATATGATTTGCACCCTGAGTATATAGATACTCGTACTTGCTACACGACCCAACACAGAAATGGGTGCCCTTCGCCCGATCTTTGTGGGTATAGGTAATACAAATAAGAAGTGGGAGATGAATTAGATCAAGAATATCCTAAAATATCCCAAGTCAAGGAGGAGGACGAGCCTATTCCTTCACCTCGATCGAAGAGAAACGTGCCTCCAAAGGTACCTCAAAGAAAATCTATAGAATATTTCTTATATTTGTAGGCTTATAAAATCCTGGAAGAAAAGGTCAAATCCATAGAAAAACAAGGAACAACTTATCAAAATCTAACCTTGAAAAAAATCCATAATGAACCTTTATGTCCGTCAATTCCTATTTCACCTTATCTAGAGTATTTTGAAATGCCTAAGCTAGAAAAGTTTAGAGGAGAGGAGGATGCTCAGGAGCATGTCACAAGATTTTTAGACATGTGCTTTCAGATTGGAAGCAATGATGCCATGATCCTATGGAATTTCATCGCGACCCTCTCAGGCCCAACCTGAAAGTGGTTTAATCAACTCAAGAGGTATAATATCACCAGTTTTGAGCAACTATTTGATGCATTTCTTGAACGCTTCTCCTTTGAAATCAAGAAGGTAAACTTATCTGATCTGAGTGCTTTAATGCAACATGATGACGAGCTAGTTATGGATGTTGGAAAACGATGGAGAAAGATGATGGCAAAGCTACTGTTTTCCATCCTTGTTACTAAATTAACTAGAATGTTTATGAGAAGTTGCACAAAGCACATTTCGTTATTGTTATAGTTGTAGTAATATCAAACTTTCAAAGAGGATTTTGTGCAAGCCAAAGTGATTGAGGATATCAAGTTACAGGAGGGTAACTTGAAACTAGGAAGGAATGGAACAAGAAAAGCATTGAGAAACAACAGGCCAAGCCGGCCCATGTCAATTAGGTCTAAACCTTTATAAAAGATATAAAGGGCTGAAATAATGAAATTATCAAGCCCAACCTCCCCTGCACAATATGAGCAGTGCAACAACCAGAGGGGTAAGGACAAAGAAAGATGTCCTCCTCGCATATTCACACAATTATCAAAATCATTAATAGTGATTTTCCATTAGTTATGCGAGGCAAAGGCAATACACTTACCAGAAGTCAAAATGATAGACCTTAGTCAACCCAAGCCTAAGGGATATAAAGATGATCAATATTGCATATTTCATCGAATGAAAGGCCACGACATAGAGGTATGTTGGTATTTAAAATATTTAGTGCAGAACATGATTGAGAAAGGTATGCTTCTTGTGGATAATCCAAAAGCACCGGATAATCAAAATATGGGGATTTACAAGAATCCTTTACCCAACCATGAGGTGCCAAGGGATAATGTTTTCCAGGTCAATCAAGAATGAATTAAACCACAAACCCATGGGTTCATCAGAATGGTCAATGTCATCACAAGACATACAAGGTATGAGAGACCAAATCAACCTCCATGGCCATGTTGTACCTCCTCCAAGGCCAGCCCAACATGTACTAGGCCCACCAACTAGATCAGTGGTGAAAATCAAGAGTAGGTTAGTTCAAAATCTACAGATAAATCTGATGAAGTTGTCAATTTATGAGCTGATTCAGCAGTATCTCAAGCATAGGGAGATGCTTATGGACATTCTAAGGTGCAATCCCAGGATCTTGAAGTGTTCACACACTTCATGGGACATGTGTAGCAGTGTTAGGAGTCGATCATACCGTTTTATGATTATGAAATCAAGACGGTTTCCACTATCACGACAGATCCACCACTCCATATTATTATGTGTGTGGATCACATACCCTTCAAGTACGTTTTGATTGATAGAGGATCATCAATCAATATTATCATGACCAAGGCACTGACATATTTGAAGTTGCCAAAATCACATATTGTACCTTCCACTTTCACCTTGAGAGCATTCAATGATGCGTTATGCTCGACGGTAGGTACCATAGTTCTTCTAATTCAAGTTGGACTAAAGACCATCCCTGTGATGTGTCATGTGATTGAAGGCTCCATGCAATACAAAATCCTTCTAGGATGACCTTGGATAAGAAAAATGTTTTGTATCACCTATATTCTCCATAAGTGTATCAAATATGTGCATGAGGGATAGGTTCATGTGGTACCTTCAGATGAAGAACCATATAAATACATGAATCTAGCAGTTTTACCAAGGGATTTTATGCTCCCCTCAATGCACCTGGACATACGACCTACGTCACTAATCAAATATCTAAGAGGTAAAATAAGAGAAGTGTGTGCCAAACCTATAATGTCTGCATGTCAACGATCAGAGCACATGACATACGCTTCTACCAGACCATCTACATCTATAATGCATTGAGATGATGAGAAGCTAAAAGCTAAAATGGGTGAAAAATAAATAAAGTGAGTGCCCAAACCAGTTGTGATCGAGGTTCCTACTCACATGGAAGTAGAGAATGCTCAAGTAAAAGTTGAAGAGACACCTCAACCATGCTTTGCGTGCGTCTTCAACAAGGTCATCTACACTGCATGTGACCATTCATTTGGTTAATCCTGGATTGGAAGAATATATTGTGTAGAATGTGACATTTACGTTGATCATCGAGACTACACAAGACATGGGTCAACCACAAGCCCATTGCCTTCTCGTATGGGATATGGTACCACTAGGAGTACATCCTAACCAAAATAATTTCATATATGGAGGGCTAAACTAGCTTGATTTTCACACCCCCATGGATGAAGGTGATGATGAACCATTTTTTATGAATGTTCATTATCTTTCTAACTCAGAGCATACCTTATGATATTTTGAGCATTACCATTGGTATGGTTACGGTCTCAGATTATTTGAGTAGGGGTATAGGAGGTTGTATGAACCTTAGTATCAGTTGCATGCTGACAGGTTCGGGTTAGGATACTATATTGGAAGACATGATGAACTCCTTGTGACATCTTTAGACCACCTATACCTCAGTCTAGGGGGTGAAGTCGACTTCAATCCTTATCACCCCAATCCCACCTCTTTTTGTAGGGATAACTAGATAGTGTTTTATGTCACTATAGGACCACCTGAGACATATCACGAAGATATCTTGGTGGAAATTGGTCTAGAGCTTATACCAAGAGAAAACTTGGATGAATGAATTCATGCAGCAGTTGACGATACAAGCTTGTAGGTTCAAAATGTTGGTATAGCAAAAGACTCTGAGTCAAAATATCATTCTGATGAGGATATAGTAGAGTTCATCTTTGAGAGAGGGGAACCGGGATGCATATATGATATTGATGACGATGGTGAGTCCTCAAACAATGAATGATTTGAGGATGATATTGAGTTTTAGGCCCTCTTAATTTATGTCATCTGTTACCTTCAGAGATAGTCATTGAGGATGATCAATCCTTCACGGATGATAGCAGTTATCAAGAGTGGGCTTTCATGGGGTCCCACCTTCCTAATCGTCTGATTCTAGTCGATAGTGGTGAAGGTCTCTATTATGACAGTGACGATGAATATGAAATAGAGAGAGCCTATCTAGGTCCTCCCTACTTACGTCATCATAATGCACCATACACTATAGTGGATATGTGTAGAGATATCAATATCCACCCGTGCCTCAGAGGAAGAGCTCCTAACTTGGATAGGATTTATCATATGGTCTTCCCTGATTCTTCGACATATAGATAGCTCCTCGAGCCTAGTAATCATGTTTTTGAGTCTGTTCATAGATCAGATCTAGAGATCCCCATACCCCTAGAACCACATCTTAGGGATCGAAGTTATATCAATATAGTGTCACACACACGTGATATTGGAGACATGATCCATTCCATAAATATGATCTACATTGATTTTACCACTTCACATCACAACCTAGCCAATCCTTCCAAACCGTTGTGTCTTGATGTAGATGCTATTGATTGAGATCATGTTGATTCACCACTAGAGCCTAAATATTTCTTCCCTAATGAAGAAATGCTACAGCATTTTTATTTTGCATGAGGCTATGCACATGATGTTTATCATGCTGAGGATGATTCAAATGTAAAACCCATAAACCCAACAGATGACATCCACTTGATCCCTATGCCTCATCAGATTGAGGAGGGATCCCACATGTCAGTAGGGGAAACCTTTGAAGTGGATATTAGTAATGATCCCACCAATACAAGGAAGGTTAAATTTGGAGAAATTTTATCTTCTGATGAGCGTTCCAACTTCATACCTCTATTAAGAGAGAGGCCTGATCTCTTTGCTTGGACTTATAAGGACATGTTAGGTCTAGATCCAAAATTGGTTACTCATAACCTTTCACTAGACCTATCAAATAAGCCAATCAAGCAAAAACTTAGGAAGACGCATCCGAAGATAGCCTTAATGGTTAAATATGAATTGCAATAGCTATTGGATGTAGAGTTTGTCATTTCCATTGACTATCTAGAATGGGTATCAAACATGGTGCATGTAGGAAAATCTGATGGAAGGATACGTATCTATACAAATTTTAGAGACCTCAATAAGGCAACACCAAAGGATTTGTTTCCGTTGCCAAACATAAATTCTCTTGTAGATGCAACTGCGAGTCATGAAATACTCTCCCTAATGGATGGTTTTATGGCTACAACTAAATTCAGATTAAGCTCGAAGACCAACATAAAACCATGTTTATTACACCATGGGGGAAATTTTGCTCTAAGGTTATGCCATTCGGTTTTAAGAATGATGGTGCTACATATCCGTAGTCTATGAAATATATCTTTCATGACTATATGCATAAGATATTGGAAGATTATATCGATGACTTATTGGAAAAGTCATTGCTACATTTAGAGCATGTTGAGGTACTGATAAAAGTCTTCGATCACCTTATAGAGCATAATATCAGGTTGAATCCTACAAAGTGCATATTTGGCATAACTTCAGGAAAACTCTTGGGATTCATCATTTCGAATCAAGGCATTGAAGTTGATCCAACGAAGGTCAAGGTAATTTTAGAAATGCATCCTCCCATGAATATCAAGGAATTAAGAAGCCTATAGGGAAAAGTAGCATCCATGAAGTGATTTATCACACAATTATCAGATAAATATTTACCCATGAATCAATTGCTACACAAGGGGTCCCATTTAATTGGGATGAGTACTGTCAAGCAACCTTTGCTAATATTAAGAAATACTTGGTGATGCCACCAGTGCTAGCTCCACCAAGATCAGATGAGCCTTTTATACTATATATATTGGTAACTGAATTTGCATTGAAAATCATGTTAGCCCAAAAGAATGTGCAAGATAAAGAACAAGCCATATATTACATTAGCTGAACCTTGATGAGTTACAAGCTAGAATATGCATACATGGAAAAACTGTGCTTAGCATTAGTTTTCACTACAAATAAATTGCAATATTATATGTTGAGTCATACAACGTATGTCATATCAAAACAAAATTCTTTATAGTATATGATGAGCAAGACATATCATAATACATATACTACAGAGTAGATCATGCTATTAATAAAATTCGATTTGGAATTCATTAGACAAAAGTCCATTAAGGGACAATTTATAGCTGATCAACTGGATGAGACACCTCTTGAAAATAGTAGACCCCTCACCATTGAGCTTCTTGATGATGCAGTTTTTGCCTTATCAGAAGCACTCGAGCCCGAAGAACCAGATAATAAAGTTGATATGACATTGTTCTTCGATAGTTCAAAGTGTGAGCAAGGGGGTGGTGCAGGAATAATGTTGTTCACACCACAAGGTGGTCCTATGCCCTTGTCATTCAAGTTGGACTTTCCGTGCACTAACAATAACGCTAAATATGAAGCCCATGGTGAGATCGCTATTTGAACCTTGGACCTCTCTAAGAAGAGCCAAAGCTCAAACCATTATTGCATTAATAGAAGTTGCTTTTATTGTGATAACCCAAATACTCCCAATATAACAATTATTATATAATGTATTAATAGAACATATATAATAGAGTATACTTGAGTGATTAAATAAAATGAGTTTCAATATAAAAACTCAAATCCAAATATCTTCCTTACCATGTTTCAAATGATAATTGAAATTGTATAATTGCAACCAGTGTCACAAAATTTGGATTAGAGTTTTAATTTAACAAGGTTGAAATTAGAAAGACATTTAACAAAGGAGAAAAACCCAAATAAAATTAATTACATAAAAAATTATATAAATTTATAAGTCCATAAAGGTATTGTTGGAAATGTTTAATAAATTTCTCAATTAAAAGTTTATGATTCTAAATACATTTGCATGCAAGTATGAAATTTGTAGGAAGACATTTAAACAAAACAATTGAAGTTTCATGTGGGACTTTAAATGAGCAAATCTATTTTCTAAATTTCAATAAACTAGATAAATTCATATCATAAATTTCAATAATTTTTTGTCTCTAGAGATCTTCTAATTTTGTCCCTAAATTTTATCAAATCTTATAACACAAAATGTCATATATATATATATGAATAATTAGATACAAACATTCAACAAATATAACAAACTTTAAAAAAATTATTATTATAAATTCATAAAGAACACAATCAAACTATAAATATTTTAACCAAACCTCTATACAACATACAAGATGATACATGAAATAAGTAATAACCCACTTGTACCTTCAATTCATATTAATAAAGTATGTTATCTACCTTTATAGCGCAAGAGGAGAAGGCGATCCTGGTCTCGTTGAATAAGAGGTCCACAGTTCGAACCTTTGTGATGCGAAGGGGGACAAAAAAAATCTCTTATGGCTTCCCTCTAGATAGTGGTATACCCGTATGGGATGACATTGTTAACCACCTAAGAGTGGATCTTGAGGTTTATTTCTAACCTAAAAAGGATGACTGGGCAATCGAGTTGGTGTGAGATAGCCAACTGAGGTGTAAGATCCATACTGTAGGTCCATTCTACTCTAGTTCAAATCACATTGGCTACCATAAGCTCTTTTGTCTACCTTTGTAGCGCAAGTGAAGAAGGTAATTCTGGCTCCATTGAATGGAAGGTCCATAGTTTGAACCTCTACGAAGCGAAGGGGGACACAAAAAAAATCTTTTGTGGCTTCCCTCTAGATAGTGGTATACCAGATGGAATGCCATTGTAGATCACCTACGAGCAGCTATTGAGGTTTCTTTCTAACATAAAAGTTTAGACTATCTATAATAATGGTTAGACCATGAATTAGAGCTTTGATCCATTTGAGTGGGTGATTTGGTTGATCATGGTGGGGATATAACATCCCATTTTTTTTACCCTACTTTGTGTTTGAATTATATAGCTTAAGGTTTGATTTCATAGAGGTGATTATGAAATA
This sequence comes from Wollemia nobilis, assembly GCA_028583015.1. Lineage (NCBI taxonomy): Eukaryota > Viridiplantae > Streptophyta > Pinopsida > Araucariales > Araucariaceae > Wollemia > Wollemia nobilis. The sequence goes on from JAQPPZ010000622.1 coordinate 5,453,814, forward strand.
GAAATGGTTAAGTATGCGTTGCTAAATTAGGATAATTTGTTGCTAAACATGAATTGTTAGTGGCATTTAAGGCATTTACTTGGAATGTTTCTTTGTCTCCTTAGTTAGTTGAAAAATTAATTGCTAAGATTGGTTAATTTGGTTAACCAATATTTTTAACTTGTTTTAAGCTTGATTAGTGGACAACATTGAAGAAACATTAAATTTCGTGTTATTTTATCCCTAGATTAGTTACAATTTAATTGTAATTAACTAGTTTAATTAATTAGTTGCTTAGAAATGAAGTAAAGATTAGTTGAAGAGTTGGTATATGTTTAATTGTGATTGGACCACCCGGTTGCAAAATAAAAGATAACTCCAATTTATAGAGAGCATTTATGATGGGTTCATCCCCAACAAATTTTTAATAATAAAAAAATGGTTATGGGGGGAGGTGAATTCCATAATAAATAGAGGCATTTGGGAAGGTAAAGGGATATAGTGATATTTGCAGAGTGAGATAAGGGATTATGCTCGCCAATAGAGTTGGATTAGAAACCAGAAATCTCGTATTATTTGCAAATTGGCTTTGGAAATATAGAAATTCCTAGGGAGTATGCTCTCCTAGTTTTGCTCGTATCGAAAACTAGATGGGCCTTGTGATTTGCCATAGTTTTCCCTCGCTTCATTGCTTTGCTAAAAAAAAGAGTCACCTATAATTCAAAGTATTGGAAGATTTTTTGGAGCTTGGATTAGAGAAAGTCTATGAAAATTTAAGTTAGGGTTAAGATCCCAACTATAGTATGAATGATGAGTATGCTTGGTTGGTGATTGAGTTTATGTTACAGTAACAATATTTCTTGTTGTTAAGGTTAAAGGTTTTAATTGGAATAAATAAAGAGGTGTGTGTAGAAAATTTATTGATGGTTGTGTTTTTGGGGATTATTGATGAATTGTTTGTTATTCATAGCGGTCCATTCATGTGTAGTTCGTGGATTTAGAAGAAGGATTTAATGCTATAGTTTGTGTTGTAATGTAAATTATCTATGTAACAGTAACAAAAATAATATAAATCTCTAATTTAGTCATATTTTTGCATTCATGTGTGGGAATCCAAGTGCAATATGAATAATTATATTGTGTATGGAGTTTTAGTGATATTGCAGGTATTGTTGATTATGGTTCTGTGTTAGAAGTGCATACCTAGAAAATGTACAACCATCCATATTCCATTGTGTGAAATAGATAAATAAAGAAAAAATAGGATTAATGGTTATTACCCATTATTGGAAATAATATTTGTGTGATTAACATGCAAATGGGTATTTTTCAGGATTAAGTTATTGGGAAGAACAAGGGTTTTTACCAAACCGTACAAGTAGCATACAAAATTGTACAAGGGTTTGTAAATTCGTACAATTGATGAGTTTTGGCCTGAGATTGTATTTTTAAGAATTCTGAATGAGATCAATGAGTTTCCAAGTGAATAGTTGCCAAGTGGTTGGGATTTAGGAGTTGTGCAATTGTGAGCCATACTATTGTACATTTTGGGGTTGCACAGTCTTCAGTTGTATGTTTTAGGAATTGTACTGTTGTAAACCGTACAACTGTAAAGATTGGATTAAGTGCAAATAGTGGGAATTCATCTTAAAATCTCTCATTCCACCCCCTCCAAGAAAACTGCACTCCACTCGTGCTACAAGTGAAATAAAGTGTAGTGGTATTTTGGCAAATATGAAAGGGTTTATGGATAAAAACCGTAGATCTAAGATTTATGGTTTGGATTAATAAGTTATCCCATGATAACAACTTTGGGTCTTAAATTTATATTGAAATAAATATAAAAGTGTAAAAGGGTCTAAATAGTAATATTAGATAATTATCTCATAAAAAACTCAGATTTAGACTTTAGCTAAAAGTTAAAGTCCAACAAAGGAAAATTTGTAACTGAACCATATCCACCTATTGAATAGGGCTTGAAATATTTAAGGGATTGTAAATATCCCTAGCCTAGTACAATAATGTTATGACTCAAACTTGTTTGAGGGAATCTTATGCTATATGTATCAATGAAAAAGTTAAATCTATAGTGGAAACTTAGATTGACTTGTTCTAAATAGTGTAGAATATTATAGGTTTGATTATATGTGTACAAGGCAAAAATAGATAAACCTATTCATAGAAGGTTTTGGTTGTTATGATGAATGCTCTTTAACAAACTAAGTAAGATGCCGGTATATTAAAAAAAAAAGGCTCTTAAGGATTGTGGTCACACTTAAGGGGTTGAATGAAGGAATGTTATCCTTTGATATTGTGATTTTGAGTTGTGCACAAGTTTATTTGAATGCTATTTATGGGTGCTTTTATATTAAATATTTGATAACCTAGCAGAAGAAAAGAATAGAATATTTGCAATATTGTGATTATAATGCATTGAAAAATAGAATCATGTATATGAAATCATGCATGCTAAAATGAGGAATGAAATACTATGATGGCATAAACTAATGTAAGATAAAGGGTAACTAGGTTGCATTTCTCAGGAACTTATGGGGGTTCTCCATGGCCATGTAAATGGATGCAATTAGTGTATATTTTAGAAGATGTTTCATGTGTGATGGGATATGGTATGAAATGAATGGCAAAAGTTTCATCCTTAGGAAAGTATGGGATTTCCTACTCTTGAATTGAGTTGAATGCATGTTTATTTACAAATGCATAAAGCGTTTGTTAGAAAACTATTTTGCATTCTATGGATTATTGTTGCATGGCATTGTGTAATTAGTTATGCATGTTCATAAATTGAATTGTCCTAATCCTGAGTAATCATTCACTTAGTATTGGTGGAACTAAGATAATTAGTACCTGAAGTACTTGCTGAACTTAAAATAGAGTTGAAGATCAGAGGAATTCGATGTTGTGTTCATCTGTATGAGACTATTTTTGTAACATAAAAATATTTCTTGTGGAAGAAATGATGTAATAGCTTGTAGGATTTTATGATTTATTGATGGAAGTATAAAAAATATAACTTCCAAGTATCTGATTGTATTGGATATGAACAATGTAATCTCTTTGAAGTTTTATGTTCTAAAAAACAAGTTGTTTACATGATCTAATATGTTACTTGAATTACGTCCTTCTATATCAGAGCTAATATCTAGAAAGATCCTAGTCAATTGCAAAGAAAGTGCTTACCTCATACCCCCATACCCTAAACCTGCCTCCAATTTTGAGCTTGCTATGGGCAGATCCCTTGGCCTCTCCTTAGAGGAATTTTGTCCTCATATCAACCAAAGAATTTATTCCAAATGGATTCCTCCTTCGACGGGCTGGTTCAAACTGAATTTTGATGGAGTTGCAAAAGGAAACCCAAGGAAAGCAAGAGCAGGAGGTATTATTAGAAACCACAAAAGAGAAGTCATCCTCACCTTCTCTTAGGGATTGAGTGACAAAAATAACCATGTTTCTAAGGAAAAAAGTATGTGGAGGGGTATTTCCCTTGCCAAGAACTTTCCCAAGAGGGTAATTGTTGAAGGAGACTTCCTCAATATCATCAGCTACTTCAAGAACAACAATATCATTTATTCTTGGAGATTCAGGGACTATATTGAAGGCACCAAGAATTTAATCCTTGACATGCAGGAAGTTATATTCCAACATGCTTACAGAGAAGCAAATAGAGCTATGATTATGTTAGCCAACATCGGAGTCCACACACCCATATTGACTTGGAATGATGACATTCCTGATGAAATTTGTTCCATTGTTTACTAGGAAAAACATTAAAGGAATAATCCCATTGGTCTTCCTCATGAGGACATCATCCTCTAGGATCCTCATCTTGTGTCTCATGCGTAACAATAGAAAGAAAAGTTGGATGTCCACATGTAGAGTGAATATTTCAACTAAGCATAAGAAATACAGACTCCTTAATATCCATACGAGGAGTGGGATCCAGTTGTACACCCAAATCATCCACTGCCAAAAGGTCATGCTTATATGTACCATTATATTTGGAATGTACGCTAACAATTTTTTCAATTTATAGTATTCTGTGTCAACCATGTGCAGGTACCTAGACAGTGTTTTAATTTCCAACAAGAAGACTCTCCACAAAGAAATCTACGTTAATTACTTCAAGTGTTTGCTTTGGCATCAACATCATGCCAACATAGGGCCAAGTAATCTCCACTCCCAAAATAGAAATATAGCTTGAGATAAGCATATTACCAACAAAATCGTGAGTAGGATGTGGCACATTAGTAGGTAAGGACAAGATGATAATGGTTGGATTAAGATGGTGTCCTAGAACCTAGAGCACACATTCCTAGAATATCATGATGGCAAAGGTAAAATTTCCAAAAACACCATACCAAGATCCAAAACCAATCATGGCTAAGATCCAAAGGTTATCATTCCAAACCTTCCATATCTCCTCGAATAGTGTCCTCATTCGAGCAATCATTCCCAATACAAGCTTGAGCCTTCCAATCCCCAAGTGCCAAATTCAAATTTCTCCATTGTGTTCATTAATGGCAACCTCCATTTTTTAGGGTATTTTCCTCAAGCCTCCATCCATAAATTCACCATTGTTCCTCCTTGCAAAACCATTGTCTCCCTGGTTGTCTTCCTTCCCCATTGGCGCAGTAAACCCATCGATCCTCACATCCTTGCTTTTTCTTTTAGTCCTTTCATCAACCCAATTTCCATTTCACCATGAGTTTCATTGATACCTACAAAGTCGTTTGCGACCCCCTTGTTGATAGAATTCTCAATGAGCACCACTTCTTCCCTTCCTTCACATGTTAACTTGTGAGGAGCTCGACATCACCATGGCCTTTCTGGAGTCCTAGGATAATGGGTATGTTATGGTTTGAGGGAGAAGTTTTTGAATGGATTTCAACCTATTTTCCATGATCACTAGGCATAATCTGAAAGGACATTCAATACATAGACATAAGCACAATTGGGAGGTGGAACTCAAGGAGTTTAAGGATAATAAAAGGATATATAAAGGCACCAACTGAGGAATCTATAGGAGTGACTTGAACTTCCCCTGAAATGAGGTGATGAAGCTAGTCATGAATTTCATCACTATTGATGACCCAAAAAAAGTCCTCTGCACTTATCATTTGGCCTTTATGAATCACTTTCGTGATATAAATTTCATCAACATCCCACACTTTTTCCTTAATTCTATCAACTATTCGATTACGTCCTATAGGAACAAGAAAGGCTATGACCTCCCTTTCCATCAAGGCATGTTCAAGGTAATTTACACCTATGTCCTAGCTCTTAGTATGAAGGCCAACCCAAGCATCCCCATCCCAACCAAATCTATGGGGCCTTCTACCTGTATTCCCCTTGCTAAAAGAAAGAGGAAGGCCATTGAAGCTATTACGAAGCTAAAGGCGAGGAAAAGAATTAGTTTTGAAAGCATGTAAGGTCCCATAAAAAAGTTTTTTCACCTCAAAAATTAGGCAACGAGAGGTAGCAAAATATTATTGACATCAAAATTGATTATGATGAGGCAAAGCAGTTGAAAGAATTCATTATCTCCTCCATGACAGACATGATGAATTCCATGGTAAATTCGATCATTGATATTAGGGAAGGCTTTCAAAAGCTATTTTTTAGAGGTCAGTGGCCAGGAGGTTGATGAAGAGTCTTAAGTGGAGGAGGTGGTTGTAGTAAAAGAGGAACCTAAGGAAACTGGTCAAGGCAATGCCAAGGATGAGAACAAGATTTTTATTGAGGAATAATTTCCTCAAATCCTTACTTTTTGCTTCTATAGCTACCCTGCGTGGAGCCTGTTCCTTTTCTTTATTGTTTACATTATGTTCCCATGACTACCCTGCATGGAGCCTTTTCCTTTTTGCTATGCATTATTTTCTTCTTAGGCAACGTCTTTTCTTCCTCTTTCTTAGGTCTGAGGCTATGTTCTTTGGTCTACTTTTCTCTATTTCTAGGCTCACATTTCATAGCAAGTATGGCTATTTTTGTAACAAGGTTTTGGGAGCCTTAAAACCCATATAAGTAATGCAATCCTTTTATTTACCAAAAAAAAATGTTACTTGAATTCTCAAGTGGATGCTTTTTTTATAAATGGCTAAATTAGATATTTACATTCTATAAGCAAAAATGTGGAAACATAGGATGAACATAAACATATCAAAGAATATATAAATGAGAGATCTAAAGAGTAGTAGTCAATGGGATATAGTGGTAGGCAACAATATGCCTATGAGAATCTGTTAGATGTTTCCCTTAAAAAAATATATGAGGTATGGTTAGCTGGTTAAGCATTGCACATACAAATATTATCTCATTGGAAGACAATGAGTAGTCAACAAGGCACACACTTAAGGGTAGGTTGAAATATACCTATGGTTAGAACTAGTTTAACGTGGGGTTAAACAATAAGGGAAATATATGTTTTGGTTGAAACAGACTGGAAAAATCTCATTGATCATTATGGGATACTGGCCACTCCCATGCACATGGATAAAATCTAATCAAGTTGATTCTTGTGTGGTGCATAGCCTCAGAAACTCATGGGACTACTTGCTCAAAGGAAAACTATATAAAAAGACTCTCATATGTATGTAAGTTTTAAAAAAATATATTCTGTGGATGTGATGGTTAGTTTTAGCTGGGTAATTTGAGCCTAGGTAGATAGGTGCAAAAATCTAAATTTGATGATCCTAAAATAAATAAATGTAAAGTAAGGAAGGAGAAATGGTATGGATGTAGAAAGTGAGCAAGTATTGCCCCCCATTTTGAACCCTTGGTGAATTAGATTGGAAGAACTAGACAAACCCTCCACCTTTGTGGGTTTTAAGTGGTGTACTTGATGCTCTTTTGGGGATCGCACTTGCCATTTTAAGCTCCAAGTCAAGACTCTTCCTTATTTAGTCATTGTGTTTGCACTCAAATAAAGTCATCATTTAGAAAGGAGAAAAAATGAAACATTTTAGAAAATTTAGTTGAACCATTGAAAACTTTAGTTAGTTAGATGAGAGGAGGTGCATAGTTAGTAAAAGCCTTTGGTATAAGATTAAAAACTAACATATTTATTTAAATAGGGATTATGCCACCAAAAATTAGTAGTGGAGCAAAGATGCCTCCTCGAAGAACTCGACTAGCTAGTATTGATAATTTTGGAGAGGGTCATGTGGGATAGAGTTCATGAAATCTTGAGGGTATGGAGAATCTCATAAATATAGTTTAGAATATGCAAGGTGAGATTTCAACCTACAGAAAGTAGTTGACACAATAGAATAATTTGTTGAAAGCTCTTAGGGAGTAAATTTGGAGAAATAATAATAGGGTACCTGAAGCTCCTACTGAAGTAGTTATGGAAGAACCAAATGACCCTAATTAGGTAGTTAAAGCTCATATTAATACTGAATTAGAGAAATATCTAAAGCGTGTTAAGGTTAGAAATGTTTTTGGAAAGAAAAGTGGATATTTTGTTGAGTCATGGCTAAATAAACTAGTAATTTACTTCTCTATGAGAAATTACTCCTCAACCACAAAGACAGTCTTTATAATAGGGCTTTTTATATAAGTTGGGTTGGAATGGTGGGAAAACTACTACAAGGATAAAAATATAATAATAATTCATTGTGAGTGGGATGTGTTTGAAAAGGTATTTAGAAAGAGATTCCTTACTGAGCAATACTACGCCAACAAGCTAGATGAGTTTACTCAGCTAAAGAAAAGGGAGGAGTCAGCGAATGTATACTATAGAAATTTCACTAGACTTATAAAGTACATTTTGGATTATGAAAACGATGATAAAATAAAGGTGCATCAATTATTTTTAGGGTTAGCTCATCAACTCAATATCTCTATCAACATTTTCAAACCCACCAATTTAGAAGTTGCATATGATCTAGCTTTTCATGTAGAGTATAATCACAAAAATAGCAACAATCTTGTCCAAGGACCAGAGAAGAACTACCAAAATCTATAGAAGAGAAAGTGGAATAAGGAGAAAACTCAAAAGAATAATGAAGGATTTAAGTTTGGTAAGAGAAATGATGGGCCAAAAAAAATATTTAAGAAGTTTCAGTCTAAGGAAAGAAATTTTACTAATGCAGAGAAGGCCAAACCCGTGAATCAGGTAGAACCAACTCCTACTAAAGGTAAGGAAAAAATTAGTTCAAGGTTCAATTTAAAATTTGAAGGTTGGGTGCTATGAGTGTGAAGGACCATAAGGCCTTGATAAAATTTCAGGAGAGATGGGTTGAATTCACTGATGAAAACGAGAAGAGGATTAGGTTGTATAGTGAGCAAGGGATGTTCGAACCTATGTTAATCTCTACTATGCAACTTAATAAGGTGATTAGGAAAAAAAGGATGGTATATCTGGTCAAGGTAAAAGAGGTTAAGGATGATAAAGATGAGGAAATATTTGAGAAATTTCCCATCCTTCAAGAATTCAAGGATTTTTTTTACATCTAAAATATCAGAAATTCCCCCTAAGCAAGAATTTAATTTTACTATCGATCTAATACCTGGTACATAATCTATACATAGAGAACCATATAGAATGAACTCTATAGAGATGTAAGAGCTGAAAGTGCAACTAAAAGAGTTTTTATATAACAGGTTAATTAAGTCGAGTGTGTATCCTTGGGTGCACTAGTTTTGTGTATCAAGAAGAATGATGGATCCTTGATATTATGCATCGATTATAGAATGTTGAATAAAGCAACAATTAAAAACAAATATCCTTTACCATGGATAGAGGATTTGTTTGATCAACTGAAAGGGGCTACTATTTTCTCAAAGATAGACTTGAAGTCTGGATACCATCAGTTGAGAATCAAATAAGAGGACACACATAAGACAACATTCAAAATTCGATATGGACACTATGAGTTCATAGTTTTTCCATTTGGGTTAACAAATGCACCCGTAACCTTCATGAACTTAATGAATAGTGTGTTCATAAAGTAGTTGGAAAAGTTTATCTTTGTATTTTTAGATGATATCTTGGTCTATTATCACAGTAAGGAGGAGCATGACAAATATCTAAGGATAGTACTAAGGGCGTTGAGGGAAAATTAGCTATATGGAAATTTGTCAAAATACAAATTCTATGTGTCACAAGTATATTACTTGGGACGTCATTTCTGTGGATGGAATTTTAGTTGATCATAAGAAGATAGAAGCTATTTTAGATTGGCCAACCCTTACAAATGTAATAAAGGTTCACATATTTATGGGTCTATCTGGGTATTATAGGAGTTTAGCAAAAGATTATACCAAAATAGCTTGTCCTATAACCAATCTTCAAAGAAAAGGGAAGTTGTTCAAATGGACGGATAAATGTGAAATTGCATTCCATATACTAAAATAAATATTGACTATTGCTCCCATGTTAAGGATTCTAGATCCACAAGGTGATTTTTCAATATGTATCGATGCTTTCTTAGAAGGTTTAGGAGGTGTTTTGTACAATATGGAGTAGTAGTGGCTTATGAGTCTAGGAAAATAAAGAGGCATGAAGTAAAATATGATACACATGACTTAGAATTAGCCATAGTCATGCATTGCTTGAAATTTTACCAGAATTACTTGCTAGGAAGACCCTTTGAACTAAGAACATATCACCAAAGTTTGAAGTATATCTTCAATCAACCATTGCTAAATGCACGTCAAAAGAGGTAGATCAAATTTTTAGTAGAATATGAGTTTGGAATAGAATACATAAAGGATAAAGATATTAAGATGGTAGATGCACTAAGTAGAAGAAGGCATATCACTGCTTTAACTAGAAGTCATGTGGACTTGATGGATCAGGTTAAAAGAGCTCAAATTTAGGACTCGTATTGTAGGGAAGTGCAAGTAAAAATAAGGAAGGATCCAAAGATAGCTCAAGATTTTGGTTTCAAATATGCCTTCTTATGTTTCAAAGAGTGGGTTGTGATTACAAAAACAAATGATTTAAATATAATTATCATGAGAGAAGCTCATAGGTCTCCTTATTCTGCTCATCTTGGAGGAGCTGAGATGAGGGAGAATATGAAGAAAATATTTTATTGGCCTAGAATGAAGAAATATATTACTAATTTTGTGGCTAAGTGTCTAGAATGTCAAAAGGTAAAACTAGAACATAAGCATACTAATGGTATGCTATATCCTTATGATGTGCCCACAGAAAAATGGCAAGTGATATCTATGGAATTTATTGTGGAACTACCAAAGACTATATCAACATGATTCCATAATTGTAATAGTTGAAAATTTGATCAAAGTCACACATTCATTCCTGGTAGTACTATTGATGATGCAGTAGTTGTTGCTAACAGGTTCGCTAGGGACATATTCAGATTATATGGATTTCTAGAAATTATCATCACAGATAGAGACTCAAGGTTTATGTCAAAATTTTGGCAAGCTCTCCATCAAAAAATTGGTACTTAATTGAACACAAGTTCTACATATCATCCTAATATGGATGGACATATTGAGAAAGTCAATCAGGTTTTAGAGGATATGCTATGCATGTATTGCATGGACCAGAAGTCTCATTGGGAAGACTTCTTGCATCTATTTTAGTTTTCATATAATAATGGGTACCATGCCTCTATAAAAATGGCTCCTTTTGAGGCTTTGTATGGTTGTAGGTGCAAAAATCTATTATCATGGGATAATCCTGAAGATCGGGTCAATGTTGGACCAAAATATTTGAAGGAGATGGAAGAGCAACTAAATATAATCCGTTAGAGGCTCAGAGAAGCTTTGGATCGCTAGAATAAATATGCAAAATTGAGGACTCCTTTGGAATTTTCCATAGGAGACAAGGGGTTCCTAAGAGTCAAATCTATGAAAAGTACAATTAAGTCCACTAAATTGGATCCCATATATGTAGGACCATTTACCATATGGGAAAAGATAAGTCCTATTGCTTATAGACTCGAATTGCCATATAACTTGGCAAAGATCTACAATTTCTTCCATGTGTTCCTTCTTGGGAAATACATATTGTATCCTACTCATGTTGTGGATGTTTCTAAGTTGCATAAAATGGATCCGAAGTACATAAAGATCAAGCCCATGAAGATTCTCGAGTTTTACACTAAACATATGAGGAAAAAAAACCTGGAGTAATGTAAGGTCCAATGGGATCTTTATTTTGAGAAAATTCCACCTAAGAAAAGGTGGAAGACATGAAAAATACTTTTCGTACTTATTTGAGGACATTATATAGTGCCTGATTTCAGTTAAGACTTTGTGATAGCATGATGGATACTTATGCAAACTAAGTAGACTGATGAATATTATTATGCTATGTATGGATTGACTAAATTTTGATTATGCTTGATGAAATAATGGATATTATTTTGTAAAATTGAAAAATGATTATGTAGTATAAGTACTTTATATTTTTAGAACATGGTATTGTTGATGTTTATTTACTGCATTTCAGGTCCAGCTACACTCATCAGGTGGGATAGGTTCTTCTCATTTGAAAGAAGGAGTTGCTCAACCACCAAGAACAAGGAACTGGAAAAAGGGAAAGGATGACAAAGACAATCCAGAGGGTAAAAAAAAAAGAGCAGATAAATTTACCCTCACATCATCATAACTACACTATTTGACCATGATGTCCTAGACTAGTCTCCTAGTGGGATGGTGATAGTTGAATATCTTAAAAAAATACCAACCACAAGAAAAAAATAGTGTGGAAATGGGGTTTGCATGATTAGATTGCATAATAGATTGCATGAATTGAATATGGTTGCAAAATATTAGCTCAATGCTTAATAATAAAAAAATGGTTATGGGGGGAGGGTGAATTCCATTATAAATAGAGGTATTTGGGAAGGTAAAGGGATATAGTGATATTTGCGAAGTGAGATAAGGGATTATGATATCCAATACAACACAATCAGAAACTAGAAATATCACATTCTTTGTAAATTGGATTTGGAAATCTAGAGGTTCCTACGGAGTATGCTCTCCAGGTTTTGCTTGGATCAGAAACTAGACGGGCCTTGTGATTTGCCATAGTTTTTCTCGCCTCATTACTTTGCTAAAAAAAAAGAGTCACATAAGTCGAAGTATTGAAAGAATTTCTGGAGCTTGGATCGAAGAAAGTCTGTGAAAAATTAAGGTTAGGGTTAAGATCCCAACTATAGTATGAATGATGAGTATGCTTGTTTGGTGATTGAGTTAATGTTACAATAACAACCTTTCTTGTTGTGAAGGTTAAAGGTTTTAATGTGGAATAAAGAAAAGAGGTGTGTGTAGGAAAATTATTGATGGTTGTGTTGTTGGGGATTGTTGATGAATTATTTGTTATTCATGGTGGTCCATTCATGTACATTTCATGGATTTAGAAGAAGGATTTAATGCTTGCAGTTTGTGTTGTAATGTATATTGTTTGTGTAACAGTAACAAGAATAATATAAATCTCCAATTTAGTCAGATATGTGCATTATTGTGTAGGAATCTAAGTGCAATATCAATAATTATATTATGTATGAAGTTTTAGTGATATTGTAGGTGTTTTTGATTTGGATCACTTGGTGATTGATGGCCAGTTGTAATGCTTTATAATTGTTGTTGTCCCTGTATTTTTGGTCTTAGGCCAAGTTTTGCAGGGCTTCTCCTATTGTAAAAGGTTCGTAAACCTTTTCAATACCCCTTCTATATCTAATAAAAAAATATTAATAAAGGATGTTAAAAGTATCCTCAATTCATAATTACAAGGTATGTTAAAACTTAATATATACACTCCCTGTGGGACACCATAGTGGTTAGGGTGTAACAAACCCAAAGTCGTTATGTCGGTTCATTGATTGGTCATGTTGGTTCATTGATTATTTTCATCTATTTATAGGTAGAATGATTTATTAATTTCTCATCATTGACGAATATAATTGTATTGTGTATATCACAAGAGACTTCGCCCTCTCTAAGTGGCTAGGATATTTCACCCTCCCTAAGTGGATGTTAACTTGGTTTGCATCATTATCCCATATTTGATTGATATTTGCATTTGATTTATTCATCGAGTAAGGAGTTTCCTTTCAAGTGATATCAAAGCTACGATCATAAAAATCATGCAATTTTTGAAGTTTCACAATCTGCTGGTAGATTCATCATAGGCGGTTTCCCAGTATTGGTTCTCCCACCAAACGCCTGGTCACATAGCGTAAATAATTTTGTTGAAGATCATCCCTAATTTGTAAGATATGACATTCTTCATAGGCTACGAAGGAGTTTAATAGTTGTATATATATATACAACTATTAATTCATCTAGATACGTTCTTTCTAACCTAAAATTTTAGACTGCCTATGATAGTGGTCAGACCATGAGTTAGAGCTTTTATCCGCTTGAGTGGGTGAGTTGGTTGATCACGATGGGGATGTAACATCCCAATTTTTTTACCCTACTTTATGTTTGCATTATATAGCTTAATATTTGATTTCATAGAGGTGATTACGAAATAGAAATTGTTAGTATCCTTTGATAAATTAGGAGAATTTGATGCTAAACATGAATTGTTAGTGGCATTTAAGGCATTTAATTGGAATTTTTCTTTGTCTCCTTAGTTAGTTGGGAAATTAATTTCTAAGATTGGTTTATTTGGTTAACCAAGGTCTTTAACTTGTGTTAAGCTTGATTAGTGGACAAAATTGAAGAAGCATTAAATTATGTTATTTTGTCCCTAGATTAGTTACAATTTAATTGTAATTAACTAGGTTAATTAATTCATTACTTAGAAATGAAGTAAATATTAGTTGAAGAGTTGGTATGTATTTGATTGTGATTGGACCACCCTGGTTGTAAAGTCAAATATAACTCCAATTTCTAGATAGCATTTATGATGGGTTCATCCCCAACAATTTTTTAATAATTAAAAAAAGGTTATGGGGGAAGGGTGAATTCCATTATAAATAGAGGCATTTGGGATGGCAAAGGGATATAACAATATTTGCAGAGTGAGATCAATGATTATGCTCTCCAATAGAGTTGGATCAGAAACCAGAAATATCATATTCTTCGTAAATTGGCTTTGGAAATCTAGAGGTTCCTAGGGAGTATGCTCTCCAGGTTTTACTTGGATCAGAAAATAGATGGGCCTTGTGATTTGCCATAGTTTTTCCTTGCCTTGTTGCTTTGCTAAAAAACAAGAGTCACCTATAAGTCGAAGTATTGGAAGAATTTTTGGAGCTTAGATCGAATAAAGTCTGTGAAAAATTTAGGTTAGGGTTAAGATCACAACTAGAGTATGAACGATGAGTATGCTTGTTTGGTGATTGAGTTAATATTATAGTAAAAACATTTCTTGTTGTTAAGGTTAAAGGTTTTAATGTGGAATAAAGAAAAGAGGTGTGTGTAGAAAAGTTATTTATGGTTGTGTTGTTGGCAATTTTTTATGAATTGTTTGTTATTCATGGTGGTCCATTAATGTGTATTTTGTGGATTTAGATGAAGGATTTAATGTTGTAGTATGTGTTGTAACGTACATTGTCTGTGTAACAATAACAAGAATAATATAAATCTCCAATTTAGTAAGAATCCAAGTGCAATATGAATAATTATATTGTGTATGGATTCTTAGTGATATTGTAGGTGTTGTTGATTCCGATTCTGTGTTAGAAGTGCATACCCAAAAAATGTACAACCATCCATATGCCATTGTGTTAAATAGATAAATAAAGAGAAAATAGGATTAATGGTTGTTACCCATTATTGGAAATTATATTTTTGTGATTAACATGCAAATGGATATTTTCCTAGATTAAGTTATGGGCAGAACAAGGGTTTTCACCAAACCGTACAAGTAGCGTACCAAACTGTACAAGGGTTTGTAAATTCGTATAGTTGATGAGTTTTTGCCTGAGATTGCATTTTTAAGCATTCTGAAGGTAGATCAATGAGTTTCCACATGAATAGTTTCCAAGTGGTTGGGATTTAGGAATTGTACAGTTGTGAACTGTACAATTGTATGTTTTGGGGTTGTACAGTCTTTAGTTGTACGTTTTAGGAATTGTACTGTTGTGAACCGTACAACTATACAGATTGGATTAAGTTAAGTGTAAATAGTGGAAATTCATCTTAAAATCTTTTATTCCACCCCCCTCTAGGAAAATTGCACTCCACTTGTGCTACAGGTGAAATAAAGTGTAGTGGTATTTTGGCAAATATGATAGGGTTTATGGATAAAAACCATAGATCTAGGATTTATGGTTTGGATTAATAAGTTATCTCACGATAACAACTTTGAGTCTTAAATTTATATTGAAATAAATATAAAAGGGTAAAAGGGTCTAAATAGTGATATTATATAATTATCTTAAAAACAATTAGATTTAGACTTTAGCTAAAAGTTAAAGTCCAACAAAGGAAACTTTTTATCTGAACCATATCCACCTATTGAATAGGGCTTGAAATATTTAAGGGGTTGTAAATATCCCTAGCCTAGTACAATAAGGTTATGACTCAAACTTGTTTGAGGGAATCTAATGCTATATGTCTCAATGAAGAAGTTAAATCTATAGTGGAAACTTACATTGAATTGTTCTAAATAGTGTAGAATATTATAGGTTTGATTATGTGTACAAGAAAAAAATAGATTAGCCTATTCATAGAAGGTTTTGGTTGTTATGATGAATGCTCTTTAAAAAACTAAGTAAGATTTCAGTATCTTAAAAAAAGAGAGGCTCTTTAGGATTGTGGTCACACTTAAGGGGTTGAATGAAGGAATGTCCTCCTTTGATGTTGTGATTTTGAGCTGTGCAAAAGTTTATTTGAATTTTCTTTTTGGGTGCTTTTATCTTAAATATTTGATAACCTAGGAGAAGAAAATAATAGCATATTTGCAATATTGTGATTACAATGTATTGAAAAAATAGAATCATGTATATGCAATCATGCATGCTAAAATGAGGAATGAAATACTATGATGGCATAAACTAGTGTGAGAGAAAGGGTAACTAGGTTGCATTTCTTGGGAACTTATGGGGGTTCTCCGTGGCCATGTCAATGGATGCAATTAGTGTAGATTTGAGAACATGTTTCCTGTATGATGGGATATGGGATGAAAGGAATGGCAAAAGTTTCATCCTTAGGAAAGTATGGGATTCATACTCTTGAATTGAGTTGAATGCAAGTTTATTTACAAATGTGTAAAGTGTTTGTTAGAAATTTGTTTCGCATTCTATGGATTATTGTTGCATGGCATTGTGTAATTAGTTATCCATGTCCATAAATTGGATTGTCCTGATCTTGAGTAACCATTCACTTTGTACTGGTGGAACTGAGATAACTATTACCTGAAGTACTTTCTAACTTAAAAGAGAGTTGAAGATAAGAGGAAGTTGATGTTGTGTTCATTTTTATGAGACTATTTTTGTAATATAAAAATGTTTCTTGTGGAAGAAATGATGTAATAGATTGTAGGAGTTTATGATTTACTGATGGAAGTATCAAAAATTCAACTCCCAAGTATATGATTGTATTGGATATGAACAATGTAATCTCTTTGAAGTTTTATGTTCTGAAAAACAAGTTGTTTACATGATCTAATATGTTATCTTGAATTCTCAAGTGGATGTTTTGTTTATAAATGGCTAAATTATATCTTTACATTCCATAAGTAAAAATTTGGAAACATAGGATGAACATAAACATATCAAATAATATATAAATGAGAGATATAAAGAGTAGTAGAAAATGGGATATAGTGATAGGCAACAATATGCCTATGAGAATTTGTTGGATGATTCGCTTAACAAACTATATGAGGTATGGTTAGCTAGTTAAGCATTGCACCTAAAAATATTATCTCATTGGAAGAAAATGAGTAGTAAACAAGGCACATGCTTAATGGTAGGTTTAAAGACACCTATGGTTAGAACTAGTTTAACATGGGGTTAAACAATAAGGGAAATGTGCGTTCTAGTTGAAACAAACTAGAAAATTCTTGTTGATCATTATGGGATACTGGCCACTCCCATGCACATGGATAAACTCTAATAAAGTTTATTCTTGTGTGGTGCATAGCCTTGGAAACTCATTGGACTACTTGCTCAATGGAAAAATATATAAAAAAACTCTCATATGTATGTAAGGTTTTAAAAAAATATTATTAGATGAATGTGATGGTTAGTTTTGGTTGGGTGATTTGAGGTTAATACAGTTGGTATCAGAGCCTATGTAGATAGGTGCAAAAATCTAAATTTTATGACCCTAAAATATGTAAAGTAAGGAAAGAGAAATGGTACGGATGTAGAAAATGAGCAAGTCTTTCCCCCCATGTTGAACCCCTTATGAATCATATTGGAAGATCTAGATGAACCCTCCACCTTTGTGGGTTTGAAATGGTGTACTTGATGCTCTTTTGGGGATCATACTTGCCATTTGAAGCTCCAAGTCAAGACTCTTCCTTATTTAGTAATTATGTTTGCACGTAACTGAAGTCATCATATAGAAAGGATAAAAAATAAAATATTTTAGCAAATTTAGTAGAACCATCAAAAAATTTAGTTAGTTAGATGAGAGTAGGTGCATAGTTAGTAAAAGCCTTCGGTATAATATTGCGAACTAACACATTTATTTAACCAGGATTATGCCACCAAAACTTGGTAGTGGAGCAAATATGCCTTCTCGAATAACTCGACTAGCTAGTATTGATAATTTTGGAGAGGGTCATGTGGGAGAGTTCAGGAAACCCTGAGGGGATGGAGAATCTCACAAATTTGGTTTAGAATATGCAAGATGAGATGTCAACCTATAGAAAGCAGTTGACACAATATAATAATTTGTTGGAAGCTCTTAGGAAGGAAATTTGGAGAAATAATAATAGGGCACCCGAATCTCCTACTAAAGCAGTTATGGAAGAACCAAATGACCCTAATCATGTAGTTAAAGCTCGTATTAATACTGAATTAGAGAAATACCTGAAGCATGTTAAGGTTAGAAAAGTTTTTGGAAAGAAAAATGGAGATTCTATCGAGTCATGGATAAATAAACTAGCAATTTACTTCTCTATGAGAAATTACTCCTCAACCACAAAGACAGTCTTTGTCATAGGGCTTTTGACTGAATCTAGGTTGGAATGGTGGGAAATTTACTACAAGGATAAAAATATAAACATAATTAATTGTGAGTGGGGCATGTTTGAAAAGGCATTTAGAAAGGGATTCCTTACTGAGTAATACTACGCTAGGAAGCTAGATTAGTTTACTCAGCTAAAGTAAAGGGAGAAGTTAGTGGATGTATACTATAGAAATTTCACTAGACTTCTTAAGTACATTTTAGCTTATAAAAATGATGATAAAATGAAGGTGCATCAATTCCTTTTAGGGTTAGATCATAAACTCAAGATCTCTATCAAAATGTTTAAACACACCAATTTAGAAGTTGCATATGATCTAGCTTATCCAATAGAGTATAATCACAAAAAGAGAAATAATCCTATCCAAGGACCTAAGAAGAACTACCAAAATCCATAGAAGAGAAAGTGGAATAATAAGCCAAATCAAAATAATAATTAAGGGTTTAATTTTGGTAAGAGAATTGATGGGTCAACAAAAATATTTAAGAAGTTTCAATATAAGGAAAGAAATTTTACTAATGTGGAAAAGGCCAAAACCACGAATCAGGTAGAAACAACTCCTACTGAAGGTAAGAATAAAAATTAGTTCAAGCTTTGACTCAGAATTTGAAGGTTTGGTGCTATGAGTGTGAAGGACCACAAGGCCTTGATTCAAATTTCAGGAGATATGGGTTGAATTCACTGATGAAAATGAGAAGAGGATTAGGTTGTATAGTGAGCAAGGGGTATTTAAACCTATGTTAATCTCTGTTATGCAACTTAAGAAAGTTATTAGGAAAAAAGACATGGTATATGTGGTCAAGGTAAAAAAGGTTAAGGATGATAAAAATGAGGAAATATTTGAGAAATTTCCCATCCTTCCAAGGATGTTTTTACATCTAAAATATAAAAAATACCCACTAAGAGAGAATTTTATTTTACTATCGATGTAATACACAGTACAAAATCTATACATAGAGAACCATGTAAGATGAACTCTATAGATATGCAAGAGCTGAAAGTACAACTACGCGAGTTGTTGGATAAAAGGTTAATTAAGCTAAGTGTGTCTCCTTGGGGTGCACCAGTTTTGTTTATCAAGAAGAAGGATGGATTCTTGAGCTTAAGCATCAATTATAGGATGTTGAATAAAGCAACAATTAAAAATAGATATCCTTTACAACGGATAGAGGATTTGTTTGATCAACTGAAAGGGGCTACTATTTTATCAAATATAGACTTGATTTATGGCTACCATCAATTGAGAATCAAATAAAATGATACACATAAGACAACATTCAAAACTTGATATGGACACTATGAGTTCAGAATTTTACCATTTGGGTTAACAAATGCACCCGCAACCTTCATGAACTTAATGAATAGTGTGTTCAAAAAGCAATTGGAAAAAATTGTCTTGGTATTTTTAGACGATATCTTGGTATATTCTCACAGCAAGGAGGAGCATAACAAACATATGAGGATAGTACTAAGGGTGTTGAGGGAAAATTAGCTATATGGAAATTTGTCAAAATATAAATTCTATGTGTCACAAGTACATTACTCGAGATATGTCATTTTTGTGGATGGAATTGCAGTTGACCCTAAGAAGATAGAAGTTATTTTAGATTGGCAAAGTACTACAAATGTAATGAAGGTTCGAAGCTTTATGGGTCTATCTGGGTATTATAGGAGGTTTGCAAAATATAATGACAAAATATCTTCTCCTATAACCAATATTCAACAAAAGAGAAGTCATTCAAATGGATAGAAAAATATGAAACTACGTTCTAGCTGCTAAAATAAATATTGACTATCGCTCCCATGTTAAGGATTCCAGATCCTTAAGGTGACTTTTCAGTCTATACCAATGCTTCCTTAGAAGGTTTGGGAGGTGTTTTGTCACAATATGGAGCAGTAGTGGCTTATGAGTCTAGGAAAATAAAGAGGCATGAAGTAAAATATGCCACACATAACTTAGAATTGGCCACATTCGTACATACCTTGAAAGTTTGGCAGAATTACTTACTAGGAAGACCCTTTGAACTAAGAACATATCACCAAAGTTTGAAGCATATCTTCACTCAACCATTGTTAAATGCACGTCAAAGAAGGTGGATTAGATTTTTAGAAGAATATAACTTTGGAATAGAATACATAAAGGGTAAAGAGAATAAGGTGGCAGATGCACTAAGTAGAAGAAGACATATCACTACTTTAACTAGAAGTTATATGGACCTGATGGATCAGGTTAAAAGAGCTCAACTTCAGGACTCGTATTGTAGGGAAGTGCAAGTGAAAATAAGGAAGGATCCAAATATAGCTCAAGATTTTGGTTTCAAATATGGCTTCTTATGTTTCAAAGAGCGGGTTATAATTATAGAGACAAATTATTTGCATAGACTTATCATGAGAGAAGCGCATAGGTCTCCTTATTCTGCTCATCCTAGAGGAGCTAAGATGAGGGAGAATATGAAAAAAATATTTTATTGGCCTAGAATGAAGAAATATATTACTAATTTTATGGCTAAGTATCTAGAATTTCAAAAGGTAAAAGTAGAACATAAGCATCCTACTGGTTTGCTATATCCTCACGACGTACCCATAAAAAATTATAAGTGATATCTATGGTCTTTATTGTGGAAATACCAAAGACTATATCAACATGATGCCATAATGGTAATAGTTGACAAATTGACCAAAGTCACACACTTCATTCCTAGTAGTACTACTGATTATGAAGTATAAGTATTTTATCCTTTTAGAACATGGTACTGTTGATATTTGTTTACTGCATTTTAGGTCCAGCTACACTCATTAGGTGGGAGAGGTTGTTCTTATCATTTGAAATAAGGAGTTGCTCAACCACTAGGAATGGGGAACTAGAAAAATGTAAAGGATGACAAAGACAATCCAAAGGGTAAAAATAAAAAGAGCAGAGAAAGTTGCCCTCACATCACCATGACTATACTATTGGACCATGATGTCCTAGACTAGTCTCCTAGTGGGATGGTGATAGTTGACTATCTTAAAAAAAATGCGAACCACAGGAAAAAAATAGTGTGGAAATGGGGTTTGCATGATTAGATTGCATGATTTGAATATGGTTGCAAAAGATTAGCTCAATGCTTGATTTTTTCTTTGTAATGAATGGGAATGCATTTGACTAACCTTGAGAATGAAACACAGGGGATTGTGTTTAGCCTATGGAGGGGAGTATGTAACATTTCAATTTTTTTACCCTACTTTGTGTTTGTATTATATAGCTTAAGGTTTGATTTCATAGAGGTTATTATGAAATAAAAATGGTTAAGTATGCTTTGCTAAACTAGGAGAATTTGTTGCTAAACATGAATTGTTAGTGGCATTTAAAGCATTTACTTGGAATATTTCTTTGTCTCCTTAGTTGGGAAATTAATTGCTATGATTGGTTTATTTGGTTAACCAAGATATTTAACTTGTGTTAAGTATGATTAGTGGATAGCATTGAAAAAGCAATAAATTTAGTGTTATTTTATCCCTAGATTGGTTACAAGTTAATTGTAATTAAATAGGTTAATTAATTAGTTGCTTAGAAATGAAGTAAATATTAGTTGAAGAGTTGGTATGTGTTTGATTGTGATTGGACCACCCTGGTTGTAAAGTCAAAGATAACTCCAATTTCTAGATAGCATTTATGATGGGTTTATCCTCAACAATTTTTTAATAATAAAAAAATGGTTATGGGGGGAGGGTGAATTCCATTATAAATAGAGGTATTTGGGAAGGCAAAGGGATATAACGATATTCATGAGATCTTATGTCCATAACCATTGCATTTAAAATAGTAACCAGAAAAGAGATGATTGAACCTGGGTGATGGTCTTTGCCATGTTGTCATAGAAGCCATAAATATTCTTCTTCTTTGATGTGTGACATTGGTGAATCCATCATTGTCAATTCTCTTTTTGTGCCTTGCATGATTGCTTTCTTTTGCATGAGTCAATTTTTCTTGATCAACCTGTTTCTTATCTTCATTATTTATGGATTCTTCATTTATGACATTTGATCCATTTGATGATTCTCCTTCGTCAAAGCCCAAACCAAATTTGATGTCTGTAGTCTTTTGGTTATTTATGATCTTATCCAGCTTCATAGAACTTTCTTCACGTTTGTGATAACAACTAATTTTATGATTCATCTCTTCTATATGCATCCTTAAACCAATAATCTCTTCTTCTAGATTGCTGCAATAATCTATTTTCATGGTTATTTGCACTTCGAGATCTTCAGATATTTTCTTGGATTCTTCTATCTGTACTTTCAAACTGGTTATGATTTCATTTGCATCCTCAAGATTTCTTAAAATTTTCTTATTTTTTTCTTTCTATCTTCAATTCATCCAGAGCTGCAATTAGTTCCTCTTCCAAATTTACTTCGGCATCAATTTCTTCTTCATCACATTCCTGTTCTTTTTCTATTTTTTCTTCTTTGAGTGCCATGAAAAGAGCTTCACCTATTTCCTTTTTAGAATCCTCATCGCAGCTGTCTTCTGATGAACTGACATTCTTGGAGATGAAAATTTTCTTCTTAAAGTTGCCTTTTTTAAAATTTGTTTTTTTCTTCCAGTCACTTCTTTCTTGGTGCGATCCTTCATCACTTTTGTTCTTCTCATTAAGTGGACATTTAGCTGCAAAATGCCCAACGCATCCACAATTGAAAAATTTAAACAGTAACTTTCCTTTGTATTTTCCTTTTCCCCTTTTTAGTTTTAGTTTGCTTCCATTTCATCTGATGTCTCTTCTTCCTTAGATTCTTGTTTTAATTTCATATTTTTATGGGCTTTAAAAGCATCTTCTCTGTATGTGGGTTTAGATTTTCCTATTCTCATCTCATATGCAGTCAAAGAACCATGAATCTCATCAATACTAAAAGAATTTAGATCTTTAGCTTCTTCTATAGCTGAAACTTTAGAATCAAATATTTGGGGAAGAGATCTTAATACCTTTTTCACGATGACAAAATCTTTGATTTCCTTTTTGAGTCCTCTAATCACATTAATGACTTCATTAACTCTTAGCATATATGCATCTATGTTCTCATCGTCATTCATCATTAATACTTCGAACTAAGCTCAATGTGTTTGTAACTTGGCCTCCTTGATCTTAACGTCTCCTTCATGAATGCTCCTCATTTTGTCCCATATTTCTTTTGCCATTTTACAAATCATAATCTTTACCAGTTCACTGTCCACTAATCTGCACATGATAGCATTCTTTGCTTTTGAGTCATTCTCAAATAGTTTCTTACCGACAACATCGATTGGAGAAGTGGTGGGTATTGTGTATCCACTATCTACTAAATTTGAAATGTCGTATCCCAAAGCACGAAGATATGTCTGCATCCTAAGTCTCCAAAATACATAATTAGTTATGTCAAACAATGGTGCTTTGTTTGATGAGAAGCCTTCACCACCTGCCATTGTGTCACTTCCAAGATCACCTTAGCTAGTTAAGCTTATTCAGGAACCTTGCTCTGATACCAATTGTTAGTCTCACAATGAAACTGAGAGGGGGGGTGAATCAGTGTAACTCTTTTAAAACTTAAATCTTCAACTCTTAAAGCCAAAACAATGAAAACTTGAGACCAAATAAAGCAAGTATAACAAGATAACATCACACAACACAAGATGTACCGAGGTTCACCGATTTGGTTACATCCTCAAAATGATTGTTTGGACTCCCATCCAAATCTAGCCTTTGCAAAGCACCAAATTTACAATCAATTTACCAGCACCCACTGGAAGGAGCACCAACCCCTAATTTATTTGTACCAACAGAAAGGAGCACCAACCCCTAATTTATCTGCACCAACAAAAAGTAACACCAAAAACATATGGCCTCTTTGAATGGCGTATTTAAAACCTCTATTTTTTTTTTGTTTCTCCTTCCATGACTGTTCATTTTCTCCTTCCCTTGGGCACGCATGTGTTTTGGTTTCCAAAAAGGCTTTTCATTTCTATTTTGTGGCCCTTCGTTTCCTTTTCTCCACATGGGCATGCGTCCGCTTCTTTCCATGTGTAACGACCATCTTAGATGATTTCAAATCATTAAAGATTCCTTATGTAACGTTTTGTATTATTCATTGAATTTTGTCCTTATGTGACAAATTACCTTATTCAATCTTCGATTTATTCCTTATAGGTCCACGTCACTATGCAGTCTTCAGTTTCACTATCTTGATGTTCATCACTAATATCAGACGCACTATCAACTACTCTATTACTTTGGAAAAAATGCAACATGTTGCGATATCGTGACACTTTTATTTCTCTGCCTGCCTGCCATTTTTGAGTCACGAAAATGCAACATGTCACGATATCGCAACACTTTTGTTTCTCTACCTACCTGCCATTTTTGAGTAGCAAAAATTCTACATGTCGCGATATCACGACTTTTTCCTTCTTGCTCTTTCTCTTTGCTTTGGACCACGAAAATGCAACATGTTGCGATATCACGACACTTTTTTTCTTTGTGGTGTTTTGCTTTTTCTTTGATCTTTAGCATATGGGCCACTTCGGTCTTCTTGGAAAATATGCAAAAATGTGGGTCCCCAATTTTAGGGTACGTTGTGGAGCAGCCACAACATGACGATTTTTTCAACTTTGCACAAACAACCTGTAACAATTTCACCCAAAAATCAAAAACATCCTCATAAGAATTTAACATCACTGTACATACTCTGAATAACATCTGAAATCCTATCCATTGCATCAATCGATCTATCTGACTGTGTTGACAATAATGACAATACTGTCATTGCACCTTGCTAAAAAATTCTAAGTGCCACTAGTTGAAGGAACTAAGAACTATTCTAAGTACCACTAGCAGAAGGATTCAAACACTATTCCAAGCACCATAGTAGGACCCAAGTTTTATTATATGTGCTACAAGTAGAGAAACGACTAGCTATTTGAGTGTTATTCAATAGAGAACTAGACATGAAATTGAGTGTTTTGTAGAGCACTATTCACAGAAGAACTAACAGGTATTCAAGTGTCATTTAGAATACTATTCAATAGAGAACTAGACTTGAACTTGAGCACTATCTAAAATGCTACTCACAATAAAACTAAAATGTATTCATGCATCGTTTAGAGTGCTATTAATAGAGAACTGGATGTGCAATTGAGCATTTTCTAGAGTGCTACTTGCAATGCTATTTGGATGAATATTAGAGCGCTATCCAAAGTGCTACCCCAAGACAAACATTCAAACCTAAGAAAGTGCATTCAAACTTGATGAAGACATCTAAAGAGAAAAAAAGAATATAATGGATGGAGAAGCATAAGGAATACCAAGTGTTGGACTTGGAAAAATGAAACTTGGAACACTAATATACTTGGAAGGATGGAATGCTTTGCATGCTAACCAACATTAAATTACATCATTAATTTCATTGACCACCATAGGTAATGTTCTACATTACATTTCTAGCATAGGTGCATCATTTAAAATTTTTGGAGGGAAAGCAAATTTGAATTTATTAAGTGGAGTTATAAGGTTTTCCACTTTGATATTTATGCACCTTAGTTATTTGAAAGTTTGAATTTATTTTTCAAGTTATGGAGTGATAAGGATTACTACTAGGATTTAATTTTTGAAAGTTTAATAGTTATTTAATGCTTTGAAAATTTGAAGATTTAAGTTTTTGAGTGATTTTAGTTTTTTAAGAATTGAAGATTCAGTTTTTAAGATTTGGGGAGTTAAAAGGTTTTAAGCTGTGAAGTTATTTGGTTTGAAGCTATTTCAAGTTTTTTTAATTTTTTTTTTTAATTTAAAATTTTGTAAATTTAATATATTAGGGAGTTAAAAGGACTTCTACTTCAAAAGATTTAGAAACTTTAAAATTTACAAATTTCTTTTTTGAGTCATTATTTAAACTTTGTAGATATAAGGATTTCAACTTCAAAAGAACTTACCATGGATTATTGGTATATTGATTCCAGAGCAAGTAGGCATATGATAGAAAATAAACAATGGTTTAACACTTTTCAAGAGAAATATGAAAAACCAGTTGTCATAGAATATAGTATGACTTATGAGGTCAAAGGATTAGGATATTTTTTAATTGATCTATCACATGAAAAAGAAATAATTAGCAATGTACCATATGTACCTGGATTAACTGATAATATTATTTTAGTCTCTCAACTGATGGATCAAAATATAGCAGTTGAATTAAAAACTATTAAAAACACAAAAATATCTTATTACCAAATAAGGAAGAGTTATAGCTTTTGGTTCTTATAAAAATAGTCTGTTTAATCTAGATACATTTTCAAATATGGCTCTATCAGCAAGGAGATCAAAAATAAGTGAAATTTGGCATAAAAGGCTAGGACATATAAGCACATCTTCATCAAATGAGATGAGTAAACATCAAATGGTTAAAGGTTTATCTAAAATTTCATGAGAATATATAATCTGTCTAGAATGTCTGGCAAGTAAACAACATAAAATACCTTTTGAACTCAGTCAACATAGAACTCAAGAACTATTGGAATTAATATATAAAAATTTATGTGGTCTGATGAACATTACTAGTCCTGGAAGACAAATATTTTCAACTATTTGTTGATGAGAACTGTAGAAAAATGTGCATGTATTTTATGAAATTAAAATATGAAGCATTTGGTTGTTTTAAACAATTCAAACTCTTAGTGGAGAAATAAATAGGAAAATCAATCAAGAATCTTCGTTCAAATAGAGGAGGTGAATTTTTATAAAAAAAATTAACTTATTTTTAAAAAACAATGGCATAAAAAGACAACTTGCCAGAACATATTCACCACAACAAAATGATATTGTAGAAATAATAAATATATATTATGGAAATGTTTCATTGTTTGCTAAAAGAAACCCATATTGATCATTAATATTGGACATAAGCACTTAAAACAATATATACTTGCAAAATAGATCACCTACAAGGATACTAAAAAATGTTACTCCTAAAGAAATATGGTTAGGAAAAAAATAATAGTAGAACAATTGAGAATCTTTAGATGTAAGGCATACATAAATATTCCAAAGCAAAGAAGAACTAGACTCGATAACAAAACTATGTATGGAATATTTCTTGGTTATGGTTATGATTCAATAGGTGACAAAAGAATTGATCCAAAAACAAAGAAAATTTACATAAGCAGAGATGTAGTATTTGACAAAGGAAACAAAAATGTTATTAAAGAACAAAAGGTTAATTAAGGGATAATTATAAGTTTTCTAGAAGAAAACTCAAGTGAAGACTCAAAGTCAGATATATATGATGAAAAATTTGAGAAATTGGGTACTACTACAACACTTCAAAGGAAAGAACCAATATGGCTTAGAGATACACTTAAGGACTCAAAACTAGAGTGCCATATCTCACTACTGCAAGACCTCAAACTCAATTTAATAAGAATAAATAGGGGATTGATAAGTTATATAGTAGAACCTACAACTACTCTAATTGCTTTAAGTCATATAGAATGGAAGGCAACCATGGAATCAAAATATGCAATATTAATGAAAAATAAAACATGGAATCTAGTTGATTTACCTCAAGGAAAGACAATAGTAGGATGTAAATGGATCTACAAGATCAAATATAAAGCAGATGGTTCACTTGAAAAATACAAAGCTTGATTAGTTTCAAAAGGATATACTCAAATAGAGGAATTGATTATGAAAATACTTTTTCCCCAATAGCAAGAATGACTACTATTCAAATAATTTTTGCTTTAGCATCACATCTTGGATGGAAAATTCATCAAATAGATGTAAAAAGTGCATTTCTTAATGGTGATTTTGAAGAAGAGGTATATATGTCACAATGAGAAGGATTTATGATCAAAGGATAGGAACAAAAGGTTTGTAAGCTAAAAAAATACTTATATGGTCTAAAGCAAGCACCAAGAGAATGGTATACAAAGATTAATAATTATTTACTACAACATAATTTTAAAAGAAGTTTATCATATCCAGGGATTATGCTCTCAAATAGAGCACAATTAGAAAGAAAAAATCTCACATTCTTCGCAAATTGGCTTTGAAAATGTAGAGGTTCCTATAGAGTATGCTCTCTGAGTTTTGCTCGGATCAGAAACTATATGGGCTTGGTGATTTGTCATAGTTTTTCCTCACCTCATTGCTTAAAAAAAAAAAAAAGAGTCACATATAAGTCAAAGTATTGGAAGACTTTCGAGAGCTTGGATCGAAGAAAGTCTATGAAAATTCAGGTTAGGGTTAAGATCCCAACTATAGTATGAATGATGAGTATGCTTGTTTGGTGATTGATTTAATGTTACAGTAACAACATTTCTTGTTGTTAAGGTTAAAGGTTTTAATGTGGAATAAAAAAAAGAGGTGTGTGTAGGAAAGTTATTGATGGTTGTGTTTTTGGAGATTGTTGATGAATTGTTTTTTATTCATGGTGGTCCATTCATGTGCATTTTGTGGATTTAGAAGAAGGATTTAATGTTGTAGTTTGTGTTGTAACGTACATTGTCTGTGTAACAGTAACAAAAATAATATAAATCTATAATTTAGTCATATTTGTGCATGCATATGTGGGAATCCAAGTGCAATATGAATAATTATATTGTGTATGCAGTTTTAGTGATATTGCAGGTGTTTTTGATTCCGATTCTGTGTCAAAAGTGCATACCCAGATAATGTACAACCATCCATATGCCATTGTGTTAAATAGATAAATAAAGAGAAAATAGTATTAATGGCTATTACCCATTATTGGAAATGATATTTTTGTGATTAACATACAAATGGATATTTTCCTGGATTAAGTTATTGGGCAGAACAAGGATTTTCACCAAACCATACAAGTAGCGTACCAAACTGTACAAGGGTTTGTAAATTTGCACAGTTGATGAGTTTTAGCCTGAGATTGCATTTTTAAGCATTATGAAGGTAGATCAATGAGTTTATAGGTGAATAGTTTTGTAGACACCAAAATCCAGCCACTTGCAAGTCATCTATACCTTCCTGTCAGCCACGTGTCGGTCATCCACCTTCCCGCCATTATTTGGCCCAATTTCACCTTTCCCGCCATTTTTCATCCCCAAATTTATTTAAATTAATATTTATATATATTTTTTAATATTTTAATATTTTAATATATATTTAAATAATAGTTTAAATGATTTAATCTGAGCCGCCCATCCTTCATTTAATCTCATCCGTCCATCCATCTTAATCCATTTCACAACCTAGATTTATTCTCTACCCTTGGATCCACTTTAATCTTAGCCACACGTTCAAAGTGTCGTTAAAACCCTAAAGTGTGCCCTAAGAGTAGATTATAAATTGAGTCACCTTGATGGCTCAAACCCTATGTCTTTTTCTCCTATCTACCTATCTCCTATGCACTATCTCTGATTCTAATTCTTCTACTGCTATCTCCTCTATCTCTCTTTTGCTACCCTTTCACCGCATCCATCGCCGCTTTCGTCGCCATCTCTTCTGCAACACTCTGCAGAATCCCCCATTCTTGTCGCAAGTGCCCGCGGGCATTTACCAAGTGCCCATGGGCGTTTACCCGCAGCCACAGACTCAGACCGGCGTCTGAAACCTTGATCCAAAAGCACGCGGGCGTTCAACGAGTGCACCAGGGCGCCTTCTGCAGCCGATTTGATAGCCACATTACTTCTAGATGCCGCCTGGTCTAGCCGTGTTAATAGAGAACAGGTATAAATCAGCTTAAAGCAAGTAACTTCTTTTCTTTTATTAATCTGTTGTTGAATTCCTGCATTCTATTTTTCTAGGGTTTTAAATTTTTTTCTGAGGGCTCACATAGTGGAGCCCTCTTATTAATTTCTAACTCCTTGATAGTGTTAATGTGTGCAGGATTTTAATGGCAGATATGGTGTGTTGATAGTAGCTATTTAAGCTGGAGTGGTCCGAGCCAAAGGATACAACAAAGCCCACTCACCTTGTTGGGGTTAAAGATACATTCTTCGGAGACGCCACCCATTGTGCCAGCTAGGGTTTCGGAGAACCCTAGCACAAACTGTAATTTTTGTATCACGAAAAGGGTTACAGGCCCTGTTGTACTCAAAAGGAGTTTTTAAACTCCATTGATTAATAAAAATCGTTTGTTTTGTACAACTGTGTTTTGTCTTACTTTTTATCGTGACTTCTTTATCTTTTGTTTGGCGTTGTATCTTTAATCTACAAATGGCGATCACGGTGGGACCCCCTAGGGTTTCATATTTTTAATACTTGCTTTACTAATCTATTCCTATTTTTTGTTTTATTTTGCAGGTTCCAGAAATCGCGAAATTCGTTGTTCCAGTGAACTAGGGTTTCTGGGTTTGCAGAAAACGCAGCAGACACAGAGCGGCGTTTGGAAGTCCAATCCGAAATGCAGAGGTGCGTTTCAGCCTGCGCAGACTCCCTTGGGCATTTTCCGAAACGCAGAGGTGCGTTTCAGCCTGTGCAGACTCCCGTGGGCGTTTGAAGATAGTTTTACAGAAAAGCGTAGGCTTCCGAGTAAGTGCATTTTTCTTTTAACTGTACTTTTTACGTTTTTGGTTTTTCTGCTGTATTCTGTTTCTTTTTCAGATCATTACTTTAAAATGAACAAAAACTAAGTAATCTGGAAAAGAAAAAAAAATTAGTTACTTTTAATTACATTTATTTTGCATTGCATTATTGGTTGTTGCTTGCATACATAAAAAAAAAATTGCATACCTAGTTGCATATTAGAATAGCTACGAATTATCTGTTTTAGTTATCTAAGTAGGACTATTGATTGGATGTCAATAGTACTGCTGCCATTGGGTGATTCCGAGCGAGAGAAGTGGACGAACCTTCCGGTTGCTCCTTTGATATCCGATATCATTGGTAGGCAGGGGGTTTTAAACGGTGTACTCCACTTCTTCGAGAGGAAATGGCATATTTTCGGTGGCCTCTTGCTTAGATCATTAGAACTTTTGATTTATAGCTTTGTATGTATACATTAGACAACTAAAACACTTAAAATAAAATTCATCGCATTTCATATTGCATTTAAAACAGTGATATCTGGATTTCATCACCAGGTATTGCTTGAAGTTTAGTGACGGTGGAATTCATCTCCATCCATTAAAATTCCGCCTTAGACACCATAGGTCACCCCCGAGCAAACTTGCTTGGATTTCATCACCGAGTAAGAATCTCGTTGTCCTTTCCTAGCCATAGTTTTTACCTTTTTTTGTGAATAATTCAAGATTAGATCACATGCAAAACTCATAAACCGGACACTTAAAATTTACTACAGATTAAGATCAGAAAATAATTAATTAACCGCAAGGTAAGACACATTGGTTGGAAACTTAGGTTGTGATCTGTTTTCTGATAATTTTTGTAGTGTAAATTTATCATTCTAGTTTTGCATTCTTCTTTTATGAATTTGTTTAGATTTATTGCTCTATGGTCTTAACAAGGAATCAATCTAAAATGTTAAATCTAAATAATCAAATGGGAAATTCATAGAACATCCCCACCACCAACATGGCCACTTATCCTAGTGAATTTCAGGCAGGTTCGCCTGCAGGACTTTCACGTCCTTCTACCATCTACCACATGGCCATGCCCATGGAGGAAGACAATTCCTCTCATATTGTCCACATTGATATGGCCCAAGTGCAAACTCACTTAAGAGATGGCACTGGTTATGTCCTTGAGCCAATCCAAGATTCCCCTATGCAAGATTCTATTTTTCAACAGGATATTGCATCAACCATACCCGCTGGTTTCACTCAGGTCTACACTAACCCTTTTTTTGAGGCTAATGTGGTATCTGTTCAGCCGGCTTCATCTCCAACATCTTCCCAGATGCTCAATTGTCCTCCTTTGGAGA
Organism: Wollemia nobilis; assembly: GCA_028583015.1. NCBI lineage: Eukaryota > Viridiplantae > Streptophyta > Pinopsida > Araucariales > Araucariaceae > Wollemia > Wollemia nobilis. Next base: position 5,485,747 of record JAQPPZ010000622.1, read on the forward strand.
CAAATGTAGTGTCTTCCCGACCACTTTCTCCTCCATTTACCCGGGTGTACACCAATTCTCTCTATGAGGCTGGTGGAACCTCCTCTAGCCATGACCAATTTCAACCCTCTTCTTCCCAAACCATTTATGGTTTCACCCTACCTGGGGCACAGTCTACTGTTTCTTCCCAGGTACCGCCTACTTCAGCCACCTTCATTGCCCCTGCTATGCAGTCTCCTGTGACTACCATGGCAGCCTTCCCTCCACCTTCATCCAATCATCCCACCTCCCTTGGGTTAGAGATTAATAAGGTTAGGGAGTACCTCGACAAGTTGCTTCAGCAACAATAGCAACAAAATGCTCAACCACCTGTCGTAGTAAATCCTACACCCCAACCAATTTCTACCCAAGCCGACTTTTCTTAGCTCAGGCTCCACCTGGGTACCCCAATCTTCGGTGGTGTCCATTCCTACCCCACCTTTCTCCCAACCCAGTCCAATTCATCATTCACCCCAATCACCTTCTTTTCGGTATCATCCATACCAACAACCTGTCCATTCCACACCGCCTAATCCAGGCAATTTCATCCCATCTCATCATTTTTCCACTCCTCCATTGCATCCTCATAATCATCAAACGAGTCAAAATTTTCATGAAGATTCTCGACTCCATGCTATGCAACAACAGATTGACAACCTTATGCTCAACATGCCTGGCTCATCTAGTCAGAAACCTACGCTAAGGTCGTTGATCAATCAACCAATTCATCCTTCGGTACCTTCACCGCCATATCCAACTGATTTCACATTACCGAAGTTTGACAAATTTCGAGGAACTGAGGATCCTCATGAACATGTGAGCTCATTCATGCATGCCTGCTTTAGAATCCAAAATAATGATGCTCTTATGCTCAGAAATTTTCCTCAGACATTAGGGGGAGATGTTGTACAATGGTACAATCATTTAGCTCACCATAGCATTTATGCTTACGAACAATTGATTAATCTATTTTTAGAACGATTCTCCCTAAATGTACAAAGGAAAGTTTCATTGTCCGACTTATACAAGCTCAAGCAACATGACGATGAGACTGTTTATGACTTTGGAAACCGTTGGAGGGCTATCATTAATAAACTGCCATTCTCCCTACCAATGGAGGAGTTAACCAAAATGTTCACCCAGAGTTGTCTAAAACCTATCTCTTGGTTACTCCAATTACAACAATACAGGACTTTTGAAGAGGCTTTGGCCCAAGCAAGTATCATAGAAGACATTAAAGTCCAAGAGGGTGTTTTAAAACCCCGTAGAAAAGAATGGCAACAAAAGGGCCAACAATGAAATAATAATTATGGCCAAAACAAACAAACACAGGCTAGTACAGCCTCAAATGTTAACCAAGTTAATCAAGTGGTGGCGAGTCAGCCCGTAATGGCTCAACAACAACAAGTAATGCAAATTCAACCGCAACCAATTGCTTATCATGCGGTACCCGCCCCTCCTCAACCAGCTCCCAATATTGGGCCAACCATGGAAACTCGACCTTGGCAAAACAATCGTCCCAAGCGACAATTCACACCTTTAGATGAACCATATGCGGTCATATTCAACAAGTTATATAGCACAAATCAATTAACTTTACTTGAGTTCAAACCTTTAGAACCATCTAGAAGGGGGAAGTATTACAAGGAGTACCTATTTTGTCCTTATCATAGGCAAAATGGGCATGATATCAATAATTGTACAGCTTTCAAACATGTGATCCAAGATCTTATTGAGATTGGAGCCATTAAATTGGATAGCCCCTTAGCCCAACAAAATCAAAATCTTGGTGTATTTCAAACACCCCTTCCACATCGGGAGGAAGCTCCAACAACTCAGGGGGAGTAATTCAGGTAACTCCTCCTAATCAAGTCAACCATGTACAACAATACCAAGGTTTTGTGGGTACTATTAACGTAGTAACCCGGGGTCAAAGGGCGAACCAACCAAATCAGGCTGAACCACAGCCACCTGTACAAACCCCCAGTCCACCTCAGGTAACAGTGACCCAACGACGTGCTAGTACTTCTCAACAACCGCTAAATCATTCTACTCAACGCCAACGACCCATCATGTCATTGAGTAGCCGGTTAACTACCAGTTTAAAAATGGCTTTTGCCAAGTTATCGATCTATGACCTCATTCAACAATCTCCTCCACATAGAGAGGCATTAATGGAAATCTTAAAATCAATCGAGCTTCAAACTCAAGATACTAATGCCTTCAACAACTTTGTGGGGAGTATTCAAACATGCATGGAGCCCTCCATCACTTTCTATGATTTTGAAATCAAACCTATGTCAACAGAAAGTATAGATCCTCCACTACATATCATGGCCAAGATCGATCACAAGCCATTCAAGAGAGTCTTAATTGACACCGGTTCCTCAATCAATATCATTACAACATCGGCGTTGAGTCATCTAAAGCTGTCGCCATCCCTTATCACAAAGTCGACTTTTACTCTTAAAGCATTCAATGATGCTTTATCTTCCACGGTTGGCACGGTTATCTTGCCCATTGAGGTAGGGGCCCGAACTTTGCATACCTTGTTTCACATCTTGGAAGGGACCATGGCATACAATGTATTGCTTGGACGGCCTTGGCTTAGGGAGATGAGATGTGTCCCTTCTATACTGCATCAATGTCTGAAGTATGTATATGAGGGACAGGTTCATTGTGTACCTACTGACATTGAACCCTTCAAACATTGCAACTATGTCTCAAATCCTTATGAGATTGTGTTGCCATCCACTCATCTTTTCTTGACCCCATCTACTTCTTCTATACCATCTTCTTCTAAAGCTCCCATTCCCGAGGAGCTACCCATCATATCGCAACCATCTTCCTCTTCCGCTATTCCATCTCATTCACCACTTTCTTCATCAACTAATCTTCCTTCTTCTTCATCAGTGACCACATGCACATGTGGCCATGACCAATCATCTCTTTCCACGTCATTACCCCCTTCTTCTACACCTTCTTCAACATCACCTATTATTCCTCCATCTTCCCAACCATCAACGGTGATGTTTCACAAGTCAGTGAAGCATCAACCCAACCAAATCCTTCCAATTCTTCTATCCCACATTCTTCTATTCCATCATCTAGTCCATCTCCCTCCCAAGTCAAGGTCCATCTCACCGATGCAGGTATTGGTGAGTATGCCATCCAAGATGTCCACATCACACCGTTCAATGTGCAAACAGTTAAAGATTTTGGTCGTCCACATGACCAACATTTATCCATTGGATCGGTTTATAACATGGGTTCTATGCCAAATTCCATTAATTTTGTATATGGGGGAATAGAGTCATCTTCTAGTCCTACCACCATACTAGAACCCAAGAATCCAGTCCCTCCAATATCGAAAGGATGGAGGGTTTTCCCTCTCGCTACTTCCACGGACATAATTGGCGAGCAATTTGGCCTAGGTCGATACGAGCAAGGGGTAACTGAACGCATCGATATGCCATACCAGAGACCCACTGAGCGTTTTGGTCTGGGCTACCAACCACTTCCATCCCTTTCTTCTTTTGAGCAAGCTTTTCAAAGCATTAATCTTAATTCAGAAGAAGAAATCCTCCACCCCGACGAATCCGAAGATGAAGTCTATGAATAATTTGACGTCATGTCAAATGGTGATGAATCTGAAGAAGAGTCGGTGCCCATTGTTCCCCTCACTGAACAAGACGAGTTTTATCTCCAATTGTTCCCTCTCCAAGAGGCCATCTTTCGCTTGCTTCTTCCACAAGAACGAGGTGAACACCCCCCCCGCCCCACCAAAAAAAAAAAAAAAAAAAAAAAACAAAAAATTAGGTTTTGCATTTCGGGGCGTCTTCACCGGTTTTCCCTTCCATTTCGCCCATCCTTTCTTCCATAAGTCGACAATGAATTTTGAAGACTTATTCACCCCGCTCCATAATCCATATGATCCGGATAAGCCAATCCCGATCAACCCAAACCTGATTGACATGGATCGGATTTCATCCCCTCCATCTATTTCAGAGTTCATCCTTTCCGAGGAATTGTTAAGGGCTTCCGCCAACTACATTCCTCCTTCACCTCCACATTCACCTTCATCTTCTAAGCCAGAGGTCTTCCGAGCGAGACATAGATGAGAGCAAGGCACAGGAGCTTGATGACATTTTAGATGACATAAATCCGATCCCTACTCCCCATCGGCTTGAGGAAGGTTCCCACATGTCTATTGAAGAAACTATCGATGTAGACCTTAGTCCAGGCCAAGATGGCACCCAAATTGTGAAAGTGGCTAAAATTCTATCATCAGAGGAACAAGAGCAAATGATTGCTCTACTCAAGCGGAAGAAGGAGATATTTGCATGGTCTTACAAAGACATGCTAGGCCTAGACCCTAATTTGGTTGTCCATAACCTCACCTTACAAAAAGATGCTAAACCTATCAAACAAAAACTTAGGAAAATGCATCCTACCGTGGCCCTCCTAGTTAAATCGGAGATTCAGAAACTTTTGGATGTTAAATTTGTCGTCCCGATTGATTATCTTGAGTGGCTTTCTAACATGGTACCCGTTCGCAAGCCTAACGGGGGGATACGTGTTTGCACCGATTTTCGAGATCTAAATAAAGCGTGTCCTAAGGATGACTTTCCTCTTCCAAACATTGATACTCTTGTCGACACCTGCACTGGTCATGAAATGCTTTCGTTCATGGATGGATTTTCAGGATACAACCAGATTCGAATAAACCCTAAAGATCAACACAAAACAACATTTACCACACCTTGGGGAACTTTTTGTTATAGGGTGATGCCCTTTGGCCTTAAGAACGCAGGTGCAACCTATCAACGAGCCATGACTTATATTTTCCATGATTATATGCATAAGATTATCGAAGATTATGTGGATGATTTATTGGCAAAATCTAAAACTCGACAAGAGCATTTTGATGTATTGGAAAAAGTTTTTGATAGACTTCTAGAGCATAAAGTAAGGTTGAACCCTAAGAAATGTGTCTTTGGTGTTACCTCAGGAAAACTCCTAGGTTTTATTATCTCTAAACGAGGTATTGAGGTGGACCCAAACAAGGTCAAAGCCATTATGGAAATGTGTCCCCCAACTAATTTGAAGGAGTTGCGTAGTTTGCAAGGAAAGATTAATTCAATCCGTCGCTTTATTGCACAACTTTCTCATAAATGTAGGCCATTTTGCCACCTACTACAAAAGGGGGTACAATTTTCATGGACAGATGAGTGTCGGAAAGCCTTTGATGACATCAAGCAGTACTTAGCATCTCTCGCCAGTCTTAGCTCCGCCTCGTCCAGGGGTCCCTTTCAATCTTTATATCTCAGCAACGGACTTTGCCTTAGGGACAATGCTTGCACAAAAGAATGAACAAAATCGTGAGCAAGCTGTCTATTATATTAGTCGAACATTGGTAAGCTATGAAACCCGATATGCTTATGTGGAAAAGTTGTGCTTAGCAGTGGTTTTTGCCACTAAGAAACTTCGTCATTATATGCTTAGCCATACAACATATGTCATAGCTAGAGAAAACCCTCTGCGTTATATGATGTCTCGCACTTATAATAACACTCGTACCGCTAAATGGATAATGTTGCTTACCGAATTCGATCTTGAATTCATTAGCCAAAAATCCGTTAAAGGTCAAGTTATAGCCGATCAACTTGCGGAAGCTCCGCTACCTAGTGATCATCCTTTGATTATTGAGCTCCCAGATGATTCGGTATTTGCTATCACTGAACAAGAAGAGGACATCATTCCGAAGGAAGATGTTGACATCACGTTATTCTTTGATGGCTCTAAGTGCGTGAAAGGTCAGGGCGCTGGAGTTGTGTTTCATACACCTCAAGGGATTCCCATCCCTTTATCATTCAAATTAGACTTCCAATGCACCAATAATACAGCAGAGTATGAAGCCTTAATTTTAGGTCTTCAATCAGCCATAGCTATGAGCATTAAGCGTATTCGAATATTTGGGGATTCTCAACTCGTGGTTAAACAAATTACGGGAGAATACCAAGCCAAAGAACCTACCATTAAGCTTTATCATGATGTAGCAATGAAGTTGCTCTCTAAGTTTGATTGGTATGAGATCACTAGTTTGCCTCGTTCGACTAATAGATTTGCGGATGCCATGGCCTCTCTTGGATCATTGATTCCAAAGGACTCCCTTGGAGAGGTACAGACCCTAATCATTTCCACAATCTCTAAGTCTGCAATTGTCCGTGCTGAGTCTAAGGATGAAAAAGATGTTTGCTTTATCCATTCGGATCCATATGAGCCTTGGTCTAGTGAGATAGTAGCCTTCCTCAAGTTTGGAACACTCCCATCTGATTTGTCTCGACGCCCGCCCTGTTTTAAGCAAAAGGCACTCGTTTTGTTCTTTTGGGGGATGTGTTGTATAAACGTGGATATGATGGAGTACTCCTCCTTGTCTAGAAGCGGGTGAAACACATAGAGCTATTCTGAAGCCCATGATGGTACTTGTGGTGGTCATTTTAGTGGAATGGCCATTGCGAAGCGTATTTTACGTATGGGGTATTATTGGCCCACTATGGAACAAGATTGTTGCAAGTATGTTAAACAATGTAAAAATGTCAAGAACACGCTAATTTAACCCATATACCATCACAAGCTTTACGGCCCATCCAAAGCCTTTGGCCCTTCTCACAATGGGGTCTCGATTTAATTGGCAAGATTTCACGCCTCTTCAGGACAACATACTTTCATCATTACACCACTTTGGGTTGAAGCTATTCCTCTAACCAGTATGACAAGTCCTAGAATTGTGGAGTTTATACTTCACCATATCATTTGTCGTTTTGGTATTCCCTCTAAAATCATTTCTGATAACGACAAGTCTTTTAAGAATAAGGATGTTCGAGTTCTTTGTGAAAAGTATAATATCCAACATAGTTTCTCAACTCCTTACTACCCACAAGCCAATGGACAAGCTGAAGCTTCAAATAAGACCATAATTGCTATTCTTAAGAAACTTGTTAAAGAAAATCATAAATATTGGCATACACAAATCCCCTTGGCATTATGGGCTTACAGAACAAGCATCAGAACTCCCATTGGGGCAACGCCATTTTCTTTGGTCTATGGAGCTGAAGCAATCATGCCTCTTGAGCTCGAGATCCCTTCCTTGCAAATTTCTTTGCAGGAATTTATCGATGATGATACTACTAGACAAGCACGTCTTGATCAACTCACACTCATAGATGAAAAACGAATCAATGCTTTAGAGCATTTGCGAGTTTATCAAGACCGATTGAAATGTGCTTACAATGCCAAAGTTCATCTAAGAGAATTTCAAGTAGGGGATCTTGTCCTTAAAGAGAATCAACAAAACACCAATGCATTGCCGCATCTTCGAGATAAATTCGCGGCTAATTGGTTAGGTCCATATATGGTCACTGAAAGAGTGGGTAATGGAACTTATAGACTTGCCAGTTTAGAGGGAGAGGAAGAACCCGAACCACTTAATATTATACACTTGAGGGCATTTTACGCATAGTTTGAATTTTATATGTACATATATACATGGCTTGTACAAATAATAAAAAAAAAAAAAAAAACAAATAAAATAAAAAGAATTTGCATTTCATTGTTAGTTGCATACATCTCATTCAAAAACATTGCATTTCATGTGCATACATCTCATTGAAAACCATAACATTTCATTTTCAGCCATAGTTGCATATCATGTTAGAGACCATTCTATCTTTTGGATATAAAATTTGGTCAAGCAAAAGTCATGTTGCCTTAATCAGGGGCACCTTCATAAAATCCATCAAACCGAATTGTCATTCGTACATCCATTTTCCATTTGCACATATTTACATTGCCAAAATGTTTTCAGTCACTCAACCATTTCTAGTGTTTTAAGCAAACTTTGAAATGCATGTCAAAGTTCTCTAGGGCCATATCACAAATTACACTAAATAAAATCTTGAGTATTGGGAAATGATTTCAAAAGCGGTCTTGAACCTATCACATTTTCACATCTTAAAAACATCTTGTGTCAAAGAGAGATAACACCATCCTTGGGTTGTGCCTTGAAGTGAAAAGGGTAATCCTCGTTTGTCCTATCATGCAAACATAGTCCATAAAACAGTGGTTCTTACCACTATCACAAGCAATCACAAAATATAAATATAAACAGAGTAGTAAGGATAGGGTAAAATTCTCATCATACTTCGGTTGAGAATCCGATTCCCCAAAGCTCTAAGGAAATGAACATTTTTCACACACCACTGATCCCAAATAAGTTGTAAGGATCGTACTACTTGTCCAGTCAGATGGATAGGTAGTCATCCCCAAGGCTTACAAAGGTCAAAAACAACATGGACTATGGAGTTAACCTTCACCGGGGCTATAGACGCTTGACTGGCAGTGGAGTATACTCATTTGCGTGGCGACATGTCTCTCCTAAAAAAGAGACCTCTGAATGCTCATACGGACAAACTAGCTTTGGGGTCTTCTCCATAATAGGGTTACCTAATTTATGCAAGATGATGTTAATGAACACACTTGCACACACACAGGTTTTTGATTGCCTAGAGTCACTACCATGCTTCTGATTTGGTTAATGAACTCGCATGCACACACATTTGGTCCTAGTTGAATTAGGCAGTATTAGTAAGTTTGTTTGATACCACTAGCATGTTTGAGTCTTTGTAAAACAGTCTTCCTCCATATCATCCTCCATATCACCCTCCATATCTTCTTCCATATTCATGTCATTCCATACGTCATCCATTCACAAGCCACCAAGTTCGGTGCCCCTGATTAAACAATTATGATAACAGTTCGCTAAATCTAACTATCTAAAAGTATGAGTGCTTCTTAGTGCATATTTCATTTACTTAGTCTCGCATTAATCATCTATAATTTTGCATTCCATTCCATCACATATGCATCAAAAACATTAAAACATATCAAAACATGCATCACAAAAACATAGGCATTCACACAAAAGAGAGTAAAACACCAAATAAATAAAAGCCATGTATATATATATGTATAAAGGTCAAAGCGTACAATGAATGCCAAAAGGCTACAATATACAATAGAGCACCAAGGCTCATAAAGAGTGCATCTAAGCACTAAGCTAACCATCAAAAGAGGACCCCCGAGACCTAGTAGGAGCCCTAGACCTAGTGGTGCCCCTCATCTGCCCGAACTACCTCCAACCGGGCTGCCTCCGCTAGCCCCACTGCCTCCAATATCTCCCAGTCTTCCTGGGACAATGACCTCCTCATCCTCGGAATGATAGGGGAGAATCGGTGTCGTGCCTCTAACACCCTAAGCTGCAAAACAACAAAACAAAAATTTGTTACAAATTTTTTTCCAAAAAAAAAAAAAAAAAAAAAAACACATAAAAGTACTTGCTTAAATAAACAAATACCTCAGCTGGCTGCACTGGCGCGTCCGCTCCCATCTCCGCCATAGCTCCCGCGTGCTTCACAACTTCTCACTCCACTTCACTCCACTCCCTCAGACGCACTTCTCTCAAGCTCGAACGCACAAATGAGCGAAATTCTCGCTGAAACTATTTAAATAGCTGGTTTTGGCGCCCTGAAATGCAGTGGGGTGTTTCATGGCGCATTCAGACGCAGTGGGGCATTTCATGATGCATTCAAACACCGACGGGCGTTTCTGCCACCTCCAAATGCATACCGGTGTTTGGTGTCAGTATTGAATAAAAGAACAAAACTTACAAAATTGAAGCTTACCTCCTCCAAATTCCATCATCCATCCATTCTTCTTATCATAATAAAACATTTTGTGAAGGTTACAATAGTTTTGGAAACAAATTTTGTCATTTTGCTCAAAAAGCGCATCATTCATCATTGATTTACAAATTGGGTTAAAAACATTCAAAACCTTCACAAAATTAACCACATTCATCAATTCTTCCGATCTATCGTCAATTTCATTCATTCTTCTTTCATCATGCATATTTTTGCCAAATTAAATTAAAGTAAACCTCGTATCTAGTGGTATATTCTATCACCTTGGCGATTGCAGCGATTTGCATCCATGCAATTCGGTAAGAGGATTAAACCACCATAAGGACACTTACCATTTATCATCATCAATTATTTCACTTGTTTGAAAATTGGAAATCAATTTTGGGTATCCTACTTTTCAAGTGACCTCATACCAAGATTAATTTGCTCAACGAGTTGTCATTGATGGCCTAGTTCATGGGGCCTTAAACGTGGACAATCTTCAATATCATCATTATTTTGAGTCTTGCTAGAGATTAAGGCTACCTAGGTTGATTGGTTTTGACCCGAGGAATTATCCATACTGTCACTAGGAGCATCTCTGAGTTCCGGACTCTTTCCATATTGCATCTCTGCATATCAATGGCGCCAACAAGGCAATTTCATCAACAGTATGGATTCACCCACAGGAGTTGGGGCATCCGTTATCAATTTCTAACTTTCCTATAGTGGAATTCATCTTACATGATCATGGAATTTAAAATTTGGCAAAAATCCCTTTCTAACCGTTGGGGCAGAAAACGGTTCATCTTTCACATCACTCATATCGTCTTCAATCATATTCTTTTCTGGTTTGTACACCAACCCCTTTTCTGTTGGGACATAAACAGATGGTTCATACACCAACCCCTTTTTTTTTCACCGTTGGGGCAAAAACGGTTCATTTTCTTCCGAATTTCTTCCAATTGGCTCGTGAGAACCATTCTCGCTCGCCAATTGAGGGGGTAAGCTGATAAATTTTAAATATTCTTTTATTCTTTGGTCTTCAAAGTTGTGCTTTAGTCTTGAGAGAGAGTTGCGTCTGATCCAGCTTTTCAGGTGTCCTAAGTTTTTGTGCTGCATTGTGTCTTCACACAAAGCAGCTCAAAAAGGGGCATCTGTAGACACCAAAATCTAGCCACTTGCAAGTCATCTATACCTTCCTGTCAGCCACGTGTCGGTCATCCACCTTCCCGCCATTATTTGGCCCAAATCCACACCTTCCCGCCATTATTTGGCCCAATTTCACCTTTCTCGCCATTTTTCATCCCCAAATTTATTTAAATTAATATTTTTATATATATTTTAATATTTTAATATATATTTAAATAATAGTTTAAGTGATTTAATCTGAGCCATCCATCCTTCATTTAATCTCATCCGTCCATCCATCTTAATCCATTTCACAACCTAGATTTATTCTCTACCCTTGGATCCACTTTAATCTTAGCCACACGTTCAAAGTGTCGTTAAAACCCTAAAGTGTGCCCTAAGAGTAGATTATAAATTGAGTCACCTTGATGGCTCAAACCCTATGTCTTTTTCTCCTATCTACCTATCTCCTATGCGCTATCTCTGATTCTAATTCTTCTACTGCTATCTCCTCTATCTCTCTTCTGCTACCCTTTCACCGCATCCATCGCCGCTTCCGTCGCCGCTTTCGCCGCCATCTCTTCTGCAGCACTCTGCAGAATCCCCCATTCTTGTTGCAAGTGCCCGCGGGCGTTTACCAAGTGCCCACGGGCATTTACCCATAGCCACAGACTCAGACCGGCGTCTGTAACCCAGATCCAGAAGCACGCGGGCGTTCAGCGAGTGCACCAGGGTGCCTTCTGCAGCCGATCTGACAGCCACATTACTTCCAGGTGCCGCCTGGTCTAGCCGCGTTAAACAGAAAAAGAGGTATAGATTAGTTTTAAAGCAAGTACTCATATTTTATGTATTAATCTGTTACTGAATTCCTGCATTTCATTTTTCTAGGGTTTTAGATTGTTTTTGAGGGCTCACACAGTGGAGCCCTCTTATTAATTTCTAACTCCTTGATAGTGTTAATGTGTGCAGGATTTTAATGGCGGATCTGGTGTGTTGATAGCAGCTGTTTAAGCTAGAGTGGTCCAAGCCAAAAGGATACAACAAAACCCACTCACTTTGTTGGGATTAATGATACGTCTTCAAAAATTCCACCATTTGTGCCAGCTAGGGTTTCGGAGAACCCTAGCACGAATTGTAATCTTGTATCACAAATAAAGGGTTACAGGCCCAGTTGTATTCAAAAAGGAGTTTTTAAACTCCATCGATTAATAAAAATCGTTTGTTTTGTGCAACTATTCTGTACTCTGTTATTGTGATTTTATTTTTTTGTTTGGCATGTATTTTTAATCTACAAGTTTCCAAGTGGTTGGGATTTAAGAATTGTACAGTTGTGAACTGTACAACTGTACATTTTGGGGTTGTAGAATCTTCAGTTGTACGTTTTAGGAATTGTATTGTTGTAAATCGTAAAAATATACAAATTGGATTAAGTTAAGTGTAAATAGTGGGAATTCATCTTAAAATCTCTTATTCCACCCCCCTCCAATAAAACTGCACCCCACTTGTGCTACAAGTGAAATAAAGTGTAGCGGTATTTTGGAAAATATGATAGGGATTATGGATAAAAATCGTAGATCTAATATTTATGGTTTGGATCAATAAGTTATCTTACAATAACAACTTTGGGTCTTAAATTTATATTGAAATAAATATAAAATGGTAAAAGGGTCTAAATAGTGATATTAGATAATTATCTTAAAAAAAACTTAGATGTAGACTTTAGCTAAAAGTTAAATTCCAACAATGAAATTTTTTTATCTGAACCATATCCACCTATTGAATAGGGCTTGAAATATTTAAGGGGTTGTAAATATCCCTAGCCTAGTACAATAATGTTATGAATCAAACTTTTTTGAGGGATTCTAATGCTATATGTCTCAATGAAGAAGTTAAATCTATAGTGGAAACTTATATTGACTTGTTCTAAATAGTGTAGAATATTATAACTTTGATTATATGTGTACAAGGCAAAAATAGATTAACCTATTTATGATGAATGCTCTTTAATAAAATAAGTAAGATGCCAGTATCTTAAAAAAAAATGGGCTCTTAAGTATTGTGGTTACACTTAAGGGGTTGAATGAAGGAATGTTCTTCTTTGATATTGTGATTTTGAGTTGTGCACAAGTTTGTTTGTGTAGCACCCTAAAATTGGCGCAGTGAAATTGTAATAATTACATTCACCTTAGTAAATAATTTAAATTCAAATTTTAACCTCCCAAACCGCTCGTTAACCATCGGGTAATCCGTTTCCCCCTTTTTCGTGCCATTTTTAGAGGTTGTTTTGACCGTTTGACGATATCGTCGCCGATCAGACGATATCGCCCCAGATCTGACGATTTCATCTGGGCTAGGACGTCCAGACGATCTTGTCACAAAACTGATTTTGCACAATTAGCTTCTGTTCCAACGGGCCTCTAATCCGGGCAGAAGCGTGTCTGCGCCATTAGAGACCCTCCCCCATTGGAGATCTCCCAAATAGGGATGATCTCCAACCTCCTAACTATTCCCCTAAGCCTATTTAATCATTAGGACCTTCCCTTCCCAACCCCTGGCTGAAATTCTCTGTAACTTAACTTCATACACGTTAAATCATCCCAAATTCACACTTGCAGTAGTCCTATATCAATTTTGTTGTAGGTACATTAGTGTTTTTCAGCCGGAGCAAGATTTCATCATCGCCGACGAACCTGTTCAGATCGGAGGCGATCCTGTCGAATCAAAGATGATTTCGTACCGATGTGGGACGATTTTGACTGCAGTCAACATTGAGGCAATCAGTGCCTGAAGTTTGCATTTCTTCTCCCCTTTTCTGCTGTTTTATGTTGTAATTAGCAATTTTATTCAGTATTTTATGTTATTTTGCATTTGGAGTTCACCCATTTAGCTTAGATTGCATAATAAGATCATGATTTGTCACTAGAATATCATAATTTGTTTGAATTTCTATTCATAACTATTGTTCAATATTCATATTGTTGTTTTGTGTTGTTTCCCTCTGTTATCACAGGGGTATTCTCTGTATTTTGCATCTATTTTTCTGTTTGTAGGTCTCTGACGAATTCGTCTGATGAATTCGTCAGATCTCAGACGATCTTGTCTGATCTCAGACGATTCTGTCGAATTCCAGATGATCCTGACTGCTTCAACATCAGAATCTCCATCAGACATCCGGATCAGGTATTCTTCATTTGTATTCTGTAATTTCTCTATTTTCTGTCTTTAAATCTATTTTTTGTATTCATTAAATCTGCACTTTCATATAGATTAATTTAGATTCATTTGGCCAAACCTAGGATATGAATGCTTAAGGCTAAAAATGAACACATTAAAACACATTCCAAACCTAGGCGTGGAAACTGCCATTAAATGTTTCCTGGTGAACCCACCATCCATCGAAAAATCACCAATATACACCTCCCTTGAGAGGCGGGACCTTCGCAAGTCCTCTCAGTCCGAGGTACCACGACATCCTTTTCCCATCCTCCTTTCGGGCACGGATCCTATAGCCTGAAGGTAAGGGTGCAAAAAATTTGGAGCGATACATTTTGGTGAACCCGACGTGAATGCATTGTAAACCTTTTGAAAACAAAACAAAAATAGAAACAAAAAAAAATAGAACAACTAAAACATAGATGCATTTTAAATCATTTAAGTGTAATATCATGTTTAGATGGTAGCTCCTAAGAAAATATTAGCAGTTACTATAAATGTAGAAAACCAATTGGCAGCAATAGAAGTCAACTCTGTACTTAGTGTGCCTGAAACAGATAGAAATCAACTCTTGTGGGACGAACTTGATAGGAGACTTAGTGTCATCTCATCTAGGTCCACACAACTTAAGCAAATCAAGAGGCTAGTCCTAGATAGAATCCTGGATCCTCATCAACTAGTTTTTTATCATGAACTTCAGAGAGCCTGCCATAGATGGTTAGCTTATAGGAGAGCTCTAGTATCTTCAGAATTGTTCACCTTCGAGGAATACCTCGAGAACGCAGCCATTGTACACCAGTTCCTAGGTTGTGTAGAAGACCAAGAGGTTGTTCTTACAGATAGGGAAATATGGAATAGAGTTCCTCGAGCTGTGTTATATCGAGAGTATTGCCATGAGCTTTACTTCTATCAACCAACATCTGAGACAGATAATATCACTATAGCTCTTTTCATTAAATTTTTAAAAGAAAACTTTCAATTTGAAGAAGAACACTTCATGACTCCTGAACAACTCGAGCCTATTAATGATATTTATAAATTATTTATAGAAAACTAGATTATTACTTTCAGTCTTATTTCTTGCAATTATTGTGTTGATTGTCTTTACAATATTATTTCAAAAACAAAGAAAAACTAAAAATTAAAAACAAACAAAAATTAAAAAACTAAAAACATAGCAAAAACTTAAACATTTCATTTCAAATATTGTAGTAGGTATATAATTAATATATACCTCTTAATCTTGTTGCATATATATATATATATATATATATATATATATATATATATTTCTGAAATCAAAATTTAGCACCATGCCTAAACTTAGGAATGGTAAAGAAACTTTAGGAGAAGAAGAATATTGGTTACAAGATACAACTAGAGACCCAAATATCCTTCCTGAAGATCCAACTTCGGAAGGAAAAACTCTAGCTCAATCAGAACATGACCTAGGTGAAGATAATGAACAAGAAGGAAGTGTTAAAGAGGATGGATCCTCATCCCCTAGAGTAGCTCCAGATGGAACTATTGCTTTTGACAACATAGATCATTTCAAGAACTTTCTTAATGATAACATTGATGCCCTTAATGTGGCGGTTCGTATTGATAAAGGTCAAATTAGTAACACTCAAGCAGCCTTGGAACATGCGTTTGATGTACGCACTAATCCCTTGTCTTTCATTGATCAAGAAAGTGATAAGGCTGGACCATCCAATACGGATATGGTCACTATGATGCAAAACATGTCAAAACAACAGGCTATCCAACCTCCTAAGGAACCTGTTATTCAACCTAAAATCACTCCCACACAAAAGAAACCTTCCTTCACTACTTTATTCCGCCAAACTATTGAGCAATATGCTTCAAGTAAACAAAAACCTAAAACGAAACCAAATACCAATTTTCAACAATCTGAAATACATCATAATACAACTTCAAAATTCCTTCATAATACTTTTCCTACCAATAATTTACACAACAGTAACATGGCATCTAATCTTCATGTTCCTCCATCATATGCCCATAAAACCCATGTCAATGCCCTACCAAACCAATATGGGGGGCAAACTAGTAATCTGGAAGCCATGGTGAAACAATTAGCTTCACGTATGGACCAGATAGATCCCTACCGTCCCTCGTATAATTATCGAGAGATATGTAGTCAACCTTTGGATCCCATAGTTGTAGCTCAACCATACCCTAAGCATTTTCCCATGCCTATCTTGCCTATATATAAAGGAACCGAAGATCCCATAGAGCATCTTCGCATGTTTAGGATAGCATGTCATGACATATCGCATGATGACTTGCTATTACTAAAAATGTTCCCAAAAAGTTTAGGTGGAATGGCATTAGAGTGGTACTATCAATTGCCCACTCATTCTTTGAGAAACTTTGAAGAAACAGTCTGAATCATTTGTCCATCAATTTAGTGCCTACATCGAGAGGCATGTAACTATTAAAGATTTATACAATTTAAAACAAGACAAAGATGAATGTTTTGCCGATTTCTTAGCTAGATGGAGGCAATTGACAGGAAAACTGCACTTTGTGCTACCTTATAGGGAAATGTTGGACATTTTTATCAATAATTTGCAAGAACAAATATCTTATGAGCTATCAACTGCTACCTTAACTACCTTCGATCAAGCTATAGATTTAGCTCGAAGAGTAGAAGATGCCCTCATTAGGAGAGGCCAACTTAGGAAGAAGGATGATGAGAAAACATCCAAAAATCAATATAAAAACAAACAAGTTGTCGGTGACGGAGTCACTGACAGCAGAAATGTTGCTAATATCAATGCAACGAAGACAACAAAAAAATTTATATTGAAACCTCCTGATAAGCCTCCTCGAGAATTCACTAGATTAAACCAACCCTTATCAACTATTTTACCTCAATTACTCGAAAGAGGTTTGATCCAATTACCAGCTATCCAGGAACCTGATCCAACTATACCCGGATACAGAGCTGACTTACACTGTGATTTCCATAGAGGACCTGGACATTCTACCAATGCTTGTAAAAGGTTGAAACATAAAATACAGGATTTGATTGACAATAATGAAATGGAAGTGCAAGCCTTCCAACCTAAACAAAACCCTCCTAATAATACTCAAAAGACCGTTCCCCAAAATCAAAATCAAAATGCTAATCAAACATTAGACATATTTCAACACCCTTTACCAAGACATGGTAAAGAGGTAGCCAATCAAATCGAACATCATAATGTTCCCCCTCCTACCCGATATGTAGGAACCATTAGCGGACAATTACCTGTTCAGGATCCTCAAATATTTGACACAACCTTATCCTTGGTTACGATCAGGCCCTTACATAATTTTCAAACTTTTGATTCTAGTGATGTAGAATCAGATAGTGAAAGTGAACTAGACATTACTTCAAACCAATCGAATAGTTCTAAAAATGAATCAGATCCTATTCAACCCGTCACAGATGCTATGGTTCCAGAAGAACCATTTCCTAGAAGAGTTACTACTCGACCTTCTTCTAATATATTCCTTTCTAATGAACAAGCCATAAATGCTCAACCGAGACCAGTTCAACGTCCTCATTATAACATTGTAGGTACCATTGGAGTCGTTACCCGACAACAAGCTCAAAATTCCCAACAAGAACCAAATCAGAACAATGGATCGGCTCCATTCGTTTTGAAAAACCCCAATAAAGGGAATCATGCTCCTACTGTTCAACCTAAACCCCCTTACAATATTAATGAGCAATTATCCAATACTACAGCCAGAATTTCCCTTTTGGATTTATTAAGATCCTCTCCCACCCATAGGGATGAGTTGATGCTTACATTAAGCCAAATGATGGTACCTCAAAACATCCAACCTGAAGCTATGGCCAATACTATCATCACTCGAGAGATTGATTGTATTGACTTTCGGGATAAAGATATCCCACAACACAGTTTACATAAGGACAATCCCTTATATATTACTGCTCTAATTGGGGATGTAGCTATCAAACGAGTCTTGATTGATAATGGCTCATCTCTAAACATTTGCACTTTTGACTTCTACCAAAGATTTGGCTTTAGAAGTGATGAAATGAAGAAAACTGATATGATTATCAAAGCTTTCAATGACGAAACACAAGAAACATGTGGAGTTATTACCCTCCCATTGCAAGTTGGTCCTAGAACCCTAGAAACAACCGTGTTTATTGTACATTGCCTAGCATCGTACAATATACTTTTGGGTCGCCCTTGGATCAATGCCATGCGAGCAGTCCCATCAACCTTACACCAATGTGTTAAATTTGAGTTTAAAAATCAGTTGGTCACTATCCATGGTGACCCTAGACCTTTTGATATGTGTGCTTTGGCAGAACCCGTTGGAGTGCAATTTTGCCCCTGCTCTGTCATCCACACATCCTAGTTCTTATTTTTCATCTAAAACTGTGAAACACACACCCATAACTTCACCTATTTCCCCTCCAGTAATTTCATCCTCCTATATAGATCAACAACCCTCTAAACAAATCACTCTAGAACCTCAAAAAGATCTTAAATCTACAACCAATCCTTCAAGTTCTATCCCTATAAATTCAAAACCTATAGAAACATCAATCATACCTTCCACATCTCAAGATATAGGGAATAAGCCTTCTACATCTTATGCCCTTTCTGATGAACTTTTACCAGATTTATCCACAATCTTAATATCAAAAAAAACAAATGCTTTCATGCAAGATTCAATTCTTTTGAATAATTTACCGCCATCTCCTCGTACTTTGGGCCTCCCACAACCTATGGGAAGTACTTACCAAGTCGGGAGTTGTGCCTTCATTTATAAAGGATATGGCTGGGGAAGAATCCCTCGGAATATCAAAACTCATCATGAGGGATACGCTCGGTGTTATTTTACCAATGATTATATTAAAGCTAAACCCATGATGCTTAAAATGGGATATAAAGGGAAAGGCTTGGGACCTTTCCAAAATGGCATGAAAGAACCTTTCGAGGTAGAACCATGGCCTGCTCGTTGTGGTGTGGGCCTATTTCCTAGTAAGGGTCAACCCTTTCCTTTTGAAGATGATGATCAACTCATATGTTATCAAGATTATTTGGATAGGCATGTTGATTTGCCTCTTAAAAATTAGTCATTTTCATGCAACATGCTATCCATAGCTTACCCTAAAATGATTGCTGACCCCGATGAAGAGTTGGAAGGAGATATCTTCCATGATGTCTCTGTTGAAGAGATGTTACACAATGGATTTTATTTTGATGGTTCTATACCAACTATAGCCCAACTTGAGGCCACTAATCCTCAAGATGAATTATCTAAATTAACCTTACAAGAATTACAAGAATTGGGTGTTTCACCCGCCCCACCTAATTTTGAAAGAGATCTACACATGGAGGTAGAAAACGTCATTAAAATTAACATTGGAACTGAGGATAATCCTCACATAATCAATATTGGATCAGAATTAAGTCAAGAAAAACAAGAACAATACATTGCATTCCTTAAAGAGTATGAAGATGTCTTCGCTTGGACATATGAAGATATGCCAGGTCTAGACCCTTACGTAGTCATGCATCATCTAGTGGTCCATCCGGATGCTAAACACTGTTAAACAAAAACTTAGAAAAATGCATCCCAAAGTGGCTCTGCTAGTCAAAGGGGAGTTAGAAAAACTCCTGAATGTTATCTTTATACAAGCTATTGATTATGTTGAATGGATCTCAAATGTAGTTCCAGTCACCAAGAAAGAAGCTACCAAAGTTAGGGTTTGCACAGATTTTAGAGATATTAACGTTGCATGCCCTAAAGATGACTTTCCTCTTCCAAACATGGATCAAATCATTGAATTTACTGCCGGGAGTGGGATGATGTCCTTAATGGATGGATTCTCCGATTATAATCAGATCAAGATAGCTCCTGAAGATCAGGCTAAAACAACATTTATCACCCCCTGGGGTACCTTTTGTTGGAAAGTGATGCCATTTGGCTTAAAGAACGCAGGTGCAACTTATCAACGAGCTATGACCTATATTTTTCATGATATGATGCATGATATCCTACATGATTATGTAGATGATATTATAGCTCGCTCTATTATTGAAGACAACCATTTAGATGATTTGAGAAAAGTTTTTAATCGATTACGAGAATATCTTATTCGATTAAATCCAACAAAATGTATATTCGGAGTTAAGTCCGGTAAACTATTAGGGGTTTTAGTTTCTTTACGTGGTATTGAAATCGACCCTCTCAAGATTGTGGCCATCACTGATATGCCCGCACCTACTAATATATCTGAGTTACGAAGTTTACAAGGTAAACTTCAAGCTATCCGTCGCTTCATCGATAAGCTGGCGGACAAAACCGGTCCCTTTCTTAAACTCCTTAAGAAGGATGTCCCTTTTAATTGGGACATCGAATGTAGAGAAGCTTTTGAACTTCTCAAACAATACCTCCTTAATCCACCTGTGCTTTCACCACCTAAACCTGATCGCCCATTTCTCCTATATATTTTAGCTTCAGATTCTGCCTTAGGAGCTATGTTAGCTCAACTTGATGATGAAAAGAGAGAACGTGCTAATTATTATATTAGCCGAACCTTCATCAGTTATGAAACCCACTATACAACATTAGAAAAACTATGTCTAGCAGTCGTGTTTGCTACGCAAAAATTACGACACTATATGCTTAGTCAGAAAACTTATGTCATTGCCAAATACGATCCCTTAAGATATCTCATGAGTCGACCTTATTTATCGGGTCGCACAGCCAAGTGGGTTCTTGCTCTAAGCGAGTTTGATCTCACATTCATAGGACAGAAGTCAGTTAAGGGTCAAATCATAGCAGATCAATTAGTTGTTGCACCCTTAGAGTCTACCCATCCCCTCGTCATCGAGTTTCCTGACGAATGCCTTCAATTAGAGGCAGACCATATTGAACAATGGTCCTTATACTTTGATGGAGCCCGATGCATGAGTGGGGCTGGTGCGGGTATTATTTTAATATCCTCGCAAAAACATCTTATTCCTCTGTCCTTCAAATTGACATTTGCTTGCACCAACAATACTGCTGAGTATGAAGCTCTAATCCTTGGATTACGAGCTGCTTTAGCACTCAAAATTAAACACCTTTTAGTTTTTGGTGATTCTCAACTGGTTATAAACCAAATTAATGAAGTTTATCAGACCAGAGATGATAAGCTGCGTCCGTATAAGGCCTATGTTTTACAATTAATGTCTCTATTTGATCAAGTTACCTTGGAAGCTATTCCTCGAACTTGCAACCGTGCAGCTGATGCTATGGCCGCAACTGCATCTCTCCTGCCCTTGGAGTTAGATGACGAATATGCCACTATCATTATTCGTCGACTCCAGGAACCCGCTTCAAATAAGTCATGCTTAGAGCCTTTGGATGTGTTTCTAATCAATGAAACTACTCCGGAACCTTGGTATACGGACATATTTGATTTTCTCCAAAATGGGACTTTCCCTGCCGATTCTAATAGAAACCAGCGTCGGTTATTACGTAGACGAGCAAGTCGATTTGTAATAATTGGCAATACTTTATATAGGAGATCTTTTGAAGGTATCCTATTAAGATGTTTAAACTTAGAAGAGTCTAAATCAGCCTTGAGTGAAGCCCACGATGGATCTTGTGGAGGACACTTTAGTGGTAGTGTCATTGCTAAAAAGCTCCTTCGGATAGGATACTTTTGGCCTACCATGGAAATGGATGCACATGAGTATGTGCGCCATTGCGACAAGTGCCAGAAACATGCTGACCTTGTCCATGCGCCTGCACAAGAACTGCAGGCTATTTCCTCTCCTTGGCCCTTTTCTAAATGGGGCTTAGATATTATTGGCAAAATCAATCCTGTGTCATCTGATGGACACAAGTTTATCATAACCGCCATTGAGTATTTCACGAAGTGGGTCGAAGCTATGCCTTTAGCTTCCTGCACTGGCACACAAGTCTCTAAATTTATTTTTAATCAAATCATTTGCAGGTTCGGAATTCCTGCAAATCTCATCTCTGACAATGGAACTTGTTTCAAAAATAAAGATGTTAAAAAATTATGCCAAAAATATAAGATTCAACATCGTTGGTCCACTCCCTATTATCCTCAGGGTAATGGTCAAGCAGAAGCATCTAACAAAACCTTAATCAAAATCCTCAAAATATTGGTCAATAAAACTGGCCGTGACTGGCACATTCAATTATATCCAACCTTGTGGGCCTATCGAACTAGTGTTCGAACCCCCACGGGAACTTCACCATTTGTTTTGGTTTACGGTGTTGAAGCAGTTTTTCCCTTTGAATTAGAAGTTCCTTCTTTGGCTCTGCTACTTCAAGATACCGAAGTAGGAGATGAATATCGTCTTTGGAAGACTCAGTCAGCTGGAACTCCTAGATGAAAAATGCATCAATGCTTTGGAGCATCTCCGTGCCTACCAAAACAAGCTTAAAAGATCATATGCTAAAAAAGTGCGTCATCGATCCTTTGAGATCGGCGACCTTGTTTTAAAAGAAAATAAAAAAAATACAAATGCAACTAAGGACCTTAAAGGTAAATTTGAGCCCAACTGGCTTGGACCATACATTATTACTGCTAAATTTGAATCAGGAGCATACAAATTATCTACCTTAGATGGTAAAGAACTTAAAGAACCCATGAATATTTTGCATCTCAAACGTTACTATGCATAAATTTGGTCACTTCATCCATGTATATATTTGTTCAAAATCACTATCTTGTATTTCTTTCAAATTTATAAATTCAAAAACACCAAAAACATTCATACTCATCAAAATCTTCAAAACTATTTGTTGCATTTATTTATGGCACTTGTTAAATTTTTGTTCAAAAACAAAAATAAAACCAAAAAACAAAAATAATGATAAAAAAAAAAAATCAAAACAACAATATGCTTGACTCTTTCGAAACCAAAACAAAATAAAGAAGAAAGAAAGAGTCAGTATTCTCAAAATCTTCTCAAAGTATATATATTTTCTTACAAATGTTGTAGTTATATGTTTCAAATTATTTTGGATAAATTAGCATTTATTTGGAATCCCTCACTTGCACACTCACAAAAATAAATATCTTGATTTTATCTGGCATGATTACTAATCTCTCTTATATCAAAGTCCACAAAATTCAATTAAATAAAGTTTGAGCATAGAGAATTGATCTTGTTATTTACTTAAACCAAGCACATCCTTTCACAATAAAATGATTATATTTGTAATTTCCATGTTTTGCTACATAGTAGAAGTGATTTCTTGAGCGAAAAGTTTCCCCTGCTATCCTATCATGCACATGGTCTAGAATCTTTGAGAATTGGCAAAAGGACAAGCTCACCCCTACCCAGAATAAAAATCCCTTGCTCTACAGCTAATCCGAGCAAGTATCCCTAGCAAAGAAAAAGAAAAGAAAAGTTCAAGAAAAAGAGAAAAGAAAAATGTTATTTTATATCATTACAACAATATTTCAAGCACTATCTCAAAAATCAAGCAAACAAAAATACAAAAAGAAAAAGAAGCAAAGTTCAAAAGAAAGCAGAAAGCAAGAAAGCAATAAAATCCCTTTCCCTACCCTTTGAAAAGAAAAGAAGGGTTGATGAGCTTGAATCCCTGGAATTCTCAATTATTCGAAAACTGTGAGGTAAGCCCCATAACAGGTGGTTTGTGCCCAACCTTCTTGGCCTTGGGTAACTCCTAGCATGGTGATATGTCTGTCACATTAGCGACCTTCTTTTGTACAGACCTATGTCTGCTTATGGATTAGCTAGCTCTTGATAATCCGACCTACATAGTAGTCTAGTATGGTTATATGCATCTACATCATGGTTAATGAACACTTATTTGGTTTCTTCAAATCACTTGTATCATATTATCTTGCTCAAAACTGGTAAATGCACAAAGCAATTGCACACACATTTGTATTTGAGAGATTTTGTGTATCATTATGATAAATCAAGATCGGAAATGAATTCACATATGCACATGGGATTCCTTATAAATCTAACTTTTGTCTTCAAAATACTTTGAAATATTCTTTTTGCAACTTGTTTGGAATAAATCAAGTATAGTTGTTTAGCATAAAGACAACTATATAATAGAAAAATCAAAAATTTTCTTTTAAAACTATACAATCAAAATATATATATCTGGTTGACTTTCGCGACGATGGTATAGTTCCAAAACCAAAATTGGAATTTTATGCCTAGCGCAAGTCCTCATCTTCATATTTTTTGTTTATCAAAAATCAACCATGCAATAAAACTATCTCTTTTTTGGATTTTCGCGATGATGGTATAAGTCTATCCTTACATATTCTATGCCTAGCGCAAACCATTGTAACAATTTTTATTCCCCATTTATTTAAAAATCATGAAAACCATATGACTTAAATCATTATGTTATACAATTATGTTTTTAAACAAAAAGCATGCACATTATCATTATTTCATGTCATTATGTCAACCTTCAATTTTGCAATGATGGTATAATTCCTAAGGAATTATCCAAAAAATTTATCACACTTAGGAATTTATGCCTAGCAAAAATCATTTTAACATTGTTTCATGCATACTATTTTCATGGAAATCTGAAAAACAAACCATCATCATCATCATTTGCACCATTGCACCAAAGTCTTAAGGCAGTCTCTTAAGTACTCTTTTACTTTTAACAATATTTCTATACTGGGATTAGCTTGACGACCGAGTGAGCAGCGACTCCATGAAATGGTCTATAATAGCGACAATGTCCTTTGAAATTATTGTTAGAAGTCTCTTTTTATTTTTTATTACATTACATCATAAACAATCAATTTGTTACATCAGATTATTTCATTTAAAATATTACCGCATGACATCAAAATTATAAATTTTCAAAACGACATAATTTCATGAATCCTCAATCCAATTATCAAATCAACCAATCAAACATAAAAGCATCATAAGCATACACATACAACAAGTCATATGATCAAAAACATATCATATATATATCAACAGTATATATACATCATCAAAACTGGATTGGTATGCCACAATCTGTACCTCGGCATACTCAGTCCTCTATCAAATAATAATACAATGCTATCATATCAATCTATACAAAGTTGTGCAGTCCTCTAGCCTCGAGAGCCCCTCGAGCTCTTCGCCTCATCTCCTCCCCTGCCCTGAGGTGGACGAGGTGGCCCCATCGTAGTCTGAGTAGTACTGTGAGTCCTAGTCCTCGATCGGGACGAGGTCCTCGATGACCCGATCCTGATCGGATCTACGATGTTGGCTGGCAGGGGTAGTCTATCCGCCTCTGGCACCAGCTGATAGTACAAAGTCTGGTAGAAAGTAAGTTGGGCAATAGCCCGTGTCAGCTCCCTAGTGCTCACCCCTCCGCCCCATGCCCTGAGGCATGCAATCTCGTCTCGGAGCTGTGTCACCTCAGCTCGGTGGCGTGCAGCCTCGTCCTGCAATGTCTGCACCTGTGCCTGGAGATGATCTCTCTCCGCTCGAAGAGTAGCGGTCTCGCTACTCTCCCCCGTGTCAACGCCCTTGCCCTTATCGGGTGATGGTGGCCTCTCCCTCTATGGAGATGGGGGTCTCGCCTCCCTCCTCTCCCTCTATCGTGGCCTCTCCTGTGCCTGTGGCCTCCTCGGCTCTCTCCCGTCGTGACCCTGGGCCGCCTCCATAGCCGCCTGGCGCCGCCTCCCTATTCGACGCACAACTGCGTGTATCGGACCCTATGCCCTCGTCATCCGAGGAGGGCGGATGCCTGCATACCAGGCATCGTAGCCATCGGCTACTCCTGCATCATCCCCATCCACTGGCTGAATGGGGGCATCGTCTGTGTCCTGACTCCAGAACCGCTGCATGTCTGGAGCCCCGCTCACTGTGGTGTTATCCCGGACAGTCTAAGAAAACTCATAATCCCTGAGAGATGGGATCCTCTACTACAGACCGAACTGACGCAAAACTCGGTCATAGCGGTGGAGCTCCACCTCTCCCCTCTCCATCCATAGCCAGCAAACTCGCCTAACGTGAGCCAACTCCTGTCCGTCCTCGGCCCACCTTGGATGCTCCCTCCATGGCCTCCAGGTAATCTGGTCTGGGACTAGGTCATCTAATAGTCTCCGGGACATAGGAAGGTCGATCCACCGTTGTGACCCTCTCTGGAGCCACCAGTAGAAGACTCGGGGCCTCTCCCCGTCAACCCCTATCAGAGGAAGCCCTATCGGCCTCCGCACTGCAATGTGCTCCCAACACCAAACCTGTAGGAGCGATGTCATCACCAGACATCGGTCGCCCTTGTACACGACCCCATACAGGATCTTGTACAACCGACATAGTACGTAACTGCCCCAAGAGAACCTGTACCCATGGTCTCGCATATCGCAGATCACATCTGCTAGCATCCATGGCACCCTGCATCCGCTTTGGTGGCATAGCAGAAGTCCACCAACCACTCCAGCTAGAACCCATGTGAGTCTAGATGCCCCGGGCATCTGACGCAGTGCCTCGATGTTAACTCCGCCCTTCTCCAGGGTGAAGCTCGGGTCACCACACAATCGTCCCATAGCATGGCCCTGGTTGGCCGTAGGAGTGATCAATCGTCCTTGTATGGGGATTCTTAGAATCCTCCATACATCCTCTAAAGTGGGAGTCATCTCCCCTATCGGTAGCCAAAAACATGAGGAACCCGGATACCATCTCTCTGCTAGGGCTGTCAGTAGCCCCATATCTGTCGACACCTGTGGCATCTCTGCCACATGCTGTAAGCCGGCCTGCCCAGCTGATCCCGCTCTGCTTGTGTAAGAGCGGCCAAGTCATCTCTCAACCCTCCATACTTCCATTCCCTGCTCTTTAGCAAACCTCTCTACAACATAAACAACAAAACAACAAACAAACATTAATAACAATTCAAGTATTTAAAAATGCAAATAAAATAAGTTCAATTTAAGCAATTGATGATATCGCCCACTATTGGACGATATCGTCCCAAATTTGAGCAGAATCGTCTCCGATTTTGCAAGCCGAAATCGTCTCTAATTTGACGAAATCGTCCCCCTTTCGTCGATTTCGCCCTTAGATGAAATTGACGAAATTGAGACGATTTCGTCGAAATCGGGACGATTTCATCCCAACGACGTCGACGGCCCAAAAATGGCCGCGATGCTCAAAATTCATCTAAAATCTACCTAAAAAGCATCTAAAATCAAATTAAAGCATTCTAAACTAAGTCTAGACTCTTACCCGTAGACCGCGTCGGACCTCTGTTGATCTGTGCGTCGTCTCCACCATTTTTGCTTCAGAGCTCTAAAAACCAGTAAAAATGAACAGTAAAAATGAATTAGGGTTTTACCCTATTTTTCTTAATTTTATTCAAAAATAATTTTGCTTTTCCGCGTTTTTACCTCAAACGTTCGATTTGGGTAAAAACACGGAGGGGGCACCATAGTAAGTCGTCGTACGATTCGACCAAGAATCGTCGCCTAAAAATGGGAATAATTTTTGCTT
The DNA here is from genome assembly GCA_028583015.1 of Wollemia nobilis. NCBI lineage: Eukaryota > Viridiplantae > Streptophyta > Pinopsida > Araucariales > Araucariaceae > Wollemia > Wollemia nobilis. Next base: position 5,513,372 of record JAQPPZ010000622.1, read on the forward strand.
TCTCGTAGATCGAGAAGAACTCATCTTTAACGCATTTTCTTTGGAAAATTCGCTAAAGAGGGGGCAAAATGTAGCACCCTAAAATTGGCGCAGTGAAATTGTAATAATTACATTCACCTTAGTAAATAATTTAAATTCAAATTTTAACCTCCCAAACCGCCCGTTAACCGTTGGGTAATCCGTTTCCCCCTTTTTCGTGCCATTTTTAGAGGTTGTTTTGACCGTTTGACGATATCGTCGCCGATCAGACGATATCGCCCTAGATCTGACGATTTCATCTGGGCTAGGACGTCCAGACGATCTTGTCGCAAAACTAATTTTGCACAATTAGCTTCTGTTCCAACGGGCCTCTAATCCGGGCAGAAGCGTGTCTACGTCGTTAGAGACCCTCCCCCGTTGGAGATCTCCCAAATAGGGATGATCTCCAACCTCCTAACTATTCCCCTAAGCCTATTTAATCATTAGGACCTTCCCTTCCCAACCCCTGGCTGAAATTCTCTGTAACTTAACTTCATACACGTTAAATCATCCCAAATTCACACTTGCAGTAGTCCTATATCAATTTTGTTGTAGGTACATTAGTGTTTTTCAGTCGGAGCAAGATTTCATCGTCGTCGACGAACCTATTCAGATCGGAGGCGATCCTGTCGAATCAGAGACGATTTCGTACCGATGTGGGACGATTTCGACTATAGTCAACATTGAGGCAATCAGTGCCTGAAGTTTGCGTTTCTTCTCCCCTTTTCTATTGTTTTATGTTGTAATTAGCAATTTTATTCAGTATTTTATGTTATTTTGCATTTGGAGTTCACCCATTTAGCTTAGATTGCATAATAAGATCATGATTTGTCACTAGAATATCATAATTTGTTTGAATTTCTATTCATAACTATTGTTCAGTATTCATATTGTTGTTTTGTGTTGTTTCCCTCTGTTATCACAGGGGTATTCTCTGTATTTTGCATCTGTTTTTCTGTTTGCAGGTCTCTGACGAATTCGTCTGACAAATTCGTCAGATCTCAGACGATCTTGTCTGATCTCAGACGATTCTGTCGAATTCTAGACGATCTTGACTGCTTCAACATCAGAATCTCCATCAGACATCCGGATCAGGTATTCTTCATTTGTATTCTGTAATTTCTCTGTTTTTTGTCTTTAAATCTGTTTTTTGTATTCATTAA